>CM033437.1:21913099-24413099 GCA_019425775.1 Rafetus swinhoei | reverse complement strand
TGGACGGGGAAGAGGGAGTTCTTTCGAAAGAAGAGGAAAGAGGAAAAAGCACGGGTGCCCTGGGCTACATCTAGACTGCAAGCCTCTTTTGAAAGAGGCTTTTTCGAAAAAGAGCATCTAGTCTACAACCAGTTCTTTCGAAAAAGCAAGCCGCTTTTTCGAAAGAGAGAACCCACGCAGTCTGGATGCTTTCTTTTGAAAAAGCAGTTTGCATACAATAGTGCCTTTTTTCGAAAGAGCACTTTCGAAAAAAGGCATTATTCCTCGTAAAATGAATTTTTCCATGGTTGAAAAAACTACCATGTTCTTTTGATTTACTTTCGAAAGAATGCGGCAGCAGTCTAGATGCAGGGGAAGTTTTTTTGAAAAAAGGCAATTTTTTTCAAAAAAACCCTGTAGTCTAGACACACCTGGTAGCCATTCTGTCCATAATAATCACAGCTGAAATTTGAGATAGCGCCCATTCAATGTGGAAGTGCTTTTGAAAAAACAGATCACTTTTTCGATGCACTTTTGTAGTGTGGATGCTCTCTTTCAGAAGAAGTTTTTTTCAAAAGATCTCTTCTGGAAAAGCTTCCGAAAGAAGCCTGCAGTCTAGACGTAGCCCCACATTGTTATATTTGTTTGCAGTTCTGAAGATCGATAAAACACTCAGACTTTTACCTTTAAAAGGGGGAGGGGAGTGGATTTCCCTACTCATCAAGAAACATCTCACTTCTCCAATCCTCCCGTCCCCTAAATCAAAAGAAACCAAAAAACCACACCCCGTGGTGTTACTAGCATTGCTTGTAATACTACTGAAAACACTGTCTTGGTCACAAATCTCTTGTTATGTTTGAGGAGCTACTGTAATATGCACAACTGCAGGGAAGTGGGTACATTCTGAGAACTGGCATTTGAACAGTGGTCAAAGCTGTTTGTGGTTATAAACTTCACTTGGATATCACATCCCCAAAGCCAGCTTACTTTGGGATCACACTGTGTAATGATTTTACTTTGTTTTACCGCAGTTAATATGGCATGAACAATGCCTAGAGCTGCCATAAAGTGGTAAAGAGAAGGTTCCAGGGAAAGGACAAAAATGAGGGCTTTGGCTTGACTGAGGTTTTCTTACAGTATGAAAGCTGCAGGAGACTGCTTTTCATGCTCAGACTGTCTTAGGGTCACCCTATTTTTGCTGAATAGACACAAGGTCAAGATTCTCTGCTGTGACTATGGGTAGGCATGGCCCAGCCAAGGGGAGGGCAATATGGCACTAAGCCACCATTGTGCCTCTGTGACCCTCTTCTACAGTAAGTTTTATAGTAGCCCCAAAGGCTCCTCTAATGTCTCCTCTTTATACTGCTGTCTATGACCTGTCTATGGCCTGCTCCACAACTCAGAATCCTCCTCCTTTTATTCATCGCCATGCCTCATTTGCATATCTTTTTGTGCAAGAATGCGCAATGTAGATATAGCCTCTGAGTATAAGACATGTCCCTATACTTACACGAGCAAAGTGCTTCTTGTGTAGATTTGACTTTGGTGAGCCTTGCAGGTCAGGTTTAATGCTCACGGAAGGAGCCAAAGTGTGTGGGAAACAGCTGCTGATTGTGTACACAGAGTAGCTCTAGGATACAGGGAGCTTCCACTCTGTCCATATATGCAATTCTTGTAGTGGACACACAGGGAACCTCCTGGAATTTAGATCCCATTTGGATTCAGACCTACCATCTACTTTGCATCTGAGAATACTCTGCAAATACAAGCACTCCTGAATTGTGGAACCAGACTTCATAGCTTTTGGCCCACTATTAACTGTGAGGGATAAAATATTTATCCAACATCGTTTTAATCCTGTCATGGATTTTCCCATTTTGGAGGCTCTTTGCAACACTAATGATTAGCATTATTCATTATATTTGTTGGAAACTGATACAGCTGTATCTATCAAATCTATCTACGAAGCCCAAGACACAAGAAAATGTGCAAATAACGAAACAGCAAAAACACAATCAAATATACTTAGATCAAAGGAACTCCTTGAAATTCCACGTGTTGTAGGAAAAACAACAACAACAACAAAGAACTGAGGAAGAGAAAGAGAGAGAGAAAAGTGAGAGGAAAGTTCCATAGTTTCATATAAGTTAAGGCCAGAAGGGATCATTAGACCATCTAATCTGATCCCTGGTATATCACAGGTCATTACATTTCCCAATGACTTTAGTTAAGCTAAAGCATTTCAGGACTGAGGAGACTAGACTATTCTGTGGCACAGCTGGAGAACAGGAGAGACTGAGGGGCCACCAATGCATGGGGCCCCTGCAATGGCAGGGAACTGATTAGATGAGATATGCCCTGATAATGCTAGCAGGAGATCTATGCTATCTATCCTATTTTGCAGAAGAAGGTGGAAAATGCCCAAAGTCCCTGCCAATCTGACCTGGGGGAACATTCCTTCCCAACCTTGAACATATGAGCAAGAGATACCAGGCAGGCATTTAAGACAGCAGATTCTCTGTAGTGCATAAGCCAGTGTCCTGTCTACAGCTGTGGCCAATCTCATGCTTCAGAGGTGCAGAGATAGACAAAAACAATCCCCAAATACATCTGGTCTATTGCGCATCCGTTTTCTTGAATGATTTTCCTGTACAATTTTTCTAAGAATCTGCTATTGTATTTACTCTCACTGGTGACAGACATGGTATAATAATGCTAACACTTATTTAATGACTACTGCAGTAATACCTATAGACCACAGTCAAGTTGGGTCCCATTGTGCTAGATGCTGTACAAACATAACAAATGACAGTCCCTGCCTGAAAGCACTTTCATCTACCTGTTACACCTTGCCTTTTAGATTGTAACACAAATACCCAGATAGGGCAAGAAAGATAGAGTCATAAATACAACAGGGTATGCAAATTTATAGCCACTCAGTAGTAGTGATCCCAGCTCTCCCCCTGCCCAGCAGTTATCAGAGTGTAATTTATGCAATACAGAAGAGGTGAGTTTTGAGGGGGAACCTGAAGGAAGACAAGGTGGTGGCTCTGCAGGGAACCTTTCCTACTTGTAAGTGACAGCATGGGAAAAAGGGCAGAAGTGCTTGTTGGAGAGGTGACTGTCTGAGAAAGACACCATTGGCAAAGGTGGAAGCTGACCATTTGAAAAATTACTAGTTGGATAGGTAAAGTGGGTTGAAATTAATGTTTTTCATCCCTGTGCAGAATAAATTTTGTTATGTGCCCCAAGGCATGCACAAGTGTGAACTACCAGTAGAAACACATGTTACTGGTCGTGGGTGCTCTGCTAATCAGCTGAGTGGCATTAGAATATCTTCTGGATGGCTACCCAAGCACTGTGCTTACTGGGAAACTGGTCTAAGTTGTGGATGGCTTTGTGAGGACAAGGAGTTTGCAGCTGGCACAGTGGAAGAGGGGAAGTCAATGGAGAGGCTTAGAGAGGACTGAATAGTCAGAGCAGTGGGCCAAGATGATCTTAGCATGTTGAATGGATTTAACCAGGATTCAAGGCCTCGGTCAAGCATCAGTGCTGTGGAGTGGTTGTACAGTTCCTAATCCTCTATAGATAGCAGGCAGGACCAAGATGCATTACTGGAGAAGTTTAATAAAAAA
The DNA here is from genome assembly GCA_019425775.1 of Rafetus swinhoei. Taxonomy (NCBI): domain Eukaryota; kingdom Metazoa; phylum Chordata; order Testudines; family Trionychidae; genus Rafetus; species Rafetus swinhoei. The sequence continues at coordinate 24,409,485 of CM033437.1, read as the reverse complement.
AGGGACTTCCCAATTAGGGAGTTTTCTAGTTACTGCTTAAGGCATGGCTCTTCATGGTTATAGCCTCACACTATAAAGGCCAAAGGAGGCGGCAATTACAAATAATCAAAGTGTGAAATGAGCAGGGCTTGGGCAAGAATTTTAGCAGCCTGGGCACTGAGAAAAGGTCATATTGAGAAACATTGTGCAGAAAGAAATTGCAGGGTTTGGACACCATGTGCCTATGGCATAAGAGCCTAAATGGTACAGTGTAAAGGAACATGCTCCTTGGACAAGAGAATTTACTGTCTGAGACAAAGGGAGTATTGGGCTGATTCAACTCCAGGCAAGGGCAGCTGGATCAGAGTCACAGCCTGCACAGTTCACTGCAGAACTGAAGGGTTGCTGCTCATGACACCATTTTATGACTAGTTCTATTACTATAGTAGTACCTAGAAACCTCAACCAACAGGACTCCATAGTACTGGGCACCATGATGTTGTAATTGTTGGTGAATATAGGGGACAGACTTTAACAAGGCCTGGCAATCAACATCTATTCTAACTCAGCTACCTCATTAGAGGTTGCATTTACATGGGCTATATTACATGCTTTCCTGGTACGTAGTAGTTACTTCTTCTACTAACGTCTTCAGAGTGTTGCTATACCCCCTTCCAGGGGAACAAGATTTGACTACACTCTTCTCTCGCTGGATGTTTGTTTATTGTTTAATCTGTGTCTGAGATCTTATGATGTCGGGAGAAGTCATTTAGCTGACCTTCATATTCCCCTTTAATAGCCTGACAGCTTCCTTCATACCCCCTCTGAAGCCTGCCAAGTGCACTCCTTTGTCATACTGTAACTTAACTACTCCCCTTAAAAAACCCTAAAAACCCATAATTCTCCTGTGGGTCTTTTTTGATTTCCACAGTGATATTCTTAGTAAGATACTCTAAAGTAGGCACAGGTGTCTAGAAGTAGTCTCCAAAGCACTTAGAACAATTTCCTCTGAGCTTGATTCCTCTTATACATAATGTAACCATAAACTGTATTGACAGTTTCATGGTATTATCTATTATCCATTCCCATAGTCTGTGCATGAATTCTTAGCATATATTCTTCTCTCTGAAAACATATGAGCCCCTTCAAACTTACGGACCCAGTGGTGCTGCAACATTTTAATAGTGGGGGGATAGGCGGAGCTGAAAGCCAGCCACTGTACCGCTGTCCACCCCCTCCCTCCCAGAGCCGGGGTCAGGAACAGGACTGTGTCTCCAGGTGCACAGGGGCAAGAGGGCCAAAGGTGGGACGAGTAGCCAGGAGCCTGGGCAGCAGCTGGGAGCTTGTGCGTGGAGCGGCAGTAGAGCCGTGTGTAAAATGTGGGCGTGCTGCAGCACCCATGCACCTAATTCCCAACCCTATGTATGGAATTGAGCAAGTCAAGTCGATATATTTGTCTGTCTTTGATAAGTTTCTGGAAATAATTTCTTCAATGTTGTTTGCTGGTCCAACCAGTCAGGAATGTACAGACTTCAATGCCATGTTAAGCTGCATTTCCCTCAGAAGGTTTGCTCTTACCCCTATGATGGGCTGTGCCAGCCCCACACTGGCTCAGAAAGGGTTAACAAGAACTTGTAGGCTCAATCAAGGGGTTAATGGAAGCCTGGGCTCAATGGACGCCTCTCCCTTCTGCACCTGCAGAACTATCAAGACTGGAGGGGAGAATAAAAAAAGACCTGAAGCCAGCTTAGATGAGGGGGAGTGGAGCTAGATCTTTGGCTCTCACTCAGTGAGTAAAGTGTGGTTGGAATCAGGGAGTTAGCTGGGCTACTGGCAGACAGCACCACTCTGAAGAGAGTTAGGCCTGCAAAGAGGAACCCAAGGTAGTTGGAAAGGAAAACAGGAGGATGAGAGTCCACCTGGGATTCTCTGTGCTGGTGAGTGGGGAAAAAAACTCCCTTGGATGGCAGAAATTGCCAAGAAGCTCTGCATTGAGCCTGTGAAAGAGGGAGGAGCTGATACTGAGAGTCTCAGACAAGGCACAGGACCCAAGCAGGGCAAGGTAGGAAGTGGGTGAGGGACTTGGCCAAGAGAACCTGTGTAGTCAGGCTTTGATATTTATCAACATGTTCTTGGTCCAGAATTCAGTGGAGAGAGGCCTGGGTTCCATTACCAGACCATTGAAAAAGGTGGCACAGAACTCTGAAGGAACCTTAAACAAGGGGAAGGATTATTGAAAGCCCCCTGAAACTAGGATAAGAACTAGTCAGTCTGGGCTTAGACTGAAGCCTCTGTGTGAGGTCAATGGATGGATCATTTGTTGGACTATATGTTTACCCCAGAAGGGTTGCAAATGTGATGTTTGGCAGGGGGCTGAGACAGTGGGGTAGGGGTTTCTGAGGTAGGAGAGCCTGCTATGCTCAGCTGTGAAAATACACACTGACAGTTGAGTCATGCTTACATCACTATAGAGATCAGTGGCCATTTTGCTACTGACACTAGGAGCAGGGGCTGAGCTTTTAGAGTGTGCCTATGGAAAGGGAAAACGCATGGTGCTGAGTCTCAGCCTGGGTCAGTTCACTCATGAGGCTTTCACTGGGGGACTGAAATTGCAGGGTAGACACTCCTGCTTGAGCTAGCAGCCAGGCTTTGAAAACTGTTGATAGGGGAGGGTCCTGCTGCTTGAGTGCAATATTTACGCTGCTATCTTTAGTCTTGCACCCAAGAGCCTAGTCTATTAACCTTTACTCTTTAACCTCGTGTCATGGGTTTTTCCTTTCATGTAGACATACCCCAATAGTGACTCGGGTAGTACTTCACTTGCCACTCTTCCTCCTGGGCCCTGTGTTTATTGAAATACATCTGCTGCTTCCCAGCCATTCCTTAGTCACCCAAGGATAACCCCTTTCCGTGTTGTATCTTCTAACCTTATTAGCCTACTGTGCAATACAGTGTCAAATGCCTCTTTCTAATCAAACTAGATTATCTTCACAACATTGCCCCCCCCCCTTTTTTTTTTCACCCTCTGTTATCTCCTTGAACAGTCCAGCAGGACTTGTCAGGAGAGATTTACCTTTTATGAAACCTGGCTGAGTAGCTGTGACCAGCTCATTCTTTTCAGTGTTTTGCAATATCCGGATTTCTCCTGCATCTCAGATTGGATGAGCCAGTCAATCGGCTTTTCAGCATCTGCCTGTTCTTATCATGACTAGGTTATGTTTATCCCTCTCCAAAGAACAGCTCAAAATATTTGTTACTGAATGAGACCTTCTGGCATTTCCTTTGAGCTTCTAAGGCAGGAGTGGGGAACCTCAGATGCACTGGCTGCATGCAGTTCATGAGGGTTAGCTGCTGGCAGGCTACCAGAGGCTTTGTTTACCTGAGCGTCCATGGGCACAGCTGCTTCTAGTTCCCAGTGAATGCTGTTCACTGTTCCTGGCCAGCAGGAGGTGTGGGGAGTGGCACAGGCCAGGACACTGCATCCCAAAGCACCAATTGGCTAGAAATGGCGAACTGCAGCTACTGAGAGCTACAAGTGGCTATGCCTGTGGATGCTCAGGTAAAGAAACTATCTAGTGACCTGCCAGCAGCTACCCCTCATCAACTGCATCCAGCCCATATGCCAGAAGTTCCCCAACCCTGTTCTAAGGAAATGATTTGCTCAGTATTGGGCCTTGACTGTGTGCAGTGATTTGACTTAGCCCCTCGAGGGGCATCCAAGTGTAACCCACACACCTAGCGAGGTTCACTGTCCCACGTAGTGGCACTTAGACCACAGCAACAGATAAGACCAAGAGACCTCTACAGAATGGGCTAAAAGCCAGCTGGCTCTCAGACTACAGCTACAGATAAGACCAAGAGACCAAGAGACCTCTATATGGGCTGAGAGCCAGCTGGCTTTTAGCCCATTCTGTAGAGGTCTCTTGGTCTTACCTGTTACTGTGGTCTGCGTGGGACAGTGAACCACACTAGTGAACCACACTAGGGCTACGTCTACACTGGCATGATCTTGCGCAAAAACTCTTTTTGCACAAGAACTCTTCCGCAAAACTCTTCCAGAAGAGAGCGTCTACACTGGCATGTGCTTTTGTGCAGGAGCATCCATGCCAGTGTAGACGCTCTCTTGCGCAAGAAAGCTCTGATGGCCATTTTAACCATAGGGCTTTCTTGCGCAAGAAATTCATGTTGCCTGTCTACACTGGCCTCTTGCGCAAGAACAGTTGCGCAAGAGGACTTATTCCTGAGCAGGAGCATCAGAGTTCTTGTGCAAGAAGCACTGATTTCATACAGTAGAACGTCAGTGTTCTTGCGCAAGAACTCGCGGCCAGTGTAGACAAGCAGCAAGTTTTTGCGCAAAAGCGGCCGCTTTTGTGCGAGATCGCGCCAATGTAGACACAGCCTAGGTGTGTGAGTTACACAAGCACAATGTAAGTGTCTGATTTTTTTTTATACAGTGTTGAGCAGTGTTCCTGCAAAGATTTTTTTTTTTCCATCCATGAGTAACCAACATCCTCTGTTTATAGCCCTCTCCCAGACCCTCCCCCAGCTGGATTAGATGATCTCTCGGGGTCCCTTCCCATCCTATGATTACTGTCAGAGTTCAAAATACCAAAAGGACATTGGTGGGTTTGCTAGCAATATCAGAAATATGAGATCCAGCAGAAAAGTTTGAACTATAGCATCTCTCAACTTTTATTAGGATACCAAGACATGACCACAGTGCATCAATGCTGCAAAAGTGAAAGAAGTATATAAGCTTCCTCTGTACCTTCTGTATTGTCCACCTTGCCAGAAGCAAGTCCAGCTGCTGTTGTATGTTAGATTAGCCTCAAGGCTGCTCTAAGTTTGCACAGCCCACAGTTCCATAGAAGTCATGGGAGGACAAAAATAAGCGCAGTGCAGCACTGCTCTAGATTTCCTTAGAACGCCCTGTCCTGGGAGCTTTGGGCAGGGGGCACCACAGACCCACTCCGTTGGCTCTAAGAAAGCTAGGGTGGTCCCCTACCTACACTGGGGCTGTGTCTACATTGGCAAGATCTTGTGCAAAAGCAGCTGCTTTTGCGCAAAATCTTGCCGCCTGTCTACACTGGCCGCAAGTATTTGCGCAAGAACACTGACGTTGTAATGTACAAAATCAGTGCTTCTTGCATAAATACTCTGACGCTCCTGCTCAGGGATAAGCCCTTTTGCGCAAGTATTCTTGCGCAAGAGGGCCAGTGTAGACAGCAACGTTAATTTCTTGCGCAAGAAAGCCTGATGGCTAAAATGGCCATCGGAGCTTTCTTGCACAAGAGAGCGTATACACTGGCATGGATGCTTTTGTGCAAAAGCAAATCTTTTGCGCAAAGGCACGTGGCAGTATAGATGCTCTCTTGCACAAATACTTTTAACGGAAAAACTTTTCCGTTAAAAGTATTTGCGCTAAATCATGCCAGTGTAGATGCAGCCTGGGGGTAAGACCCAAGTAGGGAAGTGAGATCAGTGCCTTTAGGGTACCTTTGTGCCACTGGCATGCAAAATGGTTCTAGGGCATCCGATGGTGTGATGTGTGACTCTTGGCTAGCAGGTGAGAGGATATCCTGTCTCTCCAGGGCTGCCTCCATGCCATTGGATCGAGAGCTACTGGGTTGCTCAGCCTTCTCCTTCACATGTTCACACTACATAATGCTGCACAAGTAGCATGGACCCACTGGCACAACCAGGTGAATCCAGGGCAAAGCGCTCCTTTCCCCCCTCTGCAGTGGTGCCGGGACCCTGGGGCACGCTGCTGCAGGAGTCAGTGTCCAAAGAGAGATGCAGCACCGTACAAATGTAAAATCCAGATATTAGCACCAGCCATACAGGAAGAAAAATAATAGTGAAACATGTAAAAATAGCCATTTTCAATAAACACTCACACCATCCCCAAAGCCACATCCATCTGTAGGCCACTTCATCTCAGGTATGGAACCTAAACCACACTGAAGTTAATGGGAGTTTTGCTATTGACTTCATCAGTAAGGTCAGTATTTTTTTGCAGAGTCACACATGCTACATTATTGAACATAATATAAGGCTAAAGACATGGCTATGCAGAAATTGACATGTACTGGCAGTTTGCTTTACTACACAAGCACACTTTTTTCTACGATCATGCTAGTGCTTTAAAATTGCTTACAAGACACTGAACCAAGCCCAGAAATAGCAGGAAAGAAAATTCAGTGAGAGGAAGTAGGGAACACCCACCGTCTGCATGATGCTTACCGAGTAATGGTTAACTGCTTCCCTGGAAGCAGCCTCCCACCCATGGCAGGTTGCAGGCAGAGGATTGCTCAAGCCCCACCAGGCCCACGCACGGGGTTACCAGCCTAAAGCTGGTGGCTAGAGCTGGGAGTCAGACCTGGCAGCCTGCCCCATGCGGGGCTGAGAGCTTCTCCAGTTGGGCTGAAGCAGTCCCCCACCTGGGATCCCACTTAGTTGGTTAGCTAGTCAAACGATAGGTTAACCTAACATTTAACCAATTAACTGATTAATTGGGATTTTACATCCCTACCTCTAATCTGACCTCCCTGCATCATAAAGGCCATTGAATTTCACCCAGTGATTCCAGCTGTGGAGGGAACTGTTCTTCCCTTCTGTGTAAGACTTCATCACTGTGCTTGAAACTGTTTCATGCCTTACTTTCTGCATGAAACAAAAGACAGGACTATGCAGCACTTTAAAGACTAACAAGATGGTTTATTAGGTTTGTTAGTCTTTAAAGTGCTACATAGTTCTGTCTTTTGTTTCAGCTACACCAGACTAACACGGCTGCATCTCTATTACTTTCTGCATGTGAAGTGTTGATGAAACTGCTCACATCCCTAAAATTAACCTTGCATGCTTAAGTGCTTTGCTGAATCTGAGCCCATGTTGAACACTACGGGTATCTTAACAGGAAACCCAAATCAGGATTCTGTTTAATGCTTTATAAATCATGATTTACTGAGCCACTCCATTTTTTTAATGTAATGGCCCTATATATTTAACCTCCAGAGCATTCCTTTTTCTTTTGCTTCTTTTATGGTGTAATTTATTTTATTCCAGTTCCTTTGCCTGTATTATGCCACTGCTGAGAGGTTGTGTCACCTTAACTATCCTACAGTTAGCAGAAGTAATGCTTTCTGAAAACAAATAAGGATAGCTTCCTGCTATGCATCCCTGAAGGGAAAAATGGTCCAGCATACGGAATGCCATTATCGGATGGAATTCAGAGGCATATACACAAAGGGATTTAGCCAGGTTGTGGGGACACTATTTGCATATGAAACACTGAATCAGTAAGGCTTTACCAAGAAACCATCACCCAGTAGATGGCATTAGTACCCTAAACACTCAGTGCTGGACTAAAAGTGCAGTGTGGTGCAGATTTTGCAATACATTATTTATGAAAGAAAATTAACTTTGAATCTGTGCATTTTGCCTCAGGCAATATTAAGCAATAAACAAGATTTTCACACCAACAGGTAACAAATAGTTTTCTTAACAAATTAGATGAACCCAGATGTCTCATTTCAGATTACTTTGGAGCTTGGTGTCTAATACATTTCTCTTATGTTCAAAATCCCTGTTTTACACAGAATAAAATGAAAATGACTAGAGAGATACTGTTCTGGGCAAAGCCTCTTAGCACTTTGATGGCAAATATATTTTAGCTTTTAATATTGATTTGTAATCATAAGCATTTCAAACATGTAATTTTGGCTGCACTGTGCTACAGAACAGTAATTCTGCAATTATAGATCACCTTTCCTCAGGTGATTGAATGCCATGCAGATACTTCCTCAAAAATACCCCTGTGGGGCACTCCAGGTCAGCATTACGATATACCCATTTTACTGAAGAGGAAAGCAAGGCACAGAGATGGAGTGACTTGCCCAAAGACAGTGGCACAGCTGAGAGGGTAACTCAGGATTAATGACTCCTGAGCCCCTGCTCTGACCATTAAATACAACTGCATCCCAATACCACATCCCTCCGGGCCCTGGTACCAGTGAAAATGCAGTAATATAAATACAAGAGGTTTGTTTTATCTGTAATTAAGACTATGGGTCCAATTATGACATGACGTGGAAAAAAGCTTCCTTTCAATATTCATTAATATTTTTAAACAAATGTTGGATACTCAATTCTGGTACAGCTACAGTTCTGTAGGATATTTTTACTGATGTCATTTTTACAGTTCTTAAAGCATGTTGGGCTATTTACAGTGCAAACAGAAAAACAGTGAGATGGACAATTTTGTTGCTATGGCACTTGAATTCAGCCAAAGAAAACCGAGTTTGTCTATCTAAGGGGCTATTAGGGCTAACTAAAAAGACTATCAAAATCTTGGGATAATTCAAATAAGTTTTCAGTCTGTTATTCTTTTGTAATGGTTCAATTTTCTGAAATTTCTATTGATTCCCTCCCCCCCAATATCTTTAGTTTCAAAACAATTTTCAGCCCAAGGTTCTGCTCACTCCCAGTGGTGAAAGTAATTTAAAATTTCTTACAGGTACTGTTGTATTGCAACCCGGGTCCCTCCTAGCTCTTTAAATAGCTGCCTGTTGTCTCTTGCTGCAGCTCAGCCAGCTCTTGCCAGAGCTGTGCACTAGGGAGTACCCGCTTACTTCACTTCTGCTCACTCCCAGAGCAAAAAGATCGGGGAAACCTATTTAAGAGTACTTTCATATTGCTCTTCTGAGATCTATCCCAACGTGATTCTTTTATTGGAAGACCTCTGAGGAGGCAAGACTGTTACTTGCATCCTGTGTGACCTTCACCAAGTCACTTAACCTCTCTGTGCCTCATTTGTGTACAGAATAGATGGAAATGCTAGGCTAGGTTTTTGTTTCACTTCAGATCACTGGACCAATCTTTTGCTATCTGTACAAATGAAAGCTTGGCAAATACAAAAGTACACAAGATTTTTTTCCAGAGGTAGCATCTGGCTGCTTTGTAATGCACTGGCATCTTTGGTGTTACCTCTCAGGCCATCAGAGAGTTAGACTGTTAATGTCTTGTCTAGGCTGTTTCCCCTGGATACCACAGATTAAGGAATATTTAGATATGCTAGATGTATTCAAGTCATTGGGGTGTGATGAAATTCATCCTAGTGTACTTAAGGAACCAGCTGAAGCTATCTCAGATCCGTTAGCAATTATCTTTGAGAATTCCTGGAGGACAGGGTGAGATCTCAGAAGACAGGAGAAGGGCAAACATAGTTCTCCTCTAAATGAGGAACAAAAAGGTACCGGGAAATTTATAGACTAGTCTGTTTAACTTTGTTCAATTTGTTCTAATATCTTTCCAAGTATCAGTTTGTAAGCACCTACAGGATAATAGGGCTATGAGGAATAGAGCGCATGGATGTGTCAAGGGCAAATCATACCAAAATAACCTAATTTCCCTCTGACAGGGTTCCTGGCCTAGTGGAACCCTTGAGACCAAAATTTGTAAATGGTCTCAAGTTGTGGTGGGAGAGGTCCAGGTTGGATATTAGGAAAAACTATTTCACTAGGAGGGTAGTGAAGCACTGGAATGGGTTACCTAGGGAAGTAGTGGAATCTCCATCCCTGGAGGTGTTTAAGTCTCGGCTTGACCAAGCCCTGGCTGGGTTGATTTAGTTGGGATTGGTCCTGCCTAGAGCAGGGGGCTGGACTTGATGACCTTCTGAGGTCTCTTCCAGCTCTATGGTTCTATGATTCTATGATTGGGGAGAAAACAGGTAGACTTTATATATCTTGATTTTTAGTAAGGCTATTGACACAATGTGACATGACAGTCTCGTATGCAATCTAATTTAATTTCATCTAGATCACTATAAGGTGGGTGCACAACTGGTTGAAAGACTGTTCATGAAGTAGTTAGCAATAGATTGCTGTTGTATGGTCAGTCCTGAGTTTGGTACTAGTGGACATTTTAAAAAAATGACCTGGATAATGAATTGGAGAGCATGCTTATAAAATTTGTAAATGAAACCAAGCTGTGAGGTGTTGCAAGCATTTTGGAGGACAGGATTAGAACTACAAATGACATTGACAAATTGGAGAGCTGATCTAAGACCTTCAAGACAAAATGCAACGAAGACAAGTGCAGAGTATTGAACTTCAGAAGGAAAAATCAAATGTCCAACTACAAAATGGGGAATAACAAGGCTTGGTGGTAATGCTGCTGAAAACGATCTGGTGCATATAGTGGCTCTCAAATTGAATATGAATCAACAAGGTTAATAAAGTTGCTAAAAAGGCTAATGTAATTCTAGGGTGCAGTAAAAGGAGTGTCATAGGTAAGACTCAGTCTATTCAGAATGGGTGAGGCCTCAGCTGGAGTATTGTGGTCAATTCTGGATGCCACACTTCAAGAAAATTGTGGACAATTTGGAAAGTCCAAAGGAGAACCAAAAACATGACGCAGGTCTAGAAAACATGACCAGATTGGGCATGTTTGATCTTGAGAAAAGAAGGCTGAGGAGGGACTTGATAACTCTCTTCAAATATGTTAAGGGTTGTTATAAAGAGGATGGTGATTAGGTATTCCTTACATCTGCTGAAAGTAGGACAATGTAATGGCCTTAATGTGTAGGAAGGGAGATTTAGGTTAGATAGTAGGAAATAGTTTCTAACAGTAATGGTCGTTAAGCTCTGGAATAAGCTTTCAAGGGAGGTTGCGGAATCCCAGATAATCACCTTGTGACAGACCGGGCCGTGTCTGGGCACAGCTGAGGGTGTCCGCTCAGGGCGAATTGCTCAACTTTGGGGCTCCTTACAGCCCCCAGACTGGAGACCTTCCCAAATAGGCCACAAACCAGTCCCAGAGCGCTTCAGCTGCCTGCCTGAAGCCTCATGAGCAAAACCCCTCCGACACCCCAGCCATATCCGTGCCCCAGATGGCCCCGGGCCTCATACACAGGTGAGGGTGTCTTAGAACCCAATCCCACCTACCCCGAACAAGTTCTGTCCGGTTCCAAGAAACCAGCCACAGATCCCCGGTCAATTTACCCTCTGGATCTTACCCACAAATCACGCTGAGCCAATCCTCTAGCATCTAACATCTAAAGGTTTATTACTACAATAAAGAAAAGCATGAGAGTAAGGTTGCTAAAGAATCATATATTACATGCATTGAATCTCCCAGTTCTCGATGCAGGCTCTAGCAGAGATGTTATAGCTGCTGGCTTAGAAGTCTTGTTGCACATCCTAGGTTAGGATGGGTCTACAGTTCTTCCCGGCTTGTGATTCCCTGCGAGGCCGCATCTGGGGTCAGAAGCAGATCTGAAGACCAAGATGGAGGCAGCCACATGGCCTATTTATCCTCCTTCTTGGTCTCTTCTTGGCTGCAGCAGGTCACCTGGCCCATGGCCTATCCCTGTGTTCCTGCTGATAGCCCTTAGGTATGAGTCACCACTCTTGAGGTGTGTCCTTAGCCCATTGAGTCTATTGTCCCACAGAGCCTCGCTAATTAGCACGTCCATAGGCCGGGCTCTGCCCAATGCTCAACCACATGCAGAGAAATATTCAGTATCCACACAAAGTACATGCTTATAACTTCCCACACAGACATTATACAATCACATGAATAGCGTACATAGGATTAGCAGACAGTAAGCTTCTATTCAACACCTCACATGGCCCCATTTTATACCATTTTTGGGGCCAACACTCCCACCTATGGGTGTAGCAGTGATCTGGCTGCTTCCCTCAAATTCAGTAACGTGACACACCTGTCAAGGACGATCTCAATTAACTTGGTCCTGCTTCAATGCAGAGGGCTTGACTTGACTTCCTGAGATCCCTTCCAGTCATAAATTTCTGAGATTCTATTATTATTTCACACTGATTTTTGCAATTAAGGAAATTTGGAGGCTGCTTGTTTTATATAACTGAGAATCAGGCAAGGAACAAATTCATGCATGTATTATAATTAAAAATGCTGTGTCCTCCCTCTACCCCCCAAGTTAATGTACCATATTGATCTTTCTGTCCTGTCTATTGTTCTTAGAGCAAGATTCTCAGTGTAAGATACTTTAAATATCAAGATTAGAATCATGGGCAGCTCATGGCTCCAGCATTTGGGGAGGTTGGATCTGACCACTGGTGGGGGAGGGCCAACAGTGCCTGGACTGTGGCCCTGACCCCTGCTCACCCCTGAGGCTCATCCCACTCAGTCTTCTCCTGAGTCCCTTTTCAGATTTTTACCCCCATTCCATGCTAGGTCCCACTCCTGCTCAGCCACTTCCTCTGAGGGCCTGTTGCTTGTGCTCCTTCGCTCCCTAGAATCATAGGGCTGGAAGAGACCTCAGGAGGTCATCAAGTCCAGCCCCCTGCCCAAAGCAGGACCAATCGCAACTCAATCAACTCAGCCAGGGCTTTGTCAAGCCGAAATTTAAAAACCTCTAGGGATGGAGATTCCACCACCTCCCTAGGTAACCCATTCCAGTGCTTCATCACCCTCCTAGTGAAACAGTGTTTCCTAATATCCAACCTAGACCTCCCCCACTGTAACTTGAGATGATTGCTCTTTGTTTTGCCATCCGTCACTACTGAGAACAGCCTCTCTCCATCCTCTTTGGAGCCTGCCTTCCAGAAGTTGAAGGCTGCTATCAAATCCCCCCCCCCTTCTCTTCTTCAGACTAAATAAACCCAAATTCCTCAGCCTCTCCTCATAGATCATCTGCTCTAGCCCCCTAATCCTTTTGGTTGCCCTCCACTGGACCCTCTCCAATGCATCCACATCCTTTCTATAGTGGGGGGCCCAGAACTGGACACAATACTCCAAATGTGGCCTCACCAGAGCTGAATGAAGGGGAATAATCACTTTCCTAGATCTGCTGGCAATGCTTCTCCTAATGCAACCTGATATTCCATTTGCCTTCTTGGCTACAAGGGCACATTGTTGACTCATATCCAGCTTCTCATCCATTGTAATCCCCAGGTCCTTTTCTGCCGAACTGCTACTTAGCCATTCGGTCCCTAGCCTGTAACAGTGCTTGGGATTCTTCCATCCCAAGTGCAGGACTCTGCACTTGTCCTTGCTGAACCTCATCTGATTTCTTTTGGCCCAATCCTCTAATCTGTCTAGGTCACTCCTGACCCTATCCCTGCCCTCCAACGTATTTACCTCTTCCCCCTAGCTTAGTGTCATCCTCAAGCTTGCTGAGGGTGCAATACATCCCTTCATCCAGGTCATTAATAAAGATGTTGAACAAAACCAGCTCTAGAATCGTTCCTTGGGGCACTCCACTAGAAACCAACCTCCAACCTGACATCGAGCCGTTAATCACTACCCAACAGTCTAGCCAGCTTTCTATCCATCTTACAGTCCATTTATCCAATCCATATTCCCTTAACTTGCTGTCAAGAATATTGTGGGAGACAGTATCAAAAGCTTTGCTAAAGTCAAGGTATATCAAGGACTTTCCCATATCCACAGAGCCAAGGTATCTCATAGAAGCTAATCAGATTGGTCAGGCATGACTTGCCCTTGGTGAATCCATGTTGACTATTCCTGATCACTTTCCCCTCTTCTAAGTACTTCAAAAGAGGGGCAGGTAGTGGGGTCTCTTGAGGAAGGGGGTGAAGACACCTCATTGCCCCCCCAGTCTTCCCCTGCTGCTCATGCCTATCTGCCCCCTCCTTCAAGGAGCCCCCTTGCCCACACCTCTGCCTTTCAGGGGCTGAAAAAGTAGGAATAGTGTGTGTGTGTGGGGGGGGAAAGGGAGGCTGCAGGGGAAAGCATTGGTGGAGTGGAGATAGGAAGGGTATGTCTACGCAGCAACATTATTTCAAAATAACTAGTGTTATTTTGAAATAACTTAGTCCGTGTCTACACAGTGGGCAGTTATTTTGAAATAATGTCGAAATACAGTCAAGCTGGAGGAATTCATGCTCCAACTCCCCTTACTCCTCATACAATGAGGGTTACAGAAGTTGGAGGGCTCTATTTCAAAGTAAGTGCTGTGTAGATGCTCCCAATTTCAAAATAAGCTATTTTGAAATAAGCTATACAACTGATGTAGCTCAATTTGCATAGCTTATTTTGAGGTAAGCCCTATTGTGTAGATGCACCTGAAGATGTGGACTAACGATGGGAAGAGGGGCACCATGGGTGGGGCTAGCGGTTCCCTTTCAATGGTGGTGCTCCAAAGACATCAGGCTGGCGGTGTGCCCCCAAGATATAACAGATTCACATACTTTGTGGATCAGGCACAGAAGGTGATAACTGCTCCAGGACATTATAAAGTAATTGAAGCTTAACAAAACGTAAGTCTTTTTAATCTCTCCTCGTAAGGAAGCTTTTGAATAGACCTAATAATGTATTTGCCCTTCTCTGTACTTTTTCCATTCTAATTTTATCTTTATTCAGATGGGTAACGAGAACTGCACATAATATTCAAGGTGTGGGTGAACCACAGATTTTAATAGTGGCATTGATATTTTCCATCTTATTATTTATCCCTTTCCTAATAGTTCCCAATATTCTATTAGCTTTTTCGACTGCCATTGCACATTGAGCGGACGTTTTCAGAGAACGATCCACTATGACTCCAATATCTTTCTTGAGTGCTAACAACTAATTTAGCCCCCATCATTTTGTATGTATGGTTGGGATTGTTTTTGAAGGTGCATTTCTTTACACTTATCAACACTGAATTTCATCTGCCATTTTGTTGCCCTGTCACCCAGTTTTGTGAGATCCCTTTGTCAGCTTTGGACTTAACTATCTTGAGTAATTTTGGTGAAATTATTCATAAGTGAACACACTGAAAGGTTACTTACCTACTTAAAAGAAAATGACAGCTTTTTACTTAAGAACTGCTTGTTGTGAATATAATTACTGCTCTAAGTGCTCTACTTCAGTGAGCTATTAATGGGACACTGTCAAGGTGTCTGTTCCAAAATCAGGCTTTTAAAAAAGCAAAAGCTAATGTTAATAGAAATATTTTCAACATTTATTTAGCTTTCAATTAAAATAGTTTAGTTTAAATATTACCATGCAGTATTGGGAGTCCAAAGAGCATCACGCGAGGTCCTAGTGCATACAAACCAAGAAGCAACATTGACCGTAAATGTACTGAACTTGAAACTGGATCTGTGCAGATGTTGCAAAGTGGTTAGACACTGACAGGTGTTTTAGAAAAAGCTATGTATAGACAGGTGGATGGGAGCCTAATTAAGAGGATTATATGCTAAGATGTGTGGATAATGCTTTTGGCAGCCCGGTATCATGCTGGAGAACACCCTCTTTTCGATGTGCAGTGTGAACTCCAGTAGATTTGAGGGGAACCTGGGGACAAAACTCACACCTTGCTTGGCTACTTCTGTTCATGTTTACCTATAACAGGGATGGTCTGATACTGGCCCTTTATATAGCACCGGGAAAGGAAATACTTTGGTTATTGTGAGCTGAGGTGCCTCAGCTGATTGACAGCTGTGGTGTCAAACAATCAGACAAGCTGTGTACAGCACGTGTCACCTCCCACGTTTTGGAAAACTACTTTTCCTTACAAGTCAACAGATGGAAAACTGATTGACAGTGGAATTTCACCACTAACTATTAATATCCACTTTAAGGTGACCATCTTGCAATTGCCTTGAATTTTCTTCTGCTGTTGGCTGAGGGTTGTTAATAAAAAAGCAGGCACCCAAGAAAAGATCCTAATTAAGTCTCTTGGCAATATAGATTCAACTCCACTCAAGTTAAGACATACTAATTTAACAGCTAACAGTTGCCTGAGGATATGTCGACTCTTAACATAAGGTGAAGTTCATCCTGGCTCTGGTTTAAGCTAGTGTCTTATTCCTTTTGGCATAAAACCTACTGACTAAAAGTCTCATATTTTATGGAAAATGTACATGCATGCAACACCACCCTAGGCAGAAATTGTGCCAAATTGACAGCAGCGCATGCTGTGTTGCTAGGCATCTTAGAAATGACACACCATAGTGTAGGGCAGAGTTACTCAACTTTGGAAGCCCCCGGGGTCACAGAGATACTCACAGCATGGGCCGAGGGCCACAACTTAAGTGTGTGATGTTGTTAAAGTGCAATATTTACCCGATTTCCACCCATATGACAACACTTTTAATGAGCAATGACAGTCCAGGAATTTAACTACTAAAATGCATATCAATAGAAGACCATTATATTGACTCACCGTTGTGGAGCGTGTTCCCAGTGCAGGCCAAAGGATCCCACCCACAGGCCATGTGTTGAGCCCCACGTAAACCCAAACCGCACCGTAGGCTGCAAACAGATGGGCCGCGGGCTGCATGTTGAGTTGCCTTGGTGTAGGGGTAGGCAACCTTTTCTTCTGTGGGTCATGGGCCATTGACCCCCCAAAATTGTGGGCCACATTGACCTGGGTGGTGGTGGTGTAGGAGCTTGGGGCTTCCTCTTGCAGTGGGGCAAGCTGGTGCTCAGAGCTCCAGCCGCATGGGGGCACACAGGTTTGGGGCTTCCCCTCACAGTAGGGTGAGCCTGGGGGCACCACAGGTTGGATGAAATTATGACCCACGGGCCATAGGTTCCCCACCCATGCTATAGTAATTCAACATTGTTTTTTAGTCATTGGGGAGAGAATGCTCTATTGCTAAGGGTTCAACATGACCGTGCAGGATGTAGGATTTGCCCAAATACATGTTTCCTTTACTACATCTGGTAGCATTTGCTGTCATTTGAAGGGAAAGGCCCTCTGTGGTGTAGTATGATACTTCTGCCATAGTGTGCTTATTTCATCACATGCACTCCGGTGGGCATTAAGACAATTTCACTAAACAGGAGAGATTTTTCTTTAAATAATCCACACCACTACTTTTGTTACTTCCAAAGAGCCATAGCTATTCCATTGAATACCGGCGGAGGGGGTTGTTGACTTCGGCTAGAGTTAAGATTATGAACAAACTTTTTCTTACAAGGTTGAGACTCACCACTGTAGTAACCCTTGCTGATCCCTCTAGGAATTAGCCTAGTCCTCAGCAGGAAGTTCCCTTCTGGCCGGTGTCTCACCCATCATTGTTCTGTACTCTCCCCACACTCTGCTCCAGACCCACATTGCTCCCAGGATCGCAACATCCTCTTCAGGATACTGCTCTCTGGCAGTGACCACCACACTGGTTTCTCACTCCCCCCACCCAGGGGTATCAGCAGTCCTCTGTCTCTATACTTTCCACTGTGGCCAGCTGCAGCCAGGGTCTAGTCCCTCACCTCAGAGGTAAGTTGCAACCTGTATCAGCAAATGTTCTTGGTGGCAAGGCTTGGTGTAAGAGGAAGGGGGGGGGACCCAGCCCACTACTGTGGGGTCCAGGCCAGGGACCTCTGGTGGCAGCCTTATCCTGCCCTCCTTCACTCTTCCTTAACTGCCTCCTATTCTCTGTGACCCTGGCACACTTCTGGCCCCAGTATCAAGGCCTTCAGCCTGGCAGGTATCAGGCTGGAGGACCTCTCCTGAGCCTGCCCAGTACTACTCTTTCTAAGGTGCTTCTTCTTAGGATCCAGTCCTGCACCCTTCCTAACTGCCCACTGCTCTGCTGAGCAGCTCCTTATAACCAGGGCTGCCCCACTAAGCTGTCCTCTGATTGATTGGCTTCTTACAAGCCTCTTCCTGATTGGGCCAAGGCAGGCTCCCTCCAGCCTCTCTTAACCTCTTTTGGCCAGAGTGAGGCATTTGCCCTACTACACTTGTAAATAGCAAGCAACCAACAGGGGAGTTCTATGGAGGAGTCCTGTAAGTGAAGAGTAGGTATGTGACCCTGGAGGTGAGCCTGTTTGTGTGCTTGCTTGCTGTGCACCTGCTTGATTTATGTTTATAATGTGGCCTGCTTGAAGGGCTGCGTGCTGAGTCTAGAGACCTGCTATGAGCAACTGGAGGTTTCCTCATGAAGCTCTTCTTCATTAGGAAGTACTAGGCTGCCATGCTTTGATTCCTAATCCCTTTAAGATCCTTTGATAAAGGGGTAAGATACTTTGAAGGGGATCAGGGGTTTAAAAGGCTAGCCCCTAGGAGATACTAGTGACCAGGAGCAGCAAATGAGAGTTTTGTGAAAGACCTTAAAGAGGGAGTGTGAGAGGCTAATGCACCCAATAAACATTCTTTGAACTTGGGCAAATCAACTCCACCACCCCCCTGAAAAGAACCAAACAAAACCCATTCTTAGTAAAAATAATGCAGGCAGAAATGTGTAGGCAGAGTGGGGGCTATCCAGTTTATTGAACTGAATGCAGTATGTATGATTCTTTGCAGTATGGGCAGATGGCATATGTGTGCATTTCATGGAACCAACACATCGCCCTCAGACAGAGTACAGGCTGTTGAGATCACAATGGCTGAACTGGAGGAGCTAAGGGAGACTGACAGGAACATAGATGAGACTTTCTGGGGCACAGTAGAGAGGTCCCAGCCCCAATCTGACAGTCTCTGTGCCGTTGAAAAGGATGAAAGTCTAGGAGAAGGGAATACCAAGCCAGAGGGGAGGGAAACAATCTTATATTTGGGACCATCCTTCCAGATGATGTCATGGTATCCTCCTGCACTGAAGGTACACTTTGGGAGAAAAACCCCACTTATTAGGAAGAGACAGCTAATAGCAATGGTGGATTCAATCACTAGAAATATAGATAGTTGGGTTTGTGATGGCCTGGATGGTAAATTGTCTGCCAGGTGCAAAGGTATGGACTTCTCAAGATCCCTAGATAGACTTTGGTGCAGTGTTGGTGAGGAGCCAGTGATCATGAGCCAATATAAAACTAACATAAGAAAATACTTTTTCATACAACACACAGTGCATCTGTGGAACTCATTGCCAGGAGATGTTGTGAAGGACAGAAGTATATATAGGCTCAAAAAAGAACTAAGTTTGTTCATGGAGGATAGGTCCATCAATGGCTATTAACCAAGATGGTCAGGGGCACCACCCCATAAGCTGGATGTCCCCAGACCTCTGACAGAAGCTGGAATTCGATGATAGAGAATGGATCACTCAATAATGGCCTTGTTCTGCCAATTCACTGTGTAGCATCTGACACCAGCCACTGTGAGAAGTTAGGTTACTGGGCTAGATGGAGCATTGGTCTGACCTAGTATTGCCATTCTTACGTTCTTAATCTTGAAGGAGTACTCAGGACTATGCAAGATAGTCCTAATAGAGCCAGCCATCCCAAATTACTGTTTTTCTTCAATGTATGTCTGTAAAGAGACATAGTTTGCAAACAGGTAGGATGTCTATTTTCCTAGTGGATGTTTCCTGTCTTTAGTAAAGAAATTATTTGCAAGCAGTTTCCTTGCCAAAATTCAAGGCAGGTTTTATCACTGCAAAAACATGTATCTGAGCAGAAGCATCATCCTTGGATTGTCTCCAACATTATATGCCCTCTAACTTCAAGAGTTGTTGAACTGAGAGTTCTCTGCTCCTATTGAAAACAGGACAATGTCGAGCATTTCTGAAAATCCTACTTTGTACAAAGAGCTTCTCTCTCTCTCTCTCACACACACACACACACTCACCTTCCTCTCCCTCTCCTCCGAAGCAGAGGTCTGTAAGCACATAAATCCCTGTATACTAAGATATTCCAGATGAACAATAATACACACTATTTTATGAATAATAATGCCTCCCATAGAGACAATAACTTTGGAACCACACTATTTACAAAGACACTTGCTTTAATACCAGCACCAAATATACATGAATCTATTTGCAATATGCTTAAAAATGTTACTGCTTCATTGATTTTTTGCTACACAGAATGGATGAATGAGACATCTGAGAATCAGACTTCTGGGTGGAGGGTTAATTAAATAGATTCTGTGGAAGAGGGATTTGGAAGTTAATAAAACAACTCGGTTTTTCTGCATTACAGTAAATGTTTATTCATACCATATAGGAGAATAAATGAAAAGGCATAAAGCATAGAGAGATAGTACCAGAAGTAGAAATAAATTCAAATAATCCCTCCAGTCTGGAATATGGACCATATCTATAAATAATTCAGTATTTTTTTTAAAGAATTTCTATTAATCTTACCGATATACTTATAGATGCCTCACTTCAACCATAATATCTAATCAATCACCACCAAAACACAGTTGAATGTTATCCTTACAACACTCTGTGAGATAAAGAAGTATTATCCCCATTTTACAGATGGGAAAATGAGGCATGGAAAGATCAGGTGATTTGCCCAGAGTCTCACAGGATGTGAACATGAATCCTGGATTCCTACTTGGTTGTGTTAAGCACAGTGCTAACCTCCTCTGTTTTCATCTCCGCCATAATCATACAATTAGAGAGGGAAAAATATATCCTCAAAGGTCTGAAGTTTACAATTTAAGCAGAGTTCAACTTACTAAATTTCCAACCATCTAGCACCATTCCATGATTGCTAGGTTTGGGTCAGCTTGTTGCAATGGTACCACCTCCCTGTTGCTGTTGCTCTCTAAATTTAATATCCTTTGTTATATTTACAAAAATCTTCCTCTTTTTAATTAAAATGACCAGTTCACACTTGGACTCTACAATAACTGGAAAAGACAATTCCCATACTAATGCTTTTGTTTTTATCAGTCAAGAGATGGCACGGGACAGTAGACACTGTGAAAAGAAAAAGTCCAAGAACAACTTCGTTGCTATTATGGCTGATCTCATTACTTGTGCCACTTTGACTTGAAAAATTTCCTAGGGGGTCAAATCAGGAACTAAGGTACTAAAAGCTGATTGTTGAAAGCCTGATGCAAAGCCTCCAGAAGTTAATGGGAGTCATTCAGTTGAGTGCCTTAACAAAAAGACTTCTGCTAGCCAGGACTCTCACACCAGCCTGTCTCTGCAGCATATTTGGACATGCATTGAGAAATGATGCTACTCTCATTCCAAAATAACCATTAGTCCTGTGACACCTTAGAGACTAAGGGCACGTCTAGACTACCCTCAGCTTCTGAAAGAAGATATGCAACCTCATTTTCTGAGGAATAAGGGCTCTTTCGAAAAAGGGAGGGTTTCTTGCGAGAGCCCCCATCTAGACTGCTTTTTTTTGTTGAAAAAACCTCTTCCGAAAAAGGGATCAGAAGAAGATATGCAAATTTGCGCCAAATTTGCATATCTTCTTTCCGAAGCCAAGCGTAGTCTAGACGTGCCCTAACAAAATATATATAGTATCATGAGCTTTTATGGGAAAACCTCACTTTAGGTGAGCTGGAGTGGGATAACAGGAACCCAGAATTTATAACAGAAAAAGGAGAAAAAAGGTACCTGTCAATTGTAGGACTGGTGCTAATAAGGCTAATTAAGTGGGCTGGAAATTAGAAATGTTAAATATTGGGTAATTGAATAGTTGAATAACCACATGAATTCTTATCAGTTACTTAACTATTCTATAGTCCCCGGGGAACAGGGCCAGTAGCCAGTGCACTCCCACACCACTCCCAGGGAACCCCCTGCTACTCCACTGATACCCCCTGTATCAGAGGCAGCAGCGCAGGATGCCAGGCAGAAGCCAGTCCTCAAACCAGCTCCCCGTGCAGACCGTCTGCCTGCCACCCTGTGTTGCTGCCTGTGATACAAAGGCAGCAGCAGGGGGTGGCAGCAACCCCTGTCCGTGGGGGGTCTGAGCTCCCTGTGGACAGAGGCTGCTCAGCCTCCCATGGTGTAGCCTCTGTCCACAGCAAGCCCAGGTTTGCTACAGACAGAGGCTGCTCCATGGGAGGTTGAGCAGCCTCTGTCTGTGGGGAGCTTGGGCCTGTGCAGACAGATGCTGCTTTGCAGCAGCCCCTGCCCCTGTCTCTCCCCCCCCCTGTACTGCTGCCTCTGAGTTGTTTTTGTGATATGGATGCTTGGAACTGGAGAGAGGTTACAAAACTCATGCCATATGGTCAGTGTATAGGAACAGCTTTTGGTTATGACTGGCTTAGTCCTGCTTCTCATTGCAGGCCTCCTGAGGAAAGTCTTCACAACTCAGTACCCATCCCCTGACCCATCCACCCCAACCTTAGTATGGCTTAATAAAAGTCTTGGGGCAAAGGATTATGTATTTCTGTGCCTTAGGCCCCAAGATACCACGGCGGTGAGTGTGCTTTTAAAATGCAGCCAGCTATCGCTTGCTAGCTTTGCTCTCTGAAGTTAGGAAGGATGGGAAGTAACAGGCGGGCCTGAAACAGAACTTGTGTTCCTGAATGGAGGTTGGGTCCAAAGCTGATTTCTGGAGTGGGGGCCTAACTGTAGAATTCACACACAATGTAGCATTCACATATAAGAAATATCTGATAGGCCCAAACTTACACTCCTGTTTCAGAACCACCTTGGCCCTTGGGAATGTTCAGAACCGAATTTGAAACCGAACATTGTGGTTCATTATGTGTGGCACATTGTGGCCCCAGTTGTGGACCAGAGCCCTCTTTCAAAGTCCTGTACACATCTAATTAAAAGATATAGTTCCTACCTCAAAGAGTTTTCAATCTTAATTAAAGAAAAGTTGATAAAAGATTGACTACTGCAGGAGTTCATAGAGATCTCTCACATTAAAACACCCATACGCATATTTGAAAGGGATATTTTCCTCTGCAGATGGAAAAAGTCATTTGCATAAACTACATTTTATTTACAAATACACTATTAAGCATCCATTATTCTGGCCTGCTCTTCAAGTGGATATTGCCACATGTCTGCTTCCCTTTGTCTAAATAGAAAGGAAAGCAGCGCTCACCAGGGAAATGCTAAGTGAAGTATGATGATTAGGAAGACATCCGAGCACAATGAGGAGTGAGATTTAAATATGATGGGATTTAAAGAAAATGGCATGTTAGTGTTTCTAAGTAGAGTATCTTTGCACTGTAATGGAATGGCTGAAAAGTTTTTATGTCAGTGCTTGGATTTCAAAGTATCAGGAAGCAGAATTGATGTGAGGTCCTTGGAAATAAACAAAGATGAAGTCGCTTCAGACCTGTTCCTTGTAGTGGTCTGAGAAACTGAAGTGGACTGTGTCAATGGCTTGTAGTTGTAATTTTAATTTAAGAAAGATGGTAGTAAGAGACATAAGCTGGAAGCACAGGAAACAATGAGAAGACCTGAAATAGAAGAAATTTTTTTTAAAGACTTGTTTAGAAAACACATCTGCTGAGGTCTTCCCACAAAAAATGCCTAAGCACTAGAGTTGGTTGGGAATGTTTTGACTAATTTTTGTCTGAAAATGCTGATTCATCAAAACCAAACTTCTCATGGAAACATACATGTTGCATTAGAAAGCTTTCTCAATTCCAGGATGGAATTTCTCAGTGAGAGGGGAGGAGAGAGAGAGACTCCACCATCACAGTATCCAATGTTTTGGTGGTTAGGGCACTCAACTGGGATTTGAGGGAGACAGGTCTGAATCAAGTGCAGAGCAGGGGCCTGTACCTCTAACACTCACATCCCATGGGAGTTGTAAGCCTGTTCAGTCTCTCCTGGGGTGGCTGAAAACATCCGTGAAAAGTTGGTGCACAGTTTCTGGATCTGTTGTCGCTGCTCCCAGCTGTTGCTGATGGAAAGGGTTACCTCTTTGATGCCACCCTTGCCTTTCTTGTCATAGTAGGCTCCTTAAGGCCATTCAGTATAATTTCTCATGGGCTGTGAACTGAAGAGCCTTGAATTCTTGGGGATAAAAGGGCTTTAGAGAATTAACGTGATATACCCAAGGCTTAAGGTTAGGGTTTGGGAATGCTATGAGGTAAGTAAGTGCTCCTATGCGCATTCGGACTGTGAATGGTCTATCCCATGATGCTTCCATTTTATTGGCCTGGAGCGCCTTCAAGACCATGACTTGCTCACCACCCCTTAGGGAACACACTCTGGCGTGTTTATCATATTGGGACTTCTGTTCTCACTGAGCATTCTGCAAGTTTTGTTGAGCAAGGGCTAATGAGTCTCTGATGGTGTTTTGTAGTTTGCCTACAAAATCCAAAATGTTAGTTCCTGGAGAAGGGATAGCCCCCTCCTATTGCTGTTTCACTAATTGCAATGGCCCCTTAACCTCCTAGCCATAAACAAGTACAAAGGGAGAGACTTGTCACACAGGGATGAATCACTTGATGATTATCAATTTTGTTCATTCTGTCTGGGACACCTTGCATTGACCACTACTGGAAGACTGGATAGTGGGTTAGATGGACCTTTGGCGTGACACAGTATGGCCATTCTTCTGTTCTTAACCCAGCAGACATGTACTCTATGTTGAGGACCATGTGGTCGGGCAGTACCTCAAGGAAGAAGGTCACCAAGGAATTGGGCAGTGAACGGGACATCTGGACAGCAAGCACAGGGGAGCAGAGGAAAGGAGAATAAGCAGGTGCAAAAGGGATATAAGACTGGAATAGGCAATCAGCCAGCAGTGTCTTCAGGGGAAGAGAAGGACCAAGCATGGGCAGGAGAAGAGGATGGCTAGAAAACTGAGAAGCATATGCTGGGAAGTGGGTGGCAGAGAAGCATGTGGAAGGGGAAATTAAATGAAGAGCAGAGGGAGATTTTCACCCTCTCTAATTACAATCAGTTGGACATCTGTCTATTCATGATGTTTTGGTGGGGGTCAACGATGAGCGATAATTTTGTCTATACACAGAGGGGTTTCATTTTGAGAAGAAAGAAGGTCTCTTTCCTTATGTTTCATACTTTTGGTTTAATTACCCTTAATGGTGTCTTCCTCAGCACATTACACAATAGAACAGCTGTCATGAGAGTAGGAACTTTCTACTTTAAAAGTTTAATGACATATCATTTAGCATTGTCTGTGGCAGTAGCAATATGCTGGAGTGAGCTAGTGCTAATTTCTTTGACTCTTTTTCGCCTTCTATTATCCTGATGCAAATAGAAAAGTTGCCTCCAATTTACAAGAGATATTGTATAAGACTGGTTCAGTTAAGTTTAAACACATGAGCCGCTGTTTGCCCAGAAAACTGACTTCATAGATTAGGGTGGGGGATTGATTGCATGCCTTTTGATTTTTAAGTCCTACTTCCTCTGTCCTCATCAGGAGATCCATCGTGAATTAAGGAAAAGATAACTAATCTTCACCTTTCTGTTGAGGAAAAAGTAACACAAAGAAACTTCTCTCTTATATGAATTGTTGGTCGATATTCAGTCTTTTTTTAAAAAAACACTTACTTGCATTGATGTTTTAAGAAAAAGCTAACATTCT
Source organism: Rafetus swinhoei (assembly GCA_019425775.1). Classification (NCBI taxonomy): domain Eukaryota; kingdom Metazoa; phylum Chordata; order Testudines; family Trionychidae; genus Rafetus; species Rafetus swinhoei. Next base: position 24,384,351 of record CM033437.1, on the reverse strand, counting down.
TTGGTGTCTAAAAGTAGGGATATATCAAGGAGGTATTTGTAAGACTCTTCATGGAATATTGTGTCCAATGCTCAAAAAGGATCTTGGAAAAGTTAGTTCAGAGAAGAACTAACAATAGTTTGTAGTTCAGAAAACACACCTTTCAATGAAAGACTGAAGAAGCTCAATCTTTTTTAGTGTATCAAAGACAAGATTAGGAGGAAACATGATGGTCTATAAGCGCACGTCTACACAAGTGTTATTTTGAAATAACAAGGTGAGCATCTAAAAAGTAAGCCCATTATTTTGAAATAGTTTCGAAATAATGGGCATCTTATGCTGAATTCAGTAACCCTCATTCTGTGAGGAATAACACCTATTCCGAAATAGCTATTTTGAAATAGGGTGTGTGTAGACGGGGCAGATGGACTTATTTCAAAATAACTGGCCTCTAGGGCTTCCCACAGGTGCCCTGCTGGCCACTCTGTCCACATTCATCAGAACTCTATAATTCCTCTTCCCCTGCAGCTCTTAAAGCTGCAGCCACAGGGGAAAGGGCTTGTGGCACAATACAGGCCCTGCCAGCCCTATGCCACACAGCAGCAGCCATCACTGCCTTCCCTGCTGCTATGGCAGACCCCAGCACACCTCCTGAGTCCTTCATGGCTGCCAGCAGTGCTGCAGGCAGCTTCCAAGCCCCTGCCTCGGGGCAGAAGAGATGGGCACCATCTTGGACTGGTGCTGCAATCCTGGATCTTGAGATCTGGGGAGAGGAGGCTAACCTCCAGGATCTCTGCATCAGATGTAGGAATGTCGAGCTCTATGGCTGGATGGCTGGCAGCCTGGGCCAGAGGGGCCATGTGCACCCAGGAGCTCAGGCAGGCCGACACAAAGGCTGGGGAGCACAGCTCCCACTCAGGGGCATCACCCCAGACCGGCCTCTACTTTGACCAGCTCCACTGCATCCTTGAAGGTGGGTCAGTTTCTTCCACCACCTTCCCAAGATGTCGCCCAGGGATTGGACAAAGCTGGGGAAGGCCCATCAGGTGAGTTCCATCACTTTCCCTAGACACACACAGGGGAGGGAGCGGGCGGCGAGGGGCTGCACACTTCTCACTTGGCCTTCTTGGCCTGAGCATTGCACAGCATTCTGTGCACGTGGAGTGCCAGTCTGGAGCACACAGCTATGAGGCTGCCTCAGAGGACCCTTGTGCTCCTGATCACAGAGTTTCTGGAGAGGCTTGACTTACTCCTGACTCCTGACACTCTCCCACCACAAGCCACCACTAAGAAGGATGGGATCAGGGACACACCCACACCTGGGCATGCTCGCTCTCTCGGGGCAGCATGCACTCCTGGGCAAGCACGGGGAGGTGGAGGACACCAATCCTCTGCTAAGGGAACCTGCTGGGAAGGGAAGGAAGTGGAGGGGACCCCAGTAGCACCTGCCGCAGCAAGCGATGTCTGCTGCTCTCACACACTTTCCTCTACCACCCTCCCCACTTCTATATGCCAGCAGGCAGGGATAAAAGTCCTCTTCCTGTTGGATGCTGCCACTGCCAGTCCCACTGTGTGCGTGGCACAGAGGGAAGCCAAGCTGCCCCATCATCCCCTTCTCACCTTCAGGTTCCCAGCGTGGTTGGCACCTTCATATGCCTGCTTGTCCCTGGGACATGAGGGAAGTGAGGCTCCCCCTGGGAACATCTGTGCCCCTGTAGTAGGGGCCTGCTATGTAGGTCACAGATGGCCTTACTCCAAGCACATCACCTTTGTGGGACCCGAGGCCTTTTGGGTCAGCTCAGGGATGAGGAAAAGGCTTCAGTCAGTGTCTTGTGGGATGACTGCCCTTCTCTTTGTTCTCCACAGCTGGACCAGCTGCAACTGAAGCACCTGCAACACTTCTCTTGCCAGCCTCCCAACTTTGTGGGAGCTGCCGTCACATATGAGCCCATGAGGACCTTGAGCAGGAGCATATGGCCTGCCTACATGGTCTCCAGTGCTCTCTGGACCAGCAGGAGCAGTGGTGGGAATCAGACCAGGAGCTGTGCCGCAACACCTGGCGGGAGCTGGCCCAAGAAGCTTGCAGCATGCGCACGGCATACACAGCTGCCATGGACCGCATGGTTGCTGCCATAGAGAGGTCCAGTAGCTGCCCCCACACTCCTACTCCTCCGGCTTCTCCCTCTAGTCCCCTCCGCCTTGGGCACCAAAGGCCTCACACAAGAGGTGGTGGGACCACCCGAGGCAGGCGCTACTCTCAGCCTGCCTCTGTACCTCTCCTCTCCCTTCCACTTCCCTCCTCCCCGTCAAGGTTCTTTCCTCAGGCTCTCCAGAGCTGGCAGTAGAATAGGTTTGCTGTCCCTTAAGGAGGTAAGCGAAGGTGGGGAGCTTGAGACACAACTGTATAGCGGTGTCCCTTTAAGCACGAGCCTCATATAGCATCAGGAAGCAGCTACAGGAAGTGACTGTTGTCCTGATGCCCTGCCCAAAGTGCTTCCAGGAGGCTTTAAATGCAGTTGAGGCTCCAGTGAGTGTGGACTTCCTATTTCGAAATAGCTCAGTGCTATTTTGATGGGCATTTGCTGTAGATGTGCTATTTCGAAATAAGCTATTTTGGAGTTTTTCTTCCAAAATAGCTTATTCCAAAACAAGCGCGGGCAGTGTATATGTACCCTAAGTATGTACACAGGAAGAATTTTTCTGGTGTTTTCTAAACAGGCAGATAAAGGCATAGGCATCTTCCTCACCCTAGATTTTATTATGAACTGACTAAAAATTTATACTGGAAATAAGATGCAAGATTTTTTAACCATTTATGTTGATTAGTCATTAAAATAACATACCAAGGGAAGGGGCAAGTTCTTCATCTCTTGGAGTCTTTATATCAAGGTGAGATGTAACTAGGTGATAGGTTTTAGAAAGACGCTACAAGCTATTGGGTTCAAAGCAGGAAGTATTGAGAGAACTTCTATGGTCTGTGTTATGTGGGGGTCAGACTCGATGATCATATTACTCCCCTCTGGCCTTAAAAATCTATGAAATTATGTAATCTCTGTGTCAAAAAGGCAGTTAACCGGATCTTCTTCAAATGGCCTTGCCGGGTCAAAGGCAGATCTGTTGCCTGATAGGTTATCTCCCACATAATGATAGCATGGCTACAATAAGTGAAAGTGATTCCCAATGAAGTTTCTGCAACCATAACAAAAGACTAATTTTCTGTGCATAATCCCATCAAACTTCCTCTCCAGGAACAACCGTAGGTGGCGAATAAGTAGCTCTTGTGGCATGCCTTGAAGGTCACAGGTGTAACTGATATAAATAGATGCAGCTCCATTGACTTCTGTCTTCTCATGACAAGTATTAATTAGCTAATGTTGTGCCGCTCTTTGAAGATGTAAAGCACTACAGAAACACTAAATAATAGTATTCAGGTACTTGTCAATGGGCTTAAGTGGTGCCAGCCATTGAATCTGATGATTAAAGTTGAGCACCTGCTCAGCAGCTTCCTGAATTTGGGACTCTATATCCAAGGGGTAGTAGTGGCAAGTGTTAGTGGGGAATCTCAAAAGAAGCCCAAAAAGAAGATAATTAATAAAGGATCTGAACTCAGAGGCAAACAATCAAATATAGTAATATAATAAAAACCTTGAGTGAATCAAAGTGTTCCATCAATCTCTATAATAAAAACTTTATGCGTGAATCCGAAGAGTATAGCAGTATGAATCTACTACCGACTGCTTGTCAAATGGTCAGAGAGGTTAGAGAGTCTATGGAAACAGAAAACCAAATACTAATGAGAGATTTCAGCTATCCCTGTATTGACAGGGCATACCTCAGAACTGAATACACAGATACACTTTCTTGGCACCATTAATGATTGCTTATTGGAGCAGCCCAGTCCTAAAAGCCACCAGGGAAGAGGAAACTCTTGATATAGCCCCAAGTGGAGCTCAAGATCTGGTTCAAGAGTTGAATATAAGCTGAACTGCTCAGTAATAGTGACTATAAAGGAATTACATTTGACATTATTGCGGGAGGAAAATACTAAAAAATGCCCATCACAATAGCCTTTAACTTCAGAAAGGGGAACAGAACAAAAACAAGGAAGCTAGTGAAGCAGAAATTAAAAGGAAGTCTCATCAGAGTGAAATGTCTGCAAACTACATGGAAACTTTCAAAACTCCTTAAGAGAGGCTCAAATTCAATGTCTATCCCAAGTTTAAAAATAAAATCATAAGAGGACCAAAAAAATAAAGGCCACCATGGCTGAACAACAGAGGAAGCTAATTCCTTCTCCCCACCCCTCTCCAGTGACAAATCTGAACTGTCCCAGACAGTGGAGAGGAGGTTTTAGAAACAAATTTAAAAAAATTAAACATCAGTAAGTCATCAGGACCAGATGATATACTCAAATATGAAATTGCAGAACTACTGACTGTGATATGTAATCTGTTGTCTAAATCAGCCTCCATACCTGCTGACTGAAGGAGAGCTAATGTAACACTGTTTGTTTAAAAAAAAAAAAAAAAGGCTCCAGAGGCAACCCTGTCACTTACAGGCCGGTATGCATAACTTCAGTACCAGGTAAACTGGTTAAAACTATAGTAAAGAATGATCAGACACAAGTGAACACAACATGCTGGGGAAGTGTCAACAGGTTTTCTATTGGAAATCTTTGAGGATGCTCATCATTTTGTGGTGCAGTTCAGACCAGTGAGGGGCTATCACCCCTGCCTTGTAAACTTGGGTGCCTCACAATGCTATGCTGTGGTAACCCTCCCCAAGCCTCTCACAAATAGCCTTCCAGCATGCAGGTAACATCCTCGATCTTTGTGTCTGGTTGCAGCCTGCCAGCCACACATCAGTCACACTCTGGCTCCTATCAGCCTTAGTTACTACTTGCAGCATGACCCAAATTCACTCCTAGCCCTGGATTTTCCCTCAAAGCATGTGTTCTGCACTATCTAGCCCTTCCCTTATCAGTCCAGATTTAAGAGGTTTGTTGTCCCTCTATCAGTATACAACAGTTTGCTATACTAAATGGAGTTACCCACATAGTTCACAACACTGGGTAAGTTTTGATTAAAGCATAAAACAAGTTTCTTTAACTGTGTAATAAGTTTTAAGTGAGTGCAAGTATAAGGCATTAAAATCAAACATGGTTACAAAAGAAATAGATAAAATGCTTCCAAGGACTAAAAGGGTGTGTCTACACAGCAAAGTTATTTCAGAATGACAGCCATTATTCCGAAATAACTATGCGAGTGTCTAACCAGAAATTCCGTTATTTTGAAGGTTTCCTGACTTCTGTAAACCTCATTCTATGAAGAATAATGCCTATCCCGAAATAGCTATTTCAAAATAAGGAGTGTGTAGATGTTCCACTTCTGCTATTTCGAAGTACCCTTCACCCGGGCTATTCTAAGTTATTCCTCCAGGGGCTCTAAATCGAGATAGCACTTCTACATTAGGGAAGCCTGCCTTGGACTAATTTTGAGGCTTCCCTGCAGTGTATACATGCTATTTCGAAATAAGCTATTTCAGAATAACTAATATGGAATAGCTTATTCCAAAGTAACTGTGCAGTGTAGACATACCCAAACTTAACAAACTAGATTTAGTTCAAGGTGAAGTCCCATACCATATGTGACCAGAAACATTGCTGACCAAATTCTCTGACTGGTATCTACTCCCGAAGTCCAAAGACTGTTTCTTTTGTCTTTGGTGAAAGCAAGAGAGGAAGAGGGAGAGACAACTAGAGGTGGTTTTCCCCCTCACTTTTAAAGCCACCGTATGAGATGCATGTTCTTGAGTGTTACCCCCTAGATAAAGTTTATTCCTGATATGAGACTGGAGTCATGAAGTCTTGTGACAAAAGACGCTCCACACTCTTGTTTGCTAAGATGCAGATCTGCTTGTTCCTGACTTCCTTCTGTGCCAAAGAATGTCAACTTTGATTATCCCTGGCTAGAGGTGTCAGCTTGTCCTTTGTCTTTGAGAAACTGGTTTACCCAGACTTAATTTCAGCTTAGGTTTATATCTTTATGTATAATGCTGCTACACACATTTCAGTGAGCTTTCAAATAACAGCTTACAAGGTGTGTTAAGTACAAAGATTATTGTAATAGAGTTTAGGTGTGATTACAGGGATGCGTTCAGTCATAGGGTGTCAACAAGCACATGGAGAAGGGTTATCCAATAGACTTACTGTACTGGCCTTTCACAGAGCATTCACCAAAGGCTTGTAAGCAAAGTAAGCAGTCATGGTGTAAGAGGGAAAGTCCTGTCATAGATCAGTAACTGCTTAAAACATAGGAAACTAGAAGATTTACCCAGTACAGCCTCTCCCCGACTTACAAACCGGTTACGGACCAAGCAATTGGTTGTAACTCGGTTTGTTCGTAAGTTGGACCCCATAGAGTTACACACGACCGCGCTGTTTGTAAGCGCGGATCGTGTTTGTAACTCGGGGTCTGCCATTTACAACAGCTTCGGTCGTAAATGCGAACGGTCGTAAGTTGACCATTCACAACTCGGGGACCGGCTGTATTGCTTGGTCATTAATTAAAATATGTTTTTTTTCTTGATTTAAATCATCATTCTGGGGTGGGACTGAAGGGTTCAGTATGTAGGCTGCCCTGGGGAGAGAGGACAACCCCCCAGCCCTCTCTCTGCAGCAGCTTGGGGCCAGGCGAGAAGTGCCTGTCCATGGCTACTGCAGCAGGCACAGCTGGTGGAAGACTACATGTCTCCTGGCTGGGGGACGGACACACAGACAGACAAACTCTCTGAAATATATAGTAGAGATATATTCCTTTCTCCATCCTTGCCCCCTTCTGGGTTATAGCTGTTTCAGTCCCCATCTTTGGTTCCTTGCTGCTCTCCCTGTGGTCATTCTACAGTATAACTGTCCCTTCTACCAGACTCCTCCCTTTCCATTTTATGAGAAACAATCAAATTCCATGAACATGCCATTATTCTGGCAAAACCAAACCCTGACCTTGTTATGATAAGAGGAAGCTGCATACCAAATTTGGAGGTCCTAGCTCTTAATGTTTAGGAGGAGTTAATGAACAAACAGACTCACAAAGGGTGGGAATACATTGTCAGTTTTTCATAATGGATGGGGTAAGTAGAGGGGGTCCACAAGTATCTGCACTGAGATCAGTGCTCTTCAACGTATTCATAAATGATCATGGAAAAAGGGGTAAACAGTGCGATGGCAAAGTTTGCAGCGAAAACAAAATTACTCAAGATTGTTAAGTTCAAAGCTGACTGTGATGAGTTACAAAGGGATCTCACAAAACTGGGTGACTGGGCAACAAAATGACAGATAAAATCCAATGTTGATAAATGAAAACACTCATTGGAAAACAATTTCAAAAACACATAGAAAAAGATAGGGTCTAAATTATCTGTTATTATTCAAGAAAGAGATCTTGGCATCATTGTGGATAGTTCTCTGGAAACATCTGCTCATTATGCAGCAGTAGACAAAAAATATCTAACAGAATACTAGGAACCAAAGGGATAGATAAGACAGAAAATATCAAAATGCCACTATGAAGTCCATGGTACACCCACAATGCATGCAGATCTGGTCACCTTATCTCTCACACAAAAAAAGATATATTAGAATTAAAGAGATACAAAGTAGGGCAAGAAAATATGATTGGTGGTATGGAATGGCTTGCACATTAGGAGAGATTAAAAAGACAGGGACAGTTCAAGTTAGAAAAGAGTTGACTAAGGGGGGGCATGATAGATGTCTATTAAATCAGGAAAGGTGTGAAGAAAGTGAATAAGGAAGTGTTATTTACTCCTTCACTTAAAGAACCTTGTTTCTAACTGCCAGAAGTTGATGACGGGATAAATAAATTGCCCTGTTCTGTTCATTCCCTCTGGAGCATCTGGCACCAACCACTTTTGGAAGACAGGATATTTGGCTAAAGGGACCAGTGGTCTGACCCAGTGTGGCCATTCTTATGTTAGATAATTCCTTTTGATGATATATGACAACAGATAATTATGTGTAGTCTATGTTGATATCTCTAGTGATAGAGATTCCACAACTTCTGTAGGCAATTTATTCCAGTGTTTAACCACCCTGACAGCTAGGAAGTTTTTCCTAATGCCCAACCTAAACTTCCCTTGCTGCAATTAAAGCTCATTGCTGCTTGTCTTATCAGAGGCCAATTTTTCTCCTTCTTTCTTGTAACACCCTTTTAGATACTTGAAAACAGCCATCATGTCCTCTCTCAGTCTTCTCTTTTCTAAACTAAACAAGGCCAGTTCTTTACGTCTTCCCTCATAGGTCATATTTTCTAGATCTTTAATAATTTTTGTTGCTCTTTTCTGGACCTTCTCCAATTTCTCCACATCTTTCTTGAAGTACGCTGTGTCTCAGAACTGGACACAATATTCTAACTGAGGTCTAATCAGTGAAGAGTAGAGCGGTACTCATTTCTAGACAGTCATTTCCCATTCTGTATTTGTGAAACTGATTATTCCTTCCTAAGTGGAGTACTTTGCATTTGTCCTTGTTAAACTTCATCCTATTTACCTCAGACAATTTCTCTATTTTGTTCTGATCATTTTGAATTATGACCAAAGCACTTGTGTCCTCTCCCAGCTTGGTATCATCTGCAAACTTAATAAGTGTACTCTCTATGCTGTCATCTAAATCATTGATGAAACTATTGAACAGAACAGATCCCAAAACAGACCCCTGTGGAACCCCACTTGTTATACCCTTCCACCATGACTGTGAACCATTAATAACTACACTCTGAGAATGGTTATCCAACCAGTTTTGCACCCACCTTATAGTAGCCCCATCTAAGTTGTATTTCCCTAGTTTATTATAAGAAGGTCATGTGAGACCGTGTCAAATGCCTTACTAAAGTCTAGGTATACCTAGATTGGTTTGACATGATTTGTTCTTAGCAATTCCATCCTGCCTGTTATGTCACCTTATTATCTTCCAGATGTTTGCAGATGAATTCCTTAATTACTTGCTCCCTTATCTCCCATGGCACAGAAGTTAAACGGACAGGTCTGTAGATTCCTGGGTTGTTCTCATTTCCCTTTTTACAGGTGGGCACTATATTTGATAGCTAAAGGCTGAGATACCTCCTCTATCAGCTCCTTGAGTATTATAGAACACCAGAACATAAGAATGGCCATATTGGGTCAGACCAAAGGTCCATCCAGCCTAGTATTCTGTCTGCCGACAGTGACCAATGCCAGGTGCCCCAGAGGGAGTGAACCGAACAGGTAATGATCAAGCCATCTCTCTCCTGCCATCCATCTCCACCTCTGACAAACAGAGGCTAGGGACACCATTCCTTACCCATCCCAGCTAATAGCCATTAATGGACTTAACCTCCATGAATTTATTAGGATGCGTTTCATCAGGTCCTGATGACTTGAAGACATCTAACTTTTTAAAGTAATTTTTAACTTGTCCTTTTTTATTTTAACTTCTAAACCTACCCCCTTCCCACTAGCATTCACTCGGTTAGGCACCCCCTCACCATCTACCATCAACTTGTTTTGGTTTTCACCAAGAAATTAAGCACCTCTGCCATTTCCAATTTTCCTGTTATTGTTTCTCCCTTTTCACTGAGCAATAGGCCTACCTGTCTTTGGTCTTCCTCTTGCTTCTAATATATTTGTAGAATGTCTTCTTGTTACCCTTTATGTCTCTAGCTAGATTGAGCTCATTTTGTGCTTTTGTCTTTCTAAGCTTGCCCCTGCATACTTGCATTATTTACTTATATTAATCCTTTGTAATTTGACCTAGTTTCCAGTTTTTATATGACTCCTTTTTGATTTTTAGTTCAGTTAAGACCTCCTGCTTAAGCCAAGGTGGTATCTTATACAGATTTCAGGAACACCTAGGAAGTGCCATTATGCTATGCACCATCCCTACAGATATTAAGAGTGTGTACTTGCCCTGAACCTAAATAAACAGACACAACAGTTGGGAAAAAGGAAGCTTTATGAGCCTAATTTTATAGATGGGAAACTGAAACACAGTGACTTGTCCAAGATCACAAAAAACATCTGTGGCAGAACCAGATATTGGCCCTAGGTCCCTGGTGTGGGAGACCAATTCCTTAACCTAAGGCCATCCTTCGTCTTAGTTCATATGAAACAGTTCTCAGTGAGATTATGCCAAACCAGAGTCCTTTTATGATTCAGTGGTGTACCCCCAGAAAAGTCCTACTGCAAGTGCACCTCCAGCACTTGCTAGTCTCAAACATTGTGAGCACGTGAGCATGTTGAATTAATTTTCCACTTGGAACTAGTGCATTAGTAGATGGGAAATTACAAGAAATTGCACAGTCATACTGAATATTGGTGGGGGTCAAAGTTCTCTTTAAGCTGTGCAGCAGCTCAGCCGCCCAGCTGCTTAGAGGCTCAGGGCTCGGCACACAGAGCTGCTTGGCTGGGTGGGGCTGATTAAGCAGCTGTGGGCTGTACTGCCGTTAAGTTTAGAGGGAACCTAGGTGAGGGTGGTTCTCTAAAGATGTTGACCTTTAGCTTTTCAGTTTTGTGGCGACATTTCACACTTTGTTATTAACCATCTAAAAAATCAGGTCACCTATAAAATTTTACAGTCAACCAGCACTTCAGTGTGGAGGATGGCAGAGTCTTTCCGGTGTCCTGTTTAGATGGCATGAGATATCAGTCTTGCTAAGCACCTGCTATCAACGCAACTAACCATGCATCACATCATTATTGTTCATTAAGGCCAGCAAATTAAGAAAAACCCTCCATGATTTCAAAATGATGCAAAGCCAGGGGTCCTCCATCCATCTCAACCTTAGTAAACGAAGTGTTTTTTCCTGAACTACACAATTATTGAGCAGGGTGTCCTTTTCTTTGAGATCTGCACATGCATTATTGAGCATAACTGGCTTACAAGGGAAGTATCTGGGTAGAAGATTAGAAGGACTGTGTTTAGAATCTTAGGTGAGGGATCAGGATTCTGGGGTTATATTCCAAACTCTGTCACTTGATCTTGGACAGAGCTGGATAAATAGATGATGCAATAGTGTTAGCAAAATAGTCATTCAGCTTTCAAATAGTTGCTTGGTGTGCTGATGGCTGAGCCACCCTTTTATGTGCTAGAAATAAGGGTTCAGGTTTGTGTGTGGGGAATGACAGAAGAACATCTGTATTCCCATTAGAATAAGGACCTGGCTGCATGCAGAAAATGGTTTCTTACTTGTGATAGGATTGCATTTGATTCAATATGAACCCTGCTGCTGTCTTAGGGTATGCCAACACAGCAGCGTTATTTCGGAATAACTGACATTATTTCAAAATAACATAGTCTAAGTCTACACACAATCAGTTATTATGACATAATGTCAAAATACTGTTGAGCTGGAGGTCTTCTTACTCCGACTCCTCTAACCCTCATTGTACGAGGATTAAGGGAAGTTGGAGAAAGAGTGCTCTCTTTCGAAATAAGTGCTGTGTAGACATACCCAAATTCTAAATAAGCTATTTCAACTTAAGTTATGCAATTAGTGTAGCTCAAGTTGCATAGCTTATTTTGAGTTTAGCACTGCTGTGTAGATGTACCATTCATCTTCCCAATAGTTGCATCTAGTCTCCTGTGTGAACTAAATACTGCCCTTCTTGGGGCTTGGTTTATTAAAAAAAAACCCCACCTTTTAAAAGTCTGCTTTAAACAAGTATTATCCTGACACCATAGTCTCTTTAGCACCTTCCTGGGCTCAGTAGTTCTTTTCAAAAGCCCAGATCCTACTGCCCAACATTTCCTTAAAACTTTTCACTTCTGGCTTCTGCTCCTGCCCTTCATTGCAGGATGCTCCACCCAGGTCTTTCTATCTGGCTAGAGCGGAAAAGACCTTCTCCAGTTCTCCTTTACTCTACACTCGATTGCAGGAGTCTTCTCACTTCTTACAGGTCTTTCTTCTCTCTTCTCACTTATGGATCAGGGTCCCGCTTACTGTGAAATCCTGCCCCATGGCTACTACCAGATAGAATCATAGAACTGGAAGGGACCTCAAGAAGTCATCGAGTCCAGTCCCCTGCCATGATGGCAGGACCCAGCACTGTTTAGATCATCCCTGACAGGTGTCTGTCTAACCTGCTCTTAAATATCTCCAGAGATGGAAATTCCACAGCCACCCTAGGCAACTTATTCCAGTGTTTAACCACCCTGATGGTTAGGAAGTTTTTCCTAATGTCCAATCTAAACCTCCCTTGCTGCAATTTAAGCTCATTGCTTAAATGATCCTGGTCACTTGAATCAAGCACCTGCCCAACCTCCTAACCATCATCTGGGAATGGTTAATGAGACAGTGTGAGAATAATGTCACGTTTGTAAATTGTTCTGTGTCCCAAGTTGATTAGGTGCTGGCCCTGAGGAGACTGCTTGAACAGTCTGAACAGGAAAAAGTAGGAAGGGTTGTTATTTATTTGTACAACCATGGCACCTATCATCTTCACATGAGATTGGGGCCCCATTGTGCTAGGCTCTATATAGTGAAAGATGGACCTTGTCCTAATGAGCCTACTGCCTAATCAGGGAATACACATAATAGGTAGGAGGAGATTCAGGCACAGAGAGTAGAAATGAGTTGCCCAGGCCAACACAGCAGGTTATGGGCAGAGCTAAAAATAGAACTCATGTGTCTAATACCTTAGCCACTGAAACACATGGTCTCTCAAAATGGTTACCTTCCAGACAAGAGGGGGGAGTGTTTAAATGTGTTTTTAATAGTTAATATACACAAGTCCTTCTTCCAGATTGTTTCCTCCATTCGTACCTACAGCCGTTGATTAAATGTGAAACAGGCGCGACAGATCCATCAGCCTGATGTGTTTTCAAGGTGTAATCCCTTACCAAAAGGAGTCTATTGCCATTTATTACTAAAACATTCCTCTTAACTATATCTCCTCATAGCAAAAATAACATAGTCTTTTATGCCCAGTGGTTTATCTTGCCCTTATAGCACAATCTACAAATTAATTTTGTAATTTGTTCCTGCAATATTCATTTTATTTATAACCCAGAAGCAATTACATTCGCTTTTATACCACATTGTCCTGGTGACAGATGTGTGGTTGCCACTCAGATATTTGACAGCTGACATAAATCATCCCACGATCAAAGTGTCTGTCGACGCGAGAGTCTGTATTTGCAGCAGATGCCTCCACAGAGTGAAAAGGAAATTCTTCATGTGAGTCTCATTTGAGTTAACCATCTTGCTTAGCTCTGACTTTGCAGTCTGACAGCTTGGTTATCTTATGACAGCCGCGACTCTTCAAATGTACATTTACGAAGCTACCAAAAGTGTCACGTTATCACTTATACCAAATAATGCCTCTGATAGAAAAGTAATACATTAAAATATATAGGGTCACAGTGCTTAAGAAGCAAGAATAGACTGCATGTTTAACCATTCAACTAATTTATCCCCAAAATGAATGATAGTATTTTTACACACCACTTGGTACTAGTTCCTTCCCCCAGAGGGGAAGCCATTGTGCAGCATGGGAGATGAAGTCTGACCAACGAGCCCAGGCCAAAGCAGAGAAGGAAAACCATTGGCTACGCTACAACTTCTGTGGGGCGCAAAGGCAGCATTTTAAAATGAAAGTATTTTGGTTTTTGGTTGGAACATTTCAGTTTTCATTTTTTAGAAACTTTGTGGGACAAGAACATGCCTATTTTTCACCAAGTGGTATTCAGTGACCTGAGTTTCTGAGGTGCTGAGAAATCTCAAATTTCAATAGATATGAGTGGGAACATTAGGAGCTCAGCACTTTTGCATGTATGGCTTTGTTAGGCATTCCTGGCTGCTGAAAAAAGGGACTTGTCCTAAAACACTGTGATCACCTCAGTAGATACTGAGTGCAGGGGAGGCTTCAGCATATCCATGATCCTTAAACCAAAGAGACTATTTTCTGCTTGACTGAGCTCTATGGAAATTGGAATGTGTATCAAATTGAATTAGTACTGCTTTATGATGGCATGTGGCACCATAGTAAACAAGACACTGTAAATCTGTTTAATTCTCTCTTCATAGAATCAGCACAGGCACAGCTAGTGTCAGAAGAAACTGTTCTGGGTGATAACAGTTCGATTGGCACTGTTGGACATTGTGTGGGTGATGCATATGATATTCAGGAGCCAAGTTCTTTACAATATTGTGAGTGAAGGAAGTGAATTCAAGTTGGATCTGATCGTTTAGAAGACAGATAAATATAGCTTCTGAATTAATATATTAATCTGCAATAAATTGCTTAATTTGTCTTTGTCCTCAGATGAATATTCCTGAGACAGACTACAGAAAATTAATTCCCAGTTAAACTACATTTAAATTCCCTTACAGCAATCCTGTTTGTTTGCTGACCTCCATATCAATGACTTTCTAAACTTCTGAAAGGAAAAACAACTTGCAGTCATAAGTAAACATACAACATGTCTGCTGGAAAAGAAGCACAGTGTAGTGGTGATAGCAGGGCATTAGAAGTTACTGGAACTGGGTTCTGTTTTTTGCTTTGACCCTGATTTCCCATGTGACCTTGGACAAATGACATAACCATTCTGTGCCTCAGTTTCTTCTACCAGTCGAACAGGTATAATAATACCCTAGTGTACTTTAAAGTGATAATGAGTCTGGATGAATAATTGTGAAATCCTGAGATCCTTTGGTGATATAGAAGTGCAAGATATTATTGTTCTAGCCTCTAAAAGTTTAGAGTTCAACTTGTGTCGAGATAAGCACTTCAAGGTCAAAACAGTTATTCAAAATGCATCTAACCCTTTGGAGTCTGCAAAATTGAGCTAGAGCTCCTGTAAAGAACAACCTCTATCAGGAGATTTCTTGGCCTCCCTGCTCATGGTATTTCAGAAAATCTAGTTCCAGGCCTGATGGGGACCATGAGATGTGGAGACTCAGAAATGACAGGTAACAATTATAAAAGTTCACCAGACTGCCCAGATGATGCCAGCAATAGCTTGGCCTTTTACCTTTCAGCTAAGGCACTCTGATCACGCTGATGTTGAGTGTGGGAGGACTGTCATTGACCGGGATATACTTCGGATCAGGCCCTACGTTCTGAATGGTAGGGAGTGGGAGATGGGAAAAGGGAAGGAAAATGGATCAGACTCAGGGCTTGTCTGTACTTAAAATGCCACAGCAGCACAGCTGTGCGGATAGTGCTCTGCCATGATAGTGCTTCAGTGGCAATGCTACCTACGCCAACGGGAGGGCCTCTTCTGTAGGCACAGGTTGTTCCCATTTCTGAAAGGCAGTAGCTATGTTGAGGGAGTTGTCTACACTGGGAGTTAGGCTGTGTGTCATGCAGGAAACTTAATTATGGTGACATAAGTTGGTAGTGTAGATGAAACCTCTGGGTTAGTTAAAGAAGCAGAAGCTGTGAAAGAGGGATCCTTAAAGGAGTATCTTAGGGCAACTTTTTCTCCAGTGAGTTTCCCCTTTATCATTTTATTTCTTTAGGAAATCCTTTAATTGTAGTCTCCCATTGAAAGACATGAATTTTTAACTCAAAGAGCAAAATTCCACCTGCCTAGCATGATCCTGAGCTTCAGAGTTCAGATCTCCTTGAATTTGTGGATGAGAGGATCTCAGATATTACTTTGGAGCAATGTTTGGCAAATGCGGATTCCTGCATGTTGTATAATTGTGGTGACAGCAGTGGGCCAGATTGCTCCCTGCCCAGGAGTTTGGGCAGAGGGAAACTAAGGGCATGTCTAAACTTCAACTAAAAACCCATGGCTGGCTTGTGCCAGCTGATTCAGGCTTACAGGGCTGTGTATCTGTGGTGTAGTTATCCAGTTTGGGCTGCAACCCTGTGAGGTGGGAGGGTCCCAGAGCTCAGGCTTTAGCCCAAACCAGAGCATCTATACCACAAATAACTCATTAAACTGAGTCCTGCGAAACCAAGACAGCTGGACTGGGTCAGCCGTGGAGGTCTAATTGTAGTGTAAACATACCCTGAGTTTCCTCATGTGGTGTATTCCAAGCAGTTGTCCCTTGTGGATGGGATTATAGGTAGTTCTGCATCAACTCATGACAAAACAAATCTTGGGGAACAGCCAGGAAGGGACCATTCACTATGCAGGACCAGGAGCTGCCTGTGGTGCACATGGCATGGCCCAAATTATACTGAACAATAGGCTTTGAGACCAGGCCTATGTGCCCACCTGTACACATTGTACAACTTTCCCAATTAACTAAAACCCAGACGTATTTTTCTTTCTCAGCCATTTTATGATGCCTGCTCTGGTGGAATCATTGTGGTGAGCTGTAAATGATGTATGAAATGGAAAAACTCCTATCCAATGCCTGCCCAGCGGGGCTCGCAGGCAGGGCTTTGCAATAACTGCCTATAGCACTATTGGTTTGCTATTCACAGTAATCATCTCATAGTTAGATGGGAAAGTCCAGATGCCTCAGATAAAATGGAAACATTTGTAAGCACATTTCTGTGTGTCTTCCCACGTGCTTTTCATTCCTCCTCTCCCATTCACTTTCATCTAAGCTGCTTGCTATTTTTTTTCTTTGAGGAGGGAAACACCCAACATTTCTATCTTTTCCAACTCATTGCATAGGTTACGTGTCTATGAAAATGCCTGGCCAAATTCTGCCATTCATTTGCACTGATTTTTAAAGTAACTGTAAAATAAGTGTAGGTGTGTGTGTGTGTGTAGGTGTGTGTGTGTGGGTAGAGATGTTCTAGTTCAGCCACAAGTTATTGATGCTGTGTGGAAAAATGTTATGGCCTCTGTTACACAGGAGTTTAGACCAAATGATTCCATCTGTTGTTCACATCTCTTAATGTAGATATGGCCCAATGAACAATTTGGCTCCTCACCCCTTTCTAAACATTAGCATCCTTTAAAGATGCCTGAGTGAGGGCTCCCAAACATCAAGGCTCCCTAGATTACAAGTTTATTTTTGAAAATCTTGGCCATAAGTGTGCATAATTAGGAGACTGAGAAGAGCATAGGGCCAGATTGAGAGCTCGCAACCTCATTGGCGAGCACTTGCTCACTATTTGCATAACTGCTGTCCAGTAAGAGTCCGAGGTTCGCAATATGATTTACAGTGAACTATAACAGAAAATATGGCATGTGCAAATTGGACACATACAAGTCGCCCAGCCTGTGACTATAAAATCAGAAATAAGTTACTGAAATCAACATAGGATACAATCAGAGGCCAGGATAAGCACTCCAAGATAACAGCTACATGTTGTATGAGAAGGTTGGCTGATGAATACCGAATAAATTGGATTCTGCCAATCGATTTTGTAGGGAGGCTAGCAAACAGGGAATTACAGTAATCAAGTTCAGATGTTATCAAGATGTAAGTTAAAATCTCCCAGTCATATAAGAGGAGGAAAAAGTGTACTCTGGCAATATTCTTGAATTTTTTTTTAAAGAAAAGATCAAATCATAACACTTTTAATAAGACTCAGCAAAGGCCTCCATCCAAAATTAGATCTCGATTTATAATACAAGAATCCAATACAGTATCAAAATCAATAAATAATAAAGAGATTGAAGATGCAAAAATTAACTACATAAAGGAGCATCTGGGTTTTATTGTCATTTGTTTATAAAATGTATAAGAAATAATCATATTTTTTTAAAACTTGTCATTATATAACTACTACAGAACTATGATGAACAACTATCAAGAGGAAAACATTAATTGGTACAACTTCATTTTATGTTCAAAAAGAGAAAGTTCCCCTGTCAAATTCAATTTATATTATAAGATCAAATAAAATTTGTATGTTTTATGCAGAAGAAAAAGTACTTAGTGTATGATCTTAAATTATCTCCTATTTGATCAAATTTATTTTACTGAGAGTTTCATAAGGCCTTAAATTAAGATCAGATTATACATCTAAAAAGTCAGTAATATGACAACGACCACTTCCAGATACACTGATCCAAGCTGATGCAATGAGAGTGCAATTTAAAATTATAAGGCTTTTTAGTCTGTCACTGGGCATCTGGGTTTGGTATGAAATTTCAGGGGCAAGCTCTGGTTATTAAAATGATGGTGTTTTCAATTTTTCCTTTCAAAGTGAGATTACCCTGTGAGGTGTCTCAGGTTGAGCATTTGAACTCACTAGATCTTTTTGAAAATGATTACTCATATGAAAATGATTTGATTACTCATATGGAAATGGATGCTGTGGAGTATAATTGGTATGGATATGTATGTCTTAAAGACGGGAACAGGTCAGTGCCCCATTGTGCTGGACAGTTGAAACATAATAAATAAGTCTCTGCCCCAAAGGACTAATACACTTTATTATTGTTTTTAGTTTATGGAAATAATAGCTTTTTATCGAGTCATAAAGTTAAAACAAGAAGCAATAGTTAGATCATCTAGTCTGACCTCCTCAGTACCACAAGCAAGTAAATTTCACCCCTGTGTTGAGCTCAATAACTTGTGTTTGGCTAAACAAAAGCATCTCTTCCAGCAAGGCATCCATTCTTGATCTAATGTCATAAAGAGATGGAGCATTCCCCACTTCCCTGGTAGTTTGTTTCAAGGGTTAATCATCCTCACTATTAAACATTTGTGCCTTATTTCTAATTTACATTTATCTGGATTTAGCTTCTAGCTACTGTTTCTTATTGTGTCTTTTAAACTAGTTTGAAGAGTGCTTTAGTACCCTGTACTCTTCCCCCCACTGAAGGTACTTATATATTGTAATCAGGTTATTTCTCAGGGCTCATCTAGACTGCGCGGAAGATTCGAAAGAGGATATGCAATTTCAGTGGGAATTTGCATATCTTCTTCCAATCTCACTCTCAAAAGCAGTCTAGACATGTTTTTTTCGGCAACCCCCCTTTTTAAAAAAGCTGCTTTTCCTCAAAAAATGAGGTTTACGTGGCTTTTTGAAAAAGGAGGGGGGGTGCCGAAAAAACCGTGTCTAGACTACTTTCACTTTCGAAAGTGAGATCGGAAGAAGATATGCAAATTCCAGCAGAATTTGCATATCCTCTTTTTGAATCTTCTGCGTAGTCTAGACATAGCCTCAGGCCTCGTTTTCACTACTGGTGGATTAACATGGTGGCGATTGATCCATCAAGGGCTGATTTAGAGCAGTGTTTCTGAAAGTGTTCCATGAAATCACTTTCAGAAACACATTAACTGACTGCCCTGGCTTGTTTATTTACTGGTACCATGGCCATGGAGCCTCGCGGCTCCCCCTTGGCTCCATTTCATCCTTTGCAGCCAAGGGGAGCCACGGGAAGCAGTGGTCTGGCCCACACCACTTCCCGTGGCTCCCCTTGGCTGCAAAGAGCAAAACAGAGCCAATGGGAGCCACGAGGCTCTGTGGCCGTGGCGCCAGTAAATAAATAAACTGGGGCGGCTAAGTTAACGTGTTTCTGAAAGTGATTTTGCAAAACACTTTCAGAAACGCTGATTTGGAGGGTCAAGTGAAGACTCACTAAATAGACCACCAAATGTGCTCCTGTCATCCTTGGTACAATTTAAGGTGTGTCTATGGGAGAGTTTCTGTAGACACCACAAGTTATCTAAGCTATGTCAGTATCAACTACATTATTCACGTGGCTTGTTTGGAAAGGAGAAGACTGAGAGGGGACATGATAGTGGTTTTCAAGTATCTAAAAGTGTGTTACAAGGAGGAGGGAGAAAAATTGTTCTCCTTGGCCTCTGATGATAGGAGAAGAAGCAATGGGCTTAAACTGCAGCAAGGGAGGTTTAGGTTGGACATTAGGAAAAACTTCCTGTCAGGGTGGTTAAACACTGGAATAAGTTGCCTAGGCAGGTTGTGGAATTTCCATCTCTGGAGATATTTAAGAGCAGGTCAGGGATGGTCTAGATGGTGCTTGGTCCTGCCGTGATGGCAGGGGACTAGACTTGATGACCTCTCAAGGTCCCTTCCAGTTCTAGTGTTCTATGATTCTATGGAGTTGGGTAACTTATGCTGACTTTAGCCTGTAGTACAGAGTTGCCATCAGTCTCCTTTTTCATATGATAAACAGACTGAGCTCGTTAAGTCTCTCAGTGAAAGCTCTTTTCTCCAGACACAAGTCATTTTTTGTGGCTCTTTTCTGTACTCTCTCCAGTTGTTCAGAATCCATTTTAATATATGTGCTGCAGCTAAATGTGTAGTATTGTAGTAGTATTCTCACCAGTGCCATAGAGCAACTGTTTCCAATCATTGGTCCGCGCGCCAGCAGTGGGCTGCAAGCCCCTCTCTGCTGGGCTATGCCACGTAGCCGGGCCATGCCCCCAGCTTTTATTTAGCCCTCCCTCTAGGGTTCCCCAAGGAATTCCCTTCCCACCCACTTACCTATGCAGCAGCAGCGTGAGTGGGGCGGTAGGCAGACGGGTGTGTTGCAGCTGGAGCTGGGACCATGGTGAGGCTGTTCCTACTGGGGAAGCCTCACCATCGCCCGTTCTAGCTCCATGATGGGCAGCTTGCCCCTGTGACCCTGTTCTCTTCCCTCCCTGTTCAGCAGGAGTCTTCCTCTGACAGCAGATACACACATTATTATTATGCATTATTAAGTGCATAGGAAAGTATGAATGTGCAGAATATGTCAGCACTGTCAGACCTGTTAACTTCTGCCTCTTTAATTCTGGGTGCAATGGAGGCAAAAGGTTTGCACTGGAGAATACTCTTTAACAAGTATTAGCGACTATATTATTGGTTTTTTTTAAAATGTGTGTGCAGCAGTTTTTCAGATTCTTGTTAACCATGTCACCCCCTCCTTTGATTTGCCTGATATACCATGGGCTAAAATTACCATCATGAATATGCAAATAAATTAATTACCATAATGAATATGCAAATAGTTCAGTGCCAGTCCGCCAACAGTTTTTGAATCAGTTTGACGGTCCACAGTATAAAAAAGTTTGGGAACCATTGCCGTAGAGAGAAGTAAAATCACCCCTCCCTACTCATTATCCTGTTTTTATGTCTCAGGATCTCCTTAGCTCTTTTTGCCACAGCACCCCCTTAACACTCATGTTCCACTTTGTTCACTATGACCCATAAATCCTTCTCAATCACTTTTAATCAGTTCCCCATACTGTATGTATTGCCTGTATTCCAGATGTATACATTTGTATTTGTCGATTTTTAAAGCATGTTTTTTTTGAATGAGCTCAGTTTATCCGGGGATCCTGATTGTCTCATACAACTGCTTGTTCTCTGTGAGTCTTTGTGCCAGCTGCAGGCTTTATCAGCTGTGATTTTATATTTACTTCCAGATCATTGATGAAAATCCTGAGTAGCATGAGGCTTGTCACCAAGCCCTGGAGAACTCTACTAGCCAGTTCTTAACTCAGTTAACACATTGTAGCAAATCTCTGGCCATGCCCCAAGGGTCCTACACTTCCTGACAGTGTTTACCTCAGAGACTTTCTGTGACCCTCTACACAGCCTCTGGCCCTTTACTAGAGGCAGGAGTCACAGTCTGAGCCATTCTCATCATAGGCTAGTACATAGTTTGGGGTGAAACCCCTCTGTAGTCCTGGTCCCTCCCTCTCAGGGGCAGACTCTGTAGTGGCATAGGGAGGGTTGAGGGGAACCCAGGCCCAGGAACCTTAAGGCAGTGGCAAATGGCAGTGATTCCTCCACTCCCAGTTTTGCAGCCTTTCCCTGGGCCACTTCCCTGAACAGTCCCTCTCAGTACCTTCTCCCTAGTAGCTGAGCAATTCTTCCTGCTCCTCCACAGCACTCTACCATATTCCCAGTCCTTAGCTCTCTCCGTGCACCTCCTCACTCTCAGTCCGTGGTCCTCTCTCCTGCCCTTCCTGAGGGGAAGCCTTTTAAACTGGCCCAAGAAGGCCTTAATTGGCTGCAGGTGCCCTGGTGTCTCGGCTTGACCAAGCCCTGGCTGGGTTGATTTAGTTGGGATTGGTCCTGCCTAGAGCAGGGGGCTGGACTTGATGACCTTCTGAGGTCTCTTCCAGCTCTATGGTTCTATGATTCTATGGTTAGCCTACGGCTTCAGGCAAGCTCTTAACTGGCCTCAGGTGCTTGCCTGCCTTGATTGTGTGGCAGCAGTGCTTGTCCAGTTCACTCAGGGAACAGAAAACTACTCTCCCAGTTTCCTGTATATTTGCCCTCCATCAAGACACTGTAGCCAGCTGCCCGAGGTCTGTCACAATATGCTCTACTGATATTTTATAGTGCTAATTTTTTAATCAGAATATCATATGGCATTAAGTCAAATGGCTTAGAAAAGTCTGTGTGTATTACATGTGCACCTTTACCACCTTTATCAATCTGACTGAAAATCTCATGAAAAAATGCAATCTATATTTTTTTAGAACACCTATCGTCCATAAACCCATGGAGTCTGGGATTAATTATATTCCTATTCTTTAATTCCATATCAAGTGAATCTCATGTCAGCCTTTCCATTATCGTGTCCAGAATTGTCACCAGCTTAACTGCCCTATAGTTACCCAAGTCATCTCATTGTGAATATGGGCATAACATTAACACCACCCCAGTCTTCTGGAATTTCCCCAACATTCCATGATTCAATAAATATTTAAATACATTTATTTATATTTATGTGATTATAAAATTTTCACTGTGCTCTGTCTGCCTCTGTTTGCCCTATTTATTATTATAGAATGAACAATACAATAAAAAATTGAAGTGAGCACAAATCTTTATAATAAATAGTACTGGGGGAAAAGAAAACCCTATTTTTTCTGGCCCCAAATATAGGTACATTTGAGTGGGGAAAAAATCAATATCATGAAACCATTATTGACGAACAGGATTCAAATCAAGCTCCAGATAAAAAATTCACTCAGTTATAGATCACAGAATTACTTGGCTATAATTTTCATCCCTGCTTCCTGGTTAGTGAAATACATTGCACATTGGATTCTTTAATTTATCATTCACTTGTCTCTTGGGAATAATTGCTGCTGTTAAATCAAACCAATTTGTCCTGGGAGATATACTACATCTTCTCAAAATAGCTTAAATATATATAACAAATAATTCACTCTAAAATGCTTTTATCAGTATGCTTGATTTGTACCTTTTAATGGGTTAGAGAGGTGTCTAAAGTGGCTTACTCTAATAGTAGAGCTTTCTTTCTTGCCCCACAATGCTGTTTAATAAGCCAATTTTTGTGTCATCTTTCTAATTCAAGAAGAGAGATTAAAGACGGTGGCTTACACATATTGCTAGGCCATAGGTTTTTACTTTATTATGGTCCATCAATAAATGTTGAATACTGCTTTTTTTTGAAGACCTATGTCTATCATGTATGCAGTGGTGTTTTAGGCTATGTCTTCACTATGAAATTATGAATTTATTATGGTTGATTTCTTACCACCCAATTTTGTAATGCTGACGGTTCATGTCCCCACTGTGCACAAGAATTCAACATAGTACAAAGTTGCGCATCCCCAGTAGAGAGACTGCCATTGACTTTGAGAGTGATGTGCTATGGGTAGCTATCCCCCAGTGACTGTGCTGCTTTGCATTCTGGGTTATGCTCCCAGTATACACTGGGACCAAAACTACAGCCGGTGGGTCTGGGTTTATATCATTAAAGTGCTCATCTACTCCCTCCCCCCTTGCTTAGGATGAATGCAACACAGTCTTTTCATGTCCTTTTTGGCTTTGGTTACCCACGCAGATGCAATAGCAGCATGAGCATGGCCCCTGTTATGAATCCTGTTCTGCATCAAAGCATTGTGATATTGATGTCTACTTTAGAGTGCCTAATGGTGGAGTATGTTCAGAGCATAAGTACAGAACTCCAGGAAGAGGATGAAGATAAATATTGGGATACTATGGGCACACCGTTTAGGCAAGTCCTTGTGTTGAGCAAATTAGAAACATAACCAGCAATCAGTCCTCTGGAAGGTCATCAGATAAGCACAGAGTGGTGACACTGCATAGTGCTGCAGGTATGGGATGACCAGCAGTGGCTGCAAAATTTCCATATGTACAAGGCCACTCTCTTGGAACTTTGCAAATGGCTTTCCCCCACCTTGAAGCATAGGGACACCTGACTGAGATCCACTCTGACAGTGGAGAAGTGCATGGCCATTGCCCTATGGAAGCTTGCAATGCCAGACAGCTACCAGTCAGCTGGGACTCAATTTGGAGTAAATCTACAGTGGGGGCTGTTGTTATACAAGTAGCCAAAGTAATCAATACCTCTGCTACAGAAGGTAGTGACTCTGGGAAATGTGGATGCCACAGTCGAGGGCTTTGCCATGATGGGGTTTCCTAACTGTAGGGGCGTGATAGACGAACATACATCCCCATTTTGGACCCTGACCACCTTGCCAAGGAGTACATAAACCACAAGGGGTACTTTTCCATGGTGCTGCTGGCACTGGTGGATCACAAGGGCTGTTTCTCTGACATCAGTGTACGATGGTCGGGAAAGGTGCATGATGCACACATCTTTAGGAACTCCTGCCTCTTGAGAAAGCTGCAAGCTGGAACTTTTTTCCCAGATTGGAAAATTAGAATCAGAGGTGGAAATGCCAATAGTAAACCTTGGCAACCCAGCTGACCCCTTGCTCCTGTGGTTCATGAAGCCTTAGATGGGCAGCCTGGACATCAGTAAGGAGCAGCTCAACTACAGGTTGAGGAAGTGCAGAATGGTGGTTGAATGTATTTTTGGTCATTTAAAAGGAAGGTTTAGGAGTCTACAGAGTAGGTTAGACCTCAGCAAATGCAACATTCCCTTTATGGTGGCAGCCTGCTGTTTGCTTCATAATATTTGTGAGAGCAAGGAAGAAAGTTATCTGGCAGGTAGGGGGTAAGGCAGAGCACCTAGCCAGAGATTTTGAACAGCCAGACAACAGGGAAATAAGGAGAGCACAGCACGGGATAGTGCAAATCAGAGAGGCTTTGAAAGAAAGTTTTATGAATGGCCAGTTTTGAGAGCCATGCACGTTGCTCTCAATGAGGTGCCCCTGCATTCAATGTGATTGCCTGAAATCTCCTCGCTCCCCCAACAATACAAGCAATAAAAAGATAGTTGTTCAGAAATCATGCATTTTTATTTAGGGAAAACAGCAGGGACAGAAAAGGAGTCCATTGTGGGACCCAAAAAGGGGGCTGGGATGTGAGAAGGACAGGTTGAATGTGAGGCTGCCCTTGAGTTCCCCCCACCCACATCCTACAGACACGAGGGGTGGAGGCTATGGAACTGGGTGAGGAGGGAAAGTTGTTCTGCAAGAGGTGAGGGGAGACACTCGCCTATCACACCACCATGCACTCCATCATACCCATCAGGGACTAAAAGACATTCTCTTGGTGCTTCACTTGCAGCTCTCTGCACACTTTCCTCTCCTGCTGCTTCGCTGTCCTATCCTGTCGTTCCACTTTCATTTCCTCCGGTAGCATATTCCCCACTCCATTTGATGGTTACCTATTCTGTTCATTTCTTTGGGACACCGGGCATTGGCCACTGTCAGAAAACAAGATACTGGGTGAGATGGACTTTTGGTCAGACCCAATATGGCTGTTCTTATGTAAGAACATTGAGTGGTTTATAAGCATCTCACTAAAGGAATTTGATCCAGTAAAAGATATTACCTCACCTACCTTGTCTCTCTGTCGATTGTGGTGAGATGGTGATCCTCAGAAGTGGGAAATACATTTGTTTTCTGCTAACATTTGCTTGTTATTTTTAATTTGGAAAAGTAAAACATTGAATAATTGTATGAAGTTTTGACCTCCCCCCTTCTGAAAAGTACATGAACATATTTCTCAGTGTTAGGGTGTTTGTGAAAAAGCAGAGAGTCACTTTAGCTCACATTCATCTACAAATGCTACAACTGCTAAAAAAAAATGGTGGCTATAAGTAAAAATCTGAAAAATACACAGGCTTAAAATTGTCCACAACCACATGTAGAGAGGTAAGCAGCATTATTCCCATATTACAAATGAGAAAATTGAGAGTGTCTTCAAGTGCCATATAAATGCCAGGAGTTATTAAGGCTGGTCATTTGGAATAATGATATTCACCACCATTGCAATACTGATCCATTACTTTATTATCAAATGGGGGTACTATTACCTGATATCAAAAAGATTAATACAGAACAAGGGCTGAGTATTGAGGCATATAGTCAAATCAGTTAGCTCCAATCCACAGCCCATTCTATGCCTGAATGAGAAAAGCTTCATTTAGTTTTTGTGTGTGTTGTACTTCCCCCTTTTACTTGAGAATGTGGAAGAAATGTGCTGGGAGGAATGTATTTAGGTTACAATATGTTTGAACATTTTAAAGTCAAATCCGATATATGTATTCATGCAAAGGATGTACCATCAAAAAAAAGAAAAAAGAAAAAAAAAGAATCTGACTTGAAAAGTTGTTATAACATTGCACCACAAAGACATTCCTTCAAGAATATTTAGTCCAGATTAAATCCACAGTTCATCTGCTGAATCCACATCTCCTCAGCGCTTTAATCACAAGGACTTTTTTCCCCTTTTCCTCAAAAAAATTGAACCAAATGTCCACTAACCCCCTTTGTAAAAACTGATTACAAATCTCTACCAGCACATACAGAGTTAACTTCTGGGAGGTCAAATCTAAGATGAAAAATTAAAGTTTAATGTCAAATCCTCCTAAGTACAAGCATCTAGTCCTGAGAATCAATAGGTGAATGTGAATGGGACTTCGTTGTAGAATAAATACATTTGCAATGGTGTTTAGCTGGAGACTATAGAAAAAGCATGAAGAAATTTCTTGTTTAACTGCTTACTTATTAGCTTAGAGTGGCATAATTGAAAATCCTTGAAATTACAGTAGGAAATTATTGACATTTAAAATGTAATTTCAGTCCCTGATAACCTGGCAGTAATGACCAGCTTCAGTTTTTTAATTCATTTACGTTTTTTTTTAATCTTCCACTGGATGGTTTATATGCAAAGACCTGGCTTAGGGCATTTAGCTATTAACATATATGTGGCAATACAGAACAGCACCATCCCAGCAGGATGTTGGGGTGGGAAGCGATTTAGCTACTCCACTGTAACCAGCTCACTCAATGGGCTAGAGTAGAGTGGAGAGGATGGTCCTTTCCCAAATATCAGTAATTTGAATCCCTTATGTGGCAATTGCCATGCTGTCTAAGTGATAATCCTTCCCCTTTTCTCCATTATTCTGGTGCCATTGTTTCATAACAGATCTGCTAAAGATAGTTTTTATATTACAAGCATGTAATCCACATCTCTGAAGGGATTAATAACCCTGACAACTGGATACTTATCTTCATTGTAGCTCTTCGTAGATCTTCTTTATTTGATCTGAGTTTATGATGATAGCTTTTTGGTGCATAAGGTCAGAGCTACAGATAGTGACTTCAATGGACTTAGGCTGATTTAAACTATCTGGGATCAGGTCCATAGACTTCACATCAGGTTGAAATCTTTTGAGCCTTCTTTTCCTAGTATGTAGTTGTTCATTGCCTTAAAAAGTGCTTTAGAAACACACCAGAGTTTATTTTGTTAAGGAAGTAAAAAGGAAGATATGCTTTAGTTCAGAAATTAACTCAGGGAGGTCTTATGGCCAGGGTTACAAAGAAAGTGAGACTAGATTAATAGATTCCAGAGCTAGAAGGGACCGTTGTGGTAATCTAATCAGATCTCCTGCATAACACAGCAATAGAATTTTCCCCAAAGTAATTACTAGAGTAGATCTTTTAGAAAAAAATGCACTCTTAATTTAAAAATTTGTCACCTTTGGTAAATTGTTCCAATGGCTAATTACCTTCACTGTTAAAAATGTATACCTTATTTCCAGTCTGAATTTGTCCAGCTTTAGGACTACTCGATGTTTTTCCAGCCATTGGATTGTGTTCTACCTTTCCCTAGTTGACTGAAGAGCCCATTATTAAATATTTCTTCCCTATGTAGGTACTTAGAAATTCAAGTCACTCCTTAACCTTCTGTTTGTTAAGCTAAATAAATTTAGCTCCTTGAGTCTATCAAGGCAAGGCATGTTTTCTAACCCTTTACTCATTCTCGTGGCTTTTTTTTTCAGAACTCTCTCTAATTTATCAACATCCTTCTTGAATTGTAGGAGCCAGAACTGGACACGGTATTCCAGCAGTGGTTGCACCAGTGCCAATCACAGAGGTAAAATAACCTCTTTTCTACTTGAGTTTCTCTTGTTTATGCGTCTAAGAGTCACATTAGTTTATCTGGCCATAACTGTACATAGCTCATATTCATCTGATAATCCACCACAACCCCCAAATCTTTTTTAGAATCACTGCTTCACAGGATAGAGTTCTCCATCCTATGAATATGGTCTACATTCTTTGCTCCTAGATGTCTCTAATTACATATAAACCATATTATAATTCATATTGTTTGCTTGCATATATTTTATCAAGCAGTACAGATTGCTCTGAATTAGTGACCTGTCTTCATTATTTACCAATTCTCCAATTTTTGTGTCATCTGCAAACTTTATCAGTGATAATTTTGTTTCCTTCCAGGTCATTATTAAAAGTGTTAAGTAGCTCAGGACCAAGAACCAACCCCAACTGTACCTCACTGGAAGCACACCCACTTGATGTCAATTTATGACTACATTTAGAAATCTATTATTTAGCTAGCTTGACATCAATTTAATGTTTCCCATGTTAACTGTGTATCACTAGTTTTTTTAATCAAAATGTCATGTGGTACTAAGTCACGTGCCTTACAGAAGTCTAAGTATATTACATCAGCACTACTACCATTATTATCTTGAAATATCAAGTTAGTTTGAAAGGATCTGGTTTCCATAAACCTATGTTGGCTGGTATAAAATATATTACACTCCTTTATTTATTATTTGCACCAGCTGCATCATCTTCCCCAGATTATAAAAATTGTAAATTTGTAAGACTGGAAGGGACCTGAAAAGGTCATCTAATCCCACACCCTGCACTCATGGCCAAACTAAGCACAGGGGTTCATCTAACCTGCTCTTAAAAATCTCCAATGATGGAGATTCCACAGTCTTGCTAGGCAATCTATTCCAGTACTTTAACCATCCTGACAGGAAGTTTTTCCTAATGTTTAACCTAAACCACCCTTGCTACAATTTAAGTCCATTGCTTCTTATCCTGTCATCAAATGCAGCAGTCAAAAAACAGAATGTTGGGATTCATCAATAAGAGATTATCATATTGTCTCTATATACATCCATGGTATGCCCACATCTTGAATACTGTGTGCAAATGTGGACACCCATCTCAAAACAGATATATTAGAATTGAAAAAGTTTCAGAAAAGGGCAACAAAATGATCAGGGGTATGCATTGGCTGCCATATGAGGAGAGATTAATAAGACTGAGACTTTTCATCTTAGAAAAGAGACAGCTAAGGGGGGATATGATAGAGGTCTATAAAAGCATGACTGGTGTGGAGAAAGTAGATTAGGAAGTATTATTTAACCCATCTCATAACACAAGACCTAGGGATCACCAAATGAAATTAATAGGCAGCAGTTTTAAAATAAACAAAGGAAGTATTTTTTGTCAATCTGTGGAACGCTTTGCCAGAAGATGTTGTGAAGGTTAACGCTATAACAGGGTTAGAAAATGAGTTAGATAAATTCATGGAGGATAGGTCCATCAATGGCATTTAACCAGGATGGGTAGGGATGGTGTCCTTAGCTTCTTTTTGCCAGAAGCTGGGAATGGGTGACAAGGGATGGATCATTTGATGATTACTTATTCTGCACATGCCCCTGAGGCACCTGACATTGGCTACTGTCAGAAGACAGGATATTGAGCTAGGTGGACCTTTGGTCAGCTCCAGAATTGCTGTTATGTTCTTACCCTGCCCCTTGCTCTTCCTCTTGCTTCTAATGCATTTGTAAAATGTTTTCTTGTTATCCTTTATGTCTGTAGCTAATTTAATCTTATTTTGTGTCTTGGACTTTCTAATTTTGTCCCCACATGTTTGTGTTATTTGTTCATATTCATTCGTTGTAACTTAACCTAGTTTCCACTTTCTATAGGACTCTTTTTTGAGTTTCCTAACCTTAAAGATCTCTTGGTTAAGCCAGCGTAGTTGCTTGCCATGCTTCCTATCTTTTCTATTGAGTAGGATAGTTTGCTCTTGTTACTGTAATAATCTCTGAAAAATTGCCAGATCTTTTGAATTCTTCCCCACCCTTTGACTTGCTTCCTTTGGGATGTTACCTATCATCTCCCTGAGTATGCTAAAGTCTGCCTTCTTAAACTCCATTACCTTTATTGTACTGTTTTCCCTCCTACCAATCCTTAGAATAATGAATGCTACTGTTTCGTGACCACTTTCACCTAAACTGTCTTCCGTTTTCAAATTCTCTACCAGTTCCTCCCTATTTGTCAAAATAAAATCGAGAACAGCCTCTCCCTAGCAGCTTTTTCCACTTTTTGAAATAAAAAAAACTTTCTCCAGTGCATTCCAAGAACTTGTTGGATAGTTGGTGCCCTACTTTTTAATTTCCCAACAGGTGTCTGGATAAAGTCCCACATCACCACCAAGTCTAATTTATGCTTTGGATGATTTCGTTAGCTGTTCTGGAAAAAAAAAAGCTTCACCCACCTCTTCTTTCTGATTAGGTGGTCTGTAGTAGAGCCCCACCATGACATCACCCTTAGGTTTTTACCTCTTTCATCCTTACCCAGAGACTTTTAACAAGTCTATCTACTATTTCCACCTCAACCTACGTCCAAGTGCATACATTCTTAATATATACAGCTACACCTCCTCCCTTCCACCTGTCCTGTCCTTCCTGAATAAGCTGGATGCTTCTATGCCAATAATACAGTCATGCATATTATCCTCTGTGATGCTAACTATCTCATAGTTGTGTTTATCTAGTACTTCAAGTTGTTCCTGCTTATTCCCAATACTTTTTGCATTAGTATTTGGACAATTAAGATATTGATTTGATTTCCTCTTATGTTTTCCCTTGTCTCTCCCTAGCCCTTGCAATAACAGCTCATGCTCCCTCCCAGATTCTGACCATTCTCCTAGGTCTCCATGTTTTTGACTTACCTGTGGACTTTTGTCTTCTGCCCCCATCAAAACTAATTTAAATCCTGCCTCACTAGGATGGCCAGTCTGTAACAAGTGGATCCCATGTCTGCATAGCTGTCTTTCTTCCCGGGACAGCATCCTGTGGTCAAGGAAGCTGAAGCCCTCCTGGCTACACCATTCTTACAGTCTTTGGCCCTATAGTCTATGAATCTAGCAATATATTAACAGCAGCAAATGGCTATATTTTACTCTGCCCGACCATTCAGAGCCCAGAGCTTATGGGACAAATGCACCTGGATATCTCCAGGTGAAATAATCCAGTAACTCAGGACAAACCTGAGAGTAACACATTTCTAGAATTCTGAATAGAATAAAAACAGTAGATTTATATAGATACTGAATCCACTTCTGATATTGGTGTCAGTCTCAATATGTGGATTAGTTCACTTACTGCTTAATAATTCTGAATGCAGTAGCATGTAGAGACAAGAAAACGTAACGTACAGTGTTTCCATTTACAGTCCTGGCCTTTACATTAAAATATATGTTATATAGTACAGGATAGAAATTTGGATCTCCATGGAAGTATTTGCTCAGCCGTAGTATTATGCAGATTGATGGGAGACATAGAGTGAGACCAGGAAAAACATTAAGAACATCTTTCTTGAAATGCGGCAGATGGGGTTTAATTTTACTTTTCCAGGTTTTCGTCTCCTCAGAGCACAGAACTAGTGAAATATTTTAATTTTTTGAAATGTCCTTCAACGTTAATTTCAAGGCCCCAGAGTTCAGTGTGATTCATTGCAGCAGTGAATAACGAATGCCACTGAAATAGTGAGATTGCTCAAACTACTTTAGAAATTAATGGACTGACTGTGATATACTGGAGCCTCTTTCATGCATCTATAATTGGAGTGCCAATTTATTTCCAATCATTGTAAGCACTGTAATTATAGTGCCTCAGTGTTGCCTGTTTAACATTCATATGGGAAGCTGGCACAATAATGCTGGCAGGAGACCAAATATATTACAACAGAAATAAATAATAAAAATGGGAGGTAACAGATCTGATTTTTTTTTTGAGATTTTGTTTTGGTCAACATGCAACATGGTCATGATAGAATAAAAAGGAACAAAATAATGCTCATGAAATAGCATAAAACTGTCTTCCATTTTCTCCCCACAATGAGTTACAATGTATTTAGAAAACTTACAAATCTTATTTCTTAAATAAAAATCCCATAATCTGTAATATACAAACAGCCCTGTTCTTGCCAAATTCTGTAAGCAGATTCTACCTCATACCAGGCCTCTGATACACTTACAAATGTCAATGGGTGCCTAATGGGTAGTGGGATACATAAAGCAATTTAACAGGTTAGCTTAACATTGACTGCAATACAAGTTAGTCACCAGAGTTGCTGAAGTGCTTTGCTAAATCTCGCTAGGAAACTTATCTGCATCTTGAAGCACTTCAGTACCATGAGCACGAATTGCTGAGTTCAGTAGCAATATGAGTTCAGTAGCAATGCTTCACGGTTCAGGCAGGATGTAGGTGTAAAAAGACAAAACATAGGTATTAAAAAACAAACTAAAACAAAGAAACCAAAACTAACAAACCAACGCCCCTCCTCCAAACAAAACCACACTTAGGAGAACAGTATGAAATTTGTGAGGAAAGAAAAGATCATGCTGTGTGGCATGGCTGCTGATTAGAATTCAACTGCTGTGTTACCTAGCCCACAGAGATCCCACTTAAGGTGCGGCATAAGGTTATTACAGAGTTTATAAAAAACCACCACTACCATTATCGAGAAAGGTCACCAAAAGAAACCAATTAGAATTCTGAAGGGCATGAATCGTTAATAATATCCTCGTCTGAGAGATCAGCCAAGAGCTCTGTAGCAGTCTCCTGTTCCCAAGCAGGTGAGGGCTGGATCCTTGCAGGGTGTAAATGGCATAACTCACCAGGAGCTTCATTGATTTACACCAGCGGAGGATCTGGGCCAATTTTTCTAAATGTAGGAAACTCTTGGCTGCATCAAAATTGGGAATAATACAACAAAACAACTGGGAGGTTTTGTAGAGTTAAACACAAAGTATCTACTAACGGATACACATTGAATTACAGAAAAACTGTCATTATCACAGAGAATCCAAGTAAGAATATCGAATATTTTCCATATTTTCTGGCATGCTGGGCATAGTGGATATCCAGTAGGGTCTGCGTCTTTCAAACTCTCTTGATGACCCAAATGTTCAGACTCCTCATTGGACCAGGCAGGCTGGCTTAAGGTATGCCATCCATCTACACAAAATGCATACCTGTGTTCGGCTTACCTTAAGCCAAGCTTCTGCAGTGTCTACACTGTGGGAGGCTCATGGGAGCGCACACTCCCCTCAGCTTCCCTTACTCCTCAGAGAATGAGGAGTATAGGATGCTGCCCTCAACATTCGATTTGGGGGTATACACTAGAACCGCTAAATCAAATGCTAGAAGATCGACTTCCAGAGGGTCAATCTTTTCTATAGTGTAGACATGCCCTTGGAATTTTGCAGAAATTTCATTTTTTGGGTTCCTCCTTAAAGCCACAGAGACATATCCAATATCTTTCTACTGTGATGCCAGTAGCACAGGATCTCTGCTTGCTGTTTACATGCTTTTTTATTTAATTTTTAATGTTCACACTTATTAAAAAAAAGGGAATCACTTTGCCCACCAGTGTAATCTTAGTGTGATAGGAAAGAAATAATGATGTGTGTCTTTTCCCTATTGCAAGGTTCCCTATTTACAATGCTGTGTTTTATGCGGTGCTATGGACTACCAGCTCCCTGCAGTGACTGTACTGTTATCCAGATAGTTTATGGGAGTAGCACAGATACTTCCCTAGAGGTCTCTAAGGCCTGGAATGGTCAAAAATGATGAAGAGAGGACATATACAAATGGCAGAGCAAATAGACAACACTGTGGGTATGTCTAGACTACATGGCTCCGTCGGCAGAGCCATGTAGCTGAGGTTTCTAGACATAGCGAAATGAAGTGGCGATTTAAATAATTGCCGCTTCATTTACATCAAAATGGCTGCCACGCTGTGCTGATCAGCTGTTTGGCGGCACAGTGCGGTAGTCTGGACGCTCTGCGGTCGACAAGGGAAGCCCTTGTCGACCGCCCCGGTAAACCTCTTTCCACGAGGCATAACGGGGCGGTCGACAAGGGCTTCCCTTGTCGCCGGAGTGTCCAGACTACCGCACTGTGCCGCCAAACAGCTGATCGGCACAGCGCGGCAACCATTTTGATGTAAATGAAGCAGCGATTATTTAAATCGCCGCTTCATTTCCCTATGTCTAGAAACCTCATCTACATGGCTCCGTCGACGGAGCCATGTAGTCTAGACATACCCTGTGTGAGCCATTTATCTAGATACAGCATAAGCACTCTAATTAGTCCCTTACCCATCTCACAGATGATTTTTGATGAGATGCCTCTCTCCTTGATAGGAGAGGAGATTTTATGGCAGAGGGAGGTACAAATGCTGTGAGATCAGGTTCAGGATTGTTGAGATTTATAGACAGCAATAAAACTCAAACCCACGTACGAGTATGTACAGCCCCCAACACAATGGGCTTTGATGCCCACCAGGGCCAGTCCACAACATTTTGGCACCTGAGGCAGGGAGCTCAAATGTCCCCTCGCTTGGGCCAAAACTTTGAAAGGTCT
Organism: Rafetus swinhoei; assembly: GCA_019425775.1. NCBI lineage: Eukaryota > Metazoa > Chordata > Testudines > Trionychidae > Rafetus > Rafetus swinhoei. The sequence goes on along the minus strand of CM033437.1, from coordinate 24,349,604 downwards.
CAATTCTGCCTTCTCCCTGTTTTACTCCTCTCATGGTACTGCTCTGCTACCTACATATGCACCAACAGCAGACACAATTTTCTACACTCGGGGTCCTAGTGGTGCCCCCCCACAGTCTGGCACCTGAGGCGGCCACCTCAGTTCGCCTCATGGTAAGGCCAGCCCTGATCCCCACTCAGGAGTGTGGGCACTGTTGTACTGCAAACAGTAATAGCCCCGATTTCTGGTTGGACTTTGGGCATGTGTGAGCCTATTACAAAGTCCTGCTGACACCAATCTATTTGCTCTAACCTCCATTGACACTAAACTCCATTCTGTGTATACTACACTTTTTGTCTTCTCTGTCAAGATCCTTACATAGCCCCCGTTGCTGTAATGTCTCTCCTTTCTCTTCCTCTGCTATTATATCCAGCCACATTCCCCACAGTGTAACTAGACTGCAAGGGCACTTGTAGAATGACCACTTCTAAATTTCTGTCAGCTGTTATCACTTTGTCATCTTTGGTCATCGTTTCCCCCCTTTTATACCCGTACGAGACTAATTACAATCAGCGCTATAGAGGCCAGTCCTGGAGAGGTGCTGAGCACCGTCAGTGCCATGGAAGTTTGTGGGTGCTCACCCTTGAAGGATTGGGCCCAGAAGGAACAACCCAAAGAGGAACTGTTGGGAGAAAGACAGGAGATGCTTCTTTAAACTCTATTGAAATACACCGGATTAAGGGAATTTTGTGGTGTTTTGTATGAAGGAAATTACACTGAAAAGAAGCTGTATCCTATCATGTAGTGGCTGCTGTCTTCACCTACATGGGCTTCAAGTCAGTAAAGCATGTAAGGAAATGCTTAGCTTTCAGCATGTCCTTAAGTCCCTTTTTGAATCAGGCCCATAGTTTTTGTAGTGCCGGTACATAAATCATGTTATTCAAAAACCCTTTTAAATACCTTGAGCATAAAAAGGGGCAATCAAACCAAAAGCTAGGCAAAAGCACATTCTAAATGGCAGCGTCAAATTGAGTGATAATATGGTGTTGCAAAGCATTAATATGCCTATTAGTTTAGCATGCCCTTTTCTGCCATTCAAGTTAAATAAACAAATTTGCAGAAATGACTTTTTCATTCGTCTATTTGTCACTTCCAACGTAAGCTGCCCCAGAGGCAGAGTAAGAGAACGTTTCACTAAAAGATGATGCCTCATGATGTTCTCCAAAGGACTTACAGACAGTGAACAGAAGGCAAGTAGAATGCTGTTCTATCCGTTAAACATAAGTATACTGAGGGAGAGAGTGAGTGGACTTGTGGTTAAGTCAAAGGACTAGACTAGAATTCAGGAGACCTGGTTTCATTTCCTGGCTCAACCTAGATTGTCTGTGTGGCCAGAGGAGCTGACAGCTATGCTGGGGCCATGGGCAAGATGTGTATGTGTGGAAGATGGGGGTGGGGTCTCTGCACTACAGGAAGTAGTGGGCCCTCAGGCAGAAGGGGTAAGGGCTGGGCATCGAGTGCACCATGCTGCCTCCCCACAGCCCTTAGAGCTGCTTGGAGTGGCTGTGTGGCACTCTGGTGGTGATTTAAAGAGCCCAGGGCTCTGTGCACCACAGCTGCCATAGTAACAGTGGCTGGAATCCCAGGTCCTTTAGAATTGCCAGGCCCTGAGGCAGCTGCCCCATTTGCACCCCCATTGGCAGGCCAGTGGGTATCCTTGGGAGTTTGTGGGCACTAAGAGTTTGTGGGTGCTTCAGCAGTACACCTGTAAAATGTGGTTAATATTTATTTTCTCCCAATCTTGCTCTGTCCTGCTTCTTTACCCATTAGTCCTTCCAGAAGTTCTGCACTGATGCAGGGGCCAGCCCCGCACAGCGCTCACTGAAGGGTCAGCCTCCAAGCTCAGTGCTACTGTAACACTTGCAATATTACTAGGCAGGCTGTGACCATTCTTCCCAAAGCCACACTCCAAGTGGATGACACAGCTGGGAATAGGACCCACGAATCTTGATTCTAATTTCCCCATAGTCTAAATTCTAGAAAATCCAGCTGCTCACTTGTAAGTGTTCTATACATGTAAAGTGGTCATTCAAAATGCAATTGACTTATCCCTGTCTAGTGAACTGCAACCATTGCTCTTTCTTTAGATGATGTTCACTGGTTATTAAAAAAAAAGGAAAAGAAAAATTCATTTATATACAATCAGTACCTCCAAAGAGCTAGTGATAGGCATTCACTGTAAGATCACTGGATGATATTAGAGTGCATCCCTGAAAAGGACTTCATAGTAATCAAGCATATAATTACTTAATTTTTATGTTCAGTATATGGTTGGTCAATTAATGATACTGGAGCAGAAAGTTTTATCATTTATCAAATGCCATCTATGGATTTTGTAGACACTCATTTGAGGGGTTATGCTGCTGCTAATAAACTGCCTCCACAATACCAGGTTTGTCTGTTCTGCTAGTCATGCAGCAATATTTTTTATTTACATATTAACTTAGTGAATTAAGGAATGCCTAATATGGCATGAAAGCAAAGTAAAGCCGCCTTTGGGAACTAAAGAAATTAAAATGTTCTTCCTCAAAAAAGGCATTTGAGCTACTTCTTATGTGGCCATAAACACAGAAACCATTCTTTGATCAGGAAAAAAGTGTCAGAGATCAGAAGAAGACATTTTCCAAAGAGGTTAGCATCTTTCGTCTGGATTGTGTTACTGCAGCAGCATAGCAAATAAAGTATAATGGTTTAAAACATAAGATACACTATATTTGAGGCCAGATTATAGTATTACCAGCCCCAAGCATTCAAAAATCATAAGGTTACTTTCTCCATCTGCAAAATTAAGTTTAATAAAAAACCCTCATGATTTTAAGACAATAATAACGTGTGTGTTTTTGTATTTGCTTTCTGGGGTTTGTGCCTTTGGAGTTCATGATTCATGCTTTTCTCCACAACCGCAGTAGCTTTTAACATATTCTTTTTAAAAATTCTGAGATTTTTCTGCTATCACATACTCCAGGAGCTGTGATATTTGTTAGCTTTTCCTTAAAGTGACAAGTGTTGGCAACAGTAAAGTTATCCAACCTATTGGTGCAACTATAGAAGATGGAAAGCATGAAAATCTTAACCCTGCCCTCCATGAAGAGTGGACAAACATTAGAGTAAATTACATCCACTGAGCTTCACCAGAGCTACCTGCCATGCATGTCTGGAGGTGTACTTGGCCCAAACTGGCAAAGCAGGTCTATAAGCCTGCTCAAGCCAGCTGGTGGAGTGCGTAAACAGGCACAATTTACCCCTTAGACCTGAAGCAAATCAGCTGAGTTTGGGAAACAGTGGTGGAAGGCTGCTCTTGCAAAGTTGTTAATAACTTTCCTTGCTATCAGTGTTTCTGCTGATATGTGGAGCATGACTTTCCGTCATCTGTTCGCACAGAGCCTAACTTTGCTTTGCACAGTTCCTTTATAGCAGGTATAGATAGCAACTGACAGCTTTGAGTGGCATGTGGGGCTGCAGCAGGCAGGAAACCTGCCTGGGCACCACGCTGGGCTGTGGGGCATTAATGGCATGGAGGGTCATGACAGGCTGGAGCCAAATGTTTGTCAAGCTGGATCTAGCCCATGGACCACAGTTTGCCCACCCTGGGCTAAATGGACTATTAATCTGACCCAATATAACTGTTCTCTTGTTCTTATGAGATTTGGCTCTGGCTTAAGTCTGGTAGGCTTCACATCCACTGTGGTTCACACTCAGTGGGAGGCACATGGCAGTGTATTACACAGACATCTTTATTTTGGATCCAAGGCTTACAATTTGTTGTTTGTTTTTCCATTCTGGAGTAGATGGATCCCACATGCCCCAGAGCAGTTACTGATGGGTCTAGTGGAGAAGAGGATACATGCCCTATACTCTACACCCTACTCCTGGTTTCTAGTGGTGAGGCTACAAGGGACAGAGCACTATCATGGAATCTACACTGCCCCTAGGCAATGAACATCCACACAGAAGCAAGCCACAATCTGACCCTATGACTGGTGAAAACCGACACCACATTCTAAATGCAGTCCTGGTGTGACTCCATTGATATCAGTGGATTTCCATCCGTATCCACCAGCGCTGAACTTAGCCCTATCAGGTTAGGAGCAAATCAACAAGACATCCACTCCTGAGTGGTTCATCCTCTTGGTTGTTATTTCGTAGTCCCAGATTTATCTTTTAATTACTATTGAAATGATTAGAATTGTTCACAAATAGCTTGTTTACCTTTTTATAGTTCATTAAAGAGACGCTTGTGGAAGCAGTATATAGCAGCAATGATAAACAGACTTTCAGTGCAGTTTCCTAAGATGCTTACCTTAATACACTCATAAATACAATTGCTGGTTGTTTATTCTTCCATTACTGGGATCTGTGGTTTAAAAAAACAAAGCTCCAGTTAATCTGCAAATATTGTCATATATATTTGAAAGAGGTTTTAGAAAATGTGGCTGGAGGTTGTCTCTAGGATTGAGGTTCCAGACTGAGCTTGGCAAACATTTTCAGAGAAGAAGAATGAACCGCCATACTGGGTCAGAGCAAAGGGCCATGCAGCCCAGTAACCTGTTTTCCGCCATTGATCATTATCAGGTGCCCCAGAGGGAATGAACAGAATAGGTGATCCAGTCCATGTTGCTCATTAAATAGTTTATTTGCCAAAAATGCAGTCCTTAGTTGAAACGTTTGTGAATTTGCCCAATAGTTGTGGCTGGGGAAAAGTCAGGGTCAGTCTAGGAAAAGTATGTGAAATTTGTGCCCTCCCCTTTAATCATTAGTCCACTGATGAGGCCTCTTGGCAAGGATGTGGAAAATGCAGTTTTGAATTCCCATCCTGGAACAAGCACTTGGACTCAGGTGTCTCCACTCCCAAGTGAGCAACCTGACTATCGGGCAGGCTGTTGTGTTCTCAGTTGTTCCTATTGTAGCTGCTCCACTTGTATAAATATTGAACTATTTGCTGTGCCAAAGAGAGAAACTATATCCTATGTTATAGCTGTGTCAATCCCAGGATATTGGAGAGACAAGGTGGAGGAGATAAAATATTTTATTGGGTTGGTCCAATAAAAGACATTGCCTCACCCATCTTGTCTCTGTAGTTTGGTGATTAAGGTACAGAGCTGGAAGGTAGGAGATACAGATTCAAGTTTTCTCTCTGCTTGATTTAGAGGAAGAATTTTAATCTACATCTCTTACCTCCCAGGTGAGTGTCTTCATCACCAGGCCATACAGTTGCTCTCTGAGTTGTGTGAGTACAGAACTTGCACAATGGGCCTCCTGGTGCTACTACAGTACACTTCAGTAATAATGACAAATTATAATATGCCAGAGCTGACTGAAAGGATTTTTCTTTTCAGATATCTCTTCCTCTCCATTTCTACTCCTCTCTTTGCAGAAGGTCTCTTGCAAGATTTTTGGAGAACATAAACAGTGACATGAGCTGCACCTATTCCTCCCTTAGGGTACGTCTACTCAGCAGTCTTATTTTGGAATAACTAATGTTATTCTGAAATAACATAGTCCGCGTCTACCCAACAAGCAGTTATTTTGACATAAGGTTGAAATAATGTCGAGCTGGAGGACTTCTTACTCCGACTCCTGTAACCCTCATTTTTTGAGACGTAAGGGAAGTCAGAGGAAGAGTACTCTCTCAGACTTCCTGCTGTGTAGACCGCGTCAAAAGCCGAAATAAGCTATTTCAACTTAAGCTACGCAATTGATGTAGCTGAAGTTGCATAGCTTATTTTGGCTTTAGCCCTGCTGTGTAGACATGTCCTTAATCAAACTCCAGTCTTCTCCCTCAGCAGGATGGGAAAAGTTGCTTTTCCTCATGTTTAGTACCTACCTTATCACTGATATGCTCATTTTGTTTCCTTTCCCTTTTTCTCGTGTTCTCTTGCTCTCCTATTGATAAACTCATTGAACTGTTCCACTAACTTAATGTTAGCTAAAAAGCCTTGACTTCCCATCATTACTAGAAATCTTTAATGTATCCATTGCATGCATAATTGTCTGCTACTCGGGACAGCTTGGCCATGCTGAACTTTGCACTTACATAGAGGGAAAAATGCAGGACCTTATGTTCCCTAGTCCCAGGACTCTGCCTGAAGCTAAAGCAAAATTTCTATTAGTTGTACTAATACTAGGGCTTAAATCCTCTTTCTGGTCCAGTGAGCAGAGGACAACATGACTATGGAAACTTAAGCAAGACTGACATTCTGCCCAGTAAAATAGATCTGCTTGAACTATTCATTGTGAACAGTTATTTTTACCTATTCGTAATTCTGGGTTTTTCAAAATTGCTCCTTATTAACTGTATTTTTAATAGATTTTAGCAAAACATTTGGTCCTCTCTGTTTTTGTGCCCTGTTTACTAGGGCATGCTCATTTGAATATTCAGCATCAGGCTAGAATTAGGTTAGTAACTCTTTGTGATACTTAAGATTTTTTTTTGGTATCCTTAGGCTGTGTCGACATGAACATTTATGGTATATTGTAGGCAGCATGGTAAAACATGTCCTCCATGGCAAAAGTCCACTAGCTTCAGTATGAGCTGTGAATGTTCAGTGCAGGCAGTGCCTAAATAGAGTAGACCCCTACTTGTAGGCATTGAGGTTAAAAAAATTGGCCTATAAATGACTTATGCAATGGCTCTGTGGAAGTGCTAGGAGTAGAACTCAAGAATCCCAATGCCTGTTCTCCAGGTTCCTATCAACAAATTTGTCTTCCCTCCAGCTGTAAGCCACCCAGTTTGTTCCTTTTAATTACCATGTTACCTGATTTCATGTCAGCTGATGAGTCTGATTTAGGGAAACCCATTCTTTCTGCAGCAGAGACTGCCATAGCAGGCCTGAGTGCACAATTTTTTTTGGTGTGTGTATGTGCTTTTTTTGTAAATGTGGACCTCAAGAGTGCAAATGTACCTGCCCATGGTCCCCCAAGTATGCAGGGAAATCAGCCTCAGCCTTCCCCCGGCCGGCCAGAGCATAGGGGATGGAGGATTGGGTAGTGCGCTACTCCTGCCTTCCTCCAGCTGGCCAGCCGGAGCACGCTTACTTGGGAGACCATTGTGGGGGATGCGCTCCCACCCTTTGCACACCCCCTCCGCGTATGGGCCTGATAGAACTGAATAATGAGAATACTGATTTTCCACTATTGTCAAAATTCAGACACATGCCTTAATGCCTTTTTTGCTGGCTTCTTTCTTATATGGCATGAACTTCGAGTCTTGAAGGAGTAAGCAATGCAGGCTAGAAAAACAATGGAGAGCATCTGGGCTCTGTGTACACAATACTATGCAGAAATCTCTGTCTCACTTTCAAAAAGCCCTGACAGCTGCTAGGACCAACTGCTTTGCTAACAGGGTTGTACTGAATAAACAACAGAAAATATTATTATTTCCAGCTATTAAAAGTGTTTGGATTCCTGCTCTCTCTCTCTCAAAGGTATCAGTATACTTTTGGGGAGCAATTCTACATCACCTCGTTTCTTTTTTAATTTGGAATTTGAGGCATCAGATTTAGAATAGAGCTGTGCAAATGTGTGGGGTTTTTTTAAATTAATTGGCCAAACCAAAAAAAAAAAAATTCATTTTGAGTTGCCCTGAAACAAAGATTTTTCAAATGTGTTAAATCAAAACAGTTGGAAAAAAATAATTTTTGGTTAAACAATATAAGAGCAGTTGAACTGGATAAGATCAATGGTCCATCTAGCCCACCAGTGACATCACCACTGCTCATCCTGTCCAGGTAGCCATTGATGTACCTTTCTTTCATGAACTTATCAAGTTCTTTTTTGAACACTGATATAGTTTTGGCCTTCAAAACATCCCTGCGCAAAGAGTTCCACAGGTTGGCCTATGTGCTGTGTGAAGACGTACTTCGTTTATTTTAAATCTGCTGCCTATTAATTTCATTGGGTGACCCATGGCATTTACTTTTTCACTTTCTCCATACCAGCTAAGATTTTATAGACTTAGTTGTTTAGCAGTTTCCAATTTGGAAAAAAGTCTTTTTAATCACCTGAATATGGATGCTGTTCCAAACCTCTAAACCTTTTTCTTGCCCTTCTCTGTTATCTTTTTGAGAGGGGGTGACCAGATCTGTGTGCAGTATCCAAGATGTGGGCATCCCATGGATTTATGTGGAAGCACTAGGATATTCTCAGTCTTGTTATTTATCCCTTTCCTAATGGTTCCTAACATTCTGGTTTTTTTTATTGCTGTTACACAATGCATGGATGCTTTCAGAGAACTATCCCCAATGGCTCCAAGATCTCTTTCTAGCATGCTAACAGCTAATTTAGACACAGGGACTCAGAAGATGGGTGAGCTATACCCAGTTTGACCACTGCTCCACTGAATTACCTTGAGGAAGTCATTTCCCCTCATGGTCTTCAACTGTCTTCTCTACTAAGAGTTATGTCTTCAGGGCAGCTCCAGTCTCTTATGATGTGTATGTACAGTGCCTGGCACCATGGAGCCCCATATCTTGTTCCAGGTGCTACTGTAAAATAAATAGCAAATAATAATCCATTTTTAAAAAGGACACTTCACAGGGTACGCTCTGCACCAGTCCAAGAATGGTGCATCTACAATGCTCCCCTTACCCTTCTGCAGACAATGGGCTTGCCTGAGGCACACTGGCTTCACAAGCCCATTCTGTTGCTGAGCCTTCCCTTGTCAGCCATGTTGCATAGACACTTTGAACTCTGGGTCTGGAAATGGCAGCACAAAAAAAGTACATCTAAACTACACCCCTCTATCGGCAGAGGGATGTAAATTAGACGTATCGAAAGTGCAAATGAAGCCAGGATTTAAATATCCCGCACTTAATTTGCATAATCATGTAATGGTGCTTTTTCGAAAAAACGCTATTTTGAAATTGAAACCACAGTCTAGACGTGGTTCTTTCGAAAATGGGGCACTTTTTCAAAAGATCCTGTAAACCTCATTTACAGGATCCTGAGGTTTATAGGATCTTTCGAAAAAGCGCCCCATTTTCGAAAGAACCGCGTCTAGACTGCAGTTCCAATTTCCAAATAGCACTTTTTCAAAACAGTGCTATTACGTGATTATGCAAATGAAGCATGGGGTATTTAAATCCTGGCTTCATTTGCACTTTCAATACGTCTAATTTACATCCCTCTGCCGACAGAGGGATGCAGTCTATACGTAGCCCCGAGGAGTACAGGATCTTTCGAAACGGGGCATTTCTGTCAAAAATGCCCCGTCTAAACTGCCTTTTTTTCAAAAATCCCCATTTCGAAAAAAAACGGCAGCCGCCATTATGGAAATGAAGCACGGGATATTTAAATCCCGGCTTCATTTGTACTTTCGATGTATCTAATTTACATTCCTCTGCCGACAGAGGGGTGTAGTTTAGACACACCCAAAGTGACTGGAGGGAGTTGGCAGCAGCCATGGTATTTTCTGGAGAGCAATGGAATGACAGAGCTGGGTGTGAGATGCTTCTCCTTGAGTTTGTTTGTCTATGGTGGTACAAAACAAGCCCCTGGGAACTGGGTATGGACTGACATTTTTGTTATCCCTTCCCTCTCAAGCTTCATCTGAATCACAGAATCATAGAATACTAGAACTGGAAGGGACCTCAAAAAGGTTGTCAAGTCCAGTCCCCTGCCCTCACAGCAGGACCCAGTACTGTCTAGATCAGGGGTGGGCAAGGTATGGCCCATGGGCTGGATCTGGCTCCCAAGGTGTTTGATCCAGCCCCTTGCCCACCCTGCCACTCCCCATCCCCCCAGGCCAATTGAGACCTGGAGACAGGGGAGTGCACGAAGTCATTCACTGTTCAAAGTAGCTGGCAGCTTCCTCCCCCTGCCAGAGGAATGCAGGACCTAGAGGGAACTGCCCCTTTCCACCTGAGGCCCTGCCCCTTCCAGGGGGCCAGAACTGGCCCGCAACTGCCAATCAACATTTGTGAAGTGGCCCTCTGGCAAAAATTGCCAATCCCTGATCTAGATCATCCCTGAAAGATGTTTATCTAACCTACTCTTAATTATCTCTAATGATGGAGATTCCACAACCCCTCTAGGCAATTTATTCCAGTGTTTAACCACCCTGACAGTTAGGGATGTTTTCCCTAAAGTCCAACCTAAATCCATCATCAGAGGTCAAGGGCAACAATTTTTCCCCCTCCTCCTTGTAACACCCTTTTAGGTACTAGAAAACTGTTATCATGTTTCCCCCCTTCCTCAGTCTTCCCTCTTCCAAACTAGACAAACCCAATTTTTCAGTATTCCCTCTTAGGTCATGTTTTCTAGACCTTTAATCATTTTTGTTGCTCTTCTCTGGACCATCTTCAATTTCTCCACATCTTTCTTTAAATGTGAACTCAACACAATACCACAATTGAGGCCTAATCAGTGCAGAGTTTCACAGCCAATCAAGGTGTCCTAATACTACACTGCTGTGCCTCCTTGGAGTGTCTCTGCATCTTGGGACAGGGACAAAGGCCTTCATTTTCACAGCCACTGAATCAGTGGATTTTTCTGTGATAGTTGCAAGTGGACTAAAAATCAGCTGGTATCTCTCTTCCCCATTCTTTGAGGTCACTGAGCATAAAGGCAACAGAAATCCCTTTTTGGGGGTATGTTAAGCCTGATCCAATGCCTAGTTCATGCACTGGAAATACCCTCATGGATGTCAGTGCACTTACTGGATCGAGCACTTGAAAGGGACAGGTTGTAACTGTGTCAGATAAGTGGAATCTTTGTTATCTCTTGTTCTTCTCACATGCATCCCTTGTGGATGGATTTCATGGGAGGTAACAGCTCTCTTCTAGGACATATTTGTATGAGCAGCAGCAGAGCATGTATGTTCCTACTGCCTGCAAAAGAACATTTAGCAATGTTCAGGTAGGTAATTTCTGTACAAGAACAAAATCCTTGTACATCTCCTGTATAAAGTCAGGTTCCTGGATGTCAGTATTGCTGATGGACAGAAAATGGAACCAGTTTTTAAGCTTTTCTAGGGTGGCATTAGTCTCTATGATCAAAAGGGAATCTTTTTAGATGTAGTTTGCATAAGCATCAACTGAGAAAGGGGAAAGATTGTTTTATTGGTGATGGGTTGGAGGGTATTAATATGAGAGCAGTGGAGAATCCTTAAATAAATAACCCTGGTGAACTAGAATGAAACAGAAACATTTGAAAGCTTGCTACTAAAGGGAGATTTGCCTTATGCACAACTGATAGCTGAACGAAAATTTGTTCAAAAAAACTACTATATTATTATGACCTTTAGAATTCCTTTATAGTTCATTACCATATATTCCTTGATCAAGGAATCTCTTTTAAAATTGGCGCATTTCTAAAATTAAAGAACTATTTGGTAGATTTCACATTTTAGACCAAGCTTTATAAAGACTGTCTGAAAACACCAGGCCAAATCTGCAGAGGTATAAATCATCATAGCATCACAGACAGGGCTTGACAAGTGGTGGCAAGCCCTGCTCGCCAGCCACGTGGTTTGGCACACTGCGCATGCGCAGACCGCGCAGCGCATGCGCTGATTGCGCTGCGGCGCCGTGCCGGCTTAAAATCTACTCACCCCGGGCGAGTAGATTGACTAATTTGTTGAGCCCTGATCAAAGATATCAAGGGGAGCTACATGGATTTATATCAGCTCAGTATTTGGCCCAATGATTGATCTAAATTTAAGCCTCCTCAACTAAATCATTTTGAGGATCTGCTTTCAGATCTTTCTATTTCAAATTGAGCCACATGAAAAATGAAACAAAATAGTCACAGAATATTCAGAAATTCCCTTTTTAATTTAAATTCTAAATTGGCTATGGAAAAAGTCAACAAAATTCTGAATTTCTAAATTTTTTGATTATCTTCAGGGCTGCTTGGGGGAAAAAAAATCACCTTTGATTTTTTTCACAAAAAAGTTTGGTTTCTCTGGGACTTTTTATTTATTTTTATTGTTTTTTGTAGAACATTTTGAATTTTCAGATTTTTGTCCTACTCTGTTTCTCATCAGCTCCCTTCATCTGTCTGACTCACTTTTTCATAGCTGCCAAAATCCACAGAGAAGGTGGATACAGAAAGACAAACTTTAGGATTTTTATATACACTATATTGTGGACACTATGAATTTTTTTTTGATTTCCAAATTAAATAAATCTTAAAAATGTAAAATTCAGCTGAAATTTCAGATTCTCAGTTTGAGGTTTCAACAATGCAAGCCCATCAAAATTCCAACTGGATATCATAAACCATCTGTGAATCATCTCAGTCTGGTTGCATGTTCACTTAAAACTTAAGGTAGGCTTGTTTATAGTTCAAACCACTTTTGGTTTTCTTTAAAAAAGAACAGGTAAGCATGAAGTATTCATAGAAATTCAAGACTGTAAGTAACCTTGGCAAAGCATCTAGTCCAATCCCCTGCAGAGAGGAATGATTAAGTATTCATAGAATACTAGGACTGGAAGGGACCTCGAGAGGTCATCGAGTCCAGTCCCCTGCCCTCATGGCAGGACCAAATACTGTCTAGACCATCACTGATAGACATTTATCTAACCTACTCTTAAATATCTCCAGAGATGGGGATTCCACAACCTCCCTGGGCAATTTATTCCAGTGTTTGACCACCCTGACAGTTAGGAACTTTTTCCTAATGTCCAACCTAAACTTCCCTTGCTGCAGTTTAAGCCCATTGCTTCTTGTTCTATCCTCAGAGGCCAAGATGAACAAGTTTTCTCCCTCCTCCTTATGACACCCTGTTAGATATCTGAAAACTGCTATCATGTCCCCCCTCAATCTTCTCTTTTGTAAACTAAACAAACCCAATTCCTTCAGCCTTCCCTCATAGGTCATGTTCTCTAGACCGTTAATCATTCTCGTTGCTCTTCTCTGGACCCTCTCCAATTTTTCCACATCTTTCTTGAAATGCGGTGCCCAGAACTGGACACAATACTCCAATTGAGGCCTAACCAGCGCAGAGTAGAGCGGAAGAATGACTTCTCGTGTCTTGCTCACAACACACCTGTTAATACATCCCAGAATCATGTTTGCTTTCTTTGCAACAGCATCACACTGCTGACTCATATTTAACTTGTGGTCCACTATAACCCCTAGATCCCTTTCTGCTGTACTCCTTCCCAGACTGTCACTTCCCATTCTGTATGTGTGAAACTGATTGTTCCTTCCTAAGTGGAGCACTTTGCATTTGTCTTTATTAAACTTCATCCTATTTATCTCAGACCATTTCTCCAATTTGTCCAGGTCATTTTGAATTATGACCCTATCCTCCAGAGCAGTCGCAACCCCTCCCAGTTTGGTATCATCTGCAAACTTAATAAGCGTACTTTCTATACCAATATCTAAATCATTGATGAAGATATTGAACAGAGCTGGTCCCAAAACCTATTTGTTGTGATTGGGTTGAGTTTGTGTTTGTTGCTATTGTTGCGATTGGGTTGAGTTTGTGGCATAAAATGTTTCTAGATGGGATTCAAATTAATTAAGTTATTATACCAATGACTGTATTCTGCAAGGCCATATAGAGGGACACTCCTTTTCCCCTCCTTCATACTCCGTACAAGGCTCAGGCACAGTAGGGCCATTACTGAGGAGCATTTAGGTCCTGATGTACTTCCTCTGCCCACCTCTGTTGGGTTGGAAATCTATTCATTTGCAATAGAACTTAGTTCTGTAAGCCCCCAGGCATATGATGGAATAGGAAGCAGCAGGAAGTGGCGGGTACAGCTGAGAGTTATCTAATAAAATAGTACAATTGCCTGAAAAGGTACATTGAAGTATTATAAAGACCTAATATATATTTGTTTCGCTGAACCTTTCAAATAAGGATAATACTGAGTTTTGGCTACAAAACCTTTGAGGAAGTCTATTAAGTTTTCTTCATTGAGAGGCAGTATGGTCTAGATAGGTGATGGGTAACCTATGCTAGTGAGTGGGCTGCATGAATGATTCTCCTTCATCTCAGTGGCTTGCAAGATTTTCATATTCAAGACGGTTTCCCAAGATAGGGTAGTTTTGCTAACTGCTCTTGCATACCGAGCATTTGCAGGATGTGATGACTGAATTGTAGCAGCACTTTGAATGGATGCAGAGGGAGTCTTTGCTAGGGTTGCCAGGTGTCCGGTTTTGAACCAGACAGTCCAGTATTTGAGGGTTCTGTCCAGGAAACAAATTGAGAAAATACCGGACATATAAAATGTCCGATATTTTCTAATTAGGTAAGTTTTATTATTATCAGGAGTATCAGTACCTAGTTGCGTACTGCCTGGCTGGTAGACACGCAGCACACAACTAGGGAGGGAATCTCCGGGGCCAGACTCGCTCGTGCTTCACTGGGACCATGCGCGGGATGGGCAGCACCTGGGATGTGTGCACCCGGATCAGTCCCGCTCCCTGCCAGCCGAGTCTCTCCCCCCCACGCTCCCCCCCGGCCAGCCCCGCTTCCCCCGACCCCCTCCTGGCCAGCCCTGCTTCCCGCTGGCCGGTTCTCCCCGCATCTCCCTGGCCAGCCCCGCCTCCCCGACCAGCCCTGCTTCCCGCTGGCCGGTTCTCCTCACTCCACCTCCCGATCTCCCCAGCCAGCTCCGCTCCCCCAACCCTCCCGGCCAGTCCTGCTTCCTGCCAGCCGGTCCCCATCTCCCCTGGCCAGCCTCACTGCCCCTGACACCTCCCCACCTCCTCCCCGCCAGCCCCACTCCCCTCCCGGCTGGTCCCCCTCTCCCATCTGAGATCAAGTGTGTCCAGTATTTTTTTTGAAGCCACCTGGTAACCCTAGTCTCTGCATTGCTGTCGCAGTCAATGCTGTGTGCAATCAGCATGCTCTTCCCTTCACAAGCCCTTGCTTTATGTGTGAGTCACTTCAGTAATACTGGTAGGAAAAAAACTACGCAGACAGAAACCATAGGAATCTGGCAACCCTGCATGTAGAAAATGATAAACAAAATGTCTCATGGGCTATACAGTGGTGTAGAATCTACTGGATAAAGCACTCTAAGGAGACTTAAAGTCTATTTCTATCTTTGTCACTGGTCTGCTAAGTAACCTTGGCAAGTCATTTCAATCCCCGTGCCCCAGTTTCTCTGCCTGTAAAATGGAGGCAATGATACTTCCCTTATTTGGAAAGATAATTGAAATCTACTCAAAATAAGAGCACTTTATAAAAGTGTAACCCTTCTGCTAGGTGGAACCAGCAGAAACCAGGGCCAGGTTTAATATCTAGGGGTTCTATTTCACTGAAACACAGAACCAGCTCAAGCCCGCACCCACTAATCTGGGGGAATTACACACAATCTATGGGCACTTCTGAGAGGCAATGTTTCCCTACTCACAAGCACGGAGTCTGAGTGTGGAAGAGAAACTTTCAATAAAAGGTGGGAAGTAATTTGGCAATAATTTGGGAAAATGTTGCAAATAGAGTTCATAAACATAAACCACAAGTACAAGAATTTCAGCTCTGATCGAACATTTAACATAACAAAGAGCCTCCTAATTAACTCTATTTAACCTTTTTTTTAAAAGGGGAGGGGGGAGAGACAGGGTTAACCAGACTAGGGGCATCCTTGTAGAAAGTTCACAACCTTTTGGCTGGGACTTCTCTCCCACCCCCCTTTATTTTTATAGCATGTTAAGCCCTTGTTTAATCAAGATCCTTTCCTCTGAGGTTTGAGCCCCTCTTTTGGGACAGATTAAGCATAGTCCTGCTTTCCTGTATTCCTACAATAATTACAACATTGGTAACAGTGTTTCACTACCCCTGCATTCAATCATAAATTGATTTGTAACCCAACACACACAGCCAAAGTTGATTACTTTGAGCAAAACACTGCTCTATCTGTTGGATATCTAAGCAGAGCAGAAGTAAACTGTATTTATATAAACACATCCAAAGTCTCGTCTGTCAGGAAAAAATTCATTCAGATCCTGCTTACAAAAGCTAGGTGGTACTATGTGGAAAAAGAAAATGGCATTGTATATAGACCTTATAGCAACAAAGTGTTTGCTGGGAAACTGAACAAATCTCATACACTCGGCTTTTTCATTAGAGCCAGCTCCATATTTCTTTTTTGGCTCTAAGGCTATGTCTACACAGAAGCTTTATTTCAGAATAACTGACATTATTCTGAAATAACATAGTCCGTGTCTACGCAGCAAGCAGTTATTGCAACATAATGATGAAATAATGTCGAGCTGGAGGACTTCTTACTCCAACTCCTGTAACCCTCATTTTATGAGGAATAAAGGAAGTCAGAGGAAGAATGCTCTAATTCAGACTTCCTACTGTGTAGACAGCACCAAAAACCAAAATAAGGGTATGTCTACACTAGCCCCCTAGTTCAATCTAGGGAAGCTAATGAGAGTGACCGAAATTGCAAATGAAGCGCGGGATTTAAATATCCCGCGCTTCATTAGCATGTTCCCGGCCGGTCGCCATTTTAGAAACTGACTAGCCCGAAGTAACTGCCCGCATCTACACGGGCAGTGAATGATTCCGAATTAAAGCCCTTAAATTGAATTAGCTGGTAAACCTCATTCCAGGAGGAATAACAGCTAATTCAATTTAGGGCTTTAATTCGGAATCCTGTTTCACTGCCGCATGCAGACGCCGGGCAGTTACCTTGGGCTAGTCAATTTCTAAAATGGCGACCGGCCGGGAACATGCTAATGAAGCGCGGGATATTTAAATCCCATGCTTCATTTGCAATTTCGGTCGCCCTCATTAGCCTCCCTAGATCGAACTAGAGGGCTAGTGTAGACATACCCTATGCTATTTCAACTTAGGCTACGCAATTGATGTAGCTGAAGTTGCATAGCTTATTTTGGCTTTAGCCCTGCTGTGTAAACGTGCCCTCAGATGAGAGTTTTCCTCCTGTGCAGTCATCCCTTGTTGGGAGACAGATTCAGAAGGCAAGAAGAAACAAAAGACGAAGCAAATGGCCCAGATGAGAGTTGGGAGGGGAAGACAAATCATGAAAAAAAACACAAAACCCAAACAAAATAGGAAGTAAGAATGAAAGAACAGCTGAACATGAATGGGAAAGGAAAGAAAGAAGGATAATGGGAAAGAGATAATGACTGGGCTATATTGAAAATTCAATCCAAGTACTGTTTAAACTAGCACCATTGTTTGGAAGAACAGCTGTGGGCCAGATTCTGATAGACTTGTTAAGGTAACATCTAACTGCAATAATATTATAAGAGCATTGCTAAGCAATAACCAGAATTTCTGACCTGTGGGAAATTCAGAGATTTTGACACTGATGTTGCTCTAAATTGGGTTTCATTTTCAGTTCAGCTTCTAACTTCTTGTGTGACCTTGGGCAAGTCAGTCTTTGTGTCTCAGTTCTTAACTTCTGCCTGCCGAGTTCTTCAAGTGAATGGGCACATTGCTGTTTTAGCACCTGACTCACCAGTGCCTGTCTAAATGTTGCTTTGTCTCCCATCTAGATGCAAAAATGAACCTTCCAGTCTCCCTTTTCCGCTACAAATTCTAAGCCCCAGCACAGTCAATCACATTTACTCCTGTACTGTACTTGACTCACATCTCTGCTGTGTGCACTCCATTTCTCCACATTGCTGGTTCATAACATGCTCTGTTGCTATAAAACTCAGCTGCTATGCATTTCATGAGTCAATGTATATTCACAATATATTGGTGGGAGACCAGCACACATTCTGCATCCTTGACTGGCCAATAAAAATTACCAGAGACGTGACCCATCTATTACACTGACACAAAAAATCAAGTCCCAGGCGGTCTATTATTCTGAGTTTGTCTACAGAGATATGAATTCATTGGTAGTTGTTTTTCCCCTTTCCCTTTGAACAGTGGCTGTTTTGATCATTATTTGAAGGTTTTTGAATGCATAGATATTAAGTCTTGAAGTATTTTGCTTCACAATCTTTGTGTTTTGTATTTATTATTATTATTATTATTATTATTAATTTTATTTTCAGTTTGTGTCTTAGCTTTCCTGGTGCTTTAGTGATTTTGAATATTTTTGTTCTTAACAAACACTGCTTACTGGGAGCTCGCATTCAGGAGGTGACCAAGAGCCTTCCGAAAGTGACTAAACCTTCGGATCACTACCCCTTCCTGCTTCTCCATGTAGGAACTAATGATATGGCCAAGAATGACCTTGAGCGGGTCACAGCAGATTATGTAGTGCTGGGAAGAAGGATCAAGGATTTGACGCGCAAGTGGTATTCTCGTCCATCCTTCTGGTTGAAGGAAAAGGTCCGGGTAGGGATCATCGAATTGAGAAAGTAAATGCGTGGTTGCTCAGGTTGTCGCTTTGGTTTTTTCGACCATGGGACTCTGTTCCAGGCACAAGGATTGTTAGGAAGAGATGGGATCCATCTAACCAAGAGAGGAAAGAGCATCTTCATGGGCAGGCTTGCAAACCTAGCGAGAAGGACTTGAAACTAGGTTGATTGGGGGACGGTGACCAAAGCCCTGAGGTAAGTGAGGAAGTCAGATACTGGGAAGAATCACAAGGAGGAACGAGCAACAAAGGAGGACCCCTGATTCGGATGGAGAAGGTAGGGTGATCAACTGGTTATCTAAGGTGTTTGTACACAAATGCAAGAAGCCTGGGAAACAAACAGGAAGAATTAGAAGCCCTGGCCCAGTCGAAGAACTATGATTTGATTGGAATAACGGAGACTTGGTGGGATGACTCACATGACTGGAGCACGGTCATGGAAGGGTATAAACTGTTCAGGAAGAACAGGTGGGGGAGAAAAGGAGGAGGAGTTGCATTGTATGTAAGAGAGCAATATGAGTGCTCAGAGCTCCAGCATTTAGAGGGAGAAAAGACTGTTTAGAGTCTATGGGTTAAATTTAGAGGTGGAAGCAACAGAGGTGATGTTGTGGTTGGGGTCTGCTATAGACTGCCAGATCAGATGGATGAGGTAGAAAAGGCTTTCTTTGGACAACTTAGAGAAGCTTCCAGATCCCAGGCCCTGGTTCTCATGGGCAACTTTAATTACCTTGATATCTGTTGGGAGACCAATACAGCAGTACACAGACAATCCAGGAAGTTTTTGGAGAATGTTGGGGATAACTTCTTGGTACAAGTGCTGAAGGAACTGACCAGGGGCCATGCACACCTTGACCTGCTGCTCACAAACAGGGAAGAACTAGTAGGGGAAGTGGAGGTGGGTGACAACCTGGGAAGCAGTGATCATGAGATGGTAGATTTCAGGATCCTGACCAAAGGAAGAAAGGAGAGTACACACCCTGGACTTCAGAAGAGCAGACTTTGACTCCCTCAGAGAACTGATGGGCAGGATTCCCTGGGATGCTTACATGCGGGGGAAAAGGAGTCCAGGAGAGCTGGCAGTATTTTAAAGAAGCCTTATTAAAGGTGCAGGAAGAAACCATTCCGATGCATAGCAAGAAAAGCAAATATGTTAGGTGACCAGATTGGCTTACCGGGGACATCCTTGGTGAGCTTAAACACAAAAAGGAAGCTTACAAGAAGTGGAAACTTGGACGGATGACTAGGGAGGAGTATAAATATTTTGCTAGAGAATGCAGGGTAGTTATCAGGAAGATGAAAGCGCAATTGGAATTGCAGCTAGCAAGGGATGTGAAGGGTAACAAGAAAGGTTTCTACAGGCATGTTAGCAATAGGAGGGTGATCAGAGAGGGTGTGGGGCCCTTACTAGATGAGGGAGGTAACCTAGTGACAGATGATGTGGGAAAAGCTGAAGTATTCAATGCTTTCTTTGCCTCTGTCTTCATGGACAAGGTCAGCTCCCAGACAAATGCACTAGGCAATGCAGTATGGGAAGGAGG
Organism: Rafetus swinhoei; assembly: GCA_019425775.1. NCBI lineage: Eukaryota > Metazoa > Chordata > Testudines > Trionychidae > Rafetus > Rafetus swinhoei. The sequence goes on along the minus strand of CM033437.1, from coordinate 24,329,782 downwards.
TGGACAGCCCTTGGTGGGGAAAGAACAAGTTAGGAACTGTTTAGAAAAGCTAAACATACGCAAATCCATGGGTCTGGATTTAATGCATCCAAGGGTATTGAGGGAGTTGGCAAATGTCATTGCAGAGCCCAAGGATCTTTGAAAACTCGTGGGGATCGGGACAGATCCCGGAAGATTGGAAAAAGGCAAATGTAGTGCCCATCTTCAAAAAAGGGAAGAAGGACAATCCAGTGAACTACAGACCTGTCAGCCTTACCTCAGTTCCCGGAAAAGTCATGGAGGGGATCCTCAAGGAATCCATTTTGAAGCACTTGGAAGAGGGGAAAGTGATCAGGAATAGTCAACATGGATTCACTACGGGCAAGTCGTGCCTGACCAATCTGATTAGCTTCTATGATGAGGTAACTGGCTCTGTAGATATGGGAAAGTCAGTGGATGTGATATACCTTGACTTTAGCAAAGCTTTTGATATGGTCTCCCACAATATTCTTGCCAGCAAGTTAAGGGAATATGGATTGGATAAATAGACTGTAAGATGGATAGAAAGCTGGCTAGACTGTTGGGCCCAACGGATAGTGATCAACGGCTCGATGTCAAGTTGGCGGTCAGTTTCTAGCGGAGTGCCCCAAGGATCTGTTCTTGGACCAGTTTTGTTCAACATCTTTATTAATGACCTAGATGAGGGGATGGATTGCACCCTCAGCAAGTTTGCGGATGACACTAAGCTAGGGGGTGAGGTAGATATGCTGGAGGGCAGGGATAGGGTCCAGGGTGACCTAGACAAATTAGAGGATTGGGCCAAAAGAAATTTGATGAGGTTCAACAAGGACAAGTGCAGAGTCCTACACTTGGGATGGAAGAATCCCAAGCACTGTTACAGGCTGGGGACCGAATGGCTAAGTAGCATTTCAACAGAAAAGGACCTGGGGATTACAGTGGATGAGAGGCTGGATATGAGTCAACAGCGTGCCCTTGTAGCCAAGAAGGCTAATGGCATACTGAGGTGCATTAGGAGGAGCATTGCCAACAGATCCAGAGAAGTGATTATTCCCCTTTATTCAGCTCTGGTGAGGCCACAACTGGAATATTGTGTCCAGTTCTGGATCCCCCATTATAGAAAGGATGTGGATGCATTGGAGAGGGTCCAGCGGAGGGTGACCAGAATGGTTAGGGGGCTGGAGTGCATGACCTAAGAGGAGAGAATGAAGGATTTGGGTTTGTTTAGTCTGAAGAAGAGAAGAGCGAGGGAGGATTTGATAGCAGCCTTCAACTTCCTGAAGGGAGGTTCCAAAGAGGATGGAGAAAGGCTGTTCACAGTAGTGATGGATGGTAGAACAAGGAGCAATGGTCTCAAGTTACCGTGGGGGAGGTCTAGGTTGGATATTAGGAAAAACTATTTCACTAGGAGGGTGGTGGAGCACTGGAATGGGTTACTTAGGGAGGTGGTGGAATCTCCATCCCTAGAGGTGTTTAAGTCTCAGCTTGACAAAGCCCTGGCTGAGTTGATTTATTTGGGATTGGTCCTGCTTTGGGCAGGGGACTGGACTTGATGACCTCCTGAGATCTCTTCCAGCTCTATGATTCTATGAACATATAGCTTGTTGATTTTAACATTTCCTAGCATCATAGGTCAATATTCAGGGCTCAGAAGCAGGGAAGAATCAATCCCAGCAATAGGTCCTACTCTAGTTTGGGGAAATTTGTCCACGCAGCAGTAAATCAAGCACAGAAATAGCATTGAATAGCCACATATGCTCACTGAACCCATATGCCTTCTTATATCTTGAGCAAAATAGAGGTTAAAAAGGTCCAAACTGTAAGTTAATTCAAAAGAAATCGAATGCACTTTATGTAAATATAGCTTGCTTTTTTAAAAAAATGGTTTATCACAAAGTGTTTCACCATCTTTGGCTTTGATATGCTCCTGCTTATTATTTTTTTTCTGTTTGTTTGCAAGCGGCTGTTTTCCTCCTATTGTGGTTTAGCTGAGAAATAATTTAACAAATATGATGCTAAACTGAACAGAAATTATGCTCCAGCTAAGAACTCCCCAAAGAAATATCAGAAATATTTACATCATAAACATACAGCATTAAAGCAAGCGCACATCTGCTTTTGAATAGTAGTAAATCCTCCAAGCTATGTTCAAAGACATTGTCAACATAATTAGCATACTAACAGCTAAGTCAGGTACAAACTGATTTTTCAGGAAAAAAAAAGACTGGTTGCTTGCCGTGAGAGAGATTTTTAATACTAGAAATCTACATTTATAAGCAATATTACAATTGAAACCTAACATTTATTTATATCTTAATGGGTTCTAAACTGTGCAATTATTTCTTATAGTAATAATCCCCCTTTCTGGTGGGGTTTCAACCTGAACTTTTTGGATCTGTCCTGCTTAAGTAAAATGAGTAGTTCCATCAGCTAGTAGCAGTAATAAGCTGCTATCAGTGTTTCCTCTAACATTTTATATCCTTTGGTGGGATGAATTTTCTTTTGGGCTGCATGAATTTTCGTATGTGCAACACCAATATTGAGATATTATGTGGATGTGTACCACCAATACAAACAGAACACACACACACATATATTTATTGAACAGTCCATATGTGTGCAAGAAAATATATTAAAGTGAGATACCTGTGTCTAGTTGCTGTGAGGTACCCTTAATGACTACAAAGGTGCTGTACAAAGGGAGGAAATTAGCCTTCTTTCACTCAAGGAAGAGTAGAAGCCCCAGAACAAATTAACACATGGCTTCAGGGTTTGTAGACAAATGCATGTTTCAAGGAGCTTGCAAATAAGGTTTCATCCTAAACAACTAGCATCACACCTATTAGTTGCTATTTCTGACTCAGAAGAGCCAGAACTCTACCACATAGCAAAGATCTGGCCTTAATGCAGTACAATTTACCATGTATTAATTAGTAACACAGGATTTTAAAAAAATAATTAAGTTCAGAGTTTTAGATATCTGCAACACTCCAAAAAATCTGTTAAAAGAATCTCTTTCTTTCTTATCTTAAGCTATTAACACCTATGTAAACTTTGTTTGAAATGAAATCATGCAAAAATCTTCCTGGCACCCCCCATGCAACCTGCTTTCCCCCCTTCCTCCAACCCAGCCAGCCAGAGAGGACTGCAGCAAGCGAGTCAGGACACCCCGAACAAACTGCCCCCTGCCTGCATCTCACTGCACAGATGGCAGCACCCTCCCTTCCCCCCATGCAGTCAGCCCCTTACCTCCCCCTTCCCAGCCCAGGAGTGTTGAAGAGACTGCTGGGTTTTTGCCTCTCTCTCTCTCCCCACAGACGGGACTCTCTAAGCTCCGCTCCCCTCTTACTTCCCCCCAAACCAATTAATTAATTACTCCCTCCCTTCCCCCCAGCCACTTATCCCCTGCTTATCTCATCATCTTATCTCTGGTAGCTCTTCAGTTCAGCTTGCAGCAGCTCCATTTAGCTGTTGAGCTGTTGTTGACAGATGCCCCGCCCTCTGCTGGGCAGCTGAGCTCCCCTGCTTGCATGGGAGCTTTGAACCTCTGAGCTGGGCTCAGAAAATAGCTGCACGGTCATGCAGCCATTAGAGGGAACCTTGGCTGTTATTATTTCTAATTAATTATGCGATAGTATCTGACCTCAGAGCCCTGTTGTGCTAGGTGCCGTTCCAACACATAATAAAAAACAGTCCTTGCCTCAGAGAGTTTATAATCTAAGTAGACAAGACAGACACATTGTGGGAGAAATAACATATCATTTCCAATTTATAGATGGGGAACAGAGGCAGAGAGAAATTAAATGCCACGCCCACTGTAGCAGATGTGCGTATTTAGGTCACAGTTACTGAGTCCCTTTCCACTGCTTGTAGAAGAAGCTCACTTTTCTGAAGAAGAACAAGTCTCCAGTAGGGCATATAAAACACACTTTGTTGTGCTTCATTGTTGCCCATCCATGCACGTGTCAGTGCAGCTTGCCATGACTACGAACAACACATTCAGGAATTTTAGTTTGTCAGAGGAAGATTTTAATCCCTCCCCCGCCGTTAACATATGAACGGCCAAGGTATATAATTAAATTACAAACCATAGTGTCAGACCCATCTAGTTTGGAGAGCCTTTCGATGTTAGTTTTAAAACTTTAAAAGCACATCAAGAACAGATGGTTCTACTTGCACCCAAAGTGAGTGGAGGATGCTCGTGGGAGGAGCGTGGATATGTGTTTATCTTAGGTACTTATATGATCGCTATCCCCATCATGGAAGAATATCTCATATATTTTTGTGTATACAATTTCACTACACTCTATGAGGAAGGGTAGTTATCCCCATTTTACAGGTGAAGAACTGAGGTATAGAGAGTCTAAGGGTACATCTAGACAGTGGTGTTGTTTTGGGATACTTCCGCTATCCCAAAATAGCTATTTCCTGCCTTTTGAACAAGCCCATTATTTCGAAATATCTTTCAAAATAATGGGCATGCTATTCCGACATCCCTTTAAACCTCATTCCACAAGGATTAAGGGACATTTTGGAATAGCAGTTTATTTCAAAATGAACTCAAAATAAGATACATAGATTGCGTAACTCAAATTGTACAGCTTGTTTTGAGATAAGTGTGCAGTATAGAAGCTCCCTAAGTGATTTATCCAAGGTTACACAGGAAGCCTGTGGCAGAGCAGGGAATTGAATCCAGGAATCCCCAGTGCAAGATTATCACCATAACTACTGAACTGTATTCCTGGGCTGGTGTACAGTTGCCTCCCCTTTATTGCATTTCAGATGAAGACGACCCATAACTGAGCTCTCAAGATGTATGCGATTTGGGAGGTGAGACACATCCCACAATACAAGGCCATCTGCAAACTGCTGAGATTAAATGAGCCTAATCCATTTATATAATACAGAAATGGGAGCATATTTTTATCTCCAGCTTGATATGAAGTAAATGATTTTAAAACGTTACCTAGAAGAAAGTAGCACCGTAATAAATTCAGCAGGGGCTCAAGTCCTATTTCCATATATATTGCTGGTCTTATCAGTGTTTTGTCTAAAATGTTCAAGTAATCTTAATTATCTAAACTACAATCAAAAATAAAAATCAGCACTGTGCTCCATCTTATTAAAATGCAGCGTTAGGGATAATGCTACTTTGGAAAGCCTCATGTGTATGCCATAAATTAAACTTGGAAGGCAGAAATAAATTACTTTTCCAGCCAAATTATTTTCTCATGTGAAAAACAGAAGCATCCGAAAAAAACCCACTCTTTCCTTATAGCAGGCACATTTGTAGCTGATTTCCAAGCAGTGTTAATTATTTATAGCAATTATCTACTATTACTATACTATAAATGAATATACATGGCTTTTCTTGGTGCATTATCTAGGAACTGGTGTGTGTGACTTGCATATGCAAAACCCACCCTCTCCTACAGAGCTGGAGCCAATTGATTTTTAAACACTTCACTCCACTGGATGCATATGTCACAGCTTCCACACAGAGGATGCGTTCATGGCATTGAAGTGTGAATTTACAAGGTTAATAAGTGTGCCACATCATGCTGGTTCGCTTTACGACTGTTCCCTGAAGGTGAGATGGGGAGCATTATGAACTTCACTTGACATCCTCTTTCCACTCTTCAGGAGCTTTGATTTTTACCTTCGCTAGTGTTTCAAATTCCGAAGCATGGCAGATACAAAGACAGCCTGGTGAAATATATTCCTTCTAGTTATCCTTTTATTTTAGCTGTGATCCAGTAACAGAAGCAGAAATTTGTGAAGATACTATGGATTTGCTGTCTAGGAAGTGAATAAGTTGATAATTACTTTGCATGTAACTTTTCTCCCTGCCTGTAACCCATGCTACTACTGTTCAGTATTATTTGTGATACAATAATGCCTAGTGAACCCATCTGAGATCAGAGGCTAGATCCTGCAGTTAAGATTTCATAATTTAAATAGACAAAGGAGGAGAGAAAGGAATTACTGTTATTCACATTTACATGTGGGGAACTGAAGCACAGAGAAATTTCAGTGACTTCCCCAAGGTCATACAAGACTTTAATGCAGAGATGGGAATTGACCCCAGATCCTATGAGCTCATTGTATAAGCACCAAGACTATAGTTTGATGAAAAGGGAGAAGCATCACATGTATATTAGATCTGCTGAAACATTTTGCTCAGATTCATTGGCATTTTCCAATGAAATTAAGTTTAATAAGAAAATTTCTGACCAGCTCTACCCCAAGATATCCTGTCCCTCCTTCTATGGGCTCATCTTTGCTGAGGTGCTAGGTCGAGCAATAACTCGAGTGTTGCCCCTTGTACCCACACAAAATGTTGTAGCCTGAGTGAAATGGTTTGTTAAACTTCAGCTTGCTGGCCCATCAGGCTAGGGAGGTTGGAGCTCAAGTGATTCTGAAGTTGGAGTTAGGTATGCAGTGAAGAAGCAGTAGTTAACAATAGTTCATCACTTGCCAAGTCAATCATTCTTTATACCTGGGGTTGGAGCTCTTTTCCCATAGCTCTATGGTGCCAGTTAACTAAAATATCCAGCCTGCTGTCACCTGCAAAGAAATTAAGTCATTTACACACCTGACAATAAATTGTTTTTACATAACCATTCTGATGACTCACTACATCTGGATTGAATAAAATCCTACTTTAATTTAATATCAATGTTGTCTTTAGACCACCTGCGAGACTAGTATAATGATCTTTAAATGAGTATATCCCAGTCCCTCAGTCAGCCAGAAGATACAAGCTGCTTCCCAAAGTTTGCTGTCCTATTCACTAATTTAGAAAGGCAAAGCTGCAGAAATAGTAACTAACAGATGAGCATTAATTAGAATGAAGCTGCTGGTCTATGCAAATTAGGAAGGAGGTGTTTTTTGTCTAGCTAGAGATTGATTCCTTTCGTAATCAAATTCCATTTTCAGCAGTTTCTTTTTAAAAAGAGCTAGGCAAAAGTGAGATAAGCCCAAAACACAGTATCTGTTGCTTTGGATTCTCTTAGATATCTGCCCAGAATGACATGACTTACATTAACAAATAGGTTAGGGGTTTTCAATACCAATTAATTTAGTATTTGAGAACAAATAAGAGTGGTTAAATTTCAGGGCAAATTGAAATGTTTCAGATATGTGAATAAAATCTGATCTTAACATAAATACTATAGTATTTTGCATTTCCTTGGTATCATTTATCCCAGAGGCCTAAAGCACTTGACAGAATTTATCTGCGTAAGCCTCACAAACAGCCATCTGTGGAAGATTATTTCAGTAATATACATATAAAAAGTACTTACCTCATGCTCTGTTTTTGTTTATTCTATTCTACAGTCATCATTATGGGTCCTGAGCATTTCTATGATATCTGGCCTCACTTGTCTCACCACTGAAATGCAGCCATCACTGGAGTGGAAGATGGTACCTCTCTGATAGCAACAATACCCTATAGGTGCTCAAATTAATAGGACCATATAAGAGAGACAGAATGGTAACTGTGCATGGTAAGACACTATGCCAAGGGGTGCAGTACAAATAGATACATGCACTAGAGGAATCGTTTTTACAATTTATAGATTTTTTGTCATTAGTAGTTAAGGACAGTTGTGTTTAAAAATATATTTGCTAGTTGGGGGGAATCCCTAGGGTTAACCAAGACCACCTACAAACTGTGTGTTCACTCCAAGTAACGTTATTTAAAACATATTTAACACGATTTCTAACACAGTACATTTCCCCAGAAAGATCTGGCCATTGATACATGCCATTGGTGGTTTGGGATGAGCAAGCTGATTTAGAGAAGAAAGGGGCACTGGATGACTCTGAAGAAGACTTCACCTTGGTTAGCTCGTTGTTATTACCATAGAACCTCAGAATTACAAGCACCTCAGGAGTGGAGATTGTTCATAATTCTGAACAAAACTTGATTGTTCATTCAAAAGTTGACAATTGACCCTTGACTTCATACAGTTTTGGAAGTTTGTTTGTGCTGTAGAAAAAATGCTGTTTTTAACTATCTTGATTTAAATGAAACAAACACAGAAAGTTTCCTTACTTTGTCAAATCTTTTTTGCAGTTTACATTTAACACAGTACGGTACTGCATTTGGTTGGTTGGTTGGTCTCTGCTGCTGCCAGATTCCATACTTCCAGTTTCAAATGAGGTGTGTGGTCGATCGGTCAGCTTGTAACTCTAGTGTTCATAACTCTGAAGTGCTATTGTATTATTATTTTATATTTCAATAGTGCCTGTGGACCGACTGAGAATAGGACATCATTGTGCTAGGCTCTATACCAGTGTTTCCCAATTTTATTTGGCTGAGGAACCCTTTTCAGCTTTTCAGAATTTCAAGGAACCCCTAGGTTTGTCAAGCAAAAAAAAAAAGGGGGGGGGAGGGACCCACCAATTCATGAAAATCCCCACCAATGCATGAAAATCACATTCCTTGCCCAAAACCCCCCCACCCCCCTTCCTTGAGGCCTCATCTGCTCTGTTCCCCCCTCCTCTCCATCACTTGCTATCCCCAGCCCTTATGCACTCTCGCTAGGTTGAGACAGGAGGTGTGGGGTGGGAATGAGGGATTTGGGTGTGGGAAGCGGTGAGAAGTACAAGCTCTGGGAGGGAATTTGGATGCAGGAGAAGGGGATGTTGGCTCGGGGAGGGGGCTCCAGGCTCAGGAATGTTGGGCGCAGGTGGAAGGTTGGGGTGCTGAGCAAGCCATAGGCTTGTGGATGTGAGGGTGCAGGAGTTTGGGCTGGATATGTGAGGGACTCAGGGCAAGAAGGTTGTGAGTATGATGGGCTCAGGACACAGATTTGCAGTGTGGATGGTGCAGGAGTGTTGTGGCAGAAGACTGGGGATGTGGGGATGCAGGAGTTTGGGGATGTAAGAGGCTCAGGACAGGGGGTTCCAGTGTATGATAGGCTCAGATTTGGGGTCAAGTGATGCAGGAGTGTTATGATGCTGCAATGAGATGGGGCTTGTTGGCCAGGCTTCATTTTTAAATAAAATATGTCAAACTCAAAAGGTTTTAGCATTGTCTTTATTTATGAGAGGAGTGAGGAACCTTTTTTGAGTCAAGGGTCACTGACCCCAGAAAAGTCAGTTGGGGCCACACAAGTGAGATTCAAAAAAACCCAACCCCCCTCCAAAAACCCCCAAGCCTCACTAATGTGGTCCGAAATGTGCTGGTGGGGGCAGGGGACAGAGTGAAAGTTGGTGCTGGGGCTGGGGAGAGGGTGCTGCTGGATGGAAGGATGCTGGCTCAGGTGGCGGGGTGCTGGGGTAAGGTGCTGGGGCAGGCAGGTGGCAGGGTGCTGGGGTCAGGGATATGGTCCTGCTGGGCACTAGGGTGACTGGCAGGGTGCTGGGACAAGGAACAAGGTGCTGCTGGGTGCTAGCATGGATGGCAGGGTGCTGGGGTCAGGGCCAGGGTGGTGCTGAGTCCTGGGGTGTGAGGCAGGGTGCTGGGGTCAGGGACAGGGTGGTGCTAGGTGCTAGGGTGGATGGCAGGGCTGCCAAGGAGCGGGATAGGGATGGGGTGCAGGATCTGGGAGGGAGGTGGGGGGAAGGGGCAAGGTCTGAGTGGTAGGTAGGGTGCAGAAGCAGGCTGGATGTAGGGTGTCTGGCCAGGGGAGGAGCAGGAGCAGATTGGGGGTAGGGTGTCTGGCTACGAGGGAGGGTGCAAGGAGGGGACTTGGGTAGGAGTTGGGCCTCCCTGATCTGGCACCCTCTGGACCTGACTGGTCCCAGATGAGGGATTTTTGGACCAGGGGAGGTCATTTCAGGGCTCCTGGTTCCCCCCCCCTCCCCACTAGGCTTCTTTGCACCTCTATCCCCTGCAACCCAACTGAGTGGCCCACCCCTGCTGGTTCCCTGCACCTCCCCCAAAACCATCCCCCACAATCCAAGGGAGTGCAGCACCAGTTCCCTGCAGCCCCTCACAGCCCAGCTGAGCTGCCCGTCTGTTCTGTATGCCCTCCCCCATCCACCTCAGCCCAGCTGAGCCCTGCACTGGTTCCTTGCATGCCTCCCCCACAGCACAGCTGAGCCCCATTTCCCTGCACCTCCCCCAAGCCCCGCAAAATTGCTGAGCCAAGTGCCAATTCCCTGCCCCTCCCTCCCCTTGAGTCTAGCCCCGGTTCCTAGCACCTCCCTCCTCCTGCAGCCAAACTGATCTCTGAGCTCCACATACACAGCCCCACCCCGCAGCCCAGCCCAGCCCAGCCCAGCCCAGCTCCCCGGACCTCCCCACTCTGCAACCCAGCTGAGCTCAATTTCCCTGCACCTTCCCCCAAACCATGCAGACATGCTGAGCCAGCGCTGATTCCCTGCCCCTGCCTCCCTCCCTCCCCTTGGCTGTGTCTATATTGGCACGATCTTGCACCAAAGCAGTCGCTCTTGCGCAAAAACTTGCTTCCTGTCTACACTGGCCATGTGTTCTTGCGCAAGTACACTGATGTTCTCATGTATGAAATCAGGGCTTCTTGTGCAAGAACTATGATGCTCCCGCTCAGGAATAAGCCCTTTTGCGCAACTGTTCTTGTGCAAGAGGCCAGTGTGGACAGGCAACATGAATTTCTTGTGCAAGAAAGCCCTATGGCTAAAATGGCCATTGGCACTTTCTTGGGCAAGAGAGCGTCCACACTGCCATAGATGGTCTTGTGCAAAAGCACAGCTCACACATGGCAGTGTGGACGTGTTCTTGCACAAGAACTCTTGCGCAAGATGTTCTTGCGCAAGAAACCGCCAGTGTAGACATAGCCTAAGAGTTTCCTCGCATGAGCAAAATGAATTTTTGTTGTGCACCAGTACTGAGTTCATGTGGCTTGTTTGGATGTGCCACTGTGGCACCCAAGTTATTAATAAATATTTTTAAACCTTTACCTTTTCTCTCTGCTGACATGTCTCCTCCCCTTGTTCCATCAGCTCCCCCGGTGCCTGCTGCCTCCCAACTCCTCACCCTCCTCTGCTGTCCTGACTCCTGCCCTTCTCGCTGCCCTCAGCCCTCCTGCAACCTGCCCTCCACCAGCCCTTCTCTCCTCCTGTGCCCACTCCTCCAGTAGCCCCACTCTGATCATGTGAGCTACCCTCCTCATCCCCTCTTCTAACACCTCCTCTACAAACCTGCCCTGTGTCTCTCCTCTGGTGGTGGTCCCTCCCTGCAGGTGTCTGCCCTTCTGCTTCACCCCCAGAATCCCTGGCACTTGCACCTTCTCTTACTCCTGCACCCTCCTGTTGCCTCCCCTTCCCTCACTGCCCCTACCTCCTTTGCCCTCTTTTTCCTGATGCCCACCCCCTCACCACCCTCTGCCCCTGTTCCCTCATGCCCCTGTGCCCTCACACATGACTTGCTCCATCCTGGCCTTCCTCATGCCCACCCCTTCTTTCAAGCCTTCTCCCAGCACCTCCTCCTCCCCCCTCTAGCCCCCAATGCCCTTACCCTCTCCCCTCTCAGCATCACCCTGTCCCCCTCCCACTGACACCTCCCCTCCTGCCTTTTTCCTCATTGTCTGCACTTGGCCCCCTGGCATTTGTCTCTCCTCTACCCTGTCCCTTTGGTGCCTTCCCCTCTCTTCCCTCTCTCTCCTCCCCCTCTGCACAAGACCCTTCCTCTCCCAGCCCTTCCCCTTCCCCTACCTTCTGTATTCCACTTTGTGGGGCTGGAGTCTGTGCGCCGTCCCCAGACTCGGAACCCGCAACTCAGCCACGTGACGCAACACAGCGCCCAGCAGTTTTAAAATCCTGGGCCGTGACATTACGTCACGTCCGGGCGTCTCCCCACCCACCGGTTTGAGCACGCCGCACAGGGCAGCAGGAGCCGGCAAGGGGGAGCTCAGTGAAGGTTGCGCACGATGGGCTGCGGCCGGGGGAGAGACGCTCTGGGGCCGGGGTGGGAGGATGTGCGGGAGGGCCGGGGCCCGCTCCAGCTCCAAATATTGGTGGAGCATGGGCACCACGAGCCCATACAACTCGCCACCCATGCCTCTGCTGGCTAGCTGGCTCTCTCTCTCTTTCAGAGGGGGCCGGGGAGTGCCGGCTCCTCGCGGAACCCCTCGTTTTGCTTCGCGGAACCCCAGGGTTCCCCGGAGCACCAATTGGGAAAAACTGCTCTATACAAACACCCTGAATGAGCTCTTCCCTGACATCTAGTGATGAGCTGTGGAAGACGACTTCAGGACCTAATCTTGTTTGCTTGGGCACACCCACCCGGCTTAGGTGCTGAGCATGATAGGATTGCATGCCCATGTCACTTTTGGCTGATGTGGGATCCCCAATCTCCCTGTTATTGGGGCAGAAGTAATAAATGGGTGTTATCCTTGTTGAATGAATCCAGGGTACCAGAACTGTACTTGGCATTTCCCAGTTTAAGGATTCACCCTCAACTAAATGGCACTCACCAGGCAGGGAACATGGGTTCCAAAATTCAGTGAGTTGAAAGGGTCTTGGACAAGTTCTTGTAGCTGGTGGTGTGGGTGCTCTGAAGAGAACCCACCATTTGATACCATTTGACCCTTCCCCTATCCACTATATAACAACAGAGCTAGTTGGGAGTCCTGTTACACATGCAGAGCTGCAATTACTGACATCTAGTTCTAACTACTAGACCTGCTTTGGGACAGTGTCTCTGATGAAAGAGACTGTTCAGTGTTCCCCAGCAGTAAGGCTTCCCCCACTAACTGCTGATATCATTGAGAGCTGTGTTAAGCGATGGGCCCTGAAGCCATCTTGGCTCTGGTCTACACTATTTTGAAATAACGGGCTGGTTATTCTGAAATCTGTACTCTTGCTTTGCTCAGGGAATAACGCTTATTTCAAAATCGTTATTTCAAAATAGCGTGGACGATCTGCTGCTGTTAATTCAAAATAATTGGCATCCAGAGGCCTCTCGCAGCTGCACTTCTGACTGCTCTGGCTACACCTGCCATCTCCACTGCTCTTTCTCCTGTGGAGCTTAAAACTACGGGCAGCCGAAGGGCTTGTGCCACGTGGCAAACTTTGCCAGCCCCATGCCACACAGCAGGATCCCTGGAAGCCATGACGGACCCCAGTGCTCCCTCAGAGACTCCCACTGCTGCTAGCACTCCTGCTGTTCCCTCAGCTGCCATTGGCCAGGGACACAGGAGAGCTCTGGCCTGGACTGGTGTGGAGATCCTGGACCTTACTGAAGTCTGGGGCAAAGAGACCAACCTCCAGGATCTTCACACCAGAAAGAGGAAAGTGAACATGTATGGCTGGATCGCCGCCAGCCTGGCCAACAAAGGCCACAGCTGGACACTCGACCAGGACCAGATGAAGGTGAAGGAGCGCCAGAGGGCCTACAACAAGGCCAGGAAGCAGAGCAGATGCTCTGGGGCAGCACCACACACCTGCTGCTACTTTGACCAGCTGGATGCCATCCTGGGAGGGGGGGGGCCAGTCATCCCACCCCCCATCCTCATGCAGTCCAGCCAGGACATGCCTGGTGTCAGCCTCCACGAGGGGTGGGGGGTGGGGGGGGGAGTAAGGACAAGGAAGAGGAGGAGCAGGAGAGGGAGGAGGAGGAGGAGGCCAGCCAGTTGACCATGCCAGTCAGGACTTGCTCCTTACTCTGAACCACCTCCCAGGATGTCTCGGGCCTTGGACGATCCTGGGGGAAGGCACTTCAGCTGAGTGCTATAACTTTTCCTATCTACACATGGGAGCAGGTGACGGTCTGTGAGGAGCTGCATGCTCCTCGCTCAGCCTACTTGGCCTAGGGGGGCACACAACAGCCTGTGCACTGATGGTGCTGGTGTCTGGCTGCTCATCCACTCTGGCCAGCCGTTCAGCGTCTGCCCTGCACTCTAGCAGTAAAATCTCCCCCTTGCTCTCACAGAGGCTGAGAAGCACACAGCAGGCTGCCACCATGAAGGGGAGGTTGCATTCACTGAGGTCCAGACAGGAGACTCTGGAACCTCGCCTTTAAATGGCTGAATGCACATTCCACCACCATGTGGCACCAGCTCAGCCTGGTGTTAAAGTGCTCCTTGGTGAGGCCAGGCTGCCTGTATAGGGCTTCATGAGCCAGGGGAGCAAAGGGTAAGCTGCATCACCCAGGATGAGGGTGGGCATGTCCATCTCCCTGACTTCGATGGTGCAGTCAGGGAAAGAAGTGCTGGTGTGCATCTTTCAGAACAGGCAGGAGTTCTGGAAAATGTGAGTGTCGTATGTCTTTCCCGACCACTCAACGTTGATGTTGGTGAAGTGGCCCTTATGATCCATGAGGGCCTGCGGCACCATGGAGAAATACTCCTTCCTGTTGATGTAGTCCAAGGCACAGTGCTAGGGGGCCAGGATGATGATGTGCATACCATCTATGCCTCTCCTCCCCACAGCTGAGGAAGCCTATGGCAGCAAAGCCATCCACGATGGTATCCACATTCCCCAGAGTGATGACTCTCCGCAGCAGCACGTGGTTGATGGCCTTAGCTACCTGCAGGAGCACGGCCCCGACTGTGCGTTTTCCCATGCCAAACTGGTTCCCGACAGAGCTGTAGCTGTCTGGCTTGGTGAGCTTCTACAGGGCGATGGTGACAGGCTCTTGCACGGAGATGGGGGGGTCTCGTGTGGGTGTCCTGTCACCTGAGGACAAGGGCGAGCCACTTGCAGAGCTTGAGGAAGGTGGCCTTCCGCATGCAGAAGTTCTACAGCCACTGCTGGTCGTCCCATAGCTGCAGGACGATGTGGTCCAACCAGTCCGACCTGGTTTCCTGCTGCCAGAAGTGGCGTTCCATGGTGTCCAGGGGATTGAGAGGCATGCGCCACAGCAGGAGTGCCTGAACCTGGGTGATCAGGGCCTGCAGTCAGGGCTGGGCCTCATCCTGCTGGAGCAACATGCGGGCCATCTGGACGTACTGCGCCATGAGGTGCAGCACTAGGCCCGTGAGCCTGGTACATGGCAGGTTCCATGTGTGGAGTCCCGTAGCGTCTGCAAGGGCAACCAGAGCATTCATTTTGTGTCCTGTGAGGGGGAGGCAGTGGAGGAATAGCATATGAGATGCAGCTGTAGAGAGGAGCCCCTGAAAGCACGCATCACAGATTGCCTGAGCAAGCAGCTGCCGGAAGTATCTGCCCTCTTGGTGCCCTGGCCAGAATGCTTCCAGAGGCTCTAAATCCAAGGCAGGCTCCAATCAGTGTGGACACGCTATTTTGAAATAATTCTGACGCTCCCCCGTAGTGCGGATATGCTATTTCAATTTTGTTAAATTGGGAGTTATTTCAAATTTAGTTATTTTGAAATAATTTCCTAGTGTAGACATGCCCTCAGTGAGAGACCAGCAGAGTGGCTGGTGGAAAGACA
The DNA here is from genome assembly GCA_019425775.1 of Rafetus swinhoei. Taxonomy (NCBI): domain Eukaryota; kingdom Metazoa; phylum Chordata; order Testudines; family Trionychidae; genus Rafetus; species Rafetus swinhoei. The sequence continues at coordinate 24,314,457 of CM033437.1, read as the reverse complement.
TGGTAAGTGACCCAACACCCTGTTGGAGGGGCACAGTGATCAACCAGCAAAGTGGTTGGTGGAGAAGGCCAGGGCAGTGGTGCAAATAAGGTACTTCCTTACAACCCTCCACACTGGGGGGAAGCTGAACTCTGCAGCTGCACCTCTGAACTTTGGGTCTGCACTGACCAACTGTTAGTAGGGTGCAGAGAAGGGATGGGAATATTAAAGGGACTTTTTGTGCTGCTGGACTTAAAGACCTGAGGGGAAAAGGGCACTGCCCAACCTACTTGGGGGTGTGTCTTTTGTTCATGATTTATGTTTATGAACCCTCTTTGTGGTGTTTTCCCAAAGACCTGAGGGGAAAAGGGCACTGCCCAACCTACTTGGGGGTGTGTCTTTTGTTCATGATTTATGTTTATGAACCCTCTTTGTGGTGTTTTCCCAAATTAATACCAAGTTACTTCCCTCCTTTTATTAAAAGATTTTTTTGCTACACTCGGACTCTGTGCTAGCGAGAGTGGAAGCAATGCCTCTTAGAGGCACCCAAGGGCTGGAGTGTAATCATCCTATGTCATTGTGTGGGGGCTCAAGCCGATTTTGTGTTATATTGGTAGAAAGGAACCCCCAGGGTGCGTTTACACTGCACCCATAACTCGAAATAAACTACACAATTTGAGCAACGTAAATAGCGTAGCTTATTTTGCGTCAATTTTGAAATAGCTTATTTCATAATTTGGCGCTGTCCCTTACTCCTTGTGGAACGAGGTTTACAGGGATGTCGGAATAGCAAGCCTGTTATATTTCAAAATAACAGGCTTGCTGCTAAGATGTGGGATAGCTTGCTATTCCGACATCCCTGTAAACCTCGTTCCACAAGGAGCCCTAGATACCGAACATGGCCCTTGTTGCTACCAACTCTGACTGGCAGAAGCTTTATGTCAAACCCCATGTAACCAGCTGTGTCTATGGTAACGAGAAGACTCATGCTCAGTTATGTATCAGCAATCTCTGGCTGAAGGGATGTGTGATGGGAGTCTGGTTGCCAGTTATTTGTCTTTATTGTTTATATTAAAATGTTTGTAAAATAGGACAGAAGTGTAATGATGAGTGGAACTGGAATCAGAAAGACCATGCTGCCTGGAAGGATTATTACTGAGAGGACTCCAAGGACTCCAAGGCTACGTCTAGACCGCAAGCCTCTTTCGAAAGAGGCTTTTTCGAAAGATACTTTCAAAAAAGCCTCTTTCAAAAAAGAGTGTCTAGACTACAACCAGTACTTTAGAAAAAGCAAGCCACTTTTTTGAAAGAGAGCACCCAGGCAGTCTGGATGCTCTCTTTTGAAAAAGCACACTTTGCATTACATAGCGCCTTTTTTCAAAAGAGCACTTTCGAAAAAAGATGTTCTTCCTCGTAAAACGAGGTTTTCTGCGGTCGAAAAAACTGCTGCGTTCTTTCGATTTACTTTCGAAAGAACGCAGCAGCAGTCTAGATGCAGGGGAAGTTTTTTCAAAAAAAGGCCACTTTTTTTTCGAAAAAACCCTGTCATCTAGACACACCCCAAAGGAATGAGAACAGTGGGAGTTAGGTTGGAAGCGGCCCAGCTACAAGGACAGAGCTGTCTACAGGGTTTAATTAACTTACACTTGTTCAGCTTGATGTGCATTCAGCTTCAGGCTTTGCAAATGGAACACGCAGGTCTGGGTAACTCACTCAGGGTCGAATGGATGTTACTCCCCCCTCACTGCCTTGCATGGGTGTGTAGAGCAAACCACAATCTAGCCCACTCAAGTCAGGATTTTACCTGTTGGCATTTACCACTTATGCTTATTGAGAGAGAATTCCAGGCTTGTTACTTATAGCAGTAAACACAGTGTCAGTTGGTTCTGTTTCAGCCCTCGTGTGCTGCTGGCTCCTACACACATGATTAATTTACTTCTGCCTTTTATTATTTTTGTTACAAGAAATGAAAAAGCACCCAAGAGCTGAACATGCGATTCCCCTGATTATTACAATATGCTCAGCGATGTAGAAAACTATATTGAGGGAGTTTATTCATTTTCCAGATTGCTTCTACTGAGATACATGAGATCAGTCCTGGTGCTTTAATGCTGTGATCCACTCTGCAAAAAATGTGGCCCTGGCAACACTGAAGGACTGTAGAATGGAAAAGACTATTTGCAGCTTCTTCCAGAGCTTTTTAAAAATCTATCTGTTGCTATTTTTATTCTCAAATAATAATGAGAATCCAAAATAAGATGTGATGAGTTAGGAGAAAGGGACCAGGGAGGGTGACATTTTAGCAGTTTTTGATGATTTGGTGACATTGGATGCCTACATGATTTAGGAGTTGAAGTTTCATTTTTAAAAGTGGTATAAGCACTAAACAGTCTAAATCTCACTGAAAATCAATAGGATTTCAAATGTGGCACCTGGGGCCACATTTCAAAAATATATTTAGATGCCTAAAGATGCAGATAGGTACCTCTTAGGATTTTTAGAAGTGCTTAGGCACCTAAATCTCACTGAAGTGATTTTAAAAATCCTATAGGCACCACGTTGAATCTTTAGGCTCTTGAAAAAAAATATCCGTAGGTACCTCAATTCACTGAGGGTACATCTACACGGCAACGTTATTTTGAAATAACACCAGGTAGCTATTTTGAAATAATGTCAAAATACTGTCAAGCTGGAGGACTTCTAACTCTAACTCCCTCATTGTACGAGGAGGAAGGGAAGTCAGAGGAAGAGGGCTCTATTTCAAAATAAGTGCTATGTAGACTCTCCCAATTTTGAAAGAGGCTATTTCGAAATAAGCTACACAATTGATGTAGCTCAATTTGTGTAGCTTATTTCAAGTTAAGTCCTGCTGTGTAGACACACCCTAACATTCCAGGAGACAGTGTGGTTTAGTGGGTGTTGCATGGGCTGGGGGTTTAGAATACTTGAGTTCTAATCCCATTAGTTTGCTGGATGACTCTAGGCAAGTCATTTTACCTCTGTCTTGTTTGTGAAATATGGATAATTATACCTACTTTGCGAGGGAGGTACTGTTGTTTATGAGTAGTGCCATTAAAAAAAAATTACCCCGGGTCTAGTGAGGCACAAATTTATCATTTGAATAATTTGCAATTATTTATTCTATATAGATAAATAAAAGCAACTCCCATTATCTCAATGCTCTTTGGACTAGCTAGCATTTGTCAACTGATCTCCCACTGGGACATTGAAAAATAAGTCAGCTAAGTAATGTTGAAGGGCATTTGGAGGGAGCAGCTTTTATTCCTTTTATTTATTTTTAAGATTAAAAAATATTTCAAGCAAATTGGAATTGTAACAGAGTATTTTTCTTATCTTTGCCGTCAGCCCTCCTCCTGCTACCTGTTACTCATTTATTGTATCTTCTTTTAAATCAGATTATTAGCTTGTAGGGCAGGGACTGAATGCTCTGTGTTTGTACAGTGCATACCACAATGGAGCTCCAGTTCTGACTGGGTCTTTGAGGGTTACAAAGAAATAATATATAGTTAAATTCATAGCACTAAGGATTTTTAAAAGAAACTCTTCAAAAACACTTACTTAGGATGCAGACACATCTTTCCTCATTTCTTGCAAACTCGTTCTCTTTGGCTTCCCTGATACCCAAAATGCCTTATTCCATCAATCAGATTATGTTAGTCCTCTGTTGGAATTTCTTTGATAGTATCAGATTGCACTTATTTGCTTTGCTTTTTAGGTCCCGCACAGCTGCTCCCTGACCTAATTCTTTCTTGTCATGTTCCACTCCCTCCCCTTTGCATGATGCTAGTCTGAACCTCTGTGTCCTTCTCTTGCTTCAAGTCTTCTTCCAGGCTGCCCTTATGCACAGGTATGACAGAGCATGGAATAGCCTGAAGCTGACTCACCTCTGTTTCCTTCAGAGTGTCCCCAGGGGTAAATCGATGAGACAATAGTTTAAGTTCCTTGGCTGAGTCTAGACTGGCATGATTTTGCGCAAATACTTTTAACGGAAAAGTTTTTCCGTTAAAAGTATTTGCGCAAGAGAGCGTCTACACTGGCACGGATGCTTTTGCGCAAAAGCACATATTTTGCGCAAAGCATCCGTGCCAGTGTAGACGCTAGGTGGCCATTTTAGCCATCGGGCTTTCTTGCAAGAAATTAACGTTGCTGTCTACACTGGCCTCTTGCGCAAGAATACTTGCGCAAGAGGGCTTATCCCTGAGCGGGAGCATCAGAGTATTTGCGCAAGAAGCACTGATTTTGTACAGTACAAGGTCAGTGTTCTTGCACAAATACTCACGGCCAGTGTAGACAGGCAGCAAGATTTTGCACAAAAGCAGCCAGTCTAGACGCAGCCTATGTGATTAAGTAATTAGGTGAATGATTTAGCTGTAAACAGTTGAAAGAGAGGCAGGAACAGACAATAGGGAGGAAGAAGAGCAGGCAGAGAGGTGGACTGACCAACAGACCAACCCACTGACCAGGGAAGCTCAAGATCCCAAAGAGGCTAGTGATCTCTGCTCTCTTCTGGCTTGGGTGTAGGTAAAGACATGGGGGAAAGCCTGGTGTTGAACTTACCATTGGCGCATTTGAAGATTGCTGGCAAAGAGAAGAAACTTTGCCCTGTGACAAGTGGGGACTTTCCCAGGATCTTCCGCCAATGAGAAAGTGCCAGACCAGCAGCATTGAGGAACTCATATGGTGGGTAGTGGGATAACAGAAGTAATGACACAAACCCAGCAACAAGAGAGACAGTCCTTGCTAGCATGATAGGCAGAACAACAGCAGAGCCTATAGCAATTCATTAAGGGCCAGATGCAAGTGTAACAACAGCTCATGGAGAAGCTGGTGAGCCCACTGGCAGGGGGTGAAGAGCAGGTGGGGGACACGGGACTATGCGAAATGGGCCCAATAGGTGACCCTGATACTTTTTTATTAACAGTCAAGAGCAGCAGTGGGCAGCCTGTGGCCCATGGGAATTCTGCATGTGGCCCGTGAGACATTTTGTTTCCTGTTGCCCATAAGCAGGGTTGCCAGATTCCTCTGGTTTCTGTCTGTGTCGTTTTTTTTCCTACCAGTATTATGAAAGTGACACGTACATAAAGCAAAGGCATGTGAGGTGAATGTGTGCTGACTGCACACTGCATTGACTGTGGGAGCTGGGCGCTCCTTCTGCATCTAATCAAAGTGCTGCTATGGCTTAATCGACACACCCCACAAATTCTAGGTACACAAGCACAGTTAGCAAAACTACCTTTCCCCTGGAGACCATCTTGGTTATGACAATCTTGCAGCCCACTGATATAAAGGAGGGCCAGGCGTGTAGCCTACTCACTAGTCTAGGCTGCCCATCACTGGTCAAAAGAGTGGCATCAGTAGTGGGTGGAGAGAAGAGGGTATGGGGCCTCTGGTTGCCTTCCGATCTTGAGCAGGGCACTGAACGTGGTGCTTCTTAAGATCCCTTCCAGCCCTAGATTTGTGTGATTACACAGAAAATTATGCTAAAGGAAAACTAAGGTTGTGAAGTGAAGCACTGAGAGACTAAAAAATGCCAGAGTGAAGGGTGCCCATGCAACTTGAATCTGTCCCACCCCCTTCTGCATTATGATGCAGATTTTATTTCATGATCATATCTGTTTTTTTCCCCCCACAAGACCCGTGCCTCACTTGGTACGCAGCAGGGATAGTGCTCTGTTAATTAGCAGCTTTTCATATTTTGTCTTGTTCCTAGTTTTCAATAGGTGGGCCCAGGGGAGTGAACAGACATGTTGGGCCTCTGGGCAAGGTGGTTGGTGCCAGCTCTTAATTCCCAGAAGGAGCAGGACCTTGGGAAGAAGGGGCGGGTCAGGGGGCAGCCAACTCTCAGTGCTGCCCAGAGCACACCATGCTGTCCCCCTTCACCCCACCCCCCGCCCAACCCTTAGAGCCACCCAGAGCACACCCTGCAGGGCTCTGACAGAAATGTAAAGGGCCCGGAGCCTTGAGCGCCACCACTCAGTTGTAGTTGTGGCAGCAGCTGAGAGCCGTTTAGAATCACCAGGGCCTGGGACAGTTGAACCATTGGTGGGCCTGGCTTTATTTACTGCTCCCTATGTAAGCCCTGCTTTGAAGAATTATTAATTTATGTTTAAAGGTTATGAGAGACAAGCAGCTGGAAAAGAGCCTCCAATGTGAAGCGGTGGCAAAAAGGGCTACTGCAACCCTTGGATGTATAAATTGGGGAGGTAGAAAATAGAAGTAGGGAGGAGATTTTTACCTCTATCCACTGTTTTGGTATGCACATTTTAAATCTTCAGCAACACAGAGTTTAAATAAACACTTGGCATTAAAGATCTCTGGAACTGACTGGGAAAGGCATAATAAGAACGAATAGCTGGAAATTCAGATCACAATCCCCTCGTTCACTCAACCTCTATCCCAGACCCTGCATCCCCTCCATTAATATCATGGAAGAGCGCAACCTTTGACCACTTACCAATTTCCTGGAGTGACCCCTCCATCAAAAATTATTGCTCACCCCTGCAATATTGGTTAGGATTGTGTTCATCTGAAAGGGGGAAGGTAACCTCCAGGAACTAAACGTGTGTGTCGTGTGTGTGTGTGTGTGTGTGTGTGTGTGTGAGAGAGAGAGAGAGAGAGAGAGAGAGATTATTGCAATCTGAGGGAAATGCTGTAGTGGCATAGCTGCAGCTTTGTAACGAAGACAGGGTGGCAATGAAAAAGGTTCTTTCCTTGCTGCAGTAAATCCACATCTCCCTTATGCCTCCTGCAAGGAGGTTTACAAGATCTGTCGAAAAAGGCTTTCTTTCTTGACAGATCCCCCTCTAGACTGCCGCTTTTTGCCGACAAAGTGCTGAGTTGGCAAAATGCAGCGGCCATTTTTATGCAAATTAGGCGCAGGATATTTAAATCCCTGCCTCATTTGCAATGTCGACCTGCCTAATCTGCATCCCTCTGTCGGCAGAGGGATGCAGTCTAGACATACCCCAAGTGGTGTCTGCACTAGAGCTTAGGTTGGTTTAATTACATTGTGAAATGAATCATATTAAATGATGACGTTAAGATGACTTGACTCTGTAGTGTACATGAGGTCTGGTACTGTAAACAACTCCAAAGAATTATTCCCCGGGGTGGTTTGCATATGGTTGTTCAAACAGCCATCAAGAGGCGCAGGACACAAAGACAGGACCTTTTGGCAAATATGGGCCAGCTTTAATTGAGAAATGAACTGGTTTTTGGTTCAGCAAATGGACACAATCTATTGTCCAAAGGAGCAGACAATTCAGCTGAATTATTAGTGAGATTGAAACTGACCAGGATCTTTACAGGACTGCCGGGAAGCTACTGGCAAAGCATTTAGATCCTGTTTTACATGTTTTATTTGCATACTCTTATCCTTGAATAAACACATTTTGTTTTGAAAGAGCTGGTTGAGCAGTGGTCTATCATTCTTGGAGAGATGCTACCATCTACATTTTTTTGTAAGTCTCTAAGGTGCTGCAGGACTGTTCGTTTTTTAAAAGTTTTTTTCAGTTACAAACTAACACGGCTACCCCTCTGATCCAAATAAATTTGCTAGTCCTTAAGGTGCCACAGGATGCTGTTGTTTTTGCTGAAACAGACTAACATGGCTACCCCTTGGAGACTTTTAAAGAGCAAGGGTGGATGTTAGCCAGACCTGCTTGTGATAATCACAGTGGAGTGCAGTAAGGCTGCAAGCTAAAACCTCCAAGTCAGGAGGGAGTGGGATGTGGGATCCTGCCCAGAAGGAAGGGACAGCTAGAGGCTGAAAAGATTTCCTGGAGCAGATGATTGCAAGGGGCTAAAGATGTAGTTTCCCTAAATCTCTGACACCCCCTTCCGACTTCAGCAATGAATGAGCCAGGCATCCTATGGACAACAGCCTTCTGGACTGCACAGCCCTGATTCATCCACAGAACAGACACATCCTGCATACTGAATGAGGCAGAGGCTTGTGGAAAAAAGTCATATGTGAGTGGAGATGGTAAGAAAATGGATATGCATAAGGGGGCTGAAATAAGACCATGGCTCTGCCACAGAGTTCCTGGGTGACCTTGTATAAATCATTAAAATCCTTCCAGTGCAGAAATTGTTTTTTTACTGCAACATCGGGCCAACACGATGGAGCCTTGATCTTACTTGCACTCTCTAGGTGGCACTGTAATACAAATAATGCACTTTTAGTGGGATTGGGGAATACTTTATATCCCAAGAATCTTACCTAGTACAGGTGTATTCGTGAGCTGCCTTTTTTCAAGGAAATTGGAATGGCCTCTATTGAGATGGAAACACGAACACATTCTGTGCAACTGCTTGTAGCATCTCTAATAAGATTATTGAACTAGAGTTGCATATTTGCAAGGATAAGTATAATGTTATGGGAATAACAGACACATGGCTGAACCAGCAAAATGATGGGATTTGAAATACCGGGATATAGAGTTCACTTGAGGGGTAAGCAAAAATAAAACAGCTGCAGGAGGAGGGATGCGACTATTGGCTGGGGATTATACTAAGTCTGCAGTGAGAAATTATATCAGTATTTAGGGCTGACACAGCAGAGACTATATAAACTAAAGCCAAGGACAATACAAAGAGGCAGCTTATTCCTGAAAGTTGCCACAGAGAGAAAATAGATTGCAAAATGCTCTGCCTGATAAGACAGGTCTGCAAGGAGATCAGAAGAACTTTAATCATGGGGAATTTTAATTACTTAGATATTGATCAGAACAACTATGGATCCGCCTCCCTTCCCCATCACAAACACTAGAGAATGGTTCTTGAGGTAATTCAAGCTGACTTGCTCCTGCATGTTGTAGAATGGTCTACAAAGCACACGGTTAGTTCCTATTCTGAGCTTGGCCTTCCTCCCAGCAAAGGAGCCAAGTAGGAAACATCAGCTAGACCTGAAAGGCCTGTTATGGTTGGTGCATCTGGATGCGTGCATGACTTTGGGAAGGGGGCAAGGATCCTTTGCCAGTAGAGTTGCTTCCTCTCCCACAACTTACTCCATCAGTCCCCATTTTAAAGGAAATGGCCTGTGTCTTCCCGACATAACCTAATTATCATATTGAATGCTAGCGTTTTTATCTACCATCTAGCTTCATTTAGGGTGCGTCTAGACTGCAGGGTTTTTTCCAAAAAAACTTCACTTACGTCCACACACTGCTATTGCGTTCTTTCGAAAGAAAATCGAAAGAATGCAGGGTTTTTTCCAACATTAGTAAACCTCATTCTACGAGGAAGAATGCCTTTTCCGAAACAGCCCTTTTGGAAAAAGGCATGTGTGGATGCAGAAGAGGGAGTTTTTTCGAAAGAAGAGGCCTCCAGGAAAAAGCACAGGTGCCCTGGTGGCCATTCCGTCCACAGTAATCACAGCTTACATGTGAGAGAGTGTCCAATGAGTATAGACGCTCTCTTTTGGAAAAGTAAATTGCTTTTTTTGATGCACTTTTGAAGTGTGGACACTCTCTTTCAGAAGAAGTTTTTTTCAGAAGATCTCTTCCGAAAAAGCTTATTTCGAAAGAAGCTTGCAGTCTAGACGTACCCTTATAGTGCTGCCCATCAATACCAGTATTTAAGCATCTATGAAAAGTTCATAGCAATAACAAAGGCCTTAGTGGACTACATGGAATCTCTGGTACTTCTTCCTTTTCAGGGTAAAATCTCTGTTTGGATAGGTGCTTTGTTTTAAAACCACTTTGGCTGGTGAGTGTCATGGTGATTTTGTTTCTCTGTTTTAGCTAGAAAGGGTGTATTGGGTAGAAGTGCCTGTGTTTTGTCATTGTTACAGCATAGAGGTCTTTTCAAAAGAACCAGGATTTGGGCAGAATTTCTTAAAGATGGGCAAACTCTGGATTTGCCTGGTTTCTGGAAGTTTGCACCATAGCTAATCAACTGATCTCCAGCTCTCTTAGGCTTTGTGATTTGCATTGTCCGAGAGGAACGTGGCTGTATCAGTGGGTTAGAGTGAAATTCAGTCTTTGAATTTGTTTGCATCACGGTCTATAAAGCACACGTTAGTTCCTATTCTGAGCCTGTCCTTCCTCCTTATAAATGAGTAACTTGGGCTGGATCCACTGATGAGAGCTAAAGCCTTGAAAGCTGAGTGGGAGCCAGGGAAGGGAACTGGGGTGCTCATGGAGAAGATGGTCAGCCACATTTTGAACCAGATGATGCCTGTGCATTAAATTTAGCTTCAGACAGGCCTGCCAGCAACAGGGGCCAAAGTAGGCAACTGCCCTGGTGGCCAGCATTTCAAAAGGGCTCAGGGTTCCCAGTTGCCGCTACCGCCCTGGACTGTGTGGTGCAGGCAGCACTGAAGGGCTGGTGGGAAGAGGCTAGCTCTAATGACTCCCTCCCCTCCCACCTTAGGCCCTACCCCTTTTAGGAGTATGGAGCTGCCCCCAACCATGCCTAGAAGCTTAGCACTTCGGTTGGCCCTTCTGGCTTCAGATGTAGGCCTGGAGTCCCGACACAGGGTTGAGTTTTGATGGCAGGGTAATATGGGGGAATTTGCTGTGCTGGTGCTCTACTGTGGAGAAATAAAGTATTTAAGTTTACAGGGCTGTCGATCCAGCACTTAATCACACACACATTATTTTAAAAACATCCACCTGTATGCCACTTGTAAAAATGCATCACTCTCCTCTCTGTACATTAGTGGGCCACCTTTGTGTTTTGCTTGACAATTTTTACAGGTGCTGCAGACAGCACAGAGTGAAAATATTTCACTGATTGTTCTTAGAGTTGCTGCACTATACATTCCAGAACCTCCTCTGTACTTGACAGAAAATGAAGGGAGCAGATAAGCTGCCATCCTTTTGTTTTTGACTCAGTCGTGTAGTTTTTGAATGATTTACTCTTCATTTGCTGGCCTGCTCTGCAATAGGCTACACTGAGTTATTTTTTTTCGGTTGCTGTCGATTGCATTGCAAGGGGTAATAGATAGTATGCAAGGTTTTCTCTTGCAAGAAGAACGACTTGTATTAGTGCACCAAAAGGTGGATGTGTGGGTCATAGCAATGCTAATAAAGTAAGATTTACTGCTGCTTACCTAGCAAGACTAGAGGATAATGGAGTAGCAGCAGCAATGTATCATCATCTCTAGAGGCCTTTGGCAATACAATACAAACCATTCGGGCCAGCTGCTGCAAGGTGCATAGTGCCTCTTGCAAATTGCCTGAAACCCTCAATGCCCACTGATATGACTGGGCACTGAGGATGCTCAGTACCTCACAGAATCAAGCCCATCCAGGTAGCACATGAGTCACAATTTTATCTCAAGGCATTTGACAACATGATCAAACCTCACCAATACAGTATTAAACAAGAACTTTAAAAGCACCACTTTAAAAGCTTTGCTTCACCATAAATTAGAAACAATAACAGGAAACACTCAGGAGTGAACTCCATACATGTGTAACATGAACAAAGGAAATTCTCCATCTAGTTGTCTATAGCTAACATTAGTGGAGTAGTATTTTAAATCTGGGCCCTGATTTTGCTCTGTTACACTATACAACTTCCATAAAGCCACAGGGGCTGTAATGGTGCAAGTTAGATCAGAATACGGCTCCAGAAGTTTACAAATCACTGGTGCAATTTAGTCTGATCTGTAAATACTGCCCATGTCTCTTGCTGATATACAACTCATTTTTTAAAATTGAGTAGTCCTGTGGCACCTTAGGACTACACAAGAACTCCTTAGGAATACTCTACAGAGACGATCAAAGCTACTGCTCTTGATCTTCCAGGGTTCAAACTAGCGGGTCCAGTGAAGACACGCTAATTTGAACTGAGAGGGGCACTCTGGTAGATGACGGTAGTCCTGCTTCCACGAGGAGTAAGCGAAGTTGAGGGAAGAGTGTTCTCCCTTCAATTTCCTGCAGTGTAGACAGTGCCAAAAGCCAAATTAAGCTACTTGGACTTCAGCTATGCAATTAACGTAGCAGAAGTTGTGTATCTTAATTTGACCTTATCCCGTAGTGTAGACGTACCCTTAGAGACCAACAAAAATATATAGAATCATGAGCTTTCATGGTAAAACCCACTTCCTTAGATAAGTCCCTGAAAACTCATGACTCTACATATTTTTGTTGGTCTCTAAAGGTATGTCTACACTATGGATAAGGTCGAATAAGATACGCAATTTCAGGTATGTTAATTGCATAGCTGAAGTGGAAGTAGCTTAACTCGATTTTGAAATAAGCATTATTCCTCTTCACAAGCAGGAGTTGTTAATAGCGGGCTTGGTAGTGTGTACGCTCTACTTGTTATTTCGAAATGAAGTGAGTTATTTCAAAATAACTCCCCAGTGTAGACATGCCCTTAGTGTCCAAAGTAAAACAAAAACTGGTCTTCAGTCCCATCAGGTGTAGCCCTTCCCGCATGGGTCTGTCTTGTTCCCCAGAGGGCTGAAGCTCTTCCGGTGGCTCAGCTACTAGGCCTCCTGAGGTCCTACACATCCTTTCTTCCCTCTCTTAATCCAAGGTATTCTTAAAGGGCAACTACAGACACATCACAGATCTTACTATGGTCTGTTTTGTCATACTAATCTAGACCAGTATGTGAAGTGCATCTGTCTTCTCTGGCAAAGGCCTGTGCCTGAAGCTTCACGGAAGGTGATGAGCACTCATCTTAAACCTGACCATGCATTCATAATAGGCCCGCTGTCTCTGAAGGACACATTCTTTTCAACCTTTGGGGCAAAGAGCTGATGTCCTGAAACACAGGACTGGGTTATTCGAATCTAGTGCTTTCTGTATCAGTGAATTCCACCGGCCGACTATGTGCTGCGTGAAGACAGATTTTCCTTCTTTTGCTTGTTTGCAGTGTTTGCTTGAGATCTTCCCACTGGGAGCTACATTAATGACTTCCTTGTTCTCATGTTATGTGCTAGCATTAAAGGGAAGAATGACCAATTTTAAAGTAAACCTTTCAGAATAATAAATGCCATGACAAAATAAATACATTGGATAGCCTTAATGAAATTCTGGGATCCACTCCTTAGTATAAATTGACATGTCTTTCGTGTCCGGCAACCAACAGAAAGACACAAGTTATAAGTCTGTTGGGCAGATCCTCAGATAATATAAATTAGCATAGCACTGACTTCAAGAAAGGTAAGCTGATTTACAATAGGTAAGGATCTAGCCCAGTATTCAGATTGGAACAAGCAGGATCTTACAAAAAATTCTTTAGTCAAAAATACTCATGTTTCCCCAGGTCTAATTTACATTAAACTGGAGCTGAGAAAAGTTTATTAAATGCTGGAATGTTTCCCCAGAACAAGATGCCTGTGCCAAGATGAGGTGGACCTAATTCCCAAATAGTAGGTCAGATAGCTTGTACCAACTGGTTTACTTTGCCCATAACGATTGTAGAGACTCATTCTGGTGTATCCAAGTGGGTCCTTTCATTGGCCACCAGAATGTAGCAATTAGAAATTAAAGAATAAGATAAAAAAGAGCAAAATCTTGGCAGAGGTTTGTCCCTAAAATGACAGCCAGTACTTTTAGCAGAAAGAACTTGCATTAACAGTCATCTCCAATCCAATGAGTGTTACAAAATGTATTTCAAAGACTTTAAGGTGACTCCAGTGAATTGTAGAGCAGATGAAGAGAACATATGGAAGGCAGAGCTAACATGAAATGTAAAAATAGACTCATTAAGTCAAACAGGCAGGCAGGATTGGCCTCATACTTCATCTATATTTCATCAGGTCAAACACTGGTTAGTATATTCAGAATATTCTGCGTTTCTATAAGGCAGAGTACATCCAGCAGGTCTGCAGTACAAAGAAATATTGTAATAAAGATGAGGTGCTTAGAGTCAGGAGATAGCAGGAGTTAAATCAGGAATAGAGTTGAGATGATGGAAATGATGGCCCATTATCAACTATTAGCACACCAAATGTCTTCTCTCAGTTCTTCTCATACATCTTGATCATGAGCAATAAGAAGTTTTAGAAAGACTTGTTGGTACAAATTTCCCTAGGTTTTTAAAAGGCTTTCTGCCACTCTGCTAGGTGAGTGCAAAATTTGGACTATCTGTGCCCTTACTGCTTTACACAACTAGTTTTATTTTCAGTGCTGAATGTGTATTTTTCTGTGGATATCAAATTCTACTAACAAATTACATTTTTTCATCATAAAATTCCACTCTTATAAACTTAATGATTAATAAGCAAAAATGCAGGTTCTGCTTTGTTTATCAAGTTACGTCTGTATTTATTCTTCATTTTCACAAATACTTTTTTTTGGCTAAGAAAACCTATGCATATGGTCTTTATTACATCCAATCTAGTCTGACATACACATCTTTGGACTATTCCACTGTGCTATACAAGATTCCACAAAGTTATATCTTTCCCCTTTATCTGTAGAACCAAGTAGTAGGTTGCCATGGAATTTAGCCCTCTCTGATATTTTGCTTCTAGGCTGCCTGTTTATCTTTGCCTGTCTTGTCTAATTATAATGTAAGCTCCTCAGGGCTGGTACTAACTAGGACACTGATCTTGCAAAGACATAGATGTGTTAGACTGTGAAAAGTACAGTTAATCATGCATGTGAGCCTTTATGTATGAGATCAAGGTCTGTATGTGTGTCCATCATAATGGAATTGCTGCCCAGATGGGGTCTTTGAGCAACACCAGGATACATAATAATGTAATAAAGTTATTGTGGTGGCTGGGCGATTTTTTTGGTCACAGTCACCGATAGCCCGTAAAGTGTGTGACTCCTCCCAAATGGTAGGGTCCTGTTTTGGAAGTTATTCAGTAAGAAAGTTCAGAGGTGGGTATGTGAGCTTCTTGGCTTAGCCAAATTGTTCTTTGTAGCCATATCAGCACAGGAGGGCAACTGCCTCTACCCTCTTCCAGTAATAAATAGATGTAGTTAGGCAGTTTGAATCTTTGCTTCCTTCTTCATTCTGGGGACTCAATCTGGTTGTGCTAACTCATCAGAAGTAGATCATAAAGTTGTATTTGAATCCAAATCCTACCTAAACAGTCACATTTAGCTTAGTCACACCATTCCTCTCTCTGGGTTATTCTTTGTTGTTAAGTCCCATACATTTTCCCTCCATGACCTATATTCAATAGAGGGATTCTTTTGGCCAGCCCCTTTTATTTGTTCCACCAGCTGCCCCCTGGCATATCTGCTATGGCCGATGCTCAGGCTTTATTCTTAACACATCCCAGATATCTCCACTTTCTCGCCTGGATAATTTTAGGGATAAGAGGTTTTTGAGACGGTGCGATTGTATTAAAAGAAAGATGACTATGTTTACACTAACATATCATCACTCATGTGTCAATAGTGTTGCAACTACTGATGTATTGACACTTTTGCAAAATTGTGATCAGTCTTATACAAAGTATGTCTTGTGAGATATCATTGGAAAAGCTGTAATCTGTTGAAGAATGTAATCCTGTTTATATATGTGTGCATTGTTCTATATGAAGTAATGAATCTGCTGTGTGTTGATATTTCAAACTGTAAGCGGGTCCCATGGTTGTTCCCTCTTTTTCTAAGGGCTCACCCGCCTAGAGCCTGTTCAGTCACGTGCAGTTTGTTTGGTTCTCTGAACTCAGTTATTGTCAGGGCTTCTTGATCTATATGATAGCTTCACTCTTTTGCCCTCCCCCTGGAGGATTGCCCAAATGGGGGGATAGGGGAACCCAGGCCCGCTCTCTCTCACGGGTTCCAGCACAGGGCCCTAAAGACCCGTACCGTCACGGTTCAGTCCAGCTGGTGGGGCCCCTGCCGAAATGCACCAGCCCACTGGCCTAAACAGTGAGCCCTGCCCTGGGCTACTTCCTACCCCCACTGCCCTAGCTCAAACTTCCTTGGCTTATTCCTCTACCCCCGCCTGTCTCCTTCCTCCTTGCCTCCCCCCTTAGACATGTTCCTCTCGCTCCATTATACTCCCCATCCCGCCCTTCTCTCTCCGCTGTCTGCCCTTGTGTCACTCTTAAGCCCCCGCCCCCAACTCCGACGTGCCCACGTGTCCTCCCTGCAAGTGTTACGTTGGGGTACTCCCCCGCCTCCCTATGCCTCCGTAACACCGCTGCTTAGCTGGGCGGCGGTGTGGGAACAGGCGGGGGCAGGGGGTGGGGACATGCGCCAGGCTCCCCGTGTAGCGCAGAGATTGGAGCGGCGTGAGTGCGGGGCGGGCTCGCTCCGTCAGGGCAGTGCATAGCCACCCCATCACACAAACATGTTGTGTTCCCGGGTAATATCCACAAGACAGATTTACATCAAGACCATCCAACCATGGTTGACAGGCCCTTAAGGAGAATCAAGTCTCCCAATGGGCTCCTTGTGAGCACAACTCAAAGCATGTAGACAAGGATGGCTCATGACTCAGTAAGGACATGTGATCCCTGACTCCATGCTTGTGCCAGTAAATTTCCACACACTGGGGGAATAAATTGGGGTACGTCTACACTAGCTCATTAGTTCAAGCTAGGTAGGGTAATGAGGGCAAGTGGAGTTGCAAATGAAGCCCGGGATTTAAATATCCCGGGCTTCATTTGCATGTTCCCGGGCGCCGCCATTTTTAAATCCCCCTTAGTCCGAACTCCGTGCCCGCGGCTGCACACGCACGGAGATCCTAATTTGAACTACTGTTACTCCTTATTCCATGAGGAGTAACGGTAGTTCGAATTAGGATCTTTAATTCGAACTACCTACTCCATGCCACGCAGCCGCGGGCACAGAGTTCAGACTAAGGGGAATTAAAAATGGCGCGCCTGAACATGTAAATGAAGCCCGGGATATTTAAATCCCGGCTTCATTTGCAACTCCGCTTGCCCTCATTACCCTACCTAGCTCGAACTAACGAGCTAGTGTAGACGTAGAGGGTATGTCTACACAGCAAAGTTATTTCAAAATAACAGCTGTTATTTCAAAATAACATTACTAGCGTCTACACAGCCAAACCACTCTTTCAAAATTAATTCAAAATAGCGGAGCACTTATTTCGAATTTGATAAACCTCATTCCACGAGGAATAATGCCAAATTCAAAATAGCTATTCGAAATAGTGCTGTGTAGACACTCATATCGAATTAGGGGGCCTCCAGCCTTCCCAGGGTGCCCTGGTGGCCACTCCAGCCTCAACCAAGAACACTCCTCTCCCTCCCCCTTCCCCAGAGCCCTTAAAGGGGTTGACTCTGGCCACAGTGCCTGTGCCAGCTCTAAGCTTGCCAGCCCAGAGCCAGCAGTCACTGCCCCTGACCCAGTGGCCCCAAAACATGATCCAGCAAGCCACTGGCAGCCAGCCCTCCACCACTCCCCAGGAGCAGTCTGCCAGCTCCCAGGAGCCTGCCAGGGCCCGGAGAAGGCAGGTGCCTTCCTGGTCCAGGGTGGAGATCATGGACCTTATTCACATTTGGGGGGGATGCCCCCAACATCCATGATCTCTGCACTAGATGGAGGAATGCGTCCGTCTATGGCAGGATAGCTGCCAGCCTAGCCACAAAAGGCCACATGCGAACCCAGGAGTAGGTTCACATGAAAATTAAGTTGGTCCGGTGAGACCCCCAACCCTGAGCCCTGAGCTTCCCCTCCCCCTTCTTCCCCTTGCTTTCCCCTTCCAGCTCCCTCCTCCCAGGTTTCCCCCTTCCCTCTCCCACCCTCTCTTTTCCCCTCTCCCGCCTCCTTTCCCCAGTCTCACCAGAGTTTCATCCCCCCCCCCAGTTTTGTTAAATAAAGAGAGTTTGTGTTCATGAAAATACATGTATTTTATTTGACATCAGGAAGGGGGATTAGGGAGGGGTAAGTGGAAGGACGTGAGGGAGGAATGAGGCACAAGCCCCCAGTGGGGCAGACCAGGGAGGCTGTTATGCTCCTCAGGGTGGAAGTTCTCCCGCAGGGCCTCCTGGATACTGACAGCCCCTGATGGACCTCCCGGATGGCAGCCTGCAGAAAGTGCAGCCAGGCTCGCAGCAACGCATCCACAAGAAGCACCAGAGTGCCCAGAGCAGCTCTGGCTCCATGTTGCAGAGTGCTGTGGTGTCCCGAGTGAGGGCAACTAGAGCATGCAGAGACAAAATGCTTTGCTGTCCCTCATCGAGGTAGGCAAACAAGCAGGGAAAGCTGAGAACTGGCTGTCCAGGGGGGGTTCCTTTAAGCACAGGCCTCAGATAGCCTCAGGCAGCAGCCACACGAAGTAACTCCTGACCTGATGCCCTGCCAGACCTGGTTCTGGCTGGCCTTAAATGCGATTCAGCGTCCACTCAGTGTGGACGCACTATTTTGAAATAGCAAAATGCTATTTTGAAATGCATTTTGTGTGTAGATGCGTTATTTCGAAATAAGCTATTTCGAAATAATGCTGTAGTGTAGACATACCCTCTGAAATCAACTGCAATATATATGAATCACATTCCCCATATAATAACTCTATTTTCTTTTTTATATTAATAAACCTTGAGTCTAGTTGACTAAAGATTGGCTGCAGCATGGTATTTGGTGAGATCCTGATGTTCATATTGTCCTGGGGTGAGCGTCTGGTTCTTTGAAATGGGAGGAACCTACTACAGATGTGGCTTCTAGTTTTAATAAACAATCACCACAGAAGTGTCATGTGTCTGGGTGGTGCATGAGAGGCTAGAGAGCCTGAAGAGAACTATTTGTGGCTTCATCATAATTTTGAAATCACTCCTTTGTTACTGGCTTAGCGAAGTCTTTTGATAGGGTATTCCACCAATGCCCTCTGTTCTGACAGTCTGACCTGAGATTGGTGCTCTTAGCTGTGCCCCATACCAGACACCATGACTAACCTCTCTAACAAATCTCGACAGTTATAAATTAATTCATTCTAAATAGTGTGCTTTCAAAGGCATTTGGACAGTGGATTGTACCTTTGATAGATTTCCAGCATTAATTCCCTTCTGTTAAGAAGGAAATAACATTTGAATTGAAAATTTGTCATTTGGTCTTTAAGTTGTAGATTTGCAATGAGCAAATCTTGGTTAAATTGGTAAAGGCAGATTGCTGCCTTGCCAGTTCATTACCTTATTTTCTGCTGGATAACTGCATTGGCTTTCATGTTACTGACAAGGTATGTGAATTGATTCACCTCTTGTATTTCTTTGCCTTCCTGAGTTCTGCAGTGTTGTAGTTCTCATTAGATTTGTTTTTTCATAATTGATAATTAACCCTATCTATTTTGCAATGTCATATAACAATAATGTATTAGTATTCCTGGAGTTACAAAAGCCCTGAATAATAATCAACATCTATAGTTTATTATAAGAATAATAAAGTATGGATATTTGGGCATAGAGTGACATCTACATGATGGAAACTTTTCCCTGATATTTTACATGTTCCATCTGGGACACTTGCCAATTCTTTTTATCCAATCTTTACAAAATGGTCTTATATGCTTCAGATTCAGAAGCATGTTTTTGATGTGGATTTAAGTTTGGATGACATGTAGAAAATTGAAAATGTCAGGGGAGGTTGCTCCAGAATAAACCCATTTCAATCCAAAAAGATGCCAGTTGTTGAATGACAAACAGGGACATTTAAATTTTTTGTAGCAAGTTTGTAAGTTAGTAAATCGGGTGCTAGAATCAGGTGCTTCATTTCTTTAACTTCTGGCTGATTTTCCCTTGCCCCACCCATGTTTACAAATAAATATGGTGTGGTTTTACAGATTCATGCACCTTAAGGTCAGAGGGGCCATTAGAATCAGCGTGACCCACCCTAACACAGGCCTCTGACCCCTGGATTGCTGCAACTGGGCCAGCAACTTGTTGAACTTCAGCATATCTTTCACAAAGATGCCCACTCTTAATTAGAAGACTTCCAATGAAGGAGAATTTACCACATCACCAGATAGTCGGGTCCAATGGGTATGAGAAATGAATCCATTGTATGCAGTCAGCAGTTACATTCATGTCATTACAATATGTAGGATGTCTCTGATTAAATCTGAATAGTAGACTTAGAACAGAATCACTTTGTCTTAATAAGGCTCTGATCATGGAAGTGATAGAGTGAACCACACTAGGTGTGTGGGTTATGTAACCTAGTGTGGTTCACTATAGCATGTGGAAAAACTGCTGTGTCCAGTCAGTTGATTCAGCAGGGTGCCATGCAGACTCAGCAATTCACCTGTGCCTATCAATTGCAGGATTACGTTGTAAGTTCTTTTTGTGGAAATGGGTCTCTTACTATGTGTTTGCAGAGCACTCAGAACAACGGATCCCTGCTTTGGTTAAGGCGTTCGAGTGCTACTGTAATACAAATAATACATTATAATATTACATCAAAGTACAAGTCCAAAGTAGCTATATGTGTCTTAGCCTAAAGCGCGTGTCTTGAACTGTGAGGCCATTATTTGCAGCTCTTTAGTAGAAGGAAAGACACAAAGGCTAAGCTACATCTTTTATTGAGTCTTACAAAGAGATGATCATTATCAGAGGATCACATTTGCCATTTCAGACGAAAGGGAACTAGGAAAAGAACACCTCATCATTCAGAGAAAATAGAAGTTCCATCTGCATACATAAATGTATAAGGCTCTCTGCATTCAGCACTGAGGCTTATTAACAAGAAGAAAAGGACAGGAGGAGAGGTAGGGCTGACCCTTGGAGCACAGCTATACATAGACAAATTGTGACAAAGAGCTCCACTATAATGACATTGTTAGGGGGAAGAAAAGGATTTTGAAATTAAGGCTTGGACTACAACACAGAAATAGCACCAGGTTACGATGCCCATGTCAGAAAGAGAGCACACGTACTTTGCCATGTCACACACATGCTTCGTATAGCTCAGTGAAGACACCGGTTTGAAATGGGTTTTGTTACAGAGGGATGTTTCTGTAAATGGAATCAGAGATGCAGTAGTTGGCTGTCAGAGAGAATGGAGAAGGCAAGGCTGTTGAGGATTCATTGTTACTTGTGATAGAATTAGTTTGCAAGCTGTATTCGAACATGCCCTGCTTTGGGCTTCAAATAACACGAATTAGTGGGTGCCCCACAGGAGAAACTTCAAGCAGTTTCATAAATAAATACATAAATAAGACTGGTAAAGCCCTGAGATTCCATATAAGCATTCCCGCTCAAAAAAGGAAAGGCAGTTCATCCTACTTGATGCTCAGCAGTCAGAAACTTACTTATGGAAGGCTCCTCGCTATTTGGTCTGTCACATTTGAGAGAACTTAAAAAACAACAATGGTCCTGTAGCACGTTAGGGTATCTACACTTGCACCCTCTTTCGAGAGAGGGATGCAAATGCTGCTGAGCGAAATTGCAAATGATGTGCGGATTTGAATTTCTCATGCTTCATTTGCATATTCGCATTATGGCGCTATTTCGAAATAACAAACGCTGTGTAGATGCAGTTATTTTGAAAGAAAACCCTTCTTCTGAAATAACTGGTAAACCTCATTGTAGGAGGAATAAGGGGTTATTTCAGAAGAAGGGTTTTCTTTTGAAATAACCGCGTCTACACAGCATTTGTTATTTCGAAATAGCGCCATAACGCAAATATGCAAATGAAGCACGGGAAATTCAAATCTGTGCTTCATTTGCAATTTCACTCAGCTGTATTTGCAACCCTCTCTCAAAAGAAGGTGCAAGTGTAGACATACCTTTAGAGACTAACAAAAATATATAAATAGTATCATGAGCTTTCGAGGGCACAACCCACTTCTTCAGATGCTCCATATTTGTCATCTGAAAAAGTGGGCTGTGCTCATGATACTATGTATATATTTTTGTTAGTCTCTAAGGAGCTACAGGACAATTGTTGTTTTTAAAGTTTTTTTTAGTTACAGACTAACATGGCTACCCCTCTGAGACTTTCAAACATTTGAGAGAGAGGGATATTTGCATTGTACATCAAGCCCTGGATTGGGGGTGGAGAATCTGTCACAGGAATCGTTTGTGACCTTGGGCAAGTCATTTAATCTTTTTGTACCTCATATCTCCACATGTAAAAGAGCAATTACAATATTGTTGTCTGACTTGTTTAGTAAGACTCTGAGCTCCTTGGAGCAAGGCCTTTCTATTAGTATTTATATTATGTTGCAGGGTTCCCTCTAAGTTGCGCGCCTGTGCGGGCACGCACTAAAAATTTCAGTCCCGCCCACCTTCTCTGCCATGTGGTGGGTGGCTGTCCCGCCCTGGGAACAGCTGGGCAGCTGCCACGCAGCAGCAGGGAGCTGGAGCCTGGGCTGCAGTACTAAAAATAGCACCATGTCCCCAGCTGCGGTCCCAGCCCTAGCAGCTGCCACACAGCCATGGCCCCAGCTGTTCCCAAGGGTGCAGTACTAAAAATAGTACCATGGCTGTGGCCCCAGCTGATCCCGCAAGCCGGGCTGCATGGTGGGTGTCTGCCCCAAGTTCCAGGACTGCTGCTGGGGCCATGGGGCAGCTGCTTCTGGGCCAGGGTGGCCCTGCCTGGGTGCACCTATCACATGGCCCAGGCAGAGCATGGGAGTCCCGGGATCCTGCGGGTCTGCTAGGGAGAATCCCTGGCAGCATTGAGGGTCAGCGTGGCAGGGGCGATGCTCCAGCAGCTGGGGGGCTGTTCTGGCAGCTTGGTCTGCATGGCAGGGGGCTGCCCCATGTGCCAGAGGTGGAGTCAGGCTGTGGTGAGGCTGTGCATCCTTTGCACATGACGTCAATATTGGTGCACAAGACAAAACTCCCTCTGCTCACGGATGGAAAATCTGAGCAGGAACACTGTTATGTAGTACTTAGCACAATGGAGGTCTTGGCTGGGACCTAGAGGTACCACTAGTGCCATAACAGAAATCATAATGTTGAGAGGAAGGGCAGCCACATAAAGATCTTAAAACTGAAGCCCCAGGTAAATCATGTGTCATAATAACTAAGGTTGGACTGGAACCAGACTGAGACCTGTGTATCCTTAGGAAAGTTTTAGGCTGTAGGGAAGTGACTGCTTTGTAACATGCTCCCTCCTGCTCTGAGCTTAGGGTACGTCTACACTATGGGACAAGGTCGAATTAAGATACGCAACTTCAGCTACGTTAATTGCATAGCTGAAGTCAAAGTAGCTTAACTTGGCTTTTGGCGCTGTCCACGCTGCCGAGAGTCGAAGGGAGAACTCTCTCCCTTCGACTTCCCTTACTCCTCGTGGAAGCAGGGTTACTGGCATCAACTGCAGTGCCCCTCTGACTTCGAATTAGCTGTCTTAACTAGACCCACTAATTTGAACTCTGGAAGATCGACAGCGGCAGCTTCAATCTTCTCTGTAGTGTAGACGTACCCTTAGGGTCCCCTCCAGTGCAGTTAGTTTTGTGAGCTGGGAGTGAGGGGAGGCTGACAGCAGGAGGGCTTGGAGCTGGTGTTGTACATGCATGGCAGGGACGCTGCGGGAGCAGTGCTAATGAAACAGAGGTGAGTAACATTACCAACTCTTCGCATTCAAAAATCAGCAGTACTTCCTCTCTGCCCTCAAACTCATGAGGCCAGCTTGATATCCAGGAGATTAAAAAAATACACATAAGGGGTTTCTTTTTATTTCTCCTCTGGTTTATGAACCGTTAGGGTACATTGGGGTCACAATTTCAAGCTTCTCTCTGATGCCTTGAATGTTAGATTCTTTTTTTCTATATGAAAGCTGAGATTCTCACACTGTCATCTTACCCCAGAAGCAGCGCATATGAGGAGACATATTTGGTGACTCTGGCAGAGGGAACAGAGGAGCACCACAGTGGGGCCTCACTTCATGCTTGACAGCTTTGTGAATCCATGCAGTTTGCTTACAAATTATCAAACTTTGCAAAATGTATTGCTAGCTGCTCCATGGGACCTCAAATTCTTTGCTGTGGATAGGACTTAGTTGCGCTAATTCTGGCTGTAAACTACACCTGCAACTCCCCTAAACCTGTCCCGTGACCTTGCTGGGGGTCACAACTCTCAGGTTGAGAAACACTGACCTGGATGAGTTGAGTACCCCCTTGGAAGACCTTCACATACCCCTGGTTGACAATCACTGCTTTAAGGCATTTGCATGTCAACAAGGGTCTAATAACTTATGATCCATTCTGTATTTTTTTTCTGGGTGCCAAACCTCACAGGCATTTTTACTAGAGGATGCAACAGTAAGATCAGAAAGTGGCTCAGAAAGCAGAAAGGCCAACCACCAGGGCACACTGGGTGTGGCTGACTCCTGAGTCCGGAATGCCTGAGCCCTTTCTCTCCAATACAAAGGCTCTAGTGTCCATACGGGGGCTGAGTGGGCTGTCTGCCAGCTGCTGAATTTCCCCTAGGATGGATCAAGTCCCTTGTACATTTCGGCTCTGTTACTTTATTTTCATATAAGCCACTCAGAGAGTATGCTGCCCTCACCAGAAAAGAGCACTCTGGCTCTTCATCCCTGTAAGCCCCCCACTTGGATCTGTAACTGTGCTAAGTTGTGGCATGTATTTTTTAGTCCTGTTGTAATTAAATTCCATCATCCTTTACATTAATGAAGCCGAAACGTTAATGACAGATGCCTTTGTGTCATCACAGCTGACTAAATTAACAGCAGCAAACATGTCAATTCATTTTAAAACATACAGATTTTCCCCTCTATCATTTAAGGGGTGCTAATGCAGACAAAGAAAGGCAGAATCATTTAATAGCAATGCCAGGCATCTCCAGTGAGACATGTTTAGCTGGTTAGAGATGAGTCATCCATATTAACTGTGAGAGAGAAGATTGTAAATGCCCAGCTCAGACGCTGCTGCACAAGCTGTAGGAGGGGGCCGTAGGGCAGGAAATAGCAATGAAGATCCTCCCACAGAGGTTCCCCA
Source organism: Rafetus swinhoei (assembly GCA_019425775.1). Classification (NCBI taxonomy): domain Eukaryota; kingdom Metazoa; phylum Chordata; order Testudines; family Trionychidae; genus Rafetus; species Rafetus swinhoei. The sequence continues at coordinate 24,289,665 of CM033437.1, read as the reverse complement.
TATAGCATCAAGGCTATAGACCCTCCCCACTGCTCCAGGAGAGCTGGAACAGCTTTTATAGTGGGAGATACTGAGAGCCATTGAACCGAACTGTACACCCTGTAGATGATGGAAAACACATCAAGCCAGGGCATGTGGCAGTACTCCTTGTTTCAGCACCTACTCACTGCTCTGAACCCCACATTGTCTTATTGGTAGCTTCACAGCAAAGGCTTTATTGGAGCCGCGGGACCTTGGACTTCTTAGCTGCAGCTGCCCCCTGGAAGTCTGCATGGGGAATGCTTGACAGGAAAGACAATACTGCCAAGTTATATTCTCTGTTCTGTTTAAGCTCTTTGGGGAAGGAAAACTAACTGATGTGAATCCCCTGGCCTGGTCTCTGATCTCTGGCTTCCCACCTCTCAGGGTGGGCTCCTAACCTGAAGAAGAAGGCTTGGTAAGGAGATAAAGTTCTGGAGGTTGCTGAGACACTTGCTTCTCTATGGTAGGCTGGAAGATCCACGTGTGGAAAGCCCGATCCACACACAGATCTAGGGCTGTCTGGGCCATAATGACCTTACGGTTGCTAATTCAAGCACTGCAATGTTAGGAAATGCCAGCGTTAAGGTTTCTCGTGCAACCTTCATTTGGCTCCCCTTGTGCCTATGCGTAACGATGCGGTCTTTCGTTACATGATATCACACAATTTTTTTCTACAGGAGCTTTATCTCCTTTAACTTCTCTCTAACCCCAAAACTATCAACCCCCTCCATCACCCAGCCTGAGGCTGACACCTGACATGTCAAATGGCAGCCTAAATTATTTAAATTTGGCAAAGTTACAAGCACATGAAAACAGGTTCTTAAAATGGGAAAGGTTGGACCATCTTTGTGATATGTGGCAGTACCAGACCTACCTGTATTTAAAAAGAATAACAAGCTTCTACAACATTAGCACTGATGCTTTTCAATTACAGAGATGTGTTCTAATCAACCTGAAACATGTCTGCATAATTAGCTATGGAAAGATTTGACTGATTTAACAGCATTAATAGAGCAGGAGAAAGAAACATAGTATCAGTAATGCTCTGATAATTATTAATTAGAAACAGAAACGTTGTTATCGGCTGTCTAATTGTTCTGTTATGGCAGAAGGATCTTACCCTATGAAGATTGGTGGGGAAGTGATTGTTGGGAACCGTATCCAAAGCTAGCTGAAGTCAGTGCAAAGGCTCCCATTGGCTCCAGTGGATTTTGAATCAGTGTGGGCAGAGCAAAAGAGGAACTATCAGTCTTAGGGACAACATGAAGACACGAGGGAGGAGTTGTCAGGAGGAGGGAAGATGATAGGTGTAGAGACAGTGTTCCTGCACTTCTACTTTCACATTCCATATCTCTGTACGAACCTCACTTGGCAACATCAATTCCTGTGCTTTCCTACTTGTCAGGGGGATGGCGCGTATGTAAGATGTTGCACGCAGTGAGGTTGTGTCTTGCTTTGTTTTTTGTGTGTGTTGAACATATGCCCTTCTCTGCCCAAAGAGTGGGGCACTCGGCATATAGGGCCACTTCCTCACCCAGCAGCATACAAACTCTTCAGTGTTAGATAGGGGAACTCTACACATGCCTTGCTGAACCTGAGGAAGGGGTTTGGCATGGCTGTTCCCCAGTACCACCATTAGGTCATGTGGAGCTGCTGATGGGGGAAGGGAGATAATGCTACTGAGCTCAGTACAGCATCCTAAATTGGTCCCCCTTGTATTCTGTCCTTTGTGCTCCACCAGTAGGAACACATGTTACTGGCTGTGGGCACTTTGCCACTAGGGAAAGAGTGAGGGCAAGATATGTGGATGAGTGGAGGCCTTCTACCCAGGTGGCAGCTCCATTTCAGAGTCTGGTGGTGGCCCAAAAGGCACAGGGTGAAGCCATGCTCTTAACTTCAGGCAGCCTAGGAAAGAGAAAGTAGCACCCTTGTGATGCTGTTCACTACAACAAATTGATCCAAAGTCCCCTGAAGTCAATGGAAAGAATCCCATTGATTGGCTTTGGGTCGGTCCTGATGGCAGAGCTTCAGTGGGCTTCATGATGCAGAGTTCAGTGGGAGAGAATTTGTCTAATACTGCTTACATCCATTACATTCACATTATTAATATATAGCTCCTTTTTATATTTGTCCAGATCCTCAACGGGTATAAATCGGTGTAGCTCAATGGAGATCCATTTATTTACACCAACTAGGATCTGGTCCATTATTTTCCATGCACATTTCCCCCTTATTCTATGTAAAAATCCTTTTAAAAATCAGTAAGGTTTGCCAGTATGAGCTGATGATCATTCTGAGCACTGCATATAGCTAGTTATCTGCTGCTGTAAAGTGGCTTGAGTTGGAACAATCACCATGTTTTACAAATATCTTCTTTATAACTACTCCTTTATAGTCCATAGTTTTGCAACTCCAAACTCCTTTGATTTTATATTTTATCCACTTTCAGCTTAGTTCATTAGCAGCCACAAACCCAGCAGAGTAAAAATATCAACATCTATTTGTATACTTCAGGGCCTCTCAATCAACTCATTCTATTATCCCAATTTGTAAGGATGGCCAGCTAAGTGTGTCATCTGTATTGTGGGGACACATCCTGTAATCACTAGAAACTAAAACAAATCTCCCATAATGTACCTTTTCAGTCATCCTGCTAGAGGAAAACAAAATGCGTATGTTTAACATTTCTCATTCCTCTCTTGTGCTGGATAATTATTTATTTGTAGTTTAATTACTCCATTATGCATGTGTTCAGGTATTTTAAGCAGTAATAATAACTGCATTGAATTGATTATGCCTTGTAATTAAGCACTGTTTTTCAGGGAGCTGTATGATGGGTTTTTAATTTTATAAAGTATGTGGGAGGCTGGAAGAGTCAAAAGAATTACTGGAATACTGGATTAACTAAATGGACTTCACTCACAGCCAGCATCTTCATTGGAAAAATACAGCGTAGACCAAGTATAAAATGTCCCTGAATGTGCATTACAGCCGGAGGAGTTTGGGAGACATAACACTTTGCTCAACTAATGTCCACCACTAGCCACATCCCAAGTCCCTCCTCACTTGTTTCCCCCACTTGCTCTTCCTGCTCTGCTACAAAAATAACATGTGTATGTCTATGTGGAAATAAGGTGTCTTTCTTGTTATGTTGACACCATAACACTCTGCTTTGAGTAAGAGGTGATGCACAGGTGCATTGCCTGAGGAAGAGATCAAAGAACGAATTCTCATTCAATCATAGTTGCTTCCCCTCTTTCTTTGTCCCCATTTTTCTGGAGGAAGAGTAAACTATCTCACTGCTCATGCTGGGGGGTAGCTTACTCCCCCTTCCACTGCCCACCTACTTGCTCATAGCAGGGAGTGTCTGGTGCACAACCCTCACCTTCTATGCTGCAGCAGGAGTCAGAGCCTGAGCAGGAGAGAAAGGGAGAAGGGTGTCCTCCTCCTTGTTCCCATGTGTGGCCACAGAAGGAATGTGTTGTGTAAACCCGGCCCTTGGAGTCTGCCATCCTCTTTCCATCGCTCCTCCCTCTGCCCTCAAAACAATCAAACAGAAACCAAAGCTCTGGCCCCTGCTCCTGCTCAAACATTCCAAGGCAAGAACATTTTGAGGGTCAGGGGATGCCTCTGACTGGGCATCAGTCAGGGTCCAGCATCAGAAGTGCTGACTTTCTAATTTCCTTGGGGGTGCTCGACCCCCCCTGCTTCATCCCACTCCTTCCCCAAGGCTCCACCCTGTCCTTCCCCTTGCTCTGCTCCACCTTCCCTTCTTCACACCCCATTCTGCCTCTCCCCCGAGAACACCCTGCCCTCACTCTGCCTCCTTCATGCCTTGCTCCTGCCCCCCTGCCCCTGCGCCTCCTGCATGCTGCTGAACAGCTGATCATCAGTGGGTGGGAGGCACTGGTGGGTGGGGAAGGAGCTGATTGGCAGGGATGCTGTTGAGTGCTAAACAGCCACTTTTTTTCAAGGGTGCTCAGCCCATGGGGTGAGCATCTATGTCCAGTTTTGCAAAGACACACAAGTGTGTGGAGGATTGGGGCCCTGGAATGAGTCTCTGAATATATTATCTCAGGGGTGGGAGATGGAAGAGAGAATTATTGCTCTGACAAACCATCAGATATGAAACCAGAAGCTGACTGGGAAGGAGGCGGCGGCAGGGAGGCGAGGGGGTAGCAAGGGAGCTGGAGGGGTAAGATGGGGAGCAGTGTGAGCACTCTGCATTGGGGGTGAGGGGCACTTCTGAGACTCAGTGGAGAGGGATGAAATGGCTCCAGGCTGCTCTCCAGCCCAATCCTGGGCACTCTGGTGTCCTCTCCAGCCACACAGGGTCTTTCTCCTTCCCCTGCCCCCACCATCTGTGTGCAGTTTACAGGGAATATAGATTCCCAGAACAGGCAGAGATGGAAACATAGATCTGCCTCCACATGATTTCCATTGTGGGGATGCTAACTCCCTTCCCCACCTCTCCTTCTCCCCCTAGGTTCTCTCCCCTCAATCCCCAGATGAGAAATCTAATAGGGTGATGAGATGTCCCAATTTTATAGGGACAGTTGTGATATTTGGTGCTTTGTCTTATATAGGCACCTATTTCCCCCTACCCATTGTCCCATTTTTCACATGTACCATCTGGTCACACTAAAATCTAATCACTAGGATTCCTCCCCCTTTTTGTCCATTCATTCTTTCCACATGATCTTAAAACAGTAGTTCTGCAGAAAAGGACCTGGGGGTTACAGTGGATGAGAAGCTAGATATGAGTCAACAGTGTGCCCTTGCAGCCAAGAAGGCTAATGGCATATTAGGTTGCATTAAGAGGAGCATTGCCAGCAGATCCAGAGATGTCATCATTCCCCTTTATTCGGCTTTGGTGAGGCCGCATCTGGAGTATTGTGTCCAGTTTTGGGCCCCCCACTACAAAAAGGATGTGGACGCATTGGAGAGGGTCCAGCGGAGGGCAACCAAAATGATTAGGGGGCTGGAGCATATGACTTATGAGGAGAGGCTGAGGGAGTTGGGTCTGTTTAGTCTGCAGAAGCGAAGAGTGAGGGGGGATTTGATAGCAGCCTTCAACTTCCTGAAGGGAGGTTCCAAAGAGGATGGAGAGAGGCTGTTCTCAGTAGTGACAGATGGCAGAACAAGGAGCAATGGTCTCAAGTTGTGGTGGGAGAGGTCCAGGTTGGATATTAGGAAAAACTATTTCACTAGGAGAGTGGTGAAGCACTGAATGGGTTACCTAGGAAGTAGTGGAGTCTCCATCCCTAGAGGTGTTTAAGTCTCGGCTTGACAAAGCCCTGGCCGGGTTGATTTAGTTGGAATTGGTCCTGCCTAGAGCAGGGGGCTGGACTTGATGACCTTCTAAGGTCTCTTCCAGTTCTATGATTCTATGATTCTATGATTTAAAACAATGGAAAATCTCCATTTGCAAGTCCAGCACGCCCTTATGCTTACCTATGTAGTACATGTGTAGGTGTTCGGTCCTGATACTGTTTATTTACTATACTAGTAGAGTATAAACATTCATTTGAAATGAAACAAAATACCATCCCTGCCAGCCTGGTAATTCAGACAACTTTTCCCTCAGAACACACACACGGCTTTGTACTGAAATTAAATAACTTTGATCCTGAATATCCATTACAGGTATTTGCATTTCATGTCATCCATTTTTCCTCTCATTTTGTACAATACTACAAGTAAGAGTACGTCTAGACTACATGCCTCTGGCGACAGAGGCATGTAGATTAGACTACCTGGCATAGGAAAATGAAGCGGAGATTTAAATAATCGCCGCTTCATTTAAATTTACATGGCTGCCGCGCTGAGCCGATCAGCTGTTTGTCGGCTCAGCGCGGTAGTCTGGACGCTCCGCGGTCGACATCAAAGGCATTTGTCAACCTCCCAGGTATGCCTCATCCCAGGAGGCATACCTGGGAGGTTGACAAATGCCTTTGATGTCGACCGCGAGCATTCAGACTACCGCGCTGAGCCGACAAACAGCTGATCGCCCAGCGCGCAGCCATGTAATTGAAATGAAGCGTCGATTATTTAAATCGCCGCTTCATTTTCCTATGCCGGGTAGTCTAATCTACATGCCTCTGTCGCCAGAGGCATGTAGTCTAGACGTACCCTAAGTGAATAACACCATGGCTACGTCTATACTGCACCCTTCTTCCGCAAAAGCTTATGCACATGAAGCGTGGATTAGTATATTGCCATGCTTCATTTGCATAATTAATTAGGGGCTGTGTAGACTGCTTCTTTTTGCACAAAAAACTCTTCTTGCGCAAGAGCCGTTCTTCCTTAAAAAATGAGGAACAGAGGCCAGGACTCCTGAGTTCAAGTTCAATACTCCATTTGCCCCATATAGGCTACGGTTACACTATGAGTTTTGCTGCAAGAGCCTATGCAAATGAAGCGTGGATTAGCATTTTCCCATGCTTCATTTGCATACTCTCTTTCATTCCGTTTTTGCGCTAGGGCGTTTTGTGCTAAAACAGGCAGTGTGGCTGTGGGCCGTTTTGCGCAAAAAAACCTTTTTCCGCAAGATCCTTATGCCTGTCCCAGGAAAATGCTAATCTGTGCTTCATTTGCATAGGCTCTTGTGGGAAAACTCATAGTGTAGCCGTAGCCATAATGAACTGTATCACTATCTCTGACATTGGGAATGTCTGACATAGGCAGCATTTCATCCTCATCTCTTAAAATCTTCTTAGCTTCATCTTAAATATGCTGACCTCCACTACAACTCTAGTTACAACCCAGTTTGATAAGCAAATGATAGAGGAAAAAACCAGAATTATAAATTCTTCACCACAATTAACCATCAAACCTGGTTTTCTTTTTACCAGATAAGTAACATGCTTTTCACTACATTGTCACATCTCAAACAAGCTTCTTCATGCTTTATCCCATGCTGTCTCTGAAACTTGGGAAGCACTTCTGTAAACATCGACAAAGCTACCTTATCAACCTGCAAATCTTTCCTTAAAACTCTCTTTTGCTGTGACACCTACACAACAGCAATTAGGGAACTGGTGTGCTCTGACCACCAGTGTTGTCTAATTGTTGCCTTATTTCCCCTGCATCTTTCTGAACCCATCTCTTGTCTTTTACTCACATTGTGACCCGGGGGACTATGGTTTTGGTCTGCCTTTGTACAGCACTTAACACAGTGAGGACATCGGCCATGACTAAGGTACCTAGGCACTACAGTAAATAAAATAATAATAATGCCACATAAAATACCATGTAAATAATTGAATTTACAGAGACAAAAATTTTGAGATTATGAGAGACATGAAAAGAGAATGCCTATTAATTCTGGTCAGGCTACACTATAATTACCACAGTTTTCAATGATGAGATTCAGGGGATATGTGTGCATACTCTCAAAAATCCTCATTATTAATAGTCTTTCAGCTATATTGAATAGGTTTGGATGAATACTGCAAAATGGTATTTATGATTCCTTTGAATTCTGAACAGCTGTTAAACCATGTTTGTACACTTTTTAAATTCAAGTTTGTGCAAATGAGCGTCTGTTTGTACATTTGGGGAATGGCTGCCCTTGATATGTATGCCCATATTTGTATATGAATAAGGCATTTGTTTGTGAAACTGAACATCTAGTATTTCCTATTCATTATTTCCCTGCTGAAAAAGTTACATTCAACCAGTTGTGGACCAGAAAACAGTCCATATGATTTAGGTGACCAGTCACACACCACAAAGCTCACTGTGTTTAACTGGAATTTGAGCAGTGCATAGGGTTTGTTCTGCGTAGACATGAATTTCACCCATATGAATAAAGAATAGATACAATGAACTATCTGTGAACACAACCCATCAGATAAAGCTTGTTCACAAAAACTGTGCTAACAATTGTGACTAATGACTGCATTCATAAAAATCAAAATCTGTAGAAGAATAGTTTGCCAATGGAAAATAAGGCCAAATTCATCAGATTAATTATTTGCAATGACTAATTTGATCAGCTTTGCTGAACAATATCTATTACAAGCATTTGATAACTGATTGCCCTAGTTCTGTGAAAATAATGAATATATAGTTTATTCACTGCTTCTTTAGAAAATTTTGCTGTACTGTATTCTACAGTGATGGTTTGAAATTTCCAAAGCAGGGCAGAATATTTCACAGTGGGAGGTAGATGGGTGGCTAATGAAGCAATCAAGTTCTATTTCTAGGACTTGAAATTTATTTCAGAATAGTAGTCTGGTTTCCAGTTTCCGTGGAATTTCTATTAAATAAAGACTGGGCATTTAGACAAACATAAAGAAAAAATATCCAACATAGACTGACAATTTGAGAAGCAAATAAAAGGTAGTCACCTCAAAATATGGTATAATGGAAATGCTGAGAAATCTGGACAGTATGGGCACTTAGTGAAATGCTATAAAAAATTGCTTCATTAAATATATTCCCAATAAGGTATTAAGCACTTGATCATTTTTATAAGTACAAAGTAGGCCCCATTTTCACAGCATGCTTTTTTCCCCCCACCTTATATTAATGGCTTCTGAGTGAAGTGTTATTAGTCTAATAAACAGATGTATGATATAGTACATCTATCCAACGCCACAATAAGTAGAGCCCTGTGCAGATACAAAATTTTATCTGCACCTGCATCTATATCATAAAAATGAGCTGCGGATATCCACATTGACATCTGAAGATACAGATATCCATGAATATAAAAGGGATATCCACGGATTTGCAAGGTTCTAACAATAAGGGATCCTCCTAAGATCCACAATTCAAACAAAGCCATAGAAAAAAGTTATAAACAATTAGAAGATTTATGTGGCATAGCTCAGGTCCTTAACTCAATTAAATTTTGTTTTTCTTCATCTAAATCATTGCTCTGGGGTGGGGCTGGGAATGAGGGGTTCAATATGCAGGCTGCCCCAAAGAGAGAGGGGCAGCCCTCTCTCTCTGCAGCTGGTTGGGGCCAGGTGAGAAGGGCCTCTCCATGGCTGCTGCAGCTCAAGTGGGCACAGCTAGGGGAGAGAGGTATGTCCCCCAGCTGGGGAACAGAAAGACAGGCACACAAAGGGAGAAACTGTCAAATATATGGTAGATAGCTGTCCCTTTACACCTCCACCCTGGGCTGTCCAATGGAGTTATGGCTATCCTGGTCCCCATCTCTGCCCCCTTGCTGCCCCCTTGTGGTCAGTATATAATTTCCATCCTAGGCCCCTGGCTGCCCCCATGTAGTCATACTATAGCAGAGACCTCCCTTTCCATTTTATGAGAAGCAATCCCTTTCCAGGCACATCCCATTGTCCTGGCACAACCAAACCTTGCTTTGCTTTAAGTTATGATACGAGGAAGCTGCATACCAAATTTGGTGATCCTAGCTCTTACTGTTTAGGAGGAGTTCTTGAACAGACAGACAGACAGACAGACACAAACAGAAAACGCTGTCAAATATGTAGTAGATGTAACTGTAGCGTATAGCACTTGGAAGAATTCTAGCCATATGTGTCATAGTAACTGAAATACAACAATGATTTTAAATTGTGCAAGCTATTTCAAAATGTGGTACCACAGATATAAAGTCCAATTGTCCGCTATCCGGAACATTCATTTATACCCATGCAACATATTTTGCCATGCTGTGTAGGTGGAAACAACTATACAAGGTGAAAGCAGTGTAGAATCAGGCCCTAAAATTATAGATTAAATCTAACAAAATAGGCATTTAAAATATATATTAAGACTCCTTATATCACAGGCTTATCAATTACCTCAAAATCACAGTGGACCCCCATTTAGTTATTCTACCTCCGCAAGACTGAATTCATGCTTTATTCAGGAACAGCAGACACATTAACCTTTGTCAGGGTTAGCAGTTGGTTGATTCAAAGAAATGAGGCCAAAATGCATGTGCACTCGGCAGGAGACCAGCACAAAGGCCGACAAGAAGTCATTTCAAACACTGAGCTTATGACACCATCTATATTTCATTGCTGTGCCAACCAACAGTTGACCTGTATCATGGTCTTTAGTTTGTGTAATCTACCATCTAGACAGCCCTCTTTGTCTGGCCTATGTTATCTCAAAATATTTCTTTTCTGATATTTTTGACTCATCGCTCTTGTCTGTTTGTTTCGTACGTGGCTTGAGTGTTACCATTGGTCACATGTATTCGTCCTGCAGCTTTATTTTCCCTGAAGATGCAAGAGCTAGCCAACAAATATGATGTTCCCTCTCATTTGAGCCCAAAGCACCAGATGACAACCCCATGGTAGCTACCTTTCTCACAGTGAGGGGCATAAAAAACTCAGAGACACCAACAGTTCTATTAAGCCTGAACTATATTAGCATAAAAATGGTGCAAACAGGCCCTACATTTCTCTCTGTCATCTGTGGCCAATTTCCCTGGTTTCTGGCATTCCCGGTATTATATCCTGTAGCTTGGTTTTTCTATTGAATCTTTTATTCAGTGGCCAACTGCTTATTCTTAATATTGTTCAAAGTATATATAGACGCTGAACCCTAAACTTGCAGAACAATGAGCACACTAGTAATAGACTCTGATACTGAATTAGAGAGCAAACTCTAATAAGTTGGAGATAGACTTTGAAGAGAGAGATTAGGAAAATGGTCGGACAGGGGAGGGGACAGTTTCCGTGGGCCCCCAGGCAAAGTGTGGGAGCAGCTCCATGTCCTTGGGAGGAGTGGGGCCTTGGGTGGAAGGGGCGGTGCTGAGGCAGCCAGCTACGAGTGTTGCCCAGAGCATTTCATGCCCTTTCCCCCAGCCCTTAGAGCCATGCAGAGCCTGCGATGTGATGCCCCCGCCTTTCCAAGCAGCCCTAAGAGCTGGCTGGAGTGTGCCACATGGTGCTCCTGTGGTGATTTAAAGGGTCTTGGGCTCTGGCTAGCCACCGACACAGCTGCAGTAGCCCCTTTGAATTGCTGAGCCCCAGGGAAACAGCCCTCTTCCGCCCTCCCCCGCTGTCGGTGGGCCTGTGGTCAGAAAATAACAAAGTGACATTCTTGAGGGGCAAATGTCATGCTTTGTATGGATAAGGGCAACTACACACATGCTTAGGCAGAATAGGATGAAAACTAAAGAGGTGTCAGTGGTTTGGAAATTAGAGAGCATTTCAATGTGATAGAGTTGTAAAAAAAGGTGAAGTTGATTTTGGGCTGAAAACTCTTCCTTTAGAAAACAGGGGTGCAATATTATCTTCTGTCTGTGTGAATTCAACACCATGGAAGTCAGAGGGAGACTTTCTATTGACTTCATTGGGCACAGGACTGGGCCACTGCTGGAATATTGGACTAATTTCCAAGCACCTTAACACTGAAGTTCAAAGAAGACAATAGCAGCGGTGAAGGGGTGGAATGTCTGATTTACAGGAAAGATTAAAGCCCTGCACTCCTTTCTATTCAAATCTTTGCAGTTCCTGCTAGCAAACAAAAAAAAATATTAATGTTGCTACTGTGTGAGTGGTATTTAAGCAAATGGAATACCACAGTAATATTTATTGGGCAAATGGCAAAACTATAAAGACATTAATGGTGACCAAAAGAAATATGAATTGTTTCACTGAACAAGGAATAAAGGTGGGTTTGATGGCCATTTATAAGTATTTGAAGGGTGTAAATACCAAAGAGAGTTTAATTATGATAAATTCAGGGTGGGAGGAGGAGTTATAGGAGCATTGGGAGGAATACATGGGGGCAGGGTAAGCTGTTTAATTGCAAAATCTTCTTCCAAGGGATGTGATAAATCCCCTCTGCTTAGAACATTAAAAACTAGACTGGACAAAGCACTAGAAAATATAGTGTTGGGAACAATCCTGCCAGTGGTAGGATGATCAATTTAGATGCCCTAATGGCTCTTTTAATGTGTAATTCGTATGATTCGGTGGTTCTATGAATAGAAAGGAAGCTACTGGATAACAGGTAATGCTGTTTTATTCCACACTGGGTATTGTACTGTGCCTAGCACTATGGCCTAGCAGAGGGTAATGAAAATGATTAGGGGGCTGGGGCACATCAGCAGAGGCTGAGGGAACTGGGCGTATTTAGCCTGTGCAATAGAAGAGTGAAGGGAGATTTGATAGCAGCCTTCAAATACCTGAAGAGGGATTCCAAAGAGGATAGAGAGAGGCTATTCTCAGTGATAGCAGATGACAAAACAAGGAGCAAAGGTCTCAATGCAGGGAGATCTAGGCTGGATATTAGGAAAAACTATTTCACTAGGAGAGTGGTGAAGCACTTGAATGGGTTATTTAAAGAGGAGGTGGAATAAAATCTCTATCCTTAGAGATTTGTAAGGACCAGATTGAGCCCTGGCTGGGATGATTTAGTTGGGGCTGATACTGTTTTGAGCAGGGAGCTGAACTAGATGACCTCCTGAGGTCTCTTCCTAACCTAATCTTCTATGATTCTAATCCAATGTGGATACTTTACAGTTTAAATGTATGGCTATTTTGTAGCTGCTTTGACATATCAGGGTGAGGGCAAGGGAAGTTAATTGCCAGTAATTTATAGCAAAATGTCCCCCCCCCATATCCTAGTCAAAAGTGGTAAAGTCTGTGGGAACTTAGTTTAGGTCTGTGGAGAAGCTGCTGAAAAGCTTGGTGACTAGCAAAGACACCTGAATGAGTTGTGTACAACTCCATAGCGAGAGGTGGCATTTCTAGGAACCTCTGCAGCATTTCTGACCAAGGGAGGCCTTCATGACTGATCTCACTTTCTTTAAGAGGTCTGATTCTACAAGGGACTGTAGGTGATCAGCATCTAGTACTTCACCTCCCATGTTCAGGGTCCCGATGTAGTGCTTATGCGCACATCCAAGTGAACTACTACTGAATGGTAATACCTAATGAAAACCCTAAATCTGGCATCTACTCACATCCTTTACAGTCACTGGTTTGCACTTAAGTGACTGTGTTCTGGTTAAATCCTGTCTTCCCACTTTATTCCCATGTTTCCTCCTCCCCCGCAAGGCAGTAGCGGATTGCTCACCTTGCTTTGCATGGAGGACATGTATCCACACTGCTGATTTGATCTGATCTGAGGAGATGTGGCGCAAATGCCATTTGGAGGGCTCTCAACTGCTCATGGAATCGATGGAAATGGAGGGTGCATAGCTATCCCATAGGATTAGGCCCCTCAACCTAGATGCTCAGAAACCACAGAATATATGCCACCTCTCATGGTAAGAATGTGTATTTTGTATATCTAGTAATAGGGGTGAAAGTAACATACATTTCTTACAGGCACTGCCATGTCAGGCCCTCCCCCCATCACCTGGGGAGGCTCAGAGCAAGGAGTTCAGGGGGTTGCAATAGGATAGTACCTGTAAGAAATTTAATTATGGGGTGGAGTGTAAGGAGTTCAGGGCAGGGGCCTGAGGTGTGTGTGGGGGTGGGGGTGGGGGCTGGACTCGATGACCTCCTGAGGTTTCTTCCAGACCTAGGATTGTATGATTCAATGAGAGGCAGGGACCTGTATGTGTGGGGATGTGCAGGAGTCGTGGCAGGAAGCTGGATGTGTGTGGGATGCAGGAATCAGGGCAGGGGGCTGGGGAGTGTGTGTGTAGGATGTGGGGTTTACATTTACATTACCTGGCTGGTGGACAGGTCCCTGCCCCACTGCTCCTGTTCATTGCCAAAGGAGCTGTGAGCTGGCTGTGAGGGCGCTGCTACAGGCAAACAGGCAGTATCAGTGTGAGACCCCCCCGCCAGGCCTGCTACCCCCTTTCCCATCTTCTTCCTAGGGGCCTCCAGCAGCATGTCCCCAGCTGGGATAGCACACTGCAAGCTGTGCCACCTGCCTGCACTGACAGCAGAGTGCCCCCGTTGGCTCTTACCAGAGCGGTGCCCTGGGGTGCCCTGCCTTTCACCCACCTCTGGTAACAGGTCATATTTTAAATACACAAGCCTGTGGACTGAAAAATTTGAAAGGGAGTGTGTTCATGTTAGTGTAGTTAATGCAACTCATTGAACGCCAAGGTAAATTGTATTTCTGTTCCACCCATGATATCCTTGGGGCTCCATTTTATTTTCAGTAGCTCATGCTAGTAGTGGTAAACTGGCACACAGAGGCATTCACAGCTAAAAGTCACAGCTTTGAAGGCCAAAAAGTGCCATTGTGATAATCTGCTCTGAAGTTGTCAGTAATGGAGAATCCTTTGGAACTAAGGGCCACCTGGAACTAAGGGCCATCTGGAACTAAGGGCCACCACAACTCCCCTCCACCCCACCTTCTGGTCCAGTTGCAAGGTGTATTTTGTTGACCTCACCTTCTCTAATATAAACCACATTATAATAAGTGTGACAGACCCCCACTCCATGCTTTATGAAATGGGCTCATGGACACGAATGCACTTAACTCAAAAGTGTTTTGGACAAATTGTTTCATGTAACCTATGTCATAATCCCTGGATATTTATCTTATTTTGGTGTCTGTATCATTCTTGTGTGTAAAATTAGACATATGGAGTGTGGAATGTTTTATGGTTTTTAAATGTGTGAATGAAAGCCATCATGCAGACAAATGAAATTGCAAATGAAGCACGGATTTGAATTTCCCGCGCTTCATTTGCATAATCGCGGCCGGCTGCTTTTCCAAAGTACAGTATTTCGAGAAAAAAAAAACATGGTCCACATGGGGTTATTTTGAAAAGAAGCCCTTTCTTTGAAATAACCCTTAAACCCCATTTTTTAAGGAGTAAGGGTTATTTCGAAGGAAGGGGTTCTTTTCGAAATAATCCCGTTTTTTTCTTGAAATACGGTATTTTGGAAAAACGGCCGGCTGCGATTATGCAAATGAAGCATGGGAAATTCAAATCCCCGCTTCATTTGTAATTTAGTTTGTCTGCATTTGCATTCCTCTCTCGAAAGAGGAATGCAATGTAGACATACCCCAACTGGCCAGTTGACTTCCCATGCAAAAAGGGAGTCTTAAAAACAATAGGAAAGTAGGAGTTTTTGGTCTTTGGATGGCACACCCGAGGGAAGGAACCAAAGACCCCAGAGTGAGGAACAGCCCTGGTTGGAAGGTTTGGCCAGGAAAGAAACAGTTTTAGGGTGAGTTTGTAATACGTTTATAATAGATTTGTACTGAAGTTTCAATGTAGAAGTAGCTAAGCGTTTTCTGTTATTTTGAGTTTGTAATCTACTTTGCTCTGCCTGTTCTCACTTATTACCATTTAAATCCTACTGCTTGTACTTAATAAAATCACTTTTATTTTCTATCAAGCCCAGGATGAATAATTATTACCTGGGGGAGCAATCAGTGTGTCCATTCCCCCTTTCATTGTTTAAGGGGACTTACTCAAATAATTCATTGGGGGTTTTGATCCCATTTGGGAAGTGGCATCCCAGGAAGCTAGGCCCAAAACTGCATTTTCCTTGGACCTGAAGAGATTCAGTGTCTGCATTGCTTCCTGGCGGGAGCGGGGGGAGAGATCTCAGCTCTGTGCCTTGGCTGGGGGAGACCAGGGAACTGGCCCAGCAGGACAGGGCAGCAAGAAGCCCCAGACAGCAAAAAGGAGGGTGGCAGTGGCCTTGTCAGCACCCCGGGAATCACCCCCAAGGGGTCGTCTGCGACCTCACCTCTTCACAATAAGTCTGTTTCTATTAACTGCTCCCCTAAAAGACCAAACCAAACCAAGACACTCTACTGCACTTGCAGTGCAACACTGGGGAGAGGATGAGAGAACAAAAATGTCCCAGAGGCATAGTCACGTCGCTTATTGCACTTCCAGACAGCACTCACATATTATGATGATGAGTTCAGTACAAGAACCCGAACAGGGCAGAATAGCTGGGTATTATTCATGAACCCTGTTTGGGAAATGCTTCAAGATCCTCTGATTGAAAAGTGCTATAAAATGCAAGGTATTGTTTGTGTTAACTTTGACTGAAAATATGGCTGCTTTGATTTTGAGTTCTATAAAAGAGAGGGCAATTTAGAAAAAAAATCTGTGCCATAGGCACCTTTTATTTTTAACACAGCATTTGACCCCTGTACCGCTGTAGTGCTTTTGACTTTGTATAGTCATTCCCAAATCATGTATATTTTGCCTTTATAGTTTTCTTTAAGCTGCAAATATTTGTTGTTAATTAACACTCGAAAAGTAACACTCAAAATTGCAGACTGCCCATGTTCCAACATACACCGGGATTAGTACTTTCAGCTCCAGAGTAAACCTGTTCAATTTGACAAATCTGTCAGAAACTGCCACTTACAAATGTAACGCTTTTGCCACTGTTAGCTGCTGTCAGAGCATACATCGGTTTAACTGAATGGTATAGCCCGCACTGTTCCACATTTGATGTATTGCTTTAGTCAGTAGATTGTACCAGCCACCATGTTAAATTCTTAATACTAGTCAAATTTGTTTCCTAAATAATCCCTTTCCTTTTCCCATGTGGTTCCGAGCCTGGAGGGCTTACAGAAAGGACTACTGATGACCCCTGTGCTCTCTGTATAGCTGGGATAATTCACTGTGAACAGTGACATTTCCAAGTCTGTGGAGAGATCTGTTTATGAAGAAAACATTGTTTCAATCCTAGAGGGACCACAGAGGAGGGAAAGGAAAAGGACTTGAAAAAGAAGTTATAATATGGCTTTTATGGAAGGAGATGAAAGGTGTGTTTTGTTCTCTCTCTTTCGCCTACATCAAAAATGCTGTTTACTTTGCAGAAGCAGCTACAAGATAGACTTTAAACATTGGCTGCTTTTGCTCTGTCCCTGCATTCAGAATAATATTGACAGGTGGAACAGGGATGATCGGGCTCGGGGACCCACAGTACCTCTATCCTGGTGAGGTGTGAAAGGGCTACATCATGCTGGTTAATTTTTGGACATTAAGATTTTCTTGGTGAATTATAAACTCTCTCTGGTCTGCTTGTTCCCTTTGCTACTCCTTTGAGCTAGATGAAGTTGGCTTTGCAAAATTTGGTGGTGATGCTTTGTCTTTTTTTCTGTTTGTATTTTATTTGGCAATACCAGGCCTGGGCTTCCCTTTATGTTGTTATAGAGATTTGGCAAGATCTTTTGGAGGACCCTGTTGGGGACATCTCAGGAGGCTGTAATCAGAGTCCCAGCTGTCTCAGCACCCAACTGAAAAGATGAAGCAACAGGCATAGGCTAGGGGTAGAGGTGTAGGTTACATCTACACTACAGCTGAAGTACACATATATGCATTAGCTTTAAGTGAGTTAGCACTCTAAGGCTAGGTCTACACTACAGTGGGAAGTCGACTTAAGATATGAAACTCCAGCTACGTTAATTATGTAGCTGGAGTCAATATATCTTATTTCACATTTCCATACTGTCCACACAGCAGGAGGTTGACAGGTGCAAACACTCCCATTGGCTTCCTTTTCTCCTTGTGAGTAGCAGAAGTACCGGCACTGATGGGGGCGCCCTCAGAGTTTGATTTATTGGGTCTTCACTAGGCCCACTAAATCAAACCCCGGAAGATTGACCACAGCAGTGTTGATCTTCCTTGTAGAGTAGACATGGCCTAAAAATAGCAGTCTGACTGCAGAAGCATGGACAGTTGTGCAAGCTAGCCACCTACATATATAGCTAGGATCTCAGACAGGATTGTACACAGGCAGCTAGCCTGAGCTGCTGCCAATGCTGCTGTGGCCACTCTACTTTTTTTAGCACACCAACTCCAGGTGTTTAACACATCTACCCTAGCTGGGAATTACACCTTGCTGCTGCATTGTACATGTCACAATATACTTACAAGCTAGACGAGCAACAGCTCAGGTTTCAGCATCCTTTGATGTAACCAGACAAAGTTTTCAAGTAACCTCCCTGACTTGGTCATGCTCTATATATGTACCACCAAAAGCAGAGAAACATTCGCTTTGCTGCTCTAGGGGGAGCATTCAGCCAATAACCTTATTAATTCAACAGAACTAAGAACCTTACATGAGCGACAGCATATTTACTCTGAGCAAGCTCTGACATGGCTGCTAGAAGGTAAAGCACTCTACTACTGGAGTTTGTAAGGACACTGTATCTTCCAGCAAAAATAGGCAAATTAGGATCTGATTCTTAATGTAAAATATCTTATGAGCAAACAAAATCAATAAAATAACCTTTATGAAGCTATGGCTATGCCTTATAAAGCAGCAGGAAAGGACACGATGTTTAAAAAAATTTTTTTTTTTACTTTACAATGAGAAGATTATCTATGGAAACAGTTATCAAGGAGGGGAAGAATACAGAGGATAGAGCCTGAAGTTCAGTGCATTCATCTAGTGTTACAGTAGCACAACTCCACTGAAATCTGCTGCAGTAATACGGAGAAGGCTTGGACCCTTAGAATCCTATTCAATCCTACTGACCTCTGTGGAATTTCAGCCACATGCCCAGGCCTGAAATAGTCCAATAGTGTTGGTATTATAATTACATGTTAGCTCACTTAGTATTCCATTAACGAAGTCTCTGTCTATGTCATGGTCACTGGTCTGCATTCTTTAAAGGGCTGATGTTCCTTTTGGATGTGACCAAATAATTGAAGGGCTTATTTGTGCTCAGTAAAGTTCCCATGGCACCTAACATTAAATTATTTAGCCTTTGTAGACCCCAGGTATTACGTCAGATCCTATTTTGGCTTAGATGCCTGTTTCAACAAACAGTCTTATCTAATTTCCTTAGGTATCTTTAATGGGCCTGAGCTTATGAAGTAGGTTCATGCACACTGAAACTCACACATCTTTTGGTGTCATAAATTGGGCAACCAAAATCTAATGTACTCCAAATTCATTTGGAAAATTTAGGGCCATATTTCTAGATAGGACTATTTCATACATTTGGGTGGTTGTAGTCATTTGACTTTTGATCTTATTTCTCCTCATGCATCCATGATACACAAAATACACTCCTAGAATGACTTATTTATGGAAGACATATCATGTGTTATGCTCTAACAGTAGCTATCATTTTCTAAAAGACTGGCTGACAACACATTGAATACTTTGGAAATTATTATATTAATAGCTAGTTTTGGTTACAAAATATAGAAATATACTATGGATTTCTATTCCCCTACTTTTCATTATTTCAGACATTTAATAAGATCAGTCTCTTAAACTAGGCTTTAAACATTCATTTCTACTATTTATTTCTCCATGAGCATGCCTGGTCCACGAGATTTTTAGGAAGCCAATGAATATGGATGAATTTGGCCCAGTCTTATATTTTCATATCATGTTCATAGCAACCGGTTGTCTGTTGGGCAGCTATTTACTTCCCTTGAAAGGGGATTAATTGGATGATCTACATGGTCATTACAACTGTAGCTGTACATGACAATACCATATATAAAAAACAATGAGGAGTCCTGTGGCACCTTAAAGACTAACAGCTTTAATCTTTAAGGTGCCACAGGACTAAGATTAGTGTTCCTTATAACCCCAGGCACCTACAAACTGATTGTTTATTCATTTGTCCCAGTATCTTTCCACATATCAAAGAGAGTTGACTTGTCTGTAAGTTCCCAGGTTCATTTAGTTCCTCATTTTAGTCATTAGTACTATCTTGTGGCTATGAAGGTACTCTTTTGCTAGGATCTCAGATGAGAACTGGTGTACAACACCTGGTTTGTTATGGCTGCAAAAGCTGAGCAAGGAACCAATGGTTAACATTTGTCCCCAAGCATTTCTTATTTCATTAGAAAAGGCAGCTGAGCAAATTTTAGAATGTCTTGGTGCTCAACATCTTGAAACAACCCTATCTCCTCCACAAAGTGCTTTAATGTCCATTCTCTCACTCAGACTCACTATTTCCAGGAGTTAGAGATATTCCTCTCTTCCCATTTGACAGTTTGGGACCTGAGATACAGAGAAGGGAAATGACCTATCCCACATCACACAGCAAGGCGATGGCACAGCCAGAGAGAAAAGGCAACAGTTCATTCTCTAACCAACAGATAACAAGCTCTCCAGAGGCAGGGAAGTATTGAGATGCTAGAAAAAATTTCACTGAAACAGTTTTCTGTCAGAAAATCCCATTAAGATTAAACCAATTTGGGTTTTTTTTGGAATGATAAATTGATTTGGAGAAGGCAAAACAAGAGCCTCTCCTGTTTGTCACAGTGTAAAATTGTCTCATTGCACACAAAGAGGAGACACTTTGATCTAGCGAACGAGATAAGATGATTCAGTCTTGGCTAACTAGCTGCTCTTCTTAATGTTTTAAAAATAATGTAATACAAGTAAAATAGAATATTTCAGCTATTATACTGCAGAGCCACATTTATTGAACCTAACTGGGACTTAGGCCAGATCGGATAATCACAAATTCGAATAAGCTAGAGAATGGGAAAATGAGAGGTTGCATCATCATCTGGCACCCACAGAAGAAATCGGTTGCTTCTGGACCTGTGTCTGCTGGTTGTTCAGTTAATACAGAGAACCAGATAATGGAGGATTAGATAAATGGCGTTTTCCTGCATTATGTCATAATCGGCCATGACTCAGCATGATAGGATATCTCATATTATGCTGTTACTAGTGACACTCTCAAATGGACTTTCACAGCTCCTTACCCTCCCCCTGCCATGATGTAGGTAGGAGAGGATTCTCTCTCTCTCTCTATAAAAATTTTTTCCTGCTGGGAGACAGTATGATGTCATCACGCTCTCATGCTCTCTGGCTGTGAAAGTGAAAAAGGCCAGAGAGAGGGGGATTGGTGAGCATAGAGCACAGCCTGCTAGCTATCCCTAATTGACAGAGAAACTAAGGCTGAGAAAGATGAAGGCCCAGAGGGACTTGCCATACCTTGATGCTGCCAGTCAGTGCCTGAACTGGGAATAGCACCCAAGAGTCCTGATTTTCAAACTAACCACCAGTCTTGAATTTCATATACTGAATGATCAGAATAAAGTCATCTCAAATGACCAACAACAACAGTTCATAGTAAATATTCAGCAAGTATTTTAAAGGAGCTAGATCATTAAAGAGAATCTTGAACTCCTCAAAGACAGTTAATGGAGAGAAGCAGCAAAATTCATCAACCATCTGATTGGTTTTGGCATATTTGCTTGATCTTAAAGGAGAGCAACAAATTCCTGAGTCTCTTCCCTGTCACTAGTTCCCCAGATGGCCAAGGTCACCAGTGGGGATCATTGTCAGAGTTCTCTTGCAGTCACACCTATTTCTCAGGCCCTCCCATGGTGAGAACTGGAGAGTAACCTCCTTCCCTCCCCAGTGGAGGGAGGGGGGAGCAGGGAAAAGAGAAACGAAAAAAAAAAAGACAAACCTCTGTGTTCCCAGTGATTCTAAGGAACAATGGCCTATGTGGGAAAAATTCTCTCACCTTAATCTAATATATTCCATGACTAGAATTTGGGGGGACATCAGATGAATCCTGCTGAATTGGTACCAAATCTCTCTGAGGCCTGGTCTCCACTTACCAAGAGATCAAAACTGTGGAAACTGATGTCCCGGGGGTCGATTTAGTGGATCTTGTAAGGACTTGCTAAATCAACTGCTTATTGTGCTCCTGTTGAATACACCAGGTTGCGAGGAGTAAGAGAATTCAATGACAGAGTTTCTCCCATTGATGCCCCGCAGTGGGGATACTGCAGAAATTCAAACTAAGGTTGACCCCAGCTATGCTATTCAAGTAGCTGGAGTTGCATACCTTTGTTTGACTTTGCCCTTTAGTGTAGACCTGGCCTTAGTTTTTTATCTTCTGAATAGGACCAGGTGGATCTTCCTTGTGCTTACATACATGAACCTAAACAGAGGAGGAGACCACAAGAGGAGGCCCTGAGAAGGAGACCGCAAGAGGAGACCCTGAGAAGGAGACTCACTGTAGGAAAGACATGAGGGGAGTCTCTGAAATTGCCCCTGCCCTGCAGCCTGTCCTGCGTAGCTGTTATCAGGATCTCTCTGTGAGGTCATTGCCTCCCAACCTCCTTTGACCAATAAACTGAGATGCTGCAAAAGGCCCTTATGATGTCACTGCCACACCCACCCTGCTCTTCAGGGCTCATGTCCTGCCCCAGCCAGTCCTTTCAGATGCCTGAACAGTTCCTCCTGTCTCACCCCACTTACTCATTGTTAGTTCTGAGGATCAAACAGGTTACACATGAAAACACCAGAGGCTGCTCAACATCCCACGTAGCTTTTCATAGGTGTGTAGACTTTAAGGCTAGAAGGCACCATTGTCTCATTGAATCTGATGCCCTTTCATATCTCAGGCCTTCTCTATAGCACAAGAGCTAGTTTTTGACCAAACACAGTCCAGAAAGGCATTTAGTCTTCATTAAAAGACGTCCAGAGATAGAGAAACCACCAATTCCCCTGGTAGTTTGGAAGGAACTGACAGAGTGAGGAGAAGGGAACTGACCCTATGACCATACTCGTGAGTCTGTAACGTAACACACATGCACAGTTGAACTGCACTGAGGACATACAAGCAACCTTAATTCTGATGATTTGTAACATTTGAAGACCTGGTTGTGACGGGGTGGCGAGGTCCCCGCTGCTGGAGCCCACCACCTCCCGCACTTGCTGAGACGCCGCAGAGGTGCTTGGCGGAGAAAAGACAGCCCTGCCGCGATGGCGGCGGTGTGGGGCTTGTTCAGGCGCGGCTCCCTGCGTAAGTGTAGAGGCGGCCGCTGGCAGGCAAAGCCTCCCGGCAGCTGCGCAGGTGCGGGGGGGCTGGGCAGCGAAGGAGCAATCAGGCGTGGGCTCTTCAAAAGGAGAGCGCTGGACGCTGAGGAGCCGAAGGGCCAGGCAGAGGAGAGGATGCCGAGCTGGCCAGAGCCGCCAAGGGGCTGGCCTGAAGAGCAGCAGGACCATACGGAAGAGCCAGGAGCTGGGCAGATGCCCCGAAGAGTTGAGTCAGACGGAGAGGAGGAAGTGGCCCAGGACAGGGCACAGGAAAGCCTGTGGGTTGGTGAGTTAAGGGGCGAACCCCCACCAGCCGAACAGGTGAGGATCACCTGTTTTTAGAGTCTTGGGCTGGGACCTGGAGTGAGGGCGGGCCCAGGTCCTCCTCCCCTCCAACGCTGATAACCTCTCTCCGGCTAACCGGGCACGTCAAGCTGGGGGCTGAGGATCAAGGGACCTTGATATTGGACTAAGGTTGCAGGGTAAGCACGCAGGGTGCTGGGAAAAGGGATCTCGGAGTAGTTAGGATTACTAGTAAGCACGGGGGTCGGTCCTGATGATGAGACCCTATGTGGTCTGAGGGGCACACTCTGGGACACTGGTCTACACATAGTTCTTTGTACTTGTATAACTATTTTGGATAGGGATGAATTCATTAATTCATTTTTACCTAAACAGTTGCCCCAACACAACCTATACCAACAGAGCAAGAGAAATTGTCACCCCATGGGAAAAGTGACACTCAGTTACTTGGCTGGCCTTCAGATGCTCTGGTGATGGGCATCAAGTGAAAAATCTGGATAAATAGCTTCTGTATTCCATGTAGGCTAATGAATGTCCATGCTAAGATATCATGGAGTTGCTTGACTCTTTAGGGGAGTCTGGGCCCAGGCTACCCTATGAGAAGCTAATTTAAAAGGAAAGAGCCCACATATGCAGTTGATTCTTTATCAGGAATAATCAAAGGCCATCAGGACTCAGTTGCAAGATGGTATCTAGGAGACAGGTACTCTGTGTGGCTGGAGGAGAAGGAGAGAGCTATAGTCAATTAAACTCTCTAAGCCATCAGGTAAAATGATGGCGTGAGAAGGGGACAACCTTTTCCCCCAGCTCAGCCAGTCAGCATTAAGATTCTGAGGGGAAGGAAGCTGGGGTTCCTTACCAGTAAGTGAAATCACTGGAAAATCTGAAAATTAAATGAACATAGTGTGGCAGGATTAGCTTTGGATGCAATGCTAGTGTATAGATGCATCATCCATAAGCTCAATCATCAGAAATTAATTCACTTCAAAGGACTTAGTATAACCTACCAAGCTGCATTCCCTATAATTTGTTTATGTTGCTTTCTGGAGTTGAAGGACACGCTTCATCTTCTCCTTATTTGTGATTTAATTTCAAAGGTCAGACAGACCAACTTTAAAGTAAAAGCTTGTAGTCCTGGCTGCTGTAGCATATTGGTCACCCTAGGAATGATTCATTCCCTAGAGATATAATGATCATTTTTCAGCGACAGTGACTATTCATTCATGTTCTCTAGAGACTCCTTGGTTTATTTTCAGCCTATCAAGTACACATATAAGATCTCTTTTCAAAGAGACGAGTACCAGTGAAATTCTTCTGCTGGTTTAGTCCTGCTAACTGCAAGCAGGGGATTTTAAAATATTCCCTGAGTTTAGCTATGATTATAGAACCATATAGTGCATAAATTGTGATCATTATAATGTGAAGCTTTCATCCTAGATTGAAGTAGCATCTGTCCATTATCATGTCTTGGAAATCTTGATTGATAAAGGATCTAGATCTCTTTTTAATTACTGTATAATGTACTTGGCAAAGGTTAATATTTTGCATCAGGAAATAGATGAGGCTATAATTCCTGCAGCTAATGCAGAGAAGGGTGTAGAAATCAGACTTCTGCTTGCTTACACCTTTCAAGATTAGAGAAAACATAGATTTTAGAAACCAAGCTATTTACTATTTTTATGAGAAATATGGAAGGTTATAAAAAGAAAGCTTATTGTCTTTGAATGGTATGAACTACAAAGAAATTAACATGCATTCATTTATTTAGCAAATTTCTATCTCCTAAAAAAGGGGAAAAAATCAAAGTTGGTACAGGCTGAATGTCTCTAGTTCAGCACTCTCTGGTTTGGCAACATCCGTGGTCCAATATGAATTTAGTTAGCTGTATGTCCACTTATCATGGATGTGGCCAATTTTCTCACGGTCCCATAAAGTCTGTTCACCTCAGGAAGAGAAGCGGAGATAAAATTTCTCAATGGTTTAAATGACTGCTTCTTGGAGCAGCTGGTGCAGGAACCCACAAGGGGAGAGGCAATTCTCGATTTAGTCCTGAGTGGAGCGCAGGATCAGGTCCAGGAAATAACCGTTACAGGACCGCTTGGGAATAGTGACCATAATATAATAACATTCAACATTCCTGTGGTGGGAAGAACACCTCAGCAGACCAGCACCCTGGCATTTAATTTCAAAAGGGAATTACACAAAAATGAGGAGGTTAGTTAAACAGAAATTAAAAGGCACAGTGACTAGAGCCAAATCCCTGCAAGCTGCATGGAAACTTTTTAAAGACACCATAATAGAGGCCCAACTTAAATGTATACCCCAAATTAAAAAACATAGCAAGAGACCTAAAAGAGTCACCGTGGCTTAACCACCATGTAAAAGAAGCAGTGAGGGACAAAAAGGCATCTTTTAAGAAGTGGAAGTCCAATCCTAGTGAGATAAATAGAAAGGAACATAAACACTGTCAAATCAAGTGTAAAAATGTAATAAGAAAAGCAAAAGAAGATTTTTGAGAACAGCTGGCCAAAAACTCAAAAGAAATAACAAAATGTTTTTAAGTACATTAGAAGCAGGAAGCCTGCTAAAAACCTGTGGGTCCCCTAGAGTCCGAACTATAAAAGCGCAATCAAGGGGCGATAAAGCCATTGCGGAGAAACTAAATGATTTCTTTGCTTCAGTCTTCACGGCTGAGGATGTTGGGAGATTCCCAAATCTGCACCGTCCTTTGTGGGTAATGAATCTGAGGAACTGTCCCGGATTGAAGGCGTCATTAGAGGAGGTTTTGGAACAAATAGAAAAACTTAATGTTAACAAATCTCCGGGACCGGATGGCATTCATCCAAGGGTTCTAAAAGAACTCAAATGGGAAATTGCTGAACTATTATCTGTGGTTTGTAACCTATCCCTTAAATCGGCTTCCGTACCTAATGACTGGAAGGTAGCCAACGTGACACCAATATTTAAAAAGGGCTCTAGAGGCGATCCGGGCAATTACAGACCGGTAAGTCTAACTTCAGTACCGGGCAAATTAGTCGAAACAATAGTAAAGAATAAAATTGTGAAGCATGTAGAAGAACATAATTTGTTGGACAAAAGTCAACATGGGTTCTGTAAAGGAAATCCTGTCTTACTAATCTATTAGAGTTCTTTGAAGGGTTAACAAACATGCGGACAAGGGAGATCCAGTAGATATAGTATACTTAGATTTCCAGAAAGCCTTTGACAAGGTCCCTCACCAAAGGCTCTTGTGTAAATTACATGGCCATGGGATAAGAGGAAGGTCCTTTCTTGGATTGAAAACTGGTTAAAGACAGGAAACAAAGGGTAGGAATAAATGGTAAATTTTCAGAATGGAGAGGGGTAACTAGTGGTGTCCCCCAAGGGTCAGTCCTAGGACCAATCCTGTTCAACTTATTCATAAATGATCTGGAGAAAGGGGTAAGCAGTGAGGTGGTAAAGTTTGCAGATGATACCAAACTGTTTAGGATAGTCAAGACAGAAGCAGACTGTAAGGGACTCCAAGAAGATCTCACCAGACTGAGTGATTGGGCAACAAAATGGCAAATGAAATTTAATGTGGATAAGTGTAAAGTAATGCACATTGGGAAAAATAACCCCAACTATACGTACAGTATGATGGGGGCTAATTTACGACAAATCAGGAAAGAGATCTTGGAGTTATCGTGGACAGTTCTCTGAAAACTTCCACACAGTGTGCAGCGGCGGTCAAAAAGGCAAATAGGATGCTAGGAATTATTAAGAAAGGGATAGAAAATAAGACCCAGAATATCTTACTGCCCCTGTATAAAACTATAGTACGCCCACATCTTGAATACTGTGTACAGATGTGGTCTCCTCACCTCAAAAAGATATTTTGGCCTTGGAAAGGGTTCAGAAAGGGCAACTAAAATGATTAGGGGTTTGGAACGGGTCCCATATGAGGAGAGGTTAAAGCGACTGGGACTTTTCAGTTTAGAAAAGAGGAGACTGAGGGGATATGATAGAGGTGTATAAAATCATGAGTGGTGTGGAGAGGGCCGATAAAGAAAAGTTATTTATTAGTTCCCTAAATAGAAGAACTAGAGGACACCAAATGAAATTAATGGGTAGCAGGTTTAAAACTAATAAAAGAAAGTTCTTCTTCACACAGCGTGTAGTCAGCATGTGGAACTCCTTGCCAGAGGAGGCTGTGAAGGCTAGGAATATAACAGAGTTTAAAGAGAAGCTAGATAATTTCATGGAGGTTAGGTCCATAAAAGGCTATTAGCCAGGGGATAAAATGGTGTCCTTGGCCTCTGTTTGACAGAGGCTGGAGAGGATGGCAGGAGACAAATCGCTTGATCATTGTCTTTGGTCCACCCCTCTGGGGCACCTGGTGCTGGCCACTGTCGGCAGACAGGATACTGGGCTAGATGGACCTTTGGTCTGACCCGGTACGGCCGTTCTTATGTTCTTATGTTCTTATGTTTGTTTACAGCCACCAGTCCTGACTTTCAGTGTTCTGTGCTGTTATTTAGCTCTAATTTACACCTAAATGTTTTCTAAGGCCAGGCCTACACTAGATCTGGAAGGTTGGGTTAAGGTATGCAACTCCAGCTACTTAAAATACATAGCAAAACTTCCATCAGCTGCCCATACTCATCGAGACTTCAAGGAGTACTGGTGCCTTCTGGAGCTACCCTCAACATTTGATTTGACTTAACTAGACCTGCTAAATTGAACACCAGAAACTCTATCGCTGGAGCTGCAAGTGAATATGTGGCCTAAGAGTCTAGTAAACAGTGAAAGTATTGGTAATGAAATTATGCCAGTTTAGCCACATTTATCTGAAAAAGTGAAGTTTAAAATGTGGCACAGGTTCCACCTTACATTGAGAACAAAGATGTCTGCAAATTCTGCCAGTCAAATGAACCACACATTATATCAATAGCCCTGAGTAATGCTAAATATATCATGAGATGTCATCACAATCTATCTATGGTTCTTTCTTTTTCCATCTTTTAGCATGTTTTGAAGATTATGTCATGACGTTTTTTCTGGTTCTCTGTGTAATTAAATAGCATTTTATACACTGTATAAACATTTACTTAGTTTAACAATTCTAGCAAGAGAACTTGCAAGCTCTTAATTGCTAAGACATGTAAGAAAGTGTTATAGTGTGATAATTTTATACATTTAATTCATTTGCTAGATAAGATTTAAAGTTGAGGATTTTCAGGATCATAAGGATAATATTCGCTCTCGAGTGCTTTAGTGTGGTTTTAAAACATCTCTAAAGATTAACAGGGAATGGATGGTTTTGAGGATTAGTACTAAGATACAGTTATTTTCAACTCCTAGATTTCTCCTTAATATCTACCCTATATCTCTAGATGCCCAAACTTGTCATTTGACATCTTTTCACTGGTTAGAGCTCTGTCTCAAATGCACAAAAAAGAAAAAGCTTGAAAGGAGGCACTAATTGGTATCATCTGGCCAGTGGCAGCAGAGAGGAAATAGACTGAAATGGCATGTAGATTAAACTATCCTTGGCTCGCAAGAGGTGATCTCTCCTGCTTGGACTTGTGTGGTCTAGTTGGTATTATCATTATATCTGTTATGTAAACACAGTGGAGCTGACAGCCCCTGGGCAAGGTGGGGGAGGTGGCTCTGCACTCCTGGAAGGGATAGTGCTGAGGGCAGCCACCCTCTCTGTGCCACCTGGAGCACAGTGCACCCTACCCCCAGCCCTTAGTGCTGCCTGGAGCATGTGGCACAGCACTACAGCGTGATTGAAAGGAATCTAGGCCTCTTTGAATCACCAGGCCCTGGGGCAACTCCCCCTTTACCCTCTATTGGTGGGCCTGTGTAAACATATAGAGGACATCAAAGATGATGGGAGGAGACAATAAATGCCCTTTTTATTGAGGAATATCATGACTTCACTTAGAATTGTCATGAAAGATGCCAGTTTTACAGGAGCACTTTGAGGAATATTTGGGATCTTTCATCCTGTTTGGTTAGAGTTGCTGAGCAAGGATATCAATTAATTGTGAGACAGACAAAAACTCTCTGGTTCTGGGGTACTTGGGTAAGTACAATTTGCCTACTAACCATTCTTTCCTGTAGTTTCCATTGGGGAGAGAATTCCTCTACGTTTCTTATCTTAAGCCGTTGGGTGGCATTGTTGGGCACTGTCATGGCCCTGAATCTATCTATTACGTGGATGAATTGAAGATTGTAGTCCCCTGAGCTGCCTGTAAAAACTGCTTACCAGGGCTAAAACCATTTTAAATAAACCTATTTAAAATGCAAGAGGACGAGAAAGGCATTTGTGTGTGTGGCAGTTCCCATTCAGAGAACAATTATCTATTACATTGCTTTTGTATTTTGTTAGGCAAATTGTCAACGTGATTAACTTTATTCAGGTCCAGCTGCCTCTGGAGTTGGAGCTGTGTAAAAAACAAGTCATGCCGGGATCCAAGCAAAAGCAAGAGGCAGCCTGATCTGACTGAGCACTCACATCTCTCATTGGCTTTAGTAAGAGTTGCGGGTATGTAGCACGTCTGCAAATCTGACTAGAAGGCAGCTCTGCTCAGAATCAGAATGGGCGGATTATGAGTCACTGAAGGGTTGTGCCTCCCAAGCTGCCAAGTTGATCTGTATCAGAGAAGGAACTCTGGGAGTTTACAGAGAGACCAGCATCTGTTTCCCAGAGTCACTATTTGTTTAGCCTTTACTGCCAGGATGCACGTGAGGTTCTCTTGCATTAGTTATATGTCAGTAGAAGAAAAAATAGGGATTTGCTCCTCAATTTGCTAATGCAGTTGTGTTGTCTGGGTGACTCTGAAACTGGGATCCAACTACCAAGAGTCCAGTCTGCACAATCGTCTCCAGAGGGGATATTATTTCTAACCCTAGCAGGAGGCAGGGGCATCGCTACAGGCTGACCCAAACTCCAGACTGGGATCTACCTGAGAAAAGAAATTATGACCATTCTCCTCCATCCCCGCTCTCCCACAGTGACTCCCAACACCACATGATTCCTAGTCCATGATCTCCCCCAACTCATTATCTGGAATTTTGTACCTGACAGCCCTTCAGACACACTAACTGTATTCCAGCCACAAATATCCATTCCCCCCTTTACAAAGCTTCCTCAGATCCTCACACGCCCTCAACAGATGCTTAGTTCCCAGTGATCCTCCCTCTCTGCAATACCCCCAAACAAGCTCCAAGCTATCAGCAGTGCTGCCACCTGTCCTCACTGATTCTTCTGCTCAACACACACTCCCACCAGGCCCATGAAGTTCCTGGTTCCTTTTTTCTCCATGACAGGTTTGTCACGCTCCAAAACCTCCTCCCCCTAAATCAGTAACATTTCCCAGTTCTCTCCCAATGTCCTACCCTTGCTAACAGAATACATTGCTGAGTGTCTGTATGATGCCTTCTTGTACCTCTGGCTTGATATCTGAGTGTTATGTGGCTTTCCCATAGGCTTCTGTATGCCAGCATGTGACATATTTGTGTCTGGCTGACAGAATCTATCAAACTCTGTAAGTGTTATACCCATAATCCTGATGGTGGAGTGTTTGGCAGAAAGAAGTTTTTCACTTTTCTAACTGATCCTTGTTAACAAGCATGGCGAAGGTTTTAATTTCGGAAGGGCTTTAGATAGTACAAAGGCCAGTTTGCATAGAGCAAATCAATTACCAAGGAATAAAGGATATAGTTAATAATACAAATAATTAGTGACGCCTGCTGTTTGTCAGGATTTTTTTCTCTCACTGACCATGTCATAAATCATTATTTAAAACTTCTATCCAGTGTGAACCAGCCACCAGAGGGCGATGTAAGCTCATCACTTGAGTGCTTCAGGCAACAGCTGGATGAAAGCAAAGGAAAGATGTTTGCAATGACACCACTTTTCCATCCCTCACGACCTGCATTTAATCTGTGAACATCAAGAAGCTGCCCTGGTAGCCATCTTTGGCCATAGTGGTGTGTTGTCAGGAGAGAGAAGAGAAGGAGAAAGAAGAAATTAGTAAATAATAAAATAGAGGCACATGGGCAAAATAAAATAAAAACACCAGAGAGGAGGGACAAGTTTCCAGGACATCACCTAGCTTGATAAATCCTCACTGTAGACACTTTTGATTGGGAGGCTAAGGTGAAGATGGCTGAGATCCAGTCAGGTAGAGTAGTAACCCAAGGTATTTAAACTTTGATAAACACCACTGGAATTTGGGATCGAAAATTGGTACATTATAATTGCTGACTAGAAACCAGTCATAAGGATTGGATTTTGAAAAGCTGCATGTGATATTGATGGTGTGTAACTCAGTGCTTTGGAAAATAGCACCCTAAAATGTTGAAATCATCCCGTCAGTAGAATTTCTGAGCATATGCAGATTTCCTCTAAACCAGAGTTCTCCTGAAGGACTGTATATTTGTCACATTCATATTATAAAACAGAAGGGCAAATGACTAGCTGTATTTTACATACAGCACTGCTTTGACTTGTGTATGTTAATTAATTACAAAATACCATTATAATCTACCCAATCCACTTAGCACAATCAAAATGGCTTTGAAGGGCTTTGATACAGTAGCTGTAAACAAATGAGACAACAATAAATGCCCAATTAACAAATACATTGCAGGATTTTGTGTCACTCCACTGCAAACAAACAAGGAAGAGAGAAAAAATCCCCCACCACAGCATGCTTTACATCGAGCAAGAAGAAAAACTCACTTAAAGCTGTTGTAAAACTTAAATTATTCATTTAATCCCCAAGAGGTCATTAAAAATCCTCTTTCAACCTATCACAGAGGAGAAAATTTCTTGTTCTTGGGCCGAGGAAGCTTAATTCCAAAGGAATATAAAATCTGAAAAAGACCTGAGAACATTTTTAGTCTTGTGGCTTTCAACGTCTACAATGGCACGAGTAGGGATAATGGGATACATGGTGTTTGGAAGTCATGCACTCCTTACGTTCGAACCAGAAGGTAAAAACGTTCTTCAACAGGGCCAGCAATATGCTGGACTTCATCTCAGAGTCTGTGGACTAAGCATTTGTACATGCAAGGGAATACCTCTAGGTGCACAGGGCATGGAGTATGTTCAGCAGCCCTCAATGGGGTGCTCCCCTGTACATCTGCAATACATGCTACAATACACGTTCTACAAGATTATACCCTAAAGAGTCAATTGAGCCTTGTAACTTTTATCAGGGGTGCAGATTTTCCACACAACATAGTTATGCTGACCTAACCCTCCATATAGACAGTGCTAGGTTGATGGGAGAGCTTCTCCTGTTGACATAGGTAGTCTCTCTGGGAGGTGGATAAACTACACTGACAGGAAAAGCTCCCCTGTCAGCATAGGAACATATGCACTGAAGTGTAACAGTGGCAATGCAGCATTTTAAGTGTAGACCTTCTTTTGGACTCTGTGGAATAATAGTCAGTTTTTAAAAAATGCTATAAGTTGTATATAAAACTCCAACTGGTCTGTGATGGCGCATCTATTTGGAGAAAGTGCTTTTACTTAGGTAACGCACATACCCATCAACTCTTATTTCACCTCCTCTCTATAAGGTATCTTGCTACATACTGCTGGGCTCTTTCCAGACCGGAAACAAACTGGCACCACATCCTAATATGGTCAAGTTATTGCCTCAGATTTATTAACACAACACAACATATGGGACAGTCCCAAAAGGGCTTTCTCTTACTGCTCTCAACCACCAGAAAAGGGGATGCACCGTTCCATTGAATACCTGTCTGGATCCTGTGACAGGCAAGTAGTCTTTAGCCCTTTCCTGGTGGTTTAACCCTGTCAAAACTAAGGCCATGTCTTCACTTCCCAGAAGATTAACACTGCGGCAGTTGAACTTCCAAAGTTCGATTTAGTGGGTCTAGCCTGTCCCAGAGAGGCATAAGAATCTTGCCCAAAACGGTGTTTTTGCGCAAAAAACCCCCCAGCCACACTGCTTCTTTTTGTGCAAAAACCCCTTGTGCAAAAAGAAAAGGCAAAAAATATGCTAATGAGATCACGACTTAAGCTAATGAGTCCCTCATTAGCATATTTTCTGCCAGAAGAACTGGCAGCAAAGACGAAGCCTCAGTGTAGACATGGGCTCAGTTCCTTCTCAAGGACTTTTATTCCCTTCTGCCTCCCCCAACCCCTAACTCCTTCTGCTCTAAATGGCAAACTCAGCTGATGGGAGGAATTCACTCCATGACCTGTTTTAAGGAGAGTGGGGGTGAGTAACAGCAAAGTCCTTTCACATCAGGACATGACAACCCTTCAGAGGTGAAAGGGAGCTGATATGGGCCGGTATGGCATAGCGTTAAGAAATGCCCATTGGTACCAGCCCGGCAGCATTTTAACATCACTGGCCTTATGCCCCCATCTGTGGCCCTGTGGTAGGGTCTGGCAATGGCAAACACATAATTATAGGTGTTTATCAGCAGGATGGTGATACTGTAGCAGTTTAATGTTGCTGCCAACAGGGAAAGGGGCAAAACTAGGCAGCAACATTAAAGCGCTGCTGCGACGGGGCTGCTGGACCCTATTGGCAGGGCTGCCGACAGGGGGTCCCTGACTGCCAATGGGGGAGGGAAGGGGCAGCTACCCTAGGGGCCTGACAGGCTCCTGGCTACCACCACTATTACCGCAGCAGCAGCTAGTGCCCCAGGCCCTTTAAATCACTGCCAGAGCCCTGGGCAGCGTGTACCTGGCAGTACTGAAGGGCTGGCTGGGGGATGCTGTCTCCCCAGCTCTGCCCCTTCCAAGGCCCTGCTCCTTCTCAATGCCTGGAACCTGGCCCTTGTACTGGAAGGATTTTTAAATTACTTTCACCCCTAAATACCTTTTGCTGAAGACCAGCATTTCACGCGTGCTGCCTGTGAAAACAGCATTGAAAATAGAAGGGCCATTGTCTCAACAATTTAATTATGATTTAAGTGGATTAAATGTCTCTCTCTTGTCTGGGGATTTACATGGTTAGAGAGGTTTACAGTGCAAATGCTCAACTATTACCTTACAGCATGACGTACAGGTGCTATAAGCGAGATTAATGCAGGCAGTACTTTGCAAGCAACTGTTCCATAAAGTCTAAAGACTCAACACATTCTTATAATATAATTCCTCTTTTAAAAACACTAACAGGTGAGCCAGATGGATTCCAAGTATGTGTTTGTCATTCTTCTGCTGAGGCATGGGTCCTTATCATGAGCTGGCACCTGCTATGTCAATGTCATAGGACTTTCTTTCTAATTAGTCCTGGCTCACCCCGGGTAGTAAACTGGTCTCTCAGGTCCCTATTATTGCTTTCACAAGCTGTGTTAGGTAAGTACCCTAACTCTGTATATAATAGAAACTCAGAGTTTAGAACCTCAGAGTTATGAACTGACTGGTCAACCACATACCTCATTTGGTACTGGAAATATGGAAATAAGCAGCAGGTCAGACCTCTCCTCCCCAAAAAACAACTAACTAACTAACTATCCAAACAAATACAGTACAGTGTTGGGTTAAACATAAAATACTAAAAGAATAAAGGGAAAGTTTGACAAAAAGATTTGACAAAGTAACATGTGTGGCTGACTTGAGGCAAGAAAGTACTTTTTTGCTAGTGAAGATGTGCCCCAGAATATTCCTTCCTGTATTGCACGATTGCATCTATTGAAGTAAGATGTTGATTCAGGAACAGGGCTAAAGGAAGTGAATTATCTCCCTGCCTGGGAAAACAGCATTGAAAATAGAAAGGCTGTTGTCTAGAAAGTTTAATTATGATTTAAGTGGATTAGGCTGAAATGTTTGTCGCTCAGTCAATTACTTAGTGCAGGCAGATGCAATTTCCACCAATATTCTCACTCCCCAGTGGCACTTTGATCTAACTGACTGCAGAATGAATTGCACTGAATTGCTGAGTAATCTTAGCAATATAGATTGGCCACAGGCACTCTGGGTTTTCCCCAGTAGTGAATTTTGAAGCATGACTGCATGGAGCACAGCTTTTAAACTGGTCATCCTGGGTGTATATTGTATATATAATGCTGGGGCTGATCAATGAATAAATTTGTGGGGTACTCAGCATGATTAGGCATTAAGGTGGAAAGAAGCAGGAAGAATAAATCATAGAAGATTAGGGTTGGAAGAGATCTGCAGACATTAACTAGTCCAACCCCCTGCTCAAATCAGGACCAACCCCAACTAAATCATTCCAGCCAGGACTTTGTCAACCTTCACCTTAAAAACCTCTAAGGGTGGAGATTCCACCACCTCCCTAGGCAACCCATTCCAGTGCTTCACCATCCCCCTAGTGAAACAGTTTTTCTTAATATCCAACTTAGACCTCCTCCACTGCAACTTGAGACCATTGCTACTTATTCTGTCATCTGTCATGACTGAAAACACCCTGGCTCCATTCTCTTTGGAACCCTCCTTCAGGTGGTTGAAGGTTGCTATCAAAAAATCCTCCCAGACCCGCCTTTTTCTTCTCTTCTGCAGACTAAATAAGCCCAGTTCCCCATGAGTCATGTGCACCAGCCTTCTAATAATTTTCATTGCTCTCTGCTGGTCTCTCCTATTTGTCCACATCCTTTCTGTAGTGTGTGTATGGGAGGGGAGAACTGGATGCAATACTCCATATGTGGCCTCACTAGTGCCAAATAGAGGGGAATAATCACTTCCCTCGATCTGCTGGCAATGCTCCTACTAATGCAGCCCAATGCACCATTAGCCTTCTTGGCAATAAGGGCACTCTGTTGACTCATAGGCAATGTCTTGTCCACTGTAATCCCCAGGTCCTTTTCTGCAGAACTGCCACTTAGCCAGTCAGTCCCCACCCTGAAGCAGCGTAAATGAACAGAAGCAACAAAGAATGTGTCTGCATGAAA
The DNA here is from genome assembly GCA_019425775.1 of Rafetus swinhoei. NCBI lineage: Eukaryota > Metazoa > Chordata > Testudines > Trionychidae > Rafetus > Rafetus swinhoei. The sequence goes on along the minus strand of CM033437.1, from coordinate 24,253,813 downwards.
AAGTCCCTAGTAAAAAAGGAAATAAATGAAATACCACCCCACATCCACATAATATCAAGTTCATAAATAGCATTTTATACCCATAGATCTGGAAATAGGATGCAAATGATATAAATATAATTATCCCTATTTCACAGATGTCTCTTTATTTGCTCCTAAATTTAATTCAGGATGTTCTCTTAAAAGGCCTACTTCAGCCAGGCCATAACTATTGAGAATGCTGCGTCTGCCCCTCTCCCTCCTCACTGCAGCTGAAATCAGCCTCTGCACTTCCATTAGCAAGCAGTGCAGGGAGGTATTTCCATTGTAGGGCCCTCCATTTTGAATCTCCCTTGTGTGGCTGGTGGAGTCGGTATCTGTTGATCTTCAGAATGCAGCGATAGCCTATCATGGAGCAACCCTGACCCCTCCCACTTCCCATTTAGGAGGGAGATGCACACAGATTTTACCTCAAAGTGAGGTTAAATTTCGATGTTATTTCAAAATAGCTCATTTCAAAATTCGGTGCTGTCTACACAGCACTTACTTGGAAATAAATCGCTAGTCCAAAACATCCCTTACTCCTCGTGGAATGAGGTTCGCAGGGATGTCGGAATAGCGAGCCCATTATATTTTGAAATAATGGGTGAACTCAAAAGATGCAGAATAGCTATTTTGGGATACCTCTGTATCCCGAAATAGTGCTGCGGCGTAGCCATAGCCTAGCTCTTGTGTTATGTGAAGGGGTAAGTAACACTTCCTCTCTCCTGTACTCAGTATTCCAGCAGATCCATTTTGGAAAGAGCAGATCCCTGGTCTGCTCCTTCCCTGGCCTTCCCTTGGCTTGTGAGCAGTAGGACAGAAGGGACCAGCTTCTCTTTCCACATGGTGTTTCAGGGACAGATAGCTGAGGGAGTGGAGTGGGAAGCCCCCTGTGAGGATGGATGATTTTGGCTTACTGAAGCCCCTGGCCAAGAGTCTCTCTTCAAATAAGCAGAGAACAACTCAGGGGATTTGCAGCTTCTGGAAGCACCTTGAATAAATCAGGTGTGTGGCAGAGCTAAGTATAGAAGTGAGATGTCTTAGCTCTTAGACTTTTGCCTTAATTACAGGACTTTGTTTTTACAAAAACAACTAACTTAGTAATAAATTATGACTCCTTAAAGATTTTGGAACAGAGGAATCAGACTAGTGGTCCATCTAGACCAATATCCTGTCCCTTACAGAGGCCAAGCCAGCTGCTTGAAAGGTAGAAACTTGGAAGCAGACATATTTTGGATAACCTGCACTCAGGAAAAATGTCCATCTAACCCCCAATAGTTACAGTTTGGTTTATTCTGAAGAGGGTTTATTTCCAAAGTTCTTGTTCATTTTTGAAAAATATTTACTATTATAAATATGCATATTCTTGGTTATTAGGTCAAATCCAGCCCAGGCCATTAGGGGTCAGATTTTCAAATGGCCTTATCAAACAGCAGCTTCCCTTGTGACACTTACGAACAAACCCTGAGCTCTTCTCAGAATCTGCTCCCTAGTGAGTTTGCACAACTCTAGTTTTGAATTGCTGTCTGAGTGCTTACCCACAAATAATCAAAACATTAACTAGGTAGATGGAAGATACTATCACTTGGCTACCATTAAGATGGACCAGCGGTTGGACAAGATGCATTCATGGATCAGCTGGCTGAAGCTGAGCACAAAAAAGACAGAGGCAATGCTGTTGGCAGAAAAAAAACCACTTTGAAGATAGCCATGGTGCTGTATTTTTCGATTGAAGGTTCATACCCGCAACTGGTCAATTCAGCCTGTAGCTTACAAAGCTCTTTGGAGTCTTTGCTGATGTTGAGTTCTCACACAGCTGCATGTGAGAATTAAGCTTTCTATCATCTCTGGTTGGCAGAGAGACTCTATCCCATCCTGGTATAGTCTCAGTTATTCACAGATCTGTTACATCCCTTCTGGACTCCAGCAATGTGACATATAGTGCTTAGGAAACTCCAACTAGTACCGAATGGTGAAGTTGCCTCTCCTCAACAACAGAAGCTACCCTGAACACATCTCTCCTGTCCTCTGGTCTCTACACTGGCTTCCCATAGAATATCCAATCAAGTTTGAGGTCTCAGTCTTTATCTTCAAGGTGCTCCATAGCTTGGACCCAGACTATGTCCCCCATAAGGATAAAGTTTGTCTGAGCAAGAGACAGAACTTTCTTTGGGGCTGGTCTGAGACAGTGGAATGAATAGCCACAGAAACTAATGACCATCTCAAACTTCACCACTCTCCACTCTGTAAAGGGAAATCGTGCCTTACTAATCTACTAGAGTTCTTTGAGGGGGTTAACAAACATGTGGACAAGGGAGATCCAGTGGATATAGTGTACTTAGAGTTCCATAAAGCCTTTGACAAGGTCCCTCACCAACAGCTCTTAAGTAAAATAAGTTGTCATGAGATAAGAGGGAAGGTTCTTTCATTGGTTGATAACTGGTTAAAAGACAGGAAACAAAGGGTAGGAATAAATGGTCAGTTTACAGAATGGAGAGAGGTAACTAGTGGTGTCCCCCAAGGGTCTGGCCTGGGACCAATCCTATTCAACTTATTTAAAAATGATCTGGAGAAAGGGTAAACAGTGAGGTGGCAAAATTTGCAGATAATACCAAACTGCTCAAGATAATTAAGACCAAAGCAGACTGTGAAGAGCTTCAAAAAGCTAAGCGATCAGGCAACAAAATGGCAAATGAACTTTAATGTTCATAAATGAAAAGTAATGCACATTGGAAAAAATAATCCCAACTATACAGATGATATGATGGGGACTAATTTGGCTACAACTACTCAAGAGAAAGATCTTGGAGTCATTGTGGATAGTTCTCTGAAAACATCCCTCAGGGTACGTCTAGATTACATACCTCTGCCGACAGAGGCATGTAAAATAGGCTACCCGACATAGTCAATGAAGCGGGGATTTAAATATCCACGGCTTCATTAAAATAAAAATGGCCACCGCGCTGTGCCAGCTTAGCTGATCATCAGCACAGCACGCAAGTCAAGACATGGATCGGTCGACAAGGGAAGCCTTTGTCGACCGCTCCCTTATGCCTCATGCAACGAGGTTTACAGGAGCGGTCGACAAAGGCTTTCCTTGTTGACCGATCCGCGTCTTGACTCGCGCGCTGTGCCGACGATCAGCTGAGCCGGCACAGCGCGGCGGCCATTTTTATTTTAATGAAGCCAGGGATGTTTAAATCCCCGCTTCATTGACTATGTCGGGTAGCCTATTTTACATGCCTCTGTCGGCAGAGGCATGTAATCTAGACGTACCCTCAGTGTGTAGCGGCAGTCAAAAAAGCAAACAGAATGTTAGGAATCATTAAAAAAGATATGGAGAATAAGACAGAGAATATCTTAATGCCTCTATATAAAAACATGGTATGCCCACATCTTGAATATAAATGTGGCCCCCTCATCTCAAAAAAAGATATATTGGCATTGGAAAAGGTTCAGAAAAGGGCAACAAAAATGATTAGGGGTTTGGAACGGGTCCGTATGAAGAGAGATTAAAAAGACTTGGAATTTTCATCTTAGAAAAGAGGAGACTAAGGGGGGATATGTTAGAGGTCTATAAAATCATGACTGGTGGGGAACAAGTGAATAATGAAAAGTTATTTACTTGTACCCATAACATAAGAACTAGGGGTCACCAAATAAAATTAGTAGGCAGCAGGTTTAAAACAAACAGAAGGAAGTTTTTCTTCATGAAGCACAGTCAACCTGTGGAACTCCTTGCCAGAGGATGTGGTGAAGGCGAGGGCTTTAACAGGGGTTCAAAAAAGTACTGGATAAATTCATGGAGGTTAAGTCCATCAATGGCTATTAGCCAGGATGGGTAGGAATGATGTCCTTAGCCCCTGTTTATCTGGAAATGGATGACAGGAGAGGGATCACGTGATGATTAACTGTTGAGTTCACTCCCTCTGGGGCATCTGGCATTGGCCACTGTTGGCAGACAGGATATTGCTCTAGATTGACCTGTGGTCTGACTCAGTATGGCCATTCTTACGTTCTTATGCAAGCACACCTCTTCCACTGCCCATCTCTAATATAAGCACACAGCAACGTGGACATTCACAACAACAGCAACAGAAACTCTGCCAACACAAAACTGTCCACCTCACATGCATTTCTCCTGGGGAGAGGAGGACAGTTTTTAGTTATGTTGTTAAATGTACTATTGGAATGTGCTCAGATACTATGGTGATATGTAATATATAAGGGCCTACGCAGCACGGAATGTTGCCTCTCTCTTCCGTTTCATGATAGTGCATCTCCTTAGATCATTTAATGCAGGAAGGACTACTCTATGAAGTTGAATTTAATCAATAGCCACTCTCACACTTTGTCTCAATTAAGAAAGATCATATTACAACCTGTTGAGGACTCTGGTTATTAATATATTAAAATATATATGTCTTTTTAAGATTGTCAATAATAAATGCTTTTGTGCCCCATCAATAATATATCATGTGCAAATTAGCATCTGAATTAATGTTGTACATCTCACGCTAAAAAGATAGCACTGCTTTTATTACATAATAAAATATCTTTAATAGTTAGAGTGGTACAACTTTCCTGCATACCATTACTTTTGGTAAAAACTTTTGTTTTTTTCATTGATCAGAAAATGTCATCAGTCAGAAGCAGATTGAAAATAAAACTAAAGAATAATATTACTGGAAGGGTATAGCTGAGTGAAATAAACTGACACCAGCAAGGTTTTCCAAAGTGTGGTGGCAATGTTTGCAGACAATACTAAATTACTCAAGAGAGTTCAGTTCCAATCTGACTGCAAGGAGTTACAAAGGGATCTCACAAAACTGGGTAGCTGGACAACAAAATATCAGCTGGAATTAAATGTTTCAATGGACAACGTATGCCCAACTATACATACAAAATGATATGTCTATGTTAGCTGTTATCACATGAAAGAGATCCTGTAGTCATCGCTAAAAAGATCTGCCCAATGTGCAGTGGCAATCAAAAAAAGCTAACAAATGTTAGGAAACACTAAGGCTACGTCTACACTGTAGCCTTTTTCCACAAAAGCTTATGCAAATGAAATGCGGAGTGGAATATTGCTGTGCTTCATTTGCATAATTAATTAGCAAGAGGCTTTTGCACAAAAAGGAGCTGTCCTTCCTGAAAAAACGAGGCAGAATGGTTCTTGTTCAAGATGGGGTTTTTGTGCAAAAGTGTCTTGCGCAAAGCGACTGCTAATTAATTATGCAAATGAAGCACAGTGATATTCCACTCAGCACTTCATTTGCATAAGCTTTTGTGGAAGAAGGCTACAGTGTAGACGTAGCCAAAGAAAGGGATTGATAATCAGGCCAGATCTACCCTAGGAAATTGTCAGTATAACTGCTTTGGTTGGTTGTAATCCACTCCCCCTATGCAACATAGTGAAATTGACCTAACCCCTGGTGTAGACAGTGCTAAATTGACAGGAGAAACAAGAGTAGGCAGTATCTTCACTGAAGTGCTGCAGCTGGGCAGCTGCCGAAGTGCAAGTTTGAAGTGCAGAAATAATGCCATTGTATAAATCCATGGTATACCCACACCTTGAACACTTAGTGCTGTTCCAGTCAACACATCTATTATAATTTGATAAAGTACAGAGAAGGGCAACACAAATTATTAGGGATATATAACAGCTTCCACATGAGTATTTATTAAAAAGAATAGGACTGTTTAGCTAAAAAAAGAGATGATTAAAGGGGGTTATGACATAGGTCTATAAAATCAAGAATAATGTGGAGAAAGTGAACCAGGAGGTGTTATTTACCCCTTCCCATAACACAAGAGCTAGAGGTCACTCATTGAAATCAACAGGCAGCAGATTTAAAACAAACAAAAGGAAGTATTTCTTCACACAATGCAATCTGTGGAACTCATTGCCAGGGTATGTTGTGAAGGTCAGAACTATAACTGGGTTCTTACAAGAACTATAATATGTTCATGGAGAATAAGTCCATCAATGGTTATTGGCCAAGATGGGAAGGGATGCAACCCCATGCTCTTTGTTTACTTAAACCTACAATTTTCAGAAGCTGGTACTGGACACCAGGGATGGATCATTTAATAATGTGCCCTGTTCTGTTCATTCTTTCCTACTGTTGTGAGACAGGGTACTTGGCTGGCTGGACATTGCTCTGACCTGCTATTTCTCGTGTTCTTAATAAGAAAGAAAACATATTTAACAGGAAGATTTACATGGTAACATATCTTCAGTTTTTGAAGCCAAATGATTGTGTCCAAAGCTTTAAAGCATTACACATAATTTTACTGCATTTTTCATAATATGAATAACATCTTGTAATCAAAGGACATTGCAGCAACAATGTCCTTTTTATTACAGGTTAAACCTCTCTAGTCTCGCACTCTCTGGTCTGGCAACATTCATAGTTCGGCATGATTTTATTTAGCCAGATGTCCAATTCATGAGCATGGCCAAGTTTCCCGTGGTATTATACAGTTTGTTTACTGCCACCAGTCCTGGCTCTCAGTGTTCTGTGCTGTTGTGTAGCTCTAATTTACTCCTATATGTCTTCAAAGAGTGCAATATGTAGTGGCAGTGTTGGTAATGTTGCTAGGCAATATTGATCTCCCATGGTTCAGCAAATTCTCTGGTTCTGCACCAGTTAGGTCCCGAGGGTGCCAAACTAGAGGTTCAAGCTGTATTATTATTCTATTGTTTCACTATCTTTCTAATGGTTTAATTAAGGAATAGTTGAGGTTTTCGTTGACAAGTGAATTATACACCGCAAAGCTGACATACAGCCTTTGAATTCAGTGTTATAGGAACTGGTAGGGCTAAAGCACTTTTCAGTGCCTGTCAGGAACCTGGGCCTGATGAGAGAAGCTGGCCTGCAATGTACTGCCCAACTGGCTATACCACCAGATTGGATGGAAAGGCCAGCAGACCAGCTCTTAATCCAGCAGTAGCAACTTGCTGTCTGCTTGCAATATACGCCTGCTACTGTAATTAGTCCTGTGTGTTGCTTCCTGCTGCCTCCACCCTATCCCTGCCTCAGATCTTGCCGGTTATCTTACTTGCTGCTTGTGATTCCAGCTCTGACCCTCTGCTCCAATCCTTGGTTCCTGCTTTTCAGATCTGTCTGTTGACTCTGGTTCTGACCCTAGCCTCTAGTTTCTGAAGCTTGGGTCCTGCACCTATGCTGATCAGCTGGTTGGATGCCTGATGACAGTTCCCAACTATTTTGAACATGCATATGAATTTAGAAGCCTAGTTTTAGATACCACATTTGAACATTTTGGCTCCTATACACAAACAGAAGAGAAAAGAAAATATATTTAGGTTGAACTAGTTTTGGGCTGTGATATAGTGAGCAATGCTTCCCATACATTTAGCCCATGATTCAGGAACACATTGAAACATATGGCTGATATTATACAACTTCTTACATGATTTCCTAAATAAAGCCTCCTGCTGTAAGCTACTCAGGATAGAGGTTCTCTCTTTCTGCATGTATTAACAGGGCCCAGCACATCCTGAGCGCTGCCACCATATCTATCATAATAATTTACACCAGGAGTAAGGAAACCATAAAGGTGTGTCTACACTTACCTCAAAATAAGTTACACAATTTGTGCTACGCAAATTGCGTAGCTTTTTTTCGAGGTAATTTTGAAATAGCTTATTTCGAAATTGGGTGCTGTCTACACAGTGCCAAATTTTGAAATAAGGCACTATTCAAAAACGTCCCTTAACCCTTGTGCAATGAGGTTTACAAGGGAATCGGAATAGCGAGCCCATTACATTTTGATATAACAGGCTTGCTTTTAAGACGTAGAATAGCTATTTCAGGATACCGGAGGTATCACAAAATAGCTCTGCAGTATAGTCATAGCCTAAATGGTGATCAAGCAGCACAGTCTGATTTGAGTTAACCTGGGAGCAAGAAAGAAATATGAGGAAAAAAATGTTATTTATGTTGATAGCAGCAGAAGTCAGCTTTGTATTCATAACAACTAAGTCCCATCTCCTCTCTCCCATGAACAATGCTACTTTGGCCAACCTCAGACAGTCCATAGTTTTCATCATGTTTAAATAAGCATCCAAACGTATGGATTCTAGCAGTGGGCCTGTGATGCTGAGCTCCATACCAGAGCTAAACTTGGTCGAAGTCTGTGGTTGTTCTATTTCAGTGGAGTAACATATTGGTGTATCAAGCCCAAGATCTGGGTCCAAATCTGGTTTTGGTCAAGCCTATTAGACTCTAGACAATGAAATGAGATACAAAACAGAATGCTGCAAAAGTTCAAGAAATCTCAGAACCTAATCCATCTCTGCCCATCAGCACACCGGGTCTTGTTTAACCACATGGAGAATGTAAATGTATCTTTCTGAAAGAATAAAGGCTTTAAATTAGCATTAACAGAGCTCACTTTGTCTCTAGCTGAAGCTTATAAATTAGAAGAAAAGATTTGGTTGTGGTCTGTAAACTCCAGCTAGCAATTATCCCCTTTTCCCTTTTTCCTTAGTACTTTTCACTCATGCCTCTTTTGCCTTTCTTTTTTTCTCCTTTGACAAGAGCCTTATCTATGTATTTTTGAACTTATCACCACGAAATTGAATTCTCTTTTACAATGAAAAGCAGTAGAAACCCTGACTGTACTAAGGGGAAAAAAAAGCTTTAAAATTCATTCACAACTGCTGTGCGCATAAAAACAAGGGGTGGGGGGGGAAACAACTTATTAAAATGAACTCCCAGAAGAAAATTTTTGCATCAAGCTCAAATTTCTGCCTCTCAAAAATGATAATGATAAAAAGTACACATTGTTTGAAAGCTGCTTGCCCTTTAGCCAGCTAAAACTCTGCAGTCTCTTAGGAATTCATTTCAATAAACAACTGTCAATCCTGAAGATAACAAAGGGCTAAATTGTGTCCCTGTTTACTCAGATAAGGGAGGCAGCAGGAGAGAATGCAGCTTCTTCCCACCCCTTGTTTGTGTAAGCCAGGGTTTGAAGTTACTTTCCTTTGCCATTTGTTGATGAACTGGGGGAAACAACCTCAGGAGCAGACTGCATTTGCATACACTTTGCCTAGGTGATCAGCAAACCAACCAGCTATGCCAAAGAGATTAATTTTGGCTGTTTTAGGTTAAAATTCACTTTTGTCCTTAAAGGCAGGAGCTAAATTTCCTGTAAGCTGTACAGACATGTAACTGCTTACCTAGCACTACATAGGCATTCAAGGCACGCATGCGGCTAAAAAGTAGCAAGGCCACCCCACTCCCAAACAAGCCACCAGCCTGGTGGTCAGTGGAAAGATCAGCCTGAACCAGGCACTTCTCCCACAGCCCAAAGACAACTGTGAATAGCCCCAGGCCCCCTATTGTAGTCAGAGTAGCCTGGCCCTGGAACTCCACCTGCTGTGAACCAGGGTATGTCTACACTACAGAGTTTTGTTAGAAAAATGGCCATTTTTTTCGACAAAACCTGTGATACATCCACACTGCAATCGCGTTCTTCCAAAAGTAAAGAGCTCTTTCGGAAAAAGGCCTGTGTGGACGGGGAGGAGGGTTTTTTTTCGAAAGAAGAGGCCTCCAGGAAATAACACGCGTGCCCTGGTGGACACTCCGTCCAAATTAATCAGGACTCTATAGTTCCTGTCTCCTGGCCCATCTTAAAGCTGCAGGCATCCTGGACAAGCCTTGTGGCAGGAAGCCAGCCTGAGAGCAGCGTCTCACCATGTGGCTCTCCCTGCCACAGGCCTTGCCACTTATGGCCCAGCCTCAAGTCCCCGGCAGCCCCTCTTGCCCTTGCAGGGAGCAGCCCCAGGGGTCCCAGGATCCATCCAGGAGGACCAAGAGGTGGGCACCCTCCTGGTCCAGAGCCAAGATCCTGTCCCTCCTCGAGCTGTGAGGTGAAGAGGACACCTTGCAGGATCTCTACTCCAAGTGCCACAATGTGAAGATCTATGAGCACATGGCTGAGTCCCTGGTGGAGCGTAGACGCCCACCCTGGACCTTGGAACAGGTCCAGAATAAGGTCAAAGAGCTCCATCAGGGATACGTCCGGGTAGAGAGTGCAGCTCGTGCTCAGGGGCAGGACCCCATACCTACCCCTACTTCGACAAGCTGCACCAAATCCTGGGGGGGGTGGGGAAACGTCTTCGCCCGACTGGAGGTCATGGCGGAGGAAGAGCAGGAGGACCAGGGCCAGCCGGAGGAGGAGGTAGGCAAGCATGCAGTAGTTGCAGGTGGCCTTTTATATGAGAAAGCATCCAATCAGTCTGGACGCTCTCCAATCAGTCTGGACGCTCTCTTTCAAAAAAGCACATCACTTTTTCAATGCGCTTTTGTGTGTAGACGCTCTCTTTCGGAAGAAGTTTTCAGAAGATCTCTTCCAAAAAAGGTTCTTCAAAAAGAAGCCTGCAGTCTAGACATAGCCCCAGCCCTAGATCTCCGCTGCCGCAGCTGGAGTGGCCCACTGCAGCTGTTCTTGGACACCCCCACCCCACATGCTATGATTGGAGCAGCCCGGGTGGCCTGGCCCACCCCCGTAGCTCTCCTGCCACAGCCAAAGCAACTTATTCCGGACATCCCATCCCCCACTGGGGCAACCCAGCCTCCTCACCACCACACCCAGGTGGCCCAGACTTCCCCCCACTGTAACTGGAGCAGCTTGGCCAGGAGCCCCTCAGCCCTGGAGCCTTGCTACTATGTCCTGGTCCCAAGATCCCCTCCATATCCCTGCACTCTACTGTACCCCCATCCCAGAGCCTGCACCCCCATCCAGAACCCTTGAAACCCAACACTCTGTCCCAGCCCTAAGCCCCTCATCTCTAGCCCCATCCCAGAGCCTGTACCCCCAGTCAGAGCCCTCACATCCTGCACTCCAACCCTCTGCCTCAAGCCTGAGCCCCTTCCCACACTCAGAACCCCTTGGCTCCGTCCTTACCACATGAATTTTGTTATGTGTACCAATATGAAAGTGATGGATGGTACATCACCTCCATATTGTCACACATTGAACAATTCATTCTACTAGGGCTGGGAAAAATTAGAGGAAACATTTGGCGGGGTAAAATTTTTTGTTTGTTATACACAGACTCAGGGCTTGTGCATGTGGAGATATTGCACCTGACCTTTGCTGTTGCCAACACCACCTGACACAAAGATGACACTTGGCCTACCAGCATGTGGATCCAGTGTGGCTAGATGTTACAGACCAATATATGATCTCTGCATATTCCCACCCTGCGCACAAAAGTGGGCAGGGACAGAGTTAAAATAAACTGTACTCCTTTGTGGCTGGTAGTAATTAGCCTTCCCTCTTCTCCAGAGCAACATGGCAGTATGAGCAGAATTGGGATGCTCTGCATCACTATTCCATCCTTGGGCTGTGCCAGGGTCACACAGCTGTGCACTGCCCTTCACTCCTTGTTCAGCCAGAGGGTCAGCCTAGCTCTTCCTATTAAAGTCCTATATTGAGGGGAGTTCCAAGTGGTTAAATCACACTTACACTGCTAAAGGAAAATGTGCAATGCTATGTGAAAGACTCAATGTTTCACCTTATTATTATCGGAGCTGGCAGGAGCAGCTGCAGAGGCAGGAACAAATACTATGAGAGTATTTTCAATACTTTTGGCTGAATGTTCTCTCCCCTGTGCTGATTGGCTGTTTGTTCCAACCTCTTCATTTCAGCCTCATCGTCACTCATGCCCCTGACTCAATCCTTCTTCCATCCCTGTTCCCACCCCCTGCTGTCATCATCCCTCTCCCTTCACTGTCCTTCTGTTTTACTTATGCACTTCCCCCTAAACCCCATTCCCCCTGCTTATATGTTACACCCCCTTACTCCTCCTCTTCTTCTGAGAGCTCTGTGGGGCAAGTACTGGCCAGTACTATGTTGGGTCAGTGGCACCCAGGAACCTTGACTGAAGTGTTAACAATAAATATGGAGACAAGTAAACCATTACTTTTAAAAAGCATCTTGCATGTAATAAAGTATATTAAAACATGAAGTACTGTGAGGAGCCCAGTGACAAACATTTGATATACTGAGGTCAGGTCTGCTATTAATTTGTGCCAGAGATTATATATAGTGATATGTATATAAAACCACATCTAGAAAGATCTATTTAGCCATTTTCATGTAACTACAAGAATGTATTATAAAGGTTTGATGTACGTACTCCTTTGTAGACAGTCACTTCCATTCTTTCTGAACAGTCCTTTTCTTGAGAGACTTTTATCACAGGCAACAGTGGGCATTCCTACTAATTTTTCTGAGACAGGTTAAAGGAACCTCTTTTCCTATCTGTCATTACTTTGGCTATTGCTGTATGAAAAAAAAATCCTCTTTTTTTCTTGACAACTTTATGTACCCAATTCTTACTGACAGCAAGGGGCCTTCAAAATATTTTCAATTACACTGGATATATCAGTGTTAAAATGACATGAATCAACATGTGACAAACATGGAAATTGGCAAGGTGACGTAAGTAGTTTCACTTGCGGTCTACAGATGACTGAGTTGTTAAGTCAAGGCTGTAGAAAACACTTGGCCAGCTAAACAAATTAGGTACATTTTATATTAAAGATGAGCTCTTGGCAAACACATTATATTAGTGAATGTACAACCTTGCAGGACAGGCAGCGAGGCAAGGGTCCACCAAAGAAGTATAAAGACCTATAGTTAAAAGAAATGGCATGTGAATGAGCATTTTAATATTTTAAAAGAAAATAACTTTTTACTTATTCAATCCACAACAGGCCGAAGAGGCAAATGGAGAGGAAATATGTAACTGGAGGTCAGTGAGTGATTTTAAAGGGACAAATGTGTAAATAACCCCACCTTAGGTTCACTTACATCACTTTACACCTCACCTCTAAGTTTGGCTCCAAATCTTTATTTAGTTTTAAATCAAAAGCCTATTGAAATCAATAGAAAATCTCCAGTGGGCTTTAGATGATGCTTTTAAAGAGTATATAAATTAATTTTACTGTGTGGTTTATATTTTGATGAATTGCTTGCCAAATTCAGTCAGATTATTCATGACTTCCCAAAGCGATAAACTCACATTGTGTTCAGTTTCTCTATGTTTTATCGCTATTTCACATTATAATGTATCTATCTTCATCTGCTTGTTATTAAGAAATTTACAGGGATGTGAAATTGTATAAGGCTAATGTTTCAGAGCTGGTAGCTAGAGAGGTTGTGTTAGCACTGAATTTAGAGGATCCTACATACACCTGATGAAACAATTAATTTACAGCAGGTACAGTATTTACTGAAAACTTACACAATTTCAATTATATACAAGTTAATTATTAAAATACATACATTGTGATTCGATGACTAGTGCACTATCAGACAGAAAAGCAGAATCCATTCCCCATTCTATATTCTTTAATCAAATACATAAATGGGAATATATGGTTACATTATATGTACTGGCATCAATCTTAGCAGGAAAAAAACCTCATAGTTTCTATTTCTTTAACATTATTATTATATTTTATTGATATTATTGAAGCATTTAGAAACCTCAGTCATGGACCCTTATGGTAAGGGCTGTACAAACACAGAACAAAACAGCAAAAGAACCCTCCCCACCAAGAGCTTACAGTCTGAGTATAATATAAGAAATAACAGATGGACAGTCGTCTGGGGCAGTACAATAAAACAAAGCAATACGATTGGTCAACATGATAGGTTGTGTCAGTGTATATTTTTCAAGTGTGTTTTGGCTGCAAAAATGCATCTATCTCTCTCCAATGGCCCAAATTATTGTCACAGTTGAGGACTTGGTTTACATCTAGGACTAGATTTTCAAAAGTCCTTTGAGTTGGCTTGACACTGCTCCCATTATAGTTGATGGGAGATTTACTTTGAATTAGGGCAATGTAGAACAAACCCCTCCTGAATGTTGGTTAGTATTGGATATAGCATATACCATAAAAGAAACAAAAATTCTGCTAGTATTTGTGTAACCGCCTCCAGATGGAGCCAAACCTGGGCTCTCTGGAGCTTAGTATAGGAGCCTTTACCACTTGAGCTATAAAGCCAGCTGGCTCTCAGCTTAGGCTGTAGACCTCACTCATTCTTATCTCTTGCTGTAGGTGGTCTAAGTACCACTACATGGAATAGTGAACCACACCCACTAGGCGTGTGGGTTACATTTGCTTGAATTAAAAATTAATTTCAGGCATTTTTAAGTGACCTTTTCCTGTAGTATCTCAGGATTTGATCCTGCATCTGTAGTGAGATTTTAATAGAAGCATCAAGCCCTAAGCAGTGGCAGATGGATTTGTTTGAGCCATGTGACATGAAGGAGTGCTAGTAAGAGACTGCTCTTCATTTCTTGGCTCCACTCATCTGACATGGCTCAGATTTTACAGACGGCAGAGCTCATGATCTTGCAGTGGATTAAGCGACAGGTCATGCAAGATGTTTAAACTAGAATGTTCATGTTGGCAGTGCTATATTTTCCATGGGCTGGAATACAGCTCAGCATAACATCTTGACAGAGTTCTTCAAAGCCCTCACCTGAACCGAAGCACAAATTAAAGAGCCTGTAAACAAGGCACAGGCCACACATTCACAGTTAGGATACTGCATACACACACGTACTTTGTCAATGGTTGTGGTAGTGAGTATTACAGACTAATTAATGCAACCCCCATGATATCTTATATGAGATAGACCCCTGCTCCACATAGCAGAACATCAAAACAAACATCAAATCCAATATATTTATGAACCAGTTGAACACCAAAGCCACTGGGCAAATTTACACCCAAAGAAAATCTGGCCCATGTGTTGCCCTACACTCTTCATGAGGAAGAGTCGCCATGCACCAGCAATCATTTGTGGTGAACAGGAAAACAGAATGAATGTCAAAGGGACTTTACTCCAGTCTTGGTGTAATTAGTGATTTTAAAAGTCAGAGATCAATAAGTAAATACTACCTGGGTAGCATGATTCATTCCTGTCTAAATTCTGAACATTTTTAGTTCATTAAAGGCCTTTTCTCAGGAAAACAATCCCAAACTACCACCAGCTGGGATGCCACAGCTTGTCCGTTTAGTTCAACAGCCAAGTTTTCAATACTTTAAAAAAAGAGGTTTAATGGAAATGGCACTCATTCATAAATATAGCATTATCAATGCCTCAGTGCTAACAGTAAAAATCATCTTTGTGAATAATCACCCTACTGACAATTTCCCTAAACTGCTGGCCAGCACTCTTCTCTTTGAGATGAGGAGGAACAGTAGGTATTGTGGATTCAGGTATTGTGTCAAGTATATTCAGAAGGTACTCTAAGGTTTTGCATTATAAAAGTCCCTTTTAATCTGTCATCTATACAGTGAAACAGGCATAGTCCCTCTGAATAACAGAATAACACAAAACGAGTCTGTCGGAATAAAAACTGATTCCTTACTAGAGTTTGCCACATGGGGTCATTTGCTGCAGAATTTTAACCTCATACTATTTATGAATTTAGTGTTTATGCAAGGTATGGGGAAAGGATAGTCACCACTTGTGAGGCAGCTTACCCAGGCTTTGAACTTAGAATGACTTGAACACAAAGTATAGCCCCTTCTACTGCTCTGTGAAAGGTGCACGACAGGCAGTGATGGAGACTGAAGTCCTTTGTTTACAGCACCCAGCAGGCGTACTGTGTGAGAAGCAGTAATGAAAGCTTCCCAGCCAGCCTTCTTCAGCCTAGGACTGTAGGGACAGCTGAATTATAGGTCTGAGAAGGTTATTAAGTCTCCATATCTCCTGAGCAACTGCTGGCTTTTTGGCTGAGGCAGTCAACAAAGATGGCAACTGCAGGTGCGACTTTTGTGTTGCTGGTGCTTCCCTACCAGGAAACAGGATGGAAACCAGAACAGTCAGCTGGCTTTGTTTGTCTCTTTCCCAAGTGAGAGGATAGTTGAACATGATTGGGGCACCAGCATGCAGGATGATGGACACCTGGGTTCAGTTGCCTGGTCTACCACAGAATCCCTGGAGTAAGACGCTTTGGGTACATTTACACAACAGAGCTAAAGTTGAATTAAACTATGCAACCTCAGCTATAAAATAGCTTAACTTGGCTTTTGGTGCTGTCTACACAGCAGAAAGTAGAAGGAAGAACACTCTTCCTTCGACTTCCCTTACTCCTTGTGAAATGAGGGTTACCGTGAGTTAGAGGAAGAAGTCCTCCAGCTCGACATTATTTCAGAATAAAGGCCGGTAGTGTAGGTGCACACTACGTTATTTCAGAATAGCATCAGTTATTCTGAAATAACACTGCTGTGTAGACGTACCCTTTGTGTCTCACCTCCCATCTATAAAATGGAGGTGACAGCCCTCCATAAACTACAGAATGTTGGGACTCTTGGGAGAGTAAACATGTCTACTCTATCTGTGTAGAGGGGGCCCTTAAAGGGGTAGACTAGGTGGAGGAACGCGGCCGTCTATGGCCGCATAGCAGCCGCCATGGCCCAAAAGGGACACAGGCGCACCCAAGAGCAGGTGCACCTGAAAGTAAAACAGCTGCAGCAGGCGTACGCCAGGGCCACCAGGGGTGGCACTGCAGCAGGGGCTGCCACCTGCCCCTACTTCCCCACCCTCAACCGACTCTTGGGGGCCGGGCGGTCCACGCCAGCCCGGGAGGCAGCGAGCCGGGACTGGAGAGCCCTGACCCGGGCGCACTGGAGGGGCTACCGCCAGCAGTTCCAGCACCGGAGTCGGCAGGGTCGTCCGGGGAGGCCGTACTGGGTAAGTGCCAGCACTGTCCTCTGCCCGGGGGGGATGCGGGGTGGGAGACCAGGGACCGCGCGTGTGGGCCATGCCTCCCACGGATCATGCAGCCCCATGTGCACATACGAGCACGTGCCATGCCACCCTTGGGCAGGTGGCTCCAGCTGCGTGACACCCAGGGGCCGTGGCCCAATAGGCACATGCGTGTGTGAAGAGACCTGACATGCTCCCGACCCCGGGGTGGGACCCAGCAGGATGCTCTCCCTTCACACGCCCCTCTACACAGAGGCAGGGGACATCTCCCCCCCCGGCCCGGCCACACTATACACAGCACAGGGACATGGGTGTGGTCTTGGGGCAGCTCCCAGTCCCGGGGAGAGCCAGACATCCTGACCATGGCCTCTGTATAAACACAACAGCTCTGACGGTGCAGGGCACGGTCACCTTCGCGTTGAGGGGTGGGGGTTGGGGGAGGGGCTGGGCATCATCCACTGTGTCCCCAGGGAGAACTGACCACTTCTCTTCTTTCTCTACAGCTGCACCAGCTGCTCGTACAGGGCGCACCACCCCGCCCGGGACATGCTCCCGCACCCGCGGCCTGCTCCTGACCACCACCACAGAGCAGGAGTACTGGGACCAGCACCTGGGGTCCCTGCGAGCCCTGAACTGCATCGTGGAGGCCTGGATGCGGGAAGACCTGCAGCTCCACCAGGAGCAGCTGGCTGAGGAGCGAGCCAGAAACGCGACCCTGCAGGCCCTGCTGCAGAGCATGGTGCCCCGTGCCCGTCCTGCGCCTGCTGCCCCCCCAACAACTGTCCCTCCTCCCACTCCTGCCCCCCCTCCCACCTCTTCCTCCTCAACTCCCACACCTCCTCCTCAATGTCCACACCCCCACCTCAACCTCTGCACCTCCACCCCATCCCCAGGGACGCCGAGGCCCTCCTCACCGTGCTGGGAGGCGGTTGGCGGGCGAGACCCCACCCCTGATACCTGAGTTTCCTCCCCTCCTTCCCCTTGCTTCCCTTTCAGCTCCCTCCTCCCAGTTTTCCCTCCCCTCTCCCACCCTCTCTCCTGCCCTGTCCCGCCTCCTTTCCCCCGTCTCCCCACAGTTTCATTCCCCCTCCCCAGTTGTGTTGAATAAACAGAGTTTCTATTTTTGAAAATACGTGTCTTTTATTTGACATCATGAAGGGGGGGCTAGGGAAGTGGAAGGAGGAAAGGGAGGAATGGGGCACGAGCCCCCGGTGGGGCAGACCGGGGAGACTGTTAGCGCTCCTCAGGGTGGAAGCTCTCCCGCAGGGCCCCCTGGATCCTGACATCCCCTCGATGGTCCTCCCGGATGGCAGCCTGCAGAGAGTGCAGCCAGGCTGCTGGCAACGTGTCCACGAAACGCAGCAGAGTCCCTGGGGGCAGGTCTGGTTTCATGTTGCAGAGTGCCGCGGTGCCCCGAGTGAGGGCAAGCAGAGCACTCCGAGACACAAATGCTTTGCTGTCCCTCATCGAGGTAGACCAGCAAGCGGGGAACCCTGAGAACTGCCTGTCCGGGGTAGGGGGTCGGGTCCCTTTAAGCACAGCCCTCGGCTAGCCTGAGGCAGCCGCTCCACACTCTAAGTCCTGGTTCCAGCCAGCCTTAACTTCGGTTCAGGGTCCACTCAGTGTGGACATGCTATTTCGAATTAGCAAAACGCTAATTCGAATTAGTTTTTAAGTCTAGATGCACTAATTTGAATTAGCTTAGTTCGAATTAACTAATTCGAATTAAGTTAGTTCGAATTAGTGCTGTAGTGTAGACATACCCTAAGGTGCTACAGGACTTCTTGTCACTTTTGCAGATCCAGACTAACACAGCTACCTCTCTGATTCTTTATTATTGTTTCAACTAATTTGCCTGGTACTGACGTTAGACTTACTGGTCTGTAATTGCCAGGGTCGCCTCTCTGTTGCTGGGGTCAGACTCCATGAGGACAAGCAGTCAGGACAGCTGTTTTATGAAGGGCCCTGTGCCCTTTGTGAGCTGTGAGAAGCTGAGCTCCAGAGCAGAAAGCAGGCTGTTGTCCCTCACTCTGAAGCATTTTGCAGCAGGGAAATGCTATTGCTAACCCTCTAACAGAGAAACGTGGGCAATATTAATTATAGCAAGGGGAACCTGGGAGGCAAAATTAATTTCTTCTATTTTGAGTGTATGTTTTGATTTTTCACCAAACTGTTCTGGTTAACTTTCTCAACTAGTAGGATTCACCAACTTTTCTTTAAATGCAGTAATAAGGAAAGTGTCATTTGTATTTTGTTATCCTCAGTTTTTGCATGTTCTTGTAACAGAGTTGTCTTTAAATCAGTACACTCCCAACCAGCGGTCCCCCTAAGATTTTCCACCCATGAGCAGAGTGAGTTTTTTCTTGTGCGCCAATAATGAGTTCACGTGCGCTTGTTCGGATGTGTGCCACTGTGGCACTCAGCAGTGGTGCTGCTCCCCCAAAGACTCCCAGCACACAGCCCCTGAGCCCTGCTCCCAGGCAGCACCTCCACATCTTGTAGGGAGAAGGTGAGACCTACCCCCACCAGGGAATGCTGCTCCCAAGGCAGCCTGTGTGCAGGGCAGGAGCTGTCCCAGGCTATTCCTCACAGGGTTGGCTGAGAGTTCCCATCTGGGGCAGAGGGAAGCTGCTGCCAGTACCCAGGGTTTGCTGGGAGTGAGGTGCTGGTGGTGGGACAGTGACATATTGGGAGACAGAGGGGGGGAGCTGGCAGAGGGTTGGGGGGAATGGGGTTCTGAGTGACAGAGGGTTGTGGGGGGGGGGGGAGGAAGAGGGGTGCAGGGAGTCCCAGCCCCAGGAGCATCTGCACTGCAGCCTGGCTTTAGCTTCGACAGGCCCCAGAGCAGCCCCAGCCCCCAGAGCAGCCCTGCTCTGCCACATGGCCTGGCCACCCCCGGAGCAGCCCCGGTCCCTGGAGCAACTGGCCACCACACGGCCCTACCTCTGGAGCTGGAACCGGAACTGCTGTGAGGCTGCCCCAGTAGGGACAGCCTCACCGTGGCCTGACTCGAGCTGAGGCACGTGGCGGTGGGTAGGCATAGAATTGGTCGTGCGCAGGCGCGCACCTTAGAGGGAACTGTGCTCCTGTAAATCTGTTAGCTGGCTGGCTAGCGTTGGTTGCTGCAGAGGAAGAGTCTGCCTGGATTCCAACTGAAGTTTGCTACAAGCAAGTGGAGGGAAGATGCTGTCTTAGACTCAGGAAATTGTACAGATTGGGTGATCAAAGACTCTAAGGGTATGTCTACACTACAAAGTTAATTCGAACTAACAGCTGTTAGTTCAAATTAACTTTCAAAGTGTCTATACATGCAAACTGCTAGTTCGAACTTAATTCGAACTAGCGGAGCGCTTAATTCGAACTAGGTAAACCTCATTCTACGAGGACTAACGCCTAGTTCGAATTAAGTAATTCGAATTAAGTGCTGTGTAGCCACTTAATTTGAACTAGTTGGAGGCTAGCCCTTCCCAGCTTGCCCTGGTGGCCACTCTGGGCACAACCAGGGAAACTCTTCTGCCCCCCTCCCGGCTCCAGAGCCCTTAAAGGGCCACAGTCTGGCTACACTGCTTGTGCCAGTTGCAAGCCTGCCAGCACCCAGACAGCAGACCCTGCACCTGGCACGGCATGAGCCAGCCACCCGCTGCCACCCAGCCCTCCGCCTCATCCTAGGACCAGGCTGGTGGCTCCCAGGAGCCTGCCTGGGGCCGCAAGAGGCGGGCACCCACCTGGTCTAGTGCAGAGATCGTGGACCTCTTCGAGGTTTGGGGGGAGTCCTCCAACGTCCACGATCTCTGCACTAGCCACAGGAACGCGGCTGTCTACAGCCTCATGGCTGCCAGCCTGGCCACCAGAGGCCACATGCGGACCCGGGAGCAGGTCCGCTGCAAGATTAAAGACCTGAGGCAGGCCTACTCCAGGGCCTCCCAGCCAGGGGCCGACCTGGAGGCATGCCCTCACTTTGAGGCCCTGGACTGCATCCTGGGGGCTCACGCAGTCCATGCCCCCGGGTGGTGATCGATCCCGGGGCAGAGGGACCCGTCCTGGACATGGAGGAGGAGGACGCCGAGAGCCAGGAGCCTGCAGGGAGCCTGCCCAGGACTCAGGACCCCCGAGGCATCCAACAGAGCACATCATCTGTGTCGTCCGAGGCCGGGGAGGGCTCCACATGTGAGTGCCGTCGTGCTCCGCTTATGTGTATGGGAGGGGTGGGGGGAGAGGGAGCCCAGGGACCGTGCGCCTGGGCCTTGCCCACCGTGGAGCAGCAGCTGGGTGTCATGCAGGGGCCCTGGCCCGTTCCCCACACGCCGACCTCGCCTTGCAGAGGAGGGCTGGGTTTCACCCACCGTGTCCCCAGGGAGAACTGACCACTGCTCTTGTTTCACCACAGCTGCAGCACCTGGGACTGCAGGGCGCACCACCCCGCCTGCAACAGCCACCCCCACCCGGGCCAGCAGGCGCACCCGCAACCTGGAGGACTTCCACCAGTGGCACCTGCGGCTACTGGAGCAGCAGCTCCGCATCCAGGAGCACTGGGTCCGGGAGGACCTGCGGCTGCGGCAGCGGAGCTTGGAGGTGCTGGAGGAGCAGAGCCGTGCCCTCAGAGGTCACCTCCAGACCCTGGTGGACAGGTTCCTGCCTCGTCCTGCTTCAGCCCCTGCGGCTGCCCCAGCTCTCGCTCCTCCTCCCACCCCTGTTCCCCCTCCCGCTTCCTCCGCACCCCCCGTCCCTCCTGCCCCACCCTCCACACCCACTCCCCCCCGACGCCCCGCACCCGCAGTGCTGTGAGACGGAGAGCCAGCAGGACCCCCAACCCTGAGCTTTCCCTTCCCTTCCTCCCCTTCCACCCCTTCCAGCTCCCTCCTCCCAGGTTTCCCCCTCCCCTCTCCCTCTCACTCCTCCTCCCCCACCCCAGTTATGTAAAATAAAAAGAGATTTTTGTTGGCAAAACAGGTGTGTTTATTTGACATTAGGAAGGGGGGTTAGGGAGGGGAAAGGGGAAGAAGGGGAGGGTGGAAGAAGGCTCCAGTGGGGCATGCAGGGAGAGTTCAGTCCTTCTCCTCCACCCGGAAGCTCTGCTGCAGGGCTTCCCGGATCCAGACGGGCCCCCGCTGGGCCTTCCGGACAGTGGAGGTGCAGGGCTGCATGTACTGACCAGCCATGAGGTCAGCCTCAGCCATCCAGGCTGGCAGGAAAGCTTCCCCTTTCTGTTCACATAAATTGTGCAGCACACAACATGCTGCCACCACGGGAGGGATATTGTGCTCGGCGAGGTCGAGGCGGGTGAGGAGGCACCTAAATCGTGCTTTCAGTTGGCCAAAGGCCCCCTCGACCACGATGCAGGCCTGGGTGAACCTGACATTGAAGGCCTGCCAGGAGGGGTTGAGGTGCCCCGTGTAGGGCTTCATCAGCCAGGGCTGTAGGGGCTAGGCCGCATCCCCCACCAGGCAGTCGGGCATGTCCACATCCCCGACCCTGATGTGGCGGTCGGGGAAGAAGGTCCCGGCCTGCAGCCTTTGGCACACGGAGGAGTTCCAGAACACCCTGGCATCGTGTGCCTTGTCGGACCAGCCCACATTAATGTCCGTGAACTGGCCCTGGTGGTCACACATGGCCTGCAGGATCACGGAGAAGTACCCCTTCCTGTTGATATACTGGGAGGCCTGGTGTTCTGGGGCATGGATGGGGATGTGTGTCCCGTCGATGGCCCCCCTGCAGTTGGGGAAGCCGAGGGCGCCGAACCCCTGGATGATGGCGTCCGGGTTGGCGAGGCGGACCACCCTGTGGAGCAGCACCCTGTTGATGGCCTTCACCACCTGCAGAGGGGACACAGAAAACCGCGAATCACTGGAGCGCCCGGGTGGCTGGGAGTGTTCGTTCCCTGGCACTGCCCCGCGCACCACTCCCGGAAGCAACCCCCGCGGGCGGCGTGTAGTACGGCCGGAACGGACCGAACCCTCCCGTGCGGGGCACTTTTGCCTCCTCCCCCCCCATTTTCCCTGGGGCGGCCCATCCCCTCCTTGCAGCCCCCCTCCCCTCCCGGCCCAGTGGCTGGTGGGTGCCGTACCTGCATGAGCACTGCGGTCGCTGCTGGTGTCCAGACGCCAGATGCGGCGGGGCACGCTGGCGACCGGGCGCTGCTGCCGCTCATCCATGACCCCCGGGGATGCCAGGGGGGAGAGGCAGGGGGCTGACATGCACCAGATGGTGCAGGCAGCCTCCACCCATTGCAGGCAGGCTTGCAGCAGCAAGTCCAAAAACTGGAGCAGCATGCCCAGGGCGAGCTCTGGCTCCATGGTGACAACTGCGGCGGCGTCCCCAATGGGAAGCACCGACACAGGCAGGCAGAGAGAAAAATGCTTTGCTGTCCCTCGGCAAGGTAGGCAAACAAGCGGAAAAGCTGAGAACCGGCTGTCCAGGGGGGGTTCCTTTAAGCACGAGCCTCAGATAACCTCAGACAGCAGCCACACAAAGCAACTGCTGACCTGATGCCCTGCCGGAACCGGTTTCAGCTGCCCTTAAATGCGACCCAGCATCCAATCAGTGTGGACGTGCTAGTTCGAATTAGCAAAACACTAATTCAAAATTAGTTTTTAAGTCTAGATGCACTAATTCGAATTAGCTTAGTTCGAATTAACTAATTCGAATTAAGTTAGTTCGAATTAGTGCTGTAGTGTAGACATACCCTAACTGAGACTTAGATGGACTAAGCCTAAGCTTTTTGGGACTCAGTTTCTTCTCACTGTGTTTCTGTGGGGATGGAACTGCTCAGATTTGAATTTGTTTCCTTTATTTATGTTTATGTATAACTGAAGATAATGCCTGTGGGTCATAAAAGAGCCATGTTATGCTGTTAAAATTAGATCATTATTATTTGTTCATCATCATAAGATTTTTATAAAGTTGTTTAATTAAATTAATTTCTTTAGTTTGGTTTTGGGATTTGAATGTGAGGAGGCTGATATTATCCAGTCCTTACTGAAAATCCATAGAGACTGAACTCTGGGTCTCCAAGTACTTTTGTATGGGAGTTCGGTTTCTTTCAGGCTCTGGAGGAGGGCAATGAAGTGAACTCTATCCCACCCAGGGGTGGTTGGTGAAGGCACCCAAGCCCCACCTCCAGCTCTGCCCATTATGCTGAGGCTGCACCCCTTCCCCGCCCTCCATAGGGAAGTAAGGTCAGTGCGCCGCACACATTCTCCCCCTCCCAACCATGGGGAGGAGAGATGAGCAGGTGGGGGCTTGAGCTCGCTCATGCCTCGGGGTGGGGGGTGGGTTGGAGGGCACACGGCATGACCCCAGCCTTTCCAGCCCTGGAGGAAGGCACACCACGCTGTGTGGCCCAGCCTGGCCCAGCCTGGCCTCACCCTTGCCTCTCTAGCCCCAGAGCACCAGGGGAGGGAGGTGGGCATGCCACAGAGGTGCAGCCCAGCCTCTCCAGCACCCAAGTATTGGGGGAGGGAGGAGAGCATGCCATGCAGTATAGCCCAGCCTCTCCACCCTGGAGCACTGGAGGAGGGATGAGGGCACATTGCGCGATGTGGCCCTAGCGTCCCCAGCCCCAGAGCACCGGGAGGGTGGGTGCTGGGGGCAGCAACACTCCACCCCCAGAATGACTACAGCAGGCATTCTGGGGGTGGAGTGTGGGCTGGGCTATACCTGGTAGTTTGGGAAGGCAAAGCCTTCCCCCGCCTATCATACTGGATGCCCATGACCCCACCCGAGGTTGCAAGTGCACCCCTGGTTGAAAGACCATACTGAAAGAGAAGCTATCAATGTCAGACTGGAAGTGTGAATTCAGTGGGGTCTCACAGGGTCAGTCTCCTGGGTGCAATACTATTCAATATTTTTATTAATTCCTTGGATAATCACGTGGAGAGTATGATTATAAAATGTGCTGCTGGCACCAAGTTGGGAGGAACTGCAAGCACTTGGGAGGGCAAGAGTAGACTTGAAAATTGTTTTGACAAATTGGAGAATTGTTTGGAAATCATCAAGGGAAAATTCAATAAAGACAGGAGCAAAATGAGCCACACAGAGGCTCTCTGAGTGGGGTCCTTGGATGATCAAAATGCTAAAGGAGCACTCAAATATGATAAAGTCATTGTGGAGAAGCTAAATGAATTCTTTGCTTCAGTCTTCATGGCTGAGGATATTGTGGAGATACCCAAACCTGAGCCATTCTTTTTAGGTGACAAATCCGAGGAATTGTCCCAGAATGAGGTGTCATTAGAGGAGGTTTTGGAACAAATTAATAAACTTAACATTAGCAAGTCACCAGGACCAGATGGCATTCACCAAAGATTTCTGAAAGAACTTCAAATGTGAAATTGCAGAACTATTAGCTGTGGTTTGTAACCTATCTTTTAAATCAGCTTCTGTACCTAAAGACTGGAAGATAGCTAATGTGATGCCAATATTTAAAAAGGGCTTTAGAGGTGATCCTGGCAATTACAGACCTGTAAGTCTAATGCCAGTACCGAGCAAATTAGTTGAAACTATCGTAAAGAATAAAATTGTCAGACACATAGATGAACGTAATTTGTTGGGGGAAAGTCAACATGGTATCTGTAAAGGGAATTTGTGCCTTACTAATCTGCTAGAGTTCTTTGAGGGGGTCAACAAACATGTGGACAAGGGGGAATCCAGTGGATATAGTATACTTAGATTTCTAGAAAGCCTTCGACAAGGTCTCTCACCAAAGCTCTTAAGTTTTCATGGGATAAGAGGGAAGGTCCTTTCATGGATTGATAACCGGTTAAAAGACAGGAAACAAAGAGTAGAAATAAATGGTAAGTTTTCCGAATGGAGAGAGGTAATTAGCGGGGTCCCTCATGGGTCTATCCTGGGACCAATCCTATTCAAGTTATTTATAAATGATCTAGAGAAAGGAGTACTGGGCTGGATGGACCATTGGTCTGACCCATTCTTATGTTCTTAAAATACAACACTTAGGAAGGAAAAATGAAATGTGTAACTACAAAATGGGAAATAACTGGTGAAGTGACAGTTATGCTGAAAAGGACTTGTGGCAGGGGACTGGTGGAATCACCAACTGAATATGATCCAACAATGTGATGCAGTTGAACAAACAAACAAACAAACAAACAAACCGGATATCTTTCTGGGGTGTATTAATGTAAGTGTCCTATGTTAGACACAGGACGTAATTGTTCCACTGTCTTTGGCACTAGTGAGGCCTCATCTAGAATACTGTGTCCAATTCTAAATGCCACACTTGAGGAAAGTTGAGGACAAATTGGAAAGAGTCCAGAAGAGAGAAGCAAAATGATAAAAAAGTTTAGGAAAGGGTAAATAAACTGGTCACATTTAGGCCAGGTCTACACTACTGGATAAATTAAATTTAAGATACACAACTCCAGCTACGTGAATTGTGTAGCTAGAGTCAGCATACCTTAAATTGGACTTTGGCACCGTTCCCTCAATGGGAGGTCAATAGGAGAAACTCTCCTGTTGACTTCCCTTCTCCTCGCAAGGAGTTCTAGCATCGATGGGGGTGCCCTTAGAGTTTGATTTAGTGGGTCCTTACTGGACCCGCTAAATCGAACACTGGAAGATCAACCTCTGCAGAATCAATCTCTGCATTAGAGAAGACATTTCCTTAAAAAATTAAGTATGAGGGGACCCTGTTAAGTCTTCAGAGATGCAAAGGTCTGTTATAAAGAAGATTGTGATCAGTTGTTCTCCATGTCCACTGAAGGGAGGACCAGAAGCTATGATTTTAACCCACGAGGAAGATTTAGGTTAATTGTTAGGAAAAAAACCTTTTTAATGATAAGGGTAGTTAAGATGGTGAATAAGATGTTGTGGAATCTCTGTCACAGAAGGTATTTAAGAACAGGTTAGACCGAATTCTGTCTGGGATGGTCTAAGTTTATTTGGGCTTGTCTTAGCAGCTGGGGCTGGCCTTGGTGACTTCTTGAGTTCTGGCCCTACATTTCTAAAACTCTGGTTCCCTATTACTCCGAAAGAACTGATGCATATCTAATGCCAGTCTCCAGCCACTATAGTTTAAAGTCTACACCTCTTCTCACCTCAATGTTCCACAGGTTCTAGCAGCTACAACTCAGCCTTCACTGTTTCTTTTGTCTTGTGTTGTACTGGGTCCTGCTGTGCAAATTTTGAGCCAGATTCTGTTCTTCCTTGCACTGTGGTAAATCTAGAGTGACTGCATGGAGAGATATTCTGGGATGCGGCAAGTGTCAATATATTTATTGCCTGTCCTCTTCGCTTTCCCCATTCACTCCATTTATTTTGTGACCATTATAAATAATTTGCATTTTGTTTAAAAAATTAAAGGAATTTCCATCCCGATGGATTGTTATCTGCTAGGATTATTCATTTCTAGAAAGAATTTCATTTATTAGGACTTGTGCTTGCATACTTTTAGCACTTCCATCCACCTAATAATTACTGTGAAATTCTGTTTTATCAATTCTTAAACCTAGATTATTCTTCTTGTACATCTGACACTTGCTGTTGTCATTCAGCTTGCCAGTTAGATAATGAATTGCAGCACTAGGACTGGCTGAATGGTTCATTACAAACCAATTATTTGTCAGACTTAACCCTATTTCCTTTGTCATGTATTGTCCACAAAAAGACTGTATGTGGATCAACCCTGCATAGCACTGAATATGAAATCAGATGTGTCCCCAACACTGTCTCCACTCCTTCCCCCGGAGACGTTTGAGGTGAAATCTCAACCCTGCTGAAGTCAATGACAAAGTCTCATCGACTTCACCTCTGGCCTCTTGTAGATGTCCTAAGTTCCATAGAAATCAACTGCATTTATGTCACCATTAGGTGATAGATGAATCAGACCTTTAAACTTTTCTCTGAACCATGAGTGAAAGTGAAAACATGATAACAGCCAGTGTTGAGAAATAATTACATATTTCAGTTTATCCATGGATTTAAGTAAGCAATAAATGTAACAATGTTTGTTCTACGCTGGTAGGAGCTAGCTTAGCAGAGCTGAGTCTAGTAAAAACATAGTAAGCTTAATTGTGCCATAGACTCTCAAAGTTTCTCTGTTGTTCTGAGCATGTTTTTAAACCCTCTAGATTTTGGCCTTCTCATACTGAGGTACTGGTAGTAACACATTGTGTGTTGGTTTTGCAAGCATACCTACATATGCTCATCGGTGTAACCTGAGTTACACAAACAAAAGATCTTGAATAATATGCTGTTTAATAGCTAATGTGTTTAGTTTGGATTAGAAACAAATTGGAAATGCTTGCAACAGTTCCCGTAGTATTATTGCTCTATTTATGCACAGCAAAATAATCACATTTATTTTGCATTCATAATGTGTCTATTAGACAATGGTATTCAAAGGATGGCTGCAATAGAAGTTCATTGCTATGCAATTTCTTTTTCTTAATTTCCATTCACTTAAACATAAATTACAATAATTTTCTGACTATGTAGCTCCTATGAGGATACTTCTAGACTTCAATTATACCAAGTAGTTATTTTGGTTTTGTAACTTTAATATAAAACATCAGACATTTAATATCTTTGCTACACAATCAAGCGCATAAAAGCTTATCTGAAGCTCTTGCTAATTGGCCTCTGTTAATTCATATAAAAGCACTTTTGATAATAGCTTGCATAAAGGGAAGAGAGTTAAAGAAAAAAACAATGACTCCAACACTTCAGAACTAAATTACTCCTCAGATGAAGGAGTATGGCCATGAAAGTGGAATAGATTATATAGAGAGAGCAGGGTCAAGGAATTATGACCCTCAGAAAATTATAGGTTGAGAAGGAGCCATGCAATAATGACTCCCATAGGTGCCCCTAGCCCCCTGAATGTTAAAAATACCTTTTGGCCTCTGGAATTTCCACTACATGCATCTGACGAAGTGGGTCTTTGCCCACGAAAGCTGATGCTCCAATAAATCTGTTAGTCTATAAGGTGCCATACCTCCTGCAATGAGGTGTAACAGTTAATCCAAACTAAGCACTTAGTTCAGATTAACTTCTGACTGCCGCGTGTAGCCGCGGGCAGTCAGTTCGAACTAAGGGGATTTAAAAATGGCGACCGCCCAGGAACATGCAAATGAAGCCCGGGATATTTAAATCCCGGGCTTCATTTGCAAGTTCGAATGCCTACATTAGCCACCCTAGTTCGAACTAGGGGGCTAGTGTAGACATACCCTCTTAAAGGTTAGACAAACTGATGCCTGCTGTTTCTCTATAATTAACAGGAGACCTGAGAACTTCACAAATCTTTGAGACAACTCCTAAAACAAATGACTATAACCTTTCCCCACATACTGGAAAAAAAAAAAGCAACACAAGTTCCATTGAAAACTGAATTACACGTATTTGTAAAGAGCAATTAGAGATGAGAATGAACCGCTGTCTTTGAATGGAACCTTGTACAACAGCAATTTCTGAATTTTTCTAATGACTCATCAGCTGCAGACTGGCTTTCAAATGCATTGCAGGTCTGACACTGCAATCTGGCAATTAAAACACCTCCAAGCCTCATCCCTAGGCAAAAATGACTGCTGCCACATATATACACGGCTGTCATTAACGTTTCCTCTCCTGGAGCAGTTGCTTGCTGTGGTGTCCTGTCAGTTATGTGCAATTACACTATGTTCTCTCATTTGGTGAGTTGTCAATTATGGCTCTGTTGCTGTAGGAGGGGGACACAGTTCTTCTACTGATTAACCTCGAGGAAGGAAACACAGAGAAGGTTCAGTTATGCAGTTGTATCTTCTGTTAGAGAAGAGAGGTAAACTTACAAAAGCTATTGGGCAAAATGAAAGGCTTTTTTGAAAGCAGTGTTTTGTTTTAAGAGGTACGTGAGGTTTAAATAAATGGTGGCAGTTCATGTCTGCCCTATTAGTGCTCTTCTCTTCTATGTGCTCCTTCAATATGTGTAGCACTGAAACATGCTCATCAGTTCTGTTGCATGTGTGTTTGTTAGTGAAGTCTGCTAGGGGATCGAGGCTCAACATGGGAGCAGCATCCAGCTGCCACTGTGCATGTGCCGTTTCCACGCGCCACATGCTATTTGTTATAAAGGTGTTAGCTGAGGGCCTGAGCATCTGCTCTCAGTGCATTTTTGGTAGTCCAAATTAGGGATGCTAAAACGTGTTTATTTAAGTAAGCATGTAACTGCTTAAGTAAGCATGTAACCTGTTCCTCTCCCCACTGTATCTGTATCAGTGCTCGCAGAGAGCCAGCTTTTAACCCCCACCCCTCTGCTGCTGCCTCTCTATCAGAGGTAACAGTGCTGGAGGGCAGATGGCTCCCCGGAAGCTGGTGCTTGCAGGGAACTGGCTTTTAAGTGGGCTCCCTGCACATACTGGCTCCCACCTCCTGCCCTGCTGCCTCTGATACAGAGGCAGCAGCGTGGGATGGGGCAGGTGGACCCCATGCATACCAGCTTCTGCCTCCCTCCAATGCTGCCTCTGATACAGAAGCAGCAGTGCTGGGGGGAACAGGGTGCTCCCTGGGAGCCAGTTCTCATGGGGAACCAGCTGTCAAGCTGGCTCCCTATGAGTACCAGCTTGCCCTCCATTGTCTCTGATACAGAGGCAGCAATTGGGGCTGGGGGGTGGGCTGAGTGTAACCATGAAGGTTAACCGATGAGCCCATGCTCATCAGTTAACCATGTACACAGGCCCACGTTCACACCCCTAGTCCAAATGCCAAGTTAGACTCCACCTTGCTGCTCCCCTCGATTGATGCAGAGTAGAGTTCTATCTAGGATAAAGGGTGGAGGGATTTTTGGTTCCTCTTGCTGGCTAATCAGTGTTACTGATTTGAAGGGTCTGTCTGTGCTGTGTCCTGCCTAGCATATGGCTCTTTTTTATTATAATATAGGTGGGGTAATCGGTATTTAGGTTCCTAATACCTATTGAAATCAATGAGAGTTAGGAACCTAAATATATTTGAAGAACTGGGCATTTGTCTGTCTTGCAGTGACAGCTCAGTTGAGCATGTATGCTTTAGCAGGTTAGGTGGGGTTCTGTATTTCAGGGCACCTGAGCTTTAATTCTGCTGTCGGAGCTAACTTGCTCTGTAAGACCTTAACTAAATCATTTTGATCTCAGCATTGCTCTTGCACAAGGGAAAATCAAGAATAACTCCAGGTGAAATATGCTGGTATAAAACTAGCATTAGGGAAATACCAGAATCAGACCTTTTTTCTTTCAGAGTCTCAGTTTCCCCATCTGTAATTATATTTACCTAAGTCATGGCGGTATTTGTGAGGCATACAGACATGTAAAGTTGTATGAAAGTCCATTTGTAACAGAACCAAAAAGAGAATTCAGGACCCAGTACTTAACGAGCTCCTGTGCTTAGTTCACTAGACCATGCTGTCACCAGGAGACACACATTTATGTATTGCAAATGTGAAAATGGGCAAATTTCAGCCCATGTCCTGCAAATGTTTTCATCGTGAATGCTTTGACAGATCTAGTTTTTGAAAATATCTCTTACAGGGAAAACTTTGATTATGAAACAGATTTCCCTTTTAAAAATCAAAAATGGCAAGTCAGAAACTGTTGTTTGGCCCTACACCTGATTTAAAGTGGTATTTTAATGAAGGTTACTGGCTTAATCACACCACAGGTAATGTAATTATTTTCAGTATTATTAGGGTGAAATTGGAATTTTATTCAATGGCTGTCTCCTTCTTCTATCCCTGTCTTTTTCTGGAAGGGTTCACTAGCAAATTTCTATTGCATAGAGCAGTCATATTAATTTTCTTCCCCTGAGCATAACTATGCTTTCTCTAAGCACACAACTGGTTTTTTTAACTATGCTAGGTAGGAATTATTTACATTATTGAATGACTGACGGACTTTAAGAATAACATTTCAGATTTCCATTTCCCTTAATTGGGTTACAGGAGGCATGCAAAGCTGTGGAGATTAGCTGTGTAATGTCATTGCTACAGTGGCTCCTTTATTTTCAGAAAGGAACTTACCATAAAACATCCTGACATTTGAACGTGATTCCTCTCCTTCAGAAATCTTGAATGATTGCCATTAAAATTGTTTGTTGGAAGAACATGATTGGGGAGCCAATGTTCAGCAGCTTGTTTGAATTCTGAATAATCCAGGTGTGTATATCTTCATAGGACTTGCAAATAATATCAAGGGGGAGAGTAGTCACCCTGGAGATTTTGGTTTCAAATGTTTCAATGGCTGAGTGCTAATTTTACAATTTTAGAGTAAGTTGCTAACAGTATTGTCTGAAATCAGGCTCAGATTGTACCACCTTCTCATCTGGGCTGACCATTGGATAGGCATTCTAGAGACTCTCTCAATGCATCTAAATTCTGATTTAGCAACACTTTTGTTAGTGTAGTATGGGGCCTGCCTTGGGAATGGACTATTAGTCAGGATGGGCAGGGACAGTGTCCCTAGGTTTTGTTTGTCAGGACTGGGATGGGTTTTGGGATGGATCACTTGATGATAATCTGTTCTGTTCATTCCCTCTGAGGCATCCGGCACTGGCCACTATCAGAAAACAGGATACTGGTCTAGATGGACCTTTGGTCTGACCTAGTGTGGCCATTCCTACAATCTTATTTTTGGATGCCTATCATTTAAGTATTACAGGTGAAGTAATATGAGAAAGTTGGACCATGGACTTTGTATGGTAGCAACATTAAGGAGAGGAAGGGCACACAGCCTGCAGAAAACCATTGTAAATATATCTAAAATAACTTTTTATTTAAGACCCTATAAAAAGTACATTGGACTCACAAAGGATGTTAAAAAAATTGGAGAGGCTTCAGAAAAGAACCATGAAAATGATTAAATGATTAGAAAACAATCCTTATTGTGACAGACTCAGAGAGCCCAATATATAGAGCCCTGCAAATCCTCAGATATCCACTTTATATCTGTGGGCATCTGTGGATATGGATGCAGATATCCACAGATCATTTCTGCATAGGGCTCTATCAATACATTTAGCTTAACAAAGATAACATTAAGAGGTGATTTGATTACAGTCTATAGATTCTACATGGGAACAGATCTAGCAGAGAAAGGTATAACATGGTCTTTCTCTATAACATTTAACATTCCTGTGGTGGGAAGAACACCTTAGCAGTCCAGCACTCTGGCATTTAATTTCAAAAAGGGGAATTACACAAAAATGAGGAGGTTAGTTAAACAGAAATTAAAAGGCACAATGACTAGAGCCAAATCCCTGCAAGCTGCATGGAAACTTTTTAAAGACACCATAATAGAGGCCCAACTTAAATGTATACCCCAAATTTTAAAATATAGTAAGAGACCTAAAAAAAAGTCACTGTGGCTTAACCACCGTGTAAAAGAAGCAGTGAGGGACAAAAAGACATCTTTCAAGAAGTGGAAGTCCAATCCTAGTGAGATAAATAGAAAGGAACATAAACACTGTCAAATCAAGTGTAAAAATGTAATAAGAAAAGCAAAAAAAGATTTTGAGGAACAGCTAGCCAAAAACTCAAAAAGAAATAGCAAAATGTTTTTTAAATACATTAGAAGCAGGAAGCCGGCTAAGAAACCAGTGGGTCCCCTAGACGATCAAGATATAAAAGGAGCAATCAAGGACGATAAAGCCATTGTGGAGAAACTAAATGATTTCTTTGCATCAGTCTTCACAGCTGAGGATGTTAGGGAGATTCCCAAATCTGCACCGTCCTTTGTGTGTGATGAATCTGAGGAGCTGTCCTGGATTGAAGTGTCATTAGAGGAGGTTTTGGAACAAATAGAAAAACTTAATGTTAACAAATCTCCGGGACCGGATGGCATTCATCCAAGGGTTCTAAAAGAACTCAAAAAGGGAAATTGCCGAACTATTATCTGTGGTTTGTAACCTATCCTTTAAATCGGCTTCCGTACCTAATGACTGGAAGGTAGCTAACATGACACCAATATTTAAAAAGGGCTCCAGAGGCGATCCTGGCAATTACAGACAGGTAAGTCTAACTTCAGTACCGGGCAAATTAGTCGAAACAATAGTAAAGAATAAAATTGTCAGGCACGTAGAAGAACATAATTTGTTGGACAAAAGTCAACATGGTTTCTGTAAAGGAAAGTCATGTCTTATTAATCTATTAGAGTTCTTTGAAGGGGTTAACAAACCTCTGGACAAGGGGGATCCAGTAGATATAGTATACTTAGATTTTCAGAAAGCCTTTGACAAGGTCCCTCACCAAAGGCTCTTGTGTAAATTAGGTTGTCATGGGATAAGAGGGAAGGTCCTTTCATGGACTGAGAACTGGTTAAAAGACAGGAAACAAAGGGTAGGAATAAATGGTAAATTTTCAGAATGGAGAGGTGTAACTAGTGGTGTCCCCTAAGGGTCAGTCCTAGGACCAATCCTGTTCAACTTATTCATAAATGATCTGGAGAAAGGGGTAAGCAGTGAGGTAGTAAAGTTTGCTGATGATACTAAACTGTTTAAGATAGTAAAGACAGAAGCAGACTGTGAAGAACTTCAAACAGATCTCACCAAACTGAGTGATTGGGCAACAAAATGGCAAATTAAATTTGATGTGGATAAGTGTAAAGTAATGCACATTGGAAAAAAATAACCCCAACTATACGTACAGTATGATGGGGGCTAATTTGGCTACGACAAATCAGGAAAGAGATCTTGGCGTTATCGTGGACAGTTCTCTGAAAACTTCCACACAGTGTGCAGCGGCAGTCAAAAAGGCAAATAGGATGTTAGGAATTATTAAGAAAGGGATAGGAAATAAGACACAGAATATATTACTGCCCCTGTATAAAACTGTAGTACGCCCACATCTTGAATACTGTGTACAGATGTGGTATCCTCACCTCAAAAAAGATATTTTGGCCTTAGAAAGGGTTCAGAAAAGGGCAACTAAAATGATTAGCAGTTTGGAGCGGGTCCCATATGAGAAGAGGTTAAAGCGACTGGGACTTTTCAGTTTAGAAAAGAGGAGACTAAGGGGGGATATGATAGAGGTATATAAAATCATGAGTGGTGTGGAGAGGGTGAATAAGAAAAGTTATTTATTAGTTCCCATAATAGAAGAACTAGAGGACACCAAATAAAGTTAAAGGGTAGCAGGTTTAAAACGAATAAAAAAAGTTCTTCTTCACACAGCGCGTAGTCAACCTGTGGAACTCCTTGCCAGAGGAGGCTGTGAAGGCTAGGACTATAACAGAGTTTAAAGAGAAGCTAGATAATTTCATGGAGGTTAGGTCCATAAAAGGCTATTAGCCAGGGGATAGAAATGGTGTCCCTGGCATCTGTTTGTCAGAGGCTGGAGAGGGATGGCAGGAGACAAATCGCTTGATCATTGTCTTCGGTCCACCCCCTCTGGGGCACCTGGTGCTGGCCACTGTCGGC
This sequence comes from Rafetus swinhoei, assembly GCA_019425775.1. Lineage (NCBI taxonomy): Eukaryota > Metazoa > Chordata > Testudines > Trionychidae > Rafetus > Rafetus swinhoei. Next base: position 24,218,653 of record CM033437.1, on the reverse strand, counting down.
AGACAGGCTACTGGGCTAGATGGACCTTTGGTCTGACCCAGTATGGCCATTCTTATGTTCTTATGTTATCTTATTGCTGGAAGTTTGAAGCTAGAGAAATTCAGACTGGAAATAAGGCATACCTTAACCCCTGCAACAATTTACCATGCGTTATTCTGTATTCCTCAGTACTGACTATTTTAAAATCAAAACTGGACTTTTTTCCCTATAAGATCTGCTCTAGAAGTTATTTTGGGGGAAGTTCTATGGCTTGTATTGTACTGGAGTTCAGACTTGATGACCACAATAAGCCCCTTCTTGCTTTGGAATCTACAAGAGAAAATAATTTCTGATAAAACTATTTACTGAAATCTTGGTTTAGGTTCTAGGACTGACACAAGCTATTCATACATGCCACATTTCTAAGCTTTAAGGTTAGTCCCTTAGCTCCACTTTTTATTGGTCTTAGTTAATCAGACCTGCCCACATCCACATGCAATTTCTTTCCCTTTTCTTTGTGTGTATTTGATTCTACCCATTAAAACATGTTCTAACTTTATTCTTCAGCCAGGAGAGAAAAAAGCAAGGGGCCACTGCCAAACAAACCACCCATAAAAACAAAGAAACCCACCGCCACCCAGCTAATATTTGGCCACTTTCCATTTTTTCAATGGGAAGCTGGCATTGCCTTCCTTGAAATATCGCATTCCTGATGCCAGATGGTTGTATAAAGCTATAGATCCACACTTTTCTCCACACTATCCACACTTTTCTCACATGACCCCCAAATGGAGTCCAACAGTCTGCTGCAAACATGGAGTCTTCCCCTGGTTCCACAGAAAAGTCTGCCAAAAATATGAGTCAGAATGCCCACATTTCTACTCATAATGTTAAGGATAAGTAGAAGGGGGAAAGGAGATACTGACTTTACAGTGTGCACCCTGCAACTGGGTCTCCCTTAAGACTTTACACAACACAAATCAAATAACATATATTGTTGACTAACCCTTTCACAGCATTGGGTCTCCACATTCTCTGTGGTGATTTGATCAGCTGTACTGCAATAACATTATTTCCTGATATATGCAGGAAATAAAAATTGTGTATACAATGTTCTCTTCATAGAATACAAAGGACAAGTGTTATGATTCTGTCCTTCTTTAGCCATGGTGACTTTTTGAAAGGACTTTTTCTCCCACTCCTCCCACAGCAGTCCAAAAGTGTCCTGTCTTCTCTCTAATTAATGATACTGCTTGTCAGACATTGCAGATGTCTTCACATATGGCTCATTACCCTTAAGACAGAAACGATGTAAAAGTTAAAGGTTTATTTCCATGGGTTCCTTTGGCAACCATGAAGGATGAAGTCATTAAAAATACTTTTAACTAAACTGAGAATTGCCATGCAGTCTTCTGTTTTGCTGCTCTTATAGTGTCGTCTGGCAGTAATGGCTCCTAAATCAAGGTTTATTAGCTTTTGTTTATGGTAGAATTTGCCTGGAGCTGAAGAAAATTGAAACAATAGTAATAAAACATGTATATATTGTCCAGGTACTAAGTAACTTACATTGTTTTGCAGGCTTCAGAGCAATAAAGTGAATTCATTAGAAATGTGCTTACTTATTCCTTTGTATACTGATGAGAACCCACATAAAATCTGGCAAATCTGCTATATTAAATTAATGAAGTATCTATGTAAATTGAAAAGAGGTACAATGGTTAAAAGTCAATTGCATCATGGTGGTTGAGATACACTAGTATTTCACTGTACTTGGACTAAGAATTGTGGAGTATTTGCAGTGCAGTTTGGTAGTTCTTAGTAAATGTTGTCTTTTGAATTATTAATAGGGATATGAGTGTGGCAGTGAGCTCTTACAAAGCTCATACATAAACCAGGATTAATATGTGTACCTGCTGGCATTTCTAACATGGCTAACTAGGATGTACTTTGCTACCTTTTCTGAATGCTCTCTTAGCCCATGAAGCCATATGGCCCTGCTAAAGGACATGTTTTACTCTTGAAAGTGTCTCTGCAAAACAGGTACCTCCTTACTCAGTAGTTGTACTCCCAGGCTATGTCTAGACTGCAGAGTTAAATAGGAAAAAGATATGCAATTTGCGGTATGCAAATTGCATATCTTTTTCAGATTTACTTTTGAAAGAGGCTTTTCTGAAATTTGGCGCATCTACATGTCGCCGAATTTTGGAAGAAAGGGCTCTTTTGACACATCCCTTATGTCTCGTAGAACAAGGTTTACAGGGATAATGAAAGAGAATGTCCACTTTTTTGAAAATTTTTTCCTTGGACGTCACATTGCTTTTCTGGGATACCTCTGGTATCCCGTAAAAGCAATGTAGTCTAGACGTAGCCCCAGTGTGCTTGCAGAGTTGTATGTGCTAACATCAGTGACTACAATATAGGTTTGGCTGGATTTTCTGCTACTTTTTCATCCTTGTTAGCTCTGCAGGACAAATCCAGCTAAGACAGAGTGAGTGGCTTCTGCTCTACCTTACACAACTGTTTTGCCTAATACCATTCAGCTACACCTGTGCAAATGCACTATAAACAATGAGGCTGCAACTAAGGGTCTAATTTGGCCTGCAGAGCTTTTATTCCTGGTGATGTTGTATAAGAGGGAAAGAAAGTAGCTTGACTCTTGGAGCCCTGGTCGAGTCTGCAGGCAGGCCATTAGAGAACAAAGTATTTTAAAATTGTAATTTGGCATGGTTGCTATGAAAATTGCTGATGGGCGTATGTAAACTAAGCCTGTTGGGTTTTCAGAGGGGAGACTGTACCTTAAAATATAGTTATCTGCTATGTGGCGTTAGTATGCAAGACTTTCTCAGTAGGCCAGTTGTTAGAGCTAGCATTCTATGCCTTCTAACTAATATTGCTCCCAATATGAAAATAAAACCACCACTGAATAATCCACTCCTCTAAAATGAAGTCTATAGGGGGTACATTGTGTCTGACAGTTGTGGGATTTTCGGGGGAGTTTTTTATGAACTGTATCCTTATTAAACATGAGATCTAGACATAGGAAGGGAGATTCTGTTATGAATGAATTCACTAGATTGTCTCTTATAAGGGTGTCAAGTGTGAACAAACACCCCATTAGAAGAATTAGAAAGGACAGTGCTGGGAAATGGGCTAGAGAGACCCGCACCATTAGGAGAAACAACCAAAGAGTACTGGATTATCTGGATGAGACCCCAATGGTGCTGAAAGTAACTTTTCCCCTTTATTAGGTCAATAAAGTCTCTTCAGGCAGAAGCTAGTGTACAGCTTCATGGGACGCTCTGGCTGGCAGAAAGTCCACTAAGTGGCAGCAATGGAGCAAGCCACATGATGAAACTTCATCCGTGATATGAGGAATCTAGGAGAGTCTATTGTAGCCTCTAGTGTGTGTGTGTGTGTGGTAGAATGGTTGGCTATAGCTGTCAGGGGTGTGATCACTTGGTACAGCCTCTTCTAATCTGGAATCTCTGTTGCTTCCAGCCCAAGATTTAAGCTGCTCCCACCTGCTGAAATCTCTGAGGGGAAGGAGGAGTGGAAACACTTCTTGCCATGCAATAAGGGTGAATCTTTACTAAGCCGGGGATGTGAACTGAGCCTATTTTGCTTTGAATGGTGCATTCAACTCCTGATATGGCAGTGGAGGATTTATGGAAAGGACCACAGGATGTGCACACAGAAGCAGTTGAACTCAGTGAGGGTTGAGGATGTGGCGGATGTAAAGCAGGGGGTTATTCAGTCTGCAGCATCATGAGATGCAAAATGGAAAAAGAGGTTGAAGTGAAACTGTGGGATGGAAAGGAATTAGGTATGTAAATGGAGACCTCCGCTCTGAAACAGAACTGGCTTTGGAGACCTTTGTGGGTCTGTGCTTGAAACTAAACTCACAATAGCTTTGTTTATAATTGCTATTAAAATGGGGTGCACTGTTCTAATGAGAAGGTTAAGATGGAGGTATAGTCCTGCTTCTAAAATGTATGTTTCAGTCATGTTAATTAGGAGCTATTAGCAATTTCTCTAGCAATTAGTCTGTTGATAGGTTTTTATTTTCCCTGCACCATCATCACTTTTTGTATAGCAATAGAATTTTGGTTTTTGAAGCAGTACTACTGTATCTATTTTAACTGCATATTTAAGGACGGACTATGTTGGGTCAATAATATTCTGCATGGTTCACATACTACCCTTCTGTATAAACCTCCTTTACCCATGTTAATAGGACATAAAGAGTATGTCTACACAGCAAAGCAGTCTTTTGAATGCGTCTGCTATTTCAAAATATAGCGGACGCACTATTTCGCCATCCCTGGAAACCTCATTGTACGAAGAGTAAGGGATGGCTCGAAATAGCGCTGTATTTTGAAATTTGGCATTGTGAAGACAGCGCCAAATGACAAAATAAGCTATTTTGAAATAGACTCCAAATAAGCTATGCAATTTATGTAGCGCAAATTGCGTATCTTATTTCGAGTTTCCGGTGCTATGTAGACTCACCCAAAGAATGCAGAGGAAAAGCACTCCAAAGTGAGAAAATTCAAAATTTAAGGTTTCTCATGCAACTTTAATTCTGTTTCCCTGTGCACACCATCGTATACTGAAACCATCTCAAACAGGAAGCATATAAAGAAAGTAGATACAAACAAGCTTCTACACAGCTTGCAGTCCAACTTTGTCTTCTTTGTTTACCAATCCTGCCTGGATCTTAATACAGCACACAGAGGGATCTAGTAGCCAAATAATATACAGCAATTAAAGTTATCATTGAAATATTTATCCATTATGATATAGAGATGGATTGTGAATTTGGGTTTGTTGATTCTTCAGTTATCACAGACTATAGTCCTGTGAGCCACAAACTGTGGGGCATGTGAAGGGGGCATAGAGGAACATTAGGGGCATGCATGGTAGGACATGGGCCAGCTCCCACAAAGGGTGGGAAGTGCCGCCTATTGCCACTGTACTCTCTACCCAGATCTGACCTCCACCCCAGCCTCTGTTCTGCCTCCAGCCCAGGTCTGCCTTCATTCTCTCTCTGCTCCCAGGCCAGAGCAGCCTCTTGTCCCAGTTCCTCCTGCATCCCTAGTTCTGACTCCAAGCTCCTCTGCTGAGCCAACTGTACATTAATGTGGAGGGGAGGGGGAAGAGATTCCATTACCAGTAATGGGAGGTACATTAGGAAAGTTTGGGCACTACTCCTATAGGCCCCTGTGGCATTGAGTAGACAAGTTGGATGAGACAGAATAAAGAGGCATCTTAGCAGTATTTTTATCTCCAATTTTCTTGAAATATTGACCATCAGGAAGAAATGGAACCCGGAACATTTCAGCCTCCAAGATCAAAGTTTGCAAATGCTATAAATAACTTAAATAAATTCTTATGCCACCTTAGCTGTAGCTGGTGCAATATGCTCCAGTATAATGCTGAAAAAATAGCGGCCTGATTTCTCTACTTATATAAATCAGTACAGTTTTATTTACTGCAGCACAGATGTACCAATTTACACCAGCAATGAATTTGGCCTATTGTATTTTGAAGAAAATAAGGCAAAAAAAAAAAAGAGATTCCAGCACCTGGACTGATAGATGGATTATAGATTTCCAAGCATTGGGGTGAACTTCATAATCGTTTACTTGACTTTGGAAATTTTACAAAGCTAGTGAATTTCAGAAATGTTTTTCTTTTAACCTAGGGGATTGCATGCCCCAAGGGTGAATGCAAAGCACTATGGGATCTTTTAATAATCATAAATGAACCCCTTTTACATCCCTATATATCCAGGTTCTTATGCAGTTTTTCTCACCATAGTACCTGAGTGCATCCTAAATAAATAACCCTCCCTCTCCATCAACCTCCTGCAAATCTGTACTTGCTCAGCACAGTGTTCATAGCTACTCTGCTAAGCCACTGTCTCAGTTCTACATCAGAGAAGAGTGCTGCTTTCTGTGTCACCAGCGCCACATTTTGCTTAGCAAGAGGCATTGTTTTCCAAACTTGTAGCAGACTGATATATCTGATTGCCGCCCTGCTTTGTCTCTTGCTGGAGTGACATTTGTCCATGTCATCTGGTATTATTTTTTTCTCAATGAATTGCTATTTCCCCACCTCACCTTCCTTGCCAAAGGCAAACCAGAGTAAGTTGATCAGCAGGACCAGCTCTGGGGTCCGGTAGTTAGTATCTCTTCAGGAGGTTATTTTTTATACCACTGACACCTGCTCCATACAGTCAGATTCTTGTACAGGTGCCCAGACAGACTGTGACATTTACAACCTTTACACAATATTCACACTGGTTCGTTGCCATTACTGCAGCCTGGAAAAAAAAATAAAAAAGGACACCATCTGCTGTGACAACTGTTTCACCAGCAAGACTTCACACAGGCCAGGCACGGTCACTTGCTTACTTTAAAGAGACATTGTAACTGGAGTTTGGTGTCTTGTGTGGTTCTAAGAGTATTGTGTGATAGGGTAGCCCATGCATTGATTGTGAAGTGGATCCAGTTGATGGGGTGAAGCTAAAGCAGTTAGCAGGCAGCAGGGATTCTTCTCATCACATGGCTTTGCAACGCAGCAGCAGTTTCTTATTTCAGATTATGTAGCAATGCTGGCATTGACGTGTTTTATGCCTGTCACACTTAGACTGCAATGCCTAACTTAGCACTAAGTTTGAATGATGAAGTTGTTAAGATGTCTGTTGATGGCCAACTCCTCACCAGTCCCATACAAGTTACCTGATGCTGTGGGCACAGCCATTGTTTCTGTTACTGCAGCTGAGAAATTGTACAGATTGAATCTCTGTGGTTCAAGACTCTCTGGATGTTGTGGTACTAGAGAACCCCAGCAGCAGAGATTGCCAGTGGCTCAGCGTGGAGCTGACTGGTGGGGCCAAAAGGGCAGTAGAGCCCGTGGGGCACCAGAACCTGCAGCTGGTGAAGCAAGGAAGCTGCAGGGGGAGGTCAGTGGGGTCGCAAGGAGCTCCGGTGGGACTCCCACAGTTTGCAGGGCCAGGAGCTCAGGCAGGGCTGCTGCAGCTTGCAGGACCGGGAGGCTGAGGAGAAGAACTTAAATGACGGGGGAGAGGAGCCCAGAGGGGAGGTTGGCGCCTCCCTCTCCCAGTTCTTCCCTGATCTGGCAAACTCCCTTGTCCAGGACTGATTAGGTCCCGAGGGTGCTGGAACAGGGAGGTCCAACCTGTGTAGTTAATTGTTTGACCATACTTGGGTTCATTATAAAATATATTGAAGAGCCCAAACAACCAATTATGGCTATCAGTCAATAACAACATTGCACAGAAAAAAGGTTCTGTATGACCCTAGGCCTCAGGAAGCTGCCTTGAGTAGCGCTGTTCTGTTCTCCTGATGCAGAACATGCACTCCTAAGTCCCACATTTCAGCTGGCATTATTTACATGATGATTTTAGACACTATGCATCTCTTTACACATCACTAAATTCCAACCCATCAGCGTACCCCAGTTCCCTCGCTCATTGTTCTGCTCCTTCCTTTTCTTTGGAATGGTAGTATCCAAACCATGTACTGGCCCATGAAGGTACTTTCCAAGCTCGTACTAAGCCATAGAGCAAATGTATCTTGAGTTTTGACACATTTCCTATCTGCCTATGCTGAATGCTTACTTTGGTAAATGCAAGATGTTATGGGACACATAGCATAAGTGAGCAAGGTTAAAATAAATGTATAGACCAGTTTAAGCTATGAAACAGCCATAATATTTGTGCTTAATGCATGCTAATTTACATGGTGTGGAAATATACATTATATATATATATATGTCAACACTACCAAGAAAAGGGCTGACACTATTTTATCAGTTGGGATTTGGCAAGTTTAGGAAACTCTGAAGGCCACATTCAGGTGAGACAACTTCAGCCCCATCCATTCTCTTCTGTTTCGCTTTCAATGCTGTGATCATCATACACCTTTCTAAGGTCATTCAGAATCACACTTAAGCACGTGCTTAAGGGTATGTTTACACTGCAGAGGAAGATTGAAGCTGCCACTAGCGATCTACCAGGGTTCGAATTAGCGGTCTAGTAAAGAAAGCTAATTTGAAGTGAGGGGGCACTCCAGTCGATTCTGGTAACCCTGCTTTCATGAGGAGTAAGGGAAGTTGAAGGAAGAGTGTTCTGTCTTTGACTTCCTGCAGTATAGACAGTGCCAAAAGCAGAGTTAAGCTACTTTGACTTCAGCTACGCAATTAACGCAGCTGAAGTTGTGTATCTTAATTCAACTTTGTCCTGTAGTGTAGACATACCCAAGTGTGCTCATGAATGCATATACTATCTTATATAAGGGCCTGAATACCAGACAGCTTAGGCCACATGCTTCAGAGTGGGGACAATCCTAAGAGTTTAGAAAGTGTCTGGTTCTAAGCAAGTGCTGCTGTTCCTAAATAACAGTGACACCCCCTCCCCCCCCCCCCAGCGGCACTAGATAAGATCAAAGAGATTTTTCCTCTTCTGGTAAAATCTGCTTGATAAAAATGAAAAATCTAGAAATAAAAATACTTTTTTTCTGCTCGTTTTTTTTGTTCAGGGTCTGGGTGTTTCAGTGCTTCAGATATACTTCCAGTCTGAGATTTTTAAAAAAGTGCCAGCATCCACCTGACTCTAATACTAATACATTGACCATAGCTGGACATTTATTATATGTATGGCTGTTCACTGACAGTGTTTCTCACCAATTGTGTACCCATCGCTTTGGTATCTGAATACCTATGTATGCTAACACTTAATACTCATCATTGTGTCCAGATGCAGTCTTTCTTTGTATAGAAGTCACACATTTCTACATAGTGTCTTCTCTAACCCTGCTCATGCTCTTCATAACCGCAAAAGGCTTTAGGATGGGTTATCTGCTTCCTGTAAAAATCTCATTTTGCAAGCTCAGCAATGATTTTGGGCTGCTACTAAGTGGTGCTGGAAATACATTAGCCTGCTTTGCATTGTTAATCTTCCCTGGTATCTGGAGATGTTTTAAAGTTGACTTCTTGTGCTTACTTCTAGAGATGCCTGTTTACCTCTCAGAGCCCTGCATATCTGCTTTATAGTCACAGGTATCCTCATTCAAAGTTGTGGATGCTGATATTTGTGGCTCATGTTTGTGGCTACTGATGCAGGTGCGGATACAATATGTTGTAGCTGCGCAGGGCTTTACCTGTTAGTCTCTATCTGAGTTTGCCTTTTATTCTCTTTTTCCTTGTGTTCATCTTTACCGCAGTCAGCAAAGGAGGAATATACTGTGCCTCATTAAAAAGACTAAGGGAAATGTCACACATTGCAGTACAGTGCTGAACTGGGTAAAGTCTAAAACAATGGAAAGATAAAGCAGCAGTGAAAAGCAAATCAGCAGATACTCTTAAGGACTATATATAGAAAATGTTGCGAGAACTCCTTTAAACTGACTGAATACGATGGGCTAAATTGAGAAACAGCATGTCCCAATTTAGACTCCCTTGTCTTCAGACTCTCTTAGGTTTAGAGGTGCTGACTCGATGAGTACTTCGGGGGCTGGAGCACTGAGGGGAAAAATAGTGGGTGCTCAGCACCCATCAGCAGCCAATCTCCCTCCCCTTTGCCTGCTTCACCCTCTCCCCCCGGACCTCTCACCCCTGGTGGCCCGGCTGACCAACTCCTTCCCCACTCTCCCAGTGCTTCTGGAGTGTCCGGAACAGATGATTTGTGTCATTCAGGAAGCTTCAGGAGGGATAAGGAGGAGCAAGGATGGGGCTCACTTAAGGGAGGAGGTGGGGAAGTGGCAGGGCAGGGGCTTGAGGGAAGGAGTGGAATGGGAGGGGGCCTGTGATGGAGGGGGGAGGGAATTGAGAATCTCCCCGCCAATGGGGAGGTCAGTGCCTATGCCTCATTACTAGATTATGCTCTACACATAAAATGCTGCAGTGCCACAATGGCACTGATGTACCTGCACCACTGTAGAGCTTCAGTGAAGGTGCTCTGTGCTGAGGAGAGAGAGCTCTCCTGCTGGCTAGTTAACCCGCCTTCCCAAGAGACGATAGCTATGTCTATGAGTAGGGATGTAAAAATCCATTTAAAATGTTAACCAGTTAAACTATATGTTCAACCAGTTAACCAGCTCACTGTGGCTGGGGGTCTGCTCCAACCCCACCAGGCTGAGCCTGCCACACCATGCTGCGGGTGGGGGGCTGATCTGGCTAGGTCAGGCAGGGCCCTCTGCATTGTGCTGCGGGGTGAGCAGCAGCTCCGGCCTGGCTGGGCTGGCCTGCCCTCGTCTGCAGTGAAGTGGGCCTGGCTGGCCCGCACCGCACCTCAAGCAGGGGCTACTCCAGCCACCTTGGGATCTAGTTAACCAGTTACCACAGGTAAGCATGTCAGTAAGGCGAATGCTTACGAGGTAACTGGTTAGCCTGTTAACTCTTTACATCCCTATCTATGGGAGTGGATTTTTCACATCCCTGAGTGGCATAGTTACACTCCTGTAAGTCTGTAGTGTTGACTCCTCTGGTCTAATTGCCTTAAAATGAACCTTCTTCTCACACTTCAATGTGTATATTTCGCCAGCTGGGAATGCTTTTCGCATTACATAGGTGTGCTAGGAGGAGAGCATTGTTAGAGGTGAAGAGTCCTTTGTTTTGGATGTTAAACATGTTAAAGGTTCCTTAGCACTTAGAAAGGGGGTCACACAGTGGTAGTCCAAGGTGCAGTATCATGTTTCTTTCTCTAAGACAGCTTCTGTTTAGCCTTGGATCTGTGTGAGCTCTATGGCTGAGCAGATGTCTGGCTAGATTAGCTTATGAATTCCCACTACTAGCAGTATCTGAACTAACTCAACATTTTTAAGCCTCTTTGGGCACCTTGGAGATGGAAGGAGACCTAATTAAATTAGTTTTTTGGGGGTTGACACTGGTTCCAGCATTGGCTGTTGTCTGAAACACAGTGGAAGGCCAGAAGTCCCTGTGCCGTCTTCAGGATGCAAGTGAAGCATGCTGTAAGGAATATAGCAGCTGCTCCTGCCCTCAGGGCAAGCTCAGTGAATGCAGAGGGCTGCCTGAGGTGGGGAAGGGGCAGTGTGCCCCAGGCCCCCTATATGAGACGGCCCCCAAATTGACATTGTGGCATTGTATCCTGGCCTGTGGAGCTGCAGCACTACTCACTCAAATTTGGCCCATCTCCCCTTTGTCATGCCAGAGGGGCAGGCAGGCCAGATATGCGTGAATGGCGTTAGACAGGGATCACAGCACTGCTCAGTTTTTGGTTTCTTGGGCCTGGAGTGTTGCTATGACTCTACACATCAGGTTGCATCACCATTGGCAAGGAGCCAAGCCCAGCCCCATGGGATGGGAACTGCTGGTGCAGTAGGCTCATTCTCCTACACTTCTAACTCCCCACCTTCCTGGGGTGCATTCTTTTAGTGGATTTGTTTTGCACTCTGGGTGTACAAGGGGTGTGCTTAGATTCAGATATTGCACCGCTGTGTGGCTCAGCATATGCAACTGGTAGGAATGGAGTCAGCCCTTGCAATGGGATGATCCTTTCACCCTTTCCCATTCCAAACATGCTTTGACAGGGGTTGGCTGCTGTCTGAACCTCCGGTGAGATTTAAAGAGCCAGATTCTAATACCATTACTTCTGTTGAACAGTCGTTCACTTCGCAGTTAATCGCACCGAAGGCATTAAAATCATAGAATCACAGAATACTAGAACTAGAAGGGACCTCAAGAGGTCATCAGGTCCTGTCCCCTGCCCTCACAGCAAAACCCAGCACAATCTAGATCATCCCTGATAGATGTCTATCCAACCTGCTCTTAAATATCTCCAGTGATGGAGATTCCATAACCTCCCTAGGCAATTTATTCCAGTCTTTAACCACCCTGACAGTTAGGAAGTTTTTTCTAATGTCCAACCTAAACCTCTCTTGCTGCAATTTAAGTCCATTGCTTCTTGTCCTATCATCAGAGGCCAAGGAAAATGATTTTTCTCCCCCCTTCTTTTAACACCCTTTTAGATATTTGAAAACTGCTATCGTGTCCCCTCTCAGTCTTCTTTTTTCTAAACTAAACAAGCCCAATTATTTCAGTCTTCCCTCACAGGTCATGTTTTCTAGATCTTTAAGCATTTTTGTTGCTCTTCTCTGGGCCTTCTCCAAATCTTCCTTGAAATGTGGTACCCAGAATTGGACACAATACTCCAAATGAGGCCTTATCAGTGCAGAGTAGAGCAGAAGAATGTCTTCTTGTATCTTGCTCTCAACCCTTCTGTTAATACATCCCAGAATCATGTTTGCTTTTTTTGCAACAGTTTAACACTGTTGACTCATATTTATCTTATGGTCCACTGTGACCCTTAGATCCTTTTCTGCAGTACTCCTTCCTAGACAGTCACTTCCCATTCTGTATGTGTGACACGGATTATTCCTTCCTAAGTGGAGTACTTTGCATTTGTCCTTATTAAACTTCATCCTATTTACCTTAGACTATTTCTCCAGTTTGTCCAGATCATTTTGAATTATGACCCTATGCTCCAAAGCACTTGCGATCCTTCCCAGCTTGGTAACATCTGCAAATTAAATGAGTGTACTCTCTGTACCAATATCTAAATAATTGATGAAGTTATTGAATAGAACTGGTCCCAAAACAGACCCCTGCAGAACCCCACTTGCTATGCCCTTCCAGCATGATTGATTGTGAGCCATTAATAATTACTCTCTGAGAATGGTTATACAGCCAGTTATGCACCCACCGTATAGTAGCCCCATCTAGGCTGTATTTCCGTAGTGTATTGTATCCACAAGACTTGTTATCGTATCAAAGCAAGCTATCAGACAGGTTTGACATGATTTGTTCTTTACAAATCCATGCTGGCTGTTACCTATCACCTTATTATCTTCCAGTTGTTTGCAGATGAATTCCTTAATTACTTGCGCCTATATCTTCCCTAGCACAGAAGTTAAACTGACTTGTCTGTAGTTTCCTGGGTTGTTCTTATTTCACTTTTTTTTGTTGGGCACTAGATTTGCCTTTTCTCAGTCTTCTGGAATCTCTCCCAATTAAGGCAAGTTTTGAAATAAAGTGCTGGCCAACCAGAGTCAGGACATCAGAGTCTGGCCCATTGTGCTCAAGCACTAAAGATAATTTGGAAAATCATTAATGTCGATGACATACTGTGACGCTCTTGCTCCCATCCACACAAGTCAGTGGAACTACTCCTGAATAATTATTCATCACTGACAGTCAGGGGGTTCCAATGTGGCCTTAAATACTTGTCATTTATTCTTTAAAGAAAAGGATGAAGACACCTAGAGTGTAAACATTTGAACAAAAATTATAACAAGCAGTGGAAGCCCCAAACTAGGTCTGATCTCATTCGTTGGCTCTGAGTGAGGGCTAAAAAGGACAAGCAATGATTCTGAACAATCAGTTTGCTCTAAAGGCAAATGCATTTCCCTCCTGGCTCTGTCTCTATAGGGAGATTTTGTGCTTTGTCAGGAAAACAAGGACTCTTGTAAAACTTTATGAGCTTGCAAGATCATTAAAGGGAAGTGGTAGAAAATGAAACTCAAATATGAAGAATAGACTTCAGAGAGCTTGTCACGAGTTCATCCAGCAGTAAATTAAAATCAAATGCCACCAAACATGCGGGTTGTAAAAATGCCCCTGCTCTGGAAAGCAGTAAAATGTTAAAAGGTCTGTTCAGTTAAAATGACTTAGCTGAGTAGGACCAGGACTTTTTTCTTCATTCATAACTTGAGTTGTATTCAAGGCATTCAAGGAAATGCCAGCCTGGGGATGTAATACTGCACTGGGCTTATGTTTATTCTGAGAAGAGTCAAACTGTTTATTGGCTTTATTAGGCTCTCAAATGTACGCTGATCCTGAGCCAATGAAGTCAGTGGGAATTTTTTCTGTTGGCTTCAATGGGAGCATAATCAGACTCACACTAAGTACCTACCTTTCCTATTTCTAATCTGCTAACTTCTCTTTTCCATTGTTGGTGAGAGGCAGCCTAGTCTAATAGTCTGAACAAGAAACTTCTGAATTCTAATCCCACTTCTGTCTCTGATTCACTGTGTGATTTTGGGCAAGTCACACAGCCTCCCTGAGTGTCTGGTTCTTCAACCATAAAATGGGGATTATAAGCCTTACCTCACAGGCCTGGCATGAGGATTAATTACTACAGTAAATCTGCGTACAGTGCTCGCAAATATAAAGTACTAATTAAATGTCTAGTGTTAAATACAAAAGGCTGCCTTTTAATGGAGATCAGTACAGATGGTAACACACGGACCCCAGTCAGCCCTGCCATGCTTCCCTCCGCAGAAGCAAAGCTGGGCTCTGAACTGAGGCCTAGCAGCCGGCAACTCTAGATTTAGGCATTCATAAAATGGATTGGATTTTTCAGAGTTCTCGTTGTCTTCAGTTGGAATGATGGGTGCTTAATAGTTCTGCACATCAAATCACTTACACAAAGGTGCTTATATTTGGATTTAAAGGCCTGAACTTTGGCATCTTACTTTAGAAACATTGGTTTTCACTGCACACTGCTCCATTATTATAGTACATGTATTGGTTCCCTTGTTGTACTTAGGTTCTTAAAATGTGTTTTGACATTGATTAATTTAGAAAAAAATGCAGCTTATACCTTGTCTCTTTTGATATAACTCCTGAATGACTCTTGATTATGGCCCATTATCATTGATGTGGATACATCACATTCTTGGTCTCTAATGAAAAAAATAAATTAAATTGAAGTGTGCATAGAGAAATCAAATATAAAAATGAATGTGAATTCTTCATCGAGCAAGAAGAGTTCAGTCAAGAACAAGCTCTGCCACCTCTAAATTTTAGAGGACCAAACAAGTTTCCCAGGCATGTGATGTAAGTGGACTTACCAGAATGTTTACTCATTTCAATCTTCCAAAATTCTAAATGAGCTCTGGATTTCCCCCTCTCTCTTTTAATATCACTGTCATGTTAAACATTCAGAACAAAGAAGATATCGTGAGAGTTTATCTCAAAGACTTATTTTCTGAAAATCTATGCTAACTCTTTCCCAACTAGACAATTAGCCCATCATAAGACGGGATTTTCAGGTCTCTCCTCCACGTCGGTCTTCTCTCCTGAGCCTCCGGTCTCTCGCTCTGCCTCTCTCTCTTTCTCTCTCTCTCTCCTCCTCCTACTGCCTCCCCCCTCTCTCTCTCAGCTCTCCTCCGCCTCTTGCCTCTCTCTCTGTCTCTCTCTTTCACTTCTCCTCCCCCCTCCTGCCTCTCACTTGGGGGACCGCGGAGCCCAAATGGCCGTTTGGGCTCCGCACTCCCCGTGCTGCATGGGGGGCATGGAGCCCTGCCCCCCTTCACCTCCCACCGTGGCACTTGGCTGACTTCTGCGCTGCTCAGCCGGGCCGCCGCGGGGGAGCAAGTGGTACAAGCGGCCATTTGGGCCCCGCACTTCTCATGCAGCACGGGCCGCCCAGAGGGAACAGCCAGCATTTCAGCAACAGCGCCCCCCAGAGGAAACAGCCAGCATTTCAGGCAACAGCGCCCCCCCAGAGGGAACAGCCAGCATTTCGGCGTTACAGACTCACAGACACTGGGCTACTATATATATGATAATTTTCTAGCCTTCTTAGGAGGGGGAGTTTTACTGCTTAATTTCAATACCGCCAAACAACTAAATTAATTAGTTGCAGGAACAGTTAATATATTTTCTGTTATTTAATATGATGCTGTGATTTAAAGGGGAAAGCTGTACAACTTTATTCAGTTTGATGACTAAGAACTCATATATCTGAAACTGCAGACTCCGTTTTGGGTGTGAAGTTTTTACTTTTTCTGTTGTCTCTACCTCCATATTGGACTGAAGGTAACAGTAGGGTGCTCACAAGAGAGGGTCATTTAAATCTGGGTGTTCCTCTATAGAAATATCAACATCCTAGCCAATAGACTGGGCTATACCCTGCAGAATTCATTTGTCAGGGGAAAGGCTGTCTGGCAATGATGTCACCGGATCGAATTCTGAGGGCACCAGAGGCTGACCAGGGAGTCATGTGATGGAGGAAACTAGAGTGGCTTTAATCTGGTGTGTCTTCAGTTATTTTTGACCGGTTTAAGATGAGGGAAGCTGCTGCATGAGTCAAGGGGAACCCTGCCTATCGGAACACAGATGGTCCCCTAAGGAAAGGGGGATCTAGAATGAGGGGCACTGAGTTCAAGATGTTTGTTGTTTTCTCTATGACTTGCACCCTTTATATATTTCCCATGCTTAAGTAAAGAGCAATAATGTTTTCAATTTCTGTGCAAAGTGTTTGGGTATATTATGCACCATAACTGCCACATGGCCCCTTGAGGAGGTAAACCAGAAGGCTCACACCTTTGCGTGGAGTTCTAGGAGGTATATCTAAACTAGAGAGGAGTCTGAGGAATCTGCACTGGTTCCAGAGGTTGAGCAGGGGGCACTGTGTGGTCCAAGCTCAGAGGATGGGGTTTGAGACAGGTCTGCCTCTGGTGAGTACGCCTAGGGCCCCACAAGACAAGGACAGTGCTTGGGCTCTGTTCGGACTCTGGAACAGTGATGGGCAATGTAGACTAGTGAGTGAGCTGCAAGAGTGGCCCTCCAACTCAGTGGGCTGCAAGACAATCTCCTGGGATAACTGCTTGTGTACCTAGAATTTGCAGGGTGTGACGATGGTACCCTAGCAGTGCTTTGATTCGATGCAGAGGGACCGCACGGCTCTTACAGTCAATGTTGTGTGCAGTCAGCAGATACCTCACTTGACGTGTGTGTTACCTTAGTAATACTCATAGGAAAAGCAACACACAGACGGAAACCAGTGGAATCTGGTAACCCCGCGCCTGAGCAATGGTAAACAAAATGTCTCATGGGCCACACATAGAACCCTGATGGGCCGTATGTGGCTCGCAGGCCATAGGTTGCTCACCACTGCTCGGGTGGCTTAAAACACATGGAGGGCTAGAGGCTGATTCCTCCACAACCATCTGGTGAGCTTCCAGCAAGGGGAGTCTTACTGGATCTGTGCTAGATGCAGAGCATTATTTTGAAGGAGTAGGAAATATTCCTGCAGAAACTGTTTGGAAAGTAAATCAGAGAAAAGAGAAACATTGTTCATATGAGGAAAATCTGTGGTCTGCATTCTTTTTGTGGAGCTTGCTATTCGTACAAACTAAAACAAGTAGTTTTTGTCCAATTAATTTCATTGCAATGTTATATACAGCACCTAAGTACACTGGAAAATGTCAGGACATGATTAGGGGGTTGGCCACAAACAAATCTTACAACTTTTTTAATGGGTCATTCATCTTCCAGTATTTCCATACTAGAGGAATAATTTTTTCTGAATAGGTGAGGTTGAATACCGGATAATCTGCAAGTAGGGGAGGGAAACTTGTGGGGTTCCACTGTGAATTATTATTTTATTTTATTTGTGTTGGTGTAGGGTCTGGCAGCTCATCGCAAATTAAGACTCCACTGTGCTAGTAAATGGCAAGTAAAAACAATGCTTACCTCACAGAGTTTAAAATCTCAATGGGTTTGTTTCACAGGGCTATCTTGATTAACCCAATCATCTAGTAACTATCTAATACTCGGTTCCTTATTTTACACAGAGCAGTTAGTATGGGATATCCGAACTGTTCACCACTGCTCTAAGACGGCACCTATTGAAATTAATGGGAGGTTTCCCATTGATTTGAATGTAAGCAGTTCCAGGCTGAACCTTGTGAAAAGTCCCATACCCAAGCTCTTTTATTCATAGAATCACAGAAGATTAGGGTTGGAAGAGACCTCAGGAGGTCATTGAGTCCAACCCCCTACAATAAGCAGGACCAATCCCAACTAAATCATCCCAGACAGGGCTGTGTCAAACTGGAACTTAAAAACTTTGAGGGATGGAAATTCCACCACCTCTCTAGGTAACCCATTTTTATTGCTGTGGTTTCCCTTTAAAGATTGCTGTTGATGCTACAGAAAGAGTCACATAAAATATACCCTTCAGTGTATCTTCCTTTTCTGCCACACAGAGACTTGGTGGTGCAGAATTTTGTTTTGGCTTTCCAAGCACTTGGTACACTGACAGTGCATCTACACTGTACTGTTATTTCAAGATAACTAGCGTTATTTCAAAATAACAATGTGAGCATCTACGCATCCATTCCATTATTTTGAAATAATTTCAAAATAACATATGGCTTATTCCAAAGTCTGTAAATGTCATTCTATGAGGAATAATGCCTATTCTGAAATAGCTATTTTGAAATAAGGCGTGTGTAGATGCTCCACTGCTGCTATTTCAAAATAGCCCCTCAACCAGGACCATTCTAAGTTATTCCTCTCTGGGGCTCTAAATCGAGATAGCACGTCTACATTAGGGAAGCCTGCTTCGGACTAATTTTGAGGCTTCCCTGCAGTGTAGAAAAGCTATTCCAGAATAGTTATTCTGAAATAGCTTATTTCTAAATAGCCATGTAGTGTAGACGTACCCTGGAACTGTATATTGCATTTGTGCAAGGAAAACATACCATGTTTGTAAACTATGCATACTGCTTGCAGAGTGAAAGTACAGTATATTCTACAGCACTACAAAAGTTTAGAAGATGCAGTGATAATTAAAAATAACCCACATGAATCACAGTACTAGATGGAAATGAGAAACTCAGCGATTTTTTTTTTTTGCTTGCTCCGTTTGTGCTCATTGCTATTTCATGACATGCCAGGCGCAACTGAAGTGTGAGTGAACCCAAACATTTATCCTTTTCTCACCAAACTATAGGGGACCCAATTTACACTCTGAAAGTGGGCATAGGGTAAAAGGTGCAAATGAGAAAAGATGACCCCTGTGCATTGATTAGCATACTGTTAATTGACAATTTCTACTCTACAGGCAGCCATGAAACCTGCCAGACCCAATTCCCAAAATACTAATTAAATCAAACTGCACACAATATCATCTTTGAAATCTTAGTGTATATAAATAAGTGAAACGTAAAACATATTTATTCAAATTAGCCACTACGAGGAATTTCTGACGTACATTCAGAACCAGCTTTCCCATGCACTGAGCCAAAAAGCAGGGGCGTCAGAAATCTACCCTGAACCACGAGAAATATGGAAGCAGAGCCACAGAATAGGGATGGAAAGAGGCAGGTGAGTAGACATTAAGACCCAGTGGTGCCCCAAATGTTTGGATGTCCTATGTAACTGCATATCTACATTTGGGGAAGGAAGGCTCTGGTCAAAGGTTGGCTTTCCTCTGACTACTTACTCCAGTCCAGAGAGGATTGCATGGCCAGGTCCTGTTCCAATTTGCAATTACCAGGCCTAGGTCTGCAATACCAGGCTAGGAGTCCAGTCAAATCAGCTTTGTGCTGCCTCCATCACAACTCCTGGTCCACGATGGTCTCACTTCAAAGTCAGATCTACTCTACTCTGCTGCTTCGCCAGTCCTGTGAATTCACTCCACACAAGGTGCAGGACCCCCAGATGGTGAAAACAAAAAGCCCTTGGATAGATTCCAGCTCTGTGAGATTGCTCCTCGTCTTCTGCACTTCCTTTTTTTCTCTGTTTTGTTTGAACTTTGTTACCAAAACAAAGTCCCCTAACTGTAAGGTCAGGGTGACCCATTCACTCCAGGGCATGTCCTATGCAATCCTATGTCCTTTCTCAATTACAGTTATAATAACTGATCATTTATCCATTCAAAACAAATTCCAGCTAACGCAACAAAATACAGTAGATGGAATTAAGGCTCAGAAATGTGATAATTGCTGTAAATTAAACTGGCCAAGGCTGTTTTTCCCCTTCTCCTCTATAGAGGGAGAAAAATTCAGAACCCTAAGTCTTTTGGCCCTGGAGCTTATATTTTAGAAGGCCAAACAACAGAGAAAGTGCTGCAAATTCTGCCTTCTGTTTCTGATCCCTGGAACAGTATTTCTCATCTGAGATAAGTTAAATGGCTGCATTTACAAGAGCCACAACAATAGAAGTTTTAGAGAGAGATTGAACAACCCTCCTCTTAACTGTTCATTCTCCCTGTGGTATAATGTTCCCAGCACACTACAGAAATGAAGTACCAAATGTGCTTTTAAAATGATAAACTGCCAATTTAAACATAATTAAACAAAAAATAGTAACTTCCATACCTTAAAAAAGAACAATTCCTAGAGGCTTTCAGACAATTCTGGATATGCAAAATTGAAGGCAAATTCATAAGCTTTCAGTCTGAGGCAATAATGATTACACTGTTTTCTCACTCTCTCAGAATTGCTCACCTTTGAGTATAGTCCAGTTTTTCACTTACTGGCCCAATCATCTCTGTGTGTGTTGAAGGTGCTTGGATAACACAGTATAGTAAAACCTGCGCTATCCGGAACTTAAGCATCCGGAAAACTATAGAAAGCGGCAATTTTTTGATGCCGGGAAAAGAAGAAAAAAAAAAAGGAAACTGGCCCTTTAAGTGCTCCTCAGATGAGTATGCAGCACGTACCTGGGGGAGGGGCAAACGGCAGCCGGAAGCAAGCATCTTGGCTCCTCCCGTGGTTCCTGGCACCCATGGCTCCTGGCACCCGCGACAGGCCAGGCCCCCCCCATGGCTCCTGGCACCCTCCCCCCCAGTAGGCTGCCCCTGCCAACTCCACCTTCCGCCCCCCGGCTTCCACCCCTCCTCACCAGGCCACATCCTGCCCCCAGCAGGCCACTTCCCAGCCCCCGCATGGCTCCTGTGCCCCCTGTAGGCCCCGCAAAGCTCTCCCCCCCTCAGATAACCAGAATTTGTAGATTTCCGGCATGCCCTAATCCCCAGGCTTGCCAGATAACACAGGTTTTACTGTAGATGGTATCTTCTCCTCCCATCTTCTCTTCTTATATAGCACTGGTCTCAAGGAGGTATTTGACTAACATGGATTAGTTTTTGTTGGCCTTGGGAAGAAATAAGTCTTCCAAGGCCTAGTCTAGTCCCCTTTGACCTCACTCACAATTGGAGCAAGTCCTAGAGGAATAGTATGAGAACAGTCTGACCGACCTAGTATTCATTCAATGTCGATGGGGCCACATGACTCCTCTCTGTTGAAAACATAATCAAAATCAATAGTTCTGAGAAACACTTTGGTCTCAATGAAACAACCTTTGCAGATGAGAAACTTTTAGTCAAAAGTGTTCTGACAACTCTCGTCCTGAGGTGACATTTTCAAAAGGATTTAAATACTAAATGCTTGTCTATATGACCAGTTAGTGCATGGCAAGCAGGAGTGAAATCTCCCTCGCTCTAGGTTGCCACATATTACCTAGCTCTGTGGATCCTGCCACTGCTGCATACAGAAAATTTCCCTACTGCACTTTGATCTATTCCAGTTTGGAACAGGAGTGACCAAAGGGCACTAGAGAACTTCCAGTATGTGGCAATAATCCATATAGTCACTTAGTGCTCATCAGACTATGACAAGGTAGATTTGCACCCCAGCTTGCTGCATACTCACTGATCATATAGACAAGTCCTAAGTCCTATTGGCTCTCAGGCACGTAAGCCTCATTAAGTCACCTTTGAAAATAGGACTTCATCTCTTAAGTCATTAGGATAATGTTACAGCATGGCCTCTTAATATTTTGTGGGTTTGAGATTTAATCAAGTACCCCCCCCCCCCCCAACAGCCCATTTCCCTTTTATCCCCTTCCCAACAAAGTATTGGAAATACCAATATTGTACATGGAGAAATAACAGTTACCTATTGGATGCTAGAGCTTCTTATGCTGGAAGGTCTGTTCTCTGACGTAGGGGCTGGGAGTTCTTCATCTGGCATGCATAAAGGCATCCAGGGCATACAAGCTAGACAGCTACTTTCCAAGAGCAACATTGCAGGCCATTGCAACAGTGTAATGTTTTCCAGGCATCTCCTACAGCTACAGACATGGTGAGATTTTCCCTTTGCCCTCTTCTATTTTGCTTTCTCATGACTCAAGAATCTATGCATTTGAAGACAGCATTAACCATGCTAATTAGTACTGGAAGAACCATTAGAAACGTTTCTATGCAAAGTCTCCTTTGCTAATCTGAATTTACCTTATTCATCAGACCAGCTAATATTCAAGACCCCAGGTACTCTAGGATATAGGGAACCTATGGAATACAAAGTACTTATATTGATGTCTGTATTAAAGAAGTATACTATGCTACTGGACTTCCACCTTTCTCTTTGGAGAGGGCTAGGGAAAGGAAAGGGCAGTTTCCACTACAGAGGAGAAGGTTCATTGGACTCTAGGGACACCCATCACCATAATGTTTGAGCAGCATCCACCTAAGAGCAGTTGCAAAGTCCGTAATTGCAAAGTGCATTCCCAGCTTTCCTCCTACTAATCCATTATAACACAGGATTCAAAATCTTAATTTGAACTTGAATATTATTAGGTGCAGCGGAGAAAGTGAACAAGATGGCAGAATGAAAATTAAATGAGAAACCAGTGATAACCAGAGAAGTGCAGTGTTGCTGGTGTGAAAACAAATAGAGATCGTAAAAAGAAGAACTGACTAAATAAATCTATGTTGGGGGTAGGCATTGAATCCATTTGTTCCATATTAGCTTTTCAAGCATAGGGTCCCTTTCCCAAAAGGGAAAATGAGTGTATCCCCTCGCCTGGTCTACACTAGGGAGTTATTTCAAAATACCCCCCCTTATTTCAAAATAATAAGCAGAGCACCCACACTACCAAGACTGTTATTTCAAAATAACAGGCTGCTTCTTTAGACATCTGCGCCTGCTTTTCTTGGGGAATAAGCTTATTTGAAAATAGTTATTTCAGGAGTTATTATTTCAAAATAAGTTATTTCAAAATAATTTCCTAGTATAGACATGCCCCGAGTGATACTGAGTGACATTACTAAATACCATAGGTTCCCCTTGGGTAAGGAAAACAATATTATTTTAACAAAAGTAATTACACATGGAAAAATACATTTGAATTATAGAAATACTTGAACTACTTTTGTAATCCCCCCCCCCCAAGTAAATCCAGAGGTCCAGAAAACCTCAAACTGCATGGAATGCAATGATCCGTAGTTTAAAATGCCAGTGAATCATAGAATACTAGAACTGGAAGGGACCTCGAGAGGTCATCAAATCCAGTCACCTGCCCTCAGAGCAGGACCTAGCACCATTTAGATCATCCTTGACAGATGACTGTCTAACCTGCTCTTAACTATCTCCAATGATGGAGATGCCACAATCTCCCCAGGCAATTTATTTCAGATAGAATAGATTGTGTCCCCTCTGTTCTTTTCTTCTTCCATGTCTCTTTATTTTGACAAGAACAAATGTGGGTGGATGAGTGAGAGCAAATGTTTGTTTGTGCCTCTTTAGTGTTTACCACCTACAGCCCCATTCTTCATGTCTTTCAGAACAGTAGGCTGCATATTTATGTGTAGTGCTTAATGAGCAAATATATCCTTGCATATGATATGCTGTGCTGTGCTTCCTGTCATGTACTCTTTACTCTCTGAGTTTACCCGAGTTTTCTGGTTTATAGTCTCAAGAAGTGGGGTAAATGAATCACTAGACGTTGCTGTATTTGGCCTGCTTGTGTAGGGGGATGATTTGCAATTATCATCTCTTTCCTAAGCTCCAGAAACTCATTGCCTTGAAGAATGAAGCTAGTGACAGATACGGCCCGTTAGCTTATGGGATCTTGAGCAGGAGTTGAATGCTAACCTCATAAAAAGACTACAAGGGGAATCAGGAAGAAATAGAGAGGAGATGGCTTTTTCTTCTGCCCTGCTAACAGAGGGGGAGATTAGGCCAGTCTGTGTACTCCCCTTATTTCGAAATAACAAGCGGAGCATCCACACTACTAAGCCCGTTATTTTGAAATAAGGGGCTGGTTATTTTGAAATAACTCCTGCTTTCCACGAGGAATAACGCTTATTTCAAAATAGTTATTTTGAAATAGCGGTAGTGTAGACGCTCCACAGCTGCTATTTTGAAATAACTACTCCCCAGAGTCATTCAAAGTAATTAATCCCCAGTGCTTCCTGGGGCTCTAAGTGGAGGTAACGCATCCAAACCCTGCCTCTGACTAACTTCAAGGCTTCTCTGTAGGGAGGACATGCTATTTCGAAATAGTTATTTCAAGAGTTATTACTTCAAAATAAGATATTTTGAAATAATTTCCTAGTGTAGACATGCCCTGAGAGACCGTCAGGCCCTGAGGCATGTATTCCCAAGACGATTCTTGCATACCTCAGAGCTATGGCTAACCTGACTTGGAAATATGTGAGGTATGTTTTGTTACCTCTTTTTATCCAAGTGAATAGCCAAAATTCAGGATCAGGTTGCCTCTATTAGGAGTAGAAATTGGTAATGGAATCAGGTATTAGGGTTGCCAGATACTTTCACAAAAAATACTGAAAATCTCCCTGCTCCCCGCCCCACCCCACCGCCAGATGCAGCAGCCCCAAGCAGCCTTCCACCCTAGAAAAACAGAAAATACTGGACATTTTACTGACTGTGTGGGCCAATACCAGACACCAAGCAACCCTATCAGGTATCTTTGATGCAGTCCTGTTTATTTTAAAACAGTGTACAAAGTCCTGTTTCCCTGAATACAGGCAGAATTGAAGAACAGGAGAGAGTTTCTTTGCTTGCAGGTCCAAGCTCCTTTCAGCCAGCTCTTGGCCCAAAACTTCTATTTCCAGGCTTTGCTAAGGGTTAGGTTCTTAATGTTTGCTCTGTCTGTGCCTGGTACCTTCTCTGTCTCTTTCTTTGGTGTTTCGTCTGCTTCTTTCTCTCTCTTACATACACATACATGTCCCTTTAACCAAACAACACACAGCAAAACCCTTTCACTCAGATGGGCCTATATTCTGGGTACTGACATGTCCCTGCGTTTTAGGGGGAGGCTACTGTTGTTTCATAAATAATTGTTTCTAGCATCAACTATCTTTAATGAAAGGTAGCGGTTATACACACCAGCTGCAATGGCATTTTGCCTCATTCTTAACAGTATGAAACATCAACTGTCCATCCCCTGGGCATTTTAGCTCACATGCAGGGTTTTCCAAGTTGGTGGGAGTGTTCATTGTGTCCCATCTGGCTATATTGATATGTTTAGTTGTAGTGTACTATTGGGTCCCTACATGTCTCTGCACTGGACAGAGTTTCAGGCAATGTGTGGTTCTTGGGCAACAAAGGAATCCATGCCAGAACTCAGGCAATGCAGAAGCCTGATAGATCAGTGATTCTGTATATCATGATCCCATCTCCTAGGGGAGACAGTTCTAGAAATGCTTTTGTAATCCACACACCTACTATGCATGGTTCATTGTCCCATGTAGAGGCACTTAGACCACTTAGGGTCTACACAGCAGGGCTTACCTCAGAATAAGCTACGCAAATTGAGCTACATCAATTGTGTAGTTTATTTCGAAATAGCTTATTTCAAAATTGGGAGTGTTTACACAACACTTACTTTGAAATAGAACACTCTTCCTCTGACTTTCCTTACTCCTCGTACAATGAGGGTTACAGGAGTTGGAGCCAGAAGACCTCCATCTTGACAGTATTTTGACATTATTTCAGAATAATGCTAGTTGTTTTGAAATAATGTTGCTGTGTGGACGTACCCTGTGAGAGAGAGAGAGAGAGAGAGAGAGATCCCAGGTTTGGTTCTGCCTGTCAGCGTTATACTTCCACATCCACTGAATCCGACATCCATGTTAGAGAAATGATGTGGTGTAGTGAAAAGGGATTGGGACTTTGCCACTGAACTGCTCGGTGATCTTAGTCAAGTCAGTTCACATCTCTGTGCTTGTTTCCCCCTCCATCCCATTCTATGCCTATTTAGATTGTGATCTCTAACGTGAGTGAACCATCTCTCATCATTTGTTTGTAGAGAGTCTAACACAATGGAGTCCCATACTTTGTTGGTGTCTCTAAGCACTATTGTAATACAGATAACTCACAGCACAGGACTTAAATTCTTATAGAGTATTTCCTTTAGCTCCCTATACTTCTCCACACAACATGCTATAAAAATTCAGGGGGGGGGGGGAGGGAGGCTGAAAATATTTACCAACTCATTGCTCCAGACAGCTCCATCTGATTTTAAGTCTTATTGCAGTAATAATTGTTGGAGTCTGAGGCTATGGCTACACTGCGGGACTTTATCAGAAAAAGGTACACAAATTGCACTCCACAATTTACGTACCTTTTTCCAATATTTTTTTCGGAACAGGCTTTTCCGAAATTTGGCCCATCTACACTGGGCCAAATTTTGGAAAAAAAACCCCTCTTTTGGAAAAGCCCTTCTTCCTCATGGTGTGAGGAAGACAGGGCTTCTGAAAGAGCGCATCTGCTCTTCCTAAAAAAAAAAAAACGGAAGAGCAGACGCGCGTTCCCTGGACATGTCGGACTATTTCTGAGATATCTCCAATCTCCCAGAAAAGCCCCGTAGTCTAGACATATCCTGCATGGTGTAAATTGAACATTTTTTTTGGAAGCACAGATATGAAGACTAGTTGTATCCAAAATGGTGTTACCTACTTGTGAGCAGAAAATGTATCTGGTCAAATTACCTGCACGCTTGTAAAATCAGTGTTGTGATTTGAACGAGAAAAGGCAATGCACTTGGCTTAAACGGACACTGAAATGTATTGCTGAATGAACACGAAGACAAAGAATGATGTTACATATGCTTAGGATCATGTTTCATGGGACAAACCACCAATTCAGGGAACTTTTGTTCTAAATAGAATTCTGAAGTCGCATTAGAATGCATAGAAGAATGGAGAGAGAATAACTGCATCTGGAATTTGTAATACCTCAAGTAAAAAAAATATTTTATTCATTCATCCCCATGAAAATAGAAACAACCCTGTCTTTTCTGCATGGAGATAAATTGCCTATGATGCATGCGAGAACCAGAGAGTCCTAAGAACAGGTGTAAAACTTTAAATACAGAGAAAAGCATTTACTGATCATTCTTGAATGCACAAGGCAGGTGTAACTAATAAGTAGGATAGGAAGGAACAGCTGTATGTTGGATAAAGGCTCATTGGCTCTACAAAGATAAATGGCTAACAGCTGGTTTTCCACAAGGGGCACACTTGCTTTCGTGCTCCGGTTTCTGCCCCCTTGCTTAAATGAATCTTCCCTCAGGCTAAAGGGGAAGACACATTTATACATCACAGAGACACATGCTGTCATCCTTAAAGATGATAATTTGTCCTGGTTGGAGAAAATTAGCTCTTGCTGGTCATTAAGGGAGTGGACACAGATGTTTTGTATTATAGTGCTCAAAGTCATACCAGTTATTAGGATAGCAATGCAGCATGGCTTTTCCGACACTTGAGAAACTGCAAATAGGTAACGTGCTTCTTCATGCATTCAGATTCTGACATTTTATTGTGCCATAATGTAGAGAGAGTCACAAGATTTTCAGTGAGTATAGGAGAGGTAAAGTGAGAGCTTCACTGGAGTTTCTAATTTTGCAACTTGATAAACTAACTGCCCTAAATGTTGATACACTATTAATCACAGTACAGCTGTAATTGTAATACAGCTGTTTTTCTGGCTAAATATAAAGGAAGGACTTGAGGTTGAGGCAATAGATGGGGAGACCTGAGTTATGTACCTAGTCTGTGTAAACTTGAGCTATGTGCCTCAGTTTGTCCACCTGCAAAATGAGGATCGTAATGACAATCTATCTCTGAGGATAAATGTGAGGGTAACATAGAGAAATTTGCATTGAAGGATTCACTGCATTCAAATTTTATCATCCCTGAAACAAGGATATTTCTGAAAAGTGTGGGCCTCGTTCCAGTATATCTTTTATATGTCAGTATATTTCAGGAACCCCATTAGAGTTTTCTCTCAGACTGGCTTCTGAGGCCCCCCCAGGAGCAATGGATAACTTTTAGTTAAACACCGTAGAATAAAGAAAAGCTTTGTTTTATTGCATTCATCAGTCTGGAGCCTTTCAAACAGACATTTTTTGATGGGAAATTCATATGTTTTTGCTCTCATTTTTCAAGCTTTAGAGAAGCTAAACTAAATCCTCCACCCAAATTTTATTTTATTGTGGATTTGCACTCTGGTCTAGAGCAGCATGAGACCCTTGACTATCTTCAACCTTCAGCCTGTGTTTTGGACAAAGGCTCAATTGCCTGAATGTTTTTCATCCAAACTAAGGGTGCATCTAGACTGCAGGGGTCTTTTTTTGGAAAAACAACTGTTTTTCCAAAAAAACTTTGCTTATGTCCACACTGTTATTGTGTTCTTTTGAAAGAAAATCAAAAGAATGCAGAGGTTTTTCCAACATTGGTAAACCTCATTCTACGAGGAAGAACACCTTTTCTGAAAGAGCTCTTTCTAAAAAAGGCATGTGTAGATGCGGAAGAGGGAGTTCTTTCGAAAGAAGAGGAAAGAGGAAAAAGTGCAGGTGCCCTGGTGGCCACTCCATCCATAGCAATCAAAGCTTAAATGCGAGATAGCGTCCATTTAGTGTGGATGCTCTCTTTCAAAAAAACAGATTTCTATTCTGATGCACTTTTGCAGTGTGGATGTGCTCTTTTGGAAGAAGTTTTTTCAGATGATCTCTTCCGGAAAAGCGTCTTCCGAAAGAAGCCTGCAGTCTAGACTAAGTGTTCCCAGTCCTAAGAAAATCATGGTGTGTGTGTGTGTGTGTGTGTGTGTGTGTGTGTGTGAAAAGATATTCGGGGGGGAGGGAAGGCTGGTGCTGCAAGGTGCCACCGAAGACTGGATTCTGGCTCCATTGAAGTCATTGCAAATTTCCCTATTTAAGTCATTGGGATCAGACTTGACTCCATGGTCAATTGAACTGAGAGTTCTCAGCCCTTCGGCTATGTCTACACTACGGCTACGTCTAGACTGGCGCGCTTTTGCGCCAGAGCTATGCAAATGAGGCTCAGCATTGGAATATCGCCGAGCCTCATTTGCATAGCTAATGAACCACCATTTTTGCGGAAGAGGCTCTTGCGCAAGACGGGGCTGTCTACACTGCCCCATCTTGCGCAAGAAAAACCCTTTTGCGCAAAGCCGTTATGCCGATTATTTTCAGGCATAACGGCTTTGCACAAAAGGGTTTTTCTTGCGCAAGAAGGGGCAGTGTAGACAGCCCTGTCTTGCGCAAGAGCCTCTTCCGCAAAAATGGTGGTTCATTAGCTATGCAAATGAGGCTCGGCGATATTCCAACACTGAGCCTCATTTGCATAGCTCTGGCGCAAAAGCGCGCCAGTCTAGACGTAGCCTACAGGTTTTTTTCGGAAAAAGGTATGTAAAATGCGCTCTGCAATTTGGGTACCTTTTTCTGCTTTTTTTTTTTTCGGAAGAGGGTTTTCCAAAATATGGCCTGTCTACACTGGGCCAAATTTAGGAAAAAAGCCCTCTTTCGGAAGATCCTTTCATGGAACGTGCATGACTGGGCTTCTGCTTTTTTTGTGTGTGTGTGGCATACTCTTTTGAAAGAGCAAACACGTTCCATAGACATGGCAGAGTTTTTTCAGGATACCTGCGGTGTCCCAAACCCCCAACCCCCGCAGTCTAGAGGTACTCTTCATGACAGGTATGCAGCAACTTTTGGCATCCAGTCCTGTGAGCCTGATTCCTTGTTGCTTTTCACCTTGAATGATCAATTTCACCTGGACAAAGTCAATGCAAGCTAACCAAGAACAGTGACTTCTTTGTACAAATACAACCTTTGTAGGTTGCCAGCTGTGCTTTGCCTTTGCTTGTGTTGAATGATTTATATCTCAAGGTCATACCCCCTGAAATAACTGGAACATTAAACAGAGATTTTGCAACTTTCTTTTCAAGAAATCAGGGGGTGAACAAGTAAATCTTTTTATTCAAGAGTTAAGTCGTATTTGATTAGGTTAATTAAATCTTATCACATTTGTGTGCACTTTCTAATTAACAATTAGCCAAGTTTTCTTTTTAATACATGAGAAATCTTTTAGGAACAAGGGAGTGGGTAAGATTGTGCAGCAGCTTAATGAGTGTGTATTTAGTCTCTCCAGAGCTGGAGTTAAATTTGGCTATGGTGACAAATGAATTCGTGGTTCCTAGCACAATGGGATCCTGGTCCATGCTACAGATTCTGAGACACTGCAATACAATTAATATGTTTAAAAATTGAGAGATGGCAATTTTTTTATTGAACCAGCCACCTACAAAAATGAAATGATCCAAAGTGAACTGTTGACCATGGAACCTTAAAAAAACAATAAATGGTCCTGTAGCACCTTGTAGACTAATAAAAAATACAGATAGTTTCATGAGCTTTCGTGGGCACAACCCACTCCTTCAGATTAATGGAGCAAGAGGTCCAACAGTACAAATAAATCACAGAAAAAGAGGGAGAGGGGAAAGGGAAAGAAAAAAATTTGTTAATTAAAGTGTCCATTCCATGCTAAATGAGGCTAATAGAGTAGGCTGTAAGTGCCCGATACTTAACTTTTGATGTCATTTGGGCATTGAATATAACGGCCCATCCAAGACATGTCTTTGCTCAATCCTTGGCTAAATGTGTCAAATTTGCATATGAAGGTCAGTTCCACAGTCTCTCTCTCTCTCTCTATTTTATTCCTGAAATTACTTTGTAAGGGGATAGCCACTTTTAAATCCATTGGTGAGTGCCCAGGTAAATTAAAATGTTTCCCAACAGGTTTCTCTGTGTTACCATTTTGAATATCTGATTTGTGTCCATTAATCGTTTGTTAAAGAGACTGTCCAGCTTGGCCAATGTACATGGCAGAGTGGCATTGCTGGCACATGGTGGCATAGATCACATTAGTGGATGTGCAGTTGTATGATCTTCAGATGTGGTGGCTTATGTAGTTAGGTCCTGTGATGATGTCGCTTGTGTAGATGTGTGGACAGAGTTGGCACCGGAGTTTTATTGCAGGGGTACGTTCCTGGGTGAGTATGTTTGAGGTGTGGTGTTGAACAATCTCTGTAGTGGAGCTAGCAGATGATGTATAAAAAATTGTTAGAGCACTTTTTAATAATATCTAACTCTTTTTTAGCACTTTTTGTCAGTAGATCTCAAAGCACTTTACAGAGGGGACCAGTATCATTTCTGGTTTACAGATGGGAATACTGAGGCACAAAGAGGTGAAGTGATTTGCCCAAGGACACACAGAGCAGTGGCAGAGAGGGGAAGAGAACCCAGATCACTTGGGTCCTAATGTGTGCACTAGCTATGAGGCCACATTGCTTCTCCATGGTCACTTCCAGGTTTGTAATAGGAACATGACAAGCCAGTGTATAATAACACTTGTATGTTTGGTAGTTCCATGGAATAGTAGGGTCACATCTTGAGAGATGATGAGCACCCTCAGTCACTTGACAAAAATCAAGCTTAGGTCATGCATAGGCCAAGTGCTAGTACAGTTCAGCCCTCTTTGGAACTCAGGGGAGCCTTATTACAAAGTTGCTGTGCAACAATGGTTTTCAAACACTCATGGCACAAATGAAACCAGAAGCAATTTTCACAGGAATGATGAACGGTAACCCTCATCCCAAAGAGCTGTTTTTCTGCCAGGTTTCAGCCCTCCGCCCCCTTCCCGACTTTTATAGTGCTACAGATATGGGAGGGGGGTATTTTGTTTTTCAAAGGTTGAACTGCATTCTTTTCCTCTCCAGTATTCTCCAAAGAGAGTGCAGAACAGATCATTTTTGTTTCAACTCTCCAGAAATATCACCTTCAAATACGCATGAACCCCAGAACGTTTCAGCCTAACACAGAACTTACTTACACTGCGGTAATGCCTAGAGTCCCCAGTGTAGAAGTCACTGTGCAAACATACCACAGAGACGGTCCCTGCCCTGAGGAGTTTACAATATGGCTACGTCTAGACTGGCGCGCTTTTCCGCCAGAGCTATGCAAATGAGGCTCAGCGTTGGAATATCGCCGAGCCTCATTTGCATAGCTACGAACCGCCATTTTTCGCGAAGAAGCTCTTGCGCAAGACGGGCTGTCTACACTGCCCTTCTTGCAAGAAAACCTTTGCGCAAAGCCGCTATGCTGATTATTTTCAGGCATAACGGCTTTGGCGCAGTGGTTTTTCTTGGCGCAAGAAGGGGCAGTGTAGACAGCCCTGCCTTGGCGCAAGAGCTTCTTCCGCGAAAATGGGGGTTCATTAGCTATGCAAATGAGGCTCGGCGATATTCCAATGCTGAGCCTCATTTGCATGGCTCTGACGCAAAAGCGCGCCAGTCTAGACGTAGCCTACATGTATAAGCCATCAGAAAACAAGTGGATAAGAGACACTGCTAGAGCAGTATAATCTGTAGATGAGCAGCTGAAAACTGTATTAGATTGAAAATGCATAAGACTGTCATCTTATCCTCCTTCATGTCAGGGCTGAAAACTCATCTCTTTCCAGAGACATAACAGGCAATTGTCATCTAATAATGGGTAGGCAGGTGTAAAGTTGTGATCACTGCTCCTGGCTAAGGATTCTTCACATCCAAATTCTGTTCTCTCTCCTGTCCTGTATGTTGGCTCATTTGTTTCTTATCCATGTGTTTGCTTCGACAGACTGTGAACACTTTGGTGTCTGGACATTCACATTCTGTGTTGAAATCCATGTTTCAGGGGCAGTTAGGAAAAGAAATGTATTATAGTTTCTTTCATTCAAACATCTCAAATAATTGAGTTAATTAAGCCTCACAAAATCCCCGTGAGGTACATAGCAGGAGCCCCATTTAACAGCTGGAGAAAGTCAGGCATTGGCTGGATGGAAAACAATATTTCTATTTCACAAAACAATTCTGGCCTTTGCAAAATTTGTTTTTGCTTCTCATTAGAATGAAAGGCCTTATATTCCATTTTTTTTGCAAAAATCCCCTGACAATGTGAGAGACACCTCACCCACCCTCAAATAGCTAATAGTCCAGTGGCTAGAGTACCTCCACATCACAAGCCCTAATTTGTTGGTGGTTTATACCAACAGCAACTCCCATACCATGTCTGCTGTGCTGGGCAAAAAGGAGGGGGAAGTGGAGCCAATTGAAGCCTCTTTCCCCACTCACCCTTCCTCTGGGTTGAGAGTAAGCTAGTATTCAACACCTTCCTACTCCTGAATGCTGACTCCCAAAGTCCAGCCAACCAGTGCAGGGGCTTAAGAAAAGTTCCTACCTCCCGTTAGTCATGAATGTGACCCAAGTGATGAAGCTTTTGTTGAAAAATGCATGAAGAATGTCAGAAAGCCCTGGTCTACACTAGGGAGTTATTTAAAATAATCCCCTTATTTTGAAATAATAAGCAAGGTGTCCACACTACCAAGTTTGTTATTTCAAAATAATGGGCTACTTCTTTAGAAATCTGTATGCCTGCTGTCCTTGGGGATTAACACTTATTTTGAAATAGTTATTCTGAAATAGCGTTAGTGTGGATGCTCCGCTGCTGCTATTTTGAAATAACTGCTCCCCTAGGCTATATCTACACTACAAGGTTTTTGCGCAAAAATGGCGGGTTTTGCGCGCAAAAACCAGCAGAGCGTCCACATATCAAGCACGTTTTTGCGCAAAAAAATTACAGTAAATCAACAGGACAGATGGCTTTTGCCGGAGTTATTCCTCTCCCTGTGAGGAATAACTCCTTTTTGCTCAAGAGTTCTTGCGCAAAAAGGTGTGAGTGGACACTCAACAGGGGTTTCTTGCGCAAAAAGAGCCTATCAGAAAAAAGCACAGGTGCTCTGATGGCCATACTGTGAGTGGCAATCAGAACTTTCTTGCTCAAGAGCATCCATGCAGTGTGGACACTCTCTTGTGCAAAAGCGCATCACTTTTGCGATGCACTTTTGAGGTGTGGACGTGCTTTTGCACGAGAAGTTTTTGAGGAAGATCTCTTCCGCAAAAAGCTTCTTGCACAAAAACCCTGTAATGTAGACAAACCTCAAAGTAATTCGAAGTAATTACTCCCTAGTGCTTCCTGGGGCTCTAAGTTGAAGTAGCACATCCACAATAATGGAGCCCGCATCAGACTATTTTCGAGGCTCTCTCATAGTGGGGACATGCTATTTCAATTTTGTTATTTAGGGAGTTATTTTGAATTTAGTTATTTCGAAAAATTTCCTAGACATGCCCAAAGTAGGCAAAAACTATACGGAAAAAAGAGTGGTAGGTCAGATTTTGGGCTGTGCAACCTTCATAGTGTTGCTTTTACCAATTTGCTTTTAATGTTGCTGTATTACCTGTACAGAAAGGCAAAACTGAGGTTTTCTTGACACATTGTAAGTTTGCAGGTTTGCTTTCTTCACTTGAAAATACCAGTCTTTTACCCTCACTGCCATTCTGCAGGGAATCTTCATTTGTAACAATATATACCATCCATTATCAACAAGAAGGAAGTGCCAAGAAAGCAAGACCAGTATCTCTCACTCTTTTATAGAACCAGTGAGTAGCCATGACCTTGGAAAGCTAGCAGAGTGCTAATGTAGGTCTGTTTGTTTGCTAAAGCAAAAATGATCACTTTTCAGCACTAGCAGTTTAATATTTCTCTCTTAAAGACACTTTTCCTTTGATTGATAGGAAACATTTTCTTTTACTTAGTGCAAATAATTTTTTGCAAAGAGAAGCATTCCAGGCCCTTCCATAAGGCAAACCTGACCAGAGCCATGAGTCTTAGTGAAAGAAAAAGACAGGGAGAAAACTAATTTTAATTGCCTGAAAGTGATGTTCTAGCAAATACACTTTGCTTTATCAAGAATGGTGTTTTTTTTAGTTATATGGTACAGAAAGCTTCTTGAAACACTGGAGGCCCAATGCATTCTGGGAACAAATATATCTGTCACTAAGGGTACGTCTAGACTACATGCCTCTGGCGACAGAGGCATGTAGATTAGGCTACCCGGCATAGGAACATGAGCGGCGATTTAAATAATCGCCGCTTCATTTACTTAAATGGCTGCCGTGCTGAGCCGATCAGCTGTTTGTCGGCTCAGCGGTAGTCTGATCGCGGTCGACATCGAAGGCATTTGTCGACCTCCCAGGTATGCCTCCTGGGATGAGGTTTACCTGGGAGGTCAACAAATGCCTTCGATGTCGACCGCGGACCGTCCAGACTACCGCGCTGAGCCGACAAACAGCTGATCAGCTCAGCGCGACAGCCATTTAAATTTAAATGAAGCGGCGATTATTTAAATCGCCGCTTCATTTTCTATGCCGGGTAGCCTAATCTACATTCCTCTGTCGCCAGAGGCATGTAGTCTAGACGTACCCTAAGTTTAAATAGGGGGAAAAAAGGGGAAAGGCAAACTATTAACAGTTCCTCCTCCCCTCGCAACTTCTCAACCAGATCTTGTTGTGATATTTACTTTATTAACATTGCAATGTTGTTCTGAGGAAATGTCAAGCATTCCGTGTGTGCTACATATAACTATATTATGGGACACTATCTGTTAATCTCTGTAAATAAAAACTCCCTGAGATCCAATGTGCCCTACACACACTATTGGAATATTTTTTTTGTCCAAATATGCCCTGTGAGGTAACATGTGAAAAATACTAACTCACTGGTCAATAATATGGTGAAATTTATATAGCAACTTTACATGTAAAGTTATAAATTCCCATGTATGATGTTAAGAATATAAGTACGGGTTTATGGAGTCACATCTATGATCCATATGGAATAATATCCTGTCTTCTGACAGTGGTCAGTGCCAGGTGCCACAGAAGGTCTGGACAGAATAGGCAATTCCAGCATGTTGGCCAAAGGGGTGGCCATCATGTATGCATCACTTAATTGTTACTTCGCCTGCGGCATAAAACTTTCACTGGCCTTCTGCTTAGGGGTGAATATTGTTCCTAGTGAATTATTACTATCTGTATTTTGGTGGCAGCTGAGAGCCGTTGCCAGAAATCCAAGTCCCATTGTGCTTGGTGTTGTACATGCATGGAACAAAAAGACAGTCTGTTCCCCAAAGAATCTAAGAATAAGGTGACAGACAAGAGTTGGCCACAGCAGATGGGGGCATCACAAGGTAACAATGGAAATCACTACGAATAGCATAATGGGAAGTAGCCATGGAACTGCATAGCCATTGTAGGCATCGCTGTAGAGGAGAATCTTAAGGGTCTGAGTAAGGACAATGAAAGATTTAGCCAATGTTTACCAGGTGTGCATTCATTCACTGGGGTCACATGGTTTTAATAAATACAACAATGAAGTGATGTGTATTTTCATTATATTGAAAATGTATTATTTCAAATATATTTACTGTCCCGTTCCCCTGCCTTTCAAGAGAGGGCTTTTTTCTGGTACTGAAAAGTAGAAGGAAATGTGATATATATATATATATTAGGCTATTTATAGTGACTGGGGGAGATGTCAATCTTTAATATATTTGTGCTTGAGGCTTCTGTCATCATCTATAATTTAAAGCAAGGCCTCATGGATTTTGAAAGGTTCGCCTAACACTCAACATTTAGCTAGCTCCAAAAGCAACATACAACGGGCCTGTTTTACCCCAAAGGTGTTGGGAAAGCAGTCTGATGCTTTGGTGAGGTAAAAAGATGTGTTTACGGAAATAGGGAAGACCATTGGTTCTATCAGGAGTGGGAAGATAGCCTGAGGCGATCCTCTTCTGCCAGAGAAACTGTGAACCTCAGCAGAGTGCTCAATGGAGAGTAAAATTTAATTAGAAGTGAATCTTGCCAAGGTCTCCTGCTTTCATTCTAAAGATGATAAGACTTGACAGCACCTCTGTCCACTCAGGGTGAAATTTATTGTCTGCTAGACTTTGCTATCATATATCAACTTTGCGGGATTAAATGCAGTCAGGTAAAATGCATTTAAGTCCCAGTGAAAAAAGCATCTAATGATTTGGGTTTAAAAATGTCAGCCTTCAATTCTTGCATCTTTGCCAGCTGTACGCTTTTGTAAAGCAGTCAAGAGTTATCTAAGCAATTGCAGCCTTGTACCGTGATGAACAGGAACAATCATTTATTGTTAGTTAATATAACCTTATTTAAAAAAATAGAACAGAGAATGACCAGGTTACGAGACAAATTTCTTTAATTAGGGCGCTGTAGTTTTATTTGCTTTCCTTTCTAGGTTTAAATGAAGAGCAGAGAAGTGGAACTTGGAAAGGCAATGCTTTACTTAAATGTACTTGTAAGTGAAATCTCCTGCCTCGGTAAAAATTAGGGACTCTTGCTGATTTAAAAAGCCTGTGCACATTTCTAGAGATGGATTGAGAGTCTGATTAGCATTAAGCATATTGAGAAAATGGGATTTTAGAAGGCCATAATCAGAGCAATGAAACATGGAATTTAGAGGTCCTATGTTCCTGGGGAGAGAAAGAGGTTTAAGAAATTTTAATTTAAAAAGTCATTTAAAAACTAAACTCAATTTCCTGGCCAGAGAAGGAGTAACTTGGTTATCTATAAATCATAAAAGGGGAACATTTTGTAAGATTTTCCTGAAAATTGATTATTGCAGGATATTTTCCTTCTAGTATTTCCCAGTCAGTGTATGGGGAGGCAGTGTGGTATATTAGGTAAGCTGCTGGACTAAGAATCAGGACACTTGGATTCTGTTCCCAGCTCTGCCTCTGACCTGCTATTTGACCTTGAGAATGTCTCTTCCACCTCTCTTGCCTCCGTTTTTCCCTCCCAACCTGTGTCCATCTTGTCTACTGAGACTGTGAGGCAGAGACTGCTTCATACTGTATTTTTACAATGACATGGATAACGGGGCCCTGATCTCCATTGGCTCTGCTAAGAACCTATTGATGGAACAATAGTAGGGCTGTCAAATGACTAAAAAAAATAATTGCAATGTAGCCCATAGGGTAAGCTTGACTTTATTATATTCACTGCTTTGCATTATATTCTGCATTTATTATATTAAGCAGTAATACAGGGACCTACAGGTCTGTGTCCTGTAAGACATTAGCTTCAGCAAGTTAGTATGAAGCTTAAGGCCTATGACCTTTGGCACAGATAAATGGGCCAATGAAAAACACTGGGGGAGCTGAAAATAGAGTGTTTAAGGTAGGAATTTCCAACCATAGGAACAAGAGTCCAACCACAAGATTGTCATGGCAATGAATTGACATGCATAACAATAACAGGTACATGAGCTACATCCACAGATACCTAACTACAAGAAGGCCATGGCAATGAATTGACATATGATAATAAGTTGAGATCATTGACATACCTAAGGTATAGGAGAAGGACACTCCAATGTTAGTAAGGTGGGGAACCACAAATAAGTAAGAAGTGTGGAAACCCCTACTGAATATGCATCAGACATAGTGGTGTCAGCATAACATATTATAAAAGTTGCATCCCAATCTATAAGCATAGGAGAGAGAGAGAAATGTTATAATGCTAGTTATTTCAAAATAATGTTGCTGTGTAGACGTACTCTTACTGTTTAATAGTGTGATTAAAGCTGCAATTAATTGTGATTATTTTTAAAAGATAGTTAATCTGTTTTGCATTAACTATTATTCATCTATGATTTAGATATTGGCATAGAGAGTACGCTTATTAAGTTTGCAGATGATACAAAGCTGGGAGGGGTTGCAAGGGCTTTGGAGGAGAGGGTCATAATTAAAAATGATCTGGATAAACTGGAGAAATGGTCTGAGGTAAATAGGATGAAGTTTAATAAGGACAAATGCAAACTACTCCACTTACGAAGGAACAATCTGTGTCACAAATACAGAATGGGAAGCGACTGTCTAGGAAGGAGTACTGCAGAAAGGGATCTAAGGGTCACAGTGGACAACAAGCTAAATATGAGCCAACAGTGTGACACTGTTGGAAAAAAAGCAAACATGATTCTAGGATGCATTAACAGGAGTGTTCAGAGCAAAACACAAGAAGTCATTCTTCTGCTCTACTCTGCACTGATTAGGCCTCAATTGGAGTATTGAGTCCAGTTCTGGGCACTACATTTCAAGGAAGATGTGGAGAAATTGGAGAAGGTCCAGAGAAGAGCAACAAGAATTATCAAAGGTATAGAGAATATGACCTATGAAAGAAGACTGAAAGAATTGGGTTTGTTTAGTTTGGAAAGGAAAAGACGAAGAGGAGACATGATAGCAGTTTTCAGGTATCTAAAAGGGTGTCACAAGGAGGAGGGAGAAAAATTGTTCTCCTTAGACTCTGAGTATAGGACACGAAGCAATGGGCTTAAAATGCAGCAAGGGAGGTCTAGGTTGGACTTTAGGAAAATCTTCCTAACTGTCAGGGTGGTTAAACACTGGAATAAGTTGCCTAGAGAGGTCATGGAATCTCCATCTCTGGAGATATTTAAGAGCAGGTTAGATAGACATCTATCAGGGATCGTCTAGACCAGTGTTTCTGAAAGTGTTCCACAAAATCACTTTCAGAAACACATTAACTGGCCGCCTTGGTTTGTTTATTTACTGGCATCGCGGCCACAGAGCCTCGCGGTTCCCATTGACTCTGTTTTGCCCTTTGCACCAAGGGGAGCCGTGGGAAGTGACATGGGCCGGGCCACTGCTTCCTGTGGTTCCCCTTGGCTGAAAAGGACAAAACCGAGCCAGTGGGAACTGCGAGGCTCCGTGGCCGTGGCGTTAGTAAATAAACAAACCGGGGTCTAGATAGTACTGGGTCCTGCCATGAGGGCAGGGGACTGGACTCAATGACCTCTCGAGGTCCCTTACAATTCTAGTGTTTTATGATTCTAACTGCAATTAAATGATAGCCATAAATAATAGTTTTGATTACATTTAGGTTGAGGGTACCCATTTCAGCAACACTAGGCTTCTAAGCATGTGCTTTGCAAGGGATGGGAAATGCAGTAAATTCAGAACTTCAGAAAACATTAGTGGCTTGATTCACTCCAACAGCAAAAGCCAGATTTCAGGTCCCTGGTAGCTGTCAGTTGGGCCCAGTAGTTCAAATTTTCCAAAAGCCTGACTGCTAGGGGGCTTGAGATTGGTCTGAATTGCCTCTTAAAAGCAGTACCCTTGAAAACAAAATGAAGCCACAGTAAGAAGCAGTGGATCAGCATCATGTTCTATTTTAACACATACTGGAAGCAGGTTTTATGAAGTTACTCATTTTCGGTGGCTGTTTATGGAAATCACTGCAGATGGTTTCCACACTGGTTTTAATCTCTCTCATCTATCACTGTGGTTGTGTCTTGTCATACATACAGATGTCGCTCATCCACTTTGCACTCTGAGCAGTGTGAACTACTGTCTAGGAATAATAGTTCAGATGTTCCAACCAGGTAATATTGTAAGGCCACACATTGTTTTCTATGTCTTCATGAATTTACTTTTTTAAAGTCACAGTCCTGATAGGGGCTGCTAAGTATTAACCTGTAATACAAATAATATTGATCACTGATTCTGAACCATTGAAAGTAATGAGAACTCATCCATTGACTTAAATGGACGCAGGGCAAGACCCTATGTGATGTGCGTGTGTGTCATTGATTAGACCAGTCTTTAGTTTTCCCCAAAGATTTTGGGCTCCCTTTTCTTGGCCTTATTATTTCACAATATGATCTCAAAAGCCACTTCATATGTTTGATATTTGGCATTCACTTTTCTTCATTTCTTGGGACTTTTATTCTATGTCTTTTATTTTACATCTTAAAATTTCAGTTAGTCAGGTAGCGGAAATAATATTATATCATTCAGATAACCAATCCCATGCCACAAACATCAGATAATGCAAGAGAATAGTTGCTAAACAACCTATAGTTGAAAACTGGTTTGCTTAAACTGTTCAAATAACACATACTCTTCCAGCACTGATCGTCAAATGGCTTGACACAGAAGTAGGGCTACATCCACTAGATGATTTAAGAACATAAAGGCAGCCATACTGGATCAGACCAAAGTTCCATCTAGCCCAATATCCTGTCTTCTGACAGTGGACAATGCCAGGTTCCTCAGAGGGAATGAACTGAACAGGTAATCATCAAGTAATCCCACTACTCTTGCCTATTCCCAGCTTTTGATAAACAGAGGCTAGGGACACCATTCCTAACTGATCCCGGACCTATCCTCCATGAATTTATCTAGCTCTTTTTTGAACCCTATTAAAGTCCTGGCCTTTACAACATTCTCTGGCAAGGAGTTCCACAGGTTTTGTCTGTGCGTTGAGTGAAGAAGTACTTCCTTTTGTTTGTTTTAAGCCTGCTACCTATTAATTTCATTTGGTGATCCCTAGTTCTTATGGGAAAAAGTAAATGGCTTTTCTGTATTCACTTTCTCCAGACCAGTCATGATTTTTTTAGACCTCTATCATATCCCCCTTAGTCTCCTCTTTTCTAAGCTGAAAAGTAGCAGTCTTTTTAATCTCTCTTATGACCGCCATTCCAAACCCCTAATCATTTTTGTTGCCATTTTCTGAAATTTTTCCAGTGCTAAGATATCTTTTTTGAGATGAGGTGACCACTTTTGAGATGAGGCAACTACTACAAACAACAATGTAATTGGATCTATCTGTAATGCACAATGGAGTTATATAGCTAGTATCTGGTGCTTATTGAAATCAGCATATGGATACCTATTTGGATGAAACTGAACTCAATAGAAGTTTTGCTATTAATTTTAAACATGCTTAATATATCACACACTGACTTTACTGGATGTGGGATCAGTCCTTCTGTTGCTTCTGCTTCAATACTGTGTGCATGAAGTTTTGAGAGGGACTTTTTCAAATTTTTGCACATTTTGAAATAAAACTAGTAAATGTCATAAATTGAAAGATTGTTAAATTACTTGTCATGATATAGTGGGATATTTGTGCAAAATGTAGGGAAAGAAAAATGTCACTTTTGTGAATTGTGTGATGCCTGAGATCATACAGGGCATGATCAGGCAAGGTGATAACAGTATTCAGTAAAAAGTTTAATTCAAAATGTGTGCACATCTCACTACAGCCATCCCCATTTTGTTTATTCTCAAAAAGTCTTTTTTGTGAATTCAATTTTGCAATATTATGTTTTCAGACAGAACATGTGAATTTCCTGACTTTAGTGTTATATCTGCAGTAACCAATAGGATTTATTACTGTAAAATGATCCCCAGTGATGCTCATCTCATTTCTTGTGTGTTTTTGTTACCTGAAATAACAAAATAATAAATACTTCCCACATTTGCCAGAACTTTTTAGAGTTTCTGAAGCCCCACATTGGTGACACTCCTATATAGATTTTCGATCTTAAAAATATGGAATCAGAGATATTTATGGAAAATAATGGCAGGAGCAAAAGATGATGTGGAAGGACAAATATAAAGGGCAAATTTCAATAGGACTCAACTTTGCTTTTCACTACAGAATGATGAGAGGTTGAGGTAATCTAAGGTTCAGCCTAAAAGCTCTCTTAAAACCAGAAAAGATAGTCCGGCATAACTCAAATCACCAATTCACTATATTCAGTGGACAACAAATTTGGAACCAAACAGTGTTACACTCAGTGGCTATGTCTACACTGCCCCCTCTTGCACAAAAAATATGCAAAACATGGAATATCGCCGCACCTCATTTGCATAATTAATGAGGCTCCGTTTTTGCACAAGAGGCTTTTGCACAAAAAGGAACCTCTTCAGAAAGAATGGCTCTGGTGCAAGAGGGAGGTTTTGCACAAAAAGGAGCCCCGTAGATGGCTCTTTTTTGCGCAAAAGACTCTTACGCAAAAGCAGAGCCTAATTAATTATGCAAATGAGGCGCGGAGATATTCCACACTTCGCCTCATTTGCACATTTTTTTGCACAAGAGGGGGTAGTGTAGACATAGCCTATGGGAGCAGAAGTGCTGGATCATTTGTGAACTTAGAGCCAGTTATAATGGTAAGAATTTTGAAAGCGTCCTAATGCTTTTTTTTAGGAAATGAGATGAATGCTTCTGCTTTATTAATGCACAATGTTCAAGCTAATTTGAAGAAAATCAGTTTGGAGTGTTTAGTACCCAATCCATTGGATTAGCATAGTAAGTAATCAGTAGGGCAGGATGGTCCAGTGATTATGCTGTTTCCTGCAAACTAGAGAAACCCTTATTCAGTTCCTTGTTTTTATCCTACAGGTTTTGTGTGTCTGACCATAAAATGAAGATAACAGCATTTCCTCCCTCACAGGGGTGTTGTCCTGGTAAATATGTAAGATTGTGAGGTGTTCAGATACTTCAGGGACTATACAGGTACCTAAGAAGGATAGCTGTAGGTTTCCTCTGGCTATAAACTTCATATTATCATTTCTCTGACAGATTTGGAACTATTTTATAATGCAGGGGTGGGGAACCTCAGGTCCGGGAGCTGGCTGCAACCCCCAGCTTGACTGGATCCATCCCCCCCCGCCCAGGACCCTCCCCCTGCCCCCCTGCCAGCATTGAGGAGCATGCACTGGCACTCTAGCCCTCCCCCTGTCTGACAGCAGGGCTGAAGCACACAAAATCTACTAGGCTGCCCCCCCCCAGGCTCTGGTGTTTAAGGGGAATGTGGGAAGTGACTTTCTCCTTCTCAGTTGGGAGCCACATCAGTGAGGGCTGGAGGGGGTTGGCTTCTCATTTGTGTGTGCCCCCCAACTGATTTTTATATTGGTCAGCAGCCCCCGACCCAAAAAAAAGTTTCCCATCCCTGCTGTTAACTATGGTTTGTAACCTAACCTTTAAATCAGTTTCTGTACCCAATGATGGGAAGATAGCTAATGTAACGCTAATATTTAAAAAGGGCTCTAGAGGCGATCCCAGCAATTACAGACTGGTAAGTCTAATGTCAGTACCGGGCAAATTAGTTGGAACAATAGTAAAGAATACAATTGTCAGACACGTAGAAGAACATAATTTGTTGGGCAAAAGCCAACATGGTTTCTGTAAAAGGAAATCATGTCTTACTCATCTATTAGGGTGTGTCTACACTAGCATCCTAGTTCGAACTAGGGAGGCTAATGTAGGCATTCGAAGTTGCAAATCAAGCCTGGGATATAAATATCCCGCGCTTGATTTGCATCTTCCTGGCCGGTCGCCATTTTTATAATTTACAAGTCCGGACTAACTGCCCGTGTCTACACGCGGCAGGGACCCAGTAGTTCGAATTAAAGCACTAGTTCGAAGTACCTGTTAAACCTCTACCGGGTCCCTGCCATGTGTAGATGCGGACAGTTAGTCCGGACTTGTAAATTTCAAAAAATGGCACCCGGTCGGGAAGATGCGAATCAAGCGCGGGATATTTAAATCCCGGGCTTGATTTGCAACTTCAAATGCCTACATTAGCCTCCCTAGTTCGAACTAGGAGGCGAGTGTAGACATACCCTTAGAGTTCTTTGAAGGGGTCAACAAACCCATGGAGAAGGGGGATCCAGTAGATATAGTGTACTTTGATTTCCAGAAAGCCTTTGACAAGGTCCCTCACCAAAGGCTCTCATGTAAATTAAGTTGTCATGGGATAAGAGGGAAGATCCTTTCATGGACTGAGAACTGGTTAAAAGACCATAAACAAAGGGTAGGAATAAATGGTAAATTTTCAGAATGGAGAGGGGTAACTAGTGGTGTTCCCCAAAGGTCAGTCCTAGAACCAATCCTATTCAACTTATTCATAAATGATCTGGAGAAAGGGGTAAACAGTGAGGTGGCA
Organism: Rafetus swinhoei; assembly: GCA_019425775.1. Taxonomy (NCBI): domain Eukaryota; kingdom Metazoa; phylum Chordata; order Testudines; family Trionychidae; genus Rafetus; species Rafetus swinhoei. The sequence goes on along the minus strand of CM033437.1, from coordinate 24,174,079 downwards.
AAGTTTGCAGACGATACTAAACTGCTCAAGGTAGTTAAGACCAAAACAGACTGTGAAGAACTTCAAAAAGATCTCACCAAACTAAGTGACTAGGCCACAAAAATGGCAAAAGAAATGTAATGTGGATAAATGTAAAGTAATGCACATTGGAAAAAATAACCCCAACTATACATATAATATGATGGGAGCTAATTTAGCTACAACTAATCAGGAAAGAGATCTTGGAGTCATCATGGATAGTTCTCTGAAGACGTCCATGCAGTGTGCAGCGGCAGTCAAAAAAGCAAACAGGATGTTAGGAATCATTAAAAAAGGGATAGAGAATAAGATGGAGAATATCTTATTGCCCTTATATAAATCCATGGTATGCCCACATCTTGAATACTGTGTACAGATGTGGTCTCCTCATCTCAAAAAAGATATACTGGCATTAGAAAAGGTTCAGAGAAGGGCAACTAAAACGATTAGGGGTTTGGAACGGGTCCCATATGAGGAGAGATTAAAGAGACTGGGACTTTTCAGCTTGGAAAAGAGGAGACTAAGGGGGGATATGATAGAGGTATATAAAATCATGAATGGTATGGAGAAAGTGAATAAGGAAGTTATTTACTTGTTCCCATAATATAAGAACTAGGGGCCACCAAATGAAACTAATGGGCAGCAGGTTTAAAACAAATAAAAGGAAGTTCTTCTTCACACAGCACATAGTCAATCTGTGGAACTCCTTGCCTGAGGAGATTGTGAAGGCTAGGACTATAACAGGGTTTAAAAGAGAACTAGATACATTCATGGAGGTTAAGTTCATTAATGGCTATCAGCCAGTATTGGTAAGGAATGGTGTCCCTAACCTCTGTTTGTCAGAGGGTGGAGATGGATGGCAGGAGAGAGATCGCTTGATCATTACCTGTTCTATTCACTCCCTCTGGGACACCTGGCATTGGCCATGTCGGCAGACAGGGTACTGGGCGGGATGGACCTTTGGTCTGACCCAGTATGGCCATTCTTATGTTTTTATGCTGTAATGCATAACTACTGTATGTTGGCTTCGTCTTTGATATTGGGGTGTTTTCTTTATAAGTGTAGTTAACTCAGCATGAATCTATCTGGAAAACAGGCAGCAGAATGGTATACGGCAGTGGTCACCAACCAGTAGATCAGGATCTACTGGTAGAGCTTGGAGCCTTTGACAGGTGATCCTGATCATTTTGGCCAGGAGACTATCCAATGCCGGCACTTCAGCTACCCCTCTCAGCACTGCCGTGCTGCTCCTGCCCTTTGCCTTGGAGCTGACCCCCACCTGTGGGAGCCTCCTGCTTGCTGTGCAGGGCATGGGAAGAAGAGGAAAAGGGGGTACTGATCTCAGGGTGCCCCTTCCTTCACCCTGTACCCCATCTCCACAGAGCAGAGGGGGGCAGGGATGGAGCGAGTTTGGTGGCTGCTTTTGGGAGTGGTGCAGGGCCAGGGCAGGGGTGAGCCTGCCTTAACCCCCTACATCACCACCCAGAAGGCACATGTGGTAAGTGGTACCCAGCTGGAGCCTGCATTCCAAACCATGGCCCCAGTCCTGACCCCCTCCTGCATCCCAAATTCCTTCCCCCAGCCTGATAAAAGAGGGTGAGGATGGGGAGGAAGGATGGAGTGAGCAGGGGTGGGGCCTCGGAAAAGGGGCGGGAAGGAGGCGGGGCAAGGGTGTTTGTGTTTGAGGTAGATCTTGGATTGCACTTAAATTCAAAAAGTGATCTCATGCTTCAAAAGGTTGGAGGCCACTGGTATATGGTAAACAGTGTTTTGACAAACATTTGAGAGTTAAGGGACAAGTGCCAGGACTTTTGACTTTGATTTTGCCTCCTTGAAGTTCAACCACCGAAGTGGTTTGGACCAGCCAGGAAAAGACCCATGAAGGTGGGAAATTGAAAGACTGCTCTCAGGTCTAAAGAGGAACTCTCTTTAGGTACGATAGACATGCAGTTAATTCAGGGGTGAGCAATAATACGGTGGTGGTTCATCATGGTTATCCCTTGGTGGGCCGCCACCACTATATTTACCTGCATGGCTGCAGGTACTGGTGATCACAAATCCCATTTGCCAAGGATCACAGTTCCTGGCTAATTGGAGTGGTGGGAAGTGGCACAGACTGAGATACTGCTTCCTGCAGCTCCCAGTGGCTGGCAACAGCGATCTGTGACCAATGGGAGCTGCGATCACCAGTACCTGTGGCTGGCAGGTAAATATAGTGGTGGGAGCCCACCAGGAGCTAATCTTGGCAGACTAGATCCAGCCTGTGGACTGGATTTGCAAACCCATGGGTTAAACTAATTTAAAATCCATGTTTCCTAAAAACTTTGTTCCTACTGCTAAAATAAAAAAAGGAATTTGTCTGACCACTTGTCAGAGACTTCTAAAAGGAAAGAACTGCTGGTGAACAAATCCATTTGCACGTACTGGGTATGAACAATTGTTACAGTAGAAACAGTAGGTCGGGTCTTGTCTGAGCATCAGAGAACTATGTGATTCTACCCCAGGTGGAAATGCACTCAGAGAGACCACAGAGGTACAGCTAGTCTTGTAGTCATGAGCTTCACTTCTTTATATTTTTCTAAAAGATGTGTTCTAGTTCAAGCAATAATTAGCTCAAGAAAGTCCTAAATCTTGTACTGTGCAAGAGCACTGGATTAAATTGTTAGAGTGGTCCCTTTTTAGCTTTATAATCTACAAATTATATACGGACCTCAAACATTGTTCTCAGCAAATCAACACACTGATGTGACAAAAGGTCCCTTATTTCCCATGATGATGGAAAAGCCCTGAGAGTATATCACTGTAGTTTAGACTGTGGTATAAATGCCATGCAAGGGTTGTTCCCATTGCCATTCCAGATGAAATCACAAGCAAGAACTTGTCTTATTTTATTTTATTGTTAGACTCAACCCTGTGCTTCACTGTGTACAGTACACGTAGCTGTATTTGCATGGTTACATAGCTCTTAATGTGTAAGCTGGATTGGTAGATTTGTCTGAATAAAATGTAGAGAGTAGTTCTGAAACCAACAATCTAACTTTTCTTTGGGAATAGTTTACAATTATTGCCAGTTCTTTTCCAGTGGAAATTTATTCAAAGAAAATAAACATTTATCATTAGTGGGCTTTGGCTTCGTTTTCATCCTGCTAATGAATCGCTTCTACAAGGATTAGATGTTGATTAGATATAATGGCTGCTAATGATCTTATCTACTAAATTAAGGCAGATGTTAAGGGATTTGTACTTAAAAATACCTCATGTGGTAAATCTCAGGAGTATGTGAAAGGAGGGCAATTCTGTCTGCAGTCACCATGCTAATAAATTAACCATGACCTGAAGAGGTCAGGCAATGGGTATATTATTTGGTTTTAAAAGGTACCACTGAAATTACCAGTCCCTAATGAGCACTTCTGGAAACTAAATAATGAAAAATGTTCTGGAAAAGCTTCCCAGCATCAGAAGATATTTTTTCCAAGAATCAATCTCCAATGGGGTAAAAAAAAGACCTCCTAAGATTAACCGATTCTACATTAGCTGTGGTGTGCAGCCTCTTGTGATTAAACTGGTGAGATCTATCAGGATCGTATCATGGTTGACGTAGGGCAGTATTTTGAGAATAAACTTAGCAGGCACATCTAGATGTGACAGGAAATGCCCTGTCTTGGTGGTACAGTAGATGGTGCTCTTTTCTCAGATAAGCTGGTCTGTACTAGGGGATGAGTTCGAATTAAGATATGCAACTCCAGCTACATTAAGATTTTTACTGTATTTCATTCTGTGCTTTCTTTCCCATATAGAACCTCCTCCCACCCCCACCAGCATGACCTACTTTTTCATTGCTTTGTATTTTGCACCTTGGTATTACTGTGTCCCATTGATTATTCTCATTCCATCAAGTTTCCATGAGCCCTATTATATCAATACCCTGATTTAATGGCACTCTAGTTTACCCATATTAGTAGTTAGAATTCTAACATTTGTATATAAGCACTTGTACAGTTTGTGAATATTCAATTGCTTGTCCCCATATGTTGTATTTAAATGAGACTCTTACTTTCAACTGTTCCTCAGAAGCTCCTACCTGTGCTTTACCAACTTCTTTTCCATCCTCTTTATTAGGATATCAAGCTCCTTTTAAAATAAATTCATCCCAACCTGAGCCATTGCTCCTTTGTGTCTGTCAGCTTTTCCCCAGCTCTTCATCCTCACTGAGTCCTTGACCTTTTTTCTAAAACTGTATTATTACAGTGGTTGCTAATTGGTGCTGCTGGGGTAGGGAATTTTTTTTTATGGGCATATTTGTCCACTAGGAATTGAATTGAGACCATCAAAGACATTTCAAATATTAAACAGTAACATCTTCTGGTCACTATAAACCATTCCTCAAGCCAATGTTTCCTCTGGTATAAATCTTTTCCTGTCACAGTAGTTCTTTATCTGGCTTTGATCCATATCAAACTGAGACAGAATCTCAGTAAACTGAAAAATGCCAATGCACAAGAAAGTGTATTCTTTCACAATACAATGAAAACAATTCAATATCAATTGCTGTACTTCAGGAGTAAACACTATAATAATATGTAAAGACATTTCTTTTACAGAGTCACCAGAAACATTTATCAACTATCAATTATTAAAATCATTAACAACTGTGCCAGCGTCAGTGAATAGAAATTGTTTTGAAAATCCCAGAGAATTGCTCATTGCCATATTCAATGTAATAGTATTTTTGTTGACAGTTCTGTGTGCGAGACTTTTCAATGTATTTCTGTTTTCTCTCCAATGTCAAGATACATACATATGAAACTTAAACCAGGAAACAAGCATTATGGGGCATACAGCAGTATTGCTAGCAATTGACAGAAGGTAAAATATGGTATGTGAATTGTGGTGCACTCTTCATTGTAATTATTTAAAATAAAACTGGCAGATTGACAAGAGAATGTGATTTACAGTGTGTGTGATGGGAGAAATACTGTCTGCACTTAAAGGAATAATGTATTGTCTATGGATTAATGCAGTGAAGATGGAACAAAGAGAGTTTAACTGTAAGTGATTAGTTTATGTAAAAGAGCTTTATTTTGCTTAATAAGTTTTTGTCTCTTCCATTTGATTCCAAAGCATGTACAACAAAGTACCCTATTTAGATATGCTGTGTTATTATTAATTAACTACAAGTAAACCCTGAGAAGGATCACATTCTGACAATGATCCTAAAAGGGAATGTATCAAATTCCATTAGGGTCCTGCCAAGCAGAAAGTAGCCACATGTGTCTGAGTCCTGCAAAACCGAAGAAGAAATGTAGGCCCCCTGTAGAAACTTAAAAGCCAGAAATGCTTACAATTTTGCAGTGGAGCAGTGCTGACCTTGCTGAGTAAATGAGTTAAGAGTCCAGTGTCTCACATTTGGGAACGGTGGTAACTTATGCAAGTTTCTGTAGATGCAGCAAAAGAGCAAACTCACTTGGTGGAAGCTGAAATTTTTGGAAGTAGGTTCTGTGACACTCCCCAGGGACCCCAGAACTGTGAGCCATTGTATAACTTCAGTTCCGTCACACTAGTTCTTTCAGCCTCACCAGCAAACTCCCTGAGACTCAGCCTCAACCTTGCAGGTAACATTCAGTGTCCCGAGTTCCCCAGAGAGGTCACTGCAGGGTCCAGTTCCCTAACTGGACACTGACACAATTTATTAAGTCTGCTGTCTCAAAACAGACAGTGTACACACCAGCCTGTTGGCTGACTGAAGATACATTCTTTACCTTAATACCTCGCACAGTTTTATAGTAAAACAAGAATGAGTTTATTAAGAAAGAACACAGAGCTGAGTGATGATAAGCATGATAAAAACACCAATCGAGTTACAAATCAAACAAAAATAGCAACCATCTTTCTAGGTTCTAAAACTTAACAACCTGCAATCCTGGTCATAGGCAATTTCTCACCAATGATCTGTCTCCGCAAGTTCAACCCACTTGGCTGAAGGATGCATGTTTTACAGATTACAAGAATGCTAACCTCTTAAGTGTCTGGCATTGGCATTGCCAAAAGCACTTTAGTCACTAGAGCCAGCTCCATGTTAGAGAAGAACTGCTACAGCCTCTATGCTACAGTCCCAGCTTCCATCTACAAATCTGAGAATTGCAGTAGACCCTGTAGTCCTAGCAGCAAACCTCATAAACTAGACATACCTCCACAACTGAAGGTGCCTTTATAACAATCATACATTTATCCAAACATTTCCACTTTTCTACCATCAGTGCTCCCATCTGACCCTGAATGGATTTAAATTGATTTGGTCAGATCTACCAATCCATCTCTATCAAGCACTGGGAGAGTCAGGTCCAAGAAATAAGATTTACCAATGCTTGGTCAACTGATAGCCTGCAACAGAATTTACTCCTGTATTTACACCCAACAAGCTATCATTTGAAAACTCATAATGTGCTGGTTAGTACTGTCCTGGCAAAATATGTGAGGCAACATTGTGAATTGATGAGTCCCCAGGATGATGATGTTGATGATGATAACACATGTTCCAAACCCCACAGCTCTTCCCAGGCCAAAGCCAGGTCTGCCCTAAACAAAGGAAAGAAAGTGTGTTGGCTTTAATTCACATGTAAGCAGTAAACAGAATCTTCAAGCGGGGGGGGGGGGGGGGGGAGTGCAAATAGGTAGAAAAAACACAGCAGGGAAAATACTTCCACACGCACAATCTTCCTTTGTCTCCCTAGTGCCAGGCTAGGAATGTTTTTCATGAGGGGCAGTGAAACTATAGAAGGAAGGGGGCAGACATCCCAAGATGCCTTCTCTCTCCCCATTTCCTTCATCACAATCACTGCACCTAAGAAGACAAAAATAAACGGCTATTGGACTTTGAGGGAGAGGTCCTCAACCTTGCCAGAAGCATGTAGTGAGAAATTTTGCTTGAATCTAATATAGTTTGTGGCAGGCTGGCTGTTTGTGAGTGGCCTACGTAGGAGCTACTTCAGCAAGGCCTTGTAAGGCACACAACCTTGCAGGGCAGAGGTGACACAGATCCCTACTGGTCTGAATTGTAGCCCAGTATGTCACTGTTTCACATGTGCATTTTTTATACCGAAGACCCAATGTCTCACTTAAGCAGCCACATATACATGGTAAGAGTAAGATTCCCACATGTTTATCTACTACCCTTCTGACACCGCTCCAAGAGGAGGGCAAAATCCCATGAGATGATACCCATCCCCTGCCTCAAGACTCCAGAGAAAAACCAACAAAGCTTTATGGTCCATTCTATCAAAAAACTGTTCATAGGTGCCTGCTGATTTTGTCAGATCTTTTATTCACATTTGTCATGAGCAGAAAGATCATCTACATCTCTAGCTAGCTATCCACATGCTTTTCCAGATCATACCCAGACAAAACATGGTTAAGGATAACTATGATATGTCTGTGCAGCTGCTCTACCACCACTTTCTCTGTAACCTTTTGTGCAAATTGATACTTGGGTAGTTACATTCTGCCTTCCTCACTGAAACTGGTCCAGTTGAATACGGTATTCTTCACTTCCTGTCCCAATTGGTTGCATTGTGTCACTGTTATGTTTGAACTGTGACTGATAATCACTCCAAAGGTGACTGTAATTCATTGGTGAAGGGAAAAATTCTGGAGTACGGGTAAGTATGTAATTAACTGGCCAGCATGTGCCATTGATTGTATCCAGGACAGAAACAAAGCTGTTTGGCTGTGTCCCATCCTTTATGGCAAAATGTAATAGAGAGTCTCTTATAGCTCTTAGTGGAAGGAGCTGTTCTACCCCCATTGCTGGCTGGAAGATTCAGGTGCCCATAAAATGTAGCAAAATAACAATGTGTTAACTCCATCTGAAACTGTGGATGACTGAATGCCTAAGTAAAACCAAGCCTAATTTTATCAAGTTGCGTGCCGAATGTTGGGACCTGTGACCCTCAGAGCCCCTTTATGCCAACTGGCGAAGGGCACATCTAACACATTGGTGTCAGGCTATGTAGCCAAACAGTATCTTGTAGGGCATCATATAAAAAAGTGACTCACTAGTCCTTAATATTATTGTGAGATGTGTATATGATTAGTATGTAAAGAACTATGTGTGCTGTTCCAGACAGAGCAAGCAATCAGACCAAAAAACATATTTGTTATAGACACACGAATGTTGTTTGGACTGTTGGCCTGGGTCTCTAATGTAAACTGAACAGGATCAGGCCAGAGACGCTGGAAATATATTTGCATTTACGGTAATCAAGCCAATAAAGAAAGCAGATTCAATCAGAAGTGAGGCTGGGAAAGGACTCTGAAGCTTCACTGGTGCAGAATGGAGGGGTTCATCTTTTCAGCTATTAGCATGTAGCACCTTAGCGCTTTCTACCTGTGTTCTTGTAAGGCACCCAGAGAGGTATCAGCGCACATCACAAAATGAAAGTGCCCGCATAAATGTGTTAGATTTCTTTCTTTGTTCTGCACTGGCTTCCTGGTGATTTGGGGATATTATTCACTGTATTGGCTTATATTCTGTAAAGCCCTAAATGACCAGTGATTCAGTTATCCGGGGAATAAATTCCTACATTGTACCCCTTGATGGGAATCCTTATCCTCTGTGTTGCTGTCACTGGCTCCAGGGTCAGTGGTGGGGTATTCTCAGTACAGAGTTACTGCATCTTTTTACCTATTCGCTCCCAAGTTTGCTGAATGTCACTGCACAATGTAGTGAAGTGATGGAAGTATTGCTCTGGTGGAATGGAGCCATTTACATTGAAAAGTGTGCATTTTTTCACAAAGAGCTGTTTTGTCTTATTGCAAGGTGCCCAACAATAAGAACCAATGCCAATGTCTAGCAAATTGAATGGGATACTCCTTCCCTTGTCAGAGTACCGTGGTCTTTATTGAGAAGTGCTCAGGGACCTCATGGAAGCCTCTACCATGTACTCCAGATGAGAGGAGCTTTTCTTGGGTACATATTGCAGGATCAACCCATAAGAGCTGGCCACCTAACTGCTATATGGGGGATGTTCTTAACATTTCAAGAGAAGCAGGAGAATTTTGAGGTGTATAATTCCTATTGATGACAAAGGGAGTTGAGAAAATTAAAACCCCGGGCCACGTATACACTATGCAGAAGATTGCCGCTACCGTAGCCAATCTTCCTAGGGGCAATTTGGCAGATCTACTATAGACTTGCTAAATTGAACTCAGAAGGTGCTACTGTCAGCGCTGGTACTTCTGCTCCTCACAAGAAGTAAGGGAAGTCGATGGGAGTGTTTGCTCCCATTGACCTCCCATTGTGTGGCCGGCATGGACGTGATTTAAGATATGTTGACTCCAGCTACGTAATTAATGTAGCTGGAATTGCGTATCTTAAGTCAGCCTTCCACTTTAGTGGAGACCAGGCCCCAGAGTCTTCAAAATTTATCTCTTAAGATCCTGCATTTGTTATGCACCCCAAATGCATATTGACTTCCATGCAGAAGGAACACAAGTTTGAATTCCTGTTGGTTAAATATCTTTGAAGCTCAAAATGGCTATTTCTCATCTGCATATACTATAATCATTGACGAGTGAAGATGAATTAAAGATCATACTGTGATCAATAGAACAAGTGTTTGACAGGAAGGTTATGTTCTCAGGAAGCTACATCATTTAAAGAGCTTAATCCATTGTAAATATTTATTTTATTGATTTTTTTTCTCTCCCTTCCCCAACTCTCTCTCTAGAATAAATGCTTATCAGAGAACTTCTTTAACAGCTATTTTACTTGGAAAATGAAGCCATGACTGAATTTCAAAATGACTGAAACATTATTGCTAATTAAAAGCAATGTGACATTTATTGTCTCATAATTAACTTAACGCATAAATACACTGCAGTTTTTTTAGCCAGATGTGATGTAAAAACTCTCACAACTTACATTCATTTTGCTTCAAATAGTAGGAGAACATAAATAGGCTTAGCACAGATATACATGATGGCTGTGTCTACATTGGCACCCTTTTTCGGAAAAGGGATGCTAATGAGACACAGCGCAATTGCAAATCCGCGGGGGATTTAAATATCCCCGCGGTATTTGCATTACATAACTGCCGCTTTTTCCGGCTCGGGGCTTTGCCGGCAAAAAGCGCCAGTCTAGACGGGGATCTTGCGGAAAATAAACCCTTTTCCGCAAGATCTCTTATTCCTACTTGAAAGTAGGAATGACAATTGTATGACTTGAAAGTAGGAATAAGAGATCTTGCGGAAAAGGGTTTATTTTCCGCAAGATCCCCGTCTAGACTGGCGCTTTTTGCCGCAAAGCCCCGAGCCGGAAAAAGCGGCAGTTATGTAATGAAATACCGCTGGGGATATTTAAATCCCGCGGATTTGTATTGCGCTGTGTCTCATTAGCATCCCTTTTCCGAAAAAGGGTGCCAATGTAGACACAGCCGATGTGAAAATGTAATAGTGCATTGGACTTAACCTCATCTACTAGAAAAAGTGTGGTTTAGCTCAAATGAAATATGGGTCCCAGTGATCACAGTATCACTGTACTAGTAAAGTAGAGGTGAATGTGTGTGTCTCTTTATATAAACACACACAAAACTAAATTAAAAGAACTTTTTGAGTCTTTGACTTTGCAACCTAAATAATATTCTTTAATTTAGATTTCTGTACATAATTTCTTAGGTTTTATAAAAAGGAAACTGACAAAATAGAAGTTGCATCATGTGGTTGTCAAGCTATCTGGAATGGCTTATGAACTGGAATACCAACCTCGGGCCAGTTGTGAAAATGTAGGGTCCAAACCTCAACAGGTTGTGAGTTCACCAATGAAGTATAAGGTATGAATTATTCAAATGCTGTAATAACCTGAACATGGACTCAGTGATAATCTCCTGGGATACTCCATCTGTTTTGCCACAAAGGAAGGTTCTCCTCTGTGATAAATGGTCTCTTATATCAGAATCACAACTTTTAAGTTATTTCCAGTTCCAAAGGATCAGGCACTTACTCTAGCTCAGTTGCACCTTAGATCCTAAACCAAATACTATACTTGTAAAAAGTTAAAAAAACAACAAATAGTTTAGTAGCACCTTAAAGACTAACATAACATGTAGATGATATCATGAGCTTTCATGGGCACAACCCACTTCTTCAGTTAACTGAGAAAAAGAAGTAAGAATTATTTACAAGGTTAAAGCAAGTGTACATGCGCACACAAATCAGTTACCATCTCAAGTTCCAAAAGGGTAATAGAAGCTGATGTAATATGCAAGCTGTATATAAGTCCCTTAGGGCTAATCCAGGCCAAGCACTGGGGAACTCCTGCTTATGCTTAGAAATCTTTGCTCTTCAGAGTTCAAGCAGTATAAAGATAACTATTTATTCTTGTCAAGGGTGTTTGTTCCCTTTCTCCTGAGTTCAGGCTGATTGGATGAGTGCTTGTGCACATCTCTTCTTTATGTCAGTAAAGGGAGCAATCATCAAAGCGTTCCTCCACTGATGTTCCCAGTGGATTGTTTTGTGTCTATAGACTTTTTGTTGTTGTTGTTGTTGGAGAGGAAATGACAATTGTATGAAGCTTAGATACTAATGAAATGGAGTAGTTATGTAAGCATTTTAGATGATAGATCCTTGTGGCATGGGCCATGCAGGCATAGTTGAGGTTAGCAGAAGTTTTTTGTCTGGATTAGAGGAGGATGTGGAGTGGGCATTCTCTGTAAGAACCCTAAAGCTTTGGAATTCACCCTCATGCCTGGTCTGAAATAGCTCCCATCAGATAAACTCCATAGTAAACTGCACGACTAATCTCTCTACTCAGGCATTTGACATGGGGGTGGGGGAAACTGAATGATGGGAAGTTATTTGTGGGAGTGCAGGATTTACATGTTTGTTTTCTGAATGAATGGTGAGGGGTAATTTTAAACTGTACTGCTGAGTTTAGGATATATTTCCAAGTTATATCACTGGCACTTTGTGGCCCATAGGGCTAACCTGTTTGCTTGCCTATAGATATATAAATTAATAACTTCCTTATGGTTTTGATTATATGTTTATTATAATAAGTTATGGTAGGTTTATATTGGCATTTTTGCTGTAACACAAAAGACTTACAGGCCACATCCTTACTTAGAAAACCCTAAAAAAAATGGTTGAGACCAGACCGAATAATCGGGTAGGACAGAAATAATAAATGTGATAGACAACCACAAAAGGCCCATGGTAATAAATTGATGCATATGATATGTTGAGCTCAATGATCTAGTGACCTTTTGACAAAAAGACACTTCACCATTAGTAAAGTGAGGAAATACAAATAAAGAGAAAAGGAAACATTCCCTAGTGAATATGCATCAAACATAACAACGTCAGTGTAACATATTATAAATGTGGCATTCTAGGCTAGGGTTGGTAGGAGAAGGAGATGTAGTCCTTGGGAGGTGTCAGAATGATGGGCACTGGTGATGATGGGGAAGGCGAAGGAGATGAGAAAGATGATGGCTAACACCTCAGGCTGTTCTAGAAGAAATGGTGTGAATATATGGTATGGACATATAGATGTACATTCCCTATTTATCTTACAAACTAGGGGTGTTTGTGACTGTGCTAAATGTATTAATAAACTATAGACTTGTAAATGTACAAGAGTTCCTATTGCATGAGTGTTGCATCTGTGCACATCAGGATTCCCAACCAGAGAATAATTGAATACTGGGCCTGATCCTGGGACAAAGGACATTTCAAGAAAGATGTGGAGAAATTGGAGAGGGTCCAGAGAAGAGCAACAAGAATGATTAAAGGTCTAGAGAACATGACCTATGAAGGAAAGCTGAAAGAATTGGGTTTGTTTAGTTTAGAAAAGAGAAGATTGAGGGGGGACATGATAGCAGTTTTCAGGTATCTAAAAGGGTGTCATAAGGAGGAGGGAGAAAACTTGTTCATCTTGGCCTCTAGGGATAGAACAAAAAGCAATGGGCTTGCACTGCAGCAAGGGAAGTTTAGGTTGGACATTAGGAAAAAGTTCCTAACTGTCAGGGTAGTCAAACACTGGAATAAATTGCCCAGGGAGGTTGTGGAATCTCCATCTCTGGAGATATTTAAGAGTAGGTTAGATAAATGTCTATCAGGGATGGTCTAGACAGTATTTGGTCCTGCCATGAGGGCAGGGGACTGGACTCGATGACCTCTCGAGGTCCCTTCCAGTCCTAGTATTCTATGATTCTATGACATGTCAATCCTAAACGTGGTAACTGGAAATTCATAAGCAATCTATCAGGCAACAACTGCATGGAGAGGCTGCCTTTCTCTACATCTAAATAATTAAGATTTTATTTTTAATGGAGTTGATATGTGAAATCAAAGACATCCCATTCCTAGTTGTTAGTACCCAGGGATCAAGATGGCACAAGTAAACTTGCCACATCTGAAATGCATGAAGTGGATGTTAGATCTGGTGGTAGTTGGTGTTCTATACATCTGAACAAGTGAAGCAGATATTTAAGCTCTGATTCAGTGAAGTGCGTAAGCACATTCTTAACTTTTAGGACATAATAATTCCATTAAAGACAGAATATGTACTGTTAGCTAGTACTGCTTGTTGAGTGGGGGCTTTAGATGGTAAGTGTTTTTGGAACAGAGACTGTCTCTTACGATATGTATGTACAACACTTAGCACATCAGAAAACATATCCCTCTCAGAGACCTCTAGGGCACTACCATAGTATAGTTTTTCAGATTCTATGGATTAGAGTCTCAACTGCAGCCAACTCCGAGTCAAAAGAACAAAGAAATTGCCATAACGGATCAGAGCCTTGGTCCATCTACTCCACTATCCTGTCTCTGACAAAGGCTAGCACCAGATGCCCCAGGAGAGAGGGTAAGAAATCCTGCAGTGGCATATGTAGGATAATTTGTTCCTCCTGAAGGTCTCATCCTAATCCCTAATAATTAGAGATTGGTTTAAACCAGGGCCGGGCAATAAAATGGAGGTGTTTCAAATTAGCCTCTGAAGTGCTACCGCCACAATAATTACCTGCGCTTCCGACAGCATAGGCAATTGCAGCTCTTGTTGGCTGCGGATGACCATTCCCAGCCAATGGGAACACTGGGAAATGGTGTCCAGGTCCACATGGCTTCCTGCAGCTCCCATTGGCTGGGAATGGTGATCTGCAGCCAATAGGAGCTGCAATTATACGTACTTGCGGAGGCGCAGGTAAATATAGTGGCAGCTGCCCACCAGAAGCTAGCCCTGGAGAACTGGATCTGGCCCATGAGCTGGTATTTGCCCACCCCTGGTTTAACTCCTGATATATGAGGTTTCATGTCCTTTTAATCATTTTTATTACCATTAAGCATTATAACTCTGGGTATTCTTGTTATCTATATAAATATCCAATCCTTTTTGTATTCCTTCAAAGTTCTTGTCCTCATTGACATCTAAGGGTTGCGATTTGCACAGTGGAATTACACCTTGTGGGAAAAAGTATTTTTTCTTATCACTTTGGAATTTGCCACATTTTCATTTCATAGGCCACTCCCTTGTTTTTGTGTTATGACTCCCTGTTCCAGAGGCCTATTGTAGACTTGCTGTGGCCCCAGACATTACAGCTATTTTTCCTTCCACCATGGTCTCTACCTAAGGGTGTAAATTTGGTCTCAAATTTGTTGATCAAAGTAGCTCCATAACATGGGTAATGTTTGACTTTCCAGCTGTAGTGGTACAAAATACATTTTAATAGTTTGCAAAAAGCCAAGCATTGTTAAGGAACAACGTGATTAAAAACTGTGCTATGGTCATTGACAATGGCTGAAACATCAGTTAATTTAGTTCTAAAACAGCCTAATCATATTGCTATTGTGTATTCTATTCACTTAATCACATTGCTCATTTTTCTTTAGTTGATCATATTTGTGTCATGTAGCTGATTTGGCATATATTGGCGAGAGCTATCAATTTACTAAATGTATTGCTCTAGAATAGCTTAGAGAATCAATGGAGATATATTAGCGCACCACTATGTATTGACTCATCATATCATGGCTTAAGTAATGCAGCTTATTTTTGTGTGCGTTAGGCCATTTTGTTTGCAGCTGACAATTTCCAATATAACAACAGTCACAAAAATAGGGGAAAATGCTTATTGATGAGTGAAACAAAACGCAGCAACAATTTGTAAGCTTTAGAAATGAGCGCCCATTCCAACCACTTGTCCATCAAAAAATCCAAGTTAGCTGCCAGAGATCCCATGACCACATGCATCAACAGTTATGGTTACTTAGGCTATGTCTAGACTGCATTGCTTTTTGGGGATACTGGAGGTATCTCGGAAAAGCAACGCTGCGTCCAAGGAACATGTCCGCTTTTTTGAAAAAAAAATCAAAAAAGCGGACGCGATCTTTCGCCATCCCTGTAAACATCATTCTATGAGGAATAAGGGATGTGTCGAAAGAGCACTTTCTTTCAACATTTGGTGCCGTGTAAATGTGCCAAATATCGAAAAAGCCTCTTTTGAAAGTAAATTGGAAAGAGATACACAATTTGAGTATCGCAAATTGTGTTTCTTTTTCCGATTTAACACTGAAGTGTAGACCTAGCCCTAGGGACCACACCTTCAAGATGCTGAGCAGGGTTACAAATGTGCTTTGCATTGTTCGAACTCTGCTCTCACTGACGTTGATCAGGGTTGCTTTAGATGGGAGAAGGGTTTGGTCAGCACTGAAAATCCCATCTATAATATTCCATAGGCCCAATCCAACTTTTAATGAAGTCAATGGTAAAACTGCCATTGAATTCAATGGAAATAGGATCCAGAACTGTATCAGTGAAAGACTGAAGATTTTTGTAGTCTAATAATAATTTTTAAAACTTCACACTTCTGCAAAGCCTTTTATATCAGGGATCCCTAAGAGCTGTTCTGATATGAGACTCCAAAGCAGGTATTATGCTCTTCTTAGAGATGGTTGAACAAATGCAACTTTAAAAGAAATGTCAAAGCTAATACAATTAATCATTGTCACAGTACTGGTCAGGAATTAAACCCTGTTTGCTAATTCCCAGTCTCCAGCTCTAACCATAAAACCATGCTCCCTTGCAGGCCATAGTCCCTCTCTCATTGAAAACCCTTAAGTTATTTATGCTTGCAATTTTGTATATTGTCCAGCTTCCTGTTCTGTGGCATTTTAAATGAACTTCATTTTATGAAGGCAAGTATCCCTGATTTCTAGCATTACACAATGCAAGGCTACAATCCAATAGTACTGTGCTCAGCATGAGTAATATATTTCAAAATATAGCTGATGACAATAACTCCTGTTGAAAAACAGTAGATTGAAACATACACCGGCCAATGGCTTAGGCATTGTAATGCTTTCTTACAACAATTCAAATAAAATTAGTTTATTTGCCTAAAATTACCGTTATAATTTGAAACAAAAATTGCCAGTTCCCCCAGGACTCCTAATGCTATGCCTTGATCATATAACCACTTCCTCTTTTAAAGGCTGCTTTTCTCCTCTTCTAAAAATTCTACTAAGTAGCGCTTCTTTTTTATTTAGACAGTCATATTCACCCTTTCTCTAAAGATTATATTATCTAGGGTAGCCTTACCACAGGTTATTTCCTTCTTTTCCCAGGCAGATGTGCAGTAGACTAGTATGATACGAGCAAAATGCCTAAATGTCTTCTAAGAGCCCAGAAAGCACAAGACATGTTGGTAATGTTGCTAGACAATATTGACCTCCCATGGATTAGCAAATTTTCTGGTTTGGCACTGGTCAGTTCCCAAGGGTGCCAAATTACAGAGGTTCAACCTGTAGTATGGAAAATGCTCAAATACTACCATGGTGAACACACAGTGTACATGGTAGCCTGGATAGGCAGAGGGAGAAAAATTGTTCTTCTTGGCCTCTGATGATAGGACAAGAAACAATGGGCTTAAACTGCAGCAAGGGAGGCTTAGGTTGGACATTAGGAAAAACTTCCTATTTGTCAGGGTGGTGAAACACTGGAATAAAGTGCCTATGGAGGTTGTGTATTCTCCATCCCTGGAGATATTTAAGAGCACGTTAGACAGATACCTGTCAGGGATGATCTAGACAGTGCTTGGCCCTGCTGTGAGGGCAGGGGACTGGACTTGATGACCTCTCAAGGTCCCTTCCAGTTCTAGTATTCTATGATTCTATGATAGATAAATAAAACCCAACTTGTGTTCCTGCATTACATGCAAGCTCTGAAACAGAATCACCTTCCCAATTCATTCTCTAGGCTGACAGAGGGAAAATTCTTGCAGCTCACTCTCTCTCACCTCCTACGCCATCTGCACAACTCCACTGTATTTGCAGGCAGACCAGAACCCGTGAGGATCTGATGTGGAAGCAGATGGCCTGCCTGCAGTCCTGCAGTTGGGGAAACCCAAGGTGGCAAAGCCATCAATGATGGTGTCCATGTTGCCCAGAGTGATGACCCTCCAGCACGTGGTTGATGGCCTTGGCTACCTGCAGGAGCACAGCCCCGACTGTGGATTTCCCCAGATCTGGTACAGAACTGGCTCTCAATGGAATGGTAGCTGTCCAGCTTCCACAGGGTGATGGCGAAGCACTTCAGCATGGGAATGGCAGGTCTCATGCAGGTGTCCTCTCACCTGAGGGCAGGGGTGACCCACTTGCAGAGCTCAAGGAAGGTGGCCTTCCGCATGCGGAAGTTCTACAGCCACTGCTAGTCATCCCACAGCTACAGGATGATGTGGTCCCACCAGTCTAAACTAATCTCCTACCTCTGGAAGCAGTGTTTTATGGTGTCCAGGAGATCAAGGGGCATGCGCAGCAGCAGGAGCATCTGGACCTGGGTGATCTGGGCCTGCAGGCCAGGCTGGTCCTCGTCCTGCTAGAGCAACATGTGGGTAGGTTGGAAGTACTGCACTGGGAGGCACAGCATGAAGCTTGTGAACTTGGCACTGCTTTGCAGCAGCTTCGGCTCCATGTTGTGAGTGTTGTGGTGTTTAAGGGCAAGCAGAGCACACTGTGTCCATTTTGTGTCCCGTGAGGGGGGAGGCAGTGGAGGAGCAGCGTGTGAGACACAACCGTAGAGAGGAGCCCCTGAAAGCACATGTCACAGCTTGCCCGAGCAAGCAGCTGCAAGAAGTATCTGCCCTTCAGAAGCACTCTGGGGAGGGCACCAGAAGGTTCCAAATCCGAGGCAGGCTCCAATCAATGTGGACATGCTATTTCAAAATAATTCTGACTAATTTTGATGCTCCCCCGTAGTGGGGACATTCCATTTCGATTTTGTTAAATCTGGAGTTATTATTTAGATTTTACTTATTTTGAAATAATTTCCTAGTGTAGATATGCTCCTGGTGCTGCATTAGCTCATATGTTTTAGGAGTTTCCCTGTGTCAATAATTTCTGATTTGAGGTAGGTTAAAAAGTCAATTTGATATTTTATGCTAAGTTGGAACCCTGTCTCTTAAATTTCATTTCTGGATATATAGCTGATGCCTGGAGATTACCTTGAAACAAGGCAATGTGGTTCCAACATGCAGCTTTCACTGAAAAAAAAAAATCCTGCAGAAATGAAACAGTCAACTATAAATGCCTGGATCAGTGGTGTGGCTGACCTTGCAGCTAACAAATGACTGACATTCAGCAGAAAAGGAAGGCCTACAAAATTAAAGCATTCTGGGGTGACTTTTTAGAGGTGCATGATTGACAAAGACCCTGAAGATGGTCCTCTTTCCTCTATTTATCTTAACTCTCTATTTACGATGTGTATTTTGATAACTGTGGAATTTTGGTATATTTATTTTATTTTAGAAAAAATAATAAAAATGTGATATATAAAATGTGCCCATTTTCTAATTTGAATATATATTGTTTCCACGTCCACCTATTATTTCTTGTTATGCTTTTCTCTGCTAGATTATAATGATTTTTTTAGCACAATTGTTAATCAAGTCACTTCTTGATCTTCTTTGTGGTTGGCTAAACACAGACTTATGGTGTTATCATAGTAACATTTTACTCCAACATGCAAAACCTGAGACAAATACATAGATAGAAATTGACTTTCATAATCTCAATAAATAGACACATTTTCAAACAGCTATAAGACACTGGGCTAAAAATTCATAGAAAAGTTAACTTATAGATTATAGTGACTAGTATCAGTTGAATATCTGATATACAGTGAAAGCTTTGTTATCCGGCACTCTGTTAACCAGAAAACTTTGTTAACCGGCATTGCCTCCAGCCACAATACTGTCACATCTTCAGGCACACAGGCCTGGCTTGGTTTACCATGATTGTATTAACAATTTTTTATTTAAGAACTACTAATCATCTTTAACTCAAAATAGAAATGTGAGACCAACTGCCTCACACTACAAATCTACCAATATTAAAAATTTGAGTTTCACTATTATTGTTCATTGGATTTTCCTAGGTTGATGGGACCCTCAGATAACTGGAATTTTTAGATAACCAGAATGCCCTAATCCCCGAGCATGCCAAATAACACAGATTTTACTGTACTTGATTTGCCTGCTTCAGCACCATTACAGTTGTTAGGAATTGTGTCATTAACTTGGTAAAAGGGCAGGTCTAAGGACTAAGTCCCATTCATTTCTAACAGCTCATTATACAAAATTGTAAAGTTATTGTTCATTTGAAGAAGCTTTGATCTTTTTTAAAGATAAAGCAAAAAACATGCTACTCCTATAATGGAAACTTTAAACTTATCCAGAACCCCTGGAGATTCCAGTTAGTTGTTACTGGAGTAAATTTGGACTTTAGTTCAGTTAGATGTGGGAAAATGAAAGCAAAATATTCAGTGTGAAAGATATTCTAAAAGTCAAATGAGCAAAAAAGTGTGAAAGAAGTCCTAATGACTATTCATTTGCTTTTTCTGTTTGCTAGAACTTTATTATATTCTCCAGAAAACATTTAGGTTTTGGACTGTAACACATTTTAGTCAATACATCAACATATGAAAAAAACAGCATTAAAAGAAGTTGGTGGTATGTGTCTCAGCCAAGGTATTTAATTTGTCAGCAAACCTAATTAATGGACAAAGCAGATGTTGGAAATCATGGCAGTGCATTAATTTAACACATCTACATCTTTGATGTATAATGCAAATCCTTGAGACAGAAGTAGACACAATTCACTGAGGCATTTCATATTCAGAGTACTGAGTTTTTAAGCTAAAAAAATGTACCAGCTCTTCTAGGTTTATTGTAATAAACAGAGCTCTGAACAAATCAAAGTAGGCATGACCAGAATACAACTAGGCAGTTTTGCACATCTCCAGAGATGGAGTAACTACTGAGAACTTGGTGAATCTCAATCTCTTTCAATCGGAGTACAGGTTGGAGAAGCACTCAACAGAATGGATGCATATACAACTTTATTTGAGATACCTTAACCATTTCCATCTGCAAGACTGGCCTGAATATCCTGCTAGAATAGATCCTCTTGCATAGTGGCATCGAATCCACATCCAGTCCTGGCTGCAAAGCAAACAGTGTAGAAGACAGCAAAAATGAAAAAATAATGTTACCCCTCAGGCTGAATTGATTGCTGAAATCCAGGTCCTTTAATAGAAAAAGCTAACCATTTTTTCAAACTTCAGAAATATTGGGCTGTGATTGTAGGTTTGTGTAATTATTGTATCTCATCTATTTCAAATTACAATTGATTATGTTAGATACCAATTATTTGTTTGTAAGTGGTAACCTGCTTATCAACTCTAACACAACTCTATATTCATTTCTGAGGGCTGCTTCCTACCTTATTACTCCTCAGGCACTACACTGAAAAAATACAGATCCCCTAAAAATCTAGCAGATGAAACTTACCATTTGTAAACATTCACCAGAGGCTGAAAAATGAAACTGTCGTAAATCTCTTTAGTGTCAAAATAGCTCACTTGACACATCATTTTAGATTAATTACTATGCAAGTACTAAAAATCTAGATTACTTACAAATGTCATAGATAGGATAGAGGGTGCTAGGAATAACATTTTCAGTGAGATGTACACTATCTCTGTCACTGAGGTTTCTCCACTTAACATGTGAATGTTTGACTCCTGTAATGTGTCTTCCTAGTGCTTCTAAATGCTGTTTCAATACCAACTTGAGTAAGTTAAATGGTGAAAGTTACACATTCTGGTTAGATGTTGGTGCATTCAAGCTCAACTTGAACAAAGATGAGGCTTTCTGTTGTGTTTTACAGTACATTTTAAGGAGTAGTATATACATGATAGCATGTGTGTGCACACTCAGCCCAGGTCTACACTAGACCTGGCAACTCAGCTTAAGGTACGCAACTCTAGCTACATAGAATACGTAACTGGAGTCAGTTTACCTTCAGCCGAGCTTGGTGGCATCCCCACACTGGGAGGCTGACGGGAGCAAATGCTCATGTCAGCTTCCCTTGTTCCTCACAAAAGGAGTACTGGATGCCAGTAGGGGCGCGCTCTGAGTTTGATTTAGCGAGTCTTAACTAGACTCGCTAAATCGAACTCCAGAAGATGGATCGTGGTAGCAGCGATTTTCCTTTTAATGTAGACAAGGCCTCAAAAAAGAGATTTCTAATACATACACAATTGGGCTAAAAGCTAGATTGGGTAAAAATTGTTCTATGCATGTTTCTTCTGTTTGTTTGTGTGTATACACACATTAGTGTAACCTTTAGCAGAGACAGCTGGTCAATATTTATGCTAGTTTACATCAACACCCCATTGTCTGATGTTAAGTAAACACAACCAACACAACCTGAGAAAATGCAAACATCTCACTGGAAAACTTGAATGAGGTGGTATGTGTGTCTTTCCCACTATCACACACTTAATGCCAATCCAGAACACAACCTGGGATCTTGATTCCTGGTAGCCCTCATATACTTTAACCGCTAGACATGTTCCTTAAAATCACTAAGCACATGGAGCCATATAAATAGGGTGACTGGGTTGTGGTGAGGTTTAAAAGGTTGCTGTATAGAGCTACATAGTGTCATATTCCCTTGAGAGTCCATTAACATGGTTTGCGTTAATGAATAAGACAAAGGGCTAGATTCAGCCGCTGGCACCAATGTACAAGCTGCCCGGTGACACCTCTTTTCCCCTATACTGCAGGAGCGTCACCTCTGGAGGAAGGTACACTCTGCTCTCCTATAGGAGCTTGAGGAAGTTGGTATTAGTATCTGCTAGGACCTACAGCAACAGAAGCTGATCTGATCCAAGACACACACACGTCCTATGGCTTCCTTCCCTTGTTTTATCTGTTCATCGGCCAGCACTATTCATTGTTTACATTGAGCTGCCCACTTGAGGGCACACAGGTGGAAGAGAATTTGTGGCCATCTTGCAATACTGTAAATACTCATATTAGCTAGTCCATCTAGGTGGGGAGGGTTCTCTGCCTTGGTTAATGCTGAGAGGAACTGTGGGGTGCATGTGGCTCAAAGATTTTGGTTGCTAGAAAACATGCAATCAAACACCTCACCTAGATCATTGAAACTACAATGTGACATTTGCTAATGGTTCTCACTCCAGGGATGATAGTTTCTGCTGACACAGATAATTTTAAGTGCACAAGTCACTGAATATTTGAAAGATACTTAACATTTCCCATGCTAAGAAATTATTTTTCTGAGGCAAAGTATAATGACATCCCGAAAGCTGGTGGCACTTTCCAGATTATTCAAGGGGAATGACCTTGAAATAGATCAAAGTCCCACAAGTTATTAAAAATTGAGCAAAAATTGGTTGAAGCAGGAGCAAATATGATTTGTGCTTATGGTACCTGAATTATAAATGCGTCTTATTGACTGCGTCCAGCTCCCCAAAGAATGTGATAAGAATGTGCTTGTTTGGGGAAAAAAACTAATAGAGATTCTAAAACGACATCCATATTGAAATGCTCACATTTCAAAAACTGCAGCTGGTGAACTCAGTCGTCAGCGGTGTCAAGATCAGCTTTGTGCAAAAGGTGCTGCATTTTCACTCTTCCGTGCACATCAGTGCAATGGCCCAAGGAAACCTGGGTTATAAATGAGCTGTTGGACAGGCTTCTGCTTCTGTCTGTTTGGGCATTGATGGCTACTAGGCAAACATTTGGGTGGGTGTTTCTTTATTTGAATTAATCAAAAAAATTCCCTGACTGCATATAGCACTGCTGCAGGTTTTGCTATGCTTTGTTGAATCTCTTATTCATTTCTACATTCCTGATCATCACTGATTTGTGTCTGTGATTATCCTTCACCGTAGTGGCAATTTTATAGAAGTGGTAATAAAGGAAAAAAAACTATCCAAAATTTAGATGGATTTCAGAAGCTCGTTTAAAGTACTTTAGTTTGAAAATCTCACAGAAACTGTGTTTCAAAAGAGATAGCCCATACCCTCTGATTTCAGCCTCTCTTGAACTGCTTTGGCTCACATCAGTTGAATGTGTTTGTTTCCTGCCCCCTTTCCAAAGGTGAAGGAGAGGGATGTGAAATTAATTTGAAATAAAAATGTTTGCCTAACCTTTTCAAATGTCAAGAAAGTCTCAGGCTAGTTGTTTTTGTTTTGGCTTTTTTTGAACTTTGAACAAAGATTCAACCCTGTTCCCATTTCATCTAAATAGGGTCACTTCCCTCTTAGAAATAAGTGGTCAGTGTTTGTTAAATCATGTGAGGTAGGGTTTTCTGAAGTGCCTAAATGACTTCAGGTCTGTCTTCACTGCAGAGTTACCTAGAATTATTTACACTCTATGGGTATGTCTAGACTACATGCCTCTGCCGTCAGAGGCATGTAAATTAGACATACTGACATAGTCAATGAAGCGGGAATTTAAATATCCCCCCTTCATTAAAATAAAAATGGCCGCCGCATTGTGCCAGCTTAGCTGATCGTCGGCATAACGCGGCAGTCAAGACGCGGATCGGTTGGCAAGGAAAGCCTTTGCCGACCGATCCCTTATGCCTCGTGAAACGAGGTTTACAGGATCAGTCAGAAAAGGTTCTCCTTGCCGACCGATCCGCGTCTTGACTGCCACGTTGTGCCAACAATCAGCTGAGCCGGCACAACGTGGCGGCCATTTTTATTTTAATGAAGCGTGGGATATTTAAATCCCCGCTTCATTGACTATGTCGGTATGTCTAATTTACATGCCTCTGCCGGCAGAGGCATATAGTCTAGACATACCCTATGTGATATATGCCATCAAGTGCCAGCAATGCCTCTCTGCCATGAATATTGACCAAACTGGACAGTCCCTTTTGACAAAGGATAAATGGACAAAGCAGACATCAGGAATGGTAACACACATAAACCTGTATGGGAATATTTTAACCTGCCAGGTCACTCAATCATGGATTTGAAAGTAGCCATCCTTCTACAAAAGAATTACAGAAAGTGTCTGTAGAACTGGAATTCATCTGTAGATTTGATACCGTTACCCTGGACTTGAATAAAGATATTAACTGGTTAATGCATTACAAAGCCAATTTCCCCTGCCATTAACATCTGCATTTTCATTTAAAAACCTATGTATGGGACACATCCAGCCCACTTAATTAGCTCCATTAACATGGTTCCTACAATTGACAAGTACTGTTGCTGTTTATATATATATCTTGGATTCTATTCTTTCCATTCCAATTCATCTGATACAGTGGGTTTTGCCCACAAAAGCTCATGATACTATATACTTTGGTTAGTCTCTAAGGTTCCACAGGATCACTCATATTTTTTGGCCTTTTTGAGTTAGCTTAGCTTGAGTGAGAACAGTCACTGCAAATACCACTAGAGTTGCAGCAGCCATGCTGATGCTGTATTAACTTGTATGGCACTAACATTAGGGAGAAGTGGCATACCACTTGGGTCTTTACACTGTAGAGAATTGAGCTGCTGCATGAATTTTTTCGAGTGAATTGGGGAGGAAATTTTCTGTCCCATTTGAGCACACGGGACATATTGTGGGTAGGCATCAGAGAAGTCAAGTGGCATAAATTGTTGGCCTTCCGCTAATCATGTGATGGCCAACTCGAGTTCAAAGTACCACCACAGTCAAGGTTTTGTATGTGGACAGGACTCCAGTTAGGGATAACATGTAAGTCATTACTCAAGTTAACTTTCAAATAAAGACAAGTCCATTAAGACAGTTCTGTGAAGCTGTGATATACCAAAAGCATTCTTAAGGTACCAAGGAAACTACTCCATTTAGTTACCCTAAGGCAAAATTGTTAAGAGTTTAAGCAGGATCTCTGTACATTGAAGACAACTAGCCTGCATCCTATTTATTTTCTGGCTTTTTATACCATGTATTAGCACCTCTCAGTGAGGGACTGTCAACAGGTGTTAGAATGCAAATTTTATAGTGACAATTATAATGAGGTTTTATGTAGCTTTGGTCAGAAAGAAGTTACCCATTGTACAACGAAGACTCTCAATCCACAATTTGTTTGCATCTTAAATTGTTATTAAAGAGTATACACCAGTTAAAAAATCTTTGTAACAATCTAGAATTGCCCAAACTAATTTCTTGCCACCGAGTGCGAGGGGATGTTCATAAACAGGATGGGAATAAGCCTCTACATTTCTAAGGGGATGTGAGAAACAGGAAATTTTTTTTTTTAATACACAGTAGAGTTTTCTCATTTTATGTGGTTGCCCTGTGTATTTCCCCCAGGACTCTCCAGGGGTGGGGGTCAGTGTATCAAAATGCTTCCTTCCCTGTGTGCAATCCCCTGAGAAGGTGGAGCCTGGAGAGGTCAGAGAGAGGTCCCATGCAGATCTGGCATAGGTACTGCAGCCACTTTCCTGGTACTTAGCCTACAGCCTCCATGCCCAGCTCCTAGATCTGTAGTTCTCAATCTTTTTTTCATTTGCAAGCCCCTAAAATATGTCAAATGGAGGTTTGTAAACCTTAGGCATAGTCTGCTGACCCCTGGGGGTCTGTACATCATAAATTGAAAACACCGCAAATAGGACAAATGCCCAGTTTTGCCAGTAAAGTCAGGATGACCAGGACAGGGCTTAAAAAGGGCTATCCTGACCAAAACAGGACATATGGTCACCATACGTATGTGTCTTGTTTATTCCCCCAAAAAGTTGTTCACATGCAGCATACTGTGCTAATACAGGTTGAACCTCCCTAATGCAGCACCCTTGAGACCTGAGCTGTCCTGGACCAGGGAATTTGCTGGACCACGGGAGGTCAGTGCTTCCCTGCAGGCTGGCCCCGTGGTTCCTGTCTTTGGGGCTCCCTGCCCTATCGCTGGCCTAAAGCTGGCCCAGTAGGGCTACCCACCCTGCTGCCCGTCTGCCGCCCCAGGGTCTCCTGGGGTTCCTCGTGGGCCGCACAGAGACCGCTTGGCTTCTGCTCGCCCCATTGCCACAGGGTGTTCCCTGGATTCCTGGCTGTTACTGCTCACGGAGTCTGTCCGGTCACTCTGATCCTGCTGACTCCCCAGCCACCGCTGGGGGTTCCTTGGCCAGGGAAGGGGCTCCACAGATGTTGCCTGGCCCAGGTGGGGCTCCCCTGTTCCTGCATTGTCTCAGCTGGGTCCAGGGCTTTTTGATTCAGCAACATCCGTGGCTCTGCTGGACCATGGATGTTGCCAGACAGAGAATCCTGGATTTGGGAAGTTCAACCTGTATCTGAATCCTATTAACTTTGTGTAGTAAAGAAAGCCTTATTAGCAGCCTCTCAGATTCCAGTTGAAATTTTGGTATGGAGACAATGAATTACGATTAAGAAGTGACACAATTTGTCTTGAGTGTCTTTCTGCCTCAATGTACAGTTGGGTTCAACACACGCAAACACAAACAAACACACACACACTTCTCTGGGAATTTATTATTGTGATGCCGCATAAGTCATTTTAAATTAATCACTACACTGCATTAACATAAAACTGGAACAAAGCAATAGTGGATTGCGATTTTAGATGAGTTTAACAGAGTAATTCTTAAAGTGCACAAGAATTAA
Source organism: Rafetus swinhoei (assembly GCA_019425775.1). Lineage (NCBI taxonomy): Eukaryota > Metazoa > Chordata > Testudines > Trionychidae > Rafetus > Rafetus swinhoei. The sequence goes on along the minus strand of CM033437.1, from coordinate 24,147,104 downwards.
TTATTTAAGCTCTATATTAAGTAGAGCTGGCCAAAAATGTTCCAGTGGAACAGTTTTCTGTTGGAAAATGCTGAGTTCAGTAAATCAAAACATTTCTCAAAGTGTTCAATCTTGTGTGAACGACAGGATTGGACTTTTCTGCAACAATTTTTTTTGGAAATTTCCTTCCAGGGGAAGTTTCAACTTTCGTTTTGATTTGGGATAAAATAAATGATCAAAGGACCAGAATTTCCCTCATAATGGAAATTCCATATTTCAACCAGCTCAACAGCTAATTTTCCAAGTTGTCATGCACTTTTAGATACTGGAACAGAATCAATTATTACCATTATTATTTAAATATTATATAGTATGGTATCATTCCAGTGGTCCAGTCTTTAAGACCCTATTGTGCTTGACACAGTACAAAGGTAGGCATGGTCCCTACCCAGACATTTTACAGTCTAATTGATACTGTGACTAGGACTACATGTTTGTGATGCCTGGAGTTCTAGGACCTGCGACTGGATACATAAGAATAAGAAGGTCTCTGCTTATTTCTTTTCTAGAGGAGGTGGCAACTTAATCTGTGATACACACATCTGTGGCTGTGAGTGTCTCACACCCTACTCTGAGCATCTGCTTCTGGCCACTCTCAGGGCTTAACTCGAAATAAGTTACACAAATTTAACTACATCAATTGCGCAGCTTATTTCAAAATTGGGAGCATCTACACAGCACTAATTTCAAAATAGAGCACTCTTCCTCCGACTTCCCTTACTCCTTGTACAATGAGGGTTACAGGAGTTGGAGTAACAAGTCTTCCAGTTTGACAGAATTTTGACGTTATTTCAAAATAACTTCCTGCTGTGTGGACGTGGGCTAAGTTATTTCAAAATAATGCTAATTATTTTGAAATAATGTTGCTGTGTAGATATACCCTCAGAGACAGGATACTAGAGTAAATGGACATTGGGTCTGATCCTGGATGGGAATTCATATGTTGTTATGGGCTGCATATATGGCATCAGATAGCCCTAACACAAGGGAAAACATTTTCAAAGAACGAGTTGAGTTTTCCTTGTTTGATTTAAAAGGTGTGTTTTTCCCACAACCTTGCAAATTAGAAGGATGATTACTCCGAAAAAATCCATTAATCCCAAAAGGGCAGGGTTCTGTCACTTAGTTTTTCAGTGGAATACATTTAAATACCAACAGTAATATCCGGAATCCCTAACAGTTGCTCTGCAAAGTCCATTTAAATCCATTTAAGCTCTTTCATCAATGCTGGTGTCCTTGGGATTCCTTTCAGGAAGAAGTTAAAGGAGGAGAGTTTTATAGAAAATTCTCTTTAGATTTAGTTGTAAAATAATCAACTAAACAGTTTCTGGTAAGAAATAGTTTCCTTTGTCCTTTAAAAGTGCCACTAATATATTTTAAAAATATAACTGTGCAACCCTGTAAAGCTTTGCTCCTGCCGGTGTTCCTTTCTTATGCATGCAAGCTCTTTCTCCTTAGAAAGGTCTTCTAGCAGAGTGATGCATTTTTTTTCTATGACTAGAAATGTGGGGGCGGGGAGGAGGGGAGGAGGTGTTGAACTTCTGCACTTCCTCTATTGCTAAATGGAGGAGGAAAATCCAAGCTAAGGGGGTTTCATGGCTGAAGGATGCTGGTATGAAGAGGTCACAGTATGAAAATTGCTGAGCATTACTGTAACAAGTTGCAAAATAGTTTCTTAATAGAACTTGCAACAGTCCCAGTGCTTAGGATGCTTAAAACTAGACTGATGAAACAGAAGAAAAGATATGTAATAATAGACAGGGAGGTATCCCTCCTCAATAGAGCCACTTGCCTTCCTCAGAACCTTTCTGGTGAACAGAGCTTTGTTGTGTTTAGCCTTAGATATGATATTGGTAGTTTCAACTATACCCAGGGAGAAGTTGCTGTTTCTCTGACCCCCCGTGAAGTCCTTAACCCAACTGATCACTGTTAGTCTCACCCCAATAGTACCATGTCTGACAGGGTTAAGTACAGAATTTTTCTGTTAAATAATGGATGGGGATGTTGGTGGGGATGTTTTTTGGTAGGGATGTTTTTTAAAGCAATGGATGTGACTCTTTGAAACCTGTTTGTCAGTTAATATTTTACATTTACCAACAGATGGCTTTTCCTTAATCTGCATAGCTGATGATTCCAAAGCAAGTGGTTTGAGAAAATCCTTGGGAGTGTTTGGGGACAGGAAAGACAGCTGTCACCGTGTATCTTAATTACAGCATTTACAAAGTTCTAATTAATGTAATGTTGTTTTTATGACTATATTAATATTGCAACCATTAGTGTGTTACTGGTCAAATATAGAGTTAAAATATTTACTGATTTCCTAGTTTAAGAATACAGAAGCAACAGTTGTTTGATCTTAATTATCATTGCTATAAACAAGTACATTTGAAACTCAACCTATTACCTGAAAATATAAAAATAAAGGTTTTACAATTACGTATCATATAAGATATTGAAAAACTTTGGGAGACTCTTTAATGATTATGCCTGTATGATTTCAAGTACTAGTGCAGGCATTAATAACTCATTTTAATATGACGATGTTTACTATCACTACATCAAAAATTTTATGACATTTGAGGTCAGAAATTATATAACTCTTCAAACTTCTGATACAAAGATTGTGACATTTCAGATATGAAAGTTCATACACTTTTTTTCAGTTAGACATTCATGGTTTTTTCTTAAGTGGGTATATAGATAGTTGCTTTAGATATATTTATGGGACACCTTTAAATATTGACTTCTACAATGTGTATTAGAACTTAATATTTTAGGCAGGTTTAGAACGTAGGAGCATAACAATGGCCATACTGGGTCAGATCAAAGGCCCATCTAGCCCAGTATCCTGTCTTCTGACAGTGGCCAATGCCAGGTACCTCTGAGTGCATGAGCAGAACAGGTAACTATCAAGTGATCCATTCCCTGTCACCCATTTCCAACTTCTGGCAAACAGAGGCTAGAGACATCATCCTTGCTCATCCTGACTAATACCATTAATGGCTCTATGCTCCATGAATTTATCTAGTTATTTTTTGAACCCAACTTTAGTCTTGGCCTTCAAAACATCCTCTGGTAAAGAGTTCCACAGATTGATTGTGCATTGCATGAATAAATACTTCCTTTTGTTTGTTTTAAACCTGCTGCCTGTTAATTTCAATGGGTGACCTGTACTTCTTGCGTTATGAGAAGGAGTAAATAGTACTTCCTTATTTACTTTCTCCACACCAGTCATCATTTTATAGACCTCAGTCATATTCCCATAATCATGTCTTTTCCAAACTGAAAAGACCCAATCTTATTAACACCTCGTCCAATGGAATGTAGAAAAGAATTGTGCCAATTTTAGTCAGCTGCTGCTGGGAATCCAGAGGACGATTTTTTCCCCCTCAAAGATGCAATGTGTCAGTATATCTGAAAATTTTTTTTTTTAATATCTCCTTCCTGGAAAATATCAGATTATCACAATTTCCTGTGAACTAGAAATTCCAAGTTTCAGCTATTTTTTGTCTTTATATTTAATGTTAAGAAAATCAAATATTAATTGTAGAACAAAGACTTAATAAATGATTGTTAAAAAGATAACTTTTAGTTGAACTCATCTAATGAACATAAACTTCCCCTTCATGCTAATATTTCAAGATGTCTCCGATCTTTGCCCTTATGAGTAAATATTGAGGGTCCTTGGCTCCAAACACTGGCTTCTCTATTAATTTCTTACATTCCTTCTAAAATATATTCACTGAAGTAGAATTACAATTGAGGATGGAGTTGGGAGCCAAGAGTTCTCAGTATTTCCGGATAAGGGCAAAGATAGGTGTCCTCTACAGCAGTATTGCTCAAAGACTGGTCCATGGACTGGTGCCAACCCCTGAGCTGACCCTCACCCTGGGAGGCAGCAAGCCTGTTTCTGGTATCAAAAAGGATGAGAAACACTGCTCTCTAAGGTCATGGGTGTAGGGACCAGCATGGCAAAGCTGTGTCTGACTGCATGACCTGAATTCTAGCCTGCTGCAGAAGGACATAATCATTTTTGCTATTTAAACACCTGCCCGTTATGAGGAGTCAAAATGGATCCCAAGTCTACAGACTGACATAATAGCCTAAGGGCTGATGACATCAATGAAGAAGGAAGTTTTAAAGGAAGTGATTTCTTCAAAATATTCCCTCTTCCTATAAGACTCACTTTAGGCTTGCATGGGGTCAACTTTAACCAAGTTCTGCTCATCCAGGTACAGATTTTGGCTGAGCTGTGGGAAAGCTAAGAAAACTGTTCTTTCTTACACTGCTGCAATATGGAGAAAAGTGACTGGAGTAACTGACTTCTTGTAATTTGTCCCCTGGGACTTACAATGCAATGGACTGATCAGTTCTGTAAATATGTAGCTAATGGTTGTGGTGCTGAATAACAATGTGAGGAAGCCTATGAAAGTCATGGTAAAGCATCACTCTGGATAGAAAAATATTTCCAGGACTGAGTCCTAAATGACCACATCACAGAAATGGCCACAGAACATTTAGAGTAAAAAAAATTAAGGGCCACATTGTCATAATGGTGTCCATAATGCATAGTACCCTACTCCACATATAGTCCCATTGATTTCAGTGAGACCACTGTTGTGGTAAATTACTGCTCAAGGATATCAAAATCTGGCACTGAATGAAAAAACTGCAAGTTGAGAGGGATGTAAGTATCCCTGGCCCAGGAAAAAATAACAAAGAGAGTATTTCTAGTGCATGCGGAGGATTGCCAGACATGGCCTGGAATGTGAAGGCAAATTTGGCTCTCTCCTCCCTCTTGCCAGGCAATTTACTCAGTGGCCTCCTCCAGCTGGGTAACTGGATCAAGAGCTCTGACCTTATGGTCAGGGATGAGTGACTGTTGAGTTCCTTCCCACCCACCCTTCAGACCCTTTGATGGAGCATGGGTTTTCTGCTCTATCTCAGCTTATAACTTTCCACCACACGTCCTTCTTCACCAAAGAATTGGCAAGGCATGGAGGGTAGGGTAGCTGAGCGGATAAGACTGCCCCAATGCATTGGATAAGACTGCCCCAATGCCTTTCCTTGTGGGCATTGGAGTGGTCAATCAATTAGTCCTGTCCATGCTCTGACACCAGCTCAACACCTTGATTCCAGCCCCGGGTCTCCTGTCCAACTTGTAGAAGTCAGTTCTGGAGTTCTTTTAGCCAGGACTGCAGTGGGTTTCTGCAGATCAATGGCAATTAATACATTTCAATGCCATCTATTTGTTATATTCTTTACATTAGTATTTTTAACCTCCTGGTTATCAGTGATTGGTTTGGCTTCTCTTGAAATAATTGATAATCAAGATATACTATCAAAAATGTGTGGGAGGGAAGAGGATGGAATTAAGGTTAACAATCAATAGTCTCATTGATTTTTATCAATATGCAATATGAGTATCAGGGCTGAATTAAGAACTTTAGAGGCCCTAAGCACTGAAAAGATTATGGTGCCCCCCCCATATGTAATTCAAAATAAAAACAATACTATACCGTAAAATCTCTTTTTTTTTTTGGAGCCCCTGCTTTTCTGGTGCCCTAAGCACGTGCTCAGTCTGCCTATTGGGTAATCCAGCCCTGATGAGTATTATGCCTAATATTCTAGGTCACTGGTCTTACAGCTTTTTTTGATTTGCTGTATATTTGCCTTACGTTTAATTTGAATATCACATGTTTGAGTCTCATAAGTAGTATAAATCCTAACAGCAAATGCAAAGAATTCAAAGGGATAGATACATTTAAATTAACAGGGTCTCCACCAAAGGCTTTTCTGGACATTTTTTATTTTTAAGTGCATTCAGGGCATATGTAAAATGCCATACTAAGAACAATGGGAAATGAAGTTCTTTGCTTATGTTATCTTTGTTCTGTGGATACACAATGGAAAGTTCCCCTTTCTATCCTGTCACCGCATCTCGGTATTGACCTAGAAAGGACATCTAAAGGTGAGCAGGTCATTCACTGTCTCTGTCATTTCAGCCCTTGACCCCTACAGTGAACTGTAACTGACACCTTTCTGGAAGCGAGGTGGTGTGGTCAGAACAGAGACGGGAAGGGCAAATGAAATCAGAATAACAATAAAAAGTAACACACCCCAGTGGTGCTGGAACAATTTTAATAATGTGTGTGTCGTGTGTGTGTGAGGGGGGAGGCACTAAAGCTATTGAAGCCATTGAAACAAACTGTACATGCTGTATATGATGGAAATCATTTCAAACCACAGGTGCTGAAACAAGGGGTGCTGGAAGTGTAGCACCACCCCCTGAAAACCCCTTCTGAATCTTTGATCTGAAGTGAAGTGGTTTTGAAAGCCAAATTACGAAGATCCCTTGTGTGTGACAGCAGTTTACATTGAAATCTTGCTTCATCTCTTAGCTGAAATGGAATCCAAGGGCTCGTAGCTTATGGCTCATCTTTGTGAGGTGTGAATAAGCTCCACAAGTACACAGTAGATGCTGGGCTGAGACAATGACAACCTACGGGGCTGTTTTCAGATATTTCTATGTAGCCTGAGCTATGAGACATCATTTACTTGGTAAGGGCTTTGGGCTAGTAACTTCATGATGTAAAGGGGTGAAACCAAATAAATATTAGGTCTGTAATACTAACATTAATCTGGTGAAGGAAAACTCTGCAGGAGGGGTAGGTTCTGTGGCAGAGAGGGTCCACAACTTCACTTACAAGGGAACCAGCAAAGTCCTAAATTTGAGTGGTCTTTCTGCAAAAGGGCATGTTCCAAGGCATAAGGTCATGCACTGATTCAGTAGCTCCTTACAGAAATGCTTTTACAGCCTGACCATTGGTCACTTAATCTCTTAGGAGTGAATTCCCCTAGCTGCAGTGTGATTAGCTGGTGCAATGAGGTGTGGTTTGGAAATCCCTGAGCTAGCTTTGCTGAATTTGGTCCAAAAACAGTATGTTAGAAAAGGCATTTTCTTTGTGACCTGCAAGCTTGGTCACATCTCTGATTTGGTCTTTGCTCTACAAATAATTTGTGTTGTAAATCACAGCCACTGGATTGGGTAAAATGAGACGCACCTAGCAGACTCCATTGTGGTTGCTGCTATTTGCTCTCCCCAAACTGGCAGCTTCTGTCTACTGCTGGGCTTTATTTCCAGGGGCTTGAATGCTGTGTTTCTAGAGCAATCCCAGGGTGTGATTGCAGCTGCAGCAGACAGACCTGAGCTAGCTTTAAACAGTACTGTCTCCAGCACAGGTTGTCCAAGCCCGGCCAGAATCCTGCTGTGGCTTTGGTCTTCTGGGGTTATAATTAGGCAGATTAAAGCTAGTACAGGGTTGTCTACTCTAGTTGCATCCACACTCTGTAATTGAAGTCTAGAGATATACTCACTTGTCCAGACAATTGTGATGGCGTGGTTACCCTTCACTGGAGTATAAAGGGTTACAACAGCCCTAGCAAAGGGCTGTGGCTTGGAACCAACTCAGAGAGGGCTTGTAACAGCCAATCAGAGCCCAGCAGGGCTGTATTAAAAAAAGATGGCTGGCCAGGAGTTCACTCTTGCCCCATCAGGAAAGGAATCTAGCTGTCTGCTAGTATTGGGTACCTTGTACAGAGCAGTGCTGCGGGGGGAAAGCAGGGTGAGCTCAGGCCTGAATAAAGCTCAGGCTGAGGCCCTGTCAGGGAGGTACTAGGGCTGCAGGAGCAGCAAAGGCAGAAGACAGCAGCAAGTCCACACCCCTTATCACTGATGAGTGGTCATGCCAGACTGCAGTTTGCCCCCTGAGGCAGTAGGGTCACTGAGGCAAGGTGGGAATAGGCAGTAGGCATAAAGGTAACAGCCAGTGAGACACTGCCAAGAGAGGGGGCTCTGAGGCTAGACTGAGCTAATTCCTGGAGTGACCAGCAGGAGACTCCATGGCCATGAGCTTCAAACTGCTACAACAATTCCCTAGGGGAAAAACCCCCCAGACCTCTGTAGTTGACAGATGTTGCCTATTTGGGGAGAGAAAACAGCAACATCCACTATGTAGTATGAGCTTCTTAGTGTATCCAATCAAATGGTAGTAAGTTATGATGCAAATTATTTGCAAAGGAAAGGCAGATGCAAAGAAATGACCACTCCAGTGATCGCAGTCCATATATACCCTAGATGTAATTACGTTAACATTCGTTTACCAAGTCCCTAATGTAGACACACTGCACCAATGCAAAACAGAGCTTGCATCAGTGCAATGTAACTGAGTAACGTAGCGAGTAAGCTGTGATAGGGCAAGCCCCACCTTAAAATGAGGGTTTCCATGGGTGTAGCTGCACTGGGGCAGAAAACCCCAACCCTAAGTAGACTGGGTCTTGCATGACCAACATTGATTAAAGGAGTCAGTTTCTGCCTAATTAATCTTCTGCTGAGTGGAACTTTGTAAGAGCAAGCCCCAAATCTGGAAATAGGCTTTATTATCTCCAAAGTGCAAGGTTTATAACAATCTCTTTATTTTCTGCTGGTAGATTGGAGACATCATTAGCAATCAGTTTGCTGCATGGAGTGGATTAGTCTGGTCTTTGTTGAGTAGACTGGCAGTTGAGCAGTTCATAGGGAGATTTTGAAAGAAGAAGGCGTTAGTTTAGTGAATCTAGAAGATGAGATCTCTCAGTACCACATGGTGTGGATCACATCTTCATAGAAAATGTTTCTCCTGGACACCTCTCCTCTTTTCATGATAGGCAATGTGGCTAGAGTGCCTTATGGGAATTCAGGAGACAGGGGTTCTAATCTAGACTGGGGGTCTCTGCTTCTAGGTGACCTTGGGGAAGTCACTTCCCCTCACTGTGCTTCTATTTTTTCATCTGAAAATGGGGATTATCAGGTTTGTTGCTGACCACCTCTGGAAAGCACTTTGAGATCTACTGCTGAGAGCTATGTAGTGTTATTATTATTAATTACTTAACTGCACAACCAACTGTCCCCTCTCCCATAACCTCTGTATGGCAGCCGTTATTATTTGCTTATGTGAAAAAGAAATGCCTTTAGTGTATTCTAGCTTTAGTGTATTCTAGTGATTTTAGAGACTTTAGTGTATTCTAGCTTCATTTAATGAAAATAGCTGGTGCTCATGAGGCACCAGCTCTTCTTTATGGATCACCACCAAGTTTTTCTCATGCTGAATTTTGAGCTTCTTATCTAGGAGCTTGTGTCTGAAGGCTAGATAGGAAGACCAGATAGATAGACCAATACACTAAGACCCGGTCTACACTAGACTAGGCAGGTTGGCTTAAGGTATGCTATCCAGCTACACAAGTATGTAGCAGGATTTGTCTTACCTTAAGCTGAGTTGCCTCAGCATCTACACTGCGGGAGGCTGATGGAAGTACACACTCTCTCGTCAGCTTCCCTTACTCCTCACAGAATAAGGAGTACAGGATGCCAGTGGGGGCTGCCCTCAACATTTGATTTGTGGTGTACACTAGATCCACTAAATTGAACACTAAACGATCAATCTCTGGAGGGTTGATCTTCTCCATAATGTAGACATGCCCATATTGAACTGATGTAAAAGAAGCAGAATTAATGGAACAGTGCAATGGAGTCAACTGAAAACCATAGTCATCCTGTGTGGAAAATGCCTGAAATCACAATGCCCAAAAGGTTTTCTACCTTTCTTCTCTCTTCATTTAAACCAAAAGTGGGAGCTTGAGTATTGCCAGGGTCTAATATATCAAACAAAACCCTGAAGCCTTCTAAATAGGAATTGAAGATTACAGCCTCTGAGGAATTTACATTCTAGCTCTTGAAATTTTCCATCTTACAAGAATCTTGAGCAAGGGGTATATCTGCCAAATTTTAAACGCTGGTAAAGATACGCCAAATCTAGTGTAGTCAAGAAGCTATTGGTCCTACCGAAGCATTTTGGGAATGTTCTCTAAAGGGAAAATGAATTAAAGAATACAATGATTTAATTGCCCATTAAAAAGTCTCTCTCTCAGAGGAAATTTTTCTGGCAGAGTCAGGCTTGTAAGCAGATATTAAATATATATGAAATATAATCCAAGAGACCAAGATTTTTGTATTATTTCAGCATCCCATTCAGTGGCAATTGCTTGTGTTTTCACTGTTCAGGAGCCTAAGCAAACAGCTTGCAGATTTATGGTCTCATTACCTTCCACAATAAACTCCTCCAAAAGCAATTCACACTATCCATGACAGCAAACCAAATGGGAATAAACATTTGAATAGAAAGGCAGACTGGACAGGTGGGATTGTGAATGGATTTTTATCATATCTAATTTCTAGAGCATATTTCATTCCTATTCAATTCTGGTTCACAAATACATAATAAGGGGTACAATGAAAACAAATTCTAATATATTTTAATCTTCTCAGTTTCTTAGCAAGTGTCATATTTGTTATTAAGATTGAATGAAGAGATAGAGTTATGAGCAGAAATAACCTGAATTTTTGCCTGCCCATCAAAATGAACATTTTTGTGGTGGCGAATGCTCTTTTTTCTTACATTTTGTCTTGTCTATTTAAATTAGAAAGGTTGGGAATCATCTGCCTTTTAGAAAGTGGATAAATAAAAGGGGACAATGCAAAAGTATATAACACAATAATAACCTGGTCTAAAGCAGGTAGATAAGGAGCTTCTGGTGTCCCTCATCACTGTAGTATCTGAGTGCCTTCCAAGAGCACATTAAACAATGTGAGTACACATCTGTCATGCGTTTGGTCTCTTCCTCTCCCTGGGAGAAGATGCATGTACAATGGAGTGTCTTACTTCGGTAGGCCTTTAACATTCATATTGCCAAGACTGAGGTGCATTGAGATCTACTTGTGAAAAGTGCTAGCGGCGTATCATCATCATCATCGAATCCTAAAAGTGTAAGATTGGAAGGGACCTCGAGAGATCATCTAGTCTAGTCCCCTGCACCCATGCCAGAACTACATAATAACTAGACCATCCCTGACAGGTGTCTCACCTGTTCTTAAAAATCTCCGTGATGGAGATTCCACAACCTCCCTAGGCAATTATTCCAGTGCTTAACCGCCCTCTCAGCAATTTTATCCTAATGTGCAACCTAAACTACCTTGTTGCAATTCATGCCTATTGCTGCTTGTCCTATCCCCAGGGTTAACAAGAACAATTTTCCTGTCCTCCTGGTAACAGCCTTTTATGTACTTGAAAACTGTTATCATGCCACTCATGGTCTTCTCTTCTCCAGATTTTTTAAAAAAGCAATTCTTTTAATCTTTCCTCATAAGTTATGTTTTCTAGACCATTATTAATCTTTGTTGCTCTTCTCCAGACTTTCTCCAATTTATCCATATTTGTCCTGAAATGTGGTGCCCAGAACGGGACACAATTCTCCAGCTGAGGCTCATTCAGTACAGAGTAAAGTGAAATAATTACTTCTCGGGACTTGTTCACAGCACACCTGCTGATACAATGCAGACTGTACACCATGGTGTCAATTCATTTTCCACAGTACTCCTTCTAGGTTGTCATTTCCCATTTTGTAAGTATGCAAATCATTTTCCCTTCCTAAGTGGAGTACATTGCATTTGTTCTTATTGAATTTTATACTAATTACTTCAGACCATTTCTCCAGTTTGAATTGTAATCCTATTCTGCAAAGCCACAACCACTCCCAGGTTGGTATCATCCACAAACTTCTAAGTGTACTCTTCAGTAGTGATGGATGGCAGAACAAGGAGCAATGGTCTCAAGTTACGGGGAGGAGAGGGGAATCTAGGTTGGATATTAGGAAAAACTATTTCACTAGGAGGATGGTGAAGCACTGGAATGGGTTAGCTAGGGAGGTGGTGGAATTGGTTTTTAAGTCTCAGCTTGACAAAGCCCTGGCTGGGATGATTTAGTTGGGCTTGGTCCTGCTTTGGGCAGGGGGCTGGACTCAATGACCTCCTGCGGTCTCTTCCAGCCCTAGGATTCTATGATACTCTCTATGCCATTATCTAAATCATGTATAAATATATTGAACAGAACCAGAACCAGAAATGATCGCTGTAGGATCCTACTTACTATGCCCTGCCAGCATGATTGTGAACCACTGATAACTACTGAACAGTTTCCCAATCAGTTATGCACATTATAGTAACTCCATCTAGGTTGTATTTTCCTAGTTTGTTCATGAGAAGGTCATGTGAGACAACATCAAAAGCCTTACTTAAACGAAGATATATCTCGTCTGTTGTTTTCCCCATCCACAAGTCTTATAACCATGTTGAAGTTTGCTGTTAGGTTGCTTTGACACAGTTTGTTCTTGACAAATCTGTGATAACTGTTACTTATCACCTTTATTATCTCCAAGGTGTTTTTAAACTGATGGTTTGATTATGTGTTCCATTATCTTTGCAGGTTCTGAAGTTAAGCTGGCTGTTCTGGTAAATCCCTTGGTTGTTTTTGTGATGGAATCCCTTGGGTGCATCCAGGGGTTGTGGGATTGTTGTTCCCACTTAACTATTCAGCCTGAGAAGTCTCTTACAATGCTTTGCTAGTGACAAAAAGCAAACTCCTTTAGGTGCTGTTATCACTCAGCACATACATTTTAAATGACTATAAGTGACAGGCAAAAAGTCAGTTACCAAAATAAAATAAAATATAAACCCACAGTCTAAATTCATAGCCCTATTAGACCGGGCAACATCTGGATTAAGCAGATACTCCACTGGATACTTCAGTCCTTAATATACAGTCTTGGTCTATACTGGGGAGATTTTGAAATAACAAGTGGAGCATCTACACTACCAAGCTTGTTATTTCAGAATAACGAGCTGGTTATTTTGAAATAATAACTCCTGCTTTCCATAAGGAATAATGCTTATTTCAAAATAGTTATTTCGTAATAACAGTAGTATGGATGCTCCACTGCTGCTATTTTGAAATAACTACTCCTCAGAGTCATTCAAAGTAATTACTCCCCAGTGCTTCCTTGGGTGCTAAGTTGAGGTAGCACATCCACAGTAAAGGAGCCTTCCTCAGATTATTTTTGAGGTTTCCCTATAGCGTGGTCACACTATTTCAAAATTATTATTTCGGGAGTTATTATTTCAAAATCAGTTATTTCAAAATAGTTTCTAAGTGTAGACATGTCCTCAGAGTTCTAGTTGTTTGCAGCATAGGTGGAGGCAGGAGAATGGTGAAGCACAAGCCCTGTGTCCTGTTTTATGCCTGCAGTTCCATGTGCTTGGAGAATACAAGTCCAGACATGTCTGGTGGACATTGCAGAGTCTGCGGGCAAGATTCAGCAATTCAGGTCTGATACAGGTGAGTCATTGAATCATAGCTCCCTTGCTGGACAATGGCTGTTAATGGTTGTTTGCCACCCTGCCTGGGCATTGGTTGCTTTCCTTGCTTTTGTCTTTGGGGACAGTTTTGGTGACAACCATACAATACAATCTCATAACTTCATATCCACTAAAGCTATACATATTTAGATAGAACAGTGATTTTGAGCCAGTCAGAATCTTTTCCCTGATACCTCTCATGGCATGCTTTATGTGTAAAAAAAGGAATATGGGCACGCCCCGCAAGGTATGGAATATTACAATCTTTATTCCCCTTTTCCAAGACTGGGACTACATTTTCCCTCTTTTAGACCTCTGGAATCTCTCCCATCTCCATGACTTCTCGGAGATAATTACTAATGGCTCAGATAGCTCCTCAGTCAACTACTTGAGTAGTCTAGAATTTCATCAGACCCTAGCAACTTGAACACATCTAACTTATCTAAGTAGTTTCTAACTTGTTCTTTCCCTGTATTAGCCTCAGGTCCTTCCTCATTTTCAATAGTGATTACTGTGTTTCATACCTGATCACTACTAAGCTCTTTAGTGAACACTCAAACAAAAAAAGTCATTTAGCACTTCTGCCATTTCCACATTTTTTTGTTATTCTTTCCTTCCCTACCTTGCGTTGACTAATGAGCCTACCCTATCCTTGGCCATTCTCTTACTTCTAATATATGTGTAGAATGTTTTCTTGTTATCCCTTATGTCTCTAGCTAATTCAACCTTGTTTTGTCCCTACATGCTTGTGGTGTTTGTTTTATATTTACCCTTTGTAATTTGACTTAGTTTCATGACACATTCATGAGTAATGTGTTCTTCTATGTGGGTATGTCTAGACTACATGGCTCCGTCGACGGAGCCATGTAGATGAGTTTACTAGACATAGGAAAATGAAGAGGGCGATTTAAATAATCGCCGCTTCATTTACATCAAAATGGCCACCGCGCTGTGCCGATCAGCTGTTTGGTGGCAAGTGGGGCAGTCTGAACGCGCCGCGGTCGACAAGGGAAGCCTTTGTCGATTGCTCCGGTAAACCTCATTTCACGAGGCATACCGGAGCGGTCGACAAAGGCTTTCCTTGTCGACCGCGGCACATCCAGACTGCCCCGCTGTGCCACCAAACAGCTGATCGGCACAGCGTGGCGGCCATTTTTATGTAAATGAAGCGGCGATTATTTAAATTGCCGCTTCATTTTCCTATGTCTAGTAAACTCATCTACATGGCTCCGTCGATGGAGCCATGTAGTCTAGACATACCCTGAGAGACCTTAGCATCAGTGAGGGAATCCAAGAGTTCTCCGAGACTACAGACTGAATTCACCAGTTGTGGCTACCTACCTTCAAGCAGCTAAGGCTGAAAATTCTTCATTAGATCTGGTTGGGAATTTTCTGACAAATCAAGGAAGGACTTGGGTAGAAAATGTTTATTTGTCAAGGGTGTGTGAAAACATGTCTGGTCTGACAAACTTTTTCATTAGAACCCTGCCTGCTTTCTGCTGGGCACTCCATAGAAGCACCACTACATGCACTGCCTTGCAAGAAGGGCACCCCCAGATGACCAGATTCCCTGCCAGAGAGGAGGAGCTAGAGATTCCTAGGCTTCTGGCACTGCAGCAGGGAGCACTGGAAACTCTTAGAACCCTCCCATTTGGCTACATTTCTCAGATTTTCAGGCTTTCTGACACTGAGCTGTAAGCCTGGGAGACTCCCAGGTTAGCTAACTCCTCAGGTGGTAGTTGCAGGGCAGCCATGGGGAACCAAATGACCTTTGGAGTTTGGTAGCCCTTAGGATTTCTGTGTATTCAGTTGCTGTTCATGGGTGGGCAGTACCAACATAAAAGGATAAGAATGGCCATACTGGCTCAGATCAAAGGTCCATATAGCCCAGTATCCTGTTTTCTGACAATGACCAATGCCACATGCCCCAGAGTATATCAGCAGAACAGGTAACTGTCAAGTGATCCATTCCCTGTCACCCATTCCCAACTTCTGGCAAACAGAGGCTAGGGACACTGTCCTTGCCCATCCTGGCTAATAGCCATTGATAGATCTATCCTCCATGAATCTAGCTAGTTCTTTTTGTGAACCCAGTTGTTGTCTTGGCCTTTACAATGTCCTCTGGCAAAGAGTTCCACAAGTTGACAGTGTGTTGTGTGAATGAATACTTCCTTTTGTTTGTTTTAAACCTATTGCCCATTAATTTCATTTGGTGACCTGTAATTCTTGTATTATGAGAACAAGTAAATAACACTTCCTTATTTACTTCACACCAGTCATTATTTTATAGACCTCAATCATATCCCCCATTAGCCGTCTCTTTTCCAGATTGAAAAGTCCCACTCTTATTAATCTCTCCTCATATGGAAGGTAGAAAATAATTGTGCCAATTTCTGCCAGCAGCTGCTGGGAATCCAATGAAGGCTGTTTTTTTTTCTCAAGGATGAAATGTTTCAGTGTTTACAAAATGTTTTTTTTAACCGCTCTTTTCTGGGAAATTTCAGATCATCACAATTTTCTGTTAGCTAGAAATTCCAAGTTTAAGTTGGCTCCCTGTGCTTGCCTACATCTGCGCACACAGATGTGGAGCCTCTTTGCTCACAAACACTATGTTTGGTTTCTTTACAGTCTTCCCCCTCACCATCACAGTGTTGTGCAGCACTTTATTTACAACAGCATCTCATCCTCCGCCCCCTAGGTCAAGGATCGGAGAGGCAGGAGAGCCTCTGACAGAGGCTCCAGGGACAGATTCTGAGAACTTGATTCTTCCTCTGGCAGTTCCTTCCTGTGTCTTCTCTGCTTTCTGGGCAATTGGGTCAATTAGCTCTGTCACTCTCTCCAGCCGGTCCCCAAGTAGTCACTGAGGTGCAGCTATCATCATCAGTTTACACCCAGGCAACTAGTTGGAGTGGCAGTAACCAGAGTGCTAGTTCAACTGCTGTAGCCCAGCCCTCTGTCACACATGCATTTGGATGTCTTGCTGAACTGGGGTCCACAAACAGAGTCAGCTCACAAATGAGCAGGGAGTTAGTACTTATCTATAGTATAATCAAACCTGGAATATTATATTCAGTTTTAGCCCCTTCCTTACCAAGGAGATAGTGCCAAATGGGAGGAGTTTCAGTTAAGAGTAACATTGTTGACCCAGAAGTATTGCCTTCTAGGGGATGATGAAAGTTGTTAAATGCATACAGGCCTTGAGTAATCCACAGTTCTGCAGCCATGGAATTCTCCTCAACTGTACTTATTTGTGCTCTAGAGTCTGAACTTTTATTTACTGTCCTATTAAACAAAACAACAGCTGAGACTTTCAAGGAGATTAAGCAAGTTATGTGCTCATCTCCCATTGAAGTTTAATGGGATTCCTGTGCCTAACTCCCTTAGACTCCAGTCCCAGCCTAAATTTCTAGCCTTCACAGTTGTGAAAGAAACTTGTCACCTATGATGACACAACCAGCAAACCGTGACATCTGCAAACACTCAGAAACAACAGGCCAGCTACTCAGTCCCTTTCTAGCACCACTGCTTACCAGTGTTGACTTGGTCATCACTTCAACAGTGTAATAAGCTACAGCTTTCTACACTTCACTACCTAATAAGCTGTGCATTTTGTCTGAGCTCAGTGAAGGACTCATGGAGGTTTTGCTCTCCACTGCTAGAAATACCATGCTTAAATATTTTCATGATGGGCAGCTGTAAGACACCCTTAGCCAAATGCCCATGTTCATTTCTTCTGGTTCTTTTGCTTTTCCAAGAGTGGAGCCCTGACCAACCTCATTTCTTTCCTCCAGAGTTGAAGAAATGCTCCAATCTATACGGCTGTCTCTTCCCTTTCTTTTTCCCCCTGTAAATCTCCTGCTCCACTCACTGTTATTTTTCCAAACATGTTTTTACTCTTAGAAGCCCCACAAGTCTTAAATCTCCAGAGTCAGTATCAAATCTCTACTTAAATCACTGTGGGATGCAGAGGTGCACCTAAAGCTTGATTTTTTTTTTAACCTGGAGCTCCGAACCACTGCAAAGACTAGAAATGAAAAGCTACACCTGAAACACCCAGGGAACTAGAACTCCAGCTTATACCACTAAGCCTCCTATATTTTTAGATCCTGAGTGCCCTTCCGCTGCAGGCCTGAAATTAAAGCGGTTCTTAAATCATCCTGTGAGTTTCAGTGCTGCAGAGGTGCAATGGAAGCTTGCTATATTTTCAAGCCCTAAGGAATTGTAGAGCTGTAAGGCTAAAATGAAAATATGTTCTCTAATCACCACAGGAAGTTAATGTGACAGACGGAGAACTAAAGCTTTCTACACTGCGGTGCCCCCTCCCCAACCCACCCCCAAATCTGAAAGTTTACAGGCTCGTATTTAAAGAAAGCAAATATATTCCTGAAAAATAGTGCAAATAAAGCTCAGAAATTCATGGAGAGATGACGATGAACAGCAGATAGAATTCAAGGTTTTTTTCTTGATGAACTGAAAATGGATTGTTGGACTTGGAGGGCAGACTGTCTCTCCTGAGTTACAACCATGTAACTCTAGAATAACACAACTAATGACCAGTGGAATTGACAGCATATTTGACTCATCGAGAGCTAATTAGAAACTGGTGTCAAAACATTCTCCTTCAGATTGTCTGTGAATGTAGATCTCATATCTGCAGTGAAAAGTGCTAGTCCACATTCAGCACTGAGAGCTGGACGCAAAGCCCGTGGAATTAAATGGGGAATCTTTCTATAGGTTTCAAAGCCTTTTTAGATTGGATTCTGACTGTACACATGGAACTTCCATTGATTGCAGTGGCTCTTCGTTGCATGGAAGATTTGATAAGTTCATAGATTCCAAGCCTTAGAAGGGACCATTGTGATCATTTAGTCTGATTTCCTATAACACACATAGGTCTTAGAACTTTTCCAAAATAATTTCTAGAGCACAGCTTTTCAAAAAAAATCCAGTCTTGATTTTAAAGTGTCAGAGTTGGGGAATCTATCATGGTTCCAGTCGTTACTTACTCTCAATGTTAAAAATATGTCTTATTTCCAGTCTCACCTTCTCTAGCTTCAACTTCCAGCCATTAGATCATGCTATAGCCAAAAGAGTCAATTATTAAATAATTTCCCCCCATCAAGATATTTATAGACTGTAATCCAGTCACACCCTAAATTTCTCTTTGTTAAATTAAATAGATTGAGCTCTTTGAGTCTATCTCTATAAGACATGTATTATAAGCCTTTAATCAGTCTCATAGCTCTTCTCTGAACCCTCTCTAATTTACTAATGTTCTTCTTGAATTGTGGGCCCCAGAATTAGACAAGAGTATTTCAGTAGCAGAAACATCAGTGCCAAATATAAAGGTAACATAACCTCTGTACTCCTACTCAACATTCCCTTGTTTTTGCACCCCGTGGGATCACGTTAGCTCTTTTGGCTGTATTATTTTATTTGCATTTTTTTGAAATTAGCTCTTTTGGCCACAGTGTTGCCTTGGGAGCTACTGTTCAGCAGATTATTCACTGCACACATATCCAAATATTTTTTTAGTCACGGCCTCCCTGATTAGAATCCTCCATCATGTAAGTATGGCCTACATTCTTTATTCATAGATGTATATATTTATAACATCTATTGTTTGCTTGTGCTGAGTTTATCAAATGATCCAGATCATTCTGAATTAGCAACCTGTCCTATTGAATGTTTACAACCCCTCCAATTGTTGTGTCATCTGCAAACTTGATCAATGATCATTTCAAGTTTTCTTCCACATAATTGATAAAATGTTAGTAACATAGGGCCAAGAATGGATCTCTGTGGGACACTACTGGAAACACATCACCCAGTGGCAATTCCCCATTTACAACTACATTTTGGCTATGTCTACACTACCAGCCTATTTCAAAATAACAACTCCTGAAATAACTATTTTGAAATAAGCTTATTCCTCTTCACAAGCAGGAGTTATTATTCCGAAATAAGAGGTTTGGTAGTGTGGCTGTTCACCTTGTTATTTCAAAATAAGGGGAGTTATTTCAAAATAACTCTCCAGTGTAGACATGCCCTTTGAAAGCTATCAGCCCATTTTAAATCCATTTAATGTCTGCCATGTTCATTTTATATTGTTTTAGATTTTATAGAAACTGTCATGTGATACTAGATCAAGTGCCTTACAGACATCTAAATATATCAGGTCAGCACTTATGTTATCTTTATCAAACAAATTTGTAATCCCATCAAAAAAGATACTAAGTTAATTAGACAGGATCTATTTTTCATAAATCCATATTGATTTGCCTTAATTACATTGCCCTCATTTACTTCTTTCTTTATTAAGTCCTGTGTCAGCCACTCTATTATCTTGCCAAGTGTTGCTGCCAGGCCTTGTAATTACTTCTGTCAACCTTTTTATAGTTTTTAAACACTGGCGCAACATTAACTCTCTTCCACTCTTCTAGAACTTCCTCAGTACTCTCAGACTTTTGAAAATCATCATTTATGGTCCAACAAGCTCCTCAGCAAATTCTTTTAAAACTCTTGGATCATGCTATCTGGGCCTGCTAATTTAAATGTCAACTTTAGTAGCTTCCAGTTATCATCCTCCAGAGATACTAGTGGAATGGAAAGAGCGTTATCATCTCCATATGATAAAATTATATCATCTGTTTTTCCCCAAATACAGAACAGAAATATTTATTGAAAATGTCTGCCTTCTCTGCATTGTTATTCCTAGACTCTGCTTGCCATAGACTTTTTTTCCTTGTGTTCCTTTGCTTTCCTTATCAGTTTTCTACATTTCATAAGTTCCAATTTATACGCATTACTATCAACTTCTCCTTTCTTCTATCTGTTAGACATTTTTAATTTTGTATAAATGCCTTCACTTGTCCTCCAAACCAGATTGTTTTTTAACCAGTACAGGCTCATTCCTGGGCTGTGGGTTTTTTTTTGGGGGGGGGGGGGTAATCTAATAAGGCAGGGCTACTCAACATACGGCCCATGGGCCACATGTGGCCCACTGCCCATTTGTTTGCAGACCATGGTGTGGTTTTGGTTTACACGGGGCTCAACACGCAGCCCTCGGGTGAGAGCCAAAACAAAAAAAGTAGTCAATGTAATGGTCTTCTGTTGATATGTGTTTTAGTAGTTAAATTCCTGGATTGTCATTGCTCATTAAATGTGCTGTCATAAAAGTGTAAATCAGGTAAATATAGCATTTTATTAATATCAGCAGAACTGACTTAAATGGGGCCTGTGTATGGTATAATCTTGCCTTAATCTTTGTATTCATGCCCATCAATATCAAAGAAGCTATTTGCATATATTTGCATATATATTTGCATGTGTATGCAACCACTCTTAAGTTGCGGCCCTCGGCATGTGCTGTGAGTATCATTGTGGCCCCCGGGGTTTCCAAAGTTAAGTAGCCCTGTAGTAAGGTGTTCTTAAATGATTCCTGATTATCATTCACATTTTTCTGATTAAATTCTTTCATGTGGCTGATTTGACTCATCTCTCTTTTCAGCTTTGTGAAATTTGCTCTAATAAAGTGCCAAATTTATATATTGCTGGTCTGGATTTTATTGTGATTACTCATGAGCAAAGTGATCAAGTAAAGATCTCTTATACATAAGCTACCGCTAATATTTATTTCTATAAGCAGTTTCTCTTATCTATTAATATAAGGTTTAATAAAGAATTCCCCCAAGTTGGCTGCAATTTTTTAGTTAGAAAGTTGTCATCTACAATGCTTAGAAATTTCAAGGATGTTTTAGTACTGTGGATTATGGAGAAGAGAGAATATTTTCTTCCTAAATTATATAGGTTTCAATATTACAATACAGGTATTTTATAATCAATTGTAGTCTTTGTCAAATAACAAGCTTATTACAAACTACTAGTTCCATCCACTGTTTCAATTGAAGACTGGTTTGCTGAAGATGGTCAGAAAAGGAAATTAAGTTAGTTTATTGCTATCCATGCAGCAAGCTAGTAAGAAAAACATCATCATGTTCAGCTGACCTAGCCAATAGGAAAGCTAAAATCTCTTTCAGGAAATAAAAACATCGAACTAAGGGTATGTCTAGACAGTGAGCGCTATTTTGGGATACATCTGATATCTCGAAATAGTATTTTCCACATTTTCACAGCACACCCATTATTTTGAAATGCAATTGAAATATGGGCTTAATATTTTGACGTCCTGGTAAAGCTCGTTCCATGAGAATTAAGGATTTGTTGGAATAATGGTCTATTTAAGAATTTGACGCTGTGTAGACAGTGCCAAATTTCAAAATAGACCAACTCAAAATAAGCTTGAAATAGCTCAGTTGCGTAGCTTATTTCAAGCTACTGCTGCAGTGTTGACACACCCTAGATGGTAGAAAGAACCCAGTCTAAAATATGCTAAAAACTGTGTGAGCCAAGCAATAGTGGTACAGCAATGCCAATCTGCAGAGATTAAAGAAATCCACAAATAGGGATTTGACATAGTACTGCACAGAAAACAAGAGAATCACGGAAACAATATTTATTAGATTGCAAAGAGTTATGTAGGTCTTTAAATGATGTTAATCTGATTAATTAATCAAAGCAGTGGAATAAACTTCACTTCAATCAATAATTGGAGCAATAATTCCCTTGGAGGCTTCTTGATGGTAGACTTTTATGTGCACCAATCAGTCCAAGATACCAATTTAGGTTTTGCTAGAGATTAACATTTTCCTTTCAAAGTTGTAACCCTTTGAGATTCAAGCTGTTTTGGAATAAAATTATTTATGCAACCTGCAAGAAAGTAAAGTGTATTTAGCAAAATAAAAAAGGCATTGTACAATCTAGTAAGAGCAGACTGCAGAAACAAACAAGAACTTTGGGCCTGATCCGAAGCCCACTGAAATCCACAGCAGTCTTTCCATTGACTTCAGTGGACTTTAGATAAAACCATTAGTCCCTTAAATCTATTGAGCAATGCATTTCAGCATATACCTATATCCCATTGACTTCAATAGGACACAGGCACAAGCTTAAACACATGCTTACATGTTTTGCCCACATAAATTAAATTGTGTTGCTGAACTGGGGCTGTAATGAGGGAAAGGTCTTGTAAATGAAAACACATATAACATCTAGGGTCTGAATTATTTCCCTGACCACATAATCAACTAAGATCTGATATAAAATAAATCTAAAATGTTTCATTTGAGTGAGTTTTGTACTGCACCTTGTTTCCCCGTGTCTACGTTGTAAATTGCAAGCTATACAGTATAGGGGCTCTCAATATCTGAGTCTTATTCAGTGCTAGACACATTTATTCAATCCATTCACACTTCAGGTACGATATTCTCTTTGGCAATCTGGACTGTGGATTCTGGCAGAAATTCTATTGCAACTTCATATAATTGATTTTTAACTGTGTTCCGTATGAAATGAGTCACATAAGTACAGTAGCCCCAGTATATTAGCGTGGTTTTGAAATGGAATTTGTGTTAGGTTTCTCCCATATTTACATATTTCAGACTACTGCAGATTGTCATCTCTTACACTTCAACACCAACAGCCAATTAAAATGAATGAGGCACTTAATACCTGCTCTTGTTTTAGGCTGTCCACAAATGCAGCAGATCACATGGCATCAGTTTACACTCAGCTCAAGGTACTGAGGTTTGCTTTTCAATCATGAGGGCTTTTTAATGACTACTGAAACTCCCTAGCTGTTGAGGCCAGAAGGGACTATTGAGATCAGACAGTCTGACCCCCTGTATAACATAGTCCAGAGAGTTCCAATAACTTCATTTTCCAGGCCAATAATTTCAGCATCAAGCCCATAACTTCTATTTGAGCTATGGCAGATCTTTTAGAAATCCCAGTTTAAAGACTACACTTTCTGGAGCCTCCACCATGTCTCTAATGAATACATGGGTTCCAGGCACCATTGTTGAGTGCTTAAGAAATAAGTCTCTCCTCATTTTCTCTTTCAAACACTTGTTTGCAATGTCTTGGTGCAACAAAGATCTCATTCTAAAAACAATCAAAATCAATTAATATATGTCAAATTAATCAAATACAATGATAGAAATAAGCCCCCAACATTCTGCAAAACAGACAAATCTACATCAACACTAGCCAAACATGCACACAGATGTCCTATTGAAAGCCGTAGAGCTTACCAAGGACTCAGAACCCCAGCTACGGTATTGTACACTCCATTGTAAATGGTCAAAATGGGAAAAAGAGAAATAGCAATAAACTGAGACATCACAGCCATTCCAATTAGATCATTGAACTTGGAACATCTGAGCAATCCATTAAAAGAAAGAACAAACAGCAGCTGGCTGGATAAACACCATCAAAAGCTTTTCTGAATTGCGTCAAGCAAGCACTGGAAAAATTGATTTATTTTTCTCTGGTCCCAATTTATATCCTTGTGAAATCTAGTATACAAGCAGACAAGATGTAATCTTGCTACCAGACAAAATGGGGCACAAAGTTATATTCCTTTTTGTCATAGAATTTATGACCATCTTAAGAGGTGGAATTATTTGCATCAGACAATCTTGCAAATAAACTTTGACAGGAAATAAAATTTTATTAGGGTAGGCATAAGCAATATATGAATATTATATCCTCTGATCTTCTTGAGGTTGTTTCTGTGCCTTGAAAATATTAAGAAAAAAATAAGTGACAGTGCTGAATGGGACCTTTATGCAGTGGGCCTTTATGTTCAATTCTAGGTACTAACTTTGAGTATGCTAAGAGTCACTTCCTCAGCAGGAGTACAGCTGCTTAGCTTTGTTAATTTCACGTGAACTATTTGGTTTACACCAGGTGAGATCTGGACCTGGTTATCATTTAATATCTGATCCTAGACACCTTCCACTGCTTAATCGTGCTTCCTTGTTTGAATACGAAGAGAGGCAACGAACAACTGCAATAGAAAATAACAGGCATGTTCCATGAAACTGGGATGAGCAGGATGGTTGGTTCAGCCCCAGCAAAGCTTCTCAAAGTCAAAACCTAATCTGAGAAGTTTTCAAACATTCCCAGCTTTTTCCCCAATGTGTCATATTTAGCAAATAAAGTACAACCCTAAGGGTATGTCTACACTACAGAGTTTTTTTCCGAAAAACAGCCATTTTTCTGAAAAAACTTCACTTACATCCACACTGCAATCACGTTCTTTCAAAAAAGAAATCAAAAGAACAGAGGGTTTTTTTCTGACATTGGTAGTCCTCTTTCTACGAGGAAGAAGCCTTTTTCTGAAAGAGCGCTTTTGGAAAAAGGCGGGCGTGGATGGGGAAGAGGGTTTTCTTTTGGGAGAAGAGGCCTCCAGGAAAAAGCACAGGTGCCGTGGTGGCCACTCTGTCCAAAGAAATCACAACTATATAGTTCCTGTCTCCTGGCCCCTCTTAAAGCTGCAGGCACCCTGGACAAGCCTTGTGGCAGGAAGCCGGTCCTGGGAGCAGCACCTGACCACACGTCTCTCCCTGCTACCCAGACTGTTAGCAATGGCCGAGCCACAAGCCCTCCACGGCCCCTCTGGCCCTTACAGGGAGCAGCCTCAGGGCTCCCAGGACCTACCCAAGGGGACCAAGAGGTGAGCACTCTCGTGATCCGGAGTGGAGATCCTGTCCCTCCTCGAGCTGTGGGGCAAGGAGGAGACACTGCAGGATATCTGCTCCAAGTGGCGGAACGCCGACATTTTTGGGCACATGGTCAGGTCCCTGGGGGAGGACCTCACACCTGCCCCTACTACCAGGAGCGGCACTAAATCCTGGGGAGTGGGGAAGCCGTTTCCTTGATTGTCATGGACTCTGGTCTCAACACACCTGTCATTGCCCAGCCAGAGGTCACAGTGGAGGAGGAGGAGGGGGACCAGGGACAGCAGCAGGAGGAGGAGGAGGTGGATGATACGGTCACTGTCGCGCTCTCCTTAGAGGCGGTTCCTGTCTGCCTGGACGTCTCCCAGGCCTCCTCTGACGCTGGGAAAGGATCTTCAGGTGAGTGCTCTCAGTTTGTCACACACACAGGGCGGGGCAGGCAAGTACAGACGGGGAGGGGTGTGAGCGTCTCTCAGCCTGCTCAGGCTGGACATCATGCTGCAGTCTGTTCACGTGGAACCACACATGGCCTTGCTCCCGGGACATCCCCCTCCTCTGGCCCGAGGACTGTTGGTCGCTGCTCACAGAGGAGGGCACGGCCTCAGGGACAATGTCTGCAGGGATGACCGACTGCCTCTCCCTCTTTGTGTTCTCCACAGCTGGACAGTTCTCCACAGCTCACCAGTCGGGACTGAGGGGTGAGCCACACCAACTGAGCCAGCCACCAGAACCCGGGGGACCCAAAAGTGCTCTAGGGTCCATGAAGACCTGATGCAGCAGCATGTCAGCGTCCTGCACCACATGCAGCAGACCCTGGTGCAGAAGATCTAGGAGGATGCAGAGTAGAGGAACTGCACCTGGGACCAGCTCATGCAGCGGTGCGATAGCATGTGTGCCATTACGAGGGAAAAGATGGCACACACGGCTGCTATCGCTGCTCCTGCCTACCACCATCCCGCCCCCCCCGCTATGCCCATTCCCCCTCCCTCTGTCCCCAAGTGATGCCTCTGCTCCCTCCCCAAGTGATGCCCATACTCCCTCCCCAAACAATGCCCATGCCCCCTTTCCCTGCCCTCCCTGACCCTGCTCCAGCCCTCCCTCCTGTCCACCCCATTGTGGTCCTAGGACCCACCCAACCAAGTCCAACAAGGTCCCCACACCCAAGGTGACACATCCAGCCAGCCCTGATGCCACACCAAGCCCCCCTTCCCCTTCAGGTTATGAGCCTCCCTCCTCCTCCCAGCTAGGAGCCCCCCTCCCCCTTTTTTTTTCTAAAACACAAATACAAAGTTCATTTTGTTAAAAAACAAACAGGTGTCTTTACTGAGAGGTCAGGGAAGGGACAAAGAGAGGGGTTGTAGTGGGAAAGGGATAGGGCAGCAAGCCAGAGGCCCCTAGTGGGGAGGTCCTGGGGAGAGTTTCTGCAGTCCTTGAGAGAAACTCTCCGTCGGGGCCTTCTGGATGCTCACCCTGGCCTGAAGGGCCTGGCGGATGGCAGCTGTCCGTGGCTGCTCAAAGGGTCTCCCCTCGCGGCCGGCATCTGCCCCCCACCCAGGGAGGAAGGCCTCCCCCTTCATCTCCACATCGTTGTGGAGGACACAACATGCTGACACCAGCTCAGGGTTGTTGTGCTCCCCCACGACCAGGCGGGTCAGGAGGCACATGAACCGCGACTTGAGGTGGATGAAGGCACCCTGCACTTGGATCCTGGCCTGGTTCAGGTAGGCATTAAATTGGTCCCTGCTGGGGTCCAGGTGACTGGTATAAGGTTTCATTATCCACAGCATCGGGAATAGGCCGTGTCCCCCACGATGCACAGTGGCATCTGCATGTCCCCAACCACAAAGTCCCAGGGGGGAACAATGTGCATGCCTCCAGCTTCCAATAGAGGCTTGAGTTCTGAAAAATCCAGGCATCGTGTGCCCTGCTCAACCACCTGACAAAAATGTCTGTAAACTGTCCACGGTGGTCGATCAGGGCCTACAGCACCATAGAAAAGCAACCCTTGTGATTTATGTATTGAGCCGCTTGATGTTGAGGAGCACGGATCAGGATGTGGGTCCCATCTATGGCTCCAGCGCAGTTCAGGAACCCCAGGGCAGCAAATCCGGCCACGATCGGGTCCAGGTCTCCCAGGAGGATGGCCCTCACAATCTGCAGAAGGAAACAAACAAACACACAAAACAGAATGAGAGAGGGAGTGCCTCAGCCCTGGGGAGGTGCCTGCCCCCCTCCCATCCCTTCCTGCCCTCAAACACCCCAGGAGCCATCCCCTATGAGGCCACCCCCCCAGCAGCAGGGCTGTGTGAGGGTGGGACAACACCCCCTTGGGGATGAGGCTTCTCCCCACTCACACTCCACTCCCCCCACACCACCCAACCCCCCCTTTCCCAAGGGTCCACCTGTTCCAGGACTCCCCCTTCCCGTGCAGGGACTGCAGTCTGAGAGTGCCTTACTTCCATGAGGAGGGCCCCAACGGTGGACTTCCCCATGCTGAACTGGTTGCCCATTGAGCGGTAACTGTCAGGGACAGCAAGCTTCCGTACTGCGATGGCAACCCGCTTCTCCAGGAGGATGGTGGGCCACAGGTGGGTGTCGCATCATCGGAGGGCAGGGGCAAGCCAGGCACATAGCTCCAAAAAGGTGGCCTTCCACATGCAGAAGTTTTGGAGCCACTGCTGGTCGACCCACCACTCCATAACCAGCTGGTCCCACCAGTCGGAACTGGTGTCCAGCCTCCAGAAATGCCTCTCCACTGTGGGTTGCAGTGGAAAGGGTGTTGCTCCCGCACCTAGGGAGAGGGTCCCCAGAATGAGCTCGGGGTTGAGCTCGGTCAGGACCAGGAAGGCAGCTGGCACAAAGTGCTGCAGAATCTGCAGCATGGCCATGTCGGGCCATCGCATGCCCAGGGGCAGCTCCAGCTCCATGGCACAAAGGAAAAAGCTGCGGCATCCAAAAAAGCTGGGCAGCCACAGCACGCACTGCAAGAGCTTTGCCATCCTTCAAAGAGGTAGGCAAGGACGCAGCAGAAGCAGAGAAACAGCTGTCCAAGGGGGTCCCGTTATGCACATGTCTCTGCTAGGCTTCGGCACCAGCACTCGGAAGCAACTGCTGACTTAAAGCCCTACCTGAAGTGGTTCCGGGTGGCCTTTTATGCGAGAGAGCATCTAATCGGTCTGAACGCTATCTTTAGAAAAAGCAGATCACTTTTTCGATGCGCTTTGGCAGTGTGGACACACTCATTCGGAAGAAGTTTTTTCGGAAGATCTCTTCTGGAAAAGCTTCTTCCGAAAGAAGCCTGCAGTCTAGATGTAGCCTAAAATAACTGTAGTCACCAAAGATTCTCCTGCTTTCTTTCCTCCTCACTTTTGACTGTTTCCTGAGCCTCCTTTCAGCTGAACATAAGTTATAGTCAAACCCAATGGGCAAGTAGCAACTTCAGCGGGAATAGCATTTCCTCACATTTCTTCATGGATTGTTTTTCCAAGTCCCACTCTCTCCACTGTGTATTCACTAGACCCACTAATTTTAATTCCAGAAGATCGATGGCTGTTGCTTTGATCTTATCTGTAGTGTAGACGTGGCCCAGGAGATGTAAACACCCACCATTTTTTATATATCATTCTAGTCACCACAATTTAAATCATTATAAACAGTTGGAATTACTTCAGCACCAGTACTGTTAGCACCTCCTAGTTCAGAAGCACCTTTGTGTGGCCATTACCTGTTTTTATTCTGTTCAAACCTGGATAGTTTTAATTTTTAAAAATGTAATCGACATTTCAAGGCCTGGATGAGTTGTGGGAGTGAGGGAACGAGCATGGCTTTTTGATATATGACTAGACTTTTAAAACATATATACCTCTCCGGATAAATGAGCTATCTGACTGTGATTCAAAGCTAAGGATCTTTAAGGTTCATTGTCACACTTGTTTTCTACAGATGAGCAGTCACCAAGCACAATGATGTTTTAATTTTTTAGAAACTACCTTTTTGGGTGTAATTTTGAGTGAAGTTACATTGTGGGGAAAAAAAACATTATATGACTAACAGCTCTTTTTCTCAGAGGGGCACCAATATATGGAGGCTGTTAAAGAGGCATGTAATAGCAATTTTGTATATAATCCATATGTCCACATTGCCAAGACTTCTCAAATGACTTTCAGAAACTTCTTCCTCTGCTGCAATAGTTTTATCCCATTGGTCATTTCCATGCTGGATTCCTCATGAAAAAAAAAGGGGCTATTTATTCTCCTGACACCTTTTATATCTTTTATCTCTTCTTTAAGAAAACATCTGTCCATTAGCATACTAATGGTATCTCTGCTTGCACTTAATGGGACAACTTTTATCTTTATGATCCCATCTGGTTTCAAACAACTTTCACAGCAATGAAAAATAAGAAGTTACACATCCTAGAGGTTCCATTCTCCCTGATGCAGTAGTAACGTTTAGGGGCTTATAGAGAAAACTGGGGAATTCATGCCTAAGGGCCCCATTCTCCTTTATTTGGGAGTAATTAGTAGAAATACCTATAGAGAACACTAACCTGAAAATCTGTGGTGTTGCACTGGAGGCAAGGAGCTACTGAATGGAAACCTCTTGCTATCCCTTTGTTTCCCAGATCCCCTAACTTACTGCTGCCTCTGGACAATATTGCTCGTGAAGGAGCCAGGTGGAGTGGAGTGACTGCAGGCCAATTCAGAGATGGGTGTTGAGGTCACTTATGGGTGTTATGCCTAGGGCATATATCAGAGCAGCTTCTCATCTGCTCTGACAGGTTTTGGGTGTGAGTGGTGTAAGACGAGGGAGCAGCAACCTGCTTCTGAAGCCTCCCCATCCCCCTTCCAATGTGCAAAGCTGAGGTCAGTCACAGGGTGGAATATTCCTCTTTCATTTCTATTCTTTGCAAGGTAGGCCAAGCACAGTTTTAAATGGAGTATGGTGAGGTCACACAGGACTGGAGAAGGGAAGACACAGTACTTACCTTTAAAAAGGGGACCAAACAGAACCCAGGGAATCATACCCCCTCAGCCTAACCTTAACACTTGGAAAGATACTGCAACAAATTATTAAACATAAATTATTTTGCAGGTACTTACAGAACAATGGGGGTGTTAAGGAATAGCCAGCATGGATTTATCAAAATCAAACCAAGCCAAAATTACTGAATTTCCTCCTTTCACAGGGGTCCTGCACTAGCTGACATGTGGAATCAGTAGACATGCTGTATCTTTATTTTAGTCTTTTGACATAGTCCCGCATGATATTGTCATAAGCAAACTAGGGAAATGCGGTCTAGACAATGCCATTATAAGGAGAATGCACAGCAGGTTGAAAGTCTGTACTCAGAAGCAGTTATCAATGGTTTACTATTAAACTTTCGAATTATAAGGAGCGTTATGCACCAGAACAGGCTTCCCAACGGGGTTGTGGTTAGAACCATGCATAGATACAAAATTGGTTTCTCAAACCCAGGTCCACAGGAGCAGGAACTGTCCATTTGGCATGCTGCTGACAAGTGCTGACCCAGGAAGCCCAGTCCCCATTTGAGGCTCTGCTCCTGATGTCATATTGATGGAGTCACACTGGCCCTACTTGATCCAACAATAGGAACAGGAAGCGCCTTGAACAACTGAGATTCATCCTGCTCTGGACTTTGTTCCTTGTAGCTCCTGCTCCTTCTTCTTCCCAACTTCCCAATCTGGCTTATCTTCTGCCTTCTGACTTGTGGTTCTGATCACCAGGTTGTCTTTTGTCCATGACCCCCTGGTATCCTGGCCTGTCCCTGGTTACCAACCTGTGGTTCCAATCCCAGGTTTCCCTCCTGCTTCTGATTTGATGACCCAGCTGTTTCTTGACTCCTAACGGAAGTCCTGCTCTGACCACTAGGGTTGGCTGCCCATGACTTGGCCCTGAGGTCTAAAACAGAAAATGTTTTGCCAGATGCAGAGCAGACAAAAGGCTTCCTCCTGGGAACAGGTCCTCTGACCTCAGCAGAAGCTGGGGATAGTTACTACCTCTGAAAATCAGAGCACTTAGATAGATGCCTAAATATTGAAGTAGATGCCTAGCTTCAGGCTCTCAAATTTGAAAATGCTGGTCTTAATGTATGTATAGAATACAAATAATCTCCTTCCAAGGTATAAAACAAGTGCCATTCAGTTATGCACAGAATATTAAACTTGCCCCAACTTCTCCTGTTGTTGCTCTGCGGGATGTGCATGAGGAGTGAAATCAATGAAATCAATAGAGTGAGTGTGGAGTAAAGTGGTGTTCAGTGTAAGTGAAGGTGTCAGAATCTAGCCCTCCAAATGGGGATTGCAAGCATCATAAGCTGTTTAGCCCTAGGGCTTGTCTTTACTACGAGCTACATCGGCACTGTTGTGATTGATGCATCAATGCCAAGTGAGTGGGTCAGGTGAAGACATATACCAATGGGGGAGTGCTTACCCATTGACTTCAGTACTCCACTTGAACAAGAGGTGGAAACTGTGTTAATGGGAGAGTGCATCCTGCTAACTTAGCACAGTGAAGAGACTGCATGAAGTCAATGTAAACTACATTGATATAACTTGTGTAAGTTACAAGAACTTAATCCTGTAGTGCAGATAAGGCCTTACAGGGAAAGGTAAGTGGCCCAGGCACAAAGGATGAAATCCTGACTTGTTGAAGTCACTGGTAGCATTGCCACTGGTTTCAAAAGGACCAGAATTTCCCCCAAAATCTGGTCTCCTTTCCTCTATCATGATGACTGGTTATAGTGAGAGAACTCATGATAATTTTCCTGCTCATCACAAAACACTGGCCCTGCTTCAAATGTAACTGATCAGGTTAACACCGTTTCAGAGGGGTGGCCGTGTTAGTCTGTAACTGGAGAAACTTAAAAAACAATGAATAGTCTAGTAGCACCTTAAAGACTAACCAAACATGGAGATGGCTTCATGAGCTTTCGTGGGCACAACCCCCTTGTGGTTTGTGCCCACGGAAGCTCATGAAGCCATCTCCATGTTTGGTTAGTCTTTAAGGTGCTGCTAGACTATTTGTTGTTTTGAGGGGTTTATACTGACCTAACTCTACTAAACTAAATGAAGTGACTTCTGAACTGCCCTGGTTGTGAGGTGTGGTCCTGAGAGAGTGGAATAATGAGATTTGCAGATAATCAGCATGTCTCAGGATAATACTCTAAAGAAGACCGCATTGGGGTATTGTCCTCTCTCTCTCTAGGCTGCGGTAGCAATTTTTGGGCTTTGCCGCCTTTTTTTTTTTAAACCTATTTTTTCTCCTCCACTTTGCTATGGGCTCTTTAATGGTTTTATTTGGGTTGCTTATTCCTTCAACACACAGTAGTGGTTTTGCATTTCATCTGATATGGTGGCTCGCTCCCAGCTGCTTCAGCTGCTGTGCCTCTGTATATCTAAGGAAAGCTTTTTATATTTAAACTCTTTGTCTCCACCAAGCTGGCTTTCCTAAGCCCTCAAAAAGATTTTTATTTGTCATGTTTGCTTTGATGTGTCAGCTCTGATCTACATACAGTACCTCTTCTATTTGTGTTGCATTGATCCAGGCATCTGAAACGGGGAATAAAAGGCTTTCCTTATTAAGAAGCAATGTTTTTAAATGATTCCCAGCACTTATTATTTCTGTCCCCAGCATCAAAAAATGAGTTGTCTGTTCATTTTACTTAATATTATTACTATAGGATACACAAAGGTGGTTCTGGGTATAGCACAGTTGCTGTTGTAACAGGCAAGTCATATGATTCAAACAAAAGTCTTAGACTTCAGTACTGAGCACATTGGATATTGAAGGCCTTACTTCTCCTAAAAATATTTCAAAGGAATCCTCATATTATACTAAATAATAACTCCTGAATAAATATTTCAGACTTGTTTCCAAGCAAAACTCTATATAGCTAGCCCCCCAGGACTATTGAAATAGCACACAGCTATGTCACTGTGAACTGTGCTGTCATCAGGTCACATCCCTAAATAGGGTCAGGTCTGACTGGTATTTTCGTAGATCTCTATACAGTGTGATAAGAAGCAAAAATGGGATCAAGACACTCAATCCAAAAGCTATTATCAAACACCTAAATGAATATATGTGCGTGTATTTGTGCATAACATCAACAATAAATAATAAAAATACAGATACAGCGTATAGGAGAGGTTATTGTTATGGCAGGCATCCTTTAACATGACGAGGTGCTTTTCCAATGAATGAGTTGCAGTGTCCTAACCAAATTCATATTCAGGAAGTTACATTCTGCCTCCTTAAACTGCCCCATTGTTTCAGCCGGAAAACTTACTTTTCACTTTTCATTTTAAAGCAAGAGTTCTACTGAACTGTCTTGCGGTTCTTGAGTAGCTCCACCCCAGATGTGATTGCATTTCAGTGCCAATGGGATAATTCCTATATACCAAATGCAGACTGGTAAAATACATGCTGTCAGGATGGATTGAGTTAATGTGTCCCAATATCTTGAACAGTAAGCCCCACCATTATTATCATGGAAAGTCCCAATTGGATATGGCCTTGTAAATCAAGTGGCACCCATATTGATCTCTTAGAAGGTGCTTCAGGTGGTGTGATGGTATATGTGGTTTATGTCTATCCCTGGCAATGCTGTCACATCACTGATACTTTGGGCACTCACACATATAGCTGTATCCCTCCATACACACACTTCAGAATTTGTTTCTTTTCCATTCTTGCAATATGTCCATATCAGGGAAACTGCCAACTTGGAACCAGTGCTGATGGAGGTAGGTGCTGGTCTCCTTCCACTTGATATGGAATGACTGACCCAATTCAGAGTCCTTCAACTTTCTTCAGTGCCCTTTTTTTTCACTTCCATACATATCAGAGCTAGTATCATTGTGATTATATAAATCCACAGCTTCATAGAAAGATTCATGTCACAAGGTTCCCACAGAGGCAAGTGAAGTGCTCAAAACATGATGGCAGCTGCTATAAGAACATCCACTTCTTTCAAGCATCCTCCAGCCCTCCACATATCGTGCCCAAATGTCTGACAGCTGGCACCTGCTCAATGTCCTGCCTGGACAGCTTAATTACTAAGCTCATTGTAATCTGAAGTTAGGGTGTTGTTTAACGTTAATGGCCAGGGATGTGCTTTTGTCTGAATAAATGATCAGAACAATTCATCTGCTTCTTGACCGACCCCACTAGTCATCAGTTTTGCGATTCACCAAACTAAGCCAACAAGAAAACATCAACATATTCAAGATCTCAAAGAGATACGGTCTGGACTGGGTCTGGGTGTTTATTAATGACTTGGATGTAGGAATAGATACATTTGCAGATGACACAAAGTTGGATAGGTTGCCAACACTTTGGAGGATAGGGCTAAGATTCAGAGGGATCTTGATGAAATGGAGAACTGGAGTACAGACAACAAAATAAAATTCAACAAAGACAAATGTACGGTGCTATGTTTAGGGAAGAAACACCAAAGGCACAAATGCAGAAGGGGGATATTTGACTTAGCAGGAGCACTGCTGAGAAGGATCTGGGGGCTCTGGTGGATCACAACTTTAAAATGAGACAGAAATGGGTGGCTTGCAAAAAATTAACAAATGTAGCTTTAGGTTGCATTAACAGAGACATACTGTGAAAGTCATGGGAAGTGATAGTACTGCTCTATTTGGTGCTAGTTAGACCCCAGCCCAGTAATGTGACCAGTATTGTCAACAGAGGTTATGTCTACACAGCAGCATTATTTTGGAATAACGTCAGTTATTCCGAAATAACGTAGTGCGTGTCTACACAGCAAGCCCGTTATTTCAAAATAAATTCGAAATAACAGGCTTCTTACTCTGACTCCTGTAACCCTTTATGCAGAGTAAGACAAGTTGGGGGAAGAGTGCTCTATTTCGAAATAACTGCTGTGTAGACAGTGCCAAAAGTCAAAATAAGCTATTTCAACTTAAGTTGCGCAATTAGCGCAGCTCAAATTGAGTAGCTTATTTCGAGTTTAGCCCTGCTGTGTAGATGTGCACCAATATATAGAAAGGATGTCAAGAATCTAGAAACTATCTAGAGGTGCATGACAAAGTTGATCAAAGGAATGGAATACAAGCCATATGAGCAAAGATTTAAGGAATTAGATATGTTTAGTTAGGAAAAAGAGATTAAGGGGAGACATAATAGTCTTCAAATACTTGAAAGGCTTCCATAAAAAAATGGAGAAAAGTTGGTCTCTTGCCCCAGAGGGCAGAACAAGAGACTGTGGATTTAAACTACAGTATAGCAGATTTAAATTAAATCTCAGGAAAAATTTCCTAACAGTAAGAACAGTAGAAAAAGTGGAACAGATGCCTCGGGAGGTCAGGGAAACTCCTTTGCAGGAGGTTTTCAAAAGGAGTCTGGATAGCCATCTGTGTTGGGGAGTTTAGACACAACAAACCTGGCATGTTGGTGGGGGTGGGGTGTTAGACTAGATGACCATTGGGTCCCTTTGAACCCTATGAGTCTATGCCCATATTCAGCACTGAACTGAACACTAGGAAATCAATCATTAATCATCTACCAAATCCTGCAATACCCATTGGTAATTTGCTAAAATGCAACAGCCGTTCTTGACGGAGCAATCTTTGGGGTACCCTGAGAACAAAATCATACCGTTCTCCACCTCTTTTCATTACTTACTAGCCAGTGTACTTCAGATAAAGCATAGATCTCAATGCCTACATTTTTCAACTGCTGAGCAGATAAGACATAATTAGCTGTTTCAGACAATGTTCAGACATTCTGGGCACCAATTTTACATTCATCACCATCACATAGTATACCAGAATGGCCCTTTTACAAGTTTGCAATGATTATTTTCTTTTAAGTGACAGAAAAACTCTTGGCCATTTCAGCTATAAGGAATATTGGCTAGATAGTTGCATGTAGTTAGCTTCAGTATAAACATCCTCACAGTGTGAACGTACCCACACCAGAGCGAAGCCCTGCTCTTGGCAAATTAAACTAGCTGTGTCCTCCTTAGTCTTACCATACAATACTGAAATTCTGTCCATCTTAATTTTACATATTCTACCAAAAGGCTAGTCCTTCCCCTATCTCCCCACCTCCAAGAAGTGAACCCAATACTGCTGAAAAATCCTGGTGTGGATCTTCATAAGGTATGGCCTCTCCTTGCTTACATGCTTTAATGAGAAGTGAGATAATTAACATGTAAAGTATCTCATGAGTTAGCGGCCATTGAATGGAATGGACAGCGCGTAACTGCTGAATGATTGTTTCTGGCGTTATGCAAATTTAAGCAGACACTGTTGCATCAGTTGGTTGGATCATGTTTTGAATATTTTCCTTGCAACATAACAGAGAGAGAATAACTTTTTTTTTGTAAAAAAGAGTTGAGACTTGGAAGAACAATTGAGATGGCGGTTGTCTCTTGCCTACCCCTCCTCTCCAGTCATTTGGCAAGTTCTGCTCTAAAATATGATGTAATTTAATTTTAAATATGAGCTTTTCATTAGACATGGGAAAGAAAAACCACATGACAAACTTTTTTACAAGACCAAGCTAATGACCCAGATCATGGAGACTGGTCCTGCTTCTGTTAAAGTCAATGGCAAGACTCTGAATGGTATCAGTGGAAGCAAAAGGTGGCCAAGGACACTCCTGTACAGAATCCCATTGAATTTATATACATAAGGATTACTCCTGTGAACAGCAAAATTTGGTCCCTACACTGAGTGCTACTTATTGATGCACCATAATGCCAGAAAATACTATTTTCCTTTGGCCCCATAAGAAGGCCAAACTACAATCTTTGTTTAACGTCAACAGGCTTATAAAGGGTCAGTCTTTAACTGGTTTTAATTAAAGTGGTTTCTGGCATATTTGAGATCTCTTTATTTATAGGAGAGCACCAACAATTTTAATGTCATCTCAGTTCTCTGACCATTGCCTTCTTTTTAACGAAGGTCACACTCATGAAAGGTCAGTGATTGAAAAGTCATTATTCCAGTCAGCCATTTTATTTAAATCTTCTCCTGACTCTATAATAGATAAAGCTGGGTAAACCTTATAGAGGTAGCAGAAGTGTACTAATGGACTTTCTTATTAGTCACTGCAGAGTTGTAAAAATGAGGTTTTTCTTAATGTGGCAGTATGGAAATAGCAATACGGAAGTTTTTATATTGATGTAATTTGTTTTCTCATATTGCTATGAGGCAGACACTGGTAGTACTACACTTCAAAGTACTTCATTCCACACACAATTTCATAACTTAATTAGGACTATTTGCAGGGTTATGCACTAGCCAATGGAAGAAATGTTATGAGAATCTGGTCCTAAAAATACCCTAAAATATAGATCTGATATAGTACTTTCATATGTACATTTCAAAGTGCTTTAAAAAGGATGACAACATTGTTATCTCTAAGGCCACTTCTACATTTCTACATCTACCGGTAGATCGACGCTCCAGCAGTTGATCTTCTGGCATTCAATTTCGCAGGTCTAGTATAGACCCATCAATCAAACACCGAGGGTGTTTGATCTGCACCGTTACTCCTGCTCCTTATCAGGAGAAAGGGAAGCCGACGTGAGCCAATGTTTTCATTGGCTTCCCACTATGTGGCCAGTGTGGAAACATGATTTAAGAAATGTTGACTCCAGCTACATAGTTAACATAGCTGGAGTTGTGTATCTTAATTCAACCTCCCAGTATAGTGTAGACCAGACCCAAGTGACTTGGCCAAGGTCTTCTAACAGGCCAATGGAAGAGCCAGAAAGAGCCCAGGGTTATTGAATACTAGTCAACTACCTTATGTATTAGGCCTCACTGTTCCCTGTGCAAAAAGATGTATTATTTCTACCTACTTCATATTCTTTCATGTTATAGCTCATTGGTCTTTTTACAAAAGTTTCAATTTTTTGACAACATGGACTCAATGTGAACTGGGGATGTTTAGCATCTTGTAAATCAGACCTAGGTCAAG
This sequence comes from Rafetus swinhoei, assembly GCA_019425775.1. NCBI lineage: Eukaryota > Metazoa > Chordata > Testudines > Trionychidae > Rafetus > Rafetus swinhoei. Next base: position 24,109,217 of record CM033437.1, on the reverse strand, counting down.
CTAGTCATCCAAACAGCCAAAATCCAAGGGTGCTTTTTAAAATGTCATTCTGAGGTAACTAGTTCCTTTTGGCTGGCTCAATCAATAAAATTCAATAAATCGCTTACTCTAGCCACAACTTACTGCATTCAACTAAATCCTTAACATAAAATCTCTGTTGAATCAAATAGCCTCTTTTGGTACAAATGAACCATCGTAGGTTATTTGTGTGTGTGCTGGATTGAATCACTCTGGTTAAGTGCCTGAGAATAGCCCTGAATATTTAATTAGAGTGCTTTGCTCCTGAGATACAAGGAGACAATTTTAAAATGTATCTAAGTGACTTAGGAACCTAAAACTACTGGGATGTAGTCTCCTAAGTCACTTAGGTATGCAAGAAATTCCCCCACGTGTTTTGTTAGTCTATAAAGTGCTACCAGACCATTTGTTGTTTTTTAAATCTTTTTGTGTCTGCAGCTTTGTACTGAGATTAGTAGATCTCTTTCTTCCTTTTGCCTTGTCTCAACTTCTTCCCTGCCATCCTCAAAGCAAGAGCATACATACCTCTTCACAGGTTCTTTATAAGGTGAAGCTAGAAGCTCTCAACTGCAGGTGAGTAAAAGTGCCTCCCACTTTAAATTCTTGGCAGTCGTCCACCATTTTTGCAATTTAGGTTTCTCATGTCCTCCTAATGCTGATCACTTAAAGTAACTGAAATAATGACCCACAGCACTGAATCATGCAGGGTAAGTATCCATGAAATTCATCAGTTGGTAAAAAACAGTGATAAATCTCTAGTTAGCAGTATGGATCATACATAAGGAAAAGAAGAATAAAAACCATCTTTTTTTCCTTGACATTATTCACAGTAGAGGTCAGATCCTGCACTTTTTATTCAGCCCTTAATCGGGCAGAATTTCCTTTGGATTCTGGGGGAGTTTTCCCTTATTAAAGATGGCAGGATTTGACACTAGAGCATTTGCTAAACGGGGAGCTCTTTCACTAAGTGATTCATAGTGTTATTTTTTTAAATATGCGGGAATTCTTCACACTTAATTGCATAGTTTCCAGGGCTGGTAAAATAACATTGTACACCCCATTTACCTGAAATGCTTTCAAGGTTATCAGCAGAAGTTAGATCCTCAAACAAAGCCAAAACCACAACTTGTATCTGGAGTGCAAGGGTTAGAATAAATCCAACCTCCTTCATGGTTGTTACTATAACCTATATTAATGCCAGGGCATTAGCATGAAGACCTAAGTCAGATCTTCCCTCTACAAAAGGCCCTGCCTCTTGAGTTAAATGTGTGGGGATTGTGAATTATTTTCTAAATGTTCAGTTTCAAAAAACATGACCTTGTGCAGCATGTTGTTGGGAAAATTGAGGTCCCGCCCTCAAGTCTGCCAACAGGGGTAGCCAAAGGGGTCAATTGCCCTGGGACCCAGCATTTAAAAAGGGCCTGGGGCTCCTGGCCACTACTACTGCTACTGCAGCAGTGGGCTGGGGTGTGGGCAGGGGTAGCCCAAGGTGGGCTGCCGGCAGCTGGCGCCCCAGGCGGAATACGCGATCGGCGCCCGCGCCTCCACAGCCCTCAATGGCGTGACGTCATCATTGGGCGCCCCATATAACGCGGCACCCTAGGCGACGGCCAAGTCGGCCTATACGCACGGGCCGCCCCTGGGTGTGGGATGACACAGTGCGCTCCAGGAGGCATGGATGGCTGGCTGCCCTGGTCCGACTCCTTCCACCGGAAGCCCTGTCTCTTCTGGGAGAGTGGATGTGGCCCTCCACCTTGCCCATGATCCTGTGGAAACTGTCGGCACCCTGTGCATCTTCCTTTTCTGGCATGGAATGTCACCCTTCAGGTTATGGGAATCTAGCATCACACACTGCATAACAAAGGATACAACGGACCCTTTCTATATCTTGAAAACTAGCTTTGTGAACAGCTTTCTATCTGTGCAAGGTAGTCCCAACTCACTCATCACTTTCTTTTGGGGAAAAAAGGGCTCCCGTATCACTTTATATGAGGGCAAAGTCAGTCTTATTTAAACTGACATCGGACACCCACACCTAGAAACATAACATTTCATCACACAAAAGTGAGCTTATCTATAATTTTCTGGAAGAGATACAAGCCTGTTGTTCTGCAGTAGCGTCACATACATTTGCATGGGAGCTATTCTGTTCATTGCTTGACGCTTTATGTCCCACGGCTTCCTAAATACAGCCTGCAGATCCAGGTGCTGCTTCACGCTCTGCATTGCAAGAGACCGTTCCTTCCTGCTTCAGAATGCATCATGAAAATGTAACACTTTGCTTTGATTGACATCAACAAAACCTTGCTGCACATTTAGCTTTGCAGAGCTGGATGGATTTTTTTCAGGGAAGTGTAAATTCACCAAAAACACATTTTTTTTCAGATCACTGAAATAATTTACAAGTTTGGGTCAAATTTGGTGAAGAGTTGCAGCCAAAACAAAAGCAGACTCCCCCAACCCAGAAATGTCAAAACACTTCATTTCAAACTAGTTACCCACGTGCAGCCCGGCAAATGGAAGAGAAGGCTGGTGAATAGAACAAGGTCTTATACAGAGTGTTTTTTGACTTGATGAAGGCCTTTGACATGGGCTTTGACATCCTCAGTTTCTTTCATGAAAGGTGGTGAAGAAAGTAGTGTCTTCCCCTGAGAAAATATTCATTTTATTTTTTCTTTTTCATTTCGTAATTATGCAAGTGGAGATATATGAGGTGGAGGTTTCTGGTATATTTTAATCTGGTGCCCAGAGAAGGTCATTTTCTTTCTGTGTTTCATTTGTTGGATATAAAATGTAAAATTGGGCCTTTTCAGAATTAAAAGTGGCATGCCATGAAAAATGGCCATTTTTGCTATTTTTCCAAAGAATTAGACTTACATAAAAAGGCATTGACCTAGATTAGATCTATGCAAACCTAGGGCTTTTTATAATGGGTCTAGAAACTTCTAATGTTCCCTGCACTTACATTCCCACTGGGGTTTGGGAAACATTTTTTTGGTTTAAATCTTCATATTTCCTGACTCATTACAGGGCCTTAAGCTAAATGGAGCTAGAAGTCTAATGAGAACTTGAATGAGCAGAAAAATCCATCTTTTAAAAATGGCAGGACAGAAATTGCTTGGAAAGTCATTTCGGCCTACTGAGATGACGAATGTGCTAGAAATGTTCATTGCTGGGGGTGGGAAATTAATGAGTTTTATGAAGATACTGGGCTAAAATCTCTGCTGGCATGTACTCCATTGATTGCAGGTCTCATAAGAAGAGGAGACAGCAGTCCATGCAGAAGACATTTAAGGGATGTTTACACTAGAGAGTTTTTTCAGAAAAACGGACATTTTTCCAAAAAAACTTCACTTACATCCACACTGCAATCAAGTTCTTTCGGAAAAAAAATCAAAAGAACCAGAGGGGTTTTTCCAGCATTGGTAATCATCTTTCTACAAGTAAGAAGCCTTTTTCTGAAAGAGTGCTTTTGGAAAAAGGCGTGTGTGGATGGGGAAGAGAGAGTTCTTTCAAAAGACGAGGAAAGAGGAAAAAGCACAGGTGCTCTGGTGGCTACTCCATCCATAGTAATCACAGCTTAAATGCAAGATAGTGTCCACACTGAATGGACGCTATCTTTTGAAAAAGCAGATCGCATTTTCAATGCGCTTTTGCAAGGTGAACACTCTCTTTCAGAAGAAGTTTTTTTTGGAAAATCTCTTCCGGAAAAGCTTCTTTCAAAAGAAGCCTGCAGTCTAGATGTAGCCTCAGACTACATGTAATAACAGTTGTAAGGAACCACATTATTAGTTTACTCATATCTCCTAGTTAGCCCAATAATGCATTTTGATTCACTTAGTTAATAACACTGTGACTGCAGTTTTCCTGCTCAAGTCCATTAGCTTCATTTGTTACCAGATTATCCTCCTTCATTTGTGTTGCCCAACCGTTTGAACCTGGTGTGATAGGTTGGATCTTTGGGGCAGGGTATGTTATCTTTATTGCTTTACCCACACTGTGTCTAGCAGAATAAAGCTATGAGTGGTGTTCCATTCTACTACTATCAGTGTCCCAGGTTCAAGAAAGGAAGGAGATAGCACCAAGGAGCTGGAGAAAGAGAAAGAGAGAGGGCAGGCAGCTCATAACCGCCAGAGGAAAGAGTTCCGAGTGGCATTTTACACAGTTAGAGGTGGATGGGGATGGGCAGGCAGTGACCACCAAAAAGAAGAGGACCAGGAATGTTCCCACACAGATAAAGTTTCCAATTATTCCCAGACCTCACTGTGGCAACTGCAGAAGATGTCTCTTATGGTCCAAGAGATTGGAAATGTGTATGGTATATACCTATAGATGGCAGCACCACCTATAAGAAAATCAAGTTTGCCTATATGTGGATCCTCCAACTACCCAAGGGAGACAAAATGATATTGTTGGAATTCAGTACTGAGAAGATGAAAGGTGTAAAGTGGATAGAAAGCTGGCTAGATTGTCAGGCCCAGCTGATAGTGATCAATGGCTTGATGTCTGGTTGACAGCTGGTTTCAAGTGGAGTGCCCCAAGGATCGGTTCTAGGGCCGGTTTTGTTCAACATCTTTATTAATGACCTGGATGAGGGGATGGATTGCACCCTCAGCAAGTTTGCAAATAATACTAAGTAAGGGGGAGAGGTAGCTACATTGGAGGGCATGGGTAGGGTCCAGAGTGACTTAGACAAATTGGAGGATTGGGCCAAAAGAAATCTGATGAGGTTCAACAAGGACAAGTGCAGAGTGCTGCAGTTGAGACGGAAAAATCCCAAGCGTTGTTATAGACTGGGGACTGACTGGCTAGGTAGCAGTTCAGCAGGGGATTACAGTGGATGAGAAGCTGGATATGAGTCAACAGCACGCCCTGGTATCCAAGAAGACTAATGGCATATTAGGGTGCATTAGGGGGAGCATTTCCAGCAGATCTAGAGAAGTGATTATTCCCCTTTATTTGGCACTGGTGAGACCACATCTGGAGTATTGCGTCCAGTTCTGGGCCCTCCACTATAGAAAGGATGTACACACATTGGAGAGGGTCCAGTAGAGGGCAACCAAAATTATTAGGGGGCTGGAGCACATGACCTACAAGGAGAGGCTGAGGGATTTGGGCTTCTTTAGTGTGCAGAGGAAAAGAGTGAGGGGGGATTTGATAGCCCTCAACTTCCTGAAGGAAGGTTCCAAAGAGGATGGAGAGAAGCTGTTCTTAGTAGTGACGGATGGCAGAACAAAGAGCAATGGTCTCAAGTAACAGTGGGGGAGGTCTAGGTTGGATATTAGTAAAACCTATTTCATTAGGAGGGTGGTGAAACACTGAAATGGGTTATGTAGGGAGGTAGTGGAATCTCCATCCCTAGAGGTTTTTAAGTGTCGGCTTGACAAAGTCCTGGCTGGGATGATTTAGTGAGGTTTGGTCCTGCTTTGGGCAGGGGGGCTGGACTCAATGATCTCCTGAGGTCTCTTCCAGCCCTAGGATTCTATGATTCTATGAACTTTCTGTAAAGGACAGATGGTAAAAAGGACAGGGGGTTGTCTTCCCCAAGCTAAGACACAAGATGTCACTGTAAGATTGGTTAGGCTTCCCAAGTTGGCAGGCAAGGATCTATTGGTGACAGTTCACATCAACACTAATGACACTGTGTTGCGAATCTCTCACAGCTAATAGATGACTTCAGGGAACCCAGAAGTGTGCTGAAGAAGAAGAATGTCTAAGAGAACTTGTGCTGGCAGTACTAACACGTCTGTAGAATTTCTAAATATTATAGATCATAATTTCCTAAATCAGAAAATGTTGCCTTCAACATTGAGGAATTCTGTATTAGACCTCACCTTAATAGATTAAAAAGAAATTGATCACAACTAAAAATTAGCGGTAGCCTAGGTACAAGTGACCATGATTTGGTTAGATTTATAATGTGCAAGCACAATAAAGTCCAGACTAGTAAGATTTACATTTGGTGCTTTAAAAAGGTCAGTTTTACGAAGCTCAAAACAAGTATGGACAAAATCATTCAGGTGGAAGAATTTAATAAGAAAAATGTGAATGATAACTGGGAATTGTTTATGAACACTTTATTAGATGCACAAAAAGCCATAATAAAGGAAGAAAGCTATAGCGGTTAAAAAACTGACAGGGTTAGAGAAAAAGTCAAGTCAGCTAGAAAAAAATCTATCTATCTATCTATCTATCTATCTATCTATCCTCAAAATGGAAGAAAGGGGAACTTGATAGTAGTGAATATATATCAATGCCATGAATTGTAGAAAATAACAAAGGAATACAAGGAGAAATATATTGTCAGCAAGTTAAGAATAAATTATGACAGTCTCTACCCCTATGTTCACCCTTTTTACAAGACTTTGATAATTTTTTTTACAAACTATGTGTGGCAACCTTATATGTAAAATTATAGGTTTATATTATACAATATTACTAAGACATGTTCCAAGTTTGGAAAGCAGTCACAAACACGTTCCCCAGAGACAAAAGGCTAGCTGACACTTCATCTATGTGTCAACAAAATCAGGTAGACCACCATTTGGATAAGTGGCCATTCTTTGGCAGGAAAGAGGATGAGACCAAAAATCTACCTCTTGACCAAGAAACAGCTGGAGGTTCCCATCCGCACAGACGTTTCATCTCCTGAATCTTAACTGGAGATGAAATCACTTAAAATCACTTAAAAGTGTCTTTTAATAGTTAATAAATGTGTTTTATTGTTTTATCTAAACCAGTGTGTGTGGACTGAAGTATTTGAGAAATGCTATTTGATATAATGGGATTTGTACATATCATTTTTATTAATAAAATGATGGACTTCATATGAGCTTATATTGTCCCAGGAGAGAGTGGGCAATACAAGATGTACTGGGACTGGGAATTTGCAAGTGTGTTTTGCAGTGTAATTCAAGAGTGTCTGACTATAGCACTCATGTCACACAAATAAAAGGAGTTTTTAAAGTAATTATAAAAAACTAACCTAATAATTGTATTGGTCCATAGCTAGATGAAAATGACAGAATTCTCAGTAACAATGCAGAAAAGGCATTCAGTGTGTTTAATAAACATTTAGTTCTGTGTTTTGGGGAAAACAGATTATATACTCATCTCATATGTTGATGATAAAACTTTTTCCATTCCATTAGTATCTCAAGAGGATATTAAATAGCAGCTACACAAGATAGACATTTTAAAATCAGCATATATAGGTAACTTACATCTAAGAGTTTTAAAAGAGCTGGGGAAGAGATTCCTGGAATGATAATATTTGTTTTATTTATGTCTTGAGCATTGGGGAAGTTTCAGAAGAGAGGAAAAAAACTAATATTGTGGCCAGGTAATGGAGCAGCTGATACAGAACTCAAGAGAAAATTAAAGGGGAGTAATATACTTAATGCTAATTAGCATGAATGATGGAAAATAAATCTTAGCTTAATACATTTAATGAGATTACAAGTTGGTTGATAATGGTAATAATGTTGATAGAATGTATTTAGACTTTTGTAAAGTGCTTGTTTGAACTAGTACTGCACAACGTTTTGATTAAAACAAGAATGATATAAAAAGTCATTACATAGTTTGAATGTTGGCTAATAAAAACAAGTAGTCCTGCAGCACCTTAGGCCAGATCTATACTAGACCAGACTGGTCGGCTTAAGGTACGCAACTCCGGCTATGCTAAATGTGCAGCTGGAGTTGGCTTACCTTAAGCTGAGCTGTGGTGGCAACCACACACTGGGAAGCCAAAGGGAGCAAACACTCCCATTGACTTCCTTTACTCCTTGCAGAAGGAGAATTAACAGACTCCAGCGGGTCTGCCCTCAGCGTTCAATGTATGGCTCTATATTAGATCTGCTAAATTGAACGCTAGAAGATTGACCTCCGGAGAGCTGATGTTGCACTAAGCATAGATGTGTCCTTAGAGACTAACAAAAATATATAGTATCATGAGCTTTTGTGGGTAAGACCCACTTCATCAGAGGAGTTAGGTATCAAAATGTAATTGTAAATGTGGACTTATCGTTAAGGGGGTGTGCATCTAGTAAGGTCCTGCTGGGTTATGTTCTTGGTCCTATGCTATTTAACATTTTTATCAGTGATCTGGAAGTTGCAGATAACATAAAAATTGGGGGAATGGTAAACAATGAAGAAGACTAGTCATGGATAAAGAGTGATCTGTATCACATGGTAAGCTGGGTGTAAGCAAACAATATACATTTTAATGTAGCTATCGGTACCTGTATACAACTAGGAAAAAGAATGTAGGACAAACTTACAGGACAGAGGGCTCCATGCTGGGAAGCAGTGATTCTGAAAAAGATTTGTGAGTCATGATAGATAATCAGCTAATCATGAGTTCCCAGCGTGATGCTTTGGTCAGAAGATCTAATGCAATCATGACATATATAAACAGAGGAGTTAAGATCAGAAATAGAGATGTTATTTTATCTCTGCCTTTGGCACTGGTCTGACCCCTGCCGGAGTACTATGTCTAGTTCTCAGGCCCACAATTCAAGAAGAATGCTGATCCATTGCAGATGACTCAAAAAAGAGCCATGAGAATGATTAAAGGATTAGAAAACATTCCTTCCAAGCTCAATCCATTTATTTTAGCAAAGAGAAGATCAAGGGGTGACTTGTTTACTGTCTACAAGAACTTGCATGTGGAGAACATGTATTTGATAATGGGCTTGTCAGTCTATTAGGCTACATCTACACTACAAGGTTTTTGCACAAAAACAACTGTTTTTGCGCAAAAACTGGTGGAGCATCTACACCTTAAGCGTGTTTTTGTGCAAGTAAATTGGCAGAATAGAGGGCTTTTGCCAGTAGAGTTAGTCCTCTCCCCATGAGGAATAACTCCTGTAACCCCCTTTTTCCTCCCCGAGTTACTCGGGAGCAGGTCACACTCACCGGTGTGCCTGGGCACCTGATGGTCTTGACATAAAAGGAAATCCTGAGTACCCCAGTGGTGATGTTGTTTGGTTGGGGAAAACCTATCCACCCCCTTACTGCAGTCCCTTGCTCATAAAGAATGTACAATGGCGGGGCCTCCGCCTGGCTGGCCCTGTACACACTTACTGGTGTGCCTTGGAAACCTCCAGGAATAAACTTATTCCAGCAATAAACTGGATCTAACTCCAGAACAACAATTACAAATCATAAATAATATACATCTAATAGATTGAATTAGAATGAACAACCTTTACTTAACTTAAAGAAATAGGATTTAACAAATTAACAGTGAATAACATCAATTAACAAAGTACACAGAAGTAAAAGGAACATATTTAGCTTCCATTTGCACTGCCAATATTTATCCCACCCCAGAGTGTGCACACCCCTGGACTCAGAGTCCCAAACTTTTGCTTGTGTGGGCGCACTTGAAGAACTGCAGCTGTAATGGAGATTCTCTGTAGGTAGTATGTATGTGGGTCCAAGCTATGCAGCAGCTCTGGTTCACTGGGTTGGCCTCTCTGCCTCTCTTTGAACCCAGAGTTAGTCTGTATCTCTGAGGTCTGTCCCAGGCAGCATTTTCCCAAAGATGCCCCGTTACTCACAGTCTCCTTCTGTGTGCTGGATGCAGAGCAGCTTCTAGCCACAAGTACAGCCAAAGGGCCTCCCCTCTAGGGCAATCAGAAGCCTGCTAGATCCCATTTCCAAAGGCTCGCTGTCCCAGTCTGTAACTGCAACATAACAGCTCCTGAACTGGATCAAACTGCTACACAGCAGCCTGGCTCCCTTTCTGCTCCAAAAACAGAGGGAAGAGTCCACAGACTGCTGCATCTTCCTCCACACACGTGGAGAGACTCAGATCTCCAAAAGAAAAGTCACTTCCTTCCTGGTTTCCTCCAGGGCTCATGGGAATTGTAGTCTCTGGGGCTAGACTGAAGCACACAGCATCTTCCCAGAGAATAAGCAGAGGCACCTTTAGTAAGGGGACTACACTCCTTTTTGCACTACAGCTCTAGTGCAAAAAGGCAAGTGTGGATGCTCCAGAGGGGTTTTTGCGCAAGAAACCCCTATCGGCAAAAGCACAGGTGCTCTGATGGCCATTCTGTGATTGGCCATCAGAGCTTTCTTGCACAAGAGTGTCCATGCAGTGTGGATGCTCTCTTACGCAAAAGCACATCACTTTTGTGATGTGCTTTGAGGTCTGGATGCGCTTTTGCGCAAGAAGTTTTTGCAGAAGATCTTTTAAATTCAAGATTGGGTGTTAAAATCTCAGTGAACCATTTATTGAATAAACTGGAATTTGGCCAGGACAGCAGGGTCAATACTCTAATCTCACAAAACATGACAATGGATCTTCAATAACCATAAATGCTCTGGCCCTTGGTTGTAGAACTTATCCAAAAGATAAGCAACACCATCCTCCTATCATATTAGCACCCATGATTCTCTATTAAGTTAAAAGGTGGGCTGCCATCTACTGAAAAATCAGTAACACATTCTGAAGTGCATATCTGGTTCTTGGAAAAGGTTATTTGGTTGCTAGAAGCATACCAGTATGTAGAACGTGTAATTAAAAGAAATACAAGGTGAATCTTTCTTGGTAATGATGATCACTGGAAAAATTTAAATGTGGAGGTGACAAAGAACCAAACAATGGGTGACTGTACTCAGTCAATCTTTGTCAGCAGTTCTAGAGGGCATTATAATGAATAGCAGGAAAAAGTGACATCTACAAATCACAGATTGGGGAATAGTCTTCAGGAAGCATTTGAACTGAAGAATGGTTAAAACTTCTGAGTTAAAAGTTTAGGCTCAGGCTTTCCTGATCTTATGTCAGAACAATGCCAGCTGTAAAGTGATACCTCAGAATCATTGATAATGAGGAGAAATCAACTGTCAGATAACAAAGTTTCAGGTGTACTTTGAGAAGAAGAAAAGAATAAATGTATGACCTGAGTGTCTGGATTTTTTTTTTTTCCTGATGGGGAAAATGTCCTCTTCAGAAGTGATGTATTGAGTTAGTTGTAATGGAAAACAGAGAAAAGAAAAGCTGCCAAAAACTGGGTAAAATTTAAAGCTTCTTAGACATGTATTTTTGTCTCTTCTTAAAGAGTATGTCTCTTTTCTGAACTCCTGGGAATTTGAAACAAAGGAGGATTCTTCAGTATGATGTATTGGGGGAAAAAATCAACAGCACACAAGTTTTTATGGCTGGAATCCACACAACTTTCTACATCAAAATGAGAATTTATGGAGTAACGATAAATAAATGCCAGGTAAGACAAACATGTGGTTTCAAGAGAAATCATTCATAAATCATTTTATATAAACTGATGTTGCCATTTTCCTATTCCTAATATCTGAATAATGGAATGTAAATTGAAAATTGTATAGTGCCAAACTTGCAAAATAGTGCTTTTAAATAATGATGATTTACACTCAAAATGTTGAAAGCCAGATGTCAGCTTTACTAGTTTACACCAGCTGTGGGTCTAGCTCTGCGATCAGGATTGGTTTGGATGAGCATTTTCAATCTTGATGTTGCAAACACACTGGTGCTTAGGCAAATGAACAGTCCATAATTAAGCCATTTAGAATACCCATGTTCATAAAGTTAAGCATGAATGAGATACAACTACTGACAAAAACTTTCAGTAAGGGATGTGAGCTGGAGACAAAGGAGATTTATAGCTTCAGTTTGCACAATTACTGCGTTAGGTATGTGGATATCTTAATGGTTCCATTGAAGTAATTTTTATTGGTAAATTGACTTGCTTTTTGATGGCAACATAGAAAAAATTTGGGTTGAGGAGATCTGAAGAAGGGGAGGGTGGAATTTGGGGCAGTGTTATAACAATGGCATAGGATACATTTATCAAATGATCAATATTTAGCTGAGACTGTTGTGTACCTTTCTCCAATTCTTTTTTCAGAAGAGGCTTTTCTGACATTTGGCCCGTCTGCATGGGGCCAAATGTGGGAAAAACCTCCTTTTTCAGAAGAGCCCTTCTTCCTCATAAAATGAGGAATACAGGGCTTCCAAAAGAGCACTCCCGCTTTTTCGGAAACTGATCTGAAAAAGTGGACGCATTCCCTGGATTCAGCAGAGTTTTTTCTGGGATACCTCTGGTATCCCGGAAAAACTCTATAGTGTAGACATAGGCACCACACTTGTCCAGGGATACATGCAAGAGGTGAGTGCAAGCCATCCTGTGACAGACAGCCACAAAACCAAAAAGTATCTGATGAAAAGAAGCAGACAAGCTATACAGGTGTACATCCTAGAGGGAAAATGGAGGAATATTTAGACATAATACTAAATATCAGTTTAGTTCTCAGAAAGTTAAACTGTTTCTGATAATTCCTCACTAAAGAAACCTGATTTTGCAAGAGAAGGGTGGTCCAGTGGCTATGGTGCTAGCCCATCACTTGGGACTGTTGGTTCATTTCCTCACTGATGTTAGGCAAGTCAGTAAAAGCCAGATTTACAAAAAAATATGTCTTAGAGATAGATAATATTTTTTCAGCACACACAATTTTTGCTGAAAATGCGTTTTTCTATGTGACCAATCTATCTGGGAATTTAGATCAAATTTGGCAAACATTATGGACTGGAAAAAAACCTAAAATAATTGGAAATGTTGAGAATGTTTTGACATTTTCAACATAAGTAGGATTGACTTTTTTTCCAAATTGACATTTTGCTTTGAAAATGTTGTTTCCTGTTAAAATTGGTAACATTTAGATTGACTCAAATATTTGTTGTTGTTTGTTCATTTTATCAAGAAATATTGAAAAAAAGATCCATTACAAAGTAAATAATTTGTTATCATCATACTTTCTGCTTCAGCCATAGAAAATTCATTTTATTTTCTCAGTCTCAAATTGCAGATAGTGTCTAATAGGATTTTCTAAAGCACCCAGGCACTTATTTTCTGTGGAGTTATCCATCAACATGCATTTGAAAATCATACTAGGTATCTATTATACCTTTAAAAATCAGGTCCTTGGTCTCTCTGTCCCTCAATTCGCCATTTGTAAAATGATGATAATAGCACCTGTTTAACTTACAGAGTTGTTGTTAGGGTAATTACCCAGGAACTGATTAAATATATCCTAGAGTATTTAGTGAACTAGTTAAAGCCATCCCGGTACCATTTGCAGATATCATGAGGGACAGCTGAGGTCTCAAAGGAGTGGAAAAGAGGAAACATAGTATCTATCTTTTAAAAAGGGGATCAAACAGGATGCAAAAAATTATAGGCCATTCAGCCTAACTTGGGTACTTGCAAATATAATGGAACATATGATTAAACAACCAATGTGTAAGCACCTCCAGGAAATCAGGGTTTTAAGGAACAACCAGTGTGAATTTGTCAAGAGTAAATCATGCAAAACTTACCTATTTTCCTTCTTTGATATGTTTACTGGCCTAAGTGTATGTAAGGAAGCAGCACACATGATATATCATGATTTTAGTAAGACTATAGACATGGTTCCACATGTAGAATAGTAATAGAGATGTAGCCGTGTTAGTCTGGTCTAGCTGAAACAAAAGACAGGACTATGCAGCACTTTAAAGACTAGCAAGATGGTTTATTAGGTGATGAGCTTTCATGGGCCAGACCCACTTCCTCAGATCAAATTGTGGAAGAAAATTGGCATGACCATATATACCAAAGGGATACAATAAAAAAAAGTGAACACATATAAAAAGGACAAATCAAATTTCAGAACAGAGGGCGGATGAGGGGGGGAGCTTAATGTCTGTGAGCTAATGATATTAGAGGTGATAATTGGGGAAGCTGTCTTTGTAATGGGTAAGATAATTAGCATCTTTGATAAGGCCCAGTCGTAAAGTGTCAAATTTAAGCATGAATGACAGTTCAGAGGTTTCTCTTTGAAGTCTTGTGTTAAAATGTCTTTGAAGCAGGATGCAGGTAGTCAAGTCGTTGAGAGAATGCCCTTTCTGGTTGAAATGGCAAGAAACTGTTTTTTCTTTGTGATACTGTCTGATATCTGTTTTGTGTGCATTGATTCTTTGGCGAAGAGTCTGAGACGTTTGTCCAATGTACATAGCAGATGGACACTGTCGGCACATGATGGCATAAATTATATTTCTGGATGAGCAGGAATATGTTCAGTTATAAGATCAAGAACACATATTCCTGCTCATCCAGAAATGGCATTCTCTCAACTGTTGGTGACAGAGATAAGCTTTTGAGCCACACAGACCTCTTCTTCATCAACAGAATTGTTCCAATAAAGAAATCAACTTGCCAACCTACCTTTTCTTTCTACACAACTATTTGAGTACTCAAAAGAGTAATTATCAGTTGAGTGAAGAGTACGGTTATTGTTGACCAGTATACGCTGGGCTAAGTTTTCCCCCTTACACACTTTATTCCATACTTCATAGGCCCAGAATCACCATTGCCTTATACTAGTTTTATAGTGATGTAACTCCACTGAGGCAATCATAGAATCATAGAATACTAGGACAGGAAGGGACCTCGAGAGGTCATCAAGTCCAGTCCCCTGCCCTCATGGCAGGATCAAATATTGTCTAGACCATCCCTGATAGACATTTATCTAACCTACTCTTAAATATCTCCAGAGATGGGGATTCCACAACCTCCCCTGGGCAATTTATTCCAGTGTTTGACTACCCTGACAGTTAGGAACTTTTTCCTAATGTCCAACCTAAACCTCCCTTGCTGCAGTTTAAGCCCATTGCTTCTTGTTCTATCCTCAGAGGCCAAGATGAACAAGTTTTCTCACTCCTCCTTATGACACCCTGTTAGATATCTGAAAACTGCTATCATGTCCCCCCCCTCAATCTTCTCTTTTCTAAACTAAACAAACCCAATTCCTTCAGCCTTCCCTCATAGGTCATGTTCTCTAGACCTTTAATCATTCTCATTGCTCTTCTTTGGACCCTCTCCAATTTCTCCACATCTTTCTTGAAATGCGGTGCCCAGAACTGGACACAATACTCCAACTGAGGCCTAACCAGCGCAGAGTAGAGCGGAAGAATGACCTCTCGTGTCTTGCTCACAACACACCTGTTAATACATCCCAGAATCATGTTTGCTTTCTTTGCAACAGCATCACACTGCTGACTCATATTTAACTTGTGGTCCACTATAACCTCTAGATCCCTTTCTGCTGTACTCCTTCCCAGACTGTCGCTTCCCATTCTGTATGTGTGAAACTGATTGTTCCTTCCTAAGTGGAGCACTTTGCATTTGTCTTTATTAAACTTCATCCTATTTATCTCAGACCATTTCTCCAATTTGTCCAGGTCATTTTGAACTATGACCCTATCCTTCAGATTAGTCGCAACCCTTCCCAGCTTGGTATCATCTGCAAACTTAATAAGCGTACTTTCTATACCAATATCTAAATCGTTGATGAAGATATTGAACAGAGCCGGTCCCAAAACAGACCCCTGCGGAACCCCACTTGTTATGCCTTTCCAGCAGGAATGTGAACCATTAATAACTACTCTCTGAGTACGGTTATCCAGCCAGGTATGCACCCACTTTATAGTAGCCCCATCTAAGTTGTATTTACCTAGTTTATTGATAAGAATATCATGCGAGACCGTATCAAATGCCTTACTAAAGTCTAGGTATACCACATCCATCGCTTCTCCCTTATCCACAAGACTCGTTATCCTATTAAAGAAAGCTGTCAGATTGGTTTGACATGATTTGTTCTTTACAAATCCATGCTGGCTGTTCCCTATCACCTTGCCACTTTCCAAGTGTCTACAGATGATTTCCTTAATTACTTGCTCCATTATCTTCCCTGGCACAGAAGTTAAACTAACTGGTCTGTAGTTTCCTGGGTTGTTCTTATTTCCTTTTATAGATGGGCACTATATTTGCCCTTTTCCAGTCCTCTGGAATCTCTCCTGTCTCCCATGATTTTCCAAAGATGATAGCTAGAGGCTCAGATACCTCCTCTATCAGCTCCTTGAGTATTCTAGGATGCATTTCATCAGGCCCTGATGACTTGCAGGCATCTAACTTTTCTAGGTGATTTTTAACTTGTTCTTTTTTTATTTTACCTTCTAAAATTACCCCCTTTCCACTAGAATTCACTATGTTAGGCATTCTTACAGACTTCTCGGTAAAGACCGAAACAAAGAAGTCATTAAGCATCTCTGCCATTTCCAAGTTTCCTGTTACTGTTTCTCCCTCCTCACTGACCAGTGGGCCTACCCTCTCCTTGGTCTTCCTCTTGCTTCTAATGTATTTATAAAACGTCTTCTTGTTTCCCTTTATTCCCGTAGCTAGTTTGAGCTCATTCTGTGAATCAATGGTGAATCAATTTCTTATTGTTAGTGTGAGAATTATTTTCTTGTTTCTAGGATCCCTTGTTATTTTTACTAGTAGTAGTTTTGCTCATTATCCATGATCAGATTACATGCGTTTTTATCTCATTGTCTACATGACTACTTTTACCGAGAGAGGTCATTATACCTCTATCGTAAGTACCGGTAAGGATATTCTTCATGTCAAAAGGTTGGCGAAATCATTTAATAACCTAATGATACTTCAAACTAAAGAAGATAGGATGCTCCCAAATGATGGAGGTCATTTGATTTCCCTGACTGCTAGTTTTTTAAAAAAAATTGCATTCTAGTTAAAGATATATCTATCAGTACTGACTGTTCTTTGGACAAAATTCTTAAAGGACTAGATCCTCAAGGATTTATATGAAATTAAATTGTGATTAAAAATTTTTCTATGGAAAATAGAGTTATTCAGATGAGATGGCAACAATAATTCAATTATGACAGGCAGATCATTTACATGGGATTCCCTAAAAGACAAGTGTGGAACTAGTTGGTATTAGGATTGAAACTTGTTTTCAAACTCTTTATGCTTTCAGTGGGGAAAATAATTTTAGGCATATATTTAAACTAGACCCTCACCTACACAGCCAGTTAGATAATCCTGTAAGTATTAAATGCCATTCATTTACCATCTTTTGTTAAATCTCTCAGCCCAAAGGGCTCATGTATAGATGTCTATAAAAAGATTACAAGTAGCAGATGCTATTATTGATGCTGTTTTGGGTTCCAAGTTTGTTCCCTGCAACCAGTCACATGGGCAGAGGGTAGGTGGAGGCTTGTGGTCATGGCTGTTATCTGAGACATGTAGGGCTGGCACAGTTTAATGGCACCTTAGTGTAAAGGGGAAACAGGGTCCAGTTTGGAGCCTTTGAATTACTGGTCAGTACCTGGTCCTGTGATACTATGTCTCATCTTCATTCTAATATAAAAATATGATGTACAGTTCAAGGCTGGAAGATGTTATCTTTCTTGGTTTGACACTAGGAGGCCATGTACTGTAGGCATCTTTTTTTAATCCTTTGATAGCATTAGTTGAGTTCTAAATTTTCTCTACTTCTGCCAAACAATTAACCTGTGAGTCTGTCACTTGATGAAGAAAAAGCTGTTGAGAATGTGGAGTGGAGCTATTTCAACTCAGAGAGATTGTGGCCTAGTGAACAGAGCACAGGCTAGTGAACCAGGAGACCTTAGTTCTATTGCCGTTGACTTGTATGACATTAGGCAAGTCTATATTTCCTATCCTCTGACTGTCTATTTGAACTGTAAATTAACTGGATAGTGGCTTTCTCTCATTATGTGTTTGTAGAATGTCTCATATAGTGGGACTTGCATAGTCTTAGTTGAGATTTCTCAATTACTATAGGATTAAAAATAAACATTTTTCTTCTTTTGCTGCCTTCTTGATAGCCCCTCCAATCCACTCTATCACTGTAACTATGTACTTTCTCCTTCCATTTTATTCTATTCATTTCTTATCCTGCCCCTATTCCTGAGATATTGGAGGCTGTTTTGGAGGTTAATACATCAGTATGACTACCATCTTCTTTCTCTCCTTAATGGAAAAACAATATGTAAAATTTTTAACATTTTTATTCCTTTTTAGAATATCAATATGAATGTATGTGTCTGTTTATTAGAGAAGGCAAGGTACAACAGGAATTATTTTGGGGAAGTTCTGTAGCATCTGTTATGCAATAGGTCAAACTAGTGATCACAATGATCTCTTATGATATTAGAATCTATGAATAAACAGGTGTGTCTTGTACAGTGGAGTCCGGATTAACCGACACCCGGTAATTCGACACTCCGCTTTATCCGACCCTGCAGCTCCCGGGGACAAAGTCCCCGGGAGCTACAGGGTCGGATACAGCGTGGGCCAGGAGAATGGCCCCTCTTGCTGCCCCATCGCTCTCTAGGAGCAGGTGCTGCCGCTCCTGCTGGGGACGAAGTGGCCCCGGCAGGAGCGGCAGCAGCTTCTCCTAGAGAGCAACGGAACAGCTGACGCTGCTCTGCCGGGGACGCTTTGTCCTTGGCAGGAGTGGCATCAGCTGTTCCATTGCTCTCTACAGTAGAGTCCATATCATTCGACATATTCGGTAATCCGACCATGTGTCGGTCCCGTTTCGGTCAGATGATAGGGACTCTACTGTAGTATATCTGCCTGGTTAACAAAAAGCACCACATTCGGTGTTTAGGTTATTTTTAGCTGCAAATTAACGTATTTTAATGTTTACCAATGAAGAAGAAAAATAACTAAAAAGTACAAAAGCTGATGGTCTGATAAACAATAACAGATTGTCACACCATTTGTATGATATTATGCATGTTTGTAGATTAACTCTCTGCAAGCGCTGATCTGAAAAACTATACTCAAAATATTTGAATGTGCACAGCTGTGAGGTTGCAGTTAATGCAGAAGTTCCCATGAGAAAATAATGTCTTTATTAATGCCCTAGTTCATAAAGGACCTCATACAAAGTCTATTCCTCATGGAAAGAATCCATCATCTTCAATGGGCTTTGGATCAGGCCCATAAATAGTTTCTTGGTTTTAATAAACAATGGGACAAAGTAATCGAAAGACATAGAGGGTGGGGAATCCTGATTTTATAAAATAACTTTCTATTTTGATTACCATTCACTATCATCCTAGCACTCAGTTCAACTAGGTATTTAAGCACAAGCCTAACTGTAAGTAGATGAGTCATTGGGATTACTCTTGTGTTTAAATTTAACTTAACTTCCTGGTTGGACAGGGGCTCCAATAATCTTGACCACTAGCATTTCATTGTTACTCAAAGTCATCTGAGTTTTTCTAGTGACACAACACATCACGATACATGATACTCCTGAAAAAAATGAGGAGTACAGGTTCTTTCAAAAAAGAGGGCGGGGTTTCGAAAGAATAGTGTCTAGACAGAGCTTTCACTTTCGAAAAACCCTTTTTCGAAAAAGCACTCGGACACGAAAATGCAAATGAAGCACGGGATATTTAAATCCGCGCTTCATTTGCACTTTCCATTTTGCCTCATTTACATTCCTCTTTTGAAAGAGGAATGTAGTCTAGACATAGCCTAGATTAATACTCTTGGTGATATATGTAACCTTTCACTCAGCTTAATTTGTAGGAATGGCAGTGCCAGTATCCTCCTGCAGCCTGCAATGTACCTCAGTCTTGAGCTGGATGGACAACTTCTAAAGAACACATGGTACTTCATTTCTCCTTCTCAGATAATTCATGGCCTCTCTTCTGAGACCGCCATGGTACTTGTGGTTATATATGGACAGGAACTGGACTGAGATTACCAGCCCACTTCATAGAAAACACTGAGAAGCTAGCCGATAACAATTGTGGTATGTCCTGTGGTTGTTGGTAAGAATCATCCTGAGGTTAGGTGGTTGTCTGTAGGAGACTATGGGTCTGTCTCCCAGAGCCTCTCGGAGTGTAGTATCCTGTTCTAGTATAGGTTGTAGTTTATTGATAATATGTTGGACGGGTTTAAGTTGGGGGCTATAGGTGATGACAAGTGGTGTTCTATTGTTGGTTTTCTTGGGTCTGTCTTGAAGTAGATGGTTTCTGGGTATTCGTCTGGCTCTTTCAATTTGTGTTTTTATTTCTCCAGGTGGGTAATTAAGGTTTATAAATGCTTGGTAGAGATCCTGAAGTTTCTGGTCTCTGTCGGTGGGATTAGAGCAGATGCGGTTGTATTGAAGGGCTTGGCTATAGATGATGGATCGTATGGTGTGTTCTGGATGGGAGCTGGAGGCATGAAGGTAACTGTATAAGTCAGTGGGTTTTCTGTAGAGAGTGGTGTCTAATTTACCATTGGTGATTTGTACTGTGGTATCCAGGAAATGGATCTCTCGTGTAGAATGGTCCAGGCTGAGATTGATGGTGGGGTGTAGGTTGTTAAAATCTCTGTGGAATGTCTCCAGTGTTTCTAGGCCGTGGGTCCAGATCATAATGATGTCATCGATGTAGCATAAGTATAGAAGAGGTAAAAGGGGACGGGATCTAAGGAAACGTTGTTCTAAGTCAGCCATAAAGATGTTAGCTTACTGTGGGGCCATGCGGGTACCCATGGCTGTGCCACTGATCTGGAGATATAAGTTGTCCTCAAAACGGAAATAATTGTGGGTGAGAACAAAGTTACATAGGTCTGCTGCCAGATTGGCAGTGGTGTGCTCTGGGATAGTGTTTCTAATTGCTTGTAATCCGTCTTCATGTGGGATGTTGGTGTATAGAGCTTCTACATCCATGGTAGCAAGGATGGTGTTATCAGGGAGGTTATCGATGTTTTGTAGTTTTCTCAGGAAGTCAGTAGTATCTCGGAGATAGCTGGGAGTGTTGGTTGCGTAGGGTTTGAGAAGAGAGTCTACATAGCTGGATAATCCAGTAGTGAGCGTGCCGATACCTGAGATGATGGGACGTCCGGGGTGTCCCGGTTTATGGATTTTGGGAAGCAGATAGAACAATCCTGTTCGGGGTTCAGAAGGTGTTTCTGTGTGGGTTTGGTCCCCTTCACAAATTGAAAGAGCCAGACGAATACCCAGAAACCATCTACTTCAAGATAGACCCAAGAAAACCAACAATAGAACACCACTTGTCATCACCTATAGCCCCCAACTTAAACCCATCCAACATATTATCAATAAACTACAACCTATACTAGAACAGGATACTACACCCCGAGAGGCTCTGGGAGACAGACCCATAGTCTCCTACAGACAACCACCTAACCTCAGGATGATTCTTACCAACAACCACAGGACATACCACACTAATACCAACCCTGGGACTTTTCCTTGCAACAAACCCCGTTGCCAGCTTTGTCCACATATTTACTCTGCTGACACCATTATTGGACCTAACCAATTCAGTTATAAGATCAAGAACACATATTCCTGCTCATCCAGAAATATAATCTATATCATCATGTGCCGACAGTGTCCATCTGCTATGTACATTGGACAAGCGTCTCAGACGCTTCGCCAAAGAATCAATGCACACAAAACGGATATCAGACAGTATCACAAAGAAAAAACAGTTTCTTGCCATTTCAACCAGAAAGGGCATTGTCTCAATGACTTGATTACCTGCATACTGCTTCAAAGACATTTTCACACCAGGCTTGAGAGAGAAACCTCTGAACTGTCATTCATGCTTAAATTTGACACTTTACGCCGGGGTCTTAACAAAGACCCTAATTACCTTACCCATTACAAAGATAGCTTCCCCAATTATCACCTCTAATATCATTAGCTCACAGACATTTACCTCCCCCTTATCCCCCCTCTGTTCTGAAATTTGATTTGTCCTTTCTATATGTGTGCACTTTTTTTGATTGTATCCCTTTGGTATATATGGTCATGCCTATTTTCTTCCACAATTTGATCTGAGGAAGTGGGTCTGGCCCACGAAAGCTCATCACCTAATAAACCATCTTGTTAGTCTTTAAAGTGCTACATAGTCCTGTTTTTTGTTTCAGCTAAACTAGACTAACACGGCTACATCTCTATTACTTTAAAACAACCTAATTTAACTTTTTAGCCAAATTTCATTCATTTCATTTCTTCTTTACATCTTCCTCCCCTTTTTCATTGGCGTTAATGGTCCAGATTCTGGTCTCATGTGCACAACAAATTCACAGTAATCCCCTCTATCTTCAGCACTGTTACTCCAGAATAAAAACCAGTTGAAATAAAACCAGAATTTAGCCTGGTATTCCTGAGACATTCTTCCTTCTGTCTCTCTCTCTCTCTCTCCTTTTTCTATTCCATGATCATCCAACTAATTCTACGTAAAATAGTCCAGTAACAGAAATATGATTTTTTATGCTGAGATAGAAGGATTAAAGTATAGGAGAAGAAAACTTTCTATATTCCATGTTATACCTTATTTTTGCCATTTTCTTTCTTTTTCTAAATTATTTTTGCAGCTGACTAATCATCTTCTTCAAAGGGAAAACATTCCTGTGATTTGTACTGCTTTCTCTTGTTTTTAAGGCTGCATAGTAAAGATGCTTCTGTTTTAAAGAAGAAGAAAATGTTGTGAAACATGGTATTTACATTGCATATACATATAATTTAGAAATATTGGACCTATCATCTGTTTAACTTGAGTGCAATTATTCTCTAACACAAGTGGAAGGGAAGAATTCGCCCCTCTTGGTTTTATGTTCTAGCTACATATAAACACTGAGCCAAATTATGCTCTTTTACGTGGTCTAAACCCATAGCAAATTCATTGCCTTCCATGGAGTTACTCAGCATTCCATCCATTACAGTTCACCAAAACCATGCAAACATTTCATGTAACACAGAACTCAGAAGGAAGAGAGGAGAATATTGGGAAGGGCTTGAAAAAGAGCTAAAGTGTCATTCCAGGTTCTGAAAAAATGCCTTATAGTGAGAGAGAGACTAAAGAAGCCAATCTATACAGCTGTGATGGAGTGTACCAGTGATGTCTACACTGGCAGCTTTTTGCGCAAGAACTGTTTTGCGGAAGAGTTCTTGCGCAAAAAGTCTTCCACAAGAGTGCGTCTACACTGGCATGTGCTTTTGCGCAAGAGATGTGCTTTTGCGCAAGAGCGTCTATGGCAGTGTGGACACTCTCTTGCCCAAGAAAGCTCTGATGGCCATTTTAGCCATAGGGGTTTCTTGTGCAAGAAATTCATGTTGCCTGTCTACACTGCCCTCTTGAGCAAGAGCTCTTGCACAAGAGGGCTTATTCCTCGTGGGGAGAGGAATAACTCTTCCAGAAGAAGCCCTGTTTTCCGATACTAGACTGTAAATTTACTTGCGCAAGAACACGTGTGCGGTGTAGACACCCATCAAGTTTTTGCACAAGAACAGCTGTTCTTGCGCAAGAAGCCACCAGTGTAGACGTAGCCGAAGGGTTTAACCAGGCCTGCTGGGCTGAGAAGACCCCTCCCCCACAACCCCGTTGGGCATGCTCCAACTGCTGGCCTACTATAAAAACCAGGGAAGCAGCTCAGTCAGAGCTGACCATGGGAGGGGAAGGAGCTCCTGCCTGAACCCAGGAGCAGCAGCTGTTGCCGTTGCAGCTGCCGCCACCGTAGCAGCAGCAGCAGCAGCAGCAGCTACTGTGGCAAGCGGACGATTGGGAAAGCAACTTACCTGGAGGATGCAGGTGGGGAACATGCTGGCCAGTGGCCAGGGTTTGAAGTAGTTCAGGGCAGGGAGCTGAAGGCCTCCCAGCGAGTTTGGCGTGTTTTGGGCAGATTCCCTGCCGAGCCAGTGGTGGGATACGCCTACCACTGACAGGACCCTGGGCTGGGGCCTGGTGGAGAGGGAGGGCCCGGGCCCTTCTACCCCTACCTCTCTTGGTCCCCAGAGGGAGGTGAACCTATCGTAATAGAGATTTGGCCGCTGGGCCTTACTGCCCCATCGACCAGAGTGCTAGAGACTTGGCAGCTGGGCCTTACTGCCCCGCAGACTGTGGTGCTATAGCTTTGGCCACTGGACCTTACTGCCCCACTGATGGGGGTACCATAGACTTGGCTGTTGGGCCTTACAGACCCGCTGATGGGGGTTACTAGAGATTTGGCTGCTGGGCCTTACTGATTGAAGGCACTACAGACAAGGCCGCTTAGTTGTAACGCCCGGTCGATAGAGGCTATAGCTGAGTCCAGATTATAGGGTGAGGCTCCCTGCATGGTCTCCCAGGGGGGACAGGCTACCCACCCCAAGACAATAGCTTACAAAGAGATGTCTAAGTGTAACTTACACACCGCTTGGGTGTGGTGTACTGCCCTGTCTAGTGGCACTGAGACCACTCAGAGAGAATAATGAGTCTCTTCTACAGTCTTAAAGCATATCCTTTGGTTTATATAGTGTCTGCTCTTTCAGGGAGCCAATCAAACTGGAGTTTGACATGTCTCAACCAAAAGACATGATCACTTCTTATAGCATTGTCTGAATGATCATCTCAGAATAGTTTACAATCTAAATTGATTATCCCACATTGTACCATACATGGCAGTTAGTATAGTACCATGGCCCCATTATATTTTCAATACAGTGGCACTTGGAGGCCCTAGTTTGGGACACCCTCCCCCCCCCCCCCCCCAGACTAGGTGCTGTACAAATAGTAAGAAACTAGCCATTTACAGATAGATAAATGAGGGGCTGAAAAAATGAGATTTTTTTAAATAAGTGTCTTAATAATTAAAAAAACAGAGGGCCTGAGTATTCTTTCATTTACTCTGTTGTAACTCAGAGTAGTTGCATTGTCAAAAAAAAAAAAATGATGTGAGGAAGTGGAGAATCAGGCCTAGTGTTTCTAACTGCTGACTTAGATAGATCTTGTCATTAAAGATGAGAACTTGAATACATTTGTATGCTGAAGTTAGTCCAAGAACTTCTGAACAAACTCTAGTTGTGTATTTGTTACCTGACCTGCAGTCTGGCACATTATTAATTCACTTCACTACTAGAATCTATTAACAATATTTCCCACTTTGAAATGGAGAGAAGGCAATTTGAATTTATCTCCAGATCAGATGCACAGATCACGGGGAAAGTGATGAATAAATCATGAGAGTTTTCCAGATTACATTTTATGCTGTCCCAGCTACTGTATTTGTAATGTGTGATTACAGTAATCACACTTCAGTTAGTATTGCTTATAATCCATATTGCTTATAATCCAAAAAACAAGCCATAAAAGTCCCTGGACCAATATAATCCTTTTTCTCTGAGATAAAAACTGTTAAAGCAATGACTGAACCAGTTAATGTATTAGCCTCTTGTGATATGATGAAAAGTAAAATAAATCTACAAAGTTGGATTTCTTGTTTTGAGGTAAAACATGCCACATCTATTGCATATTCCATAAAGAAGCTGATTTGATGAGTTTTAACTAATTTGGTTTTAGACAATTAGTTTGTCTGTTGTTTTAGTTCAGGCTGTTTTCCTTTCAAGCAAAAATCAAATACTTATTTAGAAGAAATAAAGGAACTAATTTTCTCTGAGAACACAAGGTCCTCTTTGACAGTGGTCATTAAAAAGATTTTAAAAGATTTGAATGAAATCACCATCTGAAGCTGGACTAGGAACTTTTTTATACTCAATGTGCCCATTAATTTTAATATTTTAAGACAGATGGAGGTGTTATGGGTACCCAAGGAAGGAAGTAGAAAGTAAGATTACTGATATTTCAAGATGCAAGCAGGGTGCACACAAGACCGGAGTTCTTGCAGAGGCAAAATGAGATTACACCAGGAAACCCTGGTAACATTAAAATGCAAAAATAATTTTAAAAGTGGTGCCATAAGAAAATGTAGGGAGGCATTTGTGATCAATTTACCTACTACCTATGTATAAATTAAATGTAGTATCCTCTCAAAAAAGATATTACAGTGGCACCTAGCTTCTAACCTATAGTTAAAGGTCTATTAATGATTCCTTTAAAATCTCTCTTTTCAAGGTGCACAATATAGCTATTAAAATGGCACTGCATATGTAACACCAATGGGCAGAACTGAATCTGGGACCTGGCCGTTAGTTCATGAGCCTCTACAGCAGTGGTTCCCAAACTTTTTGGCATCACGCCCCCCTTTTTGATTTTTGAAAAACCCTCACGCCCCCCCCCCCCAAAATAGCAGCAAAACTTGTTGAGCAAAAAAAAAAAAAAAAAGGAAAAAAGTAACTGAACAGGGCAGCAAAACTTGTTCGGGGGGGGGGGAGTCTGGGTCGCCTTGCGCCCCCCCTGGAATTTCTTCACGCCCCCCAGTTTGGGAACCTATGCTCTACAGCTTGAACTAAAAGCCAGCTAGCTCTCAGGTAAGGCTGTAGAGGAAACTCATTTTTTCTCTCTGTAAGTGGTCTAAGTGCCATTACATGGGACAATGAACCACACCCAGTAAATGTGTGAGTTATCCATAGCCTATCGCTAGCAGTGACCATTTTCCTCAAACAAATGTGAGGGCTGGATCCAACTCCCAATGGAGTCATCAATGATAGTTTTGCCATTGGCTCCAATGGGAGCAGGAGACAGACTTGGATTTGGCTGCTCTTTCATTAGAGTCCATTCTTTAAAATGCTAGCAGGTGGAGGGTATCTGCAACCTTTGTTTAAAAACACTCATTTAAACACAATTGCTGGTATTTGGTCCACATATTAGACAAAAGCCTATTGATTGTTTTAAAAAGTAGCATGAAATGGCAAAGCATTGTCTTCAAATCAGCTTCTGTGTGGTGTGTGTTAGTGTGAATAGTTCAGTTTACATACTGTCTGCACACAGAGGACACTTTTGCAGGTGGACAAACACCAGTCCTGTTCCATGGGGAACATTTCCCTAGACATCTACAAAGCATAGAATCACATATATGGCCCCTTTGAAGTCAATGGAAATATGTACATAGACTTTTGGGTAAAATACACCCCGTCTAACCAGGATGCTTCTATGGCCTCCATTACTGTTAAATCCAAGTGCTTTACAAGCTTTCATTTTTTGTATCCTATTATATTATGTTAGCCCCATTTTACAGACAGGAAACTGAGGCACAGAGTGACTAAATTATTTTCCCAAGATCACAAAGGGATACAATATATTTCTCTTATGAATCCCAGAGTAGCATCCTAAGCACTGGACAATCTTCCTTCCTCTTCAAACAGAGGAAAATATCGTAAGTGGCAGATAGGTTAGCTAGGAGCAACACAATTTGCAAAGGCAGGATAAATACAAAAGGTTGAATAAGAAGATTTCTATCGCACGTTAGCTGCTTTTGCCCACTTCCCCATTATATTTCAAACATTTGAGCAACTCTCAAGGGTATGTCTACACTATGCACTCGTTTCGAAATAAGCTATTTCAAAATAATAACTCCCAAAATACTATTTCAAAATGGTGCATCCACACTACAAATCCCCATCAAAATAGCACAGAATTATGTCAAAATAGTGCATCCACACTGATTGGAGCCTGAATTGCATTTAAAGCCCCCCGGAAGCACTCCGGGCAGGGCATCAGGACAGTGGTCATTTCTTGTAGCTGCTCATACTTAAAGAGGCTCCCCTCTGCAGTCATGTCTCCGTCTCCTCTCCATTGCCTACCTCCTCAAGAGATAACAAACTCTTCTCACTGCATGTTCTGGCTGCCCTTGCAGACACCACAGCACTTCTGCCATGGATCCAGACCTGCTGCAAAGCACTCGCCAGCTCTTAGACCTCCTGCTGCACCTCTTGGCACAGTTATTGCAGGCTGCTCATATGGCACTGCAGGAACAGGACCCGCAGCTCACTCTGGAGCACCTCCTCACCTCTCTCCATGTGCTTCTCGTGCAGCACAGCCCCTCTTATCCTTCCCTGCACACCATGCACCACTGCTTGTTGCGCCAGGATGTTAGTTCCAACTGATGCGATATGATCGTCTTGGAGTGGTGGGACGACCAGCCGTGGCTCCGGATCTTCTGCATGTAGAAGGACATCTTCCTGGACCTGTGTGAGTGGCTCGTTTCTTCCCTCAGGTGACAAGGCACCCACAAGGGACTTGCTATCCCCTTCCAGAAGCATGTCACCATCGCTATTTGGAAGCTCGTTACGCCGGACAGCTACCGCTCCATCGGGAACCAGTTTGACATGGGGAGATCAACCATTGGGTCCAAGCTCATGCCAGTATAAATCTCTTGCTATTGTCCCAGGAGGGTGGTGAAGCACTGGAATGGGGTTCTGTAGGGAAGGGCAAGTGGTGGACTCTACCTCCCTAGAGGTTTTTCAGGGCAGCTGTGAGAAGCCCTGGAGGTTAATTATTTCAAAATAACCACACCTGAGCCGTCCACATGCACCCTATTTTGAAATGGTTATTTCAAAATAGGTGTTATTCCTCGTGAAATGAAGATTTATTATTCCGGAATAAGAATCCTGTTATTTCAAAATGATTTTGAAATAATGGGCTGGCTGTGTGGACACTCACCTTGTTAATTTGTAATAATGTGAGTTATTTTGAAATAATGCTGTAGTGTAGACATGTCCTAAGACAGATCTCTGAGACTTCCACATAGACAGGGGCCCATTTAGTTGTGTTTGTTCTAATTGTCTTTTTCCATCTCCAGTTTAACATCTACGCTAACACAGCATCTAACTGACGTGGCAGGCCACTGATCTTTTATAATCACCACTGCAGAACTCTGCTAGATCATGGATCTGGTTGTGAGAGTGTAGATAGGTGGTGTTTTTTTAAGTTATGGCATAGTTTTGAAAAAAAATTAGAATGATTTTATATATTCTTGTTGGTATCTGTGTAAAACTATGACTATGGTAACATAAAAATACTGCGCTAAAGGGCAGCCAACTATAATGAAATCATACCACTTATCAGATCTGCCAGCCTATGAGATGGTAGGGATTACAGTCCACCTGAGAGGAGAAAAAGATTGGTTAAGGTACTGGATACGGATGCAGGAGAACACCTGCTTGCATTCTCCAATAGCTGGGGTACCCTCCATCAGCAGGCCCTGGCATGAGCGATGCACCCGCCTCCATTTCACCTTTCCTTCAGAGCCCCCCAATAACTCCATACGAAGTTGCAAACTATAAAGAGCCTTTTGAGGGGCTAAATTGTTACAAAAGGTCCTATGCTCATAGTTTAGATTTCCCTAGCGCAATCCGTATGCTGCATTCACTCTATCAAATCCCAACACCCTATCACCACACCAAATACAGTTCTGACATTTCTCCCCAGCCTTCCCCTCTCAGGCACAGCCCAAGCATCTCTCACCCCTCAAGAATGGCTCTGGTGGTTCTCAACCTGCCTCATCCAAACAACTGAATCTGTTTATCTGCCTTGTGTCCTTCCCAGGCCTGGTTCCAGCTCTTGCCCAAGGACGTCACCAGTCTCTGGCCTTCAGCTCTCTGACTCTCCGGCTTCTGCTCAAAGAACAAGTACCCCTTCCTGGCGTTGGCTGCCAATCTGGGGAAGTCTGTAGGTGACCCCCTTGTTGCCTTCTGCTTCCACTGGCATAATCTGTCTCCATTACTCAAAAAGGGAGCTTTTACCACTCCCTCCTTTAGAGCAGGGGCGGCCAACCCATTTAACAAAGAGAGCCGAAACAGAGGAGGAAAAAATGTGAAGAGCCACACCAAAATTGTCGAGCAAAAAAAAAAAAAGCTGCCCCTTTAAGAAAGAAGCTTAGGCTTTTTGGCCATATCAGGCTCCCATCGATGGCCGCCATTTTGAATCGCCACCCCGGTGAGCACAGGGGAGCCAGGACGAGGGCTGTTGGGGGGGGGGCGCAGGAGCAGCTTTGTGAGCCGCACTTTTGGGGGAGAAGAGCTGCATGCGGCTTGTGAGCCGTGGGTTGGCCACCCCTGCTTTAGAGGAATCTCCCACCCGATGCTGTCAGCCCAGCTCTGCCCTTCCTCTGAGCTCTCTTCACTCCCTCCCTTTCTGGGTTCTGCATTTTCCCCTGTCTGAGGTCTGCCCTCTCCCTTGCCTTTGGGATGTGTTTCATTTATATATCTCAGGGACAGCCCTGCTCTCCTTACTGCACTAGAGTGCACCTGCACTGGAACAGGAGAGCTAGGCTTGATTTCATTTAAGGGGCCAGCTGCCCTGTTACAGGGTCCCTGGCCTTTGTTAGGGCCCCTACGTGCTCCCACATTACACACAAACAATAAGAAGCTGGAACCTGCCATCATGTCTTCGAAAGGCTCCCTTGAGCTCGTGGTCTTGTGTTGCTTTGGAACATTCCACACAACCTTGCCATTACGTCTCTCAAAAAGCCTGTACAGGCGATTCTGAAAGGCATTATACCATCCTGGTATAGCACATAGGATGAAGCTGAGCTGTGTGTGTGGGAGCAGGGTTAAGGCTTTTGTGGGTGGGTGAGTATGAGGGTATTCTTCCAGTTTTCTTGTCTTCTCAAAACCTTTGTCGTCTGATTTGCCAAGAACCTGACTCTTGTTTTGCTTCTGTGTATACTCTCCTGAACAACTTCAATGAATATTGCAGTTAAAAGTACAGCTTTGTCTTCAAAGGGCTATATGTGGCAGTGTTTTTAATCAAATCAGTTGAGCTAGATTGTTTTTGAGGGAGTTCTGTATTGGGATTCATAATGTAGGTGATATCTGAGAACCTACTGTGAAGTGACAACCTCTGTTGTTTGAGGTATAACTCTCCAGTGCTTTGTTTCATGAGTATCCTTTAATTAATATTGTCTTTAAAGCAAATTATTTTTAAGGATTTAATTAACATGGAGTAGTGATGTTTTCAGGTTTACACTGAACATGTTTCATCAGCAAATACTTTTATCATTTTTTGTTCTTTGTTTTGTTTTGAATGCTTCCTGGCTTGAAAGGAAACTGCTTATGTTTTTTTTTTCTTTTGCACAAATGCAAAGTCTAGCAGCTGAAGTTTCTGTTGCTCACTCTGCAGAGTTGTCATCTGAGAAAAGTGTTTCAAATACTGCAATCTGATCTGCTTATTTACTTGTTTTCCTTTATCTGGTAACAGCTACAAACTCTTTCAATGGAGTCTCTTCCCATTCTAAAATTCATTTTCCCACTTTCTTTTTTGCATGCTGACAAATTACTTTGGCCAGGCATTTCACGTCTGCTAGCACAAAGACGACAACATTTTTGGTTGCTGAAAGTTAAGCTTCCTTGACTTCAACATTTCAATTGTTGCCGTTTCACAGTTGACAGTGTCAATCAACTTTCATTAGTTTCCTTTAATTCTCCTTTAGTTTTTCACTTGTCTGTTTTTTAACTTTTCTTCATTTCACCATTTGCATAGGATAAAAGAAAATGCAAATTCTGAAGGACTCATTAAGTCATCAGAGGAGAAAATCATCTTTGCAGAGATGTAGCACAAATTTTAGGCACCACCTAAATGGGCCTTGTCATTATCTAGGCCAGTGGTCCCCAACGCGGGGCCCGCGGGCGCCATGGCGCCCGCTGGGCCATTTATGTGCGCCTGCGGAACAATCTGGGCCGGCCCTGCCACCGGGCGCGTGGCACATGCCAGTGCCGCCCCTGGGCGCCTGGCGCATGGGTGGCCCCTGCCCGGGATCGCGGCACATGCCGGTGTAAACATAAAACCATGGGCAGGACACCCACCCCAGAGAGCATGGAGCCGAATCTTCTGCCTCATGTTTTTAAGTTTTACAACCAAAAGTTCCTTTATTATGCCCCTATCTGCTCCCCCACCACACCTCCCTCACAGTGGTTGTCCTGGGTTAGTGAGGACCAAGGTTCAGAGGTACATGCTTATATGTATTGATGCATGTGCACTAAGATAATCACAAAGACAAAAGAATCTTTACTATCAGCAATCAAAGGGTAGCAGTATGGGTGATTAAAGCATGCCGCTCTAGGGCCTACATTTTCAAAAGTATCCACTAATTTTCTGGGCCACAAAATGGACACCCAGAATGGTTGAAGAGTATCAAGCCCCTATAGGCTGTCATGGACATGACATCCTCTGTTTCATGCACTGTATGCTGGGTAATAACAAGAGAGGATTTCAGGAACAGGCTCTTTCTTAAGAGCAAATTGAGAGACAAGCTGCAACTGCAATAGAATTCTAGTCATTATAACTTCCTTGTGTTTCCTCCAAACTCTTGCTTTCTGCAGCCTATGCTCCCTCAAAATTTCTCACAGATTACTACCCTTTTAACAATTTTGTTGTTCTTGTGTCAGCACTGGTTGACTTGCAAAGGCCAGAAGTTACCAACACATAGCTCAAGGTAGACCACATGGTCCTTCACATGTGCTGGCCATTGAACCAGTCTTCCACTTCTTGTTGGTGTTATCACTGATGGCAAGGAACTTGTGGCCATCCCCTTGCCCTATGAATTCTATTGGCTAGTGTCCTGTTGATCCTGGCTATCACTCATTTCTTTGGACACTTCTATGTTAGGTCAGCTGATGACTAAGGCTCAGTCTAAGTCTTCTTGGTCTTGGCTGTCTGTGTCCATGTGCTGACTGTCTGCCTCTATTCCACAGCTGTCTTCAGGGGGTTTTTTTTATTCACCATGGTCCTCAGTCTGTAGCTACTCCATGTACCCTGTGTCCTACTGCAGCTTTAACTGTTGCCTTTTGCTATTGTATTGTATGGCTGGTAAGTATATGCAGGATCTGGAAAGATAGTTGGCAACCCCATAAATCAGACTCCTTTTTGCATTCTGTGGCCTGAGCATCTCCATAGTGGCCCTCAGCTTCTTGGGATCCAGCCAGAATCCTTTAGAAGTTAACAGATGTTATACGTAGGAGACATCAGTTCTGAGCTGTCCAGGTTTGGACTAGTCGTGCACTCCTGGCACCTATTTAGGAGTTGTTGCAGCTTGGTATTGTGGTCCTGGATTGCTTGTTCCTTGACCCCTTTTTCACCTACAATCAGAATGTCATCTGGGTGATGGCATAGGTATTTGTACCCAGCAGTACCTGCCAAAGGGCATGGCAAAGGTTGCCAGCTGACTGCATGGCTCATCTAGATCAGTGTGTCAGAATCCATACTGAACATCACAACACTGGACACCTTCCCCTTCGCATGTCCTCAACAATAGTTAATAATGGGTACAGGCTGAACTTCTGTTAACCAGGACTCTCTGGTCTGGCAATATCTGTGGTCCAGCACAGATGTTGCATAACCAGAGAGTCCTGGTGGAGGGCTGGTGGCCAGGAGTCCTGTGGGGCCAGGAAACCCAGCACATGGCAGCAGGGCTGCTCAGCAAGACTGAGGGCCCGGCGTGTGGCAGCAGGACTACCCAGTGAGGCTGGGAAGCCTGGCATATAACAGCAGGGTGGCAGAATCTGCGGGCCGGGGAGAGGTGGGGAAGGAGGAGGAGCCGGCTTCCTGTTAGTAACAAAGCCAGGGCTAAGAGGGGCCAGTGGAGGTGGGGACAAGAAGACCTCCCCTCATCCAGGACCAGTCAGGTCCTGAGGGTGCCAGAGCAGGGAAGTCCAACCTGTAGTTATTTCTTTTCATTGCTTTAGCCAGTGGGATCAGTGCAGATCCTCTGTAGGTTTTCTCACACTGCTAGACAGCTAGTTTTGATGGGTGTAATGATGCCTCTTGTTTGAAGATTTTTCAGTTCCTCCTTCACTGGCTCTGCTGGGACTAAGGGAACTCTCATTTTTGGTAGTGTCCCGGGCTGCACATGGGGGATGTTTGTTTCTAACCTCAGTTTGTCTTTTAAGGGTCTGTCTCCTTGAAATATGTTCTCAGATTCTGTTCAACTGCTGGACAGGGCCCACAGTGACTGTTCACCCTCCTCTCTGTCCAGCTGCCCTCTGGTGTGTCAAGTGCTTGGTTCTTGAACATTTTGGGGAGCAAGAGAACAGAGCATGATATTTGAGAGAAGTGAAAAAAATTAACAATCTTGCTTGATCTACATTTAAAAAAAATTGTGGTTTGCGATTTGTGTACCTTTTTCCAAAAAAGAACTGCAGAGTAGACATGGCCACAGTGTGTGAGATGTCCTGTCTGTAAAGTTAAATGGGAAGATGTGTTCAAAGGCACTGAGAATGTTAACTGTAAGTTTCACTGTGTCTGAAAGTAGTACGGATGCTGTGTCATTTACACTTTGCCGTTACACATGACTGCTTTACACAGCAGAGCGCAGTCAAGGACTCCCTTCATTCTGGTCAATAACCATGACACTTCTGGTCACTGCAAACTGATCAATCCCAGCATTGTCTGCTGGTGCCCAGTGGTGCAGTCCTCTCGCTTCTGGATGCAGAAGTGTTTGGAAAAGAGAGCAGCAATGCTGGCTTTGTTCCCTAGAACAGCAGTACCACAGCAGTGCAGGATGTGTGTTGTAGTCATGTGACCAAGTGCACTACCCAGCAGGCCTAAGAATCAGCTGGCCAGCACAATTCTCTATTTCCAAATTACAGCTCCAACTAGTTTAACCCCCAGCCAAGATGTGGGATTTGTTGTGTCAAAACCGTGCAAGCCAGATGGCTACCCAGTGTAGGAGTTCCCATGACTTCCTTAGACAGGTCTGTTCCAATGTCCTACTGTGCTTACAGATTGGAAGTTTTTCCTGAGGCTTAATCTAAATCAGCCATGCTATGATTTGAACCTATTGGCTCTGCAAAGAAGAGTTAATGGGTATGGAAACTCATGTGGCTGGGATCCATAAAGTGACAGGTTCAGCTATTGAAGATAGAAGAAAGAAGCAAGCAGGGGCAATGGTGAGAGAGGGCTAAGGGTGATTTTATGCCTGCTTGGAGTCTGGAAGTTTACCTGCTTGGGTAAACCCATCAGAGAAAAGGGCATCTATGTGCGATGTTATTACAGTGGAACAGAGAGAAGGCTTCACATATTGTTGCTGGGCTATTTATTATACCCTCACAAAGAAAGATATGGGGCTTGTTA
Organism: Rafetus swinhoei; assembly: GCA_019425775.1. NCBI lineage: Eukaryota > Metazoa > Chordata > Testudines > Trionychidae > Rafetus > Rafetus swinhoei. The sequence continues at coordinate 24,074,527 of CM033437.1, read as the reverse complement.
GTCTTTCTTGGTACAGGCTTCCCCCCCCCCCCCCCCCCCCCCCCATGACAGTTACGCAAGCTATTCTTTTCTTAACGCAGCTGAGCATCCTCTTGGTTTTCTTTGCAGCAGCTTTGTCTTAATCCTAGCAGAAAATTTGGGATCCTACCACAAGTGCTAGTAAAGTTGAAAAGTGTCTTAAAAAAGATATACACCCGGTGCCTGTCCTACAGCCTGGAACGTGTGTTATGGGTGGCCATTTTAGGACAACTTATTGGCTGCATTAAAGCAAATAATGCTGACTGTCTGACTTTTCCCAGATAAACCTTGCAAACCTCTGATGCTAAATCTTTTGCACTCTATCTGGCATCGACACTGACTGGCCTAATCAGCTTGCTGCACATTTTCATAGTATCCCAGACAATTTAATCAGGCCAGTGGCAGCTCTTTTCAAGCTCACATTTCTAGCACAATAAAGACAGTAAAAAAGAGCTGCCCCATTAAGGAGACCAGGCTTTGGACTTGATTTCCATCAGGAACATTCTGCCCAAGCAAATAAACAAATAAATAAAATATTTTGCAGTCTTGAGGTGTCAGCTGTTGTATGGTGTCAGCCGTTAATTGCTGTTTTATTTCCCTCGCCAGCCATAAAGCCATCTTTGATTGCCTTAAGTTATCCTTTGACATCTGTATTGGCCCCCTTCTTTATCCCAGTTTGGTATCCTTTGGGCCTTGATGTGGGAACAGGTTAGCCAGCTAATCTGCCTAGCAACAGAGAGGCTTTTTAAGACTCGCTTGTCACTTAGGACCGTCCACCCTGGCGGCAGCAGTAGGCGCTGCATATACCTGGGGACACCAGTGAGTCCTACTGATCTCTAGCGATAGCCATTGCCCACACAGGGATAGCTGTTCCTTTGGCAGGGTAATCTCCAGCCTGCTGTACTACCCATTGAGTATTTGCTGTACTACCTATTCCTCCCGCTAGAATGACGTAGGGAGGAAAAGGACCAAAGAAGGCCATTTACTTGAGAGACCATCAACCAAGGATCCAGACCTTCACCGGCTGTATCTGGTCCAGTTGATCAGCTCCCTGTCCAGTCATGCCTGAGAAGTGCCTCCTACCTGCTCACAAGAATGGCACAGTTGTGATCTTCTCTTTACCTTACCTGCCATACCATCTTGGGATCTGCACTTCAGTCCCCAAAGGGCCTTAGCAGCCAAAGTTCTTATTTGTCACTTGCCATTGGTACTGTTATTTAACTGTTTAGTTGGGGTCCTAGTTTGCTTTATTATTTTAATTCCTGTGAATACATTTTATTTGTTTGCCCCATTTATTTGTACATGTCCTTGCTAAGGGAATAAATGGATTTGGGTTGGGGGAACAAGGGCCTGAGTGCCCGTGACCTCCAGACACTGGTCAGAGCCCTAACACTGGGGAAAAGATTTCTGCGGGGATCCAGAATCTCCTCTGTTGAGGAGACCAGCTACAGAACAGAAGAGCAGCAGAAGCAGTGGAGGGTGGGGGGGCAGGGATACATAAAATTAAAATGGCATGTTAATAATACTTTACATGTCTATTTGTACCCAACAGTATTAACCTACTCCACTCACTCATTGATTCTCACTGTTTCTGTGAGGTCAGATTTCACCCCATTTTACAGAGAGGGGAAATGGAGGCATGATGGGTTCAAGTCATTTATTCAAAGTCACGAGGGAGAACTAAGGAGTCCAGATTTTCTCTCATCACTACACCAGTCCCACTTTAAAAAATTGTCCAGATTGTGCCTGGGCTTGAGCAGATATGCTAGGGTGGTGAGAGACACAAGGGACTTTTTCTCCTCTCCTGGTGCTGGGATCAATTGAGTCCTTGAACTCCCCTGAGAACAAGAACTATTTGAGACTAGTTTTGACAGTAACATTAATCTGTCCAAAGGGAGGGATCAGAAAGGTATAGGATCACTATCCCAACTCCACTAAGCTGCTGCACAACTGGCCTTGCCCCACAGGGAGAATTATCAGGACCCTGATGTGGGTGCTCAGGACCACTGGTCAGAGCAGGGTCAAATCTGAGACTGAGGCTAAGTCTAGACTGCACTGCTTTTCCAGGATATCGGAGGTATGCTGGAAAAGCAATGCCACGTCCAAGGAATGCATCTGCTTTTCCGAAATTTTTTTTTTGAAAAAGCAGACATGCTCTTTCACCATCCCTGTAAACCTCGTTCTAAGAGGAAGAAGGGTTGTGTTGAAAAGAGCATGTTTTTCCAAAATTTGGTGCTGTGTAGATGTGCCAAATTTCGGAAAAGCCTCTTTTGTCAGAAAAGTGGAAAAAGATATGCAAATTGCGAAGCGCAATTTGCGTATCTTTTTCTGACTTACCTTTGTAGTCTAGATGTAGCCTGAGAGTAGTGGAGGAGTTCATAACCACATTCCAGCCTGGGGTCAGAGGATCAGGTACCAAGGGGTCAGTATCTAAGCTAAATTTCAGGGTCGGGATCCAGAAATGAGACCCGAATCAATCTGAGATTGAAGCCAAGAGTTCAAGAGCAGAAATGGTCATGGCAGCTGTAGGAGAGCCACTCTGTTGCCTGAATGCTCCCTGGAATGCCCCGTGGGTTCACATTGAGTAGGGACCTAATCAGGAGTAATAAGGCTACTGCCTCTTGGGCCCTGTGAGGTGGAATTTCTCAGTGTGTCATGGGTAGTGATGCACAAACTGGAGGCTGCTGCTGCTCTGTGGAGCCATTAGCTGTCTAGTAGGCCTGGGTTTGATATTTGCTGGGCTTTACAAGAACATATTGTTGCACCTGCATAGGGCAGATAAATAGCCAACAATGTTAGTGGTATGTTTCAGCACCTGCGGGAGTACTGTATCCTTCTCATGCCACCTACCTCCAGTCCCAGGCTAGGGTGGATGGGGAAGGACTAAAGCTGCCTCCATAGCAATCATAATGCCCCCCTCTGTTATAAGAGGTTGCTTCCTGATAAGCAAGAAGTGGCGAGAGCAATTCCTAACTATATGTGGTCTATACTTTTGCTCTTCCTGACTGCACATAAAGCCTGTATAAAAGAGATCAGCCAACAGAGTATCCGGGTAGGAGACCTGGCTGTACACATAGCAATCAGAGTGGGGGAAGTCTTGAAACAATACTGACTCTACATTGATTCAAAGATAACACGGAGGTCTTGTCTAGACTCTATACTTAGGTCAATGTAAGCTACCTTGCATTGACCTTGCTGTGAAGGGCCTTCGCTTAAATGGAGCTCCTGCTAATGTAAGTACCTCTCTACACTGGTGTAGCAATGCTACCTCCCCAAGCAGCATGGTGTCACTGGTGATGTAATTAGGACTATGCAGTGTTAGTGTAGACACTGTTGTGTATGTCAACTGTTACTGGCTTTCTGGTCACGCCACCCCACCCTGGCAATTCAATTCATAAAAATTCTCCTGGTGAGGATTCATAGCACTAACACGCCAAGTGTGCTCACACAAAAGTGACTTAATAGCTGCTGTGTCGGTCTGCAGATCTAAGTTAGGTTTTCATAATTAGGTCGTGTAGGCATGGACTGAGCAAGTAGTGCTCTTTCACTGTGCAGTGAGACATGCTGCCACTCGTTTACAAGGGAGCTGTTCAGAACACTGGTTGCCCTGTGCTCCAGATGGCGGCACATGCAACAGCTGAGAAACGCCCGTTGGGGATTGTGAAGAAACTTTCTAGTTGACAGACTGATTTCTTGAGGCCCTAGTGCTCCACCTGGTATAGAGACATTTGTCTTTTTTTAGTGCTCTCTTGATCATCATCAGCTTTGCCGACAAGTTGATGATGTGCCAGGTAATATCTCTGCCAAAAGACAGAGTAATATCCCTGCCAAAAGACAAAGTAATGTCTTTGTTGCATGGAGAGTGTCTCTTCTTTCTGTTAGGCATTGTTTTGTAGCAGGAAGACATTTTAAAGTTTAACTTGGAAGTCTGACTCCTAATGACTGGTTACACAGTATATGGCCCATGGTGGATATGGAACATTGGACCTATTAATTCCAAAACAAACTAAAGAACTTCAGTGTTGCTTGGACCCTGTGGCGGGGTGCACTTCCTCATACTGGTTCAGCAAGAGTTAATTCCACTCTGTAGGCTTAGGGGGCTGTTTACCCTGGGTCCTATTGAGCATGCTGCAGCTGGAACCCAGATATAAAAGGGAATAAAACTCAGCTCATTTGGGGCTGATTGCCAAGAAGGGAGGATGCAGTTTGCAGGCTTCCACCTGGGAACTGTTGAATCTCCAGACCATGGAAACAAACACCACTGAAACCCAGACACCAGAATGTCAAAGGGCACCTGAGAGAGGAGTTCTTGCCTGGAACTGCCCAAGACAAGAAAGCTAGAAACCCTGGAGATGCCCAGACTACTGCATGATGGGATAGAGTAGGAAGCTGCCCAGGGAGACTGGCCATGGTGCCAAGTGTCTAATGCATTTCAGACAGATCCCCACTAAATCAATGGTGAGGGCAGGATACTGAGCTGGGACATGGAGGATCAGGAAGGGCCAGAGTCCCCCTACTCTGACCACATCCCACCACTTAATGGTGGCTCTCTTTTTCCCACTGACCGTCAGGTCACTAAGCCTCAAGGGAAAGGCAACTATATTGACTCTGGCTTTTAAGCTTCACCATCCCAGGCTAAAGGTGGCCAAGGGGAGTCAGCCCTGAGATTTTAGTGACCCTTACCCTGTTCTAAACAGGGAAGGGAGCTTGTTCATCCCACAACAGACCCCTTTTTAAAATGATCACAGAATCATTGGGTTGGAAGAGACCTCAAGAGGTCATCGAGTCCAACCCCCGATAAAAGCAGGACCAGTCCCAACTAAATTATCCCAGATAGCAATTTGTCAACAGGGACGCCATGTCAGATTTTGGTAGAGCGGGGCCGACCTGTTCATGGTGGAGGTCGGAGACTGTGAAAGAATTGGGGGGACGGACTGAGGACAGGCTTCAGCAATGTTATTTAGCATGCTCAGCACAAGCCAAGCACCAAATGGGAGGAGGCAACCAACCCCATCTACACCCCCACATGCATCATTTCTATCCAAGGCCTACCAAGGTACTGGAAAACTCTACATTTTTGGCAGACAACTTCGCAGTTACCTGACAGGAGCACTGTATCTAATTCCTATATAAAAGAAAGAAAATTAAATAAATATTAGACCCATTCAGCTCTAACAGTAGCATAGTCTGACATCTTGTGGCAAGTCGCTTTGGGTATGTCTACACTAGCCACCCTAGTTCGAATGAGGAGCTTTCGAATGAGCTAGTTTGCAATGAGGAGTAACGGTAGTTCGAATTAGGAGCTTTAATTCGAACCACCTAGCCCGTGCCGCGTGTAGCCGCGGGCAGGGGAGTTCGAACTACCGGGCATTTAAAAATGGCGGCCCCCAGGAACATGCAAATAAAGTCCGGGATATTTTAATCCAGGGTTTCATTTGCAAGTTCGAATGACTACATTAGCCACCCTAGTTCGAACTAGGGTGGCTAGTGTAGACATACCCTTAGGGGGGCATTGGTTAGCCTTAACATTTTAATGTATATTCTTACTTTGTGGCTACCTCTGTGGAGAAAGAGACCCCATCGGAATTCCTGGGCTCTATCTCAGCTGTGGAAGGGGAGTGGAGCCCGGTGGGTTACAGCAAGGGGACAGATACATTTCAGCTCTATGTAAGAGCATCAGAATGGCCATACTGGGTCAGACCAAAGGTTCTTCTAGCCATGTATCCTGTCTTCCAACAGTGCCAATGCCAGGTGCTTCAGAAGGAATAAACAGTAGAGGCAATCATCATAATCCATCCCATCACCCATTCCCAGCTTCTGGCAAACAGAAGCTAGGGACACCATTCCTGTCCATTCTGGCTTATAGCCATTGATGGACCTATCCTCCTTGAACTTATTTTGTTCTTATTGGAACCTTGTTATAGTTTGGGCTTTTCCATCATCTCCTGGCAAAGAGTTCTACAAGCTGATTGCAAAAAAACAATTAATTTTGTTTGTTTTACATCTGCTGCCTGGATATTAAATTGGGTCAACTTCTTGTGTTATTTAGTAAAGGACTAATTAATGTTTCCTTATTCTATTTTTCCACACTGTTCATGATGTTCTAGACATCTAACATATTCCCCTACTCTTTAGTCATTTCTTTTCCAAGATGAAAAGTCCCAGTCTTGTTAATTTCTCCTCATATGGAAGCTTTACCTTACCCCTAATCATTTCTGTTGCCTTTTCTGTACCTTTTCCAAATCTAATAAAACATTTTTTACATTGCTTGAGCTGATCTGCCTACAGTATTCAAGATGTGGGCATACAATGACTTTATGTAGAGGAAATATGGTATTTTTGTCTTTTTTATGTATTCCTTTCCTAATGATCCCCAATATTCTGTAGGCTTTTTAGTTTTTAGACTGCCACTGCACATAGAACACATGTTTTAAGGGAACTATCAACAGTGATTCTGAGATCTCTTTCTTGATTGGTAACAGCTATTTATCAACATGGCATTCCATCTGCCTTTGCGTCACCCAGTCACCCAATTTTGTGAAATCTGTTGTAGCTCTTCGCAGTTAGTTTTGGATTAGTCATTGTTCACCCCTTTTCAAGAACATTTTTAAGTTTAACCCAGAAATCCAAGTGAAAATCCCAGCAGCACAACACACATTCCCACTCTTTCCCCCTATCTTGTAAGTGGAGTACCTAGCAATGTTTTCATGATGATCTAAGGATCCTTCATTTACTGGAATGCCCAACCTTTTGTTATTCTTAATTGCCTGCCTCTCTTGTTTTATAACAAACTCCCTGCCCCAAAGGCAAAGCAGCAAGCAGCTCAAACTCTGTTACATTTAAGAACTGCTTCTTTAGTCAGGGCATGCATCTTTAAGCAGACCTCAAGTATGAAATCCAGGGGGTTCAAACTCAGGAGGGTGGCTACTGTGCCCTACCCCTCAATAAATGGCACCCTTGTTTGTCAAGCCAGACCTTAAAAACCTATGAGGAGATTCCGGGACCTCCCTAAGTAACCCATTCCAGTGCTTCATCACACTTCTAGTGAAAGAGTTTTCCTTAATATCCAACTTAGACCTCCCCCGCTGCAACTTGAGACCTTTGTTTATCATTCTGTCATTTATCATGACTCAGAACAGCTTTTCTCCATTCTCTTTGGAGCCCTCCTTCAGGTAGCTTAAGGCTGCTTTCAAATCCTCACTCACTCTTCTCTTCTGTAGACTAAATAAGCCCAAATCCCTCAGTCTCTCCTCATACGTTACATGCTCCAGCCCCCAAATCATTTTTGTTGACCTCCACTGGACTCTCACCAATGAGTCCACATCCTTTTTATAATGGGGGCCCCAGAATTGGACACAATATCCCAGATGTGGCCTCACAAGTGCCAATAAAGGGGAATAATCACTTCTCTTGATCTGCTGGAAATGCTCCTACTAATGTGCCACAATATGCCATTAGAATTCTTGGCTACAAGGGCAATGTTGATTCATACCCAGCTTCTCATCCACTGTAATCTCCAGGTCTTTTTCTGCAGAGCTGCTGCTTAGCCAGTCAGTCCTCAGCCTGTAACAATGCTTGGGATTCTTACATCCCAAATGCAGGACTCTGCACTTGTCCTTGTTGAACCTCATCAGATTTTTTTTTGGCCCAATCTTCCAATTTGTCTAGGTCACTCTGGACCCTATATCTACCCTCCAGTGTATCTACCACTCCCCCTAGCTTAGTGTCATCTGTGACCTTGCTGAGGGTGCAATCCATCCTCTCATCTAAGTCATTAATAATGATGTGGCAGAACCTTTTCAAGTTTTGCAAAACAAGAAAGAAATAGACACATGAATACTGTAAACTGAACTGGGAGTCATTTTAGTTCATATGTTGAAAAGGTGAGCATTGACAGATGACAATGGCCAATTTTTTGCCTGTTGCATGATGATGCAGGGTGAACCTTTCTGGCACAGCAGCCTCAGGACTTGACTAATGCCAAACCAGAGAATTTGCCAAGCCATGGGAAATTAATGTTGTCTAGCAGCATTTTCAATGTTTCCACTGCTTACTGGGCTCTTAGAAAACATTTAGGGGTCAATTAGAGATAAATTACAGCAGACAACACTGAGATCCAGGACGGGTGGCTGTAAACAAACTTGGTGGGACTGGGAGACATTTGGCCACACCCATGATAAATGGACACATGGCTAACTAAAATCATGCTGGACCACGGATGTTGTCAGAGCAGAGCATGCTGGATTTGAGAGGTTCAACCTGGAATTTCATGGTGTGTACACCACTAACAGTATTATTATATGGTATATGATATTTTAGTATTTTAACTTTTATAGAGGCTGTGATTTGTTTTTTGATATGCTGATTTTTTTAAAAAAATATTTTGTTGCATTTGACAAATATAGAGAATGGGCATTATGACAAAAATAGATGGGATGATGATTGCATGAGCTAAGAGGACTTTAGAATGTGCATTATGAGCCTGACTTGTAGAAAATTCATAGCTATGACTTCAATAAAAAGCAATCTCCTGAAAAACAATTAATAATAATGGCTGCAGTTTCTTGCCCTGGGCTACAAATATTGCTCATAACTAACCATACACTCTCCTCTTCCTCTCCACCCTCTGCATTTTCAGTAGCCTTTGAAGTCTCAGTGCTTAAGAAGTATGTGGATAGGTTAAACAACACACGTTACTTAAGGCTCTGTTTATATTTTTTGATCTCCTAATAATGTTGTATCCATTCAGTTAGATTACCTTTTACATGTGAGCACTACTACAAATGCACACTTTTATGGCTGTCCTTCATCAACCTTATCATTTGAGTTCCAGTGGGGAGAAAAATAAGTGTTGATAATATTTATTGCCTTTAAAAATAAATGTACCATAATCAAGGCCACAAAGGAAAATATCACAAAGACAATGTGCACTAGAGCGTGCCCTTCCTAAGTGTTTTCTTTTAACAGAGAAGTCCATCTTACTCATACTAGTCCATTTAACCATTTCCTGATGCCTTTCCAGGTGGGAGGTCTGGAAGTAGTGTTCTGTGAGGAGTGAAACCTAATTGAGAAACCTTTGTCGCCATTTTGCGCCTCATTACATGAAATTACAGTAAACTTCCAATAATCCGGCACCTTTAGGACCCAGGGGGTGCCGGATTATCAAGTATGCCGGACTATCGGAAGGGGGGGCTATGAGAGGTCTGGGGTGGGAGGGGGATGCCACCCCAGACCTCTCATAGCCCCCCCTTCTGATAGTCCGGCTCTGCCCCAGGCATCCCCGATTCAGCCGCTGCTGGTCAGTTTCAGCAGTGGCTGAATCGGGACGCCTGAGGCAGAGCAGCTGGGGTGCTACCGGGTTGGTCCGTAGCGCCGCCCCTCGGCGCTGCGAGACCAACCCGGCAGCACCCCAGCTGCTCTTGGGGATGCCTGGGACAGAGCAGCTGTGGTGCTGCCGGGTTGGTCCCACAGCGCTGAGGGGCGGGCGCTACCGGACCAGCCTTGCAGCACCCCAGCTGCTCTGCCCCAGGCGTCCCCGATTCAGCCGCTGCTGAAACTGATCAGCGGCTGACTCCAGGAAGCCAGGGCAGAGCTGCTCTGCCCCGGGCTTCCTGGAATCAGCCGCTGGTCAGTTTCAGCAGCAGCTGAATCGGGGCTCTTGGGGCAGAGCAGCTGGGGTGCTGCCAGGTTGGTCCCGTAGCACCGCCCCTCGGCGCTGCGGGACCAACCCGGCAGCACTCCAGCTGCTCTTCCCCAGGTGTCCCCAAGAGCAGCTGGGGTGCTGCCGGGTTGGTCCCGCAGCCCTGAGGAGTGGCGCTACGGGACCAACCCGGCAGCACCCCAGCTGCTCTGCCCCCGGCTTCCCCGATTCAGCTGCTGGTCAGTTTCAGCAGTGGCTGAATCAGGGAAGCAGGGCGCAGAGCAGCTCCAATTATCCGGCAGCCGGAGCACTTCCGGGTTCCTGATGGTGCCGGACCATCAGGAGTGCCGGAGCATTGGATGCCAGACCAATGGAGTTTTACTGTACTTTCAGTTCTGCCCTATGTATCTAATCCAATTGAGAAAGAGAACTTTGTGTCTAATTGATAGAAGGTGTTTTGGAAATATGCCTAAGCCACAGTGCTCCTCTGGATCTGGATTCAAGCTTTCCTTGACTGGGAGTGTTCAATTTAGTGGGTCTTTACTAGATCCTCAGTGTTTGATTTAGAGGTCTTTACAAGACCTGCTAAATTGAATGCTGGAAGATTGATGGTTGCAATGTCGATCTTTGTGGTGTGAAGAGACCCGGTCTGCAGACTCAGATGTGTGTGTCCAATCAGTACTTAAAACATTCAAAGACAGGAATTCCTCAACCTCCCTTGGAAGACTGTTTCAGAGCTCACCTATCTAATAGTTAGAAATTTTTCCCAATATCTAATCTACATCTTCCTTGCTGCAAATTAAGCTCATTACTTTTTGTTGTACCTTCTGCACACTTGGAGGACAATTGATTGCCATCCTGTTTATAACAGTTCTTAACATATTTCAAGACTGGTATGGAGTTCCCCCATTAGTCTTAATAATTTTCCTATATTTCCTTCACACTAGAACAGTTTGCAGCTGTGCCTTAATGTTCCCAGAGCTCTGCTATCACTGCTTTTACATTGCAACTCAAGAGTAAATACCATTGGTCACATTTTTGATCCATCTACTGTAGCTGTAAATGCTGCTCTTGTTCATTTAAATACTTATTTACAGTCAGAAGCAGAAAGTGTGAAATGTACTAAGCTTTCTAATGAAGCACTATTTAGTAAATGGGGCAACCACCCCCTACAAATTGAATTCATCCTGGCTAATATTATTACTACAAATGTGAAAACAAAGAATAATGATTTGCTGCTTCTTCAAAGTGATGCTAATATCTCTGCCACCACAACTAACTGAGAATGTGTACAGGCTTTCCAATGTTTTTGCGACATAGGTACAAAGTGATGTCCTTCCATGTGGATGGCTTGGGAATGTTATTCGCTACATGTTTCAAAGGAGAAAAAAGTGTTTTGTGCTATAACAGTAGCTTTCCAAAACAATTTGTCAATAACTAAGGGTATTTTGCAGGATAACTATGGAAAAACAATAACATTTTATCAAACACATTAGTATCAATGGAATTGTTATGGAAATACTTTTATGCAGCACAGGCAGCTACAGGAGAATTTCTTTGTTAGGGACCAATCCCTTCCCACTAAGGACAATGGAAGTTTTGTTCTTGATTTGAATGGAAGCAGATCCTGGCTTTTTGACTTTGAAGGCAGGACAAAACTCATTAACAGCTGTAAATTGTATATGCAATTGAAATGAAATGGCAATGCTGAGATACACATACTGGGCTGGATCAATTCTTAGCATAGTGCCATTGCTTTGGCACTGTATTATTTGCTTCTCATGAGAATTCTAACTTTCACAGATTTTTAGCAAGAATACTCATCGGAAAACTAGCTTGTAAATTGATTATTTTTATTCATCATGTGTTTTCCTCTTTAAGACTTTCAGTATCTAGTCAAGGCATAAAAAATATACCGTGATACTTATGAGATCTGCCACACCTCAGGCTATGGCTACACTGCCGTTTTTTTTGTGGAAGAGGATATGCAAATCGTGTTCTCATTTGCATATCTCCTTCCAATTTTCTTTGCGGAAGAGGTTTTGCCGCTGAAAAGCCCCATGTAGATGGGGCCATTTGTTAGGAAAAAAACCCTTTTTCACAAGATCCCTTATTCCTCAAAAATTGAGGTTTATAGGAGCTTGTGAAAAAGGGGGGGTTTCCCCGACAAATGGCCCCGTCTACATGGGGCTTTTTAACGGCAAAACCTCTTCCGCAAAAAGAATTGGAAGAAGATATGCAAATGAGAGTGCAATTTGCATATCCTCTTCTGCAAAAAAAATGGCAGTGTAGCCATAGCCTCAGTAATAACAAATACAGACCATCTTAAAGAAACAGTTCCTGAACAAGCCAATCATCCATTAAAGCCATTCAGCCAATACTTATGAATGATTAATATATTTGCAGAAATCAGGATTGGTTCCTAAAGGATTTGCTAATGAAAAATGGCAGTTCAAGTTCTGATCCCACAAACATTTATGCATCCACATGATTTTACTCCTTTGAGCAGCCTTCATTGACTTCTGTGGGGTTACTCCAATTAATAAAATGGTGCATATGCTTAAGTGCTTTTAGGAACACATCCTGCATTAGTAACCAATATTGGGTCAGATTCTGGCAGTCTTACAGAAGTTGTTGAATAGTACCTTACTTTACAATTAGTCCCCTTGATTTCAATGGAACTTTTCAGAGAATAGGGCATTATTTGGTGTGAATAAAAATGGCAGAATTAGGCTCCATATTCACAATGAATACTTCTACTGGCCATACTAATGATCTATTCCATGTTTTTATTCTAACATTGCAGGATGTATTTTTGTTTATACCATTTCCCATTAATTCCCTCAAATCTCTGCAATCATGACAATTAGCAATGATTTTAATTGTGTTTATTCTTTGTGATTTGTAAAATGTGTTTATTCTTTGTGATTCAATGGGTTAAACAACATCTTTGAAGTCAGGGCTGAGCTGTGTCTTTGATCTGTAAAAAAGGGTGGTAAAACAGAGAGAAACCTACCTGTTTTTGTGAGTAATTATTATACATTAATCTGAATTCAAATCTGAAATTTGCATTGCTGCATTAGCACATCAAAGGATTTCAAAACAGGAAGTTATTCTATATTATTTGACATGGATTTTGCTGTTTGAAAGGAACCTGCAGGATTCCTGCACTTAACAAAACCAACTCTTTTGTGTTGTACTGAACAGAGATGGGCCTAAAAACCAGGGATGGGTTTTGGTTTGGAAAGATGAATGCCAAATGTACCCTAGATAACATTTAATTTGAACCACCATGTTTTGAGGTAGTGGCAACTGGAAGCATAATCCAGTGGCGAGGGAAAATACTCATTAGTTCAGATGCCAGGAGCAGGTTAGGTATGTAAGCATTATATTTAGGCTTGTATCTCTGGACACATAAAGGAGAAAATGTTCTTTTGGCCTTGCATTGAAGGCTAACGTAAAACCAGGAGTGGCTCAGACCTGGATCCGAGCATGAATGGGGAGAACAGGAGAGATGATGAAAGGTTTCCTAAATGTTTCTAGCTTTGATCCATTTTTTGCTGAATTTCTTTCTTATTCTGAAGGGATTTCTGTGTAGATAACAATTTTGAGGTAGAGTGAGAGTGAAAAGCTGTCAAATTTTGATCAAATGGGCTGTATCCTAAATGATAAAATGTAATTGGTCACTAGGAGCTTTATGTACTGATTGATATGTGTGTACATCAGTTATTTGCTGTACATTACTTTGTATAACACAGAGGGACAAGAAGAAATGAAGGTGGTCATTCAGAAGCACACGGTCTAGATAGGAACATACTTTGCTGCATCAGATCTGTTCGTTAACTAGCAAGTCATTTTCCTCTTCTTCTGACACCTAGTTCCTGACATACTTCTAAGTTAATTTTAAATTTGTTTGCATTAATGTAATGAACAGGGTTTTGAGTTGGTTCTTGGGGTGGTGGTTGTAGTATCTCATCTTGAATGGGCTCCCGGAAGAGGTCATGTCATGACAGCATTATTCAAAACTGAAGGAACTTTACTGGTTTCTAGTGAAGTTGGGGAATAACTATTTTCTCATTTCTGACATGGAATTATACAATGATACCATAGAAACAGAGGATTTGCCATACAAAATCAGATAAGGAAGTCTGAAATAAAGGTCACTGGGTAAAAATATTTCCATGGACAAGTGTCCCCCCCAGCAAAAATTAAAATATTGAAAATTAAAATACTTGAATTTGGAAATACTGTACAGTGTGCTGTATAAGGTGCAAATACTGTATAGGGTATACAGCATCATAGAATCATAGAATCATGGGGTTGGAAGAGACCTCAGGAGGTCATTGATATAAACCCCCTGCCCAAAGCCAGGGCTTTGTCAAGCCGGAACTTAAAAACCTCTAGTGATGGAGATTCCACCACATCCTTAGGTAACTCATTCTAGTGCTTCACCACCCTCCTAGTAAAATAGTTTTTCCTAATATCCAACCTAGATCTTCACCCACACCGCAACTTGAGACGATAACTCCTCATTCTGTCATCTGTCACCACTGGGAACAGCCAGGCTCCATCCTCTTTGGAACCCCTCTTCAGGTAGTTAAAGGCCCCTCACTCTTCTCTTCTGTAGACTAAACAAGCCCAAATCCTTCAGCCTCTCTTCCTACATCACGTGCTCCAGCCCCGTAATCATTTGTGTTGCCCTCTGATGGACTTTCTCCAATGTGTCCACATCCTTTCTGTAATGGGGTGCTCAGAATTGGATGCAATACTCCAGATGTGGCCTCACCAGAGCCGAATAAAGGGGAATAATCACTCCTATGTATCTGCTGGCAATGCTCCTCCTAATGTTCCCTAATATGCCATTAGCTTTCTTGGCTACAAAGGCATCACTTTCTTTGTGTCCTTAACATTACTGCAAAACTATTTCTACTACATGGTAGGCATAATAATGTGAAAGAATGTTGATTTTTTTTCTTCATCAACATCACTTTTGTTATGTGATATTTTTTTTCCCTGTCAGGAAAAGTGGTTTGTGAAATTGGCTGTTCATAAGATCAGTGTTCATAAAATTGAGGTTGTACTGTATTTAAAAGACTGTAGATGGGAATTTCAAAAGCTTTCAACTTTGGCCTACCCTTCTCCCACTGAGGCTGATGAGACTTTTAACACTGATATAGTCCCCCACAGTATTCTTGCCAGCAAGTTAAAGAAATATGGATTGGACTGTAAGGTGGATAGAAAGCTAGCTAGCTCATTGGGCTCTAAATGTAGTGCTCAATGGCTTGATGTCTGGTTGGCAGTCGATATCAAGTGGAGTGTCCCTAAGGTCAGTTCTGGGGCCAATTTTGTTCAACATCATTAATGACCTGTATGAGGGGATGGATTGCATTCTCAGCAAGTTTGCAGATGACAGTAAACTAGGGGGAGAAGTAAATATGCTGGAGGGTAGGGTTAGGGACCAGAGCGACCTAGACAAATTGGAAGATTGGGCCAAAAGAAATCTGATGAGGTTAAGGACAAGTAGAGAGTTCTGCACCTGGGACAGAAGAATCCCAAGTATTGCCACAGGCTGGGGACCAACTGTCTAAGCTAAGCAGCATTTCTGCAGAAAAGGACTTGAGGATTACCATTGATGAGAAGCTGAATATGAATCAACAGTGTGACTTTGTAGCCAAGAATGCTAATGACATATCGTGGTGCATTAGTAGGAACATTGCCAGCAGATCTAAGGAAGTGATTATTCCCCTTTATTTGGCCACATCTGGAGTATTGCACCTAACTGTGGGGCCCCTATTACAGAAATGATGTGAACACAGTGGAGAGAGTCCAGCGGAGGGCAACAAAAATGATTAGGGAGCTGGAGCACATGACTTATGACGAAAGGCTAAGGGATTTGGGCTTATTTAGTCTACAGAAGAGAAGAGTGAGGGGGGATTTGATAACAGCCTTTAACTACCTGAAGGGGGGTTCCAAAGAGGATGGAACTCGGCTGTTCTCAGTGGTGACAGATGATAGAATGAGGAACAATGGTTTCAACTTGCAGAGGGGGAGGTCGAGATTGGATATTAGGAAAAACTATTTCATTAGGAGGGTGGTGAAGCACTGGAATGGGTTACCTAGGGAGGTGGTGGAATCTCCATCCCTACAGGTTTGTAGGCTTGACAAAGCCCTGGTTGCGATGATTTACTAGGGATTGATCCTGCCTTTAGCACGATTGGAGTACATGACCTCCTAAGGTCTCTTCCAACCCTATGATTCTGTGATATCAATAGCAGCAGAGTTAAACCAGCAATGTGTGCTTTTGAAAATTCATCCTAATCTTAACAATACAAATAGAGGATTTATCTTATTGTTGATGGCAAAAGCTGATGTGTTCTAAGTTAATTCAAGGGGTTAAAAGGAAGGAAATGAAACCAAATCATAAGGACTTGAAATGCCAAATTAAATATTAGCTCTGTGTAGAAGAGACTCCCCCTCCATGCTACAAGGGGAGCTATCTTCTTTTGGAAGATAAATGGCCCCCAGTACTGAACTTGATGGAGGAAAGAAATGGACATACATCATCTTGTTGGAGAGCATGACAATATATTAGGCTAACTCACAATTAATAAAAAGACTAAGACAATGTGTACAGTGTTCCAAAACTCTGTAAATCTGCCAGAATTAAATAAAAGTTCAAAAGAAAATTCCCAATTCATTATTTGAAATTGAGACCATTTTCTTTGTCCTTGTGAATCATGACTTCTTGTGCAGGCTGTTTGCAGTTCTAGATAAATCTATAGATTAAATACTTCAACTTCTTTTTATCAGCTGTCCTGAGAGACTTTTATTATGAAAACTCCAGGGGGGAAAAATGAAACCTTTCCCCACAAAGAACAATCTATTTTTCACTTAGACAATCTTTAACTCATATACAAATTCTGAATGCCTGTGGGAAACAATTATGTTCTTATGGACTAAATAAAACTATGGAGGTAACATCTGGGAAATGTTTGAGAGTATCATGTACAATCATAATATGATAAACATTTGCTTATCTGTTGTGTATATTGAAGATTCTTCCAGAAATGGTTTGATTTTGTAGTTGCTACTCACACATCATTTTCCTTGACTGTAGAAGTCATTTTACCCAAATGAAGAGTTGTCTGTTGGACACTTTGTTACCCCAAGTTTATGCTGATGTCACATTGTTGACTTCAGCTTGTCAATGCAATGGCAAATTCATTATCATGGGAGGTCTTTAAATCAAAATTGAATATCATTCTAAAAGATGTTGCTGCTGAACCATAAGTTACAGAGTTCAATAGTGTACTGTGATGTCATAATTTTAAGAGCTATGATAGAGATTTTTCCTTCCCTTCCTACCTAACATCCCCTGTCCCACTCAAGAAAAAAATAACCCAGCCTCACTGAAGTACACAGATGCCAATATTCCCATTGTAACAGAAGACTGTTTAATCAAATACTTAAAAACAATGAATGGTTTTGCAGCATCTTAGAGACTAACAAAAATATAGATGGTATCATGAGCTTTCATGGCCATAATCCACTTCTTCATATCTTCCAAAAAAACTTCTTCTGAAAGAGAGCATCCACACTGCCAAAGCACATCGAAAAAACGATCTGCTTTTTTGACAGAAAGCATCCACACTGAATGGACGCTGTCTCGCATGTAAGCTGTGATTACTATGGGCAGAGTGGCCACCAGGAAACCTGTGCTTTTTCCTCTTTCCTCTCCTGTCAAAAGAACTCCCTCTTACACATCCATACACACCTTTTTCCGAAAGAGCTCTTTTGTAGAAAGCGATATACCAATGTCAGAAAAACCCCTCTGTTCTTTCAATTTTTTTTCAAAAGTACGTGATTGCAGAGTGGACGTAATTGAAGTTTTTTCAGAAAAATGGCCGTTTTTCCGGAAAAAACTCTATAGTGTAGACCTACCCTCTAAGGTGCTGCAGGACCATTCATTGTTTTTTTTAAGTTTTTTCAGTTACAGACTAACGCAGCCGCTCCTCTGAAACTTTTAACCAAATATTGCTCAGGATTTCTACTCCCATATTTTAATGTGAATTTCAGTCTGAGTAAAGTGAACATGAGGTTTTTCGCCACAGAAAGTAACTGAAAACAAACATGAAAGATTGTGGGGAAGCATCATGAAGCTTTCAAGACATTTCTCGTAGATTCATTTCTACAATGGCTTACCAGAATGGAACGGTTGTTCTGGGAGAGAGTCAGCAACAGTGAGGCTTTCTATGACAGTCCATTCCATGTGATTGCAAAATGTGGTCAGAGATTTCAGCAAACCCTGTACTGCATGAGTTGTGAGCCTTAGGAACCCTCTCTATTGCAAGGGGGCCCACTTGTTCAGTTCTGGCTCCTCTTTGCTCTCAAAGAAATTTCATCTAATGATGGCACATTAATTTTATTTCACATAGGGTTAGAGATGATGAGTCCAGCAGGCACCACTTGTGATTATGGAGTTTGACCTCCTGTATAACATAGGTCATAGGACTTCCCTGAATTAATTATTTCTGTTTACAGTCTTGCACTGGTATCTTAAATTTACTACAGCAAGTTTTCTGTCCAAGGCCTGTAGAAATGCACATGATTTTGATAGTAGACTAGCATGTATTCTTCTTTTTTTGGCTCCCACCTCTTTGTCCTCAATGCACCAGCCACTTTTACTGGAGTATGTGACCTGATGACCACGAATGTGCTAACAATTCACAAATCTACCTCTGTTCACTGGCTCTTTCTTTCTGGACTTAACTCTTTCAACACTGAATTATAATTCATAATGACAATAAATACTATTAAATCATAATGAAATAGAGTGTTAGGACAGATATTCAGGCCTGCCTGTAAATGCCTGTACTTTAAGAATTTTGGTGTATTTTTACCATTTTGCTAATTACATGGGTAGAAAAACAAAGACTCAAAATCTCAATCTAACTGTATATGATAACATGAGGCCTCGTTCTTAAGTTAAGGCTTTTGGCTGAACAGCAGGGGCAGCCATAACCTGGGGACTGTATGGTCATGTTCTGACACATTCCAGATCAGTCACATTACAATAAGACAATCTGGGGCTGTTAGAAAAGCAATCTAATCTGTCACTTCCAAATAAAGGGATGAGCCTCAGTGATTTAATGAAAACAGGTTGATAGCTTTCTATCTGGCAAGGACAATAGTTGGGGTTGTGAAATTCTCATTTCTTTATTGTTTTGTCACTAGGCTCCTCCACTTCTCTATTGTTTATCTATATGGTCTCTGTCTGTTTCTTCAATTGTTTGTCTGCTGTATAATTAATTTTTCTGGGCGTAAACCAATTAAGCTGGTGGGATATAATTGGTTAAATAATCATGTTACAGTATGTTAGGATTGGTTAGTTAAATTTCATTATAATGACTGGTTAAGGTGCTGCTGAAAATATTACAGTGAAAGCTTTGTTATCCAGCACTTTGTTAAGTGGAAAACTTTGTTAACTGGAATTGTGGCAATGCCAGATGACATCATCAGCAGGTGCCTCCTTTCTTCTCAGCCTGCCTCGAGCTGCCTAGCCATTTTCTTGAATCTCTGGCACATTCAATTAACCGGCTGCACATTATATTTTGTTCTATGTTGAATTAGTCCCACTTCCATTAGCATAATGATTTGAAGATAATTTATTTTCCTAGTGTCAGTATGATCCAGCAAGATACCTGAGATCTGACATTTTTTACATCTCATCTCAGTAAGAGACTTCATACAAGTTATTTTTTCACTTATGGCATAAAAGCGAATGGATTTCTGCTTTGCATATGCTCATTCTATTTGCAGTCATGCACCCTTCAAAATTTTGTAGATTTAACTTAGTAATGTACAGCCAAAACCAAGATGGTATTATTAGATTTAGCATTGTCTATTCTCTAAGTCTGTATACACAGAACTTTTAAAATACATTCTACATCTAAAAATGAGTAGTCCTGTGGCACCTACTTCTGAAGAAGCAGGTCTTGTCCATGAAAACTCATAATACTATATATATTTTGGTTAGTCTTGTAGGTGCCACAGGACTACTCCTTGTTTTTAAAATGACAGACCAACACGGCTACCCCATTGAAACCATTCTACATCTAGTTACATATATAAGCTATTTCAGTTATTTATATGAGTGACTCACTGCATCTAGCTTCCTATTTCTGACAAGATAGTTTAATACCATGGGCCTAGCACCAGAATTAGGGCTTCTATACTTGCAGTTTAGATTCCTACTCAGGCTATGTCTTCACTAAATGGAAGATAGATGCTGCGACTATCGATCTTCCAAAGTTTGATTTAGTAGAGTTTAGTGAAGAGTCCTTAAATTGAATCCAGAGGGTGCTCTCATCAGCATCTGGTACCCCTGCTTCTGTGAGGAGTAAGAGAAACCAACAGGAGTGTTGGCTCCATTGGCTTCCCTCTGTGCGAATGGTGGGGAAACTTGAAACAAAGCATGTTGACTCCAGCTACATAATTAACGTAGTTGGAGTTGCATATCTTGATTCAACATTCCCTTTTAGTGTAGACATGGCCTCAGTTACTTTTGGATACAATGGATTTGGTATTAGCCTCTGACTAAGGTTTCAAGAGAAGGTTTCTCTCTGTTAGCCACATCATCATTACATCATGGATCTGGGAGTCAGCTACATTTATCAAGGGGCTTTAACTTTAGGCTTTTAAACATATTTAAAGCTTCAGTGTGAACAACAGATCATTTATCCTCAATGCTATTAAAAACAGAATATTATTATAAGGCAATTTATGGGATTTGCTCATTTCTTACAACTATGAGTCCAACAGACTATGAGCAAATATCCCTGTGTCTAATGGGACTCAAGTCCATGATAAGACCTCTTCATTTACATGGCACACCAGGATAGTAGGCTGATCATGCTGGAAAAGTTTCAGGTACATTCTAGCATGGACACTTTTTGTGAGTTAAACCCAGAAGTAAATAATGTAATCAGTACACCAAATTTAATATCTACCTTCATGTTTTCACCCCCCAATGGATCACTACCTTGTCACAGTTGGGGGGCTTGTGTGTCTCAGTGACCCCTAGAGCTATGTCGGCGGCAGCCTAGTGCTGCTGTTAGGATCATCCATGCTGGACAGGTCGAAGGGTAGAGACCAGACTAAGTGTGATTCACTGGTCCTCCAGGTTGGGGGTTCGGCTCAGGGCTAAGAACCCTGACCTAGAAAACAAATTATGTTACGGAAACAGCAATGAAGAATTCTCCTACAACTTTGTGTGATGGCCTTCCTAAATGAATTACAGCTGGGACACACTGGAGAAAATGGCCAAAGACAGACAAAAATGGAGAACCTTCGTTGCTGCCCTATATGGCAGTGGGCGTAATCGGTATTAACTTCATATTTTCAGCTTGTCACATAATTGTGCATTGACCAACAGATACATGTATTTTGAATCCTAATTATGGGGAAGTAAAGCTTTTGGGATCAAAATAAAGGACAGCTGGGGCTATTGGCAAGAAAAGCCAGGTGTGGGATTTTGGCACCTGGAAGGGAACTGAAGCATTTAGAGAGAGGACTTTCATGTCCCTTCATGCACAGGAACAGCAGTGACTTGAAATTTTAGAGGGGTTTGAATTCTTTGTTCCACAACTTAGCCACCATTTCCCACATCCGGCTGCCCCAATGCCTGCAACTCCAGTATCTTAGGAAGCAGAAGTGCACTAAGTCAACAATTCTGCTAAAAATGAAGTGCAAGGAAAAGGCACTGGCATGGAAAGGTGATGTCATGTGGTTTCAGAGTCAGCACCCCAGAAGTCCGCTAAGAGTTCACACCTCTCTAACCTTTTTCATATCTATGCAGAGAATTGATCTACATTTCCAGAGTAAGGTACGTAGGTCCTGAATTACAGATGTGCCATGTTTTTGGAGTTCCCCCAACTTCAAAAGAAAGCGATGATATATTTAACTGAAGAAAGTCACAGAGAGCTGCAAAATATTCAGGGCACAATATCCCACCAATGTCTTGTGCCTTGAGACAGTCAGAAAGTGATAGTACATTTTCATGAAACAATGTTGAAATTAAAAAAAAAAATCAACCGGTTCTAGCTGTAACATTTGCCTTAGAAGAATGAAATCATGCTGAGTTGGAGCTCAACACAGCGGGAGAGTGTGAGCCTGTATATTACTAGTCTCAGTTTCAAAGACTGAATTCGAATTTTTTCCTGCCTGAAGATGTGTAGGGTACAAGACAAAACAAACAAGGCCCAACCTTATGTAACCAGTCACACTTGGACTTTCCTATTGAAAACATTATTTAAACTAAAGGACTTAGGGAGAAATCGTGGTACCATTGAAGTGAATGGCAAGGTTATCACTGGCTTCTGTTTACCCAGGATTTCACTCTAACCTTGCAAATTGGCCACTCTAGAAGAACCATTATTGTCAGTTGACCACTAGAGGGTGACAATAGTCCATGTACCCTTAGCCTGGATTACACTTATACCTAAGATCCTGTATTTAAACTGCTAAAGCTTCCTTCATGTTCAGAATTACTATTGAGGGGCCTTTTAAAGGAGGTGGAAGGAAGAGTCAATAAACATGGACCATAGATGTGGTTGATAGCCCTCCACATTCAAGAAAACATGAGAGAAGTCAACATTACATAGAGCATGTCATTCTGTTTCCATGCTATAACAGAAAGAATGAACTTTATCTAACTTTCCAGAAGGTACAGTACCCAGAGACAATGTGAAAGAGGTTTAAGTTAGTGTGCTATCTAAAAGGAAGTACTGGTCATACTTCTCATCCATTGGAAAAGAGACTGAAAGAGACTGAAATCCAGGACCTCTATGGTGGCATTCTCGGAAATGCTTCCAGTACCACGTGCAGGGCCAGGTAGGCAGGCAGAGCTTCAGAGACTCAATGCGTGGATAAGACGATGGTGTAGGGAGGAGGGGATTAGATTTATTAGGAACTGGGGACACTTTTGGGATAGGGGGAGCCTATACAGGAAGGATGGGCTCCACCTAAACCAAGGTGGAACCAGACTGCTGGCACTAAAGATTAAAAAGGCCGTAGAGCAGTTTTTAAACTAAGAGAGGGGGAAAGCCAATTGGTGCGGAGAAGCACGTAAATCGGATGGAGACTTCTCTTAGAGGAGAATCAATTGACAGAGATTCTCTAGGCTGTAGTCAGAAAGAGAGGAGGGGAGAGGACAAACCATGGGCCAGAACAGACAAACAACCGCATATAAAGGAATCCAATGCATCAGGGAAGGGCAGACAAATAAACAGTGGCAATTTTTTAAAGTGCTTCTACACAGATGCTAGGAGTCTGACTAATAAGATGGGTGAACTAAAGTACCTCATATTAAAGGAGGAGATTGACATAATAGGCATCACTGAAACCTGGTGGAATGAGGGAATCTGTGGGGCGCAATCATACCGGGATATAAAATATATCGGAAGGATAGAGCAGGCCATGTGGGTGGTGGAGTGGCACCGTATGTGAAAGATAATGTAGAATCAAATGAAATAAAAATCTTAAATGAATCAACATGTTCAACAGAATCACTATGGATAGTAATTCCATGCTCCAATAATAAGAATTTAGCAGTAGAGATATATTATCGACCACCTGACCAGGACAGTGATACTGACATTGAAATGCTGAGGGAGATTAGAGAGGCTACCAAAATAAAGAACTCTATAATAATGGGGGATTAAATTATCCCCATATTGACTGGGTACATGTCACCTCAGGAAGAAAAGCAGAGATAAAATTTCTCAATGGCTTAAATGACTGCTTCTTGGAGCAGCTGGTACAGGAACCCACAAGAGGAGAGGCAATTCTCGATTTAGTCCTGAGTGGAGCGCAGGATCAGATCCAGGAGATAACCATTACAGGTCCGCTTGGGAATAGTGACCATAATATAATAACATTTAACATTCCTGTGGTGGGAAGAACACTTCAGCAGTCCAGCACTCTGGCATTTAATTTCAAAAAGGGGAATTACACAAAAATGAGGAGCTTAGTTAAACAGAAATTAAAAGGCACAGTGACTAGAGCCAAATCCCTGCAAGCTGCATGGAAACTTTTTAAAGACACCATAATAGAGGCCCAACTTAAATGTATACCCCAAATTAAAAAACATAGTAAAAGATCTAAAAAAGAGTCATCGTGGCTTAACCACAATGTAAAAGAAGCAGTGAGGGACAAAAAGGCATCTTTCAAGAAGTGGAAGTCCAATCCTAGTGAGATAAATAGAAAGAAACATAAACACTGTCAAATCAAGTATAAAAATGTAATAAGAAAAGCAAAAAAAGATTGTGAGGAACAGCTAGCCAAAAACTCAAAAAGAAATAGCAAAATGTTTTTTAAGTACATTAGAAGCAGGAAGTCTGCTAAAAAACCAGTGGGTCCCCTAGACGATTGAGATATAAAAGGAGCAATCGAGGACGATAAAGCCATTGCAGATAAACTAAATGATTTCTTTGCTTCAGTCTTCACGGCTGAGGACGGCTGAGGACCAAATCTGCACCGTCCTTTGTGGGTGATGAATCTGAGGAGCTGTCCTGGATTGAAGTGTCATTAGAGGAGGTTTTGGAACAAATAGAAAAACTTAACGTTAACAAATCACCGGGACCAGATGGCATTCATCCAAGGGTTCTAAAAGAACTCAAATGGGAAATTGCTGAACTATTATCTGTGGTTTGTAACCTATCCTTTAAATCAGCTTCCGTATCTAATGACTGGAAGGTAGCTAACGTGACACCAATATTTAAAAAGGGCTCTAGAGGCGATCCTGGCAATTACAGACTGGTAAGTCTAACTTCAGTACCGGGCAAATTAGTCAAAACAATAGTAAAGAATAAAATTGTGAGGCATGTAGAAGAACATCATTTGTTGGACAAAAGTCAACATGGTATCTGTAAAGGGAAATCATGTCTTACTAATCTATTAGGGTATGTCTATACTGCCACCCTAGTTCGAACTAGGGTGGCTAATGTAGATTCGAACTTGCAAATGAAGCCGGGATTAAAATATCCCGGGCTTTATTTACGCCAGCGCCGCCATTTTTAAATGCCCTAGTTGAACTACCGCTACTCCTCCGCAATGAGGAGTAACGGTAGTTCGAATTAGAGCTTTAATTCGAACTACCGTTAGCCCTGCCGCAATGCAGCTGGCAGGGAGTTCGAACTACCGGCATTTAAAAATGGCGGCGCTGAACATAAATAAAGCCCGGGATATTTTAATCCCGGGCTTCATTTGCAAGTTCGAATGGCTACATTAGCCACCCTAGATCGAACTAGGGTGGATAGTGTAGACATACCCTTAGAGTTCTTAGAAGGGGTTAATAAACATGCAGACAAGGGGGATCCAGTAGATATAGTATACTTAGATTTTCAGAAAGCCTTTGACAAGGTCCCTCACCAAAGGCTCTTGTGTAAATTACATGGTCATGGGATAAGAGGGAAGGTCCTTTCATGGATTGAGAACTGGTTAAAAGACAGGAAACAAAAGGTAGGAATAAATGGTAAATTTTCAGAATGGAGAGGGGTAACTAGTGATGTCACCCAAGGGTCAGTCCTGGAACCAATCCTGTTTAACTTATTCATAAATGATGTGGAGAAAGGGGTAAGCAGTGAGGTGGTAAAGTTTGTGGATGATACTAAACTGTCTAAGATAGTCAAGACAGAAGCAGACTGTGAAGAACTTCAAGAAGATCTCACCAAACTGAGTGACTGGGCAACAAAATGGCAAATGAAATTTAATGTGGATAAGTGTAAAGTAATGCACATTGGAAAAAATAACCCCAACTATACATACAGTATGATGGGGGCTAATTTGACTACGACAAATCAGGAAAGAGATCTTGGCGTTATCGTGGATAGTTCTCTGAAAACTTCCACACAGTGTGCAGCAGCGGTCAAAAAGGCAAATAGGATATTAGGAATTATTAAGAAAGGGATAGAAAATAAGACCCAGAATATCTTACTGCCCCTGTATAAAACTATGGTACGCCCACATCTTGAATACTGTGTACAGATGTGGTCTCACCTCAAAAAAGATATTTTGGCCTTGGAAAGGGTTCAGGAAAGGGCAACTAAAATGATTAGGGGTTTGGAATGGGTCCCATATGAAGAGAGGCAAAAGCGACTGGGACTTTTCTGTTTAGAAAAGAGGAGACTGAGGGGGGATATGATAGAGGTATATAAAATCATGAGTGGTGTGAAGAGGGTGAATAAAGAAAAGTTATTTCTTAGTTCCCATAATAGAAGAAGTAGAGGACACCAAATGAAATTAATGGGTAGCAGGTTTAAAACTAATAAAAGAAAGTTCTTCTTCACACAGCGCGTAGACAACCTGTGGAACTCCTTGCCAGAGGAGGCTGTGAAGGCTAGGACTATAACAGAGTTTAAAGAGAACCTAGATAATTTCATGGAGGTTAGGTCCATAAAAGGCTATTAGCCAGGGGATAGAAATGGTGTCCCTGGCCTCTGTTTGTCAGAGGCTGGAGAAGGATGGCAGGAGACAAATCGCTTGATAATTGTCTTCGGTCCACCCCCTCTGGGGCACCTGGTGCTGGCCACTATTGGCAGACAGGCTACTGGGCTAGATGGACCTTTGGTCTGACCCAGTACGGCCATTCTTATGTTCTTATTGTAACCCCTAGATGCTGAGTCAGTCCAAAGAACATCCTGGCTTTGGCTATTCTGCTGTATCCTTCTTCATTCAAATTGAAGAAACAAAAGAGCATATATTCACATCAACACATGTTAATAGCTGTTCAAATATGAGATGTGCAACTATTAGATTCATTAGTACTGATATTTACAGGTGATACTTTCTGTGTGCGAGTTTGCTAATGGTTCAACCCTGCAAAATGACCTCAATAGGATTTGAGGCTCTCTGCATTCTGCAGGTGGTGCTCAGCTCTACAGCCATCATGGCCAGGTTTCATGGCCAGGCCCTGAATAATGAGCTCATTTCCTTTAGGTATAGTATTGGGAACAGAGCTATGACAATCTGCCAGTCTGTACTTTGAAAGCAGTCATGTTTGTTGCAGTGTGGAACTCTGTGTATCAAATAAGAGATTTTAGTCACTAATAAGGGTCTTTAATTTTTGCAAAATTATTGAAGCAAGGATGCAAATATTATTTGCAACTCAATTACTTTGTTATTGACTAGAACATAATTCTATTTGGAAAGGATGTTATGGTCCTGCCAGATCCATATTTTCTGACCTTGTAATATCATTTCTGCACATGAGATGCAGTATTTCTGAAAATTAAATTAAGACATTGGAGACATAGCTGAAGCTATCAAAAAAAACCTAGGCCCAAATGCCTCTATATTTGGAATTACTCAATTTAAAAAAAAATTCTAGGGATACCTGAGATATCTTTAATTCTAACCTATAATCCAGATACCAATTTCTTGAGGAGAGTAATTTTAAAGTGTGGTTCTACTCAGAAAAATCCCTCCATAAAAATGGCATTGTGAGGATCCATCCTTATTGTAATTCATTAATTTCCATATCAAACATGCTCAGTTTTGCAAGTTAAAAGATGTTTGTTTTCAGGTGTCCAAATAGCAACCTTGTGGACTTTTCCTAAGATCTGAGAGTCAAGCTGGGCACTTTCTATACTATTAATTATCCCCAGTAATATATGTGTGCAGGCCAAATTATGGAGGTTTTAGGGGCACTTTTGAAAAAACCCTCGCAATATTTCTGGAGTTAGTTATGCTGCTGCTTGCATGGGTTATGGGCAGATTCATTGGGTAGAAAGGTGAGATTTTTGAATAGTCGAAGTTCAGATGAGACCACCCCTGAAGGAGAAAGGATAGGCTATTATCCACACTCATTCTATCTGTGGACTTTCTACAGAGATTGCTACCTTGTGTTAGTATTGACGGAGGTTTTTGCCCATTAACATGGACCCAAGACTATTATTAGTAATAATATAGATCACATATATGTATTACTGATTTCACATGGGCTACCAAACATCATTCTCATTCATTTCTGACTAAAACTGGAATTGGATTTGTAGGGGAAAAGGCATTGTATCCTGTTTCTGTACTCCTCAGTCATGCCTTGCTTTAATTGTAGTATACTTATTTGGCTACTTCTATTGCGATGTCATATATTGTCATATATGAAAAACATGACAATGGAATGACGCTAATGAAAACAAAAATGCATGTAATCACAAGCATATGATAAGAGGGCCAACACCAATTGGTTTTGTCTCTGGTGGTATGGTATATTATGCAGCAATGATTTTCTAGGGCAACATTTCTCTCTTCCAAAACATGTTTATCCATTCTTGTGCTTTTATGTAACTAGAAATAATATCTGTGTTTCTCAAATGGATGTGTTCTAATTAATTAATTAATTTCTAATATTTAATTAAACATTTGTGCATATCTTGGTTAAAATGGTGAGTAGATCAATTAAATTTTTGATCATATCCTTTAAAATTAAATATCCATTTACACATAACATAAAACACAGCTCAGATATTTATCCAAGCAGAATTACAGGAAGGAAGGATGGGGCTTGGTGTTAAAGCACTGGCCTCAAACTCAAGACATCAGGACTCAGTTCCCAGCTTTACCACAGACATCCTATGTGTGCATGGACAAATCGCTTCATGGCCCTATACCTCTGTTTCCTACCTGAAAAAAAAATGGAGAGTAGTTCTTATCTTCCATCCTTTGTCTTGCCTATTTAGAACTAGCAGAAATACGCAGTGTTGCCTGGGGAAAATATAGTAAAAGGTGTGATGAACGAACTACGTCAATTACATTAACATAGCATATTTTATTGGAAATATTTTTCTCTGATATATTACTTTAAGAAATTAACATAGCTACTGATGTGCTTACAAAATGACAAATCCCATAGGGTCTCTTTTCTCAATCCCCACAAATCAGGAAGGCCCATCTTCCCTGAAAGACCCTGTGCAAACCAATGCCTGCAGCCTCCTTGCTGGAAGCCCTGAGAAATGGAGGGGATGTCTCCTGGGCTCTGCAGCAGCAGCAAATAACTGCTCTCCAAGTAGCCACTCCCCGAGTGCCTTCAGTGCACGCTCCATGGGGCAACCTGAATGGACTTCCTAGCGGCAGCTGGACCGGTTGCGTTGATCAGACAAAGCGAAACACCTTCAGACCAGGTGCAATTAGTGATAGCTAGATGATCAGAACAAGCAGCACCTGAACGTGCCTGTTCTAATGAAATTAGGCTGTTCTGAGTGTACCGTGTCCTCCTCAGGCTCCATGGTGCTCAAAACCACGGTCCTCCTACCCACCTCCTCTTTGTACTGTGAGCTGAATCCTGCAAAGTGCATAATGCCCGTGGCACTTGCTGATAACTCACACAGCCTTGCCAGGAGAACGCATGCAGCCCAAAGGAGGGCAAGTGGTGGGATGGCTCGTTTGGGTGTGGGGGGGAGGGAAGCAACTTTAATTTCCAGAAGGGGTTCAGTCGGAGCCTGGCTGCGTGAAGATGTTGAGAGGCTGTGATAGCTAGAGGCTTCTCCCAGCCACAATTAGGAAGGCTAGACCCCAGCTAGCATCAGCCACATTTGGGTCTGTCCTGGAGACCTGCTGGTGCCCTAGTATAGGGGAGGTTGCTGATTCTCTGCCCCACTGCAGCCTCTCCCCCATGGGCTTTCCCTTGATGGTGCTGCAGGTGCCCACACACTTTATCCTCTAGGATCTTGTAGTTGCAATTTATGTGACACACTTAACAGAAGAGTCCAGCAAATGCCTATGATCAGGCGCTACTAAAAGCTAATTATCAGTGGGCCCAACTGGGGATCTGGAGGAACCGGGGGAACCAATTTCGAGATATAACCAATCCAATTATTTAAGTTAGGAAATTAGTAGTATCCGTGCAAAATTTGGTGTTTCTAGCTCTTACCATTTTGGAGATCTTTCAGAATTATCAGTGTGCCCAATTGGGGCTCTGGGGAAACTGGGGGAACCAATTTTGAGATATAACCAATCCAGTTATTTAAGTTAGGAAATGAGTAGTATCCATGCAAAATGTGGTGTTTCTAGCTCTTACCGTTTCAGAGCTCTTTCGGGACAAACAAGCAAACAAACAAACTTTCAGAAATATTTATAAGAAGATGAGAGCTGTTCAAGCAGGGAGTGCCTTTAATCATATTTTTTGTTGTAGAGGTTTGACCTCCCTGGTCCAGCACCCTCAGGATGTGACCGGTCCCTGATGAGGGATTTTACTGGACCAGGGGAGGTCATTTCTGCCCCCCCTTGCCACCAGCCCCCTCAGCCAGGACTTGGCTGTCAGCCTCCTGGACACACACAGGGCTCCTCCCCCCACTGGCTAGTCCTACTGCTGGGCTCCTGATTTCACTGCTGGGCAGCAGTCGCACTGCCAGTATTCTGGCCCCACCACTGGACAGCTCTGCTGCTGGCTGCAGCCCTGCCACTGGGCATCCCCGCTGTTGGTTTCCCAGCCCCGCCAAGCAGCTCCACAGCCCTGCTACTGGGGTTCTGGCCCTGCTGCCTGGCTCCAGCCCCACCACAGGGCAGCCCCACTACTGGGCTCCTGCCCCACTCCAGGGTTCTCAGCCACCAGCCCATCACTGGGATTCTCCGGTCCTGGAACATATTCCTGGACCAGAGAGTCCCTGTTCAGAGAGGTTCAGCCTGTACAACACCTAGCACATGACAGATAGGCCCTGTAAACGCTACTGCATAATTGATAGAACAGAATGACACTGTTATTTTGTGCAAATTCTATGTGCCTATTAGACATGAACATTAAGAGGAGAAGCAAGTCAACAGTGGTGGATAAAGGCATGAAAAAGCTTTTGTTTCTGTCATGATACATGGAACATAACTGTCTTAAACAGAAGGTGAACAAAAGAGCTATGATGACAGAGGCAAACAAATGGAATTCTACACAAATCAAGTTCAAGCTGTGTCTGGGTTATTTACCAGGGGCTTCATCCGGTCTGTAATTAATGTGAAGTTTCAGTAACACTAACTGATATAAGCAAAAAAAAAAAATGTGAGTTTGAATTTCTGATTCTTCCTCTTTTACTTTCCTCTTTGGTATTTTTATTCTCTATTGTATCACTACTTTTTTCCATAGGAATTAGAAAAAATAGTGGAGAGAATGAATTTGTTTAAATTATCTGTGATTCTGCAAAAATGCAGAGAACAAGAAGGAAGGGTAACTCAGGTAAAAGTTCTCAGAAACATCCAGAAAGAGGTTTTGACATGCTCAGTAGCTTTTCTTGAAAGTATAGGGAAAGCAGTTTTGCCTGGCTTGCATATTCAAAGCCTGGGAGCTGAGCCAATTACTGCTGAAGGATAGCAAAATTAATAAAAGTTATTGAGAGGTCTGTGGATTCAGTTGATTTATGGAAGAGTAGAAGAGGTGTCTGCTGTCAGGGTGGGTCTCAATACCTGGGACTCTGACTATAGGCTATTGATTTCTTATCTGCCGCAACTCATGTTTAGAGCTGAAAGTTTCTGGTTCAGTCCCAAGTATCAGCTCTTGCATAAGTGGGGGTTTGTCTATAATTCAGATGTGCAGGTTTCATCTCTCCCTGAACCAGAAATCTAACTTTCAGTACATAGATGGCCATTAGTATCTGAGCACCTCACGATCTTGCTAATTCTCACAACATTCCTGAAAGATAAAGAGAGGCTACTATCCCCCTTTACAGATGGGAAACTAAGACACAGAGGGTGCGTCTACACTGCATTGCACTGCACCCTTAGCTAAACCCTTAGCTTGTGTTAATTTCAGAATAGCTTATTTCAAAATTTGGCACCATCTACATAGTGCCAAAGTTCAAAATAGAGCACTATTCCAAAACATCCCTTAATCCAGAAGTACCAAAATAGCGCCACTGTCTAGATGCACCCAGATAGGCTAAGTGACTTAAGCAAGGCTAGACAGAAGAGCAGGGAATTGAACACAGGTCTCCTGAGTACTAGTTTTGGGCCCCTATCAATGGACCACCCTTTGTGAAAGGACTGTGCCCCCACCCTGAAACTCCATAGAAAATTTAGTTCTGTACCTCGACTTGTGGCAACTCACATGTCTGCTCTGGCGGTCCTTGGTTCAGTCCCCTGTGCCTTAGTTACAATCTATACACTGGAAAATCCTGTGCACCTGTTGTACAAGCAGAGCTGAGTGCCCCTTTGCAGACAGAAAAATGGAGTTTGCACAATGCTGGCTTGTCATAAGTAAAATCAAACAAGACCTTACCTGCAAAAAAAGAAGCAGACTGGCACAAGATGTTACTTTTCCTTCAGAACAGTGTCTTTATTTGAACTAACAATAGCATGTTAGATGTGGCTTCTTGGTTCTAGAGAGAGAAAATAATGAGTCGAGTTTGATCTCTCATGGACACAGCACTGCAAAAATCACCTGATAAGCTCACTATAAATAATCTGCCCCACTTATCAATCAGCATGAAGCAGGCCTGGTATGTTGCCTTTGCTTCATTGGCTCTCCACCAAAAAGTGACTGTATGCCTCTTGTTTGTGGGAACTGAGTCTTCATTCCCTCATTTTAGCACATCACATTGTCCCTGTAATGAGGTGATGGTTATTAAATGATGTGGCATTCTAGGGAGCCAAGATGACTTCTACCTGATGAAATATTTAAACAGAGACACTTTTATTTTCATCTAGTAACCCATACAAACAGTTTATGTGGTTGTTTTCTCCTCTGAATTGAGGGAGGATAAATTCATTTGGTGAGTGAAATCTCATTCGTTTTGTCTCCCACTCCAAGCCTTCTGTGAAAGTTCAGGGAAAATTCCTGACTAAGAATGACAGATCATCCTTATTATTGCCAGATATAGTGAGCTCCCACCTTTGCAAACAAAAATGTGAGCACCTGGGTTAATCTCTTGCTTTCTCCCAATGCAAGAAAAAAACCCCACTCCCCTTCTATAACCCTCCCCCCTCACCAGAATTTGGAAATTAGTCTAACCTGTCTATCTCATGGTATCTGACAACTTCTAAAGAGGAACTTCTAATCTATCTGTCTAGTAGGTAATAAACAGCCACCAAGAGAGTCTTCTCATCAGTTGCTGGAGGTCTCAGTGGGATGAAAGGGAAACATAGAGATTGGGTGTGTGCAAGTGGAATCATGAGATGCTGGAATGAGGCTGGACACTACAGTTGCAAATGGTAGTTCATTCGCATTCTCAGATGGCAATCTTTTCAGGTAAGTTTCTATGGCACCTAGCACAATGGAGCTCCAATCTTGCTAAGGGCTTCTAAGAGTTATTAAGAGTGTTAGATGGTGGGTTATTAATATTGCCATGAAAGTCAAGCAAAAAGGGTAGTAACTGATCTCTTGATATGAAACTATATTGTATTGTGCTATTGCCAGTAATAAAGTAGCTAGTGAAATGAAAGAGGAAACAAAAGGCTTTGATTGATTTAGTCACTGATCCTACAAACTGCTCCATGTAGATGGAGACTTGAACCCACATGAAGCCTCCTTAATTTAATGGGGCCCCAGATGGCATTAACACAGAACAGTTTACAGGACTGGGAATTGTAGATTCTGTTGGCTTGAGAATTCTCTGGCCAAGTTTCATTCTGGGGTATAGCTAGTGCTAAACTTTTAATAGAAAAAACTGGCTTGCTCTAACTATAGCCATGTGACCTCCATTACTCTGAACGTTCTTTTATCCATCTCCTCTTAGAAAGTAAGAACAAATGTTTCAAATCACCCCCATTATACTCAGCCACCAGGTGTATGAAACCAAAATGTTCCTCTCCAGTGTGCTTCTAAATCACATCTTTATTGTTTAAAAAATAATGCTAGCAAACTAGAAGTCTGAGCCCAATATGGTGGTTGATTGAGCTGAGAAATGCTTTATTTTTCTTATAATAAGATCTCAAAACTAATATAAGCCTTGGCCTTGCATAGAGGTGTAATAGTAAAAAGCTTGTCTTCTCAAATTATAGAATTTTCTTATTAAAGTTAAAGCCCCTGGGGAAATTTAAAAGTTTCCTTTCGGCTCACTGTATTTTAAACACGTCTCTTTGGACCTACAGCACCGGCCACCTCATACCTTCCCCGGTAATGATAAAATGTATCTAGGATGGCAGAAGTCCAGCCAATGGCACTGACAAAATAAAGACACGATAAGACTATTGGGTAAGATGTAATTGTATGGGATGGTAAAAATGCTAAAATATTGATGGCCCAGACCCTTAGTTGGTGTAAATTAGAGAGACTGTATTGACTTTGATGTCATGGTGATTTACACCAGTCAAGGATCTGGCCCTGTTTACTTTTTCTTTTTTCTGCCTTATAGGAAATTAGTTTGCAGATTTTGTCTGAGAAGATGGAGAAGAATTCAATTCACAAGATAAATGAAGAGTGGGTAAACAAGGGAGAAAGAAAGCAATACTTAAAAAAAAATCATTATTCAAAACTTAAAGCTAGCTCCACACCAATTATTATTATCCAAGTAAATTTCCAGAGGTTTGCAGTGGCAGATTTGCATTTTAATATCCAGGTCAATTTATTGAGAAGATAAAGGCACCTTTCCTGTGTGTGTGTGTTTCTATGATGAGATGACTGATTGTCCTTGCAGACAATGGGGAACAAAACAGTAATGTTGCAGACCGGTGATTATGTTCATAGTGCAGCTGTTTATATGGAAACCTTTATATCCAGCTTCTGCCTTACCTCTCGTTCTCTTCTAAATTGTTACTGCCAACAAAGCTGTGATTACATTCAATAGAAATATTAAACTCCCAACTTGAGAGGTGAAGGGACAAGAAAACAAAGGGGAGCCAATTTTCCGAAAAATAAGATGGGCAGGACTTTCTGTCTCTTTCCACTATTATTATCATCTTTATTTCTCCCTTCTTTGTTGGCAATACTGTACTGAGTTACCTCGTGTTTAATCAACAGCCTAATGTGGTAACTCTCTCACAACACTGATTCTTCACATCTCAGACTGTCTGGAGCCTACTTCCATCAAGCAGCCTCTTTGCACTTAACACCTTAATGGTCTTGAGGGGCGAGAGGAACAGCAATCCTCTGAGATGAGAATAATTACAGACACACAAATGCATTTGGTGCCAGATTTTGTTACCTCAAATAAGCAAAAATAAAGCAAACGTCTCCTCTTCTACAGTTACATAGTGCGTCTCTTTAGGAGGCTTAGGACAAATGGGTTAGATTAGGAGACACTAATGGCCTAATTCTGTGGTGTTTAAGTCAATGACATCTTTGCCATTGACTTCAATGGGAAGAGGATCAGACCCAAAGGGTAAAACTCTTTACAGATCTTATTTTATTTAGCACTTTTCTTTCAGTTTGTACTTTAGGGGCCAGATCTTCTGCTGGTGTAAGTCTGGCTTCAGTGGAGCCACAGTGGATTTACATTGGCTGCATGTTTGTCTCTGGATGCTTGCATTGCTTAAGAATGTCAAAAGACACTAGTGATTTTTACTGCCCAGCTCTGAGTACCTTCAAGGGCTCTGATTTTCAGAGACTGCTGAAGTGGTGGAGCCCGCTATGTGTCAGGGAGGCTAGTGAGGGACCCACCAAAAACAATGGCTCTTACCAGTGTTTGAAGGGCTGGTAAGTAAGTCTCATGAGTCTAGATTTAATTTTTTTCATGTGTCTCTGTGCTCCAACACCCAGAAAATGGGGCATACACTTACAACAGTGAAAGGATTTAATAATGATATTTTGCACTTCTATATCACCTTCCATTCAAGGGTTTCAGTACTTTGGCTACTCTTGAATCACCCTAAGCATGGCAAGGTCTAGTTAATCCTCCATATTAAAGGGCTTTGTTTGGTAACATTGGGCCACGGTTCCTCCATGCATCTTTGAAAGCTGACTCCTTCCTCATGATCAGTGTGCCCATCTGAGATCAGTGCAGATGTCTGGGTGAAACCACCCATTTTATAGGCTATCCTAGGCCTGCCACTGGTTGCTCTGGCATGACAGCCAAGCTTCTGGCCCAGCTTCTCCTGCTGTTTATGTCCTAGGCCTGGTCTACACTAATGAGGCAAGTTGCTCTAAGTTACATTATGTAAGATAGGTATTTTAAGTTGACATAGCCTATATCAACTTACAACAATGTCTAAACTGCACTGGGTCAATGAAAGTTGTTTTTGGGGAGTTGGAGTATTGAAGTCGATGGGAGAGTGCTCTTATCTACTTTTTGTGTCTTCACCAGACGAGCTAAATCAATGCCCACTGCATTGATTACAACAGTGCCGATTTAGCCCATCATAAAGACAAGTGCATAGGCATCTGAGTAGGCAGAACTTTGTGTTCTGAACCCTTGAAATTAGCAAAGGGGTTATGCAGCTCCAAAGGGCACCTAGCATCAAAATTGGTCTCTATGCTCACTGAAGCTGCACCATGAGGTGTAGTGCATCAAGCATGAATGCTAGTGCCACACTATTGTCCATGATGGAGAAGGAAATAGACCAGTGGTCCCCAACCTTTCAGGGCTGCCAGGTGCCCAGGGGCGGGGCCGCTCATGTGCCGCACGTCCGGAGGTGGGGCCACCCACGCACCACGTGCCTGAGGCCAGCACCGCGCATGTGCCGCGCGCCCAGGACAGGGGCCACCCACGCGCCATGCACCCGGGGCCGGCACCACGCATGTGCCACGCACCCGGGGCAGGGGCCGCTCACGCGCCGGGGCCAGCACCGCGCATGTGCCGTGTGCCGGCGGGGGCGGGGGGGCAGCCCAGATGATTCAGCGGGCGCACATAAATGCCCCGGCGTGCACCATGGCGCCCACGGGCACCGCATTGGGGCCCAATAGACTATGGTATATAACAAGAGGCAGGGGAACATTGGCCAATCTGAATAATAATTACTGGATTTTTTTTAATCTTCTGAAGATTTAAACAGCAATGAACAACTTTGTATATAATTTAGCCAAACATATTTTTATTTGCAATAAAAAGCAAAAATATTCAGTAAGGGATATTCAGCTGGCATAAAACAACTATATAAAAATAAACCCAAAAGGTTAAGGGAAAAATATAAAAATCATGGTGCCCATTTACAAAAAACAAACAAACAAACAAACAAAACACAAAACAAAAAAACCCCCAAAAGACAAAAACAAAACAAAAAAACCACAACAACCCAACCCTGAAAATAATTCATACACTTAGATGAAATATGTTTTTCTTATCAAAGGTCTCATTACAGACATTCAAAACAAATAATAATTTGCCTTTCAGTTTAGTTATTGATTATGAAGCCATGTAAATCTTATGTAGATGCTGGGGTATGCCCAGACCATTGTTTCAATTTTTTTCTATGAAGTAGAACCGTGGTATTTGGGGGGAAAAGACATTTTATAAATATAATGTGCAGAGGGGTATTCACAGAAACATAGGACTGGAAGGCACCATGATTGGTCATCTGGCCCAGTCCCATGCACTCATAGCAAGACTAAGTAGGGTGAAAGTATATATTATAAGCCTTGAACCCTTGATGAATACAAAGTAAT
The DNA here is from genome assembly GCA_019425775.1 of Rafetus swinhoei. Lineage (NCBI taxonomy): Eukaryota > Metazoa > Chordata > Testudines > Trionychidae > Rafetus > Rafetus swinhoei. The sequence goes on along the minus strand of CM033437.1, from coordinate 24,037,355 downwards.
CTAAATATTATATCACATTATATCCCGAGTGACAGAATCCAGGTAACAAATGAGTGAAAATTTGTTAGTGGTGTTAGGTCCCTTCAGTGGGAAGCTGTTTGTTAATTGCTCCTGCCTACTGTTATCCAACAAAACATCTTTAATGTACAGTTAAATGTAGAGTTTGGGTTTGCTAAGCAAATGACAACATCTTTTTGCTGACTTCATAGAAAAACTAACTTTTTATCTGGTGAAGTTTCTTACATCAGCAAACAACAATTTTTTTTTGGCTGTAGCAGCATTAAAATTTGGAGGGAAAATAGTCAGGAGGGAACTTCACTATTCCACTCTTTTCTTCTTATCTTTTTTATTTCCCTTCCAGAATGATCCTGTCCCATGAGATATGCCTGAATCCAAGAGCCACTGCCTTCACCTTGAAAATTCTCCCACCCCTTTTCTGCCAGCTGGCCATTCTAAAAATATAGTGAGCAGAAACTTCTTCATGTGAGTGGAACAGCAGGGCAGTACCTCTAAATCTTGAATATTAGGTCTAAATGTTGAGAGTTGCCAAGCCTCATTCTTTCATGGATTAGAAATCATTGAGTTTGCAGTGAAGTAGGTTAGAGTCCTAACGAAAAGCCAATGAGTGTCAGTTAAATGGAAGTAGAAGGCATGCATATGGTGGGTTATATTCCATTAAGATGGCACTTTCTGTAATAACTTGTACTGATAGAGAAAGTCTGATTGATCTGGCATACTTAAGAGAAGGTTTTGGATAACTTGTAAAGGCTTTAGAATAGCCCATGCCATTCAGTCTGAAGATCAGACAAACACCTCTTCTGTGTGAGGAATGGATTACACAGTGTGAGGCAAGTCTATGGGGGAAATTGTGTCAAGAGAGTTGGCAATTTCTCAGAGACATTATTAAGTACAAGAGCAAACTATCCTACGGAGTAGGAAAAATAGGGTGTATGGGGAAATACCACCCAGGCTTAACCAGGACATGTTCCATTATCTGAAACTCAAACAGAGGCCTACAAAAATGGAAATTAAGTCAAATTACAAAGGACAAATATAAACCAAGAGCACAAGCATGTAGGGATAAAATTAGAAGAAAACGGGATAAAGCAAGATTAAAGTAGCTAGAAGCATAAAGAGTAACAAGAAAACATTCTACAGATACATTAGAAGCAAGAGGAAGACCAATGACAGGGGAAGCCCATTACCAAATGGGTTAGTAGAGATTGGATGTCTAACATAGGGTACGTCTACACTGCAAGCTTCTTTCGAAAGAGCTCTTCCGAAAAAACTTCTTTCGAAAGAGAGTGTCCACACTGCAAAAGTGCATTGAAAAAGCACATCGCTTTTTCAAAAGATAGCGTCCAGACTGCCTGGGCACTATCTTGCACGTAAGCAGTGATTGCTATGGACAGAATGGCCAGCAGGGTACCTGTGCTTTTTCTTCTTCCCTCTTCTTTTGAAAAAACTCCCTCTTCAACATCCACACACGCCTTTTTCCAAAAGAGTTCTTTCAGAAAAGATGTTCTTCCTCATAGAATGAGGTTTACCAATGTCAGAAAAACCCCTCTGTTCTTTCGATTTTCTTTCAAAAGAATGCAATTTCAGCGTGGATTCAGGTGAATATTTTTTTGGAAAAACAGCCATTCTTCCGACAAAACCCTGTAGTCTAGACACATCCCAAAAGAGAGAAGGATTTAAACGCTATGCTTAGGACACAATCCAAAGATCTAACTACTGAAAAATTAGTGAATGACAGTAAAAACGAGGTAGGATGAGATGCTAAATCAGGGAAAGAATAAATTAAAAATTAGTTAGACAAGCCACCAAGGCCTGATGAGCTACATTCTAGAATATTCAAGGAGAGGACTGAGGAGCTATCTGAACCATTAGGGTATGTCTAGACTGCATCCCTCTGTTGGCAGAGGGATGCAGATTAGGCAGGTCGACATTGCAAATGAAGCGGGGATTTAAATATCCCACCCCTAATTTGCATAAAAATGGCTGCCGTTTTTGCTGACTCAGCACTTTGTTGGCAAAAAGCGGCAGTCTAGAGGAGGATCTGTCGAGAAAGAAAACCTTTTCCGACAGATCCTGTAAACCTCCTTGCAGGAGGCATAAGGGATCTGTCAAAAAAGGCTTTCTTTCTCGACAGATCCCCCTCTAAACTGCTGCTTTTTGCCGACAAAGTGCTGAGTCGGCCAAAACGGCGGCCATTTTTATGCAAATTAAGCACAGGATATTTAAATCCCTGCTTCATTTGCAATGTTGACCTGCCTAATCTGCATCCCTCTGCCAACAGAGGGATGCAGTCTAGACATACCCTTAGAGATTATCTTTGAAGAGTCATAGAAGATGAAGAGATTCCAGGGGATTTGGAAAGGGTTTGTCCTTCCAGGTCTATAACTGATTTTGTTGTCACATTGTCTTTTTCACCACAGGAATGCCATCGGTTTGCCCATAATGTGTGACCATCACACTTCTTTTAAATGAGCCTCTGACTCCTGAGTAACAGATCCAACTGCAAATCACATAATCTCCATGTAAAACTCTTGACCAAGACTTTTTAAAATAGGTTTCTGCTGCTCTTTGTGTTGCTGTCTAAATCTATAGCTAGGCATCTAGCATGAAATCCTGGCTACGTTGAAATCAATGACAAAACTCCCACTGACTTTAATAGAGCCAGGACTTCGCCCTCCATTTTCAAATGTGCTGAGCACCCAGCAGCTCTCATTGACTACAGTGGAAGCTCAGTGCATTGAAATTCAGGTGAGAAAAAGCCTATTCCGAAAAAGCATTTAAGTACATACATAAGTACTTTGCTGAAGAGAGATGGATTTAAGCATGTAGTCAAGTACTTTCTTAATCAAAGCCTAAGGATTTAGGAATCTAACTTTAGGCACTTATTTTTGAAACTTTTGGCCTGTATTTGCTGTGTCGTTTTTTAAATAAGTGTCTCCCGCAGGCTCAATATGAAGATATTATGAACCAGCTGGCACTAAAACAGGAAGTAGCTCTCAATTTACTACAGTATTTAGCATAAGTCATCCCCTTGGTAAAATGAACTAATTGAACTTAAACAAGATTCTAATCTTTAAATAGTATCAATAAAGTGGAAATTGTGAGGTGGATCCTCAGCTGAGGTAAATTGTCAGAACTCCTTGGAAGTCTATGGATCAAGGTAAGGACATTTTACCCCGGATGTAACTGCCCCTATATTCCTCTGAACTAAATGGAATTTAACTTTTTTAGTGACTATTTGCCTATGTGAGGGATTTGTCCATACTTGTTTAGGCTACACATGCTTTTCCTTGAGTTCATACTCAGATGTGCCCGGTGCTCCCAAAGATTTCAGTGAGAAAGAACTGAATACATTTTAAGCAAATACCCCAGGAATAGCCAGATATGTTGCTTCTCTTAAAAGAACCTAGCAGCAAGATTACACTGCATGTTGTGGTGGCTATGTTTCTGAATCTATATAATTATTAAAAGGATCAGTTTGGCCAGTATTTGGACAGATGGTGTATACATACCTAATCCTTGGTGTATTTGCAGAAGAGCTAGAGTTAAACTGGTTTTTTGCATTTGCACTCACATACTGCTCTTTTCTGACAGGAGCTTTAATTGAAAAAGCTTTAACTTTTATTCTAGCCAGTATTATTTTGCCCATAAGATGGATACAATTTGCAATTATATTTTTCTCTGTGGACTATATTATAGTATAAGTAATAATTAAACAAATCTTAACAGCTCTAGCCCAGATGCACCAGTGGTACAGTGTGTGCTGAACAATTTCACTTGTACAGCTTTGAAGAGAATATTTTGAATTCTTTAGGGGAAAATACAATTTGTTGTTTACTTTGGTATTAGAAAGTGCTGTGGTGTGAATATGATTTCTCACAGAAGTTCTGCAGGAGAGAGATTTTTTTCCCACAAAGATTTGAAGATGCCTGAGCAGGTCCACTGATGGGAGGTGGGGTGGGAGAGGGCAAAGGGGGATGTTGCACTGGGGCCTGGTGATTAAAAGGAGCCTGAGACTCAGATGTGGCAGTGGTGGTGGCCGGAGACCTGGGCCCCTTTAAATTGTTGCTGTCTCTGAGGACTTGGCGGGGGGGAAGGGGGAGCATGGACAGAGCTGAGAGCTGGCTGCACCAGCTCTGTCCCTTCAACCCGAGGCTCTGCCCCTGCCAGGGTAGGGTATGGGGTCCCCCAACACACCTTATCCGGGGCCCTGCAGAAGCTGTCAGGTCCCCTGTGCCAGAATGATGACTGGGGGTAAAATAATTAAATAGATGTGCATAGCTATAGAAGAAATTCAGTATTAAGCCAGGTTTACACTATAGACTTCTGCTGATATATTTATATAAGTGTGATCCCTGACCCACATAGCAGTGCCAATAGAAGCTCCTAGTATGGACACATCGTATACCAGCCAAACTGCACTATACAATAGTTTGGCACGCTCATGGAGGCTGGTTTTACTGTTGTGGTACAAAGTGCAGTTGTGCATATACAGCTGCTTCCACACTGACAAAGCCTTGCCAGCAGAGTATGCCAGTATCTCTATACTAGGGAAGCACTTTTAGCGTGGACCTACTCTAGTTCAGTGGTTTCCAAGCTTTTTTATACCACGGACAGGCAAACTCATTCAAAAACCGTTGGCGGGCTGGTACTGAAATATTTGCATATTCATTATGGTAGTTAATTTATTTGTATATCTTCATATTCATAATGGTAATTTTAGCCCATGGCTTATCAGGCAAATCAAAGAAGGGACATGATGGTTAACAAGAATTTGAAAAACTGCTGCACACACATTTTAAAAAACCAATAAAATAGTTGCTTTTACTTGTTTAAAGAGTATTCTCCAGTCCAAACCTTTTGCCTCAATTGCACCAGAATTGACGAGGCAGTATTAACGCATTCTGCACATTCGTATTTTCCTATACATTTCATAATGCATAATAATAGTGTGTGTACCTGCTGGCTGGGAGCAGCTGGAGATCGGGGGAGGGGAGAAAGAGTGGGGAGGGAAGAGAACAGGGTCTCAGGAGCAGCCGCCCTTCACCTGGTGCTTTGCCCCGCCAGCCTGGGCAGCCGCTCTGCATGCAGAGCTTGTCCCTGCCAGCCAGGGCAGCCACTTTCCACCTGGTGTGTGGCCCCACCGGCCGGCGCAGCCACTTTGCATGCAGTACTTGGCCGCACTGGCCGGGGCAGCCACCCTTCACCCAGCATGTAGCCCCACCAGCCGTACCTCATGGCAATCACCAGAGCTGGAACTGGGGCCACAGTGAGGTTGCCCCAGTCAGGACAGCCTAACCATGGTCCTGGCTCCAGCTTCCAGCCTCCCCACTCACCCTGTTGCTGCCTGTGGAAGTGCACAGGAAGGGAATTTCCTGGGAGCCCCAGGGAATGGAACTAACTAAAAGCTGGGGGCGTGGCCTGGTAATGTGCTGCGGCCCGTCAGACAGGGGTTCGCGGCCCGCTGCTGGTCCATGGACCGGCAATGGGGAACCGCTGCTCTAATTTAACTCTATCGATGAGAGTGGAATTTCATCAAGGATGAATCTGGTTCCTTCATTTTTATATGAACTTGGAGGGGGGAAAAGATTTTCTTAATGAATATTTTCCAAATGTAACTGCAACATGGATATCCGGTCATTTCTCTGAAAGGCCTAGATTATGATGGGAATAGGACTACTCACTAAATATTAAACAAATGAGTAGGTCCTGGCAGGATGAAGGTTGAAATAAGATGTGAGTGAGTTGCTGATCATCACAGTTAGAACCCTGGAATGCACTTTTGCAGATAGTGACTGATTCAATAATATAGATACTGATCCTTACTCACCTGTGTAACTTTAAGGATGTAAGTTCCTGCATTGAATTTAGTGTTTACTGTTAAGCTTTTGTTCAAATACTTTGCTGGATTGTGGGTACTATGGGTAAGATTTTCAGGAGTAGCTACTGATTGTGAAGGCCTCTCTTTTTTATATCTTAAGCTGGGCATGTAAAAATGGAGGCATCTGTTCCCATTTTTGAAAACGTTGATCTATGCCTCTCTCTGTTTCAATGGAGTTCTATTTCTGTATTTTCCCAGACATTTGCAGGCAGACAGATGTGCAGTATTTTTAATTGGTTCATTGATCCTTGCTGGTTTTTTCCTGTATTGACTCATAGCTATAATTATGGCACCACAAATGGTTGCCATAGAATATATTATTAATGTCACAAAGAGAGGACTGTTTTTGAAGTATGTGTTAATATTATTTATTATTATTTATTATTTAAAATATTTGAGGCAGCTTACAAAATTTACAAAATTACAAAATTAAAATTAAAATTAAAACACAGTAGAAATATATATAACATTTTAAAAATACGAGACCCCAGAGGGAAATAAAACCTGCTGAAAATGTCTCAAGAGGAGGAACACACATATACAGACTCTAACACCAATAAAAGCACGAGTAAAAAGGGCGGCTTTAGCCTGAAGCCGAAACAATGCTAACATTGGCGCCATGTGAATATCCCGAGGAAGAGAATTCCACAGCCTGGGAGCAAAAGCTGAGAAGGCACTGTTCCCTTATGGAACACTGAGCAGAGCCTCCCCAGCTGACCTCAATGCGCAGGCAGGTTCATACGGGAGAAGACGGTTATATAATATGGGAGAAGACGGTAATATAGCGCTCAGGCTGAGTTTTTCATTAGAGTTGCAATGGAATATTGCACAGTTTGTTTCTCTTTTCATCATCTTTACCATTAGGAAGTTTCCCATTGATGGTGATGAATTTTAGATCAGGTCCTTACTGCAGGCAGCTTTCCAAATTCAGATTGAAGTACATTACTTGGAGAGTGTCCCTAGAACTGAGTTAGTCAGGTCACCTTAGCCAGTTATCAAAGTCCTTTGTCCTGCCATAAGAAGGCCGTTCATTCTATTTTGATTGTTCTTTTGATTGCTGCTGGCAGAAGCATTCTTGGAACTAGCCCTATTATGAGTTGTCGAGCAAGGCTGCATATTGGTGCAATGCTTGAAGCCATCCTGATGAAGATAAGACAAATGGGGATACATGTTGTGTCTCGAAATGCAACCCAATAGAGACATTTCCTATTTCCAAGTGTGGCTGGTACCAGAGAAGGGCGCAAGGAGGTATGAAGTAGCCATTTCATAGCCTGGTCATAGACAAAATTTCTAATTTTCCAGTAGTTAGATCTTTGGATTATGTCCTGAGCATAGCATTTAAATCCCTCTCTCCTTTGGGGTGCATCTAGACTACAGGGTTTTTTAGAAAAAAGTGACCTTTTTTCCAAAAAACTTCCCCTGCATCTAGACTGCTGCCACATTCTTTTGAAAGTAAATCGAAAGAACGCGGCGGTTTTTTCGACCGCGAGGAATAATGCCTTTTTTTGAAAGTGCTCTTTTGGAAAAGAGGCGTTACTGAACGCGAACTGTGCTTTTCTGAAAGAGAGCATCCAGACCTGGGTGCTCTCTTTCGAAAAAGCGGCTCGCTTTTTCAAAAGTACTGGCTGTAGTCTAGATGCTCTCTTTCGAAAGAGGCTTGTAGTCTAGACGTACCCTTGGGTTTGTACTTACTTTTTAAAGAAATTCCATCCTAACTAGTCTAACTTTATCTTATTGTCTATAGAAATGCCAAATTCTTTTGTTAATCCCACTGAGCAAGGACTGGGCAAAATGTGGCCCAGGGGGCCGGATCTGGCCTGCCTAATGCTTTGGTCTGGCCTGTGTACCTCAACTGGCCACTTTCTATTTATATCCTCCTGCCTGTGCTACCAAATTTCTAGGCAGTGGCTCAGGCAGCAGGATCCTAGTTAAATGGCTCATGGCTCATCGACACGGCACTATCCCAGCAGGACCAGAGCCACAAAGCCTTTAAATAGCTACAGCAACACTGGGTGGCTGCCAGACAATATGGTAGCAGCAGAGTTGGGAGCTGTGAGCCCTTTGCTGTGTTTTTAATTCAAAGCCTCCGGTCCCAGAGGACTCTGGGGGAAGGCCAGTCCACAGCCCAGCCCCTTCCACTCAGGCCCCATCCCTTCCACGGGGTGGATCTGGCCCACAAACACATACCAAAATTAATTACATGCCCCCCCTGCAAAAATTATTGCCCACCCTGCACTAAGCTCTAGGCCTCAGCGACATCTTGTTGCTCATGAGTTCCACAGGGTAACTGTGACTGTGTGAAAAGGGAATTTTAAATTCAGCTGAAAGAGTGCAAGGCCCAGTCGCAATACTTGGCTTCCCTCTTCAGACTTCTTTAAAAAGGCACAGTCCTGCAAATGCTTTGCATATGACAGTGTTGGCTGCTGACCCTTGATTGCTAAGAATTAGTCTGGAAATTTTGGAGGCTCAGTTGATTCTCATGACCTAAAATAAGTAACTTCTTAACATAGAAAGTTTGGCCATGCTGGTGCCGCTGCTTAGCTTGATAGAATATCCATATGCCCATGTTTACTACAGCAGTTTGGGCTACTCTTGCAACGCCTGCCCTTTCCCGGACCCATTGCCCTAAAAAGAGCAGCACTCATATTGTTCAGGGGTATCCACTATATTTGTTACTAGTGATTTTTACTGCTCTAGGCTACCTCTGGCTATTATTTTGTAGCATATTTCTTTAGTTTTCTTGCCATGAACATGCAGAAAGCTCTCACTCTCTAATTTTTCCCTGTGGGGAGCCTGCATCCTGCGTACTCATGCAGGCTCTGACTGAGCAATGCTCTTAAAGTTGTGCTTTGGATGTGAGCATATTCATCCCTGCTCAGCAAAGCACTTAAGCATATGCTTAACTTTAAGCACATGAGAATTTCATTCATTTAAACACATGCTTCAAGTGAGGAATGTGCTTCAGGACCATAGTCCTTCAGGTACTAAAACATCTACATTTCAGTAAATGAGTAACCCCATGGGACTTCAGTCGGACCACTCAAGTGCTTGATCTCAGATAACACATGCTTCAACACCTTGCCGAAGCTGGGTACCAGTGTCTTACTGTTGTCTCCAGTGTAGCTGTACGCTTGTTGGTCCCAAGATATTAGAGAGACGAGAAGGGTGAGCTAATATTTTTTTTATTGGACCACCAATATTTTATTGGTGAAAGAGACATGCTTTGGAACTTTGTGTAAGCTGGCCCAATAAAAGATACTACCTCACCCACATTTTCTCTCTAAATGATTCATTGCACCAGAACGGGTTCACTCAAATTTTAAAATTAAGCACCCCCACTGTCTCTTTCTGAATTGGGGTCAAAGCCCCTGCTGATGATAAACAAAAGAAAGCTTCCTCATTCACCTTCATCTCCCCACTTCTGCTGTTAGTCTCATGTTAAATTTTCACATAATATAAAGATACTTTCATAGAAACAAACTGCCTTTGACTTATGCCATTAGAGTCTCATATGGATCGGAGCTAGAAAAGAACAACTACTATACAGACAGACCATGATTAAAGCTCAAAGTAGGGATGTTAACATGTGTTTATTTTGGTAAATGTGTATCTGCTGAAATTTTCAGTGGGTACACGTTTACAAGGAGGGAGGGGGGAGAATGGCTCCATGGGAGCTGATACATGTGGGGAGCTGGCTTTTAAACGGGCTTCCTCTGAGTCCAGGTCTCACCTGCCCCACCCCATGATGCTACTTCTATATCAGGCAGCAGCACAGGGGTGGCAGGTGGCTCCCCAGAAGCCGGTGCTCGCAGGGAGCCTGCTTACAAACCGGATCCCCGTGAACACCAGCTCCTGCCTGTGCTCCACCGCCCTCCAGCAGCACCTATCCATTAGGTCACTGGGACCCACCATCTGCAGCTGCTCCATGAATGCCAACAACAGTCTTGGAGTTGTTCTTGCTATGTCTCATAGCCATCTACCCTCTAAGGGTATGTCTACACTAGCCCCCTAGTTCGAACTAGGGAGGCTAATGTAGGCATTCGAAGTTGCAAATGAAGCCGGGATTTAAATATCCCGGGCTTTATTTATCTTCCGTCGAGCGCCATTTTTAAATCCTTAGTCGAACTAACTGCCCGGCTGCGCGGCAGTCAAGCGTTAACTCGAACTAAGTCCTTGGTTCGAAAGTTAACTTACACCTCGTGGAATGAGGTGTAACAGTTAACTTGAACTAAGGACTTAGTTCGAGTTAACGTTTGACTGCCGCGTGTGGCGGCAGTTAGTTCGACTAAGGATTTAAAAATGGCGCTCGACGGAAGATGTAAAAAAGCCCGGGATATTTAAATCCCGGGCTTCATTTGCAACTTCGAATGCCTACATTAGCCTCCCTAGTTCAAACTAGGGGGGTAGTGTAGACATACCCTAAGAAATCCTCATGTTCCCTGCTGATTGAATTCTCCTTATGCCTTTGCAAATACCAGAGGATTGGGCATCCTATGCTCTCTTCACTTGTTATGACAATAGTGCAGAGCTGTGCTTGCTCCATGCTTCTGTCAGAGATGACAGACATCCCTCATCCCTCTCATCCCTCGTCCCTCTCATCCCCAGACCCCTTATGCTCATACTCCTCACACACACACACCTCCGGCAAGACCCCAGCTAGCTCCTGCACCTTCCCTTTTTGCCAGAACCCCCACCCCAGCCTGCTTCCGCACCCAGCAGGGCCACCAGTCACCACAGGCCCCAGAGCAAGGCGGAGGTAGGAGATGTATCCATCCCCCCAACCCCCAGAAAAGGCAGGAGGAGCAGTCAGGTAGCCACCACCAGGTGCGGGGGAGGGGTTGCATATAATTGTAAAGTTTAACTGATGAGCTCAGGCTCATTGGTTAACCATTTACACAAGCACCTCCCTAGCTCAAAATTGGTCTTCCTTACTTGTACTTTCCCCATAATTTGTGGCTTTCACATTTTTTGCCTCTATGGCACAGAAATCTTTTCTCTATAAAGCAGATCTTCGGGTTTAATGGAAACCAAATAACATGGTTTAAGAAAAGACGTCCCGAGCCAACAGTTTTCATTAGAACACTCAAAGCAATAATTGCTTGTGTTTTACTATCAACAAGCCTCAACAAACAGCGGACAGATTTATTTTTATTAGCATCCCATTACGTTCAACAGTAAATTTCCTTTAAAAAATGATGTGCTCCGACTACTAAGTGTTTTCAAATAACGACAATATCAAGAAACATAATTACTTATCAGGATCTGCAGTAGTCCACATAGTGCGCATTTCTTTCCCACTCTTCCCCAATTCAGTTTACTCTCTCCCTTTTTAAAAAAGACACAGACCCTTTATGGTAACTGTATTGACAAAGCAGCATATATAGATTTTGACAGAGTGGATACATCAAGTATTTGGGCCTAATACTTTAGGACTGAGTCTAGCCTGTTTTGGCTTTCATAAAATCGTAAGACTGGAAGGGACTGTTAGAATGTAGATGCTCAGGCCTGTTTGTGAAGGCCTATATGTGTATTCTTATCACGTGGCTGGTTACAGAAGCATAAAACAAAGAATCAAAAATCACAAGCCTGTCTGTGAATGGGCCTTTCCCTCACTGTGATGGTCTGAGGCCTTGTTCCCTGGCAAAGAAGCAGAGGCAGTCATAAACTGGGAAGTGTACGTTCACAACAAGGTTCCTTCTAAGTTGCTTAATAAGCCCTGCCCAGTCAGGCAGCTCTGTGCGCAGACCCCTGAGCCCCTGGCTGGGTGGGGCTGTTTAAGCAGCTGCAGGTTTGTACTGCTGCAACTTAGAGAGAACGTTGGTTCACAGCCTCACACTCCAAACCAGTCACACTGAAATAAAGTAAAATGCAGGTGTGAAGAAGGCAATGCAACCTAACCCCTCCAGACAAAGAAAAGATCCTACCAGGTTTAAAGAAAATTTAGGGTGCTAGCTTTCTGTCTGGCAAGAACTCACTTATCAATAATTGTGGCTGTGAAATCCCAATTTCTTTATATTTTCCCCGGGAGTCCCTAATTTTCTATTGTTAATCTGTATGGTCTCTTGGTTTTTTAATTGTTTGTCTCTCCTGTAGATGTAAATTAATTTAAGGTGGTGGGCATAATTTGGTAATCACCCTCGAGGGAGGGTGTGGCAGTGGCAGGAACTGGCAGGGCCTGGGCAAAGGGAACCGACAGACCTTCTCCTCCAACTCTCTGCTTGGCCCACTGGGACTCCTGGGCTTTATTGTGCAACTCCTCCAGCCAAAGATGGCATGTGGGCTAGTAGTTTGAGACTCCTGATCTAGACCATCCTTGAGAGGTTTTTGTCTAGCCTGCTTTTAAAAATCTCTAATGATGGAGATTCCACAACTTCCTTAGGCAATTTACTCTGGTGATAAACCACCCTGTCAGGAACCTTTTGGGAATGTCCAACTTATATCTCCCTACTTGCAATTGAAGTCCATTGCTTTTTGTCCTATCATGGTGAGAGGATAAGGAGAATAATTTTTCTCTCTCCTTCTTGTAACAGCCTTTTAGATACTTGAAAACTGTTATCATGTCTCCTCTCAGTCTTCTCTTTTGCATATTAAACAAACCCAATTCTTTCAGTCTTCCCTCATAGGCCATGTTTTCTAGACCTTTAATAATTCTTGTTGCTCTTCTCTGTACTTTTTCCAATTTGTCCACATCTTTTTGTACACAACATTCCACTTGAGGCCTAACCAGCACAGAGTAGAGTGGAGGAATTACCTCTAGAGTCTTACTTACAACACCCTTCGTTATACACCCCAGAATGGATGTTTTCTTCCTAGCATATGCACAACATGTGTCAAGTGGCACACGACCACGATTTGTTACCTGATTTGGTTCACTGGTTGGGTCATTAGTTTCTTCAGCCCAGGATGATTATTGATGGGGAGTGCAACCTGAACACTTATCCATACCCTCCAGTGGCTCCATGTGAGGCAGCATGGTTGATGGGATAGAGAACAAAATTAGGGAACCAGAGATCCAGATTCTGTCCCACTGGTCCATCGTCTGACCTTGGCCAAGACCCTAGTGCAGCAAAACACTTAACCTCAGTGAGACTTGAACACATGTTGAAAGTGAAGACCGTGTTTACATATTTTGCTGAATTGATTACCAATCTCTTAGGTCAAGATTTTGAAAGTGGCCACTGGTTTTGGTTGCCTTATTGTACCTTAGAAGTTCTGACTTGCACTTATTATTTTCAGACAATGTATCAAATGTTTGAGCTAGAGAAAAAAAAATCTCTATCTCTAGTTCTGTCCATCTTTCTTGGCCCAATTCATCACTCACATAAGAAGGTGCAAAAATAGGGGAATTCAGTGGCAGCACTGTTTGCTTCCTCACCACTCACCTTATACTGGATCTTAGTCTGCTCTCATTTATGCTCTGTGAATCTGACATTTCGTGGTAATTTATGGTTAAGTGGTTCAATTCTGCATTTATTATAAGACATAAGAACATAGGCCATGCTGGGCCAGAGCAATGGTCTGTCTAGGGCAGTATTCTGGCTTCTGACAGTAGCCAATGCCAGGAACTTCAGAGGCAATGAACAGAACAGGTAATTATCAAGTGATTCATCCTCCATTGCTCGTTCCCAGCTTCTGGCAAACAGAGGCTAAGGACATTTCAGAGCCTAGTTTTGAATCCCTGCCCATCCTGGCAAATATCCGATGGAATTATCCTCTGTGAATTTCTCCAGCTCTTTTTTGAATGTTCTTATAGACTTGGCTTTCACAACATTCTCTGCAAAAGAGTTATGTAGGCTGACTCTGCATTGTGTGAAAAAATGCTTCTTTTTGTTTGTTTTAAATCTATTAATTTCATATGATAAATCCTAGCTCTTATATTAAATGAAGAACTGACATTTACTCCTCCTCTACTTTCTCCATTTCAGTCATGATTTTATAGACCTCTATCATACCCCGTATTGGTCATCTCTTTTCCAACTTGAAAAGTCTAAGGGTACGGCTAGATTACAGAGCTTTTCCAGGACGCCAGAGGTATCCCAGAAAAGCTCTGCCACGTCCAAGGAATGCATCTGCTTTTCTGAAAAAAATTTCAGAAAAGCAGACGCATTTTTTCGGCATCCCTGTAAACCTCATTTTACAAGAAAGAAGGGATGTTCCGAAAGAGGGTTTTTTTCTGACATTTGGCCCTGTGTAGACGGGCCAAATGTTGGAAAAGCCTCTTTCGGAAGAAAAGTGGAAAAAATTGCAGTTCACGATTTGCGTATCTTTTTCCGACTTTTCTTTGTTGTGTAGACACAGCCTTAGTCTTATTAATCTCTCCTCATATAGAGGCTGTTCCCTAACTATTACTGTTGTCCTTTTCTGTACCTTTTGAAATGCCAATTTATCTTTTTTTAACATCAGGTAACCAGATCTGTACTAAGTATTCAGATGGGGATATACCATGGATTTATATAAGTAAACATCATACTCTTTAAATATATTTTATCCTAAAAACCAATGATGACTATGGTTACAGTTATCCATGTCTCCGTGGAATAGCCTATAAAGCTGCCTTTGAGTAAATAGGTACAGAGCTGAGATAATATAATAGATTGTTTTAAATGGTGAAAAAAATAGCCGGTGCCCAGTTTTTGAATTCTTGCAAAGTAACTTCTGTTCATCTGCTTCATTACACTCTCTTTGATAATATTCCTCCCAATCCTTCACAGATGCTTGTCTTCAATAGTCCATCATATTAAGATGCACTGGCCTGGTCAGTAAAAAAGCATTCATGAGCTGTCATAAGAACATAAGAACGGCCATACTGGGTCAGACCAAAGGTCCATCCAGCCCAGTACCCTGTCTGCCGACAGTGGCCAATGACAGGTGTCCCATCCATCTCCACCCTGTGACAAACAGAAGCTAGGGACACCATTCCTTACCCGTACTGGCTAATAGCCATTATTGGACTTAATCTCCATGAATTTATCTAGTTCTCTTTTAAACTCTGTTATAGTCCTAGCCTTCACAACCTCCTCAGGCAAGGAGTTCCACAGACTATGCACTGTGTGAAGAAGAACTTCCTTTTATTTGTTTTAAACCTGCTGCCCATTAGTTTCATTTGGTGGCCCCTAGTTCTTGTATTATGGGAACAAGTAAATAATTTTTCCTTATTCACTTTCCCCACGCCACTCATGCTTTTATATACCTCTATCATATCCCCCCTTAGTCTCCTCTTTTCCAAGCTGAAAAGTCCAAGTCTCTTTAGCCTCTCCTCATATGGGACCCATTCCAAACCCCTAATCATTTTAGTTGCCTTTCTCTGAACCTTTTCTAATGCCAGTATATATTTTTGAGATGAGGAGACCACATCTGTACACAGTATTCAAGATATGGGCGTACCATGGATTTATATAAGGGCAATAAGATATTCTCCATCTTATTCTCTATCCCTTTTTTAATGATTCCTAACATCCTTTTTTCCTTTTTGACTGCTGCTGCACACTGCGTGGATGTCTTCAGAGAACTATCCACAATGACTCCAAGATCTTTTTCCTGATTAGTTGTAGCTAAATTAGCCCCCATCATATTATATGTATAGTTGGAGTTATTTTTTCCAATATGCATTACTTTACATTTATCCACATTACATTTCATTTGCCATTTTGTTGCCCAATCACACAGTTTGGTGAGATCTTTTTGAAGTTCTTCACAGTCTGCTTTGGTCTTAACTACCTTGAGCAGTTTAGTATCCTCTGCAAACTTTGCCACCTCACTATTTACCCCTTTCTCCAGATCATTTATGAATAAGTTGAATAGGATTGGTCCTAGGACTGACCCTTGGGGAACACCACTAGTTTACCCTCTCCATTCTGAAAATTTACCATTTATTCCTACCCTTTGTTTCCTGTCTTTTAATCAGTTCTCAGTCCATGAAAGGATCTTCCCTCTTATCCCATGACAACTTATGTATTTATAGCTCTTCTGCAATCTGAATAACTTTGGTGGCATAACAAAGTATACCAGGGCTGCCTATTAATCCTCTAGATTTATTTTTTTCCTGTTCCACACTGGGACAAATTGCAACCTTTCCAATTTTTTCACAAAAAATGTAGAGAGGAAGCACAGCCCCACAGTAACCAAGGCATGCAGATAGGATACATGAGACCCAGCTTCAACTCACTACCACAAATCAGGTAGGAAAAAGATTTAAACCTGGGTTCTCCACATACTAATGGAAATTATTTGAGATTGGGCTATTGGCTATTATGGAGCATGTGTGAAAAATCAACATTTTCCAATGAAACATTGTTGAAGGATTCCCAACCAGATCTGTCTGCCAGAAGTTTTACATCAATGGCCAGATCTTCAAAACAACTCATTTGCCAGTTAGGCATCTTTATTTTGGTGTGTATGTAGGAGCTGAGCTCTCTTCAAAATCCAGTCTCAGTTGTTGGATACCTGGAATGGGAAAAGCTGACCCATGCAGGTGTCTAGTTCCTGTCCCATTAGGATAAAACTCTGTTAAGGAGAGTTTTCACACCAATGCTGGTGACTTAGAAGAGCAAATGTTTTAGGCCTACTAGCGCATGTGCTTTCATTTCACAGACTTGATGGTGTTTTTATTCTACCTTCATAGCATACTGGAAAAAAATGGCTGTGCTTACTGTATAAAGAGTTTAAAAGTTTGCTTACAAATAATCCCCATATGGTGGGTGAAATATATCCTCTGTGTCTAATGAAAGGCTGTGTTGGTATAATATTGCCATCTCTAGATATTTCACATATTATTTTAAGGCTTCATAACTCTCTTAATATACCAAATAGCAATAGTGGTACATTGTCAGTGTGCACTTACAAACAATATACAATGCACACTTGAGTGCTTTCATTGGATTTGTATGTATTATTTTTATATGGATTGCCAGCAGAGCAAATTCAAGCCTGAAGCACATTTCTATTGTTTATTACAAGCATAGTTTGTAAGTAAATACAATAACTCAAATGGAAATATCCTGGGTCTCTCATTATGAATAACCAAAATTTCCTTGGGTCAAAGACAATCTTGGACCTATTTCCACCACTAACAATTGCTCTTTAGCACCAGCAACAGTGGAATATATTGGATTTATAGCATGACATTCACTCTGTCTGTCTTCTCAATGCAGGCGCTTGTAATTTAAAGGAAAGTCATTTATTCTCCAGTGAGTCCTCTGTCAGAGCATTGTGAAAGCTTTCAAAGGCATCATTTAAACAGGGCATCCATCACGGGCCGTCAGGCTCCTTAGCCTGGTGAGGATTTTCACACTGTTGTGCCTGGGATGTAAACAAAGATAATGCCTTTGATTTTCTTATTGATCCTTTTTGGTCTGAGAGTGCTGCTAGACAAAGGGAACTTTCCAAATCTGAACAGCCTGCCAGAGCACTTACTTCTGCTTCTGTCAGGCAATGGTGCCTCTTTCCTTCCAGGCCTTTCTATCTGATTGCTATTTTTTTTTTTTTTTTTGTCTGTGGCTGGCTCTGCGGTGATTAATGGTAGGTCAGGATTAGGTGGTAACCTGATATTGCTCAACTAAAATACAGGAGAATCATTCTTTGGCTGGTGTGATTGTCATGGAGTCGCACCATTTCCCCTGAAAGGTCATTAATACCACTCATCCAAGAGGGAATGGAATTATCTAAAAATTGTTATTATCATGAATCCTATTCTTTGACTTTGATGAAGAATTCTAGCAACAAAGGTTATCTCTTATTATCTGATATGAGTTTCCACAGCCAGTCTGGACAGTTCATACAAACACACTTTGGTGAACAGTTAGGATATATCTGTGTTCTTTTGAAATAATCACTGTCGGTTTTGCTCATTCTTCTCTTGAAATGATTTTAGGTTTGGAAATCCTGAGCTGAATCAGCAATGTACTGCACAAAGAAGGCATGAAGGCATGTTCAGTTTTTAACAGGAGTAGCACAGTAGACAATATTTTTGATGAAATATTGCGAGTTGGTCTGATTATTATGCCGTATGCAAATAGGAAACTATGTGAAATCATACCAGCATGACATTTGGTATGCATTAGGAAAGTTACAGTGTTATAGGTCAGGTCTTAGACGCTATACATAATAATCTGAAGATTTTTTTAAATATATCGTGGTCCGATTTCTCAGCTGGTGTAAATCAGCACCACTCCATTGATGCCAACAGAATGATACTGAACCTAACTGAGGATGTTGCCACATCACTCAGAGATGCTAGTTGCATAGGTTTAGCCATTGTGTTCTTTATTTGTTCTTTCACCATAATCAAAAATAGTTGCCCCAAATTATGTTACTTAGGAGCATGAGTAAGAGAAGCTGCAGCCTTTTATCAGAAGAATTTTTAAAACAGGTAAAAATGGAGCAAATCTGTGTTAGGCAAAGTGCATTGGGAAGTTACTTTTTCCTCCTATTTCAAATGTCTCATTATAGTTATGGAATTAAAGTAAAAACAGGAAAGTTTAGGATGAGTATGAGAATAAAAAGATAACCCTCCGATGAACATGATTCTTCCTTTATAATTCAGGGTGGGAATCCCCAAAACCCAATAAGTCCATTAGGGATTTTCCAGATGAAGACAGGCCAGGCCCAGCCTCGGGTATGTCTACTGCAGAGTTTTTCCGGAAAAACAATACTTACGTCCACACTGCTTTTGTGTTCTTTTGACAGAAAGTTGAAAAAACGAAAGGGTTTTTCTGATGGTGGTAAACTTCATTCTACAAGGAAGAAGCCTTTTTCCGAAAAAGCTTTTTCAGAAAAAGGTGTGGGTGGACATCGAAGAGAGTGGGTTTTTTTGAAAGAAGATGCCTCCAGGAAAAAGCACAGGTGCCCTGGTGGCCACTCCATCAATAATAATCACAACTGAAATGTGAGATAGCATCCAATCAATGTGGATGCTATCTTTCGAAAAAGCAGATCACTGTTTTGTTGTGCTTTTGCTGTTTGGACGCTCTCTTCTGAAAGAAGTTTTTCCAGAAGATCTCTTCTGAAAAAGCTTCTTCTGAAAGAAGCTTGCAGTCTAGATGTCACTTTCGTGAGAAGCTCTGTTACATTATGGAATATTCTCCATAGAAAGTTCTAGACGCTTGAGTCCTATAAATTAGATTGCAAAAAGCCCTTGAAATAGGGATTATCAGTAACACCATGAACCGGGGAACCAGGGAAGGGAAAAGATGTTTTTTTCCTGTCCCTACTCTCAATGACTTTATTATTTGGACTATCAAGTTTTTGTAGATAGGAGTGGGGAGGAAAGGGTCAGATTTTGCAGCTTCAATGTCACATAATGACCACTTACTCACATGAATTTTAGTGGGGCTGCTTGAATGAGCAGGTGATTAAAGATGGTACAACTGGTACCTAAATAAACAACATACCCATCTCCTCTTTCCGTGATTAGCTTTGTGTTTTAATTTATTATGACTATCTTAAACCCCATATATAAATGTTGGGATAGTTCAAGTATCGTAAAATTCCCATGTAATTAAGGAAAAGCCAGCAAAGATCAAATTCAGGAAACATATGGTTTCCTAAGGCTTCTTTTCTCCAGTATTTTCACTCTTCTATAATATAATTTCCCAGAATTTACTTTGACCTTTGACACAGAGCTGTAATGTATTTTAATGTAAAAATGAATAAGAGTGAGACACTACATCAATGGTCTCCAATCTTTTTAACCACAAAATCACTTTTTCAATTTAAGTGCAATGTAAGATCTACCTCAAACCCAAATTTCCTGCCCCACTTCCTTCCCACCCCTTCTCTGAGGCCCTGCCCCTCCTCCACTCCTTCTCTGAGGCCTCACCCTGCTCACTCTATACCCCTTCCTTCCCCATCCTCACTCACTTTCACAAGGCTGTGGTAGGGGTTTGTGGTACAGGCTCTGGTCTTGGGCCAAGGTGTTTGGAGTGTGGGAGGGGTTCCGGGCCTACCCCAGGGCAGGGGATGGGGTCCAGGAGGGGTTTCAGGGTGCAAGATCTGGGAAGAAGTTCGGGTGCAGGGGGACTCACATCTGGGGCAGGAGGTTGGGTGCAGGAGAGGATTCAGGACTGGGACAGGGGTTCAGGAACCAGGCTCTGGCTGGGCACCATTTGACAGAGATGGCTTCCGGGTGGTGGAACAGTGGGGTTAAGACAGGCTTACTCCTGCCCTGGCTCGTCACCACTCCTGAAAGCAGCTGGCACGTACAGCAATGGTTCCATGGCGCCATGTGCTGCCCCTCATCTACAGGCACTGACCCCACAGCTTCTGCTGGCCAAGGTTCCCTGTTATTAATCAATGGGAGCTGCAGGAGTGGTGTCTGCAGGCAAGGACAGTAGGCAGAGACCCCCTGCTCTGCTCTTCTCAGGGGCTGCAGGTACACACCAGCCACTTCCAGGAGCAGCAATTACCCCAGGGATAATTACTCCAGCCATGACAGGTTAGGCATTTTAGAACTCACTACTCAAAGAATTAAATGTAAGTGTAAGAGAGAAATGAAAATTATGAAATGCACTGACCAGTCAAAAACCAAAAATAACCCACTCTGCAAGCAGTAAAAGTAACAACAACAACCACCCACATATGTGTTGGGTCAGAAGACGTGAGTGAAGGACAGTGTGTGTTTGTGAGACTGACAGAGACACATACATTGTGTGAGCGTGACAGAGATTTGCATTGCCAAGCTCCCTCCATCCCCTTCTCTCTGTGTAGAGATGGGGTACAGAAGTGTGGGAAGGAGGGACACCCTGACATCAGTGCCTCCATCTTCTCCCTCCCACACCTCTGCACAGAAAGTGGGAGGCTCTCAAGGGGGCAGCTCCGAGGCAGAGGGCAGGAGCAGCATGACAGTGGGTGGAGGGGCAACTAAAGGGACAGCGATTGATAGCTTCCTGGAAAAACCACTCAGGATCACCTGTCAGAGGCTCCAAGATCTACCAGTAAATCCCAAGCTACTGGTTAGTGACCACTGCTCTACTCTTCTCCATATGCCTCATTACTTTGCTTCTAGTGAAGTTTATAACATAAATACATCAGCCCGGGGACAGAGCTAGCTGCAGAGAATTGACAGATGTGCCTAGTATATATTTGGATAATGGTAGAGAATGGATCATAGTAGTTAGCCAGCACTGGGAGAACTGCACCAGATATATTTTTGTAGGAAAAGTAGCACTGAACAGACATTTTGCCTTGTTTAGTGCTCTAAGAGGGAGTATGTAACAACAACAAATGTTACTGCTGGTTACAGGAATCTTGCTGACCAGTTTGCAATAAAGACAATCTCAGGAAAGACTTATTGCAGCTAGAACTGGTAAAAACAATTATTTTTGCATTTCTGAAAAATACCAAACCCCCAAATATTAGGTCCAAAACATGAAATAGTCTCATTCAAAATTGTATCCTAGTGCCTCATGAAAGTTATAGTTCAGATGCTTCATGTTCTTGGGTGTCTGGTTCGACTCTGGCTACCTGATGCACTGGTGCATCATAGGAGACACTTTCCATGGAAGAGAAAATGTTTCAACAGAAACCTAATTCTCCTTCAGAGCCATTTCAGTGGAAAAACTTTGACCAACCCTAATTGCTGCTCCTTCAAAATAGAAATCGCAGGTACCCTGGCCAGTGACTGCTGAGCACAACACACATGCTATTGGGCTGGAGAACTCTGGCCAAGAAGGCTGTTTAAGCCTGTAGGTATCTACCAGTTTCTCTGTCCAAACTATCAAGCTTTATCTCTGACTAATATCTCCTCAGTGGAGCCATTGTTCTTTGGCTGTCAAACAAAACCAGCCCTCTCTCTTCTCTTGGGCTGAAGGAGTTTCTGAAAACTATCTAGATTTGCAATTTAATTCAATGAGCTTTCTTTTTTGGAAAAGAGATTTGCACCATCAGATTTGAATGTGACCTACATGCGTATCTGCAATTCCACAGAACTCACCGTAGAATAAAGTTCTCTTTAGCGTGAGTAAACATGACAGATTAGGTTGCTTAAGGCTTAAGTTCAGTGCTCATTGAAGTCAATGGGAGACTTTCCTTGGCTGTCAGTGAGCTTTAGATCAGGCTCTTTGGGTTGAACTATATCCTTACAATCTGCCCTGAACAAGCAGAAGCATGAGCTGCATTGCCCTAAAGCAGACCAGGAAATGAACTGTGACACAGGCTCACAATTCCTCCTTGCTCTGAGCATCAGAGAGTGTAATAGCTTTTCATCCAGCACACCCTGTGTGGCCAGTTAACCACTGTGTCCAGGCAGGAAATAAACCAAATGCTCCACTCCTCCCCCAACCATGTGCTTGCAGTAGAGCATGTTGGGTAATCTCTCCCTACTTTCTCCTCTAAGCAGGGCTAAGAAATGTAGCAAAGATTAGGAATCTTGACTCATTTTGCCAAAGTATTGGTGCTGACCATTAGCAAGAGTAGGTACTGGTATAAAATGTTTTGTTTTTCAGAGCATGCTGTGAGGAGCAAAGTGACAGGACATACATTATCTCCATCCATTGATAAAAAAAGGTTACTACTGAACAGTCGTAAAATGCCTCATGCATACCTAGCAGTAATAGCCAGATGTTTAACGGTCACATGTTGTCCTAACTGTTTCGCTCCTCCTTTGCCACAGGCACCAGCTAATCATCATAAGAATTAGAAATGGAAGCATTCTATGAGGCCATCAGGGAAAGTTTGAGACTGAGGGATGAAACTACCTGAACACAGGGCGAGCTTCTGCCTAACCCTCACATGATGGGTAGGAATGGGGTGGGAGTCATGGGCATCCCACATGCAAGCACAGCCTGGGTAAAACTGTCTTGCCTGCATTCAGCGGAGAGCATTGACTGCTCCCTAAATACTCCCCAGAGAAGTATAGTACTCTAAGATGAGTGGGAGGACAGAGAGTTGATAGAGACAAGATCCCATTGCAACCGGTGAAACAAGGTTAGCACATGGTAGGGTGGTGGGGGAGGGGCAATCTACACCACCCCAATGGACAATGTAGAGTACTTATTCACTGTAAATGTCTGGATCTGAGGAAAAAATGGCACTCCCTGAGGCACACTTTCCCCTGGTGCCCCTGTGCACAGCCCTCTCCACACAATCTAATCTACACACACACACACATACACACACACTCACTTAGCACATCTTTTTTGAGGGGAGGGGACACCGGGCAGCTGTCTGGGAAAGGTTTGCTCAAGTGAAAATATTTGAAATATTGTGGCATTGACAGACGAGTGGTATAATGACATGTTCTTGCCAAACACGTGACGTAGGCAGGTGGAAAAGCTGGGTTAAAAAGCTATTTAGAAGAAGAAGCAGCATTACTGGTAACTGAACAGGAAAGCTCAAACACCTCTCAGCAGCCCAAGGGTTGATTAGGGGTGATGCTTGGCTGCAGTGTCTCAGGGAACATTGCAACTGGAATGTCACTCAGCTACAATTTCTCTGGCACAACTGTGTGGAGAATACAAACACACAAACTTGCTATGGTCCTTTCAAGGTCTTAACATACTCCCTTCGCACTTAGGCCACATCTCCACTTGCCAGGGGATCAATGCTCTGACAATCGATCCTCTGAGGCTTGATTTAGTGGGTCTAATAAAGACCCACTAAATGGAATGCTGAGGGTGCCCCATGGGCACCAGTACTCCTCACTGTTGCAAGGAGTAAGATAAGTCAATGGGAGCATTTCTCCTGCTACGGGACCACCCCAGAAAATCAGGTGCAAGGTACGTCAACTCCCGTTACACAATTCACATAGCTGGAGTTGCGTATCTTGCATCGATTTTCTCCATCAATCTATACCTGGCCTTAGCCAGCAAACTCATGAAGTATGGAACTATGAGCATGAGCAATTTTTGTCCCTCCTGGTCAACTCCCTGGTTGTTCTTTAGGGAGTTTCTGGTATGGAGTGACTACCGCCCTCTAAGCATCTGCAGCAAAAATCTGTGTAGCTTTGATTTGGCTCTGCAAGGTGGAAGGGAAATTTTATTCCTTCTTTTTCTCTCTGTGGATATAGACAATCCCTTCCGTAGTACAATTACCAAAGTACCATAGTACCATTGAAATCTGCAGAAACAACTGTCTTTGGCCTATATAAGTGGCACATGCTGACCCAACCCTCAGCAAATCCCTTCCATTGAACACTCTTTGTACACATTACTGCTTCCTTCTTACACCAATTCCACCCCTAATCACTAAAAGATGTACTTTTTATTTGTCATTATTTCTATTACTGTATCCTCAATTGAGATTGGGCCCCACAGGGCTCGGTCCTGTATGTGTGCACTGAAGAGCTTAAATTATGGAAGAAGTGAGAAGGAAAACAGGCCTCAAAGGGTGAAGTGACTTGCCTAATCAATGGTAAAGCTGAGAGTAGAACCCAGAGCTCTTGAGGCCAAGTCATTGGCCTAGTCACCAGCCCATATTGCTTTTCTGTTATGGAATGTACCTCCATTATGGAGTATTATAATGAGAAAAACATCTTGACAGTTAGACCTGGTCTACACTGGAGTGGAAGGTCGACCTAAGATACTCAACTTCAGCTATGTTAATTGAGTAACTGGAGTTGATGTATCTTTAATTGCTGTCCACGTAGCGGGGAGGTTGCCAGGAGCAAACAAGCCCTTCAGCTTCCCTTACTCCTCAGGAGGAGAAGGAGTACTGGTGCCAACAGGGGCATACTCTGAGTTCAATTTAGCACATCTTCACTAGACCCACTAAATCGAACCATGGAAGATCAACTGCAGCAATGTCACTCTTCCCTGTATAAACAAAGCATCTCATGGCCCACCAGCAGCTTGCCTGGGTGGGCCTGTGACCCAACGTTGAAAACCTCTGACTTAAGCTCTACTAAGCCCTATTCCTGGGTCAATTTTATTTATACAAAATAAATGTCTTATTCATTGCCCATTGAAGTAAATAGAAAGCCTCAGATTTACCTCAGTAGGTTTTGGTTCAACTTTATGGATCCAATCCAATTCACCTTAAAATAATTGGAAAGACACTTATGGTTTTCTGTGGAAATTGGATCATCCCTCAAAAAGAATAACAATTATGAGTTGGACCATATTGTGCAATATTCTTCTGTAATATTTTGTGCTAGCTTAATGGCATTCATATAAACCACATGAAGTTCATCAATCTATTTTCTGTAGACCAGATGCTAAATTCTTTAACTGCTTTCATTAAATGGCACCTTGATACATTTAATTATTTCTATTTTGAGCTAAAGCTGCAAGAACTGCAGTCCCTCAAATTTCCAAAAATAAGAAGTGTGAGCATCAACCTGAACAGATGAAGGAACATTTTGATGATCCTGGAGAGCATGACAAAATAAGTTCCAATAACATTTTGTGTGTTCATTTTTACTGAAAAAATTGTCACTGAATAACAGATTTGTTGCCAGGAATCTTACACAAGTTCCTGGAGGTACTTCAAGTTTCTGACTAGTAGTAATAACTCAGCTAATAGAAATAACTATCAATTAGCTGCTGCCAATTCAGTATTGAAACTCCCAAAAGATAGAGGTGCCAATATTGTAGACATAGCCTAGGAAAGTGAATGTTTATGGACAGCAGAACCAACAGCATCTGCGGGCCCCTGCACCCCTGGGCAAGGGAGCAGGGCGGCTCCATGATCCCAGAAGTGGTGGGGCTGCAAATAGAAAGGACTGGGCCAGGGGAGCCCTCAGCACAGCCTGGAGTGTGGCAACCCCAACCCCTCCTGCCCTTAGTGCTGCTCGGCAAGCATGCTTGCGGGAGGCTTCCTCCTCTGAACTAGCATTGATCAAAAAGGAAGAGAAAGGTGGTCGGTCCTGTGATTAAAGCTGAGTACTGGCTTACCTTTGCTACAGCTCTCTTTTGTGACCACTAGAGTGACCAGAGGTCCCAGTTTCACAGGGATAGCCTCTATATTTGGGCCTTTTTTTATATAGGTGCATATTATGCCCCCACCCACTTGCTCTCTGGTCACCCGAGTGACTGTAGGCAGCCTTTCCATGCTTTAGTTCCTCCATCTGTAAAGTTAGGATGGCTATCCCACAGGGTATTGACCTAAGAGTTTAAAAGCAGCGGGAGTCTGGTACCTAGCTTTCTTGAAAATCCCAGGCATAATTTCTGGCTAGAACTTTTGGATCCGTGGGTAAAAAATCCCATTGAAAGGTAAAGTGTGCAAAATATTGGAGCTAGATCTCCCTGGGTTTTAGAAGAGGGAGATATTAGCAAGGCATTGGCCCTGAAGGACTTTGGAGTTTGGGATTCATTCTCTTCCTTGCTCTGAAATCACCTAACTCACCTGGCCATAAGAGCATATTGCAAAAAGCCCAGCTGTGTGTCGGGGCTTCTGGCTGAGATTCATCTAGTTGACAAGATCGATTCGCTTTAACTTTTGCTGATCCACTGTTGGAGTGTGGAAAAAGTCTGGTATGTTCTCTTAGGTATTGTTTGGTTTATGGACCGCTTCATTGTGCTGAAGCTTGAGATACAGGCAGGAATTCAAATCCTTGTGTTATTCTGAACAAATCTGCAGGTTACCATGGTGCTTTTATCATTTCTGTATAAATCAAAGTCAAAATAAAAATAAAGTTGCCAGAGGTTAACTGTGAAGCAGGCAGGTCATTCAGAGTTTACAGCTTGGAAAAGAAAAATGAAGCTGCAGTGAAATAAGAATCTTCTCTTACATAGCAGCACAACCTATTGTGAGCAAGTGTATTTCCAGCTACTGTCCATACACCATGAAGGATCCAAACTCACACCCTAACTGGTGTTTACCTTTATTAACAAAGGAAACACAAGATGATATAAAATCAGATCACAACTTCTTCCTAGATGTTGCTGCCCCTTCCTGTAATGGGTTACCTAGAGAGGTAGTGGAATCTCCATCCCTAGAGGTTTCTAAGTCCCAGCTTGACAAAGGCCTGGCTGGGATGATTTAGTTGGGATTGGTCCTGTTTTTATTAGGGAGTTGGATTTTATGACCTCTTGAGGTCTCTTCCAACCTATGATTCTATGTTTACTAAGAGTTGCTTAGCCCGCACTTTAGATCATCTGTCTTCAAAAAGGTATCTTTCTACATGGAATAAAGAGACACCTATGGCTACGTCTACACTGCCAGTTTATGCAGCAGAAAATATGCTAATGAGGGGACTCATTTGCATGAGTCACAATCTAATTTGCATATTTTCTGCCCATCCGTTTTTGCGCAAAAACAAGCAGTGTGGACATTTTCTTTTTGGCAAAACCCCCTTTTTCCGCAAGATCCTTATGCCCCAAAAAAGGAGGTATACCGATCTTGTGGAAAAAGGGGGTTTTGTGCAAAAAGAAAACTTCCACGCTGCTTGTTTTTGCACAAAAAACCCCAGTGCAAAAACAGATCGGCAGAAAATATGCTAATTAGATTGTGACTCATGCAAATGAGTCCCCAGTTAGCATATTTTCTGCCCAGAAAACTCGTAGTGTAGACATAGCCTGTGTCAGTGAGTCAGGAGAACTCACTTTTCATTACCCCACCGGGAACATCACTTGCTACCAGGGCAGAGCTACTGCCATTGCCAGCTAGCCAACTACCCTCTTCCTCTGGAGTTCAGAGTAGGGTACGCTTTCTGATTTCTATTCACCATACAACCTCTTTGGGCTTCATTTCCCAAGATGCTGTGGTTGCCAGATGATCTGTTTTCTTCAGTGTCTCCCATTGCACAGCCCTGAGTTCCTCGCATGGAAACTAGTGGACATCCCTGGAATTCAGGAGATCCTGAAAGCATATTCAATCTCGTCCCTCAAACACTGATCAGGCTATTAAATGGTTACCCTGACTTGGAATTGACCCTTTTAATCCACACTTTCACAGAGGGAATCTGAGCAAAAGAAAGGTTCAGAATTGAAGGGAAGATTCAGAAATTTGCATAGAGGTGGTTCACCCACACACAGGTTTTGAGTAACAATTCATTTAGCCATTCTCCATTAAGTACTGCGCTCTGGAATTTCAGAGCAAGTGACGATATTGCCATTTAGCATATCATTAGTGTCCTAAACATAGGGATGAACAAAACTATCCTTGTGGAGAAAGCGAGAAATAATATTGGGCATGGTTTAGTGGTGTGAGCAGGGCCAGAAAGAGCTAGGACACTGGCATTACTATAATTATTGTTTGTTATGTATTACTGTAGTTCACAGGACATGGACTAAGGCCCCTTTGGGTAGGTCTACACTACAGAGTTTTGTCGGAAAAAAAGGCTGTATGGGGGAAAACAAAGAAACAATGGAAGAGTGCAGGTTAGTATGATAGACAGTGGTTTCAGCTCACCAGTTGCCTTGGTGTTATCCAGGTTTTTATAGGAATTATGGTAAAGAAGCATTTGAAGGAGGACAATGAGCCCTGTTCTATACTAGGGAGTTATTTTGAAATAACTCCCCTTATTTTGAAATAACAAGTGGAGCGTCCCTGCTATGGGTGCATCTACATTGCATCATAGATCGAAATAAATACGCAATATGAGCTATTCAAATTGCGTATCTTATTTTTATGTTATTTTGAAATAACCTGTGATTCCAAAATGTCCCTTACTCCTCATGGAATGAGGTTTACAGGGATGTTGAAATTGCGAGCCCTTTATATTTCAAAATAACAGGTGTGCTTAAAAGATGCAGTATAGCTATGTTGGGATACTCCGGTATCCTGAAATAGCACTGCAGGGTAGATATAGCTTACCAAGCCTGTTATTTTGAAATAAGGGGCTGGTTATTTTGAAATAATAACTCCTGCTTTCAATGGGGGAAATAAGCTTATTTTGATATAGTTATTTCAGGAGTTATTATTTCGAATTTAGTTATTTCAAAATAATTTCCTAGTGTAGACATAGCCTGAGGTAGCTTAGTGGTTGTTTAAGGGGAGCTCGTGCCCCGCATGGCAGCACCACTAAATCCAGATGCTCTGACGTGTTGCACAACCTCATTGGGCAAAGTTACTTTATCTCTCAGCTTCCACGGCTCGTCTGAAAAAGCAAGGATTAAAAATATTTACAAGTATCACAATAATGTTGCAAACAAACATTAGTACAGGAAAGTCCTCTGGCGACGAACAGTTCAGAGCATTTAATGCTGAAGTTCCATGACACATTTGTCTCATACCAAATGCTCTCCAAATGATCCTATGCTAGGATGTAAAGTTTGTCTGCAAAGGAGCAGTGATTGGTTAGGGAACAATTTCTGCTGGTGAATGTTGTGTCATGAACTCTTCTATTATGAGGATCCTTTTCATGGTAAATATGAGTGATATTCATTGAGAGATGATTATATTTGTTTATATTAGGCATTTCCAGTGCTGACAACAATATTGTGAGTCTTGCAATATTCACTTCCTACCCGTGAGCCTCAGTTCCTGGACCTATGTGATTACTTGAGAATCTCAGCCTTTACTTTTTCTTTAATTTTCTATCCCTCCTTGTACAGGCAGTCCCCGGGTTACATGGATCCGACTTACATCGGATCCCTACTTACAAACGGTGTGAGGCAACCCCGCACTAGCTGCGCTTCCCCCCCCCCAGCAGACCGCCGAGACGCGCCGTGGTCCCGCCGCCACGTCCTCGCAGAGAAAGCGCTCCGCGTCTCCTGGTCTGCTGGGCCCCCAGCAGACCAGGAGACGCGGGGCGCTTTTCTCAGCAGACACCTCAGCTTGAGAATAAAGGACTGAGGAAGTGAGGTGTGGGAGAATAAAACTGAGCTCTGGAGAAATGTTTGGCTAGAGTTTCCCCTACAATATGTACCAGTTCCGACTTACATACAAATTCAACTTAAGAACAAACCTATAGTCCCTATCTTGTACGTAACCCGGGGACTGCCTGTAGTGGAGAAAAGCTTGAAATCTTGGCATTTAATGGCTCCAAGACCAACGGACAAACTCCCACAAATCTATTTTTAGAAAAAAAAAATCTCCCTTTTTTAAAGGCAATCAATTTGTTTGGCAGGGTGAGGATGACTGATTCTTGATTTTGGAATTCCTGGAGTTGGCAGTTAATGTAGATGATAGTCGTGCTGTCTGACCTATAATGTCTGAGACCAACCCAGGATAAGTAGTGAGAATGGACATCCTGGGTCAGACTGATGGTCTGTCTACTCCAGTGTCCTATCTTCTGACAGTGCTCAATAACAGGGGTCAGGATTCCAAAGTGGGCTGTGAACCTATTTTAATGGGGCCACCAGGGCTCCTTTAGAATGGCTGGGACCCACCACCCGGGGCTAAAGTAGAAATCCCAGGGCTTCAGCTCAGGGCAGTGGGGCTTGGATGGCCTCAGTCTTTGGTCTCACCTCCTGAGGTTGTGTAGTAATTATTATTGTCAGAAGGGAATCACAGTGCAATCAAGTTTGAGAATCCCTGGAATTGGGCAACCATTAAGTAATCCTTCCTCTGTCATTCAGTCCCAGTGGTCAGAAGCAAAAATACACACAGAACATGGGGTTTCATCTCTGATCACTTTACTTAATAGTCATTGATAGACCAATCATCCAGGAATTTATCTAATTCTCTTTTGAATCCAGTTAAAGTTTTGGCCTTCACAGTGTCTCCAGAAAATGAGGTCCACTGGTTGACTATTCATTGCACAAAGAAGTACTTCTTTATGTTCGTTTTCAACCTGCTGCCTGTTAATTTCATTGGGTGATCCCTGGTTCTTGTGTAACAACACTTATGTATTCACTTTCTGCATAACATTAAAGATTTTTTAGACCTCAGTCATCTCCAATTTAGTCATTTCTTTTCCAAAATGAACAGTCGCAATATTTTTAATCTGTCCTCTAATGAAAGCTGGTCCATATCCCTAATTGTTTTTGTTGCCCATCTCTATACCTTTTCCAATTCATATATACTATATATTTGAGAGTGTTTGTCTGTTTGTGAGTCCATCTGCCTGTCTGTTTTTTTCAAGAACTCCTCCTAAACTATAAGAGCTAGTACTACCAAATTCGGTACACAGCTTCCTCTGGTCATAACTTAAAGCAAAGTAAGGGCTTGGTTGCACCAGGAAAATGGGAGTGAAGAGAAAGTGCACAGTTTGCTGCATTTCTCACTCTGGCTTGGGAGTGCAGGGAGCAGATGAACTTGGACCTTCCCCAGCTGGGGAGCATGCTCCCCTCTCCTAGCTCTGCCCGCTTGCTGCAGCTCACCTAAACTACCTTGAGTAAATTTGTATCATTGAGGCTATGTCTATACTGCAGGGTATTTTCGGAAAAAGGTATGCAAATTGCCAACCGCAATTTGCGTGCCTTTTTCCGATTCTTTTTTCGGAAGAGGCATCTACACGGGGCCAAATGTGAGAAAAAACTCCTCTTTTGGAAGAGCCCTTATTCCTCATAACATGAGGAATACAGGGCTTCTCAAAGAGAGTGCCTGCTTTTTCGGAAGTTGATCCGACAATGCAGATGCATTCCCTGGATGTGGCAGAGTTTTTCCTGAATGCCTCTAGTATCCTAGAAAAAGTCTGTAGTGTAGACATAGCCCTACAAACATTTCCACCTCATTGTTTACCCTTTTTTCAGATTATTTATGATTATGTTCAGTATCACTGGTCCCAAGACAGATCCCTAGGGGACAGTGCTATTTACCTTTCACCATTCTGAAATCTGGCTATTTATTATTACCCTTTGTTTCCATTATTGCTTAATTTTCTTAAGAGCCTTTAGTAACAGTCCTTGTCAAAGGTTTTCTGAAAGTCAAAGAATATTTTACCCACTGGGTCACCCTTGTCCACATGTTTGTTGGCATCCTAAAAAAATTCTAATTGATTGGTGAGGCATGTTTTTCCTGTACAATAGCCACATTGACTCTTCCAAAACAAATCGTGTTCATATATGTGTCTGATAATTCAGTTCTTTACTATAATTTCAACCACTTTACCTAGTACTGAGGTAAGGCTGTAATTTCCAGGATCATCTCTGGTGTCACATCAGCTATCCTCCAGTCATCTGGCAAAGAAACTGAATTATGTGATGTGTTTTTCTGCTATTTCATATCTGAGTTCCTTCAGAATTCTTGGGTGAATAATACCTGGTCCAGGTGACTTATTGCAGTTTCATTGATCAATTTGTTCTAAACCCTCCTCTATGAACACTTTAATCCAGGACAGTTCCTTAGATTTGTCAGCTAAAAAAGAACAGATCAGGTGTGGGAATCTCCTTCACATTTGTTGCAATGAAGTTCAATGAAAATAATTCATTTAGCTTTTCTACAATGGCCGTGTCTTTACCGAGTGCCTCTTTAGCATATTGATTGTCCAGTTTCTCCATTGATTATTTTACAGTCTTCCTGTTTCTTGCTTCTAATTTTTGTTTTGCTCTTAGTTTGTGTGTTTCTTTGCTAGTTTCTCTTCAGATTCTTTTTCGGTGGGCCTATTACGCTTTCACACTTTCATTATGAGAGTTTATGCTTCTTTTCAATTTTTTTTTCAGTAGGATTTGACTTGCAGCTTTTAAAAGATGCCTTGTTGCTTCTAATTGACTCTTTTACTCTATCGTTTAGCCATGGTGACATTTTTCTCAGAAGTAAATTTTTCTTGGTTGCAAAAATAAGGAGACAATATTTAGGCAGTACAGACTAGAAGATCAAAGAATAGGTGTGATTGGCTGAAATGTCTGACTTATACGATACAAAATCTAATGGTATCCGTGTCAGTTCTAGGCTATTAGGGAGACAAGGTAGGCAAGGTAATTTTTTTTAATCAACTTCTGCTAGTGAGAGAGCCAAACTTTCAAGCCACACAGAACTCTTCTTCATGTTCTATATGGTTCAAAATTTTGTCTCTCTCATTGACAGAAATTGGACCTATAAAATATATTATCCACTTTGTCTCTCTCGATTAAATGATGGTATTTTCTGCTGCGATTTCTTTTTCCATAGTGAGATAGCAAGCAAAAAGCCTCATTAAAGCAAATATGTGCAATTGTTGCAGTTGCAGGGAAAGTGGGCTAATTCCAGCCCAATTTTTTTCCTGACTTCCTCTTCCATGATTGTTGTTATTGCCTAAGCCACTTGCATGTCGCAGTTCTTTCTATAACATATAGGCCTGGACAGTTGCTTTGATGCTAGTGCGCTGCATAGGGGGACAGTGCAGTGCGACAGAGGACCCCAGGGAGCACCACAGACATCATGCTTCAAGCTGCTCCATATTCACGAAGTTCTTGTGCTATTTGCTC
Source organism: Rafetus swinhoei (assembly GCA_019425775.1). Lineage (NCBI taxonomy): Eukaryota > Metazoa > Chordata > Testudines > Trionychidae > Rafetus > Rafetus swinhoei. The sequence continues at coordinate 24,004,292 of CM033437.1, read as the reverse complement.
TCCACACATAGATGCACGAGGGGTCCAACGACCTGCATGCACCATACCCTATTGTTTTGGAAGGTCTTCACTCAGAGACATCAAGGCATGTGCACTTTTTACCCTTGCTGATAGGTGGAACTGAACCTGGGACCTCTGGAGCTTATAGAATCATAGAACTGGAAGGGATCTCAAAAGGTCACTAAGTCCAGTCCCCAGCCCTCACGGCCAGATAAAGCAATTTCTAGACCATCCCTGACACATGTCTGCTTGATCTGCTCTTAAATATCTCCAGTGATGGAGATTCCACAACCCCCCTAGGCAATTTATTCCAGTGTTTAACCACCCTGACAGTTAGGAAGTTTGTCCCAATGTCCAACTTAAACCTCCCTTGCTGCAATTTAAGTCCATTGCTTCTTGTCCTGTCATCAGAGGCCCAGGAGAACAATTTTTCTTACTCCTCCTTGTAACACCCTTTTAGATACTTGAAAACCGCTATCATGTCCCCTCTCCGTCTTCTCTTTTCTAAACTAAACAAGCCCAATTCTTTCTGTCTTCCCTCACAGCTCATGTTTTCTAGACCTTTAATCATTTGTGTTGCTCTTCTCTGGCCCCTCTCCAATTTCTCCACATCGTTCTTGAAATGTGGTACGCAGAACTGGACACAATACTTCAATTAAGGCCTAATCAGTGCAGAGTAGATTGGAAGAGTGACTTCTCGTGTCTTGCTCACAACACTTCTGTTAATGCATCCCAGAATCATGTTTACTTTTTTTGCAAGTGTCACACTGCTGACTCATGTTTAACTTGTGAGCCACTGTGACCCCTAGATCCCTTTCTGGGGTACTCCTTCCTACGTAGGGTTGCCAGGTGTCTGGTATTCTACCGGACAGTCCAGTATTTGAGCTCTCTGTCCAGTAAAAAATGCAATGTGCAATGTCCGGTATTTTCTGATTTTTCCAGCTGCGCACAGGACGGAAGCCTGGCGTGGGCAGGGAAAGCGGCTGGAAGGTGGGGCCATGATCGGCTCTAGGAATCTGTGATTGCGCAGAAGCCTGGCAGGAGACATCCAGCCACTCCCCCCGCCCCTGCCAGGCTTCTGCACAATCACAGGCTCCCAGCGCTGATCACAGCCCCGCCTCCCAGCCTGGGAGTCCCAGCTGGGAGGCGGGGCCACGATCACCATTCTGGGCATGTCAGAAGCCTAGTGGGGGCGCGGGGAGAGGCTGGGAGTCCCAGCCACTCCCCCCGCCCCCACCAGGTTTCTGCGCAATCACAGGCTCCCAGCACTGATTGTGGCCCCGCCTCCCAGCCTGGGAGTCCCAGCTGGGAGGCGGGGCCACAAGCGCCACTCTGGGCACGTCAGAAGCGTAGCGGGGCGGCCGGAGTGGCTGGGCGGCGGGGCGCGATCGGCGTTGGGAGTTCTTTACAATCATTTCAGCTGCAGGATAAAAAGGAGTTCTTCTAAATTCTTCTATAGCCTTAGCTTTAGAGGAATAGAAAACAATGAAAATAGCATGCACATTTGCACAATTACTTCTAAGCCTCTTTACATAGAGATGGTGTAGGATGAAAACTGTTTATAATAAAGTTAAGTATTAAACATAGCATGTGTGTTCGTGGCAGTGTTTTTTAGCCCTCGTGTTCAGTATTTTTTGGGAGACCATCTGGCAACCCTACTTCCTAGATGTTCGCTTCCCATTCTGTATGCGTGAAACTGATTGTTCCTTCCTAAGTGGAGCACTTTGCATTTGTCCTTATTAAACTTCATCCTTTTTATGTCAGACCATTTCTCTAGTTTGTCCAGATCATTTTGAATTTCGAACTAATCCTCTAAAGCACTTGCAACCCCTCCCAGCTTGGTATCATCTGCAAACTTAATATCGTACTCTCTATGCCATCAGCTAAAACATTGATGAAGATATTGAACAGAACCGGTCCCAAAACAGACCCTTGCAGGACTCCACTTGTTATGCCCTTCCAGCATGATTGTGAACCATTAATAACTATTCTCTGAGAATGGTTATCCAGCCAGTTATGCACCCACCTTCTAGTAGTCCCATCTAGGTTGCATTTCCCTAGTTTATTGATAAGAAGGTAATGCGAGACCATGTCAAATGCCTTACTAAAATCTAGATATACCACGTCCTCCGTGTCTCCTTATTCACAAAGCTTGATATCCTATCAAAGAAAGTTATCAAATTGGTTTAACCTGATTTGTTCTTTACAAATCCATGCTGTCTGTTTGCAGATGGATTCCTTAATTACTTGCTCCATGATCTTCCCTGGCACAGAAATTAAACTGACTGGTCTGTAGTTTCCTGGGTTGTTCTTATTTCCCTTTTTAGAGATCAACACCATATTTGCCCTCGTGACTTGCACACATCTAACTTTTCTAAGTAATTTTTAACCTTTTCTTTTTTTATTTTAACTTCTAAACCTACCCCATTTCCACTAGTATTCCTTATGTTAGGCATCCTGTCACCATCCATCTTCTTGACGAAAACCAAAATAAAGAAGTCATTAAGCACCTCTGCCATTTCCAAGTTTCCTGTTATTGTTTCTCCCTCTTCACTGAACAATGGGCCTACCCCGTCCTTGGTCTTCCTCTTGCTCCTAATATTCCTTCTTAGTGTATGAGCTTCTTACCACATGAGCTAAAAGCCAGGTGGCCCTCAGCTAGCAAGCTCATTCTTTATTTAAGTGAGCTAAGTACCACTACATGGGCAGCAGGCATGGGGGTTACACTTGCACCCATAAACAACTCCAGCACCTCTCTGTCTGGCCTGCAATATGTTCAGAGTCTGGCAAGAAACAGGAAAAGGGTATCGCATGTTTGTATAAAAATCCCAAAGGGAACTCCTGGAATATAGATGCTTACTTAATAGTTTCCTATAACAGCATTTGAAAAAAACCCATATTGGAACCCACATTTAATAAATAAAAATGCACTTATGTGCTCAAAAATAACTGTGTGATTGCATAGCTTTTTGAATTTGAACACTATTTACTATGCACCATAATACTTACTATGCTCTTATGGTGCTCCAGGATTTGCATTGGCTTGCAGCAAACTGAGCTGCTACTCAAAGAGCTGGACATTTTTTGGCTGAAAACTTTTCCACTGGAAATTGTCATTTGTCAAAACTGAAGTGTTTTGCAGAAATATGGTAATTTTGATAATTCCATTTGGGGGAAAAAACACAACAGAGTATTCTGATGTGTCAACCTTTTTGGAGTAGAATGTTTAAATTTTCTCCTCTGAAGTAAGTTATCATTCAATTTAAAAAAAAACAAAACTTGTGTATCTTGTATAAAAAAGACAAAATATTCTGTTTCATGAAAAATGATTTTTTTTTATTTTGTTTCACGGGACATTTTTTTAAATGGTTTTGTTTCTATTCAAAACATAACATTTTGAAATGTAAGCATTTTGGGTGGAATAGAAATTCTCAAGCTGCAGAGGCTCATGGACTAAGTTCCAGAGGTCGCAGGTTTCGTTCTGGTTGTCGACATTACAAGTGGGGTCTCATCTGGGATTTCAACAAAGTTGTCTCTGAAGCTCAGGATGCGCTTCCTCAGCAAGGGGACATATGTAACCCACACACTTGCTGCGTGTGGCTCACTGTTCCACGCAGTGGCACTTAGAGCACTTAAAGAGAGAGAGAATGAATTTGCTTTAGAGCAGGGATAAGCAAGATGCGGCCTGCCCAATACTTTGATCTGGACTGCATCTGGCCACTTTCTATTTATATCCTGCTGCTGGTGCCGCCAAATTTCTAGGCAGTGGCTCAGGCAGCAGGATCCTATTTAAATGGCTCATAGCTCCTGGTCACAGCACTACCCCGGCAGGGGCCAGAGCCACTAGCCCTTTAAATAGCCACAGCAACTCCATGCGGCTGCCAGGCAACACAGTAGTGGCAGAGCCATAATCCCTTTGCTGTGTTCTTAATTCAAAGCCGCTGGCCCCAGATAACTCTGGGGGGAGGCTAGTCCCCAGCCCCACCCCTTCTGCCTTAGGCCCCACCCCTTCTGGGATGGAGTCAGTCCATGACCACTACCAAAATTCATTAAGTGCCCTGTCTGCAAAAATTATTGTCCACCCCTGCTCTATAGCCTTAGCTGAGAACCAGCTGGCTTCTAGCTTAAGCCAGAGGTCTCAGGTTTGGTTCTACCTGTCGGTGTTGTAATAGCACTGTCCTTCTGCACTATGAAACTAAGTAAATACACTAAGGAAAGAGGAACACCCAGGTTCTATGATAAATGGGGTCATATACGTAGATAAGACAAGGATAAACCAACATAAGCTCTGGCAGGGCTGTTTTCAATGAGAGGCCCTGAGTTTTGAAACTTCCCATCTTGATCTGCAATAGCTCAGATTTATAACCCTTGTGGGCTTTCTTTTTTCTGAGGCTTTTCAGGAGGGGCTGAGTCTGGGTTGATAATTTTTTTAGCAGTGCTTTGTTTATGTTGTGATGTTTATGTATGGGATAGGTGCCCAGAGCATAGAGTGGGCACCCACAGCTACATTTTAGAAGCTCAAAATAATAGTTTGTTACATCAGAGCCTAAACTAGGAAGCTTTATGCTATGCACTGTACAAATACACTCTAAGGGTGTGTCTACACAGCAAAGTTATTTCAGAATAACGAACATTATTCCGAAATAACTATGTGAGTGTCTACATGGCAATTCCGTTATTTCAAAATAATTTTGAAATAATGGACAGCTTATTCCAACTTCTGTAAACCTCATTCTATGAAGAATAATGCCTGTTCCAAAATAGCTATTTCAAAATAAGGCATGTGTAGACGTTTTCCATTCACTGTTTTGAAATAGCCCCTCACCAGGGCCATTCTAAGCTAGTCCTCCTGGGGCTCAAAATCGAGATAGCACATCTACATTAGGGAAGCCTGCCTCGGACTAATTTTGAGGCTTCCCTGCAGTGCAGACATGCTATTTCGAAATAAGCTATTTCAGAATAACTATTCTGGAATAGCGTGTTCCGAAATAACTGTGCAATGTAGAGTTGCCTAAAAGAGACAATCCAGGCCCTAAGAACTTACAGGCTGAATATAGAAAGGGGATAGAGGCACAGAGAAGCGAAACAGATTTGCCTAAGATTACACAACAGCCTGGGGCAGATATGTGGCATTGGAAAAGGTTCAGAAAAGGGAAACAAAAATGATTAGGGGTTTGGAACGGGTCCCATATGAAGAGAGATTAAAAAGACTTGGACGTTTCAATTTAGAAAAGAGGAGACTAAGGGGGGATATGATAAAGGTCTATAAAATCATGACTGGTATGAAAAAGTGAATAAGGAAAAGTTATTTACTTATTCCCACAATATAAGAACTAAGGGTCACCAAATGAAATTAATAGTCAGCAGGTTTAAAACAAACAAAAGGAAGTTTTTCTTCACTTATCACACAGTCAACCTGTGGAACTCCTTGCCAGAAGATGCAGTAAAGGCTAGAACTTTAACAGGGTTCAAAAAAGAGCTAGATAGATTCATGGAGGTTAGGTCCATCAATGGCTATTAGCCAGGATGGGTAGGAATGGTGTCCCTAGCCTCTGTTTCTCTGGAAGTGAGTGACAGGAAGGGATCATGTGAGGATTACCTGTTGTGATCCCTCCCTCTGGGACATCTAGCATTGGCCACTGTTGGCGGATAGGATACTGGGCTAGATGGACCTTGGTCTGACCCAATATGGCTATTCTTATGTTCTTATGTGTATAGTACCCAGCACCCCTCAGTCCCAGGCTAGCACTGATCACGGCACCATCATTCCTCACACACTTTTGGCAAATAGTGTGCACAAACTGTAGGCAATTGTGAATGAAATCTGTCAAAAAGGTGCTTGTCTAGCCATTTGCACTTACGTTCAGCTGACTTGCACACACAAAGGCAGCACTTTCATATGCATATCTGGGTTCATAACTGAGCAGAGACCTGGTACATATATATTTTGACCTATTTAGGGTTTGGTTGTTGTCGGTGGTGTTTTTTTATGCTGGTCTAGGTTACATTCATGTTTAATGTGCAGTTTCTTCTGAAGTCAAACTTGGAAGTTGGTCTTTGATCAGGAGAACTCTTTGATGACAAGAGTGACTAGCTATTTTGTCCCTCCTGTGTTTCCAGAATTTTCTGACATTATGAGGGAGCAGGTGCTAATCCTCCACTTTCGGCATTAAAAGCTTTGCTACAGATACTAAATGAGTGTCTTTGAGGGCAGGCAGCTAATTAGATTAAGTGTTTCCATCTCTCAAATATTAAAAAGAAGTAGTGGAACGTTATGATCTCTGAAATGTAATGGGCTAGAAGTTCAATTTTACAGTATTATTACTGCAGCAATCCTGACTAACTTTCCTGTTTTCTCTTAATGGGATAGCCTGGTTCTTCCTGTCAATCAGGATCCATCAGCACAATGTGATAATGTCTGTGTTATTATTCCGAAGATCTTTTTTTCCATGTTAATTATCCTCCACCAACCAGGGTTACATAATATAATTGTACTGCAGCAGCACTGTAGTGCTTTAAATAGGGATTCAGGGCGGCGCATGTGGGGGGGGGGAGACTCATGTGGTCTGATTTTCTAACCTACTCAGACACTGCTGGTTCAAAAGTTCGACTGAGTCATTGATTGCTTTGTATTTCGCATAGGTGGGATTATGGGGGTAGAGGGCAAAGTGGTAGAAACAGGATGGAGTGACTACTTCCAGTGAAAAAACACGGTGAAAATTTGGAGCAGAGTGGAAAAAAAGGAATGAGAAAAGAGGAACAAGAAAAAGTAAGTGTCACACTAAAATTAACAAAGAGCAAGAATGTCATTTGCCTTGTGTTTCTACACTAGAGAATGTGGAATATACAGTGTCTCCTTTTTGTCCTTATTGTGCTATGTTGCTGGTCTGAGAATGTGGGAAGCCCCCATCTCCATTCCCAGGTGGTTCTCCAGTCCCTCCTTCATACAGCCCTGCCAGGGGGTGAACTATATAGGGGGCGGCTCCTGGGGTGTTTGGGGGGAGAGGGGAGGGCTCAGGGACCACCCAAAGGCTCTGGCACCCCTTTGATTCTCTGGTTTGTTTCTTTGTCTCCTTCTGCAGGTGGTGAGGGCTATTGGTGGCACCCACAACCCCATCCAGGCCCCCGAGCACCAGGCATCTCAGTACATTAACTGGAAGGGATACTTTTCGATGGTCCTGTAGGCCCTGGTCGACCACCGTGGCCAGTTTTTGGATATCTTCACAACACCTGTGTGTTCAGAGGCCAGCACTTTATTCCCTGAGTGCAGCATCAGGGCTGGGGACGTGGACATGCCATTGCGCATCATGCGGGACATGAGCTACCCTCTCATGCCATGGCTAATGAAGCCCTAAACTGGACACCTTGACCCCAGCAAGGACCACTTTAATAATCACCTGGGCAGGCCCCACATGCAGGCAGAGTGTGCCTTCATGCGTCTCAAGACATGTTCAGATGCCACCTGACCCACCTGGTTCCTGATGTGGCCCTTGGTGGCTAGGCTATTGGCCATGCAGCCTTAGATGTCTGCGTTGCGCTGTCTGGAACAGAGATCCTGGAGGTTTTCCTCCTCAACCCACACCTTGATGAGGGCCAGGATCTCTGTCCCAGACCAGGACGATGCACACCGTCAGAGCCATCAGAATGCTCCCTGGCATGGGCAGGTGGCTCTTGAGGGGCTTGAGGGTCTGCCATGCTGGCCAGATGACGTGCTGGCAGCTGGCAGCTGCAGTGTGGCTAGAGGCTGTCAGGGCCAGCTTCCTGCCATAAGCCTTTTCCCCTGTGTCTGCAGCTTTAAGAACGACAGGGGAAGAGGAACTGTATAGTCTTGAAGAGTGTAGACAGAGCGGCGAGGAGTGCCAGCAGGGCACCTGTGAAATTTCCTGGAGGCCCCTTATTTCGAAAAAACTCCCTGTGCCGCATCCACACACGGCTTCTTCTGAAATAGCTATTTTGGAAGAGGAATTATTGCTCGTGCAATGCACTTTACAAATGACAAAAAAAGCCCTCGGTTTTTTCAATTTTCTTTCAAAATAACAGAATTACTATGTAGATGCTCACATTGTTATTCCGGAATAACGGTGCAGTGTAGAGACACACCCTGAGTGTCATCAGGCATTCTGATTTCTTCTGCTCCTGAGGCAGTACAATTGTGCACTCCCCCTTACACAGGGTTATATGTAAGGACACAGTTTGTCCTTACATATAATGGCACACAACAAGCCTACTTTGAAAGAATATCACTAAGGATTGCCGAGTCAAGCACTCAAAAGTTAGGGAATGCCAGCTCCCTTGGGCAGATGCATTATGATACAGTCTTAGCCCTTTCTTTCTGGCTCTGCACAGCTGTCTGGGAGAAAAGGGAGTATGTTGCCTTACTTCTAAAAATTGGCCTTGGTATTGACTCTAACTTTGTTTCCTGGAGCTACTGGAAGGACTTGAAAGTTGTAGTGAAACGCCACAGTCTATGCTTATATTTCTTAAATTGTAACCTCTGTCTTAGACTATGATTTTTTTGGTGCCAGGACTGTGTCTTCCTGGGCATAGAACAGACTTTGAATGTTGTAGGTGCTACCAGAATACAAATAAATAATATTAGAAACTGAGCATGCCAGGTGTCTGTTGGCATCTTTGTCTAGATCAGCTCGACTATTCTGGGAATATTCAGGACAGCTTGTAAGTAGCGCACCAGCTGAACTCAAAGCCTGCATCCATGCTGCAAGCAAAAACGTGTTTGTGTAAGCAGTTTTTGACACATCAACCATTTACAACATATGTGGCGAAGTTGTGTTACAACATAGAATCATAGAATAATAGAACTGGAAGAGACCTCAAGAGGTCGTCTAGTCCAGACCACTGCAGTATTATCTAGATCATCCCTGATGTTTCTCTAACCTGCTTTTAAAAATTTCCAATGCTGGTGATTCCACAATTTCCCTTGGGCCATGTCTAGACTGCGAGCTTCTTTCGGAAGAAGCTTTTCTGGAAGAGATTTCTGAAAAAACTTCTTCCAAAAAATCTGCTTTTTTGAAAGAGAGCATCCACACTGAATGGACACTATCTTGCATTTAAGCTGTGATTACTATGGACGGAGTGGCCACCAGGGCAACCTGTGCTTTTTTCTCTTTCCTCTTCTTTCAAAAGAACTCCCTCTTCCTCATCCACACAAGCCTTTTTCTGAAAGAGATCTTTCAGAAAAAGGCTTCTTCCTTGTAGAAAGAGGTTTACCAATGTCGGAAAAACCCCTCTGTTCTTTCGATTTTTTTTCAAAAGAACACGATTGCAGTGTGGACATAAGTGAAGTTTTTCAGGAAAATGTTCATTTTTCCAACAAAACTCTGCAGTGTAGGCATACCCGTAGCAATTTATTAAAGTGCTCAAACACCCCAACTTGTAGGAAGTTTTTCCTAATGCCCATCCTAACCCTCTCTTGCTGCAATTTAAGCCCATTGGTTCTTGTGTTATAATCAGAGGTAAAGGAGAATGATTTTTTTTCTCTCTCCACCTTGTAACAACTTTTTAAGTATTTGAAAATGGTTAATGTATCCCCTATAAGTCTTCTCATTTCTAGATTTAACAAACCCGGTTTTTGCAGTCTTCCCTCATAGGCCACGTTTTTAGATATTTGATCATTTTTATTGCTCTTCTCTGGACTTTCTCCAATTTGTCCATGTCTTTTCTGAAATGTGGATCCCAGAACTGGACACAGTATTTCAGGTGAGGCCTAATCAACGCAGAGTAGAGTGGAAGAATTACTTCTCATGTCCTGTTTACAGTACTTCCGCCAATGCATCTCAGAATGATGTTTGCTTTTTTAGCAACAGTGTCACACTGTTGACTCATCTTTAGCTTGTGGTTCACCATGTCCTCAGATCCCTTTCTGCAGTTCTCCTTCCTAGGCAGTCATTTCCCATTTTGTATGTGTGCATCTGATTGGTTCTTCGTAACGGCATGTCTAGGAATTTTTTTCAAAATAACCGAATTTTAAATAATAACTCCTGAAATAGCCAACTCGAAATAGTGTGTCCCCACTATGAGGGAACCTTGATATTAGTTTGAGTCAGGGTCCATTATTGTGGGCGTGTTACCTCGACTTAGAGCCCCAGGAAGCACTGGGGAGTAATTACTTCGACTTACTCTGGGCAGTAGTTATTTTGAAATAGCAGCAGCGAAGCGTCCACACTAATGGTATTTAAAAATAACTATTTCAAAATAAGCGTTATTCCCTGAGGAAAGCAGGAGTGCAGATTTCAAAATAATCAGTCCATTATTTCAAAATAATGGGCTTGGCAGTGTGAACGCTCTGCTTATTATTTTGAAATAAGGGGGGTTATTTCAAAATAAATCCTTGGAGTAGACCAGGGCTAAGTGGTGTATTTGCACTTTGGGTTCACTGGTAGTGCCACCCACAGCTTCCATTGGCCATGGTTCACCATTCTTGGCCAATGGCAGCAACAGGATACAGTGGTCAAACATGTCCCTCTGGCATTTCCCTCAGTTTCCATTGGCTGGGAACAGCAAAATGCAACCAGTGGGAGCTGCAGGCAGCAGTAACTACAGATGCAAAATAAACAAACTCTTTGGCAGCCAGCAGCTTACCCTGATATGCTGTATATGGCCCCAAGGGCCATAGAGTGTCCACCACTGCTCTATGCCATTATCTAAATAATTGATGCAGATATTGAACAGAACCAGACCCAGAACTGATCCCAGGGGACCCCACCCATTATGCCCTTCCAGCATCACTGTGAACCACTGTTAACTACTTTCTGGGAATGGTTTTCAAACCAGTTTTGCACCCATCTAAGTTGCATTTCCCTTGTTTGTTGCTTTTTCCACAATGCATCTCTGTTTCAGTCATGTTGGTTCATCCATGCCTACCATAGTGCTGAGCTGTGGGGTTTTTTTATTGTATTCTGGGACTCTCTGAGTAGGTATCCCACCATGTTCATCAAGAGATAGGAGACACCAGCAGGACATTGGGCATTACTCTCTGGGATATCCTAATACATAGGCCTTGTCTATATTAAGTTTCTTCCTATACCCTCTCTCACCATTACTACCAATATTCCTGTTCCATTAGTGGTAGCAAGGGCAGAGACCATCATATAGATGAGCCAATGGTGGCTTTGAGCACCATGTCTTGTAAACCTGCTGTGAGTCAGGTTACAGAACATGGAAACTGAAAATCCTTAAGGCCGCTCAGTGTTGCTGCTACTGGACTTGTCACATTAGGAATCCAGTGAATTAGTGCATCATTCCTTCTCTTTAACCAAATCACTGAGGTGCACCCCTGAAAAGTGATAGGGAAAAGGTGTGCTTGCAAAGAAATTGTGATAAGCCCTTTGAATCTGATCTTTTTCATCCCCCTGTGACTTTGTTCTAAAACTCGGTATGGCTTTTGGGAAGCTGGCATTTTGGAACTGCACTGTGTTAATACTATATCTCACCAGAGATTAAACCCTAAAACTCATTACATTTTTAAAACAGAGAGAGCTGTAAGGGCTGCCTATGCTGCCTTTGAGCATTTCTTTGAACTTTGTATTCATTTCAACAGTGTCAGGCTCTTAATTTTTTCCCTTAACCAAACTGTCAGATTTTTTTTTAAATTGCTGTGAGCGACCAGGGAGATACATTCACAGAAAGGATTCAGTTGAAATTGCCCCTTTCTTTAACTTTGGTGAAATTTATCCTTTTCATTTATTAGGCAAGATACCAGTGGCAATGGCCCACCACTGGTTACAATATTAAACACTGTAATTAAAAAGGTCACATTACCCAGAGCTGCCTGAGAGGAAGACATCTACTATGCACTGAAAAAAGCCCTGTTAGCTAATCAGACCAGTCACCTATGGCTTGCCTTCCACGCCTGTGAAGCTTAAAAAACCAGACATCTATTCCTATCCTTAGAATGGGTGCTGTCGTATTGGGAAGAACTATTAAAATGCTAAGGGACCTTTGCTCTTCCTCCATAGAGACCCACAAGGACATGCGCGATCCATTAAAGCTGTGTGCAATGTTAGAGCAGGACTGTTACCTGCAGAGAATGAGGCATCTCTTCCCTGAGGCAGACTGTGTGTGTGGCTAGTTCGAGTATAGTGGGGGTGCAATGATAGGTAGATGATATGGTTTTAGGCACTTCCCAGAGAATGTGTGTGAGTGGGGAGGAGTGGACAGGACTGTCACAGCACACACTCCTTGTCTGTGTCTAGACTGGCATGATTTCGCGCAAATACTTTTAACGGAAAAGTTTTTCCGTTAAAAGTATTTGCGCAAGAGAGCATTCACACTGGCATGTGCTTTTGCGCAAAAGCATCCGTACCAGTGTAGACGCTCTCTTGTGCAAGGAAGCTCCGATGGCCATTTTAGCCATCGGGCTTTCTTGCGCAAGAAATTAACGTTGCTGTTTACACTGGCCTCTTGCGCAAGAATACTTGCGCAGGAGGGCTTATCCCTGAGCGGGAGCATCAGAGTATTTGCGCAGGAAGCACTGATTTTGTACATTACAACGTCAGTGTTCTTGCGCCAATACTCGCAGCCAGTGTAGACAGGTGGCAAGATTTTGCGCAAAAGCTTGCCAATGTAGACACAGCCCCCGTATGTTATAAGGAGTGTGTGCTGTGATAGTCTTATTACCACAGCCAGTTGAACTCAGGCACAGAATAAAACAGCTCTTGTAAGCCCTTCCAACACTGCGCCCCAGATTGTTAAAGGCATATGAGGCCCTAACTCCCATTGATTTCATTAGATGGCAGTTGTGCACAGATACCTTTGAGGATCTCAGCCTGAGGCTGTGTCTACACTGGCAAGTTATTCCGGAAAATCAGCCGCTTTTCCAGAAAAACTTGCCAGCTGTCTACACTGGCCGCTTGATTTTCCGGAAAAGCAATGACGATCTACTGTAAGAAATCAGCCGCTTTTCCGGAAAAGCTTTGCCGCTCCCGTTCGGGCAAAAGTCCTTTTTCCGGAAAACTGTTCCGGAAAAGGGCCAGTGCAGACAGCTAGCTAACGCTTTTCCGGAAAAGCAGAAGAAACAGAAAAAAGCGGTTTGGACGCCTGGAGACCCTGTAGGAGCCCTGGACTTTCTGGTAACCCGAGCCCTTAAAGAGCACGCAGGCTGCTGAGCGCACGTGGCAGGAGCGTGCCTCAGACCTGCGGCCTGAGGTCTGCCATGGCACCCCTGTCCTGCCCAGCCAGCCTCGGAAGGCAGCCATGGCAGCTCCGGGTGGTGAGCCACCTGCACCCCCAGCTCAGGAGGCCCTCAGGAAATGCAGGAAAAAGCAGTTGGGGGCCAAAGGGTGGTGTCCCCAAAAGTCAGAGGGCAACCACCAAACCTGCTAAGGGTGTCAGTCCCTGCCAGAGGTCCCAACGCACGGGAGCACGAGACAAACGGCTGTCTGGCGAGACCCCTTTAAGCACGGGTCTGAACGGAGCTCCGCCCCGCCCCCGGCCCCACCCCCGCCCCCGGAAAGGTTTGGTGGCCTTTTGCCCTCTTCAAAATGGTTCCGGGCTTCTGCTTTTGCGAAAAAGCGTGCCGCCAATCTAGACACGCTTTTCCGCAAAAGCGCATCGTTATAACGATAACTCCGGGACCAATCTAGACGAGCTTTTCCGGAAATACTTTTAACGGAAAACCTATTCCGTTAAAAGCATTTCCGGAAAATCATGCCAGTGTAGACGTAGCCATAGTGTTTGGTAAACAGAAGAGCGTAAGGAATGGGCAAAAAAGTAAGGGGAGTCAGCAGATGTGACTGTCTCTGCAATACACAGTCCAGCACAAGCTGATCTACTGTGAAGGAGGAAATCATAAGCTACTTGTATGAGCCGATAGCAAATTACTACATGAAAATAAGGCCATTTATTTAGGAGCTTAGTAGGACTCTAATTTTATCAATATTGGAACATTTTGCCTAAATCATTAGGGCTCAACTGAAGCATCGCTCAGCTTTGTCCATAAAGATTGTGTTCCCAGGTTGAATCCAAGGTTTTGTTACAAACTGTCATGTGTTCTTATTAAATAATTAGGATAAATGAGCATTCAGAGGCATGCAAAGTGGCAGATTTCAACAGGAGATGCACCAGTATGTGTCCTTCAGTACAAGTTCCTTCTTCTTGACTAAATGTTGATATATTGCTTAAAATATATTGCTTAAAATAAAAGCAGGAGTTTAAAGTAAAGATATTTCATTTTTGTTGTTCTGTCATAGCACTGGAATTGCTGATTTTTCTTGAAAGCATAATATGCGTACTCTTATCTATCGTTTTCTGGGAGAAATTGATTCTTTCTGAAATTATTCCTTTGGTCCTTGTGTTAATATTTTCATTTCTACGAGAATTATTACAGGGCAGAGCTGTTGTTGAAAGTGTATAATGTATTAAAATTATATTCAAGATTCAATATTTTACAGTTCCTGTCTTCAGACTCGAACAGCATCTATGCCCGGCACCCTACTGGTAAATATATTTTCTTTGATCACTGCTGCATTAGTGATTTGAGTGATAAATATTACATCAACAGATATTTTTTCTTTTGTCTGCTCAGTATGAGATTTCCAAATAAGAGACACTTACTTTCAGGCCAAACAAATTCTTTTTGTACTATGTAGTTTGCTTTTCTTTTTGGACTACATTTGCATAGCTAAATTGGGCTTTTATGCCCATGAGTATGGGAGCAGATGGAGTTTGAGCCCCTCAAGCATTTTCAAAGGCGTGCACAAAAGTGTTTTGCTCACCAAAAGTTCCACCTGCAGGGAGGGGTGTGGAGTGAGCATGTCCAGAAGAATATATCCTGCCTGGAATATGTCCTGCCTGCCCAAGGAGGAGAGCAACTGAAGTCTATGGGGCATGTGTATGTTTGCACCATAAATTGTATCTGGTTATGGCCCCACCAGCTGGCCAATCCATACCAGTTTCCCTGCCTTGCCTCAGCAGGTGAGCTTTTTATGTACTATAGCTAGAGACAGCCCACCTTTTATTTGGGAGCTATTTGTGCCAACTTGGCACTGCTGCAGTTCCATTCTTCCAGCCTTAGGGGCAGCCTCACTCAGAATACAGAGGGAAAATGAGGAGTAGGTGGCTCACTGGATCAGAGAATATTTGGGCTGTACTTGAGAAGTGTGTTGTGCTTTCACTGCTGCACTGGAAGATGCTCTGCCAGCCTATTGAACACCCAATGGGTTTCACCACTGGCCTGTTTGCATCGGAATCAGAAATTTGGAGATTAAATAGTTGAGCGTAGTATTGTGCCTAGTTCATTACCCTGCTAAGGAAGGAATTCCCCCTATTGCAGATTGAACAGTTTTGATTGATCAAAGTAGCAACACACAAATAATGAGCTAGAATAGTAATAAGAGTTGCAATCCTGAATAATGACATTGCCCTTTTGGTCAAGCAGTAGCTGAAATTCAGGGTCTTGCAGGTAGAAATATGTTAGGTTTTTATTTCTTTGTAAAATGTACACAAGTCCTGCTCCCCTAAACAACACTAAAAGTAAAACTGCATGTTCATAAACTATCTCCTGTAGAAGATTCAGATCAGGCTTCCCTATCCCAATAATTATGCATTATTAATACATATTTGTGTATTCCCAGAACACTTAAAGACCCCAGTCCTGGAGCAAGGCCCCATTGTGCTAGGCAGGTCTGCCCATGGTGAGGGGAGGGGGCAAGAGGACAATTGCTCCAAGGTCCAGCAAATCAAAGGGCCCCAGAGATCCCACCCACCAACACTTCTACTGTGGCAGTGGTGACAGCCAGAGCTATGGGCCTTTTAATTCTCTGCTGGAACACCATAAGGTGTGGTCAGGGAGATGCTGAGGACTGGCTGCCTTTGTCCCACCCCTTCTGGTAGCATGGAGCCACCCCCCACCTTCCCACGGGGCCCCTGGTGCTAGGCTCTGCACAAACACAGAAAAAAAGATGGTCCCTGACCCAAAGAGCATACAACCTAACTGTGAGACAAGAAATAACAGATCAATCCAGACCAATGGGAGGAATACAAAAAAACCCAACAACATTGGTCTGCATGATTGCCAGTGATGTCAGCATACCGACTGATTATCTGTCATCAAGTTTTTGTGGGCATCATGGCAGTATAGAGTTGTAAGGAGAAACTTAAAGGAGGATAATGAGATAACTGTAGAGAAACAACTGTCTTCCCTCTCTTTCTCTGCAGGGACCCACACAGACTCTCCGCAAATACAGACTCCCTTCTCAGTGTCCATCCCACCTTTTGCCCCAGCTCCTGAGTAACATGTTAAATGCTCTTAGCTCCACACTCCCCTCTTGGCCACATAATACTACCAGGTGGCTCTGGGCATCAGCTGTCCTTTAACTGCAGCTGTTTTCTTTTAAAAACACATTTCCATATATCTTCTTTCTGAGGTCTGTGATTGCCTTAGCATCAGAGGCTCTAAAGACTAGGCCAATAACACCCCTTTCCTAATAGTAATTATAACCCATGCAAAGTACTTGTCACAAACAGATCTAGCATAGTCAGGACTGGTTTTGCAACTTATTCAAAGGACGATTCTTCTAACAACACAGTGTCCCTAAGGATGACCCAGTTGGTTGCTCAGAGAGGTACATCATCCACAATGCAACAGACTTTCCCCAGTTGATGGTTTATGCTTTAATACAATCATGAAGCATTTGAGGTATTTTTTGTCCTTTGGGAAAAGATTCATATGCCAAAGATATATAGTTATCCTATACTCCCATTAGCATCCATTGGGCAAAAGTGAATATTCCTATTAATTCCATGTAGCCTTTTGGTAAAGCATATGTTAGTCCTTTCAAACAATTATTCATTTTTTAAATTTCTGAAGTCCCTCCCATACACCCTTTTGGGCACAGATCTCCCCCTGTAGACTTGCCAATGCTGTATAGAAATGGACTATCACCTGCCTTCCCCATCAATAATAAACCCAAAATTGCATTAATCTCATGCTGTCACATCACACTGCAATTTCAGATATAATTTGTTATCCACTCTCTCCCTCAGGTCACTTTTGGCATTACAGCATCTGAATGTCTCCTACCTTTTGAATGTATGTGTTGTGTATTATTTTACTCCAGTTCTACACTGATTAGCTTGCATTTGTCAATGACATTTCATTTTGATATTTCCTAGCCAAGTCTGACCACCTGAGGTCATATGCTCTCTGTAGTGTCTACAATTTCCCATACAGCCCAGTTTTAAATCTGATTTTTTCCTTCTAATGCATATAGAAAGCAAGACATGTTTTCTTCTATTGCTACCTTAGAAGTATGAGTAATGTCAACTCTACTCTTCTTTGCTTTGGAAGACTTCTTTGGGATCTTACATGCCTTACATTGATTGGTCTCCCACCTTTATCACTTTGGGTCAGATTTTAAAAGCTATTTAGGTGTCTAAAGCTACTGGTGGGCACCTGGTGAGGTTTTATATGGTTTATGCTCTTAGTTCTGGAATTCTAGGGTTCAATTACTGGCAATGACATTGTCACACCTATAGCATTTTGAATGCTGCTACACTCCTAGGTCAGATGGCATCATTGATATGTTGTACAGAGACATGTATCCTCCTTTGGAACAAAAAGGGTTGAATCACTATCCAATACCTCTATTGACAGCAGTAGAGATAAAACAGGGATGGATTTGAAACAAGGGGTTTGATTTTTACAAGCACTAAGAGCCAGATTTACAAAATCAATTAGGCCCCTAAAAAGGCAGATAAGCACCTAACATTTCACTTCAATTGGCATTAGACATCTAGTCTGCTTAGATGCTTTTGAAAAACTCACTAGGTGCCTACCTACACCTGGAGGCACCTACATAGCTGTCAAAATCTGGCTCCTCTCTCTTATATAGCACTTTGCATCTTCGGCTATCAAAGCACTACAGGTGAGTATCATCATCCGCAGGCTGGTGGGGCTCTTGAATCTTTACCAAAATATTTCCTTTTTCCAAAGTGTTGGTGTAACGCCAACAGGCGGAACCAAACGTAGAGCCTCTGGAGCTTAGTGCATGAGCCTTCACCACTTGAGCTAAAAGCCAGCTGGCTGTCAGCTAAGGCTGTAGAGGAAACATTTTTTCTCTCTGTAAGTGGGCTAAGTGCCACTACTTGGGACAGTGAACCACACCCAGTAAGTGTGTGAGTTACATTTGCTCTTGGTAGCAAACAATAAAGATGTAAAACAGTGTGAATAAAAATTCCTTCTCATCTCAGTTGCTCAACATTCACCCTTTTGGCTTATGTGAGGCTATTAGTGGCGGGCTGTCAGTGTATGCTGGGCACGTATTGCATGCCCCAAGACTGGACTGGCTGCGCACACAGCACAATTCCATCCAGCTCCTAAATGTGTGAGCAAAATGGCATCCTCCCCACAGCGTGACCTGGCATGAGCCGTGCACACAAGCTCTAAATAAATATTGCCCTCAAATCATCTAAAAACCTTTACTTCCTTGTTTATTCATCAGAAAGAAGCCAGAAATAAGATAAGCCCAGTCTTTTTCCAGAGAGTAATCTGATCATCTGTAAGATCCCTTTACTAACACACACACACGCACACACACACAAAAGAAACTATTGTTGGGAAGTGCAAGAGTTAAATCTAGGGTCTGGCTAGTGGTTGCTATGGCTATGGGGCCTGGCATAGGCAAACACTGCTTACAGATTTATAGATATATTTGACCTTCTTTCTGCTTGTTAAGAGCAAGTAAAGTTGCTGTTGTGCCCTGTAGAGATAAACTGCAGCTGTGACCCCAAGATTTTAGTGAATGCCTTCTCTGTGAAGCAATGACACTCCCTATCCTCCCCTCCCCTGTCTTTTCCCCATCACTGAGATATACCTTCTGGGTCATGGATCCTTCATGCCCCCCAATAATGAGCTGACTTCAGCTAAATCTAGTAAATAAGTGAACAGGGGTGGGATAATAATATTCATCATGTGGTTATGTTTATGCATTATATGGGTATTCGCACTACCAAATTAGGATTTATAGGGTGATGTAATGTATAATTACATTTGCATGCTAAGATAAAATAATATGTTTGGGCTCCCTTTGTTGCTCACTCGCATCCCGGGTAGGAGGAATTCGAGATGGGACGAGTATCAGCAATAAAGTTGCCCTGTTATCCCATCCATCTCTGGGTCAGCCTGTTCTTTTTCCAACAACTATCAAAAGCCGGCATCCCAAGCAAAGGGTGTAACGGGGGGAGGTCACAGGAGACCCCATAGGGGTGCCTCCCGGAGTGCTGACAAGGCCACTGCCACCTTCCTTTTTTTTCTCTGGGGTTTCTCGCCGCCCTGTCCTGCTTGGCCAGCTCCCTGGTCTCCTGCAGCCAAGGCACAGAGCTGAGATCACTGCCCCGGGAAGCAATGCAGACACTGAATCTCTAAAGCACTTGCAACCCCTCCCAGCTTGGTACCATCTGCAAACTTAATAAGTGTACTCTCTATACTATCATCTAAATCGTTGATGAAGATATTGAATAGAACCGGTCCCAAAACAGACCCCGGTGAAACCCCACTTGTTATGCCTTTCCAGCATGAATGTGAACCATTAATAACTACTCTCTGAGAATGGTTATCCAGCCAGTTATGCACCCACCTTCTAGTAGCCCCATCTAGGTTACATTTCCCTAGTTTATTGATAAGAAGGTCATGCAAGATTGTGTCAAAGGCCTTACTAAAATCTAGGTATACCATGTTCTCCACTTCTCCCTTATTCACAAGGTTTGATATCCTATCAAAGAAAGCTATCAGATTGGTTTGACATGATTTGTTCTTTACAAATCCATGGTGGCTGTTACCTGTCACCTTATTATCTTCCAGATGTTTGCAGCTGGATTCCTTAATTACTTGCTCCATGATCTTCCCTGGCAAATTAAACTGACGGGTCTGTAGTTTCCTGGGTTGTTCTTATTTCCCTTTTTAGAGATGGGTACTATATTTGCTCTTTTCCAGTCTTCTGGAATCTCTCCCGACTTCCATGATTTTTCAAAGACGATAGCTAAAGGCTCAAATACCTCCTCTATCAACTCCTTGAGGTTTCTAGGATGCATTTCATCAGCCCCTGGTGACTTACAGACACCTAACTTTTCGAAGTAATTTTAACTTTTTCTTTTTTTGTTTTAACCTCTAAACTCTTCCCTCAACTTCCCTTACTCCTCATACAATGAGCGTTACAGTGGTCAGAGTAAGAAGTCCTCCAGCTTAACAGTATTTCAACATTAGTTTGAAATAACTGCCTGCTGTGTAGACATGAACTAAGTTATTTTGAAATAATGCTAGTTATTTTGAAATAATGTTGCTGTGTAGATGTACCCTAAAAATAACAATTGATTCTCAGTCTAAATTCTAACTTTAACAGACTAAAGAATGTTTGAATCAAACCATCTCTCACTGCAGCGAATGTCACAGTTCTTAGCACACAGACTGACCTCCCTTCCAGCCTGGGACAAATCTCTGCAGTTCTAAGTCTGTGTCTTCCAAAGGATCATTCTGGTGTTGAGATGGAGGTTGAGAAGGAAAGGCCAAGAGATGTGGTCACCGCTCCTCTCGGATACTTTCTCCTTAGAAAGGTCCCTGTTATGATGTGGGTTAGGCCTCCCCATTCTCTGAGAAGTCTCTAGGATAATAGATCCTGCTTGATGAGCTATTATTGCATGCCAGGCCAATGATGGCTGCTCCTTTGGCATAACTGAAAGGCCAGCTGTGGGCATTTCTCAACTCCACAGCATATTTCAATAACGCATATAGCAGTACTTCATAACTTCCTGTACAAGGATACTACATAGAATTCAACAGGATATTAATGTTCAACACATCAAGACATTTAAAATGTTACCTCACAAGGTATACTTTGTACAAAGCATGTCATATTATTGTGGTGATATAGGGATTCCAGGGTGCTACTGTGAAGTACATAGTGTCACAATAGTGTACGCCCAAAATACTTGCAGGGAATCCTGTGCTGTGAAATCTTTTGTTGTTGGCTTTTTTTTCCTTATTTCATTTAAGATTAATGAATGCTTTCTCGTGTTCATGTTGTGTTTGTGAAACAGATGGAATTTTAAGTGTAAGAGCTGTTATAAAATGTGTTGATCACCATGACAAAACATTCATTATATGCTGTCAGAGGAATACAGCACACGGGAACTTGGCTCTCACATAGTTTGCAAGCATAAATGTGTGATTTATTTAGCAGTGTAAAAGGTAATGGTGTAGGCTGTCAAAACTACAAACCATCTTTGTGTTTGTCCTGCAGTGCTGCCTGTCCGCTTTATAATCAGATATAAGGAACTAGCCATTCCTATTTGTTAGGATGGTTTCTGTTTGTTAAGAAAAAAGGGATCTTTTTAGAAGAAGTTGTTTTGTTTTTCTTACTCAAAGTCCACCTGCAGTATACTATGACTAAATGAATCTTTTTAGAATACTGCTTTGAAAATATAAGAATGGAATCTGTTCTTTATAGTAGCCATGGTTTTGATTTTAATGAGATTTCCCCCTCTGTATCAAAGCCACAACAAGGTCTAGATGTCATTTAAGTCATCAAGATAGGGACGGGCTTAAATGAGATTTACCTGGTACATATGTGATGGCTGCCATTTTGGCCCAAACAGTGGGGACTGAATCAGGTACCTGCAGAGCTAGAAGCATAAGCACCTACAGCATGAGTTAAAGAGCCAAGACTTTTTAAGGGGTGCTGGAACAGATTCATATGATCTGTGGGTCTAACACAGTGGGTCTATAACACTCTCACTGAGGGGTTATACACAGACCATCAGCACAGGGGAGATTTTCACCCATCAAGAGTGTTTAATTTCTCCTTTCACTGTTACCAGAATAGGTCTTCACCCTTGGGATGCACCTGAAGAAGCTACAGAATCCTCTGACAATATTTAACCACACAGCTGCTTTACATGCCTACTCTGAGACACAGAGCAGTCCAAGTTAAAGAATATAAGTAGTGTGGCTTCCCATATAGCTTCAGTTCCTTACATTGTGTTAGGATCCAAAGAAATGGGACTAGGGACATGGATCTGCACTGATAATCTACTCTGAGAACACAAGTTATGGGTAAGTAACTCTTCTTTGCCATCTTCCTTCTGAAAGTACCCCTGCAGGGATCTGCCATACCCAATATGCACTGTTGATAAAAATGTGCAGGCACAGCTCGCTGGTGAAACACTACCATCACAAATTTGTCTTTAGAGCTGTAGCTGTCTCTGAGGAAGAATATAATCCTATGAGTAGTACATGGCTGCTGATAAAATTATTCAAATAAATACCTTAGAGAGCAGAGAATGTATCAAATAAATGTTGAGTCAATACCAATAGACTGGACAGTTATGACAATGAAACTGAAGGATGGGAGGGGGGATGTAGGTTTTCCTATGTATCTATCAAAGGCTGTCGAATTATATGACATTAGCCCAATGTTGGATGAAGTGAAGTGGGATGAGTGAGAGGGGCGCAGAGAGTCATTTTTGGATCACAGTTCAGTGATGCCTAAAATAGTTTATGCAGCAAAAAATGGCCTGAGTGGACCAGAATTTTTGCCTCATGAGATTGTGTTATTGGAGAAAGAGTATGTGATCATGCGGCCAGGCTACAAGGCATATTAATAGAAGTTGCCACATTGGATCAGATCCATGCTGCATTCAGTTCAGTATCTTAGCTCTGAGAGGAGCCAGCAGTAGATGCTTGAGAAGAAGGTGCAAGAAACTCCATTATGGACAATGATGGAAGTGAAGTTCCTTCATCTGTCTAGTCAGTGGGGGTACATCTACACTGCAGAGCTAATCTGGGATACTGGAAGTATCCCAAAATAGCTATTCTGCATCTATTGAAACAGCCTGTTATTTCAAAATAGATTTTGAAGTAACTAGCAGCTTATTCTGACAACCCAGTAGGGTTAAGGAAAATTTTGGAATAGTGAGTTATTTTGAAATTTGGCATTCCGTAGACAGTGCCAAATTACAAAATAAGCTATTTCAAAATAGCATTGAAATAAGCTACACAATTTGCACAGTGCAAATTGCATAGCATATTTCGAACTAAAGGTGCTGTGCAGACGCACCCTGAGGGTTTATATTCCTCAGGCTTTTTAACCTAGTTTGTGGCATTCTCAATGTTGTCAATTTCCATGTAGCTAGGGTAACCAGATAGGAAATGTGTGGGGAGGAAGTGAAGGTTACATATATAATATAGAGTCCCTAATATTAGAGTGATCCCAATAATATTGGGTTGTTTGATCACCCTAAATGTAACTCTCTGACCATTCTATGAATCCTCCTATGTTCTTGGAATCAATGCTATGTTGTGGCACAGGTATATTCATATGTTGTGTATAACAAGTATTTCTATTTTACATGTGTTTCAGTTTCATTGAACGTGCTCTGATTCCTGTGTTATGACAGAAAGTAGATAGAAGCATCCAATTTAACTTCCTGCAACTCCTTTTCATCTCTATACCTGAATCCTATTCACATCCTTCCCAAATTAAATTACCCCAATCTTTTTTAATTTCTCTTCTAACCCACCCCTCTAATCATTTGTGTCAGCTGCAGTTTTGTATTTCTGTTCTTTTTTTAAATGGTGACAAGAATCACACACAAAGCTGAAGTGAGGATCCATCTATTTACACAATCACCTTACATTATCAATATCATTATTGATTATTCCCCTTTTATTCAGCTCTGGTGAGGCCACATCTGGAGTATTGTGTCTAGTTCTGGGCCCCCCACTATAGAAAGGATGTGGACGCATTGGAAAGAGTCCAGCGGAGGGCAACAAAAATGATTAGGGGGCTGGAGTGCATGACCTATGAGGAGGGACTGAGGGATTTGGGTTTGTTTAGTCTGCAGAAGAGAAGAGTGAGGGGGGATTTGATAGCAGCCTTCAATTTCCTGAAGGTAGGTTCCAAAGAGGATGGAGAAAGGTTGTTCATAGTAGTGATTGATGGCAGAACAAGGAGCAATGGTCTCAAGTAACAGTGGGGGAGGTCTAGGTTGGATATTAGAAAAAACTATTTCAGTAGGAGGGTGGTAAAGCACTGGAATGGGTTACCTAGGGAGGTGGTGGAATCTCCATCCCTAGAGGTTTTTAAGTCTTCGCTTGACAAAGCCCTGGCTGGGTTGATTTAGTTGGGATTGGTCCTGCCTTGGGTAGGGGGCTGGACTTGATGACCTCCTGAGGTCTCTTCCAGCTCTATGATTCTATGATCATTTCTATAGGTATCCTGCCAGGAACCTCCCCTGATCACCAAGAGTTTTCAAAGTTAATGGCCAATGGCTTTGCGATCACATCAGCCATCTCTCTCAGCACCCTCACATGCATTAAATCTGGTACCATAGGCTTGTGCATGTGCAGCGTTTCTAAATAGTTCTTAACTTGTTCTGTCACTACTGAGGACTGCTCACCTCCTCCTCATACTGTGCTGCCCAGTGCAGCAGTCTGGGAGCTGATTTTGTCTGTAAAGTCCAAGGCAAAAAAAGCATTGAGTGCTTCAGCTTTTTCCACACCCTCTGTCACCTGAAGTATGGCTAGACTACAAGTTTTTGTCGGAAAAAGGTACACTAAATGCACTCAGTATTTTGCATACTTTTTTCAAATTCTTTTGTCAGAAGAGGCTTTTCTGATATTTGGCCCATCTAGACTGGGCCAAATGTCGGAAAAAAACCCTCTTTCAGAAGTCCCCTTCTTCCTCATAGAACAAGGAATACAGAGGCTTCCGAAAAAGCGTGTTTGCTCTTCCACAAAAAAAAGCAGTCCCACAGTCTAACCGTACCTAGGTTGCCTTCCCCATTCAGTAAAGGTCCCACACCTTCCCTGAACTTCTTTTTGTTGCTAACATACCTGTAGAAAACCTTCTTGTTATCCTACACATCCCTTGCCACCTGCAACTCCAGTTGTGCTTTGGCCATCCTGTTTATACCCCTGCATGTTCGAGCAAGATTTTAATAATTCTCCCTAGTTATCTGAATCTGAGTATTTCAAACTACTCCATAAGTCCATGACCTTGCATTTTCCAATACTTGCTGTCACCTGCAATCAATATTTAAGTCTATATGAAGTTTATTGCTGTCTTCTCTAGTATTGTCTTCTCTAAATCACTGTGCACCATCTGAAATTTTGCTGTTTCACTGTTTGCCCCTTTTCTAGACCATTTATCAATGCATCAAACCACTTTCTTCCTACTATGCAATAGTGTCTCTATTGACTGCCTCCCATGTTGAAAATTGATCACTTACTCCTACTGTTTATTCTTTAGCCAGTTTACCACTCATGTAATTGATCCCAACATTATGATAGCAGTGATGACCTGGAACTTGCATCATCATGCATTTGGGATAATGACGGCATTGCCTGACTTCTGAGTACGGACTCATACAGCCGTAATGTTGAATGAACTTAGTTGCTTTGCATTTATTATTGACAATTTGGTTTTCCCATTTGACTACCATCAAGGTAGGATAGTAGCTGAAGAGGATAAACCTGTAAATGAAGGGATACAGAGGAAAAAAGTCCAGTAGTTGTTGCTTTCTTGTGGTCTCTGTCATTGTCTACAGGACTGGGGGATATTTTTTCTTATCCACCAACAGCTGTTATCTTCCAAGTGCCCATTTTCCTTTATACTATATATGATATTACTGTTTTGTTTCATATTTAATGGAATCTTTAGTGTGCTTTAATAGTTTCTCAGAGTGTAAGTTGTTTTAAAAGATGCATTAATCCTGCAGGTAGTGTACATTCATCTTAGCTTCTCAGCGGCAGCTTCGGTGTTCTATAATTTAAACTTCTTTCTAGATAAAGAATGTTTATGGAGCTCTCAGAATAGCAGTGTTTTATTATTTGAAGATTCTCATAAGATCAAGTGAGTACTTTGGTAAAGAATATTTACACTTACTCCATTTATCAACATTTAGTCCCAAACTTTTCGCTGTTTTATATGTTTTCTCCCTTTTATGCTGAAGATTATGTGTTTGTTTTGATGCAAAATAAGTGTGATGAATCAAAGGTTGGGTTTAAGCAGTACTTATAATCATGTACCAGCACTTCAATTTTAAATCCCATGTTTAAAATGACACTGACTAAAGGGAGTTGCTGGTTGTATAAACGGACAAATCTCTGAGGGATTTTCTTCCCCTTCCCCAAGGGTTTTGCTTGCAAACAATTTGTAAATCTGGATGTTTCATTTGATATCAAGTCGGATGGAATTTCCTCAGTCACTACACAGGAAAATCCTGCCATAACAAACGTTAATACATTCCACGCTTCCCTTAACTCCACCGTTCCAAGCTGGGCTTCCTAACTTTTATAGAGCAGTGCTAGTGCTGTTTGCAGGGACACAGTCAGGGTTGCAGAGAGATAAGATGGGAGCTGTGGTTGAGCAGCTGCTTGTTACTGATTTGAGAGACTTGCTCTTCATATCTGACAAGAGTTGCTCTTCTGATGAGCTTTCTTTGGTGGGCAAAGCAAGTCCAGGAGAAGAATGTCTCTTTTTCAAAAAAGATATCGGTCAGCTTTTTCCATTAAGCCACCATCCTTTATAAGGACCAGTGCAGAATCTCAGCATGTCAGCATCTCCGCAGGAGACATTGTGCATCAGAGAGGCGTAATTCCTCCGGCAGCTTCAGAATAGTGCAGTGACTACACAACCCCTAAAGACAATATTGTGTGCTCCTTGCTGAGCCCAGACAGCTGTGCTAGACAATGCCGAGGTGTGGGAGGAAGTTTGCTTCCCCTGGCCCTTTTGGAGAATAAGGTGCATGTCATGGTGCCAGCTGTGATGAGGGTCTGCAAGGGCTGAAAGTGTCTTGATCTCTTTGCAAGTTAATGGTTGGAATGAAAGCTGCCTGCTGCCCCCTAGCGCTGGCACACCTATGCATGGACCAGACACAAACATCTTGCTTCAGTCTTGCAATTATTGTCTGTCACAATGAAACCAGCAGAAGTCTATGCACAGGATCAGTCCCTTGGGTCATGATGCATAACCTCAACAGATAACCATTAATGGGAGTCACATGTGCAAATATATTGTAATTTGGGTCGCATATAGAGAAGTGCTGGTCCATCCCAAGAGGTGCTGAGTGCTTTTATTTTGGGTGCACAGCACCCCCGAAAACAGGCCCATGGACTCACAGACTGATAGACACTAAGGTCAGCAGGGATTATCATGACCATTGACAACCACAGAATCTCAGCCGTCCATTCCTACAATATGCCCATAACCTGAGTTTGAGCTACTGAAAGCCTCAAATCGTGGGTTGAAGACTTCAAGTTATAGAGAACTCATCATTTACACTAGTTTAAATCGACAAGTGACCCGTGGCAGATGCTGCACAAGAAGGTGATACCCACCCAGTGTCTCTGTCCATATGGCCTGATGGAATATTCCTTCCCAACCCCTAATATGGCAATCAGTCGGGTTACTGAAAATAAGGAGTTTTAATTACTAAAGGAGCTTGTATTAACAATCAGATCTTCTGCATTAGTTTGTTTGTCCTGGTGATTCTCCTTAAAGTGCTGGCTGACATGGAAAAAGTACTGCATTCAACCAGGCTGGGGAGTGTGCTGGCCTCCTGCTAGTCTAGGTGAAGTTCAGAAGGGAAGACAGTGGTTAACCAAACCCAGGGTAAAATACTAACCCACGCCCTTCACAATAAAACAGCTTCAGTCACATGTCATGCAGATAGCAGGGGAGACTAGGCTTGAAACCAGGCTACTCAAACAAGAAGGAATAAACTACCAAGGGGAGTTAATGGATTCTCTATCTCCTGATGTCTTCAGGTCAGGACAGGATGCCTTTCTGAAACAAACTTCTTTAACAAACACACATTGTTGGGCTCAATACAAAGGTAATTGTATGAGCTTTTATAGCATGTGAATTGTGAAAAACAGGATGATGAATTAGATGATCTAATGGTCCCTATTCTATTTCTATTTCATTATGAAAAATACCCAAGCATTATAACTGATCATGAAAATATCAAGCCTAAAATTTATCTCTCCTCTCCTCTCCTCTCCTCTCCTCTTCAGGTCTTTGGCATAACCTTCATGTGGTAGCTGACTGAACAGGAAGAGGAGCACTACCAAGCAGAGGGCTAGACAGCTTTTTATTGTGGAACCCTGCTTATGCACAGGGGCCTTATTGTATTAGGCACTGTACACATTTTTATCCAGCCAGGTAAGGAAAATGAATCCAAATCACCCCTTTGCTCAGCCTACCCAGGGGAGGGTCACAGAGGAGGTCCTGGGGCCTTGGCTACTTGCTGGCCAAGGGGAGAAAGTAGACTTCCTTCTTTGAAGGGCTGCAGTCACTCACTCTCTCAATCCCAAGCCAACAGGTTAGCAAAGGCGGAGCTGTGTCTCTGAGAGAGAAGGACCCGGGGTATGTGTACTCTGCAATTATAAACTTGTGGCTGGCCTGGAGCAATTGACCTGGGCTCATGGGGCTCAAGCTATGAAACTGTTTTATTGCAGTGTCGATTTCCAGGATATATGGTGGAGCCCAATTTCTAGGACCTTGCAATGTGGGAGGGACCTATGGCCCAGGCTCTACCCTGAGCCTGAGCCAGAAATCTACACCTCAGTTAAACGGTCATGCAGCGCAAGCTCTGCAAGATGGCCTGGGCCAACCCTGGGTGAGGTGTAGCCATACTCTTAGAGCCACTACCTCAATAGTACTGTTTACACCACCCGCTGCGGAGGGTTATGCCTGTGGTCTATTGAAAACTGAATTAAAATGAGAAGCTACCACTTTTATTTGTAATGGATTTTCTAGTCCTGCTTTCAGGGTAGGGGATATAGGTCTTGTGCAGTCAACCTGCACACAGCTTGTAGCAATGTGGGATGTATTGTATGTCTATTTTATGGAGCAGTCTGCTTTGTCTGTAAGGTACGCCTACACTGCACAACTAGGCGTTTGCACAACTAGGGAGTTTGGAGAGGGAGTTTAGAGGGGGAGGTTAGAGGGCACTTCTGGCCTTCTTTAAAACATAACTCTTATAATAATCTATATTCCAGAGGTTTAAAAAGAATCCCAGTTTATACTTAAACTTATTCATTAGAAAAATGGAGACAGAAGCCCAGCAGCAGAGTGGGGCTATCCTGTTTATTGCATCGAGTGTAACATGTATGATTACCTGCCCTGTGGGCAGGTGGCGTATGTGTGCACCGTTGCAAGGAGCTCCTGACCCTCAGAGACCGAGTTCGGGCTTTGGAGGCCAGGGTGGCTGAACTGGAGGAGCTAAGGGAGGTAGAGAGATATGTGGATGAGACTTTCTGGGACACTGTAGTACTGTCCCACCTCCAGTCTGAGAGCCCCAGTGCTCTTAAGGAGGATGAAAGTCTCAAGGGAACAGAGCATTCAATGGGAGCAGAGGAAACCATCCCGTGGTTGGGACCCTCCTCCCAGAGGATGTTGTGGTATCCTCTCGCACTGAGGATACCTCTGAGGGGAGGAATGCCAGTTCGGAAGAGGCAGGTGTTAGTAGTGGGTGATTCAATCGTTAGAAACATAGATAGTTGGGTTTGTGATGACCGGGAGAACCGTATGGTCACTTGCCTGCCTGGTGCGAAGGTTGCGGATCTCTCGAGGCATCTAGATAGACTTATGTGTAGTGCTGGGGAGGAGCTGGTGGTCGTGGTACATGTAGGTACCAATGATGTAGGGAAGGGTAGGAGAGATGTCCTGGAGGCCAAATTTAGGCTGCTAGGAAAGAGACTGAAATCCAGGACCTCTATGGTGGCATTCTCAGAAATGCTTCCAGTTCCACGCGCAGGGCCAGGTAGGCAGGCAGAGATTCAGAATCTCAATGCGTGGATGAGACGATGGTGTAGGGAAGAGGGGTTTGGATTTATTAGGAACTGGGGACACTTTTGGGAGAGGGGGAGCCTATATAGGAAGGATGGAACCAGACTGCTGGCACTAAACATTAAAAAGGCCGTAGAGCAGTTTTTAAACTGAGAGATAGGGGAAAGCCGATTGGTGCGGAGATGCACGTAAATCGGAGGGAGACTTCTCTTAGAGGAGAATCCATTGATAGAGATTCTCTAAGCTGTAGTCAGAAAGAGAGGAGGGGAGAGGGCAAACCATGGGCCAGAGCAGACAAACAACCACGTACAAAGGAATCCAATGCATCAGGAAGGGCAGACAAACAAGCAGTGGCAAATTTTTAAAGTGCTTCTACACAAATGCTAGAGTCTGACTAATAAGATGGGTGAACTAGAGTACCTAGTATTAAATGAGGAGATTGACATAATAGGCATCACTGAAACCTGGTGGAATGAGGAAAATCTGTGGGACACAATCATACCGGGATATAAAATATATCGAAGGATAGAGCAGACCGGGTGGGTGGCGGAGTGGCACTGTATGTGAAAGATAATGTAGAATCAAATGAAATAAAAATATTAAATGAATCAACATGTTCAATAGAATCGCTATGGATAGTAATTCCATGCTCCAAAAATAAGAAATTAGCAGTAGGGATATATTACCGACCACCTGACCAGGACAGGGATACTGACATTGAAATGCTGAGGAGATTAGAAAGGCTACCAAAACAAAGAACTCTATAATAATGGGGATTTTAATTACCCCCATATTGACTGGATACATGTCACCTCAGGAAGAGAAGCAGAGATAAAATTTCTCAATGGCTTAAATGACTGCTTCTTGGAGCAGCTGGTGCAGGAACCCACAAGGAGAGGCAATTCTCGATTTAGTCCTGAGTGGAGCGCAGGATCAGGTCAGGAAATAACCGTTACAGGACCGCTTGGGAATAGTGACCATAATATAATAACATTCAACATTCCTGTGGTGGGAAGAACACCTCAGCAGACCAGCACCCTGGCATTTAATTTCAAAAGAATTACACAAAAATGAGGAGGTTAGTTAAACAGAAATTAAAAGGCACAGTGACTAGAGCCAAATCCTGCAAGCTGCATGGAAACTTTTAAAGACACCATAATAGAGGCCCAACTTAAATGTATACCCCAAATTAAAAAACATAGCAAGAGACCTAAAAAGAGTCACCGTGGCTTAACCACCATGTAAAAGAAGCAGTGAGGACAAAAGGCATCTTTTAAGAAGTGGAAGTCCAATCCTAGTGAGATAAATAGAAAGGAACATAAACACTGTCAAATCAAGTGTAAAAATGTAATAAGAAAAGCAAAAGAAGATTTTGAGGAACAGCTAGCCAAAAACTCAAAAGAAATAACAAAATGTTTTTAAGTACATTAGAAGCAGGAAGCCTGCTAAAAAACCTGTGGGTCCCCTAGGACGATCGAACTATAAAGGCACAATCAAGGGCGATAAAGCCATTGCGGAGAAACTAAATGATTTCTTTGCTTCAGTCTTCACGGCTGAGGACGTTGGGAGATTCCCAAATCTGCACCGTCCTTTGTGGGTAATGAATCTGAGGAACTGTCCCGGATTGAAGTGTCATTAGAGGAGGTTTTGGAACAAATAGAAAAACTTAATGTTAACAAATCTCCGGGACCGGATGGCATTCATCAAGGGTTCTAAAAGAACTCAAATGGGAAATTGCTGAACTATTATCTGTGGTTTGTAACCTATCCCTTAAATCGGCTTCCGTACCTAATGACTGGAAGGTAGCCAACGTGACACCAATATTTAAAAAGGGCTCTAGAGGCGATCCGGGCAATTACAGACCGGTAAGTCTAACTTCAGTACCTGGCAAATTAGTCGAAACAATAGTAAAGAATAAAATTGTGAAGCATGTAGAAGAACATAATTTGTTGGACAAAAGTCAACATGGTTTCTGTAAAGGAAATCCTGTCTTACTAATCTATTAGAGTTCTTTGAAGGGGTTAACAAACATGCGGACAAGGGGATCCAGTAGATATAGTATACTTAGATTTCCAGAAAGCCTTTGACAAGGTCCCTCACCAAAGGCTCTTGTGTAAATTACATGGCCATGGGATAAGAGGAAGGTCCTTTCTTGGATTGAGAACTGGTTAAAAGACAGGAAACAAAGGGTAGGAATAAATGGTAAATTTTCAGAATGGAGAGGGGTAACTAGTGGTGTCCCCAAGGGTCAGTCCTAGGACCAATCCTGTTCAACTTATTCATAAATGATCTGGAGAAAGGGGTAAGCAGTGAGGTGGTAAAGTTTGCGGATGATACCAAACTGTTTAGGATAGTCAAGACAGAAGCAGACTGTAAGGGACTCCAAGAAGATCTCACCAAACTGAGTGATTGGGCAACAAAATGGCAAATGAAATTTAATGTGGATAAGTGTAAAGTAATGCACATCGGGAAAAATAACCCCAACTATACGTACAGTATGATGGGGGCTAATTTAACTACGACAAATCAGGAAAGAGATCTTGGAGTTATCGTGGACAGTTCTCTGAAAACTTCCACACAGTGTGCAGCGGTCAAAAAGGCAAATAGGATGCTAGGTATTATTAAGAAAGGGATAGAAAATAAGACCAGAATATCTTACTGCCCCTGTATAAAACTATGGTACGCCCACATCTTGAATACTGTGTACAGATGTGGTCTCCTCACCTCAAAAAGATATTTTGGCCTTGGAAAGGGTTCAGAAAGGGCAACTAAAATGATTAGGGGTTTGGAACGGGTCCCATATGAGGAGAGGTTAAAGCGACTGGGACTTTTCAGTTTAGAAAAGAGGAGACTGAGGGGATATGATAGAGGTGTATAAAATCATGAGTGGTGTGGAGAGGGCCAATAAAGAAAAGTTATTTATTAGTTCCTAAATAGAAGAACTAGAGGACACCAAATGAAATTAATGGGTAGCAGGTTTAAAACTAATAAAGAAAGTTCTTCTTCACACAGCGTGTAGTCAGCATGTGGAACTCCTTGCCAGAGGAGGCTGTGAAGGCTAGGAATATAACAAAGTTTAAAGAGAAGCTAGATAATTTCATGGAGGTTAGGTCCATAAAAGGCTATTAGCCAGGGATAAAATGGTGTCCTTGGCCTCTGTTTGACAGAGGCTGGAGAGGGATGGCAGGAGACAAATCGCTTGATCATTGTCTTCGGTCCACCCCCTCTGGGGCACCTGGTGCTGGCCACTGTTGGCAGACAGGATACTGGGCTAGATGGACCTTTGGTCTGACCCGGTACGGCCGTTCTTATGTTCTTATGTTCTATTTCAGGATACTGGAGGTATCTCAAAATAGCTGCTCTGCGTCTACACAAAATGCCCATTATTTCAAAATATTTTTCGAAATAACGGGCATGCTGTTTCGCCATCCTGGTAAACCTCGTTGCACGAGGGATAAGGGATGGCTTGATAGCACGTTATTTTGAAATTTGGTGCTGTATAGACACGCCAAATTTCAAAATTAGCTATTTCAAAGTAGATTCAAAATAAGATATGCAATTTACGTAGCACAAATTGCATATCTTATTTCGATTTTAGAGTGCTGTGTAGATGTACCCTAACTGTTTTGTGTTTGTGTGTTGGGGTTCTAAATTCTAAGAAATAAAGTAATGTTATGTAGCAACCTTCCAAGAGGTTTTTTATGTTTTGATCTATCTTCCCTGTATGTATACTATGAACAGAACTGGGCCTGAAGGCACAACCTAGCCTAGATGATGCACATAAGGAAAATAGTCACTAATGTTAAGACGTTTTACCTTATGCATTCTAAACCTTCAGAGATTTCTTTGAGTCACTTGAAGCTTCCTTTAGAAAAATCTATATTTAGAAACTGGCAGGCTCAGGTCACACAAAAAGAACATATTTATTTTCTGCTTTAGCTCTGCTTGCCTTGAGCAATGCTGGATAATTTAAAAGCAATCAAATAATCAGAAATATGTGACAAGGTCACTATTGCTCTGCCATTGTCTCATGTAATTCCAATTGCTTGATCACGTGAACACACAATGCTTTGACTGGACTATTCAAATTTGAATGCTTCAGTCAAAATCTCCTCATTGCTTCATAAATATTCATGTATTCATGGGTGTTCCATTGTCACACTAGATGTTTTATTATTTTGTTTACCTCTATGGCTTGATGTATTTATTGCTTCACTAGTTCTAGTGAATCCAGTGCAGTCTAAGAAAGATCTGATAAAAAGGGGGGAGGGTACTTCTCCATTTAGAACAGACTCTGAAAAGTGCTGCGTGAGTCTGATATACATCACAGACAGTTACCTCTGCCTATTTAGTTAATGATGGAAGCATTTAATTTTCAAAACTTCCATTGCATTGTTTTTAAGCCTCCCAACATTGTGAGTTTCTTGGATGAAGACTTTTTATATGGACTCTCCTGATTAGGCTTAAAAAACAATGAATGGTCCTGCAGACCTGAGTGCACAATCCGCTTCTTTCAGATGAATGGAGCTGAAGAAGTGGGTTGTGCCCACAAAAGCTCATAATACTATCTACATGTTTTGTTAGTCTAAGGTGCTGCAAGACCATTTGTTGTTTTTTACATTTTTTTTCAGTTAGGGTATGTCTACACTAGCTCCCTAGTTCGAACTAGGGAGGCTAATGTAGGCATTTGAAGTTGCAAATCAAGCCCAGGATTTAAATATCCTGCGCTTGATTTGCATCTTCCCGGCCAGTCGCCATTTTTTAAATGTACAAGTCTGGACTAACTGCCCGCGTCTACACGCAGCAGGGACCCAGTAGTTCGAAATAAAGCCCTAGTTCGAACTACCTGTTAAACCTCATTGCAGGAGGAATAATGGGTAGTTCAAACTAGGGCTTTAATTCAAACTACCGGGTCCCTGCCGCGTGTAGGCACGGGCAGTTAGTCCGGACTTGTAAATTTCAAAAATGGCGACCGGCTGGGAAGATGCAAATCAAGCGCAGGATATTTAAATTCAAACTAGGGGGGCTAGTGTAGACATACCCTTACAGACTAACACAGCCACCTCTCTGAGACTCTCCTGATTAGAGATTGTCTTGGTATTTGTGTTTTGCACAATGCTGAACACAATGTTGTCCCTCAGGGCATGTCTACACTGAGGTATTATTTCAAAATAACAAGGTGAACATTTACACAGCAAGCCCGTTATTTCAAAATAATTTCGTTCTGAAATCTGTAACCCTAATTTCCTGAGGAATAATGCCACTTTTGAAATCGCTGTTTCGAAATAGGGGGTGTGTAGACAGCGCAGCTGTGGTTATTTTGAAATAAGTGGCCTCCAGGGCTTCTCACAGGTGCCCTGGTGGCCTCTGACCACACTCATCGGAACTCTCTAGTTCCCCTTGCCCTGCAGGCTTTAAAGCTGCAGCCACAGGGGAAAGGGCTTGTGGCACAAGGAAAGCCCTGCCAGCCTTTTGCCACACACTAGCAGCCACCACAGTTTTTGCTGCCACCATGAGTGACCCCCGTGCTCCCACCGAGCCCTTCATGGCTGCAAGGGTGCCTGCAGCCAGCTCCCAAGCTCCTGCCAGGGGACAAAAGAGGAAGGCTCCTTCCTGGTGCGGAGATCCTGGCTCTCACTGAGATCTGGGGAGACGAGGCTAACCTCCAGGATCTCTGCATCAGATGCAGGAATGTGGACATTTACAGCCAGATGGCTGACAACCTGGGCCAGAAGGGACACAGCCGCACCCAGGAGCAGGTATGCATGAAGGTCAAAGGAGCTGAAGCAGGTGTACACAAAGGCCAGAGAGTTCAGCTCCCACTCCAGGGCAGCACCCCAGACCTGCCCCTATTTCAACCAGCTCCACTGCATCATGGGAGGGGGGGACTCTGGCCTGGAGACACCCTCTCAGAGGGCATGGCTGTGGATGAGGAGGAGCAGAAGGAGGTGGTGCTGAAGGAGGAGGAGGAGGCCAGCCCTGGACATGATGCCCTCCCACCAGGAGGTTATCCTTGCTCTGGAGTCAGCCCCCCCTTTCCCAGGATGTCGCCCAGGGATCAGAGGAAGCCGGGGAAGTCCCATCAGGTGAGTTCCATCACTTTCCCTAGACACACACAGGGGGAGGCAGCCGGCGGTGCGGGGCAGTTTGTTCCTCACCTGGCCTTCTCAGCCTGGGGACCACACAGTAGTAGTCTGTGCACATGGGCGCACATGGAGCACCACTCCAGAGCACATAGCCACAATGAGAGTGCCACACAGGAGTCTTGCGCTCCTGCTCACAGAGTTCCTGCACAGGCCTGCCTTACTCCTGACCCCATGGTGGGACACCTTCCCACCACAAGCCACCACTAAGGAGGATGGGGTCATGGTCATGGACACACACACAGCAGTGCCACACATGGCACATGGGCATGCCCACTCTCTCGGGGCATCATCTGGTCCTGGGCAAGCATGGCAAGGTGGAGGACACCAGTCCCTGCCAGGGAAGCCTGCTGGGAGGGGAAGTGAAGGGACTCCAGTAGGACCCTCCCCAGCTAGCAGCATCTGCCACTCACACACACCACCCCTAACACCCTTTCCCCAGCTCCTCCAGATGGCAGGGATACAAGTCCTCTCCCTGTGGGATGCCACCACTGCTGGACCCAGTGTATGCACTGCACGGAGGGAAGCTGAGCCGCCTCATTGCCTCCCTTCCACCCGCAGGCTCCCATGATAACTTGTCCCTGGGCCAAAGGGGTAGTGAGGCTCCCCTGTGGGACATCTGTGCCCCTGCAGGAAAGGGCCCACTGTCTAGGCCTCAGATGGCCGTGCTTGAAGCACATTGCCTTCATCTGACCCAAGACCTTTCGGTGTTGGCCCAGAGATGAGGACTGGGCCTCATGCACCCTGTCTCCTGGGATGACTACCCCTCTCTTTGTTCTTCTCAGCTGGACCAGCTGCAAGTGGGGTGTGAGCCACATTTCCCGTGCCAGCCTCATGACCCCACGAGACCCACAGGTACCATCAACCCTGAGAGAACCTTGAGCAGGAGCACAGAGCCTGTCTCCATGCCCTACAGAGGTCTCTGGAGTGGCAGGACTATAGGTTGGATGCAGACTTGGAGGAGTGCCATGCTGACTGGAGGCTGTGCTGTACCACCTGGCAGGTGTCGTCCCAGGAGGCCTGGAGCATGTGTACAGCATACAGTGCTGCCTCCAACCACCTGGTTACCATGATTAAGCTATCCAGAAGCCGGCCCCCCCACACCTGCTCCTTCCCAAGTCCCCCCCGCACCCACATTCAATCCTTCTCCTCTGGCTTCTCCCCCTCCAACTTCTTCCCCCTTACCCCCATGGCCTCAGTGGTCCATGATGGTCTGCAGCACCTTGAAATAGTGCCTTGTCCAGTTGATATAATCGGAGGCCTGGTGGTCAAGGCCCGGATGAAGATTTGGGTGCCATCAATGGCCCCCACCTGCAGTTGGGGAAGCCCATGGCGGCAAAGCCAGTGACGATGGGTTCCACATCGCCCAGGATAATGACCCTGCACAGCAGGATGGTGTTGATGGCCCTCACTGCCTGTAGGAGACAAACAGAATCATCGGGTTGCCAGAGCGCTTGGGAGACCCCCCGAGCCCAATCCCCCTTCTCACACACAGCACCAACCCCTTCTTACCCCAGCCCACTCCAGCCCCTGGCAGGGCTTTGTGAAAGTGGGACTGAAAAACCATCCAGAGAGGGTGCTCTCCCCTCCTTCTCCCCACCCCACTTCTGTAGGGAGCCCCATTCCAGCAGTTCACCACCCTCCTGGGACAATAGCATGAGGCACACCTGCATGATCACGGCCTCAACAGTGGATCTCCCCACAGCAAACTGGTTCCCAACAGAGGGGTAGCTGTCCGGCGTGGCAAGTTTCCAAAGTGTGAAGGTGACCCACTTTGAGGGGGATGGCAGATCGCATGCGGGTGTCCCACCAGCTGAGGGCAGGGGTAGCCACTCACACAGCTCCAGGAAGGTGTCCTTCTGCATGTGGAAGTTCTGGAGCCACTGTTGATTGTCCCACCACTTCATGACGATGCGGACCCACCAAGTCGGAACTGGTGTCCCATTGCCAAAAGCAGTGGGGCAGGGAAGGACAGGGAGCAGCCCATGGAGAGAGGAGAGGAGATGCCCTTCAGGAGAATGGTGAATCCTGTTCCTGCAGCGCCACGAGGGCAGCCTGCAATTACTACACCAGGATGTGTGGCAGCAGGTCTAAGAGCTGGTGACTGCTGTCTGGCTCCCTGGCTGGAGTGATGTGGTGTCCACAAGGGCAACCAGAGCAGGCAGTGAAACGATTTTGCTGTCCCTCAAGGAGGTAGGCAAAGATGAAGGGAGCAGGGAGACACTGCTGTACACAGGGATCCCTTTAAGCACGAGCCTCAGATAGTCTCAGGCTGCAGCTACAGGAGGTGACTACTGTCCTGATGCCCTGCCTTCTGGAGGGCCTTAAATGTGATTCAGGCTCCTATCTGTGCAGACGCTCTATTTCAAAATAGCTCTGTGCTGTTTCGATTGGTATTTGTAGTGTAGACGCGCTATTTTGAAATAAGCTATTTCAGAGTTTTTATTCCAAAATACAGTAAAACTCCAATAGTCCGGCATCCAATAGTCCGGCACTCCTGATAGTCCGGCATCAAAATGGCAAGAGCCTAGTGAGTGAGCTTCGGCCAAAAATGAGTCACAAGGTAACAGCGGCAGCAGCTGAACTGAGCAAAAGGGTAAAAAGGCTTAAAAACTAAAACATTACAGTTTACTGTATACAGTATGTACAATAAAAAGGGTTAAGAACACTTTATATACAGTATATAATGTATACAGTATATATATAACCAGCTTATAGTACCTCCTGATAGTCCGGCATATTTGATAATCCGGCACCACCTAGGTCCCATAGGTTCCGGATTATCGGAAGTCTACTGTAACTTATTTTGAAATAAGCGCATAGTGCAGACATACCCTCAAAGAGCAACACTGTCTTCTAGTTCTTATATGGGGGTTTTGCTAGTAGATCTCAAAGCCCTTTACCAACAAGTAACTATCACTAGCCCCATTTTACTGATGGAAAACATGAAGCACAAGGAAGTGAAGTGACCTGCCCAAAGTCGTTGTGCAGCCAAGCAAGGTCTAACACCCAGGTCCCTTGAATCCCAATGCATTAGCCACTATGCCACACACAGGAAATGCAAAACGCTTTATGAGTTTTCTTCTCACACAACTAAATGCATTTCATTCCCAGTCACAAGTCAGACAAACCCCCTTCCTCAGAGGAAACAGTTCTCATGAGACAAAAATGTTCTTGTGGACTGGCTTTAGGGGACCATGGTTCACTTCCCACCTCTACCAGCACCTTGTGTGACAAGTCAATCATTTCCTGCCTTAGTTTCCCTTTTTGTTAAATAGGATAATAGCCCTTCCTTACAACACAGAGAGAGTGAGGATATATTAATTAATGTTTATGATGCTCCAGTACGTGGTATCTTAAACACCTAAACAGATGGAACCAAGTCCATCAGAACAACACAAAACCCCTCAGTTTTGCCAGTAGAATGCATAAATGAGAAGGTGAGTCAGAGGGTCACAAGATGAGCTTGTCCTGGGGGATATTTTTCCACCTTGCAAAAGCACCACTCACTTCAACACATCTTCACAGGCAGTCTCCGCTCGACAGACCTGAGGTGGTAGGAACCTTATGGTTTGTGGCAAACAACCTTTCAAGCATTTGGCCTGATATCCATGAGTGGGCTTGCTCCTGTTTTCTCACAAACACCTATATGTATAAAAATGTACAAGAAAAAGCATCAAGTTTAGGGAGTAAAATATTTATCAAATATCCCACAATATGTCAAGGTTACTCTGGTTGATGGTAGGAGTTCTTTACATGATTTGATGCTTTTTCAAGAATGCATTCATGAAGCTTCATTTCTCAAAGGGTGAATTTTCCCTGGAGAGAAATATATAGCCTCCTTGCTAGGCTCATAAGGTGCTTCAGGAGCTTAGAATGTGATGAATTGCTCTCTGAGTATGGCCTCATTATGGCCTTGAAACTGTGAAGAGAACAAGAGGGGGAAAGAGGGGAGATGTTCTGCATCACTGTGACTGCACCAGTAGATGCAGGCAGAGGGCAAGAGCCAGCCTACGCAGGAGGGCCATGTCAAAGGCTGGTACAGTTTGTGCTCACCTCCTGAGTACAACTTGCCCATTGTGACTCGAGGTTAGGTGGGATGGTGAAGGTTCTGATCACATCCTCAGTCTGAGAATGTCCCCTTCAATCCATGGCGCCCCCAGCATTTCAAGAATGACTCTTGCAACACTGACTTCCCCTTCTACCTGCCACTCTCCCAGAAAAAAAAATACCATACAGGAAAACCCCTTCCGAAGATTAAAATAAAAATGTTTCCAAATAAACTCACAAACTATAAATCATAACCCTGCTACAAGCAGTTTTTATACCTAGAGAAGAGAGAATTATCAGGGACTCCAAGAAATCCACTTGGGACTTTGTTATTGGTTTTATTTGGACGGTGATGACATACTACAGTGATGTGTGGCAGTGTAGGAGAGACCCTGCAGCCATGATCCTACCTCCTGAGCCGCAGCCTCATCCCTGCTTTCTAAGAACAGGAGTCAAAGGACTGAATCATGGAGGGAATGTTGTTGCTCCTCTTTGCACAGGCTTTAGCATCTCTGCTTTCCAAGCCGCACTGCTCCTTGCTGAGTTCTGGACAGCGGTTGAGGAGACACAGCTTCTATCAGTCTGCACAAAAGATGTACCATCATCCCTCCAGCAAACACCCGGTGTGTGTGGGATGCTCTCCAGTAGGGGCTCTTTGCTTCCTGAGCACTAGCTGGGTGGCTCCACCAAAGCCCTGAGAGTGGCTTGTAGCCTCCCCACCAGCCAGGATTGAGTCTGCTCTGGTGGTGATTGTTCGTCTGGGTGGCTTTCTCTCTCTGCTGCAACGTGTCTGCTGCCTGCAGATGCAGGCAGACAGGACCACAGCATTTGTAGTCAGGTGCCATTTTCAAACTTTCCTTTATAACCATGAGAACTAGAAACGTAATTTTTACAAAAAAACTTTTCCGTTAAGGTGAAATATCTGATTCTGATGTCACCATATGACTCCAGAGACCAGGCCCTTACGCACATGCCTATACTTCAAATCAAGCACTGGAGGGCGGGGTGTAAATGATTAGATAAGATTCTGGCAAATCAGACCATACAAACTACTTGCAAAACAGACCTTTGGAATACAGCAAGAAATAAGTGATAGTAGCTGGATTTTGCTGCTGAATATAGTCATGAGTTAACCACTGCTATCGCTTTTTCACTATTAATTATTATTATTTAGTTAGCAATCCTAATCAAGGAGCGTAACCCCTCTATTCTGGGCACAGTACCAACAGATAACAAAGCAAGTCTTGCCCTGGGCAGTTTACAATTCAGGTGTCATTCAGAACATGACTGGTAGGCAAAACTAACCAATCAGATGGGGGGAGAATTGGAGGATGAAGCCAATAAAATAAATGGCTGAGGAGAAAAAAGGAAGATTCTGCCGCTCCCTTGCCTGAGGCTGGGATGAGTGTTTCAGAATACCGTAACAGGGGGGAAAAATCAAATTCACTTTTTGAAAAAGGATGTGTGTCTTTTCCCACAAATCTTCATGAAAAATAATCCTGTTTTTCACCCAACTCTCCCGGTCACGTTTTATGTGGGAAAGAACCCCTTCCCCTTTGTTAAGCTGGCTGGATCGATGAACCATTATTTTTTAAAATGATATGATGTATGGCAAAACAGTTGTTCACATGTGTTATCCCAGACTATGCTACTGCTAGTCTGGCCTGTTTCCCTGCATTACATGCTTCAGCATTAGGGCGGGGCAAAGATATTTTATATTTAAGAGAGTTCAGTTGTCTCTGGTAGACTAGAAAATGAATAAGAGCTGGTCACAGGGTGGACTCTCCGCCTTGGCACCTCTGGCTGGTAGCACTGGGGATTTGCTTTTGTCTACTGGCTGGAGGCTTCCCTCTGGCTGGTGTCTCCCCTGTGTCCTCACTTCACTCTCTGGTCCAGACCCACATCCCTCTTGGACTGCAGTGTCCTCTTCAGAACACTGCCCTCTGGCACTGCCCACTCCAGTGTCACTTGACTCTCTTCTGGGGGGTGTTTATCAGTCTCTGCACTCCAGGGGCCTCCCCTCCCAGGGGAACACCCACTTCCCCTATACCCTCCTTGCCTCAGTGACCCACTAACAATCTTCATCTAGCCCCTACTTCAGGGGCAAACTGCAGTCTGCAATGGCCATTCATCATTGGCAAGGGAGTGTGGACCTGCTGCTTTTGCCTAACCTAGGTGGTGCTCTGCAGCCTTCTTGCACTCAGGTTGGCCT
This sequence comes from Rafetus swinhoei, assembly GCA_019425775.1. Taxonomy (NCBI): domain Eukaryota; kingdom Metazoa; phylum Chordata; order Testudines; family Trionychidae; genus Rafetus; species Rafetus swinhoei. The sequence continues at coordinate 23,962,083 of CM033437.1, read as the reverse complement.
CAGGCCCTGCAGCCTGAGAGCTTATCTGACCAGAACTTCCCCTACTCTCCCTTCCTTCCCAGCCCCCCCCCCCCCCAAATCAGAGGGGAGAGATAGCTAAGTGGTTTGTGCAGCGGCCTGCTAAACCCAGGGTTGTGAGTTCAATCCTTGAAGGGGCCATTTAGGGGATCTGGGGCAAATCTGTCAGGGATGGTACTTGGTCCTACCATGAGAGCAGGGAACTGAACTTTATGACCTCTCAAGGTCCCTTCCAGTTCTATGAGAGAAGTATATCTCCATATATTGTATTATAGCCCTGATCTACCTCCAGGAAGCCTCCTATTTTCCAGACAGCCAGGTCCCTCCTGCTCTCCAGCCAGAGTAAGTCCTCCTCTCTCCTGCCAGGAGCCCTTCTTTATATAGCCCCCCAGCTGGGCCCTAATTAGCAATAATCACCTCAGCTGGGCCTTCTCTCTCAGCCCTCACTCAGGACTGGATTTTGCCCTTAAAGGGCCAGTGCAAGGCAAGTGCCCTATCACAGGCCATGTTGCCATGAAGAGTTGGCCCAGTTTAACTTAATATGTAATTTTTAAAAAACTGATTATGTGCAAAAAACAGTGTGGATGCTCTTATTTGGGTTTATAAAATGTATTTTGGCTTAATTTAAGTCAAATAGGTTGAAACTAGATCAAAATAAGACCACTGAAACAGAAATAACAATATCCTTGCTAGGTTTTCCACTGGTTTCACTCCACCAGGGTAAATTTGTGTGTAGGCAGCGTTTTATTTTGAGGAAAATTTTGTCTTGTTTTATGAGTGTTGATAGTTAAGAGAATTTCCCACTCTATGAGCTCTCAAGCATTAATAAAATTATTGTAAATCTATTAATAATTCATAAATGAACTGCTATATTAATGGTGAATATCTAAACAACTCAGCATGAGCCGATTTCTGTTGCACAATCAAGCTGAGAGGGAAAGCAAAACTGGGGACAGTGTTTACAAGTAATTGTGCTTAATGCAGAGGTAACTGGGTGAAATTTAACAGCCTGTTATGTATGAGAGGTCAGCCTAAATGACCCTTTCTGGCCTTAACCTCTTTTCAACTATGAAAGAGTATTTTCATAGTAACAGAACAGAGCCTTTACAGAAGTGGCAAACAGGCAAAATGGGATTTTTTTGGTCATACTCAAGTTTCCAGCAAAGGAACCTAACCTCTCTATTAAAGTTATGCTAATAATATTGCAATTGGTTCAATGGCTCAGGCGTATGTGTTTGCCTCTTTACGTTCTTCCTACTGTTCTGAGATTCAGTGAGCATGTGCAGTTGTCTGTAACTCAGTGGAACAGAGAAGGAAGAGCAGTCCTGATTGCAGTCAATAAGGAGAGAGATGATATTGCAAAGTAATGAGTTTGCTTTTTGCTGGCAAGAAATATAATGACTTTTGGCACCACACAATGTTTTAGTGCCATCTGGTGACTCCCCAAAATGTTACAAGAACATTTGCCAAAACTGTGCATTCTATATAAATAGGTCTGCAGCAAGTGAATCTTGAAGTGAATGCCTGCATTGGAAACCTGATTCTCAGAGTTCTGTTCCTCCAGGTAGATAGTAGGAATACCTCAGGTGACCTACATGTCATAGCGGCTTGAATTTCCCACTTCCAATATTTGCAGTGAACTCCTGCTGAACAAGATACAAGCTTCACAGAAATTATAAACCAGTTGAGAAAAACACAATCTGTCCACAGATCCCATGCAAAGAATAACTGGTTACATAAATGATCCATAATGAAAATTCTTCAGCTGCCTCTATTCAAGACCATGAAACCTATTCATATTGCAGAAGAGAAATACACAAATAGGAAATTATTCCTTCTGAAGTAGGCTGCTTAGTAGAGAACCCTGTTAGCCCCTCATCCTGCATCAAGGCCCCTAGTGAATGCCAGTCTCTAGAAGCCCACACGCCAAAAAAGTTTGATGGTGGAAACAAGAGAACACTTTAAAGTTGGTTACTGGAACATGAGCACAATGTTTGAAACAACACAGCTCTCGCAGGTGATGGAGGAGATGGACAGCTATTCTGAGCATCAGTGAGAACAGATTGACAGGTGTGGATAAGTGCTTGAAGCAAGGGAAGAGACAGCTCATTTATTCAGGACATAGTGACAACAAAGACTCAAAGGGAGTAGCGCTCATTAAGACAGATTCTGCGGAAACATCACTCACCTATTGGGAACTGATCAACCACCACATTGTACATGCTGGATTCCTAAAGATGTCAATCATTCAGTGCTGTGTTCCAGCAGAGGAACTTAGCAACAAGGATAAATATGAGTTCTATGATTGTCTCCAAAATGTGATTGACAGGGTACCAAAACATGCCTTCCTTGTTGTGATGGGTGACATAAATGCTAAAGTAGGAAGTGAAAAAAAAAGAGAGAAAGAAATAGCAATAGGGTACCATCAGCTGGAGATCATCAGCTAAAATGGTGACAGACTTACTGAACTGTGCTCAGTACCTTGCTGAGTTCTTGCACATACTCCATTCCCCCACAAAGACATACAGAAAAACATGGAGTTCACCATATGGAAAAGTGGGAAATCAGGTAGCCCACAAGTGCATTAGCCGGAGATACAGGTCCAAGACACAAAGCATATTGAGCAGCAGATGCCAGCAGCAGCCACAAACTTTGCATTGTGAAACTCCAATTAAAATTGAAAAAGACAAACTTTAAACAGAAAGTGATAAAGAAAATCAACAGTACAAACCTCAAAACAAAAAAGTACAATGAGAAACTCCAACTTGAACTAAAGAACAGATGGGGGGTGCTGCCAGAGGCAGAGGAAGGTGAAAGACAGACGGGGCCTGAAATAAAAAGGGTAATGTTCAGAGACTAAGTGATTCAGGCTGAAGCAGTCACAGTTGGATATCAATATTGATGGAGCAAGAATTGGATAAGCCCAGAGATGTAGCAGCTCACTGGGGGAGGGGGGGGACAGGAGGGAGAAAGGGGAGAGGAGGAGAAGCATAGCATTGATAGGGAAACTCCTGCATGCTAAGACCAATGAAATACTTTTATAATAGTAAAAGCGAAGGAAGAGGGCAAAAAAACAGACAAAGCAGTCAAAAACCACACAAGGAAAGGGAAGCAGAGATGCTGAGCAACTTGCAGCTGGGACTGTTGCTGACTGGACAGCACAGAGATATGCACCAAGTAATTAAAACCCTATGGAAAAATTTCAAAACAGGAAATGTGCCAATAAAAAAAAAGGTGGAAAAATGTTTCCAACTGAGGTAGAACAGGAAATAGGCAGAGCATTTCAGAGAAGTCCCCCATAGTCCCAGACTCAATTCAGCAGCACATTTCAGCAAAACACAAAGCTGGTCAATGTGACATTGACACCCAGATCAGTAGAGATGTCTGAAGAACAGCTGCAATCAAAAAGCCGCAAGTGGCAAGTGTTAACCAAATCACAGCAGAAATGCTAAAAACTCTTGATAGCATTGTCCTATCAAAGCCGACAGAGCTGTTGAAACAAGTTTGGGGAAAAGAAACCCCCCTCCTGACAAGTGGAAACATGGAATCATTGTCAGAATACCCCAAAAGGACAATCTCACTGACTATAACAACTGGAAATGAGTTGCACTGCTCTCTGTCATAAGCAAAGCCTTCTGCAGTGTCATACCCAGCATAAAAAACAGTGGAGGCAAAGCTTAGAGAAAAACAGAGTAGATGTAGGACCAAGAGAAACTGCATAGACAATAATCCTGGGGGAATTCTGCAATTGTTTCATTTGGCACCATAGTAATATTGCAGAATTCCTCCAGGACTGAGATCAGATATTCACACTAAGGACCATACTCAAGCCTGCCAAAAATGGCAGGTTGCCCTGAGTTGATTTTTCAAAAGGCACCTGCTATCCTGCAAACATATCTCCTGGCATATACTTCAGTCTTATGGGAACTCCGGCTAAGGTCATCAGCGTCAAAGACTGCACAGGAATAGAAACTTCCTCTGACCACACATTTATAGCTGTCACCTACCACGCCACATAGGAACCCATACAGGATATCATCAAACAACTACATACCATAGTCATTTGGGACCCTATCTTGAAAGAAATCTCCTCTTCTGGCCTAGAAGCTACTTCCCAACCTCTTGAAGCCCACCATCAGAAGTGAGCTCCCCACATACCAGCACAAACCAACTCAAAGTGGTACCAGACTGCCAGAACAGATGCAAAATGTGCAGACCTATCTCTACTGCTGCACGATCCATATCCCTTCCAAGATCCATGGGTCCTACACATGCCTCTGAAAACATGTGGAGAACCTCATCCAGTGCACTAAATGCCCCAATAGCAACTATGTGGATGAAATATTACAATCACTACATTATCGAATGACCTTACAGAGGAAGAAGATAAATGACAAAAACACCATATCACTTGTGGGTGAACACTTGTCACAAAGTGATTTCTTTATATCTGACCTATCCTCAATTGCAAAGGAAACCTGCACAACACTTTCAAAAGACAAGCCTGGGATCTTAAATTCATAACTTTGCTAGACACTAAAAATCATGGACTGAACAAAGACCCTGGATTTTATGGCTTATTACAACAATCCATAATCCATTAACCTCCCACTCCCAAATGTCTCCCTCCCCCTACTTTTCCCCCATGACTGGAGGGGTGTTAATGGGCCACTTTACCTTGCTCTCTTGAAATATGTGAGAGCTATTTAGGCTAAGCAATCTATTCCACCTGGTATTTTGTTGTGACGCCCTGAGTATGATTCCCAGACCTGAAGAAGAGCTCTGTGCACGCTTGAAAGCTTTTCTCTCTAATCAACAGATGCTGGTCCAATAAAAGATATTAACTCCCCACCCAGTCTCACAGTTACTTAAATGAGGCTATGTCTACACTACAATGATCTATTGGAAAAAGGTACACAAATTGCGCTCCGCAATTTGTGTATCTTTTTCCAATAGTTTTTTCGGAAGAGGCTTTTCTGAAATTTTCCGTCAGCACTGGGCCAAATTTTGGAAAAGCCTCTGCTTTTGGAAGAGCCCTTCTTCCTCATCAGAGGAGAAAGACAGGGCTTCCAAAAGAGCACATCTGCTCTTCTGCAAAAAAAGCAGAAGAGCAGACATGTTCCCTGGACGTGGCAGAGTTTTTCCGGGATACCAGAAGTAACCCGGAAAAAACCCATAATGTAGACATAGCCTGAGTTATTTTTCAGGAAAAAAAGCAAAACATAATGAAATAAGTTCTTAGGCAGGCAGCAGATCAACTCCTTACTATCTTGCTTTTCATTATGTTTTTTACTTTATCCGTTTCAACTGCTCCAGCTATGTTTTTGTTACCATCAGTATTTCTGTCCGCTTCATTTGATTAATATTGAGTCAAGGCTTCATCGGCCATTTTCTTCTCTTCATTCTACTACCTCCATGGACTGTTCTAATTCTTTGTGAACCCAGCTGTAATGTTGACCTGCACAACAACTCCCGGCAATGTGTTCCTTGGGCTGCCTGTATGTAGTGTAAAGAAGTACTAGCTTTGTTTATTTGAAACCTGCTGCCTGTTAATTTCATTGGTGACCCCAGGGTCTTGTGTTATGTGAACGGGTAAATAACAAATGCTTATTCGCTTTCTCCACACCACTCATGATTTTATAGCTCTGTATTATAACCCACCTTAGTCACCTCTTTCCTAAAGTGAACAGTCCCAGGCTTTTTAATCCCGCTTTCCTTTACATGGAAGCTGTTCAATATCCTTAACCCATATTTATCCCTTCTTTGTACTTCTACCAGTTCTAATACATTTTTTTGAGAAGAAGTGACCAGAACTGCACAAGGTATTCAAAGTGTAAGTGTAGTATGAATTTACACAGTGTCATTATGATATTTCCTGCCTTATTAATGATCTCTTTCCTAATGCTTTTCAGTGTTGTAAGTTTTTTTGAGTACAGAAGCTCATTGAGTAAATGTTTTCAGAGAATTACCCATGATGACTCCAAGATCACATTGTTGAATGGTAACAGCTGTTTTAGACTCCATCATTTTGTAAGTATTACTGGGATTATATTTGCCAATAAGCATTACTTTGCATTCATCAACATTAGATTTCATCTGCCATTTTGTTGCCCACAAAACTGTCACCCAGTTTTGTGAGCTCTTTCTGTAATTATTTGCAGTCTTTTTTGTGCTTAACTATCTTGAGTAATTTTGTATCATCTGCAAACTTGGACACCCCACTGTTTACTCCTCTTTTCAGATCATTTATCAAAATGTTGAACAGCACTGATCTTGGGACAGATCCTTGGAAGATGCCATTATTTTTTCATCCCCACTGTGAAACTTGATCATTTATTCCTACCCTTTGTTTCCCGTGTTTTAACCAGTTGGGTGACAGGGCAGGGATCACGTGAGGATTACCTGCTGTGTTCCCTCCTTCTGGGGCATCTGGTATTGGCCATTATCAGCAGACAGGATACTGGGCTAGATGGACCGCTGGTCTGACCCAGTATGGCCATTCTTATGTTCTTATGAGTAATGTGAGGATATTACTGCTTAATTTACTTAAGAGCCTTTGGTGAGGCACCTTGTCGAAGCTTTCTGAAAATCCAAGCACTCTATATCCACTAGATCACCCTTGTCCACATGGTTGTTGACACTCTTAAAGAATTCTAATGGATTGGTGAGGCATGATTTCCCTTTACAAATATTTACTCCTTCCCCAATATATTCTGGTCATCTATGTGTCTGTTAATTCTGTTCTTTACTGTAGTTTCAACCAATTTTCCTGACACTGAAATTAGGCTTATCAGCCTGTAAATGACAGGAATCTTTGAAGTTATCCAGCAGTCATTTGTTAGAAAGACTAATTTAATATATAGGTTATACACCATAGTTAGTAGACTGCAATTTCATATTTGAATTTTTCCATAACTCTTGGGTGAATACCAGCTGGTCCTGGTGACTTATTACTGTTTAATTTATCAATTTGTTCCAAAACCACCACTACTGACACCTCAATCTGGCATGCAGACAATATTGTTGTAGACATGTTGGTCCCAGATAATTAGAAAGATGAGGTAGGTGACAAAATATCTTTTACTGGACTAATTTCTGTTTGGGAGAGGCAAACTTTTGAGCTTACTCAGATCTGAAGAAGAGCTTCACCCACCTTGTGTCTCCTGTACCTCAATCTGGGATAGTTCCTCCAATTGGTCACCTAAAAAGAATGGCTCAGGTGTCCCTCAATCCTATGCAGTAAAGACCAGTACAAATAAATCATGTAGCTTCTTTTCTGAATGCCCCCTTAGCATTTCCATCATCCAGTGGTCCCACCGATTATTGGGCAGACTTGGGGATGGGTGACAGACTTTCTGGGCCTGTGGGCAAGGTGGGAGGGAGTGGCTCCATGCTCCCAGAAGCCACCTGGAGTACAGAGCGCCACACACACCTCTCATGGCAGCCCTCAGAGTTCCCTGGAGTGTGCTGTGCCAGGCACTCATGGTGATTTTAAGAGCCCAGGACCATCACTGCCACAGTAGCAACAGCAGCAACCAAGAGCCCTGGGCCCCTTTGAAACATGGGGCCCCAGGCATTTGCCCACGTTGCCCCTCTGTTGGTAGGCATGGGCAGGCTTCCTGCTTCTGATCTATTTAAGAAAACTGTATTGTTAATTTATGTCTTTTGCTAGTTGGTCTTCAAATTGTTTTTTGATTTTCCTAATTATACTTTTACACTTGACTTGTTCCTGTCTATTTTCTTCAGTAGGGATTTGACTTAAATTTTTAAAAGATGTCTTTTTGCCTCCATCCACCCTTTTTACTCTGTTGTTTACCCATACTGAATATTTTGTGGTTCACTTATTTGGATTTTTGTTTTTTAGTTTGTCTATACATTTATTTTGAGCCATTTATTTTTTTCCATGCATCTTGCAGGCATTTCACTTTTGTGACTGTTCTGTTTAATTTCTAGTTAGTTAACTAGCCTCCATTTTTTAAAATAATTCCCCTTTTAAGTTAAATTATCCTGTGGTGGGTTTCTTTGGCATTTTTCTCATATAAGGATGTTAAATTTACAATATCATAATGACTTTTTCTGAGTGGCTGAGCTATATTCACCTTTTCGATCACCATGTAGGACTAAATCAAGACTTGCCTCTCCCCTTGTGGATTCCAGAACTAGCTTCTTCAAGAACCAGTCATTAATGCTTCCCATAAATTTTTAGCTCTGCATCTCATCATATATCTCTGATATCCCATATCCAGTAAATATGGAGATAGTTAAAATTCCCCATTACTGTTGGGTTTTCTCTTAAGTAACTTCCATAATCTCCTTGAGCAATCACCTTGTCATCATCCTGTCCAGGTGGTAGATAGTATATTTATACTGCTATATTCTTATGCTTCAACCTTGGGATTTCAATCTATAGACATTCCATGATACAGTTTGAGTCATTTAAGATTTTTACTGTATTTGACTCTATGCCATCATTCACTTACAGTGGTACTTACCCCACCAGAGCCACCTATTCTGTTATTACTATATATTGTGTACCCTGTATTTCACACAATGCACAGTCAACCTGTGGAACACCTTGGCCAAGAATGTTGTGAAGGACAAAAAGTTTAGCTGGGTTCAAAAACAAATTAAAACTCATGGAGGATAGGCCCATCAATGGCTATTAGCACAAATGTCAGGGATACAAACCCATACTCTAGGTGTCCCTAAGCCTCTGACTGCCAGTGGCTGAGACTGGACAAGAAGGGATGGATCACTCAATAATTGCCCTGTTCTGTTCATAATCTCTGAAATATATGGCACTAGCCACTGTCAGAGACAGGATGCTGGGCTAGAGAGACCATTGTTCTGATCCAGTATGGCCGTTCTTATGTACTGTAAGCACTGTGGGACAGGGGCTGCCTCTCACTAAGTGTATGTACTGTGCCTACTCCACTGAGGCCCCGATCTCAGTTGACATATCTTGATTTCCACTTGCTGTAAAGACATGATTGGCCATTGCAGATGGCTCGGACAAGAGTGAGTCAGTGCCTGTCAAAATCTAAAGGCCAACTTCTGTTGATTGAAGGAAGTGCCAAGCATAAAAGTCAGAGATAACTATGTGATGAGGAACAACAATAATGACCTTCATGCCAGGAGACACACATATCAGAACCTTAGTATGGAAAGATGAATTTAATCATAAATGAGCAATGACAGGACCAGAATAAAGAACCATGAGGGTTTGTATGTGCATAGGGATGCAGATGTACAAATAAACAGAATGGAACACACACAGACATGAGATTGATCTTGGATGTACAACTGATGATGCATCAAAAGCATAAAATAAAATATTTGATTAAATATTTGATTAAACAATGAAGGCACAAATAACACATGAACACCAAGTATACTAAAAGTGTAACTCCTAACAACTTTTCGCTGGTGTTGTTGCACATATTTTATCAGGTGACACAATGGAGTATGTAACTCTGTCAACATATTTCCCATTCACATCTCGGACTTACCTGCTTCTCTGGGTTATTATTCTTTGTTATGTTATATGACTCATTCAGTCGGGTAAAGAAGAATGTTGGCCTGTTGTTGAAATATAAAATGAAAGATTATATTTTTCTTCATATGCTAGTCACTGTTTAGCATGGGTGGCTTTTCTGAGGCAAACTTCCTCAAATTTTTTAAAACAACTTGTATATGGTTCAAGCACACAATCCATTTCCTTTAGCAACAATCTAAGCTGCACCAGGGAGAAGTGGAAAATGTATCGTGTTTGGAGAGTCATTAAGCATGTCTAAGGACATCTATACTATACTAGCAAACATAATGGAACAATGGAGAAAAATGTATTCCAGAATAACAAAAAGACAATTTCATGTAGCTACAAGTCAAATCACTCTACACCTTCTCCAGCAAAATTTCATAATGGAGTTTCCAGTCTTAGTGGGAGTGACACAACTTCTATATAAAATGTGAAACTGGTTATTTATGTGGGTTGTGAGAATAGTAGGTTACAAATATGCTTATAGGTTTTACAACAATGTTCATGAAACTGAAGGAATTTAAAGTAAATTTTCCACATATGTATGAGATACTAGCTAGAGAGATTGTGAAACTGAAGAATATATCATTTAGAAGTTATTCCATTACCTATAGTAGTGATTGAAGAAAATATTCTCAAGTATAAGTAATAATCCTAAAAAAGCTGCTTTCTTTTCTTTCATAAAATATCTGATCATAAAGAACTAGGGGTATGTCTACACTACAAAGTTAATTGGAAATAACAGCCATTATTTCGAATTAACTTCAATAGGGTCTACACATGCAAACCGCTATTTTGAATTTAATTCGAAATAGCGGAGCACTTATTTCAAATTTGGTAAACATCATTCTACGGGGAGTAACGCCAAATTCGAAATAGCTAATTCGAATTAAGTGCTGTGTAGACACTTAATTCGAAATAGGGGGCCTCCAGCCCTTCCCAGTTTCCCCTGGTGGCCACTCTGGGCCAAACCAGGAAAACTCCTCTTCTCTCCCCCAGCCCCGGGGCCCTTAAAGGGGTAGAGTCTGGCCACTGGGCATGTGCAAGAGCCAGGCCTGCCAGCAGCCGCAGCCCCCTCACCCAGTGGCCATACAATGGCAGACAGTGGCAGCCAGCCGTCCCCCGCCCAGTCCCCCAGCACCCAGGGGCCAGCCAGGGGCCGTAGATGGCGCGCGCCCACCTGGACTGGTGTGGAGATCATGGACCTCATTGAGGTGTGGGGGGAGGCCCACAATGTCCATGATCTCCGCACCAGTTGGAGGAATGCCACCATCTATGGCCGCATAGCGGCCACCATGGACCGCAAGGGACACATGTGCACCCAGGAGCAGGTGCACCTGAAAGTAAAGGAGCTCAGGCAGGCGTACGCCAGGGCCACCAGGGGCAGCGCTGCAGCAGGGGTTGCCACCTGTCCCTACTTCCCCTCGACCGAATCCTGGGGGGCCGGGCGGTCTGCGCCAGCCCAGGGAGCAGCGAGCCGGGAGCTGAGGGCCCTGACCCGGGTGCAGCAGAGGGGCCACCACCAGCTGTCCTGGCACCGGAGTCAGCAGGGTCGTCCGGGGAGGCCATACCAGGTAAGTGCCAGCACTGTCCCCTACCCGGGGGGAGAGGTGGGGAGGGAGACCAGGGACTACGCTCATGGGCCATGCCTCCCACGGATCATGCAGCCACCTGTGCATGTGCAGGAAACCGGGAGTTCCAGCGGGAGCTGCTTGCCCAGGGTCATGCCATCTGTCACCATCTGCAGGCCCTGGTGCAGAGCGTGCTGCCCCGTGCCGGTCCTGCGCTTGCTGCCTCCCCAGCTACTGTTCCTCCTCCTACTCCTGCCCCCCCCACCTCTTCCTCCTCAACCTCCACACCCTCCTCCTCAATCTCCACACCCCCCACCTCAACCTCCGCACCCTCCTCCCCATCCCCCTGGGGATGCTGAGGCCCCCTCCCCCGCGGTGCTGGGAGGCAGTTGGCCCGGCGAGACCCCCACCCCTGAGCGCTGAGCTTCCCCCCCTTCTTCCCTTGCTTCCCTTCCAGCTCCCTCCTCCAAGTTTTCCCCCTCCCCTCTCCCACCCTCTCTCTTCCCCTCTCCCGCCGCCCTTCCCAATCTCCTCAGAGTTTCATCCCCCCCCCCCCAGTTTTGTTAAATAAACAGAGTTTGTATTTCTGAGACAAAAGTGCATTTTATTTGACATCAGGAAGCGGGGGGGCTTGGGAAGGGTAAGTGGAAGGACAAGAGGAAGGAATGGGGCACAAGCCCCCGTTGGGGCAGACCGGGGAGACTGTTAGCGCTCCTCAGGGTGGAAGCTCTCCCGCAGGGCCCCCTGGATCCTGACAGCCCCTTGATGGTCCTCCCGGATGGCAGCCTACAGACAGTGCAGCCAGGCTGCTGGCAATGTGTCCACAAGATGCAGCAGAGTCCCCAGGGGCAGGTCTGGTTCCATGTTGCAGAGTGCCGTGGTCCCCGAGTGAGGGCAACCAGAGCACTCCGAGACACAAATGCTTTGCTGTCCCTCAGCGAGGTAGACCAGCGAGCAGAGAAACCTGAGGACTGTCTGTCCGGGATGGGGGGGTAGGGTCCCTTTAAGCACAGACCTCGGATAGCCTGAGGCAGCAGACCCACACACTAAGTCCGACCCTGATGCCCTGCTGGCACTGGTTCCGGCCAGCCTTACCTTCGATTCAGGGTCCACTCAATGTGGACGCACTATTTCGAATTAAAAAAACGCCATTTCAAATTAGTTTTTGTGTCTAGACGCGTTATTTCGAACTAGCTTATTTCGAATTAACTATTTCGAATTAAGTTAATTCGAAATAGCACTGTAGTGTAGACATACCCTAACAGAGTTGGAGTTTATACACTACATTTTCCACTGGAAGTAGCATTTTGCACAGATGGTTCTGGAGCAAGGTAAACATTTTCAGGAATATATTCACTAAATCCAATTCCCAATTTGGTTATCCTGTTTGTACTCATTTATTCCCTATTTTTCCCTCTCAGAAGCATCTGGAAAAATGATTTTGGCTTACATGAATGTTGGTGGAGGAGCTGAAAGTCGTAACAATTAGCATATGTCTACCCTACAGGACAAAGTCGAGTTAAGATACGTCACTTCAGCTACGTTAATTGTGTAGCTGAAGTTAAAGTAGCTTAACTCAGCTTTTGGAGTTGTCTACATTGCAGGAAGTTGAAGGAAGAACACTTTTCCTTCGACTTCCCTTACTCCTCGTGAAAGCAGGGTTACCAGCATCAATTGGAGTGCCCCTCTCAGTTTAAATTAGCTGTCTTAACTGGGCTACTAATTCAAACCCTGGACGATCAACAGCGGCAGCTTCAATCTTCCTCTATAGTGTTGACACCTTCGATAGGTGACCCTGATCAAGCAATGCCCTTAAGCATATGTGTAACCTTAAGAATGTGATTAATCTCTTTGACTTCAGCAAGAGTATTTGCAAGCTTAAAATTAAACATGTTAACGAGGCTGGTTCTCGGGAAAGGTGAGCAGAGTGGTCATCGTAGATGAAAAGTTCCAGCAGGGGTGCTAGGTTGCTGTGGCCCCTCACTTTTTGCCTCTGCTTTGATTGATTAGCCAGCCATTCTTGCCCCACTGCTGGTTGTCTGGCTGTTTTAATTTATTTTTTCAACTCTCCTGGGGATGTGGGGGAGGAGGGTCACCAAAAGTGTTTTCTTGCCTGGCTTGCAAAATGATTAGGGCATCTCCTATGTGTGAGTTTGTTTATAGACTTGGGGTTTGCATGGGCATATGTGTCTATTATTGCATCAAAAGTACTGATGTGGTCTCACATCTAGCCTAAATGCCTGTTTTGTGTGTTTGGTTTAGGGTCTTAGGAGGTAAGGGGACACTGAGATTTCAGCACAACCCAACTTGTATCCATGCTGGTCACTGTCAGCATGCGCAGCCATGATGAGTAAGGGAAAGAGCAGAGTAGATGAGTAGAATGGTCTCTGGTAGAGGAAGTGTCTTGCTTGCAGACATTTTGAGCATCTCAGAGAATGGAATAAAATATCTCCAGTGGGATGAGGGTAGGGGAACAAATTGCCCAATGTATAACCCCTAACACAGCACCAGATAGGTTGTCCCATTTCCGCCACCATCACTAGGATGAAATGTGGGGCCACAGGCAGGAAGCAAGAGGTGGGAAGCAGATGCAGCAAGCTGATTAATAGCAGCTGCAGCAAGATGATAGAGGGAGAGTTGACTACTGTTGCTGCTGCATTGGATTGGCACCAAAGCAGGTATCAATGCTGGCAGACCAGGTGCCAACTCAGTCTGGCTTTCCCGTGGGCTAATAGAATTAAAATAGCTATTAGTGTTGTAAGAATGTGTTTAGTATTTTATGCTTGTAGGATGTTTCATGCATTAACTCTATTTGCATGATGATACCAAGCTGGGAGGGGTTGCAACTGCTTTGGAACATAGGGTCATAATTCAAAATGATCTGGACAAACTGGAGAAATGGTCTGAGGTAAATAGGATGAAGTTTAATAAGGACAAATGCAAAGTACTCCACTTAGGAAGGAACTATCAGTTTCACACAAGCAGAATAAGAAGCGACTGTCTAGAAAGGAGTACTGCAGAAAGGAATCTAGGGGTCATAGCAGACCATAAGCTAAATATGAGCCAACAGTGTGACACTATTGCAAAAAAAGCAAACATGATTCTGGGATGCATTAACGTGAGTGTTGTAAACAAGACAAGAGAAGTCATTCTTCCACTCTACTCTGCACTGATTAGGCCTCAGTTGGAGTATTGTGTCCAGTTCTGGGCACCACATTTCAAGAAAGATGTGAAGAAATTGGAGAAGGTCCAGAGAAGAGCAGCAAGAATGATAAAAGGTCTAGAGGACATGACCTATGAAGGAAGACTGAAAGAATTGGGCTTGTTTAGTTTGGAAAGGAGAAGACTTAGAGGGGACATGATAGTGGTCTTCAGGTATCTAAATGGGTGTCACAAGGAGGATGGAGACAAATTGTTCTTCTTGGCTTCTGAGGCTAGGACAAGAAGCAATGGGCTTAAACTGCAGCAAGGGAGGTTTAGGTTGGACATTAGGAAAAGCTTTCTAACTGTCAGGGTGGCTAAACACTGGAATAAATTGCTTAGGAAGTTGTAGAATCTCCATTTCTAGATGTTACTGGGCCCTGCCATGAGGGCAGGGGACTGGATTCGATGACCTCTTGAGGTCCCTTCCAATTCTAGTGTTCTATGATTCTACGATTCTATTTAGAATATCTATAATAAACGCTAAAGTAATTGTGTTTGCTTTGAAAAATGTTTGTTCTGAAACAATGTAAGTCACCAAAAAAAGGGGGGAAAACCCTTCATCTGAAGCAAAATGATGGGTTCCTACTAAAGGTGTTAGCAGCCCATCAGGAAGGAGTACGGAATCCAAATGGATCGATTGCCCCCCCCCCCACTTACCTTTGAAGCAGTTATGTGCAGACATGCTCATCCTCTCACCTTGGACTCTAGAGAGATGGGGATTTAAAAAAACCCTGATTGGAAGGTATTAGGGTCTTTTTAGTCTATGTGGGAAACAAAGGGACAAAGATTCCTAAACATAAACAAAAGGCCCACAGGAGTAAACTGCGTTACCCCTAATGCACATATAGCTCTCACATACAGCAGCAGGCCTATCATTATCTGAAACCTAGCACGACACAATATTTATGTATGTATATTTATCTGTTTTCATCTGGTAAATATTTTTTACTTCTTTCTTCCTAGTTAATGAACCTTTAGTTAGTTTATTACAGGATTGGCTACAAGTATTGTCTTTTGTGTGAGATCTAGGGTGCAGATTGATCTGTGGTAAATGACCGGCCCTTTGGGAGTGGGAGTATTCAGAATATTTTGTGATCTTTGGGGGTAAAATGACCATCTGTAATATAATCGAGCTTACCTGCATGGCCAGATAGATCAGGGTGCTCAAGGGGGTGTTGGTGATTCCATGTTCAGTCTGTATGGTGTCTAAGGTGTTTACTCTTGGTACTTTGCTGGTAAGGATAGTATTCACAACCAGATGGGGGTTTGTGCCCTCTGTCTTAACAGCCTGTCCTGAGGTTGGTATTCTCACTTGGGAGCCACTCCAGAAAGTATGACACAGGTGATGCACCATTTGCCCCTTGTTGAGCAGAGGCCCATCATGCAGAGAAGAGACCAGGCATGGAAGCTTCGGCAAAGGAACTAGGAGCTGCTGGTTGAGGATGTGAAATAGCTGTAGAAGGGCTAATCATAGTATCCTTTGGCATCAGACTCCTTTATGGGGTCTCAGACTGTTTTAATAGCAGGACTTATTCCTTCTGCTCCAAACCCTGGGGTAGGGGACTCCATTATTGCTGCCCAGCTGCTACTCAGAAGGATTTTGCTGCTCCTGCTGGAGCTACAAGATTGGATGTTCCTGCTATCCTGCTTTTACTACTCTGACATACTCTAGCTGTTGTTTTGTGAGCACTTCTGAAGTTGGTTTGCCAACCCTCCTGGATGGACTTGGTTCTCCCAAAACTGGACTAGATCTCCCAGAGGCTACTAAAGCCAATCCAGGAGATTTTAGGTAGCTAAAAGTCCAATGGTGCAGCAGAGCTAAGACAGGCTCCCCTAACTGTCCTAATCCCAGGAGGCTCCATGAACTGACCAATATATCTAGCAGGGATGGCCAGGGCTTCTCTGTGCCCTGTCCCCGCTTTGAGTGCCAACTCTGCTGCTCCCATTGGCTGGGAACTGCAACCAATGGGAGCTGCAGTGGGGGGGGGGGATGTGCCTGCAGGCAGTGGCAGTATGCAGAGCCCATGACCCCGCCACTTAGGAGCCAGACATTCTGGTCACTTTCAGGAGCCATCTGAGGCAAGTGCCACTCATGTGAAGCCCACCCTCCCCAACCCCTCCTGCATCCCAAGCCCTTGTCCCAGCCTTGAGCCCCTTCCCTCATCCAAATTCCCTCGCACACACACCATTCTACGCCCTGAAGCCCTACCCCAGTCCCCCCTCCCACACTCTGAACCCATCAGCCTCATCTATCAGCCTAGAACTTACTCTCCAACCCCTTGTCTCAGCCCCATAAAAGTGAGGGAGGGAGGAGGGTAATGAGCAACCGAGGGAAGGGGAATGGAGTGAGTGGGGGTGAGGCCACAGAGAAGGATGAGGCAGAGCCTCAAGGGAGGGGCAAGGGCAGAGCCAGGGTGTTTGGTTTGTGTGATTAGACAATTGGCAATACTATTCTGAAGGAGCAGAATCTGAGAGGTGTGACTACAGCCTAATGGAAACAAGGAGGGATGTAGTAGAGATATGTCGGAGGAAACACAGAGATGAGCATGAAGGAAGCAAAGGGGTGTCATTAGCGAGAGTGCTATTGGGTAGAGGAAACAGCTGAAATACTGAGTCTTCATTCATTAATACTGGGGAAGTGACTTGGGGGTCATTGCATTAAAGATGCTGTAGAAATTCAAACGATTAGCACGAGGAAAAGGAAGTAACATGTACAGATGGTCGGTCCCAAATGGGAGGAGAGAGATTCAGGTTGGACTCTTTGTCATCTTTTGATATGCACCTCTTCAAGTCTTGGATGAAGCGACTCGGGCTTTTATCCCACGGCACTTCAGAAAGCAGTTTAGATAAGCGTCTATCTTTTTTTGTTGTTGTTTGTCCCAGAACTGTCTTTATATGAGTTATCATTTCCAAAGCCACTTAAAAATCTTTCCCTGATATCTGTGGCACCTTTTCATGGCTATTCTCCTTTCAATGCAGGGGCTTATTGAGTGTGTCAGCCTCATCCTGACCCATCCTCAGGTGGTGAGAAAATGCCAGTCTATCTGGGTGCTCATTAGCACTCAGAAAGGGCTCTGTTGTATTTGCAGCATTTGAAGCTTCTGCTGATAATGATCTTGATGGTGACAGTGTGGCCTTTTCTCTTATACTAGAGGGTTTTTTGTACTCTCATACTCCCCAATGTTCCCTGATCCATCTCTCTTTAATGAGATGTTCCTAGGTTTAGAAGCTGGGGAAGTAGGAGGAGAATAATGACATTAATAAAGCCTCCAATACTTTGTGAGATACTTCTACCACTGATCTATGTCTTTATGATGTAAAATACAGTGTTAATTCTGTCCTTGACTCATGGATCAAGCAACCTTAGCAACACATCACCTTTTATGCAGTCTGTAGCCATCTTCAGAGCTATTTTACCTGACTGCTGTATTATCTCCGATGGTTTTGAGCTTAAATTCCCTTCCTGCATTAGATTTACAGATATCAGGTGCTGCCGATCTCTGTTTTTTCCTACACCCATCACTGTAGCATCTGAAAGATGAGTGCTCTTTAAACAGGTAAGTTCCCTGTGCTCACTCATGCTATTGTTTCAACAAGCCCAAAGCCATCAGCATTGTGCGAGACCCATGGAAAGTCTTGCAGCTCTCAGGCACAAGGGGGAAAACAGCTGAAGTGAAAGGGATTACATTTGAGACAACTCAGATATAGCAAAAATGGTTCAACCATTACCATGGGACATAGGGGTTCATAGACTCAGATTCTCTTACTAGCAGGGACCATTATGATTGTTATTGATCTGTCTTAGGTATTTAAATGGCTGCCACTACTGTGGTATCTGAGCCCCTTACAATCTGCAATGTATTTATCCATACAAAACCCCTGAGAACTAGGGCATTTTACAGATGAGAAACTGAGGCACAATGACTTGCTCAACAACACACTGGAAATCTTGTGTGAAGTGGGGATTTGAAAGCAGGTCTCCCAAGTCTAAGATAGTGGCCTAGCTACTGATTTAGCCTTCCTTGCTGATCAACTGGTCTGATTTACTGAAATTATCTACTGTTTTTCCTTTTTCCACCAGGGCTTTGAGCCCTAGACTTATGAGTAAGAAACCCACCTCTTTTTCACCCAGACTGATATGCATTGTTTCTTTAATAATATGTTTTGGTCAGTCTGTGGGCAGCAAGGGAGAGGTAGATATAAATGCATTTCTCCCAGTAATGACTGCAATTAAAAATGAGAGTTCGTTTGAATGCCCCGGAGCTCCATGAGTCCCAGGATATTAGAGAGACAAAATGGATGAGGTAATACCTTGTATGGACCAACTTCTGTTTGTGTGAGAGAGAGGCTTTCATGTCTACACAGAACACTACTGCAGGTAAGTGAAATGTACTCTGAGACCGTGTCTTCACTAGGTGGAAGACTGACGCTGCCAAGGTCGATCTTCTGAGGTTCAATTTAGCGGGTCTAGTAAAGATCTGCTAAATCGAGCCCAGAGGGCACCCCATCAGTGCCAGTACTCTTGCTCCTCATGAGGAGTAAGGAAGCCGATGGGAGCAGTTGCTCTTGTTGTCTTCTGCTGTATGAATGGCACAGAAACACAATTTAAGATGCATCAACATGACCTACGTAATTAACCTAAGTGAAGTTGCATGTCTTAATTCAACCTTCCACTGTAGTGTAGATCAGGCCTGAGTGTCACAGATAAATACAAGGTTTAACAGTTAGAAAGATGCATTCCTGCCTTTAGTTGGCAGCAGACTGTATACTCTTAGCTCTAACAGTAATGGGAAGTGGAAAGAGTGGATGCTATACTATCCAGATGGACTGATTATCTTAAATTCTAAGAATCAATGGGACTGAAATGCAGAGAACGCTGTGGAAGGCACACCCCACTCCGCCGTCCTCTGATGACATTTAAATCTTCTGCATACTATTAAGTTTCAGGTTCTGAGTTTCTAGGAAACTCTTCAGTCTTTCACTCTGGAAATGTTGGAGAGGCTCGTCCTCTAAGCTCCAGAGGTTCCCATGTTCAATTCTGCCTGTTGGTGTTACATTTACGTACATCTGCCACTTGGTGCAATGCCCAGATTTGACTACCCAGTCCTTTGACAGAAGCGAATGGGGAAATAAAAGTTCCAGTTGGAGAATATATGCTCATGACAATCATTAGAACAAGGCATACTGGAGACTTCAGGTATGATCTGCTTGTCTCGTTAACTGTACTAAAAGTTCTTAAGCAGACAAAAGGAATCTGCAATTGCTCTTCTATGGAAGGGGCTCTGGAAATTCATCTTAAAATCCTGCTGATCTTTGAATTGCAGTTGTTATTGATACATGAATGTATAATTATAATTATTTGGATTACAAGAGCAACCAGTGACTCCAATTAAATTCTGCAGCCTATTTGGTTAGGCACTGTACAAATGCAGTAAGAGATTTCAATCTAAATAGACAAGACAACAAAGGGTGGAAGAAGAAGGGAAGTGATTTGCACAACATCATGTAGCAACTCAGAGGACTAAAAGCAAGATGTCCTGAATCTACAGAATAGCAGCTTTGTACTTAATGCCCTGCTTCCTTAATAACATGCATTTATATCTGCCAATACAGCTGTGCAAAGGGGAGCTGGATTCATTCTGGATCAAACATCCACAAAATTACTGGCCTGGGGCCCCTCTGAAGTTAATGGAAAACTCCCATTAACATCACTGAGCTTTGGATTAGGCCCTAAATTCCAGCAAAAGGACTGGTTGGGAAACTATTTCTTTTCTCTTAAATATTTGTTCAACAATATTTTTAACCTTTGTCAAAAAATTAATTGAAAATATTCAGGTTTTCGATGAAAAAGTTTTCAGCTGCAATAATGTAAACAAGGGGAAAATATATAACATTATAGAGAGGGGATATTTCTTTGGCAACATGGGTGTTTTTCAAGGAAATGTTTCCTATTATTAAAAAAGTAGGTTGAACAGAAAAGCTCAACCATTTCTACTGCAGAGTCTTTATTAGCGGTGGTGATGGAAAGTGCAGAAGCAAGGGACACAGCTTGACTTCCTGATTCCAGGTGAGCTCTCCACTGCTGGCAGTTAGAAAAATAATTGCTTGACTTGTAAACTAAGCATACCTGCTCTGGAGTCACTGAGAGAATAAATATGGAACTCTGCAATCTCATTTATACAGAGTCACTTTCCATTTTTACACCTGTCCTTTAAGAAGTCACTAGAGAAACAAGTGCAGGCTTTTTAGTCAGGAAATTAAGGGTGATTAAGAATCTCCCATTTAATCGCCATTTAATTAGGGGATAGTATGAAGTTGCAGGCAGGACAGTTCCACTGTGTGTCCTCATGTGCAGATGGTGAAGTGCCAAACAGAATCAAAAGAAACTTTAATTATGAGGATGATCAGCAAAGGCAAGCAGCATGGAAAAAAACAGAGCTATGAAGCAGAGGATAGAGCATTGTTACATAATAGCATCAACTAAGCTGCATCTTAGCAGCTCCCAAAGGATAGGGATACCATTAATAAATGATAGTATGCATTTATAATGTATACAATTACATTTAAGTTCAAAGGATTTTATTAAAGTGTTTATAATATGCAAGAACAGGTCTGTAGCTATAAAAATAACTGAGAAATGGGCCTCAATCAATATTCCAGATCTAAATACTCCCAAATTTAATGGTGGCTGAAATGTGTGCTTGACAACAGGAAGGCAGCTGTTGCTCTATAGCTAAGTCATTACAAATTCACAGTCCATTTTGGCTAATTGCCTGATTGTAGGATTTTAAAAATAATAAATTTCATTATTTCAGATATTTAAATCTGAAATTTCAGTCTGGTAACTGCAGGGATCCTGACCCAAAAGGGAGTAGTGGGGGAGGTTGCAAGGTTATTATAGGGGGGGTCATGGTACTGCCATCCTTACTTCTGCACTGCTGCTGGTGACGGCACTGCCTTCAGAGCTGGGTGGCTGGGGTGGTGCTGCTGGTGGGGCGCCCAGCTCAAGGCAGTGACACTGCCAGCAGCAGTTCAGAAGTAAGGTAATCTTGTAATCCCCCATTTTGAGACAGTCCCCAAGTTTGAGGTATACTGGTGTCCCCTATTTAGTACAGGTTAAAAGTACACATGACTGTATTTCATGATGCAATTTGGTATGTTTTTCACTTCTGTGAATTTGGTAAGGCCCTATTAATAGCCCATCCTGCTGACCAATACTGTGTCATTGTTTCCCTGTATTCCCTTGTCTGTCTGTGTGAACTCACCTGTTGCTGCTTGTCTTGTATTTAGATTATAAGGTCTTTGAGGCAGAGGCTGTCTTTTTGCCCTGTGTTTTGTACAGCACCTACCAGTGTGGTGTCCTGAAACATAACTGGGCCTTCCTAGGCACTAAGACCATACATATCCTAACAATATTAAAATATTGGTCTGTATTTTCAGTCTTTATTATCTTTTATACACATATGCACACATGGTTGATTATCTAATTTACAATGAAATTAAGTGTCTGAGACCTGAATATATAATATATAATATAGCATTGTACATATAATGAATTTATGAATGGATTATGAGACAGAGTTGCCTGATGCAGCAGGGGACTGGACTCAAGGACCTTTTCAGTCCTATGTCCCTATCATAGGAATATTGCAAACTTCAAACTTTAACTTTCACTGACCCACATGCAGTAGAAAGGCCACTCCATATCATTGTGCACCTGGAGGAAAGACATCCTTCTCCAGTAGAATAGATGGAATTTGAAGTCTCCAAGACTAATAATTTAAAACAAAATATTATCCTCAGAGATCCACTCAGTTCATATATTTATTTGTCCAGCCTCTAGCTAAAGCACCCATTGGATTATTGCCTGCATCGGCATGCACAAACAATAATTAAACCTCTTGTAAAATTTTAATGAGTGGCATATAAAATGGTCAAGGCCCGAATAGAGAGGTTTTGCCATGAATATAGTAATGGAAGGATACCACCAAACATCTCTCCAAAGAGAGTTAGATAGAGGAAGACTTTGAACAGAAAAATCCTGTTCCTCCAAGTTAATGCTGTTTAAGTCGGTGGAACAAAGCAGAAACAATTGTGGGAAATATCTACTATCTTTGCTGATTGTGACTTTCTCAACTTATTTTGCAAATTTGGGCATACTAAAAAAAATGAATCAATTGTATCAATGTTGTAGGAAAGTGCTCCTTGTGACGTACAGAAGGACAGAGTGAAACGAGTGATTCACATGCTTGAGGCCCTACAGTGCTGAAAGATCATTTTAATTGAGACTGCAAATTAAAACATCATCGACGTTATAAAGTTTCGCATATTGAATCTGCTCTTTTAGGCTTATTGATTATATGGTAAAAAAGGAAAGTTGAGCGTCTGTTTCACTTAGCAGTGCTTTTGAAGATGCGTCAAAGGTTTTAACCGAAAATCACAGTATGAAAAACATTGCAGAGTGTCCTGAGATTTCTAAGATGAATCAGGAGATGATAACCTTGCTCTGTGAATTGACTGGTTCCATAAGGAGCATGCTCCTCACTTCACCAAATGTTAGCTTCTCTGATACTGCCTTATCCTCTGTTCCCAGTTTGTCCTCACTCCTATTGCCTTTCATCATATGCTAAAGCTTTAAAATCTTAACCAGCATGTGCCTGACACAACAGGAGCAGTTTGTTGCTGTTCCTGATAGGATCCGAGATGCTGTGGTAATACATATACTATCTTATGGAATTAGAAAGTGAAGTGCATTGGATATGTGAGGGACTATCTCTCTCCTTCAGTCTTGGAGGGAGGCCAGACACCCTCACTACATTGTGCCAACAAGTGCAATGCTCAACTAGGGAATTAGTAGCCTATGGACTCTGGCCCTATGGGGCAGACCAATGAGACACCTAAGGGCTCTGAATCTCTGGCTGGGCTAGACAGCAGACAAACACAGGTCATGCTGCTTAATGTCGGTAGGCTGACAGCCCAGGAGTGGAGCTGACAAATGGGGGCAGAGGGACCCAGGCTCACCCTACTTACCAGTTCCTAGCCCAGGGCCCTGACAGTGGTAGAGGGTTCTGCCACTGGGTTTGTAGGGAACCCACTGAAATATGCTGATCTAGTCTCTGGGTACTGGTCAGTAATTAGCCCTGGCACCTCCCTTGAGTCCTTGGCACTGTTGATCTTGGCTGGTGCAGAGCTTTTCAGTGAGCAAGGAACGTCTGCTCCCTTTCCCAGCTTTCACACAACTGAGCTGTAGAGGCTGTCTTTTATATTTCCTGGTCTACTCTACTGGTGAGGAGTGGGAGGGGAATGAAGCTGGTTCAGCTCTGCCCACCAGGGGGCGTAGTGTAGTACCTCTGTCAGTCTCCGAAGAAGGCCACGCCCCCTCCCTATAGTGAATCTCCCCTGGAAGGGTTGAGACAAGGTTTGTTCCACTTTGAGCTGAACAGTTTTGAGGCTCAAAATAAGTGTAATGAGAGACATATTTGATTTGCCCCCTCCCAATTTTATTATGTGCTAAATGGATGGGAAATTGCAGATGCAGATGCAGGAGATGCTTCTGTGATAAGGAAGATAATGTCCAAACAAGAATCAATTTAGCCTTACATTAATTAACTTCTTGAGATAGAGAAGCAATTAGAGTCCCCATTTCAGAGGCACAGGAGAGGTTAAGTCATCCAAGACAACTGAGGCATAGCTGGGAATTGTCTTCAGTTCCCCTATATTTTAGTACTGTGCCTTTACCATTAGCCCAGAAATGAGGCAGACATTGAAGAAAGCAGAAACATAAATGTGGGGCAAAGTGACTGGTCAGATAATTTAGCTTCCAGAACATAAATGTAAGTAAGAATAGGCAGGTCTTGTGTCAGCGAGCTGAGCCACATGTGTCACTTACCTGTGTGACTCATTCTGTAGCATCTAATAAAGACCTCCTAGCAAAAAAATCTTTATTTCTGGTAATGATGCTCAGTCCAGAAAGAACACAGCTTGACTGTCAGATCCCAGTGTGTGTTTGCAGGGTTGGCAGTTAGGGAAAAAAACCCATCTCTTTACTTGCAAATGGAATAAAACTGGTACAGAATAGCTAAGCTAGAATAAAGATGGAAACTTTATGGTGCCAATTTTACAGTCACCTTTAAAAGTGAAGCTGAACTTTAAACTTCAGCTAGTTGAAATCCCAATTTCCTGTTGAAAAGCAGTTACGTGTGAACATTTTTTACCCCACTTCTAAATCCTAGCCTTAGGCCCTAATCCCAAGAACCGTTTTGTACCTCTGCTTCTTGGCTATGTCTAAAGTTGGCCAAAGTCCCATTGCAACCCAAAAGGCGGCTTTGGGGAAGATTGTTCCATCTACCTGTTATATAAGTGTAGCAAGCTGCTCAGCATATTCCTCCCAGAACCTAGGATGCATTATGCCTGACCATTAGGATAAAGCCTCTCCTTATGTCACCACGGTTCTGTAGGTGCATGCAACTCCTTATTACTTCCGCTCCATAATTTGGCCAAGTACAGGAGACAAATATCCTTAAGAAGATGACATTTGAATACCACTTAGGGGTAGGACAACCCATTCATGCCAACTGCTTTATGCGTAGGAACAAGTACCAGCAAGACTATAGTGGAACACCCAGCATCCAAACCATTCAGTGCTGGGGTTAGATTAAGTCCTGCTGTCTATTTCTCTAAGCAACAAAATACTATAGGCTCATAAGCCTGATAGGTGCTAGCATGTGTGGGTCTGTAGGATGGATCCCTTTCCAGCAATGACATTTGTGAAAGACAGGGTTGGCCATTTCTCCAGCTGACTCCCCAAATGTACCACTTGATGGAGCCAGCCGGTTGCCTCTTCTGGAATACACTTGGTTTGCAGATACAACCCTGTGCTCTTGCCTAGGTCAAGTGTGGGCAGCTGTAGTATGTATTTGTCCAAACATCCTGTTTATGTCATATTTGGATAACTTCATGTACTGGTAATCTGGTTATGCTCTCTCTCTCTCTCTCTCTCTCTCTCTTTCTTTCTTTCTCTCTGCCCTGGTCTACACTAGGCAGTTTCGAAGTAATTCCCCTTATTTGAAAATAACAAGAGGAGCATCCACTCTACCATAACAGGCTGGTTATTTTGAAATCTGCACTCCTGCTTTCCACAAGGAATAACACTTATTTTGAAATCGCTATTTTGAAATAGCGTGAGTGTGAATGCTCAGCTGCTGCGAATTTGAAATAATTGGCCTCCAGACATCTCTCACAGCTGCACTTGTGGCCGCTTTGGCCACACCTGCCATCTCCACCACTCCCCTTCTCCTGCAGAGCTTTTAAAAGTACAGGCTTCAGGAAAAGGGCTTGTGACACGAGGACAGCCTTGCCAGTTCCATGCCACATCATGAAAGCACAGGCTCCATGGTCTACCCCAGCTCTCCCTCTGAGCCCTCCCCCGACTGCCAGCACTCCCATAGCATCCTCAGCAGCAAGTGGCCAGGGACGCAGGTGAGCACTGGCCTGGAATGGTGCGGAGATCCTGTATCTCATTGAGATCTGGGGTGAGGAGACCAAGCTCCAGGATCTCTGCACCAGAAAGTGCAATGCAGGTGTCTATGGCCAGAGGGCCGCCAGCCTGGCTGAGAAGGGACAAACACAGACTCTTGACTAGGTTTGTATGAAAATCAAGCTGCTCTGGCAGGCCTATTGTAAGGCCAGTGAGCAGAGTGGACGCTCTGGGGCAGCACTGCACATGTGCTGCCACTACCACAAGCTCAATGTCATCCTGGGAGAGGGACCGGACACCTCCTGTTCCCCCCACATCATCGTCGAGTCTGGCCAGGACGCACCTGGCATCAGGCTTATGAGGGAAAGGTTGTGGAGGATGATGACGAAAGGAAGGATGAGGAGCAGGCCAGACAGGTGACCATGCCCCCAAGCCAGGAACTACTACTCACCTTGGAGCTGATCCCCCCTCATAGGATGTCTCCCAGGCATTGGCTGACCCCGGGAAAGGCACTTTAGGTGAGTTCCATAACTTTCCGTATATACATGTGGAGGCAGATGGGGGCTGGGTGCTCCTCGCATGGCTGACTCTGCCTGGGGGTTGCACAACAGCCTGTGCACATGGGTGCACAATGTAAGGCCAGTCCGGAGCACTTAGCCCCATGACTCTTTCAGACAGGAACCCCTTGGTCCTTCTCACAAGGTTCTTGGAGAGGCCTGCCTTACTCCCGCCTCTGTGGTAGGACACCTTCCCACAACAAGCCAGCACAACAAGCCCAGCCATGACATGGCTGGGGTCATGGAACCACACGGCAGCGCTACACACAGCACAGGCTCATGCCCACACTCAGGCAGCATCCACTCCCAGTCAAGTGCAGCAATGTGGAGGAGACTGAGACTGTGCGTGGGAACCTGCCAGGAGGAGGGGGAGAAGGGGAACTCAGTAGCACTCTGTCCAGCAAGCGGCCTCTACTGCTCACACACACCTCCACCCCACCCCACACCCGTTCTCCAGTGGGCAGGAATAGAAGTTCTCTCTCTGCAGGATACCACGGGTGTGTCTAGACTATATGGCTCCGTCGATGGAGCCATGTAGATGAGTTTACTAGACATAGCAAGTGGTGCGCAAGTGGTGTTCCGCAAGTGGTGTTCTCGTCCATCCTCCCTGTTGAAGGGAAAGGACTGGGCAGGGATCGTCGAATTGAGGGCGTAAATGCGTGGTTGCGCAGGTGGTGTCGCAGAGAGGGCTTTGGTTTCTTCGACCATGGGACTCTGTTCCGGGCACGAGGATTGTTAGGAAGAGATGGGATCCACCTAACCAAGAGAGGAAGGAGCATCTTTGCGGGCAGGCTTGCAAACCTAGTGAGGAGGGCTTTAAACTAGGTTCGTCGGGGGACGGTGACCAAAACCCTGAGGGGAGTGCGAACCCTGAGGGCTTGCGAACAGGAATTGCTAACAGGGAGTTTGGAGAGGGAGTTCTCCAGGTGAAAGAGGAGTAAAAACAGGACCCTTGTGGTAAGTGGCTGTCTGGAGTGTGTGTTTGTGTGTGGGGGAGTTATTTGCTGTGTGCTGAGCTTGTGTTTATCTGTTTGGTTGGTTGGTTTGATTGTTTGTTTGCTTGAAGGAGCTTCTAAAAGGTTTGAAATCTAGAAGCCTCTGTTAATTGGCTAAGCCTCAGTCAGGGAGGGGCTACCAGAGCTATATAAGCCTGTGACTCAGCGACCAGGAGCTTAACAGGAATTGCTAACAGGAGTTTGGAGAGGAGTTTAGAGGGGAGGTTAGAGGCACTAGTGACTTCTGGCCTTCTTTAAAACATAACTCTTATAAATAATCTATATTCCAGAGGTTTAAAAAGAATCCCAGTTCATACTTAAACTTGTTCATTAGAAAATGGAGACAGAAGCCCAGCAGCAGAGTGGGGGCTATCCTGTTTATTGCGCGAGTGTAACATGTATGATTACCTGCCCTGTGGGCGGGTGGCGATGTGTGCACCTGTTGCAAGGAGCTCCTGACCTCAGAGACCGAGTTCGGGCTTTGGAGGCCAGGGTGGCTGAACTGGAGGAGCTAAGGGAGGTAGAGAGATTTGTGGATGAGACTTTCTGGGACACTGTAGTACTGTCCCACCTCCAGTCTGAGAGCCCCAGTGCTCTTAAGGAGGATGAAAGTCTCAAGGAACAGAGCATTCAATGGGAGCAGAGGAAACCATCCCGTAGTTGGGACCCTCCTCCCAGAGGATGTTGCGGTATCCTCTCGCACTGAGGATACCTCTGAGGGGGAGGGAATGCCAGTTCGGAAGAGGCAGGTGTTAGTAGTGGGTGATTCGATCGTTAGAAACATAGATAGTTGGGTTTGTGATGACCGGGAGAACCGTATGGTCACTTGCCTGCCTGGTGCGAAGGTTGCGGATCTCTCGAGGCATCTAGATAGACTTATGTGTAGTGCTGGGAGGAGCCGGTGGTCGTGGTACATGTAGGTACCAATGACGTAGGGAAGGGTAGGAGAGATGTCCTGGAGGCCAAATTTAGGCTGCTAGGAAAGAGACTGAAATCCAGGACCTCTATGGTGGCGTTCTCGAAATGCTTCCAGTTCCACGCGCAGGGCCAGGTAGGCAGGCAGAGATTCAGAATCTCAATGCGTGGATGAGACGATGGTGTAGGGAAGAGGGGTTTGGATTTATTAGGAACTGGGGACACTTTTGGGAGAGGGGAGCCTATACAGGAAGGATGGGCTCCACCTAAACCAGGGTGGAACCAGACTGCTGGCACTAAACATTAAAAGGCAGAGCAGTTTTTAAACTGAGAGATGGGGAAAGCCGATTGGTGTGGAGATGCACGTAAATCTGAGGGAGACTTCTCTTAGAGGAGAATCCATTGATAGAGATTCTCTAAGCTGTAGTCAGAAAGAGAGGAGGGAGAGGGCAAACCATGGGCCAGAGCAGACAAACAACGCACAAAGGAATCCAATGCATCAGGAAGGGCAGACAACAAGCAGTGGCAAATTTTTGAAGTGCTTCTACACAAATGCTAGGAGTCTGACTAATAAGATGGGTGAACTAGAGTACCTAGTATTAAATGAGGAGATTGACATAATAGGCATCACTGAAACCTGGTGGAATGAGGAAAATCTGTGGGACACAATCATACCGGGATATAAAATATATCGAAAGGATAGAGCAGGCCGGGTGGGTGGCGGAGTGGCACTGTATGTGAAAGATAATGTAGAATCAAATGAAATAAAAATATTAAATGAATCAACATGTTCAATAGAATCGCTATGGATAGTAATTCCATGCTCCAAAAATAAGAAATTAGCAGTAGGGATATATTACCGACCACCTGACCAGGACAGGGATACTGACATTGAAATGCTGAGGGAGATTAGAGAGGCTACCAAAACAAAGAACTCTATAATAATGGGGATTTTAATTACCCCATATTGACTGGATACATGTCACCTCAGGAAGAGAAGCGGAGATAAAATTTCTCAATGGCTTAAATGACTGCTTCTTGGAGCAGCTAGTGCAGGAACCCACAAGGGAGAGGCAATTCTCGATTTAGTCCTGAGTGGAGCGCAGGATCAGGTCCAGGAAATAACCTACAGGACCGCTTGGGAATAGTGACCATAATATAATAACATTCAACATTCCTGTGGTGGGAAGAACACCTCAGCAGACCAGCACCCTGGCATTTAATTTCAAAAAGGGGAATTACACAAAAATGAGGAGGTTAGTTAAACAGAAATTAAAAGGCACAGTGACTAGAGCCAAATCCCTGCAAGCTGCATGGAAACTTTTAAAGACACCATAATAGAGGCCCAACTTAAATGTATACCCCAAATTAAAAACATAGCAAGAGACCTAAAAAGAGTCACTGTGGCTTAACCACCATGTAAAAGAAGCAGTGAGGGACAAAAGGCATCTTTTAAGAAGTGGAAGTCCAATCCTAGTGAGATAAATAGAAAGGAACATAAACACTGTCAAATCAAGTGTAAAAATGTAATAAGAAAAGCAAAAAGATTTTGAGGAACAGCTAGCCAAAACTCAAAAAGAAATAACAAAATGTTTTTAAGTACATTAGAAGCAGGAAGCCTGCTAAAAACCTGTGGGCCCCTAGACGATCGAACTATAAAAGGCGCAATCAAGGACGATAAAGCCATTGCGGAGAAACTAAATGATTTCTTTGCTTCAGTCTTCACGGCTGAGGACGTTGGGGAGATTCCCAAATCTGCACCGTCCTTTGTGGGTAATGAATCTGAGGAACTGTCCCGGATTGAAGTGTCATTAGAGGAGGTTTGGAACAAATAGAAAACTTAATGTTAACAAATCTCCGGACCAGATGGCATTCATCCAAGGGTTCTAAAAGAACTCAAATGGGAAATTGCTGAACTATTATCTGTGGTTTGTAACCTATCCCTTAAATCGGCTTCCGTACCTAATGACTGGAAGGTAGCCAACGTGACACCAATATTTAAAAAGGGCTCTAGAGGCGATCCGGGCAATTACAGACCGTAAGTCTAACTTCAGTACCGGGCAAATTAGTCGAAACAATAATAAAGAATAAAATTGTGAAGCATGTAGAAGAACATAATTTGTTGGACAAAAGTCAACATGGGTTCTGTAAAGGGAAATCCTGTCTTACTAATCTATTAGAGTTCTTTGAAGGGGTTAACAAACATGCGGACAAGGGGATCCAGTAGATATAGTATACTTAGATTTCCAGAAAGCCTTTGACAAGGTCCTCACCAAAGGCTCTTGTGTAAATTACATGGCCATGGGATAAGAGGGAAGGTCCTTTCTTGGATTGAGAACTGGTTAAAAGACAGGAAACAAAGGGTAGGAATAAATGGTAAATTTTCAGAGTGGAGAGGGGTAACTAGTGGTGTCCCCAAGGGTCAGTCCTAGGACCAATCCTGTTCAACTTATTCATAAATGATCTGGAGAAAGGGGTAAGCAGTGAGGTGGTAAAGTTTATGGATGATACCAAACTGTTTAGGATAGTCAAGACAGAAGCAGACTGTAAGGGACTCCAAGAAGATCTCACCAAACTGAGTGATTGGGCAACAAAATGGCAAATGAAATTTAATGTGGATAAGTGTAAAGTAATGCACATTGGGAAAAATAACCCCAACTATACGCACAGTATGATGGGGGCTAATTTGGCACGACAAATCAGGAAAGAGATCTTGGAGTTATCGTGGACAGTTCTCTGAAAACTTCCACACATGTGCAGCGGCGGTCAAAAAGGCAAATAGGATGCTAGGAATTATTAAGAAAGGGATAGAAAATAAGACCCGGAATATCTTACTGCCCCTGTATAAAACTATGGTACGCCCACAAATACTGTGTACAGATGTGGTCTCCTCACCTCAAAAGATATTTTGGCCTTGGAAAGGGTTCAGAAAAGGGCAACTAAAATGATTAGGGGTTTGGAACGGGTCCCATATGAGGAGAGGTTAAAGCGACTGGGACTTTTCAGTTTAGAAAAGAGGAGGCTGAGGGGATATGATAGAGGTGTATAAAATCATGAGTGGTGTGGAGAGGGCCGATAAAGAAAAGTTATTTATTAGTTCCTAAATAGAAGAACTAGAGGACACCAAATGAAATTAATGGGTAGCAGGTTTAAAACTAATAAAAGAAAGTTCTTCTTCACACAGCGTGTAGTCAGCATGTGGAACTCCTTGCCAGAGGAGGCTGTGAAGGCTAGGACTATAACAGAGTTTAAAGAGAAGCTAGATAATTTCATGGAGGTTAGGTCCATAAAGGCTATTAGCCAGGGGATAAAATGGTGTCCTTGGCCTCTGTTTGACAGAGGCTGGAGAGGGATGGCAGGAGACAAAGCGCTTGATCATTGTCTTCGGTCCACCCCCTCTGGGGCACCTGGTGCTGGCCACTGTCGGCAGACAGGATACTGGGCTAGATGGACCTTTGGTCTGACCTGGTACGGCCGTTCTTATGTTCTTATGTTCTTATGTGAGTGGGAAAGTCGGATACCGGGAAGAAATGCAGAGAGGAACGAGCAAGAAAGGAGGACCCTTGTTTCGAATGGAGAAGATAGGGCGATCAACTGGTTACCTGAGGTGTTTGTACACTAATGCGAGAAGCCTGGGCAACAAACAGGAAGAACTGGAGGCCCTGGCCCAGTCCGAGAAATATGATTTAATTGGGATAACAGAGACTTGGTGGGATGACTCGCATGACTGGAGCGCTGTCATGGAAGGGTATAGACTGTTCAGGAAGAACAGGCAGGGGAGAAAAGGAGGAGGAGTTGCACTATATGCAAGAGAGCACTATGATTGCTCTGAACTCCAGTATAAAGAGGAGAAAACCTACTGAGAGTCTATGGGTTAAGTTTAAAGGAGCAAACAACAGCAGTGATGTTGTGGTTGGTGTCTGCTACAGGCCACCGAATCAGGTGGATGAGGTAGATGAGGCTTTCTTCGGACAACTGAGAGAAGCTTCGGATCGCAGGCCCTGGTTCTCGTGGGGACTTTAATCACCCTGACATCTGTTGGGAAACCAACACGGCAGTACACAGGCAATCCAGGAAGTTTTTGGAGAATGTTGGGGATAACTTCTTGACGCAAGTGCTGAAGGATCCGACCAGGGCCGTTGCGCAGCTTGACCTTCTGCTCACAAACAGGGAGGAACTAATAGGGGAAGTGGAGGTGGGTGACAACCTGGGAAGCAGTGATCATGAGATGGTAGATTTCAGGATCCTGACCAAAGGAAGAAAAGAGAGTAATAAAATAAAAAGCAGATTTTCACTCCCTCAGAGATCTGATGGACAGAATCCCCTGGGATGCTAACATGAAGGGGAAAGGAGTCCAGGACAGCTGGCAGTATTTTAAAGAAGCCTTATTGAAGGCACAGAAAGAAACCATCCCGATGCGTAGCAAGAGGCAAACATGGTAGGAGACCGGATTGGCTTACGGGGGAAATCCTTGGTGAACTTAAGCACAAAAAGGAAGCTTACAAAAGTGGAAACTTGGACAAATGATCAGGAGGGGTTTAAATGTATAGCTTGAGAATGCCGGGGTTATCAGGAAGGCGAAAGCGCAAATGGAATTGCGACTGGCTGAGGATGTGAAGGATAACAAGAAAGGTTTCTACAGGCATGTTAACAAGAAGAAGGTGATCAGAGAGAGGGTGTGCGGCCCCTACTGGATGAAGGAGGTAACCTAGTGACAGATGATGTGGGGAAAGCTGAAGTACTCAATGCTTTCTTTGCCTCTGTATTCACGGACAAGGTCGGCTCCTGGACTTCTGCGCTAAGTGACGCAAGATGGGATGAAGATGGACAGCCCGTGGTGGGTAAAGAACAGGTTAGGAACTATTTAGAAAAGCTAAATGTACACAAAAACCATGGGTCTGGACTTAATGCATCCGAGGGTACTGAGGGAGTTGGCAAATGTCATTGAGGAGCCTTTGGCCATTATCTTTGAAAAGTCGTGGAGATCGGGAGAAATCCCGGATGATTGGAAAAAGGCAAATGTAGTGCCCATCTTCAAAAAGGGGAAGAAGGACGATCCAGGGGACTATAGGCCGGTCAGTCTTACCTCGGTTCCAGGAAAAATCATGGAAGGGATCCTTAAGGAATCCATTTTGAGGCACTTGGAAGAGAGGAAAGTGATTAGGAATAGTCAGCATGGATTCACGAAGGGCAAGTCCTGACCAATCTGATCAGCTTCTATGATGAGGTAACTGGCTCTGTGGACGTGGGAAAGTCAGTGGATGTGATATACCTTGACTTTAGCAAGGCTTTTGATATGGTCTCCCACAATATTCTTGCCAGCAAGTTAAGGGAATGCGGATTGGATAAATGGACAGTAAGATGGATAGAAAAATGGCTAGAAGGCCGGGCCCAGTGGGTAGTGATCAATGGCTCGATTTCAGGTTGGCGGTCGGTTTCTAGCGGAGTGCCCCAAGGTTCGGTTCTAGGACCAGTTTTGTTCAATATCTTTATTAATAACCTGGATAAGGGGATGGATTGCACCCTCAGCAAGTTTGCGGATGACACTAAGCTAGGGGGAGAGGTAGATACGCTTGAGGGCAGAGATAGGGTCCAGAGTGACTTAGACAAATTGGAGGATTGGGCCACAAGAAATCTGATGATGTTCAACAAGGACAAGTGCAGAGTCCTGCACTTGGGACGGAAGAATCCCAAGCACAGTTACAAGCTGGGACCAACCAGTTAAGTAGTAGTTCTGCAGAAAAGGACCTGGGGTTACAGTGGATGAGAAGCTGGATATGAGTCAACAGTGTGCCCTTGTAGCCAAGAAGGCTAATGGCATATTAGGGTGCATTAGGAGGAGCATTGCCAGCAGATCCAGAGATGTCATTATTCCCCTTTATTCGGCTCTGGTGAGGCCACATCTGGAGTATTGTGTCCAGTTCTGGGCCCCCCACTACAAAAAGGATGTGGACGCATTGGAGAGGGTCCAGTGGAGGGCAACCAAAATGATTAGGGGGCAGG
This sequence comes from Rafetus swinhoei, assembly GCA_019425775.1. Lineage (NCBI taxonomy): Eukaryota > Metazoa > Chordata > Testudines > Trionychidae > Rafetus > Rafetus swinhoei. Next base: position 23,927,806 of record CM033437.1, on the reverse strand, counting down.
AGCATATGACTTATGAGGAGAGGCTGAGGGAGTTGGGTATGTTTAGTCTGCAGAAGAGAAGAGTGAGGGGGGATTTGATAGCAGCCTTCAACTTCCTGAAGGGAGGTTCCGAAGAGGATGGAGAGAGGCTGTTCTCAGTAGTGACAGATGGCAGAACAAGGAGCAATGGTCTCAAGTTGTGGTGGGAGAGGTCCAGGTTGGATATTAGGAAAAACTATTTCACTAGGAGGGTGGTGAAGCACTGGAATGGGTTACCTAGGGAAGTAGTGGAATCTCCATCCCTGGAGGTGTTTAAGTCTCGGCTTGACCAAGCCCTGGCTGGGTTGATTTAGTTGGGATTGGTCCTGCCTAGAGCAGGAGGTTGGACTTGATGACCTTCTGAGGTCTCTTCCAGCTCTATGATTCTATGATTCGGGAGCGGCTATTTAAATAATCGCGCTTCATTTATATCAAAATGGCCGCCGTGCTGTGCCGACGATCAGCTGATTTGGCACAGCGGGGCAGTATAGACGCTCCGCGGTCAACAAGGGGAGCCTTTGTCGACCGCTCAGGTAAACCTCGTTTCATGAGGCATACCGGAGCGGTCGACAAAGGCTTCCCTTGTCGACCGCGGCATGTCTAGACTGCCCCACTGTGCCAGATCAGCTGATCGTCGGCACAGTGTGGCGGCCATTTTGATGTAAATGAAGCGCGATTATTTAAATCGCCGCTTCATTTTGCTATGTCTAGTAAACTCATCTACATGGCTCCGTCGACGGAGCCATGTAGTCTAGACACACTCCACCAGTGCCTTCCCATGCCTGCTTGTCCCCAGGCCGTGAGTGTAGCGATGTCCCCCTGGGACATCCATGCCCCTGCAAGAAAGTGCCTGCTGTGTAGGCAGCAGAAGGCCTTGCTCGAAGCATATCACCGTCGTCTCAACCGAGACCTTCGATATCGGCTCAGACATTAGGGCTGGGCTTCATGACTCTGCAGCATTCGTTGGAGGAGGAGAACCCATGAGGACCTGTTGCAGGAGCAGATGGCCTTCCTCTAGTCCCTTGTCGAAGGGCTTGACAAGGAGCGCCAGGAGTGGGCCGCCGCTGACTTGGAGGAGTGCTGGGCTGACCAGAAGCAGTGTACAGATGTGGTCTCCTCACCTCAAAAAAGATATTTTGGCCTTGGAAAGGGTTCAGAAAAGGGCAACTAAAATGATTAGGGGTTTGGAACGGGTCCCATATGAGGAGAGGTTAAAGCGACTGGGACTTTTCAGTTTAGAAAAGAGGAGACTGAGGGGGGGATATGATAGAGGTATATAAAATCATGAGTGGTGTGGAGAGGGCCGATAAAGAAAAGTTATTTATTAGTTCCCTAAATAGAAGAACTAGAGGACACCAAATGAAATTAATGGGTAGCAGGTTTAAAACTAATAAAAGAAAGTTCTTCTTCACACAGCGTGTAGTCAGCCTGTGGAACTCCTTACCAGAGGAGGCTGTGAAGGCTAGGACTATAATAGAGTTTAAAGAGAAGCTAGATAATTTCATGGAGGTTAGGTCCATAAAAGGCTATTAGCCAGGGGATAAAATGGTGTCCTTGGCCTCTGTTTGTCAGAGGCTGGAGAGGGATGGCAGGAGACAAATCGCTTGATCATTGTCTTCGGTCCACCCTCTCTGGGGCACCAGGAGCTGGCCACTGTCGGCAGACAGGATACTGGGCTAGATGGACCTTTGGTCTGACCCAGTACGGCTGTTCTTATGTTCTATGTTCTTATGGGAGGCTACCTGGGACCAGGTGGTGAGCCAGCAGGAGGCCATGTACTCCTCCTTCACCTTGACAATGGAGCGCATGGCCTTGTGCATTCTACATTCTTCTTTATTCTAATTGAGCTCCCTGCTAGGACATTTTCAGCCAAAATTTTTCTTTGCCTTTTGTAGGCTTTGGGAGGTCAGATTTCCAACTCCTGGTGGGGAGAGGGGGGACTTAAAAGTGCCTAAGGCCCAGCTCTTCAAAGGTATTTAGGCACATTGCTCCAATTTAAATTAATGGAAGTTAGGAAATTAAATATCTTTTGAGGAGCTGAGTTGAAGTGACTGAAGCCTCGTGTGTATTAGAAAATTAAGTTGGCTTATCTACATCTCTCAGGGGAATGTAAAAGCCTCACCCCTGCGTAGCGGAGTTAAGCCAACCTAACCCAATGTAGACAGCACAAAGTCAATGGAAGATTTCTTCCATTGACCTAGCTACCACCTCTCGGGTATGTGGATTATGTACAGCAATGGGAGAACCCTTCCCATCGGCATAGGTAGTTTTTGCACTGAAGCTCTAAAGAGCAGCTATGCCACCTGTAAGTGTAGACATACCCAATGTCAAGTGGTGCTCGTGAAAATTTGCACTTTTCAAGAGAGACAGCTTTGGAGTGTTTGACTTCCACCTCCTGAGTGTGTGAGCCACTGATGTACCAGAACTGGCCTTTGCTTTGAGATCCCATGCTCCTGAGATTTCTCTATGAATGCAGCGTTTGCCTCATTTCCTGACATGCTGAGAGTGAGACGGAACCCACGATGGACTAAAGCCCTGAGAACTGTGAGAGAAGAGATACAATTTATCCCTGATGTTGATCACAATGAAGATAGAACAGGAATGAATTTGGCTCTTGGTGCATGAAATAATGTCCACTGCTTTTGGCTTATGTCTCAAAGCCTTTAACTTTTCTGTGAGGTAGGAATATATGTGTGTCCCTATTGTTAGGGACCTAAATAAGAGGCCTGGTTGTCAGAAGTGCTGAGTCCTTGAGGCTTCTGTTGACTTGAATGGAAGTGACATCCACTGAGGCCAGGGCTGAATTTGACCTACAGTCAGTGCTGGTCTGCAGCTTCTATTTCCTTCAGTGTAATAATTTGCTGCATGCCTCAAACACATTTACATGCGCTTTGTGCCCTTCCTCTGTGCTTAGTTGTGTCTCACCCTGTTACCCAGTTATCACCTTATTAACTACACTCCAGCTGTTTCTTTCCTCTAACACAATAGTAACATATCTCCTTATTTATACTAGCACAATTAGACTTTCTCTGTTTGCAGTCGGTGAAGTCAGTGGGAGTACTGTGATGTTTACAGTTAAACAAGCTCATCAATCTTTTGCAAAATCAGGACCCAAGATGACAACTGGTTTTAAAAATATGGAGTCAGAGCCCCTGCTGGTATAAATTGGCATAGTTCGATTGAAGTTAGACCAATTTAAATTGCAGGAGGAATAATGGTAGTTCGAATTAGGAGCTTTAATTCCAACTACCTAGTCTGTGCCGTGTGTAGCCGCGGGCAGGTAGTTCGAACTACGGGGGCATTTAAAAATGGCGGCGCCCAGGAACATGCAAATAAAGCCCGGGATATTTAAAGCCCGGGCTTCATTTGCAAGTTCGAATGCCTACATTAGCCACCCTAGTTCGAACTAGGGTGGCAGTGTAGACATACCCTATGAGTGCTTGACATTTTATTCTGTCTATGAAATTGGCTTATCATTTTTAAAAGATAAAATTTACTAATCCTGGTTATTTTGTCCAGTTAATGCCCTCCCTCCCCCCCCCAAAAAAAACTGCTTAGCCACAGCACAGATAGGTTGAGAGTTGTATTTATAATACACCACAGACACAAACCACGTGGCTTTAATTCTGTAGCATATTCAATTATTTAAAGCCAGAAGTGGTGGTTTCATCGTCTTTCCTACAAAATAGGGGTCAGTGCTTTCATGGGACCTTCTTGCCTATTAACACCCAGTGAAAACTCAGGGCTAGCAGGAAATGCTCTGAGTGATGCAAAGTAAGTAGTCTTACCTCTGAGTTGGGAATTTTGTAAAATAATATTTAATGTGACAGGCCTCAGGGGAGCTCCATGGTGCACTGTGAATAAAAGGGTAAAGTTCAACTTATCTTCTCCCTCCCACTGCAAAGGTACTCTGGAGAAGTGGTATGTGACTAGCTGGCTGTATGACTGATGCCAGTCAGAATCCTTTTGGAAGGGGATGCTGCTACTTCTACAGTATGCAGAATGCATCTGAAGTTGGGCATTTAGGTAATGACTGAGTATCTATTTACCTCAGTGACTCAGTGATGGATGGAGACACATACCTATGGCTCTCGAAGAAATACTCAATGACCTAGTAATTTTCTTTCATTTCTGACATTTATACTTCTAATTTTTGCCTTAGAAAGATTGACAATGTTGATACTTACGTTAGCTGGAGCCAATCAGCAAAAAGAGACCCTATGCTTGGATGTTTTAGAAGCACATTAAATGATCTAGAAGTAAAAACATTTAAAAGAAATCAGTCTGTCATCAAGTGCAAAAGAAACTGTGGGTTGAAACCATGCAACCCATCCTTCTTACCAAGAAACCAGTAGACATCAGTGAAACTTGACTTTCATCTTGACTTTTAAATCTCAGATTGTAAAAGGGACCCTAAGAATGGCCAAACTCACACTTTTATCCAAACTTTAAAAGAAAAGAGTTTAAGTTTTGGTGTGGAATCTGACTCATAGGCTTCATTCAGCCACTACATTTCCTAAATACAATGTTCTATAGAACTCAAATATAGCTATTAAAATCACATACTATTTTTAACTTTAGAGGAGCAGAATTCCTTATATATAGAACATATTCAAAGAACTTTTGCTCCCGAAAGAGACTTGGAAAACTGATGAAGTGTATTTTTGCCTATTAAAGCTTATGCTCAAATAAATCTGTTAGTCTTTAAGGTGCCACAGGACTCCTCATTGTTTCTGCAGATGCAAACTAACACAGCTACCCTACCACTCTGATAACTTTGAAAATTAGCTGTCATCTATAAATTTGGTAACTATGACGGGAATTCAATGCTATTCTAATATCTTAGAGGTAAATTATTAATGTTCAGTGTTAAAAAGAAAATGTGTCTTGTAGGTTAAATACACAACCTCAGTAAAGTGACATTCATATACCCTCCTTTTGAAAGTATGTAGGGGAAAATGTCAATAACATTTTTAGAAAGTGAAGTGCAGAATGCTAACAGAAATTTAGTAGCAGACTATAGCATTCACCTTGCTAAATATCATCTATTCCCAAGCAATAATATGCTTTTGTTGCTGACAAGCAAATGATCAAATACTGAGATTGCTAGATTTTAGATTTTAGATATATATAAATGGAAGATAATCCAAAAGGGGAAGGTCTATGAAAGATGTAGGAGAGGTCCCTGACTGTGAAGCCTCAGCCTGTACTTTGAAGTCCTTATTCACTTGACTTGTTCCACTCATATCAAATCAGTACTGGAGTAAGTATAATGCTAGGATTATCAAGGGAGGCTAAAGAAGAAATGTGCCCATGTCCCACTGAAAAAGAGAATAGTTACAGTAGAGAATGGTATTGATCAATTACTACATGGAACTGGCAGAATTGCCAGTAATAATGCAGAAGTGGCAGAAGTGCTCAATAAACATTGCTATTCTATATCTGGGAAAAACACTAATGATGTCATATCATATGATTATTCTTTTCTCATTCCACCATTTTCCACTTGGGAAAATTTAAAGGGCTGTAAATTTGACATTGAGCCTGGGCAAGATAATAGAGCAGCTGATGGAGGACTCAATAAATAAGTAAAGAATTAAATGAGGTTTATATAATTAAGGTTAATCAATATGGATTTACTGAATCATACTTTCTCCGCCATATTTGATCATCTCTCCCATGATCTTATCATTTCCAGGGCTCTTATTGTTCTTTAGAGATTGCAGATAGAAGAACATCTAGCAGATGAGCAAGCGGGTTTCAGGAATGATAGAATTACAATACAGCAGATATTGGCACTAAGATTGATAGTGGAGAAAGCTCGGTGAAAGAACAAGAACATCTACAATTGCTTCATCGATTTTCAGAAGGCATTTGACAGTATAGATCAGAAAGTGACTTGGGCAGTGCTGGAGTCGTATGGAGTGGATAGCAGACTGAGACGGTTGTTGAAGGATATCAACAATAATGCGGAGGCAGCAGTGAGAACATGCGGAGAGTTGGGAAGTTGGTTTAAAACGAGTAGAGGTACGAGACAAGGAGATCTGATATAGCCGAGTATCTTCATCACACACACTAATGTGAGACATGGGTGATAACTAAAGATTCAAAGAGAAGGCTATTGGCATTCGAGAGTTGTTATAGAAAGATCCTGAGAATAGGATGGATGCAGAAGGTCACCAACAAGGAATTATATAGGAAGATATAGTCAAAAGAGAACCCACTGCAGAAGGTTATACAATGGAAGTTACAGCTATTTGGGCATATCTGTAGAATGAACGACAAGAGAAAAGTTAAGACCCTGGTATTTGGCATAATAGATGGTCCACATAGGGAGAGGCAGACCCCACAGAGAATGGGTAGATGATATAGTAGATTGGTGCAGAGCTAGTCTACAGAAACTAAGCCACTCCGTACTGGACAGGGAAAGAGGGAAGGAAATACAGGCAGTCCCCGGGTTACATGGATCCGACTTACATCGGATCCCTACTTACAAACGGGGTGAGGCAACCCCGCACTAGCTGCTTCCCCCCAGCAGACCAGGGAGACGCGAAGCTAGCACCCCCTCCCCCCAGCAGACCAGGGAGACGCGGAGCGGCTTTTCTCAGCAGACACCTCAGCTTGAGAATAAAGGACTGACGGAACTGAGGTGTGGGAGAATAAAACTGAGCTCTGGAGAAATGTTTGGCTAGAGTTTCCCCTACAATATGTACCAGTTCCGACTTACATACAAATTCAACTTAAGAACAAACCTACAGTCCCTATCTTGTACGTAACCCGGGGACTGCCTGTAGTGAGGGGAGGCATTGGACACCAACGGGCGTTGAGCCCATGGTTGTTGATGATGATGATGATGATGAACATGGATTTATGGAAAAATAGGTACTGTCAAACTAACTTACCAACTTTTTAAATGAAATTACAGGCTTGGTTCATAAAGGACATAGTGTTGACATGATAGATTTCTGTAAGACAATTGACTTTGTATTGCATGATAGTTTGATTTAAACATTAGAAAGATATAAAATGAACATGGCACACATTAAATGGATTAAAAGCTGGCTGACGGATCTCAAAATATAATTTTATATGGGGAATCATCATCAATGGAAGTGATTTTAGTGAGATCCCACAAGGATACATTCTTGACCCTACACATTTTTACTCATGACATGAAAGGAAATTTAAAATCACAGATAAAGTTTAACAGATCACACCAAAATTGGGAAAGAGTGATAAAGAATGAAGAGGACAGGTCACTGATACAGAGTAATATGGATAGCTTGGTAAACTGAATGCAAGCAAACAATATGCATTTTAATATGACAACACCACAGAATCATAAAAATGTAGTACTAGCAGAGACCTTAAGAAGTCACCAATTCTATTTCCTTGGGCCGAGGTAGGACCAAGTAAATCTAGACCATCTATGGCAGATGTTTTCTAAACTGTTTTTAAAAACCTCCAATGAGAGGGATTTAACAGCCTCTCTGGGAAGCCCATTCCAGAATTTAATTATTCATATAGTTAGAAAGATTTTCCTAACATCTAACCTCAACCCCCTTGCTACAGATTAAGCCCATTACTTTCATATTCAACCTCTAATGTACACAGAGGATGATTAATCAACATCCTCTTTATAGCAACTGTTCACATAGGTGAAGCCGATTATCAGATCCCCCCTCAATCATAGGTGAGGTTTTCTAAACCTTTTTTGTTATTCCTGCTTTCCTGGACTGTCTTCAATTTCTCCACATCTTTCCTAAAATGTGGCATATAGAATCGGACATAGTATTCCAGCTGAATCTTCACTAGAGCCACGTACACCAGAACAATTATCTCTAGTGTCTTACATACAGCTCTCCTGTTAATACACCCCAGAATGATATCAACCTTTTTCATAGCTTCATCAAATTGTTGACTCAAATCCCATTTGTGAAGTACTAGAAAGCTCAGATCCTTTTCTGCAATATTAGCATCTAGACAGTTATTCCCCATGTTATAGCTGCAAATTTGATTTTGCCTTCCAAAGTGAAGTAATTTGCACTTGTCTTCATTGAATTACATCTTGCTAATTTCCAACTAATTTTTCCAATTTGTCAAGGACATTAGGAATTCTAACACTGCCTTCCAAAGTGCCAGCAAGCCCTTCTATATTAGCTTCATCCACAGACTTTAGAAACATATTCTCCATTAACTCTGTCCAAGTCATTAATGAAAATATTGAACAGTGCTAGGCTCAGGACTAATCCCTGGGTGACTTCGCTAGATAGGTCCTCCAAGTCTGACAGCAAGCCATTGGTAACTGTTCTTTGAATGTGATCTTCCAAACAGTTGTGCACCCAGTTTATAATAATTTTACTTAGACTACATTGCCCAATGTGATGTAGGGCTATGTCAAAAGCTGTTCTAAAATCCACATATACCACATCTACAGACCTCCTTCATTCACTAGATCCGCAATCCTGTTCAATAAGGAAACTATGTGGGTTTGGCATGATGTGTTGTTGACAAATCCATGCTGGCTACTTATTGTAACCCTATTATCCTGAGGGTGCTTACAAAATGTTTAGTCATTTGTCTCAGTATCTTTCCAGATATCTATAACTCCAGGATTGGTACTATCTTTGCCCATCCTTCATGAGTTCTCAAAGATAATGGCTAACAGTTCAGAGCTTGGTTCACATAGTTCCTCAAGTACTATAAAATGAATTTAATCCGGTACCGCTGATTTGTATACATCTACCATATCTGCATATGCTTTAACCTGTTCTTTTCCTATTTTGGGCTTCCTTTTGACCTTCCCCCCTTGTTGTTGGCATTAATTGTCCTAAGTATCTGGTCACTTTTAACCCTTTCAGGGAAGACTGACTCAAAATAGACATTGAACTCCTCATCTCTCATCAGTAATAGAGATATAGCCGTGTTAGTCTGGTCTTGCTGAAACAAAAGACAGGACTATGCAGCACTTTAAAGACTAACAAGATGGTTTATTAGGTGATGAGCTTTCATGGGCCAGACCCACTTCCTCAGATCAAATTGTGGAAGAAAATTGGCATAAGCATATAAACCAAAGGGATACAAATCAAAAAAATGTGAAGACATATAAAATTGACAAATCAGATTAATTTTATATGTGTTCATATTTTTTTGATTGTATCCCTTTGGTATATATGCTCATGCCAATTTTCTTCCACAATTTGATCTGAGGAAGTGGGTCTGGCCCACAAAAGCTAATCACCTAATAAACCATCTTGTTAGTCTTTAAAGTGCTGTATAATCCTGTCTGTTGATATCATCAGTTATTAGCTCTCCTTCATGGCCAAGTAGAAGACCTTTCATTTCCTTCATCATTCTTTTGCCCTCAGTGTACTTAAAGAACCCCTTCATATTGCCCTTTAGGAATCTTGCTAGGTGTAACTCTAACTGTGTGTGTAATTAACCACAGGGACAACTTACTAAGGAGTTGTGGTGGATTCTCCCCCAATGGCCATTTTTAAATCAAGATTGGATGTTTTTCTGAATGATATGGCCTAGTAACAATTTGGGGGAATTCTATGGCTCGTGTTACATAGGAGACCAGGCTGGATTATCAATATGGTCCCTTCTGGCCGTGTCATCTATGAATCAGGGGTAAATGAAATAAGAACCACCCTAAAATTGTACAAGAACCTTAAACAAAACTTCTTTTAGGCATTAAGAAATAGTGTTAATGCTCTTGTTCCCCCATTCTTTTTCGATCGGAGTCCCATATTGGTCTATCTAGTCCAATATTCTGTGTCTGATGGTACCAGACACTTCAGAGGAGAATGCAAGAAACCCTTCAATACGCTATTATAGAATAAGCTTTCCACAGGGTATATTCCTAGTCTGCTCTCCCTGCTGCCCATCTTGACCTTCTTCTGACATTGCTACCTTCAATCTCTACCTTCTGAACTACATTACAGTCCTGCTCCTGAAAGCTGGTCTATATGAGAAACTCTGGTTCCTTCTAAGTGTTTGTACATAGATGCAAGCTCTTCACACATGAAAGATCTTCAGGGTCAGGGCCTAAATTCTGGTGCAGATGTAACAGTTTCCCTGGTCATATTCTACTTTCCTCCATACTCCATGCTCCTTGGTGGATAAAATCTCACTTCATGCAGCTCTCCTGGCTGGAGAGGTTGGTGTATAGAGAACAATGGGGAAATAAGGCAACCAAACTACAACTCTTATGAGGCACTTTGTGGTAGTCTTTCAGAATCAGCCAATTTCTACTGAAAATTGTAAGTTTTGTTGTTTGGGTATTCAGTTTTTGCATTAGAAATCAGAATTTTCCATACAAAGCGAACTCTTTTGATGGGAAATTTTCAGCCAGTCCTGGTAAAGAGACAGGATTTGACTGGCAGGGAAAATTCTTCTTCTCCTCACTCCTTCCCTTGGATTCTGCTCTGATGGAAGAAAGAGAGAGGGGCCATAAATTGGAAACAAAGACTTCATGGGAGCAGTTCATGAGTGAAGCAGTGTGCTTATTATCTCTTTCTATCATATGCAAATTCTTTACCTCATCTACCTAGGAAGTCCACAATATGCCAACATCTTTATTGCTGACCTGGAACAACGCTTCCTCAGCTCTCGTCCACTAGTGCCCCTTCTCTACTTACGCTACATTGATGACATCTTCATCATCTGGACCCATGGGAAGGAGGCTCTGGAAGAATTCCACCACAATTTCAACAATTTCCACCCCACCATCAACCTCAGCCTGGACCAATCTACACGAGAGATCCACTTCCTGGACACTACGGTGCAAATAAGTGATGGCCACATAAACACCACCTTATACCAAAAACCTACTGACCGCTATGCCTACCTTCATGCCTCCAGCTTCCATCCCGGACACACCACACGATCCATTGTCTACAGCCAAGTACTAAGGTATAACTGCATTTGCTCCAACCCCTCAGACAGAGACAAACACCTACAAGATCTTCACCAAGCATTCTTGAAACTACAATACCCGCCCGAGGAAGTAAGGAAACAGATTAACAGAGCCAGACGTGTACCCAGAAGCCTCCTACTACAAGACAAGCCCAACAAAGAAACCAACAGAACACCACTGGCCATCACCTACAGTCCTCAGCTAAAACCTCTCCAACGCATCGTCAGTGATCTACAACCCATCCTGGACAATGATCCCTCACTTTCACAGGCCTTGGGAGGCAGGCCAGTCCTTGCCCACAGACAACCCGCCAACCTGAAGCAAATTCTCACCAGCAACTATACACCGCACCACAGTAACTCTAACTCAGGAACCAATCCCTGCAACAAACCTCAGTACCAACTCTGCCCACATATCTACACCAGTGGCACTATCACAGGACCTAACCAGATCAGCCACACCATCATGGGTTCATTCACCTGCACATCCTCCAATGTAATATACGCTATCATGTGCCAGCAATGCCCCTCTGCTATATACATCGGCCAAACTGGACAGTCCCTACGTAAAAGAATAAACAGAAACAAATCAGATATCAGGAATGGAAAAATACATAAACCTGTAGGAAAAGACTTCAATCTCCCTGGACACACAGTAGCAGATTTAAAGGTAGCCATCCTGCAACAAAAAAACATCAAGAACAGACTTCAAAGAGAAACTGCTGAGCTACAGTTCATCTGCAAATTTGATACCATCATTTTAGGATTAAACAAAAACTGTGAATGGCTGGCTAGCCAACTACAAAAGTAGTTTCTCCTCTCTTGGTGTTGACACCTCCACATCAGCTGCTAGAAGTGGGCCTCATCCTCCGTGACTGAACTGACCTTGTTATCTCTAGCCTTACTCTTGATTGGTACTCTTTTCTTATGCCTGTATATTTATACCTGCCTCTGGAATTTCCATTACATGCATCTGACGAAGTGGGTCTTTGCCCACAAAAGCTTATGCTCCAATAAATCTGTTAGTCTATAAGGTGCCACAGGACTCCTCGTTGCTTTAACAAAAAAATTGAATTTTAGACATGTACTCTCAAAAATAGTTTTAAAAATGTGTTGAAATTTATAATAAAACTGATCCAAATTGAATTGATGTCACAGTTTGCAAAAACAACAATTGATTTCTGTGTGGCTAGCTTGAGATACCTTCAAGGAGCCTGTTTTCAGAGGATGACCATTTTTATGAAAATTAGACCTCTTTAATGAAACCAGTGGGAAAGAATGGATTTCGCTTCACTCATATCTCAGTTAATCTATTCAGTGAGTAAGATGGGAGGCTTCCTTGAAGAAAGCTAACAGTTATCTGTTACTGTCACAGAAGTGAGGAGTTTTTTATGCATAATCCAGGTAATCTAACACATATATCTAGGTGATATACACAGTGTGATGTAGTGTTTAGAGCATGATGCAGTTTGTAACAATTGTGTGTATGCATCTCTTGACTGAAAAACACAATTGTTTTTTTCTGTAAGAGGCTTTGGACTAGTTATTGATTAGTGAAATGTTTAACTTTCTCATTTTACAAGTCAATGTTAGTTCATTTACTCTTTAATAAGACTTGTAAATAATGTCACATTCAAGGGGATTTGGCAAATATCCCAGTTCCTTTTTGGACCTCAGTTGAAAGCCCATTTTTATGAGGAATTTTAATTCATTTTTCGAATGCTCAAGGTGGAACAGCATGTTCAACCACAAATAAGATTCATGGGCTAAACCCTCAAATGGCATACATTGGTTTAGTTTTATAAAACATTGAATTATACCTCCCAAAAATCTGGCCCCCAAAACTTGATGTGAAGCAAATACAGAACATGTTTAATGAAAGGGGGGCTCTAATCATATCCTGCCTTCACTACAACAACTTCTTCCTTTCCTCACACTATTCCTGTCAGTCCCCAATCATTTTTCACCCCTTGAATTGACATCCCACCCAAGCAATTCTTGCAAGAGATTCCCGAACACCTTACTCAGCCTCAACTTATCTCTGACCTTTTTCTGGCAGGAGAAAAAGGCAGGTTTCAAGGACAGCACATTTGTTTAAGGTTGGCATTTTCAGATGCTCTCACAAAGCCCTCAATTCTTAAGCATGTACCTAACTTTGCTCACAAGAGTAGTCCCAGTAGCTTCAGAAGGACTACTTGTGAGTCAAATTGCTCCAGTGCTTAAGTGTCTGAAGGACTGGGGACCTTACTATTTGTGTCTCTGGTGTTGGGAGAACAGCTTGTGCCTGATTTCCAGACAAAGGTACTGAAGCCAATGGAACTATATTGGTGCAGCAATCAGTGCTAGCAGATTCAGACACAGGATCAAAACTGAAGTATGTGTATACTGATAAGTACAGCATGTAACGAAATACAATTAATAATGTCCAGCCTCTGTAGAATAACAAGAGTTCTATTTAAAACAACAAGTAGTCCTCAGGCACCTTAGGCCATGTCTACACTACAGAGAAGATTGAAGCTGCTGCAGTCAGTCTTCTAGGGTTCAAAATAGCAGGTCTAGTGAAGACATGCTAATTCGAACTGAGAGGGTGCTCCCATTGGCCCTGGTAGTCCTGCTCCTACAACGAGTAAGGGAAGTCGAAGGGTGAGTGTGCTCCTGTCACCCACATGCAGTGTGGACAGCTCCAGAATTCAATTTAAGATACTTAAACTCAACCAACACAATTTATAAGGTAGCTGGAGTTGCGTATCTTAATTCGAACTTATCCCCTAGTGTAGACCCACCCTTAGAGTCTAACCAAAATATATGTAGAGTATCATGAGCTTTCATGAGCAAAACCCACTTAATCAGATGAGATGATCTTGAATGGAGAAAAACAAGGGGGCCTTCAGAATAAGAAGGGAGAGGGAGAAAAAAATTACCTGTCAATTGTAGTCCCAGTTCTAATGAGACTAACTGAGTGGGTTGGAAGTGTCCCACACTTACCTTTTGATATCAATAGGGTGTTGTATGTAAGGGAAGCTGGTTTTATAAGCTGTTAACCAAATCAAGTCTTTTTTCAGGCCAAGGACATATGAAGGACAATTCTGCACTCTCTCTCTGTAGTTGGCTTGTGAAATTCCTTTGTAGAAGAATGGCTACTTTTAAGTCCATTAAAGAGTGCCCAGGCAGGTTAAAATGTTCCCCTACAGGTTTTTGTGTGGTACCATTCCTAATATCCGTTTTGTGTTCATTAATCCTTACTTCATTTCCTACACAAAAATATGTGGGCTGGAATCCTCACGTCTTCAATAGTGGCCTAACTCTTACTCACACTGAAGTCAAAAGAGCAGAGCTAGGACAATGTGGAAAACTTTTGATTAATTAGTCAAAGGGCAGTTATGATTTACTTCATAGCCACTACCATGTCAATACTGGATTGTATTTCCAGAACTCTCCTGCAATCAGTGTTCCCTCTAAGCTGCGTGGCAGCACAGCTTCACAGGTAATTAATCAGCCCCACCCAGTCAGCCAGCTCTGTGCAGGGGAGCCCAGGGCCTCTCACTGGGCAGGTCTGATTAATCACCCGTGAAGCTGTGCTGCTGCACAGCTTAGAGGGAACACTGGCTACAATGTCTCTGCATTGTATTTTTTTGACTATTAAAACTCGCAAACTCTTCAGAGCTATGATGGTAAGCACACAGACCAAGCTCAACAAATAACCACAACCACAGAAAAGTAACTCTCACCTTAGCTCATAAAACCTTTCCCCAGCATATGCTGCTGCAAAAGAAATCTCTGAGGATTTTTCAGTTCCAACAATTCAGTTATCTTTATGGCCTACAGCCATACCACCTTGATCTGTGATCTAATTTGAGCTTGCAAGCAATATAGGCTATAGCCAATTCTTGAATGGCAGACCTCAAGAATAACATAAAAAGCTGGTAAGAACCGGAGCTGGTGAAACATTAGGTGGCATTTCCCTCTCGGAGTCAGTTCTGAACACACTGCTCCATGACTGTATTGGGAGAGCTTAGCACATGGGCAGGGAGGAACAGGGAGAAGGGAAGCAGTTCTAGGCATAAGGCATGGCATGGGAGAAGACATGAAGGCTCAAGTGAGAGAGGGATGACTGAATCTAAGGGCTATCCCATCTAGGGCAGGGTTAAAGATGGCTGGAGAGCTTCATCTTCTAAGTCTACCAAAAGTACTAACTACACATGAAACCTTTTGAACCAGCCAAAGGCAAATTCCTGGACCTTACAATGTTCTCCTGCTCTGACGTTCCATTAAATATGAATAGATCTATGATTGCTCATAACAGGACAAAAATCAGTAGTTACATGGGGGTATTTGGAGAGAGACAGCTACTTGGTAGGGAGGTGACATGTCTACAGAGGATGGACTTAGAGTACTGGACTGGGAGTTGGAGAGGACTAAGCTTAGTTTCCAGCTCTGCCAGAGACGCTATCACCAAGTTACTTAATCTTGGCGTGCCTCAGTTTCTCACCTGACCAATCATTCTTCTTTTATCTGTCCTCTCTATTGTACCATAAACTCTGTCTCTTACTAGATGTATGTCCAGCACCGAGCACAATAGAGCCCCTCCCTTGGTTGGGGCCATTAGGTGTTACTATACTACTACTAATTCACATGCAGAACCTGGTTGAGAACTGCCTTCTGACATGAGTCTAATAAATCCTCTTTTAGGTGACTGATGCACACACAGATCCTGGACATCATATTTATAATGGAACCATTAACGAGGGAGAAATGTTAAGCAGCTGCCAGAAAAGTTTGTTGTTCTAAAGGGTAGAATCTGCTTGGTTGCTTTTTTTTCTAATGAAGCCTCGCCGATGCCTTTCCTATTGATTGATAGACTTATTGATGCATTATCCAGCAGTAATCTATACAAGCAAGGTCAATAGGGTGTAATTACCAGCAGAATAGGCCAGAATCTGCTCCGGGAGCACTCCTCCCTGCACAAGCTCTTTCGGTATGCATATCACATCTCCCTGCTTGTAGCAGGCTGATGAGTGTGTGCAGTTAGTGCAGGCACACACATACTTCTGCGCTTTCCCTGAAAGTGGAGCATTAGCAACTGCAGAAAAAGCACCCCTGCTTCTCAGCTCTGGTACTAGCAGCAACTGTCTAATTCTGGCTGGAGGAACTTGGAGACAGCCCTGAAGGCAAGTTTGAAAAGGACCTAGTGACACCCTGCTGTCACATCTGGTGTCATGAATCTACTTATTAGTAGCCCATTTACGATCACCTTCTTAGTCCCATCAATAGTGTACACTCTTCCAGAAAACTGTCTGTCTTGGAAGGAGGGAGCACACTGCTGAAGGTACGTTGCAGTCTTCTTTACCTTAAATCTTTGCTGAATATTTCCATCTGTGAATCTGGCTTGCAGACATTCCTGTTCCATGCAGTTTTCTATTGTGGGCTGCTCGGGAAGAGCTTTAGCAAACCGTAGCATTATAAATACATGGCAGGAATCTTTCACTCAGTAAATTGAGTAGGTCGTATTGTTGAATGACAAAATAAATATGACTGGATTAAAAGTTTCAAAGCAGATAACTCAGCCTGCAGATCGTAACATAGACAAACAGAATGCCAGTGTTAATATCAATGCAACATTTCCTGTCAGAGCCTCCCTAATAGTGGTCACACAACACTGCTTTTTAATTGATGTGTTTATTAAAAATTATCCATGCTTATCAATGTGAGCTGCAATTTGCATATGTGTTTGTATACCTTTTAGCTAACTTTGATCAGGCTGTGGACTAAAACAGGCTTAGCATTTCTAAAAGGAAAGGTGAGAGAACCAGGGAGAACTCATCTTTATAGTTTTACAGGTATAAATCTAGTTAGTAAAACTCTTAGCCAAAGCCAAGAAGTTTGCTATCATTGTGAGTTTCTATGAATGTAGCAATTGAAAAAAACCCACTAAATAGTAATTGCTCAGCTTTCTGATCCCAAGATTTTATAACAATTTATGACTTTCAAAGGTTGTTGAACCTCAGAGAGAGGAAATTATAACAGCTGAGATGTGATAAGCATAGAATATTGTTTTGTTGTCTTGAACTAGCAGACTGCACCTTTTATCTGCTTGCAAGAAACTTGATTTGTTGATTATACTTGTGGATTCTTTTGCTAAACAGGTCCCTCATAATGCAACGCAAGTACATTTTGGACATTTCAGGATCTTTCACTGTCATGGAAGATATATTACAGTATGTCCATAGAGCCCCAATATCTCCTCCTTGTGTCAAAGCATAGTTTACCATGAGGTTATTCAGAAACAAACAGTGTTTTTAATGTGAATTTGGTATCATCTCTGTAGCTTGCAATTAAGGTAAACTTACATGAGAATATTATCAAGGAAAAAAGAAAACTATTCATAATTGCATATATTAGACTTTGATTAATATTACTTTAAATATTAAGAAAACTCCTGTGCCTATTATTTATAAAAATTATAGATGCAAGTGAGTTGTCCTAGTCTAGAATAAAGAAATCGTATTGGCTTGAGAATACACAAGGCAGATAAGGGTGTGGGTGTGTTTGTGTATCTATTTGTAGACTGAAAAGTTAAGTATTCCAAATTGTGTATAGAACTCAATGACTTATTTTATTATTAACAATGTATTCCATTAACAGGCACACTATCCACCATGGTATCTATGCAACAGAATGAAACAAGCTAACAGGAAACATCTTGTATACTTTCTTCTAAAACACTGGTAAAGGAGAAAACTCTTTGATGGTAGTTAAGGGTATTTCCTTAAAAATCTAAACAGTATGTGGAAGCCATGAGTGCTTATATCTCACAAGCAATCTTATTTGGAAACATGTTCGGTAGGAGCCTATCTGTGCATGCTCTTAGCAGATTTAGGCTTTCTGATAACCGGGGCACATCTTTGGGAATCTGTCCTTACCAGAGCTGGACAGTAGCCATTCACCAGTGGCAAGGTCAGTCCAGCCATCCTGCTGTGCTTTTCACAGCTGTAGAAGCTGCTTCAGCACTAAAGCCTGTCACTTTGTATCTCATCTCCAGGGAGAAGCAAGGGGAAAAGACACATTTTGTTGCTTTCATCGGTCCTGATATTTTAAGTAATTCACTACCGTGTAACAGGCAAACTTTCTGGTGTATTCTTCTATAGCTATAATCTTGACTTTCAGTGAGTACAATCAAAATGTGAATTTAAATATTTATATTATTTGCATTTGTTTTAAATTCCAGTGGGCCCAATTCTGTTCTTCATCAAAGAGGTGTGACTCCACAGTCACTCCTCTGAAGTTAGTGGAGAGGCCACTCCAGTTGTTCACAGGTGTAAACAACAGCAAACATGGAGTATGTGGACCAGATTCTCAATGGATATGAATTTAGGTAGATCCACTAGTTTCAGTGGAGCTGTGCTGATTTCCACTAGGTGTGGATCTGGCCGTGTATTTTAACAGCTTAGACTCTATTTCAGTGTAAGTATTAGGACCTGTAATATTCAATACTGCCAACATACTGGGAGAGAACATCTATCTGTGTGCAGTTGGCGGAAGTAGGAGGAATCTGATAGCAATAATATTTTAGTTACTCCCTTACCATAAGCCAGGAGAGACAGATATTTCCATTTTGCTCACTCTAAGATGCGTAGCGTCTTCCCTTTTGCTTCACTATAAGTCAGGCTCCGTGTGCAATGTTAGCTCCATGCTGGAGGTCCTTGACCTCAATCTTGACTTGTATGGAGGTGAAAGGTAATTCAGTTCAATCTCTTGGCTAGCTCACCTCCGTGTGTCTTTGCAGCAGAGTTGTCAGTCATGTAAAAAGTGCCAGAGTTGTTGCATTTATATTCTGAATCACTATGCAAATCAGAGTTGGAGAGACTCAAACACATCTGCTAAGTGTGACAGGGTAGCAGAGTTCTATAGTCACCAAGCCCCCTAGTGTTTTAAGTACTTTATGCAGAGGTGTGCTCAGATGTTAAGTCTCGTGTTCTCTGATAGGGAA
Organism: Rafetus swinhoei; assembly: GCA_019425775.1. Classification (NCBI taxonomy): domain Eukaryota; kingdom Metazoa; phylum Chordata; order Testudines; family Trionychidae; genus Rafetus; species Rafetus swinhoei. Next base: position 23,908,881 of record CM033437.1, on the reverse strand, counting down.
AGTGAAGTGTAGGGTTTAAAAAAAAAACCTCATAAGATGTCGAAGAATTCATCCAGGGCAGTTTTCTAATGGGATAGACAATGGATACAGTGTCCAACCTGCACACCTTTCATGAATATAAGTGGGAGTAAAAGAGGAGGATTCTACCTGAGGTTTGTGTACTTATACAGCATGCCAACAATTGTGTGATCACTCCTTCAAGTACCAAGGGGACAAAAATATTAAAATAGTGAAATATAAACAGATGAAGTTTTTTGAAAGATAGTAATTTGCTTACTCACTGTAGCAGGCTTTCCCAAATAGCCTTAGATTCAAAGCAATCTGTAACAATGAGGTACTGTACACAGCTGTCAGCGCTCTCATGAGTGAGAGCTGTAAATAAGAATAAAAGCAAAGGAAATGCCACACAGCTTCAATATTGCAGAGATGTAGGATCCAGATGGCAAGACTTTTTGTAGCAATATACTGGATGCATGGCTATGAGTGTCCTGCTCAATTGGTCTTACTTTAATACTATTTCAGTGTGGTGCTTTTTTCCTACAAAGGCCATACAAATGTAGGTTTTAGGACATGCTGTCTGCTTTGAGCAGAGCTTTCCCCATTTCCGTTAGCCCTTTCTTTGGTGCTTGTTGGAAGTCTTTAGTCAGGGCTATCAGAGTATTTCCCGTGCATTTACCCAAGAACATATGACCCAAAATAGAACCAGAAGGTTTATATAGAATAGAACTATCGCCAACAACACTTCACATTTGGGGATAAAGAGAGTGCCACTGCACTGTTTGAATATCTCCAGCCTGAAATGGCTTTTACAGGTAATCAAGCTACCGTGGACCTGGAATGTTAGTTGTGCAATACCAAGGCACACTATGACTGTAGTTTAGCAACGGTCTTGTCTTTTCAGGTGATGTAACTGCACATATATTTGTGACTTCACTCTACTTTCTCTAGTTTGTTTCTATTCACACCCCCGTGTGGTGTTCCATTCCCAAGCAGTCACAGACATAAGGATCACTACCACTGCACCCTCCCATAAGCTTTCGGCAAATGAGCCATCTGGTGGTGATAATGAGCATTCATGTGACCATTCGGTGAAACCTGCTGGTCAACTTCTGAAACCCATTATAGAAACTGATGCACAAGCAATGGTAACTGGCTCTGAGTGTATGCACCCCCATTATGAGTCTTGGCTCTTCTGTCTCTCTTAGCTACTTCTGTGGCTGCCATCACTGTAGCATATGAGTCCCTCACAGTCTTTAATTAGTTACCACAACAACCCAAAGAGGTCAGAAAGGATTGATATCCCCATTTTATAGATAAGAAGATGATGTGCAAAGACTCTCAGGCTATATCTTCACTGTAGCTGGGAGGTATGAGTCCCAGCACAGACTTGCACTAGTTCTGCTTGAGTCTGCATGATAAAAACTGCCTAAACAACTTGCCCTGAGTCACACAGGAAGTCTGTGGCAAAGCAGAGAATTTACCCCAGGCCTCCTAAGACCTAGGCTAACACTCTAGCCACTAGACCATCCTTTCTTTGGATTTCCAGTACTAAATCCCAGGTTTCTGCCATATGAGCAAAGAAGTACTTCCATTATCTGTCAGCAATAGTAGGTTTTTATCCTCTACACAGCTAGCCACTAGAGAGGGACACACGACATTCACTGTATTATACATGTGCAAGTATAGGACATACACTAGCTCAGTTGAAACAGTGTCAGCAAAGCCAACCCTGAGAAATCTTCACACTCACCTTTTGGTTTCCCTGTGCCTCTATGCCAGCACCACTGCTTTTCAACTTCTTTACAAATGACCTTCTGCCTACCCAGTCCCACAAGTTCAAATTTCCAGGTGACATTTGATTAGGCCTCCTGTGCATCTATTGAACCGTGTGCATTTTAAATGGAACAATTTGAGCCACACCTGTACTGTGGTTCCCCATGTTAAGCATCTTTTACTTCTCCACACATCCATCATGAGGATGCTAAAACCAGAATGGTTACGCAAATCAGAGCAAACCCAAGCCTACCACTACACACATACCTCTTCAGCCCCTGCAAAAGCATGTTTGTCATCAAAGCAGTTGTTTGTCTGCCTGTATTTCTCTCTGAAGTCTGCAGCTGACATAAGAAACCAGTCTCTTATAACTACCCAAACTGGGAGGGGGAGGTGGGACTGGCTGTGATTTGTCATGGGCCCTTGGAACTGCTTTCAGAGGGGTCAGGGTCAAGGTGCAACTAGCCTTCACATCTGCAAAGATGTGAAGGAGATGGTCCCAGATGCGACTGTGGCCAAAGACAATGTCTCACATCTCTGAAGGCTGCCCCTTGACCAGACCTGATGGTGATCTGTGGGCTTTACACTTTGCTGGTGAGGCTGCTGCACATTGGCTCGCTAAGTGCTGCATGTGTAAAACAGAGTCCACTGTAGACCAACTTTCCTTTTCGGCCTGGTTCAGTTTGTCCTAGTTACCTGAGCTGACATTATTCCTTGTTCAGATTAGTTCTCCCTTTCCCTAAAATAGTAGCTTTAGGCATGGGGGTAGAGGATCCTCATAAAGTTTTTCCTGTTCCCTGTTATAGATATTAATCAATTTCTCAGCCTGGCAATGCTGCTTCTCTTTCTATAAATATTTTCTTCTGCTTGTATTACTATCCAGATTTGAACCCTTCTTCAGAACGAGTAGTACTTGACATATCTCATTAAAATGAGAGGTCATGTAAGGTACTACATACACAGTTTGAGAAAGATTGTTGCAATCTGGCAATTAATTAATTAAGAACATTTTCTTTTAGGTCCTGTGATTCTAGGCCATTATGTAGTTGTCTCCTCGGGCTATTCCAAGGATCATTAGAGGGACAGATTCTGATGGCCTTACTCTGCTCAAGTAGTTCCTTTCTCTCTGGGTATCTCCATTGAGTTGAGTGGCAATACTTGTGAAGTACAGTGTGGTCCAGCTTTAGTAAAGCTATAGGAATCTGACCCAAACACGAGATTGGACTGAAGTATAAACTCTGGCCACCTGACATGACAGAAATCCACAGCAATGCTACTACTAGTGCACTCAAGTGTTGTCTTAAATGCATGTGTACATGAAGGGTCAATGGTGATGTTCTTACTTCCATTGGGTAATAACATTTTCACCAGGTCATTCCTCTGACCTCAGTGGATCTACTGGTGACGTAACTGGCTATTCAGTGGCAGTGAAGGTGTCAGAACGTGGCCCTTTGTGAGGAGTTTACACTGGCATCGGTTGTGTTTTCCAAGAAGTAATATATTTACATTTTGGAATTAAATGGGTCAGGAAAAAGGAAAATGACTTCAACCCAAAATTCTCTTGCAAACTGGTGCAAAGCATACTCCCTTTGTGAAGTGTTCTGCTATTTAGTTATTTGAGGTAAAGGAAGTGACTCTGAAATTGATAAGTGCTTGCAATGTATCATTTGGACCTGGTTCTGCATCTCTATACTGTGTGCAGGTGCTGTGGGCTGGACTGTGACTTGAACCACACATTCATGCCTGGGAGTAAAGGGCAGGGAGAACATTTGTATATGGGCTTTGAGGCCAGGTGTGTACAAATGAACTTACACCTCATTCTGAATGAGTGGTTGGCAATGGGGGAGCCCCATCCATTGCAATACTCTGGCCAGTGCTATTGAGGAGGTGACGGGAACCTTGTAATTTGTGGTTGGCTTAGACCACCAGCAAATGAATAATCCCTCAGAAGGAAGCAAAGAGGGAATTGTAGTTGGATCACCAGGAGTGGTGAAACAAGTATGTCTAAAGGCACAATATGACCCAGTGGGAGTAGTCAGGTAGCAAGGGACAAGCAATGAGTAATGCCCAAAACTACTAAAGAACTAGCACAAGCCAGCCATGTCACAAATGGGCTGATGGAATTTTTTTCCCCTCCTCACCAGATGACCATTCTTAATCTGGGTGGTGAGTGGTTTCCCCTTTGTCTCCTGTGCTCATTTGTCTGGACTATCAGCCTGTGCAAACTGATAATTGACTGGATCACAATCGGGGGAGCAGGCAAAAGTAATTCATTGCCATGAAATATGGTTTTCTTGATGTAAAGTTCCCGCATGTGAATAATACATGCGGTGATTTCCTCTCAGAAGGCTAGTGGCAAACATTTCCACGGGTAGGAGACATGAAATTGGCAATAGAGGCGTGTTCCAGTTGTTTGGCAGATCTTGGAGGCAGAGAAAGCAGAGAAGGAACAACTCTTGAATTCTCTCACGCTCTAAGATTATAGAGAAATACAAATATACAATTTCATTAAAATAACTAAATAAATTATGAGAAATTCTAATGTTCATCTGCTTTTACAGATCACAGATAAATTATAAAAAGAATTTCAAGAAAGTAATTTGAGACTCGCTTGGATTTTGTTTCCCCGTGTGATGCAGTAGCATGCACAAGATGATTGTTGCTGAAGTTTTGCCTAAACTTTAGGATTTTCAAAAAAGACATGCATTTCACTTCTCCGCTTTTTTGTCTAACTATGTCACCAACAATAGTCATTGTTAGAGCAACAATGCTGATTATGGTTTCTCTGGGGAAAAAATAGAAATAGATTGTTTTTTAAAAGGGGATTATAATCATATTTAATTGATGATTTCAAAGATGCGTAAAGAAAGATCTATGATGATTTTTTTCCAGTGGAATTCAGTTTAGAAAGTTATTTTTAAGCGACTCTATTGTAGAAAGACATCAAGTTTTCATAGAGTTAAACTTATAAATCATAGTGGCGTAAGCAACTTCCTATGTCATTTACCCAACCTCATTCAAGATTTTTAAAAAGCCTTAGTCATTATTCCCTCTGAATTGTGATGTGTTGTGTTAATCATTCATTACAATGTCCTGAAAATGTATGTAAATTAGACTTTTGATGAACCAGAATATTTTTACAGATTTTTCTGCATAAATCATGTGTGCATGCACCCACATACGTAAAATCTGTTTAAATGGGAGGATATTTTTGGACGTCATTTGCTTTTGAAGTAGATTGAAGTTAGGAATCTGATGCTGTGTATAAACAGGCTTACTTATGAGGCAAGATGCCAAGCAAGAAACAACCTGAGTTTGTCTTTTCTTGGTGGTAAAAGCTTTAGCAAATGAAATAAATTTGCTTTCCCTGTCTTCCCTTTATTGGTGTTTCATTGGCTGTATTATCAGTATAACTTGTTTTCCCTGTGTGGTGGCATGTGTAATTTTAAGTGTTACCTTGAAACAATGCTATAGTGTTATGGTAGACTGATTCTTTTGCTTATCATTGCTTCCAGTACAAATTAGAATAAAGCTACCATCTTATTTACCATCAAGTGATTCATACAACTCACCTCCATTGTAATGCTCAGAGAAATCTGATACAGTGGGTCAAGTGGGGAGATGTGATTACTGCTGCTGATTGGCTGTGAGTCTCACTTTTGTCAACTTTTCTTTACACCTGGTTTGCTTCTTTTGCCTGTTTTATCCTTTAGCGTGTATGGGGCAAAGACTGTCACTTACTATATGTTTATACAATGGGGCCCCCACCCGGCTGATGTCCTTAGGCACAACCACAATGCAAATCATTAGGAATGAGAATCTCCAGAGCATGCAACCTCATGTTGCCTGTTACATCACACACCACCCACAAAAATAACTTGACTCTACATTGCACTTGTGGTTCTGCAGAATCCTTCCATTTTTATTTAGCCTGGAATCTTCACACCCTGAAAACGTGCCCACTGAAAATGCAGCATCTGTCTGCTCAGCAACGTTAAATCACAGTGAATGCCTCACTCTGACGCCTTCTGCCTAAAGTTTTTGTTCTGATATACAAAAGTGCTGTGTAGGATTGGTACTAGCCCTTGGAAAAATTCCTCCTCTTAAGTGCATGTGTGCATACACACACATACTTTCTCTGCACCTATCATCTTCTGTATCAGTTCCCTTCTCCTGGAACTATGAGAATGTCAGCTAGCATGGACAGGTTTGGGAATGCAGAAGTTCAAAGTTTCATAGGATTCAGTTTAGACCCCATACTTTTGTGTTGGGGAAATATTTTTCTTTTTATACTGCCAACTGCTTTCTTAATAATGAGCCTGGGATTAATTATCAATTTGTTTATATTAACAGAACTGGGGCTCTGTTTTTTCTATTCTGATATATCCTCTCTCTCTCTCTCTCTCTCTCTCTTTCTCTCTCTCTCTCTCTGGTATCTCCAGGCGTGTCTACACTAGGAAATTATTTTGAAATAACTTATTTCAAAATAATAACTCCCAAAATAACTATTTCGAAATAAGCATTATTCCCCAAGGAAAGCAGGAATACAGCTTTTGAAATAACCAGCCCATGATTTCAAAAAATGGACTTGTTAGTGTGGATGCTCCTCCTATTATTTTGAAATAAGGAGGGTTATTTCGAAATAACTCCCTAAGGAAGACCAGGGCTCCCTGACATCTGGGGCAAGCCTTGGACATAGTTCTCAGAGCTGAATTTTGTGTAGCCTGCTGGAAAAGTGGTAGTTTGCAAGAGGGGTTTAAAAGAGTGAGTTGCTGCAATCCATGATGGAAATGAGAATAGCTTTAGTGGTGAAGATTTGAATAGTGGCAAAGCCAGCACTGCCTTAAATAAATAAACAAATAGCAGTAATTATGTAATCAATAGTGTTTGTGGAGGGAAAAATATCCTGTTTAACATTGATTAGCTAAGCTAGTACCTTTTTGCAAGAACATAAAGTAATCAAGACTGTATTTCCACAGCAATATCCCAAAGAGAGAAAAGTGGGCAAATCAAATACCATTTACAGTCAGAGCTGTATGCGAGCTGTTGCTGAGTCACATTTCCCCACACAGTCATTGTTGAATAAATGTTCATCCAAAACCCAGTGGCGTCAATGGGCCTCTTTGAAGCAGAGCGGAGTTTCACTGGCAATACTAAAAAAATCAGAAAGGGGAAACTGAGTAACAGCAGGACAGTGGCATGCCCAAGACCATCCACTGGAAGAGATGAGAAGAGACCACAGGAGTCCTGAGTTCCAAAGCAATGCGACATCCACTAATCTACATTGCCCTTCTAAATGAAGGTGTAAATTCATATTTAGATGCCGGAATCCTCACAAGTGTTGCACACCTGTGGCTCTGGTGGAAGACAGTTGAAGCTAGAGGCAGTCTTCACCTTGGAACCCAAGCATACATAAGGTGCTAACTTAGGACACCCACATTTTTAAAAAAATGGCCCAGGATTTTCAAAAACAGGAACCTGATTTGTCACCTACATGGTTTTACATTGTGACGTTTATTTTTTAAGTCTAAAAAAGGTGACAATGGAAGAGGTGTGTTGTATTTTTGTTTCTGTGCATGAGCAGAGCAGAGGCAGGGAAAATATTATTTGTTAAATGTTTGCAGAGCACAATGCAGCTGTTCATAGAGATTAGCTCAATGTAAATAATAAATAGCAATAATAATAGAAATGCCCAGAAATGAGGAAAAAAAATCAAGAGAAGGATTGGCAGTTACCGAGCAGCCTCCAAACTGTCTGAAACCAGTCACTCATTAAAAACGTATTTAGGTCTCTTGAGAAGCTCTTATCCCAGGAATTCAGCTAATCAGCGCTACCAAAACTTTACTTAAAGGCCTACCCCTCCCAGAATCAACTGATAGTGTGAGACACTCAGCTTCTATTGGGGCAGGAAAGGGAAGTTTCTAGCATTCATGCGCTATATATACACAGCAGCGTTATTTTGGAATAATGATAACATAATGTGCCTCTACACTGCCAGCATTCATTTCAAAATAATGTCAAGCTAGAGGACTTCTTACTCTGACTCCTACAACCCTCATTTCACAAGGAATACGGGAAGTCAAAGGAAGAGTGATCTTCTTTCGACTTCCTACTGTGTAGACAGAGCCAAAAGCCAAAATAAGCTATTTCAACTTAAGCTATGCAATTGATGTAGCTCAAGTTGCGTAGCTTATTCCGACTTTAGCCCTGCTGTGTAGACATGCCCATGGAAAGAAAAAGAGGCACATCCCCAGCTTCAGAGACCCTGTTGAAATCACATATGAGGCTCCACTTATAACCACCAACAGGGAAATTTGAAGCTGGGCCGTCTGGAGCTTAGTGCATGGGTTTTTACAGCTTGAGCTATAAAGCCAGTTAGCCCTCAGCTTAGGCTGTAGAACTCATTCATTCTTTTCTCTCACTGTAAGTGGTCTAAGTGCCACTGCATGGGACTGTGATCCACACCCACTAGGTGTGTAGGTTACACACATATTACAACAAAGAAACATGAATGGTGTTCTGAATTCTCCATCTCTGATGCTGATTTTCTACATTGTTTTTATGTTGCATGTTTACAGTTTCCATACCCAGCAGAAGAAAAATGAAAGCACAGGGAGGATTACACCGATGAAGGTAGTACTGTGTTTTTTACTCTTTCCATGACAAAAAACAACATGCGGAAACCAAGGGGCACAGCTGACTCTTGAATAACCATGTTTACTAAATATACACAACTGTAATAGAGGGCTCCCAAACTATTTAAAGGGACATTACTGCATCCGTAGGCACTACAATTAATATCTAATAACTGTCAGAAAAGCTATTTTAAAACATTTCAAGCACTCTTTAAAATGCTTACATTGTTGCATGATTTGAATATAGTTATATACTAACTAATGGGTGGCAGTTTATCATGGACCATTTCTGGGAATTCGGGGTTTAAATGACCTGGGATATGATTCTTCAATGCTTTCTCAAAAGTGTTGACTCTTGTAACACTATCAGGTGGAACTGAACCTGGCACCCCTGGAGCTTAGTGCATGGACCACTATGTGGGACAGTAAACAACACCAGGTGGTGTGTGGGTTACAGTAGCACCTGGTAAAGCTGAGGACTGGTGCCACTGATGTAGGGGGAGAGAGGTCCTGTTGGGTTGCAGCTTCATTTATTTGCTTCCTTGCCCTGTGCTCAGTTGCAGTGAAAGGGGCAACTAAGAACTACCAACTATGTGCATCCCATATTTATGGGTGCATCTACACCGCACAGTAATTTGAAATAAGATACACAATTTTAGCTATGCAAATTGTGCATCTTATTTCGATGCTATTTTGAAATAGCATATTTCGTCATTTGGCGCTGCCTGCACTGCACCAAATTTCGAAATAAAGCGCTATTTTGAAACGTCCCTTACTCCTTGTAGAATGAGGTTCACAGGGATGTTGGAATAGTGAACCTGAAATAATGAGCTTACTGTGAAGATATGAAATAGCTATTTTGGGATTCTCCAGTATCCCAAAATAGCATTGCAGCATAGATGTACCCTTTGTGACCACAGTGCAGGGAGAGTGGGTTAGAAATGAGGAACAGCAGTGGGGACAGAGCAGTGTAATCCACCAGTGTGCTTGGCTGCAGTTTCTTTGTGCTGATCCACAGAAGAGATGAACCAATAGAGTTCCAAATGGAGAATGTTGGTTTGTTAGTGTGTGTGGGAGCAGCTCCTAGCTCATCGCCTGTGTGACAGCCACAATCTTTGCTGATATATTCTCTTCCTCAGGATATTCGCATGGCACCAATGCTAGCATTGTTTCGGCGTCAGGCTAAAGCCACCCTTTTTATTCATGCTTTTATTAATGTTTGAGTTTGTATGTGTGTGTTCTGCCTCTCTATATGTTTTTAGCTGGTTATGTCCCTCTGGGGTCTCATATTTTAAATGTTTATATATATTTGTATTGTGGGTTTTTTTTGTAAGCTGCCTTGAATATTTTAAATAGAAAGGCAGGGTAAAAATATTTAAATAAATAGAGATATACCTATTTCATAGAACTAAAAGGGACCTTGAGAGGTCAAGTCCAGTCCCCTGCCCTCATGGTAGGGTCAAGTACCATCCCTGACAGATTTACCCTAGATGGCTCCCTCAAGGGCTGAACTCACAATGCTGGATTTAACAGGCCAATGCTCACACGACTGAGCTATCCCTCCCCCTGAGATTATGAACCACAAGAGGCAGAATGACCTGCTACTGTTCCCCCCCTCCATTCTGGTACGGCCTCATTACAAGCAAGGTGCTTGTTTTTTCTTTTGTGGAGGCAGGATGGTAGCTACAACCAACAACTGTGCAGCCACCCGCTCACAAAGCATCTGCAACGCCAAATGTGAGAGCCAATGCATTAGCAGTGCATTGCAATATCTGAGTTACCAACATGGCAGAGACATTCCTAAACCCAAGCCAGCAAATATTAAAATGTATTTCAGGAGTTTTATTTTAAGTTAGGGAGAGTGTCATCTTCTGTTTCTAGTATCTGATTGGAAGCCAAGTGATTTGGGTTGTATCCCCAGCTTTGCCCCCATTTGCTGTGACATTTAACCTCTTCTGCCTCATATTCTCCATCAGTTGAAAGGGGATTTTATCTGCAGTACCTAACAGAAGTGTTTTGAGGACTGATTAATTAATTAGTATAAAGTTTCTTGGAAAGGGAGAAAATAAAGCATGACAAGGTCAGAGAGCTGGGTTATGAAGAGGACACTGCAATCCTAGGAGTGACGTAGGTTCTGGCACAGCAATGATGGTGATGAGACCCCACCAGAAGAGCTAATCCCCAATATAGCCAGCAGGAGGTGCTGCCATGCTGAGTGAAGCCCATCACACTAGGATTCAAGTTCTTGGAACTTGCTGCATCTCAGAGATGTAAATTCTATTCAGTATTGGATATGTAGCCAGGCTTGTCCTTGTTCATATACACAGCTTTGAAATGATCACCAGCTGTGAATTTTCCCTCCAGAAACACTGTTGTTTGGTTTAATTTTTTTCACCTGTCTAGGCAAGCTAGGGTCATCTCTTAGGATCACATAAATGTATCCAACATGATCATTTTTGTAGGTATTTGGGGAGCAAGAACTCCCTAATGAAACTCTGTCTTGTTTCCTGTCTTTGCTTTTCAATTTCATGAATTTCAAAGTAGTAGCATATTTCTTGAAAAGTCTAATAAGAAAGATAAGCCGATTGCCACGATCAGGATGATGTAGCACAAACCAAACAGTCACTGATCTAGACAGAATTTGGGAGCTAAAATTTTCCCATGAAATGTTATTAAACTTCATCATCAAAGTGTAAGGTACAGGGCTTTCTTTCAAAAGTAGGTACCATACATATCTCCTGTTCTCTTTGGTTTATATCTTTCCTCCTAAAATCAAGCACATTACCATTGGCATAGTATATGTACTGAAGATGAGGACTTGTTTCATAATAGTTAACAGCCACTGCAAGTGGCTAAATTATCTCAATTAATGGTTTGCTGTTTTTTAATTGTAGATTGATTGTGAGTGGGTTTGTCTGAGTGATTGATACCTGGTGGTTGAAACACAAGCTAGTAATCAGGAGCAGAATTTGGAGAAGTCACTGGGGATTTGAATTTCAAAGAGAAAAGTAGGACAAAAACATTTTTGGAAAAGTTAAATATTTTTGTGCCATTGTGGTCCTGCTCAAGGTATAATTCCTCTGAATCTTAGCCTGCTGTAAAATGCATAGGCTGGATTCAGAGTTGACATTTAATTTTTCTTTCATTGCAGTCACACAAAGTAGTTAAAGATATCTGCATAGGCCTGGTTGCAAAGGGTACATTTAATTACCTGTGTTTCAGAGATCTGAAAGGGGGTTTTGAGAACCCCCTCTTGCTGTGGGTACTCTTGCTGTGCTGAACAGCCTCCCATATGACTACTTTTTGTATGCAAATTTTAAGGGCTCAAATGCTGAGCATGGCTGAAGTGAATTCATTTAGTTCAGATTTTGTTTGTGGGTATTCGTTCAGGGTGCATCTACACAGCACAGTTATTTCAAAATAACTGACGTTATTTCGAAATAACAATGCAAGCATATACACAGCAATTCCGTTATTTTTAAATAAATTTGAAATGACAGCTTATTCTGACTTCTGCATAACCTCATTCCATGAGGAATAATGCCTATTCCAAAATAGCTATTTTGAAATAGCTGTAGTGTGGACGCTCCACTGCTGCTATTTTGAAATAGCTCCTCCCTTTGGCCATTCAAATTACTCCCCAGTGCCTCTTGGGGCTCTAAATCGAGGTAGCATGTACACATTAGGGAAAACAAAAAAAGCAGCCATGTAGCACTTTAAAGATTAACAAGATAGTTTATTAGGTGATGAGCTTTCATGGGTCAGATCTGAAGAAGTGGGTCTGCCCCACGAAAGCTCATCAGCTAATAAACTATCTTGTTACTCTTTAAATTGCTATATGACTGGTTTTTTGTTTTTTTTGTTTTACCAAGATCAGACTAACACGACTACCTCTCTGTTACTTTTCATCACATTAGGGAAACCTGCCTCAAACTAATTTTGAGGCTTCCTTGTAGTGTAGAGGTGCTATTTCGAAATAAGCTATTTCGGAGTAGTGTAAACATACCTTTAGATATAATACATTAATACTCTAGGTATTTAAATACACATGGACATATTTTGGCCAAATACTATTGGAGAAGCCCATGTGTATCCAGATATATGTGTAAGATCCTTCTTTGTGAATTACACAGAGGTCAACAGGTTGACATGGCTGAATGGAGGAATCTACTAAAATAGGCGTTGGTGAACTCAGCAGGTTAAAATCATGTGCAAGCATTTGTGCAGTAATTATTTTTTAACAGCCAAAATTCAGGCTGGGGCATGAGCCAGAATGTTTTCATTGCAGTTAAACAGTCCTTCATCCCAACCCCTAAGAAGCCAGGTCATTTGACACAGGCCACCCAAGGGGAGGGGGTAATTGCAGTGGGTACGTTCCCTGAGTTCCCTCAGAAGGAAAGTTGCTATATACACTGTCCAGGCATGTATAAGATACCAATCTTTGGTTTTACTAATAAGAATTTATATACAAATACGAGATAATATTTCAGAAGACTTCGATACCGACAGTGTCTGAGGATAGCAGTGTGTGTGCTTAGCAGTGTGTGTTGTTTAAATAAAGAGTAACATACTACGTGACTGGATTTTTGTTTTGTGAATTGTTATGTATTTGTGGGTCTTCAGATTGTTCTATGTACCGTTTTTCCTTAAAAACATTCTATGGGAGGAAGCCAGGTGGCATGGAGGGTTAAAGAAAGTTCCAGGCAGAAGTTCTAAAGGGAAGAGAAGATGGGGAATAGCTTTACAGGTAATTTGTTTTACTTATACTAATAAAATCCCTTGTTCAGATTCGGAGGAAAATATTTTTTTCAATATTGTTGTCACATGACAAGACTCCAGAAAAAATAAACCGTGCTGGGATTGCATTACACACACACACACACACACACACACACACCACCTTCCCTAAAGGGTGCCTGTGGTGGTGGGATGCTTGGGGCTGAGGCAAACCCAGGTGGGGGAAGGGTGTCCCCAGCTAGTCTCTCTCACCTGCCAGGTGATTTTGTCTCTTTTCTGTTTGGTTTATAAGAAGCCATCCCATTCCAGGCACATCCCATTTTCTTGGCACAAACTTCCCCGGACCATGCGTTAAGTCAGGTCTACTCAACTTGGAAGCCCCGGGGGCCACAATGATACTCCTAGCACATGCCAAGGGCCACAACTTAAGTGTAGTTCCATATACATGCAAATATAGATGCAAATATATGCAAATAGCTTCTTTCACACAATGCCCCACGGTCCTGGCACCTGCCAATACCCTGTATCCATCTGTTCCAGCCAGTCCGTCCACTTGCGTCTTTCAATATTCTCCCTGCCTGGAGCATGTTCGCAGTGGAGGCCCTGTTCAAAGGATCCCACCCACAGGCCACGTGTTGAGCCCTGCATAAACTCAAACCGCACCGCGGGCTGCAAACAAACAAGCTGCAGGCTGCATGTAGCCCGTGGGCCACGTGTTGAGTAGCCCTGCTTTAAGTCATGATAAAAAGAAGCTGTATATTTAATTTGGTGATCCTAGCTCCTGCTGTTTAGAAGGAGTCCTTGACCAAACAGACAGATAAACAAACTCTTTCAAATATACAGTAGACTAGAAGACTTACCCAGCATTGCCCGGGTCCTTCAGGACAGGGAGCTAGTGATGGGGGCAGTGTAGGAGTTAGGGCAAGGACTTGGAGACCTTGGGGGGGGGGGGCGGGGAGGAGTGCAGAAGGTTAGGGCTGGGGTGTGTTTGAGAGTGAGGGTATGGGGGTGAAGAGGGTCTCAGGCTCTCCCACCAGTGCCCCTGGCCTCTAGGGGCATTTTTTCTCCCCCAAAGTCCTGGCCCCCCCAGTTGCCAGGGTTTTTTTCTCCTCCCGCCCACCACTGAGCACTGTGGCCAAGGAAGGAGGGAAAGGTTTGGGGCAGGGAGGCTACTTATCAAGTATTCTGGCAGGCAACATGGCAGAGCCCCAGCCCTGCTGGCCACTCTCTTGGTGGTACAGCTGCCCCAAGCAGACACTCTGCAGGATAGCTCTCCTCTGCAGTCTCGCTGCCCCCGGTGGCCACTCTCATATCTCATCCCTTGGAACAGCCCTTCCTTTTCATTTTATGGAAAACAATCACTTTTCCCAGCACTTCCAGTTGTCCTGGCACAACCACACCCTGACTATGCTTTACATTAGGAAGAGAAGAAGCTGCATACCTAATTTGGTGGTCCTAGCTCTTATCATTTCGGAGGCGTTTTTGAACAAATGGACTCACGGACAGACAGACACACAGACAGATGCACAGATGTACAAATCTCTACAATAGATGATGTAGGCTGATCCAAAGCCCATTTAAACTAATGAAAATATCCCATTGATACCAGTGGGCTTTGGGTCAGCACAAAACAGTGATGAAATTGTGATAAAAGATAGAAATGAGTCCAATAATATTAGACATCTGGAGAGTAATGTCATACACACACGCAGACACACAATGACTATGTCTATACTGCGTTCTTTTTCTGGAAAAAGATACACAAATTGTGAACCGCAATTTGCGTACCTTTCTCTGCTTTTTTTTCCGAACAGGCTTTTCCAACATTTGGCCCGTCTACAAGGGGCCAAACATGGGAAAAACCTCCTCTTTCAGAAACTCCCTTATTCCTCATATGAGGAATACAGTGCTTCCGAAAGAATGCACCCGCTTTTTCAGAAACTGTTCCGTAAAAGCGGACGCGTTCCCTGGACACAGTCTAGACATACCCACCAAGATCCACACATAGAGTTAATATTATAACTGGCATTATAGCTGGCAAAATGTACACACGCACACACTCACAACACACACACACACACTCACACACTTTGAGTCTTCCATTTTTTCCTCAATGTGCTTTGCCTAGATGAATAGTATAAAAGAGCTCAGATATCAGAGAAACAAATACATTTCTGGGAAATACTTATATTCATTTTATATTTGGTTTGATCAAGACAGTGGTACACTAAAGAATTACAAAAGGTAGCAATGGTGCTAGGCTATTGCTTGCAAACTCCAATACAGGGAGTTTTATGCATTTGTGCAGCTTGATCAAAGATTTCAAAGAAACTTAATCACGTCTTTCTCTCCTGTTGAGAGATCACATGGAAATAGCTTGTATTGATCTGGACTGGCCCCCATAATTGTGCAAGAGAAACACAGTCAGTCAGGGATACAAAATAATACAAGACTTGCCCTGTGTGGCCTATCCAGTGAGTCAAGCTCCAGAAGGACCGGGGAATCCCAACAACAATGGAAGTCTGAAAACAAGTGAGGGAGCACACTTGAAAAAGTTTTCATGGGCAGTACACATGGATTCTCCAAGGCCAATCCCCAGTTTATGTCAACTGTCATAGCTGGAAATATTTTGCATACAGTTCTAAAATTTCCTTTGCTCTTATTTTATTACAAATTTCAAATGTTGAAATGTTTTCCAAGTGCAGAAAATGTCTTGATCAGCTCCTTTTTTTATGTTAACAGAATGAGAGGGACTTATTTTGTTGCCAAGGTAACATGGCCACTATCTCATCTCCTTCTCCCATATGGGAAAATAGGTCTCCAGCTCTATCTAGTCTACTCTATTTAGGTTTTTATGCTTCACTCATTACCACACTATCTCAGCACCTTCTAGTAGTGCATTAGACAAGGTGACGAACATCTGTCACCCTGGCTTTTTCTCTCTCATCCGATCCCCACAGGGAGAACTGTGTGGGGAGGAGAGAGTTTTGTTGTAGAAGGAGTTGGGGGTTTGTGTTTTGTTCTATATGTATAATGTTGATATTTATATATCCAAACTTCACCCCTTCTCGTATAATGAAAGTCCGACTCACAAGTGTCAGGTTGAGGCCAGGTCTTTCACTGTGCTTGCCTAGGTCACAAGGGAGATACTGCAGGGTCCACACTGTGCTCCCATCTTCTCTCCCTTAGAATATTAGGCCCTAAAATTAAGTACATGCCCATTGTGCTGCCTCTTTGGCCAAGGCCACTTTGTTCATCCGCCTCCAAGTTGCTTGGTAGAGAGACAAAGAGCTCCTGATCTTTCCATATCTCCCACCCACACAAGGAAACCACTTTTATGTAGGCTGTCCTTCCTGATATACCATATGGTAGCCTATTACTCCCATCAATCCCTAGGAACTACAATTCCCAGGATTCTTCAGCGCTCAATCTAGGCGCATCATAGGTGAAGAGTGGCCCCAAACACCTTACCAAAGACAGTATTTATTTACTCAGACACTGTGTCTAGACTACATCCCTCTGTCAGCAGAGGGATGTAAATGAGGCACTTCGAAAGTGCAAATGAAGCGGGGATTTAAATATCCCATGCTTCATTTGCATAATCATGTCATGGCGCTCTTTCGAAAAAGCACCATTTTGAAAGTAAAACCGCGGTCTAGATGCTGTTCTTTCAAAAATGGCAGGCTTTTTCAAAAGATCGTGTACTCCTCAAAAAATGAGGTTTACAGGATCTTTCGAAAAAGCCTGCCATTTTCGAAAGAACCGCGTCTAGACCGCGGTTTTACTTTCAAAATGGTGCTTTTTCGAAAGAGCGCCATGACATTATTCAAATGACGCGCGGATATTTAAATCCCCGCTTCATTTGCACTTTTGAAGTGCATTTACATCCCTCTGCCGACAGAGGGGATATAGTCTAGACACAGCAAGAGTGAAAATGTCTCCCACTGTTACCAACATTGCTTCTGACAGAAGCTGGGCTTGTTTTCTCTGTGTACGTGTGTGTGTGTTTTATATTTTTGGAAGTCTCCCAGACAAATCCTGACCTGCTCTGATTCAAATTATCTCATGAAAGCTGAATTTTTGACAGCTTTCACTAGTGTATAACAGCAGGTGGAAACACAAGGACTCAAGAACATGTAGGAACACATCTAATAATAATTCTTTTGTTTGTTTAGATGAATTAAAGCCTGACCGTGTTTCAAGTGCTCTATTGAATTTTAAAACATAATTGGTGATTAGCAGGTATAATCTTAATGCACAGCAAGACAGTTGGCCTTTCACTCTTTTTTTTTTAAACAGGATTTCTGAAGTAGTGTAGCTTTACCACTCAACACTCTGACTAGATGCTTGCATAATAGCTTCACATCATAAACATTTTTCTTTATTTTGCAAAGTAATTTTCTCTTTTATTTTAGATACACTTTAATCCAAAATCACTGCTGTGCTTTCAAATTCATTTCGACCCCGGTAACTCCTAGCACTTTGCTCCCAGCAGCTAAAGTCATACATTATATGATACTGAATTTTATCTTTGTCTAGCTGAAAAGACAAAGATATTTTATTTTATTTTTATACAATAATATTTATTAACTTCAAAATTCCTCAAGGCATGCACAAAATGGGCGATTTTCATCTATTCATCATGGAAGAGCACCAGTTGTGCTCTGAAGAGGATTGAGCCAAATTCTGGTCAGATATTTAGATGGCTTTACTAAAGATATCAAAACACGGTGGCTGAATTTCTAAATATCTGAATAGTGTTATGGTGTTATGTTATGCAGAGGGATGAGGCTGCTTGAAACAGATACAGCCTGTGTTCTTGTGAGTTACCTTCTGCACTACAGAGCTTGTTGTATGGCTAAATAACTAATCTTTTTACTTAAATGCCTTACAGAGCCAATCCTGTCCTAAGAGATAGCCTGGATTTATTGGGGTCCTGTGAGCATAATGGTAGGAAGAATTTTGTCTGGAATCAATGACATGAAAGAAGATGTTAATTATTTTACTAAATGGTGCTTACCAGAAGACACAGAATGAAGAGAAATGGGAGCAGACTATTCTTTAGAGTTCTTGCTCCCCCTAATTCATGGAGGTGTACTCATGGGTGGGAGTGTAAGGGGGTGTGCTTCTGCAGTCTTCACTGGCAACAAAGTTTGGTAGCCCTGAGGCTGCTCTTGCTTGCACCAGAGGCCAAACAGGATCAAGGCAAAAAAGTGTCATAAGGCCACGTATGCCTCCTCCCCTCTCCAGCGGCACTGCATGCTACTCTGATGCATTTCAGGAATATGATACGTGATCCCTCCCCATAAATAACGTAAACGTTAGAAATAATTGAATGAGCAGGGATGAGGGGGAGAATGAAGGCAAAGATGCTGAGAGGAGGGTAACAGCAATACAAAACCACACCGTTCTTCACTTTGAGGCATGTGCACGTCCTGAGGGATCCAGAGTGGGATTTGGTGTGTTTTTTTTAATGTACTTGAAAAAGAAGGAGGGTGAAGCTAATTCTATACTGTTGTTATGAGCATTATAGGAACATGGATTTCATTTTGGGAGGCACTGAAATGAGGTGGGGGGTGGTCTTGAAGACCAAAGTCAAAGGTCTAGTCCATGGATTGAAAAAAAGGCACATTGACTTTCATGGGAGAAGCAGATGAATGGAGCACCCAGGCTGGCAAAAGTAGTGAAATAGTGTCTGTGTGGAGTGAGAAAGGCAGAGAGCTAGGGAGGAAAGACGCAATGTAAAGCTCTGAAAGCCAGGATTAGATGTTTACATTAGCTGCAACCAAGATGATGTTGCTCTAAACAGGAGGTTATTTTAATGAATTAACATTCAACAGTGTCTTAATGCTGTGTAGGTGGTCTGTGGGTTTCACTAACACACACGTTCTGTGCCTCTCCCTGTGCCTCATCCAGACTGCTTCAGATTTTAGAGAGGGGTCTTCGTTCTTTAGCTCAAGCTACAAAGGGTCATGTTTTTTTTCTCTGGAGATCCCAGCTTTCCAGTGAGGAACACAATCAGTGGATCTGGCAATGTGGTGGGGGTTGGCTCTGTGCTCCCAAAAGGGGCAGGGCCGAGGAAAGCTGGCCCTGAGCACTGCCTACAGTGTGGCTCCCCGCCTCCCAAACCCTTAGCACTGCTCAGAGTGCACGGCAAAGTGTTCCAGAACAGTTCTCCAGCAGCTATTTAAAGGGTCAGAGGCTCCAGCTGCCAAAATCCTGGGCCCCTTTGAATCACCGGGTGCCAGGGCAACTGCCCTCATTCCCTCTCCCTTCCTCAGCCCCCGTCAGCGGGCCTGAACACATAATGACTATGATTACAGTCTATGATACTACAGTTACGGGAGCCTTGTAGGTACTTAGGGTAGATAGACTATAAAATTCTATACTTGGAGACTCATGCAGGTCACTAGCCTATTGAAGAGCTTGACCATGTGAAGTCCTGCATACACCCTAAATGGTGCTAAAAACCTTCAATTCACTGGAATCAATGCTGGGCATATCACAGGATGGTTCTCAGAGCCACTCTTGCAAGTCTCATATGCATCTAGAAGTCAACGGGGGTTTATTCTGCCTAGTAATTGCTGGAGTGGGCCACAGAGTGTATTCTGCTTTAAAATATACCTTCATCATCCCCAAGCATAATGTGCCTCAGCTTCCTTGCTTTTCATCATTTTTTACTATGAAAAAAACTTTAAGGAAACCATTAGGTTTATTCCACTTTGTTTACTGCAAAATGTATGGATTTTTTTCTATCTCTTTGCTTCCTATAAGCAATATTTCTTAGAGAGACTAGAGCAAGATGGCTTTTAATAATACTTTAGCAAATTAAATTCCCATATGATTTCCAGCTAAGAGTGTGTCTTGCTCACAGAAGGAAAAACCCATCATACCAAGTCAATATTTAATTTTTTTTGTGGCAAACATCTGTTGGAAACCTGCCCCCATGCTGCTACTCAGCCATAGAGCAGGGATATTTGTGGTTTGGAATTGGGCTCATTAAACATCTGCCACTTTCCAAACAAAGAAAAACTACTCTGGATAAATCTTAAAATGCTTCCTGTCCTGCAATGAGGGGATTCCATGGACCATGAAAAAGTGGTCCAATAATAAACTCTCACTGTTAAAGAAGCAAATATTTTAATTTCTTGAAAAGAACAAAACAACTTTTAAATATCTATTGGCTACACCCTTTGGCATTGTATCATCAGCTGTGATGTTAAGTACAGTGAATATTGAAGATAAAGGGTGGGATTTTCAAAAACCCTTCACCCATGGCCTAACTCTGTTTCGAAGCAAAGTAATTCAGGACAGGAGTAGAGGTGAGTGGTGACCAATTCCTTGGATCTGTGTCCAAAGACAGCATTCATGATCAGGGTCAGGCTCTGCCAGTAATGGTATTTAAACAGTTTACGAGGGATGGTGGTGGAATAACTCTTAACTGGAATCTTTAGAACAGAATTAGAAGTCTTTGGAACATACTCTCCATATTCCAGCTCCTGGGAACAATTCTTCTCCCTGTGTGTAATGGAGATTCAGACTAGATAGTCAGAGTTGTCCCTTCTGGCCTCAGAGTCTATGAATCTATGACTTTTAGGGTGTGTCTAAACTACAGGGTCTTGTCAACAAAAGTGGACTTTTGTTGACAAAACTATACGTGCGTCTACACTACCGCCGAGTTCTGTCGACCTAACATCGACAGAACTCGGCAGTTTTGTCGACAGCGGTAAACCTCATTCTACGAGGAATAACACCTTTTGTTGACAGAGTTCTGTCGACAGAAGGCGTTATTGCATCTACACTGTCCTTTGCGTCTACACTCTCATGTCGACAAAGAGGCTTTCTGTATTGACAGAACTGGATGTAGTCTAGACGACGCTCTTTGTCGACAGAAACTTTGTCGACAGTATCTGTTGACAAAGCCTCTGTCGACAAAAGCCTGTAGTCTAGACGTACCCTTAGGGCTTGTCTACACTGCTGCTTTACTGGGCTGTACCTTTTCTCTCATGGGGTGTGAAACCCTCCCCCCACCCAGTGCAGCAAGTTACAGTGCTGTAAAGTGCCACTGTAAACAGGCTCCCAGTGCTCTTAGCTACTTCCCTCATGGGGGGTGGTTTACCTACAGCACTGAGGAGAGCTGTCTTCCAGTGCTGGTGCTATGACCACCCTTCCACCTTAAAGCACTGTGCTTTAAACTTAGCAGTGTAGACAAAGCCTTAGTCTCAGGAGTTGCAATATTATTGCTAAACTTAACACTGATTCTATGCAAAGATGTCTGAGGTGGGTCAAAAAATGTTCTAGGAAATGAGCCCCAGCTATTAGCCTCAGCAGCCAAGTGTGTCTCTTGATAGTCCAGGTGCATGTACAATTTGCTTGGGTTGATTCAAACCCTATGGGAGGCACAAAGGCAAGAAGCAGACATTGTCTTGTTTCTGTTCTGTTAAAGTTTATGAGAGTTTTACTACTGTCACAAGGTGAGAAGGATTAAGCTAGTATGTACTTTCTTGCCTTCAGCATGAATAAGGCCACCTCACCCCCAGAAAACAAAGGGGAAATGTGGATGGTTCAGTAAAAATGGGCCGTTTTAAGGTGTGATGCTGAAACATGTCAAATTTAAGATTTCTCAGTCAAAGTTCATGCATAATTATTTAGAATTTTTCAGACGTGCTCATGAGCTCTAACCAGGACTGGAAACCCACCATGTGAGTCATAGTTCTAGTACATAGTATGAAACAATCCCTGCCAGGAAGAATTTACTGTCTTACGCTCTGACACTGCAAGTACCTACAGATGTGCTTAACTTTATGTGAACACATGTGTAAGTGTTCCCAGGACCAGCATCTGCCTGAGGACAGGATAAACAAGCAGGAATAAGATATTGAGGTGTCTCGGGAATGAGGATGAAATTGGAAAGTGTTGTACATAGGCTTGCTATATGTATAAAATGTATAATAGGCAGGTTTTGAGTCAAGTGTTTGAAGTGAGTATGTTAGAGGATATTTAAAAAATGAGCTTCAGATTGTGTTCTTAATGTGCATGGATTGATTTATAGCTCAACAGAGATAGAGATGGCTTACACTTTACAAATATTTTGTGATTAAAAGGGAAAAAATAGGTTAACAACATTTTCTTTCCCCACAGCTAATGAGGAGATGCAATTTCTCTTCAATATGTTTAGCAGCATAATTAACATAAGTCCAAATGCTAATTGGTGCTGAGCACCTTGCGGCTGCCATTGAAGTTGTGGGTCCTTGACACCTCCGAGGATTTGTCCTATGAACAAAACCAAACTTCTATTTTAGTCATCTGACAGTGAATAGTAAGTACCCGCCATATGGAAGCACCATCTTTAGGATTGAACTGTGAGTCATGATAAGTGCTGGCTGAGAGTCTAGTCACCCGAAAAACATTTTTATAACACTCATTGCACTGTATCACAACCCGTTTGTTGTTGAAATAGAACTTTAACTTTTCTAGCACAAGGACTGAAATAATCCTTTATTCTATTTATGTGAAACTGTTTTCACATTTTTTTTGGCTGTACATGTTTCTTTTCACCCTGCAATATCCATGTGTGAGATAATGAGGCAGTATAGAAAATGAGCTGTCTTTCGTTCATAATTTGACAATGTCACATTTTACAAAGTGATGCTTATGAGGGCTAACTCTCTGAAGCAAGGGTCTCAAGCTCATGTCCCATGGGTCAGCTATAGGATGGAGCATATTTTCAATCTGGTCTGGGAGACTTGGTTGCCCGGGGTGGGGACATAACCATTCCTGTCCCTCCAGACACTCCCCTTCCCACCACTACTATGCCCTCTCTCCCCCCGGAAGCTCTTCCTCTGAGGGACATGACCTTGGGGGATTACCAGGGGACCTTATGCAGGGCAGCAGCAACAGTTGGACCCCCCCCCACACACACACACTTCTCTGGGGCTCCCATCACTGTGGGGGAGGGCAACCTGTTGATGCCACCCAACACCAGTCTTCCCCAGTAAACCGTGAGGCCATGTTCCTTGTGCAATGGTGGGAGGAGGGCAGGGCATTGGCGGGAAGGGGCGTGGCTTGGGGAACAAGGACAGGCACACACCCTCTGGGCCACCGGAACTGCTGGGCCATAGATGAAGTTTGAGATTCCTACTCTAAGGATTTGGAAGTGCATCTGCATCTTTTGTCCCATGTGGCGTGTCAGTGCTGGTCTGACTAGAGGAAGGGATACCCACGCTGGTAAAATAAACTGGGATATGACTTCAGCTTTGCTGAGTGACATGTTTCATGCTACAGTCCTAACTGCAAAATGATAAAATGCTTGTTTGATATTGCTTAATGTTGATTGATAATGCTGTGCCATCTACTGTCTGACTGGAGCACTGATCCCAGAATAGGAGACTGGACATGCTGTTAAGCAGTACACTGACTAAGGCCATGTCTTCACTTGCCATGCCAGAGATCGATCTTCTGGCATTCAATTTAGCAGGTCTAGTTAAGATCCTCTAAATCGGATGCTGTGAATGGCTCTGGTTGGCCTCACTCTGTGAAGACAGTGCCAAGTTCAACTTAAGAGAGGCCAACTCCAGCTATATATTTTACATAGCTGGAATTGCATACCTTAACCCAACCTTCCAGGTCTAGTGTAGATCTGGCTCTAGTATCTCAATCTGAAAAAAACAACTTTTGCAGTGCAAATTTAGCCTGTGCTGGTGCCGTGCCTGCTTCAATGGTATCTGTTCACCGTTGGGGTCTCTAGGTGCTGCTCTAATAAAAAAAATCACTTTCTCTCATGTGAAAATGAGGCATCACCCCAATGATATGAATGGTTACATCAGTGTCAGGGTACGTCTACACTGTAGTGCTATTTCACGATACCAGAGTATCCCAAAATAGCTATCCTGTGTCTTCACACCAAGCCCGTTATTTTGGGCTCACTATTCCGATGTCCCTGTAAACCTCATTCTACGAGGAGTAAGGGCTGTTTCGGAATAACGCTTTATTTTGAAATTTGGCAATGTGTAAATAGTGCCAAATGATTAAATAAGCTATTTTGAAATAGCATCAAAATAAGATACACAATTTGCATAGCTCAAATTGTGTATCTTATTTCGAGTTACGGTGCAGTGCAGATGCACCCTGTAAAATTGATGTGAGAAAGGAATCGGTTAGGCTAAGAAACATTTATTCCATTGTCAGCCATGAAAGTGGGCATAGCTGAGGTATGGCTTGGGGGATAGAACAATGGACTGGTATTCACTGCCCTGCTAGGTGATTTTGGGCAAGCCACTTCACTGTTTTGTGCCTCAGTTTCCCCCATCTCTTAAATGTAGCTAATGATGCTTACTCCTCTGAAAAGTGTTGTGTGATCTACTGGTACAAAGTGTTCTATTAGAGCTGGGTGGAATTATTATAATTTTATTACTTGCTTGGATGGGAAGGCAACATTTAGCTCTGTACATGAATGCTTGTGTTTAATTCCAGTACACCAGTAACATATGCTTGGTTTTAGATGTAGGAACTTGACAAGAACAGTTTCAAAATTATAAGAAACTGAGGAAGCTGCCAATCAGATTAACAGCAGTTGCCTGAATTTTTTTGGAGTTGATTGGGTAGGACACTCTCTCTCGTGTTCACTTGAAGACTTTTATAGCAGTGCAGAGCAGGCACCCTATGAACCTCTGAGGCATACAGTAAGAACACACAGCAAACGGATTACTTGATACCCTTCTGTGAATTCCTTTGAGCAAGCATCTTTCCTCCTGTTCTGAAAAGCCTGAATCCAGTCACATTTCTGATTCTGTGTCTCCATATTTTGCTCCCAACTTCCATGTCTGGGG
This sequence comes from Rafetus swinhoei, assembly GCA_019425775.1. Lineage (NCBI taxonomy): Eukaryota > Metazoa > Chordata > Testudines > Trionychidae > Rafetus > Rafetus swinhoei. The sequence goes on along the minus strand of CM033437.1, from coordinate 23,883,908 downwards.
CCTTCTGGACATCATGAAGGACCATTAAGAGGTTATGGAAGCAAACCAAAACCATTGCAGTTCAGAAAAAATTAAAATTAAGCCTGTTGTATTGTGGAAGGCACAGACTGCCAAGGTAAGGGACTTAAATTGAGCAGCACAACAGGTATTTATACTGATATGGCTTCCATTTAATTCAATAATAAGAGATATCAAATAGCTCAGCGTAATTAACTTTATCAATCAAAGATGAATAGTCAATGATTAAAGCAGCACAATTCTGAAGCCTTTTTGCTAGACTTGCACAGACCCTACAGTAAATAGGACAAAGTCTTTAACTAGCTTGTTACCTTCTTTTCAACGTAGTATTTCAGAAGACAGCAAAACTTTAGAGACCTCTTTTGTCAGTTATAGAAGCAATGTTAACTAATCATCAGCAAAATTGTTTGTCTTGTTCATGTGCTCTGGAATGTCTCTATATGTGTATCTAACATTGAGATTACAATACTCTTAGGCTATGTCTACACTCGCGGCTTCTTGCGTGAGTAATATGCAAATGAGGCATACCTAATGAACAACCATTTTTTTCAGAAGAGGCTCTTGAGCAAGAAGGAGTGTCTACACTGCCCCTTCTTGCGCAAGAAAAACCCTCTTGCGCAATGCCGTTACACCTGATTAGGTATGCAAATGAGGCTCGGGATATTCCACGCTTAGCCTCATTTGCATATTACTCGCGCAAGAAGCCGCGAGTGTAGACATGGCCTTATTGAGTAAACAGCTTAACACAAGAAGAAACCATTTGGGGAGAAGCTGAACACAAATAAAATTAATTGATAAACAAAAAAAATAGCTGATATTGAATATTATATTGTATACAATAATGGCTAACAATATAAACCTTATAGATGCTCTCTTATCTGGGTTCGTGTATATTTTGTAAGACACAGAATGTTTGTAGTAGCTAAGCACAGTAGAATACCTAACGATTGATGAGTTGTGTATATTTCCAGTCAACCTGTGGAACTCCTTTCCAGAGATGTTGTGAAGACCAGGACTTTAACAGGGTTCAGAAAAGAACTAGATAAATACATAGAGGATAGAGCCATCAATATTTATTAGGCAGGATGGGTAGGGATGGTGTCCTTAGTCTGTTTGTCAAAGGCTGGAAATGGATGACAGGGAAGGGATCACTTGATGATTATCTGTTTTGTTCATTCCCTCTGGGACATCTGGCATTGGCCACTGTAGGAAGACAGGATACTAGACTGCTTTGGTCTGACCCAGTATGGTCGTTCTTATGTTCTTATTTCTCAAGCCGCATTGTTGGTTCCTGCCTTACACAGAGACAGGATCATGCAAAGGTGACAGCATTTAATTATAGTTTAGTTTCAGTGTTATATAATTCAATACAACTACAAGGCATTCAAAGCTATAGTGTACTATACTTATTCAGAATTAGCTGCATCTATTGGTTACATAACAGCTTATTTTTATTCATAGTTATAGCTACACCACCACCTTCCAACCTTTGATGAATGTATATTGTGCATGAGCTGAACGTATCTATTTGCTGGTGCTTAGCAAAGCAATTTACCTTCCCAGTTAATAATTCTATTTAGGAAAGCTGTGTTCCCCATATAGTCTGTTTTACAACAGTCAACTTCACAACCCTTGATAAAGTCTCTTCCTTGTCTGATAACTACCTCTGCAGCATTTTAACAAGGTAAAGCTTTGGAAGCTGGGTTTTTCCATTTTGCCTTTGACTTGGCTGCAGACACCTCGAGGTCTTGGCTTAGTTTGGTCAACAATATGATACTCACTTTTATTCTTCAGGCATTTTTTTTCTTCTGGGCTTGAAAGCAGTTTGTTTTTCTTATTGGTTGACTATGAGGGCAGAGGGAGATCATAGTTTGAGCAGAAGATTGGGAGTCAGGGTTCCTGGGATCTGTTCCCAGTGGTGCCACTGGGGCTACGTCTAGACTGCTGGCTTTTTTCGGAAGAAACTTTTCCAGAAGAGATCTTCTGGAAAAACTTCTTCCAAAAAAGAGCATCCACACTGCCAAAGCACACTGAAAAAGTGATCTGCTTTTTCAACAGATAGCATCCAGACTGAATGGACGCTATCTCGCATTTAAACTGTGATTACTATGGATGGAGTGGCCACCAGGGCACCTGTACTTTTTCCTCTTTCCTCTTCTTTCGAAAGAACTCCCTATTCTCCATCCACACATGCCTTTTTCTGAAAGAGCTCTTTCAGAAAAAGGCTTCTTCTTTGTAGAAAGAGGTTTACCAATGTCACAAAAAACCCCTCTGTTCTTTCGATTTTTTTTGAAAGAACGCGATTGCTGTGTGGATGTAACTGGAGTTTTTTCAGAAAAACTGACGTTTTTCTGAAAAAAAAACTCTGCAGTGTAGACATACCCTGGGTCTCTGGGTGTGTTTGGGAAAGTCTTTTAATTTTTAAGGGCCAAAAATTCTGCTCTCAGTTACAGTGATGTAAATCCAGTTGCACCTTCCTTTGGCTCTACCACATTTACAATGGTAAATGAGAGCAGGTTTTATCCCATAGGGGACTCATTTTACTCACTACCATGACTCTACACAAGCTCTCCAGCATGGGACAGCATGTCTGCCATGTGCTATTCCTCATCTGTCTCAGGATCTTAGCCATCCATCCATCTCTCCTGCAGAGCTGATCCATCATTCACAGACTGTGCTCTATGCTAGAGCAACAGACTGGACTACTGGATAATAGAGCTAGATATTTTGAACTGCCAGTACCCCACTGTTTGTACCAGAAATGACTGGCTTTCCGAAAGCCAGACAGTGTATTTTACATGGAAGGTGCCTTCTCTAGGGATACAGCTCCTAAAGCAACAGATCTCAATGTCTAGAGATCCAAATTGTGTGACTTTCCAAATCTCCCAGGTCACAGTAATTCCAAGTTTTCAGGAATTCCCTGAGACCTACAGCTACACATGCTGTCAGCAGATTTGGAAAAATGCTTTGGGATCCTCAACTAAAAAATTTTATAAATGATAGATGCAATAATAAATGATAACCAGGCTTCCCAACTTATCACACTGCGGCTATATTAGTTTAATCAAGGTAGGATGCAACATTCTGTAGAAGCAAAGGATGCAGTCCCCAGAGGATACTCCGTGTGCCTACACTCTTCCACAGGCCTTGCAGTAGCCATCATTTTATTACAGTAGCTTCAGTGGCCTGACAGGCTGCATCTCATCTTTCAATCAGGAATGGGACCCTATTGTGTTATGCCTGTGTGAACACCACAGAGGAAGACCTGGTTTCTGCTCTGAGGAAAATACAAGGTAATTTTAGACAATATACAGTAGTGGGCTTACAATTTGAGGGAATAGTCAAGGGAAGATGAAGGCAAGAGTAAACGACATGATTAGATAGGCTCACCATGGGCTCCACTAGATGGTTTTGAGTCAATAAGATAAATATAATTGTTTTATACACAATCCCCATACTTATTGTCCATCGACCTAGCCTTATTCTCTTCCGTACATGTATGCATTACTTTCCTGCATTCATAAGACACCTAGATATAGCTGGCTGGCATATTTTAAATGATTTTTCCCATAAAAAGCAGCATCTATTCAAAAATAAAGCTTTTTCTTTAGAAATTGTTTCTAACAAAATATTCCATCTGTATGATAATTTCCATCAAAACCGTGTTTAAAATTTTGGAGGAGTTTTATGCTTTGCTAACTAAAATCACAATTTTTGTTTTGTTTTTGAATTATTTTACTTTTCAGTTTGCTACTATATTTCATTTAATTGAGTACAGGTGTTCACATGTGTGCCTGATGTATTGATTGGAGGAGGATGCATATAAATACATTATGTACTCCATCCAGTAACCTCTCATGCAAGGATTTCTCTGTCATTTGGAAAGATACTGATTTTCAGAAACTAAGAAAATGGGCGTTAAAATGTTTAAATTTGGAAAACTTTGAAGTAGAAACAACTTTTTATATTTTTGAAATGTAAAAAGAGTAACTGTGATGACCTGCTCTAGATCTAGGGCAATGGAGTTAGCATAGAGAGATGGTTCACACTATAGCGAAAAGCCTACGTTTGCTGTTTTAAATCACTGTTCATTCCTGTAGGTTAGTCAGAAATGAAAACAGCTGAAGGTTTTTTGCTCCTGCAGATATGTACCAACATGCACTTTCTTGCCTCAGGGACCTAATGACATCTTTTCCATGGGAATTTATGGAACGTCTTATTCACTGAAGTAATGAATTTTCACAGCAGTAATATATAGTAGCATGGGGAAGCTGCATCTGATAGACTTCCTTACTCATATTTCTCCTCCCCTAAAAATGATCCCTTTGACCCAAAGAGGGCGAAAGAGAGAGAGAGAGAGAGTTTATAATTCTGGTACAGGTTTCATTAAAATGCATCAATTTTATGAGAGACAGTAAATACAATAATTTTATGTACTATGGTGATATAATTGCTACATCAACACTGCACGGTCCTTTCAGCAGCCTGTACACCATGCACTTGGATAACCCCTGGAAACAACCTTAACAAATTTTGCCCGCAGGCTGAAGTGTAGGGATTTGGCTGGGAACAGGAATACATGCCTATATAGCCTGGCAGGAAATGACTAAGACCGCAAGTGACAAGGTTGCTGAGGTAACTGTAGCTGGGTTGTTTGTTGAGGTTCACTACAGTGCCTCTCTGTAAATAGATCTATGACATATGTGCCTGAATGGTACAGGTAGTGCTGCAGTATTGTAGGGAGGCAAATATTCTTATGAAGCACAGAGGGATATGATACTGCTGAGAGGGACCGTTCCCCAGCCATTTCCAGAAACTGTGCACAAAAGGGAGGGGTGACAGGAAGTTGGTTTTTGACACTCTGATCTTGTAGCTGGCTGCACAAACTCTTCTTAGGCTCTTTCTAGCCCCAGCACTAGGGTTGAAGTGAGGGTGGCATACACCAATGCAACACCCAGTTGGAGACTTACTCACTCAAAACATAAAATAATGACTGATTGATTGCAGAGGACATAGAAATCGGGGAGAGGTAATGAAGGTCACTAATTCAATGTAATCTGATCATGATGTAAATTGGCCATAAGCAAACAATACGGCTGTGATGCTGGCATACCAGCTGCCAGCACATGCCAAAGTCCCAGGTCTCATTGAATGCTTACAAATGTATATCTGGAAGGCAGGCCAATTCACTTGGTCAACGAATAAGAGTGTATTTAGTAGTAAAAGTTGATGAAAACTAGTGGGATGTTACTTGCATTACTTTCACTTCTCTGTATCCCATTCTAATGTAGTAGCAACCATTTACACTGTGTACACCCCAGTTAGTAACTATCCCATGAAATGAGAAAGAAGCCCTTGTATAATGCAAATGAAGAACTATAACAGAAAGGTGCTAATTTCAAAGCAAGTAGTTATAGCATGTGAGGACTGGAGGGCAAAGAAAGAGCCCACGTAGATGGTGACCATGTCAATTGGTTTTCTGAGAGAAGAAGCTGTAAATATGGATTGAGAGAAAAATCCTGCATCTCTGGAACATTTGGGTTCTAATGAGGTGGAATAACTGAAGAAGGTAGAGATCTCTGGAGTTACTCTCACAGACTTTTGGGAAACTGACAGATTACTGCATCGCCATTACCATTTAGAATTATAACCTGTGACTCATCTGTGTGTGCATTGTACCTGCTTTACCTCTCAGTAACTCTCATTTTCTTTTCTTACTAATAAGCCTTGAGTTAATTTACTATAGAATGGTTACTGGAGTTGTCTGTGAAGTAAGACTGAGAATACCATTTGGTATGGGTAAATGACTGATCTCTTGGGACTGGGAACAAGCAGAATGTGGTCTGATTGTTGATGTGAGTGACCTTTTATTACGAAGTCCCATTTATTTGGGTGGCAAGATAGGCTGGAGAGTCTAAGAGGACTGCCTGCAACTCCGTGGTAAGGCTGGGATAGTGATCCAGGAGTTCACATTTGTCACTAGCTTACTGAAATTGAATGATAGAACACACCACCAGTTTGAAGTGTCTACTCTGTTTTCTGAAAGTCTGCCCTATGGCAGGCTCTCACAGAGGTGAGCTGCTCCAGACAGCATGACAAGGGCTAAATCTTGGAACAAAGAACAGATGCCATACTTACTCTTCTTTGAGCAGCAATGATTCTGGAAAAAAAACTAGGGCTCCAGGGGGGTCAACAATTCCCAAGGTGATGCTAAAAGCTGCAGAAGAGCTAATGTGATCCTGGGATAAACAAGAGTCTCATATAGGAGCAGAGAGATTATTTTATTTCTATATTTGGCACTGGTGCAACCTTTGCTAGAACGCTGTGTCCAGCTCTGAGGTCCACTGCTCAAGAAGGATGTTGATATAAAGGCGAGGGTTCTAGGAAGAACCATAAGAGTGAGTAAATTATTATAATGATAGACTCAAGGAGCTCAATCAATTTCCCAAAGATAAGAGTAAGGAGTGACTTTATTACAGCCTAAAGCATCTGCATAGGGAATCAATATTTCACAATGGGCTCTTCCAACTAGCAGAGAGAGGTACAGGTGGGACTTCCCTGGTCTGGCACCCTTGGAACCTTAGCAGTCCCGAATGACAGAGTTTGCCAGACCAGGGGAGGTCAAGGCTCTCCTCCCAGCTGTTGGCCCTGCTCCACACAGCAGGCCCGCTGCCCCCAGAATGGCTGAGGCTGCACTCCCTTCCCAGTACCAGGTCTATGCTCCCCAGCGCGCTGATCCCAGCTAAGGCTGTCCTCCTGGGTTCCAGTCTGGGCTGCACTCCTGGGCACCAGCCCTGCTGCCTCTGGCCCAGGCAGGGCTATACTTCCTGCTGTGCTGGCCCCGCTACAGCTGGTGCTGCGCTTCCCGTCACCAGCCCACCTCCTGAAACTGGCCAGCCTGAAACTGCTGGACCATGGATGTTGCCAGATCAGAGAGTCCCAGATTTTAGAGGTTCAACTTGTATAATATGATCCAGTGGCTGGAAGTCAGAGCTAGACAAATTTAAATGGGAAATAAGTTGAAAATGTTTAACGGTGAGAGTCATTAACCACTTTATCAATTTACTAACTGTTGTGGTGGATTCTCAACTTTGAGCCAATGTTTAAATCAAAATTGGCTATTTTCCAAAAGTTCTACTCCAGAAATTATTTTGGGGAGGTTCTATGACCTGTGTTATACAGGAGGCCAGATGAGATGATCACAGTGGTCTCTTCTGGCCGTAGAATCTATGCAGAGGGAATCCCAGTTTGGGAGGTACAATCAAGCTTTACTACATTTGCACAACCTGAGTAGAGCATCTGCTCCAGAGCATAGATACACCAACAAAACCAGTTGCATTTATTTATTTTTGTTGTTGTTGTTGTTGAAAAAGGTGCCCCTTGAATTTAGGGTCAGCTTCTGGCTTTGAGCCATGCAATTATATCCATGCTCAAAGTGCCTTAGCAGAATTTCCCAAATCCATTTCCTCTTCTTTTAGCTTTTTGTTCCTCCTTTTGTGTTATAGGTACAGTCTGGATGACTTTGTGGAATCACAGAGCGGGCTGTGAAAGCTGTATGGAATGAAATATCCTTGCTCATCCTCTCACACAGAGATGTCAGGCTGCTGTGTGCCGTGCTATTTGCTTTGTGCTACACAGATGCACAGTATCCAATAAAGCTAGAAGTGCACCATAAAACCAGAAGTAAGAAACCCCATGGAAATAAACCATTTTTATTAAAGGGATTTTAAAGTTGTTTTTTTCTGGTTCTCCTAGTCGTTAGCTCGTCTCCTTCTGCAGCCAGATTTGTAGAACCTTTTGGGAAAGTTTGCTGCATCAAATTTCAACTAAATAAAAGTACTTTTTACCACAAACCTCTTCAAAGCAGGTTTTTCCCCCTCTTTCCCAGTGATTACAGCAGGATTTGAAATGGATTGTGTGCATTATTGTTTTTTGTGTCTCTGCCATCATGGAGTTAGCCCCGCCTGTCTTTCCAGGCACAAGCTAAAATGGCCACTTGTGATGCTGTGAAACAGAAAAGCTCACAGGGCTCCAGAGGGATGAGCTTCTGAAGAAAGTGAAAGCCTTTAAGTGATAGTTCTCCTTGGTTAGTCCCCTAAGGAAATCCAATCTCTCCTTGTGGCTGAGAGGTTAGTGAAATACATTAGTAACAAGAAGGTTGGTGCCCCATGTTTAATGATCCTTAACCACAGAAATCTCCTATTGCAAAAGGAACATAAAGCTACTCTAAAGCAAGGGGTGAGGCCAGGCATTCTAATTCACCTATTTCTGCTTCTAAGCTCCTCGCTCTTTTTTTTTAATCGAGAGATATGCATCTTATGTGCCTATTGTTAACTCCTTAATCTGACTGACTACATCTGATCTTTGCCTATCCCTGCTCCAACTGACCCGTGTTTTCTGTCCCATCATTTACAAGCTACTTTGCATTATAGACATCTCTAAGTGATGTCTATGTCCAACCCAAGTGTTCCTCTGCACTAACTGCCTTTCCACCTAAACATTCTTCCAAAACTTTATCATTTCAAAAAACAACAAATAGTCTGGTAGCACTTTATATAACTTTATAACACTCATGATACCAGCTACATGTTTTGTTAGTCTATAAAGTGCTACCAGACCATTTGTTGTTTTTTCCTGTACAACTAACTCAGCTACCCCCCCTGAAGCTTTGTCATTTCACTGTGCTTGTAGTTAAATTTGGTCCACCCCTCCTTTATAGGATGTTCTTACCCCAGAATGTTCCTCTATGTTTAATAAAGGGAAACCCCTCTTATTCATGCCATGTTTTCATGCTTGTATTGAGACCCTGTCGTTCTTCCTGGAGCCCCTAATCTAGCTGTTCCTGTGCATGGAACTGGAAGCATTTCTGGAAGAGCTGCCTAAGCCAATTTACTAGCAATCAAAATTTAGCTTCCATGACCTCTCCTACATCATTCACACAAATATGTACAACTACTGACTGTTCCCAGTGCTCAGTAAGAGAAAGACGTACAGATTTTATGAGGACTGTCACATTTGAATATGGTAGTTAAGTTTCTATTTCATGTGGTCAACACATGTCCATGTACCTGTACTTTTAATGATCTAATCCCTGCCACAAGAGCTTTCTCCATACCTACAGGATCTGTCCCACATCTACTCACCTTCACAAAGACAACTTACTTGCCAATGTTCAAGGAAGCACACTTGGATAAATCAGCCAACAGCTCTTCATTGGGCTCTGTTGGACATGGCCAAGCTTTGGTTATCTTAGTTCATCAGAATGAGGCTGCACTGTACCATGAGTTTCCATTTAGTGATGGGTAAACCTGCAGTGACTCAGAAGAGCATCCAAAAATTTTGAACCAAACTACCCAGACTTTCTGAGAGTGCAAAATTGTGATGGATATTCTGAGAGGACAGGCCCTTTCACCAGATTTCTGGTGCTTCATTCTTGTGGTTTCCAGTCCCAGAAAGAACAGAAGCAAGCTGAAATGCACAAAAATGTGTCTAAAACCCTGAGAAAGGTTTGAGTTTGGGGCAAAGATTTGGAATAGGTCCTACTTTATCTTGTGTTGATTCACCTGTCCTTAGTATAATAGAAATGCCAGCTATAACCTCTGTCACCATCAAATAAAACTGATAAAGCAATGGATGAAGATCAAAATTCCTATTTAATGACTGCCTCCAGGAGATTCAGTACTTGAATTGCTCCCAGTACAGCTAATATGAATGCCCCTATGTCAAGTTCCAATGACAAAATTTGATTCTAGATGGTCATAATGATGATTGTTTCATTCACAAAATTAAATAATATCAGCAAAAAGTAGAACCAGCTACAAATGGACAACAGAGGCTCAGCAAATACTCCCCATTTCAAGAAATGTAATTAGGAACATACCAAGCTTTAAATCTATGAGGTTATGTCTACACTACATTGTATATGCCATCTGTGGGACCTAATGTTGCCAATCCCATGCTTGGGTATCCACACTTCATTATAAACGTGGGTTTAGAGTTGCTGTACTTGGGTGTCAGGGTAGTGCTGATGCATCCATACTGGACTACACACATCTTGTGTGGATTTGTGAATTGAGCTGTGACCTAAACCTGAGGCAGACCCTAGGAATAGAGTCATCCCAATGGTCTAGGAATGTGCTTCAGTACCTTTTGGAATTGGGACCTTAACTATGCCCAAATACAGAGAGTGATGTATTATTTAAAAGTTAATAAAGGACAAGGATTGTTGAGCAGATCCAGAGAGAGAATAACAACATTGACAAATCCATATCACCTAAAGCAATTGCCATAAAATATGTGAAGGAAGTGGGGAAAATTAAAGGAAGAGAAAAAGGATATGTCTGTGTGTCATTACTCAGTGATGTGCAAGAGAAAGGCAGAAGAAATACCCATATTTCCATTCATAGAAAAATGACAACTTGGATAATTCCCTAGAACAAAAGGAAATAAGAAGCAAAAAAAAAAAAAAAAAAGGCATTTGACAAGTCTATGGATCACAAAATAGGAAACAATGGCAACTCCTGCCTATGGAATTTTGAGAAAAACATTTGAAATATAAAGGCTATATTGATTGATTAGCATGATTAGGAATCTAACAACTTCACAAGGAGATATAGGAGCAGTACTCGCAATCACTGATAAAAACAACCATCCCCTTTAATTAAGAAGAGAGTGTTAATTTAGGAATATTTTTCTATATTAAAATGTATGTTTCTAAAGCCCTTCTACTTGAGGACATCAACATTTTTTGCATAAACCAATATATTCCAGAGCACACCCTCTGAGGCAGTTATCCCCATTCTAAATACGGGAAAACTTAACTAGGTGAAGATAAAAGCCATGATTCAACATGTGCTAGAAAACTCCCAATAGCCACAAAGTGTCTTTTTGTTTACTACAGGAAATGGATCAGACCCTGAAAGCGACATTTTCAACATTGTTTGCCTAAATTTAGGCACACGTAAGGTAAGATTTTCAAATGCAGAGTGTGCATTAGTGCCTAATTCTCATTGAAAGTCAATGGGAATTAAGCACCTCCTTGACATTTTGTGCTTTTTGAAAATCTTCCCAGTGAGTCTTTAGTCAGCAAACAATCTTTGGGCACATACTTAAGTCCCTCTGACATCCACAGTACTGAAGCATGTCTTTAAACATAAGCATATGCTTAAGTACTTTGCTGAACAGGGATAAACTTAGGAACATGCACAAAATGTTGATGAGCTGGGATCAGTACTAGGTAACCTAATCTTCAGATGTATCCAACATGTCCTGTTTCTATTGGTATCAGTGGATGAAATTCACCTCTTTGCAGACGGCACACAGTAGCGACACGACATTTAAGCACACACAAGGGGGAGAGAATACGTGTGTTTAAAGGCTGCAGCTATATCATTTTGAGCATGGCTATACATAACGTTCAGCAGGTATATTTAGAATTCATCTTATTATGCAATGACATGTCAGCTCTTTCTCTATTCAGCTAAGGGGTAATTTTTTTTACAAGCCTTCGCTGCTAATGAGTTGGCAATTCCTCAGCAATAAACAACAACTTGCAGCCACATAAGCTTATGAAAACATCTTTTGGAGATAAAATTGGCATTATTTATATGTGTCACTTAATATGAATAATGTATTAGTTTAGCTTAAACTGAATAATTCAAATCAAATGTTGGTAAACTCTAAAAGCCTTTTTATATGGTGATTTGGAAAGAAACATAGCTCCTTTGGGACACTTTCACCAAATGAGTTTTCTGTAGATCTTTTAACATTTGTTTTAAAGATCCCAGTTGATATAATGTGCCTTTTCTTTTTCTAGTGGGGAAAAATAACTTCTGTTGCTGCACAAAATGATGGCAAGCACAAAAACAGAGGGGAAGTTTTAACGTTTATTTGTTCATGTAAATAACCGAAAGTGTAAGTTCTCCATAGTTACTTTCCCCTGGAACAGCATGGTAGATCATTGAACAATGAGGTGAGAAAACAAATTCCAGTGTTTTTGTTAAAGCTTTAATGTCTGTTTTTAGCCACCTACCCAGGCAAGAGGACGGGAAGGATTAATTTATTATAATATTCAGGCAGAACTAGATGTACATTATCCATGCAAGGAAAAACACTGGTGAAGAGACAGAAAAAAATCAAGCTGACTAAAGAGGTAGTTAAATTTCCAATACTGAACTATTGTGGCCAAAACGCAAAATATTTTGATACAGAAATGCTGCCTTCCATATGTGGGGTGGAGGCCTCATGCTCCTATTTGCCAGACTCCCTGGTCATCCTAAATCAAGAGAGTGCATCTGGTCTTCCCTCTTGGTGAACAGAGGCAGTTCCTCATAGATGTCTGCAATAAGGTGGCTTGCTTGTGCTGGAAAGCCCACATTAAAGGTAAGCCAACCCTAATTACAAGATGAGCCTCACCAGGGGCACGCCCACACTATGTGGACGATCAACACTGCCGTGGTCGATCTTCCGGTGTTTGATTTAGCGGGTCTAGTATAAACCTACTAAATCAAACTCAGAGGGTACCCCTGTTGGCACTGATACTCCTGCTCCTCACAAGGACTAAGGGAAGCTGATGGAAGCATTTGCTCCTGTTGGCCTTACACTGCGTGAACGGTGCAAAAACGCGATGTAAGGTGCATCAACTGAAGCTATGTAATTTACGTAGCTGGAGATGGTTATCTTACTTCGACCTTCTGATGCAGTGTAGACCAGGCCCTTGAGAAGAAGCATGTGATTCCTGTATAAAAGAGCACTGGGAGTCTGCAATGGGAGCGAGGTAAGTAGCTGAGGCCAGGCAGTAAGCTGAGGATGCTGAGGAAATAGAAGTCTGAGAAGCTGTAACGGGCCAGAAAATGCAGCTGCAGGGAGTAATTCAAGCTCTCTTGGAGACACTGATCTAACTGATGGTAATGAAACCTTGGAACAGGATGGGGGAAGTAGTGGATTCACCATTGCCTAGAGTCTTTGAAATGAGATTAGATAACTATTTAAAAACAGTCAAGTTTCTACAGAAAAAAATTATGGCCTCTGTATACAGGAGGCAAGACTAGGTAATCATTGTATTCTTGTATTCTAATTTGGCTTCAGAGTCTCTGCGTGTTATGGGGGTAAAATAGTAAAGCAGTCTCACTCACACAAAATATTTTTTTCTTTTAAAGTCAAATCTCTAATGCATGATACTATCACAACAACTGTTTTAAAATAATCGTTATTCACGTTTACATAAAATGAGATCTCTGATAAAATTAAATCTCATTTTCCATCTAAGTTATTCTTACATTTAGGACGATGTTGTGCGAATAAGCATGAGATATGAAAATTATCAGTGCATAGAAGAGCAGAGGAATGCAATCCTGCATTAATAAACATGCTGGTTGGTAATTGCCAGTTTACTCCTATGTAGCAAAAGGGGTAGGGTAAAAAAAAAAAAGTGTAGGTAATTTCTTTGTTGGTATACTGAGGATCACAAGAAAGCTCATGCTTTCTTAGACGTGCTTTTGCTCCACTTCCATCCTAACCTATTTTACCCTGTATGCTTGTGAATAAGGTGTTGAGTCCATCCTGGACATTGGCAGATGAGCCACCGGGCCAACAGGGCCCATGTACAAAGGCCCTGGCCAAATGGGGAGCCCAGAAAAAAGGGCACAGCTGTTCCTCAATCCGCTCCACCTGCCCAGAGCTCTGAGCCTACTGCCCAGCAGGGGCACCAGGTGTGCGGGGTAAGTTCCTATAACCCAACTCTGCCTCTCAGCAGGAGTGCCAGGCAGGGGTCATGGGTAAGGCAAGCCCCAGCACCTCTACCCCATTTCCCTAGCAAGAGTGCAGGTGGAAGGGGTAGGGAGGGCCCAGCAGCATCCAAATCTGCCTCTGACCCTGGGGGATATTGGGGACCCCCAACTGCCATACAAGTCCAAAGGGGTGATGAATGTGCAGCACCCTGAAATATCAGGCAAGATACATTTAGTGCCTACCGGAGACAAGTGCCCGACTCCTTTGAAATTCCATAGGAGTTGGGTGCCTCATTCCCCTAATCTCGTTCACAGATACCAGGCTCAGCAGGCATTTAGGTAATTGCCATTGAAAACTCGGGCTTGTTGGCCATTGCGCAATGCGGACTGTTTTTCTAAACAATACTCATAAAGATACTAGTCCAAGCCCTCTGCCTGATCATTATGAAGGCTAAAAATAAAGAATAATTTCCACTGCTCAGTGATGTTGTGCTCACATTGTGGGTAGGACAGACGCCACTGAAACCTCCGTAGCCAGAAAACAGGAAGCAGTTGTGCGGACGTCTGAAGTAGCTTGAAAATGTGCCTCAGCTGTGCCATGGAAGAGCCATCTCTGGCAGTAACAGGGCTGCAGAGATTGTAGACCAGGATACTGCTTTAAAGTAGTGGTGAGATACTGATACCTATCCACTAAGAAGTGGGCTGAAAGCAGCAATGAGTTTCCATGTAGGCCTCTGAACTACCATTAAATGTTAACCACTGGAGCTCAGCAGAGATTTTTCTTCAAAAGTGTTTTCATTTAAAAGCTTATCATATTTTTCAACCTATTCTAATAACTTGCAGCCCCCATCAACCTGTACTTGAACCACATTCCTCTAGCCCATTAATCTTCTGTGCTAGATGGCCCTAGTTGTTGAGCCTTCTCAGATTAGTGGTTGAAAGGGCACACAGCTCCTATTAAAAGGCAACAAAAGAGTTCACAGGAATTCATTGCTCACCCGTCTCTCCATATAATAGAATCTGTACAGAATGCTGCTATTAAAATTCTTCTGCTTACACAAGTAGGTTTTTATTCCTAAGCAAATCATACTCTTTTGCCATCGTTTTATTGGCTTATTTTTCTGAGCATTAGATTGATTACTAGATTGCTCATTTGATTTAACTGTTATTACTTTTGCTCCCCCACTCCTCTGGATTTGATTTCACCAGCTGGATTTATCTGTGCATTCAGATCCAAGGCTGTTGGGCTTGCTTGCTTACCTGTTTATTTATTTATTTATTTATACATACCACTCTAAATGACTACTTGGAGACCTTTCCCTTTCTTTTCTGTTTTCATTCTTTTTACAATACAATAGAACTCTTAAGAGTTCAACAGCCAACCATGTGCCTGCAACAGCATAATGAGTGGAATACACACAGAGCTGTATATGATATCAGAATTGATCCCATGGCGATAAAACTAATATTGCCAGCCCTGGATTGTGGCACCTCGGAATGAATCATGGTGGAAGCACATACCGAAAATGAAGTAGAAGGCTTTTATTTATACATTTATCTTGCTAATCAGGCGTGGTGGGAAAAGGAAATTCAGAAAAGAAAGTGCCTGACAGTTTAACAGGAGCTCTGATGAAATATTATATTGTTTAAAGTGTGCCAGAGTGGGGTTCTCTAAGGAACAGAAGTGCTCTGGTGTTTTCTTCATCTCACAGTGTTTCCTAATGGAATCTGCCTTCTACAGAATGTTGCACAGAGTAGAATACAGAGAATTACACCTTCCCAAGTCTCTTACATCAACAGAAGTTGGTCCAGTAAAGATTTTATCTCACCCACCTTGTCTCTCATCTTTTCAGGTAAACAAACTAAACACCTTTTTATTTGTTAATCTTTTATTTCTATTACAGTGGTGCCTAGGGACTGCCATGCAGCCAACACTGGTTACCTAGAGTGTATATACACACAGAGAGGGTATGTCTACACAGCAAAGTTATTTCGAAATAACAGCCGTTATTTCAAAATAACTTTCCTAGCGTCTACACAAGCCAACCGCTATTTCAAAATTATTTCGAAATAGTGGAGGGCTTATTTTGAAATTGATAAACCTCATTCTACGAGGAATAGCGCCTATTTCAAAATAGCTATTTCGAAATTAGATATTTCAAAATAACGCTGTAGTGTAGACATACCCTAAGAGTAAAGAATAATGTGGATTTGCAAAAGGACATATGGGCAGCTTGGCCAAATTGTATTTGAAGAATGAGGCTTTACATTACTTTTACATTAGCACTCAAATATATTATTTTGTATTTGCATATTTCTTGGCAGTGAACCGAATGCACCAGGGGTACCATTCCACTGAAGGTATTGAAGCAACTTTGAATTTGTTATTGATAGCAGCATTGAATTTAGCTCATTAAATTAATCCTCAGAATGAACATCTCTGTGATGTAAGTAAGCTATTTTTAATTTCCACGTCTGCAAAATTGAGATGATACAGAAAGATTTGATTACTTGCCTGGGGTCATAGATGCACCTGGGGTCAGAGATTCAGAGCTTGGATGATCAGTCATCCTAATGTTATTGAGACCATTCTGATATTAGGGTCTTTGTTTTAAATACACAACCCTACATACATACACACACACACACACACACACACACTCATGGGTTTTTGTCTTATATACACAACTACACACACGCACACACACACAAAATGTGTCCTGATTTTTCGAACTTGCTATCTTGTCACTCTAGTTAAAGAAGAGACAAGAACCCAGAATCCCAGTTCCCCACCCTATGAACAGTCCAATACAGAAGATAATTTTCCTCTTTGTAATTTTTGGCACATTCATAGATGTTTGCAGTATACACTTTACATTTTTATATTTGTTTTAGTTATGTTTCAGAAGAATGTGATCAATTAGTATGGATGCTTGCATGTTTATAAGGAAGCATATGTAACTTTAGCCCCCTACAAGTTTTCTCTACAGACTCTTTTATATATTTTTTAACATTTCAAACAGATGCTGCATCAAATTCCATGATTATGATGGACAATTAGTATGTGCAGTTGGTAAATCACAATGGAACATTCCTATAGATAAATGCAAGATGAAATTACCATTGGATATTTTAGTATAATGGAGACAATTTCCTTCCTCAAACACCCCATCTTATACCAGCCATTTAAAATCTGTTCCACAACATTTTATAGTAAGCCAAGTTTTAAACAAAGTACAAAGAAACAAAAACACTTTGGCTGTAGAAAAATGGAATCCACGATTTTGAATAATGGGTGTCTGCAGATAGGCTTTTTGAGCACCTAATAATTGGCCTGATTTTCAAAAGACAATGGGAAGAAAATCAGGCCATTTTCTTCACGTGTGAAATACAAACTACTGCCGCATCATAATAAAAATAGATCCATTAACTAAGGGCTGGCCATTTACAATACACGATGAAGCAAAAGTAGACTTTGAAAAGTGACAACAAAAATTGCACTGAACAGCTCCGTATTCATTCTCTTTCAGAGAATTCCTGAGTTTATAAATCAAGACATTTGCCAAATTTTCAAATGTTGTTTCTTAATGATTCATAGATTCTAAAGTTAGAAGGAACAGTCTGGTCTGATTTCCTGTATAACATGGGCCAGATTACTTTCTCAAATTAATTCCTAGAGAAAATCTTTTAGAAAAACATCCAATCTTGATTTAAAAATTGTCAATGACAGAGAAACCACTTCCCTCACTGATAACTTATTCCAATGGTTAATTACCTTACTCTCAAACATTATGCCTAATTTCCAGCCTGAATTTGTTTATCCTTAGCTTCTAGACATTGGTCAATGTTATATCTTTCTCTTCTAAATAGAAGAACCCATTATGAAACATTTATTCCCTGTAATATTTATAGATGGTCCCCATCTATAAATCACTCCATTGTTCTCTTTCTTATACTATATAGATTGAATTCCTTGAGTAGAAGACATGTTTTCACTATAAGGCATGTTTTCTAATTCTTTAATCATTTGCTCCTTCTCCAGATTCCTCTGTTTATGCATGCTAGGAAAACATGCATGCTAGGAAAACATTTAAATATCCCCCGCGGATTTGCAATTGCGCTGTGTCTCATTAGCATCCCTTTTCCGCAAAAGGGTGCCAGTGTAGACACAGCCTTGCTGTGTAGACGCCCTCTTTTGGAAGAAGTTTTTTCGGAAGATCTCTTCCAGAAAAACTTCTTCCGAAAGAAGCCTGCAATCTAGACATAGTCAGAGTTGTGAACAGGAGCCTATTTGTAACTTCAGTGGGACTATTTGGGTATGTCTAGACTACATGCCTCTGACGACAGAGGTATGTAGATTAGGCTACCCGGCATAGGCAAAGAAGCAGGGATTTAAATAATCCCCACTTCATTAAAATAAACATGGCCATGCTGTATCCAGCACAGCGCGGTAGTCTCAGACACAGATCAGTCGGCTGGGGAAGCCTTTGTTGACCGATCCCTTATGCTTACAGGATGGGTCGGCAAAGGCTTCCCCAGCCAACTGATCCGCATCTAGACTACCACGCTGTGCCGGATCAGCTGATCGTCGGCACAGCGCAGCGGCCACATTTATTTTAATGAAGCGGGAATTATTTAAATCTCTGCTTCTTTGCCTATGCAGGGCAACTTAATCTACATGCCTCTGTCGCCAGAGGCATGTAGTCTAGACATACCCTTTAGGTGCCCAAAGTTATGCAGGGTTGTTGCTGAATTGGAATTAAGACAGAGAGATAGATACTGAACGGCACTGGAACTCTAGCATAGCTGTGGGGTTGGGGGGCAAAAGTGGCTTTAAACCATCTTTTTTTATTTCCAACACTGTAATGGTCCACTCCAGTCTCTCATTTAATATAGAGCAACCCCACATCTACTCTAAATTACACTGCACTACAAAAGCACAAAACACATGGGCTCCATAGCTAGGAATTGCCAGAGTATAATGCTATCTGGCCATGCCTCCTCCCTCCCCACCATGCCCCTCCAGTAGTGATGCTTGGAGAATGCAGTATGCAAGGAACTATATCAGTAGTGTGCCAGGTGAGAGTCCCTTTGTGGCAGGAGAATCCGCATTGGGGTGGGAGGAGCTTTACATAGACTTTTGTGCTGCTGAAGCAAGGCAGGATCTGGCTAAGTACAGGCAACATCTTTTAAATGTCACTTTAATTTGGATAGTTGGCCTCTATTGTCATCCAGACAGGCTCAAGACAAATCAGGATCAAGAGTTTCATGTGACAAATGGATCATGGCAGTACATATTGTGGCAGGGTGTTGCCCTGGACTGGCCCTTTAAGGGGCCGAGACCTAGGGTCAGGGGGAAGCCCAGCTGAGGCAAATAAGAAGGGCCCAGCTGGAGACTATAAGAGCAGCTCCTGGGAGGAGGAGAAAGACCAGATCAGACCTACCTGCCTGCAATGAGAGAGGCTTTGGCCTAGCAAAACCAGGCTACCTGGCCTGAGGCCCAGGGCTGCAAAGAGGCAGTCGTGGAGGGCGGGGCTCACATGGAGGCAGCCCTAAAAGGCCAGGCTGCAAGGAGGCAGCTGTGGCTTGCAAGGAGGCAGCTGCGGTAGGCTGGGGGAGTTCGAGCCAGGGAAGCTCCAGGCCATAAGACTACAAGGTAGGGTTGCAGGAGGCAACCGGGCAGGCAGAGGCGCGCCTTTGGCCAGGGAGGGATGGCTGGGAGAGACTGCAGTCCGCCCTGAGACAGGGCTAAAGAGGGACTGGCAGAGGGCCACTGAGTCCTGGAGGGTGCTGAGGAACTGTGTGTTCCTGGAGGGAGCTGGGTGTTCCGGGAAGAAGAACTGGGAGTCCTAGGGAGCAGGGAGGACCCTGAACTGAAGGAAGAACAATGACGACTCCTCCCCCCGCCCCCCAGAAGGGGGCGTGGACCAAGACCAGAGTGGTCACTGCCGGAGGGCAGTGCCCTGAAAAGAACACCTCACCCAAAGGGGGCACGTCGGCGTTGGAGCGGCCAGCTACTTCCCCAAAGCCACCCTAAGGGGAGAAGCCACGCGGAAAGTGAGTCGAACCCGCTACAATATATACAAATAACATGTTTTATCTGCTAGAAGAGAGTGAAAAGAAAGCGGAGCCTTATCGGGTGCCAAAGACTTTGCATATTGGCATGGAGCTGCGATCTAGGTAGCAATAAATTGGACTTTTCAAACAAAACTGAAACAGCTGTTGTCTTTAAAAACTGTCAGACACCAACTGTGTTTCCAAAGTTTGGTTTCCCCATGGGCAGTTTAAATATTTCATTAGAAAACTTTTAAAGTTAAACTCTAATGAATTGAAATTTAGCAAGCGCAGCACATACATGCAGCCACTCACCACAGCATCTGGCTCTATGAATAAATTTACCGTGTAATAATATCTAGCTCTAATATAGTGCTGTTCGTCGTAGAGCTCAAACACTTTGCAGAGGATGACATGATTTGCCCAGATGCACTTAGAAGGCCAGTGTGAGAGCCAGGAATAGAATCCGATGCGTCATTGGATAGAATTGCTAAAGGAACATCCAACAGGAGGCACTGTAACCAGTCAGGGGTGCTGACAGACTTGCCAGGCCCCTGGGCAAAGGGAGGGGCAGCTCTGTGCTCCTGGAAGGGGCAGAGTTGAGGCAGCCAGCCATCAGTGATGCCCAGAGTGCACTGCCCTGCTCCCCCCATGTCCTCAGAGCTGCCTCACACTCCAGTGGTAATTTAAAGGGCCCAGGATCCAGCTGCCACTCTTCATGCAGAAGCAGCACCAGTAGCCAGGAGCCTTGAATTGCCGGGCCCTGGGGCAACTGTCTTCTTTGCTCTGTCCCCCTATCAGTGGGCCTGCCAACACTGTATAAGGTAGAAACCTTGAGCAGACTGGAGTGGCCACCTTCCGTAGGAGCCTATATAT
The DNA here is from genome assembly GCA_019425775.1 of Rafetus swinhoei. Classification (NCBI taxonomy): domain Eukaryota; kingdom Metazoa; phylum Chordata; order Testudines; family Trionychidae; genus Rafetus; species Rafetus swinhoei. The sequence continues at coordinate 23,863,233 of CM033437.1, read as the reverse complement.
TTGTGTGGTCTCCTGTGGCTCTTCTTATCTTTCCTCTGTACCTTCTTATCTTTCCTCTGTGCTTGACGTTGAGCCTCTAAAATTACATCTTTTAGGAAATGCCAGTCCCTTTGAACTGCTTTTCTTCATAATTGATTTTGTCCCAGTGCTTGATTACTATTTCTCAGTAGAACCAACAGCTGTTGCAGCACCAAACTTTTTATGATTATTTCTGCAAAGGTTTTTTTTTCTTGTTTTTGTCTTTTTGAAATGGATTTGTTTTTCATTTTGTGCTTTGGCAATCCTGCATTATTTTGGTTTTGATGTCAATATTTTTGTTGTTTTTCTGTGCGTGTGAGACCGAATGATGCTAATGTTGAAGGTTTGATCCCCATCATACGCTAAATTGCAATGAAGGTTGTATCCTCGCAAATGTTGGTGGTAAAACAAGGTGGGCAACTCTGTCACAGACTAAAAATTCCAGCAGACTTGTACTACTTTTCGGTGTTGCAAAAGACTCATGAATCCAAAAGTGGTTAAAAAAAACATAATTTGTTGTTTCTTTGTAGAGGAAGTAACACACTTGGCCCTGGTCTACAACTGGTCTACAATTATTCCAAAAAAATAAGCCGAGTGTCCACACTACCAAGCCTCTTATTTTGAAATAACAGACTGATTATTTTGAAATTGGTACTCCTGCTTTCCTCGAGGAATAGTGCTTATTTCAAAATTGTTATTTCAGGAGTTATTATTTTTAATTTAGTTATTTTGAAATAATTTCCTAGTGTAGACATGCCCTTGGTTAAAATGCCATCAGGGCTAACATTTTTTTCCAAGTAAGCAAACTTAATGACTAGGGCATAACATTTGCCTGGTTTGTGTAAATTTAGGGTTTTAATAGTGAAGCCAAAAAAAAAAAGGGAGGGGATTTTTATCTGTCCTGGGCAAACAGCCAAGAAGTGATAAGAGCTAGCTTCTTCCTAACATTTTTCAAATATGTAACAGTATCAGTTTTACGCGTTGCTTTAGCTACAAATTAAGTAAATTCTACATTCTAAGCCCTATTAACACCTAAAAGTTTTTTGTAATATCTAATCATGTAAGATTTGTAAATCTCAATTGTAGGAAAAGGAAGATGCGAAGCTTAAAATGTGATCAAGTGCATTTTTCTTTTCATTTTTTTCTCAGTGCTTAAACTAAAATAAGGTTTTACTTTATAAATGTGATTTTTAGGAACAAATATCTGATCCTTGGTGAAGTGAATCATAGAAGAGAAGAATTATGCTGTGGTAGTTGGGTTTATGCATCAATCCTCATTGTAAACTCAACTATAAAAGGTATGCAAATGTTTGTAAGATGTCACAATAACAGATGCGGAGGGGAAAAGGTACAAAAGAGACAGAAAAATTGAATTAGTCCAAACAAAAAGGCTTACTACTACAACTCAAGGACTGTGTTAAGATAATTCTTGGTAAATAAGAAAAGCGTAGAATCACACATCAGGGAACCATACTGGATTGTAAGAAACTAGGCCTAATTGGTGAGCAAAACAATGAGAGAATGGGCTGTTCCACCCATCAATCACCTTGTGGGTCCTTAAGGAAAGAATCTGTGTGGGGAAAAAAAACCTATTAAAGCAAATTTCACCATGATCGCTTCCGCTCCCACTGTCACCTGGGATCCCAGGGCTTCATCATTCTGATTCTGAAAGATATCCTGACTAGAGCAGGCCATAGAGAGGAACCTACATGGTATTACCAACACTACCTGCTCCAGCTGAATCCCAAACACCAGTTGGGATGAAAGAGGATCAGGTGTTAACAATGGCAGGAAACAGCTCCAGGCCATCTCGCACCTAACTTCTCTTTTGCTCAAAAGTACAATTATGAGCCTCTTTGATATCATCTAAGAGGCTATCAAATAAGTTTTTTTTTCTTTCTAAAAACTCTTTCCAGGGAAAGGGAACAAAGGAGGTTATTGAAATGAAAGCCTTACACAATATGTTACATTTCAAATGCTTTAACCCTTTTCCTTCTTTACCTTTAATAAAAGGTTTAAAGGACTTTTAATTATGGGATTGCCATAGTACCAAGGCCCTTGAATACCAAATCTCAAACCTTGTGTAACGCCATTTAATATTAGACAGTGGCTGGGTTATGATAACATGATTGGCCATTTATTCCATCCAAATTAAACCAATAAACCTGTGCCGCTCATGGTGGATGCATTCCTGGCACCACTGCAAATGGCAAAATCTGTGAATACTGCGGGTGGAAGCCCCTGGCTGCCAAGATGAGCTGCCCACAGTTTCTGGCCCCTGAGGTGAGCTCCCTTTGGCTCCAGAACACACACGGCTGTCGGGATCCATGCGGAGCTCACCACAAGAGCCATGAGCTCACTTCGGGGCCTGGGAGACATGGGGAATTCACTGTGGCTGTCGGGACCCATAGGAAACTCACCGTGAGGCCTGGGAGGGGCTCCACGTGGTTCTTGAACTCACAGCAGCTGCATGTAGCTGTGGGGAACTCTCTGTGGGGGCCGGGAACTGCAGGGAACTCACAGTGCGGGCCCTGACTGCTGCTGCCATCCAGCAACAGACCCCCTGCCATGAGGCCACGTTCCCCTCCCCCAGTCTAGGGAGATGGGGTGCAATAGGGGGATGGGAGAGACCTGTGTGTATGTGAAACCGCAAATAGCAGTTCTGCCAATCATGAGGGTTTCCTGTACTACACGACCCTGGCAGAAGACAGAGATCTGGGATGCCCTGATCCATGTGCATTGGTGACCAGTTTCTGAAAGTGGGTTGTAAATACCAAGATGAGCCAAAAGCCTTGTGTGAAAAACTACAGGAAGCTTCAGCACCAGGAGGGCAATGTGGATTGTTAGATATGACGGACAAGGCATGGGTGAATTCATTGAGATTAGTAAGGATCTGGCTCACCTGCTCCACAAGTGACAAGCCACCTTCCAATGCTTTCTAGGTCAACAAAGTGCTGATAAGCCCCACCCTGGTCTGCTTATCAGGACACGTAGTGGGACATATTGAGAATAGAAGGTTTGTAAACCCCAGATCTTCTGGCGGTCCCCATCTCCCAGCAGTGGAACCTTCAGGGCACATTCCAGAGGAACTGAAGCTGGCTGTACCTGCAACACTGGAGCTGCTGGTAGCATTGACTGAAGTGAGGAATCCTCCTTTGCACCTGGACAAGCTGACCATGATAGTTGCAGACCAGCGCCAAGGTTGCAATATTGGCCAAGCACAACCGAGTAGTGTGCTCAAGTATCCAGACAGGCAACTAGCTGTGCTGTGAGCAGGAGCAGACTCCGGCTGGAGCAGGAATAGTCTGTCAGGCCTACATGGTAGCTTAGATTATCCCCAACATGGCAGCAAATTTGAGTGGGCTGGAGTGGCTGCTTTCCTTAGGAGCCTATATACCTGCTGTAGGACACTTGGTTAGCCCCTTGCTTGTGGATTGGCTGGGCCCTTAGAACTCACAGGAAGTGATCTAAAATGACATTTCAGGTTCTGAGAACTCACAACATGCAGGCTCAAGGATGACTCACCAGGCTTACAATACCTATCACATCCAGTCTTTGCAAAAAAGATGGAATCAATGTGCTTGTCAAAATACTGCAGATATCTTTACCCTGCAGGGTCACTTCAGATTTCCTCTAGAGAAAACATCTAATATACACTCCTGTAATCATGGAAATATGTCTAACTGCTAAAGCATTGAAAAAAGGAAAATAAAGAAGAACAATGAGCACTGTTTTAAAAACATGGGTTGAATTTTTATTGTCATGGGAATGTAGATGAATTACATGGGAAACAGTCTTTCTTTTGGCTAGTTAACTAGATCAGGCCTTCCATCTGTCCATTACAAGATGAAGTTGGGTCTCCTTTTACAACCTGTTCGGTTGCATCTCCACGTATGGGAGCACAGACAATTCCTTAATTCAAATTAGTCCTGGACTTAGTGTATTGATTACACAGATCATGTCTTTGTATTTTGTTCTGTTTATTTATGTTTTCCATATATTTTCTTCTGAATTGCTTAAACTTTTTTTTGAAGTTTGGAGATGCATTTTGTTTATCCTAGCAATAAAGGAACTGGAATAATACAGGAAATACTTGCAAGATGTCTGGAATTGTCTGTACTGTGCAAAATACTTAAGTTTCATTTATCATTCTCTTGAGAAACCATACTATATTAACACACACTAGAGAACTTTTAGAGCATGCCAGTATGGTATACATAGGCCAGCAAGCACACAGCACTTGGTGCACTTTAGAACTCACACCCTTGTAACATGCCTTGCTAAAGTGAATAGACAAGACAGAAACATACCAGGAAAAGTATGATCAATAACATTAGGTATGATTGTTTGTATAGTATTTGCCTGTAAATTATCTTGAACTGTGTTTTTGATGATGAGTAATTGTATTAAGGAAGAGAACATCAGCATGGTATTAATAATCCATAAAATGATTTTTTTTCATTTCAGAACCTGATTTATGCAGATAAACCTAATAATAATTACCATAATTAGATATTGTTGATGGGTACTGCATAGAGAAATGTAATAAGTACTGTGAATGTCATAGTGTTGAATTAAGGAAACCTCCCTCAAAACCTTCAAAATCAAAAACAGCAGAGATATGTGGTAACTGCTCAATGACCAAATATAACCTTATGAATCACAGTGAAATATTACTTCTCTGAGTGAAACAGGGCAAGCTTAAGATGCCCTGGTAGGAGAATGGCACATTGCTATGTCACTATCTATAAAACATTCAGGGACAGGGTTTTTTTTTCCCCCTTTTTCCTTTTTAACAATGGATGAAGGAATAAATGCCATTTATAGCATCAGCTATGAATCGTTGCCCTGTTGTTAAGCCTACAGCCTTAGAGATGGGATTAAAACCCTTTTCAAAGTTAGCCCCTCAACGAACTAATCAGAAAAGTAAGGAACATTAGAAAAGGGCGGTGGATGTTAAACCACTGTGCTATATGCTGTAGAATACTCATTCCCTTCACATATTTCCACAATGGAATGCAATTATGGATCACAGCTAGAAGAGCAACATTCATGGACCTCTCCTTGAATTCACTGGGAGAGTTTCATGTGTGGGAACCCTGAGTTGGGCTTTATTTTGCATCATGCTATTCATATGCATTACAGAAAATAGGAACATAGCATTTGCCAAACTGTTTGAGATCTCTGGTGCAGTACATCAAGTTCAGTATTCTGCCACCAGCAGCACCCCGCACATGCTGCTTCTAAAGAGAAGCGTCTTCTGCCCACATTCCTTTCATCATGATGTAGCTTTGTGTTGTGCAAGGTTTTATGTGGCGGAAATGAAGGGATTAGCTTTTTGCCTGACATATCATTCAGTTGCTTTGATCTTATTACAGAATGAAATAATAAAGTGCAGAAGATGGTATAAATGACATGGAACATGATATGTAAAGATATAGGCTAAATTCCACAATGATTTGCTCAAGGTGTGGCTTCATTAATGTCAACATTATTGCACAGGATTTTTTTAAAGATGAACTTTGCTTAGAAATGAAGAGCTTGGTTACGGGGCTCAGCGACTGGAAGGCATTGCCAGAGAGCATCTACTTGTAACTCCAGCATCGCATTTTTGGCATTTGCATAAAGATGCCAATCAAAAAAACCAAAGCACTGGTGGTGACCCTATCATTGTTACTATCGTTTTCCTTTGCCCATCCTCTCTGATCATCTGTTGCACTCCCTTTTCTTAATTTAGATTTTAAGCTTTTCCTTACAGGTCCTTTAGTTTGAGTATATACAATGGCTAGTACAATGGGGATCTAGTCTTGGATGGACCTTTAAGTGCTATCGTAATACAAACACTAAACAGTCAGTGTATTCTTAGGTTGCAAAGATCTAGAACCGTGCACAAGAGGCTGGATTTTTTTTTTAAAGAAATGAAAGAAAAAATGGAAAAACCTCAGCTCTGCATGCTCCAGAATACAGGTTCCTTTCCTTTGAGCAAAGTGTCAAAGTCCATATAGTGCTCAGCATTTGACATTTTACATAGCTCTGTGTGTGTGTATATATATACTTTTCGAAAAAACGCCATTTCAAAAGTAAAACCGCAGTCTAGACAGTGAGGTTTACAGGATCTTTCGAAAAAGGCTTCTATTTTCGGAAGAACCACATCTAGACTGCAGTTTTACTTTTGAAATGGCGCTTTTTCCAAAGAGCGCCATGATGCAATTATGCAAATTAAGCGTGGGATATTTAAATCCCCGCTTCATTTGCAATTTCGAAGTGCCTAATTTACATCCCTCTCTCGAAAGATGTAGTCTAGACACAGCCTTCGGTGCTGCAGGGGTACTCACTGTTTTTTAAGTTTTTTTCAGTTAGGGAGTGTCTACGCAGCAGGTCTAAAGCTGAATGGAGCTATGCAACTTCAGCTGGGTTAATTGCGTAGCTTAAGTCGAAATAGCTTATTTCGGCTTTTGGCGCTGTCTACACAGCAGGAAGTCTGAAGTAGAGCACTTTTCCTTCAACTTCCGTTACTGCTCATAAAATGAGGGTTACAGGAGTCGGAGTAAGAAGTCCTCCAGCTTGACATTATTTTGACATTATGTTGAAATAACTGCTTGTAGTATAAATGCGGACAATGTTATTTCAGAAGAAGGTCAGTTATTCCGAAATAACACTACTGTGTAGATGTACCCTTACAGACTAAGGTTATGTCTATATTGCACAGTTATTTTGGAATAAGCTATTCCAGAATAGTTATTCCAAAATAGATTATTTCGAAATAGCAGGTCTACACTGCAGGGAAGCCTCAAAGTTAATGCGAGGCAGACTTCCCTAATGTAGACATGCTATCTCGATTTAGAACCCCAGGAGGAATAATTTAGAATGGCCCTGATGAGGGGCTAGTTCAAAATAGCAGAAGTGGAGCATCTACACAGACCCTATTCTGAAGTAACTATTTTGGAATAGAGTCTGTGTAGATGCTCCAGTTCTGCTATTTCAAAATAGCCCCTCATCAGGGCCATTCTAAGTAGAATGAGGTTTACAGAAATCGGAATAAGCTGTCCCTTATTTCGAAATTATTTTGAAATAACGGAATTGCTGTGTAGACGCTTGCATTGTTATTTCAGAATAATAGCCGGTATTCCGAAATAACTTTGCTGTGTAGACATACCCTAACACAGCTACTCCTCTGAAACTGGGGAGAGAGGACTACCCCAACCCTCTCTCACTTCAGCAGCTTGGGGTTAGGTGAGAAGCACCTGTTCAGGGTTGCTGCAGCAGCGGCAGGCACAGCTTGGAGAGAGCTGCATGTCCCCTGGCTCTGGGACAGATAGACAGACACACACACACAAACTCTCTGATTGAAATATATAGTAGATAGCTGTTCCTTTCTTCACCCCTGCCGCCTGCTGGCACAAATGAGTTATATCTATCCCGTGCCCCATCTCTGGCCCCTTGCACTCCCTTGTGGTTATTGTACAATATAAGTGCCCTCTTATCAGATCCTTCCCTTTCCATTTTCTGAGAAACAATTGAATTCCAGGCACATCCCATTGTCCTGGCAGAACCAAAACCTGACCTTGCTTCAAGTTATGGTAAGAGAAACCTGCCTCACAAATTTTGAGGTCTTACCATTTAGGAGGAGTTCTTGAACAGATGGATTCACAGATTGACAGACAGATGCACATTTCTAAAACTGGTTAAAGAACTTGGCAAGCACAAATATTGTGCAATGACCTCCACTAGTTCACCAGTATTGTCCCTATACTTCTCAGCAGTTCTCATTTTATACAGCAGAGGGTAGCTGTGCAGAATAGATCCTTGAGCTTCTGGGTCTTGAAATCCTTCAACTCCTGCTCTGACACAAGTATAACAAACCTATGGGCATCTAACGTGTGACAGAGGATCATCTACCATCTTCTAATACCTAGGGCCTATATGGAATAGTCATCATAGATGTGACTTCCACCTAAATTGGTTGAAGAACATACATTGTGCAGTGACCTCCACTAGTTCAGCCAAGATTCTTAGGGATGTGTTTTGTGTACATGGTCATTTGGTTCTGTCATGCATGCATTATTTTTCTCCCTGAATTATCCAAAGACACGCATATTTCCATTCCTCTTGTGTCTTCAATCCTGAGGAATGTGTGGAGTAATTAATCTGATTTACATGCCTAGCAGAGTGGAGATGAGACAGGAAGGGGTTAATTTTTTCTCATCTTTATTGCTATACTGACAGTGCACTTGTTGCTAAAGAGCAGAGACTAGAGATTGCCAATTAATTTCTTACTATGCCAACCACCCTTCTTGACTCTCCAGGCCATGCGGCACTTGTGAGAACCCATTCCCACTCGAGGAAGGGACTGCTCTTCCCTACTTTGGTTTTTGCCAGGATGGCCCCCATTCCTCCCCCTTAGATTACTGACAATGAAGAGTGTAAAAAATGTAGGTTTGAGAAGAGTAATTGGAAGAGAGTCTGTAGTGCTCCCTCGCTCTCCAAGGCGGAGGGAGGCCACTTTGCCACATTGTCTCAAGGGTTTAGCTGTTGGCCTCATAACACTATGCTGGGGCCACACCATCGGCAGTCTCCAGTTCTAGGCCCATCTGGCAGAGGCAAACTCACAGTAACAACCTTCGGCCCAGCCCTTGGAGGTCAATGCTATGTGGATTCTCTAGCTCATAGCTCCACAATAGGGCTAACAACAAATAACAGTCTATCAATTAGTGCTAACTCCTTGGGTGGGTTTGAGCAGACGGCAGGCTTTATCCTGGGCTTGTGGTCTCAGGCAAACAGCAAATAATCACAATATATACACCCTAGCAAGGTGAGGGGTCTACATCTGGGTGCCATAGCAACATAGAGGCATCCGTCTCTTCCACAGTCTCTGGGCCAAATGAGCTGAAGGCCTCCTTTTTATGCTTCCAGCCCTGGTACTTCTGGCAATGGGTTTTGGGATTTTTAAAGCTCAGGTATTAGTGCTCACCCTCTAATTTGTCATATGTCATGTCACCGCTGATCATTTTCATGCCCATTTTAAGTAAAAGCAGGCTGTTGTGACATCTGCTTTAAATAATCACTCTTATTGCACTCTTCAAAGTCAGTAAAGTTATTTAAACCTGAAATGCCAAGAGTGTGATTTGCATGAAGCTGCCACAAGCTAGAGAAGTATGTTTCATTTTAACAAAATCAGAGTTGGGGCCACACTCTCTATCCACATAAATAGGCCCACACTGGATTGAAGTTCATGAAGCTGCACCTATTTACATCAATAGATAAATCTGCACCAGGAATCCAACAGGACAGATGCTACATCCAAAAAAAGAAAACCTTTGAAAGCTCTAATAATTTTTGTCCTGACATTCTCAAGAAGGATTAAGCCATAAATTCAATTTATTTTTAATTGCATGAAATCCCAAAGGACCAAGCCTATAACAAATGGACTCCCAGAGGTGAATGTACTGAATCTGTCTTGGCATGCGCTTAAATTAAACAGACACAAAAACCACTAATTAGCAGAGACAGAAACTAAAACTATTCAGGATTTTTATTTAATCAGAAGCAAATAGCTTTGAATATAACAATTATCTAATTATACTGTCTTATTACTGCGGAGGTTTTTATGCTTGTATATAAAGTGAAGCTCAATGCTTCGAACAAGGAGTAAATTCTTTACTTCCACTAGAGTAAATACATTATCATCCGCTTGACCTGAGACACAACAATTAAAAATGCAGGGCTCAATTGTCTAGAGAGATCATACTGTATCCAATCATTCAGTCAGAAATGTTTAATTAACACGCAAATCATAAGGACAATATACATTGTTCTGGTTTGTGGTGTCCAATAGGGTTTTAACAGAACAAAAAGATACACATTTAAAATGATAAAATAGTAAAAGTTAGCTGAAGGTGTTAATACTGTCATCTGTTTAACAGAAGCTGGGAATGGATGACAGGAGATAGATCACTTGATGATTACCTGTTCTGTTCATTCTTTCTGTGGCATCTGGCATTGGCCACTATTGGAAGACAAGATACTGGGATCGATGGATCTTTGGGCTGGTTTTGTTCAATATCTTTATTAATGACCTGGATGAGGGGATGGATTGCACCCTCAGCAAGTTTGTGGATGACACTAAGATAGGGGGAGAGGTAGATACATTGGAGGTCAGGGATAGGATCCAGAGTGACCTAGACAGATTAGAGGATTGGGCCAAAAGAAATTTGATGAGGTTCAACAAGGACATGTGTAGAGTCCTGCACTTGGGATGGAAGAATCCCAAGCATTATTACAGGCTGGGGAATAAATGGCTAAGTAGCAGTTCAGCAGAAAAGGACGTGGGGATTACAGTGGATGAGAAGCTGGATATGAGTCAACAGTGTGCCCTTATAGCCAAGAAGGCATATGGAATATTAGGGTGCATTAGGAGGAGCATTGCCAGCAGATTTAGAGAAATAATTATTCCCCTTTATTAGGCTCTGGTGAGGCCACATCTGGAGTATTGCATCCAGTTCTGGGGCCCCCACTATAGAAAGGATGTGGACACATTGGAGATGGTCCACTGGAGGGCAACCAAAATGATTAGAGGGCTGGAGCACATGACCTGTGAGGAGAGGTTGAAGGATTTGGGTTTGTTTAGTCTGCAGAAGAGAAGAGTGAGGGGGGATTTGATAGCAGCCTTCAACTTCCTGAAGGGAGGTTCCGAAGAGGATGGAGAAAGGCTGTTCACAGTAGTGACGGATGGCAGAACAAGGACTAATGGTCTCAAATTACCGTGGGGGAGGTCGAGGTTGGATATTAGGAAAAACTATTTCACTAGGAGGGTGGTGAAGCACTGGAATGGGTTACCTAAGGAGGTGGTGGAATCTTCATCCCTAGAGGTTTTTAAGTCTTGGCTTGACAAAGCCCTGGCTGGGTTGATTTAGTTGGGATTGGCCCTGCTTTGGGCAGGGGACTGAACTTGATGACCTCCTGAGGGCTCTTCCAGCCCTATGATTCTATGATTCTATGACCCAGTGTGTTAATTCTTATGTTCTTATGTGTGCAGCAGGTAATTCAAGATTGTTGCACATGTGTGGCTGGAGCCATACCAGATTAAATGGTAGGCATAATTCTCATTCATTCGATATGCACCTACTCCCTTAACATCAGTAGTATGATATAATTAAGAGGTGGAATTCAAGAAGAGTTTGCATGACTGGAAGAAGAAGAGAGGTTAAATTTGATCACACTAAGGCACTTAGCTATCATTTTAACTTTGCTGCAAGGCAGGCTGTATATTGTAATTTGATGGCTGCATATAGCACTAACATTCATTCAGGGGAGGATTCCCTGTCTTGCCCATCCCTTGATATTTTTTGTACATCACTCCACAACTTTATGGCTCATTTCATTTGCAATATTTTGTTCACATTACCTATGTATGAATGTACAGCACAAACCCTATTTGAAATTTCAATTTTTTGAAATTTTGTCCCTAAACAGTTGTGATTGGGACAAGTGTCATGTGATGGTTCTGTCAGTATATTTTTAGATTTAGAGGCACAGGACCAACCAATGAGAGAGATCTGAACTTAACCATTACCTAATTTATTGAAAGTTCAAGCAATTACAATAACCAAAGAACTTTGCAAGTAAGATGGTCGATATAATTCCCATAAGCAGTGCAAGACAAATAAACACAGCACAAGTCACGATACAGGCTTCAGCTATGATATATTATAGACTAGCTTATTACTATGCAATATAATTTTATTTACTATAGATTTTAAAAAGGGTTAGCCTAAAATACCTATAATGCAAAGCAGTTAATGCAAAACTAGCTATATTACAATATTCAAGCCTAATTCACTTACAGTTCACCCTTGATTCCCAACAATCCATGGACAGGAGATTGTGGTCTCGTTCCTTCCCGTGGGCTGAGACATCCTAGACTGTGTGATTTGGATGAACAGGCCCCAAAATTTATGGTTACATGAACAGAGTTTGCGGGTCCTCTCTGTTCCTCTCTCCCAAAGCACATGCGTGCAGAAACATCTTTTATCCCAGGCGAGACTCGGATGCTTCACACCTTGTTGCCACATGGTCTTCTAGCCATACACACTTCTTTATTCCAACACCCTTAGATAAGCTACTCACTTAACATTATTTGTTCAATCTTTAATTTACACCATTATCCTAAGTTGTTTATCCCTTTTGCGGTTAGCACTTCCGTAAAATACAGGGTGTGCCTGTTGCATCGCCCCCTATTCCTATAAGCCACGTCATAATAATTCTGGAAATTTTGATCATGCTTGTTTTTAATGGTATATACTTCAATGATTTCAGCAGTTTAAGCAACTTATTAGCAGACCTCGCCCAATGCCCGAGGGCATGAACTTAGCAGTTTCAGCACTTTAAGCAGTTTATGGTCAAGCCTTTGCCCCATGACTGAAGGCAAAAGGTTATATTTCCACATATTTGCTTTTGTCTGAGGCCCAGCTGCATGCTTGCTAGCACCGGACTTAACAGGGCCCTGCTTCTTAGCCGGAACTCATGTCAAGCCAGAGAAGGACGTGCAGACTCATCCACAGACAAGGAAGAGGATTTTTTTTTTTTTTATGACTGAAGAATTATTGTTGAGGAACACAGACTGTGAAAGCATAAGCTTCTGGAGTCATGAATTTATGAACATTTACCCACTGATTATGAAAAAAAAACCAATAAAAAGCTTGAAAATATGACCCAAGTGCACCTTACGAGCTTTCAAAACCAAATAGATGTCCATTATCTCTTAAGAGTTTTGAGCCAATCCCTTGCTTTTGAGGGCCTGACTCATGCACTTTCCATGCTTGGAGTTGGCAATATTGGGCATAGTAGGTTAAATATGGAACACAATACTGTATTTTTATACAGTGTTTGAAGCCATTGGGCATTTCCCTGTGTAAGGACTGATTAAAAACAGCATTGCTCTCAGGACTCGACTCCTCATAAAGAAAGGTTGTTTGTCATAAAAATTGTCCTGAACTTTTAAAAGTCCAGCTACAGTATTTGACTTAAAGACATGAAGAGATGAGGTTGCAGAGGTGAAACTGAGAAATTACCAGGATCTGGGAGTGTAGACAGCAGGAATGTACAAAGTTTTGAAGAGATGCAAAGAAAAAAAAAAAGCACTAAGATTTAGTGACAGCATCAGTACCAGGAAAGAATGGGAGAGAGAGAGGGACCAAAGAATGACACTAATGCTCTATAGTCAAAGGGACAAAGTGGATAGTGGAATTTACAAGAATCATGGGAAAGGGAAAATGAGGAGCTGATTTTGAGTGGGGAGCGAGTTTGGAAAGGAAGCCACGTGATGTAGAAATGGTACTCAAGGCTGTATGACCAGACAAGGCTGCTCTAAGGTATTGCCTAGATGGCAAGAAGAAGCGAGCCAGGGCTTGAACCCTCAAAGACAGTGACATAATGTGAAAGGTTGGAGGAATACACTCTGCAAGAATGGATATACAGGTAAGCCAAGAGGCAGAACAATTAGAGAGAAAAGATAATTCAGTGGTTAGAGCCAATGAACAGTCCAGTGGTTGAAACTATGGACACATGGGCTCAAGTCCCTGCTTTGCCACACAAATTTTCTGTATGGTCATTGGCAGGGTATTTAGGTGCCAAAAGATTGACCTAGGCACACCTACTGTGATTTTCTAAAGCACCTAGTCTTCTAACACTGCATAGGTGAGTTTGAAAATACCTGCACCCAAAACCTTGAAGGTATTTAGACACACATGCACCTTTAACAAGAGCTTAGCTACTTATCAGCATCCTTAGACTTTAAAAAATGAGCCCTTAGTCTTTCTCTGTGCTCCAGTTACTCATTTATACGCAGGGCAGAATAGGGCTTCCCCGTCTCATGGGGTATGTGACAGGTTGGACTAGGCCCAAAACCTCCTACTGGAGGCTGGAGGCTTTGCTGCTCCCAACCCCAGGGAGAAGAGCAGAAAGTAGATCCTCCAAGCAGACAAGAGTGGCTGCTTCTGCTTCAGCCAATCACGGCCCAGAAGGCTGATATAAAAGAAGCTGCTGGGCAAGGGCCTGGCAGTTCTTCATTGGCACTTGACCCAGTCAGACCTAGGGACTGACTGGGAGACCAGCAGCCCATTGGACAACCCTGAGTGGAAGCTGGACTTTAGATCTGGTTAAGACCCAGGTCCAGTTGCTGAAGACTAGCTGTAACAGACTGCAACAAGTTACAGAACTCTGAACAGGGTGCACTGAGAACCAGATCTCAAAGTCCTGAGAGAGAGGGCTGGATGGAGCTGCTTCTTGGGGAAGTGGTCCAGGGAGCAAGGAAGCAGTGGATAGCGGAGACAGTTAGCAGGCAATTGCTACTTACAGGGTTCTTGGGATGGGACCCAGAGGAATGGGTGGGCCTGAGTCTCCCCCAACAGCTAAAACAAGGGGGTTAGAATAAGCCAGGTCCCAGGCAATTGACCAGAAAAGCCATTTAGGACACCTCCTCTCCCAAAGACAGTTGGGACGCAGAAGTTGCACGCACACACTCAGCCACAAAGGGGTGTCCTTCACAGGGTAAATACATTTAAAATTGTGAAGTGCTCAGATACTATGGTAATGGGGAACATTTATATGTATTTGTGCATGTAGCTGTTGGAAGTGATTGAAGTCATGTTTGTAGGAGGAGGAAGACTTAACAACATTGTCAATAGGATAAATTGAGGTGGATGAGTCTTGAGATCTGACCAAGAAGAGGCAAACAGAAAGTTGGGTAACAACAATTTCAAGAGGCAGGAAAAGACAGAAGCCAGATCGCAGGAAATTGAAAAGAGATTTAGCAGTGAAGAAAACAGCGTAGGGGGAACAGGTACCACAATCCACTGACAGGAGACGACTGAAACCATTGCAAGTCTGATCTCTGTTGACTACAGTGATATTGCATGGCTGTACCTCAGGGCAAATTTTGGCACACTGTCAGTTTTAAGAGAATATTCTCTATTAGGGTGGGTCTACACAGCAACCTGAACTCAAAACAAGATACGGAATTCGTATTTTTTTTCAATTGTATTTTGAAATGGCTTATTTCAAAATTTGGCATGTCTACACAGCGCTAAATTTTGAAATAATGTGCTATTTCGACACATCCCTTAATGAGGGTTACAGGGATTCTGAAATAGTGCACCCATTATTTCAAAAAATATTTCAAAATAACAGGTGTGTTTAAAAGACACGGAGTAGCTATTTCAGGGTACTGGAGGTACTGCTGTCTAGACGAACCCATAGAGTGCATTCTATTTTCCATAAAAAACAAGAAGTCCTTTGGCACCTTATAGACTAACAGATTTATTGGAGCATAAGCTTTCGTGGGCAAAGACCCACTTCGTCAGATGCATCTGATG
Organism: Rafetus swinhoei; assembly: GCA_019425775.1. Taxonomy (NCBI): domain Eukaryota; kingdom Metazoa; phylum Chordata; order Testudines; family Trionychidae; genus Rafetus; species Rafetus swinhoei. Next base: position 23,847,844 of record CM033437.1, on the reverse strand, counting down.
AAGTGGGTCTTGCCCACGAAAGCTTATGCTCCAATAAATCTGTTAGTCTATAAGGTGCCACAGGACTTCTCGTTGTTTATGCAGATTCAGACTAACACAGCTACCCCTCTTCTATTTTCCATGTACCTTTTCTGTGCTTCTCAATTACCTGGGACTGTGTAAGGGAGTCATTTGCCCTCCCTCCTTCCCTTCAACTGGAAGGCATAAATGAAGATGGCATGTGTGTAACGCCTACTTAGTCACATGAGTGACTGACACTTCAGTAGTGTGGCTTTCTTGCCAAGAAAACCTTTCTTTCATTACTTTAGAAATCGTTCTGGTGTCTTCTGATCATTGCCTCCAACTCAGGCATATGACCTCTTTCTCGGCAGATGCCCCAGCTTCATTCGTAATTGTTACTCTCCGAGACATTGGTTCTTATTGAAGAAAATGCTGTGTAAGGCCATGTGGGTTTTACTTCCTTCAATCACTTCCAACAGCTGCATGTGCAAACATAAATTATACTATTATAAATCCAAGGAGATTATAATGATGGCAATTAAATTCCAACTTATTTAATAAAATGGATGTTTTCAAAGAAGAGATATATAAAAGGAATAGATTGCATGCAGTTAAAGAAATGTAATTTACTGTTCATACCAAAAGGGCTCTAAATGAAAAAAATCACTTTGATGTGGTCCCCAGGAGACCACGGGGAAAAGCAGAGAAAAGCAGTTTCATCACAGCCTGTGTTTTCACTTTGTGCAGGATCCATGTTAAATAATCTGTTAGAGTTGGCATATAGGCATCCTGGGAAGTCTACGATTATTTATTGCAGGGGTGGGGAACATTTTTTGGTCCGGGAGCCCCTGCGCTGACCCACAGGAAAATCAGTCAGGTGGGAGGCCAATGGGGGCCAGAGTGCCAGTGTGGGCTCCCCAATGCTGGGGTACCAGATCCAGGCAAGCTGGGGAACACATTTGGCCCCTGGGCCTTGGGTTCCCCAACCCTCATTTATTGCATGGAACCAATCAGGAGGAATATTCTTTGATAACATGTTAAAGTTTAGGGGTTTGGGTTTTTGGGTTTTTTTAAGATTTCCAACCTCCATTACTATTTCCAAATTCTCTCTTTTTTTTTACAAACATTCCTTATCTTAATCTTAGATCGTAAGAATATAAGAACAGACATACTGGGTCAGACCAATGGTCCATCCAGCCCAGTACCCTGTCTGCTGACAGTGGCCAATATCAGATGCCTGAGAGGAAGGGAACACAACAGGTAATCCTCACGTGATCCCTCCCCTGTCACCCACCTCCAGAGAAATAGAGGTTAGGGACACAATTCCTACCTATCCTGACTAATATCCATTGATGGACCTAACCTCCATGAATCTAGCTAGCTCTTTTTTGAACCCTGTTAAAGTCCTAACCTTTACCACATCCTCTGGCTAGGAGTTCCACAGGTTGACTATGCACTGAGTGAAGAAAAACTTTCTTTTGTTTGTTTTAAACCTGTTGCCTATTAATTTCATTTGGTGATCCCTAGTTCTGATATTGTGGGAACAAGTAAATAACTTTTCCTTATTCACTTTTTCCTTATTCACTATTCTTTATTCGCTATTCACATCAGTCATATTATAAACCTCTATCATATCCCCCCCCTTAGTCTCCTCTTAGTATCCTCTTTTCTAAGCTTTTCTAAGCTTCTAAAGAAAAGATTGCACATCTACCTTTCTTTAAGGGTGTTTCAAGTCATCTGTTATGAATATACGTAATTTCAGTTTTCATGCACCGTGCTCAAATATGTATATAAATCCACACCTTTATTGGGTAATTGACTGGTGAAGTCTGTTTAAATACTGATTTACTTAATCTCACACCATTGATTCCATTACATTTGTAACAATGTTGGGCATTAAATACTGTACCTGTCACAGCTTAGAAGCCAGATAATTAAGGCTTTGAGAAACTAGCAAAGGTTTCAGGAAAGCAAGATCAGTATTTTTAAGACTTCTAATCCTCCAATCCTAAACAAACCTATCTAGAGTCAATAAAAGGCCAAATACTGTGCTGATGTAATTTAGTGCTGGTCCAGTGAGCTCAATGGAAATATGCCAGTTTACACCTGGAGATCACGCATCCTGTAATATTCAGGGCATCAGTGAAAACTGAGGGGTAAATAGAGGGGAAGAGTCAGAAATGTTTTATACACCACACCTTGAAGGAGAAAGACACCGAGTGCTATTTTATAACTATGGATTCAGAGGCTAAATTATGTGACAAATTATAAATTTAATTAACACTTAGCAGTAAAAATACTTATAGAGGTTTTTCCATTTGCAGCTTTCAAAGTGTTTGCTAGAAGTACATAACACTGTTCCCAGTATACAGTGGTTAAAAACACATATTTTCAAAGGTCCCCATTAAATTCTGATGTTTGAATTTTGGGCGCTCAGTTTAAGGCCTTATCCTTATGATTGGGAAGATTGTTGCTGCCATGATCAATCTTCTAGAGTTTGATTTAGCATGTCTAGTAAAGATCCACTAAATTAAACTCAGATGATGCCCCCATTGGCACCACTACTCCTGATCCTTGTGGGGAAAAAGGGGAGCTAACAGGAGTGTTTGCTCCCCACAGTTTGCCACTGTGGAGACCTCATGGAAACCTGAATTAAGGTACATCAACTCCAGCTACATATTTAACATAGCTGGAGTTGTGTATCTTGATTTGACCTTCCCCGCTAGTGTAAACCTTGCCTAAGACATTTAGGGCCTGGTTTTTTTTCAAAGGTTCTGAGAACCTAGCCATTCAATGAAATTATAAATGAATGGTGATGTGGTAAAACCAAAAGTCAATAGTAACTATTCATTTGGAAACGATTGAAAAGCTGGCCTGACTTCTCTCTGTGTTGCAACTTTCTGATGATTGGGATAGTCAGGGCTGAATAGTTGAAGAATTTTTCTTCCAACTTTGAATCTTCTGTCTGTGGGAGGAAAAAAGGAGACTTGTCTCTTTGTGTCACTGTGAGCCACGTGGGTATCTTTAGAAGTGCTGCTTACAGATAAAAATGTGTGATCTTTGTTCTCTTATACATGTGGTATATGATTGTACAAAGCACAATTGCTGCTGCAGAGAACGTTGCAGCACTGATTATATAGTGTAGTGAAGATGGGCAATAATAACAGTACCATGGGTGTCTGGCATGATCGACCAAAAATCCTTTGAATGTTCTATGAGCACGGTGCTCAGTGCTCAGTACATCCCTGTCTGAATATCTTTTTAACACTGTCCTTCTTCATCGGTGATCTGCGCAGCAGGCTCTGACTTCAGTGTGTAAAGAATAAAGGGAGCATATTTGTCCTATTTCACTTTTTTCAGATTAGAATCACTTTAGATTCAAATGACATTTTGGGGAGCCAGTGGGAAGAACTGATACAGTGATATTGGTACAGGTACAGCTGCTCCTTTGTAATACATTCCAGGCAAGAGCTTGTGTATTCTTCCAAGGATTATTTTAGCTCTTTTTGACGCAGGATCACAGTGCGGCTTCATGTCCAGTTGCTTGCCCTTTACATAACCACTGCTTTCAAGGATATAGTCATTTATTCAGTAAGGATGGCCTGCATTCTTTGTTTCTAGATGCATGGCCTTGCATTTCACACTACTAAAATACCCATTGTTTTAGTGCATCCAGTTTGCCAGGCAATCCAAATTGCTCTGTATCACTGATCTGCCTTTATCACCATGTTAATCATTGTGTCATCTGCAATATTTAGCACCAATGATCGTCTTCGTTCTTCCAGGTCACACAAGAGCTTTGGGATGAGAACTGTTTCCTCAAGAACCCACCACAAATGTCCTCCCCCCAATTAATGATTTCTAAGGCTACATCTAGACTGCAGGCTTCTTTCAGAAGAAGCTTTTCCAGAAGAGATCTTCCAGAAAAACTTCTTTCAAAAGAGAGTGTCCACACAGCAAAAGTACATCAAAAAAGCGATCTGCTTTTTCGAAAGATAGCGTCCACATTGATTGGACTACTATGGACAGAGTGGCCACTAGGGCACCTGTGTTTTTTCCTGGAGGCCTCTTCTTTCGGAAAAACAAAAACAAAAACCCGTCTTCCCCATCCACACATGCCTTTTTCCAAAAGTACTCTTTTGGAAAAAAGGCTTCTTCCTCGTAGAAAGAGGTTTACCGCTGTTGGAAAACTCCCTGCATTCTTTCAACTTTCTGTCGAAAGAATGCAATTGCAGTGTGGACGAAAGTGTAGTTTTTCCAGAAAAAAGTCTGTTTTTCTGAAAAAACTCTACAGTGTAGACATACCCTTATTGACATTTACAAATGGAAACCTTAGTTCCTTCAAGCTGAGGAAAAACCTTTCTATACCTGGATCAGCCTTTCCCTAGTCACTTACAGCACCCTGTTCCTGTAAGTCAGCCACAAAACCCACTTGTCTCCAAAAGACACTTTCTTCTCTTCAGATATGGGCTCTTTGTCTCTTGATAGCAGGGTGCCAACTGCCTATATGGGCTCCTAGTCATGGTGGGGAGGGCCCAGCTCCACACTCATGGAAGAGGTAGGGCCCTGGGTGGAAGGGGTGGGGCCGGGGGCAGCCATCACTCAGAACTGCCCAGATTGCAGCGCTCCCTCCTTCCCCCGTAGAACCTCAGAGCCATAGGAACTGCAGTAGCAGTGACCAAGAGCCCCGGGGCCCTTTGAATGACCAGTCCCCATGGCAACTGTCCCCTCTGTCCCTCCCTATTGGTGGCCTCCCTGATCCTGTCCCTAACAGCAGGACCTGCTGCCCCCTTTTGACCACTCACTTATTCATTCCAAATACTATTGGTACTGATGTAATGTTTACAATCACTCAGGAATCAGGTAGGTAGGAGAAAGGCTTCAGCCCTCTGAAGTAAGTCCTGCACCTCTGATTGTGACTGCCCGGACTCTGGAAATGTTTTGTTCACAGTGACAATGCTCAGAGCTTAAAACACTCATTAGCACAGTCAGTGCCAGACTACCCAGGACATCATTTGATTTTCATAACCTCTCCATCCTGGGAATTTGATTTCTATCCTTCTAACTCCAGTTTCATGCATAACACGAGTGGTGGGAACTAAGACTCTGTCTAATTATACTTGGTTTCACACTTAGGGCCTGTCTGTACTTGGAGCTCAGAGTGTGATTCCCAGCTCATGTGCACATGCTCATGCTAGTGCTCATCAAGCTACCATTTTAAATAGAGTAGTGCAGTCATGGTAGCATGGGCAGTGGCAGCACAGACTGGCTACCCCCCCCAGGACAAAGCTGCCTGGTCTCTATAGGTACATACTTGGGGCAACTAGCCCGTGCCCCCAGGGCCGCATTATGACTTTCGTGGGCCCTAGGCACTTTTGCCTTCGTGGGCCCCTCCCACCATAATAATATCAATATTAAAAATAATTTTTGATATAACTTTAAATACTTCAGCATTTTATTTTGTTTCTGTTTTAGGCAAAATTTAATAGATTTTCGTGGGCCCTAAAAGTTTCATTTTTTTCTGATGTGAGAAAAAAATTAAAACATTTTCTTTGACCCTAAAAGTTCATTTTTTTTCTTCTGATTTTAAAAGAAATTAAAACATTTTCGTGGGCCCCAAAAGTATCATGGGCCCTAGGCACTGTGCCTACTGTGCCTAATGGATAAGTTGGCCCTGCGTGCCCCTGTTGCTTGTGCTACTGTGGCGACACCGCTATTTTTTGCACACAGGCTCAATGGAAGCTGTTGTATATGGCTGTGAAAGCTGGGAATCATACCCCCTAGCTCCACAGATGTGGCTTTAATTTTGCCTTAGTTCCCAATGCACTTTTGTGTGCCTTTTTAGGTTAATATCTCCAGGCCTAAATAATAAAATATGAAATGTACAAATAGCTGTAAAATGTAAGACACACAGGAGAAACCCATACAGCTAATTAGCTTTCCTACTAGCTTTCCCTAATGAATGTGTGTCTTAGTCTCTCAATTTGTCTTGAGACTCTTTAAAAAAATCAGCAGTATCCCATTTATGTCTCCTGAACCTCATCAACCTTCGAAAGATACATAAGCTCTCCCCCTTTTGCATTGTTGTTTTTATTGACATTACTGTAATTCCCGCAGGCCCTAACCAAGACTAAGGCCTTATTTGACTAGGTGTTACATGAACATGTAGTTAGAGACATTCGGTGCCTCAATGAGTTTTGAATCTAAATTAGGCATGACCGCCACAGTGCAAAAAGAGAGGTGAAGTTATTTGCTAAAGATCACACACTAAACCAGATGCAAGAACCAAGGTTTTATAATTCCCAGCCTACTACCTTCTCCACAAAACGAAGCTCTCTTTTGAAAACCCACAAACAGCTTTTCCTTCTCCATTATTTGTATAGAAAGCAAAGGGCTGGTGCATGAAAGAAAAGGAACTGACCCGATTCTTTTTCACTATCTCATTGGAGGTATTAACGTATGGCACATTTCAGTGTGCATGAACTCCCAATGGAATAGAGATCCACCTGGCTGAATGGCAATGTATCTGCATAGAAGCTCGTGGTGCATTCATGTAATCCAGCTCATTCTAGAGGGCAGCAGGGCAATCTTGACCATAGTCAGAAATGTAGCTACAGGTTGGACCTCCCTGGTCTGGCACCTTTGGGACCTGACCCATCCCGAATGAGGAAATTTGCTGGCTATGGGGAGGTCCCCTGCCACTGGTTTCCCAGGATGTTTCCCTTCCCTGCAGGTGGCTCTGCTCCAGCCCCACTGCCCCTGGGCTCCAGCCTGCAGGGCTTAGACTTGGGCTCCGGCCTGCTGGGGTTCCCCAGGATGGAGCTCCCCACCCTCCGCGGTCCCGCTTCTCCTCCGCCCGATCGGGGATCCCCACACGGAACTGGGCTCACCTGTCCCACTGCTGCCCCACCAGCCGGGGCTCCCCGAGGATGGGACTTGCCAGCTGCCCTGCTTTTGCCACTTACCAGTCCCACTGCTGCTCTGTCCGGCCAGAGCTCCACGGGAATGGAGCTCCCCAACCCCGCTTCTCCCCTGCCTGACTGGGGATCCCTGCCAGGGACAGGACTTGCCTTTCCTGCTGCTGCCCCCATCTAGCCGGGGCTCCTGGGGGACAGAGCTCCCCAGCCATATAGCCCTGCTTTTCCTCTGCCTGACTGGGGCTCCCCAGGAACAGGGTTCACACTCCCAGGCACCAGGGCTCTCTGATCCAGCAAAATCAGATGTTGTTGGACCAGAGAATCCCAGATTCCGGAGCTGTACATCTGAAGAGCAGGGGGGAGTTGGGGGCAAACGTTTGTCACATTGTAAAGCAAATTTGACAAAATCGTTGAAGGCTAAAACTCAGTCACAAAAAGCTTATTCTAAGAGAAGCTTATGCTAACCTTTCAACCTGATGAATCACATCAACACTGCACTTTAAAAATGTTACATTTAATTGAATGCCTAAGAAAGAAATTAACTCAGAGATCTGTTCTACTTTCAGCTTCATAAACTGCAGCTAGTGCTAAGACCTGTCTTTGGGGGTGACAGGACCATCACAGTGTATCGTGTACGACCCACCATTGCACCCTCATATTCATAAAGCAGAGAATTTTCAAACCATGGGTCAGGACACAGTGCTGGGTCATGGAATGCCAGGCACTGGGTCTTGTTGCTGCAGGGGGATCAGGTGACCAGTGGGGTGCTAAGGTAGCTCCCTTCCTGTCCTGGCACTGAAGACTGCACTGTGCCCCAGAAGCAGCTGGCAACAGACCCGGCTCCTAGGTGTAGGGGAGGAGAGCACACAGGCCTCCCCTGCCCAGAGCACTAGCTGTACACTCCCATTGGCTGGGAACCTGCTGCTGGCTGCCTCTGGAGTGCAGCCTGGCCTGTGGTGCCAGGAGAGGCAGGAAGCTGGCCTCAGCACCCCTGCTGCACCACTGACCAGAAGCTGCTCAAGGTAAGCCCCTCCTGCCGCAGCCCCGACACCCCCAAAGCCGGAGCCCCCTTCTATACACCAAAGCTCTCATCCTCAGCCTCATCCCAGAGTTCGCACTCTAGTCAAATTATGTTGGGTTGCAGGCATCAAAATTTTTCTTCAACTGGTTCATAAGAAAAAAAGTTTGAAAATCACTGTCATAGGGTGAGTATAATTTGTGCAGACAAAAGTGTTTTTCAAGTCATGCACATTGCCTCCTTCTGTATAATGGCTTCTCATACAACCTCTGTTCCCAGATGGTTTACCAAATCAAGAAGACAGACAGCAGTAGGAAAAAGAGTGGTGTTTAAATATAATGTACCTAAAGCAGCAGTTCTGAAACTGTGCATTGGGACACCAAAGTGGGTCATGACCCTGTTTTAATGGGGCTGTCATTTGCTGGGGCTTGGGGCCAAAGCCCAAGCCCCCCACCTCAAGGCAGCAGGGTTCAGGATATAGGCCTTCTGCATGGATGCTGGAACTAGGGGTGCTGCGTATCCCCTGGCTTGAAATGGTTTTCATCATATATAAGGTTGCCAGTTTGGTTCAATAGGTCTTAGCACCCCCACAATACAAACTGTCCTAGCATACCTGGGTCCTGCCCACTGCTGAAGCGCTTGAGTTTTGACTTTGGGCGGTGCAGCTTGGGCATGGACTTCCCAACATGGATGGTGGGGTTTGGGCGGGCTCAGTCTTCGGTCTCCCCACTGGGATCATGTAGTAATTTTTTTGTCAGAGAAAGTCGCAGTGCAATGAAGTTTGAGAACCCCTGCCTTGAAAGAATTATTGCATTAAATTAATAATAGAAATTAAGAAACAATGGTAAGGAAGAAAATACATTGGTTTGGATCACATGTATCCAAAGAGAAATGAGGTAGACAAAAAAAGAAAAAGCTGTTGTATTATTTTAGCTTTTGTTTTACTGTAGTGCTTAAAGGTCTCATCCAAGTTTGGAGCCCCTTTGTGCACAGACACATGGTCAGTGAAGGGCTTACCTTGAAAAGCATACCCTCAAATTGACAACAAAGAATCAGTAAGGGTGGGTCTACCCGGCACCCTAAACTCGAAATAAGATACTCAATTTGTGCTACGCAAATTGTGTATCTTATTTCAAATCTATTTCAAAATAGCTTATTTTGAAATTTGGTGCATCTACACAGCGCCAAATTTTGAAATAACATGCTATTTTGAGACATCCCTTAACCCTCGGAATGAGGGTTACTGGGATGCCAAAATAATGGGCGGCTTGTGTAGATGTGGGGTAGCAATTTTGGGATACCGGAGGTATCCCGAAAGAGCCGTGCAGTGTAGACGTACGCTAAGGGAGAAAGAAAAAAGTGAAGTTACTTGTTCCAGGTGACACCTCATTTCTCAAAAGCAACCCCACCCCTAGACTGTAAATACATGGGGATGAAATTACTGATTAGAACACAAAGCATTTCTGGGGCCAAATCTGGCTTTGGGCACATAAGTTTAAATGATCATGACTGATGACAGGGGAATAGCCAAGTAACACAGGGCTACTCAACACGTGGCCCGCGGGCTGCCTGTTTGTTTGTGGCCTACGGTGCAGTTTGGCCTTACGCGGGGCTCAGCATGCAGGTGGGATCCTGGCCTCCACTGGTAACACGCTCCACAATATAATGGTCTTCTGTTACTATGCATTTTAGTAGTTAAATTCCTGGATTGTCATTACTCATTAAAAGTGCTGTCATATGGGTGGAAATCGGGTAAGTATTGCATTTTATTAATGTCAGCAGAACTGACTTAAAGGGGGCCTGAGTGTTGTGTTGTCTTGCATTAATCTTTGTATTCATGCCCGTCAGTGTGAAAGAAGCTATTTGCATATATTTGCATATATATTTGCATGTACATGTAACCACACTTAAGTTGTGGCCCTCGGCATGTGCTGTGAGTATCATTGTGGCCCCTGGGGCTTCCAAAGTTGAGTAGTTCTGATGTAACACAACCCAAACTTGTCTTTTTCCTAGCCTGTTGAGTAAGTTACTTACGTGCACTTTCCTAATGTATACATATCCTCAGTTCATGAAACCACAGTAGATTGTTCTGGAAAAGGTGTGAGTGTGCAGGGGGGGAACTGTCTATCATTCTGAATTTTAATTGTATATTTCTTATTGATGCTGTCTGCACATGTACCCAGCACTTTGCCTGGATGCATTACGAAATAAATCACAATACAATACATGCAGCTATTAAATATTTTGAACAGCCTGGGTCTGACTGCAGATGATATGTATCAATATCCACTTGGATTATTCACGTTCCTAGCACAATTAATCTGTGCTGTGGGAGAGAGGGAGCATGTGTGGGTGAGGCGGGGGAAGCGAAAGCAGAGGCAAAATGCCACAAAAATTAATGCTTTATGTGAGAGGCAAAGCGAGGACAAGCAAAATTGGGCCCTTAATGATCCAATAACAACATGTAGACAACCTTGATAAATGTTCCATTTAGAAACAATGTATTGAATATTATTAGTTATGTAACAGTGTCTAAAAACAAAGTAGACAAGTGTAGCTGTGGAAACATGCAGGGAAAGTGACTGGCACTACTCAAGTTAACTATACAGCAGGGACTAGAACTCAAGTCCCTTGAATCCCAGTACAGGGCTAGGGCTACTACACCATTCTACACCCCCTCCCATTTAGTGTCTTATGCTAAACATTGGCCCAGTATCCCCTATTACAATACACGGCCAATGACCAATTAATCTGGTCCTTTCAAAAAATGCACCATTGTGCAGCAGTTGAAAGCACATTAAAGAAGAAAAGATATCCAACTAGATGCTTGCCTTGAAAGTCTGTCTTAAAGGGCATCAGACAGTCAATATTCCATGTCTGCATACACTTTACAGAGGTGCTGAAATCTCACTGAATATGTTGCAAGATGTTATAGCTGAACCTAGAAGGCTTGCTGCCATACACCCATTGTACAATCAAAGCATTTCTACCAGCTACAGTAGCTGAGCAATTTTCTGCAATGCAGATTCCATAACAACACTCACTATGTTAAAAACTCCCTCGGAACAATGAGTCCTCTGACTCAGCTCCCAGTTGAAAGGCCAAGGATGGGACCCACAAAGGTATTACATGCCTGTGTCCTGTCTTCAGATGCTATTGAAATCTGCAAAACTCCCACTTGGCTACCACCTAGCCCTGGGGGCATCTAAATTTGCTTGAGGCCTATGTTTTCTCAGTGCATTTTCCCTGGATGCCTCTGCTCCTGCCTCTGAGCATGCATTTTTCTGCCCCACTCTAGGCATCCAGCTGCCAAACTCCTGCTAACGCTGCAGGGCAATCCATGGGCTGAGAGGAAAAATAGGTCCTCTTCTGTCAACTGCAGGCCTTGAAGGGGTTGCCTGAGGACACCCCTCACTCGGGCTTGCCAGGTGGGAGGAACATTGTCAAGTCCCTCTCCTTTTCCCGGTGAGGAAAAGGAATCTGAAGAAGTTTCTGCTGTCCCTCAGGTGTGTGCTCTCACTACTCACGTACAGATACTTCTGATGTGAGGCTCCTTTCATCCCTCCTAAGGAAGTTGTTCCACTTCAATTAAATATGAATGAGGGCAGAGAAAAGTGAGAATGGCCCCATAGCCTGGCAGTTCTGGAACTCAGTGGAAGAGATGTCTACACTTACAATGATATGGACAATACAGACACTACGGGACCAGATAGCAGGCATAGGAATAACAACATAGACACCAGTGGTGGCTAAAATGGGTAGAGTGCTCTACACACCTTACCCACAGGGCTCTGCATTGGCTCTCCACATGCCCAGGCTGCGCCTCCTCCCTCTACATAGCTATTTTTAGCTGGGCAGTGCTCCACTACCCCCAAGAGCGAAAGGCTGTGGCCAGGAAAACTTTGGCAGCAGGGAGATGCTGGACTCTTTCCACCCTGTCTCAGCCTTTCACTGAGGTGTTCAGCTAAACATTGCAGAGAAAAGGGTGGCCACAGCCTGCCTTTCGCTGCAGCACATAATGCCTTCACTTTACATGCCTCTGTAGGTTTTCATACTTCATTGCACCACAATCCCTTTCTGACCATGAAAATTCCTACATGAGCCAAGGAGGGAGCGCAAAAGCCTGAGCCCATCCTAGCCCTGCTGTTTTAGAGAGGAGGGGTGGTTTCAGCTTTGGCCCTGGGCAGCAGGGCTTAAGCCATGGGTTTGGCTGCAGGCCCCAGCAGTCTAATGCTAATCCTGGCAACCTCGTTAAAAAGCTAAATCTTCATCAACAATAAATCCTGGTCCGGATTAGGGTCCTAGACTCAATGATTAACTTTATAATCCCTTTATCCCTTATTGGTTTTGCCAATCACCCTTCCCCCTAACCCTAGTTAATGTTTCCCTTTTGTGTCTGTGCGTATTATTTTCTCCCTCAAAAAAAAAAAATCATACCTCTTGCCAGGAGGAAGCACAGACCACTACCCCCACCAAATGCACATGACAGACAAAATTAAAACAGAGAAGCAACAGTAAGAGCCCAAGCTCTTCTATGTGGAAGCAAAAGTACTACTTTTCTGTGCACTACTGCATTCCTAACATCAGATGGTGCTGTGTGAAAGTATAAAAAGGAGTACTCAAAGTCCCTCTCACATGACCTAAAATAGTTACTAAAAAGTACCATGGTTTTGCTTGTTCCAGAGAAAACTCTGCTGAGTTCGTTGTGTAAGGTAAGAAGGGCCTAGTCTCTTCTTTGAAAAAAACAACATTGTAAGAAGATGCAGCCACTGCATGTTTACCCTGCAGTTGTGTTTTCCTATTCTCCCTTAGACTATACCTAAAGATAGTAATATGTAATTAAGAAATATTTTTGAATCAGCCTTTGTACAGCTGTCTTTTGAGCAAGTAAGATTGGGGAATGGAGTATTATGTGCTAAATCACACAGAAGTTTTCTCTGCTTAGCTTTTCAAAGAACAGAGAGGGGGAAGATGCTAATGATTTGCTTTCCATCTGTGGTGTTTGCCTTCTGTAGCCCACGTGTGAACTGATGAACTTCACTCTTGATATGAGATTGCAGAGATGTGTGAACCTTATTCACCTCCCACGTCAATGTAATTCCATCAAGGGCAACTCCATTAAGTAAATTGAGATAACCTCTCATGTAAAAACACTTCTTTTGCTGCTGTATCACACCAAAAGAAATGTCTCCCATTTTGCCATATTCACAGCAGACACTTTACTTTATGAGGCATATATTGTTAGTGGAGAGGCCATTAGTAAAGTGTTGAGCTTTAATATGGGGCCTTGCATTTTGTTAATCTCAGTAGAGTCTCACAAGGGAAAAGCTGCAACTTTCCAAAAAATGCCTGAAAGCATGCCTAAGCTTTCATATTAGTTAGAAATATTAGACAATAACAAACAATGGTTAGTGTAGCACAAACTAGACAAAATACTATTGTTACTATGTTGCTGGAGAGAGGGAAAATCACAATAGGAAATTCAGAGTCATTATTACAACACATTCGGGGAAAATATTATCAGAAGTAATAAAGGCCTGATCCAAAGCTCAGTGAACTCAGCAAGAATCTTGCCACTGACTTAAATGGTACTTGGATCATGTGCCTAGTACAGGAATTTACTGATTGTAAAAGTAACAAAAAATGGAAACCAATTTTAAGAGTTTTGTTGAGGCAGTATTTTTATTTATATTGTAAAGGCCAAAGAATACTCCACTCATTAGCATTAATTAATGGAAGAAGTACAGTGTGGTAGCTGGAGCCTATGATTGAGAGCCAGAACTTTTTTGGGTTCTGTTCCTTACTCTGCTACTAATTCTCTGTGTGATCTAGGGAATGACAGTGGACAATTATCCAGCATGATTCTTCAAGTTCCACTTATTTTCATGAGGCAGAATTAATTATGCAGGCTACAAGGCCAATATACTAAGTGAGACTTTCTCTTGACTTCATGCCCTGAATGACATTTTTCTACCTGAAGTGCATATAACATTTAGTTACACTCATCCCCGCTTTTCTAGCACATCCATTTAGGAGTCATCCCACCCCATCCATACTGGCTCTTCCCTTTCAAACCATGTTACACAGAATATTTAAATTGTCAGCTCTCTGTGTCTTTGGTCAAGCTCCTAGAAACAATTTTTGCTTGATAAAAATAATAAATGTGCACATGTACATGTCTGGCATAGTGCAATTTCAGGACTGAAGTGTATCAGTTAATATGTCAGTGATGACTGAAGTGGTACTTGTTAAGATTTCCATCCTGAATGTGAGATAAGTGACTGACTGCCACAAAAGTATTTTGCATATCACAGACAGGCCCAGGTCTAGTGTGGAGCATTGAGTGATGTATAGCTATGCTTTTTCCGTTCAGTCAGATGCCTATACAAAGCTTAGGCAAACTCCAAATCATTTCAGGTATACCCATTATTACCAGCAATGTGTTCTTTTGTTTTCACGTTTCTTAGTAGAGCTGTGATTTGGTGTAGGTTTTTTGAGACTCCTTAATTTAGCTTTAGTCAAAATTGGAATGAAGACTGAGAATTCTGAAATTCTCCATAAAGGAAACGAGTAAAGTTAAGTAAGAACTAGTTTAGGGCCAATCAATGGAATATGAATCCATTGAAGTTTCTCTGGCTTTTTTTCTATTACCATGTTGACAATACCATAAAATCAGACCCCCATTGTTATATCTTGATATTTACAGGAAGTCTGAGTTTTTAAATACATGCCAAGTGGTTATGGTTTCATCTGTCAGTTGAAACATCTGCAATTAAATTGGGGGATGGCACATGAACTGTTGACTCTCATAAAGCCAGAACTCTCAGTTGCTTGTATTTATTGAGTTTGAAAGAATTCTCATCACCTCCAGGTCTAGTGTTGATGGACTAGGGCATCAATCTGTCAAATGTTGGCAGGGACTAGAAACACAGGCTTGTTGTTTCCTGGCGCCTTTTCTCCCTGTCGTATTTATTATGCATCTGGGTTAGGTTAATATTGGTTAGTTATCTAAAGAAGGCAATTATACCTGTGAGTATATAGTAGTACGTTTAGCAGCTTAGTAATAAAGTGGGCACTATAATACAAGTCAATAATCACAGCAGGCGTCAGTGCAGTGAGTTATTACAGTAGCTATTGTAAGCGCACTGTGGTGGAAGTAGCAGATTAGTGGCATTGGTAGTAGCAAATAGACACTCAGTGGCTGAGGTTAGGGAACATCATTCATTAATTAGAGTAATGATAGTGCTTCTAGCTCCCTGTGGTAACTAATTATAAGTGCCAGACAATACTGCTGCATTTAAGAGTCTGTCAGTGTTTTCCATGACAACCCCATATTTCCAGGCATTCATATCTCTTCTGTGTTAAAAATATAAATCACTTTGGTCTCAGTGAAGACCAGACCTGCATTCTCCAGAAGCAAACTGTAACAACAACGTATTAAACAATACAGGCACACAAAGAGCACTTAGATTTTTGCGTCAGAACTGACCACTATGATCATTACCTCCGACCTCTTGTGTAACACCGGTTCAAGACAGCAGCTTCTGCTTGCACTAGAAAACCATCCAGTCTTGATTTAAAAGACATCAAGTGGAGATTGCACAGTTTCTAGGTAAATAGTTCCAGGGGCTAATTACCCTTAATGTTTAAAAATTTGCATTTTATTTCTAATCTGAATTTGTCTAGCTTCACCTCCAAGCCATAAGATCTCAGGCTTTTTTCTCCTAGGTTAATTAAAGAGCCATCTACTATCAGAAATCTCTTCCCCAGATGGGTATTTGCAGCTTTTGAATAAGTTGACTCTTGGATAAACTAGCTTTTTTTAGCTGAGTGCAATAGGAACACTTCTCCTGGCTTTGGGTCATCCTTGTAATACTTTTCTGCACGCTTTCCAATTTCTCAACACTCTCTAAGAAGAGTCAACGCCAGGGCTGGATATAATATTCTAGTACTGGCCTCATTAGTGCTGCATAGGGAGGTAATACCTCTTCCCTGAGTCTTGGGAGGTAATGTTGGTCTGATTTCCAGTTAGCAGGTTAGTAAAATATGAGCACTTGTAATAAATAAAATACGTATGCACTCAACATCAAAGAATTCAAATATGTTAGGGAAGAACTTCCTGACTCATGCCTGGCCCTGCTGATCAATAGGGGATGCTGGTGCTCAACAACTGACAATCAACCATCTCATTCTGTGGTTGGGATTTAGGAAAGTGAGTTTTTGTTTGGACCTACTGTGTGACCTGGGGTAAGTCAATGCCTCTCTGCTTCTCCTCCCACCCTATACATGTCTTGTGTGTATGCATTGTAAGGGAAAGGCTACCTCTTGGATGCATGTGTACGGCGCTTTACACAGTTGGGCCACAATAATGGTCAGGGTATTTAGGAGTTAGCAGAATGCAAATAATTATTAGTAGTGTTTAATTCCCTTAGTGCCTAATGCTGGAATTCCATTAGATTCTGACCTGGAGACATTCCACTTTGAACATTTTGGTGCCTGGCACACCCTCACCTAGCTGCCAGCCAGAAGACATGTCCTCCTCTAAGTCTCAGTTATCGTGAATGCTTCAAAGATATTTAGCTATTGTAGACTGAAGGCATGTGACAGAATTCCAGGTTCTGGACAGCCATGGCAGTGAACGTCTTGTTGGCATTATGGACATCTATTAAGTGCCTGGGGGGAGAGTAAATTGTTTCCGTGTTTGTTGAAGACCATGTTCTACAGCCAGGGTGCCCTTTGTGAGTAGTGAGTGCTGTCTGGTTGGCCTGGAAGAGATGAGCACTGCAGCACATCACTGAACTCCTGTGTGGCGTGGGTCCTAGAAACTCACTTGCACATAAATCTCTTATACCCATTTAGGGAAATTGCAGGTGCCAGTTTTGGATGATTCAGCCTGAAGTGATTTAATTCAAGGCCACAGTTAAGGCTAAGTCTACCCTAGCACTTTTATCAGCGGCGAGGAGGAACACAATACACCCCCTTGGCCAAAGTTAGTTTAATCAACAAAAGCCCCAATGTGGACGGTGCAGTGCCGATGGGAGAGTATGTTGGGTTGGTTTACTTGTGGCTGCAGGAAAGCTCTCCCATCGACAAAGAGCAGTGACATGGGAGATCTTACTGTGGTCGAACTGCAGCCATTCAGCTTTAAGGTCAGTAATGCAGACATAACATAAGAGATGCCATCAGAACTGGGTAATTCCTGACCTCTGGCCCTATCCTGAGTTTAGACCATAAGTGTTGGTTGCTCTCATTTAGTTTAGATAAAGTACTTTGGGTTTCCCAAGTTAAAAATCTAAACAGGCTTATGTCCTTCCGAACCAATGCAACCCACTGGCCATATTTGTACAACAGAAGTTCAGAGTCTGCTATGATTCTGTGTTCAAGAACCCAGGTCTTTAACTCAAGGTGTAGAGACTCATGCTTTCAGCTTTGGAAGTTCCTAGTTCTGCCCCCAAGCCTAGAGAGTTCAAATCCATATGATATAGCTGATTTTTTTGAAACTCCCTAATGGAGTTGAAAGCCAAATGCAAATGAAAGTGAATTAACTGAAGGCACTAGCCTATGTGCAGAGTTCGCCTGTGGGAACCATTTGCAGAATCAGGGCCAACATGAGGTGAAACAAAATTTGGATGATTTTTATTGATTTTTCTGGCTTGAGAATGCTAACAGAAGTGAATATTTACATTCCGAAAAGTAAGTGGATGTGTTTAAAAGGCATTTGGGAAGCAAGTATATGGAGTAAAAAGATGACACTTCTATTGTAAGCCATTTTAAGATCTATATAGGAAAAGCACTAAAAAGAGATATTTTTAATAATAATCTCTCTGTGTGTGTGTGTGTGTGTGTGTGTGTGCGCGCGCGCGCGCACATATATATATATAAAAACAATTTTCCTGCAGGACAACAGTGATGTCACCAGAATTGCTCTGGCCCCAGCTGGAGTTTTGCTCCTGGCAGCTCCTCTGGCCCCCCTCCGTCCCTGCTTCCTGGTGCTCTGGGGAGGTGGGAGACGTATGGCCTCCCCTCTCCCCGGTGGTCTGGGGGGCAGGAGACATGTGATTCTCTTGATGCTATGCACGCCTCTGCTGTGCATGGTGTTCTCTGCACCCTGATCCTGCTCACCCAAGCCCTGGGGTGGTGGTCAATCTGTGCATGTGTTAGGTGCCTGAGAACATTTTAAACGTGTTTGCAGCAGGCAGGCTCAGGGTATGGGCCCCCACTCTCCCAAGGTGAGACCCTACACTCCCACCCCCTTCACTCAAACCCCCAGACCCCCATCCCACTCACTCACCACCCTGCCAAGACCCTGCACCCCCCAGCCTGCTCAATCACCACCCTGCTGAGACCCTGCATCCCCAGCCCCCTCACACACTCGCTCCACAGAGATGCTGCACTCCCAGCCCACTCCTGCACCCTTCCCCTTGGCCAGACACCTACCCTTAGCCTGCTCCTGCCCTCTCCCTGCTCTTGCACCTTTCGCCTGATCAGAAACTCTGCCCCCAGCCCACTGGCCAGACACCTACTCTGAGAGAGGGGGGTTAGTGAGTGTAGCTCTCACGGTCTCTGGCTGGGAAAACCACTAAAGAGAAGGGGGTTGACGAACATAGTGAGCAGGGGATGCAACCCCCTAGTATTTCATATGTATAAAATTGCCACTGCTGACTTTGTAGGTAGGTAGTTTGGTAGCTGATTGTTAGGTAGTTGGATAATCTTGAGTGATTAGAGGCATAGAATGTATCTGCTGTAGAGAATTTACAGACTATTGGAATAAATACTTTGAACTCTCACTGCAGTTGTGCAAATCAAGAAGTGATCTCCAAGTATTCGTTGTGGGGGAGGGGGTGGTTGTTTGAACAGGCTTGTTTCAGGCCATTGCTCTGTAGGATGCTCAGAGGAAATAAATAACAACTGATTAAATTATTTGGTTATTGAAAAGTAGCAGCTGGATGGGCATCGCAACATTTCCAAAAATTTCCTACAAAATGATAGAACACAGATTTGTGTGTGTGTGTGAGCAACAGAGAGCTTAACACCACAGACAGTAACGGCTTCACTGACTTCCTTGCTGCCTATTTACTCAAACGTGTGTAGTGAAGAGTTCCTAAGTACTCATTGACATGATGGATCTTAGCAGCTTCAGAAGATTTGCTAGAGTCTATTTGGTCAACAATCCATGTTACTGGAGATTTGCATGATAAAACATAAGAGCTCTGCAGGAGCCACTACAGTCTATTAGGTCAACTGTCATTCAGCCCAGCCGTGAGAGAGAGATTTCACTTTAAACGTTCTTCAATTTCTCTTTGAATCCATGGAGATGCTAGCACGAAAACCTGAGAAGATGTAAAACAGCAGAAAATGTTAAGTGAATTATCATCCTTTTCCATCATAACAGTCTGCAGAAAGCACAAGTTTTCTCCCAACATGTGAGGGTTCCGATTAATGTGTAGGTGAGGTAAGAAGAAAGAAATAAAGCTGAAAAGCAGATGGCAAAAGGCTTTAAAATTTGTGGGTGGTATTAAAATGGTGCGAGTAAATGAGAGAGGGAATATTACAGTCTTGCTAGTTATGATAGTGTGTGCTGTAGCCAAGTGGCAGGAGAAGGAAAGTAGAGAAGTCCATGTGGCCACTCATTAGCTGGCATTGAAAGGTGGACAAGGGAATCCAAACACCTTACAGCATGTGGCAGGGTAGTCATGGTCTGGTAAACCAGCTGGTGTGTAGCTGTCTTCATGTAGGGAAATAAAGATTGAAGGAGAGCAAGGAAGTGCTGCAGGTAAAAGGCGTGATGCCACATTCCTGGTGGGAGGATCAGAAAGTTTGAGCTGCTAACTAGCAAACATGCGTATGTAAGTTTGAGTGAAGAAAGAATAGACCCACATCTCCCCAGCAGTGACCTTTACCAGCAACACCTGCCACCTATATGACAATCCAAATGTCTCTTCTACGTGTAAGGGTTGGCTGAAAGCAAACCCCTTTGGAAGGAGATGTGTCATTGTTTTGGGGACACAGGGTTCTGTGTCCTATCTTGCTCTCCTGCACTGTCTGAGATGACTAATGCCGTTCTATGAGGTATGAGACTTCCGTTTCCATGGCAGCTAACGTTTGTGTCATATAGTTAAACTAATCGAAATGGAGATTAGTCATTAGTTTTGTATAAAGCAGTCCCCATTAAATAAGCAGAGGAAAGGCAAATTAGAAATTTGTGAGGCTTGTCCAAATACTTCACTATAACCATTTTATTGGACTCCAGTTTGAACAAAAATTAAAATGTCATTAGGGTTCTCCAGAGGCTACTAAATCCCTTATGGTATATCCAACATTCTTCCCTTCACCAGTTTTCAAATAGAAAAGGCCCACTCATATAACTTCTCACAGATACATGAGCTTTTTTCAAGAATTTGCTGGTGACATGGGCAAGAATAGTGTGTGCTTATGGATGTGGAGGAGGGTGGGGATGGAGGGGAAATATTCCAATGAACCCTTTACTATTAGTGAGAATCAACACCTAGAGAACTGCCAACTGTAATCAAAGCAGAACGGGTAAAAGCCACACTAATGACTAGGAGCTGGATTTGGCCCAAGGATGTTACAGGCAGATACAGTGGTTCCCTGGAAACATTTGCATCGTGTAATACAACCGCTAATGGCCCAAGATAGCCAGGAGATGGCACGCTCCTGCTGGCTGGAAAAGCTCCAGCATTTGTAATGATGCCCCTGGATGGGGATCAGAGCTGGAGAGGGACTTCTGTGACAAAACCCAAAGTCTTTCTGTGAAATCTTCTACACAATATTTAGGATTTTGTTGATAAACAGATCAGACTTTCAAAATTGTTGCAGATTTTCAATAAAACTAAAATATTTTGACCAGTCAAGTTAAAATTTTGACTAAAACCAAATGTTTGTCCAATAAGCTGTTTTTTGGTTGGAGGGGTTTTTATTATTATTTTTGCTAGTGAAATCCCTAGAAATGAAACTGAAAACAGAATTTCCTGTGGGAAGTTTCAGACCAGCACTGTCAGGACTTGAACCCAGTATATGCAGCACTATAAGCATAAGCGACTAGTTCGGTTAACTTCGACCCAGTGGCACCTGCCACTCTGTGGTTAAGTTGCTAAACAGAGACAGCACATTTGAAAACAAGTGAAGAGAAGACAGAACTATCTTGATGTATGATGGAAATTTAAACAGAAAACAGTAGTGAAAGATAAAGAATATTAGGGTGGCAAAATGGAAAAATTGCAAAGGGATATTAAATAGGAGGGATTTTTTCATTGATAAAACATAAGGGAATGGTGAACACACGAGCAATTGAAATACAATGGACAAACCACTAAATCGTATGTTATAGGTAACAATCCTGTATAGTAAGGGGAATAACCTAGGAAATAATCTCCATTTCTGCTTTGTCCAATCCTACATTATTGGTACATTTTAGGTTTTTCAGGGTTAACTCATTCACTGACCCATTACTGATATTGGAAATCCAAAGAGCAGAGAAGCCTTCACTAAAGGTATTTCCTGCCTAAGGCATAGAAGAGCCAGTTTTTAATAGATTCAAAGATTACAAAATCAGGCGGACCACTGGGATCATGTAGCCTGACCTAGTCAGGCAATAGACATTCCATGAATAAAACCCTGTTGGCACTAGAGCATAACTCTTGAAAAACAATCAATCTTGATTTAAAATGTGCAAAGATAGAAAATCCACCACAACTATAGTTAAATTGAGCCAATGATTAATTACCCTCACTCTTCAAAATGTATGCCTAATTTTCAGTTTGAATTTGTTTAGCTTCTCCTTCCAGTTGCTCAACTATTCACAAGCATTCTTAGGTTGGCTGGGCAGGTAAAGTCTTAGGTAAAGTTTAATAATCAGCAAGTGGCAGAGAAGGACAGGGTGATGGAGAAAAATGCACAGAAGAAAAGGGACTTACCAGGAAATGGCTGAAATGAAGTGGAAGCTAAGGTTGTTCTTATTTTATGCAGCTGTTAAATTATTCAGAACATAGGCCTAATGACTGCACCATCATCTGATTCTGTATTAAGAACCCCAGAGTGATTTACAGAATGGGTCAAGAATGACCCAGCTCAATACCTTTTTATTGTTTTTCACTGTAATCTTATTATCCTGTGTCAGAGTGATCTTGTTTGACAACTGCATCAAATTCACTGGGGTGCATATGACAAAATATGTGCTTTACTCATTTCTGCTGCTGCCTTTCATACACCCCTGGGATTGTATAGGCCATCTGAGTCTCAGGAGAGATTTTTTTTTTTCTTTACACTGGTATGGAGATTAACTGATAATAACCAATAGCTTTAACAGCTCTAATTAAACACCACATTGTGGCACATATCACTTGGCAGTTAACTGGTACAGTCATAGCCCGAAAGCAAAAATCAACAGTCAGACTTATTGAAAAATCTTGCCCTCGATTTTATGTTTAACCACTTGAATGCCAAGAGATGTAAAGCTGTAGATCCAGAACTATGGACAAATGCTGCTAAATGGTTGGAAATGACAGGAATAACTTTGAAATAAATGATTTTAAAATGTTATTCTGTTTATATAGGTAAACAACTAACAAAATTATCCGAAGTACAGGACTTGGTGGTGATGGGAGGTTTCAACTATCCAGACATCTTCTGGGAAAATAACAGCAGGAGACAGATTATCCATCATATTGGAGACAATGTTTTATTTCAGAAGGTGGAAAAACCTATTGGGGGAAGGCTCTTCTAGATTTGATTTTGACAAATCGGGAGGAACTGGTGGAGATTTTGAAAGTGGAAGGCAGCTTGGGTGAAAGTGATCATGAAACCATAGAGTTCATGATTCCAAGGAATGGTGGACGGGAGAACAGCAAAATAAACACAATGGATTTCAAGAAGGCAGATTCTAGTAAACTCAGGGAGCTAGTAGGTAAGGTCCTGTGGGAAGCAAGACTAAGAGGAAAAACAATTGAAGACAGCTGGCAGTTTTTCAAAGGGGTACTATTAAGGGCAAAAGAGCACACTATTCCACTGCATAGTAGGGATGTTCAGTTTTGATTAATCAGCTAATCAAGTAGTCGATGAAATTTCCATCGACTACTCGATTAGTCGAGAAGAGAGGAGGGGGCCTCTTGTTATCCCAGCTGTGTCTCTGCCTTTGAAATGTAGCAAGAGCCATCTGTAGGTCTTGCTACATTTCAAAGGCAGAGGTGCAGCAGGGAACCCAGGGTGAGCAGGGACAGCCACCCTGGCTCTTGCTACATTTCAAAAGCAGAAGCACAGCTTCTGGGATGGGGCGTGAGCCGAGACAGCTGAATCCCAGCTCGCGCCCGGTCCTCTGCTGTGCCTCTGCCTCCCCTTATAGAGGCAGGAAGGGGGGAAGCGAATAGCCAAGTAGTGACTCGACTACCCAATTTGCATATGCTTAGCGGGTAGTCCAGTAGTCGACTAATCCCTTACATCTCTACTGCTTAGAAAATACAGGAAATATGGCACGAGACCACCCTGGCTTAACCAGAAGATCTTGAATGATCTAAACATCAGAAAGGAGTCCTATCAAAAGTGGAAACTAGGTCAAAGTATAAAAAAGATGAATATAAACAAATAACTAGGGCTGTCAACTGATGTGTGTTAACGCCTGCGATTAACGCAGTGAAGGATTAATGTGTTAATTTTTTTAATGTGTTAATCGCAGGTGTTAATGCTGTACTGCCCCTTTGAAGTGCTGGTCCAGCGCTTCAAAGGGGCAATGCATTAGGACCCTGGGATCAGCTGGAGTCCCCAGCTGACCCCGGGCTCCGTGCAGCACTGCCCTTTTGAAGCGCCGGTCTGGTGCTTCAAAGGGGCAGCGCAATGCGGAGCCGGGGATTAACTGGAGTGCCCAGCTGACCCTGCCCCTTTGAAGCGCTGCCACAGCACTTCAAAGGGGCAGCGCTGCATGGAGCCCAGGGACAGCTGGGGACTCTAGCTGACCCTGGGGTCCCACAGTGCTGCCCCTTGGAAATGCTGGGGTGGCCTTTCCAAAGGGCAGCTGCACTGAGCCTGGGCTCCTGTGGTGCTGTCCCTTGGAAACACCGGGGCGGCCTTTCCAAGGGGCAACAGCACTGAGCTGGGGTCAGCTGAGGACTCCAGCTGATCCCAGGCTTCCACAGCACTGCCCCTTTGAAATGCCACCACAGCGTTTCAAAGGGACAATGCACGCGATTAATTGTGATTAATTTTTTAAATCGCTTTACAGCCCTACAAATAATACAAGTTAGGGGCAAATTAGAAAAGTGAAGGCACAAAATGAGCTCAAACTAGCTAGAGACATAAAGGGTAATAAGAAAACCTACAAATATATTAGAAGCAAGAGGAATATCAAGGACAGGAGAGGCCAGTTGCTCAATGGTGAGGGGAAAATAATAACAGAAAATATGGAAATGAAAGAGGTGCTTAATGACTTCCTTGTGTCAATTTTCACCAACAAGGTTGATGGCGATTGGACTAACCTAGTAAATGTCAGTGAAAATAGAGTAGGTTCAGAAGTTAAAATAAGAAAGGAAAAAGTTAAAAATTACTGAGAGTTAGATGTCTTCAGTCACCAGGGCCTGCTAAAATGAATCCTAGAATACTCAAGGAGCTGATGGAGGAGATATCTGAGTCATTAGTTATAATCTTTGAAAATTCATGGAAGAAGGGACTGATTCTAGATGACTGGAAAAGGGCATATATAGTGCCCATCTATAAAAAAGGAAATAGGAAACAACCCAGCAAGCTACAGACCAGTCAGTTTGACTTCTGGGCCAGGAAAGCTAATGGAACAAATAATCAAGGAATCCACCTGCAAACATCTGGAAATTAATTAGGTGATAAGCAACAATCAGCATGGATTTGTAAAGAATAAATCATGTCAAACCAATTTGGTAGCTATCTTTGACAGGATATCAAGTCTTTGGGGATAAGAGAGAAGAAGTAAACATAATATACTTAGAGTTAGTAAAGTATTTGATAGTCTCACATTACCTTCTTATCAATAAACTAGGGAAATACAAAATTCCAATGTAGATCATTACATTCTGCCAATCAAATGTGCCCTTGTGGTTTCAGATGCATATAATATTCTTCACTTGCTGTACTAAACTTTGTGTAGTTTTGTTAAGCTTCCCTGACTTTGTCAGGTGGGGATGGGAGTGGGTGAGACAACTTCAGTATAGAATATGCATCTGTATTAATTCTGTAAGACACTGCTTTGGGATATAAGCATAGTCATGCTGACTGAAAAATGAGTGAAGGGCCATCAAGAAAGGGTAATGATGCCTGGGAATTTTCTAGAGGATTGTGATGGTCACAGGGACCCACAATACTGTATGTATTCAATACTTTCATTGTGAATCAGAAGAGGGGATTAGCAGATTCTACCGAACAGTGAAGGACCAGCCCTGCCACACTACCAGAAAAAAACTAATCAAGTTAGAAGGAAAAGGACTGAAGATGATTAAGAGGCTGGAGAGACTGATTATTGAGGAATAATTAAAAAGCTAAATTATAATTCTACTATGATGGAGGTAAATAGGAGTTTACAGGAGAAGCAGCAGAAGCAGGCCCATGGAGAGGAACATAATGGCTGCCTGTAAGTTTTTGACGAGTGTAAAAATTTATAGAAAGGGAATTTTTGTGTGAGGGAAGTAGCTGTAAATAAGGGAGAGGAGACAGGCCTTTGTTTAATAGGAGAAACTGCCTAATGGCGAGCATAGCATGTAGAATAATTTTTCAAGGGAACTGGTGGAAACCCTATTAGGTAAGATATGGAAATCTTGACAGGACAAAATATAGGATAATATAGTGTAACCCATAACACCTTCTGCGTGTGGTGCACTGTCCCATCTAATGGCATTGAGGCTGCTTACAAAAAGAATACTGAGTACGCTCTACAGCCTGAGCTAATAGCCACTTGGCTTTTAGTTCATTCAGCAGAGGCTCAGGGCTAAGCTTCAGAGGTCCCAGGTTCAATTTTACCTGCAGACGACTGGGTGTCCGTCGGCGTTACAATAGTAAGGAGTAGATATGCATTGATACAAGAACTAAATATCAGAGGGGTAGCCACGTTAGTCTGGATCTGCAAAAGCAACAAGGAGTCCTGTGGCACCTTATAGACTAACAGATGTATTGGAGCATAAGCTTTCGTGGGCAAAGACCCACTTTGTCAGATGCAAGAACTAAATAGGCCTCCATGCCCAGTTGCATCTCCTCATGCAAGTAGCAGGATAAACAGGACTCCTTGGCTATCCTAAGCACCAGGACTATGCAACACTAGTGTCATTCCTCACGTTACCCTCTCCAAAGTAGATAGAGAAGTGTGGGGTTCTGGCATTTCCAGGCCTCTCACATCCACCAGCAGAGTGGTGAGGAAAGAATGTTTTTAAGGGTGGTGGGATGGCTCTGTGCACTGGATCTTTGAGAGGCATTCTCTCTGTTTTAGGCACAGTTGTTTTCAGAGCTTACTCTGGGCGAGGGTACAGGGGGTCTCAACATTCTCCTAATCCGGGGTAGAGCTGTAGAGACGCAATTGGGTCCTGAGATTCTATTCCATTAGCCAAGTTTTCCAGGATTCAAAAATTGATCAGTGAAAACAGAATAGCTCCAGGTTTCATTCTCTGCGCTAGCTTTAGCAAGGAACTTTCTTTAAAACAATATCTTTTTGTACATCTAGACCAAATAAACTTTTAAATGTGGGACTGTTTTTTATATCTAAAATGTTTAGCTCATCTTAAGGCAGTAAGTGTGATGAAGAGAAAAGCAAAACTGTCTGCAATAAATATACCATGTAGTCTGTTTGCACGGTGGCCAAATCACTTAAACATATCCTTAACTTGAATCACATGAAGAGTCTCAGCAAGAACTTCTGTGGTACCTTAGGGTACGTCTACACTATGGGACAAAGTCGAATTAAGATACGCAACTTCAGTTACGTTAACTGCATCGCTGAGGTCGATCTAGCTTAACTCAGCTTTTGGCGCTTTTTACACTACAGGAAGTTGAAAGAAGAACACTCTTCCTTTGACTTCCCTTACTCCTTGTGAAAGCAGGGTTACCAGCATCAACCGGAGTGCCCCTCTCACTTCAAATTAGCTGTCTTAACTAGACTGCTTATTCGAACCCTGGAAGATCTACAGCGGCAGCTTCAATCTTCCTCTGTAGTATAGACGTACCCTTAGAGACTAACCAAAATATATAGAATTATGAGGTTTCATAGGTATATATAACAGCAGAAGAAGTACCTGTCAATTGTATGACCCCTGTTAATGAGGCTAATTTAATAGGCTGGATGATGCTTTTGATGTGGAACTGCAGATGTTAAAGGCAGGAGAAATTGGCTTTGTAATGGGCTAACTAGTTAGTGTCTTTGTTCAAGCCCAGGGTTGGCGCATTACAAAGGCAATTTCTTCTGCCTTTAACATCTGCAGTTCCACATGAAAAGTTATGTTTGGGACACAATCCACCCACTGAATTAGCCTCATTAACATAGGTCCTACAATTGACAGGTTTTTCTTCTGCTGTTAAATATATATCTTGGTTTTTGTTGTTTTCATTCCAGTTCATCTGATAAAGTGGGTTTTACATTTTGGTTAATCTCTAAGGTGCCACAGGATCATTCATTGTTTTTGAAGCTATAGGCCAACACAGCTACTCCTCTGAGATTTTATGAACAGACTCAATAATTGATTTCAATGCTCCCAATTTTATCTAGAAGTAAAACCCTGCTTTTATACCCCTGTACCTTGGACAAATCCAGAGTAAGTCACCTGAAAAGCAATATATGACCCCGTCATTGTATCGAAGATATCTGGGTCTCTTATCTCACACATTTCCTAATAAAACAATCTTTCCAGCTCCTTAATATTCATACTGAAATGCTTTGCTGGATTGAAGCCTTGTTGTGGTGAGTAGTTTTGCAAATTATCAAGTTGATTTGTTGACAAAATTAGAAAGGGATAATTAGAAGGTTGGAAGGGGGAAGTGGCTTTGAATTTCACCGAGGGGAGGAGGTGTATGTCAGAGTGATAAAGCTGGCTTGGATCCCCGTTCTAGTTTGAAACCTTGTTAAACAAATGTGCTCCTGCTCGGCAGACCCTGAACTAATCTCTGGTGTTTCATAGAATTTGTCTGTTTAAATGCACTATAAATCATCCATTACTGAAAAGCAGGCATTTAGTTGGGGAAAAGATAGAAAATAAATCACATGAGGGATTCTCAATTTTATCAAGAGGAAAAACCAACTGAGCTATTTTTTCTTTGAGATAAGCACTACAAACATTCATTTCACTTTCCTTCTCTCTCTCGCACACCATCTGACTAACTGGAAAACTTTGATATGACATGCAAACATTTTTGCTTGGCGTTGCTGGAAATTCTTTGAAATATATTCCATTAAAAATAAAATAATCTATTATCACAGAAAAATGCTCTCTAGGAATGGGACGGCATTGATGGATAACGCAAAGTTTTGTGGCTTAGTTCAGATTAGGAAGCACCCTTGTTTTGCCTATGTAAAGAAAAAGAGAAAAGAAAAATCAATGAAAGTGTCTGTATTTATTTGCTGAAAATATGCATAGAATCAGGAGGGCCGATGGGGGGGAGGATAGGGAAGGTAGAAGGGATCGATGCCCTGGGCCCTGGAGATTCAAAGGAGCCCAGAGTTCCCCTCCCAGTTGCTGCCACTACTACTGCAGCAGTGGCGGCGGCCAAAGCCCTGGGACCCTTTTGAATTGCTTCCAGAGCGCTGGAGCATCACTCTGCATGGCTGGGGGGAGGGACACTACGGTCTGGGCAGTGCTCAGGGTTGCCTGCCCTTGGCCCCCCCCCTTCCACTTAAAGCCCGACCCCTTTCAGGGGTGTGGAGCTGCCCCCCCCCCCACATACACACACACCATACTTAGTCCCAGAGTCTGCTGCGGCTGCCATCCCCCGCTGCATAGAATACATAGGACATAATGAGCAAGGTAACTAATCATAGGACATTAACTTGAGTGGGCTCTGGCACTTGAAGCCAGCAAGTCAGTGTTGGGGAGCTGTGTCGGTACTGTACAGCCACCTCAGTGCGATGCTTCCGTCTGAGAATGAGAGCAAATGTGGCTGTGAAGTTCACTGTTGCCATTGTGGTGTTGAGGGTTCTCTGGCCAGGAGTAAGGCAAGAAAACAAGTCGAGATGAGCAGAAACCTGGCGTGTTGATTTTCTAAGACATATTGCGTTGCACTCTTGCATTACACCGTTCAGCCTAGCACCTGCTGTAGAGGGAGTTAGGCACTGTACTAGAATTCAGGGACATTTGGTTCAGTTCTCACCTGTGCTGCAAATTTCCTGTGGGACCTTGGCCAAGACACACAATTTTTCTGTGCATCGATAACTTGAGGATAATAAGGCTTCTTTTGTCCCATTCTGTGACTCTCATCTCTTATTCTGTAAGCACATCAGGATAAGGAAATGCCTCTTCCTATTGTCTAGTCTCTCACAACCCTCACTCAAGTGTACAGGAGTGTAATGGGGACCAAGGCTAACCTTGTGGCCTTGCCCAGGGTTGTGACTCCAGCTGAGGCAGGGCGACAAAGGGCTACTCATCCAGGATTCTCTTTTGCAAGCCAGTGGGAGGAAGCCTAGTTTTTGTTCATCCATACACTCTGGACAGAGAAGCTGGCTGGGTACAAGCCACTTGATGAAAAGGGGAGAGGTGATTTATTCTTCCCCCAGAGAAGAATCACAAATAATGTTCTGGTCTGTTTTCAGGCCAGTGCAATTACCTGTCCTTTTCTTGCAAGTCAGAACTTTAGCCCTTTGTCTTTGGCATGCTGGGGCCCTGTTCTCAGTTGGGGATTTTGGCTGCTATTGTAGGACAAATTAGCTATTATCTGTGTCACAGTATCACTGAGGGTGTGTCTAGACAGCAAAGTTATAATAACTATGTGACCATCTACACAGCAATTCCAATATTTCAAAATAATTTCAAAATAACGGACGGCTTAGTCCAACTTCTGTAAACCTCATTCTACGAAGACTAGCACCGATTCCAAAATAGCTGTTTCGAAATAAGGCATGTGTAGACACTCCGCTTCTGCTATTTCTAAATAGCCCCTCACCAGGGCCATTCTAAGTTATTCCTCCTGGGGCTCTAAATGGAGATAGCGCATCTACATCAGACTAATTTTGAGGCTTCCCTGTAGTGTAGATGTGCTATTTCGAAATAAGCTATTTTGGAATAGCTTATTCAGAAATAACTGTGCAGTGTAGATGCAACTTTAGAGTCCCCGTGTCAGGGCTCAGAGATCTGTTCTGCTAGGTGCTGCATATCCATATAACAAAAAGATTGTCTCAGCCCCAAAGAGCTCTCACAGTAAATCATCATCATGATTAATAGCAGAGTGACTCCACTTCTGAAGCACAGAATCATCCTCAGTGTCTTTAACTAAAAATCCCTGAGTGCTGAAAAGACTACATCATGGCAGACAGAGTAGCTAACCTTCTGTGTAGGGCCCCACCTAATTCACTGTCCATTTTGGTCGATTTCATGGCCATAGCATTTTAAAACTTAGTCAGTTTCATGGTTTCAGACATTTACATCTGAAGTATCAAGGTGTTGTAACAGTGTGGGTCCTGATCCAAAAAAGAATTGGAGGGTGGGTCACACAGCTGCAGGGGGGGAAGGGCTTCACTTCCATATAGGGGAATAGGATGTACCATCCCTCTCCAGCCTGGCAGGTACTAGCAGTTTGGAGGCCCCAGTTGGGCTGTTCCCAGCAGCATGGGGGGAGATCAGATTTACTTCCAGGCAAGAAGCTCCATCCTGGGCTCTGAAGGCAGCACAGTTGAGGAGCTTTCTGGAGCTGGGGAAGTTACTGGAAAGTGGGTCTGATCTCTCCCCAAGAGAAGGGAAAGAGGAAGTCCTGTCCCTCCCCGCCCTGCCCGGACTAGAACTGGAATCCCATGAACAGTGCGAGATCCTAGCTGGTTCCCACCCCCATCCCCGATAGCCAGATTTCATGGGGGAGATCTGATTTCATGGTCCATGGTGCATTTTTCATGACCATGAACTTTGTAGGGCCCTACTTCTGTTAGTTTTATCATCCATGCAGCCATCAAATAAATCTGGATACAGCTGACTATTCATCGTATTATTGCAGAAGAATGGAGATTCTCTCCTTTATGCCCCAGCATTTATACATCCTTTATTTTTTCCTAAGTCTGTGTGAACTAATGTTATGCTAATCAGTGTAATGATTTCAAAAAGACACTTTCATAATCCTTTTAAATGCTTATCCATATTAATTGTGCTTAGACGAAGCACATTATTTATTACTGGAGTTGGAAGGCATGCTTACTGCTGTTCCTCACTTAATTCAAATTATTAAGGAGTTTGTTATATAAATTCAGCTCAAAGTTGTGATAAGCAAGGACAGTAATTACTGCATGTACACACACACACACATTTTCTTCTCTCCAAGTGAAAAGAAGATTTCAGTGATAACAAAGAAATGTAAATGTCTTTTACTGTCTGATACAAAACATTGATCATTATCCAAGAGAGAATGTAGCTCCAGAAAAGGTGTCAGTTGTAGTTCATTTAATGCTTTCTTCTTTTTCCTCAATAAGAATTGATCATTATCGTAACATCTCTTTGTATGTTTCAGTCGAATATATATTGTTATCTAAAGAAGGGCTCAAAGTGGCCAAAGGGCCTGATCCAAAATGGCATTGAAGTCGACTGGAGACTTTCTGTTGATTTTGGCTGCTTTGGAGTAAGCCCGTGATGTGGCCAGGGATCTGGCCTTGTGATTTCAGTGTGTTATTGGAAAGGGATGAAATGACTTCATTTCGGCCTTGCTAATCTCTAAGTCCTGCCACTAGCCCTTGCCCATGTGACTGGCTGTGTGAAAAATCAATGAAACTGCTGGTGTAACCCACTGTTCAGTATGCGTCACATAGAGCTGAAGGCCAGAAGGGTCCATTAGGTCAGCTAGTCTGATCTCCTATAAATCACAGGCCATAGAATTTCTTTCATTTACTCTCATATGGTGCCCAATAACGTGTGTGGCTGAAGCATATCTTGAAAATGCCCCTTTTCTGTAGGATATGAGTCCTCTCATACTCAGGGAAGGCTAATACCTTTGGTCAATCTGTACAGGCACATGGTTTCAGCTCCAGAGGTCTGCTTTCAATTTCCAGGGATGACTGAGGGGTCAGTCATTACATTTACATAAGTAAGAGCATTGAGGACCAGCTCTTAAGCTTTTTCAGGATTTAGACATAGAGGAGAGCTCCAGCAGAGATTTGTGCCAGTGATTATCTGTAGTCTGAAGAGCTATTTGGACTGTGTAAAACACCTATGGAAAATTTACATGTGTAGTAGAAAAGAGTCAGAGACATAAAGCCTGGTACAAGGGGCCTGTTGTAAGGCCTAAGCCCCTTTATGCCAACTGAGAGCAACATGAATTTTCCTTATGTTGTTCAAAGGCCACAAAAGAAATAAAAGGCTAATGGTGAGCAGACAGGGTGATCTGTGTTATATTCCACCATGCACCATAACCTGATTTTTATTTCTCCCTGTGTGGTCATTAATTACATAACCAAATCTGCTTTTCAATATTCCTACATCCAAACTTTTTTACAGATTCCTGCTCTTAAAAATTATTAATTATTACCCAGAACAAACATACATTTATATAATTATTGGTCCTGTTATAAAGTCTCATTGAAATTCATTGGACTGCATTTGGATGGTCTTAATATAACTAGTGATTAAGGAACGTGCCAATGAAATTGCATGACTGCAGAAACACAGTTCCATCATTCCAATTTAGTGGATGAAGAGGTTAATGGACTCATGTGCCAAGGGAGTGATTAGCTATTTCACATTACATTGCTGTATACATAATATTATAGTCGGCCCTGGTATGTGGAGAGACAGTAGGATGTATGGCGGGATCAGAGAAATAGCCAAAAATTGTTATGCAAGGCAAATAAAATTAGAGACGAGAGACTCATAATGCAGTCCATGTTTACCTCTCAGTCCAAGAATGAGCTCCATTAGGTTGTAGATGGAACAACCTAATCTATAGTGCAGCGTTTCAGAGGGGTAGCTGTATTAGTCTGTAACTTTAAAAACAATGAGTAGTCCTTTTGGGGGTGAAAGCTTTGTTTGGGGTAAGGGTTTTTGTTTTGATTTTAGATTTTATTAATTTCCCTTGTTTCCCCTCCCCCCCATATCTTATATTTTGCCTCTTATCAGCAATCATACTCTCCCATGCATCTTTTGGAAGCACAGTTTTCCTATTGGTACACATGGCAATTCTGCTTTGCGGTATATGGTGCTGGGATGGAGGGAATAATTTCCCGACCTTTGTGGTGCTCATCTCATGATCTGCAGCATGCAGTTTTTATTGCCCTTATTATTAGCTTGGGTAACTACAAGTATTATTTATATGGCCATAAAATTATTGTGCACAATCCCATGTAAATCACAATGGTTTTATCATGAAAGTCAAATGTGAATATATAATGTTTTTTTTCCTGGAACATTGTCATAGTAAATTTAATTTTTTTTTTAATTTACAGCAGAGCATCTTCATTTTGATATTTTTATTGCATCCACTAAAAGTTGGTTTGCAGCTGCTAACACTGGAGGGACATAAATTCGCTTTTTCCATGACGTGATGGCTAATCCCAGAATGTTTCAATATTGTGAATGCCATATTTAATTTTGATGCTTTGGGTGCTAATCCTGAAAACACTTATGGATGTTCTTAACACTGCTTCAAATACTGGCTAGAAATTGACTGCAATGGGACATCTCAGCACATTATCTAACTATTTGTGGAAACAGAACCTATTGATCCTTTATGTTTTCACACAGATTTAATACATAGGAGTCAGATTTTCTAATGAGCTCAGCATTTAGCCTTTAAGTATGAAATGGTCAGATTCTCAAATGTGGTCAGGCCTCAACATTTCCTATTGTTCTCAGTGGCATCAGTTCATTGGCCCATCCCTACTTTCACTTTCCTGAGTTGCGATATAAACATGTGTTTAAAAGCTTTGCAAAGTTCAGACCAATATGAGGTTCATAGAGCTAAACACTCATGAAAATCTGGCCATTAAAAGTTGAGCTGCACCAACTCAGCCTTAAAAATTATACTCACAGGTGGTAATAGCTCCATATGCAAACTCTGGGTATTCCATAACCCACCTCTGAACAAAAGCTGATGAGAACAGAGGTGTTTTGAAGTGTGTTCTGATGATCGACAAACCAATATGGCTCTTTTTACAGGGCTTTCAAAGTAAACCTCTCTTTCCACATGCTCATACATTTCTGAAACATTCATCTTTGGCATTGCCCACTTCTCAGATTTTGTCTCAAGCTATAAATAAATTTGTTCAGCAAATTTGAGGAAAATCCCCCTGTTGTTTTTGTGTTATGGAAAAAATGAAAGTTATGTGCTGTTAGAATTCTTTTTTGGATCACCAGTGATGCCAAAGGGGCTCAGAGGCTTCTAATTTTGGGGGTTCAGATTATCTCTCCATGGCAGGATGCAGAGAAGAGCCACCAATACAGGAAAATTCTACAGGGAAACATCTCTTTTGGTGAGAGCACCTTGCAAGCTACAGAACTAAAAGGCAATGACCAAAGTGCTTGAAGATCCAAGATCTGCTGGGAATAGACTCAACATTAGCGTAGAGCCAGGAGCTTTCTTCCTGGAATTGATGCTACTCTAGTAGCTGCCTCTGATTCTGGTGGAAAACCAATATGCATTACCAGAGAAAACTATAGTGAAAAATATAGCAAAAAAGACCAACATGGGCAGACAGTTAACAGTGTATCTGTTTTTGTAGATATACTGTAATATTTTTCTGGCTAAGTAACTCCTATTAAAATATCAAGAGGAGATGGGGGGGGGGGGGGGGGGGGGGAACAAATAACCTATTAATGTCTCACGAAGAAACAAATACAACAATCACAGTGCTAATTATCCGTACGATCACTGCAATTCTCTATGGGCTGATTTGGTTTGAGTGGAGTAGAAATAGATGAGTTCTCAAATTGCATTTGATTTGCTTCACTTCTCATAAATGTCACCAATCAATCAGAATAATGAAATATGTGTATTTGTGTATAAGTAAAAAAAAAAATAGAAAACTCTGAAATGGATGTTAAGGTTGCAAAGCCAAGTACTCAAAGTCGGGAAATGTCAAAGAGAAGTTTGGCTGTGCAACCTTATATCAGCCTGTAAAGGGGTCTGCCCTTCTTGTTAGCGCCCCTTGATGGCTGCGGGGAGCCTTATAGTCTCTCTGCCCGGTTGTCTGCAGGAGAGGAAGTGTCCAGTATGTAGCCTGGGACCAGGCTTCTTCTTACCCCTGGTTATGGCTGCTTGAGGTTTGGGGTGGCGGGGACCCAGGACCACCCACTCCTCTGAGTCCTGGCCCAGGGACCCAATAAGTAGCAGTTACCTGCCGAGTCTCAAGAGATTGGTTGCGGTCATGTTCCCTGGGCCACTTCCCTGGGAAGGTGCTCTGTCCAGCCCTTTCTTTTGGGCCTTGTGGTCAAGTCCTCCCCATCCAGGATTCTGCAAGGGTTGCCCTTGGCTTACTAGCTAGTCTTCAGCCAGTGGACCTGGTTCTGACCAGGTCTGATGTCCAGCTCCCACTCGGAGCGGTCCGTAGTGCTGCTCTTCTCCCAGTCAGTGCTTAGGTCTGCCTGGGTTGAGCTCCAGGAAGGAACTGCCAGGCCCTAGCTCAGCAGCTTCTTTTATACCGGTCTGCTGCGTCCTGATTGGCTGCCTCTTCAGCAGCCACTCTATCCTGCCTGGAGAACGTGTTTTCTTCTCCTTTCGCTGGGATGTTGTGTGGCAAGGCCTCTGGCCTCCTGTAGGGGGCATCAGGGCTTAGTGCACTCCATCACACAGCCCTTTTATGCATATGCATGATGACACAATTTTTAATAAATTGATACTATTTTTTTTTAAGGACGCCATTTGATTTCAGTGCACAGGGCAGACTTGATCTAGGAATGTATTATGGTTGTGTGGTGCAGGAGACTTGTGTGTAGAAATCCTGCATCATTTATTGGAAAATGTGTGTTGGATGAAGTAGGATGATGGTCTCATGGTTGGGGAAGTTAAATGCTGCTGTGAGGAACTGGATTCTCTTCTTGTCTTTGCCAAAGCATCTACGTCAACAGTGGGCAATAATGGACCTGTAGGCCAGATGCAGCTTGCCAGTTAGCTCTGGTGGACTGCTGCTGCCATATTTACTGGCACCGCCACAGGTATGGGCGCTTACAGCTCTTTTTGTCTGCGGATTGCTGTTCCCAGCCAATGGGAGCTCTGGGAAATTGCATCCCAGTCTGTGACGCTTCCTGCAGCTCCCATTGGCTGGGAATGGCGAGCCTCGGCCAATGGGTGCTGCAAGTACCCATACCTGAGGAGGTGCAGGTAAATAAAATGTCAGCGGCCTGCAAGGAGCTAATCCTGGGGAACCGCATCTGGCTTATAGCCCATCCCTACTCTACATCTTGCTGGAAAAGTCACTTGAACCAAAAGGTTCAGTTGGCCACTAATTGTGAGTTCGTCATTTTCTGGATGCCCAGCTTGAGACCCTGGGTCTAAATTTGCATGTCCTGAACACTCACAATGGCAGTTGAAGTTGACTGGAGCGATGCTTTGAACATATAGGATGCTATTAAAAATGCTAAGTATGTAAATGCTGGAAAAATAAAGGCCTTGGGGTTTCAAGCTGAGCATCCAAAATGAGTGTACACTTTTCACAATTTTTGGTGTAAGCCCTGTGCCTCAGTTTCCCCATCTTTCCTACAGGGGGAATAATGTCAAATTTTCAGGATGTTGTGAAGATAAATTAGCATTTGCAAAGCACCGAGTATAATGCGGTCACCCTAAGACCAAGGAGGGAATGAATAATTTGTGTTCAGTGCAGGGTCTTGGTGGTAGGCAATCCCTATGAAACTGAGTCTGAGTTAGGATAAAAGGAAATGCCGACCCTTCGCTCATTCACTCAATGGATGTGAAAACAATGATGTGAACTTTACTTCTAGCCTGCCTCTCCCCACTGGTGTCTTGTCCGGTAAATGAATTGGGAGGTGTGGAGCTAAGGTTCCACATACTCTCTGCCCCTCTCTGACCACTAGCCAGGATGTGGGGCACTGCTCCCCACCAGACCCAAGGTCTGGGTAAGCTGCTGTGATAGGAGGTAATTCTCCGAGGAGGGAAAACATCCTTATTGTGACTCTGAAAAGACATTGTCTGATATTATCTGTATAACTCATCTATAATCTGATAACTATTTAAGGAGAACATACACAATGGCCCTTCCTCTTTTTGAGGGTGTATGACCAATGCAATTCAGCTTCCTGATTCAGGCTGAGTAAAATCCTGGTCTCATCTGGGAAAGATGAATGATCCAGTGACTTTCCATTCACGCTTGCCATGTTATTAACCCCATGTGCACCTCTGTTGCTTTTGAGCTGCATATTGAGCACTTCCAGCACTGCAGCATTCATTCGCACAGCACTGCTTATTCATAAAATGCATCTACACCATCTCCCCTGGAGAAAATATCCTGTATGTTTATTTGGCTGGAAGAGATACGGATGCATCCATGTTCCAGTGAACACACCGATACTGAGGAGCGTCACACAGACCTTGACGCTGAATTGCTAACAAGCCAACTTCACTTCTGTTTAAATTGCCGCTTAACTGAACTTCACACAGAAAAGAATCATCAAGAGAATTAGTTCTGAAAATTCCACTAATATGTTGCAAGCTAAATTATCCTTTCAACCTCCATTGCCTTTGATTTTGTGTCATCATTTGTATTTGTACTAAGCAGGTTCAGAACATTCCCATTTTGATCTGTTTGCATTTTACATGTACTTTCACAAATGGGAAGGATTGGACAACAGGGTTTAAAGATGTGGTGAATCACCACCATGAAAGGCAGAAGAGATTATTGTTTAGAATTCCAAAACACAAATGTTGGCTAATATTATATTCTATTAAATAACTTTATTAAAATGCTTTGAGTTCTAAAAAAAAGTGACAAATACCCAAAAGCCAGGAAATATTACCTTAACCATCTCAGTATAAATGTACGAAATTCTTTAAGGACTACTTATATTGCTCTTGAAATTAATGATTTACATCCATCAGTGTAATACTTTCTCTGGCCAAGTCACTGGCTATGGGGAAAAATACTGTGAGAAATACACATGTCATTGAAGTTGGTTGCAAGACTCCCAGGTCTTGATTTTCAAAATTGTGTGCTGCTTCCTGTCTGCAAAAATAAATGCTCCCTTACATTCTGGTACAGTGAGATTCAAAACTGAGTATTTGTGGACAGAAAGGGACATGCATCTAACTGGTGATTTCCATGTACATTTATACCCAATTTACATATGGATTTCAACAATCACATCTACCATGAGTGCAGATTAGACACTTCTGAAAATCAGACCCTTGTCAACTTTACTGGGAGCAAGAGCAGGCCTTTACTGAAATGTCTGCAACTGGATTTTGTAGGATGAATATTAATGTTGTGAGGAATGTACTATAGATCACAGCTTTGTTATTTTTACTCTTTAAATGAGCTAAATCAAGAAATAACTCTTTCCTTGTATAGCATTTGAAATAGTTTGCTACCACTGCCTTAAACAGAGACCTGAAGAGTGGAGATGCTTTGTAAAAAGGCAGGCCAGTCCTCACCTGAAGCAAATCACAGAAACTCTAAGCCAGGAACTTATCTCTGCAACCAACCTCATTGCTAACTCTGTCTACATATTTATACAAGTGACATCATCATATCAACCACCCCATTAGGGGCTCATCCCCCTGCATATCTACTAATATGTTATATGCCATCATGTGCCAGCAATGCCCCTTTGCCATGTATACTGGACAATCTCAGTGCCAAAGGACAAATGGACACAAATCAGACATCAAAAAAGGTAACGTACAAAAACCAGTAGGAGAACACTTTAACCTCCCTGGACACTCATGGGCAGGGCTCGACAAATAATACAATCTACTCGCCCGTGGCGATTAGATTGTAACCTGGAAGAGCCGGGTTCAGGCGATCTGCGCATGCGCAGATTGCTGGACAGCGTGGCTGGCGAGTGGGGCTCGCCGCGGTTCGGCGAGCCCTGCTCATGGGTACAACTACACTGCATGCATATTTTGAAATAAGCTATTCAGGAAGAAATACTCCAAAATAGCGGCAGCTTTGATCTTCCTCTGTAGTGTAGACATACCCATAGTCTTTAAGGTGCCAAAGAACTCCTCAATGTTTTATATGTTATACTGTATGAAATTCAATAAAGAGAAATCCAAAAGAATTGTTTTCAATTGAGCCAGACTTCTTTCAGGATTTTCTTTCATGGAGAATTTTGAAACATGCAGATTTTGTTACAAAGTGGAATAAAAACAAATTTTGAATCTTCCATGCAATGAGATTTCTAGTCTCCATTTGTCCCTAAAAGGAGGAGAATGGGTGAATTCTCCATAGGCCATTTCTCTATCCTTTGCCTCACCATGAGCTCCAGACAAGGCTGCAAACTGCACTGCACCATAGAATGGGCCACAGTAGCAATTATGCAACTTGTGCATGCCTAAGAACTCAAGAGTGTTGTGGCAGAATTCCTCCCTCTGGGTGCCTCCACACTGAGCTCCAAATTATTATAAATACATTCATAAAAACCAGTCACCTGGCAAATGATTTTTTTAGCTGAGGCTATTTCACAGAAAGAGGATTTCTTGGTCTTTTCTCACTGCAATGACATAAACTCCTGCCAGCTCTTCATGGTGCAGTTGATTGGGATTCAGATTTCATTCTTTGCCAGTGGAATT
Source organism: Rafetus swinhoei (assembly GCA_019425775.1). Taxonomy (NCBI): domain Eukaryota; kingdom Metazoa; phylum Chordata; order Testudines; family Trionychidae; genus Rafetus; species Rafetus swinhoei. The sequence goes on along the minus strand of CM033437.1, from coordinate 23,808,034 downwards.
CTGGTGTCTTCCCCCTATTCTTTTATCTGCCCTGGGCTATCAGTGAACCATAGAGCAGGAGAAGGAAGGGGCTGAGATTACTTAGGGACCAACCCCGATGCTAATTTCACACCACACATGAAGGGATACATTTCTTCCAGATCTCTGGGAATCAGCTTGCAACCTTGAGGACTCAATCCCCCTTATTTTCACAAATGTACAGTATCTGTACTTTTCATTTATGGCCATACATGTATTTAGTCCAATTTAAATTCTCATTCATTATTTGACTCTTTGATCTGCTTCAGCGACAGTTTCCATAGGGCGACTGAACACATTCTAGGTCAAGAAATAGTTCACGTTATTTATTTTAAATGTTGCTATCAGTTAAATTGACACACTCCTTAGTCCTCATTGTAAGGTTCAATGTAAAATGTGAGGGGGTGATCAGTTTTCACACTATTCTTTGATCTCTAAATACCTTGAACAAATCCTCTGTAGTTCTTCTTCCTTTCATGTTTGTCAATCCCAGTAAAGCTTTAATGATCTTCCCTGGCCTTTTTTATGAAATTGAAAAGAACCCCAGATCTTTAATAAAATGGACAGTACACCAATTGATGACGCATTATTGTTTGTGCCAATTTTGTACTGTGTGCATTATTTTGTAATCAATCAGTGTTTCCCTTTTGTTTCTTTAACTGCTATTTCACTTAAAAATAAAATGTTAAATATGCTGCTGTCATGGAAACACACTAAATTTAGTCCAAGTTTGCTACCGTTTTTTTTAGGATTTTGAAATATGTGCCTTTTATTGCTGTGTGTTCTCCCTTTGTGGAATATTCTTTTACTCTACTAATAATTCATAGATGTATAATATGTCTGTCCTGATACAGGGTTTTGCGCACACAATAAAAAGAGTGCTTCAAAATTTCAGGCTCAGCTCTCATTGATATCGATGGCATTTTGGTGTGAGCATAGCCTAAAGCCTTGGAGTCAATTGAAAGAGTCCCATTGAGGGAGTTGGACTGGATCCTAAGTAAGAATTGCAGCATGGAGCCTTAAAAGCATAATGAAGAATTCATCTAGGATCTAATTGCAATGTCAACTATTCAGACTTCAACTTTTCATTTCAGATTTGTTTTTCATATCCTAAGGGTTGAGTAATTGTTTCAGGAAACTCTTGCTGCATCGACTGCCAATAATCTGTCTCAGATGATAACCTATGAAAGAGCCACAGACAAAGTCTCCTTGGCCATAACACCAAACGAAGCATGAAGAGTTAAGGACCAAATTCTACCTTCAGTTGTAAGCCTGTGGCGCTGGTGCTGGATGGATAGTCCAGTGATTGAGGAGTTGCTGGTCTTGATCTGAGATGTTGGATGTCTCAGTTCAGATCCCTGCTTCAAACTTCCCATCTGCCTTAAACTTCCTGTGTGATTTCAGGCACATCTATTCATCTCTCCTTTCTCAGGTACTTCCTGTCTCCAGAATAGGTGTAACATTACTTGACCACATTACAGAGGTATTATTAGTATAAACAAACTGAAGATTATAAGAGGCATTGATGCATTGAATGGCATCCAAATAGAAGAGTGATGAGCACACTGATAAATACAATTCAAACTCCCTTCACAAGGATATGAGTGGATGCGAATATAGCCATTAGATTCCACTTAATCTTTTAGCGACTTTTCCTCTTGTAAACTTTGAGAAAAGGCCTTTTAAATGGAGAGAGAGCTAGATCAGGTTGTGAATTCTAGGATGTAAATTAATCGGGAAGCAAGTGATTAAGCATTGTGTTACGCATGCATTCGGCTAAGTGTGAAAGAAAATAGAGAAATGCTGTAATTCAGACAGTAGCAAACTTCCAAAATTAGGCTGGAAGAAAAGAGCATAAGAACGGCCATGCTGGGTCAGACCAAAAGTCCATTTAGCCCAGTATCCTGTTTGCTGACAGTGGCCAATACCAGATGCCCCAGAAGGAGGGAACACAACAGGTAATCCCCACGTGATCCCTCCATTGTCACCCACCTCCAGAGAAACAGAGGCTAGGGACACTATTCCTATCCATCCTGGCCAATAGCCATTGATGGATCTAACCTCCATGAATCTGTCTAGCTCTTTTTTGAACCCTGTTAAAGTTCTAGTCTTCACCATATCCTCTGGCAAGGAGTTCCACAGGTTAACTGTGCACTGAGTGAAGAAAAACTTCCTTTTGTTTGTTTTAAACCTGCTGCCTATTAATTTCATGTGGTGACCCCTAGTTCTTATATTGTGGGAATAAGTAAATAACTTTTCCTTATTCACTTTTTCCACACCAGTCATGATTTTATAGACCTCTATCACATCCCCCCTCAGTCTCCTCTTTTCTAAGCTGAAAAGTCCAAGTCTTTTTAATCTCTCTCCATATGGGACCTGTTTCAAACCCCGAATCATTTTTGTTGCCCTTTTCTGAATCTTTTGCAATGCCAATATCTCTTTTTTGAGATGAGCCGAACACATCTGTACGCAATATTCAAGATGTGGGTATACCATGGTTTTATATAGAGGCAATATGATATTTTCTTATTCTCTATCCCTTTTTTAATGACTCCTAACATTCTATTTGCTTTTTTTGACTGCCGCTACACACTGAGTGGATGTTTTCAGAGAATTATCCACAATGACTTCAAGATCTCTCTCTTGAGTAATTGTAGCCAAATTAGTCCCCATCATATTGTTTATATATAGTTATGATTATTTTTCCAATATGCATTACTTTACATTTATCCACATTAAATTTCATTTGCCATTTTGTTGCCCAATCACATAGTTTGGTGAGATCTTTTTTGAGCTTTTAACAGTCTGCTTTGGTCTTAACTATCTTGAGCAGTTTGGTATCATCTGAAAATGTTGCCACCTCACTGTTTACCCCTTTCTCTAGATCATTTATAAATAAATTGAATAGGAATGGTCCCAGGACAGACCCTTTGGGGACCCCACTAGTTACCTCTCTCCACTCGGAAAACTGACCATTTATTCCTACCCTTTGTTTCCTGTCTTTTAACCAGTTCTTAATCAACGAAAGGACCTTCCCCTCTTATCCCATGACAACTTACTTTACTTAAGAGCCTTTGGTGAGGGACCTTCTTAAAGGCTTTTTGGAAATCTAAGTATACCATATCCATTGGACCCCCCCTTGTTTGTTGACCCCCTCAAAGTTTGTTGACCCCCTCAAAGAACTCTAGCAGATTGGTAAGGCATAATTTCCCTTTACAGAGACTATGCTGACTTTCCCCCAACAAATTATATTCATCCATGTGTCTGACAATTTTATTATTTACTATAATTTCAACTAATTTGCCCGGGTACTGATGTTAGTCTGTAATTTCCAGGATCACCTCTAGAGCCTCTGTGTTCAGGATATTACTGAAACATGTGCTTAAGTGATTTCCTGATTTAGCACCTCAGTATTTGTTCCTATATGTGCTGGACATGCTGGTTCAATTTGACATCAAGAGGATCTGTGTGTTACTGTCTTGCCAGGTCAAATCCTAGATGGTTAATCAAACTTCTGCTCACTGTTGTGCACATTGATAGACTTATTTTATTTATCACCACATTTTAATGTAATATTGCCAGAGGGGAGGGACAATAGTCCAGAAGGACCATCATCACCTCATACTTATTGTAGGCCACAAGCTGAAATAAGTCCACACCCTCTGGCTGAGTTAGTGTAGTTGTCAAATATTGATTTTTCAAGGACTTCAAATATCAAAAAATTCCACCATTCTAAACTGCCTGATTCTCAGGACCACGGCCAGGTATATAGGACGTCCCCGTTACTTCCATGGAAATGAGTCCAGATGGAATTTGCAGGCTCTTTCTCTGAGAAGCGTGTTTCTGTGTGTGTGAATTGGATGTTAAAGGGTCATTTCCTGTAGGTTTGAACTTTTGCTTAGAATTTAATGTTCAAATAAATAAAAAAAATTCCAATGACCACTGTGAGGTTTGGGTTTTTTTGGTCTGGTTTGTGTTGAAACCATGCAAAGCTAACACATTGCCACTGTTGCACGTGAAGCCTCAGTAGAGAGATTGGTGTTCTTATTACCACTGTTTGTTTCGTGATAGTATCTTGACTGGAACCTCATTGCAGCAGGCACTGTACAAACATGGAGTAAGAGAGTCCCTGCCCTGGAGAGCTTAAAAGCTACATAGACCAAAGAGTTGTATGCTTCAGAGCAGAGACTGAACGCATTGCACCACTGGGGCTATTGGCATCCTCCCTCCACCACACCTTGTGTTCCTGTCCCTTCCTATTTCAAGAACTTCTTGGAACTTCTTCCCCCCCACTTCTTCATGCCAGGAACTCTGTGTTCCCATTCCCTTCCTCCATTTTCTGCCCTGCACATGTTAGGTTTTTATTTTCCCCATATTTCCCATCTACATTCATTCCTTTTTTACTCCCAAATCCCATCTTTCTCCTCCCCATCTCCATTCACCCCACCCCAGGTTCCTGCTTCTACACCTCCTATCTACTCCCTCCCTCACCCTTATGGATCATTATTTCCATCATTCCCCAACCTCCATTCCCAATCCCTGCTCTTTCTCGGAATTTCTTCCCTCCCCTCCATAGATGTGTCTGCTACTTTTCTCCCATTTTTGCCCACTTCTCCACAGACCCTCCCTATAATTCTTGTTTCCGTTACTCCGGGCGATAGATAATGTCACCACACATCAAATTAAACTGCTACTCATGATCTATGTAAGTAGCAGCTGGAAGCAGCAGAGAGATTCTTCAGCCTGAAACACTAGGCAGCCTGAGGCCCCAGATTTTCTTGTGAATCATGCTTTTCTGGCATTCCAATTTGCACCCAAACGAATAGGGTTGTATCCACGAACAAATAGAACATTTCCTGAAACGTGATTATTCATTGGTTGCCGCCTTCCAAATTTATTGCATTAAAGATAGATGCCATTGAACTGTGTGTTAGATTTGTATTGTTTGGCCAGTAAGACAGACAAAATAAAGGAATTGTTAGCCCCATTTTACAGATAGGAGGGGGCAGAGAGATTAAATAAAGGCCCTTTTATCACAAGGGGATTTAGGGATCAAGTAAACAATGGAATTGAACTCTTCTTTGTTCTTGGCTGATTATTTAACTACAACACCAACTTTCCTCTCTAAGGTTTGCCTGCAACTCAGACAAGTTGGGCTGAATTTTGGGTTTGTAGTCCAAATCCAAGCTGTGATTTTTTTCTGTGTTCTCTTTTAATTTTGCACACATTAAAATTTCACACAGATCGAATCCAAAAGCACATTTTATGGTACAATTAACTGCATAATAAAATAAATCTGAAACAGTTTCAGTGCCAAACATTTACCTGGGTTTTGATAAAAGTACTGCTGTTGCCCTCATATAACAGTATTTTTTTTTTCAAAAATATAATTCAAAGGAGACTGTTGATTAGATACAGCTTAACAATGTCCAGGTGTTGTCTACTTGGAACTCAAAAGCCATTTTGTCATCTTCTAACTACAGTGGATTTACTATCTATCTATTATTCAATATTTCAGTTGCTGAGACTCAGCGGGAAAGGATTTTTTTTTCTTTTCACAGACATACAACAAGCTGCCCATTGTCATTCGATAAGACCATTGACAGAGTGGCTGAAACATTTATTTTCTGGCTGTGGAAAATTTAGATTTTTCTGTGAAAACTTGAAAACCAAAGAACTTCAGCCAAGTTTTAGCCAAATGAAATATTTTGGTTTGGAAATGCTGCTGGGGTATTTCAGGGGAATTGTAGTTCAAGAGCCTTGTGTTTCCATTCCACAGCATATGCCAGGCTCTCTGAACAGACTACATTTTCCATGATGCATCACAGTCTCTTCTCTTGAGGAGAGGAAATGGTGCTTGATGGTAGGCATAGTCTGACAGGGATCCTGACCCACTGAGAGGATATTAACAACTGGACTACAACTCCCATGAGAATGGAAGCAGCATATCCATATTGCCTTATTTTGGTTTGGGGCATTCAGTTTTCTATAAAAAATCAAACTTTTCTGTGGAAAGCAGATACTTTCCACAAAAATTCATCGAGTCAAAGCCCTAGTTTTCCATTGAAAAGTTTCCATCGCAACAGTTTTTCAATCAGCCCAAATATTGACCTAGTTGTTCATAATGGAAATTATTTGACTTACATTTTAATTATTGCTTAAATTATTATTTAACTTTGATCATCAGTGAGATGGTGTATTTAAGGGTGGCGTTCACATGGAGAATCACACTGTATTTCCCACTTTTTTTTATATATATTTGAGGAAAATATCCTTAATAATTTGTACTGTTCTGGGAGAAAATGAAGTCAGACGGAAATAATCTGTTGCCATTGATTGTTCTGATTCAAAAAGCCTTCACTTTTCTTTGTGTCTAATCTGATAGAGGCAAGAATAAAACAGAGGGGACAACATTCTGAAGTCTTTGTTCAGTTTCTCTCTAGGCCCATTGACAAGGGGGAAGCACAGGGGACAATTGCCCTGGGTTCGGCCATTCAAAGAGGCCTGGAGCTCCCAACTGCTGCTACTTCAACAGCACCAGCTGCTGGAGATCCGGAACCCTTTGAACCACCAAGGGAGCGCAAGAGTGACGCTCTGCACAGTTTTGAGGGGGGGAGCAGTGCCATGGTCTGGGCAGTGCTAAGAGCTGACTGCCCTTGGCCCTGCCCCTTTTGGGGGTGTGGAGCCAACCTCCACTTGCCTTGGGGCCTGCAGGGGTTGTTGGCCCACTGATTATAAAACTCATGAGAGTCAATAATATATTTCCCTGAGTAAGGTCTAAGTAAAAACTCCAGGATTTTCCTCAGTAACAATAATATGCATCAACTAGTGCCTTCAATCTGAGTAAACTTTGGAAACCTTATGTAAGCTCCACACTACAATAGGGCTAAATACCTATCTTTTCACTTTTTATTTTATCAGTACACGTTGAACCTCTCTAGTCTGGCACCCGTGGGACCTGACCAGTGCTGAGCTTGCAGAACCTCGGGACGTCAATGTGTCTAGCAGAATTACCAACACTTCCCTGCTTAGTGGGCTCTTAGACATTTAGGAGTAAATTAGAGTCAGATAACAGCACAGGACACTGGGAGTCCGAAATGGTGTCTGTAAACAAACTTTATGGGACCACAGAAACTTGGCCACACCTGTGATAGGTGGACATCTGGTTAACTAAAATTGTCAGACCACCAATGTTGCTGGACCAGATTGTTCTGGATTATAGAGTTTCAACTTGTATAAGAACTATCTCTATGTGTATGTCTACACTAGCCCCCTAGTTCGAACTAGGTAGGCTAATGAGGGCGACCGAAATTGCAAATGAAGCACGGGATTTAAATATCCCGCGCTTCATTAGCATGTTCGGCGTCGCCAATTTTGAAATTGACTAGCCGGAAGAGAACTGCCTGCGTCTGCGGCAGAGAAAGCGATTCCGAAATAAACCCCTTAATTCGAATTACCAGTTAAACCTCATGGAATGGAATGGAATGAGGTTTAACTGATAATTTGAAGTAAGGGGTTTATTTCGGAATCACTCTTCTCTGCGCGTAGACGCGCAGTTCTTCCGGCTATCAATTTCTAAAATGGCGACGCCGAACATGTTAATGAAGCGCGGGATATTTAAATCCCGCGCTTCATTTGCAATTTCGGTCGCCCTCATTAGTCTACCTAGTTCGAACTAGGGGCCTAGTGTAGACATACCCTATGAGTATTAACAAATCTTATTCATATCCTGTATTTGTTACTTTTTAAAATACCCATTTTATTTTGCCATCTTCTTCTCATTATCTGTGTCTTTTCCGTTCAGATTCTGAAAATGAAAAATCAGCTGAATCCCTGTGCGTTTTCTCTAAGCCCCTAAGAATTTTACGGATAGTAAAACTGGGCATGAAAACACTGATTGCATTTGGGGTGAAATGAATAACAATTGAGCTCTTTGAGGAAAAGACAATTTATGAAATCAAGATCTTTTATTAGCCACTCAAGTATGAACTTGGGTGCAAAAGTTGGGCACCTAAGTTTGAAAAATATGGTCTAAACTATGAATTTAATATCAAGTGCCAGGAATGGAACTGCAGATTCATTGGTCCCAGTCCAATTTCTAACCCATTAGATCAGCCTGGTAGATCATAACTATCTGCAGCTTTGTGAGACTCTCAAACCTACATTCAGTTAGTGAGCCTTGAAACGTTCACTTTATTTCTTCTTCCTCTACATTTTCTGTTGGGAAAGCAATTAAACAATATGACTCTACATTAAGATTGGCTTTTTCACAGATTAAATCTTGTGGTGAGTGAAAACTTTATTGAGAGTCAATAGCAGTGCCTGCCCAGTTACTCCTAAATTCAATAAGTCCTGCTTTGTCAATATCTTCCTCTCCTACTCCTCACTCTGGATAATTACATGTGCTCCCTTAGGAATTCCCCAGTCGACATTTCTCTTCTTGTGTATTTTTGTGTTTGGTGCTCAGAATATCTGAGTTGCAGTTTTATGCATTTTAGAGCTGGCTTTGAAAGCAGAGCCTAAGGGATGTGGTAATATTGAGCAGCAAACATAAAAAGAAGTGTAGTAGTAGCTAGCTCTGTATCCTTACCATTTTTATTTGGATTCTCAGAGGAGTTCTCTCTCTCAGTATATTCCTGCTTGGAAGTTGTCATTTAGGGTCTACTTGAAGATGGATGTGTGCTTGTAGCTCCAATGTGAGTAACTACTTTTGATGGAAATTTATAGCACAAAAATCATGATAATACATCTTGAGTATGAAGCTTTTATTCCCAGTGAACATAATAAACTGGGTTTCAGAAGCCTGTGTCTTGTTATGATTCACAATAACTGTTTCTTGAATCGTAACTAGCTCTCCTATTGAGCACAATGCAGTATATGGCCTGCAACAAATAAATTCTGGAGTTGATCAGTTTAGCATAGCGGCTTATTGGCTCATCCCAGGGAAGAATATTTAGCTCATGGGGTTGCTTACCTCATGTTTCATTAGGATCTCAGTGGTATGACCTGTTATGTGCAGGATACACATAATAAATCCAGTTCCCTAACAGGTTCAGACCTATAGCGGCTGACAATCAGGCAGCAGACAGAGTTACTACCATCAGAATGTTATCATCTTTCTTATCCTAAATTTGAAAGGGAACCTCCCGAGCAACTAATAATTGTATTCTAAGGACATGCAATGCACAAGTTATCTTTGGGGATATATCTACAACCAGAGGGTCTAATATGTAGAGATTAATATAGACATCTTGGGGAAAGCCACAGCTTTTTCTCCAAATTAACTGATGGGAATATCTGCAGCCCTCCAAAATGTAGGAACAGTTTGGTATCAGGAAGGGGAGCAAAGCTACAGAGAGCACAAGGAGAATCAGTAGAGGAAGCCTGTTGGAATAGCTTTTCCTTTGATGCACAAGCCTCAGAGGTGTTGTAGTTTGGCCAAATAGAATCTCTGCCCGTTGGGCATTTGTGTGGGCTACTTACATCCATCTCCCACTTAAAGGGGAGGGCAGTGCTTAGAAACAGAGAGACCACAATCACAGGGAAAGAAGAGGCTGTTAGAAGTGTTGGGTTGGCAGTGGAAATCAATATCTGGACAGGCCTAAAGGTCAGTGAAGGTTGGGCTTGGAGAACATTTTCATACTGTGCAGTGCTGTATATATGAAATGTAAGTTAAGTGTTCTGTTAGCATCAGGGGCGCTGGCAGCTTCCTCAGGTCCCTGGGCAAGGTGAGTGTGTGCGGGGAGAGGGAGAAGGGGGAAGCTCCTGCTCCTAGAATGGATAGGGGGCTTGGGCAGAAAGTGTAGGGATGGGAACAGCCTGCCCTGAGTGCCACCCAGAGTGCACCATGCTGGCCCCAGGCAGCCTTCAGCATTTCCCAGAGTGCAGCATGGTGCCCCCAACCCTTTGCGTTGTCTAGAGCATGCCATGCGGCATTCTGGCAGCCTTTTAAAGGGCCTAGGGCTCTCCCACATTGGTAACAGTGGCAGTCAGGAGCTCTGGGCCCCTTTGAATTGCTGGGCCTTAGGGCAATTGCCCCCTTGCCACTCCCTCCCCGCGTTTGCAAGCCTAGTTAGCATTAGACTCCAGAGTTTCCATTTCTGATCTAAGATGATTTACCTGGAAATGCTGTCTCATGTTTTCAATATCTGCCTTTCTGACCAAAGCTACTACGTCTCTATAGCATCCATCACAATAGAAACTTAAGCACAGTTATAATTTTGAATAGTTATTATTAGACAGAAACTTCAGTCTGTCGTATGCTAATTTTATATTTAAGCATTTGCTGATTATGTGATTATGTATAAATGGCTTTTTCATGGAGGAGTTACGCATGGCTCATTCAGGAGATGTGTGCTATTGCGTGAAGCTGAAACTTTAAATACAGGACTGAAAGAATAGGACTTCACAGTATTATAGGCAATGAAAGTCTGAAGTTGTCCCATCCATGGGTTTGTGGCTCAAGAAGAGGGGAACTGCGTGCACGTTTTCGAAGAAAGCATATGACACTGAACTGGGGATGGGTGAGAAGCACCTCCTGTGCATTAATATTATTTTTAGTTAGTATGTATGAGGTTCTTCTAGCCTGAAACTGTCAAATATGGCAGTTAATTTTCTGTCAAGACATGGTGTTTGTTCTGTGAAAAGTATTGTAAAACAGAAATTATAATTAATAAATAGTTTATGCCACTCTAGGGTGTATGGGTGGTGTGTGTGTTTAAATATGTATATAAAATCATTCTGGATTTAAAAAAACAACTAAATTGATATTATGGGAGGAGGAAGGAAAATGGTTTGGAATATATGCATATATAATGTTTTACGCATTTTTCAGTAGTTTATATACGTCTTTTTGACCTTGCTGGAAATTTAAGGTGAAAGCCTAATAGAATAAATAATAATCTGTCTCTAAATGACTGATGCATCTAATTCAAAACCAGCCAATATCATCTTGACAACAAGTGTTCCTAACCATACAGGTATATAATTATGTAGCTATGACTTCAATATAGAGGTTAATTTGAGAATGGTTACGTGCAGTGGTTCTTTATAATATATCTTGTCTTCATGTAGAAATGTTACCTTTTGTGCCAATAGCAATGTTCATTCATCTCCAGGTTTCATCCAGCGTGACTAGAAGAGGCTCCTTAAAAATAGAGTAATGGCAAGGTTACCAATGAGTTATAGTTTGTCATTTCCAGTGGGAGGTAATAGATAGTGCTGGAATGTAATATGCATAAGTGTGTTAGGTATCCAGAATGACCCTCTGGTGAACAAATTCTAGTCTCTGTAAATTTGCAATATATATCATCCTCACTGGGAACTTTGCATGGAGATTTGAGAGAATACAGTGAGCCTGAAAGAAAGGGGAAAAAATACATGCTCCAACCTAGTGTCTGGTTCTGCTACCCTTAATTCTGCAGTGTCTTTGAAACAAATCCATCTCTCACCACCCATACTGAAAATGTCCTCCTCTTGGGTTGGGATGTCTCTGTAGGTGCCTTAGCAATGTGACTATGGTGGAACCAGGCTTCTGGGAGCTGGGATGAACTGAAGGCACTTGAGTTGATGGATGACTTTGTGAGACTCTGGCAAAATTCCCCAAGGTATATGCAAAGTGCCAAGATGTACAGGTTCCCAGGACAGTGAACCCTCGCTTAGCAGGGGGTGAAAAAACTGTGCACGACCTTCCCAACAAATGGAATGACTTGTGAAAATCATAGCAAGTTTCCAATATTGCCTCCCACGGAACTTACTATGTGCTATGAGGATCTCTTCCCTCTCGCCCCACAGATAAATAGACCAGTGTATTTCTCCTCTTTTCAACTGCCTATAGGGGTGTGCGTGCATGCGTGCGTGTGTGTGTGTGTGTGAGAGAGAGAGATATCACCTTAGCTTACTTCACAGAGTGTTTCAGCATTTTACCATCAAACTTTTTTTTTAAAGTTTGTATCCACTTGGGGTGGCAGGTGAAGGGAGAAGACAGCTGAATAATTTAGTAAGGCAATAATGCTTGGGTTAGATTTTAATCATTATTATTGAAGGAGAGATCAATAAATCACTCTGCTTTTATCTAGGATTTTGTTCTTTCCCTTAGGGAGCCTGTCCTTCACTCAAAAACTATTGTGTGACATGTTTTATGTGTTAAAATGGAGACATAATAAGAAATGACTTTTACTGCAATCTTCCTATGAAATAATTCTGAAACAGATCAATAGTACAATGAATAAAAAGTAAAGATCTATAAGGATGATTGATGCAAGCTTGTTCCTTTATGTTCTTGTCCATAACTAGGGCTGGGAGAAACAGTCAGTACAAAGGAGACCATTGCCACCTTTCCTTCCCAAAAAGCCCTTTGCCTCTGTCTAAAGCAAAACCAGCTGCCCATTTTTTAACTCTGATTTGTCAGAAGGACATTTTTAAATGCCCAAGTCATTTGACCAGGACTTGGGTGATCTGAGTTCAGTTCCACTCTTCGCTACAGACTTTCAGTGGAACTGTAAGTAACCACTTAGGCATATATTATAAACAGAACAATCCCAATGGAGTCAGTGGGGCTATTTGTGGTGTTATTCTGTGGCAGGAGAATAGTAACAGGAGAATTATGCCTCAGTTCTCCATCTGTAAACTGTGGAGGAAATAACACTTAATTTTTCCTCACTGTTATATCTGTGGGATCTATTTAAATCATAAGCTCTTCAGGATGGGGCCCTATAATGTGCTTCCATTCATGTGTAGGCCAATGATCTCAGTTTGGACTCATGATGGCACCCATTATTATGGTATCAGAGTGCCACCTGGATTAATGATATTGGCATTGTGAGACTCCTGGTAAAGTTGAGTCTGCAACTCTTTACCCTCCTTAAAGGTTATTCAGTATTTAGATATTGTTTTCACTTCTGGTTCCCAAATTCTAAGAGAAGGTCTGCTCCCATGGTAAAGCTCAAAATACCATTTAAAAAAAATGTAGCTTACTGAGATGCATAGGCCAAGGTTGCAGAGTCTAGAGGTTTGGGGGAAAAAGAGATGAATGCATCATAAAACTTTGGAGTACTAGGCGGAATCCTAGAATTGTTCTTGAGTGGTGGATTTTTCTAAAATAATGTTATGTCTCTCTGTGTAGAGGAGCCCTGTCACCCTTGGGTGATAAGGTTTTCATTGTATTAATAAATGGCATGTTAAGATCCATTAAGAGGCAGTGAAACCTTAGAACTGCCTTAAGTCGGATATGCTTGCTGATTCACTACAGTCATAGTTCTTTCACAATTATCCATATGTGCAGAAATGTTTAGAATGTGCCGATCATTCCCATGCTAATTATAAGCTTGTGGCAAAGCTCATTTTTCATTACTGGGATCATGCCACGTTTATTGGGTTTGATGAGTTGTTTGTTATGGATTGATGCACTGCAGTTTTGCTGAAAGTTTCACATTTGAATTACAAATGGACATGGGGAGGGGGGGTGTATTTTTTTTTTAACTTAGCATTCATTCCTGGTAGCACAACAAGCATAATTTTGACTGAAATAAACTGATCTCAGGAGGTACATGCATAACCCTTTAACTGTAAATATTGATTATTTATTCCATCTGAATAAAAGGAATGGAATTCTTACAGACTTTTGTATATTGCTCATGTGGTTATATCACAAGAAACAGCTCTTATTTCCTCCCTTTTGTCTGGAACTCTCTAGTGCCAACGCAAGCCAATTCTTTCCACAGAAGAGGACTAACTTTTTCATCTCTAATTTCTTTTAGGTTTCTATTAGAGATTTTTGCAGATGCCAAATGGGGATCGGGGTGTCCAAATTCCTTAAAATTAATGGAGCTGGGCATCCAAATCCCATAGGTTGCTATGAAGAAAATCTCAGCGCTAATATGTAATAGTTCTGTTCAACTATCAGCTGTGCGTGTTATGAATTCAAAAGCCATGATTGGTCACAAGATGATTCTACTAACAAGAAAACCAAAATATGCATCCTAATTATTTTACCTTTTTAAAACGAACATTTCCAAAGATGAAGAGTGGCCTTCTAGTTAAGGTATGTGACGGTAACTTCAGATATCATAGTCAGATCTTGGCTCTGGTACAAACTTTTGCTAGGGAAAAAAAGGATGTTCTTAACTCAAGTTAATTAACATCAGGTAAATTAGTAGTGAAGACAACAGGTTTGTAGTTTTTACACAAGCTAGCAGATTGGGACACACCCTAGGTTACTCACAGTCTTTAACTAGATCTGTAAAATTGTGTTTAACTATGAACTGACCTGTCTTCACTAGGATTTTTACCTTGTGTTAGCTTCCTTGATTTAAGAACACACAGACCTCAGTTCACCATTTGGAAAATGGGGCTAATTAGTGTAATAATTGTTTCCTTTCTTCCACTTGGTTGTGTCCATTTTAATTGTAACTATTCGGTGGTGGGGACTGTCTCTTTCAAAGTCATTTAAAATACAGATTTTAAAGCAGTAGCTTACAATTTTCATACAATTTTCAATGTATCACATACTTAATTTCTACCCATTGCCTTTGAAAAAGTCTACCTATGTGTTGGCATAGTAGCTAGCTGAATGGGGCTCCAACAGTAATAACCACTTCTAAAGCAAGTACGCTCTGCAGTAAGGACAAACATCCTGGTTCAGTCACAAGAATGCCCCAAACAGTGGCCTAATTTTAGATTTAAACTCAAACCAAACCTTTTTTAGGTTTTGAAATGTGTCTTTTTTTACTACTCGTTCCTAGACTGGACAAGGAATGAGAAGGTCCAGACACTGAGAGACACACTGCTCTTGTTGGGTTTCTAGCTGTGACCAAAAGCAGCAGTATAAGCAATTTTCTAAGAGTCTATTTTTACAAGATTCCCAGGGTGATTTTTTTTTCAGATTCAAAGTACTGAATAGTTCAGTTGAACATCTTTTGATCTTTTAATATTAATTCAAAAGCTGCATCTCATGTATGACCCTTAAAGTTAACTCATGCTGCTTGTACAGCAAGGACATATTGCCTAATTTAACATAGGAAGCAATGCAGAATCATATACTTTAGCAGTGCCAGAAGACTTGTTAGTTTACCCCCTCATTCCCTAGAGTGTGTACTCAAGTGTTCAGTGTTTTATTTATTCTTTATACAGCTGAGTGACACAATGGGGTGAAAAGATCATGAAGAACATAGTACACTAGCATAGAAGAGGAAATGACTACTAATAGTGATTATCCTTTCGCCTCTGATGCTGTTATTTCACTAAAATCCATACAGAGAACGTGAACAGCATAAGAAACATGAACTCAGACCACAATGCAATGCAGTAGCTGATAAGCTGATAAAGATCAACTTGCTTCCAAGGACTTTAAGTTGCTAGAAAAGTCCAGGTTAGTGGTGAATACAATAATTTCCTTCCACTCCTCTCTCAATTCTCTATCTAGCAATGGAACAAGAATCTGTCAGGCGATTTTGTGTTAACCTATTAAAAATATATTCCAATCTGTTTTCTTGCTTGTTTTCTTCCTCCCTCTCCATTCTGGGTATGAAGCTGGTTCTGTTGGAGAAGAACATTGGGAGAGACAAATCTGACAAGTCAGGTGCAGAAGGAGAACTGGGGCTGAGTCTCAAAGAGACTGGGTCAATGTGGTAGGAAGCACACTGAGTAGGAGCCAGTGGGGGTAGGCAGTGGATCCGATGAAGAGCAAGGAGGGAAGAACTGGGATTGGCAGGGTGAGATTACTGGACAGGAACATCTGTAGAATAGTGAAAGTGAAACTTGGAATGGCTGTGTTGGGAGAATGGTATTGGAAATGGTTACAGGTGTGTTGGGAGGGATTTGGACTGGCACAGGCAACCGGGAAAGGGAGACCAAGACATTATGGGTGTGTCTAGACTACATGGCTCCATCGACAGAGCCATGTAGTCTAGACAGACCCTATGAGAGAGTCTTGAGTTACATGATTACGTTCTAAAATACAAGGAGTCCGGTGGCACTTTAAAGACTAACGAATGTGTTGGGGTATTAGAGCATGAGCTATAACTCATTTCCTCATTTACTGAAGAGAAAAAAAAAGGAAGAAAGACAGAAAGAGAGGAAAAAGGATACATCCTATCTCTATCTCTTTCTCTCTTTTTCTGTCTTTTTTTCCTTTCTTTTTCTCTTCTGCATCTGAGGAAGTGAGTTATAATTCATGCAAGTGTATCATCATATACACCAATAAACGCGTTAGTCATTAAAGTGCCACTGGACTCCTTGTTTTCTGTTGAAACAGACTTTAACACTGATTTTCCCCTCCGGATCCCAACAAGCTTACAGTCCTTACTGACAAGATAAATAAAGTTCAGGAGGGGACCTTTAGAGTCACACAGAAGATTAATGACCAAGTTTAATAGACCACATGTCTCCTGATTCTCAGGCCAGTGCCCAATTCATTAGTCCACCTTGATTTCTTGGGCAGTATCAGCAGTGAGATGTATGCTCCTTAGGGAATCATGGTTTCTCTACACGTGCATCCAATTAATATATTTATAACAGCTCTTATTAAAAATGCTGTTCCATAACTCAGCAGTAAATGTTTCTCAGAGGAGCAGAGAAATTATGTAATTAAGCCATTGGGAGCCTAGAAATAATACAGAGGGGAATTTCAATAGCAAGGTTATAAATGTGAAGCAAAATTGTCTTTGCCCTGTGATCCCATGCAAAAGGGTGAGGAGGTGAAAAGCGCCCCCCCTCCCCCCTCCCCCCCCCACAGCCTTGCATAGGCTACCCAGGATTCTGATCCCACATTATATGGAGGTAATAACAGGGCTGCTGCTATTCTGGTGGGATGGAAGGAGGTGGGAATGAATGAAGCTATATGCTCCTCAGGTTGGAAGCTAACTGAAATAAGCCAGTGAGGATGGAGAAATAAACAAATTGATTGTTGTGTGGTGCAGTAGCAAACCATTTTCTTGTTGAACTGGGGGCTGTGTGTGTGTGTGTATGGAAAGGATGCGTAACTCTGCCATAAGTCTTTTTCCTGGAGCAACACTGTTGTGTATCACCCTTTACTATGGGGTATTTGTATTACCAACCTAGTCATCAGCCAGCACCTCATTGTGCAAGGTACTGCCCAAACACACAACACAAAACTGGCCTCTTCTCCAAGGGCTTATAACTGAAGCATACAGCAAGAGACACCAGTGGTGTGCATAACAGTTATGGATGGATGTGTTTTATACTATTTTTTTCTATTCTGATGCCCAATCCTGTGAGGCATTGTGTGAATCCTATTGATGTGAGGCATCATCACTGCCCTTAACTTTTTCTTCATTGCTTGCCCCTATACCTAAAATCATTCTAGTGCCTCCATTTTCCCCAATGTTGGTCTAATTATATCTTTTCTCTGTCGTCTCTGAGTAGCATTTGCCTCTGAGTTACAGGGGAAAGAATCTTTAAAATCATGTCAAGACGTAATAGTGAGTCAAGTGTTTTTCATCCCTGGTATAATTTGTTGCAATTGTTCTGATGTAAAATGAAGGAGGCTGTGTGCACAGGTGCTTCCTAATCATAGCCCATCCTCCACAGCCTGATGCAAAAAGCACTCTTACATTTTGCACGTTATTAATAGCTCAGGTGGCTTTATCCCTGATTGGCAGCTTCAGGAGCTGATATTTTGGGCTAATGACACTTTATTGCTGAAGGTGAAGTTTGCCAGAAGAAAGTTGTAACTGTGGTATCGATTTTTTCATATGTACAATATATTGGGCCACGCCTGGTTCTGTCACCATATAGAGTCCGGGTGTGGTGGTCCAAGAAAACCACCATTCCTGTTCTGTCTGCAAGCAGTCTGGGGAGGAGGAAAGTGGGAGAGGAAAGGGGACAGGTAGTGCAGCCCTCCAAATGAATAAGTCTGGCCTGGTCACAGGGAGCTGTGCAGCTTCTGCTGTGATCATTTATCTTGATGTAGTTTATGGTTAAGTACCAGCCTCATCCTTGAAGAGTTGCTGTTACTGTTGATTGGTTATCTTCTTGAGCACAGTAGCACCTAGGGGCCAATAGAGAATGGAACCCTGTAATGGCAGGCACTGTACAAGCATATAATGGGCGACTACCCCTGTTGGGAAGATCTTAAAGTCTAAATAAAAAGCAATTCAAGGGCCAAATTTGGCTTGTTACACCAGTGTAAATCTGGAGGGCTCCTCTGGCTTCCATGGAGCTATTTGAACTGGGAATGATGAAGTCAGAAGTTGGCACATACAGCTAGACTCTCACAGCCTCACTTGTCCCTGTTCAAAATGTCATCTGGCTGCAGTCAGATTCTTTTCCCAATCCTCCTTGCGGCAAACATGCGGGGAAGAAAAGAAGGGTGGGAGCGCAGCAGAGGGAAGAACAAACTTCACCTAATTGCTGTTCCACAAAAAGGATGAAATAATTTACTCTTCCGCCCCAGAAAAAGAAAGGGGGCAATGGAGGGATATTGTGATGCACAGAATCACTATTAATTCTGTGGTCTGCTACCAGGTCTGTAGAGTCAGCGGGGAGAGGGGGCTGGGTGATGGAGGGAAAAAGGGGGCAAAAAGAAAGAGGGGAGGGAGAAAAAGGGGAGGCAATGGGGGGGATATTGTGATGCACAGAATCACTGTTAATTCTGTGATCTGATACCAGGACTCTAGAGTTGTCATGGGGGGCAGAGGAGGATGGAGGGAAAAAGAATAAAGGGGGCAAAAAGAATGAGGTGGGAGAAAAAGGAGGGCAGAAAAAGAGGGGTAATGGAGGGATATTGTGATGCATAGAATCCCTGCTAATTCTGTGGTCTGCTCCAAGGTCTGTAGAGTCATCACATCAATTTTTACTTCACTTTCTAATCTGCTTACTTCACAGTACAATAGGGCAGTAGGGATACACAGCAGTGAAAGTAGATTGCATAAACATTAGGGTATGTCACACATTTGTACCTTGTAAAGATAAAATGTCTTAAATCCTATCAAGTGGATCCTGCCTATGACTTCTGAGAAAAGTATCACACTTGTATGCAGTTGGTATACACCACCTATATCTTAACACTATATTTCACTGATTGTTTCCCTCCCAAAACATAAATATCACTTTAATTTTGAAACTTGTAATTTATTACATTTGTCATTCATACAAGGGCCTTATCCAACATCTATTGAAGCTAATAGAAAGACTCCCATAATTTATCAAGACCAGTATGCATTAAAACTTGATTTGGTCCTCATGTAGTAGATTTATGGATTTTAAAGCCAGAAGGGAGACCACTATGATGACCTAGTTCAGGGATCATCAGAGTTACATGAAAACGAAACTTCCATTAAAAGAAACTTAGGATGCATAGGTAAGAATATGGAAGATGTTTCAAAAACATTTTTTTTAATTCACATTGACACATTTGGCTCCAAAAGTGGGTCAATTTCAGGCAAAATAAACAACACAATTACAAAACAAAAACCCATCACCAAAACAAAGCAACCTCTTCTCAAACCAGTAAAATACATACGTTTCCACAAAATTTGAGCGCACCTCATTTTCAGGCTATCAAATGTCACTGATTCTTTCACACAAGCTAGCAAGTCAGGAGGGTCCCTGCACTTTGGGAATCCCCTAACGTGCACGTGTAGTCTCGTTCTGCCTGAGATGCTATTATTTATGGTTCTGCTGCGGTTGATAGAATTTGTGGAAGTTCTTTCTGACTTGACCATATGTTGCCCTTCAACTGATTGCATTCTGCCGCCAATGTGATTGATGCATTTACTGCAGTTTAGACAATTTGATAACTACACAACTTTTCTCTTGTAAACTTCTTGCATAAAGTTGATTGATGTATTTTAATAGTGTGTGGGCACAGGGACTACTGGGAGAAATGTGGTCTCTATGAAGCTTTTTAAAAGCATGTGTATGGGCAAAAAATGAACATCAAGTCTAATAATTCAGCAGGTAAGACATGCATTGTTGACATCACAGTACAAATATATATTTGAGAGACTTGGTGCATGCATCTGTCTGTGTGTCTCCTCAAGAAGTCCTTCTAAATGGTAAGAGCTAGGACCACCAAATTTGGTATGCAGCTTCCTCTTATCATATCTTAGAGCAAGATAAGGGCTGGATTGTACCAGGAAAATGGGATGTGCATGGAATGGTATTGCTTCTCATAAAACCATACAGAAAAAGAGATAAAATCATCAGGCAGGTGAAAGGGGCTTACTGGAGGTGCAGCCTCGCATCCCTTAAGGAGCATGGGTGTGGGGGGGAGAAGACTGAAGCTTCCCCCCCCCCCAGTTCATACGGGAACATTGCTGACTGTTCCTCTTACTCAAGGAGTGAGGGGAAAGTGCACATTTTCTGCATTCCTCACTCTGGCTAGGGAGCACAGGGGGTAGATGAATCTGGACCTGCCCCAGCTGGGGGACATGCCCCTCCCCCAGGCTGTGACCACTGGAGCTGCAGCAGCCATGGAGAGGTGCTTTGCATCTGGCCTCAAGCTGCTGTGAGAGAGGGCTGGGGTAGTGCTCTTTCCCATACTGAACCACTCATCTTCAGTCCCACCCCCAAGCCATGATTTAAATGAAGAAAAACAAAAATTAACTGAGTTAAGGATCCGAGTAAATCTTCTAGTTTGAAAAATAAAGGCGATTCTTGTTCATTTGGAGAATTATTATTTTTATCACACTGCTGCTGACAGATCCCAACATTAATTGGGGAGCCCTGATTCTATTGGCTGCACAAACACACATCGAGAGACCCTCCCTACCTCTAATAGCTGAACAGAGAGAAGAGGGAGGGGGGTTGGCACTCAGCAGGTGAACGGTAGAGCTAAGACTAGAAGCCAAGTTTCCTGATTCCCAGTCCAGTGTGCTGTCCACGAAAGCACAAAGCCTTCCAAAGGTTTTGCCGCTCCCTCTGAAGCCTTTGCAGTTGGCCTCCATTCTGCAAAGGGATCCACCAAATGGATTCTTACCGCTGTACAGTCAGCTTCCAGTTGATTTCACTGGATGAAATCAGTTGGCTTCTAGGTGATTTCATTGAATAACTGTACAGGTTTGCCCATCTAAATCCTATAATGATGAGGTGATGAAGGTCTAGGGTACCTGCCATTATCTTTGGCAGGATACAACAAATAGTCTCAATAAGTAAGACCATAACTCTCAAGCATTCCTAAAAGTAACTTTTTTCTGTGTGCCACATGTGGGATAAACAACATCCATAAAGGTAGGAGGGAAAGGATTTATTGCTGCTTGCCTAAGGTGGCCTGGAGAACTCACTGTTGAATGGCACTGACTGACTGACACTTGTATGTGTAACAGTAGCCATTGGAATCAGTATTTGTAATCCTGACCCCTATCATTTGGCTGGGATCAAGAAAGAAGGTTCAGTGTCTTATCATTCCTGCATGTCACAGTGAGTAATGCACCCATCTCCGCTGATAAACATCTCCACTGATGAGAATCTATGCCACTGACTTCAGAAAAAGTATGGTGACTTATGCTAGCTGAGGAGCCAGACCATATAATCAAAGATGTCCAAAGGCCATAGGATATAGGTACAGAGACAAGAAAGATATTTATTATTTTCCTATAACTTGATTCTCCACCCAAGTGTCTGTCAACTTCATGCTTTGAGAAACTATGGCTTATTCATATTAGGACCTTCAATATAACAACACAGTCTTATTTCTGCATAGCTATTTTTACACAAAGCTCAATGAAAATGTAGCGGTAACAGTTTTTGGAAAGACGATAAGTGGAGAATTCAGTTTCTAGCCCCTCCCCCCCGCCCCGTACAAAGTGTTTTAACTGATGCCATTTCAAAAATACAGGAGATGATGATAAACTATGAATGATTAAACATGTTTCCAAATTTATTAAATGGCTGGGTGCACCTAACACACGCCAAAAATAAATCCCAACCTCTTTTTGGTTGATTCTTACTTGTGGGTTTTTGGTTTTGTTTGTATGTATGTGTGTTTGTTTTGTTTTCGGGTTTTTTTAATGCGTGGGGTATGTCTATGCTGCAAAAATCAATAAATAAAATTAAAGCTCAAGAAAGAAAGACCTACAGCTGCAAGTCTCAGAGTCTGGATCAACCAGTTCAGGCTTTTGGGGTTCATGGTGCAAGGTTGAAAATAGTGGCATAGATATTTGGACTCAGATTGGAGGCTGTGTGCTGGGACCCAAACATCTACACTGCTATTTTGAGCCCCATAGCATGGGATTTGCAAGCCTGAGTCAGATGACCCGGGGTCAGAGACTCTCTGCCATGGATTTTTTCTGCATTGTAAACATACCTTCTGAGACCAGGTATACACTATACCCAGTAGCTCAGCTTAAGGTACACAACTCCAGCTATATAGAATACATAGCTGGAGTCAGTTTACCTTAAGCCAAGCTTGGTGGAGCCTCCATAGCAGGAGGCCGATGGGAGCACACACTCCCGTCAGCTTCCCTTATTCCTCACAATAGCAGAAGTACCAGACACGAGCGGTGGCATCCTCTGAGTTTGATTTAGTGAGTCTTAACTAGACTCACTAAATCAAACTCCAAAAGATCGGTCATGGCAGTGGCAACCTTCCATTTAGTGTAAACAAGTCCTAAGACACACCACATGGCTTCCATAACTCTTTGAATAGTTCCTCCCTTATCAGGACTCATTGGGCATATCTACATTATGGGATAAGGCCAAATTAAGATACACAACTTCAGCTATGTTAATTACATAGCTGAAGTTGAAGTACCTTAACTCAAATTTTGGTGCTGTCTGCACTGTAGGAAGTTGAAGGTAGAACACTCTCCCTTCGACTTTCCTTACTCCTTATGGAAGTGGGACTACTGGCATTGACCAGAATGCCCCTCTCAGTTTGAATTAGTGTGTCTTCACTATACCCGCTAATTCAAACCCTGGAAGATTGACAGCGGCAGCTTTGATCTTCCCTGAAGTGTAGACATACCCATCAAGTGCATACCTTGAAGGAGGCAGCAAACCACTGATGTGACTTTCTATTCTGAGTCCCTGATGTAAAACCTAGAGCCATTTGTCAGGGAAAACCTACCTTTGGGATGATTTTGTTTAGGAAACAAATCTTCACAAACCGCATAATCATAGTGACGCTGTCATCTCTGACTTTATGAGCTAGCTATCGAGAGTTGATATACACATAGCTTCTCTATTAGCAGCAAGCCTCAGCATCCTGGTTGCTGTAAACCAGAATAGCTTCATTGGTTTCAGAAGAGCTTATGCAAGTTTGCATTAGCTGAGTTTCTAACCCCAAAATTTCTAAAACAAACCCTATTTACGAGTTATTGAACTTTTTCAAACAGCACAATCAAAAAAGATGACTACAGGCAGTTGGTGACAGCATTGTCACCTGGAAAATGGGAGAGAATAAAATTACTTGCTATATTATTCTCAGTTGGTCACCCTTTTTCTTTTTGACAAACCACATTTTTGGTTGTTGGTTTTTGTTTGTTTGTTTGTTTTGCCTCTTGTATTTCTTTGTGTATTTATTTTTATCTTGCTTTAGCCTTGTTAATGTATCTCAAGTTACTTTTCTGCCAAGAAGGAAACAATTTGTGTCTAATAAAAAGAAACTATACTGCCCTGGAACATGTCAGTAAAACTTAAAGCTTTTTTGAGAAGGACTCTATATTGCTCTAAACAATTATTGCTACATTTTCCATAACATAATCAAAAAACCTATACATCATATTAAAGCATTGTTGAAGACTGGAACCTCAATTTCTGGCAAGATAAACATGCAATAGTGTTTCCTTTCCAGATGTGTTGTGGTGGTGGTTTTTTAATTATTATTTTGTTTTTGAGACAGGATAAAAGGCACGTAACAAGATTCATTTAGCAGCATTCACAACAGGGGAAGAAGATACACAAAGGCAGTATTTAAAATGCTAAGCTCACTGAACAATAACAGGCATTCTAAAAAGGAAAAGAAAAATTCCACTCCCTTGCGCAATTTTTTTTCTCTTTTCTCCCTTTGCCCTGTCTGCAGTAATAATCCCCCCCAATACCTATTTAGTGTCCGCTATGCTATGTGATTTTCTGTGACGAGTGAATTGTTTTGGGCTTAGCTGAGGCAGTGTCTAGGGACTTGAAAATTCCGAAGCTGTCTGACTTTGTTATGTACCAAGCAAGTTTAAGCTGTAGCATGGCTAATTAAATTGAATTAAAAAGCATTTCACATTTGAAATATGCATATGTTGGCATAACAATGCCACAGTAATACAATTTTCCTACCTACAGGCCTGATTTATACATTGTTTTGTTTCTTTTTTTTGTACCAGTGGTTTGGCTGGATTGGCTGCTTTGATGTGGGAGCCCCTAGAAGGAATTCTGGCTGATCAACTGGAGTACTTCCTGCAGTAGAATCTGCACTAACCTTTCACTTGGAGCGCCCCTTTTTCTTGCCCTCCAGCCAGTTCCACTAGTGGCTGAAATGGAAGGCATTGCTCTCCTCATTCTTATCCTCTTTTCAGTAGCTTGTGAGTATTTGAACCCTAGTGACATTGTTCCTGCCTCCTGAGGAAAATGTCTATTATCCTTTCCTGAGTGATAAAAAGCTGCCTCTTGCTGCACTTTGCAACCTGTGGGCTGCATTGTATGAAAGGATCATTTTAGAATTCCTTTAAAGAGAGAGTGGAGGGGACCTATTTCAAGAAGAGCTTTGTTCTGCAATGGATGGGCCTGAAAAGAAATATCCCCTATGCAAATCAGCATACTGGATATGAGGGGAGGGAAAGGAATTTTTGCTTGAATGAAACAGAGGGTATTCTAGTGCCTCTCGTCCACCTGGGCAAACATCACACCCAATTGATTTAAGGAATATGAATAATGGCTGGAGGGGGAAGGAGGGTTGCATCCGGCCAGATTTAGGCCCGACTTCGTTGTTTTTGAGTCTTCCCTTGTTTAAGTAGTGTGGAAATATTTCTATGCAGTATCCGTTCTACCTGGGAGTAACACTGAAATGACCTTTTCATAATTTCTCTCTCAAATAAGTGAAAGACGGGAAAAGATAAAACAGAGGAGGAAATGAAAGGGAGGGCAGCGATATTTCAACTAAGAAAATGATTTCACAAGAGTCATTAAGTGCTGGAGTGTAACTGTACTATCTGCTCTCAAGAAGAGGCTGTGAGTTGATGTTTTGACCCAATCACAATTCATTTTCTGTTCTGCTCCAAGGTCAGAACTTCTCCCCTCTGCTGTCCTCTATATGGGGTCCCAGGCATGTAAGGGAGGAGCCCTACTGGGTGAGTAGAAGGCCTCATAAGAGGCCCTTTCTCCCCTGCATGGCTAAGTAAGGCTGTGGCAGTGTAGCTCTGATGGCCAGATTCCGATGCTCTGCAGTGATGCACTTGAGAGCAATGGCGCTAGCTAATGAGACCAGGTATTATTACCCTGTCTTCCAGTGTCAACACGCTCTCAAATGGCGGCACCATTCTGTAGTCTCATGAGTCAGCTTCCCAGTGGAGGAAAAATCAGATACAGAGCCTGAGAATCCTGAAGTGTAACTTGGATCATATACATGCGTGTACGTCTTGGAACAGAGGCAGTCACAAGCAGCAATAGACAGTCCTCCTTCCTAGAAACATCTCAGTCCTGACTTCATTGCCTGATTCCCAGGATGCAATTCTGTCCCGAATTGCCTCCAAATACAGAGAATAAAACTGAGACTAAATTCACTGCTGACTGCCACAGCTTCTCCCAAAGGATAACTGCAAAACAAAACTGACAACAGCAACCATAGCTTGAACTATTGTTTGCATGCTTAAAAAACCCCAAGAATTTATAGACTATGTAACTTGACATCATTACTGGAGTCCCCGCCTTGCCTCAGAGATTGCTCAACCAAAGCAAACTGCACAGAATGGGGAGGTGACCGACACAACTGGTGGTTTGTTCTAATAATTAATGTATGAAGTCTGTAACAGAAAAGCTTCTTGAGTGCTTCACTGGTTACCAGGAAATCCCCAGATATAGTTTCCCATAAGCAATCCAGCCTTGGGCTCCCAGCAGAAAAACAGCCAAGTCAAATGTGGTGAGGATTATTTCAAATTTTGTTCACCATATATAAAGTTCTACCCACAAGGTGTCAAAGAATATTTCAGATTTTACCCAAATACATGCTTACGGACCATCCTTTCTAACTAGCCTAAGATTGATTTAAAAAGAGAGTTACTGGGGTGAAAAGACCATTACACATACAACTATGGGGGCTTGTCTCCACTGCACTGGGAATGGATGCTGCGGTGATTGATCCACCATCTGTCAGTTTATTGTGTCTGAATAGAAGAGACAAATCGACTTCTGAGCACTCTCCCATCAATGCTGGTACTCCACAAGCATGAAAGGAGTAACCGGGATCGAGGGCCATCCCTTCAGAGGTGCGGGGCCTCCCGGCACGGGTCAAGGGGCAATCCCACCCTGCAGGCCCCATTCTGCTTTGCCTCTGCTCCATCCCTGCTCCACTCCTTCCTCCTAGTGCTACCCCTGCTCTGCCCCCTTCCCGCCTCTGCTCTGCCCCCTCCCTGCTTGATGCAAGCCGGGGTTAAGCAGGGGTCGAGTGACTGCAGAGATCGCCCTCCTCTGCCCCCTGCACTCACCTTGGCGGTGGGAGTCGAAGCGGCCCAGCAGCATGCTGTGTCCTGCCGCTCCACCCTCTCCTGGCCTGTTGTGACTGGATTCTCTGCTCTGCTTCCTGCTGCTGAATGCAGTGGGCCAGCAGAGGGCAGCGTGGTGGGGCAGATCGGAGCAGACTGCTGGGTGCTCTGACTCCTGTTGCCATGGGGTGGGGGGGCTACCCCTGCTGCCACCTCATGCCAGGCCCATCCATAGGATGTTTGAGGTTGCCGCTGCAGGGCCTCCCCAAAGCACTGGGCTTGGAGCAGCCACCCTGAGCCGTCCTGTGGACGGGACAGCTCTGCCAGCATCAACCAGAGAGCAGCCTCTGCCGACCTTACCACACACAAGACGCTGAGGTAAATACATCAACTTCTAGATTAGATGTACGTCAGGGGTTAGTAGAACAGGCTGGGGTAAAGTTCTTAGGTCAGTTTCATAGTTGCAAAAAACTCTTTCAGAATCAATTCCTTGGGTTATAATCCAATAGGCAGGCCAGGTGCAGTCTGTGTAAATTCTTCCATGATGAATAGCAGAGTAATCCAAATTAAAGCTGCAACCCTTCAACCTTGTGACTCAAAACCTCCCCGGTAAGGTTCAAGCAGACTGGACGCTGATGATAAAATCAGGCCCTAGGGCTCTTTCACAGATCTCTGGTAGGCTACTGCAATCTCTTGACAGGGATAACACAGAGGGCATTTCTTGGATGAAGAATATAGGTAAAATACATAGTGACTTTGAAATCAATTTCTATATTCTGTTTATACACAGGTAATTAGTTACATTGATTAGCATAAGGTAATTAAACATTCCAAGGTTTAAGGCTACTTTACTACAAACTTCAAAGAGAAATACAATGATTTTTATTACACTGCATTTTATCCAGTTGCTAATATTCCCGTTTGACCGCCAAATCAGTAGAATATAGTCACTGACAGGACCTGAAGTTTAGCATCTACAAGTAAATCTGGTTACATTGTTAACATCTGACAAGATAAGGTAAACACAAACAAATGAACTCAGAATCTTCTCATTCTCTTAACAATAGACATTTATGTTTCAAAGCTCATGTTTATTTAACATGGCTTTTTTAGCCATTTAGGAATGGTCCCACTTATCATTTATATACTTTTTAATATTTCTTTAAAAGTTGAATTTTGGTCATTCAGCCTGCGAGTTGCTTACGGTTGTCTGGCTCAGTGTCACAGTAATTCTGCCTTCTTGCCATAACATTGACGTTCAATATGAAGAATGGTATCAGAATCTGGCCCAAAGACTCAAAAAGGTGTTTAATCACATTTTACATTCAGCTGCAAAAATATGTCATGTTTGTATCATTAAGAGAGGCTCAGCTGCTTAGATGCAAAGGCTGTGGCATTGCTAAGCAAACATGGGGACGTGTCAGTATGTGTGTGAATGGCAAAGGTGGCACACCTAGGTATGGCAATTAGCAGTGCATAAGTTACTGTTGCCATAAGCTATGGCTGTTCCCCTCATAAATAAAAACATCTCAGAAATAAACACTCCCAGCTGAATTCTTTTCAGGCTGCAGTGAGTTTTGGGAGGCCTCAGAGGGGCAGAAGACAAGCACAGAGTTGGTGAATTGTTGAATTCTGTGGGGACAGGCATTTCATGTACCCTCAGGCAGCTGAGTCAAAATTCTCTTCAGGATGCCATGAGTATAATGAATTGTTTTCCAGATACAATGGGAATGGATGAATTTATTGTTCGGAGAGAGGTTGAGGAAAATCTCATTGAAGCTGATGGGTGTGACTCCCGCTCTACATTCGGGATAAATGCAACAAGTAATTTTAGGAGTAAAATAGCTGAAACAATACAAATCGCCACCGTTAACATGGGCCATATGTATACACACTGAGAAACTGACCTATGTGGGCAGAGGGGTTTGGTAGATATTGTTTAATGGGATGTCTGTGTGCCTGAGAGTAGACACAGAAGTAGCCGGAGATCAGGCAGAAAAAAGGTAGTTAGGAAGACAAGGCCTGGAAACATACCTCAGAGAAACTGCTTTGGGGGCTGAGTGCTGTCTGGAAAGACACTTGAAGCTGTGAGTAAAGAAACTGCCTCAGGTTGTTTGATTCCTGCTGTGTTCTAGAAAAAAGAACATTTTGATACTTTCTTTGTAAATAAACCGGATTGCACTAAAGAAATACCTGCCTCCAATCACCAGTTTCTTCTGTTGGACACAAGCCATAAGACCCCAAATATCAGGTAACTGCGCGGGTCAAAAGCAGTAATGTTATTTTGACTTGATTTCAAACTCACTCAGGGCGTGTCTACACAGCAAAGTTATTTCAGAATAACGGCTGTTATTCCAAAATAACTCTATCTGAGCCTTTACACAGCAATTTCATTATTTTTAAATAATTTTGAAATAATGGACAGCTTATTCCAACTTCTGTAAACCTCATTCTACGAAGAATAACACCTATTCTGAAACAGCTATTTCAAAATAAGGTGTGTGTAGACGCTCCACTTCTGCTATTTCGAAATAGAATGGCCCTGGTGAGGGACTAAATTATTCCTCCTGGTGCTCTAAATTGAGATAGCACATCTACATTAGGGAAGCCTGCCTTGGACTAATTTTGAGGCTTCCCTGCAATGTAGACATGCTATTTCAAAATAAGCTATTTCAGAATAACTATTCCGGAATAGCTTATTCCGAAATAACTGTGCTGTGTAGACATAGCCTTAGACGCCAGTCATTCAACTATCTCATTAGCAGGAGAGGACAGGGATAGGTGGAGCTTTGTGGACCAGACTTCCAAGGTGCCTAGCTTCAACAAACTTTCCAGGAGTGTCTCCAGGACAGTAGGAATATCGTAGCTCAGCCAGAGGTGCAATCGCACAGGGCAGAGTGTGAGGCAGCGTCACCACTTTGGATGTCACTACCTTTAGCAGACTGTTCTTTTCTCTCAGCTGATTCATTGGTTTGTCCTACCCTTCCTTTGCCTCAGTCCTTTGGCTGCAGGGCTACAAGTAATTTTAAAATCTTCCCAGTATGGGAGGCCTGGCTGTGGGCTCCTGGAAGAGGTGGGGCCATGGGCAAAGGGCGCACGGCTAGGGTGCTAGCCTCCCCCAGCCAGCCCTACAGCACTGCACAGCACACACTGCCCATGGCTCCAGAAGCAATTTAAAGGGTCTGGGACTTGGGCCGCACTGGGAGCCTATTGGGCCCTTTTAAATTGCTAGACCCCAGGGCAGTTGCCCCTTTTGCTCAACCCCGCCTGCTGTTGGTGGCCCTACCGGTAGGGTCACCGATGCGGGTGGGGTGTAAAAAGGGCAGTGGCATTAAAGCGCTGCCATGGCAGTGCTGCTGATCCTACTGGCAAGGTCTCTGACGGGTGCGGGGAAGAGGTCTTTAAAGTGCTGCTGTGGCAACCCTTTAATATTGGCTGTGTACAGGCCTGTATTTGTGGCCACTTCTTACCCACTGAGAAACCACCAGACCACTTTCACCTCTCTTTGGCTGCTAGCCTCACTTCCCCATGTTCCTTTTCTTCTGTATTTCCTTCTCTATCACTCTTCCAAAATTGTTCCAAGCATCTCTTGGATCTTTCTCAAGCATTTAGAGGGTGATCTTAAAATACAATGAGAGCCATTAAAAGTGATGCCCTAAAATTACAGTGAGGTTAAGGTGTTGGGCTTGAATATGAAACCTTAACAGGTGCAGAACCTGGCTACCTATGGGACACACTCTATGGTCAGTGGAGGCACTTAGGATAACAGCTTCCTCTTCTTTGTAAAGATGCCTTAACTATGGAATAACTTAGCATGACCCATTAAAGCACAAATGTGATTAGCTATGGAAATCAGAGAAAAGCTCATTTGTCTTGGGAATGAAGGTGATAGGACAGGCTGAAAATTTTTGGCAGTTTTTGAGAGAAAAAGAGGTGCCACCTTTCTAACAAAAATGTAAATTTCTTGTTGAAAAACCAAACACCCCAAAACTTGTTCATCTCCCTGGTGTCAAGTATCAGAGGGGTAGCCGTGTTAGTCTGAATCTGCAAAAGTGATGAAGAGTTCTGTGGCACCTTATAGACTAACAGATTTATTGGAGCAATACATCTGTTAGTCTATAAGGTGCCACAGGATTCCTTGTCGCTTTTGTCATCTCCTTGGGTGCACCTCAGAGACTCAACAAGAGGGGAGACCATGGCACATTATTGGTGCCATAGATGGGTCATTAATGTGAGGCATAAGGGATAATGGGAACATTAAAAACCCAAAACCACAATGCCCTGTGGTGTGTTTCCAAATCAAAATGTTCAGTTTTCTATCCAAAATTTTCATTTTCATGTATTTCACTTAGAAGTCAAAAGGTTAATTTTTGTTGTTGTTTTTGTCAATGTTTTATGCGGGTGTTGGGGGGACAAAACAATTACTGATTATCTCTGGAGTAAGTTAAGAGTGAGGATTTGGCAAAGAGGGTTGTGGGGTTTTATTGTATTTTGCTTGCTTTCATAACTTTTTAATCTAAATTGATTTAATGATTAATAAAGCAAGTCAATTCTATTGGGAACTTTGCTGATGTTTCTTTATTGTATATCCATCTTCGGACTATAACCTAGAATTACAGGGACAGGAGCTTTCAACAAATATTGAAAAAATAAATAAAAGTAAAATATATGTTAAAGATAGTGAATCTCTACTCTTGGCAACAATGTCACTAAGTCAGAAGAAGATGCATATCCACTAACAAGTTCAGGGGATATCTCCCTTGTAAACATTGCTAGCAGAGCTGGTCAATAACCATAAAATATTTCATTAACTTTTTCAAATAAATTAAATCTTTTGTAAACTTTATTTTTTCTCAGACCTTTTCTTTTTTTCTTTTATCAATTTTGCACTTTAATATTAGAGGTTAAAGGAAAAACATTTCAAACATTCAAAATTAATATTTCTCTGGGAGTTTTATTTTCAACAAAAGGCCAATGTTCAGAAAAGCAGTTTCTTCCAAAAAATTTTAATCAATGTGAACTTGCAGTGTTAGAGATTTTTAACTCACTGAAAGTTTGTCTGAAATACTATAACTATATATTTTGTTAATCAAATTATTTGGTATGGATCCATTGCATGTAAAGTGCTTTTTAGTTTTGAAATTTGAAATTTGATCACATTCACTGGCAAGAATGGATTTAAGTTCAGCTTTAATGTATCTATTTTGAGAACATCTCTATCTCCCCATCACTACAATCTCTGCACTCACTTTATAATTGTTACAGTTTTTAATAATCACAGCATTTCTATTAGGTGGGGCAGTGCTTTTATCCCCATTTTACAAATGGTGGAATTGAGGCACAGAAAGGATAAGTAACTTCCCCAGAGTCACACAAGAAATCTGTGGCAACGAAGAGAGTTGATCTTTTTTTTTTTTTTCCTAACCATGAAGCAGGCTTGCAAACCACTGGATCAACTTTCCTTTAATAATGAACCCAGATCTATGTTTTTTCTAGGCAATAATCCATGCCCTGAAACTATCTTATTTATTCTTTACGTGCTTAAATTTGTCCATTCACTAATTATCTCACAATGCTTTAGAGATCACAACACTGCAATCTGCACTGATTTTAAGGAGATGTTCATAGCCACACTTCCCAAAGAGCAGAACAGAAAATGAATTTTGATGCAGAATTTTATAATTATTGCTTGCTTCCTCTTGCCTTAAGGCTGGGAAATGTCCCTCTACTTCTTTCTGTGAAGCAGTTTATTCCAACCTGTGCACCTGGCCAGTGCTTTTAGGTGTGGGCTGAGCAAAGACTTCCTCTTCTTCTCATCCTTTAAGTTGCTTGTTGCTGTGAATAATGAGGTCTATACTACCGGGAGATGTTGACACAAGGCACACTATTCCAGCTACAGGAATAGAGCATCTGAAGTTGATGTACCTTAGGTCGAGTTGCCACAGGGTCTCCACTGCGGGGGTTCAATGGGAGAAACTCTCCCATCAACTTTCCTTATGCTTCTCATTCTGGTGGATTACCAGAGTTGCCAAGAGAGTGATCGGTGGTTGATTTAGTGGGTCTTCACTAGAACTGCAAAATCAACTCCTGGAGAATCAATTGCCATAGTGCTGATTCCCTAGTAAGCATAGTCATGCCCTGAGAGAATAGTTATAGTTACACTCCAATTTACCCAGAATCACCCTCTGAGTGGCAGGTGGTGTGTAAGAGAGAGAGTTGCTCCAGCTAACTGCCCTGTGCAGCTAAGTAAAGACCAAGAAACTTCATCCATTTAACTATGTGATCTCTTACTATATTTTTCTATAGGACTCATACCTGATCAAGTGCATTATTATTATTATTTTATTTATTTTATTATATCAAGTCAGTTATTCACAATATTTCTTTTCATCTTCCATCCTTATTCAATGGACAGCATCCAAATTCTTCATTGACTTCAAAAGCATTTTCTCATTGGTGTTTATATGGTTCTCTCACCATTGTATCAGAGTGCTTTGCAAACCTTAATTAATTTATCTTGACATCTAAACTCTGATTTTCCAGAGTACTTGGCATTTTTTCTAGCAGTGTATTTGTTCAAAGCACAGCTCCAATAGCTTTCAGTTGCAGTCACAAGTGCCCAGCATATCTACAAATCTGGATGCAGGGGTCTGGCCTGCCACCCAGAACATGAGGACCACGCATTAGGCTTTACAGCTACTTGCTGACAACAATGGAATAGGAAGTACTTCAGGGCTCGTGAGTTCAATTCCAGGCCTACTGTTTAGAGGACTCTTCTGCCTCCTTGCTCTCAGCATGTCTCTATTTCCCTTTGCTCCTATGCACTCCATATACTGAGTCCTGACCCTCACTTCTATCACTATTCATATGAATGCTCCAGCTCCTGCTCCCTCTGCCTATCCTATTCCCCCCCAACAAGTTTCTATCCCACTCTCCCTCTGCTCTCCACCCACCCTCTATTTCTTGCTACCCTCCCTATTTTCCTCTCCCCCACTCTAATTCCTTATCTCTCTATGTTCCAGGAAGGTTTCTTCATCTTTTTGTCTTCCACGATGTCTGGGCATTATCAGGGTGAACAATGAGAACAAAGGACAGTCTCCCTGGCTCAGTTTCTATGCCCAGCACTACAGTAGCCGGAAACAGCAATGGCAGGGAAACTGGGAAAAGCTGTCTCAGCCCTGTGATGAACCCTGCTCGGTCTCTCCTTAGGGCTGGTCCATGCATAGGGCAGACAGACTGTGGGAAATTTATCAGCCAAACTCTCATGCACGTCTCTGCTGAGAATATGGGAATGGAGTTTTTTTCAAAGCTTATTACTCTACAGTAGGATTGGTGTTATACTTGAAAACAATTCACAGGATCTTTTTAGGGAGATGAAGCAAAACACCACATTATTCTGTTATATGCATATTCACACATCCACAAACATACACACACACACACACACACACACACACACACACACACACACACACACACACACACACACACACAGAGTCTTGTCATTGCTTAAAGATACCATTCTCTTGCTCACATTAACTCACTGGCCAGGTGAGTCAAATGTGAGGGGGAGGAGCAAAATCTTCTCTTGGTTCAGACTGACGCTCTGATCTTGACGAGACGAGACCCAAAGATTCCTGCAAGACACCCCATCTTTTATAGGGCTTTTCTCCCATTCAAGTCCTATACATTTTGTTTCATCAGCTCTTAAACAGAAGTTAAAATGGTGATTAATTATCTGCAAGTTGTTTTTCTCCGACATCTGTATGTTGGTGCCTCCTTTCCAGTGTTATTTCAAGGCTGTCCTGTTTGTAAAGGGATGCTTACCCTCAACTCCAAGACCTGCATTGGTCTGCATGGGTGTGTCTAGACTACAGGGTTTTTTCGAAAAAAGTGGCCTTTTTTCGGAAAAAACTTACCCTGTGTCTAGACTGCTGCCACGTTCTTTCGAAAGTAAATCAAAAGAACGTGGCAGTTTTTTCGACCGTGGAAAATCTCATTTTATGAGGAAGAATGCTTTTTTTCGAAAGTGCTCTTTCGAAAAAAGGTGGTATGTAATGCAAACTGTGGTTTTTCTAAAGAGAGCATCCAGACTGCCTGGGTACTCTGTTTAGAAAAAGCGGCTTGCTTTTTCGAAAGTACTGGTTGTAGTCTAGATGCTCTTTTTCGAAAGAGGCTTTTTCGAAAGGATCTTTCTAATAAGCCTCTTTCGAAAGAGGCTTGCAGTCTAGACGTAGCCTATATGTCTTGCATCGGTCTGCTTTATTTTGGGCCCCCATTTATGGTACCTTGGTGTGTCTGAGTCTTCCAGTTTCTTCTCCCCCTTCTTCAACCGTCTGACCTCTGAAACTGCTGGGCCTACAAGTTGTTATCTCTCCAAACATTTATATTCCAAACTCATTCACTCCCCCTCCCACAATTGTTTCACATGGGGAAAGGAATACAATTGACTATACAAAAGGTATCAGTCTACTTCTAATATAAAGCTTCTGTTAGTACAAACTTTTAATCATTCATCTTATTTTCTTTATAACACAACCTATATTTTAACTACTCCCAAGAGCAACAGTATGATCATGCTGAATCACAAGGACCCTTCTGATCTCTTTCTATGCTAACATCAGATACAAACACAGGCAATCTGTGTGATGGATCTTTTTTAAGGGCCTAGAAGACAGTTCTTCCCTGCTAACCAGACAGAAGTGGCCGGTGGAATTATAGTTGTTTAACATTTATTCTCATACTACCCATTAAGCACATTATATAAAACTCTGCTGTCTACACTAGTTCTGAAAGAAGAATGCTATCACCATTTCCTGTAGCACCTGAGTTTCTAAGATAAGTGAATTTTATTCTTTATTCATTTAAATATTCTCTGAAGTGTAATGTATTTTAATAGGAACAGACTAACATCTAAATAAAAGTTAATGTTACTTCAATACAGCTTGATATATTAAAATACTTCTTAGCACTGGGTCTTAAATATATAAGTTATACTCTCAAATAAAGTATATTCTAGAGACCAATGAAATTTTAATACTTTATTATTTTACGACTTAATTATTTGGAATGGTAATTCATCTTCTATTAGTAAATCCCATGATACAAAATTAGGTTAGTATGTTTTTTTCCTGCAGTATCTTTCATAAATGTGTGTATCTATTTAGGGAGCTTAATTAAATACAGATTTTATTTTAATTGGCTACCCCTTTGAGGTATTAATTACGTTTTCTACGGTGGGCTCACCAACAGGCAGTATAGCAGTGACAGTTTGTGTATAGTAAAACAAGGGGTTTCATTTGGCTCTTTGTACAATAACCAAGGACATTCAGATGGAAATGTAAGAGCTTGTGGAATGTTGCCTTGCAGGTGAATATCTGGTCATATGGATTTAATGAAGATCTCAACATGACAATCAATGGAAACAGAGTCAGGTTCTAAAAGAGTCCATACTGTGTTTGAACACATCAGTTCTCTTGTTTTTGAGTGTCACTCTTTTTTGTGTTATTTCTAAAGACTTTTGTTATTTTCAAGTCTCAGAGGGGTAGCTGTGTTAGTCTGTAAATTTACAAAAGAAACACACACGCACATATTGAGAGAGACAGCGAAAGTGCACATGAACTTTTCATGGGCAAAATCCACTTCTTCAGAGGAGCTAGAAGCGGAGTAGAAATGACAGAAACTCAAAATTTATAACAGAAAGAGAAGGGGGGGGGGGAGTTACCTGTCAATAGTAGGACAGGTGCTAATGAGGCTAATTGGGCTGGAAGTGTTCCATACTTAGTTTTTAATGTAAATGAGGTGTTAAATGCATGGAAGGCTGGCGTTATAATGCAACATCCAGTTAATGTCTTTGTTCAAACCCCCGGGAGACAGTGATGACTAATGGTGGTGGTGTTTTCCTTGTTGGGTCTGACATCAGTTTCTTCATCTGTAAGTTGGACATAACCCATATTTTCATTTTTAAAACACTGAGATGCTTGGATAAAATACACTGTCATCAACATTTTTCTTTAGTGGCCATTTTGGGTGCCACGATATTTGTCCCAACTTAAGACACCTTGAAAAATTGCTGAGGCTAACAAAGACACAAAGTCAGTAAAAATAGCTAGTCTACCCCAAATGTTTTATATTGCACAATATACACACTAATCATGCAGGTACCATTTTGACAGCAACTGCTGCGCATCGCTCAGCTTGTAGCCACTTGTGAACAATTACCTCTGAGAAATTAACCCAAATCTTCAGAACACATTATTTCTATAGAAAGCATGCTGGCATGAAACAAAAAGAAATCTGATGAGTCTTTAAATTCACTGCCTTCCCATAATTTGGGATGAACATAGAGAAGTACTATATGGTATGATGGTTCCAAGAGAAACACCTGTGCTTCTGCCAGATGCTGATTGTGTTGGTTATGTCAAGTATCTATTACAGGCAGGCAGATCAGGAGCAATGGGGACTTTGAGAGCATAAGAAGGAAAAGTAAAGACTACGCAATTCTGTCTAGATTCTTACAGGGAAAATATTCTTACAGGGAACCTCTCTCTCCTGGATCTTGACACTGTCCTATGCCTTAAATGGATGTTCCATTGAAATCCAGGGAACATAAAAGATGTATCTGCCATATGGGTGGCACAGGCAGTCAGGATGTGCACACTGTTTGTTTATGTGGTAAACAACCATAGTAGGAAGCCATACAAAAGGAGGAGAGCTGGAAAAAATCATAGGCAAAACTTTCTGTATGAAAGTAGGGAGAGAAACTTTAGGATATCACAGCTGTATTCCATTAAAGTTCCTTTTTTTAGTGTTGGACCAAAAAAAAATGGCTGGAATAATTTACTGTCGTCACCTGACAAGAAACGCTCATCTAAGCAGACATTCAGTTTTCAGCATATTTATTCATGCAAGTTTGTATTGTAGTAAAGAGAAGTGTGCCCTAAGCAAATGCTTACAATTCCTCTCAAAAAACAAAGCCTCTAGCAATTACCCAAAGATCACACTATCCTATTTGCTAAACACACACATAAAACAAAGATTTACTAACTCCTTCCCTGTAATCACAACAGCTGCGAGAA
This sequence comes from Rafetus swinhoei, assembly GCA_019425775.1. Lineage (NCBI taxonomy): Eukaryota > Metazoa > Chordata > Testudines > Trionychidae > Rafetus > Rafetus swinhoei. The sequence goes on along the minus strand of CM033437.1, from coordinate 23,770,353 downwards.
TAGCTGGGGTTTTTTTTAGTTTATTGGTGAAACCAAAAACATTGCAAACAAAATAAGCTTGCTCAGATTAACTCCAAATGAAAATGTTTTGAATTTTTCAGTAACCCCACTCTAAAAGATAAGACATCCAGATTGTTTGTGGATGAACAAAATGTTTTATTTGATCTATAATGAAATGTTTTTCATGGTTTTCAATATTTGTAATACAAGACTTAAGTAAAATTCAAAAGGAAAATGCATTTCAAATAGAAAAATCAAACCGTGTTTTTTCTGTAATGTTAGAATGAAACATTTTGACAATTTACCATGTTTATTTGTTTTTCAACTGAAACAATTTGTCATAAATTTGCAAAATGTTTCAGTGAACTTAAATCAGCATTTTGGGGTGAAAAAAGCTGATGTACCACCCTGTCACTTAGTATTGCCAACCTTCTAATTATACAAAACTTGAGGCTTTGTCTACACTACAGGTTTCTTACGCAAGAAGCTTTTTGCAGAGGAGATCTTCCACAAAAACTTCTTGCACAAGAGCACGTCCACACTGCAAAAGCACATCGAAAAAGCGATGTGCTTTTGCGCAAGAGAGCATCCAGACTGCATGGACACTCTCTCAAAAGGAAACTTTGATTGCCATTTACAGAATGGCCACCAAGGCACCTGTGCTTTTTTTGATTGCCTCTTTTTGCATAAAAAACCCCGTTTCCCATCTCACACACCCTTTTGCACAAGAGTTCTTGAACAAAAAGACTTATTCCTCGTAGAAGGAGGAATACCTACACCAGAAAAACACCTCTGTTTTTTCGTTTTACTTGCGCAAAAATTCGCTTGAGGTGTGGATGTGTAACTTACACACCTAGTGTTGTTACTGAGCAATGCAAGTGGTACCTAGACCACAGCAACAGTTAAGACCAAGAGACCTCTACAGCATGGGCTAGGAGCTAGCTGGCTTTTAGCTCAAAGGGTAGAGGCTCCTCTACTCTGCTTCAGAGGTCCTAGGTTCAAATCCTCCTGGTGGCAGTTACAGATGCTCGGTGAGTTTTTGCACTAAAACTCTGTAGCGTAGACCTAGTTTGAATGTCCCTGCTCCTACTTCACCACTTCTCTGAGACCCTGGCCCAGCTCAAGTCAGCCATCTTCCCCCAGTTGCTTGCTCTTCCCCACCCTCACTCACTTTCATTGGGCTGGGGCAGGGATTTGGGATGAGGCTCTCCAGCTAGGGATGTAAGCTCTGGGGTGGCATCAAAAATAGAGTTTAAGGTGCAGGAGGGGACTCCAGGCTGGGGCAGGGTATTTGGATGCAGGAGGGAGTGAGGGCTCTCACTGAGGGAGTGGACTCTAGGATGGGGCCAGAGATGAAGGTTTGGGGATATAGGAGAAGGCTCAGGTGGAGGCTATGGGTGCAGGTGGAGAGGTGTGGTCTGGAACAAAGTTTGTGAGTAGGAGGGGGTTTCTGACATGGGGCATGGAGTTGGGGTGCAGGAGAGGGCCCCAGTGTAGGTAGAGTTGCCAGATGGTTTAACAAAAAATACCGAACACCCCCCGTCCCCCCAAAAAAACACCAGGAAAAAATTCTGTTGAGGAAAAAAAAGGGGGGGGGGGGAGACCAGAGTTGTTAAGCAAAAAAAAAAAAGGTGTTGCACCTTTAAATGGCCCCTCCCGCCGCGCTCCTCACTCCCCCGCCCCTGCCAAATGCAGCAGGGGAAAATTGTCCCCGCCAGGCTTCCATCCGAGGGAAACAGGAAATATTGGACCTGAATACCGAACTGTCCGGGCGAAAACCAGACAGCTGGCATCCCTTAGTGTAGGCTCAGGTCAGGTGGCGCTTATGTCAGGTATCTCCTGGTAAGTGGTGCAGCAGGGCTAAGGCAGACTCCCTGCTTGCCCTGGCTCCATTCTGCTCCTGGAAAGGGCCAGCATATCTAGCCCCTATGTGGAGGCACAGCCAGGTGGCTATCTGCAGTGCACACTGCCCTCACCCACTGGGGGCAGGGTCAGCACTTGGCTCTTTCCTGTACCTAAGGACTACATGGACATGCTGGTTGCTTCTGAGAGCTGTGCGGAGCCAGGGTTGGTAGGGAGCCTGCCTTAGCACCGCTGTGCTACCAGCCAGACTTTTAGTGGCCTGGTCAGCAGTGCTGACTGGAACTGCCAACATCCCTTTTTGACCATGTGTTCTGGTTGAAAACTGGACACTTGTCTGGACACCCTATTGTTACTGGACCCTTCAGTCTTCATCTAGTCTGCACTGGGTCTGCATTGTAGACTGTCATCTCTTTAGGTCAGAGGCCTTGTTTTCATCTATTTATTGTGTAATGTTCTGCTCATTATCCTTAAGAAATAGCAACCTCGTGTCTGAGGCCAATTATGAAAGTTAAAACTGCCAGCCAGCAGAGAATCAAAAGGCCTTTAATTCAATTAGGGGACAACATTCCTTCTTCACACAGCATGCATGAGAGTGTTTTCAAAGTCAGGTAGTTTTAAATAAAGATCTAGCACAGGCTTAAAGGCCAGACATTTGACTCAGGTTTTGGTGCCTAGCCAGGATGGTTATTAGGCCCAGAGAGATGTAAGGCCATTGACTAAACCCAGATTTTTATGGCTTTATTTCATTGTCGTCATAGTATCTGAACTGCTACATTACCCTTTCTCTGACACATATGACAAGTAACAGGCATGTAGAGTTGACACAAAAACAACATATGAAATATAAAATATAGCAGTTGGATGTTTTGTTAAAGTTTACTAGGGGGCAGTGCCCCTGGATCACTACGCTTGCAAACACCCCTCTCTCTGGAGTTAGGCAGCCCCAGCTGTCCCCCTTGCCACCAGGGAGGGCCAGGCTGAGGCGTGGAAGTCCTGGCCTGCCCCCTCCCCCCGCAGCCGTTGGGCCAAGGCCAGCCCAGCCCCTCCTATCCCCTCCCACCCCAGTCCAGTCCCAGCTCCCCCCGAGCTGCCCCAAGGCCAGGCCAGCCCTGGCTATCTTCCCCCCAGATGCTGGAGGGCAGGGGGGCAGAGGCCAAGCCAGTTCCGGCTCTACTCCGTCTACCTCCTAGATGAGCCAGCCCAGGCTCCCCCTGGCCACTGGGGAAGGCCTGGCCGAGGCGTGGCAGCCCTGGCCTGCCCCTTCTCCTCCCCCCAGCAATTGGGTTGAGGCTGGCCCTCCTGCGGCTTTTCCCCCTTCCCTCCCACCATCCTCAGGAAGGGCTGAGACTGCACCAGCCCCTGCTCCCCCCACGGCTGTCGGGCAGGGCTGAGGCTGCGCCAGCCCTGGCTCTTTCCCTCTGGCCACTGGGGGGCGGAGGGGGAACAAGGCCGCAGGATGGAATCCCTGGCTCTCCCCCCCCAACCCCTCCATGCACCAGGGAGGAAGGAGGCTGCAGCACGGCAGCCCCAACTCCTGAGCACTGGGGAAAGGGGAGGGGGGAGGAGGCAGGCAGGACACAGAGTGATGTGCTGATGTCACTGTTGTTCCACAGGGAAAAAAAGTTTTATATATAGAGAGAGATTACCTGCTTTCCTCAGTAGCAAATGATGGCTACTAGAATTACCAATCTACTAACTAGTTTTGTAGTAATGCAGTTTCTGCAACATCTATGTTTTAGTTGCCTTTCTTGTATTTCAATTTTTTTTTCTATTGTGAAAAAGCAATGAATGATGGACAATCCTCTGTCTGCCTTTGTGTTTCATGGCAACTTTCTCCCAGGGCCTGGCTTCAGAGTGTATAATCAAAGTGTGTCAGTGACAAACAGATCTGTTTCTGTCCTCATGAGTCAGGAAGAGCAGGTGATTATTTGAATGGGCACCTTGTTTCTAAGGTATCTCTTTGTCTAAAGTGAAGAAGACATGTTGGATACTCTGATCACCTGTGGTCTCACACTGAGTTGGCACAATGCATTTTGAGGCTTGTCAGAGAGTTTGTGATTCCATCCAGCATTTCAGCTTGTCATAAGGGCAAGCACTGGATGGGCAGCTTTGCAGAACGTTTGCACTGCCCTCTGCTGCACTGTGGATAATTTCCAGTGCTGTTCATCTGTATTCTTAATGAATTACTCCCAGATGCCCCTGCTAAACCATATATGAGGCTACTTTTATGGCACAGGGTATATCTGTCACTTTTCATTAAATAGCTGTGGATTTTCTCTGTTTTCTAGAAATCCCTGCATCTGTTTACAAGTCTATTTAGTTTAATAAATTCATATTTGAAAAGCGTATAGAACCTCCTATATACAATAACATATATAAACATTGATATAATACTAATGTAATGTTAATCCAGGAATGACACTGAAGCGAGTGGAATTACTTTAAAGCTGGTATAAATGAGCGGTGAATCAGGCCCTCCTGCATAGTGGATTCGAGATATGACTCTCAGTAGCCCACTCTATATTCCAGGATCAAGTGTAACTCCATCCTTATATATATGGATGCAACTCAGGTTGAGGTCATTGCAGTCATATTTGTGTATCAGTGGGAAAAAACTCGGTCCACACGCTTCAGCTAGAATTTATACAGATTTCAGAGGCAAATCATATAAAATTTTCCCCAGATTCCTTCCAGATTCCCTGCTCATATTTATGTATCCTGGTAATATCCAAAGAAGTTTTTACAGTTCAGGTAGCTCCCCAATATTCAGAGAAATGTTGCAATGAGGTTTAAGGACTGTACTATTCATATTGTTTACAATTATTCACAATACTGAGCAAACCAAAACTCAAGGCACATTAGTACTATTTTGTTATGCCAAAAAGCCCTTGTGACCACCCTAATTTGACTATACATGTAAGAACCACTCATTAAAATCTAATGTCAGACACAAAGCTGGCATGAACTTTCATTATGCAAACATGAAATCGACTAGAAGGGCTAATGAGGGGAGAAGGATATCCCAGATGTCAATAGAAAACAATCTATTTCTAACATAGCTCTCCTTCTGGGAATTTCCTCATTTACAACAAAGATTTTATTTACTCATTTTCTGTTACTTGTTAGATTGAATAATCATGTAAGCAGAGAAAAATAATATAGTGAGTCACAGACATAATTTATTTCTTAATTCCATTACTTACTTAGCTGAATTATTGCTATTATATCCGCTCCTCTCAAATTGAACATTAATTTTTCACCAGTGTTTTATGGTCATTGTATGCAAAGAATTGACAGTGCAGTCTGATTGAATGATCTTACATTTCTTTAATCAGACTAATGCAGGTTCACATAATTGTTTTCTCCATTTTTAAAATTTAATGAGATACAGACTGTTTTAGCAAATGCCCATCTGCATGGAAAAACAAGCATGGCATGAAGGCTTAATGGTTAGAGCAGTGGGGCTACTTTAAATGCTACATGAAGGACAAGATTCTATTTTTATAGATCTTGTGGTCTTCTCAGAAGTGGGTCACAAAATGTGAAACAATTCCCGATTAACTGACTATCAGATCTGGAATCTGTTTAATAGTTAGATTTTATCGTTCCTTAGTCATTGCAGCCTTGTTGGAAGAAGAAATAAAGGATATACTAAGCTAGACAAGTTACCCGGCTTTGCCCCAGGGTGGCCTCACAGCCCACCTGCTGGCTTATCCCCAGGGCCAGCCCAGGGTGAGGGGGCTACATGGACTGGTTCGTGACTGCTGCCCAGTGCAGGCTGGAGGACAGGGGCACTGTAGGCCACCCACTAGCTTTTCCCATGGTGGGGGGGGAGGGGCACACAGGATGCCCCACCAGCTTCTCCCTGGCATGCGATGGTGCTGCACAGACCAGTTGTTGGCTGCTTCCCAGGGTCAGCCTGGAGCAGCAGCCAGCAACTGCTTCTTGGTGCCCGCCAGGGTGGCTGGGGCCGTGCTGCCCAGCAGCTGCTCTCCATCGATGGAGTGCTTGCTGGCCCCCTGTGGTTATTCTTGAGTATAACTGTCCTTCCTATCCCTTTCCATTTGATGCAAAACAATCACATTGCATGTACATCCCATTGTCCTGGCACAGCCAAACCTTGCTTTCACCCCACTTTAAGTTATGATAAGAAGAAGCTGCATACCAAATTTGGTGGTCTTAGGAAGAATGGACTCTCGGATGGATGGATGAATACACAGACAGACACACAAACTCTAAATCTATATGGTATAATTCAGACTTTCACTGTTTTTCTACTTCACTTTCTAATATTGCACCAGTAATCCACATCTGCTCAGGACAGAAATATAATGATAGGCTATGTCTACACTACAGTGTTTTCGGAAAAACGGCTGTTTTTCTGAAAATACTTGATTTACGTCCACACTGCAATCATGTTCTTTCAAAAGGAAATTGAAAGAACAGAGGGGAATTTCCAACAGCGATAATCCTCTATCTACGAGAGAGAAGTCTTTTTCCAAAAGAGCTCCTTCGTAAAATGGCGTGTATGGACAAATAAAAGGGTTTTTTTTTTCGAAAGAAGAGGCGCCTCAGAAATAACACAGGTGCCCTGGTGACCACTCCATCCAAAGTAATCACAACTCTATAGTTCCTGTCTCCTGGCACCTCTTAAATCTGCAGGCACCCTGGACAAGCCTTGTGGCAGGAAGCCAGCCTTGGAGCAGCACCCTGACCACGTGGATCTCCCTGCCACAGGCCTGATCACCGATGGCACAGCCACAAGCCCCCTGAAACCTCCTGACCCTCACAGGGAGCTCGAACAGAGCTCCCAGGACCCATCAAGGGGTACCAAGAGGTGGGCACCCTCGTGGTCTGGAGTGGAGATCTTGTCCCTCCTTGAGCTGTGGGGCAAGGAGGACACCTTGCAGGATCTGTGCTCCAAATGCCGCAATGTGGACATTTAGGGCTGGATGGCCGAATCCCTGGTGGAGTGTGGACACCTACCCTGGACCTTGGAACAGGTCCAGACTAAGGTGAAAGAGCTCCACCAGGGATATGTCCGGGCCAGCAAGCGGAGCTCGCACTCCGGTGCAGGACCCCACACCTACCCGTTCTACGCTGAGCTCCGCCTCGACACGCCTGTTGTCACCCGGACAGAGGTCATGGCAAAGGACGACGAGGGACAGCAGCAGGAGGAGGAGGAGGAGGAAGATGACATGGCCACCATCACGCTGTCCTTAGAGCTGGTTGCCGTGAGTCAGGGCATCTCCCAGGCATCGTCTGATGCTGGGGAGGGAACTTCAGGTGAGTTTGTCACACACACAGGACGGGGGAGGCAGGTGCAGAGGGGATAGGGTGTGAGTTTTTCTTGGCCTGCTCGAGCTGGACATCGTGCTGCACGTGTGGGACCACATGCAGCGTTAGCGTGTGCCACGCGGACTCAGCAGGCAGCCCCTAAGCACGCCGAGGATCCTGCTCCCAGGCTTCGGGGAGGCCGCACAAACATCTAGCCCTCGGGGTTGGGGCCCTCTCCCACTACCTGCGACGGCTGGAAGCAGGCTAGCCACAAGGGTGTAGGCATGACCTCAGACACCCTGAGGAATGCTACATACAGCACATGGGCATGCCTGCACATCCAAGGCACCACCCACTCCTGCGGGCAGCACTGGGAGGTACAGGTGTGTGTGTGTGGGCCCCAGGGAGGGCCAGGCTGCTCCTGGCTCCTCTGCCATCCATGGGGATCCCATTGTGACCGGACACTTCCCTTGCCTGCTTTCTCTTGGGCCGGGTAAGGTGGGGAGAAGTGGGCAACATGGTTCCCATCTCACCTCGGGGCCCTTGTGAGGCAGGGCCTGCTGTTCAGTTCACACGTGGCCTTGCTCCCGGGACATCCCTCTCCTCTGGCCTGAGGACTGTTGGTTGCTGCTCACAGAGGAGGGCATGGCCGCAGGGGCAGTGTCTGCAGGGATGACTGACCGCCTCTCTCTCTGTGTGTTCTCCACAGCTGGACCAGTCGGGACTGAGGGGCAAGCCACGTCACCCAAGCCAGCTGCCAGAGCCCGGGGGACCTGAAAGCACGCCAGGATCCATGAAGACCTAATGCAGCAGCACGTCCGCGTCCTACACCATATGCAGCAGACCGTGGCGCAGAAGATCCGGGGGGACGCAGAGTGGTGGAACCGTGCATGGGACCAGCTCATGCAGCGGTGTGATAGCATATGTGCCATCATGCGTGACATGATGGCACACCCGGCTACTGTTGCTGCTCCTGCCTACCACCCTCCTGCCCCCTCTGCTATGCCCATTCCCCCTCCCTCTGTTTCCAAGTGATGGCCATGCCCCCTCCCCCGCCATCCCTGACCCCACTCCAGCCCCCTCCTGCCCACACCTCTCTGGTCCCAGGGCCCACTCAACCCCAAGTCAGACGAGGTCCCCGCAACCAAGGTGGCACATCCAGCCGCCCCCCACACCACTCCGAGCCCCTCTCCCCCTCCAGTTTAGGAGCCTACCTTCTCCCTCCAAGTTATGAGCCCCTTTTCCCTCTGTATTTGTCTTAAAAAAAAAAAAAAAGTTCGTTGTGTTCAAATCCAAACAGGTGTGTTTATTCAGAGGTCAGGGAGCGGGCGAAGGGAGGGGTTGTGGTGGGAAAGGGATAGTGGAGCAAGCTAGAGGCCACTAGGGAGGAAGGCCTGGGGAGAGTTACTGGGGTCCTTGAGAGAAACTCTCCCTCAGGGCCTCCCAGATGTGCACCCTGGCCTGATGGGCCTGGTGGACAGCAGCTCTCTGCAGCTGCTCAAAGGGTCTCTCCTCATGGCCAGCCTCTGCCCCCCACCCCAGGAGGAAGGCCTTTTAAGCACGTGTCTCAGCTATGCTCCGGCACTTTCGAAAAAGCAGATCTCTTTTTTGATGCGCTTGGCCAGTGTGGACGCTCTCTTTCGGAAGTTTTTCCGGAAGATCTCTTCTGGAAAAGCTTCTTCCGAAAGAAGCCTGCAGTCTAGACGTAGCCATAGAGAAGCTTTGCTTATTTCTCCATTTGATACTTTTCTTAGCATCTGAGGAGAAATTGGAATATTCTAATATAGAGAATGTTGTGAATAGGGAATAGTTTTCTAGTAAGCCAAGGTATTAAAATACAGTCTGCTGTGGAAAGGGGGACCCCAAGCAACAACATATGAGTTCCAAGGGTGCTGGAATTAGTGGTGCAGGGGCTTTGACAACACTCCCTGGCATGAAGTAATACAAACCAAATACTTGTTTTCTGCTTTTAGCACCAGCACTACAAAAATTGTTCCAGCAGCCCTGTATATAGTAACATATTAGTGGAGTGACCTTAAGAAACACGTGTTTTATACATGCCCAAACTAACAGAACACTAAGGTTGTTATTGCAAATCTGGAGGAAATTATCTTGATAATGAGAGATGGTATGACCTCCATCTCTCATTAGCCCAAGAAGAATTCATATCTCACCACATACCTTCTAATTATGACAACAAGAGGCTGCAATTTAGAGAGCACTACCCTTTGTGGAAGTCAGCACAACAAATTAAGGTAATCTAATGTTTAAAAAACAAAACTTAATACAAATCAGTGTAAAACAAACCCTGGAGAATACAAATATTACTCTTTTACAGATATCACTTTATCTGAAAGTATTTGTCTTGCTAACACATCTGCACAGCATGCAAAAAAAGGCAACAAAGAAGATAGATCCAAGAAGCAGGAAATTCTGAGACTTTCAATAGCACTGAGTGGCTTTGTGGCCTTCAACAATTGAAGATATGTTTGATGGGCAAATGAAGGACCAAAATATGTTACAGATGCACAGGGATTTGTGTTCCCAACTCTAATGACAACAGTTTTGTTATAAATCTTTTAAAAATCAATATGAAATTACACCCTGTTGTGTTATTAAATATCAGGATCTCCCATAAAATGAAATTTATGCCCCAGTTCCCCAGTTCAATTTTATGCCCAGGCATGGAATGGGACACCGCTTCCCACAGTTCCCCTTGGCCAGGAATGGTGATCCACGGCCAACAGGAGGTGCATAAGGCATACTCACAAGAGGGATGAATTAAGGTTCAAGTATTTCCTTCCTTTTGAGTGCTTGGCTTTGCAACAGTAACATTCTTTTAATATATTTTCTGATGTAAAATGAGACATCATGTAAGTCAAAAAAATAACTTCAAGTGTAGTTGTTTAAATAATAAAGTATAATCTCAAATTAAACTGCTGCCCAATTGCCTCAGATTGGATTGGGATTTTGTGCAAGGTGCTATATGAACGAAGAGGAAGATATGTTTGTGGAAGAAGTTACAGTTAAGGAAGACAAGGACAGTTAAGGAAGACAAAGGTTAGGGAAGGAGGTAATCAAATATATATAACTCTATGTATTGTGACCATACATCTGTTGTGTCACATCAGAGCTCAGTATTTCTACCTCTGGTGTTGAGGGGGCAGGAAAGGGCTGAGGTTAATAAGTCATATGCTGGGAATTTAGGCTATGCCTACACTAGTACTTTTGTGAATCAGGATGTTAAAAAAAAAGTTTCACCCTGACAGGTTTCAACAGCCAAAGCACTGGGATGGACAGCACTTTGTTGATGGGAGATGTTCTCCCCTGGACACACCTACTGCTACTCATTGGGGGCAGTTTAATTATGCAAATGAGAGAGCTCTAAATGGATTTACAGAGGGCCAGCTGAAGTGGTGCAGTCTTCACATAGTTTTATTTACAAGTATGTTCATGGTTGGCTGAGGGGTTCTGTAAATATTAAAGATACTATATTTCCTAATAATTTTCTTATGCCTGTTACCAATTGCCAGACAGTCTCTCTTGCCCATTTTGGGGCCCAGGTTTGCTGGGAATCAAACAGGAAAAAACACAAGATTTCCGGTTATAAAGTAAAATAGCTCTTTACCTATGAAAATCCTTTTTCCCTCACTGGACATAGCCCTTTTTCAGGTTGCTTTTTATCCCTACTCCTTCTTTCTCTCTTAGTGTCAGAGGTTTTTAAAGGTCCCAAACTGCCCTTAATTAACCCAGATGTCCATAATTAAGCTGAGGTGACCTCTTTCAGTTCAGAGAAAAAAGAGCTGTAACCGTTCTAAAACTGATATATTTGCCTTCAACCACCCTTCCAGAATCATCAGGTCTGACATGGTCATAGTACATTAGTGACCATACTAATTTAGTAATTACATACATATGGAAATTTCCCAGCTGCTTTTCTGCCTACCTCCTAAAGGCTTTTAAGAAGGTGTTTGAAAGAGGAGGTGTATCTGTGTTCTGGAGGAGTTACAGGAGAGCATTCCATGTGTAAGGGCAGCCTCAAGGAAGATGTAATGATGTTTGGTTAGCAGTATGGAAAGCTAAAGGCTAAACTGATGTGTGTTTCGATTGTAGAATTAACATATGGATGATATAGACTTTGATCTCTGAAACACCTCTATCCTGCAGGAGAGGTGAGGTGTCCATTTCACAGGAAGGCATTATTAAGCAGTGAAACTCATCTTGTAGGACAGGTAGAATTTGAAAGCTCCAGGGCTTTTCGAATGTAACCATTTCCCTAATATGTACCCAGTTTATACAGAGAGAGTGTTGGGTTTTGTACTGACTGAACTATTTTGAATTGATTCTCACTGCAAGTGGTGGTAAACCCTGATTGGCTCAATTGGTACATGATCAAGTTTTGCACTTATTTAGCCTTCTTAGAGCTTAACTATACACTAGGACCTTTAATGGTATTTTCATGTGTCAATGAACACAGTTTTCAATTCAAGTGAAGACATGACACAGATGTTTGGCCTTAGCTTTGTTTAACTTTACCCTACAGTCAAACACAACTAGCAACAAATGCTTGGATCCCTTTTGATATGAGAGCATTCCATGTCTTATCCATTGTTTACGTGGTAGACAAATGTTCCAGGCTAAGGTGAAACAAAACTAGGAACAAAGATGTGCATCCAAGAGTTTACAATAGGATGTTAAAACATGATTGAAAGCTCCACTATGAACAAGCTCTAGGTGTCAGTTCCAGTACAGAAACCTCAATTGTTGGCAAGTGATGAGTAAGCAGTATGATTCCTGATGCTGGACCAGGCTTGAGATCTATTTATATGTTTAATGTCAGAGCTATAAATGTCGTCTTTTCTGTTCTTCATCAGTGTGTTCACTGCCATAGTTGTATACACTGCATCATGAAAGAAGTGAGGGTTAGTAATAATGGCATACCATTCATTTCATATTGTCTCCTATAAAGAATGGGAGCACTTATGTGAAAATGGCCAAATAGTTTTTAAAGTGTAGTGTCTTTACTCTCTTAGGATTCTTGAGAGTGAAAAAAAGCTTTCATATTGCTTTCTCTTCCTCCGATCCGCTTCATCATTTCCATTAATTCATAGCAATCTGTATTAATTCAGGACTAGAACTCCTGGCACAGATAGCAGATGGCTACCTATCTTTTATTTCACTTCTCTTAACATTCAATTTTCTCATGTTCTATCAAGATATTATGTGTTAAATCTGTCTAGATCATGCTCAAGCCCAAGGTTTCTCCAGACATGCTAGTTTACTGCTCTTTTTTCAATCTTAAGAAAGGATAGCAGATATTGTACTAACAAACACAGTGATTAAATGTTCCCTAACAAATAAAAGATGGAATCTGGTACCTCCAATCACAGATACAAAACCTCTCCCACCACTGAAAACTCCATCCTACCTGGTGGCATGGGTGCTGGAATAGCTTATATAGTGGGGGTGCTGAGAGCCATTGAACAAAACTATAAACCCTTTATATAATGGGAATCAGTTCAAGTGGGGGGTACACCAGCACCCTCCAGTTTCCCCTAGTTCCAGCACCTATGCCTAGTGGACAAATGTGGAGGGACGTACAGCAATATAATGATGATCAGAATGGCTCCCTTTAAATATTCTGTGGACAGTGGCTGTGCTATTTGTTTAGGGAGTGAAGAGGAATCTACCTGTGTCACCATAGAAGCAGAGAGTATGGCAAGGTTGAATAATACAGGTTGAACCACTCTAGTCTGGCACTCTCTAACAACATCATGGTCCAGCATGATTTTAGTTAGCTGGATGTCCACTTATCATGGATGTGGCCAAGTTTCCCACCATCTCATAAAGTTTGTTTACAGCTACCAGTTCTGGTTCTCAGTGTTCTGTGCTGTTATTTAGCTCTAAGTTATTGGGCTCTTAGAAGAAGTTAGTGGTAAGCAACGGAAGTGTTGGTAATGCTGCTAGACAATGCTGACCTCCCATGATTTGACAAATTCTCTGGTTCAGCACCAGTCAGGTCCTGATAGCACCGAACTGGAATGAGTCAACCTGTTGTGGTTTTTTTAAGTGCAGGCAATAACCTTTCTTACTGGACTTATTTCATTAAAACAGCTAGATCTAAACCAGTGATAGGCAAACTTCAGCCCAAAGGTTCTATGCGTGGCCTGTGAGACATTTTGTTTACCATTGCTCATATGCAGGATGGTCAGATTAGGCTGGGTAGTGACTGTATAGGGTTTTTTTTTTCCTTACCGGTATTACTAAAGTGACATGCACTTAAAGCAAGGGCACATGAAGTGCACTGCATTCTGATTGTGCACAACATTGTGAGAGCCATGCATTCCTCTGCATCCAATGAAAGTGCTGGTATGGTTCAGTTGGCACACCGTGAAAATCCTAGGTAGACCAATGCAGTTAACAAAATTACTCTATTCCAGGAGACCATCTTGGTACAACAATCCTGCATCCCACTCATGCATCCCACTCACTAGCCTAGGTTGTCCATCACTGATATAAAGTATAATTTCATAGATTTGAATGTCAGGAAGGATCATGGTGATGTTGACTGACCTGTACAACATAGACCCTAGAACTTCCCCAAAATAATACCTAGAGTAGAGATTTGTAGAAACACATCCAGCCTTGATTTAAAAATTGAGAGTGATGGAGAATCCACCATCATCTAGTCTTCCCTGTTGCATAACACAGGTCTTAGAATTTTACCTATCAACTTCTTTGTTCCCCACTATATAAGTGAAAATTGTTGATCCTGATAATTATCCTAATAGGTGTTGAGCCTAGACTATATAGTGGATGCTTTGCTTCAGGAGCTATAGTTGTTCTTTATCTTTATGGTGACTTTCTCCATGGCACACTTTAGATGGTACAACTCAAGAAAGGGCAAGGAAACAACTTCCAAGGGCACTATGGGTCCTGTTCTGCACTCCTTAAGCAAAATCCCCATTTTCTTTAATTTCAAGCATATAAAAGGGATATAGAAAGTCCCATGTAGCGATCTAAAACTCCTGAACAATAGTAGAGCTTGAGAAGCAGGACATTTACCTCTCTAGTGAGTGTACTGGCTGAGCAAAATGCAAAGTAAATAAACAGCGTTAAATACTAAAATATATTTCTCAAATAGTTCTCACTTTTTGGAATCCGTGTTCTGATCAATAGGACAGACAAATACAATGATCCAGGTCTCATCTGTGGCAATTCAGTGCAGTTCTGTTCAAACGGCTGGAACGGCATCAAATTAGCACCAGTTGAGGCTCTGGCCCATGTGTCTTAATCTCCTCCAAGATGCACTAAAATCAGGTGTGAAATTTTTAATATATTTTGCCGCTTTGAAGTGTTAGTGCTTTAAACGTTTGGACAGATGTGCTGCATGAAATTTGACATTCAACCATTATTATTTTGCAGGATTCAGTACGACACGTTTCACCACCCCTGTTAGTTAATTTTAATGCCACTTTATTTTAAGATCTAGTGAAAGCCAAATAATGTCTTTAACAATCCATAACCATAAAGATCATATCGAAAATCTGTGTGTTCTTTGTTAGCTATAATCCCATCTCATTTTAAAGTTGATAGATAAATGAAACACTTAATTTAACAAAATGATGATGATCTGATCTAAAAAGGAATACCACAAAATATATTCCCAACCATCAGAGTTACTGTTGTTGGAATGATTTATATTCCTTCCGTTCATGTCCATATGAGGTATCACTGAGTTAAAATAAAATCTTTTATGACCATTCACTCAATCCTCAGATATACATGTTGTTGAAACAACGTATGGAAGGAAATATGTGACTCTATCAGAAATTGAGGTCAATTAGGCACTCATTATGAAGAAGCAGTGAAATTGATTTGTAACTATCTCTTCAGGCTGCTGCCATTCTAGAGAGTTAATAATAAAATCTGAATTCTGACAAGGAGAGTCATTAAAGCACTTCATAGGCAAGAGTTATTCATTACTTGAAAACTTATTATCTGGAATTTATTCCCTTCTGCTAGTAAAATTTGTCATGTCCAAGAGAGTCATGATTTTGAATACAAAGGAGTTGGCTGCCATCAGCTGTAATACTTCACATTTCAGCGGATTTACGTGCCACCTTGTTCCTTTGTACAACCACCGTCCCTGAGACACACACCATTATCTTTATTTTTTCCTTAGGCAGCTTGACATCCTTGCATCCTGACATCTGTTTTACACAATCGAAATGTTTATCCATTGCTCTTGCTCTACCCGCCCGACTTGAAATCTCCCTTCCAATAATTGGTATCTTATTCCATCCTCATCCCATATTATTTTAAAAGATTTCAGTGTGTTTCATTAACAAATAGTTAAGGGGAGTTTGGAGGGCTTTTCTAAACTCTCTCTGTGTGTGTATGTATATATATATATATATATATATATAATTTTCCCTTGGGCTAGAAGTAATAAGAATTTAGCAAGGATGACAAGCTACAGGCTTTCTTACTGTTTTTATTCAGTGTAAAATTGATGAGGAAATGTTAATCTCTGCAAATCAGAAGTCAGACACTTCAGAATAATTGGAAACAGGACTGGAGCTGCTCACATTTCTAAGGTTTTTATTCTTTATAATGCTAAAATACATCACAGTGGATGTATCACAGTAATAATACTTTGTACTTACATTGAAATAACCCGCATCCTTGAAAGTGTGGCTCTTAGTCCCCTTGCAGTGGCAGATCTATAGAAGAGGCTTATGAGTTGGCTAATGCTACCATCTAAGAGTGCGTCTAGACTGCAGGGTTTTTTTTAGAAAAAACTTCATTACGTCCACACTGCTATTGCGTTCTTTCGAAATAAAATCAAAAGAATGTAAGGGGTTTTCTGACATTTGTAAACCTCATTCTATGAGGAAGAACGCCTTTTCCAAAAGAGCTCTTTTGGAAAAAGCCGGGTGTGGGCGCAGAAGAGGGAGTTTTTTCGAAAGAAGAGGCCTCCAGGAAAAAGCACAGGTGCCCTAGTGGCCACTCCGTCCATAGTAATCTCAGCTTACATGCGAGAGAGAGGGTCCAATGAGTGTGGACGCTCTCTTTCAAAAAAGCAGATCGCTTTTTCGATGCGCTTTTGAAGTGTGGACGCTCTCTTTTGGAAGAAGTTTTTTCAGAACATCTCTTCTGAAAAAGCTTCTTTCAAATGAAGCTTGCAGTCTAGACGTACCCTAATGAATTTAATTCTTTGCCACCTAAAGCAGAGGTGCATGCTTCTAGCCCTCAAGGCCCCAGGTACTAACTCCACTTTTGAAGCCAAGCAGGTAGATTACAATAGCTAGCAAGCTTTACCTGAAAATCTCACAGCAGTGTGCTAACACATGCAGGTCCAAATCAGGGTTGCTCAAGTGTGAACGTGCATGCAGAGGAGCAGATTGGAATGGGAGGGTGCTTCAGAGTCTTCTTCCAGTTTGGGAGTCCTGTAAGAAGAAAAAGAGAACACAACTTCTTTAGATTCCCAAACACTTAAACCAGTGTAGTGTTCAGACTCATTAGTAAAACTTTAAATGAAGGCCAGAGTTGGGAGTGTAGACAAGCTGCCTCCATCTGCTTGTTAAGGGGCTAGAAAATCTCTTCTGCTGGGAGAGGGAATTCCCTCAGCATTAGGGAATCCTTGCATGATCGAGCACTTCTCCCAATGGATAACGAGGTAGAGTACCAAGACTGGGGAATTTATAGTATTTCTGTTTAAAACTCACTTGTGTCCAGCCTGACCTGAAACATCAGTTCTAGAAAAAAAATCCTCTTTCAATGTTGTAGGTGATGGGAGGAGGGGAGAAGGGGGGTCAAATATTCTGGGGCCATATTGACATAGGATAATTGTCTAATTATCTTAATGCCATTGTCCGGCCAGAGCTTTTGGCATGGTAAAATTCTGTGAAATGTGCTGTCACATATGCTTATCCACTTTGTACAACAGTGTCTTATTCCGTATGTTTGTATAACAGTATATGTACCCTATGTAACTGTTAGTGTCAGACTTTGGCATAGGGTTTTTCTGTACTGCTAAGTATGCATTCCCATTCTGTTCATGGCGCTATTTCATATACCTTACATGAGCATGTGTTGAATTTATTGGCCTCCAATTAATTGTGATAAACAAATGGTAGTTCTGGTTTACCTTTGTAACTGAGTGTGTTCAATCCTAGTTGGAAAGGATGGGTCCCCTTACCACAGGGTCCATCTCCGAAGTCTGGTCAGGAGTCTGTGGAGCTCTGTACTGTCTCTGTTGATAGGTTATTTGAGCAATTTTTAGCACACAGTATTTCATATATACTAAATGGTCCTTTCAAAAACTGTTCTAGTCTTCTGATTTCAGTTGTTGAGGATAAGTGAATGATATACCTGGATGGTCCAAGTTTAAAAGGATGGGGTTCAATCCCTACATGAGTTTTCATCTCCGAATGCTGCCTTTTATAAAGAGTTTTGAGATTGACAGAAAAAAAGCTGACTACAGGGTGAACCTCTTTAGTCTGGCACACTCTGGTTCAGCAACATCCATGGTCCGGCATGATTTTAGTTAGCTGGATGTCCATTTATCATGGGTGTGGCCAAGTGTCTCACAATCCCATAAAATTTGCTTACAGTCCTAGCTCTCAGTGCTCTGTGCTGTTATTTAGTTCTAATTGACCCGTAAATGTCTTCTTAAGAGCCCAGTGAGCCATGGAAAAGTTGGTAATGCTGTTAGATAATTTTGACCTCCTGTGGTTTCGCACTGGTCAGGTTTTGAGGGGTCTGAGTTAGAAAGGTTCAACCTGTATTATTAATGTATTAGATGTGAAAATCAAGCTATTGTGATCTGAACATTATTTCTATGCAAATGTAGCACTTTTCACTGATATGACTTGTCATGATTGTATATGTCCTGTGCTCACGTGCAATGCACTGACTGACCATGTGGACTCTGCTGATGCACGTTAGTTTGGCAGAGCAATCTTTGAAATGGGACTAAATGAAACTATATTAACAAAATGTTAACGTGCAGGAGTAGGGGCTATATTGGGGTGGGGATTAATTTTGGAAGGGGGGCCACTTTACAAATTTCAGAAATGGCTTTGGGCAGGCCCAGAAAGGGCGGGGCCTTGGGTGGAAGGGGCAGAACCCAGGTAGAAGGGACAAGGTCTCAGATACAAGGGGTGGGGTTGAGAACTACTCTGCTGCATATGGTGACCTTATTTTCTGAATCAGCTGCAGCTAGTAAGAACAGTTTAATTTAAATTATGAAACAAATTAAGCGTTTTAACTTTCCCATGTTAGTTTATCAAACTTCATTTTAAATAAAGTAAAATATTATGTCCAACACAAAAGGTTTCAATGTTTTCTTAATTTATGGAGGGGGCTGGGGAACCCTTTTTGGGTCTGGGGTCACAGACCCACAAAAAATCAGTTGGGGACCACACAAGTGAGAAGCAAAAAAAACTCCTCCAAGCCGCCCCCCCCCACCAGTGCTTATTGATGTGGCCCCAACTGAAACACCTCACTCCTCTGGCACTCCAGTCTCACAGGGTGAGGGGAAGGGAAGGGGGAAACTGCCGGAGAGGCGCCACTACTGCAGCCAGGTAATCTGGGGCTGGACCCAGAGGTGCTGCTACAGCAGCCAAACGGCCCAGGGCCAGCCCCACAGATGCCACTACTGCAGCCAGGCAGCCCGCAGCCAGCCCCAGAGGCACCACTACTGTCCTCGGGCCGGCCCCATAGGTGCTGCTACTGAGACCAGGCGCAGAGGCATCGCTACTGCAGCCTGGCGCCAGCCCTGAAGGCACTGCTACTGCAGCCAGGCAGCCCAGGGCCGGCCCTAAAGGTGCCACTACTGTGGCCAGGCGGCCCGGGGTGGCCTCGGAGGCTCTGCTACTGTTGTCTGGGGCCGGCCCCTGAGGCACCACTACCACAGCCATGCAGACTGGGCCGACCCCGGAGGCACCATGGCAGTAGTACCTCCAGCCTCTGGGGCCGGTCCCAGGCTGCGGTGGTGGTGCCTCCGAGACCAGCCCTGTTGAGGAGCCTCAGCCCCAGCACTACCTCCTCTCTAGCAGCTGTGCGGGGGGCAGAGGGTGAAGTGGTGGAGCTGAACTCCTTCTCTCTCCCCCCGCACATGCCCGTTAGCAGCCAGGACCTGTAATTGCCTCATAGGCTGGAACAAAGCCCAAGGCGGGCAGGATCCAGCCCGCTGAGAGGCTTTTGCTCACCCCTGGTCTATATGGACAAATAGAGCATGGCAGGCTAGTGCAGGAGAGATTTACACTCCCTTTCGATGGAAGCTAAGTGTTCATACAGTGGTTCCATGAGGAATACACATCTGCTAAGAAGAAACCTAACTTTTCCTTTACAAAGATTTCATGAGTTTTAGAAACAGATGTTTTTTTCAGGTCAGAACTGAGTTGCATTGTGGAAATTTTGAGGGCGCTGTCCTGTCACCCTTTAGCTGGTACCATTTACTCCTTTTTTCATTAGCACTATATTTTCATTTTGAAAAGTGTAAATAATAGGCTACTATTGTATATTGTTTTGCTTCATGTTTTATTAATAAACATTGCATTGTAGTGAGGAAATTTTTCCCGTTCAGGTTCAGTATTTTACAAATAGTTGTCAGATCCAAATCCTTGCTTTCTGGCAATGTATCAGCGCTGTAATTTGCTTCTAATTAACTGGAGCGATTTATGATAATCTGTCCTGTTGTTTTATTTAAGCAATTTCCAAACATCTGGGCAGTTAGTCAGTAGTGGGGGAAAGAATAACAATTAATTTTATTTAGCCTCAGTATCATCTGTAAGTATCAAATGGATAAAGTGTCCTTCAGTAGCCCATTCACCTTCAGAAAAGGGAGATCATATCTATATTCTGATATGGTGCTGATTCTAATCAGTGGATTCTATTATAGTCCTTTAAGCAAAAAAGAAAGTGCTGATGAAGGCCATAAAAATAAATGAGGCTTATTGCTTCTTGACATCTTTAGCACTTTCTGAGGTTTCCTGAGTGAGCAGCAGTAGCAGACAATAGCTAGGAGATTGTGTGTAAGATAATGAGAAAAATAAATGCATCTTCTGAAGCAGCCAGCAGGAACTACTGCTAACATTCATTACCCAGGGGCTTGGCTGCCCCCAGTCTGATGTTATTAATTTGTAGAATGAGCTAAGAGGTGTGAAAGAGAGCTGATGTTTGCTCCTGTCCTAACCTTCCTGACCATCTTTTTTAATATTAGCATGGAGGTCAAATGTGTTATCATTTTGAAGCTGCTTTTCTGTTTCACTTCTCCTTCCCCCACTTTGCGTGGGAAGTGAAGTGAAGCATACTAGCTTAGAACTGGATTAAGGTATAGTCCTTACTCCCGGTAAGGTAAAAATAATAATAATTGGATGAGAGTGGGAAACAATTTAATAAGTTGAGTGAATAGTGTGGGAGGAATTCTTCACATTCAAAAGCTAATTTCGGTTCAAGCATATTTTGCAACCCTTTTATGTTTGCTTTCTAGGAACATTACAGCATTAGAGCTTTAGTAGTGGAAATACTTAAGAAAAGTAAGTTTTAAGTTTGAATGATCAACTTGTGGAGTTCTGACTGTGTATTTTACCTGAAATTCACAACGAAACAGTCATATCATAAGTGACACTTTACCAGTTAATTACAGGAATCACACAGCATTTTTTCTCTTTCCTAATTGGATGATTTATGTGACTCACCATTGTTTGCAATTTATACATTTCTTTGAAAAATACACAGTGGGTCAGTTTCTGAGCTAATGTAAATTGGTATGGCTCCATAGATATCAGTGCCAGGTAAAACCTATAAAGGGGAGCCAATAAACTTGCCAAGCACCTGAGCAAGGTGTGTGTGGGGGGGTAGGGGGGGGCACAGTTGTGCACTCCAGAAGAGGTGAGGCCTCGGGAAGAAGGCTCAGGGCTGGTAGCAGTCAGCCCTCATAGCTGCCTGGAACACAGTGCACGGTGCTCCAGCGGTGATTTAAAGGGCTCAGGGCTCTGGCTGTTTCTTCTCCTGCAGTGGTGGTGGCCAGATCCCCAGGACCTTTTGAATAGGCAAGCCTTTGGAACTATTGCATCCCCTTCCACTATCACCACCCTGCTTCAGCAAGCCTGACATATATTGGGGATGTTCCCTACCTAATTCTTGCTATGTTGGCTAGTTAGGTATATCTACCAATCAGGGAACATCACAAGGCCCATGTGAGTTATGGAACTTGACAACAAAGTATGAATTACAAATGGGAGTATTTTAAAAGGAATATACAGTTTTCAGTTTGTACTGTGTTGGCTACTTAGCATAAATAATTCCATGAAGTTGCAGATTTATGTAACTAATGCCACCTCCTGGAATGTGCTGTTTGACATTTGTAAACATTCTGTTGACTAAGAATTAGTCACTGCAAGTGTTTGTAAATGACTTGAAATAAATGATCCTGCACAAAGAAATACACACATACTTCCCTTTCTCCATGGTGAGCAGTCCTACTGACTTCAGTGGGAACACTTACAGAGTGCACTATTAAGTGTGTGAGAGACAGGGGTGTATAGACCACACCTGAACAAAGAAGGCACCAGAGAGGCCCTACTGGTGGGGATAGCTCCCTCTTTCCAGCACTATCAATAATGTATAGGGAGGGACCCTTTAAAAGGGAGGAAGTTGCAGTCAGCTGGGGAGGAACAGGAATGCCCAAAGTGGCAGAGTGCAGGAAGACTCCTAAAGCGGCAGAGGGAACTCCAAGCCACGGGATATTCACCTTGACCCTGAGAAGAGTACAACAGACTCTGAAGGTAAGTGGACTCCGAAAGTAATCAGACTCCAAAGGTGAGCCTGAATTAGAGTCCCCAGGCAGAGTGATTTTCCCCACCTCATCCCCACATAGATGCTGGAACATTAGCATCACTGTAGAATTGTTGTACCCCTCTTTCCTGGCACCACAAAGACAGAATATCACCAGACATGTTGTGGTTTGTGACTTTCATTTTGATCCCCTATCTGAAGAGATTTAAGAAGGTGCACAAGGGGCAGAACAACCCCTCACAAATAGTAAGGAAGTGTGGTCCATGTTGGGTCCATCCAATAAATGGAATGGGGCATGGTACGGACTAGGGGTGTTAAATATCGGTTAATTGAATAGTCGTGTAACCTCGTGAATTCTTTTCGGTTACTTGACTATTCTATAGTTCCCCGGGGGTGGAGCCAGCAGCCAGTGCACTCTGGCCCCACTTCTGAGGAGCCCCCTGCCACTCCATGCAGCTTCCTCTGTATCAGAGGCAGCAGCGTGGGATGCCAGGCAGGAGCTGGTACATGAGGGGACCCAATTTAAAAACCAGCTCCCCTCACAAACTGGCTGCCTGTCACCCCGTGCTCCTGCCTCCGATACAGATTGGGTTGGCAGCAGCCCCTGTCCAGAGTGGCATGTCTGAGCTCCTGGACCTGGCACGAGCTGAAACTGAGCTGGACTGCCTGCTCGTCTGGCTCCTAATACAATTTAAATGCAGAGCCGCAGCAGAGATAGGTCCCAGACCCAGTGCAAGCTGGGACTGAGCCAGGCTGTTTGCCAGCCTGGTAAAAAAATTACTGGCAAGGGGTGAGGAATGCGTGTAGTCTATAGCATTAACTGATAAGCTTTTGCTTATCCGTTAATTGACTATATTATTGCATCCCTACTGACTATATTATTGCATCCCTATATAAGACCCTCCCACTCTTGGGAGAAGAAACCACTAAAGACAGTCTTACAGCGTTGTGATGGATAGGAGTAGTGCTGGCCAGCATTCGGTGATTAAACTATTATACTCAAGTAGCTAGGGGGTGTTGGCAGTGAGCCAGGAAAGCCAATAGGAGAGGATGTTGACATTTGAAATGAAAAGATATACCTGCCTGTTGTTTTCTATGTGGGAGTTTTAAGCTAGGAGCTGGGGAAACAAGATGAATTGAACCAGGCAGAACTGCCATGCCTACAAAGAATACTGAGCATGGAAATTGATTGGACCTTGAAGCACAGATTGTGAGTAGATAGGAAAATGTTTATTTAGTCTCGATCAGTTTTTTTTGTTTTGTTTTGTGGTTTGGTTAAATTTCTCTGTGCTAAGTCCATGCGCTCCCTCTCCCTCCACATACACTGTCTAAGATGTAGCCTAAAGATACCATTTTTCTCTATGTTTTAATCTGTCCTTTTCTCAGTTGGTCTGTAACACCTAGCAACCAAATATGCTTTATCAAGTAATTTTGATAACAAAAGTATCTTTTTTTAGGTGATGATTTGATTCTTGTGTTCTGGAAGGTAACAGGAGCTTTTAAGCAGAAGCCTACAGAAGCAAGGCATTTTTAAGGTCTCTTGCAGGCCCCCACCTTCTGCACTCGGAGTGCCAGAGTGGGGAACATCCTTGACATGATACCACTGCTATCACCATGTCAAGCTCCCCAAGGTCACAGATTCCCTGGCCTTGGGAAATAGGCTGCCACTGTCAAGTAAAAAAACAACCCTTCTTCTTAGACCCAGGATGAAGCATTTGAACTTCTTCCAGAGGGTACCCCCAAGGTCTTTTACCCTATAAGAGAGCTTGAATAAAAAATAGAAAACAAACTGCAATCTCTGATAGCAGACCTCTCAGTCTTAGGCATGCACATACAGATCTCCTGTCATCTTCCCCAGTTCCTATCTTAAAACTCCCACAAAGAAAACAGCAGGCAGGTAGGTATGTCTTTTCAATTCAAAATTCAACATCCTCTCTCATTGGCTCTCCTGGCTCCATGCCAACACCCTCTAGCAACCTGTGTTTAACCCTTTAGTCACCGAATGTTGGCCAGCCCTACTCCTAACCATCACAAGAATACATAAATCTTTTTCAGGATTGAAGTCCATAATGATAATCTTGCAGTTTCATTATGGAAGCAGCATCACAAACACAATAAAAGACAAATATATATCAGATAATTTATTTTTGTTAATTATCCACCTGGCTCAGATTTTTATATTAAAAGACTGAGACATAACAAGTTGAAATATTTACTTTTCTTTTACATTTACAACTCTGGATCTTGATATACCGGAGAGTGTTCACAGCACACACAATGAAATGGCAAAGTCAAACATCAAAATTAATGAACTTCAGAGTTTTAAGGAAATCAGCTTCTACTCACATCATCTGACCTTTGTAATTCTTTTCAATAAGCTGTTTTCTGAAAATTAACTAAGTGTGATAGGATAAAATAGTTTATCTTATTTGTGCAAATAGAGTCAGGGCTGTAATTTATTTGGGAGGTTAATTTTATGCATGTGTAGAGACATATGGTGTAGTGTCTGTTTGCAATCTAAATGTAGAACAATGAGAAGCAACCAGACCTAAGAATAATCAAATCTGGTTGGGGGAAAATCCAATCTCTTTTTGAGTTCCAGAAGGATCATTTTAACTTATTTCCATTTTAAATGGGTTTACTTCCCTTCTTTCTTTTGGAAAAGAATTTTCTAAAACATGAAGAAGGAAACAGTTTTTCTTGCATCTCTCAGCATCTTCCTTTTTCAGATCCCATGGTCCTCTTCTACTACAATGTCCTGTTCTAAACATAGTCCTCCTTATAGAAACATGGTCAACCTTCTGGCAGGCACTAGTACAAAAATTACATGAATGTATCAAGTGTCAGAGGGGTAGCTGTGTTAGTCTGTATCAGCATAAACTATGAGGAGTCCGTATTATTAACGTATCACTTTCACTAAAATTAGACATAGCTGAAAAATAGCTCTCACTACCCATCCTACCCCACAAAGTGAGAAACTATGGGAGAAAACTAGTTGTTTTTTCCAGTAAAATAACTAAAATTTCCAACCATTATTAGTACTTCATTATTTATTTATTTACATACTTAATTACTTATTGTGATGGATAGGAGGAGTGCTGGCTGGTGACTAAGGAGTTAAACTCAGGTAGGGAGCCAGAAGAACCAATGGAGATAGAGTGCTGACATTTGAATTGTATAAGATACCTTGCCTGTTTTCTTTGTGAGGGAGAGTTAAACTGGGAGTTGAGAGACACAGAATGATTTAAATCCAGGCAGGATTACCATGTCTCCAAGGAATTTGGGGCATGGAAGTGGACTAAGCAAGGAAGGGATATTGAGTAAATAAAAAGGAAAAGTGCATCTATTTGTGATCAGGGTATTTTTCTTTATGTTTGTGGTTTGGTTTGAGGTGCTGTGTGTGAATCTGTGCCTTCTCTCCCCCATTCACTATCTAAGAGTTGTTCCCAGAGATTTTCTCTGTGTTTTAATTTGTTTTACTTAGTTGCTCTGTAACACCTAGAAATAAAGTATGCTTTATCAAGTATATCTTTTGTTTTGTTAATAAAAATCACCTTTTTAAGGTGATGATTTGATTCTTGTGTCCTGGGAAGGAACAGGGGTCTGTGTGTGCATGTCTGGCTGCCCAGACTGAGTGGTCAGCTACCAGAGACTGCAGTTTGTTTTTCATGTCTCTTATTTTTCAAGCTCTCTTGGGATAAGATCTCAGGGTACCCCTGGGAGGGAATTCAAGTGTTCCTCCTATTTTTTTAGGGTAAATCACTTGATGGTGGCAGCTACCCCCCAAAGTCAGTAAATCTGTGACACTGGGGAGTTTTTGTGAGCAGACCTTGTAAAGGCAAGGTATTTTTAAGGTCTCTTGCGGGCCCCCACCTTCTGCACTTGGAGTGCTAAAGTGGGGAACAGCCCTGACACTTATATTAGTGCCTTAAGATCCAAATGGGCATTAGGGATCCATTGCTGTCCAAAGCATGGACCGTTTTTTTTGTCAGAGACCTCACAATTTAATATAAGACCATAAAAGTCAGTAAAATAATAAATTAATATTTCTATCATAACATAATCTCAGCCACATCGCACATTCTGTAACTGGCTTGTCCAATTTATAGAATCAGAGTTTAAAAACAGAAATTATTATTTTATTCTCTTGTTCGATATCTTTTATATAATCGGCCATTAAATGTTACCCAGTTAGCCCTCTCTTAAGCCCAATAATTTGTGTATTCCTGTTCTTTTTAAACATGTACTATAATAATGTATTAGACTTTGTAAGAAATACATATCAGAAAGCAGAATTGACTGATTTTTTTTTCTTTTTAAGGTAAAATCACATTTTTAAGGAAAATAACATTTTAAAAGTAATTTTTATTTTTTGATTAAAAAAATTCTAAACTTTTTTCAGATCAATTTATTGAAAAAAATCAATACATTCCATTACAAGTCTTAAAAGGAAAAAAATATCAGGTTTTGTTTGGAGAATAGGTGCCATTTTTGTCTTTCCATACTGTTAAATATTCAGTGTATGCTTCATGCCCGAGATAAAGCTTTGTTATCAGAGGTGATCGTATTCCTAATGTGCCCATTGGTCTGGTATATAAATGTATCACCAGTAAACTGAACCCCACCTCTCATCAATATTAATTATTTTATTTCCCAAATGCAGCAACCCCCACATTATAAAAATGAGCCATGGTGGATACTCTAGCCTCTGGGAGGACTGACTGGTGGAGCCATGCAGTAGCAGACCCACCAGCCTCTCACATGTATTGCTTTAGGCTCCCTGTCAAATCCCCAGTGCTGTGGTTTGTGGGGATCCACTTGGATCTGGGCCCCATAACACACAGGAGGCCTCGCCCCGACAGTGGGCTCACAAAATCCCCTCTCTCACACAGGTAGTAATGCAGGCAGCTGTCTGCATATGTATAGCCATTTGCCTATAGATGCATTTACTATTTTGTGAAAAAAATACAGGCCAGATATAAATATGAATTTATCATTCTGATAATTGGTCTGTATAAAACCATTTATAAATGAACATGTTTAAGATTGGGTGGTAGCTGTGTGTCAAGCTGGGTTGGCCGAACAGCCCCCGGTCTTTTAAAATACAAATAAGTACATATAAAGATAAATAACCTTTCACCCTGCATAACAAGGTTGCTCTCTCATTGTGTGCATGGAGGTAGTTTAATAATAAATGAAATGCCGAAAGATGGCACCCAAGAATGTGTGATATGATTCAGAGATCTTGTTTGGTTTATAAAGTATGGTGCTGTGCACTCCAAATATCTTCCTCTTGAAGCGCTTTATGTCCTATCTTAACACCATCTGGTTTAAATGATGCAAACACAGTCCCTTTGCTGTTACCCAAAGCTCTCTGATGTCTTAGTCAAAATCCTGAAGGAAGGGTGAGGTTAAGTGGTACTACCATAAGAACTAAAAACTATATGAAATTAATAACTAGTAGGTTTAAAACTAACAAAAGGAAGTATTTCTTCACACAACACACAGTCAACCTGTGGAACTCATTGCCAGAGGATGTTGTGAAGACCAGGACTTTAACAGGGTTCAGGAAAACAACTAGATGTCACGGAGGATAGCTTCATAAAATAGCCAAGATGGGTAGGAATGGTGTCCATTCCAAAACAAAGAACAAGCCCACCCAATAATGGGCTTTCCCCTCACTCTTCTAACTTTTCCCTGCCCTCCTCTTCAGGCTTCGTTCCCAATCTCTTACTTGCAATTATGTGAGCCTTGAGGTCTAACTGTTCATCCACAGTGGCCTCTGGCTAGCAGGCTGGACTCCCTTCAAGCTCTGTAAGCAAAGGTCCCTTCAGGCACAGTTCTATCCTCCTCTTTGACCAGTCAGCCATGATCAATAAACAGAGTCAGGCTCTCTTCATTCATCCCTCAACCCCTCTCCCAGCTTGGCTTTGGCTTCCGGTCTGCAGAGTGGGGTTAGCTGGGCCATAGGCTCTCCTTATGTCTTTCTCTACGGATGTGTGGCCTCTTTGTATACATCACACATCTACAGCTATATTAAATGGGAAATGTGTATTTTATTTTTCAGTACATAAGAAATGAATGCCTGTTTTCAAATGTTAATAGTCTCAATAATGGCTAATTTTCCAGATTTACAGAAAACCAGGTTGCTTCACCATTATTTAATTGTTCAGTTGCTTACATCTCTTTTGATTTGTCCTAGTTGTAATCCCAATGAAATGGCTACCAGGGTATTTAATTATGGTATCTAATTATGCTTTTTGTTCATCGAATTCATTGCATGCCGCTATTCAACATTTAGAAGAAGGCTTGAAGAAAAAAAATTGCTGTTTTCTCTCATGAAGTACTCACTGTTTTATGGCATTTAATAATACAGTGATTTACAACTCCTCTGTGAAGGAAGCTATAGAAATGTATGTGGTCAGTGGTGATGGTCATTAAAGTAGAAAAAATGTGTCTGCAATATAAGCAAACATTTGGGATGACATATATAATGCCATAAGTCAAGATAAGATACACTGGAGAATAGATAAACTGCATAATAAAATTATAAACTCCCCATCCATTTGTTAAGGGGAAAATGGTTAAAATACAATGCAGACCAATCAGAGGCCCCAATACTGTGAAGTGAAAAGTGCTTGCAATCACCACTGCTTCTGTGTTCAGTCACTGGGAGTAGGTCCTGGCAGCAGTGGGTCTAGAGTATAGCATCATTATAGGCTGGACATTGCTCCTACTAAAGACAATTAGGCTGTGTCTACATTGGCAAGATTTTGCGCAAAAGCAATTGCTTTTGTGCAAAATCTTGCCGCCTGTCTACACTGGCTGTGAGTATTTGCGCAAGAACACTGACGTTGTAATGTACAAAATCAGTGCTTCTTGCGCAAATACTCTGACGCTCCCGCTCAGGGATAAGCCCTCTTGCGCAAGTATTCTTGCACAAGAGGCCAGTGTAGACAGCAACGTTAATTTCTTGCGCAAGAAAGCCTGATGGCTAAAATGGCCATCGGAGCTTTCTTGCGCAAGAGAGCGTCTACACTAGCACGGATGCTTTTGCGCAAAAGCAAATCTTTTGTGCAAAGGCACATGCCAGTATAGACGCTCTCTTGCGCAAATATTTTTAATGGAAAAACTCTTCCGTTAAAAGTATTTGCGCAAAATCATGCCAGTGTAGACGTAGCCTTAGAGTATTGCCAGTGTGCACTTTATAAATAAAGTAAAACAGGCTTAATAAACTAGATTTTTCTACCTTTTTGAAAGATTCACATGCTCATCTTATGAGACTTCAGCGTTACTGAGACTTAACAGGAATCCATACGTTTTCATTTCCCGGTGTGGATCTTAGCACCCATCAGCCTCTGACTGGTAATATATTAGACAATTTTATTATATAATTTCTGGAAAAAATGAGAATTTTATAAATCAATTTTATGTAAGCCGACACCATGTCTCCATATTGTTGTGCAGGGCTACTCAACACATGGCCCATGGGCCGCATGCAGCCTACGGCCCATTTGTTTGCGGCCCACGATGCGGTTTGGGTTTATGCGGGGCTCAACACCCGCCCATAGGCGGGATCCTTAGAAAATGGCCTCTACTGGGAAAACACTCCACAACGGCCAGTCAATATTATGGTCTTCTGTTGATATGCGTTTTAGTAGTTAAAGTCCTGGACTGTCGTTGCTCATTAAAAGTGCTGTCTTATGGGTGGAAATCGGGTAAACATTGCATTTTATTAATATTAGCAGAACTGACTTAAATGGGGCCTGCGTGTTGTGTAGTCTTGCCTTAATCTTTGTATTCATGCCTGTCAGTGTGAAAGAAGCCATTTGCATATATATGCAACCACATTTAAGTTGCGGCCCTCGGCATGTACTGTGAGTATCATTGTGGCCCCTCGGGCTTCCAAAGTTGAATAGCTTTGTTGTCGTGGGTTCTTTAAAAAAGAAAAGAAAAATAATAGAGCTAGATCAAACAATCAGTGTGTGAATAATTAAAAGAATCCCCCCCTTGAATTTTCTTAAAACGTAGTTAACGAAAAATGTCTGCAATCTCTTCTCATGTTCTCTTTTGTATCCATATAACATAAAGCTTGGAAGGACCTCCTAATCACCAAGTCCAATCTCATACTGGTCTAGATATTGCTTAGTCCTTCCATGAGTGCAGGGGAATGAACTAAATGACCCCTCTAGGCCCCTTCTAGTCCTATGATTGTATGTGATAGCAGGCAACCCTGTCAGATCCCATTCATAAATATATCAAGCTTCTTCTTAAAACTAATTAGGTTGTTAACCTCACTCCTCCTAGTAGAAGGCAGCCCCAGAGCCTCACTCCTCAGCCTAAATTTATTCATAGCTAGTTTTATAGTCATTTGTTCCTGTGACACCATTCTCCTTGAGCTTAAACATCTCTTCTCATTCTTGATTTTATCTCTGGGTTATCACACAGCCAGACTGAGCAAGAGAGAATGTTGTGCTTCACCCTGAGCCTTTGAGTGGAACTCCTTAAGAGAAGTACTCTCCGTCAAGCAGAATGTAGCTTCCTATATGAATTGAAGACAGGCTGTTTTCCTCTCCATGTGGCATCCTCCATTACATCAACATGTACTACGTAGTGGAGATGGTTGGAAATGTTTCGAGAAAGGCGCTTTTTTTTGGTCAGAAAATGCTAATTTGTCTGTTTCAGCAAATTTCCATTTGAAACAACCTTCTTGCTGGCTGGGAAAACCACTTCCTGCTCAATTGTACTATATTTTGCATTAACAATATATCATCAGTCATAGAAAACTATTATGGGGGCCTTTTTAAAAGAAGCATAAATCCCTGCAGGCTTTGCTTCATAAACCTTTATCATTTTGTTTTAAAAATAGGGTTCAACAAATTTCCGTATTTCTCTTAGTTACTTCTGTGGCCTCCTCTTATCATAGCATCTATGCACTTCACAGCCTTTAAAGTAATGAATCCCACAAGCTGTGAGGTAGCAAATTGCTACAACCAGTGTTCCCTGTAAGCTGAGTGCCCACAGTTGCCCAGAGCCAACAGCATGTGTTTCTACTAGTGGTGAACATCTACACATGCCTCTGTGCACATAACATTTATTCTGCACATTGATGGAAAAAATTAGAGGGAACATTGGTTACAACCCTCACTTATAGATGAGGAAAAAAGGGACTGATAGATAATACAAGATGGTACTTAGTGGAATTTTCAAAAGCACTGAGGCACTTTTGAAAATACCACTAATCTCCTAAGTGCATCTCTAGGTGAACAATAATACTTTTAAAAAAACAGGGCCTTAGTGATTTGCCCAAGGTTACACAGGAAGTGTGTGGCTAAAGAGGGAACTGAATCCATATCTTCCAAATTCCAGTTAAAAGTTAGGCCCTTAAATAAATGGCCTGTTTTTCCAAGGTGATGAGCATTCCCAATTTCTCTTGGCTATTACACACAAAAACTGGGATTTTTGTGAGAGGCCTACAGGATTCGGGCACTTACCTCCCTTAGGTATTTGCAAAATTTTCCAATTTTTACCCACAATGATAATAATAATAATAATAATTAATAATAAACCTAGGCATACAACCTCACCAAAATATTAAGTAGAGAGAATGGATGTGTTATACCTTGGCCCTGTAGAAGTCAATGTGATTTTTTTCACTCAATATTGCTATTTATGTCACAGCTACCTATTAATGCTGCTGTTTGTGCCATTCAGAACATGTAGGAAACTATTTGCTATTTGGAAGGGTGTCTGATTTTTTAATGATATGTAGTTAATATATTGTGCAACCTACATGGTGAGGATCAAGTTGTTTGGTCAGTTCCCCAAGGACACAGGATCTGATCTTCTGGGAGATAATTTTGTGAAGGAAGTACAAATTGTTGAGAAGTTCTTATATTTTACGACTGGGAGAAGGGCAGTTGGACTGCTTCCTAGGACTGGTCAGCATGTGCCTAGATGCTCAGAGTACTTTGACAAATCAGTGACAAGTTAAAGATGTATTCAGAATATGCATCATTCCTGGTAAATTCAGATTTCCTTTTCCAAGACTGCTGGAAAATCTGATCAGATAGAAGCTCCTTTTCTCCACCTCTGGTGGGCTCATCCTTTTATTACTAATTTCTTATCCCAGCTCCTGATGAACTCAGCTCAGAGACAGCCATTGACTTCAGAGATAGCTAGATCAGAGCCTTAATGAATCATTACAAAGAATTCTGTTCACATTTGATTTTGGCCACACAGAATGTGATTACCAGATTGTGGAACCATACCAACCTGTCTACATAGACAGAGTGGACTAATAAGACCTGATTTATTCATGCAATGGACAAAGTCGCTGCACCTTCAGAATAAACCAGTGTTTCTCAAACTGGGGTCAATGAGGGAATTCTGGTTGGTCCACAGGCCCAACTGATCAACTTTTCCCTCTCAACTCCTCCCACTCTCAGGACTAACGCTGGCTCTCTTCCTCTCCTGGTTTCATGGGGCTCCCAGAAGTGGCTGCCAGGTTCCTGAGGCCCCTAGGCACATGGGCAGCCATGGAGGCTGCATGCGCTGCCCTTCTTCCCCCCAAGTGCCACGACTAGAGCTCCAATTGGTCAGGAGTTGTGATTAATGGGATTTGAAGGAGCAGTGCCTGTGGCAAGAGGGCAGAGAGCTGAGCTTCCTGCGCTGCTCATACACATAGGGACCTCAGGAACCTGACGGCCTCTTCCTGGGAGTCATGGTAAATGGTGCCAGGACCCTGCACCTCAACTCCCTGTCCCAACCCAGAGTCCTCTCCTGAACCCAAACTCCCTCCTGGGGCCTGCCCTCCTGCATCCCTCCAACACCTCTCATCCCTGACCCCTCCAGCCAGTTCCCTCATCCCCCTGCATCGCAACCACTGTACCAGTCCACAATTCCCTCTCACATCCAAACTCCCTCCTGAATCCTGGCCCCCCAAATACCTCAGAGAAGGGGTGGGCCTCATTGAAGGGGCAGGACTAAGGATCCCTGAAAAAAATATTAAATCAAAATGGGGGTTCTTGCATTGCTAAGGCTTTAGAACTGCTGGAATAAACCAAAGTTAAACTTTTTGCCACTCCAGCTATGTGTACAGCAGAAATAAACTACTGTTTAAGGATGGCCCATTGTTTAGGGTGCTTCCTTATAATCTGGAAGAGCTCAGTTCAGTTCCTAGCTGTCAGGGCTGTTCCTCACTCTGGCACTCAGAGTGCAGAAGGTGAGGGCCCATAAGACAGCTAAAAAACCTTGCCTCTACAGCAGTGGTCTCCAACCTTTTTAAGCATGAGATCACTTTTTGAATTTAAGTGCAATCCAAGATCTACCTCAAGTATAAGTACCCTTGCCGGGCCTCCCTTCTGCCCCTTCTCCAAGGCCCCACCCCTGCTCACTCCATCCTGCCTCTCTTGCCCATCCTCACTGACTTTCATTAGAGGGCGTTTGGATGCAGCGGTGCTCAGGGCTGGGGTAGGGACTTGGGGTGCAGGAGGGGGTTCATGACTAAGGTAAGAGTTTGGGGTGTGAGCTCTCACTGGGCACCACTTACCTCAGGTGGCTCCTGTTGGTGGTGCAGTTGGGCTAAGGCAGGATCACACCTGCCCTGGCCCTGCATAACTCCCTAAAGCAGCCAGCAAACTCTCTCCCAAGTCCTGTTGTGCCCCCTCTCTGCTCTGTGGAGAAAAGATACAGGGTGCAAGAGGGGGCACCTTCCTCTTCCTGCCCTGCCCTGCCCTGCCCTGCCCTGCACAGAAAGCAGGAGGCTCCCCAGGGGAAGGGGCATCTCAAAGGCAAAGGGCAGCAGATGTGCAGCAGTGGGGGGAAGGGCAGCTGAAGTGCTGGCACTTGATAGCCTCTTGGCCAAACCAGTCGGGATCACCTGTCAGAGGTTCCAAGATCTACCAGTAGATCCCGATCTACTGGTTGGTGACCACTGATCTACAGGCACTGGTTACGAAAACTTCCCAGAGTCACAGATTCCCTGGCTCTGAGAAAACAAGCAAAGCAAGTAAACAAACAAGCTGCCACCATCAAGCGATTTTTTTTATCTCTAAAAACTGGGGCTGAACACTTGAAATTACCCCCAGGGGTACCCAAAGCTCTTTTGCACCAAAAGAGCTTGAAAAAGAAAGGAGATAAACAAGCTGCACTATCTAGTAGCTGACCCTCTCAGTCTGAGGCATGCAGATACACAGAGGCTGACATAAGAATCAAATCATATTCAATTCGGGGAATGGCCAGTTTTGACCGATTCTTATGGTGCCTGAATCAGTCTGCAGTGCATTTTGCATGATTATTCAAGCCCATAGGTTTACAGTGATTTCTGTGTGGATTCTGTATTATTCACTTACTCAAATGCTTCTTTCTTTATGTAGTTAAAAAAATCTGTGATTGTACTGCTGGTGAGAGTTTGCCATATTTAAAGTCCTGGAGATGGAATTGCTCTTTATCCACAGAACATGTGCGGCAAGGGAGGCGACAGTACACACTTCCATGTCTGTCCATGCCTGTAGAGTCTGCCTAGGAGGTTGTGAGTTATAATGCCAGAAACTCAGTTCTTGCAAAATCTGACTTAAAGGCTTTGTCTACACTTGCACTTGATTGACAAAATTTTTGGCAGTGATGGGTGCTCAACTCCTCCCCCCGTGAATAACAAAGTTTTGCTGGGGCAAGTGAAAATGTGAACACTGCTTTGTCGGCAGGAGCGCTCTGCTGCTGAGAAAGTAAAACCCCTTCATGGGGGGAGATATTTTGTCAATAAAAGTGCCAACAAATAGCATTCACAAATGCTGACTTCTAGAGACAGGGATATGCCGACAGACTTGTCGCTAAAAGCTGCATAGCATAAACATACCCAAAGTGAACTACATAGGGTTGCCAGATGGTTTCAACAAAAATACCGGACACACTTGACATTACATCACAATCTACATTACATCTTGTTTAGATCTCATTTGATCTCATTTATATTTTCTCAATTTGTTACCCAAACAGAAAACTCAAATACTGGACTGTCTGGTTCAAAACCGGACACCTGGCAACCCTAGAACTACAGGGATGGAGTGGGACGGTCAGGAGGGTTTGCAATATGGCATGATCTGTTTGTTGTTAAAACTGATCTTGAGTGAGTTGTTTTTTTAGATGCTGCTTGTTCCTTTGTTTTTCCTAAGAGGAACAGAACAAGAGCAGAAAACCAGAACAATAAAAGATAACAAAAGGTAGAATAATATTACTGCTACTACTATTGAAATCCCCTGTTCTATGTATAGGTAGTATCATGTACTATATCATATAGCACTACTACCAGAACTTTATGGACTGAATCCTGCAAAATCCTGTGCATAGCTAGGTGTATAAAAGTGTTTAGCAAATGGGGGTTCTGTATGATGGTGAGTAAGTTCAGATGCTTGGCACGGTTCTCTGTTCTCTAAGTAGTACAGTATTCTGTCTGTGTGTGACCACTACCTCAATGGAAAATTCACAGGCTAAGAACAGAGTATGACAAAGCTGGTGAATAGATGTGCAAGGCAGCATGGGTTTAAGCACAATTCTCATTCTGTTAATCAACATTTAGCTACTTGTTAGGCTTTATTCCAGTGTGAGGAATGTGCTCAGCCAGTAGCTCTTTCATCAATGAGATTCTTCTGTACTGCCATGATCTTACTTCACACAAAACTCCATACAGGCAATGTATATGATCAAAGCACAAAAGCTCAGTAATTTAGAAAGCAGAGGCTTTCCTGCCCCACCCTTAAGCTCCCTGATAAAACAGTTATAAAGAACATTTCTGATTTTGCTTTTGGGCTGCAAAATCCCTTGCACATTTTAAGAAGCTAATGGCTCCCAGTGGGAAAGCAATGTGCAAAAATTGCTATTGAAACAAATAATGCAGTTTATTTTATAAACAGCTTTGCCCTACATTAAGCAAGTTCCTTCTGCTTCAGAAAGAACAAAACATTATCTTCAGTGCATTAAAGTGCAGGTTGATTTACTGCATTCTTTGATCAGATGATCAAAACCCACTTTAACATTACTCAGAGGGCAACACTTACTCCTAGCAGATAGATCATTCATAACATGCTTGACATACATGCTACACATCCCAGAGCTTGCTAGTTGCATCAGGGATCATGGCTTTAGTTCAAGTGCTTTCTTTCTGAAGTAAACAGTGATAAAACTAAAATGAGATTCCCTGATATTGATTGTGCCACTCGGCCGGTGTATGGAGGTGTTGTTTTTTCTTCAGTGCTAAGTAAAAGAAACTAATTTGAGCCCTAAAAGGCATACATGCAGAGCACGATGGAATTGCAAACTGGCTGCTGAATTAGCGGGTGAGACAAGGAGGCTTAACTATCAAATCTTTTATTGCCCAGGTGTGGGAACAGAGCAATTAAAATGTGGGAAAAAAGTAGTTAAACGTTAAGGGGTAAAATAGGTAGGAAACAGAGACTATATAAAACACAGCAGATTAGAATGTTGTGGAACAGCAGGCTTTAAATTACACAAGAGACGTGTTTTAAAGCAAATCAAGTGTAAATTTTTCAGCACTACAAAATCAGGAGTAGAAATGGATTGTTGCCATATACATGTACAAGAGGGATGTTTTCATACACAGAATTGGGCTTCTGCTTTTCTTCTGTTTGAATTTTGTAATTTCTCTTCATCCACTGGAAAATAAATTTCACCTTCCAAATATGATTTGTGAAAGCCATCAAGGTTTGCTTGGTGGATCACACGCTGCTGCTGCTGCTGCTGGTGTTAAAAAAAATAACAAGTCTGTGTGTATGGGAGAGATGTCACAGAAGATTAGGGTTAGAAGAAACCTCAGGAGATCATCTAGGCAAAGGCTGGGCAATAACCAGCCCGTGGGCTGGATGCAGTTCACCAAGATTAACCCCTGGCAGGCCACCAAACATGTAATTTACCTGTTCACCCACGTGCACTTTCCATTGGCTGCCGACTGGGACACTACTTCCCACGGAGAATGGCAGTCTGTGACAGTTTCTGGAGCTCCCATTGGTTGGGAACGGAGCTCCGCAGCCAATGGGAGCTATGAATGGCTATACCAGCAGACACACAAGTAAATAAAATGTACAGCAGCCACCAGGGATGAACTGCATCCAACCCGGCCAATCCCCCTGTTCGTTGCAGGACCAACCCCAAATAAATCATCCAGCCAGGGCTTTGTGAAGCTTAGCTTTAAAAACCTTTAGTATGGAGTTTCCACCACCTCCCTAGGCAACCCATTCCAATGCTTCACCAACCTCCTAGTGAAGTAGTTTTTCCCAATATCCAACCTAGACCTCCCCCACTGCAACTTGGGATCATTGTTTCTTGTTCTATCATCACTGAGAATACCCTGGCTCCATCCACTTTGGAACCACTTTCAGATAGTTGAAGGCTGCTATCAAATTCCCCCCTATAGCTTGTTTTTCTCTTCTGCAGACAAAATGAGCCCAGCTCCCTCTGCATCTCCTCATAAGTCACGTGCCACAGCCCCCTAATTATTTTTTTTGATCTCCCCAGTTTGTCCACATCCCTTCTGGAGAAAGGGGGACAAAACTGGAAGCAATACTCCAGATGTGGCTTGACCCATGTCGAACAGAGGTAACTAAGCCCTTCACTTGATGTGCTGGCATTGCTCTACTGATGGACCCCAAAATGCCATCAGCCTTTTTGACTACAAGGGCACTCTGTTGCCTCGTAGCCAACTTCTCATCTACTGTAATCCCCATTTTCTTTTCTGTATAACTGCTTCTTAGCCAGTCGGTCCCAAGCATGTGGCAGTGCTTGGGATTCTTTCATCCTAAGTGCAGCACTATGTACTGGCCCTTGTTGAATCTCATCAGATATCTTTTTGTCCAATCCTCCCATTTATCTAGGTCACTGTGGACCCTATTGCTACCCACTAATGTATCTACCTCTCCCCCAACTCAGTGTCACCCATGAACTTGCTGAGGGTGTAATCCATCCCCTCATCCAGGTCATTAATGAACATTCTGAACAGAACTGGCTCCAGGACCACTCTGCTTGATACCGGCTTCCAACTAGACATCAAGACATTGATCACTACCTGTTGGGCCCAACGATCTAGCCAGCTTTCTATCCACCTCACAGCCCATTTCTCCAATCCATACTTCCTTAACTTGCTGGCAAGAATACTTGGAAGACCATATCAAAAGCTTTGCTAAAGTCAAGGGATATCATGTCCATTGCTTTCCGCATATCCACAGAGCCAGTTATCTCATCATAGAAGGCAGTCAGGTTGGTCAGCCATGACTTGCCCTTGGTGAATCCATGTTGACTGTTTCTGATCACCTTCCTCTCTTCCAAGTGTTTCAAAATGGATTCCTTGAGGAAACCATGTTTTCTTCTAGGGACCAAGATTTAAGCTGTTACATAGTAAGGCAGCGTTTTACTTGAGAAGCTTCAACCACCT
Organism: Rafetus swinhoei; assembly: GCA_019425775.1. Classification (NCBI taxonomy): domain Eukaryota; kingdom Metazoa; phylum Chordata; order Testudines; family Trionychidae; genus Rafetus; species Rafetus swinhoei. Next base: position 23,731,964 of record CM033437.1, on the reverse strand, counting down.
CATAAAGAGACAAACATCCTGTTGCTTCTTTTTGACTGAAGTGGTTAGTCAAAGCTCAGGATTCTGAGCATGTTCTATACAGGAGCTGAAATACGGGACAGTCGGGTATTTTCTTTGATGCAGTGGGAGGTGAAAGTAAGCAGGTGAGCCTGGGTGTGCAGCTCCGGCAAGAACTGGCTGAACTGCAGCAAAACCCAGCAGGGAGCTATTTAAAAAGCTGGCAGGGACCCAGGCTGTGATAGGACAGTACCTGTAAGAAATTTAAGTTCCTTTCACCTCTGAATGCAGTGTAGTTTATGTACAACACTCTGCTTCTCTGGCTATAGGGGGAACCAAGAATATGAAAAGTAGTTTGTTAGCCTACAGTGCCAAGGCTCAGAAACCAAGTTTTCTCTCTAGCTTTTACCAGAGTGGTACTATGTTCACTGGTGACTGCTTGGCTGTCCTGCTTTTTGCCTCTGCCTTTTAATCTGTTCTTTTTGTTCTCCACTTCTGTGAGTTCTGTCTTCCTGCGCATGCACACACTCATGCACTGCTCAGCCAACACCCAGAGCCCTCTGCCCAACCGTTTTTGTATGGGGGCCTTCTAATTAATTTTTCTGAGAGTTATGGTTAATTGAAAGATGTAGCCACACCCAGTCTTAAAGAGATTTGTGATTGATGTGGTCACAAGTACCTCGCAGAAAAAGAATCTTCTACAGAGTGAAAATCTGTAGCAGATTCATTTTTGTACGGGTTTTGCACCGATTTTTCATTACCTTGAACTTTGTGTGATCATTTACACCTCTGCAAAGTGGATGGTCTGTGTTCCCAAATCACCATTTTTTCATGTTTAGTTAAATCTGTTAATGCATCAGTGATCTGAAAAGGGGAAGCTCAATAAGGGGATGGAAAGAGACTGGGGGTGTCATAGTGGCTTACCATCAAAATATGAGTCAAGAGTGTAACACTGTTGCAAAAAAAGCAAACTTCATTTTGGGATGCATTAGCATGGGTGTTGGGAGCCAAACGAAGAATTCATTCTTCCACTGGACTTTGTACTTTAGGCTTCAGCTAGGGTACCGTGTCCAATTCCAAGCGCCACATTTCAGGAAAGATGTGGACAAATGGGAGCAAGTCCAGAGGAAAAACAAACAAACAAAAAGATTAAAAGTTTAGGAAACATTACCTATGAGGGAAGATTGAAAACATTGTTCTTCTTTAGTCTGGAGACAAGAAATCTGTAGGAGGACATAACAGCTTTCAAGTACATAAAAAATTATTACAAGGAGAAGACAGAAAAATTGTTCTCTTTAACAATGGACTTATATTGCAGCAAGGGTGGCTCTTACTACATTTAAAAGGCAGAGACGCAGCGCGGTAGATCTGGGATCCAGTGCGATCTGGAACTCTGCAGTCCCGGCTCACACCAGGTGTGGGACCAACACCTGCTGCAGCTTTGCATTTTAAATATAGTAGGAGCCGGGCTACCTGCATGCCCGGCTCTTACTACATTTAAACTGCAGAGCCGTAGTGGAGCCCCTTATTGACTAATCGTGTACTTGATACAAATTGTACTGAGTACTCGATTAGTCAGTTACCTGCTTCTTAACATCCTTAGCAGGAATGTTAAGGAGCTTGCAGCTATTAATAAAGGGTTGATTTGCGTTTGTTGTCTTGTCCATTGCCTGTTTGTTTTGCTTGGGCTGTTTTGTGCAGTGCCACCCTCTAAATGAAACAATTAAAAGCAAAACAAAGACAAAGTTGTCAAAAATGATGCTGGGTACAAGTTGCTCATTTTGCCTTTGCTGCCACATCCCTAGCTCTGGGGCCAGATTCCGTAGGTGCATAGAAAGGGGAAACTCAGCCTTCCCAACCTGATCTGGGCTCTCCTGTGGTGAGGTGTATAGACACATACTGCAATGGCCAGCAAAGGGTTAATGCACAGAACAGCAAGGAAGGGGATATAAAGCCCTCCTGACACAAGGTGGCAAGGACTATTGAAGACCTGGCAAAGGTCACTAGACTTTTTCCCCTTCCAAAAAGGGTAATTTGGTTGAAGAGCTATGGGATGGGGATGAGAAAACCACTGCAGTGGCTATAGACAAGGGTTGCCCGAGTCTGAAGGGGATGTTAACATGAAGGAGTCCAGGACAACTGGCTATATTTTAAAGAAGCCTTAGTGAAGGCACAGGAACAAACCATCCTGAAGCACCGTAAGAAAAGCAAATATGGTAGGCAACCAGCTTGGCTTAGCAGTGAAATCCTTGGTGAGTTTAAACACAAAAAGGAAGCTGACAAAAAGTGAAAACTTGGACAGGTGACTAGGGAGGAGTATAAATATATTGCTCGAGCATGCAGGGGTGTAATCAGAAAGGTAAAAGCGGAATTGGAATTGCAGTTAGCAAGGGATATGAAGGGTAACAAGAAAGGTTTCTACAGCCATGTTAGCAAGAAGAGGGTGGTAAGGGAAGGTGTAGGACTCTAACTGGATGAGGGAGGTAACCTAGTGACAGATGATGTGGGAAAAGCTGAAGAACTCAATGCTTTTTTTGCCTTTGTCTTCACAGACAAGGTCAGCTCCCAGACTACTGCACTAGGCAATGCAGTATGGGAAAAAGGTGGGCAGCCCTCAGTGGAGAAAGAACAGCTTAAGAACTATTTAGAAAAGCAAGACATACACAAATCCATGGGGCCGGATCTAATGCATCTGAAGGTGCTGAGGGAATGGGCTGATGTGATTGCAGAGTCATTGGCCATTATCTTAAAAAACTTGTGATGATCAGGAGAGGTCCCAGACTACTGAAAACAGGCAAATGTAATACCCATCTTTAAAAAGAGGGAAGAAGGACAATCCAGGGAACTACAGACCAGTCAGCCGTACCTCAGTCCCTGGAAAAATCATGGCGGGGATCCTCAAGGAATCCATTTTGAAACACTTGGAAGAGGGGAAAGTGATCAGGAATAGTCAGCATGGATTCACCATGGGCAAGTCATGCCTGACCAACATGATTGCCTTCTATAACAAAGTAACTGGCGCTATTGATATGGGGAGGGCAGTGGACGTGATAGACCTTGACTTTAGCAAAGCTTTTGATTCAGTCTCCCACAATATTCTTGCCAGCAAGTTAAGAAAGAATGGGTTGGCTAAATGGACTCTAAGGTGGACAGAATGCTGGCTAGATTGTTGGGCTCAATGGGTAGGGATCAACAGTTCAATGTCTGGTTGGCAGTCAATATCAAGAGGGGTGCCCCAAGGGTTGGTTCTAGGACCAGTTTTGTTCAACATCTTTAATAATGACCTGGATGAGGGGATGGATTGCACCCTTTTTAAAGTTCACAGATGACACTAAGCTAGGGGGAGAGGTAGATACATTGGAGGGTAGGGATAGGGTCCAGAGTGACCTAGACAAATGGGAGGTTTGGGCCAAAAGAAATCTGATGAGGTTCAACAAGGACACATGCAGAGTCCTGCATTTGGGATGGAAGAATCCTAAGCACTGTTATAGACTGGGGACCAACCGGCTATGCAGCAGTTCAGTAGAAAAAGACCTGGAGATTATAGTGGATGAGAAGCTGGATATGAGTCAACAGTGTGCTCTTGTAGCCAAGAAGGCTAACAGAATATTAGGGTGCATTAGGAACGTGAGAACAACCATACTTGGTCAGACCAAAAGGTCCATCTTACCTAGTATCCTGTCTGCCGACAGTGGTCAATACCAGATGCCCCAGAGGAAGGGAACACAACAGGTAATCCTCATGTGATCCCTCTCCTGTCAGCCACGAGGAGGAACATTGCCAGCAGATCTAGAGATGTGATTATTCCCCTTTATTCGGCACTGGTGAGGGCATGTCTGGAATACTGCATCCAATTCTGGACCACCCATTACAGAAAGGATGTGGATTCATTGGAGAAAATCCAGGGGAGGGCAACAAAAATCATTAGGGGGCTTGAGCACGTGATTTATGAGGAAAGGCTGAGGGATTTGGGCATATTTAATCTGCATAAGAGAAGAGTGAGGGGAGATTTGAAAGCTGTCTTCAGCTACCTGAAGAAGGGTTCCAAAGAGGATGGACAGTCTCAAGTTGTAGTGTCAGAGGTGTAGGTTGGCTATTAGGAAAAACTCTTTTACTACGAGGGTGGTGAAGCATTGGAATGGGTTACCTATGGAGGTGGTGGAATCTCCATCCCTAAAGGTTTTTAAGTCCTAGCTTGACAAAGCCCTGGTGGGGATAATTTAGTTGCAGTTGACCCTGCTTTGGGCAGGGGATTGGACTTGATGACCTCCTGAGGTCTCTTCTAGCCCTATGATTCTATGATTCAACTGACACCACTTAGGCATTGTCACAGGCCGGGCTGGCCCTTAAGGTTAATGGTCTCAGCTCACCTGTGACTTGTTAGCTGCTTCAACAAGTGATGAGTTTTGTGGCAGATAAAAGGAGCCTGCTGGCATGCCTGAATCCAAAATTAATAGGCTGATTTCTTTTCCCCTCAGCACCACTGTTCCTTGTGTATCATGTTAATGTTATTAAAACAGGTTTTATTAAAACTAGACTTGCATGTGCCAAGGGGAAGCTTAATGAAAATGTCTAAATTACACTATTTCAACCATGTGCCTGTATAGAACACACAATATTGTATGGAACAGACTGGATGAAAATGAAGTACAAACTGCAGATGGAAAATAAACACTTTAATTAATGCTAAGTTTTTATAGCACTTGGAGGACGCACTTGCTTGTGGAAGTAATTCTATTCCCATTTGGTCATGCAGAAGCTAATGCTGATGAATCTGCTAATTTTGCCAGAGAGATTTCATAGTTGCCTATCTTTACCCTAGTACTTTTTCCCCTGTAAGTACTTGGGATATCTATATAGATAGATAGATAGATAGATAGATGCAGATAGTTGTTTTTAATGGAACTACATATAGATGATGCAATATTTTTAAGATGTAGTTTTATCCATCATCATTCCTGTATCACAGCCATGTAAACTTTATAAACCAAATTCTGCTCTCACTTACACCTGTCCAGTCCTGTGGAGAACACTGAGTTTAGATGGGTGTAACTCATGGCACAATAGCCCTATATGTATTACTGAAAGTTAATCAGTTCAGCCACTGAATATTGGTTTTTTTCCATGTCCTCTTGTTCTGTAGTGATTTACCTATCTGCAAGGGGAATACAAAAGTGAATGCTAAGTTTTTATACCAACTTTGTAACATGAGGTGCAAGCCTGTGGAAAATCTGGCTCTGTACCATGTTCAAAATTATATGGATGAAATGTATCTTTTAGTTTTTCACTACCAAAAATTTTGTGAGCATTACAGTGGAAACACCCAATATATCTGATATGTATATGCAAGCGCTGCATGCAACTAACTAAGTTGGTGGATCAGAATGCATAAGAATGGTCATACTAAGTCAGACCAATAGTCTATCTAGCCCAGTATCCTATCTTCCAACAGCTACCAGTGCCAGGTGCTTCAGAGAGAATGAACAAAATAGATAACCAACAAGTGATCCATCCCCTCCCATGCCATGCCATGCCATGCCATCCACTCCCAGCATCTGGCAAAAAGAATGTAAGGACACATCAGAGCATGGTCTTGCATCCCTGCACATCCTAGCCAATGATTAGGGCCTTACCACAATCACAGTCCATTTTGATCACTTTCACAGTCACAGGCTTTTCAAAATCGTAAATTCCTTGATTTCACTTGTTTACTTCTGAAATGTCATGGTGTTGTGCGTGTAGGGATCCTGACTATAAAAGCAGTTGTGGGGTGGTTGCAAAGATATTTCAGGGGGAACTGTGGTACTACTACTCTTATTTTTGCACGGGTGCTGGCAGCGGTGCTGCTTTCAGAGCTGGGCAGCTTGTGAGTGGTGACTTCTGGCTAGGAGCCATCTCTGAAGGTAGAGAATCTGCCAGCAGGAGTGCAGAAGTAAGCATGGTATTGTATGGTATTGCCACCCTTACATCTGCACAGTTCCCTGCAGCACTGGGCCTTCAGAGAGCAGCCACTGCTCTCCAATGGCCCATCTCTGGATGCAGCACAGAAGTAAGGGTGGCAATACTGCACCCTCACTGCAACTCCCTTTTGGGTCAGGACCCTAATCTGAGCAATGCTGGTCTCCCCTTTGAAATCCCTAAAACATAGGATAAAAGCATACAAAAGACCACATTTCACAGTGAGAGACCAGATTTCCTGGCCAGGACACATTTCACATGGTGGTGAATTTGGTGGGATCCTACTAATAACTCTTGATGGACTTATCCTCTAAGAACTTTAGTTCTTTTTTGAACCTGGTTATATTTTTGGCCATCACAGCATCTTCTGGAAAGGAGTTCCACAGGTTGATTGTGTATTGTGTGAAAAAGTACTTCTTTTTGTTTGTTTGCTGTTTATTAATTTCATTGGTGACCTCCTGTTCTTGTGTTATGTAAATGGAGTAAATAATATTTCCTTTTTCAATTTATCCACACTAGTCAAGATTTTATAGACCTATATCATTGTCTTCTCATTTGTAAGCTGAAGAGTATCACTTGGGATTTCATATGGAAGATATCCCATACTGCTAATAATTTTTGTTGCCCTTCTCTGTACCTTTTCCAATACCAATATAATCTTTTCTTGAGATGGAGTGACCAGAGCTATATGCAGTATTTAAGATGTGCGTGTACCATGGATTTATATAGAGGCATTATGGTATTTTCTGTTTTATTATCCCTTTCCTAATAGTTCCCAACATTTTGTTTGCTTTTTTGGCTGCTACTGCACAAAAAAGCTTTTGGTGAACTGTTCACAATGGCTCCAAGATCTCTTTCTTGAGTGGTAACAGCTAATTTAGACCCCTTCATTTTGTATGCATAGTTGGGATTATGTTTTCCGGTGTGCATTACTTTGCCTTTTTCAACATGAAATTTTATGTGCAATTTTGTTGTCCAGTCATCTAGTTTTCTGAGAACCCTTTGTAATTCTTCAGTCTGCTTTGGACTTAACTATCTTGAGTAATTTTATACCATCTGCAAAATGTTGCCACTTCATTGCTTTTTCTTTTTCTAGATAGTTTATGAATATATTGAACAGCACTGGTCCCAAGACAGACTTCTGGGAGATACGACTATTTATCTTGCTCCATTCTGCAAACTGACTGTGTAGCCCTACCCATAGTTCTCTATCATCTAACCAGTTATTAATCCATGAGAGAAACTTCAAGGATATCTGGTGCAGCATTGTTTTGAGTGAATGGCTAAATGCTATAGCAAGTGAATGACAGAGATATCTGGTACTATTCGAATGCCTTTCCATCAAGTTAGATGGGAAGTGAAGGAACACTTTACAGTTATTAGCCAGATTGAAACACTAGCAAGATGTTGCTAATATGCAATATAAAGTGACTTACTCATAATGAATAAAGGAGTTTTGTATTTTATGTAAGGCATTAGCTTTCACAGTTCAGTCTGCATAAAGTAATAATGTATAGACATCACTGATACAAAGCCCTATAAGGGAGACTCCATGTAGACTGGAGAAATCTCTAATGAATTCTATACAAGACTAACAGGAAAAAGCAGAAAAAAATTTGTTTACTGTGGGAGCTGTCTTTTAGATTTAAATAGCTCTCCCAGCTACTCATGACTATTAAATGATAAAGTGATCCCATGGTCCTGTTTATGAGAGTAAGGGTCCTAACCTTGGTTTTCTGGCCAAATTCGAGCTCTGATGATTACATGCTGCCTGCCTAAATTCATACTGCAATTTCGGTGTGAGAAATTAGTCTTCACTTCTCCTCCCCAAACCTGTATTACTGCGGCTTTCCATCTCCATTGCTCTGTTTCAGTGGGGAATAAGCAAATTAAATAGCAGCAGTGAGATCAGCACTTTGGGCGACTTCAAGATGAGATGATCAACAATAGTGTTGTGCCTTACTGTTTTCAAAGAGCAGCCAGGTACTGTACTTTTCTTAATAGAAACTTTGATTTTAGTGTAAAGAAAACAACAGGCCAGATATGAAGCTTTTTTTTTATTTTTTTTTAATTTTTTTACACAGGGTTTAGACTGGATGTGTGATTCATTATATCACAGCGGCTATTTGGAAATAGCTCATAGGGAGTTAGAGATGGGGGGGGGCTCTTGAAAGACAAAGGTGAGGTACAGAGTTGTAAACCTAATGGTACAAACTTTTGCCAGTATGGAAGGGGAGGGCACACCAGCTGTGGGGGGGCATGTGACCCCCTCCCATGTGACTCTGCTCCAGCCCCGGACCCTCATGTTCTTTCTCTGACCTCCCCATCCCATGTTACCTAGGGTGAGGTGGCTCAGGGCAGGGTGGCAGCCAGAGGGCAAAAGTGACGGGGGGGCAGGGGTGGAAGGAGCAAAACCCCCAGACCCTGCACAGAGCTGCCATGTCTGTGTATGGGCTAGAGGTGCAGTTCTGCTCCTTTCCCTGCTGGGAGAGAAGGGTAGCGGAAAAAGGAGCAGAACTGCCAGCCCCAGCCCCAGCCCCAGCCTCTCCACAGAGCTCTTTCTCTGTGTACAGAGCTGGGGGGTGGAGCTTGCTCCTTTCCGCGCTGCCCCTCTCAGCAGGGAAAGGAGCAGAACTCCCTGCCCTGCCCCCCACAGTCCTGCACATAGATGCAGCAGCTCCATAGAATGGCAACTGGCTCCGCCTGTTTTATTCCGCTAAGCTGTACTGGCTAAATATATCTGGGTGTTACAGTGTAGCGGAGCACACCGTCTTGCTTGTGGTACTGAGAAGACCTTGTGATTTCATAACTATACACATCATGCATACAGTTCCATGTAATATTACCACTGTAAATGAATCTGGCTCCAGCATGTTGTGGAAATGCAGGAAGACTTTCCATGGAAAATGATGTAGAGTTGTGAAACCAATAAAATGTTTATGTCATGGAGAGACTAAATTCAACACCTTTGCAAAAGCAACAGCTTCTCAATGCCCCTTCAGGTGCTTGCTAGTGTTTTGTAATTGACTTATTTGAATCTGTGATAATAATTCAGGGAAGAATGGCTTTGCCCAAGTATGATTCAGTTAGTTCAGAACAACAAGATGGCTTTTAGTATTAAGCCCAGAACCCTGGAAGTAATTTGCAGTGGATAACAACAGCAGGAACAATTTTACTTAACTTATTAATGGCAATATTACATATTCTTATGTGCCAGCAGATGGTGCCCTTATTACATTAACTACTTCCATATATAGCTATGTGCTTATATCTCTATCTTATCTAACTCTTCTGTAACAGTAGCTTTTTTGTTAATTTAGACAGTGTCTTAGATCCATAATTCAGAAACAGTCAGCCATCCCCTCTCCTTCCAGCTGTCTAGCAGTCTGTGTCTGTTGGTAATGTCCTATTCCTCCAAGTTCCTCCTCCATCCCTCGCTGAGTTGAACAGGCATTTTCAGCATAGTGAATCAGCAGAGCTGGCATTGAATTAGCAATTCTTAGTATTTCTGGATGTTCAAAGGCACTTCAATGAGGTAATTACTTCTGGAAATACCAATTCTGCACAGCCAGAAAAAGAGTTGCAGACTTTCCCAATAGGGACGGGTGGGGCTGTTGAATAAGAATGGATGAATCTGTTTGGAAAAACAAATCAACCTAAGCTACAATTCTGGGGGAAAAAACCATCCTTGTGAGTTCTCATCTTAGTTAAAATGTTTTCACCAAATTCCAAAAAAGAGATTTGGCATACTGTTTTTGTTGGTTTGTTTTGTTTCTATTTTGTTTTGTTTTGTTCTTGGATTTTCCTCCCTATTGTTACAATCAAGCTTTCTCCAAGACCTATGATCTAATGATCACAAATTCTAAATTACTTTTTCTGGTCCTATCCCTGTAGTGTTGCTAATGCTGCTCTACTTGGATAGTCTCCTAGGAAGCCTCATGTGGCTAAGTCTTAAAGAGCAGCAATGAAGTTTGCTCAGAGGATGAAATGCACACAACATGTGGTGCAATGAATGATGATATGGAACCATTCTGAACTGGGTGATAGGCTGGTAATTGAACCCAACCATACTATATTGAAACAGAATAGCAGTGGGTGACTGGGTGGATATCATGTTCGTGTTGAAATGGGCAAAAATAATGAGGGAAAGATGTAACAAATGATACTTTATGACATGCAGATTTTACTCAATATATGCACTCATCAAAAATGGATTTCAGAAACACATATTCATGGCAACCAATGACAGAAGTAGATATTGTCTGTCCATATCAGATTATTGTTTGAGATTATCAGTACATGTAAACAACTACAGTAGACTTCCGATAATCCGGAACCTATGGGACTTAGGTGGTGCCGGATTATCAGATATGCCGGACTATCAGGAGGTACTATAAGCAGGTTATATATATACTGTATACATTATATACTGTATATAAAGTGTTCTTAACCCTTTTTATTGTACATACTGTATACAGTATACTGTAATGTTTTAGTTTTTAAGCCTTTTTACCCTTTTGCTCAGTTCAGCTGCTGCCGCTGTTACCTTGTGACTCATTTTTTGCTGAAGCTCACTCACTAGGCTCTTGCCATTTTGATGCCGGACTATCAGGAGTGCCGGACTATTGGATGCCAGACTATTGGAGTTTTATTGTACTACAGAGTTATAGGAAGACTTGGTTGGACTGCACACCTGGCGTTTCCCCATAGAACAAGCCTCCACCAAGAGGATCAGATGTTGAGGACTATAAAACTTTTTTGAAAGTTAAAAAGATCGCTTGGTGGGTTAGGCGAAAAGCAATGTATTCACCATAGAACCTATTCTTTAAAAAGTCAGGAACTAGGCTGTCTTGTTTTCTGAACTCTTTCTACAGCACCCATCCCTCTGCTTTCTAAACATTGTGATATTTATGCATGTCCCTAGATAACTCTGAGACAAGTGGGAATACTTCTTGTCTCATTATTTGTTGAATGCTGTTATTATACTGAAAGATAAGAGATTGCAGAGCAGAAGGGGAAAGGGAAATAATGATTCCATAGCCAAGGATGAAGAAATGTTATTTGCTAATTGATTGAAACAGTGCAGAAGGAATAGCATTCCATGTAGGAACCAGAGACAGTGTGTGCTGATATTTTGCTACATAAGTATTGGGTTTGTGGTGTTCTATGATCAGATATCATTGGTGAAGCCAGTGCTCTTCAATGGGAGTTTTGCCATTAGTTAGAATCGGGTCTAAGGTGGAGCCAATTCATAGCTGGAATATCTTTCTGTCAGACCCACAAGACATGTGCTGTAGCCTGGCTTTAAGCAATTTCTTGGGAGGACCCCATCAGTGTGTCAGACCCACAAGGAGGTCAGACTTTTCCACAAGGAGAGGCCACAGGAGCTTAGCACCTCCTAATCTGAGCCAGGGGCTCCAGGTCATCGGCTTCTCAATGTGAGCTCTGCCAAGGGGATGTGGATTGTACTTCCTCTGCCAGACTAATGCACTTTGGCAAGTATGTGCCATAACACTATGGAGCCTTTTCAAAGCAGAGTGCCATTGCATTCTTAAAGTCACAAAGAGACGCAAAGGATAAGACAGAATTCTGACTGGCCAGTGCCAGAGCTTTGTCATGCCATTCTGCTGTAGGAACCATCTTCACTTCCTTTCTCTGCCTCTGTTCCTCGTTTCAGTCCCACGCAAGAGACCAGTTTCTCTGCGAGCCCAGTCTACGTCACCCCTGTCCTGCTTCAAAGCCATGCTGCATTCATGTGTTCAGCATGCTGGAAGCCTCTCGTGATTAAATATCAATTGTTCAGTTGTTGGGGCTTCTGTTGTCTCTGTAGGGTCTTCCATTGAGAAGGGTTGAGCCCAGCCATTTCTTAGTGACCCATTCATCTCAACCCAGACAGCTATATGATAAAGCACCTTCTGTCTCCTGATGTCTCACCAGAAGCAGCATTTTAACCCCTCTGTATCCACTGGGTAGTATAGAGTCACACAGATAATTCATAAAAAGCATTACAGAAAATTCCCATTTATGTGTCATCTTGTTAAGGAGATTACGTAATTCAGACAAAGACATCTACTAGTTGCTTTTGGCAACATCACTGGGAGTTGGTGTCAAAGGAAAATAAATTAAGCAAAACATATGCGAAGACATTTAACAACATAAGTAAGATTATGCTGAATTACAGTCTTGAGTGAAACAAGATGTTTGAATACCTAGCATGCTGTACAATCTGAATTATTCTTTGTGCAGGGAATAGTGATAAGATAATGGCACAGGCATTCACTTTGACTACAGGATAGCTTTGCTCCTGTTTTGTCTGAGTATATTTTCTGATCATTAAGAACAATGCAAGTGACTCAATAGGTTAAACTACAAGATCAGGAGAAAACTTCCATGTGCTGCTTAGGTTTGTAAACAGCTGCAGGAATCACATGATGCTATTTTACTGCCTCGGCAAACATGAACAAATGCATGTCCACCTTTGGAATAAGTAAACAAAAACTTAATGTAGGGGAATGCAGTAACTTTGTGAGCTCTCCCACCTCTCATTGATTGGGAAGGAGTTTGAGTTATGCAGAGAACTCAAATAAGCAGTTTGTGGGTCACTGTCCCCCTCTAGTGGTTGGTCTATATAAGAGGTCTCAATTTGCAATAGGTTCCTTCTAAGGAATATACTCATCTATTTTAAGCCATAGAAGCTCAGGGTTTTAGTGCTGAAGAAATCCTGTTATTAGTCCAGCACTGCTGGTTATGCTAACTTTCCTCTCCCTCCCCCCACACAAAAAATACCTGTCCATTCTTGTTTTCCCAGCCAGAGACACCAATGCAGTTTTCACAAAATAAAGACAACCCCCCTTGCCCGCCCCTGTAAAGCTCCCTGTGAGTTGGTTAGATTCACCAACTCTCCCACAGCCCACTGGGATGACCAGACAGCAAGTGTGAAATATCAGACAGAAGGCAGTAGGCTCCTAGCTAAGACACAGCCCCAAATATTAGGATTGTCCCTATAAAGTCGGGGCATCTGGTCATCTTATTGCCCACACCCTGCCTGGACTGGGAAAGTGCCCATTGCCAGAAAAGTGGGTTCATAGGAAGAGAGAATAGAGTGTTTAGGGGTTCACTGAATTAACACACTTAAATCTGGCTATGCCCCATATTCCTCAGTTTCCCCTTTCTCTCTATCCCACTCTCCAGGCTTTACTTGCAACCTGTAATCATCCTGACGGGGGGAAATTTCAGCTGCTTTTAGCTACAGCTAAGCCTCCAGCCGAGACTCTGCCGAGGTGAATGTAGCCCACGGTTTATAAATAGCTGTGGCAGAGAGCATAACAGTAAGTTAGGCTCTCTTCCCAGAGCGGAGTCAAAGTGTGTCTGACTCAGCTACTGTCCCAGAGGGATAAGATTAAGGGACTTTGGTGTAACACCAGAAAGGGCATGATGAGAACAGACCTTGGGGGAGACTGCAGAGAAAGGATTCAGCTCTGTAGGAGCTGGCTGGAGTGGAATGAAGCATAAAAGAAGTTATATGTGTCACTAGGGGGCAACACAGTATCAGATAAGTGGATGAACGCTTCCCTTCAAGCTACTGAAATATGGGGACAGGAGCAAAACACCATATGGAGGGCAGGCTGGTGCACCACAATAGAATGATGAAGTGGGTTTTGCTGCCCTTACTCATCAGATTGAAAATCCTCATCAAAGGAGGAGGTAGAGATGAGGAGGGGAAGCCAGCTGCTCTGATTGGATCAATAATACCAACTGCTACTTGGTGTCAGATGCGAGCCATACCTGACTGAAGACATGACAGATTCATATTCATTACCCAGGCAGAGAAAGAGCTGGGTGGAATGGTTAGCTGGCTGACTGAGTTTCAAGCAGTCAACCAGAATTATGACTTAAAACTATAGCAACAAATCCAGTTTGTCTCTCAAGAAACCAGTTTAGCTCTTAGGAGGACCCAGTTCATAAATTCTCAGCAGACTATTTGTACTGCTTCTCAACAGGGGAGCAGCTAGCAAGGATATGGAAATACTATTTTCTTTTATTAAATTTACCCCCACACCCCTCTCTCCCTGTTGAGATAAAGATGTGTGTGCGGGAGAATAAAATTGCCTTGATTTCTGATATAGGTTATATTCTTGTGATTCCTGACTGATTTCACTAAACTCAGTGCTGAGTTGCCTCGGTATAAAACCTGTATAATTCAGAACAAAATTGGGCTCATTATGCAATGAACAGTTTGACCTATTTTGATCGTACAACACGCAGGAATTCAGACAAAGAAAACATGCTACCTACCAAGAGACGTAATACTCCCCCAACTGGTATTTGGGGGAAGGGGAGTATTAAGATCTATGATAGTAAACTATTTTTCCTGGTTTTAGTGTTCACTATTGATCCTTTGGATTTCTGTAACATTTCTTTTAACATCGCAGTGTCCATGTTAATAAATCCTGTGTGTCAACCTTTAGAAGTGCAACCCAAGACCTTACAAAATTCTGCTGATTCAGCTTCAGGCATACCAGCAAAGTCAGTAGTTTTCTACAGAACTTGAAGCAAAGTGTTTAGGTGTTCCTGCAAAGGTGCACATTTTTCAAGGGGGATTTTCATGGCCGTTGTAAATCTAAATTTGTGGGGCCCATTGAATGAAGCTTTCAGACAGAATACATCTACAGTACACAGATCTTGAAGCTCCGCTCTTTTGTTCTTAAGATTTGCCTTTGCTGGACATGTTGACAATTTTGTCTTTTGTCAATTTAGAAATTTAAACCCAGTTTTGATTTTTTTTTAAAAGGATAACCCTATCAACAGAGTTTTTGTAGATTGTTCTTCTCTTAAAACTTTTTAACCCATTAAGCTATTTGAAATGCCACTTCCAAATTTCAAAATTTTGATTTCTGAGGGGGAAGGTAGGAAATCAGAGTGAAATAATAGTTAAAATCATTGCTGTTGCTGCTCCTCATTTTAGACCTTACCATATTCTGTGTGTACAGACCTCGAATTTACAAGCAAGCTCAAAGGATATGAAGACATGTGAACTAATTCCCAAAACCCCACAGTCAGCAGCACACATTCATACTGAAAATATAAATAGGTTTGACATAATGAAGGCAACCATGAATGACAATATCAATGGAAACATGCCTTTTATATCCTGAAATAACAGGCCTTATTTTGATTTACGTTGGTGTAAGTGAGAGTAGGAGTAACACTATTGATGTCTGCTGTTCAGTGATGTAAGTGAGTGGTGAATCAGGCTAACATGCTCTTGCTCCTTTGCTGGATAGGAGCAAGTATAACCAGAAATTCAATATTTGAATCTTTCACAGTGTAGATGAGGTTTGTGTGGGAGGCCACTCTTAGATCCAAACCAGAATGGGACCTATTTTCTACCTCACTATTGGAAACTCTTAGGGAAAGGACTATTCTTACTGTGGTGTGTGTGCGCACTGGGGAAGAGTATAGTGCCTAGTACAATGGGGCCCAATCCTTAATTGCCTGTCGGTGCTAGATTAATGAATATAACTATAGTCACTTTTTGGTTTTGGTTTGAATGCGACTAAAATCATGTGAGAAAAGCTATTCTTGTGCAAATCCATTCCACATGGTGAAAAAATTCACTGTGCGTCTTATCTTGGAAGACTTCCACTTTTAGAAATGAATACAACTTGGGATTGGCTGACCTTGTACTTCCATCAATTTGGTATAAAATCTTATAACAATTGTACAAGAATTAGGGTATGTCTACACTACAGCGTTATTTCGAAATATCTTATTTCGAAATAATGCATCTAGACACAAAATGCATTTCAAAATAGCATTTTGCTATTTCGAAATAGCGCGTCCAAACTGATAGGACACTGAATTGCATTTAAGGCCGGCCAGAACCAGTTCTGGCAGGGCATCAGGTCAGGAGTTAGCCTCAGGCAGCAGCCACACAAGGTATCTGAGACCTGTGCTTAAAGGGACACCCCGGACAGCTGGTTCTAAGGTTTCCCTGCTTGCTTGCCTACCTCGCTGAGGGACAGCAAAGCATTTTTTTTCTCTGCGTGCTCTGGTTCCCCTCACTCAGGACACCACAGCACTCTGCAGCATTGAGCCGGGAGCCGCCCTTGGGCACTCTGGTGCTTGTCCTGGATGTGTTGCTGCGAGCCCAGTGTGCCCCACTGGGGGCTTGTGCCTCATTCCTCCCACACATCCTTCCACTTACCCCTCCCTAACCCCGCTTCCTGCTGTACAATAAAAGACGGGTGAGGAGGAGGGAGCTGGCAGGGGGAGGCAAGGGGACGAAGGGGGAGGAGAAGCTCAGGGCTCAGGGTTGGGTGTCTCACCGGCCCAACTGTCTCCCAGCACCGTGGGTGCGGGGGCCTTGGCGTCCCTGGGGGTGTGGGGAGAGTGTGGAGGAAGAAGCAGGAGGGGGAGAAGGAGTAGGAGGAGGGGCGGTCACTGGGGAGGCAGCAGGGACTGGAGCAGCAGGAGGCAGCAAGCTCTGCCCCAGGGTCGATGACCACCTGGGAGGCACGGAGCGTCCTGCCTCCCAGGATGCGGTCCACAGCATCAAAATAGGGGCAGGGGTCTGGGTCTGCCCCTGGTTGGGAGCTGCCCCCTGTGGCCCTGGCATACGCCTGCTGCAGCTCCTTTATTTTCATGCGAACCAGCTCCTGGGTTCGCATGTGGCCTTTGGTGGCCAGGCTGGCAGCCATCTGCCTGTAGATGGTTACGTTCCTCCGTTTAGTGTGGAGATTATGGACATTGGAGGCATCCCCCCAAACCTGAATTAGGTCCCTGATCTCTGCGCTGGACCAGGCAGGCGCCCGCCTTTTCTGACCCCTGGCAGGCTCCTGGGAGCTGGCAGACTGGTCCAGGGGAACGGTGGAGGGCTGGCTGGCACTGGCTGCCTGGCTCATGCTGGGGCCACTGGGTCAGGTGCAGCGACTGCTGGCTCTGGGCTGGCAGGCTTTTAGGTGGACAGGCACTGTGGCCAGAGTCTACCCCTTTAAGGGCTCCGGAGACAGGGGGGGAGGGAGAGGAGTTTTCTTGGTTGTTCCCAGAGTGGCCACAGGGCACCCTGGGAAGGGCTGGAGGCCCCCTATTTCGAAATAAGCGTCTACACAACGCTTATTTCGAAATAGCAGTTTTGAAATTGGTACTATTCCTCGTGGAATGAGGTTTACCAATTTCGAAATAAGCCCTCCGCTATTTCAATTTAATTTTGAAATAGCGGTTTGGCTGTGTAGACGCTGGTAAAGTTATTTCGAAGTAATGGCTGTTCTTTCGAAATAACTTTGCTGTGTAGACATACCCTCAGCGCCTAATGAATTAATCCACTTTGAAGCAAATCCTGTGCGACACTTCCACTGTGTTTAACAAAAGCCCTCACCCACACTCAGTCGGCTCCATCATGCACAGCATGTGCTTTTTAAGCTCTCTGCGCCAGCTGATTTCAGGAAACATGTCTGTGTCACTGTGTTGTGTGCAGGGGCACCGACAGCCTCTGCAGGCCCCTGAGCTAGGTATGGGAGTTGGTTTCACATCCTGGAAAGGGCATGGCCTAGGGTAGCAGAGGCAGGGCTGGGCCAAATGGTCCTCAGTGCCGCTTGGACTGTGGCGCTGCGCCCCTCCCCCGCCCTTAGAGCCATGCAGAGCACATAGAGCAGCACTCCAGAAATTATTTATAGGGCCCAGGGCTCCGGCCGCTGCTGCTGCCATAGTAGCGGTGGCAGCGGCGAGGAGCCCCAGGTCCCTTTGAATTGCTAGGCCCCAGGGCAACTGCTCTCTGCTTCCGCTGTTGGTGGGCTTGGTTGTGTGTGTTCTGTAGCCTTTGGACATCTTCTCACTTCCTGAACCATTTGCCCCTTGCAGCAGAAATCCTACAAAGTAATATTTCATTAACACAGCTAAAAAGCTGAAAGGAAATTGAGGAATAATTGTAGTTAGGTATATTCATAATGGATTTCTTTGCACTCTAAAATCACAGGATGCATTCCCATCCAAGTGACATCTACTGACTTAAAAATAAATAAGAGTTAGCAAGATGGTGTATTGGTTCATTTTCTTTGTGCCTTGGGAAGTTGGACCCAGATAAAAACAGCCCAATTAACCCACTTCAGGGACCAGATTCAGAAGCAGCTGTATAAAACTGTGCATGTCTGAGCTAAGCCAATTTCTCCTCCCACTTAAGTCTGTGGCAAAATTCCTGTTGACTTTCACTGGGAACAGGATTTGCCCTAACACAGTCGCTTGCCACACTGTAGGTATAAGCAAGCAAAGAAAGCAGAACTAACCTAAATTTGCATCACATCTGATGTAAAACGTTTACAGAGGGATCTGAATTGCAGTCAGCTGTCAAAATGCCCAGCATAATATCAACATCAGCTAATAGCTATAAAATAGCTGGTGTCTGCAAACAATGTGTTTTGAAAATATATCTAGCGCAAATACTACCGGTACTTTAAAATATTTAGGTTGCAAAGAAAAGAACTAGCAAATTAAGATATACCAGAGTTAGATTGCCTGTGGAACCTTAATTGAGCCTTCCTGTACATATGCATTGTGATACAGATTTTAATTATATGATCAAATACTATTTATTCCACAGAAGTCCTACCTTATGCAGTGCTATAAGCATGTGGTTTTCCACCAGCTGAGTTTCAAAGGCGTGCTGTAAAGAACAGACATGTAAGCTTGTCTCAAAAAAAGGTTGGAAGAACTTTTTTTGTGGATAATATTAAGTTATCTAAGCATTACATGCACTACCAGCTTCTGTAGTAATTAAACAGTACCTGGATTTGGATTCTATTTAGATAACACTTTTTCTTTACAGAATGTGGTGGAAATCAGTACTTGTTCAAAGGGACTTCAGCACACATTTAACTTTAAGCATGAGCTTACGGGGGCTGTCCTGAGTAGGGATGATTGTATGCAGGTCCTGAATTTGAGCTTTCAAGTAAAAGGTACTTCCTTTTTGTAATCTAAAGAGGTTACATATTAGCTAGTGTAGATGAAAAAAATAATTGTCAGAAATACAGGACTCATAAACATTTGCCCCCCATTTCTCTCTCTCTTTCTCAAGAACTGCATACTTCCCAAACGTTCTCTGTCCTACTTGCGACAACCAAACTCCTTTACTCCCTGGCCCCCTTGCTGCTTCCTATAGGAAAATGTCCAGCCTCCTTTTGGAAGGAAAAATGTGACCTGTCAAGTTTAAAGGCAGCTCTCCCTGTAGAAAGTGGGTGTTGTGGCTCTTGGCCCACATAGCTGATGGTGGCACATATGCATGTCATCACCTTTAAAGAATGTGGGTTCATCCTCACCTGTGCCTTATTATTTGGTTTCAGGCGATGAATTAGAACAGGGCTACTCAAAAGCCTCGTGGGCCACAATGACACTCATAGCACATGCCAAGGGCCGCACAACTTAAATGTGGTTGCATATATATGCAAATATATATGCAAATAGCTGTTTTCACACTGACAGTCATGAATGCAAAGATTAAGGCAAGACTACACAACACCCAGGCCCCATTTAAGTCAGTTCTGCTGATAATTAATAAAATGCAATATTTACCCGATTTCCACCCATATGACAGCACTTTTAATGAGCAATGATAGTCCAGGAATTTAACTACTAAAATGCAACAGAAGACAATTATATTGACTACTTTTTTGTTTGGCTCCCACCCGGGGGCCACACGTTGAGCCCTGAATAAACCCAAACCGAACCGCGGGCCACAAACAAACGGGCCGCATGTGGCCTGCGGGCTGTGTGTTGAGTAGCTCTGGATTAGAACATGGGGTCTTGGAGGAGGGAATCAGATGATTAGGCATCATGTGATGATACCTGGAGGATATGTCTCCCTAAGAGGAAGTCTCCTCGGTCAGAGAAAGGAGGGCCATGGCGAGGAAAGATCTCGGAAGGTCTCTCCACATATGCCTAGAGTGGGCCTGGCAGAGCTTTCATGCTCAGAAATATCTGGGGAGTTTGGACTTGATGCCCTGAAAGAAGAGTAACTGAGACAGATTGACAAGGAGGCTCTTGTAGGAGATCCAGGTGGGACCCAGAATCAGGGAGGACTGGGGAGGGCCTCTCCACAGCAGCCAGAAAGCTGGTTGGACCTACCTGCAGTAAGGGGCTGGAGCAGAAGCCATAAGTGGCTTAAAGATCTGCAAGGCAGCAGGATCAGGAAAAACTAAGCCATACTGTGGAACTGAGTGTGCTATTTACAGCATGCAAATTTACATAAAGACTAAAACATGTGAAACAGACAGAACATAGACAGAGAGGCAAATAGAACACTAGATGAGATAAAAGGGCAGATGATAGAAAATACCAAAAGGCTAAAGATGCTAGAAAAAAAAAGAGATGGCCTTATCAAATAATCAGATGTCTAATGGGAAACTTTAGAAGCAAGGGAGGCCCTGTGAAAGATATAAATCGAAAGATTCTTTGTACAGAATAGTAACAAAGGAAAAGATGCTCAGAACATTTTTTAGGCTGTTTTAAGTAGACCAAGCCCAAGCAAACTACTAAAAACATGTGATGAAGACCTACCACTAGACATACTTGCTGATTTAGGAGATATTACAATGGTAGTTAGAAAAGCCATTGATAACCTTAACAATGGGAAAGCAGCGGTAAAGGATAATATTACGGAAGAGTTGCTTCATGTGAGTGACTTTCCTTAGGGTTTCAGCTAGAATGTGGATTGGAAAAAAGAACACAGTAGAGGAGATGCCTTACAGCAAAATTCTGAAAGAAAGGGGACCTTGCTAACTGCAATAATGGGAGAAGAATCACATTACTTTCAGTGTCTGGGAAAATCATGTGCAATATCCTCCTGGACTGTATCAAGGGAATGTATCAAGAAACAGATCTCTAATTTAGAGAGGAACAAGCAGGTTTTAGAGCACCGAGATCAGGTGCAGCCCATATCTTTGTTCTCTGAGGGTACATCTATACTTGCTCCCTAGTTCGAGCTAGGGATGCAAATGTAGCTGACCGAAATTGCTAATGAAGTGGGAATTTAAATATCCCACACTTCATTAGTATAATCTCGCCCGAGCATTATTCCACTCAACAGCTGATTTGAACCAGGAAGTATGCTCCTGGTCGCGTTAGTTCGAATCAAACCACTTGGTTCGAACTAACGTAACTCCATTTTTTGAGGAGTAACGTTAGTTCGAACCAAGGGGTTTGATTCAAACTAATGCGTCCAGGAGCACACTTCCTGGTTCGAATCAGCTGTTGAGCGGAATAACGCGCGGGTGAGATTATGCTAATGAAGCACGGGATATTTAAATCCCCGCTTCATTAGCAATTTCGGTCGGCTACATTTGCATCCCTAGTTTGAACTAGGGAGCAAGTGTAGACGTACCCAGACATAATTGAAAGTGGACAGTGGCAAGCTCCACTATTGGAAAATGTTACTGATTTCATAGAACCATGAAGTACTAAAACTAGAAGGGATCTCAAGAGGTCATCAAGTCCAGTCCCCTGCACTCATGGCGGCACCAACCACCATCTAGCGCATTCTTGACAGATGTTTATCTAACCTGCTCTTAAATATCTCCAATGATGGAGACTCCACAACCTCTCTAGGCAATTTATTCCAGTGCTTACCACACTGACAGGAAGGTTTTTGTACTGGAGAGTAACAAAAAAATAACACATTGCTGCTATTTAAGCCCATTGCTTCTTGTCCTATCATGGGAGGTTAAGGAGAATAATCCTTTTCCCCCCACCTTCTTGTGACACTCTTTTAGATACTTGAAAGCTGCTATCATGGTCCCTCTCAGTCTTCTCTTTTCCAAACTAAACAAACCCAGTTCTTTACATCTTCTCTCATAGGTCATGTTTTCTAGACCTTTAATCATTGCTGTTGCTCTTCTCTGGACCTTCTCCAATTTGTCCACATCTTTCCTGAAATGTGATGACCAGAACTGGACACAGTATTCTAGCTAAGGCCTAATCAGCGCAGAGTAGAGCGGAAGAATGACTTCTTATGTCTTGTTTACACCACTCATGTTAATGCATCCCAGAATCGTGTTTGCTTTTTTTGCAACAGTGTCAGTGTTCTTTTCCAGCACTCTTTAGATGGTGCACACAGTCTTTGGAAAATTATGGCATACTTCAGGATACTAGCAAAAATAATTAGAATAATCAATATTCTGTATGATAATGTCAAATGTACAGTTAGTGATAGTGACAACATCAGTCAACGGCTTACAGTGACAACTGCAGGAAGACAAAGGTGTATTATACCCTCTCTATTGTTCACTCTGGTCATTGACCATGTTGTCAGGATTGTAATCACAAAACACAAAGGAATATTATGGACATATGATAAAGTACAACTGGTTGACATTCTTTTTTGCTGATGATATTGTCCTGCTTAGTTTAACACATCACTTAATGAAAGAAAAGACCCATCTATTGGCAGACATGACAAAACAATTAGATTCATTCAATGACAAAGGGAAGACAAAATATAAGGCTATCAATAGGCCAAAAGCAGCAGCCAGTGTAGACAGAGAAGTGATAAAAGAAATAATTTGTGTTACTGTGATCTAGGGAGAGAGACGTGGAGTGATGGTGGCAGCAAACATTGAGCAACAAATATCAAAAGCAGCGAGCAACTTTCATAAATATGGAAAGACTTTGAAATTTAGCATGATTGACACTGACACAAAAATGATTTTTTCATACAGGTATGACTTCTGTCTCCTTTAAGAAAAAAAAATGACCCAGAAATACATAACAGCCATTTATTAATTCTAATGTGGATTCTTGTGGAAGATCTTCAGAGTTAGAAATTGTTTCTGGCAAAATCATAAATAACAATGAACATATTTACATGCTTTAAGGATGCCATCACCATGACTTCCATGTCAAGTGATAAGGTTATCACATGGAAAGAGAAAGAGGGTAACCTGCAGAAACATTACACAGAACCATTGAAACAGGAGCCAAATCCATCAACTTGACAGCAACCTGAACAGACCTACACGTGACCAAATTTTTAAAATGGCAGAAACTGGTGAAAACCACGTGCATCTGAGGGTACAGTAGGATAAAGAAAAAAAGATCTGTAGTTTGGGGAGGCGTATTTTAATTGTAAGTTTAAATATTAACCATGATATTTTAGAAAAGGAGATTCTCCCAAGAAGGGAAAGTGTTTGACAGACATGAGAACCTTGGTATAGGTGACTGGAAAATCCAAGAAGAGAAAAGTGCAGCAGTGGCAGGGTTGGATGCTGGGTTCAGGACAATCCTGTTACACCTTTTTTTAAAACAAAGACCCCGCCTTAATTTGCACCATCACTTAGATTTCTTGCACTAGCAGTGAATGTGCCAAATGTGCAAATTATTCATCATACCCCAAACATATACTCTTCAACTTCACCTGCCCTTTAAATTTTACTGGTGCCAATCCTGGCATTGCTGCAACACACATACACCCAGTTGCTGTGCCAGGCCTACTGTAGGTGCCATGTTACACCATGGATTGCCTACTTTGAACTTAGCCCAAGGTCCACATTTTGGCTGATGCACTGGCAGGTAAATTGGGGACTTCTGCAGCTAGCAGCTTGAGCTCCTATAGCTGGAGATAAAAAGCAAAGGTTTGTAGGTGGGGGGATAATAGACTCACATCCTCTACAGATCAGAGACCAAGGAGGACCTGTAACACAGAGTCACTAGAGCCTTATGTAGAAACTCAAATTGCCTTCCTGCTCAACCACTTAGGACTATGGAGAATGGGCAAAATTCTACATTTGCACTTCGAAAGCATAATTATTAAAACACATTTCC
Source organism: Rafetus swinhoei (assembly GCA_019425775.1). Classification (NCBI taxonomy): domain Eukaryota; kingdom Metazoa; phylum Chordata; order Testudines; family Trionychidae; genus Rafetus; species Rafetus swinhoei. Next base: position 23,708,204 of record CM033437.1, on the reverse strand, counting down.
TCAAATATAAAAATGTAGAATTTATGCAGAGCCAGAGGGCATATCCAGAAACCCGGGACAAAATGAAGGGCAATTTAGCTGTATTAGATAATTACACAATTAAACTTCAGCTATAAGCCATCATGGCAATCCACCCATATTTTTTAGAAGAGTGCTATCAAATCTTTCATGCACAGGAACAAATTTACATCTCTTTGGAAAGAAACCCATAGTATTCTCAGAGCCCATCTGAACCAAGTGTTACTTACCAGTGCGAATAGTTATTCACTTTTGTAAGCATTACATTCATATAAAAATAAGGAATAATCAGTGGCTTTGATGTAACAATTTGTTAATACTCTTCTTTGTATGTTTCTTTATGCTGACTGCTATTATTCCAAGGCATTAGGTTCTAGAGACTTTTCAAATGCAAATAAATAAATAAATAAATCCACCACCTATCACAACTCCAGTCAAAATAGAAAGGAGTGTTTAGCACCTCTGAAAATCCAGGCTCATTACCCATGAATGTCTTATAGGCGGGGGGAGAAAACTGTTATGTCAATGGCAGAAGCAGAAACCTCCTGCAAGTGAAAGATGGTGGTGGTCATTATTACCTCACATTGACAAAGCCACGGCAAGTTACCTGAACAGTAATCCCCAACATCCCTTCTCTTGTGATACAGGAACTCTTGCAATAAGAGACTATACTGAAGTGTTGATATTATGTGTTGGGTTTTTTTACCCATCTGGCTGTGTAATAAGCTGCACCTAATTCATTAATCAAACACAAAAGCTGAGGTAGAAAACAGATTGTATTGGTGATATGCACAGTTTGCTAGAAAGAATTGCATCGCAACTTACAATAAGCATTTCTTTGAAAAACTTACATGCAGGGTGTAGTGTCAATTGGTGGCTATCCTATGGTTACTATTCACAGGTTGCTGTGGCTGGCAGACTCACTCCGGCTATTGCCTATCATCTGTGGCCATGGATGGATTAGGAGGATTCTGCCCTTGCTAAATCTTGTTGGTTAGAGTCTTCTCAGATTGGTCTCTGTAGGCCTAGTTGTCTTGTCTAGAGCAGCCATTACCACAGCGGCACTGCCTAGAGAGACTCCTCAGATCCCCATTTTGGGAAGTTGAAGAAGCAGGTCTGGAATTGGGAGGGGAGAATGTTCAATGTTCCAATGCTAACTCAATTTCTGAGCAACCACAAGAGGAGGTGTCAGTGATTCACAAGGCCAGGACACAGTTCTTGGGTTAGGGGTTGCAAACAGCCCTTTGACCTTTTCTTTATGGCTAAAATTAGAGAAAAGAGGTGTCCCAAAACAATGGGAAAGCCTGCCTAGACTAGGGATGTTAAAAAGCATTTTTTGATAAACATGCAGCCACTGAATTTTTAAGCCAGCTCCCTGTGAGCACAGGCTCTCACGTAGTCGCCTATTTCCCCCCCTCCTACACACACTGCTGCCTCTGTATCAGAAGCAGCAGCGTGGGGTTGTGTGTGTTGCATGTAACCATGAAGGCTAACTGATGAACCTGACTGTTTAAACATGTATACCAGGAGTGAGGAACCTTTTTTGGGTTAGGGGCCACTGACCCACAGAAAAAAAAAGGTGGTCCCTAGCTGAGAAGAAGAAAGACATTCTCCACACTCCCCCTGCACACCAGAGCCTTGGGGTGCCCAGGCTAGTACATTTTTGTGTGCTCCATCCCCATGGGATGGTAGCAGGGGGGCTGGAGCACCAGCGCAGGTTCCCTAATGCTGGGGCCACATCTGGCTCCTGGGCCTTCAGTTCCCCACCCCTGGTGTATACTAACACATCTCTAGTCTAGGCGCTGTTTTTTAACATGAGGTTACAAGGGCCTCTGTCCCAGGGAAAATTTAAGAGGGATATGAAAGAAAGTGGAAGCATAAAAGGTGCTTCTACTAACAGTGGAAGCATAAAAGGTGGAGAGAAGAACTGAACAGAATTCTAAGCCAGAAAGTTTCTGTCTATCTTGTTAATGTTCCAGTCAGCAGTATTTTTCACTACTGCTCTGAAAGTGGCAGTGGCCAGAGCTGTGGGCCCTTTAGAATCACCCCCAGAGCTCTGTGTGGTACACTCCAGCCAGCTCTGAGGTCTGGTGTGGGGGGGAAGAGGGGATTGCATACTCTCTGGGCAGAGCTGGGGGCTGGCTACCCTGCCCCTTTTTCCCACTCCACCCCTTCCAGGAGTGCACAGCTGGAACCCCCTACATTGCACAGAGGCCTAGCAAGCCTGTCGGTTCCCCTGTGCACAAGTATCAAGCTATAATAGGAGTTGCTTTCCATGTACACAGCAATATGCAAATCATGCATGCTTGAAGCTTCCTTGAAGCTGCTGTCTCTCTGTGTGCACCTCCTTTGACCATGCCAGATAGAACATGGGCCTTCTCTGTAAAAAATTCCTCCATGCAATTGTAATAAATGTCCCCAGAAAGGGACTGTTCAAGTTGACATGCATGTCTTCCACTGTGGTCTTTGTGCATATTGTCAGATTTCGTCTCTCCCATCATTAGATGCAATGGGCAATTAACAGATGTAACACATTTGCATCTGGCACAGTGGTGCTAGACCAATTTCTGTAGCTGGGGTGTCGATGATGGGAAACACAGAAGCCATGTTTTTGTCATTTGTTATTACTCCTTCAAGCCGGGGGTTATTACTCCCTCTACACCTTTAGTTCCAGCACCACTGGTCTGACACATCTCTTGCGTTTCATTCACAGGTAGGTCACTAGAGTCATCTCAAATAACAATAATTGGGAATATCTGATGTCAATGGGAGGTCTACACTTCTGAAAAAGACTGGTTTTATTTAGTGCTTATTGTGACAGACTGCTGGCTTAGCTGGAACTCTGCCACTACAGCCTGGCTGAAAAGGCCAATTACAGCCAGATGAGCAAGTCCAGGCCTGAAGGGCTAATGGAAGTAGCTGTGGGCCTCATTAACCAGAGGGCTATATAAGGCAGCCAGAGGAGATGTAAAAAGGGGAGGAGCCAGGAGGTGGCTAAGTGTGCCCCCCAGCTAGAAAGGCTATGTCTACACTACACTACACTTCTTTTTCGGAAAAAGGTATGCAAATTGCACTCTACAATTTGTGTATCTTTTTCTGATTCTTTTTTTGGAAGAGGCTTTTCCAAAATTTGGCCCATCTACACTGGGCCACATTTTGGAAAAACCTCCTCTTTCGGAAGAGCCTTCTTCCTTGTGAAATGAAGTTTACAGGGCTTCCGAAAGAGCGCGTCTGCTCTTCTGGAAAACATTTCGGAAGAGTAGATGCCTTCCCTAGATGCGGCAGAGTTTTCCCGGGATACCTCCAGTAGCCAAGGAGAGGCTGGCCGAGTTAGCTGCTGGAAAACCAAAGCTCTGTAAATAGAAGGCGGTGGGAAATTGGCACTGACAATAAAAGGCATGGGTGACTGCACCAGAAAGAGTCTCCAGTTGATTTGTGACCCAAGAAGGGGTCCCAAGGCAAGGGGCCCGAGCAAGGACTTTGCCACATTCTGAATAATGAAGGCAGAAGATGTTTCCTATAATTTCTCAGTGTAGCCATCTGCAATATGAATATATATATATATATATATATATATATATATATATATATACACTTAGCATAGATACTGAGTCTTAGCCCTGCTAAAGCATATAGTCATGTGTAAAGTGTTGTAGATGCACAATGTAGTGTGCTTAATTCTCTAATATTGTATTTAGTGTTGTTTTTAGTGCTGTGGTTGTTTGCTGGAAATTATGGGGGTATTGGTGAAACACAGAATATTTGAATCTTGGCATTTATCGGTAGCTGTGACTTTCTTTGCAAAGAAGATTTGCACTAGTTCCAGAGAAGCAGGTAAATCTGTCTCATGTAAATCACTGGATGGGCTGCAGGATTCTTTCTTGAAATATCTCTGCTTGACATGGAGAAGCCAGAGGCAATACTGCTAAAATGAGAGTTGCAATTGCAGCTGAACAATTCTGTAAGTCATGCATGTGGCTGCATCCCCCATTCATTATGTATAAGATCAGTTCATTTGGCTGAATTTGTTTTATATTTGATTTATAAAGAGCATACTGCATGCAAACTGACTTATCTATGATTTGGTTTTCCCACCAGCTTTTCTGGCTTTGTCAATTTTTTTTATACTCTCACCTAAAAGAGAAAAGCATTTAAGTTGCGTTTCTCCCTGTGATTCAGCACTGCCTGCCTCAAAGCATAAAATGTCATTGGGTCCCCTGGGCAGAGAAGGTTACTAAGGTCTGTTGCGCTGACTGATGCAATTAGAGGCTTTTTCTTCCAGGTGCTTTGTATGATCACTAACAATTTTGCAAGATTTCAGATGAATGGAAGGCGGATTTCAGTGACTGTAGGAACTTGGAAAGTTTAAATAATTCAGTAATGTTTCCAAGTACCTGTTTATTTCTTAAATGCCTTAATTATAGAAAAGAAAAACTAGAGTTATGGATATAGAGAGCTGAGGGACAACATGTGTGCACAGAAATGCTTATTAGTACTTACTTAATAATTAATAAATACTGAATAATTAATATGTCCAATATTATGTAATACCCAGTGACAAAAATCTGCCCTTACAGCCTTAGAGACTAAGACCAGTCAAAGATGAAGCCATTGCTGCACAAAGTGAAAATTTACAATTTTGAAACAGAGATGAAAGCAAAGGGCCTAGTCTTTGACCTTGGCTAAAGTCCCTTTGGATTCCTAGTTGCCTGTTAACTTTGTGCTGCCCTGTTTCTGGCCCAAGATAAATGTACCTTAGGGCAGCAGTTTTCAAACTTTTTTCTCATGACCGAGTTGAAGGAAATTGTTGACGCCCAAGACCCAACATAATTTGACGAGAATGTGAGCTCCGGGTTGGGGCTCAGAAGAGCTTTGGAATGTTGGAGGGGATTCTGGTTTTGGAGACTAGGTCAGGGCTGGGGCAGGAGGGGCTTACCTGGAGCAGCTCCTGGTCAGCATTGCAGCAGGGTGCTAAGGCAGGTTTCATGCTTCTCCTGCCACCACAGACCATGCTGCACCCCAGAAGCAGCCAGCAGCAGATTCCCAGCCAATGGGAGTGCCACGTTAGAGCTTAGTGCAGGGGCAGTGCGTGAGCAGGGTCAGTGCAGGGCCTGTGCACTCTCCTCTCCCGGCCCACCTAGGAGCCGAGCCTGGTGCTAGCTGCTTCTTGGGCACAGTACAATCTGCGGTGCCAGGACAGGCAGGGAGCCTGCCTTAGCACCTCCACTAATCACCTGATTCCCCCTGCAGCAATGAGACCCAGTACCTGACATTCCATGTCACTCAGTCACGATCCACAGTTTGAAAACCATTGCTTATGGTATGTCTACACTGCATCTGGTAGTATGCCTCCCACCCTGCTTGATCTAGCAAGTTAAGCATAGATATTGTAGCAGCTCAAGCTAGCCACCTGAGTCCATACCTGCTTACCCCTTAGGTCTGAGTGTGGCTGGCTAGCCTGAGACACTCACTGTCCATGTTACAACATCAACACCATTGTTTTTAGGTTAGCTGGCTGGAGCAGAGCTATTTCAGCTCTGTCTAAGGCAGAGCCCCAGCTGCTGTGTTGACGTACCCTTGGGCTACGTCTACTCTGGCGGCTAATTGTGCAAGAACTCTTTTGCGGAAGAGTTCTTGTGCAAAAACTCTTCCACAAGAGAGCATCTACACTGCCATGTCCTTTTGCGCAAGAGCATCCATGGCAGTGTGGACGCTCTCTTGTGCAAGAAAGCTCTGATGGCCATTTTAACCATAGGGGCTTCTTGCGGAAGAAATTCATGTTGCCTGTCTACACTGCCCTCTTGTGGAAGAACTCTTGTGCAAGAGGTCTTATTCCTCGTAGGGAGAGGAATAACTCCTCCGGAAGAAGCCCTGTTTTACAATGCTATACTGTAAATTTACTTGCGCTGGAACGCTCGTGCAGTGTAGACAGCAGGCAAGTTTTTGAGCAAGAACAGCTGTTCTTGCGCAAGAAGCTGCCAGTGTAGACATAGCCTTAGAGTCTAGTGCAGTCGAAGATTTCACCTATGTTTGGGGCAGAGAGGGATGGAGAGCGGTGGTAGTGTTGCACTCAGAGGGGTTAGTGGTTTTGTAGGCCTCATGGGAACAAGTGGGTTTGCAAGACACTTCAGTGGCAAGAAGGGAGTCTGAAATAACTTCAGGCATAGGAGAGAACATGAACATAAGGCCTAGAGACGTGGGGGAGAAGGAAATGAAGTCAATAGAGAAGCTGGCATTGGAGTGACAAAGGACGTTCATTTAAGCCAGTTTATTCTTGACATGGGGTGAATTAGCACAAATTTGTCTTCGCTTACATGTTTTCTCCATTGAGCTAATTCTTAACAAACCTACCATTGTAATCTTCATGTACAGTTGGTACTATTTGGCCACTTAACCTTTCCCATTTCGCATGCAGTCCCTTCACTGTGGCTCATTGGCAATAGCCTTGTGGTTTTGCCACCTTAATATTCTCTCCTTTTTTCGCAAAGTCATTTTTTCACTATTGTGCCCAAGATAGTCATTCTGCCTGTCGTTTTGAAGGGCTCTGTCTCCATTTAGTGCTTCTATGCGATCCTCTGCATGGAAGCCACTGTTTTGAAAACCATGTTGTATTGTACGGCAATTAACAAGCTCTCCAGCACAGTAATGAGAATGGGCGTGACAACTTGCAAATAAACATTAGAAGGGATTATCGCCCTTTCACACAGTCTTTCAACAGAGTTTCCAAAACTTTCTCTGTGCAATATGATGTGTTAAATGGCAGCATGGTCTATTACTCCTTGCCATATGGGGGAATATTTTATAAAGGCAAGCAAGACTTTGTTTTTTCACAATACACACCAGATGTCTTTTGATACTATTATTTTACAACGTATCATGAATGTAATCAGCCATGTTTAACGTAATAAACAAAGGATGTACATTTCTCTGAGGACAAGTATCTAAACTCAGTTGCTGATATCTCTACATTCCTTTGTGAAGTGTTTCTTCAGCAGTGTTGTCTCCTCATGTCCTTTTACTAGAAATTTGGTCCCATGTACTATATCATTCAGTTAGATCAGGCCTGGGCAAAATACGGCCGGCGGGCTGGATTTGGCCCACCAAGCCACCAGATCCGGCCTGTGGAGGCAGCAGGGAGCCCCAGGCAGGCTCCCCAGCTTGCCCCGCAGCCGTGCGCACCGTGCAGAAACGCGGCTGCAGGGTTCCTCTTCAGTTTTAAAACTGGAGGGGAGGGGGAGGGGGGAAGTTTTAGGAGCCACCCTGCCCCCAGTACATTCCCCATTGGCCAGTTTCTGGCAGAAACCGGCCAATGGGTGCTGCATGTTAGAGTAACAGGCAGCTAAGAAGAATCACACCCTCTTTCCTGGGCTCAGTTATTCATGAAGCACATGGCCAGGCAGGCAGGCTGGGAAACAATTTAAGCTCTGCTGGCAGGCTAGTTTGGCAGCTGACAAGTAAGTCTCTTGGCCACAGCCTACTTCTGGCACCGCAGCCCTTTCCTGCCCCCCCAACTCAAAATACCCAAACCCTCTGTCCTCCTCTTATACCCATATCCCCTCCCAGATCTGGCACGCCAATCTCCTGCCCCAGATCACAATCCCCTCCTACCCTAGGTCACATCCCAAACCCCTGCACTCCAGTCCCCTGTCCTAGGTCACAACCACCTGCTTCATCCCAATGCCCTCCCAGACTACAGTCTCCCTCCTGCACCCCAGTCCCTTACCCCAAGCTCCCTTCTGCACCCAACCTCCACCCCAGACCCCGCATCTTCATTAATATCATGGAAGAGTGCAGCCCTCAACCACTTTCCAAAATCTTGGAGTGGCCCCTGTAAAAAATTATTGCCCACCCCAAGTTAGATTGTCACTATTTTGAGGCAAGGGCATTGTTTGTATTACTGTTGTTCTCAGAAGCCTCAGTCAGCAGCAGGGTGTTGGGTGTTGTACAAACACTTAGGTCAGGTCTATGCTAGACCCAGAAAGTTGGCTTAAGGTATGCAGTTCCAGCTATGTAAATAATGGAGCTTGAGTTGACATACCTGAAGTCAAGCTTGGTGCGATCTTCACAGAGGGAAGCAAATACTCCCGTTGGCTTCCCTGACTCCTCGTGACTGTGAGGAGTACTGGTGCCAATGGGAGGCACCCTGAGCATTTGATTTAGCGGGACTTCAGTAGACCTGCTAAATGGAATGCCAGAAGATCAGTCTATGGTGCGTAAGACATCTCCTGAGGAAGATATGGCCCCTGTAAGAAGCTTACAATCTAGATATGAATAGATATAATGAGGATAGTCTACAGTATTGCCTCAAAACTCGACTCCGAGGTCAGTTCCTGGTTCTACCACAAGCTTACTGTGTATCCTTGGGCAAATCACTTCCTTTCTGTGCCTCAGTTCTCCATTTGTGAAACCAGAATATCATGCACCCTTTGTCTTGTCTCATCAGCCTGTACATTTTTGGGGCAAGGATTATTTTTTAGTATATGTCTTTGTTGCATGATGTTCAGTGGAGTCTTGATTTTGGCTAGGGCTTCAAGTGCTAATATAAACAACACAGTGCTTACATGTCACTGAAAACCACAATTGCAATGAAAGTATCCACAACCTGACTAACCAACAAATCCTCTCCTAATGGAATAATTCATTTGTTGCATTCTCTTGAGTCCTGGAACAAAAGGTGGGAAGGGAGGAGGTGGAGAGAAATCACCATGGTATTCCTTTGTTATATAAGCTAGATATGTGTCCACCTTCAGTCACTTTAACAGTGCTTTTTTTGAGGTGAGTGGATAATTCTCAGGACGCTGGCCAGTCTTGTCTTTCTGTATTTTAATCAACAATACTCATCCTCTGCTGGCTTGGGTTTTGTCACAGAACATGCCTATAGTATAGTGTCCCCAACTGGCTGAGTGAGGCACTGCAGGCAATGAATCAATTGCTTTCAGAGTTTTTAACCGATATTTCCTTTTCCAGATGTCTAAATTATTTAGTGCATACAGCTCCCCAAAAAAGAGCTCACCTTTATGTTCAGCAGTTGCCTTCTTGAGGCTAGGCATTTTAGTCCTGCTCTCCCTAGCTCATAGGTTCTCTCCTAAGGCTAGGAGTCTTCCCAGTCCACGACTTTGAGACTAGGGGTTTCTGTCCAGTTCTTCCTCCTTGTCACAGAAGGCCCACAGCTCCCCTTGTTGTAGCTGTGCTCGTTATCTTGGCCAGCTGTGGCTTTCACAATTTCTTTTTGAGCTAATCCCTCACCCCAATTAATCCCCAGGCTCAGAGGTTCAGCAGGGAGCCTTCCTCTGCTGGTTCTCTCCCTGTTCTGAGGGAAGTGGCCCCGGCTCTAGTTGAAAGGGAAAGATGGAGGCCTTGCCCCCATCCTTTATACAGGGCCTTGGGAGAAATAAAAGCACAGGTTTCCCTTAAATGCAGACTATTCCTTGAGAGCACTTTCTCTTTCCATTTAACTTCTATTTATAATTTCCCTAGAGTGAAAGGGGCCACAATACAAGGTGGGGTAGTATGACCTTCTTGCCGTAAAAGAACAGAGGACCCCATCATAGGCTCCCTTGAAATCTCACCTATTTAGTTCTGGTTTGATAACAGCTGAAACCATCCAGGATCCATTTCTATTCCTAGCTCCTACACCAATGGCAAACAGGTAATATCTGGCATGTTTGTATTTCCGGCTTTCTTGTTACAATGCAGCAAACAAAGCTTACTCTAATATTAGGGTATCTGGAAGCTCTCTTAGGTTCTGTTTCTTTTCACTTTTGCTTTATTGTTTCACCCCTTTTCTGTGCCTCTTCCCCCTGAGTTGTTCTCTCTGTGCCAATGATGTCTTTTCATTTATCCCTAAAATGCAACTCTTCTTATTTTTCCTTGTTTCTTCCTCCTTCCCCCCCATAACCTCAAATGTGGTGAACAAGCATCTTTCTCGCTTGACTACTTCACCAGAGTGTATTATTCTGTGACATTTTCCCCTTCCCATAGTATGAAAAGCAATGCATCAGTAGCTTCACAGGCTTACCTTTTGTTTTCTATATATATGAAGGTGAAAGACTGGGGAGCTAAATTCTCATCCCACCTTATGAAAGATAATGTGTAAATAAAGTTTATGGTGGTAGTATGTTGAATCAGGATGGAAATCCTTCCAAGATTTGCATCTTCAGTTATAATACCACAAAAAAAAAATCCAATGTCATTTTCAGATTTCCTCCTGCACCTAGTCAAAGGGCAGAAGACAGGTGCTTGTTGTAGATGGGTGTCAGCTGTTTGATGTTTTAGTGAAATCTCTTTGAATTTCCCAAGCAATGACACGAGTCAGTGGGAAGATGCAGATTCCAGGGAATATAACACTAATCATTGTAATGATTCAGACTATTCTAGGGATGATGGGAAATTGATTTATTGCAGTTGCTAATTGCAGTGGCAGGCACACAAATGGGGAACTGTCCTCCTGTGACACAGCCCTGACCAGTCAGAACACCTGTCCCTTACATTTCTATTTAATCACAGACTTTACTTTGTAACTCAATGGAGAATCTCCAGGACAGACCGTATCTGGGATATCTTTTACAGCTACATCATTGTTTTCTACACTATGGCATCCTTCTGCCCACCCCTTATCATAAATTTGCTGCCCTCCATTATGTTACCTGCCTCTCCATGGAGACAAAGCAAGCAGATGCTAAACAAACAAGCAAACAGAAATCCTCCTTAAGGGATCCCGGGACAGCTTCTTGTGCAAAAGCCACTAGCACTCTGATCCCTTTTCTTTAGTCTGCATGTTGCCAGTTTTGTAGCTCAGTTTCTGCTGGTATTGCCTGTCCATCCAGCTGTCAGAGCAATTGAACACCTGCAGTCACTGCTACTGCATAGCCTGCTGTACACTGTTATCTTGATTCTAATTAATCAAACTCAGACAGGCACTGCGGAGGATTCTCCATCATGCAGAATGCTAAGTGAGACAAGGGACTTCTTAAGCCTACTGCAAGAGCTCAGAAAGACTCTTTCTCTCCTGAAGGAGAAACATCTGGAATCCACATTTCTTCCCTTCTCTGTCCTATTTCTCAAACAAGTGTTTCCAGCTATTAGATATGCTCATAACAGGGCCTCTGTATGCGCTAAAGGCAGAAATAGAATCTGAAACTTTCTGTTTTTTTTCGGAAAGACGTGATGAAAAGAAGCAGATAGGGCTCATGTATAGGTCTAAGACAGGGGTGGGCAATAATTTTTGTCTGGGGGGCACTTAACATTTTTTTGAAGTGGTCCTGCGCCGGCCCGGAAGGGACGGGGCCAGAATGCTTCTGGGTTTCCCCACCCCCAGACCATAATTGGTCTAGGGGTTGGGGAACCCCTTTGCCCCCCCCTTCCCACTAGGCCCCCATGCTCCTGGCAGGGTGGAAAAAGACTTCACACACACCCCCACCCCCAGGCCCTGATTGAAGAGAAGCCTCCCCCCCCTCGCGAGCATCGCATGGCACTTTGAAGTGCCGCGCACTCTTTGCAGGGCTGGGACAGGGCGAAGGAAGCTTCATGCTGCTCCCACACTCCCAGGCCCTAATTGGCCTGGGGGCAGGAGAGCAGCAGGGTCTCCACGGGCTGGATCAACCCACTTGGTGGGCTGGATCTGGGCTGCGGAGGCCCTTTTGCCCACCCCGGTCTAAGAGGAGGACAATTAAATGTTACAGCAACTTTCAAGGCTTCAAATATGCTGTTTTCCTTCTGTGTTTGACTAAACCAAACTGCTGTTTTTGCAAAATCTGAAGTGTGTGGAGTACTGGCCTGGGATGTAGGAAAGCCAGATTCAAGTTCTTGCTCTATCTGATACAGACCAGAGATTTTTAATCCCAGATCACTCAAAATCCAACAGAATGGGGTCAACAACCTGGCTCTCCCACATGCCAAGCCAGTAACCTAACCTAACCATCCATGTAGAGCTGTGGCACGTGGTTGGGGTGTGTGTGCCCTTAACCTACAGTAACCTTCTGACAAAAGTTTGTCAGAAACAGATACAGGTTGCACCTCCCTTAACTGGGACTCTCTGATCCAGCAACCGGACCACGGATGTTCCTGGACCCTGGAACCTAGGTGCAGGGAGGCCGGGCTGCAGGGCAGAAGTGGCGGTTGTCAGGGTGGGGGGTTCAGCTGGGAGCCCCATGTTGGAGGAGGGGGGCACAGAGGGGCAGGTAGCACAGCAGGGAGTTCTGGCCCCTGCAGCTGAGCAGTAGCAGGGGGCAGGCAGTGGCTGTAGAGCTCCAGTCGTGGAGCTTGGGGGCTGACAGCCGCATCGAGGGAGATACGGTTCCGGCCCCCAGTGGCAGCTAGGGAGGTCGGGTGATGGAGCTTGGGGGCCAACAGAGGCAGTTAGGGAGTTCCGGCCCAGCCACTGACCTCCAGCCCGAGCAGCAGCTAGGGGAGCTCCGTCCCCAGCCGTGGAACTCTGGCTTGGGGAGCCACGGCTGGCCAGGCAGCAGCGGGGTGGGGTTGGAGCCTTAGCTGCGGCAACAGGGCACCATGGGCGATATTGGAAGGGACCTGGTACGTCAAATCCCCTTGTTCGGGACCAGTGAGGTCCCAAGGGTGCTGGATGAGGGGAGGTCCAACCTGTATATCTCTACAAAACATTTGTTGAGATGAAACAGCATATTTCACTGCAGTTTAAGTGAATATGTTCCATTCTTCTCATTTATGTGAATTAGCTGCTACAAAGTGTGTATGTTAAATCTAATCTGAGTTTCTTTATTTTATATATGTAATGACTTAAGTTGATTACCCAACTAGGGAATGTGGTTTAGATCGCAGCAGAGTGACTTGAATCCTTTCTTTAGAAAGTCTCTTTTTGCATTCAATGGGTTGTCTTTGTTGTGAACATATCACCATGCTGTCGTGAACGTGTTACTGTTGTGTGCTATGAGCAGCCATGAGCTATTAGCACTCCAGCTTCTCATGCTGTACATTTTTGTGGAAAAATTTGAAATTTCAACTTTTTGTTCCAGTTTGGGATGAAAGAAATTGTGAAATGTCAGAATGTCCCATGGAGTAGAAATTCTGTTTCTCTCACAAGAAATGACTGTTGTGTTAATCTTGGTGGACAAAGTATGTCTAAAGTCTAAGGGTATGCAATGAGGAGTAACGGTAGTTTGAATTAGGAGCTTTAATTCCAACTACCTAGCCCGTGCCGCGTGTAGCCGCGGGCAGGGAGTTTGAACTACCGGGCATTTAAAAATGGCGGCGCCCGGTAACATGCAAATAAAGCCCGGGATATTTTAATCCCGGGCTTCATTTGCAAGTTCGAATGACTACATTAGCCACCCTACTTCAAACTAGGGTGGCAGTGTAGACATACCCTAAGATATTAAGAGGACCCTGCCACTGTTCAGCATTAAATAGTGTTAAACAAGATTCAGGATTTGGTATACAGAGACCTCGGTCTTCTTAGTTCCATTGCAAACAAATTAAAATAAACTGAAAAACCAACAAATGGTCTGGTAGCACTTTATAGACTAATAAAACATGTAGATGGTATCATGAGCTTTTGTGGGCACAGCCCACTTCTTCAGATGACTTCTTCAGACTCCGGTCATCTGAAGAAGTGGGCTGTGCACACGAAAACTCACGATACCATCTACATGTTTTGTTAGTCTATAAAGTGTTACTAGACCATTTGTTGTTTTTTCAGTTTATCCTGTACAGACTAACTCGGCTACCCGCTGAAGTTATTAAAAGTTATTTAAACTCTTTATTGAAGATAGAGAGAAGAAGCATGGAAAAGTTAAAACATTTGAAATGAAAGGCAATGAAGAAGGCTTTCATTTTAGCCATAACCCATGGTTTTTTTCCCTTTAGCTCAAGAGAGTCTTCAGAAGAAAAGAAAACTTCATAAATAGTATGGAAAAAATGTATCGACTGTCTTTTTTGGGAAAAAGTGACTTGAGATGAGATGGAGCTTATCACATGGTCCTAGTCACAACTGCATTATTAGCTACAGACTTTAGCATATATTGGGGGAGAGCTCTAAAACATGAGCAGCCATGACAGAACAGCTATAGAACCACTCTGCATTCTGGTGGGGAGAGGGGAAATTCTCTGGCTGGTCACAAATCTATTGTGACTGGGTACTGCCAGGAGAATTGGCCCCTCCATGTAAAATGTGCACCTCACTGTGCAATAGACAAGCCCCCTTGTCCTATCTGAGACATTTAGATCTCAATAAAGCAGCAATAAAGCTTGCTGCCCAAGCCTCAGTCTCCCCGCAAATCCATTCTACACTAGTCTGTCTCCTTCCCCTTAGAGTTTGCATCTCCCACTCCTGCCCCAATCCTTGTCCCCAGTCTCCGTGCACAGCCAGTCCCAGTTTCCCTCACAGCTACTCATACAGTCTGTCTCTTTCCTTCCCATACTTCTGGCGCTCAGTCCTGTCTCCCTTGCTGGGCTTCTCATCCAAGCTTGGTCTCTCCCCTAGCCCTTGCCCCAACTTCTTGTCCCCATCTCTTTCCCTCTGAAGCCCACTCCCAGCCTGCCTTTCCCTGACTCCTTCGCTCAGTCTACTTCTCTCCCTTCCACCTAGTCCAGTTTAGATACCCACTGTATTGTTAGCAAATAGCCAGGTCTGCCAATGGTGGGGGACAAAGGGTACAATTGTCCCAGGGCCCAGTGATTTAAAGGGGCCCAGAGCTTCTGACTGCTGCTATGTCAGGTGCCACAACAGCTGGAGCCCCAGGCCCTTTGAATCACCACTGGAGCGCCATGCAGCATACTCCAGGCTGCTCCCAGGGCTGGCGGGGAGAGGGGAGGTCAGCACAACCGTTCTGAGTGGTGTTGAAGGCTGACTACCCCCCAGTCCTGCCCCTTCCACCTGAGGCCCTGCCCCTTCCAGGAACACAGAATTGCCTCCCCATTGTACCCATGGGCCTGGCAAGTCTGTCGGACCCCCTGCACATAGCCCTTTCCCGTTCATTGACAATGCCAAAACAGGGGTTTGCTGAGAGCCCAGGAGAGTCAGGCTACCTAGTCTCAGTGCCAGTATCTCCTTCCCACACCCTGGCTCAAAGTGGCATTTACAAGGAAAGTCCTTCTGAGTCCCCGTAGCCCTGGAATGGAGGAAGCATTCTCAGTTGGTCTGTGGGAATAGTGCATGCACAGGATGGTCAGCACTGGAAGCAGTGAGAGGCTCACTCAGGTTCACTTTGTGAACAAAATGTTCTGGCATTTTAGCTGCTAAGCTCCAGTAGTGCTCTGCTGAGCAATATGCAAACTGGGAATTTGCAGAGGCTAATAACTTGGCCAAGTTTGGCTGGATTTTTCCAGGAATAGCAAAAGGCACATCCTTAGCACACAGGCCACCTCAAATGCTAAATTTGAAGTATCTGCTCCAGAGTAGGGGGGGCACTAAACATTTTTTAAAAATGGTTGCCAGAAGTTTTTCACATGGGGAAAATAATGTAATTTCACCTCGCCTCATTCTTGGATACAGCTGCACCATTTTGGCCTAGATTTTTCAGTTTAAAATGTAGTTGCCCATCTGTAGACAGCCTTTGGGAAGAAAACATGCAAATAATCTGTATGTGAGTAGGATGTAGCCTCAAGAATAAAATCCTTCCAAAATTTGCATTCTTGGCAACAATGCCGGAAAGTATCACAATCAGGTATTTTCCTGCTCCAAGATAAAAGGCAGAAGGATAGTGTCTGGGGTAACTAGCTATCAGGCTGCTCATGAGGCCTGTTGAAAGTGAGTCGGCATTGGTGAATGTGAGAGGGCAGATGCTGACTCCACTCCTAATAATCTCTCTCATCATTTTAGTGATTGAAATCATTGTAAAGGTTATGGAAAATCTATTTATTGCAGTGATTAATTGTGTTGACTGGATCAAAAGGAAGAGGCTCTCCCTGTGACATGATCCTAGTCTTTCTGAGTACACTGAGATTCATCTTGTAGGTGATGTTATTGTGCATCCATGCTCTGTTGTCTCCAGAGAGGAGTTTGGGCATATAAATATAGTACTCACCTTCCTATGGATTAATGTAACCACTGCCAGTTTCTGCTTTGCCGCATGGCTCAGCATCTTTTACCTTGTGAAGACTGCCAACTTCACCCAGCCACTCTTCCTGCAGATGAAGCTGAGAATCTCTGGGATGGTTCTGTGGCTGTTGGTAGGGTCGGTGCTGGTCTCCTCTGTCACCACTCTCCTTACACCTCAGTTTATCAGAGCCTTCATCACTTCAAATCAGTATGGAATCTATCAGAGAACGTCTCTGTTGGAGACATGAATTGAGTTGTATCAGAATTGCATAACCCCCCTTTGTATTTTGGGGGTGTTTCTTTCCCTCGATTATATTTTTGGTGTCATCCATCCTACTGCTGACCTCTCTGAGGAGACACACCAAGTATATGAGACATACCACTTCTAGCTTCATGGATCCCAGGTCAGATGCTGATGTAAATGCCATTAAAGCTCTGCACTCCTTCCTTGCCCTCTATATTTCTGATTTTGTATCTATGGTCCTGACAACATTGACTCTCTGTCTAGCTGGCAGCCTCTGGACACCTTCAGTCTCTTTATTATTGGTTGCCGGATATTCTTCAGGATACTCCGTTATCTTGATTCTAATGAATTCCAAACTGAAACAGGCATCAGTGAGGATTCTTGACTGTTCAAAGTGACGTCTGAGAGAAGGGACCTCTTAAGGAATATCAGAAGATTCCAGGTATAGAGCACCCTCTGGAAGAGACATTTGGAGTCAATACTTGTTTCTCTATACTACTTTCCCTTCTTCATCATACTGCCGAATATTCCACTGGAGTAGCTACTATGGCCCTTGAAATACCTATGGAATGGGGAAAATATGAGATTCTCCAATAATTTTTCTCTCCATCATCACAAGTGAAGTCCATTACACCTTGAGCTGTAGCACCACTTGGCCCTGTCCATGACTAGAGTTCTGAGGTGCTGACACTACTACAAACAGTGAATAATAAGGGTATAGCCTAGTTGCTTATAGTTATGTTGTACAAAGCCATCCTTATTCATTACAAGAGCCTCTGAGATTGTTACTTGAAGCACCAATTAATTGAAAGGAGGCTACATACCCTGAAGTTCCAGAGGTTAGGGTTAGGTGATAAACTATGGCCTGGGCATATTGCTGGAACAATCTTCCACACACCTTACATCTCTAGCAGTTATGATGTCCTTACATTTGACAGAAATGGTATGTGGACCGATGAGAGGTGGTAAGGAAGCAAACCTGCATACTATATAGAACCTGATATTCAATACCATTACTTTGCAGCAAGATGGAAGAACAAAGTAAAGTTTAGAATCAGATGAAACCCATCTAGGACAAGATAGAATTGGCCTTTCACATGCACACTGTAGTAAAATCCCAGTGTGAGGGATTAGCTGAAAGTAATAGTCAGGACCGAGATTTTCAGTGTTCTAATTCTCATTGAATACTGTTACCAAATTGGACATTGAGCAGGCAGTACATTTCTTTTGAAGGTAAAACCATGTCTGAAACTCAAGAAATAAGCAGTTCACTAAAGTTACTCTCCTATATAGTAACTTCTTTTATAAATGTAACTGGTTTATTATTTTTAGGTTGATTGAACAGGTGGCAAATGTGATGTAAGTGGATCTAGATAGCTGGATTTTTTTACAGTTTTCTTTAAAATCTCCTTTGTATTTAAATCAATTGAATGAATTGTTATCTTATCTCTGTACTGGAAAGTACTTTGACTACATAGGACTTGCTGAGAGCAACTAGGAACTATATCTTTACATCCTTCTATACTGGAGATACAATACAAGTTGTTATGCTCTGTCACCACTAGTTTGCTTAATATTGTTCGTACAAAGGTATAACTTTAAAAAGTTACCATGTTTCACTGAATGACTTAGTCTTCAATTGAAGAAGTCTCCAAGGAATAGCCATGTTAGCCTGTAACTTTTAAAACAATGAGTAATCCTGCGACACCTTAGAGACTAACAAATAAATAGGATCATGAACTTTTGTGAGTAAAACCTGGTTCATCATAGGAGTTAAAGTGGAAATAACAGAATCCAAGGTGTATATATAATAGAAAAAGCAGTTACCTGTTAATTGTAGGACTCATGTTAATGAAGCTATTCAAGTAGACTGGATATGTTCCATTAATAACTTCTGATGTGAAATGTGAATGTCGAGGGTACGGGAAATTGCCTTCAATTAAATATTTAAGGTATGTGATAAGTTCCAATATGCCTATTATTTACTAAGTGTAAGAAACAGCATGCATATATGACTGGAAGTCAACTGGTTTAAATTTAGTTTAGATTCTAGTTTGTTGTCTTGCTTTGTTTTTTTAACAGTAAATTAATATTATTAGCCATATTTTATTGAGAAGGAAGCTGTGGTCCATGTTAACATTATTCACAGCCTTAAGAAAGATGGCTAATGCTACTTAACTTCCTTTACAAATACTGTGATACCTCTGGGTGAAACCACTATATAAAATGCTAAATACATCAATTTGCTTTTTTTTCTCCTTACCCTCTTCTTGGAAGAAGCTGAAGCTTTTGGGGTTTTTTAAATGTTTGGAGACTCAAATATGATGCTATTATACAAATGCACAATTGCCTCCTCACTGATTTTTTAAACGTATTGAACTATTGCTCTGCAGAGTGCCCTGTCACATTATAACATATAACCTCCAAAATATAAATTGATTATAAGTAGGTATATCTGCACTGCAGCTAGAAGTGTCATTTCTGGCTTCAGTTGACATATACACACTTGGTTTGATTGAGTGAGTGGGCTGAAATATAGAAATGTGTGTGAAACTGATGGCACAGGCTAACTGGCTACCTATGTACTGACGGTCTTGGACAGGATTGTGCTCAGGTGACAATTGTAGCTCACTAGCTTGATAAGATAGCATGAATATATCTACCCAAGCTGGAAATTTCACCTCTAACTCCAGTGTTAATGTGCCCTAGTGTTGTCTGCAGAAACAAATATCTCTGAGGAACGTGTTAATTGTTTGGTTTCATCACAGTGGAATTTTAACTAGAAAGTCTATTTGTGTTAATCTAGATTAACTATTTCAGTGCTAGGCATGTTAGCTGAAATATTAAGTTTGGATGTAATGAAAATATGTGCCTGTGTGACAGCTGAAGAGCTGGTGGTTGGTTGGGTTTCCAGGCTTCAGAACTGAGGAATTTAAATCTCTTTTCCTCCTATTTAAAGTCACTCCCACCCTTACACATCACCAGCTACTCTCCATGAAGACAATGGGAGCTGTGAGTGCTCAACCACTTCAAAGACAAGCCAGAAATTTTTCTTTCACACATTCTACTTGGTTATTCCTCCCTTTGAGCTTCCCCCTCCTTCCCTCACCCCACAACTGCCTGCAACTCTTCATCTTATTTACAGAGTTGATTATCTTTTTCCCAGCTGTTCCCTATGGAAGGCTAATTTTTATTTTGGTCTCCCAAATCAGAATAAGGGAGTATCTTTCTCTCTCTCTGGCATCCCCAACATTCATGAGCTCCAGCAGTTCCCCTCTTCTACAATGTAAGGTATGTTCATAAGCTTAGCTATAGAGGTCTCACCTTTCCCTCTGAGCAGGAATATAAATAATAGAGTGAACCATAGTGAGCAGCAGCTGGCCGCCTGTCCCCTGATCTGTGGAAGAGAATATGTAAATACCAGATTTGTGAATAGGGTGTGGATTCCAGAGTTAAACTATTCCGAGATTTGCATTCCAAATATCAGCACTCACTGTGAAAATGCTTTCTACTGTCTCTTATAGCTAAAAGGCAGGCAGATCGTGCAATCAACTTCGTGAATAGCAACTGATGCCTGGGGAGATTTCTTCTGGAACTCTGCAAGACGCAGGCAGTGGTGTCTGAGAGTAGAAAGATGTTGCCTCTGCTTAGCATTCCACTAATTACTGTAACAATTTTAATAATTGTGGGGCTTGTGGGAAATGGATTTATTACAGTCATTAATTGCCTTGACTGGACCAAAAGTGGAAAAATCTCTCCTTCTGATATGATCCTGATCCCTCTGAACACATCAAGATTTGTATTGCAGGGGACATTCACAGTGTTTATACACAGTCTCTATTTTCCAGATATTCCCAAACTGTCTCTTCTGTATACAGCATCTAGTATCTTATGGATGTTTGTGAACCAGGCCAGTCTCTGGTTCGTCACCTGGCTCGGTGTCTTGTACTGTGTGAAGATCATCACTTTCACCCAACCTCTCTTACTGCGAATGAAGCAGAGAATCTCTGGGATAGTTCCATGGCTGCTCCTGGGATCAGTGCTGGTTTCTTCTATCCCCTCTATCCCATTGTTGTGGACTCTGTGCGTAATTCAACCCTGCCACTCAACCCGGCTAGAGAACAACTCGGTGACAGATACTAATTTGAGTAGCCCAGATCTCTTTCTTTTTCTGTACACTATGGGGGTTTTCTTTCCTCTTACAGTAACCTTGGTGTCTTCAATACTGTTACTTACTTCTCTGTGGAAGCACACCAAGAAGATGGAACAAAATGCAGACAGTTTCAGGAATTTGAAGACAGATGCTCATATAAATGCCATGAAAGCATTGATCTCTTTCCTTATCCTCTATGTTTCCAGTTTTGCTGCTCACATTCCATTATTACTCTTGAATAAGGTAGATAACATCTGGACTGTTGCTATCTGTACAATAATGATTGCTGCATATCCATCAGTCCATTCCATTATCTTGATTTTAATTAATTCCAAACTAAAAGAGGCATTAATGAGAATTCTCCATTGTATGAAGTGCCATCTGAGAAAACAGACTTCTTAAACCAGCCCTCCTGAAATATAACTGGAATCAAGCCTGCACTGCCCTTTTATCAACATTTATTCTCTTTTCCTCAATTAAAAATGACTTCCTTCTCTTGCTTGTTTTTAGCATTACTGGCACTCTTTACAACTTCAGAATATTTGCAGAGATTGAAGTTTTATTTCCAGCACTTTTCCCCATAAACACATCACAAGAGGAATCCATTTGGAGACAAATCATCTGTATAATCATGAAGAAGAATATCTGAGTTTGTGGTTTCTAATGACCAGTGGGAATATATGGAAAGGAAGCCAAACGTGAATATTCTGTACATCTTAGTGGACAAACCATGGACAGGATGCAGTGTGGGCACATTCTTCCAGTTTAGAGATGTATTTGAATTGGACAAAAAAATTATATACACACCTGGAGGCCGAGGTGCGGGGGATGGGGGAGGAGAGAGGGAGAGGAGGAGAGCACAGTGAAAACTTACACAGGGCTCAGTGAACCTGGCATTGAATGTCCTGGCATTGAACATCCTCTCATTGCTGCAAGACCTGGGACCACAAAAAGATTAGACTTGGAGGAAACATACTTGTATTAGTACATAATTGGCTTAGTATGTACATGGAATGTGTTTCCTAAATTGATGATTCAGCTAAAAATAATAGAAAGGAGAAAACTAGGTATGTGAAAATGTGCAAGTGAATAGTGTTTGTACATTATAACCTGAACAGAGTTTGCATGCATTAAGCCTCTGATATGCTTTCAACAATTTTGAATAGCTGATTTAAATTCCACCTCCTGTACAGGATGTACCTTATAATGGCTTGCTTTTTGAAAGTTTATTGCCACAATGATGAATGTGATATAGATAGATATAGGCACAACCACTGACTTTCACGGTTGCTTTAGAAAATTCCTCTGTGCATTGAATTGTCAATGTTCTAATCCAGTTCCTGCACTGTCATATGATTTGATAACTGATTGCTTGTTGAGCAATCATGAGCTATTCCGAGTACTGCAGCCTTCTATATTGTATATTCATTGCAGTTTCACATACTGTATAGCCACTAGAGCTAGTGGAATATTCTTGATCAAATACATAATTCAACAAATGTTGTCATGATTGATCCAATAATGTGCTGAATTGTTCAATTTTTAAGGTATTTCCCCAGCTCCAGTTCTTACACTATATGTTCAGCATGAAGGAATGTGGTCCCAGTCCTGAAACTGACTAGCAGCATGGTTTAGGATAAATCACTTGCTCTTTTTGTGTCTGTTTCTGTCTAAAAAAACCTGAATTAATTGTATTTACCCATATTTGTAAAATGCTTTCAGATCACCAGAAAAAAATCCTATATAAATATATTGGTTTACTTTGATTATGTTGTTGTTTTTCATTTGTCTTGTCAAAGGAGATTTTATAGGTAAATAAACATTTATGCAATATAATGAACATGTAAATGACCGCATAATTGATTTTTTTGGGGTGTGTGTGGGGGTAAGAGTGGGAAATACATTGCATAATTTTCTGCAAACTCTAGTTTCATTTTGTAAATAATGAAGTTTGTAACAGAGTTTCAAAGTGACTTGCAAAAAGTGAACAGATATGGTGATATCTGCCTCCAAGTACACAATCAATACTCTGAGGGGAGTCAAGTCCTCTCTCTCATCTTGTTAGTCTTATCTTTGAGATCTACTACTAATAAATAATAAGCATTTTACTGCTGACCAATGCAGCAGAAAAATTGTGTATGATTTTCAATCACTACTGGATGTCATAGCATAGTACACGGCGTACTGGGGAAAGTATTTGCTCTCAATGTCACTTAGTTTGGTAAATGTGGAAAGAATAACCTTCATTTCAGTTTAAAAAAATGAGTAGTCCTGTAGCACTTCAGAGACTAACAAATATCTATCTATATATAAAATATAGTATTGTGAGTTTTTGTGGGTAAAACCCCACTTCCTCAAACATAAGGATTTCTTCACACAATCAGTGGAATTCCTTGCCAGAATATATTGTGAAGGCCAGGACTTCAACAGGGTTCAAGAAAGAATTAAGATAAATTAATGGAGAATACGTCGGTAAGTGGCTATTACCCGGATGGGCAGAGATGGTGTCCCTAGCCTCTGTTTGTCAGAAGCTGTGAATGGGCAACAGGATGCATCACTTGATGATTTACCTGTTCTGTTCACTCCCTCTGGGACATCTGGCATTGGCCACTGTTGGAAAACAGGATACTGGGCTAGATGGTCCTTTAGTCTGATGCAGTGTGGCCATTCTTATGTTGTTCTTTGTTCCTGTAAAATCCATGCTGGCTATTCCTTATAACTGTTGTTCACTAGGAATTTAAAAACTAATTGTTTAATACTTTGTTCCAATATATTTTCAGGTATCAGTGTTAGTCTGTATATAATTCCCTGAGTTCTTTTCTCCCCTTTATAATGCAAGTATTATGTTTTCCTTCTCCAGTCCTCAGAGGCCCCATGCATCTTCCATGAGTTCTTGAGGACAATTGCAAACAGTTACAAGCCTGCTTAATTAGCTGGTTAAATGCCATAGGGTGAATGCCATCAGCCCCTGCCAACCTGAATACATCTAACTTACCTAAATAGTCTTCAAGCCACTCTTTTCCTAATTTGGCTTGCACCCCTTCTCACTTGTAGTGCTGAATAGCTAGTCACCATTAATCCTGTCATTGAAAACTTAAGCAAAATTGTCAAACACCTCTGATTTCTTGATGTCATCAAGTATTAGCTGTCTGCTGAGGGCTGAGGGCTTAAACTTTCCTTCATCTTTCTCTTGCTTCTAATGCTGGCATTTAATTTCAAAAAGGGGAATTACACAAAAATGAGGAGGTTAGTTAAACAGAAATTAAAAGGCACAGTGACTAGAGCCAAATCCCTGCAAGCTGCATGGAAACTTTTTAAAGACACCATAATAGAGGCCCAACTTAAATGTATACCCCAAATTAAAAAACATAGCAAGAGACCTAAAAAAGAGTCACCGTGGCTTACCCACCATGTAAAAGAAGCAGTGAGGGACAAAAAGGCATCTTTTAAGAAGTGGAAGTTCAATCCTAGTGAGATAAATAGAAAGGAACATAAACACTGTCAAATCAAGTGTAAAAATGTAATAAGAAAAGCAAAAAAAGATTTTGAGGAACTGCTAGCCAAGAACTCAAAAAGAAATAACAAAATGTTTTTTAAGTACATTAGAAGCAGGAAGCCTGCTAAAAAACCTATGGGTCCCCTAGACGATCGAACTATAAAAGGCGCAATCAAGGACTATAAAGCCATTGCGGAGAAACTAAATGATTTCTTTGCTTCAGTCTTCACAGCTGAGGACGTTGGGGAGATTCCCAAATCTGCACCGTCCTTTGAGGGTGATGAATCTGAGGAACTGTCTTGGATTGAAGTGTCATTAGAGGAGGTTTTGGAACAAATAGAAAAACTTAATGTTAACAAATCTCCGGGACCGGATGGCATTCATCCAAGGGTTCTAAAAGAACTCAAATGGGAAATTGCTGAACTATTATCTGTGGTTTGTAACCTATCCCTTAAATCGGCTTCCGTACCTAATGACTGGAAGGTAGCCAACGTGACACCAATATTTAAAAAGGGCTCTAGAGGCGATCCGGGCAATTACAGACCGGTAAGTCTAACTTCAGTACTGGGCAAATTAGTCGAAACAATAGTAAAGAATAAAATTGTGAAGCATGTAGAAGAACATAATTTGTTGGACAAAAGTCAACATGGTTTCTGTAAAGGGAAATCCTGTCTTACTAATCTATTAGAGTTCTTTGAAGGGTTAACAAACATGCGGACAAGGGGATCCAGTAGATATAGTATACTTAGATTTTCAGAAAGCCTTTGACAAGGTCCTCACCAAAGGCTCTTGTGTAAATTACATGGCCATGGGATAAGAGGGAAGGTCCTTTCTTGGATTGAGAACTGGTTAAAAGACAGGAAACAAAGGGTAGGAATAAATGGTAAATTTTCAGAATGGAGAGGGGTAACTAGTGGTGTCCCCCAAGGGTCAGTCCTAGGACCAATCCTGTTCAACTTATTCATAAATGATCTGGAGAAAGGTAAGCAGTGAGGTGGTAAAGTTTGCAGATGATACCAAACTGTTTAGGATAGTCAAGACAGAAGCAGACTGTGAGGGACTCCAAGAAGATCTCACCAAACTGAGCGATTGGGCAACAAAATGGCAAATGAAATTTAATGTGGATAAGTGTAAAGTAATGCACATTGGGAAAAATAACCCCAACTATACGTACAGTATTATGGGGCTAATATGGCTACGACAAATCAGGAAAGAGATCTTGGAGTTATCGTGGACAGTTCTCTGAAAACTTCCACACAGTGTGCAGCGCGGTCAAAAAGGCAAATAGGATGCTAGGTATTATTAAGAAAGGGATAGAAAATAAGACCCAGAATATCTTACTGCCCTGTATAAAACTATGGTACGCCCACATCTTGAATACTGTGTACAGATGTGGTCTCCTCACCTCAAAAAGATATTCTGGCCTTGGAAAGGGTTCAGAAAAGGGCAACTAAAATGATTAGGGGTTTGGAACGGGTCCCATATGAGGAGAGGTTAAAGCGACTGGGACTTTTCAGTTTAGAAAAGAGGAGACTGAGGGGGGATATGATAGAGGTATATAAAATCATGAGTGGTGTGGAGAGGCCGATAAAGAAAAGTTATTTATTAGTTCCCATAATAGAAGAACTAGAGGACACCAAATGAAATTAATGGGTAGCAGGTTTAAAACTAATAAAAGAAAGTTCTTTTCACACAGCGTGTAGTCAGCCTGTGGAACTCCTTGCCAGAGAAGGCTGTGAAGGCTAGGACTATAATAGAGTTTAAAGAGAAGCTAGATAATTTCATGGAGGTTAGGTCCATAAAAGGCTATTAGCCAGGGGATAAATGGTGTCCTTGGCCTCTGTTTGTCAGAGGCTGGAGAGGGATGGCAGGAGACAAATCGCTTGATCATTGTCTTCGGTCCACCCTCTCTGGGGCACCTGGTGCTGGCCACTGTCGGCAGACAGGATACTGGGCTAGATAGACCTTTGGTCTGACCCAGTACGGCCGTTCTTATGTTCTTATGTTCTTATGCTGTTAAAGAACCTTTTTCTTTTCCTTTTTATATCTCCTGCCAGGTATAACTCATTTTTTTGCCTTACTCTTTCTGATTGTGTCCCTGTATTCATGTGCTGTTCTTTTGTACTCCTGTAACAACTTGTCCATGTTTCCACTTTTTGAAGGATTTCTTTTTCATTTTCATGTCATTAAAGGTCTCTGGATGGAGCCATATTGTCCTCTTACTGTTTTTCCTAGCCATCCTTCACATCATAGAATCATAGAATACTAGGACTGGAAGGGACCTTGAGAGGTCATCGAGTCCAGTCCCCTGCCCTCATGGCAGGACCAAATACTGTCTAGACCATCCCTGATAGACATTTATCTAACCTTACTTTTAAATATCTCCAGAGATGGAGATTCCACAACCTCCCTGGGCAATTTATTCCAGTGTTTGACTACTCTGACAGTTAGGAACTTTTTCCTAAATGTCCAACCTAAATCTCCTTGCTGCAGTTTAAGCCCATTGCTTCTTGTTCTATCCTCAGAGGCCAAGATGAACAAGTTTTCTCCTCCTCCTTATGACACCTTTTTAGATACCTGAAAACTGCTATCACGTCCCCCCTCAATCTTCTCTTTTCCAAACTAAACAAACCCAATTCTTTCAGCCTTCTTTCATAGGTCATGTTCTCTAGACCTTTAATCATTCTTGTTGCTCTTCTCTGGACCCTCTCCAATTTCTCCACATCTTTCTTGAAATGCGGTGCCCAGAACTGGACACAATACTCCAACTGAGGCCTAACCAGCGCAGAGTAGAGCGGAAGAATGACTTTTCGTGTCTTGCTCACAACACACCTGTTAATGCATCCCAGAATTATGTTTGCTTTTTTTGCCACAGCATCACACTGCTGACTCATATTCAGCTTGTGGTCCACTATAACCCCTAGATCACTTTCTGCCATACTCCTTCCTAGACAGTCGCTTCCCATTCTGTATGTGTGAAACTGATTGTTCCTTCCTAAGTGGAGAACTTTGCATTTGTCTTTATTAAACTTCATCCTATTTACCTCAGACCATTTCTCCAATTTGTCCAGATCATTTTGAATTATGACCCTATCCTCCAGAGCAGTCGCAACCCCTCCCAGCTTGGTATCATCTGCAAACTTAATAAGCGTACCTTCTATGCCACTATCTAAATCGTTGATGAAGATATTGAACAGAGCTGGTCCCAAAACAGACCCCTGCGGAACCCCACTTGTTATACCTTTCCAGCAGGATTGTGAACCATTAATAACTACTCTCTGAGTACGGTTATCCAGCCAGTTATGCACCCACCTTATAGTAGCCATATCTGAGTTGTATTTGCCTAATTTATTGATAAGAATATCATGCGAGACCGTATCAAATGCCTTACTAAAGTCAAGGTATACCACATCCACTGCTTCTCCCTTATCCACAAGACTCGTTATCCTATCAAAGAAAGCTATCAGATTGGTTTGACATGATTTGTTCTTTACAAATCCATGTTGGCTGTTCCCTATCACCTTGCCACCTTCCAAGTGTTTACAGATGATTTCCTTAATTACTTGCTCCATTATCTTCCCTGGCACAGAAGTTAAACTAACTGGTCTGTAGTTTCCTGGGTTGTTCTTATTTCCTTTTTTATAAATGGGCACTATATTTGCCCTTTTCCAGTCTTCTGGAATCTCTCCTGTCTCCCATGATTTTCCAAAGATGATAGCTAGAGGCTCAGATACCTCCTCTATCAGCTCCTTGAGTATTCTAGGATGCATTTAGTCAGGCCCTGGTGACTTCAGGCATCTAACTTTTCTAGGTGATTTTTAACTTGTTCTTTTTTTATTTTATCTTCTAAACCTACCCCCTTCCCACTAGCATTCACTATGTTAGGCATTCCTTCAGACTTCTCGGTGAAGACCAAACAAAGAAGTCAAGCATCTCTGCCATTTCCAAGTTTCCTGTTACTGTTTCTCTCTCCTCGCTGACCAGTGAGCCTACCCTGTCCTTGGTCTTCCTCTTGCTTCTAATGTATTTATAAAAAGTCTTCTTGTTTCCCTTTATTCCTGTAGCTAGTTTGAGTTCATTTTGTGCCTTTGCCTTTCTAATCTTGCCCCTGCATTCCTGTGTTGTTTGCCTATATTCATCCTCTGTAATATGTCCTACTTTCCATTTTTTATATGACTCCTTTTTTATTTTAAGATCATGCAAGATCTCATGGTTAAGCCAAGGCGGTCTTTTGCCATATTTTCTATCTTTCCGACGCAGCTGAATAGCTTCCTTTTGGGCCCTATCAGGATAGTTTGCTGTTGTGCCTTTAATGTTGTCCCCTTGAGGAATCACCAGCTCCCCTGAACTCTGAATAGGTATGGGACCTTACATACCTATTCCTGGGCTCAGTTAAAGCCTGCTTTTTTGAAATCTCTTGTCCTTATTCTGCTGATTTCACTACTTCGATTTCTTAGAATCATAATCACATTTACCGAAATTGTCATCCAGTTTCAGAAACAAGTCTAAAATGGCTGTCTCCCTTGTTAGTTCTCCCACTTTTTGAAACAAAGTTTTCCACCAGTACTTTCCAAAAAAGTATTGAAAATTTTATATTTGGCTGTATTACTTTCCCAACATGTCTGGTCTTTAAAGTCCCCCATTATTACCAGGTTTTGTGTTTGGGATATTCCTCATATTTGTTGTAGTTGGTTTTTTTTTTCCTTTTTAGCCAGAGACTTTCAACTGGTCTGCTTCTTATCCGCTCCTGGGCCACAGAGCAAGTGTATTTATTCTTAATATATAATATGAACTTCATCCCTTAGGTTCTTCCTGTCCTTCATAAAAATCTGTACACTTCTTTACCAATATTTCAGTCAAGCCTTTCTTCACCAAGTCTGTGTCACCACTTCAGTAAAAGTTACATAAGAACGTAAAAACGGCCATACTGGGTAAGACCAACGGTCCATCCAGCCAAGTATCCTGTCTACAGACAGTGGCCAATAGCAGATGCCCCAGAGGAAGGGAACACAACAGATAATCCTCATGTGATCCCTCCCCTGTCACCCACCTCCAGAGAAATGGAGGCTAGGGAAATCATTTCTACCCATCCTGGCTAATAGCCATTGATGGACCTAACCTCCATCTAGCTCTTTTTTGAACCCTGTTAAAGTCCTAGCGTTCACCACAACCTCTGGCAAGGAGTTCCAGAGGTTGATTGTGCATGGAGTGAAGAAAAACATCCTTTTGTTTGTTTTAAACTTGCAGCCATTAATTTCATGTGGTGACCCCTAGTTCTTTTATTGTGGGAATAAGTAAATAACTTTTCCTTATTCACTTTTTCCATATCAGTCATGATTATTTAGACCTCTACCATATGCCCCCTTAGTCTCCTCTTTTCTAAGCTGAAAAGTCCAAGTCTTTGTAATCTCTCTTCATATGGGACCCGTTCCAAACCCCTAATCATTTTGTTTCCCTTTTCTGAGCCTTTTCCAATGCCAATATATTGAGATGAGGCGACCACATCTGTACACAGTATTCAGTGGTTTTATATAGTGGCAATAAGATATTTTCTGTTTTATTCTCTATTCCTTTTTAAATGATTCCTAACATTCTCTTTGCTTTTTTGACTGCCACTGCACACTGAGTGGATGTTTTCAGAGAACTATCCACAATGACTCCAAGATCTCTCTCTTGAGTAGTTGTAGCCAAATTAGTCCCCATCATATTGTAAATATAGTTGGGATTTTTTTTCCAATATGCATTACTTTACATTTATCAGCATTAAATTTCATTTGCCATTTTGTTGCACAATCACTTAGTTTGGTGAGATCTTTTTGAAGCTCGTCACAGTCTGCTTTGGTCTTAACTATCTTGAGCAGTTTGGTATCATCTGCAAATTTTGCCACCTCACTGTTTACCCCTTTCTCTAGATCATTTATAAATAAATTGAATAGGATCGCTCCCAGGACAGAACCTTGGGGGATTAGGCGTATGTACTTATATTTAAAGTTGTTTCTGTTTATTTTGCATTTGTGGATAGACATCTAAGATGTTGAGTAGATTCCCTCTTTCATTCATCTTTTTCTTGCCATTGAGAGCTTTCCTTTGCCCATCCTGGAAATATGCTATTTATTTCCTACATATGCTGCCTCACCTTTCCTTTCTTGGTTGGTTTAAATTAATTCCTTTAGAAGGCTATAATACAGTAAACTATAACATGGTAAAGGGTGTATTTGGCTCATTTCTCTATCTGGTTTATTCTTATGAGTAGACAAAAGAAAAAAAATGCTCAATTTTCAGAAAACCTGAAAATATTTTCTCTTGTTGCATTTTGGGGATACAAATCTTGGAAACATTTAATTGAGTCAACATGCTACCCAATGGTATCTGACTATTCCTTCACACTACTGTTTAGAGGTGTCCAACTGCATTTTATCTATTCTCTCTATAGAAAATGATTGTGTGATAATCTATATTTCAGGAAGGGGACAATGTGTGCTCCAAGGGTGTGTCTACATTGTGCCTGTAGCTCAAAATAAGCTATGCAATTTGAGCTACGCAAATTGCATAGCTTATTTGAGTCAATTTTGAAATAACTTATTTCAAATTTTGGTGCTGTCTACACAGCACTTATTTTGAAATAAATAGCTATTCCAAAACATCCCTTACTCCTTGTGAAATGAGGTTTACAGGGATGTCGGAATAGCGAGCCCGGTATATTTCGAAATAACGGGCATGCTCAAAAGATGTGGAATAGCTATTTTGGGATACCGCCAGTATCCCGAAATAGCACTGCAGTGCAGATGTAGCCCAAGATAGTGGGAGAAGGAAAAAGTTTGGGGAGTGAGTGAAGAAGGGGATTAGAGTAATAAGATGGATATGGAAGTTTTCCTTCCTATACCCTTCACATTTTGGAAGAATAAAGAAATAACAAGCCTAAATGTGACAGAAAAAATGCCAATATATTTGCAATATATTTTGTAGCCTGGAAAACCGACGATAAGGAAAAGCATCAGAGATTTTATGGCCTATATATGAGCACTTGCAGTAAGAATGATGAAGCTGGCTGCACTTGTGTTATAGGCACCAGGTGTACCAAAGAGAGGTAATTAACATTATGGATGACTCCAAAAATAGTGTAAGAGAAAGGGAAGACCTTGTATCATACACAGAAGAAAAATTTGGAAATCTGAGATGTCCCAGTTAATACCTGCTGCCCTACTTTTTACATTAAGTTCAATAGGTAAGTTCTATAATTAACCCAGACAAAAGGGAGAGATGTAGCAGAAGGAACAGCTCTAAAACCAGGCGCACAATGAAAGCATCTTAGCAATTCTTAGCTTCAACTGCAGAAAAACTAGCTAAGTGGAATTGAAGAACTTCATGCACCTGGAGATGCTGAACCAAGTGGTTTGCAAACATCTATATCAGTACTTGTTTTAGACACAAGACTATCTAAAAGTCTCTGGTGAGAATGAAGTTAGATGTAATCTTGAAAGCCAAATCTGCATGTTTCAGATTTCTTACTGGGGGTAGAGGGGAGATGGAGGAATGTGAAGGAAAAATTCTATGAAATTTCCTCAAGACATTTGTTTTGTTTTAATCAGTTGTGCTTTATATTTGATGTTTACAGCATTAAGGACTTGCAGCTCACGTCTGGCATTGGTTGATCGTAATAGATTGGGTGGCGGTGTTAAACCACACTGTCTCATGACTATCTCTGATGAGTTCTGTTGATCAGCGAAGAGACCGTGATGCTATATTACATTAGATGGGGACAATGTGTTCAGAAAGGAGCTACTAGAATTAATCAAGGGCTGGAAAACTTGTCTTACAGTAAGAGCTGAAAGAAGCACAATATATTTATCATACCAAAGGGAAGGTTAAGAGGTGACTTGATCCTGGTCTATAAATACAAAGGAAAAGATTTCTGACAACATATAGCTCTTTCATCTATGAGAGAAAGGCATAATACGATCCAGTAGCTGGAAGATGAAGCTGGACCAAAAAAATTAGAAACAAGAAGCAAATGATCTGTGAGGCTACATAACCATTGGAACAAAGTGCTTAAATGTGTGGAGGATTTGTCTGTAATTTGAAGTCTTGAAAGAAGATTGAATCTCCTTCTAAAAAGCTATGCTCTAGCTCCAGGCCTGGCCTTTGGGCAAGGTGAGTGAGGTGGTTGCCTAGGGCCCTGCGCTGCCCAGCTCCTGGCCCCACCCACTCGGCTGCTCACTCGTTGCCCTGACTGGGAGCCGTGAGGCTCAGGGCCCCATGTTGCCCAGCTCCCGGCCCTGCCCACTTGGCCACTCACTCGCTGCCCTGACTGGGAGCAGTGTGGCCATGTGGCTCAGCCACGCTGCCTTGGGCCCCGCAAACTCTTTGGCCCAGTCTGTCTAGCTCAAACAGAAGCTACGGGCTCAAGGTAGTAATCATTTGTTGTTTTGGTCCTGCATTGATAGTAGAGCCAACAGCCTCGCTGGGCCCTTAGGCAGCCTCAGAACCCGGGCTCCAGCAACGTAAAGGGCCTGGAGCTGCAGCCACTGCAGCTGCCACAGTAGCAGCAGCCAAGAGCCACCGGTCCTTTTGAATTGCCAGGCCCCAGAGCAGTTGCCCCCTCCCCCCCCCAAACACCTGTCAGCAGGCTTGTGTGTGGCCTTAGAGTCTAATCCTAAACTCTCTGGAAAACAGCAGCTTTCCTACCCCACATTCCCTCAGAAAACAGGGTTTCCTGTTCCATTGTTCATTGATAGCAGAATTCTTACATGGCTAGTTTGTGACTTGGAAGGCCAAACCCTTAGCTACTGTACATTGGTGTAACTCCTTTGACTTTGGTGAGGAAATATCAAATGTGCAAAGTGCTCTGGAGTTCCTGGTATGCAGCAAGATTCCTTTGGATCCCTGGGCATCTTGCAGTAGGAGTCACAGGAAATAGGTTTATTTTCTGAGGGAAATATTAGCTATTTGGCTGAAAACTGAAATATGTTGACTGAAAACTAGAGGGCTGTGTCTACATTGGCACCCTTTTTCGGAAAAGGGATGCTAATGAGACACAGCGCAATTGCAAATCCGCAGGGGATTTAAATATCCCCCGCGATATTTGCATTTACATGGCTGCCGCTTTTTTCCGGCTCGGGGCTTTGCCGGCAAAAAGCGCCAGTCTAGACGGGGATCTTGCGGAAAATAAACCCTCTTCCGCAAGATCTCTTATGCCTACTTGAAAAAATGCCTACTTGAAAGTAGGCATAAGAGATCTTGCGGAAAAGGGTTTATTTTCCGCAAGATCCCCGTCTAGACTGGCGCTTTTTGCCGGCAAAGCCCCGAGCCGGAAAAAAGCGGCAGCCATGTAAATGCAAATATCGCGGGGGATATTTAAATCCCCTGCGGATTTGCAATTGCGCTGTGTCTCATTAGCATCCCTTTTCCGAAAAAGGGTGCCAATGTAGACACAGCCGAGGAGAAAATGTGCATATGAGGGCCCTGAACTACCACTCCCATGAGGCACTTCAGTAGCATTTCTGAAGAGAATTTTTTCAGTTTTTGACTGAAGGCATTTCAGTTTTGGTGGTTGTCTTTTCAATGACAAACCTAGAAAGCAGACAGTAGTCACAAAAAAAACCTGTGTAGTCAAATGGCCAATTTTCATATTTATGAAATATACTCTTCTGCACTTTATAATGTAGCTCCATCCCATTGTACAGCCAAGGTAACAAAAGCAGGGTGAAGCTCAAGATTACATAGCACGTAAGTGGCAAACTCAGAAGGTCTGATTTCTTGCTCCAAACTGAATCCACTAACACAGCTGCCCTTTGAAATTATAGGAGTTATGAGACAAT
Source organism: Rafetus swinhoei (assembly GCA_019425775.1). Lineage (NCBI taxonomy): Eukaryota > Metazoa > Chordata > Testudines > Trionychidae > Rafetus > Rafetus swinhoei. The sequence goes on along the minus strand of CM033437.1, from coordinate 23,674,463 downwards.
GCTCCTAAACCTCTCCAAATTGCGTTGATTTTGGATCACTTTCCAGTCAGTTTGCTGTGTAGTAACAGTATTTGGTTTGCAGAGCTCTCTGATCAGGAAATGCAAGTGTTGTTATGTGAGAGCTTATTGCAGAATCCTTTTTGGATTGGTGTGGTACATGCGTTTGGGAGAACTGGCAAAGCTTCAGAGTGTGGCTAGAAATAGAAAACTTCTGAAGAGGATAAAAGATGGTGCAGTTAAGGCACCAAAGTGGCCTGGGTTCAACCGTCCATCTGTGTCAGTCTTTGGACACATCACATGAGACCAGACTTTCAAAAGTATTTAGGCACCTAAACATGCAGGTAAGTGCCTAGTGAGCCTGGCAGATAAGTGTCTAACTCCCATTGACACTATTGAAAATTCCATTAGGAGCCTATCTACATCTTTTGGAACTTAAATACCTTTAAGAATCTGGCCTTTCCTCACTCTGTGCCTCAAATTTGTGTAAAATGGGGAAATACTTCCCTGGTTTTCAGGGGTGTTGAAGACAAATACTTGCCAGGGGCTCAAATAGTACAAAGATAGAGGAAATGTCTAGCCTAGATGGTAGCCTCTGTTTTGTATAGCTGGGAGAGAGGTAAATCACCAAGATCAAATGGCTGGGATGATTTAGTTGGTATTGGTCCTGCTTTGGGCAGGGGGCTGGACTCGATGATATCCTGAGGTGTCTTCCAGCCCTAGGATTCTAGGATTCTATGAATGCCTCATAGGTCAAACTTGGTTCACCTATTCAGGGTTTTTTTACCCATGACCACTGAAGCTAAAATATTGCTTTAAATATGACATTTGAGACTCTCAAACATCCATTTCACATCAAAAATATTCAACAGTGAACATAATGAGGTGATGAATATTGATGAAAATTGCCAATTTAACTAGCAAAAATTTACAAAGTAGCATACTCCTCTCAACATCAACAAGTGAGCATTTTTTTTAATTGCAACAATCGATGTGAGGGCTATAGAGAAAGGGGAGAGATACAGATAAAATAAAATGTAAATTAACAAACTAAATTATTTAATTCTGCACTCAGGTTATGATCCTGCTGATACCTAAACGTGTGCTTAGTTTTAATCGCAAGAGTAGTACCCAGGAAGTCAAGTTTGGGATGGATACATTATTCATAGGTAATGAAAAGGCTTAATTCCTGCTTTAAATGCAAAATATCAATTTAGCCATAACTATGGATTCAGGACCAAAGCCTCCATAATGTGTTCAGTTTTACTTTGACTTATGGAATAAATACAGATTGAGTTTCCTCAGCTTCCCCCCAACCTGCCCATTATCATTACCCTTTTCTTGTAAGTATGAGCAAACAAATGGATCTTCAAGAAGGATTTAAAAGAGTTATAGTTAGGTGCTTTAGAGATCAATTCAGGGAGGACACAAAGTAAAGTAAAAACAAAACCCACTGGTGCTTAATATCAGCCCGTCAATATGCCCACGAAGGACACTGAACATTTTTGCTGGAGTAAAAGATTTACATTGGTTCAAGAAAGGAGACTACTGTTATTTTTTACTACAAGGTCAACATGCTTGTGCCTCTGAGCAGCAACACCCCTATTTATAATGATGGTGGTTTATTTATAACAATAGGGCAGAGCTTCTCAGGCTGACTGGAAGTGCTGAAAAGGAAACAGAAAGGTCAAGGGTATTGTGTTATGGTAGAGAGAGCTGAAATTTTGTTAGAGGTGCTATCCAGCAGCATGCAGTGGTGTTTCTTTTCCTGTTGTTATTCAGTTTGCTGATTCAATATGAAAGTTACTTAAGCTATAATGTTCTGGAATTGTATTTGCAAACAGAGCCACTAATATGACATTAAGAACACAATAAACAGTACATTAGAATATATTATAGGTCTGGCTTACACTGATAAAAGCCAGGACATTCAGCATTGAGGACAGTCCCATGTAACAAGCACTTCTGAATAGTGACAACAGTCAGGTGATGGATTGACTTTGAGCCTGCCCTCTGTTACAGAATATGGTTGGCTGGAAAGAAATGTATTTCGCTTGCTCACTAATGACTTTTCAGCTTAAACTAGATTGAGGGCACGCTCTAGTTGCACTGGCTGAAGAGGAGGAAATGGAATAACGTGGGTAGTCCAGGTCTCTCTAATCAGGAAAAGAAGGTATATCTGGCCATATACTTTTTTTAGCACAGAAGGATGAAGCTATGTTCCTCATAACCCTACCTACTGTATCCGATTGGGATGCCATTCTAATTTGTCCCAGTTTGCAACACTTTCTGCCCTACTTAAATCTCCCTGCTGTGCGCTGCTAGACAGCTGTCACTTTGCACCCTGGAGCTGATGTCCTCTTGGTAGTGGAGGGAGTAATTCTTGCATAACTAATATTTACAAACCATTTGGTAATCCTTTCTGATTATAGGTGCCAAATAAATATATTTGGCTCTAGGTCAATCACAGAATGATTGACTTGATCAGAAATGACTGGGTGAATTTCTATGGAATGTGTTACACAAAAGGCCGGATTAAATTAGCTAAGAATCTATGTTTTGGTCATAGTTTTAAAATGAATCCAGATTTCTGAATATTTTGTAAACAAAAGCACCATGTTTGGTTTACTGTGGTTGCATTGTGAGTATTTTGATAATTATTAGCTGTCTATGAATGTCTGTGAATCTTGGAAGTCTCTCACATTTTTGGCTGAAAATTCCTACTGAAAATATGTTGTTCACCGTTTATTACTACTAGTACTACCCGTCCCATTGTGATGGTAGACGGACACTCAGGTTGGCCTGGCGCAGGGGGGCAAAAGCAGACCTGGCCACCATCTTGCCCATAAAGGACCCGTGAAGCTGACCTGGGCAGGGAGGGGTTGTGGAGCTGGGTGCTGTCCTGCAGGTGAGATGCAGAAAGCAGGGAGCACCGTGCCTCCACTCTGCCGACTCCCCCCAGGATTGGGAGCCCCCGTGTGCTGGCATCGCATGCCCCAGATCCCTTCCCCCATCACTTTTCCCCCACCCCGCCTCCTGTTCCGCGGGGCGGGCCCAGGACTGCTCTGCACGCGCTGGAGTTGAGGCAACTGCCCCCACACACGCAGCCTCTCTGCCCGGGCCCGGTCATGACTCCATTCACTCCAGCCAGAGCAAACAGCTCTGCAGTCCATAACAAGCTGCTTGCCCTTGCCAACTCAAGCCCCGCGGGGAAGCTGGTTACCCACCTCCCTACCCTCAGCTGTTGCCAGCTCTAGCAGTGTACTCTCAGATATTCTCTGTGACAGATGGCATGACTGACACCTCTCCTTTTATAGTCCTATAGATTCTCTTTTAAAAGTTGCTGCCATCCAATCAAATAACAGGAACAACACTGCATGACTCAGGCAACCAACCATGCATCACAAATGGTAAAGAAATGGACCACAAATAACTGAACAATTGACTAACTTCATGATTTGTAGTCTAAAAATATATAATGAGAAAAAGGATCAGCTAATGAATGATTTGTGAACTAAACCCCTTGATGGTGTGGCATCCATGCAGAGCCCCATCAAAGCTAAAGGTCCATGCATGTTAGTCTGCTGGGAAGTGTGAGCCCAAAAGGAAAGGAAGGATGACCTTGCATTTAAGGTATATGGCTGGAAAGAGGGCGATCTGTCTTTGTATGTAGCCTTGAGCAAGTCCCTGGGATTGAGCCTTCCAGCCCACACCAACAGACTTGGGGTGATCCTCTAAAAACAGCTGTTAAGGCTTCAGAGTCTGAGTTCCAGTCCAAGCTGCAACTTCAAAGCAATGGCCATGGAGTTATTTTTAGAGTGCTAATGTGAGCCTTGTCCATTCAGACTAGGAGGTTTGCTTCTGCCAAACCTAGAATGCTGTGTGAGCCCCCCTTCTGTGTAAACCCTCCTTTAACAGCCATATTTGTAAAAGAAATGTAGTCACCTCATGATTCCTATAGTTGCCTAGTTGGGTTTTCAAAAGTGTCTAGACACTTTGGCACTTTTGAAAATCCCACTAAGTATCCAACTGTTTTTTTAGGTGCAGAAATACCTTTATAAATATGAACCTTAGTGTATCTCAGTGTTTCTCAACCAGTGGTACGAGTTCCCTTAGGGGTACTCGAGAGAAGTTTGGGGGGTATGTCAACACAACTGAAATTTGGAAAAAATTGAATTTTTGTTTTAAGTTTTACAGCATTTTATTATTTTTGTACTTTTTACACCTAAAAATTTCATTGCCCACCCGGCTACGATTAAGTTGTTTAAACAAAATATGTTGCAACAGTAGAAAAAAAAATTGTGTGTCTGAAAACTATAGGTACTAGGGGTACTTATTTATTTATTTTGAAAAAGAGGTACTTTATAAAAATAGGTTGAGAAACACTGGTCTATCTCTCTGTCCTGATTCCCTCATCTGTAAAATAAGGACAATGATACTTCCATTCTATTGTCTTGTCCATTTGGATTGTCCTTTACCCTAGGCCTGTACAACACCTAGAACAACAATTCTTGTGTTCCATTTGGGCCTCCAGCTACCATGAGAACACAAATAATAATGTAAGGGGACTTTGTTTTCAAGTCATTTAGGGAAAAATGTATTGAGCTATTCCATTTTTATTATATTTCATACGAACACACAATGTGTGTCTATATAACATGTAGAAACACATTTTAAAGCATGCACTTATTTATGTATGAATTAATATACAAAACATTCTTCTTTTCTGAAATCCCACTTAGTAATGTAAAGAAGCAGTTTTGCTTTTTAGCCAACCTGTATCAACTAAAAACATTTCAGTAACTTAATATTCTCTCCTTGCAATCACAAGAAATTTATTTGAAGAAATGTATTTTTGTATGTTGGTTTAAATCAATACATTTCAAATAGTTTCATGTTGGGTATGACCAAGATATTAGTCTTTAAACCAGTGTAGTGTGCGTCTTTATTGAATCTAACGTGATGTTCTTAACCAGCACATTTTTACTTAAAATGAATATAGATTTGCTGTAACCTATGCAACTTAGCACAGGTATTATCCCTGAAGTAATGCAGAAAATATATTTTAATATAAACCAATATGGCAGCTACATGGCGCTTAAAATCCTCTCTCTATAAAAATCAATATCAGTTAAGATTCATTCAGGAAAAAAAACAGCTGAGCTTTTGTTCTGTGGAAGCTTAGCTTTCCTGTGGCTTGATTCCCCATTCTGCCTTCCTTGTTCCATACTACTCTGAATAAAGGAGATGTACATACTGGGTGGAACTGGTCCCATGGATTGCACCTAATTAAAGGGGATTATTTGGCAGATGGAAAGACTGTTACTCCCCTCCACCATACTCTTTGGTGTGTAGAGGTGTGTTAGGAGTATTATAAGAGCACCATTGCTTCTGTTTATTTTCTGCTTCTACAACCATCATTATTATTTCTATTGTATTTGTATTATATCAACATCTAGAGGCTCAAATCAAGGATCAGTACTTAGTGTGCTACGTGAGATCTTGACTATAAGTATAGCAGCACCTAAAGCTACCTACCTGCCTTTCTAAATTGTCTCCATGTGGTAATAGGTCCTCACATCGTGGACCTAGCAAATTCAGGAAACTCACATGCTATAAATCTGTACACAGCTCACGCTATGATACAATGCTGACTTTCTTCTTCTAGTCTGTTGCCATATTTTAATTTTCCCCACAGTAATTTATGAGGGTTTCGCATGCCCCTACTTAGCATAGTCAATCTTAGGGCTCCAAAAAGGAGACTTTAGTTTTCATTTAGTTTTTTTTAAAGTGAGTCCCTAGAGCTTTTCCTGAACAAGAAGGCTCATGGTTTCCAAACCCAAGTGCCCTTCAGGGAGGACTCATGGCCAGCATCTACTTATACTACCCCAATTTATACAGAGGCAGCTCTTACTGAACAACCACTGCTGATTTTAGCTGTATGAAATGCAGAGACAAACAGTTCCTCAGTTAGTTAGCTCCTTACATATTAAGTCTTCAAAGGTAACAACCAACACATGAATTGCACCCAAACTAATGCTGATCCTGGCAACAGTGGGGTAGTATGCTCCCAACTAAAATTTTGTTGTAGAAAAAACAGCCTCATTCTGTGCTCATTTCAGTATTCCATTGGACCTAAAACATAGCTCCATGTAGATCGTGTTACAGCAAACTAATCTCAAGGTGATAAAGCCATTGATATTGGTAAGGTCTGCTTGGGAAAGGAAATGTCACACACTTTGTATAAGGCAGAGGTGGAATACAATGCTGCCACTTGGGCATCTGCTTATAATCCTGAACCAAAGCCCCTGGAAGTCACCAGGCTTGTGTTGTACAAATGGTCCTCTCATTTTGGTGAGTTTACATAATCTCCTCCTTCGTGGCTGGTAAAATGGAGCATACTCATTCAGTCTGTGTGGCTGGATGGCTCATATGCAGTCCATTTGGCACATAGGAACTATGAGGGGCTGGAGCATGCCCAGTGCAGATAGAATTTTGTGAAAACTTAGTGGTCAAACTCCAGCAAGTATGTGTAGAACATATGTGGACTGAGACTTTCAGAGGTTCATAATTTGATCAAAGTTAAGGAATATTTTCATGGGCATGTGTAATCGGGTCATGACTCACCACCACAGCACCTCCTGCTGATCTCTTCAGGAATTAGCTCTTCAGCCTTGGAGCGCCTTCTGCTGGCCACTTTCTCACCCTCAGGTACCTATCTTCTGTGCTGGTTCATGCTCCATGTCCCTCCTGGTCCATAGTACCATTTCCTCATGGCACCGCCCTGCAACAGTGCCCCTGCACTCTGGGGTCCTCTCCTCCTAGGGAATCCTAATCTACTATACCCATCTTGCCTCAGTGACCAGTCATCTAGCAAACTGCAGTCTGAAATGGCCACTCATCATTGGCAAGGGAGTGTAGCCAGGCTGCCTTCTCCAGCCCTGGCTGCCTCCCTGTAACCCTAGCACCCATCAGGCCCCTGAATCAGACCTGCAGGCTGGGAGTTAGGCAGAGCTCCACAACTGTGCCTGCCTTTCCGCAGCACTGCTCTATCTCAGGTACCTTCTCTAGCTTACCCAAGCAGCCATGTCCTTCTTGCTCCATCCCAGTAGCAAGAGTCAGTTCTCCCGGAGCCCCTATTTATGCTGTCCCCGCTGGGCCCTATTTGGCAGCTACCTGTCTTAGCTGCTTGCTGCACAGTCCCAGACCTCTCCCAGGGCTGGGTTTAACCCTTGTTTCTTGAGGAGTGGGGTGATCACTCCGCTACAGCATGTCAAAATGCATGTTGCTGGACTAGGCTGATCCCTTGGTGAATGTCAAGTCTCTGCTATAAAACGTGGAGTTGCGGGAGCTTCTCAGCCAAACAGCTATAAGAAGATTTTTAACATGTTGAAAACAATATATCTTCCTTTTATTCTAATTCCCTGAAACAGCAGAACTGTTTTAGCTGCAACTTTAAAAAAATCACCTTGAGGCAGACACTTGGCATGAAAAATTTCAGACTAAATGGTTAAAATTTGACAAAGTTATAAGCAACTGGAAACTGCTTCTTATAACAACAAGCCTTAGGCAACTTTCACTATACTGTCGTTGCCTGAGCCCCCTATAATATTAGTCCACAGTAGTCTAATAATTGGTACAAAATATATCCTTCTCCCTCATATATAGGGAGCAGCACCAGGTTCTAAGTGGAACTCATGAATCCAGCTACCTGTTAAGTTCTGTCCAGCTGTGGCATTTCCCTCTATGTTCCAGAATCCCTATTGATTGGGGGAAGCGCATCTCCTTCTTTAAGCCACTACTTCAGGCTGTGGAGGCATGATACAAGGTGACAGTGTGACACCATGTTAGCTACCAGGTATGAAATAGCTGATATTTAATAATTGGCAAGTCCAGGAAATTTGTTACAGCCTTAGATTTACGCTGAAGCCAATATTACTTCTAAGAAGTTATGTTTTCTCCCCTGCAAAAGCATGAACATGCAGACAACAAAAAGTGCCTACTTTCCCTCAGAGGATCTTCAGTGAAACTGCGCTCACTTCCTACAGGTCACTGTCACAAAGGCTAAAGTTGTGGATATAGACATTATCTACTAACTCAGGAAGGAAAATGTCCTTTCCTCTTATCCCTGCAGATAAACAAACCTACGCTGCAACTTTACGAAGAGCACCTCACTCTTCATGCCCACTTGTCCCTTGTGGGGACATACTATTAATCTTTCTCTGCTTCTATTTCTTTCCAGAAAGTACCTGTAATTTTCTTTCTTTGGTTTCCATCTGATTTAGTACTGCAAAGTGGGGAATATGTTGTATTGCTAGACATATAAAGAAATTTCATGATATTTATTATAGCTGGGTGAATACAAAAAACAAAGAAGCTATCTGAAAATATTCTTTTCAATAAATCTCAGTGTTTCACTGAATTAATATTCATGACTCCCTGGTAATCACTTCATGAACTTTCTAGTGCACCTTTTTGTTTCCAGGAATGTTTGCAGCCAGCACATGCATTGTGAAGACCATAGGAATAAATGTTCATGAGAGAATTTTCCTTGAATGCTTCTATTTTAAAAAAAGATTTTTGATTTTTTAAAAAATGTATTCACATAATAGATTTCACAACACCATGATGAATGTTGACGTAGGGTGACCATACATCCTGTTTTGGTCGGGAGGGTTCTTTTTCTTAAGCCGTGTCCCAGCCATCCCAATGTTTTCGGCAGAAGTGGGCATTTGTTCTGTTTGCTCATGCCAATTTGATCAGTTGGCCACAGCAAATGAGACAAATGCCCGCGTTTGTCAGAAAGAAGGGGTGCCATATGAAGAAACACATGGGAGCACAAGCAGCCATCTCAGCCCACGCAGCAAGAGGCAGTGCTTAGGTTGCAGCAACAGTCTCTTGTGGGGAACAGGCAGGGCTCAGGTGAGCAAGGGTGCCAGCCCCAGCTTCACATGGAGAACAGGAAGGAGCTATCTGACCATCACAGAGGAGCAAGTTTCACCATCCCTCAGTCTAAGGATGTTAAAATGTGGTTAATTGACTAGTTGACGGAATTTCCGTCGAGTAGTCGATAGGCACTTCCGCATTCCTCCTTTGAAATGTACAAGAGCCCCCTGCTGGGGCTCTTGTACATTTCAAAGGAGGAATGCGGAACTCGGCATACAGCCTGGGGCCAGTGGGAAGTCCCGCTGATGACTCCGGGCTGCATGCGGGGTGCCTTCTTTGAAATGCACAAATAATTGATGAAGTTACGTTTTCTCCCCTGCAAACACATGAACATGCAGACAACAAAATACTAAGTGCCTACTTTCCCTCAAAGGATCTTCAGTGAAACTGCGCTCCTACAGGTCATTGTCAGAAAGGCTAAAGTTGTGGATACAGACATTATCTACTAACTCAGGGAGGAAAACGTCCTTTCCTCTTATCCCTGCAGATAAACAAACCTATGCTGCAACTTTACGAAGAGCACCTCACCCTTCAATGCATCTAAATAATTGATGAAGATATTGAACAAAACTGGTCCCAAAACTGATCCCTGCATAACTCCACTTGTCATGCACTTCCAGCCTGACTTGGAACAATTGATCACTACTCTGTAGAACGGCTATCCATCCTGTTATGCCCCCACCTTTTAGTAGCCCCATCTCCATTGTATTTCCCTAGTTTGTTTATAAGAAGGTCATGTGAGACTGTATTAAATGCTTTATTACAGTCTAGGTATACCACCTCTATCTTCTCCCTTACCTACAATGCATGTTATTCCATCAAGGAAAACTATCAGGTCGGTTTTACATGATTTGTTCTGACTGTTATTTATCACCTTATTATCTTTATGGCACAGAAGTTAAGTTGACTGTAGTTTCCTGAGTTTACTAAAGTCTGTCTTCTTGAAATCCATTGTCTATATTTTACTGTTCTCCCTTTTACCATTCCTTAGAATCATGAACTGTGTTATTTCATGATCACTTTCATTCAAATGCCTTTCATTTTTAAATTCTCCACCAGTTCCTGCCTATTTGTTAAAATCAGATCTAAAACAGACTCCCTTCCAATAGGCTTTTCCATCTTCTAAAATAAAAAAAATGTTCTTGGAGAACTTGTTGGATACTGATATTGTTATCTCTGGCATCTGAGTTCTGACCTTAGAACTATTGTTTCAGGTTGTCTGCAAATTGTTTTAGCTGGCTGCATCTGTTACACTAAGGCAAGGGTGGGCAATAATTTTTAACAGGGGGCCACTCCAAGATTTTGGAAAGTGGTTGAGGGTTGCACTCTTCCATGATATTAATGGAGGAGATGTGGGGTCTGCAATGGAGATTGGATGCAGAGGGGAGCTTGGGGTAAGGGATTAGGATGCAGGAAGGAGCCTGGAATCTGGGAGGGAGTTTGGGTGAAGAAGGTGGTTGTGACCTAGGGCAGGGGACTGGAGTGCAGGGATCTGGGATATGGCCCAGGGTAGAAGGGGACGGTGATCTGGGCCAGGAGATTGGGGTGCCAGATCTGGGAGGGGGTACGGGTGCAAGAGGGGACAGAGGGTTTGGGTATGTTGAGTGGGGGGAGCAGAGGGTTGGGGAAGGGAGGGACCGGGGTGCCAGAGGCAGGCTGTGGCCAGGAGACTTACCAGCCAGCAGCCAAACCACCCTGCCTGCCTGCCTGCAGAGCTAAGGCTTGCAGAGCTTAAAACATTTCTCAGCCTGCCTGCTTGCCTGGCCACGTGCTTCAGTGAATAACTGACCCGAGGCGAGGGGATATGGTTCTTCTTGGCTGCCCATTATTCTCTCCAGAAACCAGCCAATGGGATTGTGCTGGGGGCAGAGGTGACTCTTGAAGCTTCCCTCCTCCTCTCCAGTTTTGAAACAGAAACGAAGCCCGGCAGCCGCATTTCTGCCTGGCGCATGGGGCTGCGGGACAAGCAGGGTAGCCTGCCTAGGGCTCCCCACTGCCTCCACAGGCCAGATCTAGTGGCTTGGTGGGCTTGATCCAGCCCGCGGGCCATATTTTGCCCAGATCTGCACTAAGGTCATTTTTGAAGAAACTATTTTCAACTGTAATTGCTGGAGATTAACCCTAAAAATCTGCATCAAAACCAAGAGAGCAGCCACATGCACAAAGTTAATGTTTTGCTCTCTGTCCCAGGAAAGCATGCTCCATGTTTTGAGAAACAATATGTTTATGTACAAAATAACAAATGGTCCTGCAGCACCTTCAGCTATGTCTACACAGCACCATTATTTTGGAATAACTGACGTTATTCCGAAATAACAAAGAGCGTGTCTACGCTGCAAACCATAATTTTGAAATAATGGCAATCTGGAGGACAACTTACTCTGACTCCTGTGACCATAATTATACCAGCAGTAAGGTAAGTCGAAGGAAGTGTGTTCTTCCTTCGACTTCCTGCTGTGTAGACAGTGCCAAAAGCTGAATTAAGCTATTTCTATTTAAGCTACGCAATTGACGTAGCTCAAGTTGCGTAGCTTAATTCAGCTTTTGCCCTGCTGTGTAGACGTGCCCTTAAAAACAACAAAAAAATGTAGATAGTATCATGAGCTTTTGTGGGCACAACCCACTTCTTCAGATGTAGACTTTTACCCCTCTGAGACTTTTAACACATTTATGTGTATATTAAGTTTCCTGCTTGATCATTCTTCTGTAATTTGTTGATAACTGCCATCTTCCCTCTTTAAACAAAAGGTTAAGAGATGTTTCTGCTTACCTGATATATTCCCACATTGGGTCCAGTTCTGGGGACAATGCCCAACTGCTCCAGGGTATCTGGAAAGTATTATTCATTGCAGTTGAGTGCAAATAGGCAGGGGCAAAGAGATCCTACACACTAGGAACGCTGATCTCTCTCATGGAAGATTTGGAGGTGATTTATTCATTAATGTAGGACTACCAAGTAAATCTACTTTTCCCTCTAAACACTTTGCTATCAGGTACACAAAGCTGTGTAATGTTATGGTTCTCAAAAATTAATACCTAGCATACCACGTCTAAAATTCCAAAGGACATTGGTATATTATCTACATAATGAATGCAATAGTAAAAGTGGTATTCTAATACTATAGAATAATTTTAAACCTATAGACATACCACCTCGTGGCAGCCGTATCAGCTCCCTGCTTACCATATGTGCTTACCTCAGAATTTGATAATTGTTGGGGGTAACAACTTTCCCTTCCCTCAGTAGGTGAATAGCAAATGGATGAGGTTTGAGACAAGCTTGGGAAAAGGAAAGGCAATTATTCTTGAGTCTGGTGCAGCTCCTTGCTAATCCTAAGGATCCTGGGCTCCATGCTGCTGCTTCGAAGTATCCCCTCTTCTTCCCCCCCCCACTTGCTACCTCTATTTGATAGAGGCAGTAAGGGGGAGGAAGCAACTAGTCAACTATCCTGTTGACTATCTGATAAGCATTTGCTTATCAGATAGTTGACTAGTCCTTTCACATCCCTAGTGTGGTCATTTCTTTCTGAGCCATGTGGATATGAAATGCTACCAAATCAGATTCCCTCACTTGTGCACACTTCTCTTGTTTCACACCCACTTTGGTACCATGCACAAGGTTCCAGGCAGTGGAGAACCAGGTTTCTGGAGTCTGATGTCCTCTACTTAACCACAGAATGGGTACAGCATAGATAGAAATAGTGCTCTTTCCCATCACTTCCACAGAAATGTCTCACTCCACCAGGCCAACCGTGGGCTTGAGAGGATAGTTCAACGTCAAGGCCTAGTTAATTTTTGGCCTTTTTGCTGTGCCTAATGACAGTAGCATCCCTCAGTGAGATGTTTATAGATGCTATTATGTCAATGGGACAGAGATAACTAAGTCAATTAACTCATTTTAGATCACTGAACAGCCATTGCAAAGTAATGACTTTATTAGTGGGATGGTTGTGAAAGGCTGTGTCCCATTACCACGCTCCCCCTTGCAATCAATAGTGAATCTTTGAGATATTCCCTGAAATCAGTCATTGCAATCCAAATTATAAAAAAAAAAAACTTGACACAAATCTACTTGGCTAAAGCTTTTAGAACCAAGTCCCCAGCCGCATAAAAAGAACATGTTCACCGTCCAACCCTGTCAACCTTCATTTTCACAAGAACCCCAAATTAATAATTATTTAACTGCTGAATAATTATGGCAGATGATTAATTGATCATAAGGCGCTAGCTCTCTTGCTGCTATTAATCAGTATGTCATCATGCAGAAAGAGGGGGCTGTGCAATCTATATCTGTTACACACAGCGTAAGGGATGCATTATTCAGGCACCATGAAAAGGTCACTGTGATGCTGAAAGTAAGATGAGTAGATTTAGTGAGATTGATGAGAGAGTAGTATTTTGTGTATTTATTATCAGGAAAATACCACACCATTACATCTGTACAAATACCGTAAATAAATATTTAAACAAAATGCCAAGGAAAGAATGAGTTTCTCAGCTGTCTGCAGCGTTTAAATCTCTAGCACCATTGGGTATTTTACAGGGCCATGGACACGTTTTTGGTTTTGGAATTTTCCCTTCAACGAAACCTGCTGGTTTAGCCCTATCCACCCTCCAGACGATTTATCATCCCCTTTAGCTAATCACTACAATGTGTCGCACACACCAGTCATCATCCACAGCTTACATGGTTGGAAGAATATAGTTGGGTAAAGAGGTATGCTGAAAAGTGAAGGGGACAGAGCTGACGTTGTGGTGCATGGACTCTGGCATAGGGTAAGGTGTGTGCCTATGGGATAGGGTAACCAGTGTCCAGTTTTCGACCAGAACACTTGGTCAAAAAGGGACCCTAGTGATTTTGGTCAGCACTGTTGACCAAGAAGTTAAAAGTCTGGTCAGAGGTGCTGTGGGGCGAAGGCAGTATATTCTTCACTTGTCCTGGCACCATGCTGCACTCCAGAAGTGTCCAGCAGATCTGGCTTCTAAGCAGGAGGAAGGGCCTGTAGGTTCTGCTTGCTTCTCACGCTCCAAGCACTGGCTCTGAACTGGTTCCTGGCCAATGGGAGCTTGGGGGGTGCCTGTGGGCAAAGAGCAGTGTGCAGAACCTCCTGGGCTGCCCCACCCAGGTCTAGGCGCTGGACCTGCTGGTTGCTTCCAGGGTGCGGAGCCATCCAGGACAAATAGGGAACTGCTTGCCTTAGCCCCCTTGCGCCGCTGACCTGTTTTGAGCAACATGTGGATGGCTTCAGTTCACAAGCTGTTAAACCAGACACCCTTTTAACACATTCCCAATACAAAATATGTAATATAACAGTGGTCATGAACAAGCTGATGAAGAATGCTGTTCTAAGAACCCAAGTGGTCTCAAGTTACAGTGGGGGAGGTCTAGGCTGGATATTAGGAAAAACTATGTCACTAGGAGGGTGGTGAAGCACTGGAATGGGTTACCTAGGGAGGTGGTGGAATCTCCATCCCTAGAGGTTTTTAAGTCTCGGTTTGACAAAGCCTGGCTGGGATTGGTCCTGCTTTGGGCAGGGGACTGAACGCGATGACCTCCTGAGGTCTCTTCCAGCTCTATGATTCTAAGTTGAGTGTTCTCAAAGTTAAGCCTTAAACGAATTTGAAAAGCACCTGATAGCTACATGAAACTGTGGAAACGAATGTAGTGAGAACTACATTTACCATTTATTTCCAAAGAGGAATGAGACTGGGATAATTCCAATTGCTGGGGCATGCTTACATAAAGGAACAAATGCTGTTGCTTATTTTCCATACAATTCAATAATAATTTCTAAAGCCACCAACGAGGATATCACAGCTAATGGGGGATGTGGCTTCAGGTAGAGTATAAACAGCAGTTGATGGACTTTTAAAATGCTGAGAGGATATTTTCATATAGCTGAGATCAGCCCTTTTTGAGCCAGAGCATTACTACTGCAAAATTGGTTTGCATTAAGCAGCTGAGGGAGGTATTTAAATTCAATCATATTCCACTTCAGCCCTCATCATGGTGGCCGTTGAACAGGTGTGGATTGAGGGGTGCCAAGGTTTGCTGATTTGTGAGACATTCTCCCCCAGCATATGCTAACCAGATTTCCATCCACACTTCCTGCTAATCCGTGCCTTGTTAGGGCAAGGGGAGTGTGTCATGACCCGTGGAAAGTGACTCCTGAAATGCAAGTTCTAGAGCCCAGATCTCTGCAGGAATTAGAAAAGAAAGTGCTGTCTGGCAATGTGTCCTGTCAATCCCAAGAGTGCAAAGATCAGAAGTGGTGACTTAGTGGATCATTATTGATTAAAATCTTCACAGACTTTATTCTGCAATATGTGCTTGTCTTAGCAGCCATAAGTGAAGTGCTCAGCACCCACAATTGGGAATAGCCTTTCAAAGGGCCTCTGCTCCTGTTTACGAATCTAAATATGGTCCAGTTTTTCAAAAGGGCTTGGTGTCTAACTTTTGTTTTTTTAAATCTGGCCAGTGTTTAATTGCCTCAGTGAGAGCTGAGTTCTTTTAAAAATCTGGCCCCTCGTGTCAGGTTAAAAAGCTTTTCAGTTAATTTTAAATTAAGGACATTTGAAGAGCATAAAATGAAGAACATGGAACTGCCCCAAGATGTTTCACTAATGTAGAGCAGCTTTGCAGCCTCAGGTAAAGTAAATAAGGCTGAAGTAGTTTAATATTGGTTTATAATCAGACAATATGGAAGTCTCCTGACAGGAATGGAAATAATTTACGTGAGTACACTCACAAGATAGTTTCAAATATTTTGTATTTCTGGCAGATTAATTGCATACATTAGTAGGTATAAAATATGTGTAACCAGGTGATTAAAAGATTGTGGTGGGGAAAATAACAAGTTTACCTGAGCAGTTATCATGAATGTAATACAAACAGCTAATAAAGCATCCACAATGACAACACAGTGCTCTGGCAAACTGTTGCTAGAGACTTCCCTCTGATTTCTCACAGCCACCACACCTATTATACTTGTTTCCCAAAACAATGTTACTCTATATTTCCTATAATATCTTTTTTTTTCACCGCTAACAAGGTTCTGTAAATGTTGTCAAAGTATCTACGGGAGGCTTACATTTTTCTTCCACAGGCTGGATATACCCTCTTGAATTTCCATTTTCTATGCAAAATTTCTGCTTAGCATTGCAGTGTGTAGCGCCCCCTCTCCACCTGGTTACCTTCTTTAATGCCAATCTGCTTACAGGTTTTGATGGACAGGTCTGGGTTCTTCTGGATCCCGCCACCCACTCAGCAGGGTGTATCTTCTTTATTTTTTTCCTATGAATTTATTTGGCAGTGTCTCCACCCCCTTCACTCCTTCCTGGCAGGGTCACCAGGGCAGCTTGGGAGGAAAATTCTAACCACAGGGTAATCCCCACTTACTTGCCAGATAGTTGGAGACTTCCAGAAAATAACACAAACACATACAATATATTCAACACAATAATTATATTAAACAGGAGACAAATATAACATAACAGGGTAAAACACTATTTTTAGGTTCACCGGAGCCCACGCTGCTAATACCTGTGACTTGCCCCAGTCACGTGACTTGACATAGCAAATGTAAGATTAGTGCCCCGTTGGCATACTTTGTTGGGGCCCTTGATGACCTATGACCACAAAATTCCTCTCTACAGTGGTTTAGCAGTGTGGCTGACTGGATTCAGTAAAGCACAAAGGACTCACAAGGGGGAGAAGGTGGTAAATCCCTCCACAGGTTTAATATACAGCAGGTTATAAAATCCCCAAACCCTTACTCACTGGCTTGAGGACACAGTGCAGGGAGTAGGGGCACTTAGGGGAAACAAATTCTCTGACTAACTAAAACAAATTCCACGACTGCCTAACTAAAAGATGGTGCACTCACAAATTCCATAAATGATCCTCAGGTTCACAGATGACTCTGGACTCCTCAGTCACTGCAGAGGGCTGATCTCTGCTGGCAGGGATCCTCTTCAGGCAGCTTCGGTCCCAGGATTTCCCCTCACCACAAAGGGGTGCAGGGCTCATGGTGCAGATTACACAACTGTACTAAAATCCAAACTGTAGTCTCCTAGCCCAGCATCCAGACACACACACAGTAGGCAGCAGCCCTGAACTAGCAGACAGAGCAGAGCTGACCATGTGGTGACTGGTCTCACCTAGGGAGCTGGAGGATTAACTCAGCCTGGCTGGGGAAGTTTCCCAGCCAAACTCTATAAACTGGGAATCATCAGTGGAGAAGGAAAAGCCCAGTGGAGGTATCTTTCTTTCAGGTCCCTAGAGGCCAGTTCTCAGGAGGAACCCTGCATGCAGGCCTGAGGATTACCAGCTCCCCACACAGCCAGTCCTGCCCTTGCCTTGGCTGGCTCCAGCTTTACTCCAAAAAAAATGGCTTCTCCCCTTTCCTGAACTCCCTGGAAGGGGCATCTCACTCCCTATTGGTTGCTGGGCAGACTCTGAGTTTGCCTTGGCTCCCCCTCCCTACAAGGGAGTGTGCCTCTCCCTGAGCTGCCAGCACACAGAGCCCCAGGAATCTAAGTAATCTCCTTGGGGGTTACATGTGTATTGCAAAACAGATGCTGTGCAACAAGCCAAAGGCAGCTTCATTTCAGTGGTCAGCAGATTATATGGAGGAAGCGTGTGTAGTCCCCTTACTAAAGGGGCCTCTGTTTTTTTCCTGGAAAGACCCTGTGCTGCAATCCAGACTACAATTCCCATGAGCCCTTGGGAAAAACAGGAAGGAAGGACTCTGGGGGGAGAGAGGACTGCTCTCTCTCCATGTGCCTGAAGAAAGAGGCCTAGCAGTCTGGGACTCTGCCTTGGAGTTTGGAACCAGAGGGGGAGCCAGGCTGCTGCCAAGGACATTGACCCAGTGGAGGGGCTGTTGGAGTGCAGCTACTGGATGCCTGTTGGAACTGGGATTTAGCAGGCTGCCTCCTATAGGCACAGCATAAGGCAGTAAATTTGGGCCTTGTTGGAAAAGTGCTGCCTGGGACAGAGCTACTGTTTAGCCTGGACCAAATCCTCACTACAGCTGCAACATCAGCGCGCCAACGCAAGCAAGTGCCTGGGACTGAGTCTAAGGGTGTGCACACTCTGGGGTGGGGTCACTGTTGTCTAGCTATATAAGCTTCAATTATTGATATGTGTTTGTTAATGCTATTCATTGCTAATTTATTAATCCCTGTTTATTCAAATTAAGTAAAGATTGTTTATTTTAAAGTGTTCTATTAGATATAAATGATTTGTAGTTGTTCTGGAATTAGATCCAGATTTATTGTGGAATGAGTAGACTCCTGGAGGCTCTCAAGGCACACCAGTGTGTGTTCAAGGCCAGCCAGGTGGAGGCACTGCCATTTTACATTCATTGCCAGCAAGGGACTGCAGTAAGGGGTGGATAGGGCTTTCCCCAACTAGACACCATCACCACTGGGGGGCTCAGAATCTCTTTTGGGTTAAAACACCAGGCGCCCAGGCCCACCTGTGAGTGTGACCTACTCCCCAGTAACCCGGGGAGGAAAAAGGGGGTTACACGTGGTTGTGGCTAACACACTGGTTTGGGACTCAGAAGGCCTGGTCTTGTGCTGTGCCCCTGAATGACTGTGGTTAAGACATTTCACTTCTCTGTTCCTCAGCTGTAAAATAGGGATAATACTTTCCAATCTCAAATGCATTTTGTGAGGATAAATTCTTTAATGTTTGACAGGCACTTGGATTCCAGGCTGATGAGTAGCTGTGTAAAATGCCAAGATATGTACTGGAATCAGGAGTCACCCATGCACCTAAAACAATCTTTTTTATGGCAAAATGTAATAAACAACAATCATGTGAGAGTTATAAGAAATATGTTTTAGTGCCATCTAGCTATCTCCCTAGGTAATTCACTGCTCTATATGCCTCAAATGAAATAACAGAAGTGCTTAAATTCTGCTACATGCAGTGGTGTTGTAGCCATGTGGGTCCCAGGTTATTAGGGCAACAAGATGAGTGAGGTAAAATCCTTCATTGAACCAACTTCTGTTGGTGAGAAAGAAAAGCTTTGAAACTTACATGGTGAAGAGCAACATGGAAGGCTCCTCTATGAAGAGAGATTAAAAAGACTGGGACTTTTCAGCATAGAAAAGAGAAGACTAAGGGGGATATGATAGAGGTCTATAAAATCATCATTGGTGTGGAGAAAGTAAATAAGGAAAAAGTATTTACTTGTTCCTGTAACATAAGAACAAGGGATCACCAAATGAAATTAACAGGAAGCAGATATAAAACAAACAAAAGGAAGCATTTCCTCATGCAACCCACAGTCAACGTGGTACTTCTTGCCAGAGGATGTTGTGAAAGCCAAGACTTTAACAGGATTTAAAAAAGAGCTGAATAAATTAATGGAGAATAGGCCAATCAGTGGCTGTTAGCCAAGATGGGTAGGAATGATGCCCCTAGCCTATATTTGTCAGAAGTGCAAATGAATAACAGGGGTAGGATCACTTGATGATTACCTGTTCTGTTCATTCCCTCTGGAAGCAGTTAGCATTGGCCACTGTCAGAAGACAGGATATGTTCTTATGAGCTCAAAAGCTTGTCTCTCTCACCAATAGAAGTTGGTTGAGTAAACAATATGACCTTACCCACCCTTGTCTCTTTAAATTCTGCTTACACTTTTGCAGCTGTCAGTCGTAAATACAATGGTCACCATTAAAATATTTACAGCTGCCATTGGCAAGAAATTAATGTTACAGCACTGCATTCTGATACTAAGATCTCAGTAATTTAGTACAGGGCATAGCATGTGGGAATGTTAATTACTTGCCATTGGCAACTGTAAATATTTAATAGGTGTGAATGGAATAGAATGAAATAGCAATTTCCAGTATTAAAGCATTGTGATACAGCAGCAGAACACTGCATGAATATGAGTAAACTGCCACAAACTTCCTATGCATTTGTAATCTGGTCTCTGATGCACAAAAATACTTTGTAGATTCCCTTGCTAATATAATTTATGACTTTATTTTGATTGAGGAAAAACATCCATTGGGAGCAAGCATGCTTGGGGACTGACTTTCTTTATCTAAGTGAGTTACTGCACACAAGTGTAACTTCTGTAAGATGTGAACTCAAAATTTTTCAGGCAAGTAGATTCCAGCAAAATTGCTACTGATGAACCAGTGGTGTATATCTGTCCATGTAGCAAAACAGTTATCCCTATTCAGAACCGTGATGTCGGGCACCTGATGTCAGAAATGCTGCAATCTTTAGTGTAAAAGTCTGGTCTGTTTCCTTACTGATGGAACTGGGCATCTTTTGAAACTCACCTGTTCTGCTGACAATGTGCTGCATGGTTTCACTGTGAAAAGCGTGACATTAATGTAAAAATACACATTGCTTATTAACTTCTGCGATATGACTCGGTGGTAATTACATGTCACAAAATGAGAACCATGTTCTAATGCTATTGTAATTAGATATATTCTGAGGTATATCCAATTTAGGGATGTGAAAGTGTAACTTTGTACATGGTTACATGCAGCCTTCCCCATTCACCACACTGCTGCCTGTGTATCAGAGGCAGCAGCTCCGCACTGGGGAGTGGGCAGGCGGGAGCCAGTACTGCACTGGCTCCTGGGGAGCCACCTGCCCTCACCCCCTCATGTGTAACCATGTAATTGGTGAAATGTTCAGTGGCTACACGTTTACTTGAATAAACACATTTTAACATCCCTAATCCAAATAGTATATTCCTTTTACCCCTGCGTGTTTGGAGACTGGTGTGTTAATGCAACCATGGACAAATGCAGAAACCCATTATAGTCAGGAGTCTTTCCATTGGTCCAAATGGGCAATAGATTAGGACCTTAATATAGAATCTGATTGATAGTCCCCTAAATAATTACTCTAGCCCTTATTGCTGAAGACTCAATTTATGGGTGGGGACCCTCTGTTAAATAATCTCTTGAGGCATTGAGCAAGTAATGTCACATTCATGAAAAGAAGGAACATGGGTCTGTAGATCCACAGACAGATGTGTCTCTTCTGCACACAATGGCAAAATATGCATCTTTGTACAATCGTGTTTATTTCAAAAGAGTTATTTTAAAATTAGTGAATAGCAGCTATCTAATTATGACCTAGTTATAAACAGGATGAAGCAGCAAATGGGCTGTCATTAAGTGGAAATGCATGTGATATATGCTGATGCTGGCCTTCATTACCCAAAGTGTATATTAGCAAAATTGTTTTCCACCACCACCCTTACTAATTGCAAGAAGAGTTTGAAACACCCAAGACCAGTCTGTGAAGAAAGTTAAAAGGCAAAAACTGCAGAAAAGGGTGTCATTGGGAGATTAGCCATCATCAGAGCTAACTACAGTGCTCTTCCATTCTGTCTGGTATTTAACACCTTATACATTTTGCAGAAACATTTTATTCCTGATAATCCCTTCGACTAATAAAGTTCTGTCCATTTGCTGGATCTGACTCACTGCTGTTGTTTTGTTGCTTTCTCTTTGTTTTCATTTCTCATGAAGAATTGTGTGTTTTTCAATTGAGTAGTGAATTGCTGCCTGTTCCTTGCACTCATGCTTTTCACAGTAATGGTAGTCGCTATACCTCAATTACAGTATATTTTGTAGTTCTCCCCCTGCTGTATACACTGGTGGATTTTAGTAATGTTATCAAATTTAGTAAATTTCTCAATTCCTCAAAACTTTCTTCCCTGAAATTGAATGCTTTAGTATAGTTTTCATTCTGTTAACCCGTTCAATATGCTGAATTCAAGTAGCTCTTGGGGCCTGGTATGAAGCTTCTTTTATTGTCACATTTTTAGTTGGTGTCTTTCAAATAGCAAGTGGTTAAAGCAGATGCACTTAGTACAGAATCTTTCATTGCACCTGCAGGGGATGCTGTAGATAGACAATGAGCTAAGGAGAGATAGAAGGCATTCCCCTTGCTTTTAGACAGCCCAGGCGAAGCTGTGCACTTCTGTCCCCCTCACTCCTCTTTCCTGTACTTTAACTACTGCTGTTTAGAAAGTAGCAGACTATCAGGCTGTCGCCTCTAGAAATTGGTGTCTACGCTCTTTGAATTCCTCAAAAAATCAGGGTCTCTTTGATTGTGTATATTTGGTCAAAAGAGTTGTTTAGATATGACAATGAAATACATGGACATGAATAGGCCTTTTAAACCAACAGATGTCTGGATAGATAAACTTCCCATTTGAGAATGGCATCCTGTGATTTTAAGTACCCTGAGAGTTGGCTAATACTTCTTACTTATTGCTTCAATTATTCAATGATGCTCAGACACTATAATGATGAACAAATGCTTTCGGGGTCTATTCCCTACATCCTTCCAATAAATATCTTTCTGTACCTCCCTAGGCTATCTGCAGTGATGGTACTTTAGCATCATTTACTCCACAAATCAACATCTTCAGTGGAAGCCAGTTTGAAAGAAATGCAACTTTTTGTTCACTTCTTTATTCCATAAAGAGATAATAGATCTTAGCAAATTCACCTCCATGATTAATGACATAAATCTATTATAATTTATTTATAATACACTACCGACTCAATCTGTCTTGGTTTTTATGTCAGACTTTATCAAAGGCTGCTGGAACAATTTTTATAGTGGAGGTGCTAAGAGCCATTAAACCACTCTGTAAACCCTGTATATGATGGCAACCATGTCATGTTGGGGGTTTGGTAGCATCCACAGCACCCCTAGATCCAGCACGTATGTAGTTGCCACTGTAGTATGAGTGCCAGTAATAGTGTGTTTAGTAATGAACATAAGAATGGCCATACTGGGTCAGACCAAAGGTCCATCCAGCCCAATACCCTGTCTGCCGACAGTGGCCAATGTCAGGTGTCCCAGAGGGAGTGAACTGAGCAGGTTCTTATCAAGCGATCTCTCTCCTGCCATCCATCTCCACCCTCTGACAAACAGAAGTTATGGACACCATTCCTTACCCATACTGGCTAATAGCCATTACTGGACTTAGCCTCCATGAATGTATCTTGTTCTCTTTTAAACCCTGTTATAGTCCTAGCCTTCACAATCTCCTCAGGCAAGGAGTTCCACAGATTGACTATGTGTTGTGTGAAGAAGAACTTCCTTTTATTTGTTTTAAACCTGCTGCCCATTAGTTTCATTTGGTGGCCCCTAGTTCTTGTATTATGGGAACAAGTAAATAACTTTTTCTTATTCACTTTCTCCACACCATTCATGATTTTATCTATCATATCCCCTCTTAGTCTCCTCCTTTTCAAACTGAAATGTCCTAGTCTCTTTAATCTCTCCTCATATGGAACCCAATCCAAACCCCTAATCATTTTAGTTGCCCTTTTCTGAACCTTTTCTAATGCCGGTATATTTTTTTGAGATGAGGAGACCACATCTGTACTCGGTATTCAAAATGTGGGCGTACCATGGATTTATATAAGGGCAATAAGATATTTTCCATCTTATTCTCTATCCCTTTTTTAATGATTCCTAACATTCTGTTTGCTTTTTTGACTGCTGCTGCACACTGCGTGGACGTCTTCAGAGAACTGTCCACAATGATTCCAAAATCTCTTTCCTGGTTAGTTGTAGCTAAATTAGCCCCCATCATATTTTATGTATAGTTGGGGTTATTTTTTCCAATGTGCATTACGTTATATTTATCCACATTAAATTTCATTTTGTTGCCCAATCACTCAGTTTTGTGAGATCTTTTTGAAGTTCTTCACAGTCTGCTTTGGTCTTAACTACCTTGAGCAGTTTAGTATCCTCTGCAAACTTTGCCACCTCACTATTTACCCCTTTCTCCAGATCATTTATGAATAAGTTGAATAGGATTGGTCCTAGGACTAACCCTTGGGGAACACCACTAGTTACCGCTCTCCATTCTGAAAATTTACCATTTATTCCTACCCTTTGTTTCCTGTCTTTTAACCAGTTCTCAGTCCATGAAAGGATCTTTCCTCTTATCCCATGACAACTTAATTTACATAAGAACCTTTGGTGAGAGACCTTGCCAAAGGCTTTCTGGAAATCTAAGTACACTATATCTACTGGATCCCCCTTGTCCACATGTTTGTTGACCCCTTCAAAGCACTCTAACAGATTAATAAGACATGATTTCCCTTTACAGAAACCATGTTGACTTTTGCCCAACAAATTATGTTCTTCTATGTGTCTGACAATTTTATTCTTTACTATTGTTTCAACTAATTTGCCCGGTACGGACCTTAGACTTACCAGTCTGTAATTGCCGGGATCGCCTCTAGAGCCCTTTTTAACTATTGGCGTTACATTAGCTATCTTCCAGTCATTGGATACAGAAGCTGATTTAAAGGATAGGTTACAAACCATAGCTAATAGTTCCGCAATTTCACGTTCGAGTTCTTTCAGAACTCTAGGATGAATGCCATCTGGTCCCAGTGACTTTTAACTGTTAAGTTTATCAATTAATTCCAAAACCTCCTCTAATGACACTTCAATCTGTGACAACTCCTCAGATTTGTCACCTACAAAGGATGGCTCAGATTTGGGAATCTCCCTAACATCCTCAGCTTTGAAGACTGAAGCAAATAATTCGTTTAGTTTCTCCGCAATGATTTTATTGTCTTTAAGTGCTCCTTTTGTATCTCAATCATCCAGGGGCCCCAATGGTTGTTTAGCAGGCTTCCTGCTTCTGATGTACTTAATAAACATTTTATTATTACCTTTTGAATTTTTGACTAGCTGTTCTTCTAACTCCTTTTTTACTTTTCTTATTACATTTTTACACTTAATTTGGCAGTGTTTATGCTCCTTTCAATTTACCTCACTAGGATTTGACTTCCACTTTTTAAAAGATGTTTTTTTATCTCTCACTGCTTCTTTTACATGGTTGTTAAGCCACAGTAGCTCTTTTTTAGTTCTTCTACTATGTTTTTTAATTTGGGGTATACATTTAAGTTGGGCCTCTATTATGATGTCTTTGAAAAGTGTCCATGCAGCTTGCAGGGATTTTACTTTAGTCACTGTACCTTTTAATTTCTGTTTAACTAACGTCCTCATTTTTGCATAGTTCCCCTTTTTGAAATTAAATGCCACAGTGTTGGGCTGCTGAGGTGTTCTTCCCACCACAGGAATGTTAAATGTTATTTATTATATTATGGTCACTATTTCTAAGCGGTCCTGTTCTAGTTACCTGTTGGACCAGATCCTGCATGCCACTCAGGACTAAATCGAGAATTGCCTCTCCCCTTGTGGGTTCCTGTACCAGCTGCTCCAAGAAGCAGTCATTTAAGGTATCAAGAAATTTTGTCTCTGTATCTCATCCTGAGGTGACATGTACCCAGTCAAAATGGGGATAGTTGAAATCCCCCACTATTACTGATTTTTTTATTTTGATAGCCTCTCTAATCTCCCTTAGCATTTCATAGTCACTATTACTGTCCTGGTCAGGTGGTCGATAATAGATCCTTACTGTTATATTCTTATTAGAGCAGGGAATTACTATCCATAGTGATTCTATGAAACATGTTGATTCATTTAAGCTTTTTACTTCATTTGATTCTAAATTTTCTTTCACATATAGTGCCACTCCCCCACCTGCATGACCTGTTCTGTCCTTCCGATATATTTTGTACTTTGGAATGATTGTGTCCCATTGATTGTCACTGTTTATTTGTCTGCCCTTTTCTGATGTGTCAGATTCTTTTTTATGTGAATGTTTTTCATCTGATCTGGCCCATACTTTATCCTCTTCCATCCTCTCCTCCTGACTAAAACCTAGAGAATCTCTATCAATAGACTCTCCTCTAAGAGACGTCTCTGTCCGATCCACGTGCCTCTCTGCACCAATCGGCGTTCCCCCATCTCTTAGTTTAAGAACTGCTCTGCGACCCTTTTAATGTTAAGTGCCAGCAGTCTGGATCCACTATGGTTTAGGTGGAGCCCATCCTTCCTGTATAGGCTCCCCCATCCCAAAAATTTTCCCAGTTCCTTATAAAGCTAAATCCCTCCTCCCTACACCATTGTCTGATCCACACATTGAGACTCTGAAGCTCTGCCTGCCTACCTGGCCCTGTGCGTGGAACTTGAAGCATTTCTGAGAATGCCACCAGAGAGGTCCTGGATTTCAGTCTCTTTCCTAGCAGCCTAAATTTGGCCTCCAATGCAAGCACCTCTGGTGTTTGTGTGGTTTGTTCTCTTATCCTTTCCCCAGGGGAGAGATGGGTGTGTGTGAGTGTTTTAATTTGGTAGGTTTTATTCTTAATGGACACATTACTGTGTATAAGGGAAAGCAATTTGTAGAAATGTGCCTTGCACTTGGAGTTGAAGGTGCTGAGGTTTATGGTGCTTTCTATTATCTGTGGGAATTCATTATGGTATCTCAAGCTCCCCCACAAAAGTTCTATCTCTTGTACAGACAAACTTTACCCTTATATTACAAAGTTCCATTGTGCCTGAGGAGTGAAGTTGAATGTCTTGGTCTAAATCCCAGACCTTTAGTCAATCAATTAGAAATCATGGTCTCAGGCCATGGAATGCCTCAAAGATTATTCAGAAACTATTTGGGAGGTTTTACTGTGGCCCTTGTGCCCCAGATGATCGGCATAGTCTGTTCTAGCCTTGGAATCCATGAATGCTAGTGTCTGAGACCTTTAATGTCATTCAATATTCTATGGAAAGTCAGTACAGAGATCAGAGAATGAATCTTGTATGCTCACGTAACCTTATTGCTGGGGAGCTGTACTTCTTTGTTCTCTACTAACAGGAATTCCTTAGTGGCTTTGTGCCCAGGAATATCTCTTTGTTGGAGTCTAGATGGGCATTGATAAAATCATGTATAGTTGAGGCCAGGTCATTATCCATCAGGATGGGATGGAGACTCCAGCCCAAGTACAGTGTAGAAAGTGTTATTCATGGATGTAGCAATATGACAGTTTCATATCTCTGAAGACCAAGTCCAAGAACACTGCTGAAATATGAATTGAACTGAACAGTTGTGAATGTGTACTGTCTACCATCAGAGACTTGGAAATTAAACATGAACCAGTGGTGAGGGTACCAGTCTGGAATTTAGGAGACACAAATTCAGTTCTCTGTTCCACTGGAGACAGATGTGTGGCCATGGATTAGTCACTTAATTTCTCTGTGTTCCAGGTTCCCATCTGTAAAATGGGAATAATAGCACTTCCCTATCTCAGAGGGACCTTATGAGAATAAATTCATTAAAGATTGTGAGGTGTTCACATATGATCATAATGCAGATCATATAAGCATATGACAAATAGAATTTTTTGACTCTGCTTAGTCTCTTTGTGCTACTGTTCCCCATCTTTAAAACAGGAATGATAGCATTACTTTACCGTGGCATTGTAATGTTAAAAACATGAAATATTGTGAGGTTTGCAGATTCTGTTGTGATGCAAGCCATCTAAATACCTACAGGCTCTTCCCATCAGCATAACCTCTGCATTTATTGAGTTTATTTTTAACCAACTGTTGTTCACTCATGAGATGATCTTGTCCATGCCATTAAGATAGTAGTAGAATGGCCATATATAGTGAAGAAGATGTAGAAATGTGTGGTGACTAGAGTTTAGAGGCCCTAACAGAGAGTAGAGCCCCGTCGCGCTAGAAATTATACAGATGTGTAGTAGACAACAGCCTCTGTTCTGCAGAGTTTATATTGTATTATATTGAAAGTAGAAAAGACAGAAGGAAGGACAAAGAAAGTTATATTATCCTCATTTTATAGATGGGGGAACGAGTCACATAAAAACGTATTGACTTATCCAGGGTCTCACCAGAAGTCTGTGTCACAGCCAAGAATTGAGTGCAGATCTCCCACTGTCGGCCATAAAGGACCTCTTTAATAGACACACAAATGGTGGGAGTTTTTTAGTTGTGTCCAAGCAGCAAAATTTGGAACCAGATCCATATTTTTCCAGAGCTTGGTAGTAATATGGATTCTGGTTTGTCCTTTCTTTCATGGATACTTTACACCTGGGTACTTTTCAGATAGGTCGGGAACCTGGTGATTACTTAAGGGATTCAAACTTTGGTCTAGGGTGAGTCCCTTATTCTTTAATCCAGTGGAGGCAACAAGCTTTTCATCACTCTTCAATACCTTTCTATGAGGATGGGTGAAATGTGGAGAGTCCTTAACATTTGAGTGATATATTAGTTCCAACTGCCAGTTGAGGGCTCCAGTTGACTTTTACAGTTGAGTGCTGTGTGAGAGCTCCAGTTAAACAACATTTCTAGCCAAGTGCTCCTCATTGGCTCCATTTGAGTACTGGCTGAGAGCTCCTGTTGAGGATGCCAGCTGAAATAGAGAACAGTCATTGGAACACTCCAATCAGTTGAACATTCACTAAATTGCATGGAAAAAAATGTCAACAACCAACCAATTAATATTGAAATGAAACCTTCCTGAATATTAGGTGAGATATTCCAGTTGCAAGATCTTTGCATTTGTTTTCATTTGTGATCATGGTCTCACGGTCCCTAGAAAAGTGATTACAGGATTCTCACAATACTTTCAGAGGGTTTTCCCACACCCCCTTTCAGCTGAGCTAGTTGGCTGAGCAGGACTGAGGAAACTCCTCCTTATAAAGGGGAATAGAAGATTTTGTGCTCCCTGTACAGCAGAGAATCCCAGGCGGCAATTAGCTTCTTTGCTCCCCAATGTCTCTGATGTGCCCACTGGAGTGGTGGAGCTGGTCTGAAATGCCATAGAAATCCGTGCTGATTAGTAGAGTCAAGGTGGCAGCAGTGAATCCGGTATGGCTCCTTGTCACAGAGGATTGAGGGCCTGATTCCCTTCCAATCCCATTGACTTCAGTGGAGCTGTTCTTGGTTTAGACCCTTGGATCTAGTTAAACTGTAGAAGAGGGCAGGACCTGTCCAATTTGAGAGCTGTTCAGGGGCTTAACAGGAAGATAGAGGGAGAGAACTGACTTCAGATACAGGAGAATTGTGGATCAGCTGAATTCTGGGTCAAACATTTGCATACTACAACCATTAACACAGAGATCTACTTCTGTAACTAAATTTGCTTATTGTATGCCATTAATACATTATTTTTAATCATTTCCAGCATGCTGTAGATAGCACTGCAGCATAGATGTAGCCTGTTTCGGGATACCTCCGGTCTTCTGGATATTTCAAAATATAACAGGCTCGCTATTCTGACGTCCCTGTAAATCTCATTCCACGAGGACTAAGGAATGTTTCAGAATAGCAATTTATTTCAAAATAAGTGCCGTGTAAAGGGTGCCAAATTTTGAAATAAGCTATTTTGAAATAACATGGACATAAGATATGCAATTTGCATAGCTCAAATTGCGTATCTTATTTTTGACCTAAGGTGCAGTGTAGACACATCCATATTGTAACAGAGCAAGAATCCTTCTCCTGTTAGGATAACTATAGGATTATATATACTCAGCATGCATTTAATGTCAGATTTTCCAGCCTCTAAAATATTATGCCTGAGGCATTACAAGCCTTATTCATTTCAAACTTGGCAATTCAGGTTGCTGAATAGCAGTTAACAGAATTTCACAACACCATACTGGATTTCCCTGTTATTAGAGTAGGTCGCTGTGATGAGAACATACATTGAAGATTGTGCTGATTGACTGAAGGTTACTGTGAGATGAAACCGGGGTGGCATGCTTCAAAGGACAGCTGTTAAGAGGATCAAGAGAGCTAAAGGGATATATTTTCTATCGATCCAGAGAAAAATGAGTAATGTTTAGATAGAAAATGTTCTATTTAATGAATGGAAATATGCCACAAAAAGTTTAACAAAGCCAGATACATTTCTGTAGTTAAAGATAAGACAATGTTCTGCAAAAAGACAAGACTGCATGTGAACTGCATAGTGTCCAGTCACCATTAACTTTGAAGTTGGGAGCATTAATCTTTTAAAATAAATGTTTCAAATTGTACACTCATGTTCTAATTTTAGTGCACAAGAATGCATCAGGATAAATACCCTATACTAAGGAATAGGTAGGAAATTGTTTCATATCTACAGATAAGAGAGATCAAATTGGTGCAGAATGAGTCTATTGATTCAGCTATGGCAGAGCTGGTCAAATTCCATTAGTATCAATGGATATGTTATTGTTAACTCACTTGTACTGTAGCAGTGCCTAAAGACTCCAACCAAGACTGCATCCCCATCATGCTTGTCACTGCCAATATAGTGTGGCCCATTTGCAGAGTGATAACAGAATTTGGCCTTGTAGGTCAGTTCTCTGTTCAGAGCAGAAATTGATGATGCACAGCCCAGTATTGTCAGAGTGTACTTTTATTTATAGAATGTACACACGTCGTGTTCTATTCCACAGGGTGGTAGCAAGTGGCACATGGACAGCTCCCACTTACAAAAAGCTCAGGTTAGACTCCTCTGCCCTGTTCCCAGAAGCTGCTGCCTTGTGTCACTATCTCCCTTCAAGGACCTTGCACAAGTCTTATGGCTTCACAGTCGTCTTTCTTGCCACAGTCCCTGAGTTCCTCACCTGGAAAACCCTGAGTCTTGGCTACTCATTGGAACCGTATGACCTGGAAAAGGTGATCTATGCTTCTTGTGCAGCTGCTCTGGGGTACCAAGCAGCCTCAGAGTTTTGACTGGCTACAATGGAGAGTTCTTTAATGCACATATTTAACCCATTAACCCAGGGGTGGGCAATAATTTTTTGCCAGGGGCCACTTTGGAAATTTTTTAAGTGGTCCCGGTCTGCACAGGAAGGGGTGGGGCATCAAATGGAAGGGGCGGGGCATCAAACGGAAGGGGTTGGGGCCAAGATATTTCCAGATTCCCTGCCCCCAGACAATGATTGGTCTGGTGGTGAAGGAGTGCCTTTGCCCCCCCCCCATGTTTCCCCTAAGTGCCCATGCCCCTAGGGTCTGGGAGCGGGGAAGCATGCGAAGCCTCCTCCGCTCTCCCCACACCCTGCAAGCAGCGCACGGTGCTTCAAGGCACCATGTGGTCCTGGCAGGGCGGGAGGAGGCTTCGTGCACTCCCTCCTCCCTCAGGCCAATTAGGACCTGGGGGCAGGGAAGCGCGCAAAGCCTTCTCCACTCTGCCCCGACCCTGCGAGCAGCGTTCAGTGCTTCAAAGCGCCATGTGCTCCTGGCAGAGTGGTTGGAGGCTTTGCGCACTCCCCCAACCCCAGGCCAATTACACCTCTGCCTTAGCCTCTGGGAGCAATTATCACCTGGCATCTTTATCATCTTAGCTGGTCCAATTAAACTCCACCTCCCTCGCTGAGCTGGGGGGAAGGATTATATCATTGTACAAGAGTTCAGGACATAGTGTACTCAGAGAAGCTACAGTGGCCTTAGTGATACAAGAGAAAAGAGTTCAAGTGCTAAAGGGATAGCACCTGTATGAATATGGGGCACAAAGCATTTGATGTTACAATGTTCAGATCCTGCACTTCAAAGATCTCCTAAAAACTCCTCTTCTTCTCTTTAGACATCCTTCTCTGAGGAAAAAGAGAGGGGAGGAAGGTTTTTTGCTGTAGGAAGTTTTTCATTTGTTCCTATTTTGTAAAGAATAATGACATTCATCTACTAGGCTGCCAGTGGTCTATATCTGTGCCTAGACTGTATCTTGAACCTCTCAATCATTTTTGCTTGTATGAAGGGATATTCACCTTGTATAAACAGGAGTTAAACTTCAGCACGGTTAAAAGGTAAGGTAAATGGGAAAAAAGTAAAAGAGATGAGCAAACCTGTTTCGTTTAGGGTTTACTCATCTCTATAGCTTCACACTGAATACTTCCTATGCATGAATCTCTGAGGCCATTGCTGTGTAATATTTGTACAGAGCAGTTTTGTTAATAAAGGATTATTTCCACAGTGTGTGTGTGTGGAGCATTGTCTCCTATATTAAAAATGTGTATCTGGGTGGGACATGTTTATATGCAAATAGTATTTTTCATCACTTGCTACCATTAATCAAATTGAGCCTTGTATAATAAAACCCCACTTGGTGCAAATTCATGATTGCTGCTAAAAAGTTGTGAACAGTTGCTGGGTGCTGCTGACTCAAAGCATGAGGTGTGCAAAAATATGTGTAGGTAGATACAGGTATAGATAGATATATAACTTTATACAGATCTATAGAATTCACATTTGTTTTTTAAATTACACCATGCTCACAACCTTACTACCTCATGCTTTATTTCAGGTTCTTAAAGTCAATTTAGGCCACAGGTTGCTTCCTAGATTGGAGGGCCTCCTAGATTTTCCAGTGAAGGAGTGGAGTGAGCATCATTGTAATAGCATTAAAGAAAGCAAAAACTATTTCCTCGGAGCTACAAATTATAGCAACATTAAGCAACAATTACTATAATGAAAATTATGGAAGCAGCAAGGTAGCAGACAAGCTGTGTACATCTGCTCTGTTCATCTGCTTCTATGGAGAGTGCTTCAGAGAGTGAGAGAGCTGATCATGATATTTTAGTAGTGTTTTAAGTAGAGAAGAACAGATAATGTTGTTCCCTCTCATAAACTTCCATTTTGCCCTCTTGAAGAAAGAAGCTTATGAAGTGTAAACACATATCTGTATCCTATAACTACAGCATAACATCTCCCAGTACCAGAGGACATAGTACCATCCTGCTGTAATATTAGCAGAGCTCAGTAGGGTTGAAATTGGAAAATCTAGGTACTGCAAGAATGGGTCTTTAATCATTTAGTAGCTGAATCTGTGTTAGGAAGCCTCATGCTGCTAGAGGTGTCATCTTGCAAATGAGATGTAAATTTGAGGTCCTGACTCTTTCTGATCATTAAACATTGTAGAAAGAGTAGTGGTGATTAACTCTAATATCCTGCCAAGTTTGAATTTGAGTAATGATAGCATTCTGTATAGAGTCGTGAAATTCCCCTTCAAGCTTCAGTTGAATCATAGTCATCTCGCCTAAAGTTTTGTAGCTTTGCTGTGCAATGTTGGTTACTTCATTTCACTCAGAAATGGCTCATCATTAGTGTCTATGTAGTGACATGAATGTCTAGTTTGTAAAATCAGTTAGAAGTGAGTGAAGTAACATCTGTAGTTGCCCTATCTGGATGAAAATGACTTAGATGGATGGATGATCTTTTCTGAATTTGTCTGACTCGTTGACCAGCTTTTTGGTGTGATTTCTTGATCCACAAGAAAGATTTTTTTTACTCATGACCTAGACTCTTCTGTAATGGACTTTCAATCTATCCAGAAGGAAGAGAGTATGTGGACAAATTGAAGAGAATCCAGCATAGGGTAACAAAAATAATTAGGCAGATGAGGTCAGTCACATGGCTTATCAGGGGAGGCTAAGAGAGCTGCGCTTATTTAGTATGCAGAAGAGAAGAGTGAAGGGAGATTTGATAGCAGCCTTCAACTTCCTGAAGGGGGATTCCAAAGAGGATGGTGCTAGGCTATTCTCAGTGGTCACAGATGACAGAACAAAGAGCAGTGTTCTCAAGTTACAGGGGAGGAGGTCTCGGTTGGATTTAAAATAACAAAACAAAACAATTTCATTAGGAGGGTGGTGAAGCACTGGAATTGGTTGCCTAGGGAAGTGGTGGAATCTCCATCCCTATAGGTTTTTAAGACCCAGCTTGACAAAACCCTGGCTGGGATGATTTAGTCGGGGCTCGTCTTGCTTTGAGCAGTGGATTGGACTCAATGATCTCCTGAGGTCCCTTTCAACTCTAATCTTTTTATGATTCTAAGGAGTATTGGAAATCCCACAGGAGACAGCCCTTATGAAATTTGAGCCAAACTTCTGAATGCTTATTTGAAAATACTTATTGTAGCATTTCCTCTATTGCTATAGGTCATGATTCAACAAAGCACTTAAGCATATGCTTAACTTTAAGCATGTATTTATGTCCATCCCTTCAGCAAAACTCTAAAATCATGTGTTTGCAGTTAATCACATGGTTGTTTAGCTATACTGGGACCTTTTTTAATAACATTGGTTAATCTGGCTTCTGATTCACCTGTTTTAGACACTAGTATAGGAAGTGAAGGAAAAAACAGAATCCAGAATACTTAAAGCTGCACATCCTATAGTCTAGGTGCATTTGTGATTCTTTCTTGTCTTGAAATACTACAGGGAAGGTTTTTAAGTTAACAGGTTGAGTCCCAAAATCTGTCCTTATCTCAACATATGTCTGATCCTTGTCTCTATTGAGATAGAGATTGATTTAAACCCTGAAACCATACGTGTAGCAACACACATGTAGCAACATCTCCAGATTTATATCTGGATGTATGGATTTTGTTGTAGATATATAAATATCCACTCCCTTTTTTACTCTTGTTAATTTGAAATGGAACAGTCTGATCAAACTCTCATTAAAGTCAATGGGAGTCTTTCCATTAACTTCACTGGGTGTGGAATAGAACCCCAGGGTCCTGGCTGCAATCTCTCCTTGCTTTACGTACTAGGCCACATTCCCATCTCAGAGGGAGGGACTACTTTGTCTTCTCTGCTTATATTAAAAGCTATTTGTGGCAGAGGTGACTTTATCTCATTGTGTGTATGCACAGCATTGAGCACAATGGTTCCTTTATGTTCCTTAGAACCTCTATACACTGGTATAAAAAGAATTCAATCAGACCCAGGAAAGATACATAAACTCCACTGAATTGTATTATTTTCTATTTTAATGTGAGCAGTTTATAAAGCGCTTACGTTCAGATGCTGGACACCCCAAATGCATGGTGGATGTGAGCACGCTTAAAATAGCATTAAATTAACTTGCGACTGGATACACCAGCTTCCCTAGGAAGAGTAGCTTTCAGACGAACAATTCCTCCATATGACATTCCTTTTGTTGAGTTTCAAGAAATAGGACTTTGAATTTTTCTGGTAGCAGGACAAAAGAAAAAAAACTAGTTTATCTGTTTGGAAGAAAATGTAATTTACTGCAAAGTTTATGAGTTATAAGCCAGAACTCTTTTGAATTATGCCGTTAACACCTGGCCCATCGCATAAGGCTTTTTTGTAACTCCTGAAAATTGGTGATGGCTTAGTGTGACTGTTTATTCAAACCCATAATTTTTCATTCCATAGCCATGCCATATTTTTTTCCACCTAGTTACTATATTTCATTGCACCATTGGAGACACAGGTGCTGTATTGAAGTGATGTTGCCCTGTGTATGCTGTCATAAGGTCAATTGTGTTGATTGCTAGCAGACTGGATTAAACAGAAAGCAGAGAGTACTTCAGTTAGCCTTAATTAGAGTATGCAATACATGTGTTCCATTCCAGATGAGACAACTTAATGAAAAAAGCAGCAGGAAGTCATTATAAAGCAAGTAAATAAGGCATTGTTAGTGCTGCAAAGAAGCTAGCACAAATGCTTTGAGAATGTATTCATGTTACGGTTTGGGGGAGATGAAAATTTAAAAGGATATTTGTTCTTTAATTTAACTTCAGGGGTCCCATCTGTGAGATGGAGCTTTCTTTTCCCTGCCTTCCTTGTAAGCACATACCTACAAATGTATGTCAATAATTGAAAATGTGGGTGTTTCAAATTAGAATGGCAGCATCTGACACTCTTTTTGCACAGGGGTAAATAACTGCAGCCAGGTTAAGGCAGTGGAGAATCAAGCCCTTAGTATACTAGTCACAAAAATGCACCTGTTAGTCTCTTTAGATTAGTGGATCCAACCCTGTAGTCCAGTGTTTCTCAACCAGTGGTACGAGTACCTTTAGGGGTACTCAAGAGAAGTCTGGGGGGTACGTTAACACAACTGAAATTTGGAGAAAACTGAAATTTTGTTTTAAGTTTTACAGTGCCTTGTTATTTTTGTACTTTTTACACCCAAAAATTTCATCGCCCACCCGGCTACGATTAAGTTATTTAAACAAATGTGTTGCAATGGTAGAAAAAAAAATTGTGTCTGAAAACTGTAAGTACTGGGGGTACTTTTTTTTCTTGAAAAAGGGGTACTTTATAAAAAAAAGTTGAGAAACACTGGTGTAGTTCACAAATCCCTGGTGGTCTGCAATGATACTCCAGGGGGTCCATGGAAAGTTTAAACGTAAGGATCACGACCAGCACCTTACTTTTCTTTTTCTTTTCTTCCCCAGGGAGAGGGGTCCGTGACATTTTAATAGATTGAAAAGGGGTCCAAATACTCAAAAAGGTAGGGAACCACTGCTTTAGACTCACTTTGGGGACGGCATCACTGGCCAGACAAGGTACAAGGCAATGGAGAATCAAAAAAGAAAGAAAGAAAGAAAGAAAGAAAGAAAGAAAGGATCTTGAACGTGTTTGGGGATGGAATCAGCATCATTCAGCTGAAACACTGGGGCCAAATCCTTATTGGGTGAAAATCAGGTCTATCTCCATTGTCTTTAGTGCTACTATGCTGATTTACAGTAGCTAAGGGTAAGCACTGATAAAGTTACACTAATGAAAGTGAGATGGAGAATGGGAGGAAGTAACAGAAGGAGGAACAGCAGCTGACATATGGAAGGTGTTCATATACAGCTACTTTAGCTAACATGTTCAAAGGGAAGACTTATAAGTTAAAAACTGTGTTGCTACCTCAGCATGTAGGTTCAGGAGTGTTAATACTGCTGTAAACGAGTGTTAATACTGCTGTAAACTAGCAATTCTGTGTTTACATCCACCCATTAAACTAACTGCTAGCCATATCCTGACCACATAGAAATTGTGACAGCTCGACTCCAAAACACTATTTAGCCAGAAATGCAACTTCTGTACTGTGATAACAGAGGAACGAGGATGTGTGTTGTGTTCTGAGCGCTGGGGAAAGGAAATGGTCCTAAGCCACTTGTTCTTGGCTTCCTGGAAAATTCAGGTCTAGAGAAGTGGAGAATGTGGAAGTCCACCACCTCACTGGGCTCAGGCTGGAAGTGAGACAGGGAACATGGGAAGGAGGATGCACAGGAAGGTGTAAGGTGAGAGCCAGGGGACAGAGGAATGAAATAGAAATGACTCACAGAAGAACTTGGATGAGATCCAGGAGTTGGGCAGAGGTGTGAAGGGGTTAGATGGGCTGAGTCAGCGATGGGGTGATGTTGTGGGAAGCAGCAGCTGGGGAGAGGATGACAGGTGGGGAGTAGAATGGGCAGGAGGAGGGAGTCATGCTATATGGTGGGGAGACTATTGAGGAAAATGAGGCTATTGAGTCTGTTAAAGGTAGGGTTGCCTATGTCCGGTATTGACCCGGACAGTCTGGTATTTTCGCCTCCTGTCTGGTAAAAAAAAATTCAGAAAATATCAGACACCTAAAATGTCCGGTATTTTCTGGGATTTTTTTCCTGCCAGGAGGCAAAAATACTGGACACCTGGCAACCTGACGACATACTCAGCAACTGGGCCCAGCCCCCGCCCATCCACCAGGCCCCCAGACCCCCAACCCCGGACGCCCTGCTTACCTGGTTCCACAGGGAAGCTCCCTTCTGGCTCGACCAAGAAAACAAGATTGCCACCGGCAAAAAGCCTAAAGACCTGAGCAAGGGGAAGCAATGCCTTCCCTGGGTTGTAGTGCTCAACCTCTCCTCTTCCTATCCCTATTCTGACTCTGCACACACTTAAAGGGGCCATGCTGTTTTATTTTATTTATGTATTTATTTATTCATTTATTTTTGCTTAACTCTTGGGGTCCTTTTTTTTTCTCAACAACTTTGGTCCCCCCCCTTTCTCCCCCTCAACAGAATTCTCCCCCCCCCCTTTTTTTTGGCAGGGGGCGTGTTCGGTATTTTTGGTTAAACTGTCTGGCAATCCTAGTTAAAGGAAACCAGATTGTGTTATTCCATTCTACAAAATGTCCTGAGGAGAACAGCAGGAGTTTAGGGGACCTGTGGTTCTGCGATCACACCTGGGAGCTGCCATAAGAGCTCTAGCTCTGTGATATCCAAAAGAGTGGGGTTGTCACAAGAGCATGGACAGAGGAACCCAAAACAGGAGCTCCCTCTGATCTGCTTTTGGAAGCAGCAGATCTGTGGTTTCACAGTGCCTTGAGCGCATTATTAAATGACATTGTAGGACCAAGGGGTGATATGTTTTAAAGACCTCAGAGCATAAATCTGTAAGGATGTTTTTTTATTTGATTCTCTGCTGTGTTGCTCCTTGAGGATTCATTCACATATCAGAATGGTTAGGCCAACTTTGGCCCATTGGAAAGGATGACACGTAGTAGAAAGAAGTGGAGAATCAGGCCCCTGTCATGTCCCCTCATAGTCTCCTGCCTCAGCTCTGGCAATCCCCTCCTTTTGGGTCATCTTTTTATTAACCTTGCCCCACCCACACAAACTGTCCAAAGAGCAGTAGCCAAAGCCACTCTCCTGTTATCTAGCAAAATCTCATATTTCCTTTCACTCTACCTGTGACTCCAGACTTGAACCTCCTTTCACCTCTGTCACTCTCTCAGTGGGTAGGAATGACATGTTCCCAGCACTTCTAGAAAGCAGGCCACTTATCTAGTAGTCTAAGAGTGTATTCAGCCACCCAGGGTTGATAACTGTGGCCATTATTGGTACTGCTAGTGTCCTTTATGACCCATGTCTTTGGTGAAAGTCTGACTTTCATTGACCTTTTTTTATTTTTAGATCATGCAAGATCTCGTGGTTAAGCCAAGGCAGTCTTTTGCCATATTTTCTATCTTTCCAACACAGCGAAATAGCTTGCTTTTGAGCCCTTAACAATGTCCCTTTGAAAAACTGCCAACTCTCCTCAGTTGTTTTTCCCCTCAGTCTTGATTCCCATGGGACCTTACCTATCAGCTCTCTGAGCTTACCAAAATCTGCCTTCCTGAAATCCATTGTCTCTATTTTGCTGTTCTCCCTTCTACCCTTCCTTAGAATTGTGAACTCTATGATTTCATGATCACTTTCACCCAAGCTGCCTTCCACTTTGAAATTCTCAACCAGTTCCTCCCTATTTGTTAGGATCAAATCTAGAACAGCTTCCCCCCAATAGCTTTTTCAACCTTCTGAAATAAAAAGTTGTCTCCAATGCAGTCCAAGAACTTATTGGATAGTCTGTGCCCCACCGTGTTATTTTCCCAACATATATCTGGATAGTTGAAGTCCCCCATCACCACCAAATCTTGGGCTTTGGATGATATTGTTAGTTGTTTAAAAAAAAGCCTCATCCACTTCTTCCGCCTGGGTAGATGGCCTGTAGTAGATTCCTAGCATGACATCACCCTGGTTTTTAACCCCTTTTAGCCTAACCCAGAGACTCTGAACACTTCCGTCTCCTGTGTCCATCTCCACCTCACTCCAAGTGTGTTCATTTTTTTAATATATAAGGCAACACCTCCTCCCTTTTTCCCTGTCTATCCTTCCTGAGCAAGCTGTACCCTTCCATACAAACATTCCAATCATGTGTATTATCCCACCAAGTTTCTGTGATGCCAACAATGTCATAATTGTACTTATTTATTAGCACTTCAGTTCTTCCTGCTTATTACCCATACTTCTCGCATTTGTATATAGGCATCTAAGATCCTGGTTGACCTTGCCTCCCAGTTTTGCCCTGACCCTCTGTTCTCTCTGCCATTATAGCCCACGCTCTCTCCCATTTCTGATCCATCTCCCAGGTCTCCATGTTCTCCACTTACCTGTGGGCTTTGCTTACCTGTCCCCGTCGAACCTAGTTTAAAGCCCTCCTCACTAGGTTAGCCAGTCTGTCCAAATAGGGTCTTCCCCCTCCTCGAAAGGTGAACGCCATCTCTGCCCAGCAGTCCTTCCTGGAATAGCATCCCGCGGTCGAGGAAGCCAAAGCCCTCCTAGTGACACCATCCTTGCAGCCAGGCATTCACCTCCAGGATGCAGCTGTCTCTGCCCGGGCCCCTACCTTCGACAGGAAGGATCGAAGAGAATGCCACCTGCACGCCAAACTCCTTCACCCATACTCCCAGAGCCCTGTAGTCACTCTTGATCCGCTCAGTGTCACACCTCGCAGTATCATTTGTGCCCACATGGATGAGTAGCATGTGGTAGTAGTCAGAGGGTCGGATAATCCTCAACAATGCCTCCGTAACATCTCGGATACGGGCCCCCGGCAGACAGCATACCTCCCGAGATGAAATGTCAGGGCGACAGATGGGCGCCTCCGTCCCCCTCAGAAGAGAGTATCCGACCACCATTACCCTATGTTTCCTATTCGCAGTGGTGGCGGCAGACCTCCCAGACCTGGGGGTACGAAGCTGCTCCTCCTCCGTTGTAAGGGGTGATTCCTTATCTCCTGTATAAAGAAGAGCATAACGGTTTCCTAGTACCACGGTGGGAGGGTTCGGAGCAGGGGTGGAGCAGTGCCTGCTGCCAGAAGTAACCAGCTGCCAGTATCCACCCTGAGCCGTCTCCTCTTCCACCAGTGGTGTGCCCGCAGTCCTGTGTACTGGGACAGCTACCTCAGCTGTCTCCTCATGAACACGGTCCAGGAATTGCTCGTGGATTCGGGTGCTCCTCAACCTAGCCACCTCCTCCTGTAGCTCTCCCACCTGCTGCCTGAGAGATTCCACCAGCAGGCACCTTTCGCATTGGATCATCTCCCCAGCCTGGATATCAGTAAGTGGGAATTGCAAGCCACAGTCCTTCAAAACCACACCAGGATCTGGGTAGAGGCATCCATGCTCAGGTGCTCTGTCTGGCTACAGGCGCAGGTGGAGGAGACAGAAGCAGTGCTGGCATAGGTGTTGCAGGTCTTCCTGACCATCGTAGGCCTCCCTCTGTCAAACTCCCTCTCAAACTTCCCTGTCTGCAGCCTCCTGTCCGCTTTCGCGGACAGGCATTTTGTATTTTATAATATGTACAATACTGCAATAAGCCTCAACAGGATAGGCATTTGAAAGTTACTGGTATGTTTGGCCAGTTTTCTTCACTCTGCCATGAAATGTTGCAGTGGCTTCCAAATACACACCTTGGAGTGCATTTATTGCTTTCAGAAATGTAGCTGAAGAATGTCCATTCCAAATTCTGAATGTAGGATTAAAATGCCTTAGAATTATACAAAATGCATTCTCTATGGGAAAAATTTCTGTTCTACTCTGCACTGATTAGGCCTCAGCTGGAGTATTGTGCCCCGTTCTGGGTGCCACATTTCAGAAAAGATGTGGACAAATTGGAGAAAATACAGAGAAGAACAGCAAAAATGATTAAAGGTCTGGAAAACATGACCTATGATGGAAGACTGAAATAATTGGGTTTGTTTAGTCTGGAAAAAAGAAGACTGTGAGGGGATATGATAACAGCTTTCAAGCATCTAAAAGGTTGTTGCAAGGAGGAGAGGGAAAAATTATTCCCCTTAATCTCTGATGACAGGACAAGAAGCAATGGGCTTATATTGCAGCAAGTGAGGTTTAGGTAGGACATTATGAAAAACTTCCTTACTGTCAGGGTGATTAAACACTGGAATAAATTGCCTAGGGAAGCTGTGGAATCTCCATTATTGGAGATTTTGAAAAGCAGGTCAGACAGCCATCTGCCAGAGATGATCTAAATCAGGCCTGGGAAAAATACGGCCCGCGGGCTGGATCCATCCTGCCAAGCCTCCGGTTCCAGCCTGCAGAGGCAGCGGGGAGCCCCTGACTGGCTACCCTGCTTGCCTCGTGCACCATGCAGGAATGTGGCCGCAGGGTTTCGTTTCTGTTTTAAAACTGGAGGGGAAGGGGGAAGTTTCAGGAGCCACCCCACCCCCAGCACAATCCCATTGGTTGGTTTCTGGCCAGAAACCAGCCAATGGGAACTGCATGTTGGAATAACAGGCAGCCAAGAAGAACCATGCCCCCTCTCCTCGGCTTCACTGAAGCGTATGGCCAGGCAAGCAGGCAGGCAGGCTGGCTGGGAAACAATTTAAGCTCTGCAAGCCTTAGCTCTGCAGGCAGGCAGGCTGGTTAGGCAGGTAAGTCTCTTGGCCACAGCTTGCTTCTGGTACCCCAGCCCTTTCCTGCCCCAACCCTCTCCTCTGCTCCCCCACTCAACATTCCCAAACCCTCTGTCCCCCTCTTACACCCAGACCCCCTCCCAGATCCCAATCCCCTGCACTCTAGTCCCCGCCCTCAGTCACAACCGCCTCCTTCACCCAAACTCCCTCCCAGACTCCAGTCTCCCTCCTGCACTCCAATCCCTTACTCCAAGCTCCCTTTTGTACCCAACCTCCATCCCAGACCCCGCAACTCCTCCATTAATATCATGGAAGAGTGCGGCCGTCAACCACTTTCCAAAATCTTGGAGTGGCCCCTGTCAAAAATTATTGCCCACCCCTCATATAAATGGTGCTTGATCCTGCCATGAGTGCAGAGGACTGGACTTGATGACTTCTCAAGGTCCCTTCCAGTCCTATGATTCTATGGAAATTTCCACTGTCCAACCAGCCTCCTAAAAGCCTAAGCAACATTTAAGGCCCATTAACCCCTATTTTGATGGCCTTGCACTTGTGGGTGAAGTTCATCCTTAAACAGCCAATTATGAACTTAGACCTGCTCTCACTGAAGTCAATGGCAACACTTGTTTTCCTGTGACTTAATAACATTTCTTTTTAACTGGAACAATTACTTACCTGACTGCCTTGGGGAAATAAATACAATTAAAATAGCAGAGGTCTATATTATTTTTCATTGTTGTCTTTATACATTGATAATGTAAAATAATTCATCTCTCAAGGGAAAAAGCCTCATCTAAATGCTTGACAGTTATGAACCCATTAGGTAAAAGAGGCCTTTATTTTCTTATAATTTGCAATATTACTACTGGGCATCTCACATAGGCCATTGTGTGTGTGGAATTCATTCTTTAGTGAGTTAAGATGGAAAAATAGGAACATGAATACTTGAGACATCCCTAAAAATAGAGACAAACTGTATAACTAGGACACTGGAACTGCATCTTTTCTTGGAATATCTTGTGTTATCCAGGGAAAATGTTGTGAAAGTATTAATATATTAAATGGCCTTTTGTCATATAAGCAGATTAGATCACACTTTATTCAAGCAAAATGCCTGTTCCTCATCTGTTAGGATGTATTTAAATGTAACAGAGCTGATGAATTTTAGATGGCGGTTTAGTAATGGTATAGCTATTAAATTGTACAAAATTGTAAGTTATAACTAATAAGCTACCCAATACATTCTGATAGCAGTCCCATGTTATTAGGAAAAAAAGAAAAGAAAATGCAGTGAAAGTGTAACCTAGTCACTTGGGCTACGTCTACACTTGCGGAAGAGCAAATGCAAATGGAGAGTTCATTTGCATATGTCGTGCTCTCATTTGCATTTCCTCTTCCTTTCCCTTTGGCGCAAGAGGTTTTTGCGCAAAAAAGCGCTGTGTAGATGGCGCCTTTTTGTACAAAACCCCCTTTTGCGCAAGAGGAAGAATGGCTCTTGCACAAAAGGGGGTCTACACAGCACTTTTTTGCGCAGAAATCTCTTGCGCAAAAGGGAAAGGAAGAGGAAATGCAAATGAGGGTGCGACATATGCAAATGAATGCTTCATTTGCATTTGCTCTTCCACAAGAGGATCGTAGTTTAGACGTAGCCTTAGTGTGGTTCACTGTTCCATGTAGTGGCACTTAGTCCTCTTACAGTGAGAGATAAGAACAAGGGTGCTCTACAGCCTAAGTTTAGAGCCAGCTGGCTTTAGAATTCAAGCTGTAGAGGCTCCTACACTAAGCTCCAGAGGTCCCAGTTTCATATCTGCCCAGTGGCAGTTACAAAAAGGCATTTGAAAGGACTAATATCCGAGGCTGATTAGGGCAATAAAAAGTTATGAACCTGGTCCTCAGGTGAAGTAAAAACCATATATGCTTTATTGATAGGAGCTGCAGTATTATATGACTTTATTGTCTAAATGTAGCATGTTGTACAAGGGACTCATCCATTACAGAGTTTGTAAGACACTTATTCATCTCTATCAAAAAAAACAAAAATTTCTCTAGTTATTGTCAGAAGCAATGTGAGGCTCAAGATACACAGATTCATATCTAGTGGGTTTTGATTTAAAATACTGAGATTTTGTTCCCTATTTTAAAGATGTGCTATCTGGTTTGATTTGCTGTTTGAGCCCTTGGTTATCTTATTGACACTTATTCTTTGCATGGCTTTGAATTATTGTTAGTAATAGGCATTCTTCAGTTTCAGAGACCAGGGATATGTGACCCTGAGAGGTAAAGAATTTACTCAGTTGATTTTATGGCAGGAGCAGTTATAGCTGAAGAAACCCACTTGAAAGAGACAATTTCTGTCACATTTAAAGATGAG
Source organism: Rafetus swinhoei (assembly GCA_019425775.1). Lineage (NCBI taxonomy): Eukaryota > Metazoa > Chordata > Testudines > Trionychidae > Rafetus > Rafetus swinhoei. The sequence continues at coordinate 23,630,293 of CM033437.1, read as the reverse complement.
CCTGTGAGCACTGCCTTCTGTGAGCTCTTTCCTCCTCTGCTAAGCTGGACTGCTTCCTCTCACAACTCTGGAGTCCAGATATCCTCATACAGGTTTGAGTTCTCACTTGGACATATCCTTGAAACTCAATTCCATGTGCATTTGGAGTCTTTTTCCAGAATCCAATTCACCATACATAGAGTCCATGTGGCTCATCTTGTTCCCATACAAAAATGCGCTAATGACACATGTGTAATACACACAGCTCTTTGTATGTGCTGGCAGTTTGGTGTTTTGCCTTACCTTCTTGCTCAGACTAGACATTGTTGTGCATCTTTTCCAATGCAGATATTGAGTTCCATTTCAAGTGAAAAGTTAACTGTGACAGTGGACCCAGGTATGTGAACTCATTTGCCACTTCAAATTCATAGCTGTTGATCTTGATGGATGGTGTTTCCTCAACTCTTGTGCACAATACGTTAGTCTATTTTAGGCTTATGGTAAGTCCAAACTCTTGGCAAGCTTTGGAAAAAAGTTTTTAGAAGTGGGGCTACCAAACCCAAGTTTCCTGCTGTTCTGGGCTGGATTAGGGGAGTGGCGACTCCACCCTCTCCCTGCCCACTCCCTCATTCCCAGCTCAGCGTGTGAGCACTTAAAGTGGAGCAGAGTGGCTCTCCAGCTGACTGTCTGGCTGGGAATGCAGGCAGCCATCTCTCAGCTGAGCACCTGCAAACCCTCCCGCTGTAGCAGGGTGCTGGCCAGCTGCTCTGCCACAGGGCACTGAGCTCAGTGCTGAGAGCCCATGGACCCCGTGTTAGGGGAACCAACTAAGACTGAGTCCAGGTGGTGCACTCCACTTTCCCCCCACCCCTTGCCAGTCTAATAGAAACCTGCCCCCAGCATGTGCCAGCGCATTTAGCTGCCCATCTGCTCTCTTTCCTGCTCTCCCTCCAGCAGCTTCATGATGACCACAGTACCACTAGGTCCTATGCAGCAATCTACTTTGCGTATTGGTAGGGAGGCCTTGGTTGAAGTCATGAGCAGAAAGATGGAGGAGGAGAGGTGAATGGGGGCCACTGTGTATCTCTCTGATACTATACTCCCCTCTTTGAGGATTAGTCCTAACTTGGATACAAGTGACAAATAGTTTCTTATGGATGTACAGTTGGACCATCTTTGTGATGAAATGTAAATTTCTTGTTTGCACATTCCTGTTGCTGAACAAGGGATGCTTAATACAGTAATAGTAATAGTAGGGGCCTATGTGTCTTTGTCACTGAAAACTTTTGTGGATATTACCCCCCAAAATAGCAGTATTATCAGTAGCAACCATACAGGGAGGTTTTTATAACCTCCCATATCATGTTACTACACATATTTTAGCAAGAGAAAAATGTTCAGTAGGTTATGATGCTGCAAATGATACATTACAAGGATACTTCGTATAAAATTTTAATAGCGTGGACTGCTACATCCACACAAGAATTGTTCCCATATCTCCCCGATGAATATCAGTTCAAAATTCTAACCTGAAAAACATGCCTCTGGTCTATAGACCAGTATGAGTACTAGGATAATATTATGACATGTTGCCGACTCCACCCCATTTTTATCTCTGTGTGTGATCCTTGGTTACTTAGCTGCTGATTTGATATATACAAATATACGTTGTGGTAAGATAATTAAACAATGGATAAAATATTTGCTACTTGTTGTTCAGCATCATTTGTAGACAGAATACAGGGAGAACATGAAGTCCCACTAAACCCTAATGTTTCTGTTAAGATCATAATATATTACACCTGACTGTCTGACTTACTTGAGTTGAAACCATAAATAATTACCTAAAAACTAGAGGAAATTGTCTATACTCTAAAAATCCAGATTGCTGCCAAATTTGTGAGTACTGAACAATTAAAAAGCTACCTGTCTAATCACTGTTGTATAGAGAAATATACCCACAAATTATCAATGAGCGCCAAATATGCTTACTGGAAAAGAAAAATTTGGGAGCAATCTAGATTCTTAGAATATAGACAATTTCCTTGTTTTTAGTTAACTGTTGATGATTTAGTCCAGCCTGTGTTAGGCAGGAGGTCAGACTAGATGATCATGACATTTCCTTTTGGCCTGGTAATTTATTAATTTATGAAAAAATATAAAATTGAGACTGTTGACTAACACTTTGGAAAATGATGCAGAATCTTAGCATGACTAGCAATATCTGATACTCACAGCGCTCTTTTTATTAGTTCTGAGCATTGTTTTTCATAGCATATTACTGATCTGACCAATGCCATTTAAACATTTAATTTCTTAAAGCAAGGCTACACATTTTAAAAAAGAAAAACAAGCTACATCTATAATCAGGAGTAACATTTAGCAGCTACTATTGGCTTCTGTATTCACTAATTAAACAAGGTTTTCTGTTGAGTTATAACACTAGTAAGTTTGCCTAGATGGTTCATTAAAGGCCAGATTTTATTACATATTACATGCTTTATGCTTTTCACACAAACTTATTATATTGCTCAGAGAAGGTGATCTTTTAAAGCACATTAGACTAATGTTCCTGAAACTCCATCTAATGTAAGTTTTATTGAATTGCTGTAACTAAAAAAGGTCACATAATGATTTGTTCAGATAATGGATTTAGTGAAAGGAAAACAAAATGAATGGGTTATTGTAGTAAGTCTGACCTTGATATACATTTATAGTTTCTGAGATTTATGGATATTGCTACCAATGAAGAAACTAAAAATATTTGTGAGCAGTATTGCTGCTATATTTTAACAGCTGGTATAATAAAAGACAAGCACAAAGGTCCTTGTTTCAATACTGTGAGGTGTATTAAATATAATAATAGCTAGTCTGGTGCAGCAATCAAGAATTTTCTTCCTGTGGTCTACAGAAAACTGCCAAAACTTGTTGCTGTGTGCAAAAATGAGTATCTAGGAAGCTTATATATGGAAAAACTAATCCATAAACTGAAGAAATCCACTAATTTATCTAACTTAAACTAAACATAAATACCCAATAGTTACAAAATGAAGAAGGACAAAATGGTGATCCATTGCTCAGGGCATTAGCTAGCGACATGTGAGACCTATATTCAGAACTTTTCTTCTCTGGCACAGACGTTCTGGGTGACCTTGGTTATTTTGCTTAGTTTGTGTCTTAATTCCTGGTCTGTAAAATGGGGGGAAACAGCACTACCAGCCTCACAGAGGTGTTATGAAGATAAATCCATTAAATACTGTGAGATGCTGAAACCCTGTAGAATTGGGAGCAATAGCACTAGCTTAAATAGGCAGAATTCCTGGTTGGATCTTAGGAAATCACTTCCTTGCTCTGTTTTCCACTTGACCATCCCTGCAAAATACAGGAAATAATGCCCTCTCCCCACCTTTTTTTCTTATCTGTTTAGTCACTATCTGTACATGTGTATGTACAACATAATGGGGCTCTGATCTCTCTTGAGGGCTCTCGGCTGTACTGTGACTACTGCTCATAATCAATAGGTAAATATATTAATATTATCATAATATAGCCCCTTGACTTTATATAAAAAGAGATTATGTTAAAGAGATTTATTTTCTTCTAGCTCTGAATGCAAAAATATAATGTACTGGTAACAGTGAGATAAGAAAGTCTCTACAATCTGTTCCTAGTCATTCTGCTTGTAATACCTTAGGAATTTCATAAGAATTCTACACAATGCTTCTTTTCTATAGGAATCTTTGCTATCAGCAGTGTTCAGACACTCAAGTGGAGTAGCCCCGGAAAGGAAGCATTCTGAATAGCACTGAGAAAATGTAAAAATAAATGACTTCACACGTGCATTTACATGGCAAAACTTAACTCAATCATCAATCTTCCTTTAGTTTCCATTTTGCTATGTTTATGAGATGAGGAAGGGGGAATTAAAGTTATTTAAAACTTTATTGGAGAAGGAAAATGCACTGTATTAATAATCATGATTATACTGACAATGCAAACTAGGGGAAAAAACCATAACAAGAACCAATGCCTGGTAGATGAAGGCAGAAAAATTCAAATTACAAATAAGGTCACATTGTCAAAAATCAGGGTGATTGGCCATTGGGCACAAACTATCAAGGAAAGTGGTGGCTTCTCCATCTCTTAAGGGTCTTCAGATCAATAACTTTCTGGAAGTTAAGCTTTACTCAAACATGGCTTACTGAGTTCAGTACAGGGGTAAGTGGGTGAAATTTAATGGCATCTGATATAGATAGTGCTTATTTTTTGCCAGGGCAAGTCCTGGAACTTCTGGGCTTGCTGCATCAGTTATGATTTAAAAAAAATTGCTTGAGTCCCATCGCCTAATTGCTTGAGCCCCAGCACCTCTTTCATTGCAAATTAAGCACATGATACAAGGGAATCACACTAGATCATCTCACAGTCAATTCTAGCCTTCAGCGATATGAATCTAGAAGTAGAGTCCTTTGCTTTTCCAGGGCTGTCTTGAAAACGCAGAGCGAGAATTGGGTAGAATTTTATGCATGAGGCATCTCTTATTCATCAGTGAAGTGCTGTACAGACTAATGGTGTTGAATATGCTATTTGTGTGTTAAGCTTATGCGCTACCCTTCACAACTCTACATATATAAATAATATAGACAACTGGCAGTTTAAGCATCCACCTTGCAGATGATATAAATGAGGGACCTATTAAGAGACCAGTTAGGCTCATTCAACAACTGTGAAATCTCTATGGTTTTTTCAAGATATGATGTTGTTCCATTGAAGAGCTATCTGAGGACTCTGTAGGTGGTACAATTTAAAACTGTGAAATTAAATATCAGCAAAATCTAGCCTGGAAATCTCTGAAGGCTTTCTGTTTAAAATAGCTGACTTACAAATGCACAACTTTAGCATAAATATAATATCACTTGTGTTTTACATGTCTAGGGCATTTACCACTTGAAGTCCAGATCCTGCAATACACATTGTATGGAGCTTGCTGAAGGGTCAAGCCTTAAAACCACCAATTCATTACTGATTTGAGCAGTTTTGTTTATTCTTCAAGTCCCCGAGGTCTGATTATCCTCCCAGAAGTAGACACACAGTTCCCACAAAGGTCACTGGAAGATAAGTGCATATGCATGAGGACAATTGGACTCTGATCAGTGGCTGTGAAAATAGGATACACACCCATCCCACATTACATAACATAAGGACGGACATACTGTGTAAGAGCAACAATCCATCTATCCCAGAAGCCTGTCTTCCAACAGTGGCACAGAGGGAATGAACAGGCCAGACAATCATCAAGTGATCCATTGCCAGTTCTCTATTGCGAGCTTCTGGCAAACAGAGGCTAGGGACCCCATCCCTGCCCATCCTGGCACATTCACAAACGCTAGATGAGGCAATTTGTAAAAGCTCAGTTTCATGGAAGCCCCTGCCTCTCAAAAAGAAAGTAGTGTGGTCTAGCGGACAGGGCATTGTAGAGCTGGGTTCTCTCCCTGTCTCTGCCACTGACAGGCTGTGTGACTTTCTGCAAGTCATTTCACCTCTCTGTGATTCCTTTCCCCTGCCCACCTCTTCTCTGTCTTGTCTATTTCGACTGCAACATCTTCAGAACAGGCATCATCTGTTATCGTATGATTGTAAAATGGCTTGCACAATGTGCCCTTGTTCTCAGATGAGGTCTCTCGCTGCTATGGTAATGGAAGTTATCATCATCATCATCATCATCATTCTCTGTTCTAAAAGGAAAAAGATGAGTATATATTTCATGCTTCATGCATGTTGGGATGGATACTAATATTCATTATGGAGACCGTAATACTTTCATTTCCTGCTAGCTTTATAGATTCAGAAATGGAAGGCCAGAAGGGATCATTATGATTGTCTGGGATGACCCCCTACCTAACACAGGCCATAGACTTTCAAGGCTGGCAATAATTTCCCTTCACAGAGCTGAAAGCAACATTCTGTCGAGGATGTAGTTCAAACACAGCAAGGATTCTAAGGCTTCTTGTCTGTGCTAAATCTGACCGTACATAACTACACTTTGGAAATATTTGTATTGGCTGCTAGAGAGCTGGCAGTACAATATTGATTTTCCTTGACATGTATAGCTTGCACTGGGTCAGCCTACATTTTTCACAAAAATCTTCTGACTCTACTGTTTTGCTCACAAGCCCTGAAGTGGTGTAATCAAGACCGATGGCCTGATTCTCCTCCCTCTTCACGCTGGGATCTCTATCAAGTTTATTGGTTTTATCTGAGACTTAAATTAGTTGTAACTAAAAGAGGACCAGGCCTTGCTAGAGGAATATTTGTGTGTTGTGGAATTTTATCTTGAACTAATTTTCTCTTTAAGCCCAGATAGATCCGAGATCTTTGCCTTTTTGTCGATCATCTTGACAAAGGCTGCCAGAAACTGTGCTTGAACTTAAGTATTCTGTTGCTAATTAGTGACTACTTTTACTTCTAGTTTACTTTAGGAGACCAATTTTGAACAACTTTGGCTGTTTTGCTATCTGGCTAACGTCATCTGTGGGCCATCTGAATGGTTTCCATTCTCCCTATTCCACTTCACCTCTTTGCTTCCCCTGTATGGCCTACAATATATGGAAAAGGCCACTATACAAGGCTACCACAATGATCCACAGTAAGGACTTGAGTGAATGAGCAGAATTTGCCAAGGAGAAAACGGATGCTTAACAAGCTGTCAAAGTACAAATGATCCACAGATGGAATTTAATGCACATCCAACTCAGCAGAAACATCACCTAAAAAGTCAAATTTCAAAACAAGCAATAAGGTCTGTTTCTATAGTGGAGAATCTCTATAACCATAACCCCCCAAAAGTTTAACATACGCCAAAGCATCAATACATCAAAAACTTTCCAGCCTGAAAGATCAACCAAGTTCTCAAAGCTCAGGATGAGATCTGAGCCAAAGCCTGCTTTTTTTTGAACGTTCAATCCAGGACCTTTAACAGTATCCTTTCCCTGCACACTTGTGCAGTGGAAGGAAAAAGGAAGTTAGAGTTAACAGTTCCAGTGGACAGTCCACATAGTACTTTACTGCTACGTCTTCATAGAGATACAATGATTGAATTAAGGTTTAAATAGACTACTCAAAAAATCAACTTTCACCACAAAACAACCTCAGTGAAAAGCACTCGCCTGTGTGTTAGTTAATGAGGAACTGATGGCTGCATTTTGCTAGCTCTGGATCAGCATTGCTGGTTTTTTGTAGTGAGTCTGGAATTCAAAATGTGAGGGTAAGTCCCTGATGCACTGGAATAGGTTAAATTCCTGTAACAGGAGGCTACATTGGGAGAAGATCTGAAAATGAGTGAGAGAATGACACAAAGAAGTGGACAAAGGGTGTGTCTAGACTACAGAGTTTTTTCCAAAAAAGTGGCCTTTTTTTAAAAAAAACTTCCCCTGCGTCTAGACTGCCGCCGCGTTCTTTCGAAATTAAATTGAAAGAACACAGTGGTTTTTTCGACCGTAGTAAACCTCATTTTATGAGGAAGAACACCTTTTTTCGAAAGTGCTCTTTCGAAAAAAGGCCTTCTTGAATGAAACAGGGCTTTTTTGAAAGAGAGCATTCAGACTGCCTGGGTGCTCTCTTTCGAAAAAGCGGCTTGCTTTTTCGAAAGAAATGGTTGCAGTCTAGACGCTGTCTTTCGAAAGGCTTTTTTGAAAGATTATTTTGAGAAAGCCTCTTTCGAAAGAGGCTTGTAGTCTAGACGTACCCAAAGTGAGCGAGGAAGGATTTTTTTATTGAACCAGTAGAGCTTGTGTATCTCATTAGCAGAAGTTGGTTGAATAAAAGTTCCCCAATATTTCTCTTTTTATACCTTGGGACTGACACAGCTACAATAATACTGTATACAAGAAAGGAGTAGAGTGAAGAGAGAGAGAAAGAAAATGTAACAAATGTTTAGCCATATGTATGCAGACACTGGTTATTGGTGGGGCTAGAATTCAACTACAGTCCACATCACAATGACATGTGGCTACTATCTAAGTTGAGGGGATATCTCTTTAAGCTCTGAATAAGTAGAAGGCTGTTACCTAAATTGGGGCCCTCTATACATTGAAGATCTGATTGTATTCCTAGGTATTAAGAAATGCATAGAGATGGAAGTGAAGACAGAGCTGGGCAAGGCAAGGGTGAGAAGTTTAAACTTTAGATGGAAGGAGAAAGAAAGCCTGTGGAGTTTACAAGAGAGGTCAGAACAGCGTATCAGTTTAGTGGGTCATGCTTTATACTAAGGTTCCACATATAAGTTATAAAGGGTTAATGCATGACCTTTGAATAAATAACTAATTATCCTACAGTCCAATACATTGCTTATGTACTGATGCACTTGATAATCATCATATCTGTAGCATGCTTATACCAATGGAACCTTAATATAAGTTACGATGATTTTGGCTGTTGCAGCAAGATAGGATTTGGATGACCAAAGAGCAGGCATTTGCCTAACTGATGCCAACCTTGCCCCTCTGCCATGTACATTGGACAAACTGAACTGTCTCTATACAACAAAATAAATGGACACAAATCAGACATCAAGAATGATAATATACAAAAACCAGTGAGAGAACATTTTAAGCTCCCAGTTCAGCAGATGGGGATTAATTCACTTGTTAGTCCTCTTTTCATGGTGGAGTGGGTGAAGGAGAGCAAGCAATAAAGTCTTTTGCACTCTGATGTTCCACAGTATTTTGTTTGGTGTTGTTGGGCCTCCTTTATTGGGCAGGAGATAACACATACACACATCTAATGTCTTTTCTCCTGTTTTTTGATTTCTATTTACAGAAGATTACAGTACAAACACTTTAATCCTAATTTATGACATGGGATACATATGATATAATAGAGATTAATTCATGAAGCAATTGACAAGCATTCAATAAATATTAAGCACATTAAGCACATTTTTAAATATCTGTCATATCTGTTTTACCAATACTCTCATAGGTGAGCAAGACTAATTCCAGCCATGTATTTGTCAGTTTCCAAGCAAGGCACATGGGGTATGTCTAGACTACAGGCTTTTGTCGACAGAGGCTTTGTAGACAGATACTGTCGACAAAGCTTCTGTCGACAAAGAGCGTCTAGACTACAGCCAGTTCTGTCGACAAAGCAAGCCACTTTGTCGACAGAGTCTAGACGCTCTCTTTTGAAAAAGCACAGTGTCAACTCTGACAGAACTCTGTCAGCAAAAGGCATTATTCCTCGTAGAATGAAGTTTGCCACCGTCGACAAAACTGCCGACGGAACTTGACAGAACTTGACAGTAGTGTAGATGCAGATATAGTTTTGTTGACAAAAATCCACTTTTGTCGACAAAACCCTGTTGTCTAGACACACCCATGGACAGTGGCATAAAATGGCACTTGGTTTACTGTTGTCATAGGGACATCTTGTAGGATCAGGATGATGAAGGTGTGAGGTTCCTAAGAGATGATGGGAGTGGCAGCTATGTTGGCAAAGGTCCCTGCAGCCCTTGCTCTCAAACAGCTGCTTCTTCCAGATTTTCCTCCCAAAATCTTTTTTTTTTTTACGTTTTTTGAAAGAGGAATGATGGGTGGATTAGACCATCCCTCATTCTTTTGTTCACCATTTAGGCCTAATTTTCAATACACCAGTTTGGGGGCACTGATTTTGGGCCACACATTTCACTGTTTTTCTAGGAATGATCTTAAATCTACCCTTGAGTATCTGTAGACTTGTTTTATTTGTACTAATTCATTCATTCTGTCTTGTGCACTTTTCCCTATCAACATTTATTGTTTTAGATTCAAACCTTTTATCAAATTTTACTCCCTTCCTACAGCTGGGCTCATATATAGGGTATATTTTAGGCCCAGTTATTACAGTAGAACTCCTGCCTCATGTAGGAGGTGACCCCAAAATGGGGAAAGCTCTTGTCACTGTATTCTGGATTTGGAGATCTTAGAGGAGGAATAAATCCCAGTGAACTCTTTCTCTCTGTCTCCCCTCCCCCCTCCACTGGGAGTTGCAGGAGCTCGTGCTCCATGTGTAGCTTCTAGAAAGGGTACGGATAGTTCTATCCTTGTCCTAGGTTAACTGTTACAGCTACTCTAACCACTTCCAGACATTGAATTGAATCTCTGAGTGTGCGTCTACACTACACCCATAGCGTGAAATAAGCTACACAATTTGAGCTACGTAAATTGCCTAGCTTATTTTGAGTCAATTTCGAAATAGGTTATTTCACAATTTGGTGAAATAAATCGCTATACCAAAACATCCCTTACTCCTTATGGAATGAGGTTTACAGGGACGTTGGAATAGCAATCCTGTTATATTTCAGAATAACGGGTGTGCTCAAAAAACATGGAATAGCTATTTCAGGATACCTCCAGAATCACAAAATAGCACTGTAGTGTAGACGTAACCTGACAGAACAGAAATTGGTTAAGAAGTTGCCTAAAGTCCCACAGTGAAAAGATTTTAATAATCCCAATCTGACCCACCTTGACTCATCAGAAGCATACATCTCTATCCTAGTTAATCAAATCCAATTCCAGCAATCCTGAGGAAAGACAATCATTTTTCTTTGTTATGCTCAGACAGCGTGACAGAAAACCCTCTCAGAAATGTTCACTTTATCGGCACTTTGTTTTCCCCTCTGCTGGTCTCCATTGCCATAGGACTTGTTTACTCTACCACTTAAGCTGATGTAATATATGTCGCTCAGAGTGTGAAAAGGCTTCTTCCTGAGGCTATGACTAGACTACGGGAAGTATCCCGGAAAAACTCCACCGTGTCCAGGGAACGCGTTTGCTCTTCCGACATTTTTTGCGGAAGAGCAGATGCACTCTTTCGGAAGCCCTGTCTTCCTCATTTCATGAGGAAGAGGGGTTCTTCCAAAAGAGGAGGTTTTTTCCGAAATTTGGCCCAGTGTAGACAGGCCAAATTTTGGAAAAGCCTCTTCCAAAAAAACAATCGGAAAAAGGTATGCAAAAAGAACATAAGAACATAAGAACGGCCGTAGCGGGTCAGACCAAAGGTCCATCTAGCCCAGTATCCTGTCTGCCGACAGTGGCCAGCACCAGGTGCCCCAGAGGTGGACCGAAGACAATGATCAAGCGATTTGTCTCCTGCCATCCCTCTCCAGCCTCTGTCAAACAGAGGCCAAGGACACCATTTTATCCCCTGGCTAATAGCCTTTTATGGACCTAACCTCCATGAAATTATCTAGCTTCTCTTTAAACTCTGTTATAGTCCTAGCCTTCACAGCCTCCTCTGGCAAGGAGTTCCACATGCTGACTACACGCTGTGTGAAGAAGAACTTTCTTTTATTAGTTTTAAACCTGCTACCCATTAATTTCATTTGGTGTCCTCTAGTTCTTCTATTATGGGAACTAATAAATAACTTTTCTTTATCGGCCTCTCCACACCACTCATGATTTTATATACCTCTATCATATCCCCTCAGTCTCCTCTTTTCTAAACTGAAAAGTCCCAGTCGCTTTAACCTCTCCTCATATGGGACCCGTTCCAAACCCCTAATCATTTTAGTTGCCCTTTTCTGAACCCTTTCCAAGGCCAAAATATCTTTTTTGAGGTGAGGAGACCACATCTGTACACAGTATTCAAGATGTGGGCGTACCATAGTTTTATACAGGGGCAGTAAGATATTCTGGGTCTTATTTTCTATCCCTTTCTTAATAATACCTAGCATCCTATTTGCCTTTTTGACCGCCGCTGCACACTGTGCAGTCTAGACAAAGCGGCAGTCTAGACATAGCCTGAGTCACGTAAGTCACATTGACTTAAAGCGGTGTCTACACTGCACAATGTTGGTGGAGGCTGAGCTCCTGCTGATATAGCTTCTGCTTCTGTCTTATTCTAGGACATTGTGTGCACAGATAGGGCACAATGTTAAGGTAGCAATTAACTACTGCCTCTATATAAAATCATGATACGCCCAGAAAATGATTAGGGGTTTGGAAAGGGTCCCCACATTAAGAGAGATTAAAAAGACTTGGACTTTTCAGCTTAGAAAAGAGGAGACTAAGGGGGGTCTATAAAACCATGACTGGTGTGGAAAAAAGTGAATAAGGAAAAGCTATTTACTTATTCCCACACTTCAAGAAGAACTAGGGGTCCCCAAATGAAATTAATAGGCAGCAGGTTTAAAACAAACAAAAGGAAGTTTTTCTTCACTCAGCACACAGTCTACCTGTGGAACTCCTTGCCAGAGGATGTTGTGAAGATTAGGACTTGAACAGGGTTAAAAAAAGAGCTAGATAGATTCATGGAGGTTGATATCTCACCTGGAGTACCTTTAGTCACGTGGTAGCTCTAATATCATGGTGAGTCATTTGTTATTAGCTCAAAGTGAAGAATGCAACTAATGTATCATCCTGTGAAACTACTGACCCTAGTCTTTTGATGGACGGGTCTGATCCAACTCCTACTGAAGGCAGCAATACTTTGCCATTGATTTCAGTGGGAGTTGAATTAGTCTAGATACAAATAATATTCTGTGGGGGCAATGAGAGTTATTAGTGTCATCGAAAGGGAGAATCAGTCTGGCTTTCTGATTTCTCTGGAGGCCTCCTGTTCCAGACATTATGAACCTGTCCTTGAGCAACTTGGAGATAAGAGATCACAGCCAAAGCTCACATGGCTGAAGTCTGTATTGGAATGATTTTACCTAAACTATTGGAATACAATTAATATGGTCAGTATAGAACAGCTTCCGAGGTTTGTTGCAAGGATGATGGTGGATTGCGTTTCTTTATACTAATTATTTCATACTGTGAGGGCTTAAAAAGGGAAGGTGAAATGCTCAATAGATGAAGGTTAAGCAGCTGTCACTAAAACCATTGTGGTACTTTAAAAAAAATGAAGACAGGCAAATATGGCATTTCACGGAATGTAATCTCCACTGTGTTTTCCTTTAATACCACTCGCCACATCAGTTCTGTACTCTGTGTAGAAAGGCTTAATACCTTATCTGAAGAAATCCCACTCAGTCTTCTTCATGAGAAGATAATGACAGGCAATATCCCTAAGTGCATTAGTCATTCACAAACACTACTATGTATTGTGGGATTTTATGCCGACATCATTTTATGCCTCTGTGGTTCAGAATTTTAACAAATTAGATTGCATTACTTCCATGAAGCTCAGTGGTATAAGGCAGCAGAATAAATATCTCCTTAAATTGTATGTGTTTAAGCTTTTATACATTTCTCCCGTCAAACAAACCAATATGGCAACAATCATCACAAAGGCTTGCAAGTACTAAATGATTGTATCTATTTACCATTGTTGTCAAGGAGAGTCCTGAACCTTTCTTGCTAGTTGCTAGGGATGGCCTGAAATGCAATGAACTGATCAGGATTTCAAACACACTAAATCGTATAGGTACTTGGATCTGAGACTTTTTTTTATATTTTTGCATGTGTATTTTTTCCCCACAATCTGTGGCATTTGGATACTAATCCCATTGTGTATATCCAGACTTGCAGCCTAATTTGAACTAGGGCTGCAAATGTAGGCGTTCGGAGTTGCAAATCAAGCCCGGGATTTAAATATCCCGCGCTTGATTTGCATCTTCCCGGCCGGCTGCCATTTTTGAAATGTACAAGCCCGAGTAACTGCCCGGCGTCGCGTGGCAGTGAAGCGGCGTTCAAAATAAAGCCTAGTTCGAACTACCTGTTATTCCTCCTGCAATGAGGTTTAACAGGTAGTTCGAACTAGGGCTTTATTTTGAATGCCCGTTTCACGGCCGCGTGTAGATGCGGGCAGTTACTTCGGGCTTGTAAATTTCAAAAATGGCGCCCGGCCAGGAAGATGCAAATCAAGCACGGGATATTTAAATCCCAGGCTTGATTCGCAATTCTGAATGCCTACATTTGCAGCCCTAGTTCGAATTCGGCTGCAAGTGTAGACGTACCCATTGTTAGTTCATGTATGCTTCTTGATCCTGGTTTTTGGTCTGCATCCATGCCTGAAAATCACACAGGGGCAGATTTGGTCACTTACTCACAATGAATTGCTATGAAGTGAGATATTACTCAATGTAAGCATGACCAAATCTAGCATGTAACAAATATAGCTAGTACTGCTACCAAGTTCATAAGCAGTCTAGATATGTCTGAACAGTTTTTGCACCAAGAAAAAAAGAACTATTTAGTGTAGAACACAGAAGTAACTATGAAAAATGTCATAAAAGCAAGGAAGGAAAAATGGAAAAATGTAGAAAAATAAAAAGGAAAAAGTCTTCCCAACAGACAGCTGTGATATACTGTGGAACAGTCTCCAAAATGACGGTGATATTAGCTAATTAAAATCTATCTAGGCAAAAATTAACAGTAAAGAAGCATCCAACATTGCCAGGAGGAGGGGACAGTCCAAAAGATATTTTTAGCTTTGTAACTTCTAGCTTTTCGGAATTATATAGTAAGAGCTAGTTAGTATACTGACTCTTGGCCAAAAAAAGAAGAAAATATCTGCATTATTTAGCAAAGTAAGACATACCTAAATCTTGTATCCTGATTAGGTAAAGAGCACAGTCTTGCTCTATAGATAGTTAGAAGGCTGTCTCAGATTTACTCTCTCCTAGGGTTGTTCCCGGGACTGGTACAATTTCCCCTCTTCTGGGCTTGGCTTAAAAACAAAATCTAGGCCTTATTGAAGAAGGTAAAATATATGCTAACCATTTTGCATCTCCTTACAACTCCTTTGTTCTCCAATCAAGTAAGGAAGGATAAGCTGTCTGTGTGTCTCACAGTTAAGAACCTCCATGAATCTATCTAGCTCTTTTTTTAACTCTGTTAGGGTATGTCTACACTACAGCACTAATTCGAACTAACTTATTTCAAATTACTTAATTTGAAAGAAGCTAATTCGAAATAACGCATATAGACCCAAAAACTAATTCGAATTAATATTTTGCTAATTCGAAATAGCATGTTCACACTGATTAGACGCTGGGTCACATTTAAGGGCAGCTGAAACTGGTTCCAGCAGGGCATCAGGTCAGTTGCTTTGTGTGGCTGCTGTCTGAGGCTATCTGAGGCTCGTTCTTAAAGGGACCCCCCTGGACAGCCAGTTCTCAGCTTTTTCGCTTGCTTGCCTACCTCACCAAGGGACAGCAAAGCGTTTTCCTCTCTGCCTGCCTGTGTCGGTGGTTCCCATTGGGGATGCCGCCGCAGTTGGCACCATGGAGCCAGAGCTCGCCTTGGGCATTCTGGTCCAGTTTTTGGACTTGCTGCTGCAAGCCTGCCAGCAATGGCTGGAGGCTGCCTGGCACCATCTGGTGCACGTCAGCCCCCTGCCCCTCCCCCTGGCCTCCCTGGGGGCCGTGGAGGAGCCGCAGCAGCTCCTGGACACCAGCGTACCCCACCGCATCTGGCGTCTGGACACCAGCAGCGACTGGTGGGACCGCATCGTCCTGGAGCGCTGGGGAGACAAACAGTGGACCCAGACCTTCAGGATGAAGAAGGACACCTTCCTGGAGCTCTGCGAGTGGCTCACCCCTGCTCTGTGGTGACGGGACACTCGCATGAGGCCCACCATCCCCCCTCCAGAAGCGTGTGGCCATCGCCCTGTGGAAGCTCTCCACGCCGGACAGCTACTGATCCGTCGGGAACCAGTTCGGTGTGGGGAAATCCACCGTCGGAGCAGTGCTCATTCAGGTACGGCACTCACTGGCCACTGGGCCGGAGGGGGAGGGGAGCTGCAAGGAGGGGATGGGCCGCCCCAGGGAAAATGGGGGGGGGGAGGAGGAGAAGGCGAAAGTGCCCTGCACGGGAGGGTTCGGTCTGTCCCGGCCATACTACACGCCGCCCGCAGTGGCCAGGATCGCAGCGGGGGGTTGCTTCTGGGAGTGGGCCACGGGGCAGTGCCAGGGAACTAACACTCCCAGCCACCTGGGCGCCCCAGTGATTCGCGGTTTGGTGTGTCTCTCTGCAGGTGGTCAAGGCCATCAACAGGGTGTTGCTCCGCAGGGTGGCCCGCCTCGCTGACCTGGATGCGGTCATCCAGGAATTTGGCGCCCTCGTCTTCCCCAACTGTGGGGGGGCCATTGACAGGACGCAGATCCCCATCCGTGCCCCGGAACACCAGGCCTCCCAGTATATCAACCTCAAGGGGTATTTCTCCGTGCTCCTGCAGGCCGTGTCTGACCACCAGGGCCAGTTCACGGAAATTAATGTGGGCTGGTCCGGCAAGGCACACGATGTCAGGGTGTTTCGGAACTCCTCCTTGTGCCAGAGGCTGCACGCTGAGACCTTTTTCCCTGACCGCCACATCAGGGTTGGGGATGTGGACATGCCCATCTGCCTGGTGTGGGATGCGGCCTACCCCCTACAGCCCTGGCTGATGAAGCCCTTCGGATGCCTGAAAGCACGGTTTAGGTGCCTCCTCACCCGCCTCGACCTCGCCGAGCACAATATCCCTCCCGTGGTGGCAGCATGTTGTGTGCTGCACAATTTATGTGAGCGGAAGGGGGAGGCTTTCCTGCCAGCTTGGATGGCTGAGGCTGACCGCATGGCTGGCCAGTACGTGCAGTCCCGCACTGCCGCCATCTGGGAGGCCCAGCGGGGGACCGTCCAGATCCAGGAAGCCCTGCGGGAGAGCTTCCTGGTGGAGGAGGACTGAACTCTCCCTGCATGCCCCACTGGGGCCTTCTTCCACCCTCACCTCCTTCCCCTTTCCCCTCCCTAACCCCCCTTCCGAATGTCAAATAAAGACACCTGTTTTGGCAAAAAAAATCTCTTTTTATTTTACATAACTGGGGCCGGGGGAGGGAGGAATAAGGGTGGGAGAGGGGAGGGGGAAACCTGGGAGGAGGGAGCTGGAAGGGGGAGAAAGGGGAGGAAGGGAAGGGAAAGCTCAGGGTTCGGGGTCTTGCAGGCTCTCCCGTCTCGCAGCACTGTGGGTGCAGGGGCATCGGGGTGGAGTGGGTGTGGAGGGTGGGGCAGGAGGGACGGGGCGCGGAGGAAGCAGGAGGGGGAGCAGGGGTGGGAGGAGGAGCGAGAGCTGGGGCGGCCACAGGGGCTGGAGCAGGAGGAGGCAGAAACCTGTCCACCAGGGTCTGGAGGTGACCTCGGAGGGCACGGCCCTGATCCTCCAGCGCCTCCAAGCTCCGCTGCCACAGCTGCAGGTCCTTGCGGACCCAGTGCTCCTGGGTGCAGAGCTGCTGCCCCAGTAGCTGCAGGTGCCGCCGCTGGTACTCCTCCTGGTTGCAGGTGTGCCTGCTGGCCCGGGTGTGGGTGGCTGTTCCAGGCGGGGTGGTGCACCCTGCAGGCCCAGGTGCTGCGGCTGTGGTGACACAAGAGCAGTGGTCAGTTCTCCCTGGGGACACAGTGGGTGAAACCCAGCCCCCCTCTGCAAGGCGAGGTCGGCGTCTGGGGAATGGGCCAGGGCCCCTGCATGACACCCAGCTGCTGCTCCATGGTGGGCAAGGCCCAGGCACACGGTCCCTGGGCTCCCTTTTCAACCCCTCCTCCCATACACATAAGGGGACCATGATGGCACTCACATGTGGAGCCCTCCCTGGCCTCAGATGACACAGCTGATGGACTCTGTGGGATGACTCGGGGGTCCTGGGTCCTGGGCAGGCTCCTTGCAGGCTTCTGCAGCTCCTGGCTCTCGGCATCCTCCTCTTCCTCCGTTTCTGCCCCGGGGTCGACCACCTCCCGGGGGGCATGGACTGCGTGAGCCCCCAGGATGCGGTCCAGGGCCTCAAAGTGAGGGCAGGCCTCTGGGTCGGCCCCTGGTTGGGAGGCCCTGGAGTAGGCCTGCTGCAGGTCCTCAATTTTGTAGCGGACCTGCTCCCGGGTCCGCATGTGGCCTCTGGTGGCCAGGCTGGCAGCCATGAGGCTGTAGACGGCCGCATTCCTGTGCCTAGTGCGGAGATCGTGGACATTGGAGGCCTTCCCCCAAACCTCGATGAGGTCCACGATCTCCGCACTAGACCAGGTGGGCGCCCGTCTTTTTCAGTCCCAGGCAGGCTCCTGGGAGCCGCCAGCCTGGTCCTGGGAAGAGGTGGAGGGCTGGGTGGCAGCGGGTGGCTGGCTCATCCTGTGCCAGGTGCAAGGTCTGCTGGCTGGATGCTGGCAGGCTTGCAACTGGCACAGGCACCGTGGGCAGACCGTGCCCCTTTAAGGGCTCTGGGGCTGGGAGGGGGGCAGAAGAGTTTTCCTGGTTTGGCCCAGAGTGGCCACCAGGGCAACCTGGGAAGGGCTAGCCTCCAGCTAGTTCGAATTAAGTGGCTACACAGCCCTTAATTCGAACGAGGCGTTACTCCTCGTAGAATGAGGTTTACCTAGTTCGAATTAAGTGCTCTGCTATTTCGAATTAAATTTGAAATAGCGGTTTGCATGTATAGCTGCTATTAAAGTTAATTCGAACTAATGGCTGTTAGTTCGAATTAACTTTGTAGTGTAGACATACCCTTACAGTTCTAGCCTTTACTGCATCCTCTGGCAAGGAGTTCCACAGGTTGACTGTGCACTGAATAAAGAAAAACTTCCTCTTGTTTGTTTTAAACCTGCTGCCTATTAATTTCATTTGGTGACCCCTAGTTCTTATATTGTGGGAATAAGTAAATAGCTTTTCCTTATTCTCTTTTTCCATATCACCCTTAATCTTGTACATGTTGGTTTGATTAAAACACCTCTGTCCAACATGCTTCATCTGACTGCATCTGTAAGAAGGAGCCAGTGTGTTCTTGTATTATCTTTGAGAAGCATGATTGCACCATAGCCTTGTATCGGGGTGTTGTGGTGTCATGCTTCTAGAATGTGTTTATGTGAATACATAGAGCCTCAGAGTATTTGTATTTTTGCTTCACCAGCCCTGTTCTTGCCAGATTCTGTGAACTTTCAAGCACGCAGGTTTTGTAGCAGGGCCTAACTTCTGTTCACAACCTGATTTTTGCCGTTGTTGTTTTGTTTTTTGTTGGTTTTTTGTTTGTTTGTTGTATCAGCATGGCCTGGCTACCTCATTTCAGGCGTTAAGCCTTATAGCAGGCCTTGTGTCTCAGGCTCTCTCTCTCTACTACTGTAACTTGGAGTGTTTATGATAATGCTACAAAACACATTCCACATTGTGGCTAATGGAAGGGGAAATCCTAACCTGCTCATTTCTCTCTTTACGTATCAGTGTGTTTCAGACTGATGGTAGATGTAGGGTCAGATTCAATTCCGACTGAAGTCAGTGGGAATGATGTTGAAGCCAGAAGGGGCTGGACAGGACCCCTATAATCTAATTTCACTTTAGTAAATCAGGGACCTGAAGTCAGGACTCCTAGGTTATATCTCAGCACTTACTGACTCACACTATGACCATGAGCAAATTGTTTAACCTCAGTGCTTTAGTCTGCACATGGGTAATATAGATTCAACACTTCACAGTACTTCTAGAAAATTTATCTAGTGTAATTTAATGTATATTTATAATGTATAATTTAATGTATGCTTATAATGTATAATTTATGGCTTTGTGATTGCAATATGAAAGGTGTGATAGAAGTGCAAAAATATTACTATGCTTATTAAAATCTTCAGCTGACATAAATCAGTATTTGTTCTCTTAAAGTCAATGGAACTGTACTGATTTACACCACTTAGGGGATCTGGCCCATGCAACTATGCTTCAGTTATTACCGTATAATTTGGAAAGAAACTCAGCAAGCATTTTTTATTCCTCTTCTCTCCCCAGGCTTCTATAACTGTCAAGGAAAACTGACTTTAAAATATAAATGACACACTGGTAAGTAATATTTGATTAAATTTGTACATTTTATTTTTGGCACATTATGTTAAATAATTTTCTCTCATTTGGCAGCAGCTGATTCTTTTAATATTGCCTTAAGCACAGCACTCATTTTGTTAAAGGAAATGTATACATTTGTGAATTTTCCTATCTCATCGACTAATGTGGCATACAGCTTAATACTAACTCCTCTTCTTTTGCATCATTTCTGGGTGGCTTACAGGTCAGTTGAATGTAGCACTGACCCCTTTAGAAATTAGAATCATTTGTAGATTCTCACAGTGATGCTGGTTGCCTATCACTCCTGAAGTTCAAAAAATGCCATGGACATGAAATTCATCCTCCCTTTTTGAAATCTGTAGGAGAGGCTGCATGGCCATTGACAGTTATCACACTCAATATGTCTCAGTCTGACAATCCATAAAAATAGTTCCATCCTTGCTTAAGTTAGTGATAATATAGTGTCAGTGCTCTAATTTATACCACATATCTTGGAAATATAACTTTTCCAAACCATGATTTTTAAAGGTTTTGTTGGGAAGTACAGCATTTTAGTCAGTAGACAGGGTGCTGATGATTTCAGTGAAAATTGGATTGTACTCTTATAAAGTTGTGCAAATAAATACATGTATAAATAAAACGTAATAATATATTTATAACCTATACATTTCCATTAACTCCAGGGGGTGTTATCTACTGAGCACTGGGGATCTGATCATTTAACCATTTTTAACTGTATAGTCTTTAGTGATATTGGCTGGTACTCTACATGCTACCAAAATCTCTGTCTCTCTGATAACTATACATGAATAATTAGGATCCACAAACCTTTCTAATTAATAATTCAATCAAGAAGCTGTTAAGGCATTTGATATGTTTTGGTTTTAATCAACAGAGCTGATGTTTATATTTATTCTTGAATTTAGGGTATAAAGATTTGCAATAATTTAGGATGTGACTATTTCAATAACATTAAGGGCTGAAAAAGTTCATGTCCTCTGAAGTGATATTTCTAAAAGATTTAACATGCTGTGCAAGAAGGAAGTGGAAAAATAGCTTGCACTCTGTGATACCTATTGATGATTGACAATATATTTGCATACTATGCAATTAAATGACTTTTTAGAGAGACGTAAACCCAAAGACCTTTTTTTAATAGGATATAAATTTCAGAGCAACCAAAACAGATGCAACATTTGAGGCAGATATAGCTTTGTATAATTGCCTTCATGGGAAAATGTTTTTATTTGAATGCTCTACCAGTTTGTTTGTCTTCTCAAAGTACTTTTTCTTGTTAAATGATTGGGAAAGTTAGTCAACCAAATCAAAAGAATAAAAAAGCTCACACTTAAAAAGTGAAACGAACAGAAAGGAATACAGGTGGCATTATTAAAACACAAACACAGAAAGAGAACTCCTCCTTGGCTATGTTTTTGGTTCTCACCTTTTCCTTATTGAAGTTCAGCATCTGTAAAAGTAGTATATATGATAATCTTAAAGTTATATTAAGACTTGATTAAGTTTAGTTCAAACCACTGAAGGGTAGTGAAAGTGGATCCTTGCCAGGCATTTTAAATGCTTTATTCATCCTTTTTCCCTCAAAAAAGGAAGCATTATTTATTTATTTATTTATTTACAATATTTTTACCCTGCATTACAAGCACCAAGTTTCAAATATTCCGGTAGGCTTCTGCATTTGTATAGCTCCTTTGCAGCTACTGTACACAGGGAAAGGGAGAGCTTATTCCGTTGTGGCATTCACAGGTCAGTGGATCCCTAAGGAGGTAGGTGTGAAAAATTAAGTTGTTTTAGTGTCACAGTTTGTGACATGGGAAGATCATAGAGTTGCTGATCGGGCAAAAAAACTGGACAAATGAAAAGTTTTAAGAAAAACAGCAAGGATCCCAAGAGATGGCAACACTGCTGGGTAGGATCTTTTAAAGCACAATATTCATACAGGGGCACCTGGGCTAAGGGTCTGTCTTCTGCCTGAGCTGTGCTCACTTCAGGATCAGATGAGGTGAGGTTATATGCTCAACCACCATCAATTAGAGTATAATGCAGAAGAGAGCGCAGGTGTTGCTGAATTTACGCTCTAAATAGGCAGTACCATTCTAAATAGATGGTACCAATACACGTGTTGTAGAATGGGAGGGCTAGTGTCATGGCTAAGGGGATTGTCTGAGGTTCAGCAGGGCTGATTTCTGTTCCCAGCTGTAACCCAGATCTTCTGGATGATGTTGGACACTTAGGGTGTGTCTAAACTACACCCCTCTGCCGACAGAGGGATGTAGATTAGGCACATCGCTAGTGCAAATGAAGTGGGGATTTAAATATCCCGTGCTTCATTTGAATAGAAATTACCGCTGCTTTTTGCCGCCGCGGCACTTTGCCGGCAAAAAGCAGCAGTCTAGACGGGGATTGGTCGACAAGGAAAGTCTTTTCCGACCGATCCTGTAAACCTCGTTGCACGAGGCATAAGGGATCGGTCGGAAAAGGCTTTCCTTGCACGATCCCCATCTAGACTGCCACTTTTTGCCAGCAAAGTGCCGCGGCGGCAAAAAATGGCGGCCATTTCTATTCAAATGAAACGCGGGATATTTAAATCCCCACTTCATTTGCAATAGCGATGTGCCTAATCTACATCCCTCTGTCGGCAGAGGGGCGTAGTTTAGAAACACCCTTAGATGTCACGTAGGCCAGAACTACATTAGAAAAGTTATAAGATACAACTTTGTCAATTAGGGATTTAATATTTTTTACCAGTAATTACACCACTTATAATTCCTAGTCTGGACACAGTTGTACCAAAATAATGTTCTGTAGCGGTATAGCTTATTTCACATCTTGAATCGGAATAAGCTATATTTATATAAGCAGTTATATACCACTATATCGACATCTGTACTGGAGAGAGAAGATTGGCACTTCAACTATACCAAAGCAGTTACAGTGAGAAAACTTTCCCTTGTAGACAAGTCCTTGATATGTCTGGGTATGTCTACACTAGCCCCCTAGTTCGAACTAGGGAGGCTATTGTAGGCATTCAAAGTTGCAAATCAAGCCCGGGATTTAAATATCCCACACTTGATTTGCATCTTCCCGGCCAGTCGCCATTTTTGAAATGTATAAGTCCGGACTAACTGCCCGCGTCTACACGCGGCAGGGACCCGGTATTTCAAATTAAAGCCCTAGTTCGAACTACCTGTTATTCCTCCTGGAATGAGGTTTAACAGGTAGTTCGAACTAGGGGCTTTAATTCAAACTACCGGGTCCCTGCCGCATGTAGATGCGGGCAGTTAGTCCGACTTGTAAATTTAAAAATGGCGATCGGCGAAGATGCAAATCAAGCGCGGGATATTTAAATCCCGGGCTTGATTTGCAACTTTGAATGCCTACATTAGCCTCCCTAGTTCAAACTAGGGGGCTAGTGTAGACATACCCTCTGTTCCTTAGAGCCACTTCTGTAAAGTGGAGGTAATACTTCTTTTCCCATGCCCTGTGTCTGTCTTGTCTCTTTAGGTTGTATTTGGGGTAGAGATCCTGTCCCTTAATCTATGCAGTGCCTAGCACAAGAGGCCCCTTGTTACACCCAGAGATGATGGTAATATAAATAATAATTGTTGTTGTTATTATTTTATATATTTCAGATGTTGGCTCTGAAATGATTTGTTGGCATCCTTTCTTCTGCAAGAGATGGTGGGAATTGCAGCCTATGATGCAGATAGTTTGCCATTTCTCCTATGAATAGTCCAATTTGAGATTTGCATGGTCTCTGGCAGTTATTGCAAATATATGAATCTTGGATGGGATCTGCTTGCTTCCTATAGGCTCTTCTTTTGAGGAGCCATCTTCCATTATAGACTTTGATACCTTGATAGAGACAATGGCACTTGCTACAATCACTTACCAAGATTTCCCATTGGTCAGGATCAATTCCAAATTATTTCATATCTTGCTTACACGTGTCTTTATAGTGAAGCTTGGGGCATCCTATTAGCTCCCCATATAACATGTGCTTGCGTATGCATCAATTTTCCAGTCTAATCAGATGGTCCAGCCATTGCAGTCATTTTTGGTTGAGCAAAGCTGTCACAATTGGTACATTTGCCTTTTGAAGAACCTCTCCATTGGTGACTTCATTGTGCCCTGTGGTATTGAGTATTAGGTGTAAATTGTGTAGGTAGAAACTGTTTAATCTTTTTCTTGATAAGCATAAGTCATCCATGTTTCCCCACCATACATGAGTATGCTGAGGATGCAAACTTGGTACACTAGCATGTTTGTCTTGATGGCAAGCATTGAGTTGTTTCATGCTTTTTTACTTAGTCAAAGTAAAAAAGGTACTAATTATAGGGAATTTCTATTTGCTGAGGATGCTGCTCTCATAGTTCTCCATGAACTTATAGACTGCCTTTCGAGTACCCATCAGGCATTTGCTATCACCCTCAGCATCTGGAAAATGGTTGTATTAAGACAGAAGATTTTACAAGATCCTTCAGTTACATGAAATGCAAACCAGCTAGAAGCAATCCACAAGTTCAGCTGTTTGGAGTCTATAGTGATCTCTTACTGGGTGAAGAACTAAATGTTCACATTCAAAAGGCTGCCACCAGTTAGCAGACTAACTGAAATGATGAAGTAGGGATAAATATTTATAATAATGATGTGTATTATAGTAGCACATAGCAGCGTCAACTGAGATTGAGCTTCATTGTAGAGACGCATATTAAGAGAGAGTCCTTTCCCCAGAGAATACAATCTAAAAAATACAAGAAGAAGAAGTGAAGGGGAACAGAAGTACAGAGTGATAAAATAACTTACCCAGTGTCACTTACAAGGTCAATGCTAGATCTAGGAACAGAAAGATATCCTGAGTCCAAACCCAATGCCCCCTATTAACTGGACAATACTTAGTCTCACCATGCCTGCCAGATTTTGAAAATCTGAAATCAGTTGATTGGGTCTCACATGACTTCTCTCTTTGAGCACATTAGGGCTAATCACAACAGGAAAGGTTTGCAAACCAGAGCATTCAAGTTAAGAGCTTTAAAACACTCATAATTTAATCTGCTGGGACTTTGGATGTCCAGCAGGAATAAATATAGGAGACAATTTTAGCATTTCTTAGTAATTATCTGAATCATGCTTAGAATCCTCTGGGCTCCTTGGCTTTACTGCTACTTACCATTATTCACCTACCCTTAATGGGTATAATTTTATGGGAATTCACATGACCTAGCATGATGGTTTCTTGCTGAAGGCCCCAGCAAGCCTTGTATTGCTCATGTGTTACAGTAGGGGAGTGTGACTCATACAGTATTTGTGAAAATAATTCCTAATCTGGTGTGATAGTGCTAAATTATGGAAGAACAATGCTAATGTAAAGTGATGTACCAGCAAGACCATTTTATAATGTGTCCTTTTCTGCAATTTCCTACTTAACCTCTTTCATGCCTATTTAAAAAAATCAGGGAGAAAGTAATGGAAGAGACAGCATTCCAATATAACCTTTGGCCACAGTCACTGGCTTTAGAGCAGTTATTAAAGGTTATAAGAGTTACATTAGCTACCCTAGTTTAAAACAAGGCTAAATTTTAACTTTACAATCTGCCCTGAACACAGGAGGTAAATGAATAAGAGAAAGGCAGTACCTAGTAAGGGAAATGATTCCAAGTGAAGCAGGTACATTGAAAAAAGTTACTGAGGTGGTGTTGTGGGAGAAGCAGGATGATGGGTCATTGAACTTGTCATCATGAGTAAGAGTGAGAGGGGTAGGTGTGGGAAATGTGACAAGATGAGATGTAGGAAGCAGCAGAGGTATGCAAGACATTTTAAACATTTGTCTTCTTATTCATCAGTCATGTCTTAATCTGAGTTCAACCATTCAAATGATTTCATATATAAAAGAATTTGTAATATGGTAATGATTTCCTCTCTGAAGTTCTGGTCTTGAGTATGAAGTCCCCAATTTGGAGAAATGAAAATCATCTCAAGTCACCAGTTCTATGGAATTTAATCGAGAACATTTCCATAAATATTAGACGGGTGATGACAAAACTTGCATTGACACGCTACATTTTAAGAACCACCTTACACATAAAAAACATAGGCATAGAGAGATTGAGGGACTTAACTAGCAGAGTGGAAAATTGAACTCTAATCTCAGGAGTTGCAATGTCCAATGCCATCCTTCCTTTCGGTGATATTACATTGTTTGTGGTTAAACATCAGTCTAAGGAAAGTGGTCTTGCTCCAAATTCTCTAGCATTTGAATACACAGTAATCTTAACTTCATTTCATTTTCAGTGTTACTTGGGGGCTGAAAAGCTGTGGATGAGGGATTGGTGCTTAAGACAAAAGCATCTTTATAATGATCACATTTTGCTTTCCTTAAATTAAAACAATAACATGAAATGATGTTGCAGCATTATAGAGTGGGAGTTAACCCAAAGAAAAAGGCTGCACATGAAGCAGCAACATCAGTAGAATGCTTCACAGTAGAGGAGGACTTTGACGTAGTAGGTATTACTTGACCATGACAAATATCAATAGAATGTTCAATACTTACACAAGAACACATGAATAGCCATACTGGGCCAGACCAAAGGTCCATCAAGCCCAGTGTCCTGTCTTCTAACAGTGACCAATTCCAGCTACCACAAAGGGAATGAACAGAACTGGTAATCATCAAATGATCCATCCTCTGTTGCCTATTACTAGCCCATCCTGGCTAACGTCTATTGATGGACCTACATGAATTTATCTAGCTCATTTTTTAACCCTGTGATAGTCTTGTCCTTCACAACGTTCTCTGGCTATGAGTTACATAGGTTGACTGTGTGTTGTGTGAAGAAATATTTCCTTTCATTTTTTTAAAAATCTGCTGCCTATTAATTTCACTTGGTGGCCTCTAGTTCTTGTGTTATGACATCTGAGGAGAACATAACACGTCCTTATTTACTTTCTCTATACCAGCCATAGCCCTCAATCATACCACCTCCTCCCTTAGTCATCTCTTTCCCAAGATGAATGGTTCCAGTTTTATTAATCTCCCCTCATACGGAAACCATTCCATATCTCTAATTATTTTATTGCCATTTTCTGAAGCTTTTCCAATTCCAGTATATCTTTTTAGTGATGAGTGACATCTGCATTCAGTAGTCAAGAGGTGTGCATAGCATGGATTTATATAGAAAGGCAATATGATATTTTCTGCCTTATTATCTATCCCTTTCTTTAATGATTCCCAGAATTCTGTTCACTTTTTTTTGACTGCTGCTGCACATTGAGTGGATGTTTACAGCAAACTATCCACAATCACTCCAAGATCTTTTTCATGAATGGTAACAGCTAATTTAGATTCCATCATTTTATACATATTGTTGGGATTATGTTTTCCACGGTGATTTACTTTGTATTTATCAACATTAAATTTCATCTGCAATTTTGTTGCCCAGTCACCAAATTTTGAGAGATCCCTTTGTAGCTTTCACAGTCTTCCTGGGACTTAACTGTCTTGAGTAGTTTTGTACCTGACTGTAAAATAAAAAGGAAGAACAGATTAGGTTGCAGAGAGGTCAGCATACAGCAGTAAAAGATTCTCCATAGACCATATATAGTAAGAGAAAATGTTGAGTGGACAAGACCATAGTGTAGAATCTGAATGAAAAATGCCAACTCATAAGAAACAAATATACTAGGAAAGTGACAGTACTAGACTCCTAATCAAAAAAACATATTGTGTACAGTTCTGAAAGAAATCAAAGAGGCAACTAAGTCCAATAAAAAAGTATTCACAGGGTTTAAATGTCCACCTATAAACTGGTTTAATGTCACAAAAGGACAAAATTTAGAAAGACAGTTTTGTATGTGTGTGTGAAACCTGTATTTGGCTTTTTTCAGTACAGTCAAGAAATATCTCTTGACACTCAAAAAAAAAAAAAAGAAAGAAAAAAAGCCTAGCTGTATATTTTCCTGTAGAATTTTTTGGATGGAAAATTGGGATTTTTTATTATATTGGGGTTTGTTTTTTTTACCAGAGCAAGACTGATTTCCTCAATTTGAATTTCTTGGAGGGGATGGAGGAAGAAGAAGAAAGAAGTGATGTCAGAAAACAAACAAAAAAACCACTTTTTTTCAGCAAAAAGTCAACATTTTGTGCAGGAAAATAGTCCTATTTTCCAAACAACTCTCCTCACAATCTTGTGCAACCTCTTTACCTTTACTCCAGAATTTCACTCCACCCTGCCTCCCATCACTCCCCAACACTCCCACCTCAAATGAACCAACTAATACTTTTGGCAGTATATACCGTATAGTAACCCTCACTTGGCTCACCTTAACAGGCTAAGTGATACTCCATGGCTAACATCCTCAGCTGATGTGATCTTGGTGTAGGAAGGTTCAGCAGTGGTGTTTCTGACACCATCATGGGATCATGATAAATGTTCCCTCTCACTCCCTTAAGGGGAATAGACCATGTTTGAATTGTGTCTGGACTGTGTATATAGTATAGATGCATTTAAAGTGCCCAACAATGTGGTGATCTGGGCAGTCATAATACATAGAATAGAATAGCAATAACTAGGGATGTGAAGGACTAGTCGACTATCTGATAAGCAAATGCTTATCGGATAGTCGACAGGCTAGTCAGCTAGTCACTTTCCTTCTCCCCTCCCCCCGCTGCCTTTATCAGAAAGAGGTGGGAAAGGAGGGGGTACTTCAAAGTGGCAGCACCACGTGGAGCCTGGGGCCAGACCCCGGGCTCCAAGCAGCACTGCTGCTTTGAAACACCACATGCAGCCCAGGGCCAGCTGGGATGTCCCCACGCTGCACATGGCGTTTCAAAGCGGCAGCGGCACGTGGAGCCCGGGATCAGCTGGGGACTCCCTCGCTGACCCTGGGCTCTGTGCTACTTTGAAACTCTGCATGGAGCCGGATGCCAGGTCCCCCGCGACGTTTCAAAGTGGCAGCACCACAAGGAGCCCAGCTCAGTGGGGGAGTCCGCAGCTGACCCTGGGCTCCACGCAGCGCTGCCACTTGCCACACTGCCCTGCTGGTCCCGTGCTCCCCGCTGGCCCCGTGCTCCCCACAGTGCTTTCACCTTTGAAATGTAGCAACAACCTTAGGGCAAATTGCATCGACTATTCGACTAGTCAGTTACTCGAAATTTTACATCCGTAGCAATAATCCAGCTAGGGAGTATATATCAAGTTCTCTATGACAGCAGTTCTGAACTAGGGTTCTGGGTCCCCCAGAAGAGCCAGGAGCAGGTTTCAGGGGGTCCACCAAGTGGAATTGGCATCAGGCTTGCTGGAGCCCAAGATGGAAACTGAAGCCACCATGAAACCCAAGGCCTTGAGCCCCACCACTTGGGGTGGAGGCCAAAGCCTGAGCAACTTAGCTTTATGCACCCCCTGTGGTACCAGGTCCTGAGTTATTGCCCTGCTTGCTGCTCCCTAATATAGGGGTGGGAAATAAGATGTTGTTGGCTCACCAGGGTTGGCCCCTGAAGGGCCCCTGCCACTTTATTAACTTGCACCTCCGCAGGTACAAGCACTTGTAGATTCTGATGGCCACAGATTGCTGTTCCCAGCAAATGGGAGCTGTGGAAAGTGGCATGGACCAGGATACTGCTTCCTGCAGCTCCCATTGGCTGCAAATAGTAATTTGCAGCCACCAGGGACTGCAAGTATAACCGCCACCAGGTGGATTTAAACCTGGGACCTCTGGAGCTTAGTGTAGGAGCCTCTACAGTTTGAACTAGAAATCCAGCTGGCTCTCAGCTTTAGGAGTAGAGCTCCCTTGTTCTTATCTCTCACTGTAAGTGCTCTAAGTGCCACTACATTGGACAATGAACCATACTAGGTGCATGGGTTACACAAGCACCAGTACCTACAGAGGCCCATACAGTGGCTGTGGCCCACCGGAGGCTAACCCTAGTGAATCACATCCGGCCTATGGGTCATTTATTGTCCGCCGCTGCCCTAATGCCTACCCTGGCTTTTAATTTACTGGATATGCAGAAAAACAGTTGTGGCATGGGTGGGCCATAAAGGTTTTATAGAACATTCAGGGGTCCTAAGAAAGGAAAAGATTGAGAACCCTTGCTTTATGAGGACCAATGGTAATGACTAACTGTTAGCAGATGAAGGGTGAAAAGTTAATCCCAGTTCCATCAAGGTCAATGAAACTTTTTCCATTGACTTCCATGCAATTTCATCTAAGTATCAAAGAATTCTAAGGACTATATTTAGAGGAAGACATATCAAAATGAATGTTCTCCATTTCCTACCAATGGTGTGACCAGACATTGAGTCAGATATATCCGTGTTGGATAACAGTCCAAAAACTAGGAGTCTCCAGTGAGAAGGCTACTGGAAGGGAGTATTTAATGTCACATTCATGTTAATAGATAGTTTTTGTAGTTTTTCATGTTGCAAATGCCAGATAAGGACATAATCACTAAAAGGTAGCAGAATAAAATAATAAGTCATAGAGAACTTCACAGGGATAAGAAGAGAACCCTGGGATAAAAACAAATGTCCTTCTTGGAAAAAGTTACATTATTTTGAGATTGTACAGTTACATGTAGAACAGACACACAATATGTCATGGCTCATCTTGTACATCAACTGTTTGCTCTTTTGGGAAATGGAGTAAGGCAGTATCTTGTGGACCATCTGTTTAGTGTCACCTTATGCCAGCTCTACATATGACCAGTTCACGTTGGTGCCCAAAGAGATCACTTTTCTCCAGCTCATTTGAGTTTGCATTTTTAAAATATCTTTAATATTTTTCCTTTAAAAAGAACAATTTTATTTAAAAGGTATAACTGGTATTTTATGTCCATCTGCATTGCATCTATGCTCATACCTCTAAATATGCATTAGCCAGGCAATCTTTTTACACTGAAAGGTGATTTACCTTCTTATAGCAACAATTGCAAATACTATTAATCCCTTTTACCTGTGGGTCATTTATTATGGATCGCTCATATGGCTTCTGTATAGAGCATTCTTGTAGGATACCATGATAATGTGAAAGACTTCACAAATTGGATTTTTGCTTGGCTCATGACTGTATCCATTGGCCACATGAAATTGTATGGTACATTCTTGCTGGTCATAACATTTTGAGGAACAATCCTAATACCATGTGTGTGTATGCGCACACGTGTATATACAACACACTCACACGTGCCAAAACTTCCAAACATTTTGAATGTGTCAGGGTCCACTATTAGAAAACAATCTCTTTACCCATTGGCATTCATATGTAACACATAAGAGTTTCTGTAATCCCAGCTTCAATAATGAGGAATGTCAGTAAAGCTTTCCCCGTTGTATTGCAAGTCCAGACTATCCTTCACTTCCAGTGAGTCAAATTCAAAGTACTTTCATTTTGTGACAAATTCTTCACTGTGGCCAAAAGGTTACATGGTGCAATAGTTTATATGGATTAAGAGAAGTATAGTGTACACTAAGGTGTCTACTCTCCGATAAGTTCATAATTTTTCCTGATCTCAGAGAGAGAGTTTGTCATTGACATTGATGTGAAGTATAGGACTACGGTGATTAAATGAATAGACCCTTAATGCTAGAGCAAAAATGAGTCCTGGTGCTGTCCTAAATTCCCTTCTGTGTCATCCTGCTACTTTCAACTACCTTCCCTTCAAACTAGAGAGCCCTCTTTTTTCATTCAAAACACAACCAATTTCTCTTTGTTAAAACTCTAAAGGAGACTTCTTCTGCAGAGTCAATCAGCCTTACTCCAAAGAGAAGTATGCTAAAATGGTGAAGGTATGAGATGAAAGACCATTTTGGTCCTCAGTTGCATTGCTGTATGTGCATGAGCTGTGATTTCTGTTGCTTTTTCATGTAAAATGTTTGGAAAAGACACTGTGTATTCCTCATTTTTTTGAGGGAGCACCAAGCTCAAGACAGGCACCCATTATATCATTACAGGCTTGATCCTGCATCTTTCAGGTCAATGGTACCTTTCCCCTTAATTTGAATGTGACAGGATGAGGGAGTCTGCCTGAGGGGGGAAAAAAGTCTGTACCTAGAAACCTCACAATATTTGTACTCCATATACTTAAAATATTTCCTAAGCAATCCAAGGCATCTCCCATCTCCATGCTTCTTTCTCTGTGAGGATGAATTTTCCATTAATGTTGACTGACGTGCATGACAAACAAGGTTACAGCCTGAGCCTTTAGTTTGCTAAGGTTTGTGAGGATGAAATTTTTTTTTACTGACTTGATTTACACCCGATAGAAACATCCCTAAAATGAGATTTAAAATTATTCAGTAATAAAAGGTATTAATATTTATACAATTAATGTTCTTAAGCCACAGTAAAGCTGTACAATATACATCATATACCGTATATTTAATAACTTTAGTTCCACTTTCCCTTTATCCTGGATTCAAGTCAGAAATCTGTGATCTTTAGCTGCATTCTGATAGGTGCTGAGGGCTTTCAACTTTCCTGTTGACTTCAGTGGGCATTGAGAATTCTAAGTATTGCACAAAATCGGGCCATCTAAGTCATACTATCACAAACACAGAATTATGGATTTCTCTGTCAGACCAGGATGAAGGCATGCTGTGTGGGACACTAGTACCTTTAAGAATTAATATGTATACAAGATATGTAAGTTATGTTTATTTGAACGTGTGAAATATTTGAAAGTTTTTCTCAGCATGAAATAATGATGTTAAAAAATATCCTACTGGTTCCGGAACACTTTGGAAGTCAAAAATAAATGAGGGTGGGTTTTTCCCTCCTAAGAACCTACTTCAAACACATTAAAAGTCACATGATTCCAAGATGCAAGCTGAGCTTGAACAGGTTGGGTAGGGCTGCCATGCAATCCAAAAAAGCTTTCCCTCTTGGCTTTTAACCTTTGCTTTCTTGCAAAGGGGACCACTTCTCTGAAATACTTCTAATTTCTTAATGCATAGGTACTTGAAATTACTTCTCTCTTCAGTGTGGCTCTGCAGTTAGTCTACCCCCTTTTCTTCGAATGTTGTGAGGTTTATAACTTGTAACTTCTGTCATTCCTAATGTGAACTATTCTGTGAAGATCGAGATATTGATAAAATGGTAACTTTCTTTTCCATTTCTGATTTTTATAATTCTTTAATGTAGTTGGTCCATTAGAGATGAGTGAATGATGACAGTGAATATTTATTAGAACAAGTTAGTTGATTGATGGATTCTGTTCACAGTTATCTACTTTTTTAAAGGTGACAAGTCATTGTAGGGTGTGTCATTTATTGGGTTCCCACCCCAAAGTACATGGAAAGGGCCTGATTTTCAGAGGCATGAGGGCTCAGCATTGTGTGAGAGCTAGTTCCTTTTAATTTGTCTGAAATTAAGCCCCTCAGACCATTAGCCACATTTGAAAATGTAGGCCAAACTATTGAAAAAGAGAACAAAATTCCATCTAACGAAATTGCTATTCAGAATTACTTCATTTCTTTTGAAAAATCTGGATCATAAGCAGTACCCTATGGGTATCAAATACAGTAAAACTCCAATAGTCCGGCACTCCTGATAGTCCGGCATCAAAATGGCAAGAGCCTAGTGAGTGAGCTTCGGCAAAAAATGAGTCACAAGGTAACAGCGGCAGCTGAACTGAGCAAAAGGGTAAAAAGGCTTAAAAACTAAAACATTACAGTATACTGTATACAGTATGTACAATAAAAAGGGTTAAGAACACTTTATATACAGTATATAATGTATACAGTATAGATATAACCATCTTATAGTACCTCCTGATAGTCCGGCATATCTGATAATCCAGCACCACCTAGGTCCCATAGGTTCCGGATTATCGGAAGTCTATTGTACTCTTATTTTAAACGTTTAGGGCATTATAGATGAAGTAAAACAGTCAACTATAAACAAACATTTTCAACATAGGGGAATATCCAAAAAATGTTATGTACAGATATGCAAGAAATAAGAGTGATTAACAGAATAGACAAGGTGAGTATGCAATTGTCTCTGTATGCTATTGCTGTTTGGTGAGTTGCTCAAGTGGGAAGTCTACATGATAGCTAGAAGTCTAAATAACAAGATGGGTAAACTAGCTAGAGCAGTGTTTCTCAACCAGTGGTATGAGTATCCTCAGGGGTACTCGAGAGAAGTCTGGGGGGTACATCAACACAACTGAAATTTGGAGAAAAGTGAATTTTGGTTTTAAGTTTTACAGAGGTTTTTTTTTTTACTTTTTACACTCAAAAATGTCATCACCCACCCAGCTACAAGTAAGTTGTTTAAACAAATGTGTTGCAATGGTAGAAAAAATGTTGTGTGTCTGAAAACTGTAGGTACTCAGGGTACTTATAATTTTTTTAAAAAAGGGGGTATTTATCATTTTTTTAAAAAAAGGGGGTACTTTATAAAAAAAAGGTTGAGAAACACTTAACTAGAGTACCTTGTATTTAAGGAGGATATTGATATAATAGGCATCACAGAAACTTGGTGGAATGAGGACAATCAATGGGACCTAGTGATAGCAGGGTACAAACTATATCGGAAGGACAGAACAGGTCTTGTTGGTGGGGGTGTGACACAATACATGAAAAAAATGTAGAATCAAATAAAGTAAAAATCTTAAAATGAACCAAAATGTTCCATAGAATCTCTATGAGTAGTAATTCCACTCTCTAATAATAAGAATATAGCAGTAGGGGTATATTACCGAACACCTGACCAAGATGGTGATAGTGACTATCAAAACAAAAAAACTCATTAATAGTGGGGGATTTCAACTATCCCCAGATTGACTGGGTACATGTCACCTCAGGATGGGATGCAGAGATAAAGTTTCTTGACACCTTAAATGACTGCTTCTTGGAGAAGCTGGTTCTGGAACCTACAAAAGGAGAGGCAATCCTTGATTTAACCCTAAATGGAGTGCAGGTTCTGATCCAAGAGGTAAATATAACTGGACCATTTGGAAAGAGTGACCATAATATAATAAAATGTAACATCCCTGTGGTGGGAAAAACACCTCAGCAGCCCAACACTGGGGCACCTAAGGACCAGGGGGCAAGGGCCCGAGCACTCACCATCTCTCTGCCCTGGCTGGAGCCACAGGGAGACTGAGAGCAGTTAGCGGGGCTGCAGTCAGAAAAGACCTTGGGACTTTGTTGGAAGGGGTGGAGCATTGTGCTATTCTCCCCAAGGCAAAGCTTCACCTGCCATCCATGTAGAAAGGGAAGTGGCCTAATTGGTGGAGAACGGTAATGTAGTTGTGCCTTAGCAGCTGGTATTTTTAGGCTGTGATTTCTTGTGGAAGTTCTCAAGACAAAAAAAAAATATTTCCAAGTAATTATTCTTTGAAAAATGATCTTCTCCAGCATAGGCACTGGGCTTTCCAGATTCCATTCTCTTAGGGTACGTCTACATAGCAATAGTATTTCGAAATAAAGCTAGTTATTTCAAAATAACTTAGTCCGCTTCTACACAGCAGGCAGTTATTTCAAAATAATGTTAAAATACTGTCAAGCTGCAGGACTTCTTACTCTGACTCCTGTAACCCTCAGTGTACAAGGAGGAAGGGAAGTCAGAGGAAGAGTGCTCTATTTCGAAATAAGTGCTGTGTAGACACTCCCAATTTTGAAATAAGCTATTTTGAAATAAGCCCTGTTATTTAGACTCACCCTTTGAGATTGCGTCTTTCCAGAGGCCTCAGAAAATATTTTTATAGCAAGTCTGAATTCTGAGAAAATGTAATAGGCACATGTTGGTGGATGGTATAATGGGGAGCTAAGATACTCAATGTTTGGAATTTCTCTTGCGTTGATTGTTTGATGTTTCACATGGTATAATTTTTGTCCTCTGATTGGGTAAATACAAGTCTTTCATAGCCACGTCTAAATGTAAATATTCAAGTGGGTGTGATTAAAATTTGCTTTCTGCCAGCATCATATGAATAAAATGTAATCTCTCAAAAGCAGAGAGAAATAAAAAAAATGCAAGGGTTGCACATGTACCTGAAGTGAACACAGTGTGAGGTTGAAGTGAAAACAATCAGTATTTTTGTATTTCCGAGCTCCATCTTAAACATTAAGCAGTTGTATTTTACTTGCAATCAGCATTTCTCTTTCCTCTTTTTTTCCTTACCGATCAATTTTCTTTTCCCCAATTCTTCTGCATTTATGTAAATCCTGAAGAATGTGATAACCTGTGAATCATGTGCCAAACAGTTCTACAGGGAGAATCAACGGAAGAAAAATCTGTGAGTTAAATTATAATTTAATATTGAATAAAGAGACAGGTACTCTTCTAGCACTTGGGAGACGTGAGGTCAATTCTCTCACGTAGCCTCTCTGTGCGTTATGTGTAAAGTGGGGATTAAAATCCTACTTCACAGGGGATAAATACCTTAAAGATTGTGAGGTGCTCAGATACGATGGTGAGAGTGTGCCATAAATACCTCATATAGATATCATACATTTCAATTGTCCAATTCATCTGAGTACTTAACCACATCCCATTGACTCCCCAAAAAGCTTTAGTTCCTCTTAATGCATGTATAAAACATCCATTAGTTTTAACAGAAATTATGCACATGCCATGAGTGAAATAACATCAGGAAAAAAATGTAATGTAGGGGTTTTTTTTTCATACAAATCTTTTTTATACAGGGATATTTTACTTTTTGTTATACCTTCCATGGATCCTCATAAATTATTACCTATTCTTTTCAAAATATTTTTTTAAAAACCCTTTGAAATCAAGAACCTAATTTATAGAAGAATAATATATAGTCTTCCACTAGGATATCTTTATTCCCTGTTGATTACAGACACTGTCTTGTCTTTATTTTCAGTGATTAAAATGCTTAAACTTATTATTACAGCTTTGCTGTTACCAAGGTAATAAGACACCAGGTAGGAAATTAAGGGTATTCTTCTCTTGATGTGAATGCATACACAAAGATCTCCTATTAGCAAACAGACTTTAAGCACATAGTTTACTTTTTACAAGGCAAATCCTTGTTCTGTCATGAAATACCAGAATTTTATAATTTTTTTCCACACATAACCCTCAAACTTATAGTTGAATGAAATTCTGTTTTCCTGACTAGGACCACTAAGTGCTAATGTAAAATTATAAATAATAATTTATCACATTAGTATCCTAAATCTGAAAAGGTAGATAAATCTGAACACACACACACACACACACACACACACACACACACACACACACACACACACACACACACACACACACACACACACACACACACACACACACACACACACACACACACACACACACACTACCATCCTTTGCATAAAGAGAAATAACTAGATCAGAAGACTTATTTATTCCTTACAAAAATGTAGTGGCTTCTGTCCTGTATCTTACTGATTCAGTGCCACAAGATGTCAGTACAGTTTAAGCAATGACAGAAGACTGCGATGTTGTGAACAATACGGAAAATAGGCATGGGGACGGGATCACACTTTATTATGAATCATTTTCTCAGAGGAAAGTGGCTACAGAGTAGATCTCATCGGAGAAGAAGCGTTTTGTCCTGTGTATTTAGAACTATAATGCCAATCAAAATCTGTGTAGTGTCTACTTTATATCCCTGTCTGCATTCTAATTTACTATTAATTGTACAACATATAAAAAAGCTGCATCTCAATAAATAATACTTCTGCATGGAGAGCACATGTGTTTCAGCAGTTTGTTGGATTTCAGTGATATTTTCTCATAGTGAGAGAGAGAGAGAGAGAGAGAGATCATATTAATGACCCTTTACACAATCACCTCACTTGTAACAGGAGCTAATATGTTTCCATTACAATGGAAACATATAACGGGTAGTTAATCACCAAGAAAATTCATTAGCTCAATGTCACCAGGAACCTATGTACTGTAGCAAATGAACAGCGGACAACAGTTTTAGTTTTAATTCAGCAATGAGCTCCCCTCATAATGCTGCTATACTCTGTATTAAATTGGGCACAGAGTTAATGGTATGACAAATGGGTATTTGAACTCAGTAAGCTTCCTTGATTACAAGGACAGCAGTTACTCCTGCATAAGTGCTGGCAAATACTCATGGAGAGTATTCTGTTCATCTTTGACTATTGCAAACTTTTAGGACACTTTAGGCACTACACAGCTAGTAGAGAAAGCTGAGACACAAAGAAGATTCAGAGCCAGCAAAGAGTGTTCATTTCATGTAATTTTCTGGGCCAAAATCATGCCTGGTGAGATTGGCCCTTATGTGTCCTGTTTCCCATAATAATGTACAAAACAATCTACTGATTTACATAGTTGATCCTTATCCATGTAAGTTAAAACAGTGGTTAAAAACAGCTATTGCTAGAAGTGTTCCAACATAGGATTTGAGGCAAAGATAGGGGGAAGGGTAACTTAAAACCTTCTCCTATGTTGTGAATCCCACTTTGGGAAGAGCACAACTTGGTGAGTATCATTCTTTAAAATGAACAAAAATCTCTATCCAGTGTCTCAGAGAATCAACAATATAGCCTAAAATATTAAAGGTATAATGCAGGACAGGAGAGAGGAAGTAGTACTAACAACTCAAGATTACTGTACACCTGCTGAACAAAAGGACCGGAAGGAGGATTGCTCAAAGAGAAGAGTGATCCATGGAAGAATGTGACCACACGGACCAGTCCCAGGAAGATCTCAGTTAGTGGTGGTGAAATTAAGTTGCATAAGTGATTTGCTGCCCTGAGGAATGAGAATGAGAAACAAACAGGAGATGGGGAGGGCAAGAAAAAAAGAAGGGAATACCATCCTTGGAGAAGAGATGATGAGATGATAGATAGCCAGGGACTGGAACCCCAGAAAAAATTAGGATGATATTTACAGGGGACTGCAAGAGAGCACATAAGATGTATACAGACCAACATCTGGAAGAGACATATATGTATGAACTGAGACTGTACTCAGAAGAATTGACATACCTATTAACAGTGCAGGTCTAGAGCAACGAGGAGTGTTCTATCTACCAGAAACAAACGTATGAGGTGTAAGCACAAAGTCTGAAAAGGATAATGATGGGAGCAGGGAAAATCCAATGATTGTGCTACATGTCAGGATGAATACTGCTAAATTCACACTAGAATGGATCACGGTTGACCAGACTCTTTTGGGTAAGTTTATCACACTATAACTCTCTAATTTGACCCATAATAATTATGTTGTCTTGCATCCTTTTTTATTAATCATGTCAGTGTACATATACCTTGCTTTTACCATAATCGGGTAGTCCATGTTCCTCACTAACTGCTCTTAGGGTGCATGTACCCTGCACCATAACTCAAAATAAGGTACGCAATTTGAGCTACACAAATTACATGTCTTATTTTGATGCTATTTCAAAATAGCTTATTTAATCATTTGGTGCTGTCTACACATTGCCAAATTTTGAAATAAAGCACTAATCCTAAACTCCCCTACTCCTCGTAGAATGAGGTTTACAGGGACATCGGAATAGCAAGCCTGAAATAATGGGCTTGCTGTGAAGACACAGGATACTCCAGTATCCCGAAATAGCGTTGCAGTGTAGATGTACCCTTACAGACTCCAGACTGCTTTTGTTTCTGGTTTCAGCAAAGAGCGTTTTATTCCATCAACATATCTGAGGTTGGTTAAGACGTGTCCACCAATGGAAATCCCAGTTCGTTCCACTTCATCAGAATCTGTCAGGGATTGTTTCATACCACAATTTGCATACATATTGACAAGGCTTGTGGGTAGAATTCATCCTTCTCTCACACCCTGCCCAGTAGAAAACAACTGGGAAAACAGCTGTTCACACTGTGCTCTGTTGTGATGGTGGAGACTTGCACTGAGTTCCATGAGTGATCAGAATA
Source organism: Rafetus swinhoei (assembly GCA_019425775.1). Lineage (NCBI taxonomy): Eukaryota > Metazoa > Chordata > Testudines > Trionychidae > Rafetus > Rafetus swinhoei. The sequence continues at coordinate 23,590,658 of CM033437.1, read as the reverse complement.
TCAGCCAGAATCCTCCCAACACTACTCAAAAACATTCAGTACCATCTGACATTACTGTCTTGGCAGGAATCTGGCAGATATGGGGATTTCAAAGCAACTCATTGAACTTATATGAAACATATGATCCGTGCGTGACTGTACTCCTTGCATTTTCCCATGTAAGAGAGGTTCACAATTCAATCTCTGAATAGTGTGTTGTGGTGGCAGTTCTGTTCTATCATTTGCTTCATTCAGTCTTGGATTATGTGAAGCCGAATTTTGCTTGTGTGTGATACCAAGGCGATGATCCGATTGTTACCACACATCAAAGGCAGAAAGTTTCCCTTTGTCCAGTCATAGTCATCCATACATTGTTGCAAATTTTCTGCTGAGATCAATATCAGAGTTACAGTCACTTATCAGTTCTGCTGATATATTATGTATCTCTTTGGCTTTCTCATATTTCATTTTCATAATAGTAAACCATAGTATCTCTTGCAGGATTCATGGCTTTTGGCTCTGTACTCTCTTTTCCATCATCCTATATTGTGAGGGGCTATAATGAGGCCTGTAGTTTGGTGCAATAGTCCTTGCGGACATTCTTCATCTCCTGCAGATCCCCTGAGCTCTCTAAGGTTTGAGGAGCAAAGCACAGCTTATTCCATGTGGCAAAATCCCCCCTTCCCCTCCAACAAAGAGGTTTCCTCTCCAGAGCTCCTCTCAACAGCAGAAATGCAGGGTGGAGTAATCAGGTTTACTGTAATTTAGATACATTGATCCAAGTTCTTCTCTGGCTTCAGTGGAATTATTCCAGGTATAAATCTGGTGCTTTACATGTATATAAGTTTCTCATGCTAAGACTCTCCAAAGACCTTTGTTTGGTCTAGATCAGGGGTGGGGAAACTTTTTTGGATCAGGGGCCGCTGACTCACAGAAAAATCAGTCGGGGGCCACACCAAGTGAGAAGCAAAGTGAGAAGCCCCTGACTGAGAAGGAGAAAGACACTCCGCACATCCCCCTCACACACCAGAGCCTAGGAGGGGTCCAAGCTAGTAGATTTTGTGTGCTCCAGCCTTGTGCGTGGGGCTGGAGCACAGCATAGGCAGGGGGATCCCCGAGCCTTGGGGGCCGGATCCAGGCAAGCTGAGGGCCGCATCCGGCCCCCAGGGCTAAGGTTCCCCACCCCTGGTCTAGAAGAAACCTGAGGTTGAAAAATATTTCTCTACCTCTGTGAGGCTATGTCTAAATTACACCCCTCTGTCAGCCTTTTTTGAGGAGTACAGGATCTTTCTAAATGGGGCATTTCTGTCGACAATGCCCCATCTAAACTACCGTTTTTTTGAAAATCCCCGTTTCGAAAAAAAGCGGCTGCCGCCATTATGCAAATGAAGCACAGGATATTTAAATCCCAGCTTCATTTGTACTTTTGATACATCTAATTTACATCCCTCTGCTGACAGAGGGGTGTAGTTTAGACATAGCCTGAAACTAAAATTAAGATTGAGATCATGGTGTTGAGAGCTTTCATTGAAAATATAAGGCTTCATTTATCGGCTTTATTTATCCTGTTGTTTCAGGACTCCTGCATTATTTACATGAAAACAGACACAAGACATTTTCCCAGATGCACTGTTTCCAAATGGATTATTCTAGTCGCAATACATCAAGCTGTTTCTCTCTACATCGAAGTGATCACTTCTGATTCATGCTCCTGCTGCACTGGAGTTTAAACCTGAGATATCCGTAATCTGAACACTCCTTGGGCAGTTCTCAAGCTCTTTATGTTGTGGTTTGGTTCGGTTTTGAGCTAAGCCAAGCATCCTTCTAATGTGTCAGCTAGAAATATTCCATATTCCATGCTCATATGAATTTGACATATTAATCACAAAGCAGTGAAAGGGTAACTTTTCTACAACTATTCAATATGGAGCTTGAAGGAATTATTGACTTTGGGAATTGGGAGTCACAAATGATTATTTTCAGCTTTGTTTATACTACCTGGGCCAGTTCTAACCCACATTAAGTCAGCTTTTTGCGGCCACTCTGGCTGTGCAAAGATGAATTAAGCCTGGTTTTGATGGGTAGCTGATGAATCTTCTAATATAAGGGAAGTCCTTGAATAACATGTAGCTGTCTCTGCGCTGCCACCCTTAAACCCACTACTTTAGTGGCATCCTATGGCAAAAAGCATAGGAATTGTGGTCTGATATGTTGGAGGTTGCTCTAACTTCACCAGAGTTCCAAGTGTGCCTAGGATCAGGACAGCATACAGATGACATATAGCTACCTTTGGCCCCCTCAGTCCCTGCGCTGAATTTAGTTTAGCCAAAAGCAAGGATTAATCCAATCTATGTGTGAAAGTGTGAGCAAGATGACCAGTTTTTGGTGTCAAGTTATTTTTTGTGGCATGTGAACATAAAATAAGGGTATGCCCTTTTAATTTTCCATTATTTATTTTGTACTCTGAAACATTTAATCATTTGAAGGTTTCTCTTTAGATTTAGTTCCTTTTAGAGAGGATCTGTTGTGTATGAAATGAAATGTTATCCAGGATAATTCCCATATGTGTCCAGCTACTCTGATTTTGATGGATGATGGTTCCAAAGTCAAAATCAACAACTAGGGAAAATGGACACCTTTGTTGCTGCAAGTGTAGGTAAAATAGCCTACAGTTATAAAAATAAGGAAACAGTGATTGTTGGCCAATAATACATCTCATTGCTATTATATTTGAGGGGGGGGGGGGCATATTTTTAGACTGTTTTTTTTTAACCAGTGAAATTCATTGTGATTTCATGGGTGTTTATATCAGTCACCTGAGTGTCAAGAAAGGAGAATGCTCTCCTAAACGTTAAGAAAACATCAAGGTAATTATCTGGCCACTCTGTAAAGTTCAACCTCCAGTTGAACAAACACCAAGAAAACATAAAGTCAAGACTTCATTCTGTGACAGCTTCTCTGAGGGATGTCATTGGGGCAAATAACATCCTTTGATGGCCTTAGGCACAGGGCCAGTGTTTGGTAAAGTATGACTCTAGGTATAAGTAGTGAATTGATACACATAGATTTAGTTCACAGTTTTATTTACTTACGTTACCTTTTCAAGCACTGATTTTCCAAAATTTCAAGACTGGATCTAGCTGAGTGCTATGCATTGTGGCCACACTGCAGCAAAATGCTTCAACATGTGCTTAACTTAAGCACATGATCAGTCCTTTTCAGGGGGAAGAGGGCAACAGCCTTGCTGGAGCCCTGGGCAAAGTGAGGGGGGGCAGCTCTGCATTCCCAGAAGGGGCGGGGCTTTGGGCGGAAGGGGTATCACTAGGGCAATGTAGTATTTTTGTGGATAAAGAGAATTGTGATACAAAGAAGTTTCAGAATCCCTGTTTTAGAAGATCTCCAGACTCAACCATTACAAGGATTTACAGCTTGTTACCATCTAGTTTTTAAGTTCTTAGCCATGTTTGACTTTTTTACACTTTATATCTTCACAGACTTCCACCTATTTTAGAGAAAACAATTGAAGTCACTCTGATTTGGACTGCAAGTTGTGTGGTGTAGGGATTCTGTCCTTCACTGGCTTATACCGAGCACTGTAAACATTGGCTTTTAATAAGGGCTTGAGTCTGCCAGCCTTACTCAATTGAAGTTGCTGCCAAATAAGATACTACTGAAAAAAGGGTTTGCATAATTGGGCTCTAAATAAACGAAACAAAGATTTTGCAGCCTAGCAGTAATTAGTTTTGTCTCAGAACCTACAAAATGTATTGCCATTTTATGGTTAAGTTCACTGAATCACCAGGAAGAGTAAGAGGCAAATTTTCAAAAAGCCCATTATACAGGGGCTTCACGTGTACACATGCAAAACTGAGCAAGTGCAAACATGTCAGTGCGCTTTAAAAAGTTTAATACTTGCATGCATAGTAGGGTTTGGGATTTACAATCTAAACCTGGCCTGTGAGTGCAGGTATTAAGCTACTTAAAATGCAACTCAAATATCTACACCTGCAAACACAGAGCATAATGTGGCTACAACACTCACCTTTGTTAGGAACTCTGGATTCTATTCCTGACTCAAGCACTGACCTGCTTATGAGCGTAGAAATGTCATTTCATCTCTCTGCATCCCTTTTTCACATCTCATTGTTTCTGTCTTGGTTGTTTGGGCTCTTAGGGGTAGAGAGCCTGTCGTACTATATATTTTGTAAAGCACCTAATACAATGGTTCCCCAATTTCAGTAGAGGCCTCTAGGTGCTACTCTACTACAAGTAATATGTAATAAAATGCCAGTGCATATATGTGCATGTGAAAATTGTGTCAGCATTTACAGAGGCAGGTAGGTGAAAATACCCCTACCTGACTTTTTCATGGTTACATGGCTAATCAACAGAAGTACCTTAGACCAGGGCTCTTAAGAACTTATTCATTTCCATATAGGCCTGGTCTACACTACCAGTTTGGGTTGGTTTTAGCTATCTCAGTAAGGGGTATGACAAATCCACATCCCTGAGCAGAATTGACCTAAGACCCCATATAAACAATGACAGGTTAATGGAAGAATTCCTAGCTACCACATCTCAGGAAGAGGGATTACCTATGTTATAGGAGAATCCCTCCTAACAGTCTAGGTATTGTCTACACTGAAGTGTGACAGCAGCTCAGCTAAGTAATTCTAGCTTTTTAAGCCCAGAGTCACATTTCCTACCCTGACTGCAAGTTAAATAACTCAGTGAATGGAATCTGTGCTACTTTCCTTGTCTTTCTTACGTTGAACTTGCTCCAAATGATTTTTTGAAGATGAAAATACAATGAACTCTTCAGCATGTTTTTATTCCTGCTGCAATGTGGTTAAACAAATGTTGGGTTCCTTTTATTTTTTGACCATAGTATGCCCAGAAAGAATCTAACGGATTTTAATAAAACACAGAATGATAAACAGACAGAATTTATAGTTCCATCTACTGTTCTGTTAATCTCTGGTTGGGGTGTATGAACTTGTAAGTGTGGCTGCTAGGAATTGGTTATTATAGCTATACTAAACAGGTCAATATACCATCAATAATTTAAGATATAATTTAGTAGTATAATTATATTTTCTTGCATAGTGCTCTCTGTTGCTTGATTCAAGACCATTTGAAATGGCAGGATGATATATTTGTTTATTCATTTTGAAAGCAATACATACAATATATTTAATAGTAAGCATAATGCAATTGTTATGTGAGCCAAAGAACTGGTTACCTGAAGCATTTACATAATATTTTGATCTCTAAACTATAGAGACCCTTTCCTGATTCAGTATCTAACAGGGATATGGGATTTTTTTTAATGAACAACACCAAAGATATAGCAGTATTAACTGGAGCATATAGTTCTTGCCCACTACACAGAAAACTTTGGTAGAGCCATATGGAAAAAAATTGTTCAAACATTGGAAAATGTCATCTTTACTAAACTGATTTTTTTTAGGAGGGGTAAATTGTGTTGTGTTCGATGAAGTTTTGTGTGAAAAATGTGTATGGCAAAGCTTGTCATGTCATACTATGTGCAATTTCTACTGATGTCACAAAATGATGTAAAATATAACATCAAAATGAAAATACTTAAAATAAAATGCATTTCTAAATTAACATTTCACATTGAAACAAAATTTGGAATTTTTTCCAACATTTTCTGAAAATATATTTTCAATTTTTTTCATTCATGGAACGTTTAAAAAATAGTCACCTTTGTTCCAATTTTTAATTTAAAACCAATTTCTAAATTTTAAATTTCCCTGTGGAATGGAAACTCCAAGCTTTGACCACTGAGACTAATGCTCTTACCTTATCCAGTCTGAATCCTTCCTGGCTGATGTCCAAAGGATTTAGGCACATTGTTCATGTATCACTATGCTAGCTACCTGCTAAAAACAAGATTAAGAATCACATAAAATCTGTTTGTGACAGGATTGTCTTGTTACTTGAGTCTACCATTGTTGTTTAATGTAGTTTTCCTTCCTCCTCCTCTCTTTACTCCTTCCTTTGTTGTGAAACCTTCATTATTGAGGGAGGGTTGTGCAGAAAGATTAGGTATAATGCTCTGATGATAATCAAGTTGAGGCTTATTGTGATCTCCTATGGCATGAACTTCCACAGACATATTACTTCCCTACAAATTTTTGGACACAAGATAGTGAATATTTCCCCCTGGGCTTCATAAAATCATGACTGATATGGAAAAGGTGAATAAGGAAAAGTTATTTACTTATTCCCACAATATAAGAACTACGGGTCACCACATGAAATTAATAGGCAGAAGGTTTAAAACAAACAAAAGGAAGTTTTTCTTCACTCAGCGCACAGTCAACCTCTGGAACTCATTGCCAGAGGATGTGGTGAAGGCTAGGACTTTAACAGGGTTCAAAAAAGAGCTAGATAGATTCATGAGGTTAGATCCATCAATGACTATTGCCAGGATGGGTAGGAATGGTGTCCCTAGCCTCTGTTTGTCTGGAAATGGGAGACAGGAGAGGGATCACATGATGATTACCGGTTGTGTTCCCTCCCTCTGGGGCATCTCGTATTGGCCACTGTCGGCAGACAGGATACGAGGCTAGATGGAGCTTTGGTCTGACTTATGCCCATTCTTATGTTCTCTAACTTAATTTCAGCTGTTTTAACAGACTTCCACTTCTAAGTATAAAAGTCACTTTTTTCAGAAGTTCAATTTTGAAAGTTTCTCCTGAGGCACTTTTGCTCCTGGAGAACAAACACCTTGGAACTGCTTTTAGCACTTCTTCAAAAAGCAAGAATTTCTTAATAAATTTCTTTGCAGAAACAAAAATCAGAAGCCCTTGGACATGAATTAAGGTAAACAGAAAAAAGGAGGAGATTTCTCTCTCTGTGTGTCTCCCTCTTTTCTTTTCTTTTCTTTTCTTTTCTTTTCTTTTCTTTTTGACAGGGGAAGTTCAGACATAAAGAAGATTATATGAGTGATATGCAATGTCCTCACACAAAAAGGAATTTATTGGTAGTTTAAAAGGGGTCAATCTCACTTGGGCAATTAATACCTATCTTTTTGTTTTTTTGGTTTTTACTGTGTACGTTTTCTGAGCTCTCATGGGAAAGTGTGTCTGCTCTTCTTAGGTACTTAATCAACCTCAAGAGCAGTTTTATAGCTTTGTATACATTTCTAATGTCACAAACTCAACCCTTTAAATAATAGTAAGTTTGTAATGCAGTTAGCCAGTACTGGATCTCTAAATATTGACACTTTTGGGGATATAAAAATTCAGGGATTTTGGTTCACATGAACTTCTGTTTGTACCTCAAGTTTCACTTTGAGTATCAGCTTTAAACAACCTTCCCACCCCCACCATAGTCATGAAAGACAGTTGAAGAAATTGACCATCGGCTCGTTTCTACCCAAAACTGTAATTTGTTTGAAGTTTGACAAATTCGTGGAGACTAGCATTGGTCTGCAGGCTGTGAGGTTAGATCTCCTGGCTTTCTTTCATATGGCTTTCAGATCAGGAGCAGGGGGATGGAGGAGAAACGAAAGCATCAGAGTTAAGCCTTAAACTAAGATTTCTAATACTTTAAAGCATCACTAATCCAGACCATGGTTATCTGAAGACCATGTGTTATCTGAAGATCTGATGTGTCATCTGATGCCTGGTTTCCCCAAGGATGGACTGCTGAAGAGGACAAAGTTACTGCCTTTGTCAGTCCATTGGCATTCCGAAAGCTCATCAGTAGAAAGTGAGGGAGGCTAGAGCAACTGTCTGTACTTTTCTTTTTCTCTTTATCAGGCCTTTTGGGTCTGCAAGGTCTGTGACTCCCGGGGTTCATTTTGAAAAGAGAGAGAGTACATTTGCTGCCTGCAACAGCTGAGTTATTCAGGCCAGATTCTCTAATGAACTGAATTCCCAATTATTCAAAGGTTTGAGATATTCTTTACGGCAAATTAATTGTGGGTTGACTAAACAGTATCTTTGAGGTCCCTCAACATCAGAGCATTTAAGTACCTACAGATTTTACCCTCATAACATCCCAGGAGATAGGGCATTGAAATAATCCCCATTTTACAGAGGGGGAACTAAGGCACAGAGAAACAAAGTGACTCTTCCAGGGTTGAACAGGAAACCTGTGGTGGATGAGAGAATTGAATCTGGGGCTCCTGAGGTCCAGACTAGAGTCCTATCCACTAATCTATCTTTCTTTATATTTTAAGGTATGACTATTTCAGCCTTATAAGTGTATCTACCATTGCACACACTGTCCATGGCAGGGGAAGAAATAGAGCAGAGATGGTCTAGCTCCCAGCCCCCCTGCTCTGCCCAATAGCTAGCACTTCCTCACTCTCTTCTATGTGAAAACCTGAACAAGATTTAAATATGTGGGGAGCTTTGTGTTTTATTCGCATGTTTTTAAAAAAAAATAAACAAACACCCAACTTCATGCTGAGATAGTCACTGCTATTAAATGCAGAGAGGAAATTGGTTACTGCTTTTACCCTACACCTGTCTGTTTCCCTGGTGGATAAATCATTTTAGCAAATTAATCTGGGGAGGTGGAGGGGGCATATTTGACAGCTGCATGCATTTTGTCCATGCCTAATTGTGTTTGCATTATGATTTTGTTCACTACCAGTTGTTCTCTGCTGCTATGCAAAACCGAAAAAGATTATTTGGGGGGAGGGAGGAAATTCTGAAAAGGACAAATCACTTGGGGTTTCCAAAAAAAAAAAGTCCTGGTGTCAAATGTCTGTGCAATTTATAGAGAGCTCTGTTGCCACCGTTGGTTACTCAATTTTCTCCCACTTGCTACAAATGAATGGTGCGTGATAAATTGTAATGTTCCACAGTAGGAATGCTCACTTTCTTTTTGTTTTAGTATTCTAAGCCTATGAAGTGGGTTCATGTCCATATTGCTTATGTAACAGTAATAATAATACAGTCGGAGTTTTTCTAAGGGCGTGAGTCTCAAATAGACCGACTGAACCTCTCTAGCACAGCAATCCTGGTCTGATAGTGCCTGAGCCAGGGAAATTGCTGGATGGGGGGAGGTCAATGTGGTGGTAACTCTGATTTTCCTGGTGGCCCAGGAGCTCCACTTTTCCCTTGGGGCTCTGCTCTTCCCTCAGTGACTCCATTGCCCCCTGGGGCTCCAATCTGTTGCCAGTGCTTCTCTCTCCACATAGTAGCAAGGGCCTCTGCTGCCTCCTGGAGTGCCACTCTCCCTCTGGCAGGGGCTCCGCTCTCTCCCCGATGGCTTCGCTGCTGCCCAGGGCTCTACACTCCTACTCGTGGCCAGGGCTTCCATTATTTTCCCAACAGCTCTCCTGCTGCTCGGGGCTCTGTGCTCTGCCCGGTGACTCTGCTGCCATCCTCGCCCTGGCGACTGGGAGTTCCACTCTCCCCACAGTGCCTAATTTGGTAACGCTCCTGACTCCGGCCCTCTGTCTTATCTCCATGAATTATCTCCCACGCGGTCACCCTGAGGGTGCTGTACCAAGCGTGTTGCTGGACTAGAGAAGTTCAGATGACAGAGTTTCAACCTGTAGTAACAGAAAGGTTTAACATACAATTCAAAGGTGGTAAGGTTCCTCTCTTGGGCTTCACAATGAACTTATGTGGATTTGAAAGTGCTCATTACATCAATTGCTTTCAATGGACTTACTCCAGATTTCACCGGAAGAGTCAAAGAGCTGGAGAGTTTGCTTTTGTTTGCACTGTCATTTACTTGGAATTTCATTGTCCTGGAGAGGATGAAAGCTTGGTAGTTTCGCTAGAGAGCTACACTGTGTTAGTACATAAGGGAAATGAAACACTGGCTGTATTCTCTCCAGGGGATAAGACAGGCTCCTAGGCATTCTTGTAATAAAAATAACATTGAGAATGATAATATGTGCCAGCGTGACAATATGAACATGTGCTACTCATGGGCACAGCTTGGTGGTTGCAATATTATTTTTTCATATTTCCCTTTCCTTACTTCCTCTGGTTTAATAGCCTAGATGGATGAATGTGCTGAAGGTCATAATCTGGTAAACAATATTGGGGCTCCCTGAAGACTTCTTCCACCTCAATCCCCATTAACTCAGTTCAACTCCACTCTGATCACTCAGGTTCCTTAATCTGACATGCAGCAAAGCTATGCTGTGTTTATGCTGTCAAGCACAGAGGGTAGATATAAGGTATATCACAGAAGTTACACAGCAAAGCTTTTCCTTTATATACATTTACACATCACATTGCATTTACTAGACATTGCATTACACATTTTAGGATAGCTTTGGTCACTTCACTGGAACCAATCCCTGTACAGCATGGTCTGTCTATTCACTGTCCATGCACAACTTACTCTTTGCTTTATCTTATGTTTCAGGCTTATTTTATCCAGTGTTGCCTTGTACGCTGTAAATGGCTCCCTGAGTATTCTCCTTTATTTTAGTTAGTACAGACATCCTGTATCCATTTACCTCCCTAATCCGGTCTCCCAAGAAATAAGGCCTCACCCATGTTCAGTTGCATGTGTCAAGCCAGGCCTATAAGCAGGTGTGTTGACTGTGTTACAAGTGTATGGGCGCAGTGCTGAAGAAGGCACAGAAATCTCTGTGAAGGAAGGTGATAAAAGAGATGTTTAGTATGATGTTATCTGTGAGGTACAGAATAAAAAAGAGGGACACTAAAAAAGATCAGGTCTGAGATGTAGACTGACCGTGAGCTTTGTATGGCATTGAAGACAAACACCCAAAACACAGGTGATGAATGATTTAGGGGGCAGCATTTTGGATGGATAAATTTAGCATCAAGAAGATTGTGGCAGAAGACAAATTGGGATGGGACCAGAAAGTGGGCATTGGGATTGAAAGATAAGGGTGAATTTTGACCAATTGTGGAAGAAGTGGTGTCAGGACTTGGCCAGAACCTGGCTATGAGAGGGAATGATCAGGGAAGAATTGAACGCTGGCCTGGTTAAGGAGGAGGAGAGAATTGTAGAGTGAAGTGGTACGTATAGCCACACACCCTCCAAGGATTAGTGTTTTCATAAAGCTGGGAAAGCATAATATGCATTAGGACTTGAGTTTTCTAGACTATCAAATTGTCGCACTACTGTTCAAATAGAGAGTAACTGAAATGGACAGTTTTTGTTTGCAACAGACCAGTTTACAGGCAATTTCATCTTGCATAAGAGGATGTATCTACCTTATTGTTCTGAGTTCCTTTAGAACAGTCTATACTGAAACCATATCACAGCAGTCCCACTTAAAGTAACATTTGAAGTGAGTTTTGCTTATGGGTGGCTCCAAAAATGTGCTGCACAATTCACTAATTAATTGGGGTGAAATACTGTTTACTACATGCAAATTTCTTGTAGCACAGATTGAATATTAGTATTCTCTGCCTGATTAAGCTTATGGATATGTGAAAGACCTTTAGAGAGGGTTCCTTAAAAGTCTCGCATAGTTTATATATAATTTCTGAAACTGTTCTGTACCGGGTCAGAACACTAAAGAATCACAAATGCCTTTATACAGCTTTCCAGTGCACTGAAAATATACAAAACCTGAGCTAATCCAAAATTGGAGTAAATCAGGAGAAATATTAATAAAATCAGTGAAGTTACACCAGTTATAAACCTTTTATAAGAGAGATCAGAAGCAGGCCCATATAATATGGGCATGATGTGTATAGGGGTTTTTAATGTATCCCTTTTTATAATAGCATTTTCGTTGATGAAAGACAGTACTTTGTAAAAGTGTGCTACGGAACACAAAAGCCATGTAATTCTTGGCTCCTCTTTTGCCCACTTTGTAAGTGCCAGTCTCTCCAATTGGCCATTTGTGTGTTCCCCATTCTGCTTCCCAAACATGGCATATGCAGCATGGAGTTACTGTGCATTCCATTGTAACAACAAATTGAATCTTTAAAATTCTTGAATTGTTTCCACTTGCTATTGCTTACTTATGGCACCATTAAAAATCGCTACAACTCATGGGGAATTGAGGAATTTATTCAAAGAATAAATACATTAATAATCTTAAAATGACATTGTGATCTCAGAATGGTCACCATTAGAAACTCAGCATATCAAAAGATACCATGCAGTAATTTCCTGTTCTCAGTGTCTGCCACTTTACTATAAATTTAGTGTATATGAAATGCCTATGGCTAATATGGTTTTCCCCTCATAATAGCCTAGGAAAAACCTGTATCCAAAATTCTTAATTAGAAAACTGTAAACTATTGTTAATCTTTTTTGAGCTTTAGAGCCATTATGCCAACTGGTATAAGTCATACCCCACAGACTTTTATCAGAATATTTAGCTAGTGTCTTGTAAGGTGATTATAAAATATAGAGACATGCTGGTCATGAATATTATTGAGTGATGCATGGTAGGTGTTGTGGGTAAAGAGTCACATGTGTGTCCTGGAAATATGTTCTTGAAATATGTTTTGGAAGCAGTGGATAAAATGCTTGCCCTATGCAGGGGAATGTGAATTTACCAGTCTGTCAGGCTTGGTTATAGGCAGAGGACAGTGAAAGAATATTTAAATATAAGATAAATAAAGCAATCAGACTAACCAGTGATAGAGAACACAGCTTGGCACTCCAGTGTCTGAACCCTTTGAAGAAGCTGAAGCAAAGACAATCGACTTTGGAAAATATAGAAAGAGCAAAAAGACATTTTGATTATCCATCATTTAGGGAATTAAAGGAACAGCACCCTCAGATTCTGTGAAAATTGGATCCTATTGCCAGGAAAAGCTAGAGATGCTGGTAATCGGATGTATGCGAGAAAGCTGGTTAGAGAAACACAGTAGCTAGATAATTGAGTCTTGAACACTAGAAAGAATGCTTTATTTTTTGTTTGCAGCCACACTTGTCTCTTTTACTGTTGCTTAGTATCACTTGCCTCTGTGTTATTTATTAAGGAACTTTTTCTTCTTTTATTACAAAACCATCTCAGTGCTGTATAGTAAAATGAAATATGGGGCCTCAGCTAAACTACTAGACTGGGTGTGGGTTTGCCCTGAATTTTTAGAAGAAGCAAACTTAATAAGGGTACATCTATACTGCAAGGCTATTTCAGGATACTGGAGGTATCCCGAAATAGCTACCCTGAGTCTACACAAGCCGCCCGTTATTTCGAAATATTTTTCGAAATAACAGGCACGCTATTTTGCCATCCCAGTAAACTTCATTGCACGAGGAATAAGGGATGGCTTGAAATAGTGCTTTATTTCGAACTTTGGTGTCGTGTACATGCGCCAAATTTCAAAATAAGCTATTTCGAAATAAAATCGAAATAAGTTAAACTTATTTCAAGTTTAGGGTGCCGTGTCTAATTTATGTGAGTGTCTAGTGAGAGGAACTGGACTCTGCAGGGGATTGTCTCTGGGGAATGCCAGAACTGGACTTTACTGAATGATCCCTGCAAAGCAAAGTTTAGACTGGCAGAGTCTTGAGTTTTCCATTGAGGTAGATAGACTGGTGTGTCTGGGAGATAACACATGGTCTAAATTCCAGCAAAAGCAGAGAAGTAACTTAGTGGCTTATTCTGGATTACTGGAGGGGAGCATTACATATTTCTTTTACCTTCCTCCTCAGATTTGTCCTTTTCTTAAGGAAACTAAAAAACCTACAAGATTTCCGCAGAAAAGAAATATTATGTGGGTTTCTCAGGAACTTCCTAATGCATTACAAACAGAATGAGTGAGAGCTCATTGCATAGGCTTTCTTATCTCGTTGTATTTCAGCTCTATGTTATATTGTAGTGTTCTGTTCTGTTTCTTCTGTTTCAGAAGAAATATTGTTTTATTTGATCTGTTCTCATATAAAGACAAGGTGCTATAGTCTGATAAAAGGTAAACTTAATAATTATTCACAGATTGCTGTTTGTTCATTTTACTGTAGCATCTAAAGACTCCAGCAGCGATCAGATCTCTATTCAAGGGCGGAATTTCAGCAGGGTAGGGGGGGCAGCAGCCGTGCACTCCGGGACGCGGCTTGCTTTTTATCCTGTTCCCCGGGGTCTGTCGGGGAGTGAGGGGAAAGTGCTTGCATTCCATGCATGCCTCTCACACCTGGCTGATGAGAGACAAACCAAGGAAGAAGAGAAGTCTTATCCCTGTAGCCCTCCTGCCCAGTGGACTTGGCAGTGACCAGAGCTGGCTTCAATATCTAGGGGTTCCTTTTCAACAATATAACACAAAACTGACTTGAGCCTTAATACAGTAACAGTGGAAAATTACACATCACCCTATGAGGCAATACTTTCCCTCTTATAAGCAATGTTTGAGCATAGGGAAAAAACTTTTAATAAAAGGAGGAAAGTGACGTGGCGTTAATTTGGGAAAACTCCACAAACAAGATATATAAACATAAAACAGTGACCAAAACACCCACTCCAGATGATGCTGGGCAGTGTCTTCTGCCTCAAGTTCTTAAATCCAACACCCAAACATTCTTTCAGTGTGCCCCTCTTTTCTCCCTCCACCACACACCTCTCACAGTTGTTCTGGGTTAGTGGAGGTGCATCTGCTCAATTCACCTCCCACCTGGTGTGTGTGGGGGAAGGAGAGAAGCACCTTGCTTGCTCTGCTATCTGGATGCTTACTCTGCCATCAGCCACCCTGTCAGATGTTTGCTACTCCACTGGCCACCCTGCTGGTCAATCTCATAGAATCATAGAATCATAGAGCTGGAAGAGACCTCAGGAGGTCATCAAGTCCAGCCCCCTGCTCTAGGCAGGACCAATCCCAGCTAAATCAACCTGGCCTGGGCTTTGTCAAGCCGAGACTTAAACACCTCTAGGGATGGAGACTCCACTACTTCCCTAGGTAACCCATTCCAGTGCGTCACTACCCTCCTAGTGAAATAGTTTTTCCTAATATCCAACCTGGACCTCTCCCACCACAACTTGAGACCATTGCTCCTTGTTCTGCCATCTGTCACTACTGAGAACAGCCTCTCTCCATCCTCTTTGGAACCTCCCTTCAGGAAGTTGAAGGCTGCTATCAAATCCCCCCTCACTCTTCGCTTCTGCAGACTAAACAGACCTAACTCCCTCAGCCTCTCCTCATAGGTCATATGCTCCAGCCCCCTAATCATTTTGGTTGCCACTCCATTCTGTGAGCCACCCTGCCAGCTGCTCACCCCTCTGCTCGTTGGTTGTAACCAATGCACATCATCACCGTCTGTGGCCCTCTGTTTCTCTACTGTGACCTGTGTAGGTCAGTCTTTTGTGGTTCCACTCAGGTCTCAGTAATGTTCAACTCTCTGTGATTCTTAACTCTTAGTGGTATGGGAGTGGGGGAGCTCAGTGCTGAAGCAGGATGGACAGAAACGGTATCTCACAATAGGTAGTTTCACCTTGTGATCACTTAACAAAACAGAAAATCCACTAATGGACTCTTAATTAACCCTCTCTTGAAACAGTGGGAAGGGCAGGTTAAACCATGCCTAGGACTTTTAGGCTGAGCTCACACTACTCAGCAAGGACACCTGTCCCCTCTCTCTCTTACTCTTCACTGGTGTCTGGCATCCAAGCCCCCCAGCATAGGAAGTTTAGTTCAGTTGAGGATGCCTCCTCAATCAGGACAAACTAAGTATAGTTTGGCTGCCCTTTACGTATGCAAGTGGGATAACAACATTTCATTACCCTTCTATTCATTACTAAAGAGATTTGCAACCCAACACCAGCCAAAGTTGATCGCTTTGACAACAAAGCTCTGCTAGGCAGACTGGGTGTGTTAATGAAATTACAGTCTGATTCAGAAGCCTTTTCCCCTCCTCAACTCATCACAAGCTGTCAGGGGACAGTTCATTCAGGCCCTGCTAACATCTCCATTTCTCAGGTAAGGGACTGAGCAACAGAGAGATGAAGTGGCTTGAATAAAATCATCCCAGGAGCAGGAAGCAGAAAGGAAAATTCATCCCAGACCTCCTGAGGCCCAGTTCATTACCTCAACCACAAAACAAAGCTTCTTCACTGTACATCCAAAACCGTGGGAGTTGCTGCTAAAATACACACAGAAACAACACTCTTTCTTCCCAAAGAGCTTGTAACCTAAGTGACTCATGTGGAGTTGCCTCAGATTACACCAGAGTTGCTGAGATCAAACTCTCACACATGGTGTAAATTCAGATTCTAGTTTTAACCATGATGTTTCCTTCATTATCCATAGTCCTATCTGTTGATCTGAGAAATTAGGCCCCTGAGAAAGAAGTGTGTTAAATGCTTATCAGGCTTTGCAGTGCGCTCGTTTGAGGACTGCTGTCTGTACCAGCAGATTGCAGAGATGGCAAGTGTACCACGGGGCATTTCTTTACCTGCACAGATGTTGAACAGGTCTGTTGTTTCCTCACAGCTATAAAAGTGACAGTCCAGGTGCTAATCAGGCCTATGGGTTTGAGCAGGATAATATTTGGCTCATCTGCTGCAGTGTGACAGCTGAAAGAGCTGAAAGAGTTTCAGCCCCTAACAGAGATGTGTGTTGCCTAGAGAGCGTTCTGGTGCCATTTATCTGCCAATCTGCTCGGGGATCATGTTGTTGTCTTCCAGAATGCACAGACACCATGAAAAAGACCACATTTGTATTCGAATCAGGATTTGCTCATTACAAAATAGCACTGAGGGTATTCAGTTCTACAAAGGATGTGACCAAAAGCTGTTTACCTGAAATTCATTGTATGCTCCCGGTGGATCAGAAAACGAGCAAGCTTCTAAATGCCATGGGGTGCTGAACTCTTGTAAATAGGACAAATTGATTTTGGACTAGTGCATCCCTGCCAAGAAGTACTCTCTCGCTCTTTCTCTCTCACTCTTTTTTTTTTAACTTTATGTACATTAAATAGTAGTTTGAATTTTTGTTTTTGTTTAAAAAATCTCAAGGTTCAGATTCGGATATCCTCACCATGAGCAGAACCTTTCTCTGTGAGTAGTGCCATTCCTTTGATTAACTTGTGGGGCAGTTAACTCTTCGGGATGAGTAAGGGTGTCAGAATCCAGCCTTGTGTTTTCTGTACTGTCAGAGAACAGGAAGTATTTGTGCCCATGCTTAAAAAAAGCTGCATAAATTTACATTTTCAGTTGTTCCATTCGCACTCAGTCTGTGCCTAATAACTTTAATGCAGCATCTGCCATCTAGGAAAAGTGTGCATAACCCAAAACATGAGTCAATATTTAATGCTAAAAATATTGGGCCAGAGTCTTGTCTTTTTTTAAATTGATGAAGCTCCATTAACTTCAGCAGCACTACCTTACTATAAAACAGCTGAAGATCTGTCTCATTACAAATATACACTTTATAGTCTCTGTATCTTACAGCTCCTCAGACCTCTTAATGAACACCCATGGTGTTCAGGCTGTAATGTATAGTATAATGCAATCAATCCAATGAATAATATTGCATTCATTTGATATGCCAAGATGGAGTGTTGGTTGCAATAATAAAATCTGTATTTTTGACTTATATCTAGTGTCTGTGTGTTGAGTTAGAATTTGATTGGTAGCCCCAGACCACCTTTAGTGTATAATTGAGTATTTGGGCACATTTAATTCAGAAGAAGATGAAATTTTATAGTTGACATTAATGGTTTATATTTACCAAGCATCATAGTACTAAAGTTGATCATAAAACTGAAACCTTCTAATATTTTTATTGAAAAAATTTTGATTTTGTAAGTTTGGAAAGAAATGTAACAGAAAACTTGTGTTCAAATTGATATTTTGAAATTATATGGAAATTTTAGTTCCATTTCAACTTAAACTTTTGCCTCATTTTGAGGGCTTTGATTTCATTTAGTTGAAATTAAATGACAACTTTTGTTTCAATTTTGAAGTGTCATTCAAAATCAACGTGGTCATTTTGAAGTTTTCCATATAAAAAAATCTGCATTATCTGTCAAGGTTGGAAATTTCAGCTTTGGCAAAACCAAGTTCTCAGGCAATAACACAGCTGGTTGTATTCTGCACTTATATTTATGTGATTGCTAAGTTCTGACTAAGAACATGGTGGCCCTTTAATGCTAAGTAGTAGGCTACATTTTTAGACAGAAGAAAAGGGAAAAGAAAAAAATCTGTGATCCAGAGGCAGTTACAGTCGAAATAAATACATAATGCAAATACATTGGAGAACAAGAAGATTATCTTTTTTTAAAAAATCCCCTTCTTAAAAGCAGTTGGGTAATTGGTATATATTATACTTTAAGATGCATTAAGTTAAGATTTGGGGTAAGATATTCAAAAGCATCTAAATGATTTAGAAGACAAACTCCAAGTTTCAAAACCAGTTTGGCCAGTAAGGCTGGTTTGGCCAGTAAGGCTGTTGAGAGCATTCAATTAGGAAAAATGTTGCTTTGAATTTGTTGTTGAAAATGCAACTAATGCTTATCTTATCTTTTGTTTTTCTTGTAACTATTTCTGGCTTAAACGCCTTACCACATGCATTCACTTAACATTGATTTCTTTGTAGTTGACAAACTTGTTTGTATTGTTTTTTTCTAAAACAGTGTGCTTGATTTGAAATTTTAGTAGTAACAAGTCTTGTGCATGTCTTGTTTGTTAATAAAATGGCAAACTTTATATAAGATTGTATAGCCCAGAAGAGGGCTGGGAAGTACAGGATATGTATTCCTGGGGGGAATCTACAACTGGGAGGGTACATCTACACAGCTGTGTTATTTCAAAATGCCTGTCTGTGTTTGAACTACAAGCCTTTATTTTTAAATAATGTAGAGCTGGAGAACTTCTTACTCTGACTCATGGTATATCCCTCGTTTCACAAGGAGTAAGTGAAGTTGAAGGAAGAGTATTCTTCCTTTGACTTCCTCCTGTGTAGACAGCGCCAAAAGCTGAGTTAAGCTATTTCAAGGTATGCATTTGATGTAGATGAAGTTTCATAGCTTAATTTGACTTTAGCCCTGCTGTGTAGACATACCCAGAGTGTGCTACGGTTTGCTTGCAACTTAACAAGGCTGGTAACAGATTAGGTGTGGCTGGAGCAGCACACAGAGATAACTGGGAATACTTTGTATTCTAGAGTCTGTTTGTGAATAGTCTAGGACTCAGGGCTACAGCAGCAAAGCAGTGTAAAAGGCACTGCCCCAGGTTAGACAGGCATGATAGAGCAACTCACAAGTCTGAATTGCATCCTAGGTATATCACAATGACAAAGCGAAGTAGGATTTATGCACAGCATGTTATTTTAAATGGAGTATATATAAATATAAATCATTTAAACCAGAAGGACTGTAAAGCACATTGCAAAATATGTGCGTGGATCTGAGAGGGACAAAGCGAATAATGGATCCACTTCTGGAGTGGAACAGAGAAGCTACTTAGCAGCATTGCAGCACCATTAAAAATTTGTTTTAAAAAGGACATGAAAAAGAATATTTTCTCTGTTCAAATGGCCTGAAGAATTTTAGGTAGCTAAAATAATTGCCCAGTTGGAATTTGTGCAGCTTATTGGGGTTCATTCTGCTGCCCCATTCACAGAGTCAATCTCGGTTTTACAACTTACAAGAAGGCAACATTTCCAGGAGCAAAGTGACCCCAATGACCAAAACTGTGGCATTTGTTAAATGCTTGGGAACAAAGAAAAGTGCCAGCTACTGAAGTACCAGCAGCACGATTTGCAGCATCTGGGTTTACCAGGTGGGATTCCTATTTGAGTATTGACCAAGCCTGACCCAGTTTGTTTTATGAGGCTGAATAAGATCATAGCCCCAGGTGTGATGGCTGCAGGCTATCAGCACTAATACTCATGGGGATTTGGTCTATCTCTTTTTTTTATTCTTAGATACATTTTCTCTCTGAAGTATTTCATCTCATTTTATTTACAGCGGCACACAATTTTAGCTGGCCTTTGGTGAGACTGCCATAAAATGTTAATTCTAGAAATATTAAATTATCTACACCTAAAACATCATACAGCCAGGTTTTTGTTATCTTTCATCCAGAAAATAATGTTGTTTCCTTAAATTGAAATTGGCAGAAATGACATCAGAAAGAAAACATGACTTTAAGTATTTCTCTTCTTAGCTTTCTTCATTTTTCTGTAAACACACACCTCATCTATGTTGTTTTCGACTACAGCAGTTTCTTCTCATCCCCATACTGTTAGCGTTTCTATTTTACTAAGATTGTTTTTGGCACTTACATTTCTGTTATTCACTGATGTGATCTTTAAACAAGCTAGTTTGAAAGACATTGCTAAATTTTTCCTGTGGAAAAAACAAAACATTGTCTTGTACAAAAAGACTTATTTATCATTCTTTGCACTTTCTAATTAATCTCTGAGACCTCACAGTACAAAAATATTGATTCTTCTTTATAAAAAGATACACATTTTTTTCTAAATGTATTGACTTGGAAACCTAATAATTAGAGCAGGCATTCTTGGTAGATTATACATATAATTTTCAGGGCTATTAAGTGTCATTCTAGTATATGGAAATTGACTTTCCCTAGATTATAGAGCCTCAACTTGTAAATAGTTGATAGGGCAATAGATTTTTAAGGACACCACAGACATATCTATCCTTCCCCCAGCACACACCACAGACATATCTATCCTTCCCCCAACACACACACACACACACACACACACACTCTCTCTCTCTCTCTCAATGCCCTTTCTCTTAATGTCCTTTCACTTATGACAACCTTTCTGTTTGGAAGTAGCTGATGGAAACAAAAATCCAGAAAAGCCACTACATTATCTTTCTCCAAAGTTTTATTTAAGTCTCACCTCTGGTGCATTGCCTAGAAAGCCTTCAGTAATGGTTTGGAGGCTGGTGCACTGTGACTGCTGCTTATGATGGTAGTCTGTGTTATCTCAGTGTTATCCTATGTGTCCCTGGTATCCATCTGTTCTCTACCACTTACTTTGATTATAAACTCTTTGGGACAGCCACCACCGTTTTGGAGTATGTTTGTGTGTATGCAGTATTGTAGCATGATAGAGTCAGGATAGAAGGACTGTAGATAGTACTATAATAATGGGAGCAAACACCCACTAGTACTATCACGGGGTTCAGGTGTCATCTGTCCTGCAGTGCTGTGGTAAGTAAGTGGGGAGAGGGGGAGGCGGTGGCTACAGCTCTTTTTGCCAGTAATGATTCTAAGGAGGCATTTCCAGTTGGGGTGAGAATAGATCCATGAGCCTCAATGTACACTGATGTAAGTAAAGCTGTGTCACCGTATACCAGTTGAGTGTCTGGCTAGGACCTGTATGGAAAATGGCATGCATAATAAAGTTGCCCTGTATTTGTAATAGACTGCTTTTTAAAAAATCCTGGTTGTACATGTTGCTTTCAACCTACTCCCCCACCAAGGCACCTTCTAATTATTCTTAGATGCTAGAATGTCTCTTTTTCATTTGATTTTTCTGAGAGGATATTCTAAACAGTCACTTTTTCTCCCCTCCTCCTTCAGATTTTTCCTGTTACAATACTGCATTTAAATATTCCCTTATGAAGACCAAGGAAGGGATTATAATGCTTCATGACTCATTAAAGTTAAAGTGTAACACATAAAAGCCACTGTTCCTTCCTCCCTTCTCAGAGGGTAAATAAATAAGCTTCAATGTGTTTTATAACAGAGTAAGTTCCTGAAATGATAGAAAATTCAGCTGCACTTCAGGTCCAGCAGTCACAGGGAGTCTTCGTTGGTTTCAAGATTGTCGACAATATAGATTTAAAGTAGGTCAGGTATAATTTGTCCAGCCAATTTATTTTCACTATCTTTTTTCTATTTCTTGAATTTGCTTCCTGGGTTTGTTTTCCTCCTGGCAGAGGGTCAGCCATTAATGATTAAATCCTTAAACTTAGACCTTTATTCAGCAGTAATATTGCTCTGCAAAAGCAGCCAAAATGTTAAACCCTCAGGATACGTCTACACTACAGAGGAAGATTGAAGCTGCTGCTGTCGATCTTCCAGGGTTCGAATTAGTGGGTCTAGATAAGACAGCTAATTCAGACTGAGAGGGGCACTCCGGTGGATGCCTGCCCTGCTTCAATGAGGAGTAAGGAAAATTGAAGGGAAAGTGTTCTCCCTTTGACTTCCTACAGTGTAGACCAGTGGTCTCCAACCTTTTTACACCCAAGATCACTTTTTAAATGACAGACCAAGCCAAGATCTACCGCCCCGCCCCTTCCTTGAAGCCCCGCCCCTTCCTTGAAGCCCCACCCTCTCTATTCTCCTCCTCTCCATCACTTGCTATCCCCAATCCTTATACTGCTGCTTTTTTTTTTTTCAATTCTTCTGTAGGAAGAGGTGTTTCCAACATTTGGCCTGTCTAGACTGGACCAAATGTCAGAAAAACCCCTTCTTTTGGAAGCCCCCTTATTCCTCATGAAAAGAGGAATATAGGGGTGACCGAAAGAACATATATGCTCTTCCACTAAAAAAAGTGGAAGAATAAACCCATCCCTGGATGCAGAAGAGTGTTTCTGGGATATCTCCAGAATCCTGAAAAACTCCTGCAGTCTAGCCGTATCCTCGCTGGGATGAGACAGGATGTGTAGGCTCTGGGGTGGGAATGAGGGATTTGGGTGTGGGAAGGGGTGAGAGGTGCAAGCTCTGGGAGGAAATCTGGATGCAGGAGGAGGTGGAGAGGGGGATGCTGGCTCGGGGAAGGGCTCCAGACCGGGCAGTGTTGGGGTACTAAGCAAGCCACAGGCTTGTGGAGGTGAGGGTGCAGGAATTTGGGTTGAGGTATGTGAGGGGCTCAGGGCAGGGGGTTCCAGTGTATGATAGGCTCAGATCTAGGGCCTGGGGGAAGGGAGAGTGCAGGAGTGGTTGTGGCCAGATGGGGGCTTGGCCCCGATTGGGGGTTTGTTGGCCAGGCTTCATTTTTAAATAAAATACTATGTCAAACACAAAAAGTTTCTGCATTGTCTTTATTTATGAGAAGGGCAGGGAACCTGTCTTGAGTCAGGGGTCACTGACCCACAGAAAAATCAGTTGGGAGCAGGGGACATAGTACTGGGGAAGGGTGCTAGTGGGTGCTGGGGCAGAGGAGAGGGTGCCAGTGGGGGCAGGGTTCTGCGGCTGGGGGCAGGGGAGAGGGAACAGGGTGCCGGGAAGGCAGGGGACAGGTTTCTGCAGCAGGGGACAGGGTGCCAGTGGGGGCAGGGTTCTGTGGCTAGGAGCAGGGGAGAGGAAACAGAGTGCCAGGAGGACAGGTTTCTGCAGCAGAGGGCAGAGTGCCAGTGGGGGACAGGTTTCTGCAGCGGGGGACAGGGTGCCGGGGGCGACAGGTTTCTTCAGCGGGGGCAGGGTGCTGGGGCAGGTTTCTGCAGCGGGGGGCAGGGGAACAGCTTTGTGCAGTAGGGTGCAGGGTGCCAGTGGGGATTGGTTTCTGCAGCGGGGGACAGGGTGCCAGGGGGGCAGGTTTCTGCAGAGGGGGACAGGTTTCTGCAGCAGGGGGGCAGGAGGACAGGTTTCTGCAGCAGGGGACATGGGGGACAGAGTTCTGTGGCTGGGGGCAGGGAGAGGAACAGGGGCAGGAGGGCGGGGACAAGGTTCTGCGGCAGGGGACAAGGTTCGGGGGCAGAGGAGAGGGAAAAGGGTTCGGGGGCAGGGTGCCAGTGGGGGCAGGGAGTCCCCTACACCAGCCTCGGAGGGAAGCTTCCGTTGTGCGCTCCCTCTGGGGCCAACCCCATGCGGAGGAAGAAAGCCCCGTCGCACGCCTCCGCCGGGCCTGACTCCCCCCTCCTGCCGAGCAGGGAAGCCTCCGTTGCGCGCCCCCTCCGGACCTGACTCCCCCCTCCCGCAGAGAAGGGAAGTCCCAGCACGCGCCTCTGGGGATTTACCCGGTTAGTTCCCGGAACGCCAGGGAGCTGGGGCAAGGAAGCAGCTAACGCATTTCCGGAACCCCTGGAAGTGACGCGCAGCTGTAGGTCTTCCGTCCACCCCGTAGGAAGCTGCCACTACCTCCATTGTTGCTTGAGGTAGGTAGTGGGGCTTCTTGGGGGTGGGGGGAAATGGGGACCCCAGAACGCCTTGCAATCGACTGGTCGAGGCCTTGGGATTGACCAGTCGATTGTGATCGACTGGTTGGTGACCACGGGTGTAGACAATGTCAAAAGCTGAGTTTAAGGTACTTTGACTTCAGCTATGCAATTAACGTAACTGACATTGCATATCTTAATTCGACTTTGTCCCGTAGTGTAGACATACCCTCAGTGGATTTCTTTTTCAGAATAAAAACAAGTAATGATTATATCTATATCTATATCATCTATATCTATATACACAATGATTTTCCATTTGAAAATCATAAAAGATAAGCTGCCCGTTTGGGACATTTTTAGGAATGGTTGGGGGGATATTAAAAAGTTTACCTTTTAAAATATACCTGAGGAAAAGAGATAATTTTAGAAAAATAGTTTTGAAATTCTGAATGCAAGCACAACGTTATGAAGAAATTCAAAAGAAGACAGGAGATAGTAGAGTTTGTTTGCAGATTATCACTCTTCATTGCTATTCTACCCTAAGGTCTTATCGACACTGGGATACTCAGGGTATGTCTACACTAGCCCCCCTAGTTCGATCTAGGGAGGCTAATGAAGGCGACCGAAATTGCAAATGAAGCCCGGGATTTAAAGCCCTAAATTGAATTAGCTGTTATTCCTCCTGCAATGAGGTTTACCAGTTAATTCGATTTAGGGCTTTAATTCGGAATCCCGTTTCACTGCCGTGTGTAGATGCGGGCAGTTACTTCGGGCTAGTCAATTTCTAAAATGGCGACTGGCCGGGAACATGCTAATGCTTCATTTGCAATTTCGGTCACCCTCATTAGCCTCCCTAGATCGAACTAGGGGGCTAGTGTAGACATACCCCTCAGGGAAGTTAATCTGAATTAATTAATAGTGTGAATTTATACAAGGAGCATTAAGCCTGTGTGAATACTCTCATTCTAAATTATAGTGGTTTGTAATTCAGTTCAGTTTAAACCCAGTTAAGGCCTCTTTAATTCTGAATGAGAATGTCCACAAAAGGGTTTAATATAGTTTAATCAAGTTTAAAATCACAATTTTAGTTACTCTGGATTAATTTTCCTGGATGTCCCCATGCAAATAAATTCCCAATATGCCTGATATAAAATCCATTGAAGTGAGTTTGTGTCTTTTAGTTGACTTTAGTGCTCTTTGGATCATCCAGAACTGCTGAAGGAAGATTAGATGGAAGAAGAGAAATGAATGGCAAATATTCATGAATATCTAACTCCTCAACTGTTAGTCTTTAATAGACATCCAATTTCAATGTGCTCTCCCAGAAGCAGCAAGGAGGGTTTCTAGCCATAAAACTGCATGGTTGTCCCAAGACCTCCTTGAGCCATATTATCCTGCTCTTGCCGAATGTCTCCTTGACCCTACAACCTATCCCACTGTCCTGCTTCCACCATTATCTCTGGCACTAGAGCTGGTTGGGAATTTCTCAGCAAAATGTATTTTCATCAGAACATGATTTGTTGAAACCTAAACTTTTTTTTCTATGGGGAATGCACAGTCAACCTATAGATTCTGTTGCCAGGGGATGTCGTGAAAGCCAACAGTATAATGGGGTTCAAGACAGAATTAGGTAAGTTCATGGAGGATAGATCTATCAATGGCTGTTAGCCAATATGGTCACTGTGATAGATTTGATCAAAGAAATCCTCTTAGGGTTGTCCCCTGATACGCTGATGCCTGTCTTCCTGCCCTTTTGAGCTCCCCAGAGCTCTGTCCTGCTGGGCCAGAAGCTATGGTCTATCTCATCCAAGGCAGAGAGCTGGCATTACTGCACTCCTGCAGAGCTATATGTAACCCACACACCTAGTATGGTTCATTGTCCCATGCAGTGGCACTTAGACAACTTGCAGCAACAGATAAGAACAAGAGACCTTTATAGCCTGGGCTGAGAGCTGGCTGGATCAAGTGGTAGAAGCTCCTATACTAACCTCCAGTGGTCCCAGCCTCAAATCTGCCTGGTGGCGGTTACATACACAGACGCTGAATAAGTTCAGCTCTGTATTGCCTGATCTTAGATTACCCATGAATCTCCAGTAGCCACCTTTCAGGTGGAAAGGTCCTTTGTTCCAGGATCAGGGCACATACTTAATCATTCTATGACTGGGAGCCCTGATTTGCACAGTTACAACACTCACACTATAGGAACTCTTGTATATTTACAAATATGGTTTATTAATACATTTAGCACAGTCACAGACACCCAAGTTTCATAGGATAGGGAATGTATCTCTATATTTCCATTCCATATAGTCACACCATTCCTTGTAGAACAACCTAAGGTGCTAGCCATCATCTTCCATGTAATCTTCTCCTTCCCCGTCATCACCAGTGGCCATTGTTCTGGCACCTCCCAAGGACTATATCTTCTTCTCCTACCGCCCTTAGGCTAGGAGGTCATTTCTATACTGTTACAGTGACGCTATGGTTTATACATTTCAGTAGGGGATGTTTCTGAATTGCTCCAGTGTCGCTTTCATTGCACCTGTTTGGCTGAAACACTGACCTGCATTTTAGATGCAAATTTCCTTATTCGTTTACAAAGAGGCTGCTGCTTATGCCAAATTATTAATCATAGGAGGAAGTGCCCTGGATACAAATATATAATTTGCAGGTGAAATCAGGTCTGTGAATTTCCTAAGAATAGGGATGAAGAGAATCAGACAAATGCTTAAGGAACAGAATAAATATTAGATGGTGGTATTACTGATATAACAGCAGCACTTCAGCTCCTCAATTATGGGTCAGGGCTCCATTGTGCAAGAAGCTGCTTAGGGTAGCCATATTTCAAGTTCCCAAACAGTGGACACTAAAGAGTAATGGGAAGGGAAGTTGCAGGTGGGGACGGGGGATCTGGAAGGGGTTACAGCCCTATCTGTAATTTGGGCCTAGTGTTTCCTTATCTCAGCAAGGCATTCTGAGGATAAAACCCAAGAATACTTCAGCTATGAGAACTAAGTAAATATGTCAGGGACCATGGCATAGGCATATTGGTCACAGCTGGGCTGGTGTCCCAGAATCCAGCACATCCATGAGTCAATCACTAGCAAACAGGGATCAGAATTATTGAAATAAGCAAGCATCAAGGACAGAGTCTGGCCAGGGACCCGCACTGCAAGGTGCTTTCCCTTTGGCCTCAGGCTCTTCAGACCCATGTTCTAGTCCTATGGCTGCTTACAAAGTAGCCAGATAGCTTGAATGAAACAATATGGGACCCCGTTGGGGCACTGGACCATTTAAATCTGTGGATTGAAGGGAGGAAGGGCTGATTGTTCCAGGAACTGCAAGTGGTGTTTTGTGCGAGGGGAGCTTACAAAGAGGGATAGTGACAGGGTGTACATTTGGAGCTCCGGACAGAAGGGCTGCAGCCAGCAGGCCCTCGCGGAGTGGAGAATCTACCCAAAGGACAGAACAAGCCCAGAACAGGAGTTGGATGAGCACGGTGCCAGGGAGGAATCACCCAAGAATGACAAACTGTAGCTGGAGACAGCATCACAGCTGCCCAGAGCTGCATAGCACATTGAACACTGGGATTTGGGACTTTACATTGGGAATAAGCAGGGTGGTTGTTAGCTAGCTAAGTGGGGCAGTGGTCACTTGGTGTGGCTTTGCAGAGAGCAGGAGAAGGGTGCCCCAGAGAGGTTTGTTGGGAAAAGTTCACTGGCACCAAAGGTGACCAGGAGCACCCAAGACTTGTCACTGGACTGGAACTTTGCCAGGACTCTGAACTCTTTGAGCAGACACATTCCCTGGCATCTGCCCTTTCAGGCTGTGGTACCACTGCGGTCTTATGTTCAATCCTGTTTTACCACCTCCTATGTTTCCCCTGGTTGTTTCCAGTGTGTTTATGTTCACTGGGGGAGAGGGGTATGTGGAGAAGGTGCCCTTGAGTTGGAAGGGGGTTTTCCTGCTGCATTCCTACATGTGCTTTCTCTTGGCCAGAGCTGCCTGCAGACAGAGTCCATGCTATAGCAGGAAACAAACTCTGAGACTGAATGCCTCTTGAGGACTCCTCTGTGAGGGGGTTCCTGCTGTGGAGCGAAAACTATCATCTTTCTGCCTTTCATCCTTGGTGAGTGGATGATGCATGTTCCCCCTCATGCACAACTCCCATCCTGCACTCTGATTCCAGGGCCTGCCGCCTTCCAGTGAAAGAGGGAATAATGCTGCAGAGGCAACTGACCCTTCCCTGGGAGGTGATATCTGTGTACAGAGACTGTCCTCTCTACACATATAAAAAGGCCACAAGCAGGCCTATTGTTAATGCAGAGCTAATACAATATCATCAAAATATTAAATGCAGAACTTCAGCTCACTCTAAAGAGCAAGCATGGATTTGATACTGTAAAAATCCAGTCCACTTGAAATGAATGGAAGATTTCTGATAATAGGTGATGAGTACTTTTGCCTGGATCGAAACATAGGTGGGCAGGCCTAGAGGATAGCTTAGACTGCGCAGGGGTGGAGGGTCCCAGTGCCAGCCAAGGTTTGGAACCATGGAATCATGGATGTCTTCTAGTCCAGTCCCCTGCACTCAAGACCTCCAACTGTCTGCAAATTGATTGATGATTTGCTCCATTCTCTTTCCAGAAGGTCAGAAGTTAAGGTCAGGAACCAAAGATCAGCTATCAGGCTAAGTCAGACAACTGGAAAACCAGGAGCAGAGACAAGTAGCACTAAATGAGCAGGTGAAGCCCGACTATATAGGTAACTTCCTGTCTATCTGTTTACATGATGGATAAAGGAAATAATGAGACAATATTATGTACAACTCTGTTACAATCTCTTTCTTCCTGAACCTCAGTTAGACTCTTTGGCTATGTCTAGACAGCAGATTGAAGCGTGCTTCTCAGTGCAAGCAGACAGATGCAAATCTCAGGGCTTTTGTATGTAAAATCTGATAAGTGTTGATAGTTCCCAGTACATTTAAAATAGAATAATATTTATTTCTAAGTGAAATTCTTATTTAGTATTTGGACTAAGATGGATAGCTTTTAACTAAAAGCTATTAGACTAGTGATACATCTCAGTGATTCAGGAACCAAATGAGCAATCAATGTTACCCAAAAGAGCCACAGTAGTGTGAATTCATTGTTTTATGTACTATTTATATATCTTCTATACTATATTTTAGAGAGTTTGTGCATCTGTGTGTCTGTTCAAGAACTCCTCCTAAATGATAAAAACTAGGACAATCAAATTTGGCATGCAGCTACCTCTTATTGCAACTTAAAGCAAGATCAAGATTTGGTTATACCAGCACAATGGGATGTACGTAGAATGTGATTCTTTTGCATCAAATGGAAAGGGGAGGGGTGTGAGAGCAGGGATAGTTATAATAATGAATGACCATGGGGGGGAGGGGGAGAAGGGGAACAGAAGGGGGTAGCACGCACAGGGAATAGTTATACTCACAAATGACCACAGCAAGTGTCCCAGCCTCAGGGATCAGCTGGTGACTGGCAGCATGGCCCCCGCCATCTTAGCCTGCCCCTGGGAGCAGCTGGCAGGTGGCCAGTGTAGGTCTCCCTGCCTCAAGCCAGTCCCACGGAGAAGCCAGTGGATACCAGTGCATCCCTCCTGTCAAGATCATGAGGGTTAGCCAGCATCCTGGGGACTAAGGGGTTAACTATGTCCCTTACCTAAACCAGGTGGCAGGCAGCCAATAGAAATGTAGGTAGGAAATTCAAACTGGGACAAAGGAATGTTTGGTTTTCCATCCAGGATGTACCCTCTAATCTCTCCCGGAACACCCTCGAGGAACTGTTCCATCTGCATCAGGAGAAATATTTCTTCCCAGGTATGGGCCCTCTCTCCAGAGAGCCATGTTTCCCAGCCTTTGAGTACATGACTAGCATGTTTGGGGAATGGTATGGTTGGGGTCCACTTGGAGGCCCTGAAGCGACACCGGGCCTGTTCAGGAGTGAGTCCCATCCTGAGTCTGGCCTCTTGCTTAAACAGTTCATAATTATTTA
This sequence comes from Rafetus swinhoei, assembly GCA_019425775.1. NCBI lineage: Eukaryota > Metazoa > Chordata > Testudines > Trionychidae > Rafetus > Rafetus swinhoei. The sequence goes on along the minus strand of CM033437.1, from coordinate 23,560,692 downwards.
CCATGTCCCCTGGCAGGTCAGCTGCTACCCCCAGTAAGGGACCAGTGATTTGTGATCTTAACTCCATCATGTATTAACCAGGAGGAATGTTGTACCCCTGGCAAGCCCTCTCAAAGTTGAGGAAAAAGTCCTTGACATTATCCCCTACTTGGTACATGGGGAGCTTCCTGGGGGGTTGAATGGTGATGGAGGTGGGGTTGTTGGGTGGGGTACCTGAAACATCCGGCCGTTTAGCTTTCTCCAGTGCCACTTGGGCCTCTAGTTCTGCTCGCCTCATCTCTGCCGCTACCTCTGCCAGCTTCACCTCCCGTTGTATATGCCTGTCCTCGGCCTTGGCCTCTCGTTGTGCACGCTTGTCCTTGGCCTCTCGTTGTGCACGCTTGTGCATCCTTAGGAGAAACTCCAACTCCTTTTCAGTTAGGGGCCTGCCTGCCTGCCTGCCTGCCTTTAAGGTATAATCCCACCTAGAAGGCGCTGGTGAGGGGGAAGTAGGGCGGCTGCCGGCTGTTCCTGCCCCCTCAAGGTTACTTCCCTCTGGACTCACAGGGGCAGGCTCCTGTTTCCCCTCTCTGGAGGGTGAATCTTCCCCAGAGCTGGACATCTTGCCTTGCTCTGAGGCTGTTTCTGCCTCAGGATGTTGCTTAGGAAGGGTTGGTTTCTCTAGGGCTACTTTTCCCGATCGCAAAAGCATGTACTGGGCTCCTTCCCTGCCCTATTCTAGCCAAGCTATCCTGTTGTCCCGAAAGCTATTAAAAAAACAAACTGGGTAGGATGGTCTGTGTCTGGCTTAAGCTTAACCTTCTGTCTGCCCCTCCCTGAGGCAGCACAGAAAACAGAAGGAAAAAAAAAACAAGAGGAAAGAAAAAAACTGCAAAGCTTGCAACTCAAAGGAAAAACCTGTGTCCTTTAAAAAATCCTGGGTTCTCAAAATAATCCCACCACTATACCACCGTGTCATGGCTCCTTCCCCACTTTGGCACGATAAATGCAGAAGTGGGGGCCAGCAAAAGTACCCCAAAACCTTATCTACCAGGCTTTGGTATAAAACTTCCCCCCAAAATCTTAACAACTTAGATTTTGGGAATAAAGTGCTGCTGCTACCACCCAAATATTAATAAAGCAACCAGGGAGAGATTACTTGGGAAATCTCACCCCTAAAGTACAAACCAGGACACAAAAATTAACCAATACCAGGTTAATACAAAGAAAAGAGAAAGAACTTTTATTATCACCACAATTTTCCTGTTGCGAGTGTAATGACTAGATGGAACAGTAACAAAATAATATACTCATGGAGGAGAAATTTACCATGGGCCAGGAACTTAGTTACAAAAGAGAGCAAAACCCATTTTTAAATGCACAGATACCAGATCCCATTTCCCAAACCATAAAACAAGAAAACCTAACAGATTTATCTGAACTTTATCCTACTTACAGACTGTGAAGAGTATTTTCTTAGAGGGAGACATCTTGTCCTCTTCAATAGCTGGAGAGAAACTACTCAGGGACAAATGAGAGGGAAAAAACCAAAAATTCCTTCATCCCAGTTTGAATTTCCTACCTACATTTCTATTGGCTGCCTGCCACCTGGTTTAGGTAAGGGACATAGTTAATCCCTTAGTCCCCAGGATGCTGGCTAACCCTCATGATCATGACACCCCCTCACCCTGGACCAGCTCCAGGGAGAAGACAACAGGAGGTCTGCACAGCCCCCCGTCTATTCCAGGCCAGCCCTGGGGAGAAGACAATGGACAGGCTGCATGGCCCTAGCAGCCTCAGACGTGGGCAATGTCAGGTAAGTCTTCTCGTCTATCTGTAGTTCTCCAAACAAAATGACTGACCAAGTATTCTATGATTGGTTAAAAACATAGCCCTAAGGATCGGTTCCGGGGTCAGTTTCATCCAACATCTTTATTAATGACCTAAATGAGGGGATGGCTTGCACCTCAGCAAGTTACTCTAAGCTAAAGTGAGAGATAGGTACACTGAAGGTTAGGGATAGGGTCCAGAGCAACCTAGACAAATTGGAGGATTGGGCCAAAAGAAATATGATGGGATTCAACAAGGACAAATGCAGACTCCTGCAGTTGGGAGGAAAGAGTCCCAAGCATTGTTACAGGCTGGGAACCGACTGGCTAAGCAGCAGTTGTGCAGAAAAGGATCTGGGGATTATAGTGGATGAGAAGCTGGATATGAGTCAACAGTGTCACTTTGTAATGAAGAAGGTTAATAACATGTGGCGGTGCATTAGTAGGAACAATGCCAGCAGATCCAAGGAGGTGATTATTTCCCTTTATTCGGTACTGGTGAGGCCACATCTGGAGTATTGCATTCAATTCTGGGTGCCCCATTACAGAAAGAATGTGGACACACTGGAGAAAGTCTAGTGGAGGGCAACCAAAATGATTAGGGGGCTGGAGCACATGATTTATGAAGAGAGTCTGAAGGATTTGGACTAAAGAAGAGACGAGTGAGGAGTGATTTGATAGCAGCCTTCAACTACCCAAGAGGTTGGAGAGAGGCTGGTGTCAGTGGTGACAGATGACAGAATGAGAAGCAATAGTCTCAAGTTGCAGTGGGGAGAGGTCTAGATTGGATATTCGGAAAAACTATGTCACTAGGAGGGTGGTGAAGCACTGGAATGGGTGACCTAAGGAGGTGGTGGAATCTCCATCCCTAGAGGTTTTTAAGTCTCGGCTTGACAAAGCCCTTATTGGGATGATTTAGTTGGGATTGGTCCCACTTTGAGCAAGGGTTGGGCTTGAAGAGACCTCCCAAGGTCTCTTCCAACTTTTGATTCCATGACTCTATGAAAAGTATCCTGGTTGGTTAATTACTTAGATTGGTTAATTAAAGAACTCGTTTTAATATTATGTGCTGCAAAGAGCCACAGGAGGTACATTAAAGAGTCGCTTGAGCCTCAGTCTGAATCCCACTGTATTAGACAATAAATCTGCTGGTGTTCCTCATATGAACATCCCCACTTTGTTGCTGTTCTATATAGTCAGAAACAAGGTTTCAACTTAATGTCAGTACTGCTATGAACTAGTTGCCACATTATGAGCAAAAGGTGAGAAACCGTGGGAGAGAGCCCTTAGACTTCTCTCAGAGATAAGGAGTCCTGTGGCACCATAAAGACTAATAATATCTTGAAGATTGAAAGATGATCAGATACTACAGTAATGGGGTCCTTATAGGTGCCTTATTTAGATGATCTAAGTGTTGCCAACACTTCCCATTACTAAACCCTCTTTTCAAACGCTGGCAACTTGGTGAAACTTTAACAATTTAGACAAAATGTCTGTGCTGGGTTCATGCCTCAGTCTGATTTTATTTTTAATGTTTCTGCAAAATAGTTCAACTATTTCTGAGAAAGAGGCTATGGAAGAATATATTGTTTCATGCCTGTTAAAAGATCTTGAAACCTTTTCTTTGAAGAATTCTAGGGCTATCATCCTTTGGAGCAGGGATTTGAAATTTGGCAGGGAAGTGGCCTTTGTGTCAGGGAAAATTCCTTTGGCTCTGCCCATGAAAATGGACCCATATTTGGCCAGATCATAAAACTTTCAAAAACAGCAGTGTGCACATGCTGAGCAGAGACTTCTTACCTTATGGCTATGTCTACACTACAAGGTTTTTGCGCAAAAATCACCATTTTTGCGCAAAAACCCATGGAGCGTCCATACCTCAAGCACGTTTTTTGCACAAGAAAATCTACAGTCAATCGACAGAACAGAGGGCTTTTTGCGGTGTAGGTATACCTCCTTCTACGAAGCATAACTCCTTTTTGCGCTACGGCTCTTGCACAAAAAGGCATGTGTGGACGCTCCACAGGGGTTTCTTGCACAAAAAGAGCCTATCTAAAAAAGCACAGGTGCTCTGATGGCCATTCTGTGAATTGCATAAGAAAGCTCTGATTGCCAGAATGTCTATGCAGTGTGGACGCACTTTTGTGCAATAAGTTTTTGTGGAAGAACTCTTCCTCAAAACACTTCTTGCGCAAAAACCCTGCAGTGTAGATGTAGCGTATAGCAGCTAAAATCTCCAAAGATTCTATCCTCACTGAGCATGCTCTGTCCCCTCACAGCTGCGCACACTGACCACTTTACCAATCTCAAAAAGCTAATGAACATACTCCATTCCTTCATAGCTCCTACACGGAACAGAGAAATCAGATGAGGAATTTTATACTGCATACATTATACTGTACTTACTCTGATGTTTTCCTTTTATATACATGTACCTGTAAGTCTTATTCCCAGATGTAATGCTACAGTATATGGGTTATATTTTTAAATTATGCTGTCATTGCACTCACTGACCAGTCTATGGAGTGTATGTGAATAATACTGTAGAAAATATAATATCCCGACTGGATTACTGTAATGCGCTTTATGTGGGGTTGCCTATAAAGAGGCTTTGGAGACCTCAGCTGGTCCAGAATGCGGCTGCTTGAGTTTTAACTATTACTCATTATACAGAGTACATTTTGCCAGTGCTCCAGCAGCTATACTGGCTTCCAGTGTGTTTCTGGGCACAATTTAAGGTTTTGGTTATGACCTATAAAGCCCTAAATGGGTTGGATCCGGGATATCTGAAGGACCGTCTCCTCCCATATGAACCAGCCCGGGGATTGAGGTCAGTTGGGAGGCTCTGCTCAGTGTTCCCTCACTTACGGATATAAGATTAACATCTACGCGGAGCAGGGCCTTCTCAGCTTTTGCTCCCAGGCTGTGGAATTCTCTTCCTCGGGATATTTGCATGACGCCAATGTTAGTATTGTTTCGGCGTCAGGCTAAAGCCGCCCTTTTTACTCATGCTTTTATTGGTGTTTGAGTCTGTATGTGTGTGTTCCTCCTCTCAAGACGTTTTTAGCAGGTTTTGTGTCCCTCTGGGGTCTTGTATTTTTAAATTTTTATATATATATTTGTATTGTGTTTTTAAACATTTTAAGCCGCCTCAAATATTTTAAATAGAGAGGCAGGGTAAAAATATTTTAAATAAATAAATAAATAAAACACTTCTATGTTTACAGAATGATGGAGAAGGTAACATAATACGTCTTTTTCATCTTTAATATCTGTGTTGCCATATGTTATATGGAAACGGGGAGAATACCAGTAAGTAATTTAATAGAAATGAGATTTAAGCATAATGTAGCTTTGACTTCATTTGTTCTCAACGTAATTTTTTAAAACAAATAACCAATTCCTGTCTGTAAAGATATGGACACAGTCATAGATGAGAAAAATACATTTATTTTTTCTCAGAATTATCAGGAGAATAGTTGTAAAAAGACTATTTTTAAAAAAGCCAATAGCAGGAGTTAGGAGTCCTAGCTTACCTGCTGAAAAAAATTAGCTCCAAACTGTTCCAGTGAAATTGGAGAAATGATTGAAATATGATAACAGCTGCATGAAAAATTCTCCTCTCCCCATCTGTTGTTAATCAAGTTCTCTGCAAATACAGGGAACAAACCAAGGAGAAAGCACCATGTTCCATTTCTCTAGTTTTAGTTTCAGCTTTGCTATAGTGGTAAATAGTTGGAACCCGATTAGGCAACATGCATCAGATTATCTTTGTGAAGAAACACAAAGCTCTGAATGGAAAAGAAAATTAGAGTTTAGAATTGCAAACCTCTTCCCCTGAGCGTGAGTTAAGCTGGACTTCACATTAGGGCTGTTTTAGGAGTCCTAACTTCCATTGTTCTTGTGTTTAACAACTCTCCATTGGTACTTCGGGATTTGGGCCTGCTTGTACATATGCATACTTAACATTTAAATTTCATTGAAAGCCACAAGATTAAATCACCCTGGAGGAATCTAATTGGGAGCAGGAGTTCATCTGTCACCCAAAGGACTGAATCAGGAAACCAAGGGGTCATGAGGGCAATTCAATCCTTCCCCAACATTACAAAATAAACAAAAACTACCATTTTTCAAGTGTGGAAAAACAGTGGAGTTTACTGAGGTCAGCTCTGGTAGGACGCCATCTGTGGTCAGAACTGTAATCATAGAGTGTGCTGTGTTCTTATGGTTTACAGTAAAAATGGGCAGTAGATTTGGGTATATAGCGAAAGGCTGAGCCTGTAAAGGACCAAGTGCTTCCTATGGGTCTCAGTAATTCACAGTCGGCGTATGTGTGATGGAAGTGACCACCATGGAAAGATGTGTTGGGGTCTGTACTTTACACTGATCCTGAATGAGTTAAGGTAAACCTGAGAGGCCAATTAAAATTCTTGGTAGCACCTGAGAGAGAGAGAAAGCCAGGCAAAATTGATAATGAAGCCCCGCTGGTAGGGGAGTTGCTGAGTGGTGATTACAAAGCCAGGAAGCTTGCAGAAGAATGGTGCTGCAGAGACACAGTCTGCTGTCCCTCTAATGGGTTAGGAAATTGGAAGTGGTCAGGGGAGGAGTAGCATGAACCTGAAGGAGTAATTATTTGATTGTGACCCTCTTCTTTGTGTCTGTAGTGGTTTACCCTCCCAGCAAACTAAACATACACTAGTATATGCAGGGTAGGGCTTTACTTGAATGAGTTACAGCTTCTTCGTTTTTCATGTGAAGTTTTCCCCCCTGTTGCATGAATAAGCCAACAATCGATTGCAATAAGGACAAAAATAAGCTACAGTTGTGGTCCCTGCTTACAATTAAATGTGTACACCACATCATAACAAACAGATTCATGTACAGATGCTTTGTATAATGCTATGGACTCTTAACAGAAATTTGTCAAAATGTGCAGCAGCATCTGAGGACCAGCAATGTCTGGACAAATCCTGTGTGTAACATGTGTGCAGTATGGTTTCTCTCTCCCCCTTCCCCACCAAAAAAGCTTCTCACAGCTCCCCAGAATACATTCTATGCACCCCCAGGACTCCTGCTCCCCATTTTGAGAACCTCTGCTGTAGGCAATAGAAGGTGTCTTGTGTGTTAAGTTTAGGCTCTAGAAAGTTTGTTTTGGTTTTGTTTCATATGAAAGTACGTGTTTCCAGCATCCTCACTCTCTATCACTTGAATCTCAGTTCTTTGCTGATAAACTTGTTTTCACTATATGTGAGTGCTATGTGTTAAATAAAGTGTGGATCCTGGGTTGAATTTGCAAAGTCGGATATACAATTCCTTTGGCAAATCTGTGATTGTTGAGTGGAACAGGGTCTGGGCACTGAAGAGGGAGGCTCAGATGACTCAGGGGTTGCTGTGTGCCCCTGGCGAAACCTGAATGGCATGAGGCTTTATATCCTTTCCAAAATTGCTTTTTTAATAATGTATTATTTTAACTCAGGATATCCTTGCTATCCATGTAAGCAGGAGGCGTGTATTTATTATTTATTTATTTAGCATGTTTATTATAGTAGTGTCTGAGGGACAGGCCGAGTATCTTCTCTTACAGCCCAACTGGGGATCAGCTGATAAGTCACCTGTTCACTGCTTCCCTCTTAAAGGGCCACTGACAGTCTTTTAGCGAAACTTCTATAGATGAGCACTATCTCCCAACTACAATTCCATCATGATGGTTTGGGTTCTGTGGAATCCATAATTCATTTTTTAAAATATGAGAAAGTCAAAAGAAATGAATTTTCAATCTCACTGCACTGAGCTTGGACAGCATGTCTTTTAATTTATAAAATAAACACTGATTGATAAAAGTGATAAATAAACTGAAGAAAATTGGTCTCTGTTTCTATCTTATTTGAACCATAAAATCCAATTTACCATTTGCTATTTCAAATTAAACTGGGGAAATGAGACTGCATGCAATCACAACTGCTCATGTCCTGTGGCCATCGTACATTTTGAAACTCTATTTTCTTATCTAATATATGACTACTGTCTAAGAAAGATCGTTTGACAGCTGTCACTGAAAATTAAAAGTCCTTGACAACCATGTCCCTGTTTATTCCAGCAGCTGTGACATGGTTCAAAGACGATTAAGTCTAGTAACATGGCTGAAAGTATGACAACTTTGTTAGGACTGTTTCATATACCTTAACAGAGGTGCACCAATGACCCTTTGTCACTGAGGAACAGATGTGTCTTTTTGTGTGTTCTTGCTGTGTGTTCATTCAGGTGTGAACAGGTCCAAAGGAAATCTGTCTGAACTGTAATCAATGTTATTTATTGTCATTATCCAACCTGATAGACATGAAAGCCACGTGCTACTGCATACTTAGTGATAAGGAGCTTTATATTTCAGGATGAATTTAAATGTTATTGTGCATATGTACTACTTGAGATCTACAAATTTAGCCTTCAGAGCTCGGTAGACACTACTTAGTTAAGTGCAACAAGACAATTGAAAGATTGATGTTTTACCCTCATTTTATAACAGATAAACTGAAGCACAGAGTTTTTGATCACCAAAGGTCACACACCAAACATTGGTGGCAAAATAGGAAGATGAATTAAATTTCTGCAGAAATCATTGAATGCACGTATGAGGCATACACATATAAGGCAGTTCTTCTGTTTATGGGCAGGAGCTAGAACTTATGTTGCATATGGAATTCCTTGATTTTGACATTTGTTTTTATCCTGATTTGGAAGAAAAACAATTTCAAAATTTCCCACAAAATCAAATTTTCTTAAAAAAAAAAGTTGCCAGTCAAATCTCAGAGGGGTAGCCACGTTAGTCTGTATCTGCAAAAACACCTTACAGACTAACAGATTTATTTGAGCATAAGCTTTTGTGGGTCAAAACCACTTAATCAGACGCATGGAGTGGAAATCACAGAGATAGGGATATATATATATAGCTTATCAAGTGTAGGGCCAGTTCAGTCAGGGTGGATGTGGCTCACTCCCAGCAGCTGATGGAGAGGTGTGAATACCAAGAAAGAGGAAATTACCTTTGTAGTGAAATAACCATTCTAAGTCCTTATTCGGTCCTAATTTGATCATGTTAAATCTGCAGATGAATTAGACAGAGGTTTCTAAGTATAGATATCACGCTCAGTGTTACATATTCGTATTTTTTCCATAAAGTACAAGAATACTATGCCAAAAAGGACATGTGGTATATCAAAATCAGTCCTTACTGTAATTCTTTTCTCCAATGCCTTACATACTTTAATATTATTCGCGTTTTAACTTTGGACCACAGAATTTCAGTCTTGAGATTGGAAAATTACAGCCTGTATTATGACCCTATGGATGTATCTGCTCCATTTGTAGCAAATCTAATCTGCTTTGTATAGAGGTTTTATAAGTCAGAGAGGTGCAGTTATATACTCTTTTAACTTGGAGATCAAGGTTAGATTTCAGACAGTAGCACAGTATAATTAAAGCCCTATTCATTAGTTGGTGAGACAGTGCTCAAGGGTCTGTCATTACAGACTTGTGGCATAGCCACAGCTAGCCCAGGTCCCCTGATGCAGGTTTTCAGTGCTAAAGCTGTGAGGCTGTAAAACTGTAATGTAGATATTTGGGTTTGGGCCAGAACCTTGGTCCTGAGACCCCACAATGAGGAGAGTCTCAGGGCCTGGCTTCCAACCCGAGCATAAGCATTTACTCTGCAGTTTTATAGCTCTTGAGGCCAAACCCTGCAAACCTGTGTTAATTAACACAGACTCTGAAATTTGGGGGGCTTATCACAGTATCAGCATACTGTAAATGTTCTAAAATATACAAAGTTTTGGATTATTTGCCTCTCACTTTCTTAGGGAAAAAACCAAGATTTTTTGTTTTATTTATTTTTTCTTAAAGAAAGGAGGGATGCCAAGCATAACGTTGGGGACAACTTTACATTAGGGACAACCTTAGAAATGTTTGTTCAAATAAAAGATTATATCACACATCAATGTGCATAGCAAGTTCTAGCTCAAAGGCATTTGTTGCACATGTAGGGCCCCTGGAACTGGAAATTACTAAGAAAATAGTCTTACTCTCTGATAAAAAATGCATATAATTTCAATAGTCCTAAAATATGGAATTGTTAGAACTATGCAGGTAGAGGGATTTAACAAAAAGGAAAGAATAGGTAGTTCAGCTAGTTGGACAAAGAGAAAAAATGGGTGCTTTATTAGGGGGTTGAGATTCCCTTGTCACTGATTTTAGATTAGTCTCAGATTTGAGCTATATTTGCATTGGGGAGTAGTACATTTACAATTATATTAATTATAAATGACATTCTGATGAAGAATAGAGCTAGTAATAGCTGTTAATTTTGACATGGTCAATCTTTCAGTTAGTTATTGGAGTTTTTCTGGCAAAGCCCTTCTGTCTGGATCTGGTGTGTATCTGACCCCCAAAACTCTATTGTTGGGTCTACAGTGTCTCCTGTCTTGCTTTTTGGCTCTGGGGAATCGAGATGTTGTTTCAGTTTTCCCCTTTAATACTATGACACAAATAAGGTCAGAGAGTGGCATGTCAGGTACACAGATATGTTGCTACCAATTGACTAGCATGCACACGTTTCATAGAAGTGTGTTAATTTCAACACAACACATGAAAGATACCCCTTTTCTGATCCCTCCAACGTCTGAATAGCTTAAAAAAATCAACAAAATGTTAAGCTTCTCTGGTGGAACTCAACAAGTGAGATAAAATAAAACTTAATTATTGTTAACCTGGAAATTTTTTTTTCTAATCTTGAGATGTAAAGAAGGGCCCATTGCTCTTCTAGCAACCATGGCTCTCAGAAGGAGATATAGACGGGTACACAATTTATTGATGATGAACACACCACCTAACCAAATGGAAGTTACCTGAACATCTGTTTCAGGAAATCACCATCTGAGGAAGAACAATGAAAATGAATGTGAGGTGGAGACTAGAGTTTGATATGTGGATCCAGTGATTTGTGGGCATATCAGTGTCACAGATTGAGCTTAGCTGTACAAACTGAGAAGTTACAGTTTCAAAGTGTCTTTTCGGTACCTTTGTACGTGTCTGATTGCCAGGCATGTGGTACTCTCTCTGCATCTTGTGCCTGAAATTCTTTAAGACAAAAAATTTTCCATTCAGTGCCCCAACGGAGGCATCTTTCATGAAGCAATGTGCTCTCCTCTCCAGAATTATTTCATATTTGTCTGCTATTCATTTAATGTTAACTTCTCATTTTTAGTAAACAACTTACTATATTTTTGTGTGGCCTGGTAGATTTGTTTTATTGTCCCAGACAATTAGTTGGTTTGGACAGTATTCAGACCAGTGGCCCTTTGTGTTCAAGATAATGTATCTTTAGAACATATTGCATGTTCCTCTAAGGGCAACCTCAGAAATCGATCAGCATTAGCATTTGTGCTAGTTGCTTTCTTAATGTTTCCTATGACTGTAATTTAGACACAAATCTGTCACGTCAATCCCCTTATAAAAGACTTCCCAAGCCGACAATGCACTGTCAACTTTTTTATCTCTGCTAAAAATTGTATTGCAGAGTCACATCATACCGCCCGTGCAACCAGCAGAGAAGAGTTTATACAGCCACAAGCTGAATTAAGTTTCCTGGAGAGCCAACTCTGCCTTGAAAACCTCCTTAATGACGCCAGCTGAAGAATGCATGGCAGTATGGCTGTAAAGGAGCTGATAGCCACAAGAACTCTCACTGGATGTTATTGTATAGAGCTCCTCAAGGATTTGCAGGGGAATCCTTCTGAACCCTTATGCAATGAGCAAACCCTGTCTCTTTGCTCGCAGAAGAACATTTAGGAAATTCTAGAGTGGAATGACATGGAGTTCCTTGGCCATAACATAGTTTATTTTCTCAGAGGGGCACATTGTGGCCCTGAGAGATTCTGGGTACATCTGCACTTGCTCCCTGGTTCGAACTAGGGATGCAAATGTAGGCGACCGAAATTGCTAATGAAGCGGGGATTTAAATATCCCGTGCTTCATTAGCATAATCTCGCCCGAGCGCTATTCCATTCGCCAGCTGATTCGAACCAGGAAGTGCACTCCGGGACACGTTACTTCGAATCAAACCCCTTGGTTCGAACTAACAGTACTCATAAGAACATAAGAACAGCCGTACTGGGTCAGACCAAAGGTCCATCTAGCCCAGTATCCTGTCTGCCGACAGTGGCCAGTACCAGGTGCCCCAGAGAGGGTGGACCGAAGACAATGATCAAGTGATTTGTCTCCTGCCATCCCTCTCCAGCCTCTGACAAACAGAGGCCAAGGACACCATTTTATCCCCTGGCTAATAGCCTTTTATGGACCTAACCTCCATGAAATTATCTAGCTTCTCTTTAAACTCTGTTATAGTCCTAGCCTTCACAGCCTCCACTGGCAAGGAGTTCCACAGGCTGACTACACGCTGTGTGAAGAAGAACTTTCTTTTATTAGTTTTAAACCTGCTACCCATTAACTTCATTTGGTGTCCTCTAGTTCTTCTATTTAGGGAACTAATAAATAACTTTTCTTTATCGGCCCTCTCCACACCACTCATGATTTTATATACCTCTATCATATCCCCCCTCAGTCTCCTCTTTTCTAAACTGAAAAGTCCCAGTCGCTTTAACCTCTCCTCATATGGGACCCGTTCCAAACCCCTAATCATTTTAGTTGCCCTTTTCTGAACCCTTTCCAAGGCCAAAATATCTTTTTTGAGGTGAGGAGACCACATCTGTACACAGTATTCAAGATGTGGGCGTACCATAGTTTTATACAGGGGCAGTAAGATATTCTGGGTCTTATTTTCTATCCCTTTCTTAATAATTCCTAGCATCCTATTTGCCTTTTTGACCTCCGTTGCACACTGTGTGGAAGTTTTCAGAGAACTGTCCACGATAACTCCAAGATCTCTTTCCTGATTTGTCGTAGCCAAATTAGCCCCCATCATACTGTACGTATAGTTGAGGTTATTTTTCCCGATGTGCATTACTTTACACTTATCCACATTAAATTTCATTTGCCATTTTGTTGCCCAATCACTCAGTTTGGTGAGATCTTTTTGGAGTCCTCACAGTCTGCTTCTGTCTTGACTATCCTAAACAGTTTGGTATCATCTGCAAACTTTACCACCTCACTGCTTACCCCTTTCTCCAGATCATTTATGAATAAGTTGAACAGGATTGGTCCTAGGACTGACCCTTGGGGACACCACTAGTTACCCCTCTCCATTCTGAAAATTTACCATTTATTCCTACCCTTTGTTTCCTGTCTTTTAACCAGTTCTCAATCCAAGAAAGGACCTTCCTCTTATCCCATGGCCATGTAATTTACACAAGAGCCTTTGGTGAGGGTCCTTGTCAAAGGCTTTCTGAAAATCTAAGTATACTATATCTACTGGATCCCCCTTGTCCGCATGTTTGTTAACCCCTTCAAAGAACTCTAATAGATTAGTAAGACATGATTTCCCTTTACAGAAACTATGTTGACTTTTGTCCAACAAATTATGTTCTTCTACACGCTTCACAATTTTATTCTTTACTATTGTTTCGACTAATTTGCCCGGTACTGAAGTTAGACTTACCGGTCTGTAATTGCCTGGATCAGAGCCCTTTTTAAATATTGGTGTCACGTTGGCTACCTTCCAGTCATTAGGTACAGAAGCCGATTTAAGGGATAGGTTACAAACCACAGATAATAGTTCAGCAATTTCCCATTTGAGTTCTTTTAGAACCCTTGGATGAATGCCATCCGGTCCCGGAGATTTGTTACCATTAAGTTTTTCTATTTGTTCCAAAACCTCCTCTAATGACACTTCAATCCGGGACAGTTCCTCAAATTCATCACCCACAAAGGACGGTGCAGATTTGGGAATCTCCCCAACGTCCTCAGCCGTGAAGACTGAAGCAAAGAAATCATTTAGTTTCTCCGCAATGGCTTTATCGTCCTTGATTGCGCCTTTTATAGTTCGATCGTCTAGGGGACCCACAGGTTTTTAGCAGGCTTCCTGCTTCTAATGTACTTAAAAAACATTTTGCTATTTCTTTTTGAGTTTTTGGCTAGCTGTTCCTCAAAATCTTTTTGCTTTTCTTATTACATTTTTACACTTGATTTGACAGTGTTTATGTTCCTTTCTATTTATCTCACTAGGATTGGACTTCCACTTCTTAAAAGATGCCTTTTGTCCCTCACTGCTTCTTTTACATGGTGGTTAAGCCACGGTGACGCTTTTTAGGTCTCTTGCTATGTTTTTAATTTGGGGTATAGATTTAAGTTGGGCCTCTATTATGGTGTCTTTAAAAGTTTCCATGCAGCTTGCAGGGATTTGGCTCTAGTCACTGTGCCTTTTAATTTCTGTTTAACTAACCTCCTCATTTTTGTGTAATTCCCTTTTGAAATTAAATGCCAGGGTGCTGGACTGCTGAGGTGTTCTTCCCACCACAGGAATGTTGAATGTTATTATATTATGGTCACTATTCCCAAGCGGTCCTGTAACGGTTATTTCCTGGACCTGATCCTGCGCTCCACTCAGGACTAAATCGAGAATTGCCTCTCCCTTGTGGGTTCCTGCACTAGCTGCTCCAAGAAGCAGTCATTTAAGCCATTTAGAAATTTTATCGCCTTCTCTTCCTGAGGTGACATGTATCCAGTCAATATGGGGGTAATTAAAATCCCCCATTATTATAGAGTTCTTTATTTTGGTAGCCTCTCTAATCTCCCTCAGCATTTCAATGTCAGTATCGCTGTCCTGGTCAGGTGGTCGGTAATATATCCCTACTGCTAATTTCTTATTATTGGAGCATGGAATTACTATCCATAGCGATTCTATTGAACATGTTGATTAACTTAATATTTTTATTTTACTCCTCATTTCCCTAGTTCGAACTAGGGAGCAAGTGTAGACATACCCTAAGAGATTTACACATAGAAGTCAGTGATAGAGCCTGGATTACAATCCAGGTCTCCCAATTCTCAGTATTTTGCTTAACCAGAAGATATTCTTCCTCCATTGTTTTGATCACCATCTACCGTGCACTCGTGCGCGTGCGTGTGTGTGTGTGTGTGAGAGAGAGAGTCAGAAAGTGTGTTCAAAGAACAAGAATGTGCAGTGCAACAGACTGTATAGTGGCAGAGTTGCAATAAGCTTTCTTTTCCCTGCAAATCTTCCAGTTTAAATTGTTTTGCATCTGGAACTGAAGTACATGATTATTGCAAAGCTCATAGTACTATAGAGAATTAGTGCTGTAGTCTGTGTGTATTTTCCTTTATTCTATTTTTCATCACCTATTTCATTCTTGCATATGTAACAAGATTCTGAAAACACTCACCTAGTTCTAAGAGGCAGATCCCAAGCATACCAGCAGGTGAAGAAGAAATATGAAACAGCATAATTATATTTTCTTTTTCAAAGTTTTTTCTCCCCCATGCTACTACTTGTCCTTTTGTTACTCATCTTCCTAGAGAACTGCTGTGAAAGGCACAGAATAACACAGACCCACCATTTTGCATCAATCCCCATTCCTATTGCTGCTCTTGTCACTTCTCACTGAAGTTCCCACTTATCACATCAGTTAGCTTTTGGCAGGTTTTAGCTGCTGCCAAGTAGCCAGTGAGAACTACTTTGCAGTATGGGCT
Source organism: Rafetus swinhoei (assembly GCA_019425775.1). Taxonomy (NCBI): domain Eukaryota; kingdom Metazoa; phylum Chordata; order Testudines; family Trionychidae; genus Rafetus; species Rafetus swinhoei. The sequence continues at coordinate 23,545,228 of CM033437.1, read as the reverse complement.
GATGTCTAACTGAGAGAACATTCGGGAGTGTGATTGATGCCAGCCAGAGGATCCCTGTTACGTCAGTGTCAAGGCTTATAAATCTAGTATACTTTGCAATGAAGGACTGGAACTAAATAAAAAATATGGACAAAAGTGAGGACTTGGCGGAAAAAAGTGGTTGTTGCATCAAAGCAATTGTGAAACCAGGGGTTACAAGTGCAAGTTAATTATAAAACAATAAAGTCTGTAAGAGGAAAAACTTAAAAACAACACATAGTCTAGTAGCACCTTAAAGACTAACAAAACATGTAGATGGTGTTTTGTTAGTCTTTAAGGTGCTACTAGACTATTTATTGTTTTTTTTTAGTTTTTCCTGTTAGAGACTAACTTGGCTACCCCTCTGAAGTTAATAATATACATGACCAGCAGTGGTAGATAAAAAGAATTTGGTACCTTGTGCATTTGGTGCTTGGGCCACTGAGAAGAGGAAAGAGAGAGAGAGAGAGAGAGAGAGAGAATGTGATAATCTGCACCAGAAAGTTGCTGCCAGAATAGTTTTGTTTAAAAATAAAATAATTAATTAAATAAAATCTAGTAACAATGTTATGATGGCCAGAAAAAAAAACACACCAAAATGTAGAAAAAAGTGAGCAGTGATTAGGTACGACAAACATTTAAACTCATTAAAGGGTGTAATTCTCTTCAGTGCACAACTTTACAGGTAACAAACTTAACAGGTGTGTCATGAGTTTAAGCAGGGCTTGGCTTTTGCCTCGAACTTTTGTACAGACCTTTTGCACAGCAGTGAATTTGACTCTAAGTCAAAAGACCAGACTTGATGCAGCAATGCAAACTATCTCTGTATCAGACTAAGGGTACGTCTACACTAGCCCCCTAGATCGATCTAGGAAGGCTAATGAGGGCGACCAGAATTGCAAATCAAGCCCGAGATTTAAATATCCCGCGCTTGATTTGCATGTTCCCGGCTGGTCACCATTTTAGAAATTGACTAGCCCGAAGTAACTGCCCGCGTCTACAATGAGGTTTACCACCTAATTCGAATTAGGGGCTTTAAATTGGAATCCCGTTTCACTGCCACGTGTAGACGCGGGCAGTTACTTCGGGCTAGTCAATTTCTAAAATGGCGACCGGCCGAGAACATGCAAATCAAGCGCAGGATATTTAAATCCCAGGCTTGATTTGCAATTCCGGACGCCCTCATTAGCCTCCCTAGATCGATCTAGGGGGCTAGTGTAGACATACCCTAACTGATCCTGAAGACAATGGATGGGGCATATCTATCTATCTATCTATCTACCTATCTAATAATTATAATGAAGAGGGACATATATCTAAGTACTTCACAACAGTCAGGGAGGGATGTATGAATTACTTGTATAAAGGTCTTAGAGCTGAATGAATGGAAAAGAGCCCTGTACAAAATCAATATAAAATAATAAGGAAACAATCAAACCCACGCAGATCAAATATCCTGCTGACTTGATATAATTTATTTAACAAGAGCCAGTTACCACCAGTGATTCAATATTAATCAGCCCAAATATATTCCTTTCCTTCCTTCCCCATTTTTCCCATCTATCCTACATGTATCTGATTACTTTTACTGTAATTTTTGAGAGGATGTTGTATTATATTGCTTGGTTTCCACTATTTTTAATATCGTTGAACTATGGCCCGAGCACTTCAGTAGGGCATGTGGTAGTGAGGATTTAACTTACTGTATCAGAAGTCACCCCAATTGTTTTGTATTTAGAAAGATTTATTCACACTGAGTAGAATCCTTGCCTCACAAAAATCAATGGCACAACTCTCCCATTGTACTCAATGGAACCAAGATTTTGCCCTCTTCAGAAGAGGCCATGTCAGCCTTTGCAGGATAATAATCTTTTCTCTGCAAGAGAGGGAAGCAGCTCTGGGATAGAGTTTTTAAAAAGGAGTTGGATTTTAATAAGAGCTGAGCATCTAAGTCCGTTAGATCAACACCCTGTGTATTTAAGAGATTAGATTGGGTAATTTGAGAAATGGGCTAATTTCTGGCTCTGCTGGGAGTTTCCCATATGTGTTGCTGCCCATCAGTTCCCTGTCTGTGCCATAGCTATATTCAGTTGCCAGTTAACACAATCTCTGAATTCACTTCATTCTGCTTTCCACGCTACACATCTTAAATATCATTTTCACCTCCAAAGCATAAAAGTTCTTTGCTGTCTGGATGTCCTGGTGTTTTAGCAACACTGAGAAATATCAAGTGTTAATAATACAATCATGTACAGCAGTTAATGGCTTAGACAGAGACATAACAGAGAGCTCTGGTACAGAAATCCATTTTATTTCATGTTCTGTTGATTGTTAATAATCAGATACTGTGTCGCCTTGTGAATCTTGTGATTTAATGTTCAAACTGAGAATCAGAAACAGATAGTTACAGTGAAAATTAGATTAACCTCTCTTTTCGCTTAGGGGCAGTGAGGGTTGTTTTTAACTTTTTTTTAAATTTTATTTTGCTTTTTGATTTGTTTTATTCTTAGTGAAAGTAATTTTTCCCTATGAGGGACGGTTCTGATTAAAAAAAATATGAAATGTAGGTGAAGAGGGAAGTATATTTTTTCTCTTACAAACAGAAAGGCACACTTTGATGGTCTCTGTGCTGTTATGGCACATATAGCATGTCTTTATGCATAATGGTCCTGATCCAAGGCCCATAGTGTTACCCTGTGTGATGGATCCCCAGGGGGCCATCTGGAACTGAGGTACCACTGAGTCCTCTGACTCCGCAGGGTTCCCCTTCACATTGTGCCACTGTGACAAAGTGTGGGCTGCTCCCCGTTCTACACTCCTACCAGCATTCACGCAGGCAGGGACACACCCAGATGCAGTTACCTGCAGGCTCTTGCCAGCCACTGCATGAACCATCAAGAGAGAGGGTTCAGCCCCACATGCCCTCAGCCTAGGACACCAGAGCTGTGCCACCCATAAACCCAACCAATATGAATTTATGACGCAGTTTGCCCTTCCCCTGATGTGGAGAGGAATGGTCACACCAGCCCTTGTTGTCTGGGCTGAAATTTTCCCCAAACACTTCACTCAAAATACACTGCCTTAAAAAAAGCATAAAGCAAGTTGCTTAACTACAAAAAGATAGATTTTAAGTGATTATAAGTCACATCAAATAGACCGAAGCAGATTACCTAGCAAATACACAACAACACAAGCTAAGCCTAAAATACTACAGGTTGGACCTCCCAGGTCCTGCACCCTCGGGACCCGAGGGGCCCCAGATGAGGGATTTTGCCCGACCAAGGGAGGTCATTTCTGGCCCCCATGCTACCACTTCCCCCTGCTCTTCTCCCCCACCGGGCTTCCTGGCTCCCTCTGCAGCCTAGCTGAGCCATGTGCTGCTGACTCCAGGCCCTCTCACAGCCCAGCCCACCCGCACACTGGGTTTCCCAACTCTCAACCCTCTCCTCCCCCCCCGGACCAGCTGGGCTGCACATTGCCCCCCTCCTATCACGCCAGGCTTCCGCCCCGCCACCCCCCACAGCGTGCCAAGACTCTCTGATCCTGGAACATCCATGGTGCTTCTGCACCATGGGTGTTGCCAGACCAGAGAATTCCGGTTTATAGAGGTGCAACCTGTAGTTAGACTTTGAATCAGTAATCTCTCACCTGGCTGACAACAAACAATTCCCCACATTTCTATACACAGGAGAGAAATCCCTTTAGACTGGACCAGCTCTTCCCCCAGTCAGTTCTGTCTTTCTTCCTCGGGTATTTAGTTCTCTTTTGTGGGGAGTTGCAGCTCCGTTCCCAGACTAGTTTGTGGAAAAACACAGGTAATGAAATAGAATTCAGTGTCATGTGGTCTGGTCACATTCAGCCATTACTCATAGGCTAGCGGGAGCATACTCAGAAACACTCACCATATTGGAAATAAGTCTCTCCTAAGGCCTATTGTTTCCGACAGGCAACAGTGACAATGTTCTTCAGCAGCATTCTTAACAACACAGGCATTGTTCCTCTGCAAAAGCTATCTGAAAACCGTTAGCTGTCAGCCATGGTTTCTTTGAACAAACTGCTTCTCTGTGTCCCTGCTAAGACACAACTCTCCAGGACTTCTCTGCATCCCCCAACACACACTCAAAAAGAATATGCGTGGCTGTAACTCCGGAGATATGTCCCTTCCAGTCATGCTCCCTGGCAGGTTTAACTGACAAAGTGGCTTACAACATCAGAAAATGCAATCTTGTCTATATTAGCTGGTAAAGCCAAGTGTTGTTATGCTTCCACTAATGCAGTTGTCCCAGTAGAAGCACTAGGGGGAAATCTTGGTTAAAATTTCATTGTGGAAATAAAGGTTGAATGATTTGATCAAGCTGTTTTAGGAAGTCTATAGCTGAAGCAGGAGCTGAACTTGCCTTTGAAAGATCATGTTCCTGGCTCTGGGTCTCAGTTACTGGGTACAAGTATGTATGTTTCTTTATGTGTTTTGGTTTTGATGTAGGATTTTGTTCAGAAAAAAAAAATGGACCAATAAAAGTAAAATGTCCCTTCACTCTGAACTAGCACATTCCATTTCTTGCAGACTAGTGTTACTATGCATTTTCATGAGCATTCACTGATATTTCCTACCATAATGGATGAGATTCAGCCTTAGGAATGAGCCCTCTGTACAACTTGTAACTGCAAAAGGGTTGATAGAACATGGAGCAACAGTGGAGTGGGCTGGGTGAGGATACATTTAGGGACCAGACATACTCTGGAGCAGACCCGGCCTTTGGGCAAGGTGAGCGAAGCGGTTGCCTTGGGCCCCACACATTCAGGGCCCCGCACTGCCCAGCTCCCGGCCCCACCCACTCAGCCACTTACTCACTGCTCTGACTGGGAGATGCATGGCCAAGCAACTCAGGGCACCATGCTGCCCAATTCTCAGCCCCGCCTGTGTGGCCGTGTGCCTCAGCCACGCTGTCTTGGACCCTGCAAACTCTTTGACTGGGCCTGCTCTTGAGGGCATCTCTGTGCTGGTTCTTTATATGCCATTATGGGCAAGCAAATACTTGTATTAAGGTACACCCAGTGGCTCCCACTCACTGATCTGGGGTCCCCACTGGACTAGGTACTAGGCAAATACATTTAAAAGAAAGCCCATCCCTACTCTGAACAGCAGGCCTGCACAACTCGGAAAGCGGCGAGGGCCATATTACTCCAAAGAAAACAGCTGCGGGCCGCAAGTAGGGATGCTCTCCCAAAAAATACCGAACACACGGGCTAAACATTTCTGTTGAGCAGCAAAAAAACAAAAAAACAAACAAAAAAACCCCCACGCGTGTCTCCATTTGGCCCCCTGGCATTTGTCTCTCCTGTACCCTGCCCCTTGGTGCCTTCCCCTTTCTCCTGACCTGCCCCCTCTCCCCTCAGCAGAAGCCCCTTCCCCTCCCCTACCTGGCTTCTGCCTTCCAGTTTGCGGGGCTGCCGGAGCCTTTTTTAATCCAGCAGTCGCCGGCTGTGACGTCACAACGCCACGTCATGCCAGCGTCCTGGCATCTGCCAGTGTCCCACCCTCTGACTCGCGCCCCACCTCCTCGCGCCAGAGCTGCAGGCAGTCAGCCCGGCGGCGAGAATCGCCGCACTTCCCCCTCCCCAGCGGTGCTCTGCTCCTCCGCCCGGCCGGCGGATTGGATGGGGCATGGGCCGCACAGTGAGCCCCTGTGGGCCGCATGCGGCTCTCGGGCCGTATGTTGTGCAGGCTGCTGAACAGTGTTTGCTGGTTGATTTGCTGGTTGATTTGCCCATACAGTATAGAAAGGTTACATTGTAGCCAGTGTTCCCTGTAACCTGAGCGCTTGGGCAGCAACCCAGGAGAGATTCAGGCTGCACCCACAGCCACCCACAGTCAGCAGCATGTATTTATTTTGGTGGTGCGAATTTGCACATGCCTTGATGCACATAACAAAATTTATTCCACAGATGGATGGAAAAAATTAGAGGGGACATTGATGGCAGCCCTGTTCTTTAGACTTTAATTGGGAGGCAGATTCCATTTTCCTAACCCACCCTCCAATCTTCATTCAAATAAAACCCCTATTGTTTGAAGGCTATGTGCCTGAGGCAAGTTATCTCCAGATTGTAAATATTCTATCCATATTTGGGCTATAAAAAGTCATTGCAGGCAGCTTTCGGTACTTCACAGCCAAATCTGATTGAAGATTGATCTCCATTTAAGACAAGAAAGTTTCTAGTCAAACTCTTTTATAACAGTGATTAATTTACCAGCTATATCTTTAGAACTCTGTCTTATTTCTAGTCTTTTCCAGTCTGCTGAAGTCATCTGGCAATTCTAAGTATGAATCATGTCACAGTAGTTACTATAGTAATGTTATTGGGCATGCTCAGTTGATATCTTTCACGCAACTGTGGACAAACAAACCAGGCAGGATGCTTGATTAAACAGCACAAGTGTGTGTTGCAGAGCAAATTATGATAAATTGCTAATATTGATTACTTTTAACCAGAAGGATGATTCTGTCTGGTGTTTAAATTTAGGAATGCAGCCAACGATACCTTGACCTCACCTCTGCACTGGGAACTGATACAAAATTAATTGGAGCTGTCATTCAGGTGGCAGTCACAATTAAATGACAGTTGATTTATTAATTTAAAGGCTAACCTGAAAACCAGATGCGTTCTGCACTGGAATATGACTCTAGTGGCTTTGTCTGGTAACACAGAGAGAGCTTCAAGATGTTGTTAGTCTCAGTTTAATCACAGAAACGTAATACATTTGTCACTCGAATTACTGTGCCTTCTGATCAAAGATAAACAGCTTGGAGGCGGGGGGGGGGGTTATGTTGATTTGTTCTGTGCTGTTGAATAGATAGCCAACTACAATATCTGAAGGTGCATAGACTCTTTAAGTGATCATGCATTTTAACAGTAGTTCGGGAGTTTTATATATACAAAATGTATATATTATACTGCTGATTGTGTGCACTCTCCACTGCCCATAAATACATTTAGAATACAGTATATTTTCAGAAACCCCAATTCCTTTCCTGGTTCCCCTTCCTTGTTCCAGAGAAGTAGCAATCTCCTACTGCTGTTTACCAATAAAAGGTCACTAGGTCAGCTGGCTGTGGGGCAGAGATATAGGAGATAACCAAATCACCATCCTCCACCCCAACACATGTGCCCTTCTGAGGTGAGATAGGGCAAGTCTCAATCTTGTTCATTGTAATAATTGACATCTCATTTTTGTTTAGCACTTTGAAGTTCTTGGTTGACTGGCCTTCTCTCTCCTTGTGTAAAGGCCACTGGGCAGATTTGAACCTGTGACCTTTGAAGCTTAGTATAGGAGCCTCTACAGCAGGGCTACTCAACACGTGGCCCATGGGCCACATGCAGCCTGTGGCCCATTTTTTTGCAGCCCATAGTGTGGTTTGGGTTTACACAGGGCTAAACACATGGCCCGCAGGTGAGATCCTATGAACATGGCCTCCAATGGGAACACATTCCACACTGGAGAGTCAATATAATTGTTTTCTGTTGATATATGTTTTAGTAGTAAATTCCTGGACTGTTATTGCTCATTTAAAGTGCTGTCATATGGGTGGAAATGGGTAAATATTGCATTTTATTAATATCAGCAGAACTGACTTAAATGGGGCCTGCATGTTGTGTAGTCTTGTCTTTATCTTTGTATTCATGCAGGTCAGTGTGAAAGAAGCCATTTGCATATATATTTGCATATATATGCAACCACACTTAAGTTGTGGCCCTTTGTGTGTGCGGAGAGTATCATTGTGGCCCTCGGGGCTTCCAAAATTGAGTAGCCCTGCCCTACAGCTTGAGCTATAAAGCCAGCTGGCTCTCAGCCCATGCTGTGGCGGTCTCTTGGTCTTATCTGTTGCTGGGCTCTAAGTGCCACTGGACAGTGAACCACACTACATGTGTGGGTTACACATGCATATGTATATACAATATTCAAAACTGTACAACATTCTGCAGAGACATAATGCAAAGGTGAGATAATCATATCTAGTCTAGCACAGTAATTTATGTACCAATAAATTCCTGAAAGAATCTTCACCATATTGAAGGGAGGGAATCCATTCTCTGTCACATTAGAAACTCAGATGTTTTAGTCAAAGTAATTTAAAGATACTTGCGTAATTTTTGTGGAGCATAATCTGAAACATCAGCAGGATAATATGCACCTCTATAGTGCCTAATTCGCTTAGTCTATGACCCTGTTTTATGCATTTCATTTCCTTTTATTTTGCCTTCTGCTACTCACTCAGCACACTGTGGGAAGGAAGTGCCAATGGCCAAATATGAGGTATGCAATTAGAAATTTGGAGGGTGGACTATAACACCTTCCTACCCAATCGAGATATTTCTGAGGAAGCATGGGTCTTGAACACAAGTCTTGTTCTGCCACCTCCTAGCAGCTTACGGGTACTCTAGAATGTGTGGATAGATCTTAGCTTGCTATATGCATTGCCCGTGAAGCTCCCAGTTGGAGGAAATATCCAGCATTTCCTATTGGCCAGACTCACTATTGAAGCTAGCAGATGACACAAGAAATTGTCTGAGCTACAAGGTGAATCTGTGGCTGGCTACTATCTTAGACCCTGCCTCCTGACCCCTGCCTGATTTCTGCCTTCCCTTCTTGTTCCTCCCTTCTTGCATTGTTCCAAACACCTGCTTATATGCAAAACCTATTATATTGTCTGATGCTTTGACCCTCACCTTGACTCCCGGCTCTGACTTCAGCTGTGACCTCTAGCCATGACCACCCTTCTTCTGACTGCTAGGTCTGACCACCCACATCTTAGTCTATGACAATAGTCAAACGATGCATCTGAAAGAAGTAGCTGATGTTGTTATGAACTAGATAGTATTAGCATTAGAGCTGGCTGGAAAAATTCTGACTAAACATTTTTTCACTGGAATTTGCCTGTTGATCAAAATCGAAATATTTTATGGAGAGGGTTCATTTCATCAACAGTTTGACCAAACCTAAGCAAATCTGGGTAGGACATGGTTGCCCTAGCCCACAAAAGTTTCTGACTGTTCTGCATGAGGAAGGGGAAGAGAGTGATACATCATAAATATCTTGCTGGTTAGGCTTGAGTTCAGATCCTTGTCCCAAAGTAGGCAGACCTGGTGCATGAATCACTGTCTCCCACAGACTAGCTAACCGCAATACTATTGCTGGCCTGAGGAAAGACCCTCTCAGTTCCTTTCCTGTTGGAGCTGTTTCACTTTGTATAAACAATTAAAGCGGGGAGAGGTGGGAAAGTCAGATTCAAGTCCCTGCTCCAATGCACTTTTAATTATTTATTCAAGATGGACAAGTTCCAACAGCAGATATTAAGAGAGACCCACTTTAGCTAATAGCCTGGTGATTCGGGCATTCACATGGCAATCTAGGCTCAAGCCTCTGCTTCAAACCAGAAAAAGGTGAGACTTCTACCTCCGCCTCCCACATTCCAGATCAGTGTCCTACCAACTGGGATATTGGCTATGCTAGCCTGCCTACGTGAGTCCCCCAAAATCCTGTCTGCCCTTAGTTTAGGGCCTGATCCTGTAGGTGTACTCTGAGGGTAAATATTGGATTGGGCCCCATTGGGGAGTTAGGTGGAGGAACACCTAGTCTAATAATGCTGCCAGGATTTAGGCATGAGTTAGGCCTCTGAGCAGTTTGTTAGTTGTGGGGCTTCCAGGCTCAGGGCTCAGGAAGCTTTGTGCATGCCTGCTGGCAGAAATGTATGGATTTATGGGATTAGGCAGCAGCTCAAACATGGCTTTGAGGATGCCTTTAGTGTCTACATTTTAGATTTAGGTATCTAAGGGACAGTTATGCATCTAAAGTACCTTTGTTTATCTGGCTTTACTAAATACCCTGCCAGTGAACGCTTGCCCTCGATGTTTTCTTGTGCTATCCTGTTATTAATTTATTATCTTGTGTGTTTGTGATTGAAATTGTGATAGGCCACATTTTCAGTAATGAAACCCGAGCTCTAAAGTGCACTGCTGCAGAAGTTCAGTATGAGTAAGAAAGAGGTCACTGCTCCACAACTGAATGTAGTAAATCTGGTACCATGGGCCACCATCATTTTCAGGCCTGGGTTTTTTTTCCCCCTGAGCCTGGTTGCCACATATGGTAGAAAAGAAGAAACTATTATTAACAAAACAAAACACACCACAAAGACAGTTCTGAAAATAAAATAATCGATTGTAAACTTAAATGTAGCTTCAATGAAGATGAGTGAGCAGGGCACAGGTGGGTTAAATCATATTTGTGCCCACCCTGTAGGTGGTCATAGTAATGTGAAAAAAGTAGTCAATTTTGTACTTGTCCTTTCCTTATCTGGAATTCAAAAGACTCCAAAAATTAATAGCAGTTTTTAAAAAATACCTCAGATGCAGGAAGCTGGCAAAACAACCTGTGGGGTCACTGGATGATTGAGATGCTGAAGAAGCGCTCAAGGACAGTAAAGCCATTGTGGAGAAACAAAATTAATTCTTTGCATCGGTCTTCACGGCTGAGGATGTAAGGGAGATGCCCAAACCTGAGCCACTCTTTTTAGGTGACAAATTAGAGAAAATGTCCAAGATTGAGGTGTTTATTAAAGGAGGTTTTGAAACAAAATGATAAACTAAATAGTAATCCTAAATTACCAGGAAGAGATGATGGTATTTACCTAAGAGTTCTGAAGGAACTCAAATGTGAAATTGAAGAACTACTAACTGTAATGTGTAATCCATCATTTTCATCATCTTTTGTACCAAATGACTGGAGGATAGCTAATGTGCCACCAGTCTTTAAAAAGTGCTCCAAATACGATCGCAGCAATTACAGGCTGGTAAGCCTGACTTCAGTACTGGGCAAGCTGGTTGAAACTAAAGAACAAAATTCTCATATGCATAGATGAACATATTTTTTTTTTGGAGAAGAGTCAAGATGGTTTTTGTAAAGGAAAATTATGCCTCACCAATCTACTAGAATGTTTTGAGGGGGTAAATAAGCATCTGGATAAGGGGGATCCAGTGGACATAGTGTACTTAGATTTTCAGAAAGCTTTTGTCAAGGTTCCTCACCCAGAGCTTTTAAGCAAAGTAAGCTGTCATGGGATAAGAGGAAAGGTCTTATAGATTGGTAACTGTTTAAAAGCTAAGTTAACATAAGAGGGTGGTAAACCACTGGAACAAATTACCTAGGGGTGTTGTGGAATCTCTATCATTGGAGATTTTTAAAAGCAGGTTAGACAAACACCTCTTTGGGAGGATCTAGATGGTGTTTGATCCTGCTATCAGTGGAGGGGATAGGACTTGATGACCTCCTGAAGTCCCTTTCAGTCTTATGATTCTATGATTTTATATTCATATAAAATCCAAATGTTTATATACCAATTGCTGCTACTTTTAAATAGCATATAAAGGTATACTTTCTTGCTCCATCTCCTTTTTCTTCCACTTTTACTCTCGCCCTACAATTGTTGATCAGTTTCAGTCAGAGATCTATTAACAGAATATCCAGCCTTGTATTACAGTTATTTTCAGGTCCAATCCTGAGACCCAGCAGGGTTAGAAACTGGCATTTTTATCCCATTGGAAAGCTGGAAATTCCAGCTTTTTAGATATAAAGCATGAGGCAGCATTTGTTTCTGGACTTGGCAAATAATAAAATATTGCACCATGAAACATCGGTGACACTTTGATTTATATAGGTTGAATCTCCCAAATCTGGGACTCTGGTCTGGTAACATCCCTGGTTTGGCAGAGCCACAGATGTTGCTGACCAAAGAACCCCAGAGCAATGCAGGGGCCAGGCAGCATCTGGGGAGCCCCCAGCCTGGTTGGGAACCCCCAGCATCAATGGGTCCAGGCAGTGGCTGGGGAGTCCCCGCAATCAGCAGGGCCAGGCGGCGGCCAGGGAGCTCCTGTCCCACATAGGGAACCAGAAAACTCCCTGGTCCAGGACAGCTCGGATCCCGAGGGTGCTGGACCAGGGAAGTCCAATCTGTATTTGATCTATATTTATATTCTGACTGATGCTATTTTTACACTGATGTATCTCCACTAAGTTCAGAAGAGTTACTCCTGATTTACACTGAGATGAAAGAATAGGGAATCAGTCCCAAGATATTTTAAATATTTTAATAGGTTTTAGAAATATAGTCCTGGTCATTTTTCTTTCCCACCACCAGAACAACTGGATTCCTTATATCAAGATAACCCACATTTTACAGACATAAGAATTCAACAGATAAGAATTACGGTATCAATACATTTTTAAAGAGTCAATGTTTTTGTTCTATAAAACATGAGGCTTAGATAAAGTGTAAAAGGATGGGATATAAATGTTTTTTATTGGCACAAGTTTGGGATGGTCTGCATAATTCACTTGTTCATTCCAAATTTACTCCACTAAAATCTTTTCACCATCACCTAACATTATGTGTTCTAGATAGAGAGGCAGACTGTGAAAACATTTGACATAGATGTTATTCTTAATGAGGGGGTTATGTAACTATGTTACTCTACTATTGCATTATGTTTTATTATTGCAATTATCAATAGTTGTGAGGAATACACATTTTTATTCATGTCAAATCAAGACAATTTCTTACACTTGAACAAATCCCAAGTCACTTTTTCAGCTAATCTAACACATTAAACAACTGAGTAAACATGCTCAGCTGGAAACTAGAACTGAAGCACTAGTGAGTGGAATATCTGACTAAGATGTTCTATACCTCTATTCCTCTCCCATTTTTATTTTTCTTATCTAGTTGAATTGTAAGCTGTTAGGGGAAGGGGCTGTTTTCTTATTATGAATAAATTTGTACAGTACCTAACACAATGCAGTCCTGACCATAGCTGGAGCTTCTAGACACTACAATAATACAAATAATAAAGTTCGCATTGTAAGTGTTGCTGTGATGTAGCGAGTGGGTTTGGCAAACGGGGTAGAGAAAAGTAGGAGACCGTGATTTGATTAAAAGTAACTGTGCTGTTCCCCTGGGGCACCGCAGTTTAGGAGAACATCATAAGGTTCCAAATTCCAGGGTGTCTTTCTTTGCCTTCTTGAAATACCTTCAAAGTTCATTGTTTTTTCTCATAGACAAGAAAATTCCCTATGATGTGTTTTTTATATTTCCACTGTGCTCCTTTTCTGTTTTCACATCTCTTCATTTACATATGACTTCTTTTGCAAATGGGAAATGCTTAATTCACATCCCAACTGAGAGATTCACATTCCTTACCTCCTATCTGGAGGAATTGATCTGAGCCTCCATAGATAACCAAAGATAACCAGCTTTGGTTATCTGCCTTTAATGTACATGATTAAGAATGTAATTTTCCTTTCCAGTGATGTAATTTCTTTCATAGTATCTACATGCACATTTCACAATGACATTGATAGCTACTGTGATACGGGCTGGATTTGAGACCTCACATCACATTCTTTGTGGAACCAGAAGGTACATGTCGCTACCCGGCGATACCTGTTCCCTGGTGTAGCCCCTTGTCACCCAGCTTTCAGAGGTTCTTGGATCATGGTAATTGTTTGTTAAATAATAATAATTTATTATTGATACCCTACAAATAGGCATCATGTCAAAATTATTCTTACAGAAGGATTTGTAGTAAGGAAGGTGTTTTGGTAGCTTTGTAATAAAGACATCTGATATGAAGATGTATCTCATTGTAAGCAGAGAAAAGAGACCAAATTCTGCTCTGTAACACTAGAGTAAATCTGTATTTGCTACATCAACTTCAGTGGAGTTACTCCATTTTTGCACAAGTGTAAAAGAGAGCAGAATTCAGCCCTCTGATATTCCATTTCAGCAGGCCTATTGGCTTCTTTTATGAAATTAGACAATCACTGCTAGCAGTTTATCTGACAACTTAATCTTTTTTTGTTATCATCAAAGCTCACTAATTTCTTCCACCAACATTGTCTCTTTTGATATTTGTTCCAAAAAAATCTTCCTATTGAACATGAAAATATGTAGCTGATGAAATCTCCTCTGCATTGTCTTGGCTTGCAAGCATTCAGCAGAACTAGCGAACAATAGCACTCTCCAGAGTGAGTGGCATTGTACAGTGTTAGCACATGCCTTTGAATTATTTTGTCAAAAGTCTATCTGAGAAAGTCAGGCACAGTATGACTCCCAGACTATTTTGAAATATTTAATCATTTTCACATTCTGTTATATAGAGATACAGATATGGTCACCCTTCAGTGGCCTTCAACAAACACTAAGAGGCAATTTGTTTCTTCGAATAAATGCAGAGAAGGGTCATCTGGGCCAAAATATTGGAATGGCTTTCATTCATCTGGCATTGTGATTGTATGTTTACACAATTTCTTTTTAATCTCTCCAGCACAGAGTGATTCTTGCAAAAATCAGTAAAATTCACATACGCAAAACAGCAGCAGGATAGCAATGGAGTGAGATTGGTGTAAATGAAGTGTAACAGAGTGGAGGATCAGGTCTATCAAATGGAAATAAACATATGCTTCTCAGGGAAATATTTTCTTGATTTAGACAAATACCTGATATTCTCTAAGGAAAAAGTTTGCATTAGGTATGGTGGAACTCCCAGCAAATAACACATTTACCTTTTGTAATTATAATTACTTGACTCTGTGGCTGGCATAAATATGTATCATTAAGACAAAGTCTCTCCCCTTAAGATCCCCAGAGCTGCGGCTTGCTGCTTTTCCAGTCTTTGCAAGCATCACATGCTCTGGCACTGATCATGCAGCCTCACAATGGGTTCTACCAACATGTCTGCCTTCAAATGACAGTGCAGTGTATACAGGGTCAAGCATGTGAGCACTGGAGCTGACAGACTTATCTGGCCTCTGGGCAAGGTGTGTGTGGGGGTGGGCTCTATGCCCCCAGAAGAGGCAGGGCTGGGACTAGCCTCCTTCAGCCAGTCCTCAGCAGGTCTGAAGTGTGCCGCATGGGCCTCCAGTGGTGATTTAAAGGGCCCAGGACTCCAGCGAGGAGCACCAGACCCCTTTGAATCACCAAACTCCAGGGTTGTTGCCCCTATTGCCACCCCGAGGGTGGACCTGCATGGGTGGGCAGATTGTCAGCAGCAATTTATTCACGGTCTTGTGCTATATTAGCAAGTTTTCATTTTTAGCCTCTGTTGCTCACTGAAGTGCTACAGAGATGCACCAGGCTGACTACAGCATGTGCCTTATAGCCACATGCTATACAACCAAATACATTTGGCCCAAAAAATGTCTTCTTTACAGTGAGGAGCCTGATGTTAGAGCATCATGGAACATGGCTGTCCTAGTGCATCATGCGAGAAGCACGTTACAATTGTGCTGCAGTATGCGTGCTACGTACATGAAAGGCTCTGTCTGGAGATCCAGATTTTACTTTTAAACAATGAAGATGTAAATGGCTTGAAAGACAATCACTGTTTGCATGCAAAGCTGCTATAGTTGCAACTAGACACTTCAGCTGATATTCCTTGCACTCTCACTCTTGGTTTGAACAAGGTTGTTGCTAAGTTATTTGCCATTATAACTCCTTGGCTGTGGAACTTACATTACCCATTGGTCCTCCGGAGCTGGGATCACCTTTGTTTTTGAGCATATGAAGGCCAGGTCTATACTGACTTAAGTTACACAGCTCCAGCTAAGAGAATAGTGTAGCTGGAGTTAGTATACTTTGAACTTCTGTGCTGACCCCACTGCGCGAGGTCAATGGTAGAAACTCTCCCATCTACTTCCCTTACTCTTCGTGACCCTGTGGAGTATCAGGATTGATGGGAGCATCATAAGCATTTGATTTAGCAGGTCTTTACTAGATCTACTAAATCAAACCCTGGAAGTTTGATCTCCGCAGTGTCGATATCTGGGTAAGTATAGACAAGGCTGAAGAGTGGGTGGGTTTGTATAAGTGCTCAGATAGAAGGATTATTAGGGGTATTTTAATTCTTGGTGGGAAGCAATTATTGTGATATTTTATGGGAAGTTTACTCTACATTGTGTGGCTTTTACTTTTTTTGTGTGGATATGATCTATAGCAAAATGCCAAGAACAGAGGATTGGTGTATAGAGATTCAAGGAAAGAAATTCATAAATCTCTCTGCTCTTCCCCAGAAAGCTGTCAGCCAGGTTTTCTCATATAATCTGAAAAGATGGCCAGCAAGCTATGAATGAATGAATAAATGAATAAATAAAGAACAATAAATATAATTAACATGTAGCTGTTTCTTAGCCCATAGATTTCAAAGCACTTTACAGTATCGATCCTACATATTTCTGTTACTCACACTGACTTGAAAGTCCCCTAAAAACTTTGGATAAATAAGATATTTTTTGTACCAACTCTCTGACAACTCTTGCTGCTACATCCTAGAAATTTTTGATAATTTGTGTTTAGGCTAGGCCGTTGCATGGAGATAAAATGTTAAAATATTTTTGGCTCAATTTTATTTGAAACTTAAATAACATTTATAAGTAAGTCATTTTGAATTTGCAACAGTAGTGGACTAAAGTAAGTCTGCTGCCCTCATAATAAAACATCTTGTAAGGTTTGGGCAGTTTATAAGGGGAAAAGAACTTGAAGACCATTATTCCAACACTACTAAAAGACTGTAAAATGGATGACCCCTTTATAGATCTCTTTAAATGGCTTCATTAACTTTACTAATTGAAAAATAGAGATTTATAGCATATCTACTCTCAGTGATAGAAGACAAAGCTTAAAACAAAGTGCAATGTGCACAGGCTAAGAAGATATACTTTGATCCAAGACACCCCATAAATGGACTGCAGAAAGCAGGTTTTTATTCTGATATATTAGCAAGAGTTAATATCTGAGTATTGAGGAATACTACAATGATGAGGATCTTGAATGTTAATAAATATGTCATTTATTTAGAAAGTATCCTCTAGGTATCTAGTTACTGTGAGGTGATCAAACTTTATAATTCAGACAACTTTAGCATAAAAGAATCTTTAATCATTAGTGAATCTGATAGCAACACTTAGGCTATGTCTAGACTACGGAATATTTCTGGGATTCCCGAGGTATCCCGGAAAAACTCCGTTGCATCCAGGGAACGCGTCTTCTCTTCCGACATTTTTTGCGGAAGAGCAGACATGCTCTTTCAGAAGCCCTGTCTTGCTCATGCCACGAGGAAGAAGGGCTCTTCCAAAAGAGGAGGTTTTTCCAAAATTTGTAGATGGGCCAAATTTTGGAAAAGCCTCTTCCGACAAAACTATCGGAAAAAGGTATGCAAATTGCAGAGTGCAATTTGCGTACCTTTTTCCAGTAAAAAGAGGCAGTGTAGACATAGCCTTAGAGTTAAAGCTGTCTGACATTTCCCATTATAGACCATGTATAGAGTTTCTACTTATTTTTTCAAACCAGCCATTTGAAGCTGAAAAATTCCTTTCCAAGTATCTGCTCCCAGCTTGTTTTCTTTGTTTCATTATTATTTTTTGTGGGGATTTTTTGTTGCGTAGTGCAAATTGTGTATCTTATTTCGAGTTTAGGGTGCTGTGTAGACACACCCTAAGAAGAGACAGGACGGGTACAGGCTGGAGATGAGAGGCAGAAGGAATCAAGCATGTGGTAAATAGGGATCCTACAGTAGATTCCCCTTTCGAACCTGATTCTCACTATTCCTCTGTCAGCAAATATCTATGAAGCTCACTGTAAAACTGTATGGTTCATCCTCTTTTAGTGTTTATTGACATAGGGGATGACAAGCTACTACTGCTATTGGTTAGTCCATTAGCTCAAGTGGTAGAGGTCTGTACTGTAGATCTAAAGGTACCAGCTTTCCCGATATTCCATTGGATGTCAGTCTAAGTCTACAAGATAAGTTTTTCATTTGCTTTTTTAAAAGCATGGGAAATTGGAACACTCCCCAACCCCCTCCAAAAAAAACAAATAACCTTGTGTTAAAAGAATATTATTAAGAGTGCAGTGTCCAACACTCAGAAGTTAGATGGCTTGTGGAAACATAATTTAGCTCTGTGTATATATGTATTATGAAACAGTCTTTATTTATATACTCACATACTATGTTTTGAACAGGACCCCTAACTCATTCAGTATACAGGATGGACTGCTTGGTGGATTGTATAACAAAGGAGGCTGTTATCATAGCCCCCCTCTCACCTCATTTGTTGGAGATGTTAGAAGGTGTGTAATGAAAGAAGCAGGGACCTGCAAAAAAAAAAAAAAAAGGTCTCATCATTAAGGCAACTAGGTGTTCATATGTGATGCTGTCCGAGTCACTTAAACCAAAGCTTTCCCAGGCGCATGTCCTCCCATCTTCTGGGTGCCCAACGAGAGAGCCCACGGTTTCATTTGCAGAAGTGCTGAGTGTCTACAGTGGCAGCTGAAGCCAATGGGAGCTGTACTTTGAATATATAAAGTGCTATAGAACACCAACTTAATATATTCAAGACTGTAGCTCTCCTTTGCAACAGACATTGTAGTGGTTTTTTTTCTATTTTAGGAATGCTGTTATTTTATTTATTGTGCTTTTAAATTTGAGGATGGCACAAGTGGTGGGGGGTGTTTTGTTTCTGCACCCACTTTGGAATACATTAATATGGCCCGCTTCCTTTTAATTTAATTTAATAACTGTTGATGCTTTTAAGCAGTCAAAAGCCTTCAGACAAGGGAACACATTATAGAAAAGGGGCCTAATTCTCATCTTTCATACATGTTTACATTTGGAATGATTCTGCTAAAGTCAATAGAATGGCCTAGTTCTAAAATGGTCTCAGGAAAACATTATTAATAATGTTCTGTACATTGATGTCAGTCAACAAAGTGTTAATGCTGATAAGCAATATTAACTTCACATTAAAATGTTATTCTCCCAGTTGAGGATATCACACCCAAGTGAATTAACTCCAGATGCATTAAGACTTGCAATAAACTCCTGATGACGTTCACAACCAGATGTTCGCATGGTTTTACTTCGCTTTCATCAGTTCCCTAAAGATGCCCACAAGATCCCTGATGAGGAAGAAAAAGTTTGCTTATTTTCCTTGTGAGGAAATGTATGGGCTAAATATGCAAAATATGGCCACCTACTATGTGCATAATTTTTTGATCACGAACGCACATACATTTATAAGAATAATCATCTGTGTATACAGGAGGCTGTGTTCAGAAATAGATATGTAAGTGCTTGCATATGTAGCCTGCATAATTTTAGAAGAAAAGAACATAGGAATGACCGTGCTGGTTCAAACCAATGGTCCATCTAGCTCAGTATCACATCTTTCGACAGTAGCCAGTCCTAGATACTTTGGAGGGAATGAACAGAACACGGCTAGATAAATTAATGGAGAACAGGTCCATCAATGGCAATCAGCCAAGAAGCGTAGGAATGGGAATGGTGTCCCTAATCTCTGTTTGTCAGAAGCTGGGAATGGGCAACAGTGGAGGGATCACTTGATAATCACTTGTTCTGTTCATTCCTTCTGGGGCACCTGGCATTGGCCACTGCCAGAAGACAGGATACTGAGCTAGATGGAGTTTGGTCTGACCCAGTATAGCCGTTCTTATGTGCTTAATTATTGACTGATCCATCTCTTCTCATTCAGTCACAGCTTCTGGCAGTCAGAAGTTTAGGGACACCAGACCATAGGGATACATCCCCGAGCTTCTTGGCTAATAATCATTGATAGACCTATTCTCCATGAATTTACCTAATTCTTTTTTGCACACAGTTATACTTTTGGCCTTCATAGCATCCCCTGGCAATGAGTTCCACAGGTTCACTGTTCTACACGGCAACATATATACATTTGGCCCAAAAAATGAAAAAGAAGGAGTGGGGAAGAGATATGGATTTTAGCTGAATACTCTGTGTTTCTGCAGCATTCAAGGCAGGTTAACCGATGCTCTCAGAAACATCCAGGAAAAAAGGTGTGGCCTTTACTGAATGTGCTCAGTAGCTGTTTCTTAAGCTGTGCAGAAAGTTTTCATTTAGGGCAAACAATCCCCCCACATAGTTAGTCTTTGAAAGCTGGGCCAGTCAAAGAGCAGAGGGGGGAAACAGAGTTATAGGTTGTAAATAGAGGAGTTAAAGAGAGCCCTCGATTCAGTGGCTTGTCAGTTCAAGACCAAGAGATGTATCCGCTATGAGAATTAGGTTCCAAACCATGTACCATCTTGAATACAGACTACACACTTCTGTTTCACCAGCAGCTGAGGAGACCCAGTATATGGCCATTGTTAAGTTTCTGTGACCCTAAACTTCTTTTTGATGACACAGCTTTGAATTGTTTGGAAAAGAAAAGGAATGTTGTCATTCTTCTCACACTTTCAAGACTCCATGGGACATACATTACATATTATGTCTGCTCTCTACAGATTGAGAATTCATCTCTGACAGCAGATCCCAGGGGAAAGTGTGTACAAAAGTATGGAAATGGAAATGTAGTATAGAAAACATGCATTTAAGCAGCAACAATACATGGAACTTTGTATACAACCAAATATTTTAAAATTTCAAAGTTTTTCTTAAAACTTTCCAAATACTGTTTATAGTATTTGTGTATTAAATATTTGTTGACTGCTGCTTATTTTATAGCGCCCTGTCTTGGAACTGCCTGGGAATTGTTATTAACATCTACATATAGTATTGGTGAAGTTTACCTCTCTGTAACGCTTTCTGAAAAGAGAATTCTGACCTGTACATTGGCAAAAAGCCAAGCTGAGGTACAGGGCAAAGGGAAGAGTAGTAGTGTTAAACCTATTACCTCAATATCCCTTTCCCATTAAACACACACCGATGGAAACTAAGCTGAACCATCCTTGAAAAGCTGGCCTGATATTACCCAAGGGTAAAATTCCACAATAGAAAATAGAGACATATGTACATTGTATCATCACAGCATTATTTTAATTGGAAGCAGATTGTTTAAAGGGGAAGGGAAAGATGAGAAACCTGTGATTCATCATCTCAAAACCATCCTTATGAGAGACGTGAAAAAGAAAATAACATAAGGAAGGGAAGGGACAAAGTGTGGACTAGTCAAGTTGAGATGGGGGGGGGCAGTGAAGATATCCCCAGTCTGAAACTTTGCTATGCATTATAGCAATTACAGTATGAAAACTCCATCCAGATCTATGTCATTCTCATTTCAATTTCAAATTGCCCTTTTCAGTGGTCTGGGTGAGTTTTGCATTGAGACAACTCATGTTAGGTTGTCAGCTGCATCACTTCAAATTCCATAATGTAAATTAATCCCATGGACGGGGCCTGTCACAACACATCTGTTTTGCAATATATGGCATGTGGGCTGGAAAAAAGTAGCTATCCCAAGAAAACAAACAAACAAACAAACCCACGACTACACCACAATCACACAACCTCCTTGAAAGACTTAAACAAAATGTAACTTTTATATGAAAACATGACATTAATTGCATACAAGTGGTATCTGAGGTTATGTTTCATAAATGGTGTGACCTAGTTTGTGCCTGGGGTCAGAACAAACTATTAACAAGTCATCAGTCAGGTATGAAGAAAAAAGGTTTTTTTTAATTGGACTGTCAGCCATTCAGGCAGGGCATTACTAGCAGTTTCCTTCCTTCACAACTGCAGGTGAGTCGCCAGTACAAATCAAAAGATATGCCATCATGCCTACCTTCCCTCAGTGAATGTCTGACTGACAGCAATCTCTTGAGCTGTTCCAGGCCCTAGCCAGGCTTTTCCTTCAGAGTGAGACCCAGAGATCTGCTCTCTTTTCCAATAAGCCTCCATCTGAGCTGTGTTCTTACCTTTTGACGCTTCCCTTCAAGCGTGACACCTATGAAAGGTAAAGCCAGGCAGGGCTGAGTATTGAGCTACCATGGAATCAACCCTTTCCCAACCAATGTGGGGTTTATATACCCCATCACCAGTAGTGTTCAGCAAATATCCGACTGAAGACCTATTG
Organism: Rafetus swinhoei; assembly: GCA_019425775.1. NCBI lineage: Eukaryota > Metazoa > Chordata > Testudines > Trionychidae > Rafetus > Rafetus swinhoei. Next base: position 23,523,270 of record CM033437.1, on the reverse strand, counting down.
AAACTACTCCTATTGCCTTCAATTGTCTTTGGATTATGCCTGATCCTATACTAATTAACTGAAGCTAGAAGTTGTCCATGAGTGGATTTCTGTGGGGGTTCTTTGGGGATGGGCATTTTGTTTTGTTTTTTAAACAACTTGATTCAGTCCCATTAAGTCAGTGTATTGTTGTTTGGAACTGTATACTAAGGTAGCTTTAGGCCAGCTTTAGGTCCGGGCAAACTGGGCCCATGCCCAGGGCACCATAGCCAGAGGGTGAACGGCAAGTAGGAATGGGTGTTGCTGAGCAAAGAGAGTGGAGGGTACTGAGCAGGAGGGCAATGTGGTGGGGCATGCTGGAAGCACAAGTCTGCAATCAGGGGCACAGGTGGGAGGAAAGTGCAGAGGTTGAGAAGAAGGGGGCACCGTGCAGAGGTTGGAGCAAAGAGGGCACAATTCAGGGGTTAGTGGTAAAGGAAGCACAGGATGGGGGTGCACGGGTTGGGAAGCCCGTGGGTGCCTGGGGAAATGGGTGGTACTATGCCCACATGGGTCAGAAGCACCCAAACACAAGTTTGCCCAGGGTGTCATTTTCCCCAAGGTCAGCCCTAGTAGCTTACATAGTAAAGATAGGGGCTACGTCTAGACTACATCCCTGTGTTGGCAGAGGGATGTAAATGAAGCACTTCGAAAGTGAAAATAAAGCCAGGATTTAAATATCCCACGCTTCATTTGCATAGTCACGTAATGGCACTCTTTCGAAAAAGCGCTATTTCGAAATGGAAAGTGCAGTCTAGACGCGGTTCTTTCGAAAACGGGGTGCTTTTTCGAAAGATCCTGTAAACAATGAAGCTGGGATTTAAATATCCCGTTCTTCATTTGCATAATCACATAATGGTACTCTTTCGAAAAAGCACTATTTCAAAATTGAAACCGCAGTCTAGACGTGGTTCTTTTGAAAACGGGGCGCTTTTTCGAAAGATCCTGTAAACCTAAAAAAATTAGGTTTTCGAAAAATCGCCCCGTTTTCGTTTAAAAAAGAACCGCATCTAGACTGCGGTTTCAATTTCAATTACACAGAGTTCTTCCTCAGATCTGGGAAATGGAGTCTCAGAGTCTCACAGCTTAATACAAGGTGGAACAGATTGTTTGGCATAAGTACTCAACCATATTTCAAGGGACCATTCAAGGTGAAGTCATTAACACTGATGGATTAGAAGTCACAGAAATGCTAAGTAACAAGGTGGGAAAAGGTCTCATGAGAGAGGCTGAAATGATCTGTTGTATTAAGTTAGCTGAAATAAAGAGACCTAAAGAGTGAAAGGCGTCAACAACGCCTTGTCACTGTCCAAAACTAAGCCATGTTAAATAGCATTCAAGGTTCGGTATATAGAGACCTGAGTTTGTTAGTTTTATGACAAAAACACATAGATACTTATGTCAAGTTTAAAAATTGATTAAAATACTGGAGGGAAGGATTTTAAACCTGTTATAGCACAGTTTAAAATAAAAATCGAATGATTATGCAAAACAAACAAAAAAACAAGTCCCCTAATTGGAGTGTATCAACTTTAAAAACAACAAAAAGTCTGGTAGCACTGTAAAGACTAACAAAACACGTAGATGGTATCATGAGCTTTCGTGGGCACAGCCCACTTCTTCAGATTACCGGAGTGTTGGATGTGCAGAACCAAAAATAAATAGGGCAGGAGGGAGGGGGTGGGGGAAGAGGAAAAAAAAGAGGCAGGGGGGGGGAAAAAGAGGCAGTGGGTTCCCCCCCCTCCCATTTTTTTCCTCCCTCTCCGCTCCCTCCTTCCATATTTATTTTTGGTTCTGCACATCCAACACTCTGGTGATCTGAAGAAGTGGGCTGTGCCCACGAAAGCTCATGATACCATCTACGTGTTTTGTTAGTCTTTACAGTGCTACCAGACTTTTTGTTGTTTTTAAAGTTGATACACTCCAATTAGGGGACTTGTTTTTTTGTTTGTTTTGCATAATCATTCGATTTTCATTTGAAAAATCATTCGAAAAATCATTCGAAAGCTCATGATACCATCTACATGTTTTGTTAGTCTTTACAGTGCTACCAGACTTTTTGCTCATGATACCATCTATATGTTTTATTAGTCTTTACAGTGCTACCGGACCATTTGTTGTTTTTTAAGTTTATCCTGTTACAGACTAACTCGCCTACCCTTCTGAAGCTGGAGCGCATCAGTTAGAGTTCCCCATTTAGTTGGACAGCCAAAATGTTATGCATTCTAGCCCTGACGTTCTGTTCTTCAGTGGCAGAGTGCTGCACTGCTGGATGGGCTCATTCATCTCACATAAAGATGAGCGATGTACAACTTAATTCCTCCATGCACATTTTTTCAGGCACGCTTAAATCTACTCCCCTACCATGGTTACTGGTTCTCTGCAATATTGCTCTGCCCAATGTTTGCTGACAGGGAAGTGAAGCAAAAATTGTGACAAAATTGTGTGCTGTGTGTCCCCAAGGTGTGGGGAGTCACCGGGCCCTGCGCCCCAATGTGCAGCCAGATCTGACTGTCAGCCAGCAGGTAGAACAGAAGGGTTATTAGTCCACATTGATACAGATTAGAACAGACCTGTCAGCACAGAAACTAGAAGCAGTGAGTACAATCCATCTTGGAAAGAGGTGGCCCAGAGCCAAAGGCCGCATCCCGCTTCCCTGCACCCCAAGCTAGCAAGATTCACTCACACACACCCCACAGCCCATCTCCCCCTGACGGCAATGCTGGCTCCAGCTTCCCAGCAAAAGGTGTCACCTGGTCACAGTCTCCCACCCAGGCTCAGGTTGCAGAAAGCATCGGCCATTGTATATGTGGGGAAGGCTGTCACACCAAAACCCCCAATACAACCTTGCTACTTGTGCAGTGCCCAGGGAAACTGAGGCACATGCGGGGTTACTACAGGACAGTGGAAATCACATGCAACTTAACAAAGCAAACAGAGCAAATACAATCCCCACTTTGTCACGCTATGTCACATCTACCATTAATTAAAGACTTGCTTGCTCTACCACATAGTCATTGCCCTCATGGCATCCATTGTGGATGAATTTGCAGGATGAGGATTAATGGCAGGGTAACATGGCGAGCTTTCATGGTCCACAGAGGAAGTGACAGATAATTATCTTGTCTTGTACCCTGCTCAGTGTTAACCAGATTTGATTTACTGTAAAGGCAGTGGAGCCTTGTGAACCAGTTTCATGCCAGATATGGAGTTTTTTCTGCATTGAAGTTTGTGTTGTTTTAGAGACAGTCCAATATGTCAGTTTGGGCAGCCACAGACCATGACATACATTATTGTGGACTGCAAAATGACTCAGTTTCCTGGAGATCTCCATACTGTGAACATTAGTGATAAGAGCAACATGGTTTGGCTTGACCAGACTGCATATATCAAATAAATAAATTCTGCTGGACAGCCATTTGTGATGAGAAAGAATGGGTTAGTTTTGTGTCTGAGTTCTTAGAACATCATTTTTCCTGCTTTTAACAGAAGACAAGAGCGGGGAAAGAGACAGGAGAGTTAAGTGGGAGGATCAGAAAGGTCACAGATAAATGCTCTGGATCAGCCATGACAGAAGTGCAAGAGGCTCTGACTCATCACCTGGTCTCTGAGCTGGGATGTCCTGTGTTTGGTCTGGTCCCATTCCTTTACCTGTCTCTCTTAGTCTGGGCAGAACTGGATGGTCCGCCTTATCTCAATGTGCTGGTGACATGTGATACAGTTGTCCTCAGGATCACATCAAAGAAAGAGAGAGAAAATAGGAAACAAAATAGTGAGGCAGTGTGATGGGATAGACTAAGCCCAGTGTCCCCTGCTGGAGGCCTTGCTGCACCCTGTCCCAGGAAGAAGAGCAGAAGAGAAGTCCTCCGAGCAGAATAGAGTGTCTGCCTCTGCTGCGGCCAATCAGGGCCTAGCAGGCTGGTATAAAATAAGCTGCTGAGCCAGGGCCTGGCAATTCCTCACTGGAGCTTGGTCCAGTCAGATTTAGGCTCTGATTGGGAGGACAGCAGCACCTCAGACAGCTCTGAGTGTGAGCTGAACTTTAGACCTGGTTAAGACCCAGGTCCAGAGACTGAAGACTAGACACAACTAGCTACAGAACCTTGTAGAACCCGGGGCAGGGTGTGTTGAAAGCTTGGCCTCATAGCCCTGAGAGGGAGAGCTGGATGGAGCAACAACTTGGGGGAAATGGCCCAGAGAGCAAGGTAGCAGCAGACACTAGAGACTCTCAGTAAGCAACTGCTACTTACAGGGTCCCTGGGCTGGGACCCAGAGGAGTGGGTGGGCCTGGGTCTCCCCCAACTGCCAGCAGCTGCAGCAAGGGGATAAGAAAAGGCCTGGTCCCAGGCAATGGACCTGAAATCCTTTGAGGACATCTCCACTCCCGGAGAACAGCCAGGCCAAGAAATTTTTGGACACAAAGGGCATGCACAGGAAAGTGAACCCTTTTCAGGCAGAAAGGAACATACAAGGTAATGGTGGTCCCAGAAGCTTACATGTCCCCAGCCAGTCTGGTAGTGATGACTAGGTCTCCGTCTTTGTTGAGGTCTAGATTTCTACTAGGTAGGATAAGAGGACACTCCAGGTTAGAATGAGACACTTCAAGAGCTATGGTTCCATAGTCCTCATTTAATTCCCAGTTCAGTCAATGAAAAGACTTCAAAAAAGTAAAATGGGCCTCAGATTGACCAATAACCCCTTTGAGTTTCGCAAATCACTTCAGTAGAGTTCAGCCACATTTCCTTTGCTTGGCTACCTGGACATTTCCTGTACTAAGGCTCCAATTACAAAGTGCTTAAAATCTATCCCAATGTAGGAATACACTCAGTTACATTCTTAAGTCCTATCATCTTCAAACTCTGCTACTTATTGAGACCTAATGAGTACAATCTGAGATCTAGATCTGAAGAAGTGATGATGAGGAATTGTAAGAAAAACACAAATTCTCCTAAAAAAGGTGAAACTTTTTGACATCCAAATTCAATTACAAGTGTTGTTAGCCAATGAATGTATTCAGTGCAAATGTGAAGCAAGATGGCAATTCAATACAGGCACAAAGTCTGGGCCAAATCCTCAGCTGACATAAAAGAGTAAAGCTCTTCATGAGAATCTGTCCCAGAGGAATGGTCAGATTGTTGGAAGCTGGCTGATATTCTGCCTAGCATTAAGCTAAATATAAAATATTGTCTGGTTGCCTTTGGTAACTTTAAAAATTTCATATTGGTGACAAATAGATCTGAGGGACAACACGTCTGAAGACCTTCCCATGAACTTCAAGTTACTTTGTCACACAGCAGCGTGGTGCTCATGAATAAAGGAAGGTGATAAATTTAGATATTGGAAGGCTTGAAAATGAACTTTAAAGACAAGTTTACCACGTAGTGCAAAGTGACTTTCTCCCATGATGACACAGATATGCATTGAACTAGAACATAGTAATAGTTTTTATTGAATGTGAAAAGCTAGTAACATTTAGCTTCCTTATAGAAGGCATGAAAAGGTCAGCTGGAAGCTGTAGTGATGGTACTTAAAAGAGAAGTAGGCTTCCTGTGATGCAAAATTGGAGTTTATTCAACCAAAGGAAAATACATTACAAAAAATCAAGTCCTTTTCAGTAGGACAATTGCAGTGTGGTCTGTTTGTGTGGCTGTTTAGTGCTCGCAGCCTGTCTCAATATCTGCAAGAGAGAAGTCTTTTATAATCTTTATATTAATTTATCTACCCTGTTTCCCAAGTCTCAGTTCTTGCATTTTCCTGATCTGATTTTAATGTCAGCTACTTCTCCATACATTTGTACGGCAATAAGAACTGTATTTGATTGTGTAATTTATCATGTACTTATTTTTATTACAACAAGTCATTCTGTGGCAGTTTAGAGGGTAATAAAAATATGTTAGTCTCTAAGGGGCCACAGGACTACTTGTTGTTTTTAAAGTTACAGACTAACACAGCTAGCCCTCTGAAACTTATTTTTATTAGATTAAAATTGGCTTGGAAGTGAAAAGTTTTCTTAAATGTAACATTTTTGCCAAAGGATTGGCTTTCTTAAGAACTGCAGTTCTTCTTTGAGTGCTGGTCCATATGTGTATTACTCAACGGGTATGCATGTTCTCCAAGCATCCAGAGGCAGAGAATTCTTGAAAGCAGTGTCTGTTGGTCTATTCATGTGCCCTTGCTCTCTGCTGCCTCCAGCTGAGGACATAAAGGATGGAGCAGTCTGAACAGCTCTCCAGCTCCTTCTTACCACTGAATGTTCAGGTTCAGAACCTCCAGTTTCTGGAGCTTCATCTTCCTTCCTTTGTTCTTTGATCTGTATATACATCTACTATATATTTTAGAAAGTTTGTTTGTCTGTGTATCCATCTGTCCATCTGTGATTCCATTTGTTCAGGAACTCCTCCTAAATGGCAAGAACTAGGACCATGAAATTTAGTATGCAGCTTCCTCCTATAATAATGTAAAGTAAGTTCAGAGTTTGGAAATGCCAGGATAATGGGATATACATGGTATGTGATTGTTTTGCATCAAATGGAAAGGGAGGGATGTGATAGGAGGGACAGTTATACTCAGGAATGACCACGGGGGGAGAAAGTGCTCCAACCTTGGGGTGCAGCAGCTGTCCGACAGCACAGCCCCTGCCACAACAGGCGGGCCCCAGGCAAAAGATGGTGGGTGACCTACATGGCACCCGCCCCACCCTGGGCTGGCCTGGGGAAAAGAAGGCAGGTGGGCCACATGGCCTCCACCTTCCCAGGTGGGCCCTGACCCCAGATAAAGCCAGGTAAGACTTCTAGTATTTATATATTTTGTAATAGTTTTAAAATTTTATCCAATAGCTTTTAATTGAAAGGGTGTCAGCTCCAAAACTTCCATGCTTTGAAGTCATTCAAAGCATGCATACTAATAGTAGAAAAGCTTCCACCATAAATGCTACTTAGCCAGGTGAAAGTGTTTCTCTAGAGGGGAGTAACAAAAACTTAAATCCCCAGAAGCTGCTTATTCTGGATCACCTTCTTTTGTCAAAACAAGAGGCCATTCCATTAACTCTTGATGGATCCATCTGCAGCAGTCAGTGCTTACCACACACTGACTATTAGATTCTGGCGGGATCTAATCTGAACCTTTCCTCTGGCAAGGAAACGTATTCCACAGTGGGACCTTTTAGATGGGTCAGATGTGTCTAACAAATTAAGCAAACTGGAAATATCTCTGGCAAACCAAGCAATCATATTTGAGATTTTTTTTTCTAGCATGGGTGTTGTGCAATAAACAATGTGGTGGAAAATAAAGAAAAGAGAGAGCATTAAGAATATTGTTCTTGGAAGAAAGTCAAGTCAAAAAAACAAAACAAAAAATCCAATTTAAACTATTTTCATTCTTATCAGCTTTTATGAACCATATCTATTTGGAGATCAGATAGGTCTTTGTGTTCATAGGTTTTCATTTGAGATTGCAGACATTAACACTCAGATTGCTGATGCATGCCATGTCAGATATTAGCAATCTTTGGCTAAATTAGAATATATCTTGACTAAGGTTATACTACAAAAATATTCATGTGTGCTGGAAAGACCTCACTGCTTTTTTTTAATCTGCATACCTGTCGTATTTTTATGTTATCTGTTAGAATGCAGAGAAAGACTGAAATCTTCCTAGATTTTTGAACATGCAATGACTGAATGATCTGATATAATCTAGGCACTGGACCCAATCTGTGTCTCTATACTTTAAGCAACCTCTGGACCCAATGTGGAATTTGGAAGTGATTGTCCTTTTGGGATAGTGATCCTAATGTTCAGTAACAGTATTAACGAGAACCATTTAAGGTCCAAACATAAATGTGTATACTTTTAGTTTTAGAAGCTAAGTTAACTGGACTGTCACCAAAAAATAATGCTAGAAAAGGCAAGTTGCATTAAAAAATAAGTTAAATGTGTGTAATAAAGGGATGGCACTATACCCATATAACCTGTAGCTGCCTAGTAGAGGTATTGACTTTGAAGTTGTTCTTGTGGACCCACTTTTCCTATAGTTATGGATAAAATGCATTTTCTTGATATTTTTTCTTTAATCCAAAAAATGAGGAGTAAGGGTTATTTCGAGGGAAAGGTTTTATCTCGACATAACCCCGTTTTCTCTCTCGAAATAGCGCTATTGCAAAATAGCACCATAATGTGATTATGCAAATGAAGCACGGGATATTTAAATCCCCGCTTCATTTGCAATTTCGGGTGTCTGCATTTGCATTCCTCTGTCTCGAGAGAGGAATGAAGTGTAGACATACCCAGAGTGTCACTGCTCAATGCAAGCTGGAATAGATTGATTTCCATAAGTAATTAGCGTATTTCAAGGAACTGTTCAAGGTGAAGAGGCTTGTTAGCACCCACCAGTTATAAGGTGAAAAAGGAAAGGAATGGGAAAGTAGTTGGGGAGAGATAGTAAGTGGGTTACAGATTGCTGTAATAAGCCATACATTCAGTGTCTCTAGTCAATCCATGATTTTAGTGTCTAGTAAAGGTATGATTTTAAACTCCCAGCTCATCTTTTGAAAGTGTTGAGCTGATTTATTTTGTTGATCAGGACTGATGGGTCAGATGGACCAGTAATGTGGTGCTTTTGTCTTTTTAAATTTTCCTCATTCAAGAACATAGTAATTGTCTGACTTCACCCACATTGGTGCATTTAGTGCCCTGGATGAAGGACATCATATATTGTGTTAGGGGTGTGTAGGACCCACGGATCTTGAAAGGTGTACTGTTGAGGGGTGTTGATCAGTGTGGAAGTGAAGATATGTCTGCAGGTTTTTATTTGTTATTCTGGCAGGGTCTGATGCTGCTTTGAGTTGGTGTATCCTGATCTGTGGGGAGCTTGTCTCTGATGATGAGCTTAGGTAGCTGCTTGAAGGCAAAAAGACATGTTCAGTTCATGTTTCTTTCAGGATGCAGTCCCCATTGAGTATGGACCGTATTTGTTTGATGGTGTAGGTTACAGTGTGGAGTAGCAGGTTGCAACTAGGGATGTGCTATAAGAGGGAATTTCATTTCTGTATTGAAGCAGGTTTTCTGGGGGTAAGGTGGGCCCGTTCCATGATTTTCTCTGCTTCTCAGGTGGAGGGTCCTCCTTTGAGGAAGTCAGTGTTGAGTGTGCTAAGATGTACATCCTGAACTTTCTCCAAAAAGCATATGCTGTGGTAGCTGAGTGCCTGGCTGTAGATATCAGATTTCTCGGTGTGTTTGGGTTGGTTAATGGATCTATGAAAGTCAGTCTGGCTTCCTGTCTATAGTTGTCTCTGGGGTTCGATTCCTGAAGCCGATGGTAGTGTCCAGGAATTTGATGCTGATGTGGGAGAGTTCCAGACAGAATTTAATAGATATTTTCAGTATATTGCATGTCTCTCAATGTTCTCAAAAGAGGACATTTAATAAGCCTAGCAGCACAAAACTTTCCCCCCTAGTATGAGTAATGGAGTAGAAGAATCTTTTGGCATGAGTTATGATTGAAGCTTTCTGCATTTATTTAAATGATTTGCAAGTGCTTTATTGGACTTTTTTCTCCATGATATAGTTCTGCCCATTTTCTCCCTTACTACAAGCCCTATCTCCTGACCACGCCCATAGTAATTTCAATACATTTGGTGCAAATGACACGAGCTTCGTAAGCCAGCTTCCCTGCAGTTAAGTGGCTTTATGACCCATTTTCTGTCTAACTTAGTGCAGTTTCTCCTCTTCAGCATTTTTTCCCTCTTGGGATCAGGATTTGGCCACAAGCTATTAAAATAGCTGGCAATGCTTTAAAGTAACAGATTGAAATGGTTATTTTAAGAGCACACATCTACTGACTTGAGAGCTACAATCTATTGGTGTGGTACTTTCTGCACTACTTCTTTTTATATTACTAATTCATACCCAATATTTTCTCTTTCTTTAACCTGTTGTGCCTTAAAGGAGACTGATAAGAGAGAATAAAATCTGTTGCCATTTTAATACAAGTAGCAGATATAGATTTTTCAATAAAGTCACACTCTACCTGGGAGAGGAAACCGAACATTGTGAAGATTCATAAATGTATCTAATGTTATTTGTAACTGTTGCTTTAAAAAGAATGGGGAGGGGGATTAAGTCCCAGTTGGCATTAATAGCTTTATTGACTTCCAGGGAACTATGGTAGTTTATGCCAGCTGAGGTCTGTCATCTGGACTAATTTATTATTTGGGGGAGAAAGGAATAAAAAGTCACCACACCAAATATAAATATCAACCCACCCTCATGTCTCTTTGAGGTGCCTCTACAAACAAGTCAAAGCTTAATTTTTATCTTGTTTGAGAGTTAATTGAGATAAATACTTCTGTGTTTTCCAATTGAAAAGGTAATATATCTTGAAGATATCCTAACTTGCTGGGGAGGAGGGTAAATGGAAAAGACAGAGATACAGCTGTAAAAGGAAAAACAAAACAAAATGATGATTCATTTCCAGATGGAAAACTCAATTTCACAGTAATGACCAGCTGTCATTCAGCAAATAGCATCCAAATGCTTTGCAACTATTTTAAACCATGATAGTTTTAAAGATATACCTCCTAATTTAAAAGCAATCAACATGGTAAAGTAATGTTCAAATATTGATACACTGTAATCAATGACATTCTGGATGACATTCTGACCCAATGGAAGCCAATAGGAGTTTTCCAACTGACTTCATTGGGTTGAGGATTTCACCCAGTAGCTTGTTTAACATGCCTGAAATGCTAGGCAGTCTTTTGCTGTGTCATTTTCTCTATGCAGCAGGTTTCGCAAGCAATTTGCAATAATCAAAAGTGTTATGGCTTTTTCTATGAAACTAATTATTAGTTTAAGTAGTGTACTAATCTCAACAGGATCCCTTCCACATAAACCAGGGCCCACATGTTGCCTATATGAATCTGTTGCTCTGTTGCACCTCTCCCACCCTACCTTCTACTCCAGATAATGGACAAGCTCCATCAAACAATTGGTGGGGAGGGGAAGGAATGTGGCTTGAACAGTGTGTACCCTCAAGGCTCAAACTTGTGTTTGTGAAATCAGCTGGGTCAGAGGCAAGCCTGTCGATTGGGGGGTGGGGACAACTGCCTCAGTTCCTGGTGAGACTTAAGTGCCCGAAGCCCCTGGTCCTTTAAATCACTGCCAGAACACCACTCAGCACACTCTGGGTGGCTCTAAGGGCTGGGGGGCAGCATCAACCCAAGACCCCATTCCTTCCAGGAGTGCAGAGCTGGCCACCTGCCCACCTTCCCAAGGGCCCCACCATGGCTATTGGTTCCCTTGGCCAGAGGATTCTGGTTCCTATGACCCGCCATTGGGAGTCCCCAATCAATTAAAACAAGGGGCTGTTACCTTGTGCATCTGAGCTGACTTCAGTAGCTGTGGTGAGTATATGACTAATCTTGTGATGGTCCCATTTTATCTAGGACCAAGAGATGATCTGGATTCCTTTCCTGACTCAGCCATAAAATTCCCATATCACTTTGAATAAGTCATTTAGTCTGTGCCTCAATTCCTGATTTACACAATAGAGATAACAAATCATTTCTCCCATCCATTGTCTGTCTTACCTAATTCAGTTGTAAGTTTATAGCATCTGGCTCTTACTAAGTGTAGGTACAGTGGCTAGAAAATTGGGCCCCTGATCTTGGCTGATGTCTCCATGTGCCAGCAGAGTATTTATATTAATATAAAGCTTCCAGAAAATCCTTGTTCCATGTCTGTTTAGCCATTGCCACCGTACACAGCAAATATGAGGAGCCTAATACAGTAAACTTCAAATAAACCGGCACCTTTGGGACCCAGGGGGAGCTGGATTATTGGATATGCCGGAGTACCGGAAGGGGGGCTATGAGAGGTCTGGGGGGGGGGATGTCGGCGGGGAACTGCACAGCATGGGCAGCACTCCAGCTGCTCTGCCCCTGGCTTCCCCAAGTCTGCCGCTGCTGGAACTGACCAGCGGCGGACTTGGGGAAGCTCTGCCCCCGGCTTCCTCAAGTCCGCCGCTGGTCAGTTTCAGCAGCGCCAGACTTGGGGAAGCCAGGAGCAGAGCAGCTGGGGTGCTGCTGGGTTCGTCCCACAGCGCCGCCCTTTACCTGAGCGGCGCTGCGGGACCAGTCTGGCAGCACTCCAGCTGCTCTGCCCCCGGCTTCCCCAAGTCCGCCGCTGCTGAAACTGACCAGCGGTGGACTTGGGGAAGCTCTGCCCCATGGCTTCCCCAAGTCCGCTGCTCGTCAGTTTCAACAGCGGACTTGGGGAAGCCAGGGGCAGAGCAGCTGGAGTGCTGCCGGGTTGGTCCCGCAGGCGCGCTCAGGTGAGGGGCGGCGCTGCGGGACCAACCCAGCAGCACCCCAGCTGCTCTGCCCCTGGCTTCCCCAAGTCCGCCGCTGGTCAGTTTCAGCAGCTGAAACTGACCAGCGGTGGACTTGGGGAAGCCGGGGGCAGAGCAGCTCCAATTGTCCAGCTGTCCAGAGCACTTCCGGGTTCCAGTTGTTGCCGGACTATCGGGAGTGCCGGACCACTGGATGCCGAACAACTGGAGTTTTATTGTAGTTCCCAAGTTGCTGTACACATTGTGGGTGTATAGTAAGAGATTGTGTCAAAACACTGCTTTCCAATGTATTTATATCCATCTGCCCACGCACATATGAAAACTAATAAAAGAAAGTTCTTCTTCACACAGCGTGTAGTCAGCATGTAGAACTCCTTGCCAGAGGAGGCTGTGAAGGCTAGGACTATAACAGAGTTTAAAGAGAAGCTAGATAATTTCATGGAGGTTAGGTCCATAAAAGGCTATTAGCCAGGGGATAAAATGGTGTCCTTGGCCTCTGTTTGACAGAGGCTGGAGAGGGATGGCAGGAGACAAATCGCTTGATCATTGTCTTCGGTCCACCCCCTCTGGGGCACCTGGTGCTGGCCACTGTCGGCAGACAGGATACTGGGCTAGATGGATCTTTGGTCTGACCCGGTACGGCCGTTCTTATGTTCTTATGTTCTTATGTTCTTATCCCTCTTCAATTGTGGGCACAACTACACATGCTATTCTAGTAAGGGTCACATTTTGCCAAATACAGTGGTTAAATAATGTAGGGTAAACCCTACAAATAAGCTCTTTACTTCACATCACAATTTATGCATCCAAGGATTGTATTAGCTCTTTTTGTCATGGCATCTCACTTTTGCCATGGCATCTCACTCATTTTCAGCTGATTCTCTACCATGGCCCCCAAGTCTTTTTTCAGCATCACTGCTTCCCCAAATAGAGTCCACCATTCTGTAAAGATAACCTATGTACTTTGCTCCCAGATGTATACATTTACATAGTGCCATTTTAGAATGCATGCTGTTTGCTTGTGCCAACATACTGAGTGACCCAAAGTACTCTGCATCAGTTACCTGTCCTCTTTGTTATTTACCACTTCCCCAGTTTTGGGCTCGTTTGTAAACTATACTAGTCGTGATTGTATGTTTTATTCCAAATCATTGATAAAGATATAAAATAGTATAAGGCCAAGAGCCAAAGTCTGTGGGACTGAAAACAAAACAGCCCCACTCAATGATGATTCACAATTTACATTTTGAGAGCTATCACTTGGTCAGTTTTTAATCCATTTAATCTGTTAGATTAGAAAACTAGAATGATATTAATGAATGAAATTAATTGCAATGCAGCAGCAAGTCAAACACCTATCTGAAAGCTGACAATATCAAGTTATTTTGTTGGGATTCAATTTCCATAAGCGGATGTTGATTGGAATTTATTATGATACCCTCCTCTCGTTCTTTATTAATCAAGTCCTGTATCAGTTGCTCCATTATCTCGCCCAGAATTGGTGGCAGGCTGATTGGCCTACAATTAGCCAACTCATCCCATTTACTCTTTTTAAAAAAATGGCACATTAGCTTTCTTCCAGTCTTGTGCACTGGGAAAGTTGGTGCACTGGGGAAGTTGTCACTGTTTACGACAAAATTTGTTGGGAAGGTATGGGGCAAGGAACTACCCCAACAGGACACCTGTTCTTTCAAGCTAATGATAGCTGTGCATATGTTAACAATACTGCCTTGCAAGACATACACTTTAATCTCACCACTGCTACAGGAAATCATATAAATCTATTGGCCAGCAGACAAAGCCATACAAACAGCCCTTAGTTTCCAAATACCCTTTAATTGGACTGCTTTAGTACCTGACCGATTCCAAAATTTGCTTTCACTTTTACCAGAGATCCAGAAGATCTCTGAACTACAGGCTCAGATTCAGACTCCAAACTATCTATCAAATCGAGAAGCATGCTTTCCATACAGTCTATAGAACATCTCCCTTGTGTACCAATTATGATATATTGTGTTATGTAACCAAGGCTATGAAACAACCCCATTATAGAATTACACTGGGGATATTAACAATCTTATTGTTTTTGCTTATTTTAGGATTATGTTATTGTTGTTGCAAAAGATATAATAATAGAAATAGCTTTCATGTTCTTACCAATCTTGTATTACCGTTACAACCAACAAAAACCTGTGGGGTCGGTCCCCTTGATGTGCAAACAGAAATACAATGCTTAATGAATATAGAGGTCTAGAAAGTTAGTTGTGCTAAAAGCACAAAAGGGGGGAGTGTGGCAGCAGGGATAGGGGATAAGGGGATTTGCAGGCAGCCATTTCAGGTTTGTCAGTAGCAGAGCAAGTATCAGGCTAAGTCTGTGGCCTGACAACGCGAGAGCTGTAATAAGATGCTGCCTTCGCTTCTCGCCTTGCTTTAGGAGATAAGGATAGAATGCTGACTCTGGTGAAGACCTTGAGGTAAGGTGGCGTCTGAAGGGAATTATTATGGGAAAGAGACTAAGGGTATGTCTACACTAGCCCCCTAGTTCGATCTAGGAAGGCTAATGAAGGCGACCGAAATTGCAAATGAAGCGCGGGATTTAAATATCCCGGGCTTCATTAGCATGTTCCCGGCTGGTTGCCATTTTAGAAATTGACTAGCCCAAAGTAACTGCCCGCGTCTACACGCGGCAGTGAAATGGGATTCCGAATTAAAGCCCTAAATCGAATAAACTGTTATTCCTCCTGCAATGAGGTTTACCAGCTAATTTGATTTAAAGGCTTTAATTCGGAATCCCGTTTCACTGCCGCGTGTAGACGTGGGCAGTTACTTCGGGCTAGTCAATTTCTAAAATGGTGACTGGCTGGGAACATGCTAATGAAGAGTGGGATATTTAAATCCCACGCTTCGTTTGCAATTTCGGCCTCCCTCATTAGCCTCCCTAGATCGAACTAGGGGGCTAGTGTAGACATACCCTAATTGTTTAGTGTTATTATATGTAACAGACAGTATATATATTGGCTTTAATTGTTTTGTATTTTGAAGGTCTGCTTTGCAGTATTTTCCCTTGCAATATTGCTCAAATAAACTGCCTCTGGCTACTTATTGCTTACAAACGCAGAGTGAAGGTTTGTTTTCTTCCACAATTTTATCCACCAATTTCCTCAGTGCACCAACACTTATTGAAAATCAACATAAACAGTTCAGCAAACACCTTTTGTAAAATGGTTAGAATATCTCACAGGTGTATAGGACTTAATTATTCTGCATGACATGCTTTGAGCTCCTTAAATCTTTAGATCTAGGCTTTTTATACGTGCAAAATATATTAATAGTACTCTATAATCCTCAAGGAAGATGATTACTGGTGTCAATAATATCAGAATTATCCCTGTGTATATGGGGTTCATTTTACAGCTGCCACTTTCCCTCTAACCCAGGTGGTAGTGGTGGTGGTGGTTGTTGTTGTTTTAAACCAGCATAGTTCTCCCCAAATGTGGGGTTGTGGTTTCTTGAGCATTTAGTTCAGGGGTTCTTGCATGATTCTCAATTATCATTCAAATTTTTCTGATTACATTTTTCTACACAACTGATTTGGCTCATAAAGGGTTACGGATTTTTGAAAATGGTCCTATTAAAGCACTAAGTGTCCTTGAATATTGTCCTAACACAAGCAAGCAATACACGCTCTCTCTCTCTCTCTCTCTCTCTCTCTCTCTCTCTGCACTGGGCTTTATTCTGCTTTGCACATTATAAATGTGATGAAGTCATGATCATTTGTACCCAAGCTTTCAGTAACTTTTACTTCAGTAATCAGTTCTTCTTCATGTTAGGTCTTTAGGACAAGGTCAAATGACAGATTTCCTACTTTTAGACACTTAATTATTGTGCATGAAGTACTTTGATATCCTTAGACAGAAGACTTTTCATAAGTACAAAATACATTAATATTACTTTATACTCTTCAAAGAAGGTTTCATTGGTGTCATTAATATCAGATTTATCTCTATCTATATGCCTCTCACTCTCTCATTGTGTTTTCTATATATTATGGATTCTGCTATCAAAATAAAAGTCTCAGATCCCAGCAAAGATCAGTTAAGATGTCAGCAAATAAATGGAGGTGCACAGGTGACAAAGCCATTTTGGGTTTTATAGCTGGTCATTTGAATGAGGTTCATGGGATGAATATCACAAGACAAAATCCCTGCAAATAAAGGACATGAGCAAAGAAGGAAGTCAGTTTTGCTAGTAGCTTTATGTGTTTTTGCAGATTAAGTTTAACTATAGTTTTTAGGGTGTAGACCATGCCCATTTGCTTACTTCTTGATCACAATATGATATTTTTTGTCATTTGAATTTGCAAAAGAGATCCTCCTACAACTTATCATGGTTAGAATTTATAAGGTTTAAAGTCCACTCCTCAAGGTGTTGGATTGGTGATAAAGTGATCAAGAATTTTCATAAAGAGATCTTACCTACAGCTAAAAGAGAGTGCAAGGAGAATCTCTGAGCAATGCAGAGATGAAAAACTTGAAATTAATGAAATACCTTGCTTGATTCTACCTTCATTTGGAGATTATATATAGCTACACTATAAATAGGTGTCCTCTTAATTATACCTAAGGAGTTATTCCTTTTTTCATCCAGTTTATTTCTACCATAAAGGGGATGTTTCCTTATGCTTTATTATTATAAATTAATCAAACCATGAAACTGTGGCTATAGAAAAACAGTATACCTGTCAAAAGAATTACTCTTACGTTGGCTGAATCATCTTTCCCCTACTGTTTTTCATTGCTATTCACTTGGGATTTTTAATTCACATTTATACCCTAGCAGGGAACGATGGCCCTTGACTTAAATAGTTAGAAGTGGCATAAAAGTTCTGGCCCATCCAAATCTGTTGGTGGTTGGTGGTTCTATTTGTCCTGATTCACTCATCCAAAGCCCAAGATTTGGTGGTGATGGGGGACTTCAACTATCCAGATATATGTTGGGAAAATAACACAGCGGGGCACAGATTATCCAATAAGTTCTTGGACTGCATTGGAGACAACTTTTTATTTCAGAAGATTGAAAAAGTTACTGGGGGGAAGCTGTTCTAGATTTGATCCTAACAAATAGGGAGGAACTGGTTGAGAATTTCAAAGTGGAAGGCAGCTTGGGTGAAAGTGATCATGAAATCATAGAGTTCACAATTCTAAGGAAGGGTAGAACGGAGAACAGCAAAACAGAGACAATGGATTTCAGGAAGGCGGATTTTGGTAAGCTCAGAGAGCTGATAGGTAAGGTCCCATGGGAATAAAGACTGAGGGGAAAAACAGCTGAGGAGAGTTGGCAGTTTTTCAAAGGGACATTATTAAGGGCCCAAAAGCAAGCTATTCCGCTGTGTCGGAAAGATAGAAAATATGGCAAAAGACCGCCTTGGCTTAACCATGAGATCTTGCATGATCTAAAAATAAAAAAAGGAGTCCTATAAAAAATGGAAAGTAGGACAAATTACAAAGGATGAATATAGGCAAACAACACAGGAATGCAGGGGCAATATTAGAAAGGCAAAGGCACAAAACGAGCTCAAACTAGCTACGGGGAATAAAGGGAAACAAGAAGACTTTTTATAAATATAGATTAGAAGCAAGAGGAAAACCAAGGACAGGGTAGGCCCACTGGCCAGTGAGGAGGGAGAAACAGTAACAGAAAACTTGGAAATGGCAGAGATGCTTAATG
The DNA here is from genome assembly GCA_019425775.1 of Rafetus swinhoei. Taxonomy (NCBI): domain Eukaryota; kingdom Metazoa; phylum Chordata; order Testudines; family Trionychidae; genus Rafetus; species Rafetus swinhoei. Next base: position 23,505,177 of record CM033437.1, on the reverse strand, counting down.
ACTTCTTTATTTCGGTCTTTACCGAGAAGTCTGAAGGAATGCCTACCATACTGAATGCTAGTGGGAAGGGGGGTAGGTTTAGAAGATAAAATAAAAAAAGAACAAGTTAAAAATCACCTAGAAAAGTTAGATGCCTGCAAGTCACCAGGGCCTGACAAAATGCATCCTAGAATACTCAAGGAGCTGATAGAGGAGCTATCTGAGCCTCTAGCTATCATCTTTGGAAAATCATGGGAGACAGGAGAGATTCCAGAAGACTGGAAAAGGGCAAATATAGTGCCCATTTATAAAAAGGGAAATAAGAACAACCCAGGAAACTACAGACCAGTTAGTTTAACTTCTGTGCCAGGGAAGATAATGGAGCAAGTAATTAAGGAAATCATCTGTAAACACTTGGAAGGTGGCAAGATGATAGAGACCAGCCAGCATGGATTTGTAAAGAACAAATCATGTCAAACCAATCTGATAGCTTTCTTTGATAGGATAACAAGTCTTGTGGATAAGGGAGAAGCAGTGGATGTGGTATACCTAGAGTTTAGTAAGGTGTTTGATACGGTCTCGCATGATATTCTTATCAATAAACTAGGCAAATACAACTTAGATGGGGCTACTATAAGGTGGGTGCATAACTTGCTGGATAACCGTACTCAGAGAGTAGTTATTAACGGTTCACAATCCTGCTGGAAAGGTATAACAAGTGGGGTTCCGCAGGGGTCTGTTTTGGGACCGGCTCTGTTCAATATCTTCATCAACGATTTAGATATTGGCATAGAAAGTACGCTTGTTAAGTTTGCAGATGATACCAAACTAGGAGGGATTGCGACTGCTCTGGAGGATAGGGTCATAATTCAAAATGATCTGGACAAATTGGAGAAATGGTCTGAGGTAAACAGGATGAAGTTTAATAAAGACAAATGCAAAGTGCTCCTCTTAGGAAGGAACAATCAGTTTCACACATACAGAATGGGAAGCAACAGTCTAGAAAGGAGTACAGCAGAAAGGGATCTAGGCGTTATTGTGGACCATAAGCTGAATATGCAGTGTGATGCTGTTGCAAAAAAAGCAAACATGATTCAGGGATGCATTAACAGGTGTGTTGTGAGCAAGACACGAAAAGTCATTCTTCCGCTCTACTCTGTGCTGGTTAGGTCTCAGTTGGAATATTGTGTCCAGTTCTGGGCACCGCATTTCAAGAAAGTTATGGAGAAATTGGAGAGGGTCCAGAGAAGAGCAACAAGAATGATTAAAGGTCTAGAGAACATGACCTATGAAGGAAGGCAGAAAGAATTGGGTTTGTTTAGTTTAGAAAAGAGAAGATTGAGGGGGGGACATGATAGCAGTTTTCAGGTATCTAAAAGGGTGTCATAAGGAGGAGGGAGAAAACTTGTTCATTTTGGCCTCTGAGGATAGAACGAGAAGCAATGGGCTTAAACTGCAGCAAGGGAGGTTTAGGTTGGACATTAGGAAAAAGTTCCTAACTGTCAGGGTAGTCAAACACTGGAATAAATTGCCCAGGGAGGTTGTAGAATCTCCATCTCTGGAGATATTTAAGAGTAGGTTAGATAAATGTCTATCAGGGATGGTCTAGACAGTATTTGGTCCTGCCATGAGGGCAGGGGACTGGACTCGATGACCTCGCGAGGTCCCTTTCAGTCCTAGTATTCTATGATTCTATGATTAGTCACCTGTCAAAGCTTGGGAAGTGGAAATATGTCAATTTTCTTCTGCTCAGCAGCCTTGAACTTCCAAAAGTGACTCACTTCTCAGCACAAGTAAAGTCTGCTATCTCCCATTTCTGATCCTTCTGATGGGAGCAGCCTTCTCACATACAAAAAGCATCTCTCCTGAAAAGTGGGAATGTACGGTATTCAATTTGGAAAGGGGGGTTTACTCCAGTTGCATTACTACCCATTTAATAGGAAGGACAGGGAGCAAAGCAAGTAAGCAGCAGGGACTCAGAGCAGGGAGATCTATATCCCATGAAAGCTTTCTCAGTTTATTTATTGTATTGTAATAGCACTGAAGAGCCCTAGACATGGACCAGGATCTTACTGTCCTATGTGCTGTACAACTAGAGAACACAAAGATGGTGCCTGCCCAAAAGGACTTCTTTAATTTGTTTTATTTAAAAGTGGAAGTTGAGCATAGTAAAGGCTGATATCGATTTGATCTAATCTAGTAGGTTTTTCTACACTCAAGAACATCTTGAACCTTCAAGCACGGCCAAAAAGCCCTGGATAAGATTTTCAAAACTAGAGCCCAGACTCACAAAAGTATTTTGATACCTAACATACAGTGAAATTCAGCGAAAGTGAGGTGCTAATATCCCTGGGCCTAGGTTCTTTATGTTGTGCTCTTAAATCCACATTTTGGCATCTGAACAAGTGACTTGGATTAAAAACAGCAACAACAACAATGTATCCTCAGACTCTTCAGAAATCAGTGGGAGTTCATGGGTGATCAGCAGTTTTGAAAATCAGGCTACTTATGTTGGTGCCTAAATATGGACTGAAGACAAATCTCCAAACTGTTTTCTACAACTGAACAATTCTCCTCAGCTAAACTCATGAAGAAAATCAAATTAAATATAAATGGAGATAGAGACTGCAAGGCATTTTCTTGAAAGCCTGGAATGCTACAAGCTTAGCAAACATAAAGCTAGTGTATGGCACTAGGAGCATACTTGTTGTTTTCCCACATAGTGAGCGTTGGATGTTAACTACTTCCCAGCAATGAAAAATATCACGTGTGTGTTAGGATCCAAAGTGCATTTTCTGCTTCTGAAATGAAAAAGTCCACATCAAGGATTTATCTAACAACAAAGCTAGTGCCTTAGGTTGCTGTCACTGATTTACATAAAATTTTCTCTCTGCTATTCTGTTCTGAACTGACAGTGTCAGTTTCATTCAGAGGTGCCACAGTACCAGAGACAGACTGATGGCAAAGAATAGCTTATGAGAAGACCAGGCTTTTTTGACTACCTGCTCTGCGCAGACATGAATAACATAATGGTGACAATTCCAAGAGCTGTCTATTCTATTTGTTAGTGCTACCACTAGTAGTGTTTTTGGATATGTAAAGGATCCGAGCAAGATCACAGCCTCTTTGTGCTAGGCACAGGACAAACATATAGTAAGTGATAGACCTGGTCTCAAAAAGCTTATAATCTAGTGGAGACAACATCCTGGAACAAATCATTCCTGAACCCCCTCTTCTGACTTCAAAGAACCCTCACCAAGTGCATCAACCTCACCAAGTGCATCAGCAGATGCAAGCTCCCCACAGATAAGCAAACATCAACTCAAAGTGGCACTAAAGCCCTCCATAACAACAGATGCAAAATCTCCAGACATATCTCCATTGTTTTGATGCTCACTCCCTCTTGCATCAAATTCCCCAACAACGGCTATGTGGGTGAAATTCTTGAATGAATTCACAAAGAAAAATGGTAAAGACAAAAGCACCCTATCATCTGTCAACTAATCTTCCTTTGTCCCATGACTGGAGCTGGACTTATTTTGAATGGTCCCTTGCATCTTGTGTAACTGCCTATGCTTAGAGAGAAAAGATAGGCAAGGAAATATATTTCATTGTACCACGTTCTGTTGGTGAAAGATAAACTTTCAAGCATACATAGAGGTCTTCTTCAGGTTTGGGAAATGTACTTAAAATGTGACATCTAAATAGAAAGTGTTTAGCACTATCTATCTATCTATCTATCTATCTCTTTTAGAGTGTGTCTGTCTGGCTGTGCATCGGTGAGTCTGTTTGTTCACGAACTTCTCCTAAACCTTAAGAGCTAGGACCACCAAATTTGGTATGTGGCTTCCTCTTACCCTGCCTTAAACCAAGGTCAGGATTTGGTTGTGCCTGGAAAACAGGAAGTGCTGGGAATGGGACTGTTTTCCATAACATGGAAAGGGAGGGGACATAGAGAGGAGGGATGTGATACTGAGAGTGGCCACTGAGGGCAGCTGCAACACCAACGGATTGGCCAGCAAGGCTGGAGCTCCACCATCTTGCCTGCCTCCAGACCAGGTAAGTAACCCTCCTGACCCAAACCTGGAGCTTCTCCCTTTCATGGAGAACCTGTAGGTCATGGGAGGGGACGGTGGAGGTGGAGGCAGCCACCGGAGCCTCTCCACTCCTCCCCAGAGAGTCTGAAGGCCATGAAGGTACTGCAAGAGGGAGCAGCCCCCAGAGTCTTGTCCCCAATCCCAGCCAGCCTACAGGCCACAAGGGAGGAGAGAAGCACTGCAGGAGGAGGCAGCCCCCAGAACCTTGTCCCCCACAGACAGCCTGCAGGCCACAGGGGAGAGCTGCAGGAGGGGACAGCCGCCAGAGCCTTTCCCACCCCAGACAGCCTGCAGGCCACAAGGGAAGGGGAAGACTCCCAGAGCCTGGCTACAGGCTTGGGTGGGGGGCACTGGAGGTCAGGGCAGCCCCCAGAGACTCACCCCCATCCCACACACAGCTTTCAGGCTGCAGGAATCACAGCTGGAAGTGGGGGGCAGCCCCTGGAGCCTTCTCCCCTTCCCCCAAAAGCCTGCAGGCTGCAGGGAGCGCTACTGGATGGAGGGCAACACTTAGAGCTTGACCCATCAGACAGCCTGCAATCCATCTGGGGGGCCATTGGAGAGGCTGGCTGCCTCCAGATCCTGGTCCTTCCAAATAGGCTATGGGGGAGAGTCAATTGGGGGGCCCACTGGCAGTGAAGCACTGTCCTGCCCCCTTGGGAGGAGTCATAGCCAGAGCAGCGCCATCCTTGCCACCATGGGTGGCCCCGGTAAGGCCCAGTAAGCCCTCTCCTCCCAGCCACCTGTCCTGAGCCCCGTGCCCTGAGTCCAGCACCTCCCACCTGCCTTGACTTCTGCACTCCCTCTCCCTGCCCTGTGCAGGTTCTCCTGCTGGGTCACTGTGCTGCCACAGCCCTTGCTCTTCTGCTGGACCTCTTGCCACTGGGCTCCCAGACAGAACTCCCTGATCCAGGGTCATCCATGGTCCCGCCAGACCACAGATGTTGTTGGACCAGAGAGTCTCGGTTTTGGAAGGTTACCTAATATTTTGGAAGATAAGTTATTTAAAAGCAAACTAAACAACAAGGACAGCTCATAAATTTTCGGTTTGAACAAGAGAGAGACAAGGGGGGTGAGGTAAATTCTTTTATTTGGCTAATTTTTGTTGGTGGAGAGGACAAGCTTTTGAGCTTCACAGAGCTCTTCCTCAGATTTCAAGAAGACACCTATGTATATTAATATTCTTTCCAGTGCTCAGACAAAGCAAACACAACTAAATAATGCAGTGAACCTCTTTCACTGGTGACTACAACTACATACAGATTGTTAGCTCAAAGAAAGTGGAGCAGAGTGATGGGAAAGGGGAGTGAAATGTTAAATACAGAGTTTAAAATATTGATAGTGATGAGAAAGATGTGACAGGGCTAGTAAGCAATGTCAGACTTCTAGCGATACCAAACAATCAAACAAACAAGCCTACAACTACCCATAAGGAATGTGCTGAGTCTGATTCTGTCCTGACTCATGTATTAAAAATGCTGGGTCTTTTAAGTTGCCTAAGAGAATGTGCAGAAGATGAATTCTGATGCGCTGATGTCTCTAAGAGAATGGTCAAAGTCCCAACAATCAATTCATTTTTGGTTAGCCTAATGATAACTATGAGACAATGACAAAAAAAATCAGAAATCTGCCCATTAAAGGTTTTGTTGACTTCAACTACATGATTAGTTCAGTGTTTTGGGCACATTTTTATTCTGACAGTACTTAGAAATGTACAGGTTAAGCCAGAGAGAAGAACAATCTGCTGATTTTTATTGGAGGAGCATATGGTTAGCAAATTAAGATGTGAAATACTGTGAAATAATCGACCCAATATATGAGAGAGTTTGTGCATCTGTCTTGTCTGTTCATCCGTCTGTGAGTCTGTTTGTTCAAGAACTCCTACTAAATGGTAGGAGCTAGGAGCAAATGTAGTATTGAGCTTCCTTTTCTCAGAACGTAAAGCAAACATTCGTATCATATGGAAAGGGAGGGCTATAATAGCAGGGACAGTTATACCCCTGAATGACCACCGAGGATACCACCACCCAAGTAATTCCAAGAAATCAGGGAAGAGATCACTTGGGAAATCCCCTCTCTAAGGTAAAACTCTCCCCCCGCCCCAACCTGCATTTTGCTTGGCGTTGGGAAAACAGAGGGAATCCACAGACAACAATGGTCCTTCCATCCCATGTAACTAGACACTGAGTCCTAATGACACAACAATCAACCAATACTGGTTAATTAGAAAAAAGAAACTATCTTTTATTATCAAAACAAAACTACAGTTGCAAACACAGTAAATTGGCTAGATGGAAGGAGCCACCATTTGATATAGATACTCAGGGAATAAACCCTGGGTTGTAAGGCTTAGTTACAAAAGAGAAAAAAAAATACTTAGCAAGCTCAGACATTGTTTCCAAATCCCCAGACAAGGAAAACAATAAACCCTGAGGGACTATCTAAAATGTTTCCCTACTAAACATTTTAAGAAGTCCGTTCTCAGAGAGAGAAGCATCTCCCATCTCCCTTAATACCTGGGAGAAACTGCTCTGCCTCTCAAACAAAGAAGAGGGAGAGAAACACCCCCCCCCTTTTTCCAGTTTGAAATTCTTACCTGTATTGTAATTTGCTGACCACCCAATACCTTGCTAGATACCTGAGTTAAGCCCTTAGGGTACGTCTACACTTGCACCCTAGTTCAAACTAGGGATGCAAATGTAGGCGACCGAAATTGCTAATGAAGTGGGGATTTAAATATCCCGCGCTTCATTAGCATGATCTTGTCGGCACGTTACTCCGCTCAACAGCTGTTCCGAAAGTGAAAGTGCGCACCGGGACGCATTAGTTCGAAGCAAACCCCTTGGTTCGAATTATCGTTACTCATTTTAGTCAGAATCATGCCTTGCACTTATTTTCAAACAGATACGTAAATGAAATCAGACGCAGGCCTGTACAGTATATCTGGATTTCCTAGATCTGAAATTCTAAATATAGTAAAACCTCAGAGTTATGAACCCCTCAGGAGCGAAGGCTGTTCATAACTCTGAAATATTTGTAATTCTGAACAAAAGTTAATGGTGGTTCTGTCAAAAGTTTACAACTGAACATTGATTTTAATACAGTTTTGAATCTTTCTTGTGCAGAAGAAAAATGCTTCCTTTATTTGTTAACATTTAACACAGTACTGTACCATATTTGCTTTTTATTTTGGTCTGTGTTGCTGTCTGATTATGTATTTCTGGTTCAGAATGGTTGACTGATCAATTCATAATTCTGATGTTCATAACTATGAGGTTTTGTTATAAGGCTATATCTACACAGCAGCGTTATTTCAGAATAACTGGCATTATTCTGAAATAACAAAGAGCACGTCAACACAGCAAGCAATTATTTGAAATAATGGCAAGCTGGAGGACTTCTTATTCCATCTCCTGTAACCCTCATTTTACGAGGATTAAGGGAAGTTGAAGGAAGAGTGTTCTTCCTTCAACTTCCAGCTGCGTAGACAGTGCCAAATGCCGAATTAAGCTATTTTGACTTCAGCTACACAATTAACATATCTAAAGTCGCATAGCTTAATTCAACTTTTGCCCTGCAGTGTACACATGCCCACACAGTACACTTGTATTTCCTGGATAGTCCAAAACATCTAATAATAAAGTTGCAACCTGATTAAATCTATATCAGGTGTCTCTTTTGGTGTGACCAGACAGTGCCATTTTCTAGAACAGGGATCAGCAACTTTTCCGAAGTGGCATGCCAAGATTTGACGCTCCTGCACTGGGCCATGCCACTCTCCCAAGAGGGGAGACAGGCTCTCTCCACCACACTCCCCATGGACCACTTGGCTCAATGCAAACCTTTCTACAGACCACCAGTTGCTAATGGAAACTCACCATTAATTACATAATTACGCCGAAGCCATTTTGTTAGTGGTGCAGCTGGGGAGAGTGGTTTAATCTCAATTATTAAACAGACTAAGCATTTTAACTTTCTCATGTTAGTTTATCAAACTTCATTTAAAATAAAGTAAAATATTAATTTACGTCCAATACAAAAGATTTCTATGTTTTCTTGATTTATGGCAGAGGTGGGGAACCTTTTTTGGGTTGGGGGCCACTGACCCACAGAAAATTCAGTTGTGTGTGGGACAGGGCTGCCAAAGAGTAGGACAGGGATGGGGGTGCAGGATCTGGGCAGGACGTGGAGTGCAGGAGGAGGTGAGGGTGTGAGGTCTGGATGGAAGGTGGGGTGCAGAAGCAGGCTGGGAGTAGGGTGTCTAGCTAGGAGGGAGGGCACAGGAGCAAGGGAGAGTGCAGTGTATGGCCAGAAGGGAAGGTGCAAGATCAAGGGAGGATGTAGGTTCAGAGGCTTGGCAAAGGGGTGGGTGGTAAGGGTGGATTTGGGTGTGGGGGGTCTGGGCATTAGGAGGGGTGCTTACCTGGCTTTGTGTCCCTGTTGCTGTCAAGCACTGCCCACACTGCTCCCATTGGCAGGCCAATGGGAGCAGCATGGAAAGCCTCCAGAGAGCACATCACTGTGCTGCCATTCCCCCAGTGCCAGCCTCCCTCCCCCCCCCACACACACACAGCGGGGGGAGCCCACACTGCTGTCGAGTCTTGTGATCACGGCACAGCTCAGCTCTCCTCCTTTAGCCACTTCTCCGGCAGGTTGCCCAGCATCATGTTGATCTGGGGCTGGTGGGGCTGGGTGCACTGGTGGCAGCGCATCGGGGCCAATGGCAGTGGCCACAGTTGCTGGGCTCAGAGCAGTGTTGGCAGCAAGTGTGGCCATAGTGCAGGGTCACTGGCTCGCACAGCAGCCACCAGCACAGGGGGCAACTGAGCAGGGGTCGCCCAGTGCCTCGCTTGCTCCCTGAGGGTCACCAATGGGCCAGGGTGGCACGTGCAGAACCTTCTCGTGCAGGCTGAGAACCAAGCTCTTGGCCAACTCTCGCAGCTCCTTGGGCCGCAGCCGGGCTAGGTGGGCAGTGGCACTGTAGGCCTCCAGGGCCTCGGCCACGTGGCTGGTGCAGCGCGTCCCCTCAGTGCAAACAGAAGCCTTGCTCGGGCTGTGGCAGCTTGCCACCTACAAGCCATTCGGCTCCATGCCTCCTGCTGGAGCTCCAAGGCGTGGAGGTCCCCTGGCAATAGTGGTGGTGGACTGGTGGAGGAGGCGGTGACGTGGCCTCCTGCAAAACACAGAGCCTAGAATTTCACTCAGTAATTCCTTCATGAAGCCTATAATTTAAGATTGACGTAGACCATGTCTCTAAGGGCAGTCCAAATTAGTGGGTCTAGTGAAGACCCTCTAATTTGAACTAAGAGGGCTTTCCTGTCAGCTCCAGTAGTCCTGCTCCTCACAAGGAGTAAGGTAAGTCGATGGGAGAATGTGCATCCATCGACCTCCCGCTAAGTGGACAGCACCAAAACATGATTTAAGATACTTTGACTCTAACTACATAATTAACATAGCTGGAGTTGCGTATCTTAAGTCGACTTTCCCCTTTAGTGTAGACCAGGCCTTCTAAAGATATGCAGTTTTGATTTAGTGACTTCAAGTGATGAAAAATATACCACATACCATGGTAAATTATTCCAGTACATAATTGCTGTTAATAATTTGTACCTTATTTCCAGTCTGAATTTATCTAGCTACATCTTCCATCCACTAGATCTTTATATGTCTTTGTCCACTAGAAATTTGTTCCCAAGTCCATATTTCTAAACTGATTAATTCACCACTTAACTTCCTATTTATAGTGAGTAGGTTTTTTTAAAAAATACTGCCATAAATTTTGGGTAAACAAAGTGAAAACTCCAGGTTCAGAAGAGCTTTCAATCAAAATATCTTGAAAGATTAATAACAGCATCCAACAAAGGTTGTTTTAGCTCAGTAGGCAGTATGTCAGTCTCCTGGCCTGATGGTCCTGAGGCTGTGCCTCAGAGAAGGCAATCTGAGTCTTTTTAGAAGACAAAAGAGTAACAGGATTCAGCGGCTGAAAGTTGACATCAGCAAAATTACAACTGGAAATAAGAAGCACATTTTTTTAATAATGAGGGTAATTAGCCATTGAAACAGATTCTCTAGGGATGCAGCAGATTCTCCATCACTTGGAATCTCTAAATGAAAAGGGACAAATACTCAGTAGTGTAAGTTAGCATAGATCTAATTGTTGCCCATATCTTCTCTGAGGTATATAAAGTTGCAGAGTTGATGGGAACAGTTTAAAGCTAACCATGACCCAGGAATTAAAGGCTTGGTTTCTAATGTGTACAATAATGGGGGGGGGGGGGGAAATAAAGATGGTCACATAGTGACTTAATCAATGCTAATTGCAAAATTAAAGAGCCTGTAGCTCTCAAAAGAATATTCAAGAGCAATGTTCTGATTAAGAAATGAATCATGTATAACAGTGAATTTTATTAGAACAATTTTGAAACACATTTAACTACAAAATGTCATTGCACAATAATAGCACTTCATCTGAGACCATTAAGGCCTCAAAACAAATCTTTCAGAGCCTCAGGACCCATAGCATGATATCCTGGCACTTTGATGCCATTGCATAGAAAAATAATACTCTCCTCTTTCCTAAAGTGGCCCTGGGCTTAGATGGAGGCCCACAAAGGGATTTTCTGTGCCAGTTACTCAGACAACTGAGATTAGTTACTTTGTCTAGTAAATGAATATCACTGTTTGACTTCCTTCAGGACATATTGGCTTTTGAAAACAATGGAGAAAAATAAATTCCTCCTTACGTATCCTTAAATTGCTTGAAGATGAGATTTATACCCCAAAGTTATAGTTCTGTAGTTGAAAGAGAACAGAGCTGAATCAGAAAATAATGTATAGTAGCCTTTCTTTACTTCTTAAAAAAATGAGATTTATCTTGTGAGGTAATAAATTCCACTAATTTTTCCACATGGTTTGTAAATGTCTAGTGTGCTTGTAGGCAACACATAAAGAGTGTCATTTAGCATGTTGTCTGCTTCGCCAGTTTACGATTTAATCAAATAGGGAAAATATGGCTTATAACACCTTATATACATAAAAGTTTTGTTATCAGACACTTGAATATCTGGAAAACTCAGTTAACCAGCGTTGCCCCCTGCCACTATACCCCGTGTCTTTGGACGTGCGTGCCCTGCTCTCATTTGGCCAACTTGATGCCTCAGGCACCTCCTTCCCCCTCAGCCTGCCTCAAGATATCAGGAGCTGGCTCTGCTGGCGGGCTCCCAGGCATCTGCCCCATTCATCTGCCTGCCACGGAGGATGTCTTTGTGCCTTGCGGGGAGGAGGAGAGTCACCCAGGATTCCCAAGGGGGTGGGAATTGGTTGCCATGATTTCCTCCGGGCAGGGGCAGGGACAGAGCAATAAGCTCAAGTATCCAGCACACTTGATTAACTGGCAACTTCTATTCCCCCTGAGTGTCGGATAATGAAGTTTTTACTGAACAAAGGGCTATGTTCTGCCTTTAGTGACATGGGCCCAACTGTCATTGATTAGCTCAGGAGTTGATCACTGTGTTTTTAGGCCACATTCAGAACAACCCTTAGGTGTGTGCTGACGTCCCTCAAAATCAAGGGATGGAATTTAGCATGTGGTTATGTGCTGTCCTGGATCAGGGCCTTAAATGCATGATGTCAAGGCGGTTTGGGAATAATTCTGGGTATGAATTTCACATACCCCAGGGTTCAGATATGAGTTTTTGAGTCTACCCATTACTAAGATGGGAAACATTTGTAAAATTTAGATTAAGGTTCAAATTTCAAATACCTCCAAGTTTCAGAGGCTTTGCTTTGGGCCACTAATTTCTTTTAAGGGGTGCTATTATTTATGATGCAGTCACCACACAGCACACCTCCATCATACTCGTCCAGGAACGCACCCCTGCAGTCAGCCCCGGTGCCAATTCTGTCCGCACATCTACACAAGCAATTTCATCACTGGACCCAAACATCAGCCACCACATCAGAGCTATATTTAACTGCACATCCACTAATGTGATCTATGCCATCAAATGCCAGCAATGCCCCTCTGCCATGTATATTGGCCAAACTGGACAGTCTCTACGGGAAAGAATTAATGGACACAAATCAGATATCGGAAAAGGCAACACACCAGAAACCTGTTGGAGAACACTTTAACCTGCTCAGGCACTCATTAATGGATCTCAAAGTCACTGTGTTATGTCAGGCCAATTCCACAAGCCAAATACACAGGGAAGCCTTGGAACTTAACTTCATTTACAGGTTTGGGACCCATCACAAAGGTATGAACAAAGACATTACCTGGCTAGCACACTCCATTCCACAGCCTAATGGTTTTAAAAAACAAACAAAGGGTATTTAAGAACAATTTGCACCTTCTCTAATTGACTATTTATTTCCCCCTTTTTCCTTCTTTCTCCCCGCCATCCTCTATTTATTTTGGAACTGGACCTTTATTAACTCCATTCATCTGAAGAAGTGGGTTGTGTCCACGAAAGCTCATATCTTCTACATGTTTTTTAGTCTTTAAGGGCTGCTAGACTATTCATTGTTATTCATGTCAGAGGATTTACTGTGCTTTAAAATGTTAACAGTGGGTAAAATAATGCTTTTTTTTGTCTTTTGATGAAGAAAACAAGTCATTTGTTCCCATGAGAACATCTTTGTGACATGAGTTTTCTCGTTGGTGCCTGTTGTTAATATATGTATAGTTTTATTGTTATTTCCCCGAAAAATCCCATGTTGTGAAAGTACACTGAGAATCAGAAGCCTAATTCTAATTTCATGCTTGTGTCAATCTGGAGTAGCAATGTTGACTTCAATGGGATTATTCCACATTTATATCATTGTAAGTGCGATCAGAATCTGGATCTACATCTCATGCTATTTCTGTCCCACTAATATTTCCTTCAAACATTAAAAAGTCCACATAAAACACAAATACAGACAACAATATTAGGCTTTTCCAAATACTCGGGTTTCTTCAGTGCATGAACACATAGCATTCTGCAGTTTCTGAAGGAAGATCATTATATTTTCATAATATTTATAAGTAGGGTTGGCAGAATTCAGTTAAATTGATTATTTTAAAGATTTTTTTAGACTTTTATCAATTTACATTTCACTGTTGTGGAACATTAAGAGGAGGCATCAGACAATCATTTGATGAGAAACACTGAGATTCAGAAAACGGAAGGTCTGTAAGCCATTAAAACACAAATTACCAAAGCATTACATGTCCAAATAAATATCTGTAAATCAAAAAATCATATCTGTTTTTACTATTCATTCATTAGTCTTCTTGTAAAAGCCTAATTAAAAAACCTAAATCACAGGATTTGACTCTAATAAGTTCTCAAGAAGCAATTTTCTCACTTTGCCTATCTGTAAATTTTGAGTAGTACCCGTGGTGAAAGTGTTGTTGCTTTGCATGTGTGTGATGAAATCAATATTTACTGATAAAAATCGGATCCTTCCAAGCATAATAAAAAAAGGTTACAGGAATAACGAGCCACTCAGATAGTTGTCATGGTTTTCCTGCCACCAGTTAGAAACTATATAAAATGATCTCTAAAATATATATAGTGGGAAAAATCGGTGAGAATGATGGATGGGGAAAGCAAGAGGAAATGGAAGAATGGATGAAAAGAAATGGGGAAACAAGCAGTGGAAGAGAAAAAGAGAAGGAATTGGATGGAAACCAGGGCATAAGAGGAGAAATGGAGGGGTGTGACCACTAGTGAAGATGGCTGCCTGACTCCTGGTCCCTTCAACTGCCTTATTCACTCTCCCTACTAATTCTTATTTGTTAAGGGCTTCCAGGTATCTAAAATATAATTTGCTGCTAGAAATATACAGTACTGATTAGATAAGGACTCCACTGTTTGTCATGTAGTTATGGATCCATCTGGGAAAAATAAGACCAACTGTGATTTTTATCTTAAGGAACATGTGAGCTCTCTAAAAATGTAAGAGAAGTCAAAGCTCATTTGACCTAATAGGTAAAAACTAAGAAAAACTGCCATAAAACTGAAGGTGGTTAAAATGGAGCAGGCTTAAAAAGAATAATCAGTCTTGAGGAGAACCAAGAAGATCTGGACAATGGGTAATACAGGAATAATTTGTGGTTCCTGGAGAAAGGGTGAGAGTGAAGGATTAGAAGGACAAAAACATAATTAGTTTTTCTCCAGAAAATCTCCCTGGACTCCTGTAGTACTGATATTGTCCCCTGATTAGTCTCGCCTGAGGATGGGAAGGGCTCTTCAAGTGTCAGAGGCCAGAAGAAGTGAGAACAATAATAACTCTAGACCCATCATCTTCAAATTGGTAAGATTCAATGACAGAGTTTAACATCTGCTGCTAGGCAAAAAAGGAACAGTCAAATATAAGAATTTGTATTTATGTTTTTAATCCAGACTTCTCTGTAAATTTAAGCAGGAGACATTTTTAATGGCATCAAGCTTGCTCTCAGGGGATCAAATATAAACTATTGCCTCAGATATCCTGCAATCTTAATAATGAAGCTGACAGGCTTTGTGAAATACCTCAGTATCCCACTGGAGGCTTAGCAAGCACTACAGAAAGTGAGACCAGATCTCACAAAGGGTGACAGAATGATCCTGTCAGACAGGAAAATAAAATGGAGTGTATAAGCCCTGATGAGCAGGGACTGGTATTTGGAAAACCAGGCATCTTATGTACATATGTTCAATTTCTATTTATTTATAGATTTACAAGGATATGTATATGGTTAGACTATATAAAAATTATGCTAATATGCTCATATTTATTAGTGTGTTATTTGTGACTATCATTGTCACTTTATATGGGTATTTGCATATTTATTTTTGCTTTTTTACTCCATTATAGTTTATATATTTATGTACATGGTAATGATATATTCATATTTATTTGAAGATGTATTATCATTTATATAACTTCATGTTTACCTTTTTTTATTAGCATGTTGGTATAACTATGATATATGATGATCAAATTAACACATTTAAGTACTAGATACTAATACGTATGAATTAATATCTATGATGTAGTAAGTTTCATTCATTTATCGATCTTGGCACATCTAGATATTTTGGTAAATAGAAGTATATATCTGTCAGATTCCTAATTAATTCATATTGTGCATGGGAGGAGAGGGGTTGGATTGAGGATACACCATGTGTGATCTGAACTTGCCATTACTGGAAGTATTGACGTAGCCAGTATTGGACACTTGGGTGGACCCTGACTTCAGGTGGAAAGGAAGCATGAGTAGGAGAGAGGGGGCACTTTTAACCTGTCCAGATGATCTAGCAGGGGCAAGTGATAGATAGAAGCTGATAGAAGCTGTAAAAATGGGGAGTACAAGAAAAATGTGAGGCCTGCAATCCCACCTGCTCTGCCCCCTGTCTAGTACTTATGGCTTGGCCCACTCCACCTTCCTGGCACTCCAGGGCTTTGTCTACACTGCCAGCTTTGCCGGCAGAGAGTATGCAAATGAAGCACTGATTAGCATTTTGTCACACTTCATTTGCATAATCTATGCAAGCTGTTTTTGCGCAAGAGGTTTTTGCGCAAAAACAAGCAGTGTGGATGTTTCCGTTTTGTGCAAACCCCCCCTTTTGCGGAGGATCCTTATCCCTCTCCGGGAGAGGCATAAGGCTCTTGCGCAAAACGGGGTTTTTGCAGAAGACGGAAGCGGTTACACAGCTTCTTTTTGCGCAAAAACTCCTTGCACAAAAAGAAACACTTAGGGTGGGGCCTATTTGGTAAGTGGGTGGTGTGTAGGGCATGGGGAGCCATGGCCAACCCACTTAGCATTCAGGCCCATCCCCAGTGCCCCAGCTGGAGCACTGCGCTGGCACAGTGGGGAAAGTCCTAGAATGGGAGTAGAGCCGGGGCAGGATGCTAAGTGGGTAGGCCATGTCCCATTTAGATCTATCTTTGGCTATGCTCCTGACTGGAATTCTGAGATGTTAAGGGTAAGTTGTGTGGTGTATGTTTTTTTGCATGAAGAAGCGCTTGGAGGCTATTGATATATTGGTCAACAATTAGCAGCTAAACAATCACTGAGTTTCACAAACTCTAATAAGTTTTGTTTGTGGAATGTGTGTGAGATTAATGAAATCTCCAAGAGAATCAACACTTGGAGGCACTTAAAATCAAATGATTGTTATATAACTTTATTTTGGGAGACCCATGTAAAGAATGAAATACAGACAGAATAATAAAAATAATTGTAGGACTTTTTTTTTTTTAACTCTATGGATCAACAGAATAGTGGTACTCATCAACAAGAGTCTAACTTTCCAATATATTTCAGTCATGGTCCGATCTAGAGGATAAATACTCTCAAGAAATTACTTCAATTATTATGTAAGAGTTTAATTTTGGAAAGTGCATATCATCCTAATGATGGGAATATACATCCTTTGCTGCAGAAATAACTGACATTATTTCCAATGGACCTGATGTGTCCATTGTCCTAGGAAGCGATTGGATTACTGTCATGGATGATAGCATAGATAAATTTCAGTATTTTAGGTGGAAACTTCAATCATTTGCAAACTATCCAATATTGGAGTAAAGAATATTTGGAGAATGCAGCATCCTAAGAAGAGTGGCTACACATTTCTTAAAAGTTCCTGTCTCTTATTCACAATCAGATTTTTTACGATATCTAAAGTGCTAATACTTGCATATGTGAAGATTGGCAATATCATCTGATCATGCCCCAATTTCTCATCACATATGTACTAGTAATAGTGCTACAAGATCCTCAAAATGAAAGTAAAATTCACATCTGCTTAGAGACCCTGAATTTTTTTAGATGATTGAAGCAGCCATTAACGTTTTAAAGGAAAATGAAAATATTGGCTCCTTTACTACAACTTTATGGGAGGGCTGCAGGCTATCTTAAGGGTAGAATGCATAAAATTTGCATAAAAAAGAAAGTAGCACATTACTTAATTCATTGGCAAAGGAGATTGCCAAAAAAGAAACCATAAGCACATATAGAATAATGAGCTACTACACTCTCTCATTACCTCAAAATACAAAGACAGTGAACATATATCTACCCAGATTGAATTAATGCTTATTAGAGTTAAACTGAGGCATATTCAATGGAGGGATAAAGGAAGGAAAAATTAAAACAGCTTCATACAATAACACTATACCCTCTTTGCTAAATGACAGCAGTCTTTTTAAACTGGAAGCTGATAAAATTAATAATGTAAAGACTTATGAACAGTGGAGATTGTGGAGGGAGTTTCCCTAATTATATTGCCAATACCTCTCTCTACTAGAAGATAAGCAAGCAATTGGATAGACCAACCACCTGGATTCAATAGCTTTTCTGCAGAATCGAATAAGACATTTATCAATCAGTCAGACTATCAGAAGTCTACAATGAATTATTTACAAAAACTCATGTAACAGGATAAGAATAGCAGTAATTACCCTAATTCTTTTTTTTTTTTTTAAAGCGCTAAGCATGGTCACCATTTTGGTCATCACCACCCTATCTTTTTGTTGAAATCACAGAGATTCCCACTTCACACTGAAGCAACAATACTCCAATCAATGATTCATGTGGACCAGTGGACCAGGGGATATTATTCATGTCAGTATTAGTTGTGGACAATACTTGGAAGATATACCATTTAATCTCTGAGGTACTGATAACTGATGGTCCAGCTGTTATCCTACTGTTAGATGCCAAAAAGTCCTTCAAACAAGTGGAATGACTATATCAACAAACAATCCTGTGAAAATTAGGATTTAAACCTAAATTTATTTCTTGGATTGATATTATGCACAAAACACCCTTTGTGTCTATTCTGATAATAGTGTTTATCACCTCTATTTTTTTCAGTTACATCAAATAATAAGTCAGGGATGCCCTCTATCGGCTCTACTATTTTACATAACCATGGAATTCTAGCAGCATATTTCAGAGAGATGCCCGCCACAGAAGGTTTTACAGTTTTGGATTAAGAGTATAAGATTAGCCCATACACGAATGATATTCTATTCACTGTCAAAAATCCCTCTTCTTTGATTCCACTGCTACTATCTGCAGGAAACTACTTTGGTGAAATATCAGGAATTTGGATAAATTGGAACATGTCTCAATTGATGGATATTTCTCATGCGTCAAATCTATCTAAAATACAATCATTCTCTCATTCACACAAAGAGATGACCTACTTAGGGATCAGGATGTGCTCTGATTTATCAAAGTTAGTATCAGCAAATATGAATGTGATGCTCAGAAGTGACAAAAGACATGGAGAAATGGTGTTTGCTACCAATATCTGTATCGGGAAAGGTTGAACCTATAACAGTGAATGTAGGATCAAGATTAATGCATACGTTTAGCTTAAATCCACTTAAATTTCCTGCTTCAGCTTTCACAAAAATCGAGTGGTGAAACTGCAACAGTTTTTATGGAGTACGAAGACCCAAGAGCTGTCCCATAAAATAGAAATCATAACCAAAATTATCTGTTTTGTATTTAAATCACCTGCCTTTTCAAATGATATTTTTAATAAATAGTTCCATCCAAGCATCTCTTCTCATGCCCCAGTGTTTCTTGAGAAAATTAGTGAGCCCCTTTGATTCTTTGAAATGCCATTTTCAAAACAGTGGCCTGCAACTTTAAGGAAAGCCACAAAGTTTATTTCCTGATAGTGTTCTGCAGAAAATCAAGTCCATTACTACTTTTAATCTTATTGACTCTTCTTCCAAGACCATCTGGAATAATCCCCAATTTACATTTGCTGATTGCTCAAAACTCAAACCACCTGGTTAACCAAGGGCATATTAACGGTAAAAAACATCATTGAATAGACAACATAGCTTCTATATTTCTTAGTGAATAATTTCAGTTACCAATAGAGCAAAGTCCTTTCTACAATACATTTTGACTTAATTTTTTTAAGGTGCTGAGGAATAACTCTCCACTTGAAAAATTTAAAAAACAACAAATAGATTAGTAGAACTTTAAAGACTAACAAAACATGTAGATGGTATCATGAGCTTTCGTGGGCACAACCCACTTCTTCAGATGACCGGAGTGCTGGAAGTCCAGAACCATGAATAAATAAGGGGAGGGAAAAAAATTGGAAGGGGAGGGGAAAGACAGTGGGTAGATGAGTTTCAAAGGGATAGCTGAGCCAGTCTGTAACAGGAAAAACTTAAAAAACAACCAATAGTCTATTAGCACCATAAAGACTAAATAGTTAAAAGAGGCTGATAAGAACCATTAGTATTCATTAGGAAAGGAAGAGTACGAACACCAGATTCTACACAGACATCAAGAAACATTGGCACCTTCATTGTGTGGTTAGTTGATAATGTGCGAGCCATCTGATATCACGATTTAGACAGAATTAAACTTGTGAATGAAGTGGAGTTCCAATTCTTCTTTGTGTATTTGGTTTGTGGAATTGGTCTGAAACAAAACAGCAACTTGGAGATCCACTAATGAGTGTCCAGGAAGGTTAAAGTGTTCCCCAATAGGTTTTTGTGTGTTACCTTTTCGGATATCTGATTTGTGTCCATTAATTCTTTCCCATAGGGACTGTCCAGCAGTGGGGCATTGCTGGCATTTGATGGCATAGATCACAGTACTGGATGTGCAGTTAAATGATAGATGTGTGGGCAGAGTTGGCACCGGGGTTGATTGCAGGGATGGGTTCCTGGGTCCTTATGATGTAGCTGTGTGGTGTGGTTACCGAAAATAATTTGTCTGAGGTTAGGGGGTTGTCTGTAAGTGAGAATAGACCTTTCCCCCAAGTCTTCTGAGAATGAGGGATCATTTTCCAAGACAGATTATAGATTGTGGATAATGCATTGGAGGGGTTTAAGTTGTGGACTGTAGGTAATGACAAGTGGAATCTGTTGTTTTCTCTTTTGGGTCTGTCTTGAAGTAATTCATGTCTGGATACTTTTTTGGCTCTGTTGATCTGTTTTTTCACTTCTCCAGGTCGATATTTCAGTTTTAGGAATGCTCTATATAGATCCTGTATGCACCTTAAAAAGTATAATAGCCAAAAACATTTTGTTGTTAACACCAGGGGTATAGCAACAGGTAGGCCTGAGTGGACCATGGCCCACCCACTTAGCATCCAGACATACCCACATCAGGGCCAGAGCTCCTTAATTCACAGGCTGGGATTCCTGACCCTACTTGGGTGTCCATCAGCTGGATGGCATCACCCTCCTACTGGCGCCGTACATTGCTGTCCCGGTCTCCAGCCTCAGCACTAGACCCCCCAGGCATGTGTCTCATGAGGGCAGAGCTAGCACTGAGGCCAGAAACTGGGGCAGCAGCACATTGGCAGGAGGGGGTTGTGGCCAGACTGGCAGACATGGAACTGGTGTTGGGAGGGGTGGGTGGAGCTCAAGATCCAGCAGGGCCTCCCTCTCTCCCATGGGTGCACCCCACCACCTGTGTGCCTCAGGTAGCTGCTGTGCAGTATGAAGGGGTGAGGAGAGGCAGATCTCCCATTCCTCCTGCCCTTCTCCCCAGGGCACTTGATCCCTCCTGCACCCCTTCTCCTCCTTCCCCCTCTCTATGGCACTGGATCCCTCCTGCCCCCTTCCGCCTCCACAGGACACCTGATATCTCCTGCACTCCTGATCCTTCTTTCCCCCAATCCTTCCTGCAACCCAGGGCCCTCCTTCACAACTACTCCCATTGCTGCACACCCACCTGAAACCTGTGGCCCACCCACTTTTTGCAAATATACACATATCATTTTTAACCAAAGCTAACTTCTTGATTGCTGACTGGGTAAGGTCCTAGATGACTCTTGTTCGGGTGTGTCTATGTGGAGATAAAAGTCTCTCATCACTGCTATGGCTGGCCTGTTCCAACTGACTTGAGTTTTTGGGATTCATGAGGTGGGGTTGAATTTGTGGTGTAGACAATTGGCCTTGAGCACTGGGATCCAACACCCTTACAATCCCACCAGCGCTCAGCTTCCAGATCAAGCTCAAATATGTTTACAGTGATTTCTCAGCCCCAGAGTCCAATCCCCATGAGCCCACATCAGCTGAATCAGCCAGCCACAGGAATATTTTATTCCAGGGGAAACATCCCCATAGGGAGGCCTTTTCCAACATGTTTTCCTCTGGCAGTGGACCTGTTAAGTGTGGAGGAAACAGTGAGCTGTCACTCTAAGGTGGCAACTTTGACAGCTGCTTAATGCTGCATTGTGTTTAGGAGGCAAATATTCTCCTCTCATTTGATGGCCTGCTGTGGGGTGGGGAAGGGGGTGGAATTCAGGTGATGTAGGAACTATTCTCTTCCTCTTCATCTTAGTTTTAGGGTAATTTATGTAATTTGTCTCCAAGTCTTCCTGTCTGAAAAATGATAATACTGACAATTAGCTGTCTTTGCAAAGGGCTGAAAATCACTCTGCAAGTGGTATATTTTTTCCCCTGCCTGACTTTCCTGTTTCTTTTCAGGGATGCACACATTCAGGATTACTTTTAAATTAACCTTAGGCATTTATAATCCATACCCAACTGCATGTTAATGACAGTCAGCAAGGCAAAAGGCATCCCAGAGAAGATCCTACTGTTTTCCATCAAATTATGAAAGAAAACAATAGCATTTACAGACCCTTTAGAAAAAAAAAAGATCATTCCATTTGTCCACATGCACATCAATTGGGCCCTAGAAGAATACCTGTCCCTAGAGGATAGCTACAGCTCATCTGTATCTTGTAGTAATATGGCTCTCTCCTTTTCAAAATAAAAGACTCAAAAACATTTTCTCATCCCCAAAGGAGAGGCATAGCCTCACATACCTGTTTTGTCAGAGCACAGCAAATAAAAGTAGGCAAGGTAGGTTGCATTTCTTTGCATTTGAATGAAATCTTTATTACAAAAATGTTATTTTTTTAAAGAAAGTACTTCTACACACAAAGTGCCTTTGTTACGCCAACATTAAGAAACCCTCTTTTATATGACATAATGAATAAAAGTGTACAGCATTCATCCATGTCACAAAAGTACCTTTTTTCCATCGGTAAGGATGTGTTAGGGCCAGTACTGTTTTATTGTGAAAACCAGCAGGTGCCATCTAGCTCAGCATTTATAACTTCTGAGTGTTGGCACCTTGCTTGGAAGAGCTTGCTATTAAATTCCAACTGAAGGAAATAAGCCACACGTCAGCTCTGGGGAAAGTAGTTGGAGACAGATGGGAAGAAACTGATCATTTATAATTTCATGGTGATTACATTTAATACTGTCTATCAGGGGAGTAAGACCCCTGACACACATCCCCTGTCCCAGCACCCATTTCAGATGAGAGAGAGCACCCTGGAGGTTCAGCCTAGACTCTAGCACGAAAGAAGAGCTGTGTGCCTGATATTCTCCACCCCACCGACATAAGCAGGTGGATGGTGGGGGAATGGAAATGGATCGGTAATGGACAGAGCCATGGCTTCACCATAAAACACACTAAGGTAAATGCAAAAGGAGAAAAGTAAGTTGTATCTTGCAGGTGCTGTCATGTCTTGTTTTCCCTCCAACACCAAGATGAGGAATCGGAGAAATTGTGCGTCTGAGTTGTTCCTTCCCAGGGCCCCTTCCTGGGTGGTCAGCTATGTGCTGACCCTTACACAGAGCTGAATCTGAAGGCCTATCTTCCCCTTAGATAACACGGCCCCTGGCTTCAGTATCCAGTGGGTTGATGTATAATAAATTATTTATCACAACATCTCTTCTTTAACTCTAGTTGTCTCCCAGAAGCCAGCTCATACATTTGAGTGTGGTGTGGGAGGGCAGACATTGTAAAGCTGTCCAAAAACACTTTTCCACTGCTGGCTGTAATAAAAGACCTTTTCCCCTGCAAACCTGAAGGTAAAACTTCTGAAGCAATTAGCTTTTTCACAAACTGTAGCACTGTAGGCTAGATAAGGCTTGAAGCACAATTTCCAATTTCTTTAGGGATATTAGCCACTCTGGCACTCTGAGTGCAGAAAGTGGGGGCCCGCAAGAGAAATTAAAAATAGCTTGCATCTATAGGCTATGCTTACAAAAACTCCCTGAGTCACAGATGCACTAGCATTGGGAGATAAACTGCCACCATCAAGTGAATTAAATCCTGAAAACCAGGAAGAAACACTTGGATTTCTTCCCAACAGGTACCCCAAGCTCTTCTAGTATAAGAAAGCTTGAAAAAAAAACCCACAGGAAACAAGCTACAAATCAGATAGCTGGCCCTTCAGTCTAGGCCAGCACCCACATAGACCTTCAGATATCTTCCAGGACACAAGAATCAAATCATCACCTTAAAAAAGGTGATTTTATTAACAAAACAAAAAGCTATATTTGATAAAGCATACTTGGTTGCTAGGTACAGAGCAACTGAGAAAAGAGCAGATTAAAACACAGAGAAATAAATGGTATCTCTGGCACAGCTTAGATCAGTGGTCACCAACCAGAAGATCAGGATCTACTGGTAGATCTTTGAGCCTCTGACAGGTGATCCTGACTGGTTTGGCCAAGAGGCTATCAAGTGCCAGCACTTCAGCTACCCGTCCCCGCAATGCAGCTCATCTCCTGCCCTTTGCCTTGGAGCTGCCCCTCCCCTTGGGAGCATCCTGCTTTCTGGGCAGGGGAGGGAGAGGAAGGGTGCTGAGGTCAGGTCACTCCCTCTCCCGCTCTGTATCCTATCTCCACAGAGAAGAGAGGGGGCACAACAGGACTTGGGAGGGAGTTTGCTGGATGCTTTAGGGAGTGGGCCAGGGCCAGGGCCAGGGCAGGGGTGAGCCTGCCTTATCCCACTGCACCACCAACCAGGCTCCACCAGCAATGCTGGGGCCCCCATTCCAAACTCCTACTCCAGTCATGAACCCCCTCCTGCACCCCAAGCTCTTGTCCTAGCCCTGAGAACCCCTGCATCCAAATGCCCGTGCATCTAGAATCCCCTCCTTCGTCCCAACTGCCTGCCCCAAGAGCAGCTCAGAGCCCCTTTCACACTCCAGATCCCTTAATCCAAGACCAGAGCCTGCACCCCACTCTCTGCCTCAGCCTGATGAAAGTGAGTGAGGATAGGCAAGAGAGGATGGAATGAGCAGGGGTGGGAAGCAGGTGGGGGCAAGGGTATTTATATATGAGGTAGATCTTGGATTGCACTTAAATTCAAAAAGTGATCTCATGCTCAAAAAGGTTGGAGACCACTTGCTTAGATAGTGAATAAGGGGAGGAAGGCAGGGAGGCACGGGGATTTCACACAGAGAAGTTTTAACCAATCAGCAAAAATAAAGGAAAATAACCTGAATAGAGGGAAAATATACATTTTCCCTCTATTCACGATCTGTACTGATTCGTACTTCAAGGCTCAGTCCATTCCCATGCCCAATATTTCTTGTAGGCATGGTAATTCTGTTAGCTTGGAACTCACACAAAGGGACACAGCAGCAGGATTTAAATTTCAGCACTGTATCCCATTGGTTCTTCTGGCCCCCTGCCAACACCCTTAGCTACCTTAGTTTAACCCTTTAGTCACCGAGTGCTGGCCAGCACTCCTCCTATCCATCACGCCACGTAATTTAAGATTTCCTTTTTTGGCTTTTCAGAAGTCCGCATTAACTTTCTTTCTTTTACATTTTTAGATGGTCAGATTATTTTTCAGAGGGGAGGGGACCCAACAGGTTATTGCTGAGACTTCATAGTCTGGCCTACTGTCTATTGCCTTCTGGCTAGTTTTAAATCATTTCTTACCATAACTTGTTGCTCCAGAGTAAAATATTCACCACCCCGTGCCGTCCCACTGCATATGAAAAAGTGCTTTTGGCTCCAGTTTGACAAGTTCTGCAGCAAATGGTTTCTAGAAGTGGGGGGTGGGGGGGGAGAGGGGGAGGGGGATGGAAATCTTTGATAAGTTTCATAAAATGCATGAGAAACCAATTTGTGAGAGAAAATTGTGATTTTCATAAATTACAAAACACATTAATTTATATCTGGGTGTCAGACCTGTTTCCAATATGTTATTTCTTTTAAAAAAAGGAATGTGAATTTGCCCTAGTAACATGTACTTCTTAATTTTGTTACTTAGAATTAATGATCTATTAAATAGTGTGTGTGACGGTTTTTGTCTGGGCGCAAGCACGTGCCCCTCCCTTTTCTGGGGTCACGGCCCAGCGAACCCACCGTCTGTCCCTTCAGACTTTGGAGTTTCAACGGGCGCAAGCTCCCGCCGCCCCCCTCCGGGGGGGGGGAGCGAGACGGGGCCCTGCGAGCCCTGTGCTCTCAGTCTTCCTCCTGGGTGTCTCAGTCTGACCCCCTCCCGGGCCTTGGGGTGGCGATGCTTCCCGCCTCCTTTTCGGTCTTTCCACGCCCGTAGGGAATGTAGCGCGGGGGAACCTGGGGACTAGGGGGACCCGGGCCCACCCTCTCCACCGGGTCCCAGCCCGGGGCCGTAAGGGCTTGGGCACTGATCCCTCACCCGGCTGACGGGGTTCCGACCCGTAGCACGTCAGCCCACGGGCACCAAAAGGGCCCTACCCCGGGCTGCTTCCTAGCCGCCCCTGTGGCTGCGGCCCCCTCGTCCAAGCCGCCGATCCTTACCTCCACGTCCGGTGTAACAGGGTCCCTGTCCCGAAGTCCCTCCGGTGTTCGGCCCTTCTGGCTCCACCGGGGAAGGAGGGATCGTCTCTTGGGCGTCCCTCCTCTGGTTCTGGCCCACGGCCCTCTTTTAAACCTCCCTCCGGAGGTCACGTTGCCGCCGCCCCCGACGTAGCTGGCGTCCCTACGCCTGGACGCAGGGGGCGGAGTAGCGTCCCAGCGTCCCCCGCCGGGGCCGCTCACGTTCCGCCGGCCCGCCGGCCAGCCCTACTCTCCGCCGCCACGGGACGCTGCTCCCCGCGGCGTTCGGCGGACGTGCCCTTCCGGCGGCGCGCCGGCGAGGCTTTCCCTCCCGGGCGCTCTGCCGGGGCCGGGGCTGCTGCCTGCCCCGCTCTAGTGCGGGCCGCCGCCGGCCTGTCACTGCCCTCCTGACGGCGTGCTGGCGCGGCAGCCCCTCCCGGGCGCTCTGCCGGGGTCAGGGCCGCTGCCCGTCCCGCTCTAGTGCGGGCCGCCGCTGGCCCGTCACAGTGTGCATATCAACTAAGTAGCTTACAGTCCAGAGTAGTGGGATTTTCTTATTAAGTCTCTATGAAACTGAGACACAACACCAGTTGAAGTATGGGAGCTAATGTTTATGGGATGATTCAATCAAGGAATTCATTCAGCTTTGATAGTACACAAGAGAAGTTGTGGTATCTGATGTGCTGTGTCTGGTTGTAGCTTTTGGTTGAGTCAGAGCCCCATTATGCTCTGTCTTCATAGGAAGACAGCTTGCAATGTATGTGAAGACTAAAGCAATGAATGAGTTAAACAATAGACATGCTGAAGGAGGTGGATGATAACAAGGTGACACAATTGAACTACATAAGAACAGCCATGCTGAGTCAGTCCAAAGGTCCATCTAGCCCAATATCCTGTCTTCCAACAGTGGCCAGTGCTAGGTGCCCCAGAGGGAATGAGTGATCTCTCCCCTGTTATCCATTCCCAGCCTCTGACAAACAGAGGCTAGGGACACCATTCCTACCCATCCTGGCTATTAGCTATTGATGGACCTATCCTCCTTGAATGTATCTAATTCTTCTGTGAACCCTGTTAAAGTCCTGGTCTTTACAACATCTTCTGCCAAGGAATTCCACAGGTTGACTGTGCATTGTGTGAAGAAAAACTTCCTTTTGTTTATTTTAAATCTGTTACCTATTAATTTCATTTGGTGACCCCTACTTCTTGCATTTATGGGAGGAAGTAAATACTTTATCTACTTTCTTCACACCGGTCATGGTTTTATAGGCCTCCATTTTATCACCCCAATCTTATCTAAGCTGAAAAGTCCTAAGTCGTAATCATTTTTGTTGCCCTTTTCTGAACTTTTTTCCAATGCCAAGATATTTTTTTAGATGAGGTGACCACATCTGCATGAAATATTCAAAATGTGAGTGTATCATGAGTTAATATAGAGACAATAAGATATTCTCTGTCTTATTCTCTATACCTTTTTAATTATTCCTAACGTTGTGTTTGAGTGCAAATAGCTAATTTAGTCCCCATCATTGCATACATGTAGTTGGGATTATGTTTTCTAATATGCATTATTTTGCATTTATCAACATTAAAATTAATCCACATATACAACTTCTTGGTTACAAGTAAAAAAAATGGGAGCTAAAATGTGTAATTTATTGTAGGTGTTATGTGTGCTAATGTGAGGCAAACCCCCTTTTCCAGCACCTTTTCAGAACTTTCTCCTCTGGTTCTGGATGCTGTTCTCCCTGCACCTCCTGCTCTGTTTATATCCCATCTGAGGCACCATGAGACCTCTTCATCAACTTCCTCTTGGCACTGGCCAAGGGCGGCATCCTTTGCAGCAGGAGGTGGTACATTGGTATGGGAGGTACTCTGCGACTGATGGGGCCTATTTCTGCTCTTCCATTAGGTCATGTATCCAGTAGCTTTCCTTTTAAGCCACCTCTACTGGCTTCCTAGACACCTTTGAAGATTAATGGGTGATGTCTGGGGTTCTCTGTTTGGTGACCCCTTCTGGTTATATGCTTTTGACCCAGTGACTCTTATTCCCATCCCTGTTTTCCATTCATTGTCCCCTGAATTTATTTGAACTCTGGGTTCAGTGGCTCCTCCCCTTACTCTAGGGTAGAAGCCTTTAAGTGTGGGAGGGCTTGCATCCTCCCATCCCCTGGAGACTCAATAAGTACAATAACTCACTTCTCCAGGGAAACTTGACTCATCTCTCAATCTAGCTGCAGCAACCCAGCTACACTGATTGATTCCTCCAGTGACACCCCTCAAGCATGTAGTAGCTCCCTATCCCGAGGCAGCCACACTGAGCCTGACTGTAGTCCTTGGGCTGCCCTACTGAAATGTGCTTTCAAGCCCCACTTGGGTAGCTAGCTTACATGTATCTTAAGCCAAATTATTAGACAATATGGCAACATTTACTTAGGCCATGTCTACACTCCAGGGAAGATCGATGCTACTGCAGTTGATCTTCCAGAGTTTGATTTAATGGGTCTAGTTAAGACTCTAAATCAAACTCAAGGTGCACCCCCGTCAGTAGCTAATACTCCTGCTCCTGTGAGGAGTAGGGGAAGCTGACAGGAGTGTTTGCTCCTATTGGCCTCCTGCTGTGGGGACATTGGGGAAATTCAAATCAGGGTACATTGACTCCAGCTATGTAATTAACGTAGTTGAAGTTGTATAGCTTGATTCGACTTTCCCCTTCAGTGTAGACCTAGCCTTAGATTTTAAGAGCTTTGTGACAGTGACTGTCTTTTTGTTCTATCTCCTGTTTGTACAGTACCTAACACAATAGGGTGATGGTTGGGGACTCCCAGGTGGTACGATAATGCAAACAGTAAATAACAATAATCCTAACTGTCCACCACATATATCTTTCATCCAGGGAACATACAGCATTTTACGAATGATGGGTAAGTTTCAATATCCCAGTCACTCAGTCAGCAGGGCTGGAGCAAGGTCAGGATAGGCCACAGACAAAAGCTGTAGTAGGCTGGAATATGGCTTGGGCAGGAATAGAATGAGGGCAGGCTGGAAGCCCAGACAGTGTGTAACAGAGGAGTTTTCTGTATGCAACAGAAGAATTCCTAACCAAGAGGTGCTGTTTCACCGACTAATTGGCCACTATCAATGAGGGTGAAATACTTGTGCTGTTTATCATTAAGTGGGGTTGAGCAAAGGATAAAATTGAGCCTATGTGTGCAGTGAAATTCATTTTTGCAAATGTAGCTGTTGTAGAAAAACAAATTGGGTAAGGAAAGTTGAAGTGCATCAGGAGCACCTGAAAGCCAAGATCTGTAATATAAAAGATGCGTAAAAAGAAAGTATTGACATTTAGCCTCACAGTTTCATTAAGTTTTAACTCTGTACATAGAAAAATTAATTATATGGGGTTTTAAGCCTTCACAAAAGGTCAGCTCACTGGTGCTGCAGTATAGAGCAGCAGAGGTTGATAAGACAATTCTCTGAGCAGAAACACATTTTAATGGTTGATCAGGGCAAATTATAAGAGCTTCATGATGTGCACTTGATAATGAGATTCAATTTATTTCCCATGAGAATTTTAAGCCCCCTGAGCAACCTATCTTTTGCTTACTGTAAGCAAAACTAATCTTCCCAAGAATAAAAATGGCACTCATCTTTTTATTGTGCTGGCTTAGACAAAGGTCAGATCTAATAAAGATAACTGGTCTTGACAAATAACACTTAATGTTTCTTTTCCTCCAGCTTCTACTATCTTGCAGTGCCAGGTTACTACAGTAATAGAATAATGCTACTTGATTAACATTCCAAGTGTGAGATCACAGCAACATCTTCCACACCAGAGTCTCCATTAGAACATTCTTTTACATCAGACTGATATATGCTGCATCATGATTTCCAAATACAGTGAAGTCCATCAATATTACCATCACATAACAAGTGGGGAAAAATTAATTGACCATTAAAGAAATATAAGAGAATACAGTAGAAAGAACCAGCCCTCCTAATAGATGTGTTTCAGAGAAAGATAAAAAAAACCTCCTTAATATCCCTGAGCATAAGTCTTAGAGGAAGGATGATCAAGTGGTTAGAGCATTACCGTACAATTTGGGAAAGCCATGATGTGTTCATTCAAAGAGAACAATGTAACTTCGACCAAGTTGCTTGGTCTCTCTTTGCCTCAGTTGTTCAGTGGAAAAGTGGGAATAATGTCATTACCTCACCAGGGGTGTGTCTAGACTACAGGGTTTTTTTGGAAAAAAGTGACCTTTTTTTAAAAAAACTTCACCTGCATCTAGACTGTTTTTTCGACCACAGAAAACCTCATTTTACGAGGAAGAACGCCTTTTTTTGAAAGTGCTCTTTCGAAAAAAGGCGTTATTGAATGCAAACAGTGTTTTTTCGAAAGAGAGCATCCAGATTGCCTGGGTGCTGTCTTTCGAAAAAGCGGCTCGCTTTTTCGAAAATACTGGTTGCAGTCTAGAAGATCTCTGTCAAAAGAAGCTTTTTCAAAAGATTCTTTTGAAAAAGCCTCTTTCGAAAGAGGCTTGTTGTCTAGACGTAGCCAAAGTGTTTTAAGGATGGACTTTCTGCAGATCATGAAGTGTTCTAATGTTACTTTGAGCAAGGAGATATAAGTATTGTAGGCAGATTCCAAAAACCTCCTTCTCTTACATTCAGGATTTATTTTTATGATTGCATTGCTTTATCTTAAATTCTTGGAGAAGAATTTTCTTTAAAAAACCCACTATAATAAATATTTAAATTTCATATTCCTGACTAAAATATTTGAATTGGGTATTGACTGGATCTTGTGCAACCCTTTTCTAGTTGTAACTTTGACTATTCCAAGATGTACAGTCTTTGGAATACTGATATTTGTAGAAATAATATTGTAGGGTCATAAAATCCTCCTAAAAATCAGTTCCTAGTTTTGTCAAGGTGAGCAGCTAAAATGATAGGTTATGTATGAAAATCCAGTCTAAATAAATTGTCCAAGAGGTACTTAGTATGTTGTGGTAGAGCCAGAAATAGAACCCCCTAGTCTTGACTCCCAATCTTCATTTCTTATGGATTGAATCTTACTCTTAATACTTTGTTCATTCCCCATGTTTCCTTTTCTGTAATAGCCATATGGCAGTCTCTGTTCCTGATACTAATCATCCTATGACTCAACGCTGATTGCTATAAGTCACTTCTGGTTCCTCCTCAGCTAGTTTAAATTGATTGAATTTAATGATTGCTGGTCTTTAATATATTCCTTTTTCTAAGATACCCATTGATTTTATTTAGGATTTTCTTTATCTTCTCATGGTAAGCTTTGGTAAGCTTTTGTAAGCTTTTGTTTTGTGTCTAAAGTGAGCTTCATTGCCAATTTAAGGGCATGTCTAGACTACATCCCTCTTTCGAAAGAGGGATTAGACAGATCGAAATTGCAAATGAAGCCGGGATTTTTTGAGGAGTACGGGATCTTTCGAAAAGGATTTTTATTTTAAAGAACCACATCTAGATGGCAGTTTCACTTTGGGTATTTCTAAACTACATCCCTCTGTCAGCAGAGGGATGTAAATTAGACGTATCGAAAGTGCAAATGAAGCCGGGATTTAAATATCCCGCGCTTCATTTGCATAATGGCGGCCGCCGCTTTTTTTGAAATGGGGCTTTTTGAGAAAAACCGGCAGTTTAGATGGGAGTACAGGATCTTTCGAAATGGGGCATTTCTGTCAAAAATGCCCCGTCTAAACTGCCATTTTTTTCCAAAAATCCCCATTTCAAAAAAAAGCGGCGGCCGCTTCATTTGCACTTTCTATATCTCTAATTTACATCCCTCTGCTGACAGAGGGGTGTAGTTTAGACACACCCTTTCAAAAAGTGCTTTTTAGAAAAAAATGTGTGGCCACCATTACGCGAATGAAGCATGGGAAATTCAAATCCCGGCTTCATTTGCAATTTCAATCTGTCTAATTTACATCCCTCTTCCAAAAGAGAGATGTAGTCTATACATGCCCTTTCACTCACTCTCTACCAAGTCCCTATCCCCATTCTGGTAACTTAAATTTTCCTCCTGTCTTTTGCTAGAAAAATATGTCCAGTAAATAAAGTTCAGCTAATGTACATTTTAAATATACAGCTCATTTGTGAGAAGCCTGTGCCACTTACATAAAATACCAAGTGGGGGAATGTTACAGAGGGCTCTCAAATTGGGAAAATAGATTTTCTTCAGGCTTTTTCTTTTCAGCCTTAGTATGAATTTGCTAAGATGACAGTACAAAAATCCTGCTTCCAGGCCACTTAACAAAAGCGTCTTCAAGTGTAAAGAAATATTTCCCACAGCCTACAGAGAACAGAAGTGTGAAAAGCCGCTCCGAGTGCTAAAAGATGCAAGCCCTATGGACATCTTTAAAATTAGTTAGTTTAAACACCTGAAGCATGAAACAACATCTGCACAGGCTGTGATCAAACTCAAATGCAAAAATTAAAAATAGAAGATGCTGATATTACACTGGCTGAAGCAGAATGCACAATAAATGGAATACAGATTAATCTTTCCTTTCATCAGTTTCATTCTGCTGCTGTTACTCCATAGAATGCTCTTTCCTCACTGCTTTCTTTAATGCCAACAGTTACTATTACATTCTGAATGGAAAGAGCTAGAGTATGTTGCAACTTCTCTTACCTAACAGGTTACAAGCATAAATTATTGAGCAGGACTCCACTCCAGCTTCTGTCAATGGTGTGTTCATTGTCTGAAGCAGGACCAAAGGGGGATACAACTCGTTACCTGATTCCTTGGGCTGCCTGTAATTAAATGATCTTGGACATGAAAGCATCTGAGCACTGAATTAATCAATGGCAATGTAGAGTAATTTCTTGAGGCGGTTTTAATACAGTGAGTTGTTAGATGTGAAGTGGCAGAAATAGAGAGCACCTCCATCAGGCAATGCATTATTAATTTAAGTGAACAAGGGTCTAGCAAACCTAATAGCAGCCACAAGATTCCTTAAGTGATCTACTACTTTAAATGTTAGGAGAGCCGAGTTCCACTTGAAATCCCTCCCATTCAAAGCTGAAATGAATACATGTCTACAGTAACTTTGCATCTTTTTGGCCCCATCATGCAACATGCTGAGTGCATTCAGTCACCATAGACTTCTATGGGAATTGAGGGTTCTCAGCATTTAGAGATCTCAAGCTCTTAACACATTACAAAACCATATTTTGGGCTGATGGACATGCAGTAAGAACATTTCATTGCAAAGGCCTGAGTGTGAGAAGAGATACTAGCCACATCTTCCTCACTAATGGTTAAAACTATGAATGCTGTACATTTACTATACATTTAATGATCTCATTTTTCACCCTCAAAACTGTTAACATACAAAATGCTTGCCACTGAAAGGTTACATCTTCATCCCAGAAGTATGCAGATCATTATCAGCTGTTCAGCCTGAAATAAGTGACCCATCGTACTAGGCACAGTACAAAAACATAGAGCTTACAATGCCAGGTCCTGATTCAGAAAAGTATCCTGCTTAGAAAGGTGTGACTGCATATGCTTTACTGCTTCCCTGACTCATGGCATAGATAGACAAAGCAGCTAAAGGAAGTATTATACCGATTGTATGGATGGGAACTGAGACACAGAAAGATTACCCCCTGGGTTTTGAAGTACTTTCCTGAACAGGGATGAACTAATGGAATTATAGAATCATAGAATACTAGAACTGGAAGGGACCTCGAGAGATCATCAAGTCCAGCCCCCTTCCCTCGCGGCAGGACCAAGCACAGTCTAGATCAAGGCCACTCAACATGTGGCCCGAGGGCTGCATGAGGCCCACGGCCTGTTTGTGGCCCACGGTGCAGTTTGGGTTTATGTGGGGCTCAACATAGCCTGTGGGTGGGATCCATTGAACATGGCTTCCACTGAGAACATGCTCCACAACGGTGAGGTGTCTCCCAGGTGGGATGAGCATTGAAAGAGGCAAGCAGACGGGCTGGCTGGAACAAAGGGTACAGGGTGTCGGCATTTCTAGCCCCCAGGTAGGAGGTGCAAGGAGCACTGAGGCATTGTGGGAAGTGCTGGCTGCTTAGTTTTATGGGCAGAGCCTGAGAGGTGCTGACTGGCTCACACAGACCACATTTGGGTCCGGCTCCGTGGCTTAAGACTTAATCCTTTTATTTGTGACCGTCAGTGTGAAAGAAGCTATTTGCATATATTTGCATGTATATGCAACCACACTGAGTTGTTGTGGCCCTTGGCATGTACTGTGAGTATCCTTGTGGCCCCCAGGACTTCCAAAGTTGAGTAGCCTTGATCTAGATCATCCCTGATAAATGTCTATCCAACTTGCTCTTAAATATCTCTAGTGATGGAGATTCCACAACCTCTCTAGGCAATTTATTCCAGTGCTTAACCACCCTGACAGTTAGGAAATTTTTCCTGACATCCAACCTAAAACTCCCTTGCTGCAATTTAAGCTTCTTGTTTCTTGTCCCATCATCAGAAGCCAAGGAGAACAATTTCTCTCCCTCCTCCTTGTAACACCCCTTTAGATACTTGAAAACTGCTATTATGTCCCCTCTCAGTCTTCTCTTTTCTAAACTAAACAAGCCCAATTCTTTCAGTCTTCCCTCATAGCTCATGTTTTCTAGATCTTTAATAATTTTTGTTGCTTTTCTCTGGGACCTTCTCCAATTTCTTCACATCTTTCTTGAAATGTGGTGCCCAGAACTGGACACAATACTCCAATTGAAGCCTAATCAGAGCAGAGTAGAGTGGAAGAATGACTTCTCATGTCTTGCTCACAGCACTCCTGTTAATGCATCCCAGAATCATGTTTGCTTTTTTTTTTTTTTTTTTTTTTTTTGCAACAGTGTCACACTGTTGACTCAAATTTAGCTTGTGATCCACTATGGCCCCTGATATCCCTTTCTGCAGCACTCCTTCCTAGACAGTCATTTCCCATTCGGTATGGGTGAAACAGGTTGTTCCTTCCTAAGTGGAGTACTTTGCATTTCTTCTTATTAAACTTCATCCTATTTACCTCAGACCAATTATCCAGTTTGTCCAGATCATTTTGAATTATGACTCTATCCTCCAAGCCACTTGCAACCCCTTCCAGCTTGGTATCATCTGCAAACTTAATAAGTGTACTCTCTATGCCATCATCTAAATCGTTGATGAAGATATTGAACAGAACCGGTCCCAAAACATACCCCTGTGGAACCCCACTTGTTATGCTCTTCCAGCATGACTGTGAACTGTTAATAACTACTCTTTGAGAACAGTTATCCAGCCAGTTGTACACCCACCTTACAGTAGCCCCATCTAAGTTGTATTTGCCTAGTTTATTGATAAGAAGGTCATGCTAGACCATATTAAATGGCTTACTAAAGTCTAGGTATGCCATGTCCACCGCTTCTCCCTTATCCACAAGACTTGTTATCCTATCAAAGAAAGCTATCAGATTGGTTTGACATGATTTGTTCTTTACAAATCCATGCTGGCTGGTCTCTATCATCTTGCCACCTTCCAAGTGTTTACAGATGATTTCCTTAATTACTTGCTCCATTATCTTCCCTGGCACAGAAGTTAAACTGACTGGTCTGTGGTTTCCTGAGCTGTTGTTATTTCCCTTTGTATAGATGGGCACCATATTTGCCCTTTTCCAGTTTTCTGGAATCTTTCCCGACTTCTATGACTTTTCAAAGATGATAGCTAAAGGCTCAGATACCTCCTCTATCAGCTCCTTGAGTATTCTAAGATGCATTTCATCAGCCCCTGGTGACTTGAAGACATCTATGGGAAAGAATTAATGAACACAAATCAGATATCCAAAAAGGCAACACACAGAAACCGGTTGGAGAACACTTTAACCTGCCCGGCCGCTCATTAATGGATCTCAAATCACCATGTTGTTTTAGGCCAATTCCACAAGCCAAGTACATAGGGAAGCATTGGAACTTAACTTCATTTACGAGTTTGGGACCCATCACAAAGCTATGAATAAAGACAGCACCTGACTAGCACACTACCTTCCACACCCTAATGACTTAACCAACCAAACAATGGGTACTTAAGAAAAATTTGCACCTTTTCTATTAACTTCATGTAACTTGAACACTCTAATTCAGTTCTATTTTCTTCCCTTCCTTCCCCCCTTTCCCCATCTCCTATTTATTTTGGAACTGGACTTTTAATACTCCATTCATCTGAAGAAGTGGGTTGTGTCCACAAAAGCTCATGATATTATCAATATGTTTTGGTAGTCTTCAAGGAGCTGCTGGACCATTTGTTGTTTTTTAAGTTTTTTTTAACTTTTCTAAGTAATTTAAACTTGTTTTTTATCTTCTAAACCTACCCCATTTCCACTCGCATTCACTATGTTAGGCATCCCTTCCTGTTATTGTTTCTCTCTCTTCACTGAGCAATGGGCCTACCCTGACCTTTGTCTTCCTCTTGCTTCTAATATAATCTCTCTGTGAATCAGTTCCCATCCATACAATAGGTATAATACTTCCTTTATCTGCTTTGTCTGTCTGTGCCGTGAGTCAGGGAAACAGTTAATCATATACAGTCACATTATATACAGTCCCGGACCAGGGAGTATGCCAGATCAGGGGAGATCAGTGTTCCCCTGCTGGCTGCCCCGCTCCCCTGCTCCTCTGCCTGGGGTTCCCTGCCCTGCCACTGGCCCCGTTGGCAGAGTGTTCCCCAGGGTTCCCGGCTGGGGCCACTCAACCACTGGCCCTGATGCCACTGGGGGTTCCCCAGCTGGGGCTGCTTGGCCACCCTGCCCTGCTGCTAGGGCTGCCCTGATGCCACTGGGGATTCCGGCCACCCGGCTCTGTCAGCCCTGCTTCAGCTGGGGGTTCCCCAGTGGAGGCTGCCTGGTCATCCCAACCCCACTACCACTGGGGGTTTCTTGGGGTTCCTGACCAGGGCCACCCAGCCACAGGCAGCCCAGCTGCAGCCAGGAGTTCCCCAGTTAGCACCGGGACTCCCCGGCCACGTGGCCCTGCTAATGCCAGTGGTTCCCCGGCCCAGGCAAGTGCTCCTGAGCCACTGCCTGGCCTCGCTGACGCTGGGGGTGTCCTGGCCGGGGCTGGGGCTCCCCAGCCACCCCCTAACCCCATTGATGTTTGGTGTTCTGAGCCAGCATGAAGACTCCGCAGATGCCGCCTGGCCCAGCCAGGGCTTCCCAGCCCCTGTGTTGCTCCAGGGCTCTTTGCTCCAGCAACATCCCTGGCCCTGCGGAACCAGGGACGTTGCTGGACCAGAGAGTCCTGGATTTGGGAGGTTCAACCTGTGCTATCACCTAATTAATCATTTCATCATACAAAAGAAAATGAAAGTGATCTTTTCAATTAAAGACAAGAGAACTGACAAATATTACTGTTTTGTTTTAATCTTTTAAAATATTTTGGGTGGTCTCAAGAGTTTGTATTATCACACAACTGTCAGAAACAATGGCTGGTTCTGTTAATTGTTCTCCTGTGAATTTTCAGTACCTGAGCTCAGTTTTGCTGAAACCATCAGATGCTTTAGTGTTTTGTTTTCTTTTGCTTTTTTTAAAAAGCATCACAGGAGGCAAAGCATTATGGCAACCGAATTTATCATCTGAAGCTGAACAGACCACAGCTTATTTATAACTGCATTGTGTCATTCTTAAAACCTCAGTGGAAACCTTGCCTTGAGAATAGCTATATGTGAAGACGATGTGTCTAATGTTTGTTCCCCAACTAGTTAAAACTCAAAGTAAACCTGGATCTTACTTTCAATGGTGTGCACTGCATTTACAGAAGACCTTCCATCCCAGGCTCTCAAATTGCTTGATATATAATTTAATTGAGTGTCAGCATACCTCTGTGAAAATTATAATACTTGTCACACAGACTAGGCAACTGAGGGCAATAAGACTGTATTGGTGATAGAGCCAGGAATAGAAATGTAAAGTTCTATTTCATGTGTCTGTGTTTAGGTCCTGATCCTGGAAAAACTTGGGGCATGTTTCAGTGAAACACTTAAGCACATGCTTGACTTTACTGACTTCAGTATGATTGAAGGCACATGCTTGCAGGCTTTCCTAAACTAGGGTTTAATCTAGTACTTAGTTTTATGCAGGGCCACTGACAGCAGGCAAAGGGGGCAATTGCCCAGAGGCCTGGGCAATTTAAAAGAGCCTGGGGGTCCCAGGCACTGCTTCAGTAGCTCTGCCTGCTCTGGGGGAAGTGAAAGCATCTCTTATTCAAAGATGCTTTTGATATGCCCCATGCAGGTTCCAGAGCCAGGGTTACTGGGCCCTAGAAGCTGCATAGGGCATATCTAAAGTGTCTTTAATCAAGAAACACTGCAGCAGTTGGTTTAGTCCAGGGAAGGAAAAGGGGAAGTGTTAGGGTTGCCAGATGGTTTCAACAAAAATACCGGACACGCTTGACATGACATCACAATCTACATTACATCTTCTTTAGAAAATACCGGACATTTATATTTTCTCATTTATATTTTCTCAGTTTGTTTCCCAAACAGAAAGCTCAAATACTGGACTGTCCAGTTCAAAAGTAGACCCCTGGCAACTCTAGGAAATGTGTATATCTTCTCTGGGGCTCCTTCAAGCAGGTGGCAAACAGGGTTGGGCAGGCGCAGGGATCTTCTGGTGGAGGGGTGGCACTTTAGGCTTCTCTGTGCTGGGGGAGGGCCTTGAGGCCCCAGCTGAGGGAAGGGGTCAGGGGACCCATTTGTTTCTGCCCCAAGGCCTGGAATTGCTGTCTGTAGGCCTGGCTTCATACATGGAATGAACGTTGATAAACCAGGCCCTTTGCAGGTGACTGAGCAGCCACTGCCTGGTTACTTATCCTCTTTTCTGTGGTTAGCTTGGGAGGACCAAGAAGTGGGAGAAGCCTTGGCAACACCCGTAGCATGCCAGGCAGAGTACTGCAGCTGGCACAGGAGAAGTAGTCTGCAGCATCAAAAAATTGGCATAAGTTAATTCCTCTATAGAGCAAGGGAACAACTCAGTGTGAATTTTAGTTGCAGTCTGGTTTCTGACTCACTCTTTGGTTAGAATGGCTATTCACTGCCCCTTATTTGGGCTGGGTTGTTAGGTTACAATGAGTAAATCACCTTAAGTGTCTTCCTTAAATGTTATAAATTATGCCATCATATACATAGTAGTCCAGTGTCTGAGAGTCTGTAATACCGAAATGCTGGGTGTTCCCTCTGGGCGGCCCATGCTGCATGGGGAGTGCGGGGCCCAAACAGCCGCTTGCGCCGCTTGCTCCCCCGCGGCGGCCCGGCTGAGCGGCGCAGAAGTCAGCCGAGTGCCACGGTGGGAGGCGAAGGGGGGCGGGGCGGTGACGTGCGGCGTGACAGCGGCTCCAGGCCCCGCCCCCTGGCCGTGAACATCATCGCCCCGCCCCCCTTTGCCTCCCACCGTGGCGCTCGGCTGACTTCTGCGCTGCTCAGTGCTCGCAGCGACGGCTTTGGGCTCCGTGCCTCCCATGCAGCACGGGAGTGCGGAGCCCAAACGGCCATTTGGGCTCTGCAGTCCCCTGAGTGAGAGGCAGGAGGGGGAGGAGAAGTGAAAGAGAGAGACAGAGAGAGAGGCAGGAGGCGGAGGAGAGCTGAGAGAGAGAGAGAGGGGGAGGAAGTAGGAGGAGGAGAGAGAAAGAGAGATGGAACGAGAGACAGGAGGCTCAGGAGAGAAGACAGACGTGGAGGAGAGACCTGAAAATTCCTTCTTATGACGGGCTAATTGGCTAGTTGGAAATAAATGTTAAAACTGATTTATAATCCCAAACTCAAACATTTAGACCACTTTAAGATTGTTATTTATCCAGACTATAACAAAAGGAAGATTGGGCCGTCAGTCAATATACTACTAGGTATGGTCTGCTATTGCCATCATACTAACATAGTCTAAGTTTTGAGAAGCACTGTGCACCTATTCTAAGTTACTGTCTTATGTTCAATAACTACATCTTGGGAGAAAAAGCATGCTAGCAGGAAAATTTTACATTAGAGTAGGCATATATGTCTTTAATTGTTTTCATGGGTGAACATCAAGAAGTTTTGAAGGTTCTTTGAAAAGTTTAGATGTTTGTTCAAATTCTGTGTCCCCAATCACCCTCCTATACTTCCAATATGTTTAGGTTCCTTTCCTGTGGGCAAGACAGTATACATGCCTTGAAAAATATAAATAGGTTCAGACGGTTTAGAACCTTCACTACTGGATGTTATTTTAGCATCTAGATGGTTGGTGCCCTAGAAATATAGATCAGTATAGATCTAGGTGGTTAGTGCCCAAGATGAAAATAGATCAAATATCCTGATATTCTGTAGCTTCCCTACTGGATGTAACCCAGAACATTACCAAAATGCGGGTGTTTTTTGGCCATTAGTATAAAATATGGTTGAATTTTTTAAGGATTGATCTAACAACATATCTCAATAAAAATGAGAGAGGATGCCCATAATCAAAG
Source organism: Rafetus swinhoei (assembly GCA_019425775.1). Lineage (NCBI taxonomy): Eukaryota > Metazoa > Chordata > Testudines > Trionychidae > Rafetus > Rafetus swinhoei. The sequence goes on along the minus strand of CM033437.1, from coordinate 23,465,044 downwards.
AAAGACCTATGTAAGTAACATCTACATACACAATGAATCATACTATTGACAGCTGGAGAGTTTGGGATCATTACTGTATTATTAGCTCATTCTTTTCACTGAGAGACTGATCAATTGAATCAATGGTTATGCGGTTGACCTCAAATGCACTTTGCATTGGGCTCTGAGCGTATACCTCAATCTCTGGGTCCATCACTTTGGCAGATTTAGTTATCTCTAGCAGCATTTAAATGAGGTTCTTCAATGTGTTCTTAAAATACTATGTCAGGCCCAGGCTCAGCGGGTGTAGTAATACAATAGGATCAACTGTAGGGAAGTCAGAAAGCACTAGAGACCGAACATGGCAAGTATCCCCTCCCTGCATCACTTTACAAAACACTCAACACTTACTGCTTTAAGAATCCGATTTCCAAGCCTGTTTTCAAATGCAGGGGGCTCAATAGTCCAAATGAGTGGATGCTGTTAGTGCTTCAGCTAAGTGTGTGTCATAGCTCATTATTCACAAGCTAGAGGCCTTTGCAAAATATGCTGTACTACATTGCTATAAAATGAAGGAATCTCTCTAAGCCCGCATGAGTCGGCATGACTAATACAGAGTGAAAGAACCTATGCTACTCTTTCTGGCTATTTAACAACTTACAGCACATCTTGTTAGCACTCTGAATAGAGAAGCTATAGACATGAATCAGCACAGTGTCTATGATGGGTAACCAAATGGACAGTGTCTGCAGAAACTCTGACAGCACATTTATCTAACACTGTGTTGCCCTGACATTCCCAGATAGAAATATAACTATAGATAAATTCCTCAGATACATTATATTTCACCCCCACTCACAGCAAATCTCTATGTTAAAAGAACATTAAGGCTGCACAGTCAAGCACTTAAAAAGTAGGAAGTGACAGTATAAAGGTTGCCTGTTCCCACCTTAATTCGGCTCCCTTCTGCTTCTACATTGTGATATAGTCTTTAAATAAATGATTGCAGAGTACTTTTTCCATGGGGCTTCTGCCTTGTTCAGTGCACAGGATGGATGTCGTTCAGTTAATGAGCAGCTTTCAATAGTTTGTTTCCCCTCATTGTTCAATGGGTGGCCTCAACACTTTCTGTCTGCTGCAAACTATTCAATCCCCACTCCAAAGTCAAAATTATAAATTTCCTCTTAGGCTTTGTTATGGCACTCATCACTACAGTAGCTGAGTGGGTCACAATCATTCATTCATTTATTTGCACAATATCGCTGTGAAATGGTGGGGTATTATTAGCCCTTGTGTGACAGACGGGGAATTGAGGCACAGAGAGATTTAGGTCAAAATTATTAGGTACCCAATTTGTGATCTTATGACCTGATTTTTTAGAGCCTTATAACATTATCTATTAACTTATGTGTTCAAATCGCAGCTGCCATTGACATCTGTTGCAGTTGTAAGCACTCAGTACTTCTGTAGACTAGATCCCAGAGTCTCAAATTGGGCACCTGGAAAACGAGGAACATACAGTTAGTGAGAACAGGCTGATTTGAATGGCAAAAGCCAGAGGATACTATTTTAATGGCTTTTTGTCCTGTTTGATTCAGATTTTGAGGGTTAATTATTATAAATATACAGCTTCCTTCTTTCGAAAGAGCCAAGTCTTTTTTTTTTTAAGATAGTGGTAGCAAATATCCCTTCCGCATTGGAGATCTTGCAGTCTAAATAGACAAACTAGACAAAGGATGCTTCAGGGGGGTAGCCAACTTAGTCTGTACAGGATAAATTTTAAAAAACAACAAATGGTCTGGTAGCTCTTTATAGACTAACAAAACATGTAGATGGTATCGTGAGCTTTCGTGGGCACAGCCCACTTCTTCAGGTCATCTGAAGAAGTGGGCTGTGCCCACAAAAGCTCACGATACCATCTACATGTTTTGTTAGTCTAAAAAGTGCTACCAGATCATTTGTTGTTTCTTAAATTTAGACAAAGGATGTGGGGAAGAAAGATGAAAATATTAGCAAGTTATCCTAGCTATTATTAGGCCTTTGGTATGTTGGTAGCATGTTCTTTTGTGAAATTATTATTATAACAAAAATCTCTGTTCCTCCCTGTCTTCTTTCCATGTGTCCTGCTGCCTCAGTCTGCCCACTCCCTTCTGACTTCCCCCCTGTTGAATAGTTCTCCTTCTACGCTTCACAACTAGCCTCAGAGGTTAGAAGTAGAATATGTGACGTGAATGAGAAAACAGCCTTTCAAAAAAATGTTTTGAAGTGTAGGGACCTCATCTCTGGATCTCACTCCCACAGTGTCTCTCCCTTGATCCACCACAGTTTGCATTTCCTGGCCTTCCAATTACATAGTCAAAGTCAACTCTTTCCCAGGATGTGAGCCATTGTCCTGAATATGTTCCAGTGGATGGTAAAAGGATCTCAGTCTGAAGTGAGATTGCAAAAGAGATGGGCTTATGGCTGAAGCATTAGACTGACACTTGGGAGCTCTGGCTGTGTTCCTTGCTGTTCTAGTCTATGCCAGTTCTTATACCATGAGTATCTCTCCGTTATCTGATCGCTTTCCAGGAATGCATTAAACAATGTGATGACACATCCTTCATGTGTTGTTCTGTCTCTTATACTCACCCCAGAGGAAGAAACATGTGGAAAGAGTAGCTTGTTATGGTAGGGTGATTTGGTTTTGTTTATATACTTATTACTAAGATCTGGCCTACACTATAGCGGAAGGTTGAATTAGGATATGCAACTCCAGCTATGTTCATTATGTATCTGGAGTTGATGTATCTTAAATTGCATTTCTCAACCATCCACACAGTGGGAGCTCAACAGGAGGAAATGCTCCCGACAGCTTCCCTTACTCCTTGTGAAGAGCAGAAGTACCAGTGCCAACGGGGGGTGTCTTGAGTTGGATTTAGTTCTACTAGACCTGCTAAATTGAACTCTGGAAGATGACCGTGGCAGCGTCGATCTTCCGTACAGTGAAGATGTGGCCTAAGTGTTTACATTAGAAAAGGCACTTGGAGTGAAAAGTGTTTCCATTTGTGACTGCCCTTAGTTCCAGGGATAATTCCTTCCACCATCTCAGACCACACCGAATGAAAATTCTGTCTCCCACAGAGACATGCTTTGCTTCTTTGTTATTGAAAGTTCTATTGTGCCACAAGCCTGAAGTTGTTCATCACTGTCTTCATCCCAGAGCTTTATACAGTCTGTTAGGCATACTGGGCCTGTGCCATAAAGCACTTTGAATGTAAGGACTGAGACCTTGAACTTGATTCAAAATTCTGTGGGAAGCCAGTGTCGACAGTGGAGGACAGATGTGAAGTGCTCATGGTGATAACTTTGGTCAGAAGAGGTAAAAGGTGAGTAGAGCTGTGAGTCATTTGTGTATTGCTGAATTCGTGTCCACATTATCTGACCAGTTCACTTAGTGGCTGTGTATTGATGTTGAAAAGGACTAGAAAGGGAGAACTGAGTCCTGTGGAATGCTACAAGTGAGGAATCAATACTGGAGGTGCAATTTTCCTCTGCAATTGACTCCTATGACTTTGAGCGACTCATTTAATCTCTCTGTGCCTCAGTTCCCCACCTGTAAAATGGGGATAGTAAAACTTCCTTTCTTTCATTCTGTCTGCCTAGTCTGCTTAGACTATAAACAACTTAAGAGAGGAACTGTTCCTCTCTATAGGTATAATCTCAAGTGAGGCCCATGGAAGCTATTTAATTACTATTATCATCATCATCATTATTACTGTTAATAATAATAATAATAATAATAATAATTGATAAATTACTAAATAGGGGAGAATTTTAGATTTTGAACATTGGCCTTATATGTTTTATCGTGTAATGTGTATGAGCTTAGCACTCTGGGTAGGTATATTTCTAAATCAATAAAAAAAATGTGTTTTTTTTTAAATTGCTACAAAGTTGAGAAAAAAATCTTTTAAAGTTTACTCTATATTAAAATATTTACCTCCCACCTGTCACTCACACAAAACATATAATTTTTGCAAATTATGCAAAAAGCTAATTACATTTTATTTACTAATCCTTGCTTACTTAAACTAGTGTCAGATTCAAATTGCCTGCTGAGACCTAAATAATTTTTTTTAGCAATGGTTAAGTAAATGCCTGTTAGTATTTTCAAATATCATTAAAAGAACCTGTTGATTGACAGATAAAGAAACGTGAGACCTGTACTCTTATGTTTCCATTATAAACTTACATGCACATCTCTAGAGCAACAGCAAGGTTTGGAAAACTTCAAAAGTTTCTGTTTGGGGAAAAAATGCAGAAGTTTGGATACTTATTTGCCTAAACTGAGTTTAGAACTATGCTGGAAATATTAGGGATTTCTTGTGGGATTTTCTGGTTTTTTCTTTCTCTTCTGATTGGAAACAATATGAGAACAACCTTTTATAATGCTAACAACCCTCTTGTCTCACAGTGCATCCCTGTTCCAGGGTGTATTCTAAGGTTGATCTTATCAGGGAATTGCTCCTAGGTAAGAGGAATGAAATCATGGGGTGCAGCTTGAAGATAAATAAAACCAAATGGTAAAACCCCAAAAGTTTTCTTGAAATGGAATTCTTGTTTTCCAGACAGTCCTGCAGCTGAATGTGCCTGGAACTGCTGCTCTAAAAGCACCAGCCTCTTTTGCTATTACGGATAATTCATATTTTTCTAAGCTAGTTTAATTCTAAAAATGGAAAAAGGTTCAAGTGTTTCTCTTTTTCCTCCAGAGTCACTGACTCCAGGAGCCTAAATAGGTGACCTCAAAAGTATTTGTTTAGCTCAGATAAATCCATTATATCCCTGATGCATATCTGTAACATCACAGCCTCAGTAGACTGCAAAGTCAGAACTTTATGCTGAAAACATTTAAGGAAAGAATTTTAACAGCGTTTAGGCACCTAAAAGATGCAAAAACCAGGGGTGGGCCAGATATAGCCCATGGGCTGGATATGGCCCGCCAAGCGTTTTGAACTGGCACATGACCCACCCTGCCGAGATCCCGAGACAGGTTCTCTGCCTGCTGCAACCAGAGGTTGCTCAAAACGGCTTGTAGCTCCCTCTAGGTGACCAGTGCCCCTGACGGCGGGGGGGCAGAGGCGAGGGAGGAAGGAGACATTGCATGCTGCCTCCACCCGCAGCACCTCCATTGAAAAGTGCAGTCCTTGACCACTTACCAAGATCTTGGAGTGGCCCCCCCATAAAAAATAACTGCCCACCCCCATGCAAAAAGGTGCCTAGTGGGATCTTCAGAAACACCACCCTTTTTTCACTCTTCAAAATCCCAACTCCCACTAAAATCAATGGACATTAGGTAACTCGGTCTTTGTGACAATATCATTATCTGCACTAGGCACATCTTCAGCTGTCTAAATATCTAAAAATCTGGACCTGAGTCCCTAGTGTATAACAATCATCATATATGTGAGGAGTACTCTGGATAGTTGGGTGTGGTGGGATCTGGCCTTTATTCCAGAACTAATCATATATAATGATTTGTTCACATGTGTAAGTGGAGGACTTGGTTCTGGTGAGAACAGACATTCTCCAAAGAATACCTGTACTTGGTATACTCTGGCCTCTCCAGTTTCAGACATTTGAGCTGTTTATCTGTCCACCATAATCATATCTGAGTGCCTATTATATCTATTATATTTAGATGGTATATTTTACTTGGCACTGATTCTCCCACATCTAATCACTGTGATGAACTTATAAGTCCAGTCTTTGTTTTTTAGCAATATGATAAAACAAACCCTAGGAGAAAGTTGAATTGGGAGACATGAAATTAAAGGTGACCACCCCACTCCATGCTCAAGTTTACCCTGCCAACTTTACAGCAAAGCAAAAGGAAAAACAGGTTTTATTGTTTTGTTTTGTTTTTTTGAATGATCATTTGCTTTATTCATGAGATTTTGTCTAATTCCATAGCACAATCATGGCTCAATTGTAAATTCCCTAGCCTAGATACCTCGATTTCTGCCAGTGCAGCAATTGTATGTAGAATGATGCACAATGCTGAAGTTTTGAACAAAACCCTCTGATATTCAAAACTCCTTATTAAAACTATGCTGATGTATGAGTTGCAACCAAACAAAAACTTGGCAGTTTCCACCAACTTACACAGGAAATGTTTGGGTCATTTCAAATTTAAATCTTGAAGGATGTGAATTCAAACACATCTGGAGCAAAACTAGAACAAAAAAAATCATAAATGCTCCTTAAAAAACTCTTCAATGAAGAGTAAGTGCAGGTTAGACAAACACGTGATGGGAATGGTCTAGATAATACTTAATCCTGCCATGAGTGCCCAGGACTGGACTAGATGACCTCTCAAGTCCTAGGATTCTATGAATTTAATCATGTTGATAATGCACATAACTGGATGCTTATTCATAAGGACCTAAATATTTATTTAGGCATCTAAATAATTGGCCTGATGCCTGTTCTGTGCAGGAGGTAAAATTAGATTATTATCATTATTATTATGACTCCTTTTGGCCTTAAGATCTATTTTCCAAACTGCTCAGCCCCACCAGCTCCCACTTAGCTCTTTGGTAGCTGCTAAATGCTTGGGATTCTGAAAAGAGGTCATTGTAATGATTTGCAAAGTTAAACACATGGGAGCTATGCTAAGTTAGTAATGGTAAAAATATAAGTGTGTGTTATCTCTAATCTTATTAGCAATGGCATATTTTGCAGTAAGAGATATTTCAGCTGTTTTTTCTCATGAGAGCAAGTTGCTGTGGCAAACCATGCATGCAGATTGCTCAATTTTGTTGACGTAATTTTCTTATCTAGTCTCAGATTTAAAAATTGGCCACAGATTAGATGATGGGGGTTATTCTTGAAAATAAAATACAAAATAATGAAAGGAAATGTAATTCTTTAGGTCAACATTTTTTCATACTAATGGTTAATCACTTTTATTTCAGAGAAAAGGATTCTTTTTTTTAACTTGGATTTTTTTCCCGCACCTTAATAAGCTTTGCAGTTGTAGAATCTGTAAGTTGATGTAAAGTCATGGATAGACTGATCTGACATCACTGTGGTATAATGAACTGGCTGATATCTGTAAGAACCCCTATCCAATACATGATTGAATGTCAGACTGGCAAGATCTTCCTCGACTGGGCGACCTACCAAGAGGCTTAAGACTATCAACACTTAGGCTCCATTGGCTCAGACCTGTGCTTTGAAGCCAAATGATGATGTCAGTGGTACTTAAAGCAATTGTTTAACTTAAAGCATGTGTGAGCTGCTGTCCTGAATAGGGACGGATTTCCACACACGATCAAAGTTAAATGTCTTTTAATGCTTTGCTGCATCAAGGCTTTAGCAATGGTATTTCCACTAACAACTCCATGGCTGTGCAGAGAGATGTTACCAAGTGCTTTAGGCAGATGAACAAGACAATATTTAATTGTGCTTCCACGGCTGCTACTATGCACTGACTTATTGAGTTGCCTCTGACAAATCACTCAGGATGTGATCCATGAAGGTACTTAGGAGCCTAAGTCCCTCATTTAGGTGCCACTGAGATCTAAAACTCCCACTCGGGTATCGCCTTGCCAAGTAGATACCTAAACTCACTCGATGCCTAGGTTTTTGCTCTGTGCATGCACACTATAGCCTGACTCCAAGCATCCACGCACCTATCTCCTCCCACAACATGTGCTTTCCCGCCTCTTGATAGGTGCCTTGATGTCTATCTCCTGCCTCAGCCCCAGAATGATTCAAAAGCTGGAAAGACAGGAAGTTGGCAAACTAAGTCATATACAAGAGCCCAATCCAGCAGGTGGCCTATGAGCAAGCCCCTCACATGAGTTTACACAAAACTGCCAAGTGGGAAGATGGATGATCTCCTTTATAACCGTTAGCTTCGTGGTTAGGATCCTCAGCAAGGTTGTGCAAGACTCATGGTATAAGCCCCCCTTCCACCTGAGAGTGAGAAGGGATTTGAACATGAATCAGCCACCTTAGGTGAGTGCCCTAACCACTAAGCTATGAAATAGTTTGATGTGGGGCTCTCTCAATCTCTTCCATTTGAATTAAGTAACTGAATCATTAAATACTAATTGGCCCACTACAAAAATTAGAATGATGGTATTGCCTAATGCATTCATGTCAGAGGTGGCTGATCCCACTTCAAAACTTTCCCTTCCTTCGAAAGCAGGAAGATTGGAACCAGAGGTCTCCCACCTCTGAGGTGAGGCCCACAACCACGAGGCTAAAGACTGATTTCCTCCCTGGATAATCCTTTCCTTTGTTTTGTTTCAGGCCCCGTTCACAACTTAAAAGGCTGACTGCCTATCTTCATCCAACTCTTGGATCGCTGGTGGAGCTAGGTCCCTCCCTGCAGTCAAGATGTAGGCACCTATTTCTGAGAGAATCGTGGGGCTTAGCAAACTCCCATTTCATCAGCATCTCCCACTGGCTGGGTCCCCATCTAGCATACTGGCTTTTGTGAATCCCATTCTAAGGGTATGTCTACACTAGCCACCCTACTTCGAACTAGGGTGGCTAATGTAGTCATTCGAACTTGCAAATGAAGCCCGGGATTAAAATATCTCGTGCTTTATTTGCAAGTTCCCGGGCGCCGCCATTTTTAAATGCCCGGTACTTCGGACTCACTGCCTGCGGCTACACGCGGCACGGGCTAGGTAGTTCGAACTAAAGCCCCTAATTCGGACTACCGTTACTCCTCATTGCAGGAGTGGCCAGCACCAGGTGCCCCAGAGAGGGTGGACCGAAGACAATGATCAAGCGATTTGTCTCCTGCCATCCCTCTCCAGCCTCTGACAAACAGAGGCCAAGGACACCATTTTATCCCCTGGCTAATAGCCTTTTATGGACCTAACCTCCATGAAATTATCTAGCTTCTCTTTAAACTCTATTATAGTCCTAGCCTTCACAGCCTCCTCTGGCAAGGAGTTCCACAGGCTGACTACACGCTGTGTGAAGAAGAACTTTCTTTTATTAGTTTTAAACCTGCTACCCATTAACTTCATTTGGTGTCCTCTAGTTCTTCTATTTAGGAACTAATAAATAACTTTTCTTTATCCGCCTCTCCACACCACTCATGATTTTATATACCTCTATCATATCCCCTCAGTCTCCTCTTTTCTAAACTGAAAAGTCCCAGTCGCTTTAACCTCTCCTCATATGGGACCCGTTCCAAACCCCTAATCATTTTAGTTGCCCTTTTCTGAACCCTTTCCAAGGCCAAAATATCTTTTTTGAGGTGAGGAGACCACATTTGTACACAGTATTCAAGATGTGGGCGTACCATAGTTTTATACAGGGGCAGTAAGATATTCTGGGTCTTATTTTCTATCCCTTTCTTAATAATACCTAGCATCCTATTTGCCTTTTTGACCGCCGCTGCACATGTGTGGAAGTTTTCAGAGAACTATCACGATAACTCCAAGATCTCTTTCCTGATTTGTCGTAGCCAAATTAGCCCCCATCATACTGTACGTATAGTTGGGGTTATTTTTCCCGATGCGCATTACTTTACACTTATCCACATTAAATTTCATATGCCATTTTGTTGCCCAATCACTCAGTTTGGTGAGATCTTCTTGGAGTCCCTCACGGTCTGCTTCTGTCTTGACTATCGTAAACAGTTTGGTTTCATCTGCAAACTTTACCACCTCACTGCTTACCCCTTTCTCCAGATCATTTATGAATAAGTTGAACAGGATTGGTCCTAGGACTGACCCTTGGGGGACACCACTAGTTACCCCTCTCCATTCTGAAAATTTACCATTTATTCCTACCCTTTGTTTCCTGTCTTTTAACCAGTTCTCAATCCAAGAAAGGACCTTCCCTCTTATCCCATGGCCATGTAATTTACACAAGAGCCTTTGGTGAGGACCTTGTCAAAGGCTTTCTGAAAATCTAAGTATACTATATCTACTGGATCCCCCTTGTCCGCATGTTTGTTAACCCCTTCAAAGAACTCTAATAGATTAGTAAGACAGGATTTCCCTTTACAGAAACCATGTTGACTTTTGTCCAACAAATTATGTTCTTCTACATGCTTCACAATTTTATTCTTTACTATTGTTTCGACTAATTTGCCCGGTACTGAAGTTAGACTTACCGGTCTGTAATTGCCGGATCGCCTCTAGAGCCCTTTTTAAATATTGGTGTCACGTTGGCTACCTTCCAGTCATTAGGTACGGAAGCCGATTTAAGGGATAGGTTACAAACCACAGATAATAGTTCAGCAATTTCCCATTTGAGTTCTTTTAGAACCCTTGGATGAATGCCATCCGGTCCCGGAGATTTGTTAACATTAAGTTTTTCTATTTGTTCCAAAACCTCCTCTAATGACACTTCAATCCGGGACAGTTCCTCAGATTCATCACCCAGAAAGGATGGTGCAGATTTGGGAATCTCCCCAACGTCCTCAGCCGTGAAGACTGAAGCAAAGAAATCATTTAGTTTCTCCGCAATGGATTTATCCTTGATTGCGCCTTTTATAGTTCGATCGTCTAGGGACCCACAGGTTTTTAGCAGACTTCCTGCTTCTAATGTACTTAAAAACATTTTGTTATTTCTTTTTGAGTTTTTGGCTAGCTGTTCCTCAAAATCTTTTTGCTTTTCTTATTACATTTTACACTTGATTTGACAGTGTTTATGTTCCTTTCTATTTATCTCACTAGGATTGGACTTCCACTTCTTAAAAGATGCCTTTTTGTCCCTCACTGCTTCTTTTACATGGTGGTTAAGCCAGTGACTCTTTTTAGGTCTCTTGCTATGTTTTTAATTTGGGGTATACATTTAAGTTGGGCCTCTATTATGGTGTCTTTAAAAGTTTCCATGCAGCTTGCAGGGATTTGGCTCTAGTCACTGTGCCTTTTAATTTCTGTTTAACTAACCTCCTCATTTTGTGTAATTCCCCTTTTTGAAATTAAATGCCAGGGTGCTGGACTGCTGAGGTGTTCTTCCCACCACAGGAATGTTGAATGTTATTATATTATGGTCACTATTCCCAAGCGGTCCTGTAGGTTATTTCCTGGACCTGATCCTGCGCTCCACTCAGGACTAAATCGAGAATTGCCTCTCCCTTGTGGGTTCCTGCACCAGCTGCTCCAAGAAGCAGTCATTTAAGCCATTGAGAAATTTTATCTCGCTTCTCTTCCTGAGGTGACATGTATCCAGTCAATATGGGGGTAATTAAAATCCCCATTATTATAGAGTTCTTTATTTTGGTAGCCTCTCTAATCTCCCTCAGCATTTCAATGTCAGTATCGCTGTCCTGGTCAGGTGGTCGGTAATATATCCCTACTGCTAATTTCTTATTATTGGAGCATGGAATTACTATCCATAGCGATTCTATTGAACATGTTGATTCACTTAATATTTTTATTTCATTTGATTCTACATTATCTTTCACATACAGTGCCACTCCGCCACCCCCCGGCCTGCTCTATCCTTTCGATATATTTTATATCCCGGTATGATTGTGTCCCACAGATTTTCCTCATTCCACCAGGTTTCAGTGATGCCTATTATGTCAATCTCCTCATTTAATACTAGGTACTCTAGTTCACCCATCTTATTAGTCAGACTCTAGCATTTGTGTAGAAGCACTTTAAAAATTTGCCACTGCTTATTTGTCTGCCCTTCCTGATGCATTGGATTCCTTTGTATGCGGTTGTTTGTCTGCTCTGGCCCATGGTTTGCCCTCTCCCTCCTCTCTTTCTGACTACAGCTTAGAGAATCTCTATCAATGGATTCTCCTCTAAGAGAAGTCTCCCTCCGATTTACGTGCATCTCCGCACCAATCGGCTTTCCCCATCTCTTAGTTTAAAAACTGCTCTCTGACCTTTTTAATGTTTAGTGCCAGCAGTCTGGTTCCACCCTGGTTTAGGTGGAGCCCATCCTTCCTGAATAGGCTCCCCCTCTCCCAAAAGTGTCCCCAGTTCCTAATAAATCCAAACCCCTCTTCCCTACACCATCATCTCATCCACGCATTGAGACTCTGAAGCTCTGCCTGCCTACCTGGCCCTGCGTGTGGAACTGGAAGCATTTCTGAGAATGCCACCATAGAGGTCCTGGATTTCAGTCTCTTTCCTAGCAGCCTAAATTTGGCCTCCAGGACATCTCTCCTACCCTTCCCTACATCATTGGTACCTACATGTACCACGACCACCGGCTCCTCCCCAGCACTACACATAAGTCTATCTAGATGCCTCGAGAGATCCGCAACCTTCGCACCAGGCAGGCAAGTGACCATACGGTTCTCCCGGTCATCACAAACCCAACTATCTATGTTTCTAATGATCGAATCACCCACTACTAACACCTGCCTCTTCCTAACTGGCATTCCCTCCCCCTCAGAGGTATCCTCAGTGCGAGAGGATACTGCAACATCCTCTGGGAGGAGGGTCCCAACTACGGGATGGTTTCCCTCTGCTCCCATTGAATGCTCTGTTCCTTGAGACTTTCATCCTCCTTAAGAGCACTGGGGCTCTCAGACTGGAGGTGGGACAGTACTACAGTGTCCCGGAAAGTCTCATCAACATATCTCTCTCTACCTCCTTAGCTCCTCCAGTTCAGCCACCCTGGCCTCCAAAGCCCAAACTCGGTCTCTGAGGTCAGGAGCTCCTTACAACAGGTGCACACATATGCCACCCGCCCACAGGGCAGGTAATCATACATGTTACACTTGACGCAATAAACAGGATAGCCCCACTCTGCTGCTGGGCTTCTGTCTCCATTTTCTAATGAATAAGTTTAAGTATAAACTGGGATTCTTTTAAACCTCTGGAATATAGATTATTATAAGAGTTATGTTTTAAAGAAGGTCAGAAGTCACTAGTGCCCTCTAACCTCCCCTCTAAACTCCCTCTCCAAACTCCTGTTAGCTGTTCCTGTTCACCAAGCTCCTGGTCGCTGAGTCACAGGCTTATATAGCTCTGGTAGCCCCTCCCCCTGACTGAGGCTCAGCCAATTAACAGAGGCTTCTAGATTTCAAACCTTTTAGAAGCTCCTTCAAACAAACAAACAAACCAACCAAACAGACAAACACAAGCTCAGCACACAGCAAATAACTCCCCCCCACACAAACACACACTCCAGACAGCCGCTTACCACAAGGGTCCCGTTTTTACTCCTCTTTTACCTGGAGAACTCCCTCTCCAAACTCCCTGTTAGCTGTTCCTGTTCGCATGCACTGCAAGGTTTTTGCGTCCACACCTCAAATGTGCTTTTGCACAAGTAAATCAACAGTAAAATGGCAGAAGGGAGGACTTTTTCCAGCGTAGGTAAACCTTTTACGAGGCATAATTCCTGTTTCCGCTACAGCTATTGTGCAAAAAGGCAAGTGTGGATACTCCAGAGGGGTTTCCTGCACAAGAAACCCCTATGGGGAAAAGCACAGGTGAATGACTATCAGAGCTTTCTTGTGCAAGAGCGTCCATGCAGTGTGGACGCTTTTGCGATGTGCTTTGAGGTGTGGATGTGCTCTTGCACAAGAAGTTTTTGCGCAAAAACTCTTGCACATAAGAACATAAGAACATAAGAACGGCCGTACTGGGTCAGACCAAAGGTCCATCTAGCCCAGTATCCTGTCTGCCGACAGTGGCCAGCACCAGGTCGGTGCCCCAGAGAGGGTAGACCGAAGACAATGATCAAGCTATTTGTCTCCTGCCATCCCTCTCCAGCCCCTGACAAACAGAGGCCAGGGACACCAATTTTATCCCCTGGCTAATAGCCTTTTATGGACCTAACCTCCATGAAATTATCTAGCTTCTCTTTAAACTCTGTTATAGTCCTAGCCCTCACAGCCTCCCCTGGCAAGGAGTTCCACAGGTTGACTACACGCTGTGTGAAGAAGAACTTTCTTTTATTAGTTTTAAACCTGCTACCCATTAACTTCATTTGGTGTCCTCTAGTTCTTCTATTTAGGGAACTAATAAATAACTTTTCTTTATCCGCCTCTCCACACCACTCATGATTTTATATACCTCTATCATATCCCCTCAGTCTCCTCTTTTCTAAACTGAAAAGTCCCAGTCGCTTTAACCTCTCCTCATATGGGACCCGTTCCAAACCCCTAATCATTTTAGTTGCCCTTTTCTGAACCCTTTCCAAGGCCAAAATATCTTTTTGAGGTGAGAGACCACATCTGTACACAGTATTCAAGATGTGGGCGTACCATAGTTTTATACAGGGGCAGTAAGATATTCTGGGTCTTATTTTCTATCCCTTTCTTAATAATTCCTAGCATCCTATTTGCCTTTTTGACCGCTGCACACTGTGTGGAAGTTTTCAGAGAACTATCACGATAACTCCAAGATCTCTTTCCTGATTTGTCGTAGCCAAATTAGCCCCCATCATACTGTATGCATTATAGTTGGGGTTATTTTTCCCGATGCGCATTACTTTACACTTATCCACATTAAATTTCATTTGCCATTTTGTTGCCCAATCACTCAGTTTGGTGAGATCTTCTTGGAGTCCCTCACGGTCTGCTTCTGTCTTGACTATCGTAAACAGTTTGGTTTCATCTGCAAACTTTACCACCTCACTGCTTACCCCTTTCTCCAGATCATTTATGAAGATGCGCAAGAAGCATGTAGTGTAGATGTAGCCTAGGTGCCTAAGAGGTAGGTGCTGAGACTCTAAGTATTATATAATGCCTAAATCCCTTAGTGGATCCCACATTTAACCTCTATGTCTCAGTTACCCCATCTGTAAAATGGGGCTATTCAATACCTACCAACACCTTGAGCACCTTGGCTTAAAAAGCATGAATTGTTCTTGGCATCTTTGTTATATATTTCTTACATCTAGTAGATATTTTTTTTTTAAATTACACTACAATGGGGAAGGTTTCTTGTACATTTGTAGATGTTTGTGGTTCCATGAAAATGGATCTTTTAAGAACATTAGAGAGACAAGAGAATTATTGTACCACTGAGAAACAAGAGAATTATTTCATAACTTAATGTCAGGGCCCAGCATCTCAGCCGGTTGTAACTCAGCTGAGCATCTTAATGCCACTGACATTCTGACTCTGATTTTCTCATTATTCAAGACCACTAAAAGCAGAAGTGATGTACATGTTAAATTTGGCAGCTGCAACATTCTAGCATAGGGCTTTGCAGGACCTTGATGTTCCCTTTACACTTCAACAGCAGGTGCATTAAAAAAAAGAATTTTGTGTTGACCATGATGCATCTTGGCTTTATTTAAATCTTCCTAATCCAACATAGTGGCTGAATTTATGAGTACAGTCATCTGCTAGTTAAGACTCAGGGCTTACTGCCATTTTATAGGTGAAAAGACCATAAGTCATCTTGACCAGACATATGTTTGTGAAGCCTGTTTCTTGGCCTTAATCATTAAACTAATGGCTGCCAAGCAGAGCAGTAGCGTTCACCCCGAACACCTTGATCATTATTTTTGGAGATCATTTTCATACTGATCAGTGAGTGAATTTGAGTTGGACTGAGTTGTGATTCTCTATAGAGTTAGCATCTGCTTTTAACCAACAGACCTCACATTTGGTAGATTGTGAGTAGTCCCATTTGTTGTTTCCAGTTGGGCATTTTACTTCACTGTCCAAATAACTGCAGAAATAATCCCTTTAGCTGCTTGATATGAATTATGAATGTGCTGGCAGTGTTGAATTTAAAATGCATGTCAACATTTTAGCATCTGAACAGCCTATGTAAATGCAAGCTTTTAGCAGAATTGCAATTTAACAAATTACAGTTTGTGACTCTAATTTATGAGAACTATGTAAATACCTAGGATTTTTATAGCTGCTGCTGCTTAAATTACTCACAAATTACTAATTATGCCTTTTTCAGCTGCAGGATATGCAAATTCAATTTCACAAAGTAAGAAGCATTCAAGAATAGTCTGATTTCAGAAACCCCATGCAGTGTAGCTTTATTAACACTAGAGAGCACTATTTTAACAGAGACATTATTTTTTCTATGTCAGCCTCTGTTATATTTGGAATCCAAAATAGGAAGTATAATATGCATTAAGAACAAAGCATGATTTCCTTGAGAAGGTAGCTGATTTTCTAGTATGTTGGCTATGCAGTTGGGAAGCCACTGCTTCCCAGAAGAGAGTCCTTCACTGCTTTTGTATGGCCTGTGTTCTTTGCTCCAAGGTATAGGCCTTTACATTTAGCTATATTTAAAAGCATATTGTTTACATGTGCCAGGCTTACTAAGAAATCCAGATTGGTCTGGGTCAGTGATGTATGATGAGAGTCCAAGGCTAGAAGGGACCATGGTGAGTATCTAGTTTGACCTCTTGTATTATAACAAAAGTCGTCAGGTTCCAGTTCCCTTATGCTAATGAATTTTAATTATTTATGCACAGCAGAACAGCTTCAGCAGGAGAAACCCACCCCAGAATATCCCACCACTTAGGATACCTTTTTGGGGAGAGATGGGAGATTGAAGTTCACATCTCTGCTCCCCATTGGGATCCAAGCCCCCGATATCTGACTAACTGTATAAAACAAACTCCTCCAGGATCCATGGCTGTGAATGCCTAGTGAAAGGCTCTGCCTTCCTCTACTTCTTAGAGGCTCAGGGATTAGGCCACATCATCTCCTCTCCCCATGATTCCTGCACTCACTGTTTATGCTCAATAATAACAGAATGATACCTCTCCAGAACAAGCCATTTGCCCTTTCCTTCCCTTTCTGCGCTCAGGGCACTCAGATAAATACTCAGTCTGCAAGGGACCTTTTGTACTTTTGTGCTTTTCAACTGGGTGCCACATCTACTTTATAGGACTTATTTCTGCTACCAAGTATCACAGGTACTTTGAGATAAATTGTTAGTCATGAGTATTAGCCCCTGTTATTCAAACTGATACATCCATTTCTTATTGACAAACAGATGCTGTAATTATTTCCAGGCAGTTATGATGGGTTTCTTTAGGAGGAGAAAGTCTTGGCCATAGACAGTTGGCCACAGACAGTTATTGACATTGCAGAGTTAGAGGGTCTGATGTTGATCTTACATATGAATCAGGAGTGGTTCCACTAATGCCAATGAAGATTGTGTAAAAGAGTTTGAAATCAGACTCTATAGCAGCAGCGGACAAATACCGGCCCACGGGCCAGATGCGATTTGTCGAGGTTAATCCATGGCAAGCTGCCACTAATGTATTTCTGCACACCTCTGCAGGTATTGATGTTTGAAGCTCTCATTGGCTATGGATCACCATTTCCGCCAGTTGGGACACTGCTTCTCACAGCCCCTGTCCACACCACTTCCCACAGCTCCCATTGGCCAGGAATGGGACACACAGGCTACGTCTAGACTGCAGAGTTTTATCCGGAAAAGATACGCAAATTGCGAACCTCAATTTGCATATCTTTTTCTGCTTTTTTTTCCTGGAAGAGGCTTTTCCAAAATTTAGCCTGTCTACAGAAGGGCAAATTTCAGAAAAACTTCTTCTTTCAAAACAGGAATACAGGGATGCCAAAAGAATGAGCCTGCTTTGTTGGAAACTGTTCCGAAAAAGTGGACACGTTCCCTGGACGTGGCAGAGCTTTTCCAGGATATTGTATCCCAGAACAACTCTGCCATCTAGACAAAGCCACAGGTAAATAAAGCAGCGGTGGCCAGCCACGGGCTAACCCTGGTGAACCACCTCCATTTTATTGCCCACCCCGATTTATAGTAAATTGGGCTTATAGAAATCACAAAGTGCAAAACTACAGAACAATTCATGCTTCAAATTATGTACGTGCTTAAATCTCTAAGGCTAATGATTAAATTTCTAAGTCTAATGTACCTGCATCTGGTCACATTTAAACCCACCCCACCCTGCTCTAAAAAATTATACAAGGACCAAAGCACTGGGTATCCAGGCTCTATCTACTTACATACAGCCCCATCACCAGTGCCAAAGTATCCAGCACCAAAGCACTTCAAAAAGAAAAAAGAACAAAGTCTATGACTCTGTCTAGGTCCCAATGTCCCTAAGGATTTAAAAGCAGTTCGTTCACACCATTGTTGAAATGCGGGCCTCTCTAAATTGAGGATAGCTACCCACTTGCATACAGCATGTTGCACTAGGAGGGGGAAACTGTGAATCTATAAGCTAGCAGTGTTTTGTTTTGTTTTGTTTTGTTTTGTTTTTTGTTTTTTGAAGACCCACCATGTTTCAGTTAGTAATTGCCGGGATTGTATGCAAGTAAAATGCTACACAGTTCATTGCTCATTTTATACTTCATAAAATATTTAAAACCTTTCCATGTTGTGTAGCCATGCGTCAGCAGGCTGTCACTTTAATGCCTTTAATTGCCTCTAGTGCTTATGTCCTCCCACGGTTTGGTGGGGAAAAGAATGATCAGTGTTTAGTCTCTAAATCCTCTGTATTAAGAGAATCAAATGGTATATGAAACTGTACTCTTGTGCATACCCCAGTGACTGTCACCAATACAGAATCCCAAGAGCAAAACACATGGTTATTGAATCAGTAGGCTAATAACACTTGCAGACTGAGTCAAGTGAGGGGGAAAAGAAAAAAGAAGAATCCAGAGCACTAGGCTGTGGTTTCTGGGTTTCAAGTCTTCACACTCATGACTAATTGGAGTACACCTGCTACACAATAGAAATAAAAGAGGAAAATGGAAGTTAACCTGCAGAGCAGAATCAACAGCAGTGAATTTCCCAGAGGAATTAGGCTTGCAACATTCATATGCTGATTTTCTTTAATAACACCCATGAGGACTGAAAGACCTGTTTCTGGGAAGTCTGTTAGGTTGCAAAGACTAAGTTCACACAGGGATTTTGATAGTGCAAGCTGTGGAAGTCCCTAGGTGCAGTAAAATTGCTGAAGAGAGATTGCCAAACTCTTGACAAACTCACTATTCAGTGCTTCTCTCTCAATGTGATAAGTGTGACTTGGGTGTGATACTTCATTCTCAAGCATGGTGCAAACCTTGATCGTTGTAAAATGCTTTGAGGTCTTCATGTTAAATTGCTTGTGGAAATTCAAAATATTTTTATGGTGTGTGTGTGCATGCATGCAAATATTGATACTGGCTTGTGAAAAATCTGTTTGCCCATTCAGCAGGAATGAGTGAGCTCTTTATTTTAAGAAGTAAATAAAACATCATTCATTTGTTTTATTATTACTGCTCATAGCAAAGAATCTGTACATATACTGGTCATTTTTCATGATGGCTCTCTAAGTGTGAAATACAGCCCCCATCACCATAGAATCTGGGCACCTCACAGTCTTTAATGTGTTTTTTATTGTGACATAGCCATGAGAAAGGAAATGCTACTATCCCCATTTTACAGATGGGAAACAGTGTAAGTTGCAATTTCCACACACACATGCTATTCTGCAAAGCAATCATAACAATCACTTTTTAAAATCACAATTTTCAAATCTCCCTCAATTGTATTTTTCATTGATGGTCTGATAAACAATGAGTCACTGCTACAAAGTCAAAACCATTGGAATGGTCTGGAAATAGGTTATAAATATAAACTGATATTTCCTACAAATAGTTTACTCGGCACGAATGTGGGCAAACGAGTCTGAATAAAATTAAGAGACAGAGACAACCAAGCATCAATTGGCAACATTTCTGCAAGTTTAGCATCTTCACTTCTTGCATGTAAGGAGCAATGGCTTTTCAGATTGCATAAGGCAAACTTATCAGTGCAGAGTGTCCCTGCCTGTTTTGTTTACTATAAACATATCCATAACACAACCCCCCCCCATACATTTTTCAAGATGCAAGAGTTCATCACATGCCTATCTGATCATATGGCACACTGAAAGCCCCAATAGCAGCTACTTGGGTGACATCAGACAGTCACTGCACTGTTGGATGAACTCACACAGGAAAACGATAAAAGAGAAATAAATTACCACATCACCTGCGGGAGAACTCTTTCCATACAGTGATCACACTATATCGGAGCTATCAGTTCTCATCCTCAAAGGAAATATGCATAGTGCTTTCAAAAGGTAAGTGTAGGAGCTAAGCTTTGATAGACACTAAAAATCCTGCTTTTAATAAGGGTACTGAGTTTATGGCTTACTACAGAAATCTATAACCCACTAACCTCCATTTTTGTCCTATGACTACAGGGGTATTTGGCAGGTGACTTCACCTTGAATCATCTATCAGAATATATTGCTAACTACTTGCACTAAATAATGTGTTTGAACATGTATTGAGCTGGGACACTCTGAATAGCTTTCCCAGACCTGAAGAAAAGCTCTGTGTAGCTAGAAAGCTGGTCTCTCGCACCAATAGAAGTTGGTCCAAGAAAAGATATTACTTCACTCAACTTGTTTCTCCAATACCCACAAGAATTTGTTTAGTTAGTTTCTGCCTCCTTTATTTACTAGAAACATATTCACAATAGCTAATGGTTTTAGCAATTACTTGTTCCAGCTTGTCTTAGCTTAACTTGTCTTAGCTTAACCTGCTCATATCATCCATTAGGCCTACAAACATGGCTAGTTTTTTTAGTCTTTCCTCATGGGTCTTCTCTGGGTCCCTCCAATTCCTCTACATCTTTGCTGCCACTGCTTACCCAACAACAAATAGTCTTGCAGCACCTTAAAGACTAACAAAACATGTAGATGGTATCATGAGCTTTCGTGGGCACAACCCACTTCTTCAGATAAATGGAGTTAGTAAAGGTCCAGTTTCTAAATAAATAGGGGATGGAGGCAGGGAGAGAGAAGTTAAAAATGGGAAGAGAAATAGTCAATTAGAGTGTCCATACTACGTGAAGCTGATAGAGAAGGTGCGAATTGTTCTTAAGTATCTGTTATTTTTTATGTCATTAGGATGTGGAATGCAGTGAGCCATCCAGCCAATGTCTTTATTCATACCTTTGTGATAGGAATCAAACCTGTAAATGAAGTTACTTTCTAAGGCTTCCCTGTGTAGTTGGCTTGTGGAATTGGCCTGAAACAACATAATGACTTTGAGATCCTCTAATGGGTGTCCGGACAAGTTAAAGTGTTCCCCAGCAGGTTTCTGATTTGTGTTCATCAATTCTTTCCTGTAGAGACTGTCCAGTGTGGCCAATATACATGGCAGTTATCCAGTTATTCCCCATTTTGAAGTTGTGTATTTGATTTTGCCTTTCTAATTATAGTACTTTGTAGTTGTCTAATTAAATTTCAAATTGTTGATTTCAGACCAATTCTCTAAACTTTCAAGGTCATTTTGAATTCAAATCCTGTCCTCTTAAGTTATAGCAACACCTCTCAGCTCATCTTCCATAAATTTTAGAAGCATACACTCCACACCAAGTAGTTAAAGAAAATATTGAATAGAACCAGACCTACGATAAATCCATGTGGGTCGCTGCTACATACATTCTCCTATTTTCACAGCAAATCATTGAGAACTACTCATTGAGTATAATATTTCAACCAGTTTTGCATGTACCTTATAGTTGTTTCCTCCAGACCACATTTTCCTCACATACTTATGACAATGTCATATTGGACTGTGTACAAAGCATTATTAAAATCAGGTTTATATCTTCCTCTGTCAACTTGGCCAATAGCCCCATCAAAGAAGGAAATTAAATTGATTTGGCAAGATTTAGTCTTATAAATCCATGCTGGCCGTTCCTTATAACCCTATTTACAAATTGTTTAATATTTTGTTTCAGTATCCTTCCTGATATTGAAGTTAGGAGGACTGGTCTATAATTCACTGAATCATTTTTGTTCCCCTTTTTTAACATTAATAGTGTGTTTGGCTGTTCTTTCCCAACTCTGGCTTGTGTTTCTTCCCCCATTATTAATACTATCATGTTAAGAATTTGATCATAAATAACTTTTAAAGTGAAAGACTGATGCAAAATTGGCATTAAACACTTCCGGCTTCTTGATAACATTTGGTATTAGCTCTCCATCTATGCTGGGTAGTGGACCTACACTTTCCTTAGTTTTTCTAATGCTTCTACTATGTTTATAGAACCTTTTATGCCCCTTCCTAGGTGTAACTCATTTTATGCCTTAACTCGACTGATTTTGCTTTTTTTGCTTTTTTGAATATTATGATCTTCTTTTGTAATTCTCCTTAGAAATGTATCCAGGATTCCATTCTTTGTAGTGGGTTTTTTTTTTCAGGTTATTGAAGACCACTGGTGGAGCTATGTTGGCCACTTATTATTCTGTCTTTCATTCCTTCACATTGGAGTCGTTTTTGTGCCTTTCATATTGTCTTTGAGAAACTGCCACCTCTTGAACTTGAACTTATTTTTCACCTGTTCTGAGTATCCATTTAAAAAGAAAATCCATTCTCTTTATTCTTCTTTCATGCTTTCCTTTCCTTAGAATCATGATTTCTACCATTTCATAACCACTTTCATTCAAATTGCCCTCAACGTTCAGATACACAAGCAATTCCTCCCTATTGGTCAGAATCAAGTAAAAAAGACTGTCCCCAGGGTTGCTTCCTCAACCTTGTGAAACAAGTAGGTGTCCCAATCCACTCCAACACATACTGAACATTTTGCATTTCTCATATTATTTTTCCAACAGATATCCTGTTACTACCAAATCTTGTATTTTGGATATTTTTCTTATTTGTACCAGAAATGCCTTATGCACAATATTCTCCTGATTTGGTGGTGTCTACTAGATCCCTACTATGATATCCATCACCCTTATTTTTTTCCTCTTTTATTTTCACCCAGAGACATTCCACTGTTGTGCTTCTCACCTCCTTGTGGACTTCAGAACACGTGTATATATATTTTTGATATATTATACAACATCTTCTCTCTTTTGTCCCTGCCTGTCATTTCTGAACAAGATGCATCCTTTCATACCAATATTCTAGTCATGAGGTTTATCCCATAAAATCTCAGTGATGCAAATTATTTCATAATTTATCTTATATATTAATACTTATAGTTCTTCCTGTTTATTCCCCAGACTCCTTGACTTCCTTTATAGACATCTGTAAAGGTCTTAGAGGGGTAGCTGTGTCAGTCTGTAACTTTAAAAAATGAGTAGTCTTTCATTGGCAAAACCCACTTCTTCAGATGATCAAGATCATCTCATTATGAAGAAGTGGGTTTTGCACAAGAAAGCTCATGATGATATATATAGTTAGTCTCTAAGGTGCCACAGGCCTACTCATTGTTTTTATAGCCATCTAAGATGCTGAGCGAATTTCCACATTGTTATCCCTCTTGTTGTTCGTTATTGTAATTTTCCAATTCTTCCCACCCCTCCCCCCCACAACTGCTGAACATCTGTTAAGGTCACTATTTTTACTCCAACCTGTTGTCTTTTGTTACCTGCCATCTTTTTATCAAAATTAAAGCCCTCCTCACTAAGTTAGCATGTCACTGTCTAAAGAATACTGTTCCCCCCTTCTTGGTCATATGGACCTCATTGCTTCCATACGGTCCTCCTTCCCAGAACAACAGCACATGGTCATGGAAGTCAAAGCCACACTGTCAATTCTAATAGCACAGTCATGCCTTCATCACCGGTATGAATATGTTCTGTCTTAGCCCTTACTCTCAGCTTGGAAGATGGGTAAGAGTGCCATCTGTATGAGAGCAGAAGCTTCAGCTCAAAGCTAATGAAAGAAGTGCCTAATCTATTGGTGGTATGGCAGCTGCTTGTTTTAAAGAGGGATGTAAAAGATTAAGTGGCACATTTATCTAGTCTGACAAGTAGATCTTCCCATGCATGGGAAGCATACTGGGAAAAAAACACAGAGGTGATTGAGAGATAACTGGACGAGAAGTTGATCAAAGCTATAATTATTGGTAGAAACCAACTCATGGTGTCATGTGTGAAAATATTTAAGGGAGATATATTTGTCCTTTCTGGTAAAATAGGACCAGAGCTAAATCCAGCAACAAAAGATACAAATACAGGGACACATGTCACTCTTTCAGAAATGCAAATACTGGCGAGTTAAATGCTACTGGGTCAGACAAGCAGAGTACCTGGCCAAATCAGAAATAACATACCCTGCTTATTGCCATACTGAAAAACTCTTTTTGAATCCAAATATGTTACACTTCAGTGTTAAAGGAAAGCACTTTTGCATCCTGAGATTTGCAATTCGAAGTTGCATCAGACAACATGATAAATAAGTTATACAATCCATTCTTGTTTTCACTCATTTCCTTTCCCTCACCAATTCATCAACCTACTGCATGCAACAACTCGGTGTAGCTATACATCTGAATAAATAAATACTAGTGGGCTACTCCCTGTGCTCGCTATGCTCACTAACCCCCTTCTCTCTGGAGCCTTTCATGGCCAAAGAGCATGAGAGCATGATGACATCCAGAGAGCATGAAAGCATGTTGATGTCCAGAGTGTGTGATGATGTCATTCTGTCGCCCATCAGGAAAAGCTTTTTTATATATAGAGAGAGATAATAATACAATTTGTTTAAGGTGAACAGGAATCTAAAGCTGTTTTTTTTTAAATTTTATGGTCTAGATTGTTAATCGATAGTGTTGGCTACTTGGGCACAATTTAAACATATATTAGCCTATGTAGAACAATACTATCCCATATAGAAAACTACTCAAGTGCTTGATCCAGCTCCCATTCAAGTCAGCCAAATAGCTCCCACTGACACTCATAATGTAGGCTCAAGCCCTAGATGTGATGATGATTCACTGGGCTGCTGACTGCGATGGGACATACATTAAATGTAGGCGATGTGAGTGACAGACTCAGCTTTGTGAAGGGGGAGGGAGATGGCCAAAGTACAGCCTGACAAATTGAAATGTTTCAAATATTTCAAATGTTGACACTTTCCTTTCTCCCCCTGACAAAACTGTGAAAATGTGGGCAACACAATCTCACCATTTTTTCAAGAAGCTTTACATCTGACCACAAGGGGAGGGGTGGCTATATATTTATCTCAAAATTTGAGCTGTCTTGCATTTGAGGTGAAATGTACCTCTGTGCATAGCACCATCACAGAACCTAAGCATTGCTTATATCCCATGAGTCCGTAATTGAACAAAATTATTTTCACTCTGAAAACGTGGACTATTAAGAAGCTAACCTCCCTTGTAAAGCCCTTTGAGATTTACCCATGAACAGCACTACACGAGAGTCAGGTATTTAGTACATATATATTATATTAATTAATATCAGACTCCCCCCTTACCCATCCACAAACCCAAACCATCTAGTTTGCTTGACCACCTTTTACGGTAACTACATAGCTCTTTCTTCTACAAGTAGATGAAATCAGTGTTATAAAATGATGTTGATCTTGTTTCTATGACATTTCAAACCTAAATTCTATACACAGATTAAAATAAACGTTAATCCAAGATGATGTGGGAGGAAGTTGACTTGGCTGACTACTTCTTAATTGACACACTTAGAAAACAATTAAAATAATATTTTATTCTTAAAAGCTAACCATCCTTGACACCCATTAATAGCCCGATCTTTCACTCTTACCACAAACACTCATTAAATACAATGGTTTTACAGTGTTAATATATCCAACCTGAATTCTTCTGTGAGTGTCAATCGGAATTTAACCTGAAGTATTACATATGCTTTTGTTTCAGAGAAGTAGAATATAAAACTATTTTTACAATGAAGTAAAATTGTACAACACTTTCCAATTTCAAACACAAGATGGCACCATAACTAATGGTTTTCAGCATTATTCCTTGTTTGAGTACATGGCAACTTTTAACGATGCAGAATTTTACTAGCAATGAGGTAGCTTCCCTGCATTCTTATATCCTATATAATATATGTGTTCTTAAATACTATATAGTTGCTATCATCCTAATAACCCCCCTCCCCAATAACTATTCATCCCAGTGTACTACATTATTACACATCCAGATCCAGGCTATGCTTTCAAACTCACACATTTTGAAAGGTAGGCAATACTAGCATTAAAGCTGAATGTGCCACCTTATTTCATCCTTCTTATGCATATTCATTAGTCTGTACTGAGTATGTGTAAGCTAAGATTTTTATTTTTTTCAAGTGCTACAATTTGGCCAAGGTTGAGTGGATTTTCACAGAATTGGCAACAGTTGCATGCCTGTCACTATGACAACCCTCCTTATCTTTGCCAAATTTAAAGGCCTGGCGCCATAAAAGTGCTAGAGCTTCTGAAAAAAAAACAGTTATAAGATTTGTTTAACATGTGTGTGCTAGGGTGGGGTCAGCCCCAAGGCCCCTTGCTGGAAACCTCAGTATCCTGCCACATCCATCCCAGGTAAGTAGCATTAGAAGAGTAATCCAAGCAACCTAGAGTGACTGCAGGCAAAGCAGCCAATCAGAGAGGCTGCAGGGAGCAGCCAGTGAGGTGGTAAGGCAGCCATATAAAAGGAGCTGTGGAGCCAGAAACAGTTTCTTGCTGGAGCTTGAGATATGCAGAAAGTGCTCCTGGCTGGTCAAAGGAAACTGAAGGTCCAAGGACCATGAACAGTTCAGAACCAGTAGGGAATGTGGCAATGCAGAAGAACTCCTGACTGCCTGCTGGACCTGAGCTTGGATGACCCTTGAAGTAACGGTGAAGCTTTGGTGAAGGCTAGGCTTCAGGGAAGTGGCCCAAGGAAATGAAATCATTTTAATTAAAAGGACACCATGGCATATGTCTGTTATTCTTAGGGCCCCTGGGTTGGGATCCCTCCTCCCCCATATACCACTGGGGAACTGGCCTACAATCAGACAGCAAGAAATACAAAGAAATATCCAGAAGGGGGACCAAACTAATTAGTGGCTCAGCTGGAGAGCTGAGGCCAGAGTAGACCAAAGAGGGTGAAACCATTGTATCCAGGAAGGATGGCCTGGAGGTACAGCCTGACACCATGGTCAGAACTACTTAAAGACTCACTCATCCAGAAGGGGCACTCACAAGAAGTGGATGCCACAATGTTGCATTTGGTACTAGAAGTGAGACCTTCTGAACTGATCCCTGATAAGGAAGGGGAGTGACCACTGAAGTGATGACCTGCCTACTGGTGGCAGGCCAGCAGCAGTATCATGCAGCAGCTATGCAGTAGCACCAAGAGCAGTAGCAGCAGGCCCTGCTGATGAATTAATGGAGAACCTGTAGAGGCAATGGAAGACCCGATCTGTGGCACAGCAATAGAGTAGAAGATCCGTTCCAACCAGCAGGATCAGATAAAGAAGTAGTTGGGTTACACCATACCGGAGGATGCCATTCGTAATGGAACTGGTGGTTAACTGGCTCAGCGTTTGGTGAATCTTGGGCTGAGGAATCACCCCAAAGCCTTCCTTCAGACCTTTGAGTGGGTGGAAAAGGCAACAGACTAGAGAGAGTTGACATGGGCAGGCCATATACACCGTACCTGATGATTAAGGCACAGGCTGCTTACCCCGTGGTAAACAACAAGCAGGGAAGTTCCTACCCAATTGTGGAAACAGCCATTTCGGATCAGCTAGGGCTAATACTGGAGGTGTATAAGCAGAAGTTCTAGATGAAGTCATTCCAGCAAGGGGCATGACCATGGGTAGTGGCACAGAAGTTACAAGACCTAGTCAAATGCTGGCTTTCTCCAGAGACAAGCTTGGTGGAGGAGCTCCAAAATCAGGTGGTCCTCAAAGGAACAAAGAGCTGGGTAAGGCATTACAAGCCAACCTCAGTGCGGGAAGCAGTTGGGAAACTGAAGTCTCCTTTGATGCCAAAGGAGAGAAATGGCCCAGAGTGACTGGTAAACTGAGAGGATGACCCAGAGAGGTTCACAAGGGAGGACAGCCCCAAAGCTTCTAGACTCAGGGAATGTACCACAACAGCAAAGGGGTCAATGGAGCCATGCAGCCTACAGGAACTATCCATGGGAAGGGGCTAGGCAACTTGGTAGTACACTACAGGCACAGCCAGCTCAGGTATATTAAAAGGAACTGCACAGTAATGAAATATGTTGTTACAGTGTGACTAATTGTGGGGGTTTACGCCAAAGATTAGAAAATAGTGACAGTCAGCAAGGAAAAAGGGAACTAGACTGGACCAATGCTGCCCAGTACATATCTCCTGTGTACATATGGAGAGACCATAGTCTATCCCGTGGGAGAAGTGGAGCTTCTGTTACAGGGTTGAGATTGACTCCAACTTGAAACTGTCAAAGACCTGCTCTGGCCCCTAATCTTGGGAAGAGGCTGAGTGGGCTACTCTGCCCTTTTGTGGGAAAAATGAGGACAGTGATCCAGGACTAGAGAGAATGGGAGCCTGTATAAGAAGAGCCAAGAGGCAAGAACAGAATGCCCAAATCATGAGGAACACAGGCCCAGGCCCACAGGGAGAGAACACAGAGCCCCCAGTGCTGCACAGCACTGTAGGAACTGAGGCTAAAAAACTCAGTGTGCTAACGGGTAGAAAAGCAGAGACAGAATTACCACAAAAGAGAAAGATCAGAGTAGAGAACAGGGCCCTTTGATAAGGAATGGAATGGTGTAGGTGGGCCTTGTCAGCTCCCCCCTAAGAGACAATGACCTAGCAAAGTGGCTAAAGGCAACAGAAGAGGAATTGGAGGATCTCAAATGCTGTAATGAACAGCTGACTAAAGATCTCCAGTTCCCCAAGGATGGAAAAATAATGCTTGCTCCACACAGGATATGATTGTGAGTTGTGATTAGAGGCTTGGCGTACAAAGACTCAAAATCCCATACTAGAATGTGAGTCAAGGGACCATGAACATGCCATTATTTCCAGGTAAGAAATACATGGGAGAATAGACCCTCAAGACTAGGGCAAAGACTAGTTAGAGGCTCCGTTGACAGAGATGTCTGTGGAAGAGAGCCCTGCCTGAAAATGGCAAAGAACTAAGACAAGTTCTCTAGGAGAAGAAACCTGAGAGAAAAGGATCCTGGGAGATCAGGGCAGAGAGACTATAACTAATAGCCCTCCATACAGAGAGGTCTGGGAGGGAGGAGGCCCTGCCAGAGTAAAAAGAGGGATTATCTTCTATAGAACTATCACCCCAATCTTATCAGGGAGGGAAAGGGCAGCAGGTGGTGGGCTAGGCCCAGAAGCCTCATACTGGATGTCTCAACATCCTGCCTTATCCATCCCAGGAAAGGAGCAATAAAGGACTCCTCCAAGCAGCCAACAGTGTCTGTAGGAGCAGCACAGGAGGGCCCAGCAGGACCATATAAAACATATAAAAGAAGCTGCAGAGCCAGAGACAGTTTCTTGCTTGAAGCTAGAGAAGTGCAAATGATGCTTTCTCTGGCAAAAGGGAACTGCAGCACCATGGACAGCTCAGCACAAGCTGGATCTAGGGCACAGAGGAAGAGCTCAGGACTGCCTGCTGGTCCTGAACTTGGATGAGCCCTGAGGTACAGGTAAAGCTTTGGTGAAGGTTGGAGTTGCAGGGAATTGACCCAGGGAATGGAAAGCAGTGTAGTTAAAGGGACACAGCAACACCTGGTTGCTATTCTTAGGATCCCTGGCTTGGGACCCAGAATATATGAGTGGGCATAGGTCCCCCCACATAGACCACTGGGGAATTGTCCTGCGATCAGACAGTGAGGAACCCGCCCCCAACCCCTCTGAAAGGGAAATTGAATTTCTTTGTGGCCCAGCTGGAGAACTGAGACCAGAGTGGAGCAAGAGGGTAAAACCATTGCCTCCAGGAGGATAGCATGGGGGTAGGGCTTGATACCAGGACCAGGACTACTTAAGGATTGTGGACATACGCAACCAGAAGGCACATTCATAAAAAAATCTGTGCCAAAACCTTATGATGGGCAAAAACATGTATTTTAAACCCAGTCAGATTCTAAGAAATGGCTGAACCATTTTTTGTTGAAACAAAAAGTTCCGCCTGAGGCAGACAACCTGCATGAAAACTCTCAGCTGAAATGGTAATAAAAAGGCAATGTTATAAGCGCCTGAAAACAAGGTGCTTATATAATGGGAAGTTGTTGACAATCTTAACTGCACACAGGACTCCCACCTTCCCCTATAATTTACTGATTATGGAAGAAGGTAGAACTGGCAATTGGTATTTAATCTAAGAACAGATTTCAATTAAATAAGAAACTCAGCCTGATGCATTTAGGCCCTAATTCAACAAATTTACTTTGATGAAATGTAGCCTTTGGCCTTGATTGTGTCCAGCCCTATATGGGAGAGCACAAAGGAGATGATGGAACCCACTGGCCTTTCTTAGGACCTGTGCTCAACACTTGACAAAATCCTGCAGGGGAGCACAACACTGCCGTTCGCAAAGAACGGAGACTTTAGAGAGTTGTCTAAAAGGTGGCAAAGTACAAGTTAGGCCTGAGCCCTCTCTGCTCCACATCTGAATATTTATGTGGCAATCTCTGCAGTGTGCACTGCACAGAAGCCTCCAGAAAAACTCTGGATGAATCAGTCTGACTTCCTCCTAAGTGGTATTCTGTATACACCTGTAAACTGCATAGTATCTGAGCACTTCCCAGTAGTGCCTTCAGCAATATGACTAGAGCCATAGTGTTTGTTCACTCATCCCTCTTGGGCAGCGTCTTGTGCTGGGAAATGTTTTAGAAGTGTGATTTTTTTTTTTAAAAAGTCACTATGTATTTATATTAGAGAAGGCAGGTGAAAGAAATGTGCCCTGAATAAGAGCAGAAGGTGATGAAGTTTGTGATGGTTAGCTCCTGAGGGTGTTTCTTCTGCAGTCTCAAACTGTCCTTCAAAGACGTTTTCTCCCACACATGCACACTTTAATCTTATTGGGGCAGAAGAGCATACTTGTTGAAACACTCTTGGTGAGGCATTGTGGCCCTTCTGTATCCTGTTAAGGCAGACAGTGGCTTTGAAGCCAAAGCTTTCCACTGCAAAGTAGTGAACACCCTCTGCTGGGACAGAAGATGCTGCTGGTTGGGCTCTTGAACAAGAGCAGCATGAACTATAGTCCTTGGTAAGAAATTCTCTTTGGGAATTAGTCCTACTCCCTGTCAGCCTTCTTTTCAAAATAGTGAACTTTTGGCTTACGGAAGATGCTGGATAACCATGGTTCTTTTAGCCACAGAAAAGGCCAAAGGAGGGATTGCAGAGGTGCACATTATGTATGTGGTCCCACAGATAAGCTGGACAGTCAGTTTGGAAGGTGACTGAGATGCCATGCCTATCCTTTTGTTGGTCTCCCACTTGAAGCTGGCTTGTTTGTGGTGATATCATTTGAGATGCAGGAGCTAGAGGTAGGCTCATAATTTATAATGAATAATCTAGCCTAGCCAATGCATTTGGTGACTTTCTCTTTGTCCCAATTCTATATTGCAGTTACCAAATACACTCCCTGTTTAGCAAATAACTTCTATGAAGTTCCTGGTCTAAAGTTGAGAATAGTTCACTGCAAGTGTTCACAATTTAAAATTCAAACTACTCTATTTAGGAATATGTCACAAGAATGTTTTCTGTTCCCTTATGTAACTCTGGTGGGGTGGATTACACACCTCCAAGGGTCAAGAAGGGAGTTAAAGAACTCCTGTTTATAGTCCACACCAACCTGCCTCACCTGTGTGACTTGTCAGGCCTGGACCTGTAAAAGGGAGGAACATAGCCCACTAGGAGATATTATCTGAAACAAGCAGAGCCAGCGCTCCCAGACCAGGGCACTGGGTGAGGGGCCAAAAAACAGCTTGAGAGTACCTTACCTCCACCCTGAGCCCTCTGGGGAAAGAAAACAGATTAATTCGCTTCATTTGTTGAACTACCCAGGATATAGTTTTACCCTTTAGCTAAGCAAAAGGGTAAGAGGTGACACTGCAGAACATGAAAGGCTACTTCCCTTCCTTATTGAGACAGGGGCCTGCCCTCTTGTGGACCTTTTAGCCTGGACTGTTCTACACCCTCTGAAAGTAGTCAAGCTCAGTAAGAGGCCTGTGGATTAGTGGACAGAAATGGCCTATCAGTGAATCAGCAGAAGAAAAGCCAAGTGGCACAGTGCCCTTTAGAAATTGGTGTGCATGGTGCCACCCTGCTCCACCATCCCTAGCATTAGCCCTACCACTTTTCACCCCACGGAGGTGTCTGTGAGACATAACCTGTGATGGTCTATTAGAATGAAATTTCTGACATTTAATATTCATGATTACAAATCTGAAATTTGCTCTCTGGTGTGAAAGTCTCCTCATACACTGTGCCTGAACAAAGCCACTTTCTTCTCACTGGAGCCCTTAAAACCTTATCAGAAAATGACATTACATTGTTGGTTATGGAGGATGGGAACTACATCTTCCTTCATGAAATTCAGTTGCAATCAATTGAAGAGCTAATGCCAGAGCCCGCTCACCTACAGGAAAGGGGGTTGCTGGCAGAGCACTTTCCATAAGGGTCCCAAAGCCTGGGAATGCCCTTGAACTCTGGTTTAGAAGCTTACTTTCAGGTCACCTGTAAGGCTCTTCTGTTTTTCCTGGCCTCTGGCAATATCTCAGTCTCTCACTTTCCTCAATGTGGTGCTTGCATTAAGAGCAGCTGATTTCTAGAAGATGGGGGAGGGAAAGGGCTGAATGGATCTACTGTTTGGTTTTATAGCTCCAGCTGAGTGGCTGGGAGCTATGGGTGCTTTTTTTGTTCTGTGTCAAAATAAAATAACATTGTAACCTGGGGCTGGGCTATGGATTTTGGGGAGCTCTACCAAGTTGTCTCTGGGATACAGCTCAGCTGGTTTCTGCTGCAGAAGTGGAGTCCCGCTGCTTGCTCCCCTTCAAACAGAAAGCTCAGTTTGCATCAATTCACATTTAAAGGCTGTCTTTATAAAGAACAGGGATGGAAACATTAAAAATGTTTTTAAAATAAGCTATGATTCTTTCATGTGTTCCAAAGGCTGGCTCTGTTAACATGGGGCCCACGTGCGCTCACTCCAGTGGCTGGATGTGAGGCGTAATCCTCCAGCCTTTCAAAATGAATTGTTTCAAATGCCCAGAATGTTCATTACGCTTTTATATCTCAGCTACAGCATCACATGTGGTTCCAAGCTCCCAGAACTGCTTTACTTCTGTCACCAGGGAATCTAGTGGAATCCTGCAGATTGATTAGGTCATTCTTCCGGAAGACTTACCTTTAGCTCCGAGAAGGAGAGCTGCTAATCCAGATGCTGTGGATTAATAAATCACTGGAGAAAGGGTGCAGTGGTGGAAACTTGAATCAAGCACTCCAGTTGGCTAGTGGACAGAATATTAATTCTCCACAATACCCTGTGCATTCCAATCAAAACTGTTTCTTAAAGCAAATCCATAGACCTAAGGTTTGATAGAATATTAATGATTGATTTTATTTCTTCTTTTCATGAAAAGGAACACATTTTTATAAACATACATATGATGCATCTCCCACTCTCATGATGGAATAGCAGGTTCAGGCAAAACAGACAATGTATGTCTTACTTTCCCATTTTCTGACCACTTCTATCCACCCAAATGTAGGGATTTTCCAAATACTTGAGGGACATTAGAGCAGAAGCCTCACTGAAAATCTCTATGACTTGGGCTCCTAAGTCATTTATCAGAGGGGTAACCATGTTAGTCTGGATCTGCAAAAGCGATAAGGAGTCCTGTGGCACCTTATAGACTAACAGATGTATTGGAGCATAAGCTTTCGTGGGCAAAGACCCACTTCGTCAGATGCATGTCATTTAGGTTCTTCTGAAAATATTTCTGTAACTGAGAGTAAGGAGTATAAGTTCAATTGAAATCTGTGGAAGTTAGGTTCCCGATTTCTTTAGTTGCCTTCAAAACCCATCTTTTGTATTTATGTTATTACAGTAGTGCCTAGAGGATCCATTTAGGGATGAAAATGCCATACTGCTAGACCCCTCCTCCCATTCTGAATTGTTCTCAACAGAATATCCAAGATTTGTGTTTAATCTCATCAATGGATATTTCCCATCATACCCACTTCTGGTTATGGTTACTTCATACTTCCTAAGCTCTCCCCTTCCCCAGTCGTATGGCAGTCATAGTCACTTGTTCCAGTTCTTCAAAGAGTTGTGATCATACTTTGTTTTTAATCCATGTGAGTGGTCCCACTGATTTCATATTGTTAAGTCTTTGCAAGATTGGGATCTTGAACAGCTCAGTTCTGTGATAAGTATCCGAGTGTTCATATTTTACATAGCCTTTTTACTGGAAAAGGAAACATAGAAGCATCTTCTGCTGTCTGTTTTTGCACCATTGAAATGAGTATGGAGTTCAGTAGTGTCCCATGGTCCATAGTCAACCACCTGAACAATGTAAATGCTGCAAAATATGCTAAAATTACTTGGCCAAATTATTAACGGCTTTCTTTGATTTTACATACATCCTCTCTGTGTCTGCTTTCCACATTTGTGGGTGATCGAGTTCTACTGGCCAGAGTATGTACGAAATGTGAATTTCAAAGTCACATGAGTTTGTATTTCTATTTCAAGTTTGTTTGCATCCATACACTTGCAGTGGAATTACCAAAAAATGCTATGTGGTTTATTTGGACCATGAAAATTTAACGGCACAGCTTGGATAGCAGATACTCATGGAGTACCATTCAGGATCTGTCCATACATTTGCAGAATTGAGAGAGCTTCTAGAAACTTTCACCGTATATTTTTGAACAGTGAACTCATTTTAAGAAAATAGCTGTTTGATCATGGATAGTCCATGAGCAGAAGAATAAGATCAATTCATCTGATGATTATTTCTCAGCCCTAAAAACTGCAGAAAGAATATGTCAATAGCATTGAGATGAAAAGCACAGTAACTATTTCATACTCAAGGGAAATTACAGGGGTGGATAGAAGATGAGACTAAGGTTTAGTCTACACTACTGCTTAAATTGATGTATGTAATGTTGCTCAGGGGTGTGAAAAAATCAGCCTCCTATGTACAACATAGCTCACATCAACCTGATGTGGTGTCCGCACTGCACTGAGTCGGTGGCAGATGCTCTCCTGTTGACTCCTGCCTCTTGGGAAAGCTAAGTACTGAAGATGATGGGAGAGCACTCTGTCATTGATTTATCACATCTTCACCAGACCCACTAAATCGATGCTGCTGCATTGATCATAGCAGAGTTGATTTAGCATGCCAATGTAGACATGTCCTGACGAATGGACTATCACTACTTAGATACTGATCTAGCAATTATTTGTGGCCAGGTGTTTAAAGGTCATATAACAGAAAGCAGTTGGG
The DNA here is from genome assembly GCA_019425775.1 of Rafetus swinhoei. Classification (NCBI taxonomy): domain Eukaryota; kingdom Metazoa; phylum Chordata; order Testudines; family Trionychidae; genus Rafetus; species Rafetus swinhoei. The sequence goes on along the minus strand of CM033437.1, from coordinate 23,429,911 downwards.
TAGAGGGGAAAATTGGGGTAATAAGAGAATACTGGAATTTAAATAGTTTTTCAGTAGTCCTATTTCAACATTGTAAACATAAATAAAAAATCTGCTTATTGTAAATTAACATGTTGCCAGTTGTACTTATTGGCAGACTGAGTGATGTATTAAAGTATTTTTAGTGCAAGAACCAGGAAGCAAAACTAATCAATTCAGACATCTAACGCCTGAGTAAGAGTTTCATGGTAAGATGTATCATAAGTATATGTATTAATTTATTATAAATCACTAGGGGCTTTGTGTTCTTAGAATCAGGTACAGCTGGCAAATTAATTGGTTTCATTTGAAAAGAATTATTGAACATTCTTAAAGTAATAATGAAAAGTGGAAAATCCTGTGAACTTGACAAATTCTTGAGCACTATTCAAATTCTGGAGAACTGTGTTTATTGTTTAATGTTGAGTTCAACTATTATGGAATTATTTTGGCTGGTTTGTTCACAAATATATTATCAGCCATTGAAGGAAATATTATCCCATATTTGGAAAACCTTCCTTGTAGGCACAATTTTGCTTACACCACATTTTCTGTATTTCTCCAAGGCTGATGTGCTCCCTGCCTCATAACACAAAGACAAGTGGATATTCAGTGACATAGTAGATGTGAAATTCAATAAAATAAAATATATATGCACACAATCTGTGATTAAATAGTGAAACTCATAACCACAACAAATCCTTGGGGCAAAGAGTTTAACAATATTCAAAAAGGAATTGGATATTGAGGGAGTTCCCATTGAGCTAGCAGCGGACCATGCCACTGCTAAAAGGGACCTGGGCTGGGACCCGGTGAAGTAGGGAGGGCCTAGGTGCCGCCAACCACCACCTCAATCCCCCACACCATGGGGCCAGCACCCACTGTTACCAACTTTGGCTATTAGGCCACACTGCCCCCAGTGAGAGGAGCGTTTGCTACAGACTCGGGTGACTAGACCACACTGCCTCAGTGGGAGGGGCATTTTTTATGGACTTTGGTTGCTAGGCTGCACTGCCCCAGCAAGAAGGGAGTTTGCTACAGACTAGGCCACACTGCCTCAGGGAGGGGCATTTGTTATAGATTTTGGCTACCAGGCCATACTGCCCCAGTGAGAGGGTCACAGATTTGGAACAACAATTGAGTTACGGTACACATGGGGTTGGGGCATGGCTTCCAGATCCCGTGGGAGTTGACAGCTCCCCCTGAGGGAGGGACGAGCGCACCACCTCATGACAGGCAGATATCCCACATTTCTCTATTATAGGATTCTAGAACATCTTCCTCTAAAACATCTTCACTAGCTGTTATCAGAGAAAATATATTGGATTAGAAAGACCTTCAGCCTGATCCAAAATGGCAGTTCCTAGGTTCCTATGATGTGCTATGGAAAGAAGCACCTTAAAGAACTCGCTTCCTCTACAATATCCTTAACTGTCTAAGTCATCTGCCTTCAGATTCAGTTCATCTGTTGCCTTGGGATCCTTTTGAGCTCTTGAAAGCTACTGAATGTTGAAATAGCCATAGATGAAAAAAATGCCCACTGCCATCAGTAACCTGCCCCATCCTACTAGCTATAGACCTCGCTTCAGCACTTCACACACTCATGACCTCCAAGTGCAGCACATATCTCATAGTAAAACAATGCATCCAGAAAAAGTTCCAAGTAGCACTAATCAAACATCAACCCCAAAACGGTTTTACTCAAGCTGCAGAGGCTGCTGAATGGGCAGAGGTGCAGAGATGCCAGAGATACACTGAGCAACCCTTGGAAATCATACATGCACACATGAACACCCTGGGTTTCCTAGCAACTGGGAAGGCTAGCTCAGTGGTTTGAGCATTGGCCTGCTAAACCCAGGGTTGTGAGTTCAATCCTTGAGGAGGCCATTTAGGAATCTGGGGCAAAATCTGTCAGGGATGGTCCTGCGGTGAAGGCAGGGGACTGGACTAGATGACCTTTCAAGGTCCCTTCTAGTTCTAGGAAATAGGCATCTCCATTCATTTCATAGCTGAGGGTGCTGTAAAATACAACTTGCCTTCACAGTGGACACTTAGGGATCAGTCATGGTACTGTTGGGCCCACCTTGTGCTCCCTTTACTATCTATAAAGTGGCTGATTGCTGGAGCTAAAATTGCCTTGAAGCCAGATCTAATCATTAAGCTCTGCTAGAGCCTTAATATGGGGTAGAAGTCAGTAGACATGAGTTTATCAGTGGTTCTACCATTGACCTGCAGCAATGGACTTAAATGACAGCAAGGGAGTTTTAGGTTGGACATTAGAAAAAATCTTCCTAACTGTCAGGGTAATTTAGCACTGGAATATATAGCCTAGGGAAGTTTTGGAATCGCCATCATAGGAGATTTTTAAGAGCAAGGTGGAGTAGGGAGGGTTGGGGTTAGGGTTAGGCTAACACCTGTCAGTACTAGCCTATATGGTGCTTGGACCTGCCTAGATGACCTCTCAATGTCTCTTCCAATCTTATGATTCTATGAGTCTGCGGCCTGCTGTTATTAAGCATTTTTATGATAGTAGTACCTAAGGATAAAACAAGAATGGGGCTCTGTTATGCTAGGCCCTGGATAAATGGATTGGCAGATGGTCCTGTTGTATTAGAATATATTGGCCAAAGTTGTGAGCATCACCTGGTCCCAGTTTAATATAGTGTTAAACAAGGTTTAGGGTTTGGAAGAAAGAGTTCCACGGCAAACCAGTAAAAAGCCTTTTAAGCTCTTTATTCAAGATGAAGAGAAAGAAACCCAGCTAAAGCTTTTGAAATATAAAGTACCAAGTAAGGCTTTCATTTGAACACCTCTTGTTTCCTGTCCCTTTAGCAGGAGAGAGTATTTAGAAGAAAGCCCCTCTTGCTTGACAGTGTTTTAAATAGTATCAAAGACGGTAGTAATTGTCCTTTGGAGTAAAAGAAAAGTTGGTTGAGATGGGCTGGAGCTGTTTGTGCTAGCATAGGTGAGTGGTGCCTTTGTGGGGGAGGGGGTACATGGAGCACCACCCAGAGGAACAGGAAGGGGGCACGAGGGAGCATCCCATTTACACTGCAGGCTTTTGCCGGCAGAGAGTGTGCTAATGAAGCGCTCATTAACATTTGTTGCGCTGTCATTTGCATATTCTCTGCTGATGCTTTTTGCGCAAGAGGTTTTTGCGAAAAAACAAGCAGTGCAGACGGGTCCATTTTGCACAAAAATAACCCTTTTGCACACGATCCTTATAGCTCCTTTTTTGAGGCATAAGAATCTTGTACAAAAAGGGTTTTTTGCACAAAATGGACCCATCTACAGTGCTTGTTTTTGCGCAGCAAAAACCTCTTGCTCAAAAAGCATCGGCAGAGAATATGCAACAAATGCTAATGAGTGCTTCATTAGCATACTCTCTGCCAGCAAAAGCCTGCAGTCTAGACATAGCCTCAGTGTTGGTGGGGGCTCAGGGGTGCACCTCCCAAGTGCTACCACAAGTCATCTATGTTTGCTGCTGCTGATAAAGTCTGTTTCTTCTCAGCTGGTGTTCAAAATTCAATTGGAGCTGATAGGGGTGGCGAGGTCATCTGGCTAACTCTCTCTGGCTCAGTCTGGTCCGGACATCTCCAATGATAAGGATGACAAGGGCCCTGGTTATGAAGAAATGATGAGGGTGGCAGCCATGATGGTGGAGTTTGCTCCGACTGCTGTTCTATATTTTCCCCCACCCCCAAAACATCTCTTTCTTTAAAGACCAACATGTGCATGGAGGGATAGGGTTGGAGAACAGACCACAGGGTCTGTCCTCTTTGTCTCCAGTCCAGCCCCGTATCTGATAGACCATTTGCCTTAGGGAGTTCAGGGAATTATATGAATCCTGGTTGTAAGGAATTCTTCAACCAAAAGTGACTGGCTCTGATGTCTGAATTGCTACAGTCTGTGTTAGGCAAGATGTCAGAGCAGATCATTACCATGGTTCTTTCCAAGCTTAAAATCTGATAAACTATTAAATTATTTTTTCACTGTAAATTTAACTCACTTCCCCTGTATAAAAGCATGAGCTTCTACAAGTGGTTACAGTTAAATTACCCTTCACTTTCCCTTTATCTGACTCAGTGGTGACAGAATGTCTGCATATTTGGTACCTACAATAAAAATTAACCAGCAAAGGCTTCACATTCCTGGGAAGGGAAGAGAGAGGGAATAATAGGTTGTGAGGATGAAGATCAATGCAAGTAATAATTCATTTTGCAACCATAAAAAGCATTGGCTTCTTTTGAATCCAGACAAGTGGAAATTTATGCACAGCAATATTTGGCCCAGAAAATTAACAAATGAGGGAAAGGGTGTATGACAGGGTGTGATCACAGAAGATCCTTTGGGACTGTTCCCCAATGTGCAGATTTATGCTGCTGACATTTGCCTTCTTGCTCTGTGGGGTCCCTTCTCCCCCCATCTTGCTGGGCCAGATCCTCTGGTCTCCCCCAGGTAAGGCAAAGAGCTGGGGTAAACCCCTTCCCTCCCTTGAAGAGCAATTCAGACACTGAACCACTTCAGCCCTCAGAGGATGCAGTTTAAGGGCTAAGCACCCAGGAAACCAACCCCCTCCCCAATGGATCAAAACCCCAAATAAACTTGTCTTTCTCTTTGTAGGGTTTTACATGATGAAAGCTCATTTGGGTAAGCCTTCTTTAACAATGAAAGGAGGATGCACATGCTGATTGTCCCCCCCATATAGCAATTATTTTCACTGGACTTAATAGCAAACAAAAGTGTTTTTTATGAAGTGCAAACAGCAGGATTTAAGTGGTTTCAACTGAAAACAGACAGATCAAAGTAAGTTACAGAATTAAAATAAATAGCGAATGCATAGCTAGTTCTCATACACTAACACTTATTACAAACTTATCCTAAAACCTGTTCTTTCAGGCTAAACTTCAAGTCAAAAATAATCTTTTCTTCTGACTTGAGTGCCCAGCTCTCCTTTTGGGTGTGTCATGCCAGCCAAAGACAAATGGACACATAGTGTCCCATTGTTTAAATAGACTCTTTGCTGGGTGGGAATCTTTTGTTCTACATCCCACGCCCCTTTGATAGAAAATTATCTGGTCAAACTGGTATCTCAGTACTAGATGGAATGGCTGCATGTCTTCCTAGGACCAATCACTGCTTAGACTTAAAGGACAAACAAGGCTGTTTACAAGTTGTTAAGTTGATCCCCAATCTTTAAGGCTTCTAGAGCACCACTGATGGCTCTCATTTGTACATTTAAAACCATAAACAACCTTATACTTTCATATTTCTAATTTTACATACAAGAATGATACATGCACCAAAATAAGATGTAGAAATCCAGCAGATTTGTGACATTAAAATTGAGAGGTTACATGAGGTATTTTGTCCAAAGCAGTTTCGAGTTAAGCATATTTATATTCATGAATCAATTCCATAAAGCAGGTGTGTATGGAGAGAGGGGGGGTGAATTGCCAAGGGTGTGGGGAGAGAAATTCCAGGAATCGAATAAATGAGATGGAGGCAGCAAATGATGGAGAACTGCTAAAAGACTTGGAACATGGAAAAAGACTGACAGACAACAAAGGTGATTCAGTGCAGATAAGATGACTTCCACGGCTATTTTTGCATCACAAAATACAAACAAAACAGTCAAAAAGACAGATCTTGTGTCCATTACTGAATGTTGAGACTGGAAAGACAGATGACAATTCTCTGTTCACTTGATCCACATAGTTCCCATACAAGAGACCCACTAAAGCAGGAGTGGGGAACCTATTTTGGGTTGGGGGCCGCTGACCCACAGAAAAATCAGTCAGGGGCCACACATAAGTGAGAAGGAAAAAAACCCCTCACTGACATGGCCCCTGACTGAGAAGGAGAAAGACACTCCCCACATTCCCCTTGCACACCAGAGTCTATGAGGGTACAGGCTAGTACATTTGGTGTGATCTAGTCCTGCAGTTGGGGCGGCGGTGGGTGGGGGGCTGGAGCACCAGCACGAGCTCCCCAATGCGGAGGGGGGGGAAACCCTGAGCTGGGGGCTGGATGCGGCCCCTGGGCTTGAGGTTCCCCACTCCTGCACTAAATCAAACCCCGGAAAGTCAACTGCAGCAGTGTCCATCTTCCCACAAGTGGATAAGTGGCCTTAGAATCTCTTAATGTTTTTTAGACTTAAGACTTTTTCTTGGGAAAAAAAATGCAGAATGCAGGACCATAAGTCTCACTTCTGGCATGTGAGAAATAATAAACTTTGTGGAACTATTGCAGCCCTAATGGAAAATTGTCCAATTAGGAGCTAAATCTATTAATCCTGCAATCAAAGTCATTGCCATGCTGATGTGATGCTATACTTCTATGAAACCTAAACTACAGTGATAGCCTTAACTCATTTGCAAAATTGTGTCTCCACTGTGAGCTCTGCTTGACCAGATACTATAGGAAGAAAGCAAGATGATTATGCCTATATTAATAGGTCATTGATTTATCAGCTTGCCAAAAGTTAATGGAATAGATAGAAATGGTTCCTTCCTGGATGGGGGCCCATATGACAAGCCAGTATGAACAGAATTATTTATGTGCTGTTTGTTTATGGTGTCATTTTGCTGAATGATAGTACTTTGCACTGCAACTGATGTTTACTGCTCCCAAAAAGAAAAACTTCTGGTGCAAAGTTGCAAATTAATCAGAAATTCCTCCTGGTGAGTAAAGCTAAGAAGATGCTTCTCTTCTGTTGCTATCTGCATTATGAAAGTCAAAGATTCCACACAGAAGGAGAGCATTTAAAATATATATTATTATTATTATTATTAATTATTATTTATTATTTATCATCTTACAGCATGATTGGATGGAAACATCCAACTCTCTTACAAAAAACTACCACCTATTGAAATGACACACTGACCAAATCACTTTTATTTGGATACAATTTGGAAATGGCTCAACTAATCACTGTTTGTTAATTGCATATTTGGAGGGGGAAAAAGAGACATTGAAATGGAGTGATGGGTTTTCATTAAAACTGTACCAACAACTGAATGCATAATGCATGATGTGGTACCAGTTAGTTTGCCCTTCTTAAAGGAAGGACAAGAGGCTTTTTTTCCCCGCCATACCCATAATTAAATCTGCTCCCTTATTTAAAAAAAAATCAGCTCTGTCCTTTGATTGCATTCAGACAATCTCCTGTTGCATAAGAAATTGTAGGCCAGCATTGTCTCCCTCCAATGCTCTCTCTCACGTACATGCAAGGGTACAAACTTCTCCATGGAGTAAAAACAAACTTCAACTTAGCCCACAGATGCTATGGCAGGATTGTGTTGGGTACTATATAAATGTGTCATAGGGAGTGAGTACAAGGAGTCATTTCCCACCCCACAGTCTCTTAGCTCTGCTCAGAGGGGAGTTATACAGTGTGGCTGGAGAGAAGAGTGTCTCTTCTATGCCAGCAGTGCCAGAAGGGAGAGCATGCCCAAAGGGGACAGGATAATTTGGGATCCAGGTAGGGTAGTAACCTTGAAGCGTGGATGGAAATTTTCTGACAGAACATTTTCCCATCAGATAAATCAGAATCATCCAAAGTGAAATGCCCTGTGGGAACATGTTTTCTACTCTTTTTCAACAGAATCTAGGCAGGATTCCTGACAGCTCACCACCCACCTGCCTGCTTCTCCAGCTCCTTGGCTGCTTGCCTGGCAGGATGCTGTGGAGCCATGGCTCCCAGGTCTTCCAATCTCCTGAGCAGCCTAGGAGCCCAGGAAACATATTTTGTTTTAGAAACATTGAAATATTCCCACGGTAGGAATGTTTCGGTTGTTACAAACTGTTGTGGTATTGAAATAATTCTGCAGCCCTTTTTGAGGTTTCTGGCTTTTTGTCCAAACTTGGGACGATTTTTCCCCCCCAGAATCTCTATATTTTTGATGGAAGTGAAATTCAGTTTCCTGGCTAATTTTGTAGCACAGCTGGCTGGGCTCTTGGGAGCTCTATCAGTCTGTCACTCTTGTGGGAGAGCTGCTGCTGAAGCATTCTGCTCCTACCCTTCAGGAGCCAAAATAAATCTTCTGGCCAAGGCACCTGGAGTTCCTCCTGAGTCTACAGCTTTACCAAGGCACATAAATAAAAGTGAAAGGTGGCCTTTTCGTTAAGGCACTGGCCTGGGGATCTGGATTCAATATCTAACTCTGCCCAAATCTTCCAGTGTGGCCATGGACAGGTCACCGAACCTCTCTGTGCCTCTGTTACCCACCTGTAGAATATTTCCTCTGCCTTATTTATTTAGATTTAAATTCTTCAGGGTAGAGACTGTCTCTTGCTGCATGAATGTACAGCACCTAGCCCAGATTAGAGATATGTAGCTCTAGATTCTACCATCATATAAATGGTAATAATACTAATAAATACACACACAAACACAGACAGTGCAAGTCTGAATCTATTACATACAGACTAGCATTTACCACTTTATTTCTGCATAAAGAATTGCTGATACCGCCTGTTACAACACAGGTTTCTCCTGCCAAAAAGTGTACTTTATAGATTTCTTCATAGACACCTCATTTTCAATTAGGAAGGCTCCATTCTCTTTTTCTCTCTTTGTTTCCTGCTTCCTTCCAGTTTTCAGTTTGATGGAGCTTGGTATAGCCAGAATATAACACTCCATAACCAGACCTGCACTTCTGATTAGTTTTCTCAAAGAGGACATAGTAAGGAAAGATGACAGGTTCTATTGATTTGTTTGTAAGAAATGTTTTCGTGTTCTTTGTCCACTAGAAGAGGGTCTGAAATAGCTTATAGTTATTCCAAAATAGCTTATTTCGAAATAGCACATCTACACTGCAGGGAAGCCTCAAAATTAGTTGGAGGCAGGCTTCCCTAATGTAGATGTGCTATCTTGATTTAGAGCCCCAGGAGGCACTGGGGAGGAATAACTTAGAATGGCCCTGGTGAGGGGCTATTTCAAAATAGCAGCAGTGGAGCATCACACACATCTTATTTTGAAATAGCTATTTTGGAATAGGCCTTATTCCTTGTAGAATGAGATTTACAAATTTCAGAATAAGCCGTCCGTTATTTTGAAATTATTTCAAAATAACAGAATGGCTATGTAGATGCTCACGTTGTTATTTCGAAATAACGGTGCAGTGTAGACGCACCCTTATAGGCCCATACAGCAGTGCTCATGGCTCTTTTCTGCATAACTCTGAATAGCGAAAGCAAGTGATGAATTCAGTCATATTACTACTGCTTTCTGTGTGTCCTCTTCAACCTGCATATGATTTGGGTATTCAAGGACTTACCTGACTCTTCCATGCCATCTGTAGAACAGACTGGCTGCAACAGCTGGAGGGGGGCAAAATTATTATGTTACAAAAAGAGACAGATTGTACCAGCATGGCCTGTTCAGAGGGAAATTGCTGTGCACAACACATGTTCACAATTTACCAGAGAAGGGACTAGGCTATACTATGATTAAGAAGCCAGATCTACAGTAGGGGAGCAGGAAAGGGCACTATACATACACACACCTACAACTGCATCTAAAAGCATATAGAGTAGGAGACAGAGTGTCTTTGTTAGCACAAGGCAGCTCATGCAGAAGTATCAAATACTGTTAGAGTAGAGTCAGCTTTATGTCAATATGCAGTAGATAAGGTGTCAGTAGAAGGCATTCAACAATGTGTAGCATAATTCCTGGGTTTTGTAGGACTAACAATTTCTTATTGTGCTCTGTGTGTGGCTTCCTTTGTCTGCTCTTTGCAGCATTGCCAACTCTCATGACTTTTTCACAAGGGGTAGTGTTTTGGCAGGAGCCAGGTCCAGTCTTATCATGACTTGAGAAGCTGTAGCCTGCCAGTGAATGTGATCCACTGAATGAGGTGTGCGGTGAATGAGAGGCCGCACACCTCCTGAGGCTGCGCAGACCATCTGAGCTGCTAGAGGAAGAGCTCTCTGTCTCCCTTCCCTTCTCTACAGCAACCCAAAGACATTTTCACAGGGGGGGACTAGGGAGCTAGAGTCCAGCAGCTCAGGTCAGCTCCCCTTCCTCCTTCACCTTCTTCTCTTGTGAGGAACAGGACAGTACTTCTGCTCCTCCCAACATGGGCTAGGAATGGGCAGAGGGGGTGGGTGAAGAATTCCTGGAGTGGCTCCCCTGCATGGAAGAGGAAAGGGAACCTCACAATCCCATGCCCCTACATTTGGCTTAAGAACCCCAGGAGGAGCAGAGGGGAGCTTTGCAGGGCTGAAATGCTGGGAGCTGGGGATAGAATCAATGGAGGGACTAGGCAGGAAAACATGAGGGTAAGCACTCCTGCAGAAGAGATCAATGAGCGCACGCACGCACTCTCTCTCAATCTCTCTCTCTCTCTCTGCATGGGCAGGGGGAGTACAAGAATCAAAATGCAGACTGAAAAAGCACAAAGTCATCATTTTTACTATAAAACACCATGATTTCAGGGGGTCAATCTCATGCTTATTGGTGCTGTGACTCAGGGATTTGTCTTCTCTTGAGGCTGGCAATACTGTTTATATCATCTCTTAATCAGTGTTATTCACTTTAAAAGGGTGTCGTGAGCACTCCCCATCAGTGCCAGACCTCTGATTGCTAGCTGGTGCACTCCCTTAAGGTTTCTAGGATGAATGGTGGCACTATCTCATCAAACTTTGGCAGTCAGAGATTGAAAACTTCAGGGATTTGTCTGCCCTCCTGCACAAGCAGGGAACTAGGGCTCCTTACAGACTTCCTCTTTCACCCCCACTCAAAGAACACAGGGTCATCCACACACATATGCAGTATATGCAGCTGCATAGGACACCTGAAAATTTGGGGCACCACTAGGTCTTAATGTCCACCTACCTCTTCCTATCCCTGTTCTGTGGCTCTGCTTCCTCTAGAGCTGATCAGGTTAACTTAAAAGTGAAAAAGCCTGCCAGACCTATTTTGAAGAAAACTGAACCTGTGAAAGAGATTTTCAAGTGGTAATGAAGCCATTTAACAGGCATTTGCCAAACCCAGGTACATACTGTCACTTTCTGAATTTACTGTGTTAGTCTAGGTACTTAGTTTAAAATTTGCTTTAAAAATATTTCATTAGGGTGTTGCTGAAGATTATAAAATCATCCTCACAATCGGATGTTTTCCTTTAAAAACAACAACGGTCCCACAAAAGCTCATTATACTATTTATATATTTTTGTTAGTCTCTATGGTGCTACAGGATCATTGTTGTTTTTTATGGGGGTTTTTTAATTACAGGCTAAAATGGCTACCTCTCTGTTTCTTTCCTGTCCTTTACAAACTCTTCTCACTCTTAAATGACAATGAAAAATGTACTTTTCTGCAGGGGGTATACCGATAAGGAGACTGGGATAAAAGCACAGCAGCAAAGAATTCTTTGATCTGATGCAGCATGACCAAGATTTTCCAAATTGACTAGTGATTTGGGGTGTCCAAGTTTAGATACTTTAGAGGGGCATGTTTTTTTCTGGAGCAAGTGCTTGGCTCTATGAGAAAATCAGGCTTCTTCTAGATGCCTCAGATTGGATATGTAAAATCAAAAGTCACTTTCAAGCTTCTACCAAACAGCAGGAAGCATGAGAATTCTGTAGCTGGCCTGATCCATGAAATCCCAATGAACCAGTGCTACAGCATGCTATGGGCAATGAGAGAGGTTTAGTCTTTCCATCCAAAATAAATGAGGGTGGGAAATCATATAGTGTGTAGATCTCCTGGCAGATGTCACCATAATATAACCCAGGTTTTCATGGCATTATTTTACATGGCATATAAGGAAAGAGACTTACAATCTGTCAAACTAACAGCTGGCTGTCACTGGAACATTTCTATGTGTGCTATTTTCACTAGGGTGTTGCTGACAGATCGGTGCCACCACAGGGTGGAAAGGATGCCAAGAACTCTATTAGGAACTAACAATAAATAAATTAATCCTTTGTTGTCTCTCAGCATTCTTATATTATAAAACGTGGGAAGCAAGGTGTAGCTGATGTCATTTAGAGACAGGCCCTAGGACCAGGTCTCTCTAATCTATCCCCCTGATGTAATAGGGAGCAGCGAGTTCTATGAAGTTTCCATGCTGTGTTTCTTCTTAAGGAGTGGAGGAGTTGTCTGCAAACCCCAGGGACACACTGAGCCCTCCCACAGCATGGATTCAGGACCTCCCCTTGCGTCAGCTGTCCCCAGTAGCATCTCTCTGGGGAAAGTCAAAATAGTCTTTCCTCTGGCTGCTCTGCCGAGGACTAAGCAGGAGACCTGGCCTGCCAATCCTACTGCTTACATGCAAAAACCTGCAGTCATAGAGAGCCAGTTGTGAGCTCTCACGTGTTCTGTGAACTAAGAGCAGATCCATAGAGTAATAGACTAGCAGGGACCATTGTGACTATCTGTTCTGACCTCCTGTATAACACAAGCTAGAGAAGTTACAGTAAATACATGAAGCAATAGCTGCAAGGACTAGCCTGCGAGGAATCAATCCATGGGCTGAAATATAGTCCCCATAAATTATTCATCAAATAATTTTGAATAAACATATTCTTCTATAAACAACAAAGTCTGTCTGTGGATAAGTCATAAACAGATGGGTTATGACTGTAAAATTGTTTTGTTGCTAATAGTTCACAATAGAGCTACTGTGTTGAAACATTTACATCAGGATTTTTTTTTTAAATAATCACTGCAATTGTTGAATGACTTTCCATATCCCACAGATTTCTTCCCACCCCTCCATTCACCTTTTTTGTTCCATATCCTTTTTTTCCCCCACCCAGATTGTCAACAAATTCTTAGCATGATGATGAAGCTCTCTTTCCCCTACTCTGCTCTAATTTTTACCCATCTCTCACCGCCATAGTATTGAAGCATCTTCCAAGAGTGTATTAAGTGATGTAGCTAGCATTAGTGATGTGGACTCTTTCCTCTTCTCAGTTGCAGTTTGCCACTTTCAATCCTCAACTGATATAAATTGCTGTTGTTCCATGGACCTATGCCAATTTACACCAGATGAGAATATGGCCCTGAAATCTTAATGAGGAAAAGTCTTTTTTTGCAACAAATTTGAAAGTCTCCTCCTTGGGCTCTTTATTTTATTGTAGAACAAAAACCTTTAAATAACTGTTTGCAGCTCTCCTTCAAATGCTAAGTGGCTCTTTTACATTTCTTCCTTGGAACAAAAAAAATCCTTAGAACTAAACTAAATAGATGAAGGAGAAAGGATGAGTGATCCTGAATGATTCAATATGCGGTGAGAAGCTATGAATTATGGAAGAGCAGAATGAAATGATTAGTAAGAGTCAAAAAGATGACTCCCACCTTTGCTGTCAAAACTAAATGCACATGTTTATAATCTGAGATTACCCTTGTTTTATTTTTATGACTGTTATTCTTATACATTAAGTCTATGAAAATGCCTACGGTTCTGATACATGAGCATTTCCCCCTTCCCCACAGTTTTTCACACACTTATGAGATAGTTTTAAGGTTGCATTAATTCCACTGACCTCAATATTCCATCAGCTTCCTTGAATTACCCCTGATTTGCACTGGTGTGAGTGAAATCAAAATCAGCCTCCTCCCCCATCCGAGCTCCATTCTTCTAAATGGGAAAGTTCAAATGCAAGATTCTTTCAAGCTTAAACAACACCATCCAGTCATCTTGAATGGCATCCCATGAAGCAACTCTGCCTTCTTCAAGGAGCAAAGTGTATGGCAGATCCAAGGGATATGAGATTGGGACTGGAAAAGAAACCTAAATTTAGGCTACACTATGAATTATGGATGCATTTTCCATTTTGAGCAGACATACTCATGGGGTGCGTCTAGACTGGCAAGATTTTGTGCAAAAGCAGCTGCTTTTGTGCAAAAACTTGCCTCCTGTCTATACTGTCCACGAGAATTTGCGCAAGAACACTGACTTTGTAATGTACAAAATCAGTGCTTTTTGCACAAATACTTTGATGCTCCCGCTCAGGCATAAGCCCTCTTAAGAATACTTGCGCAAGAGGGCCAGTGTAGACAGGAACGTTAATTTCTTGCGCAAGAAAGCCCGATGGCTAAAATGGCCATCGGAGCTTTCTTGCCCAAGAGAGCGTCTATACTGGGCACAGATGCTTTTGCACAAAAGCAAATCTTTTGCGCAAAGGCACATGCCAGTATAGACGCTCTCTTGCGCAAATACTTTTAACAGAAAAACGTTTCCGTTAAAAGTATTTGCGCAAAATCTTGCCAATCTAGAAGCAGCCATGCTGTGTCTCACTGATCTAATACTCTAAAAATACTCAGAGGGCAACTGTGTTAGTCTGTAACTTTAAAAATGAGTGGTCTTCTGGAACTTTAGAGACCAGCAAAAATATATAGTATCATGAGCTTGCATGGGTAAAACCCACCTCATCAGATGAGTTGGAGTGGAAATAACAGAAATATATATACTGCTCTGCTGAAGTACATGTCAGTTGTAGGACCTGTGTTAATGAGGCTAATTACGTAGGCTGGATGTGTCCCATTCATAACTTTTGATGTGAACATGCAGGTGTTAAAAGCATAAGAAATTGGCTTTGTCATGGGCCAAGCATATCTTTATTCAAGCCCAAGGTAACAGTGTCCAATTTGTAGATGAATTCTAGTTCTGCAGTCTCTCTCTCCTTTGTAGAAGAATGTCTACTTTTAAATCCATGATCGAGTGTCCAGGCTGATTAAAATGTTCTCCTACACATGTTTTTATGTGTTACCGTACCTCAGGGGTGGCCAACCCATGGCTCGCGAGCCACCTGGGGCTTTTCCCTCTTTAAAATGTGGCTCGTGTAGCCGCCCCTGCATGCCTAGAAATGGCCCCCGGCTCTCTTCACCGGGGTAGGGGAGCCGTCCGGTGCTGCGATTCAAAATGCTGTCGCCAAGATGGTGGCGGCCGACAGGAGCCTGATGTGGCCCACAAGCCTTGTCTTTTAAAGTAGTGTCTTTTTTTTTTTTGCTCAACAAAAATTGTTGCTCAAAAAAAAAATTCTGGTGTGGCTCTTCACATTTTTTCCGCTGCTGTTTCGTCTCTCTTCATTTAGTGGGCTGGCCACCCCTGCCATAGCTGATGTCTGATTTGTGTCCATTTATCCTTTGTCATAGAGACTGTCCGGTTTGGCCAATATACATGGCAGAGGGGCATTGCTGGCACTTGATGGCATCTATCACGTTAGAGAATGTGCAGTTGCATGAGCCCCTCATATTGTGGCTTCTGTGATTAGGTCTTGTGATGGTCTCACTTTTATAGATATATGGACAGAGTTGGCAATGGGGTTTGTTGCAGGGGTAGGTTCCTCGGTGAATATATCTGAGGTGTGATGTGTGGCTGCTGGAAAGGATTTACTTCAGGTTAGGGGGTTGTCTGTAGGTGAGGACTGGCCTGTCTCCCAAAGCCTGTGAGAGTAAGAGAATGTTTTTCAGGATAGGTTGTAGATTGTCAATGATTTGCTGGAGGGGTTTAATCTGGGGGCTGTAGGTGATGACTGGTGGTGTTCTGTTATTTTCCTTGTTGGGCCTGTCTTGAAGTAGTTGATATTTGGGTACTCATGTGGCTCTGTCAATCTGTTTCCTCACTTCCCCAGGTGGGTATTTAAGTTTTAAAATGTCTGATAAAGATCTTGTGGGTGTTTGTCTCTGTCTCTGATTTAGCTATGTTATTCATGTAGCTGAAATTGTGTCACTTAGATCGACAGCCCACAGTACTGTAGACTAGGCCTTAATAAAAACAGCCTTGCAACAATATACTTTGAGAATCAAAACAGTCTGGCAATCTTGGTTTGTGGCAGCTGCGGTACTGAGTTCTCACTAGGATGTGGAGTCCTCTGGGACAACAGAGAGCAAGTGGATGTATTCTAGGGTATCTGATCTAAGGAAACCCTAAAATTCATGACATTTAAAGCCTGCAGCTGATCATAGGTGAGAGGATCAAGACCAGAGCTTCCTTGTCACTAATTAAATATCACCAAAGAGTTATTGGAGAAGTTTGGGATTGCAGAGAGAGTGTTTGATGTAAAAAATGCATAAACTCTTGGGTCCTGTGCTAGTTCTGATAAATAATTTCTTTGGGGCTTGCAGCTTTATTAACATAATTTAAACTGGGATTTATTTACAGTACCACTACTCAGATTGTCTCAGAGGGACTGCTAATGTGCTGTTCCCTTTGAAAAGCTATTTAGTCTGGAAATGCCTAGAGGGCTGTAAAAAGACTTGAATTGGGGATTGGCAATATGCAGTGTTGCTTGCCCATGGCTCCAATTCTGGGAATACTTCAATGTGATGTTATTGCTTTGTTCTGATTTAGGCTTTGTATTTAGCCATTGTAGCATAGAAAACATAATAAAAAATTGCACCATGGGAGGTGGAAATGAATTCCAGTCTAGTTTTTCTCTTCCCTGTAGGAAGACAACTGCTCATTTGTATAACTATAAAGGACAATTATACCCTTCTCTAATCTGTATAGTTCATGTTGCTTATTTATTATTTTAATTGGCAGCAAATGTTAAGCACTCATATGTACACTGGCAAAATAATCCCTCACACAGTCAAGTATTTACTGTACAATGCAGTATGTGGAAATGGCTCCTTTAAGAAACCAGGTTTGTGGAAGGAGAAGAGAAGGATTCTTTGGGGGGGGTGGGGTCATTGAGAAATCTGTAGAATGGTTGATAGTAAGATCCTGGGAATAAAAGTTTGTTCTTGTTTGCTTTAAACCCAAGTGGTCTTAAAGTTATTGGAACACCAAAATGAGTCTGTCGTTCCCAAGTGTGGTCCTGGCTACCATGTGTAACCCCACACACCTAGGCTGTGTCTACATTGGCACCCTTTTTCGGAAAAGGGATGCTAATGAGACACAGCGCTAAATCGGGGATTTAAATATCCCCAGTATTTGCATTTACATGCGCTTTTTCGGCTCGGGGCTTTGCGGAAAGCGCCAGTCTAGACGGGGATCTTGCGGAAAATAAACCCTTTTCCGCAAGATCTCTTATTCCTACTTTCAAGTAGGCATAAGAGATCTTGCGGAAAAGGGTTTATTTTCCGCAAGATCGCTTTAGACTGGCGCTTTTTCCGGCAAAGCCCCGAGCCGAAAAAGCGGCAGTTATGTAATGCAAATACCGCAGGGGATATTTAAATCCCCCACGGATTTGCAATTGCGCTGTGTCTCATTAGCATCCCTTTTCCGAAAAAGGGTGCCAATGTAGACACAGCCCTAGTGTGGTTCACTGTCCCATGTAGTGACACTTAGTCTACTTATAGCATGAGATAAGAACAAGGGAGAGCCTATGCTGAGAGGCAGCTGGTTTTATAGCTCAAGCTGTAGGAGGCTTCTGCACTAAGCTCCAGAGGTCCCATGTTCAAATCCAGCTGGTGGTGGTTATACTTGCACTTCAGAGTCTCTGTGACCTCAACTACTCAATGCCTGATGCTTCTAGAGAACCCATCCTTACCATGGACTTGATGAATTGCAAAATTTGGTGTGTATTCCATGGTAATCGGCCTGGAAGTGGTGTCTGAAGCTTTTGGTGGCATGCACTCCTACTCCATGCACTGGGTATCAAAAGCTTTCAGATCTTTTCTCCTTTGGAAACTAGCACATCTAGGCACCAGCAGCTCGCTTCCACCCAATTCTGTGCATTAAGTTTCAGCAGCAAGCACAATTCCCCGGGGAACCAGCTCACCTGTTTGTAACTAACCTCCAGGAGCAAATAGTTATGGGGAAATTTTCACCCCA
Organism: Rafetus swinhoei; assembly: GCA_019425775.1. Lineage (NCBI taxonomy): Eukaryota > Metazoa > Chordata > Testudines > Trionychidae > Rafetus > Rafetus swinhoei. The sequence continues at coordinate 23,412,156 of CM033437.1, read as the reverse complement.
ACTGATGAGGTTATGTGGAGCAGATTTTGGCTCCGTGCTTGTGGAACAGCCTCCTAATGGAACCAGCTTCCCTGACACTCCACATGGCAGTGCTGATGGGCTGGCAATTTGAATTTGCAATTCAAAGATCCAGGCCCTTTCTCAGACCATTCTGGGTTCTTCTTTGGGGACATCATTCACCGCTGCAGCTACCCAGGTATTGCATGTTGACAGAGGTTCAGGCAACTGTGTGGGTGGCAGAAGGCACTGCCCCAATAGTCAGCGGATGCAGGAAGAGGGTGCTGATAGGCATCCTTGCTATAGCAACAGTGGCTGAGTCTATCCAGCCCAGGGACAAATGTGCCCCTAATCTGAAAAACTTGACCATTTGGCAAGTTGGCATCATTCTGCCCCAGCTGGGAGATGAAGGAAGAATCCACGTCTGAGGTGTTAAACTCAGTGACAAAGGCCCAGAAAAGGTTTAAAATCTGCCCCTGCCATTTAGCTAATGTGGAGATACTCACTAATAAACTACACCACATACAGTAGGTATTTTGCCTATTTCGCTTTGTGGACAGCAGAGTTGACACTACCCAGATTTGGCAACTTGAAAATCCCTAGATGATGGCTCTCTCTCCATGATGTATAAGAAGAGAAAATGTTCTTATTTTATATGGTCGGTTCTGGGGTCAACCTTCTAATGCTGGGTCTGCTCTGGGCTCTAGGCTTTAGAGTATTAGACTTGCAGAACACAGAAATCCACCTGACATGGAATGACAGAAGAGGCATACTTCCTGGGGTCTCCTCTGGTCTCTGCTGTTGCTATAGCTATGAGTCAGTGTTCCCTCTAAAATTTTCCAACCATGTGTGGAGTGAGTTTTGGCTTGTGCACCAATATAGAGGTTGTGTGCACTGGTTTGGATGTGTGCCACCATGGCACCCAATTTAACACACACACGTTCCCGGCTGCCAGAGCAGAACCCCCTTCAACTCTTGCCATGCAACATGTCCCATTCCCAGCCATTGGAGCAGACCCCACCCCCCCGGCTATGTGGCCTGTCCTGTTCCCAGCCACCAGAGCCAACACACACACCCCTGCCATGCAGAATGTCCCGTTCCCAGTCCCAGCTGCCAGAATGCCCCCCGCCACCCCGCGCCATGCAGCAGCCCCAGCCACCGGAGCAGGCCTCGCCTCTCCTCCCCACCACACGGCTACAACAGGTCCCAGCCCCCTGCCCCAGTGGCTCCCTCACCACGCCATCTCAGCTGGCCCCGCCCACCAGAGCAACTACCTGCCACATGACTCTCCAGAGGAGGTGGGCGGGGGAAGAATTTTTTGTGCACAGTCGCACAGCTGCACACTTTAGCGGGAACTATGGCTATGAGCATTGTCCATGGGTGGGCCCACTGGCCACACCAGTTATACAACCATTCTGCAGACCTCTCCTGGCGTTAAAGACTGGTGTAGCCATTTCTCGCTTGCTCAAGGAGGACATTAAAGAATAGATTGAGTTTTCTCTATGGTGTAAAAAATAGAAAAAAGAAGGGGGACTACTCTAATATGGGGATTTGTGCGAAGTGAACAAAGCAGTCATACCTGACCGCTACTCTCTACAGACCATGCTGACTATGTAGGAATTGGCAGCACAATATTGTGGTTCGACTATGACCACTAAACCATTGTTAGAGGCACTGCCCCAGGATGTAGTGTTCTCAGAGATATTTGTCAGGTTGACCAAAGCCTGTTCCAGATAAGTTTTATGTGACAGGTGAATTGTCACCATGGGATGATGATGGCCTACTTTGGGCCTCTCAGAGGCCATGCAGACAGAACAGCCCAGTAATGGGCAGAGATGCTGACTGTTGCCTATAAAGGGCACTTTGGAGGGATGTGCATAAAGCAGAGGTATCACACTGTGGAGTGGTGGCTGGGAACTAATTGTTGGTCAAAAATTGAAACCCATGAGTGGTAAACCCTATACGCCTACCAGGGTACATACAAGCCCTGACTTGCTACCTCCTGGGTTGTGTCAGTCCATAAAGTTAGACATAGGCAAAGCAATAATCCCTACCTCACAGCATCAGGGCATTCTGTTTCTAGCCTCTGATCCATTTTTTTCTAAATGACCAGAGATAGCAGCTTGCAGCCTAGCAACAGCACAAATGGTCTAAGATCAGCTGGAGAAGTGGTCCTCTAGGTGGGGTTATCTCTGCACAATAATTACTATTATATCTCTGCACAATAATTACTAAAAACTATGATAATAGATCATAGTTTGTTTCTGCTTGTTATAGCCACTTCCTAGCAGGTAAAAGACCCAGCGTATCTATACTCTCAGATACCACCCTTGGGCTAACAGGGGTGTAGAGAGATTTAATCTCACATTGATGTGTGCCATTTCTGCAAGCTCTTTGCTCACTATTATAGCATTCTTGGGCTTTTCTCCCAGAGAGCTACAGGTCAGTCCCTGGCTTTGCTGATGCTGGGGTAAGGATTGTGCTTATCATTAAACTTATTGCTCCTTTCCTTCAGGATCCCAAGCCCAATATAGAGAGGTTCACAACTACGTACAGAAGTATCAGGCATTCTCCAAAGGTTACGCTGTCGAAAAATGGAAGCTTAGGGTGAAGGCTCTAGCAGTGGGACAAAGGGCATATCTAAACAGACCACGCAAGGGGTTCAACTTTGGGTCATGGCTTTCAATTCCAATGAAGGTCACATGGCATCTCACAGCAGTACCATGAACTGCACAAGTCCTATTGTCATATCAGTAATTTAGTCAAGGTCTGGGAAATGTGTGTAGAAATCCCCACTGCACCATCAGCAGCTGAAGAAGTACTGCCTGCCCCAACGTAAGTTCGGCCTGTTCTCCTAGAGGCTCCATTTGCTTCCAGTCCCATCACTGCTGGCTGCTGGTTTTCCCCGGAAGAAGTATAGAGTTTTAAGTTGCTGTGGATCCCCAAATTGGCTGAAGGACTTTGTAGTAAAACCTCTGAAGGAATTAGTGGAATTTTGAAGATTTAAATTAAAAAAAAATTATTGTACAAAAAGCGTTTGAATGAGGACAAGGTAGCATGTGGGAACAACTGCTTATGGGGCATGGCTCCTTTAAGAAACTAGGAAGAAGAGCTTGGAAGGGGAAGAGGAAGAGCCCTGGGACATTGTGGAGAAATCTAGAGAAGGGCTCCCTGTGAGACTCTAGCAATAAAAGTTCTTATTTCAATTTAAACTTGAATGGCCTTCAAGTTATTGGAATACCACATCTTTCAAAATGTATATGAGAGAAACAATTCTGCAGTGCTTTTTATGATGTGGGAATCTATTGCTACAGGTGGATTAAAATGTGATAGTCTGATAAAACTAGTGGAAAATGTTTTAGTTTTCAGTGCTGCATTGAACTGGCTAGAGTTTGGAATAATGCACACTGGGAAAAGTGCATGCAATTTTGGACACCATGGGAAAGTTTGACATTTTCCTGAAGAAACAAAAAGATTTTCCAATGTTCTGTTTGGTTCATGAGAAATATAAACTTGCCATGGGGGAAAAAACATTAATGTCCTGACTATTTCTAATATCAAAACTAATTATCTCTAATAGCAAAAGTTAATTAAAAGACTAGAGTGATTGACATTTGAGCAATATACTAAAATGAATTAAGTATGGATAGTTTGATCATACACTTAAAAGGCTGCTTTATGGTAACAACCTACAAGCATATGAAGAGTATAAATGTGAATCAATATTAGAAGATCGTGATGTTTCCTGCTTTCTAGAAACTGGGCCTCATAGGAGGAAGGCTGGTGTGATGAAAACTGATGAATAATCAAAATTGTTTTTATACCCATTTTAAACCCTCAGCAGTGTGAAGTGGACTTAGTGTAAATGAGACTTGGGCCCTCAGTCTGTTAGCTCAAGATTTAGACACGGATGTTTATAGCTGTGAGGCTCTGTGATTGAAAACTTGGAAATATCTTAAGTGGAATTGGTTAGAAGAGTCATGCACAAACATGGGGCTCAGACAGCAGTAGATTAGATGAACTGGTCAAACCCCACTGCTAAACAGCTCAACAGATTGATGCTTTCCCAAGTGAAGTCAGTGGCAAAAGAACTGAGGGCCTGTACAGTCTGTAGTGCAGGACCAGAACCTAGGTACAGTCTAGAACATAAGCCTGCAGGATGAAAAGGAATTGTGTGTAATGGTCCAAGGGAACAGTGGGAGGAAACTAACAAAGAACTGGAATACAGCTGAGAGGTCTTGCAAGAGAAGTGATGAAAGTCCCATTGTTTGAGTCATTTCAACCAGAATGGGGCAAATCAACAGTAGCTGTTTGAAGGTTGAAAAATCCTTCCTGGCTAAAAATAATATCGAAGCGTAGCAAAATAGGAAGAATTTCCTTCTGGAGCAAATGGATCAAAGAGCCTTTTTCCAGAGATGAAAGTTTCATCAGAGCATCAGTCTATTTTGCGGAAAATGCAAAGTATCTTTCTTGACCCTGTTGATGAATTTGTTAAAACACCAAAATTTCCCATTTTTACCTGTCACCATTCTGCTTAGAGAAGAAACTCTGTGGATTTTCACTGAGAATGACAACTCTCTGCTAGAATGTTTAATTTATTTACATCGGTAGCATGGGGCCATTGTTAGACTAATTTCTGTGTGATTTCATTGGGTTGTCTATTTAATTCTTTCTTATTTTCCCTTTGGCTTCACTTTAGCCTATTTAGCATCTGAGATCTAGATCAGACCAAACATTTCTTAAAATGAGGTTAAGCCTGCACTTTGCACAGGAGGTAGATTTGAACCTTTGCAGTGCTCCATCTCCACATAGATTTCACAATGTTTTTGTTATGTATTCAGTACACAAAGAGCAACTATGTACTTTTATATCTCAATGACTTCTATTGGAGATGAGGACAAAACACCAAAACAAGATAGGATAGTAAAATATTCAAGAGAGAGGACAGTGATGTCAAATCTGTAAAATCTCCAATCCATTCTAGCTTCGCAAGGTGACTGATGGATGCCATTGCAAATAGCAGCCACCTAGGAATATAGAAGTCCAGCATAAAGAAGATACAGTTCTACCTGTATTTTTTCTTAATACAACAGCTTGGATTATGAAGTCATTCTATGACTGTGGAGCCCAGGCAGAAGTCATGTGCCTGTGCCTTAATCTAGCCCTGTCTATTATAGTACATACTACACACAGTGAATGGGTATTGTAGCCCATATTGTGGCATATGCTCCCTCAGCTACCTGGGGCTCCATTATGTGTGAATCGGTATAACAAGTTGCCCCTCTGCACACCTACTCAGCAGAGGCAATGTCTGTACAACAGCCATGTGTCTCTTTCTCTTGAATTACCAAGGAAGCAGCAAAATCAAAGCCACCATCCTAGAGGCAATAAAGGGTCATTAAACCATAAATTAGAGAGCGAGAGAGATAGAGTGAAAGAGAGAGAGCTCTAAGTAAGCAATAATTTACAAGTGCTGTTAGGTGGGGATTTTGTTTTCACTGATATTAAACTGGAGTCATAAACTGGAAGATAGACTACTACCTAAATCAGTGCCCATTTTGCTTTTTGGCTTTCCTTTTCTATCTGCTGAAGCTTTCATACAAATAGATGATTTGTATTCACATGTTATTTTTAAATAGTTTCATAATGAAAACCCTGTTTCCTTTCATTGACATGTACATGCTTAGCTATTATAAACCAGAATACGCGGAAGATTTGTTGCTCTTACTGGCAATGTGCATAGCATAGTGTACTAAAAGCATTATTTCTCCTACATACAGTAAATGGTTCCCCAACACTCTTGTAAAACAATACTAACAATTATTCACTGATTATTACTTAATTTTCTCTTGCCAACTCCCCCTTTATTTGGAGTCTGAGGGCAAGGCAGATTAAAATTAATTGGAATTTGAATAAATATTTTAAATGATTACTATAATATTAACGGGGCTAAGTAATAGTGAAAAACTCCATGTATGGGCACCGCACGACAACAATCCACATATACATGAGATACAGTTGGTTATCATATATTATTGCAAGGTTTAGAACTTTGGATAAGTGTGCATCCAGGATAACCATTAAACAACTTTTATTAGCCACAAGTTCAGTCAATACAGAGGCAGGATTTCTGCTATTCATGTCAATGACAAAACTCCTGCAGCTTCAGTGATGCACAGTTATCCCATATAATGTGAGACATGAAGATTCTAACGCTCATTCATTGTTTTATCAGATTATTACACATACACACCTCCATTAAAATAGAAATCGTTATATTTGTGGTCAGTTCTGACCCACTACCCCTAAATTCTTGGGTCCAGAGATGAACAACTAGACAAGCCAGGACTGTTTTATGCTGATAGCCAAAAAAACCTGCCTTCCTTCTTTTATTTCACAGATCCTTCCACTGTGAAAAATAGTTCCTAGTAGCATATACTAAAACAAAGTTTGTAAATATTTGAGTATTCTGGAATTTTTTTGTTGCTGCAACATTTAGTTTGGGGTCTTTAGAGTAAACTATTATAGAGCATCTCCCCCCATACTTAGTTAAAATAGCATCCAGTGAATAATTTTAAAGCTTTGTTTTAGAACAGCCAGGAAATGGAGTTAAAGTTGAAAAGGCTACCAGATTTGCATAGACATTGTTAAATTATTATTCTACACGAAGGGTTCTTTTTAAAGAGATTTCTGGCTTCTACTTTCTATTTTTTCTAAGCTCTTATGATTTAGTTGATGTTGTCATTTGTGTTATTGTGGTAGCAATTTTTCATTAATTGTAACCATTTTATTTCTTGGTATTTTAAGGACAGTGTTTTTACAACCAAGCCTGGTCTTGATATAGGTATAGGGGCCACAGCTTTTATCCTGTTTGTGTCGTGTGTTGTCAGAAACACATTAGGGTGATAACTGTATCCGTATCAGCGTCATGAATCCCCCAGTGAGTCTGAAACCTTTATTAGGCCTAAGGCTTCCAGGATGAAACTTTCTCCTCTGACAATAATGGCTAAGTTTCTGTGAATCAGGCTTTGTGTTGTTCAAGGTACTGAGGACCAACAAATCCAAGGAAGGGGCAGGAGGCTGACAAGTAAACTCCACATGCATGTGACAGATTCCCCCTTTGATTAACACTGAGCCCCCCAAATCCACTGTACTGCTGTGACCAGCCTGCCAAGGCCTCTCTTGGCTCCAGTTTGCATTTTTACCAGCACACATACAGGTAGGGCCACCCCCTGCTGCAATTACATGCAGACGCTCTGATCAGCTCTGCATGGGGAGGCTTCAGCTAAGGAAGTTCCTAACGACTGAAGTACACACCCCACTTTGGAGTGTAAGCCACAAATTATAGCCTCTTGCAAGAACTGCACAGAGTAAGCTGATGAAATTTCCCTCCTCCCTGAATGTGGAGAGAGATATACAATACCTGTTTGCCCTGAGTTATGATGTCCACACACACTGGTTTTGGATAAAGCAAAAACAAGATTATGAGCTACAAAGACAGATTTTAAGTAATTATAAAGGATAGCAATCAGATCAAAGCAGATTACCCAGCAAAGAAAACATGCTAACTAAGCTCAATATACCACACAAATCTAATATGAATAGCAAATTCTCACCCTAAATGATGATAGAAGCACGATGCAGATTCCTAAGGGGCAAGCTGTGCTGCCTTCCAGTTTACAAACCTGAGGTGTTACATTCACAGGCTAAAAATTCCTTTAGCCTGCATCCAGCACTTCTCCCCAGTTTAGTCTCTGTTCCTTAGGTGTGTCCAAGAGTCTCTTTGGGTGGGCAGTCAGTGAAAAACCATGATGATGTCACTCCCCTGCCTTAAATAGCTTTTGGAAATGGTAGGAACTCTTTGTTTCAAAGGTTGGTTCCCACACTAATTAATGGAAAAATCCCATGATGGAGACCAACACCACTGACCTGTTCACATGTCCCTTAGGGTTATAGCAGCCGTGACTCAGAGCCATGACTCTGGAAGGATCGCCAGATGGGGTGTGAGCTTCTTCTAAGGCCTATTGAGCTCTCTACAAGCCATCTAGACTGAGCCTTTTGTCTAGTGGCTGTTACCTAGGTGCAACTACATGTGACTCACAACATTCAATATTCAGTACAAAAATGATGCTTGCAACAAGTAGGAGAATCATATTCAGCAAATTATAACCTTTCCAATGACATCTCATGTGACTTTTCTTGCATAAAAATCATAATTTTGTCATTATCTTGTCATAATAATATCTCTATGAAGAATATGGAGTGCAGTGTCACAGACACTATTCTAGACTGTTGGCTGAAAGGACAGCTCTAGGATACCTCCTGTATCATTTGCATGGGATGTCATAGCTACCAAATACATTCAAACACAAATCCCTTGGTTCACCTCTTGCCCACACCCACTCCTGCCCTTTACAGCAGCCTATGCGTGGTGCCTACACAGGAAGGGTATAAAGCCCCAACACAGCTTCGCTTTAGAGCGTAAATGATGCAAAGGGCTTTGGAAAGATCATTAGCATCTGGATATGTTTTCACCCCATCTGAGAATAAATACTTCTTCATTAATTTGGATAATTAGTGTGTGGATTTCTCTGACCTGGTTAGTCTATAAAGTATCCCCACCTTTCTGGTGCACAGGAATGTCTATGTCATTCAATTTCACAGTGAGAAGTACGTGATTTGGTGAGCCTGTTCCCTTTGGAATGGATGGAGCACTTTGATCTTTGGTGTTCAAGAATTGCATTTTTGCTTTTGACCAGCTTGATCCAACTTCAATTGATGTCAAAGGAAATCACTGCAGGGATTTCAGTGGGATGTCTCAGGCTCCGATATTTAAATGTAACATTTTCTAGAAAACACGACTGTAGACCAGTTGTGCTCTACTGTTTTACAGCTAGAGAGTTCTCCATGCACTACCTGGATAAACTGGTCACACATTATGTATGGTTTTGAGGGGGGTTAGGAATCAATAAATTAAATTTATTGAGAACATATGTTTCTGATATTTTATTTGCATGGCAGACACCGAATATTAAACAGCTGCATAAGCTTTCCTGGTTACTAGCAATTAAAGCAGAAAAGTTTTGCTTTAGACTTGTGAGTCAGAAATAAAAATAAATGTTGAGTTTCTGGGTCTGGATTTGAATTTTGAAAACTGGATCTGGATTTCACTTTAGTGGAACTGTTCACAGGCTTCAAATGAAGAATATGCACACGTTCTTTGTTGGATCAGGGCCAGAGGACCTAGCACTGTGCAGGATTGAGACCTTATTGGCTAAAACTACAACAATCACAACAAAAGAAATAAAGCACAACAAAGCTGTTAAATTATTTGAATAATGTTTTTGTTTCTACCTATCTCTAATTACAATAAAAGATACCATCTTGCAATTACTTATGCATGTGCTTAGGTATACACATGAGCAGTCCCAATGAGATAAATGGGACTGTAACAAGCATATGTGTTGGCAGAACTTGGCCCTTCAAGCACTGTGTAAAATGGAGGAATGAAAAAAATAAAAACCTGGAGGTCAGTTTTCTTCAGCAACCTTCAAAATAGTTTGGGGAAAGATACATGTTGGATCCCACCACTAACCACTCTGTTTATTTCCATCAGTAGTCCTGAGGACTGTGTTTGGACTATTCACTGCAGTACTGTTAGTCAGATGGGATTTTATATGAGCAAGGTACCATTTTTATGTTTTAAATCTCTGTTTTTTACATCTAAACTGGACAAAATCTTGAATGGTGAAAAAATGTTATAGTCCAACATTTAAAAATGATGGAAAACTGAGGGGGAAACTCCCCAAAATATCACTTTCGGGAAATGCTCTATAGGTAGGAAGGATAAACTAATACGATGAGGCTTTTCAAGAATATTTGAACAAAAAATAAATTATGCTATTGTACCAGCCCCTCCTGTTCACTAGCCCAGTGTGAGGTTATTCAACATTCTCTGTAAGTGGTCTAGGTGGCACTAGATGGGACAGTAGGTGTGTGGGTTACATTCAGTCTGCAGAATGACTGATTACTGGTAGCATTGCATGAGATGGGAAATAAGCTAGTTTTGCTGTCACAGCCCATAGAGAGTTTGTGGCTGGTAGGAAAAAATACTGTGCAAATTTGCACTAGAAATCAATGAGGTACAATGAAGAATAAATCTTTCCACTGTATTCTTAGAGACACTTTTGAATAGTTCATTTTAAGGTTTGCCCATCATTAAGTAATATCATTATCAGGAAGATAGGAAAATTCAGCCTGTATACTGCTTCTTACCAACACATTTTCATATTATTATTTTGACAATTTCTGGGGACAAAACCAGTTATCAGTACTTACAGCATGGTGGACTCTGTTGGTAAAGTCAATGTTTTTGTTGTTTTGGGCTGAAGAGAGAGAGAGAGAGAGAGGGAGAGAGAGTTTGTCACTGAAAAGAAATAAATGTTTTTTGGGTTAATTGGTGAGGGAGCAATTCTTGCTCAGAGGCTTGAATTCATTTCTGCTTAGCCATTGTGAAACCAGGTTAGCTTCAATGCATTACAGCATTGAATGCATTTAGGGGTAAATTGGAGTTGAATTTTGCCCCTAAAAGCAACTCTGAGAATACAAGGGAGATTCAGCATATGTGTGGCAAGGGGTTAGTGGTAATACTGTGAAAAGCCATGAGCAGATTTTATGCCTCCAGGGGCATTGTAAGGAGTGTGCTATCAGTAGCAGCTACTATGGTTGGACACATGCATTCTCCATTCCAATGTGCACCACAAGTGGGAGATTGTAATGGGGGAATGTTCAGACAGTAAACTAGTTTCCTAAAGGAAGCCTGGTCAGACTAGGCAAAGCACAAGAACCTGGGGAACAATCCTGAGTTGTCGAGAAGTTGCAGACAGTGACTGTCTCTGCCATCCTCAATGTCTACAATCCAGTGGTGCTGCAAATAGTTAGTAAAATGAAAAGCCCGGTGTTTTGCCCAGTGTTCATGTGAGCAGAGGAGCAATGTGGCCCTAGGATTGTGGGGAAGAATGCTCTCATGTCACCAGCTATGCCCCCTCTTGAAGAATGGGACAGTCCGCATCAGGGTGGTCACCCATCCCTGTTCAACTATCAGTCAGGCTGGAAAGGGAACAAGTGATGACAAAAAGCCAACAAGAGACTCGGCTGAGAAGGAGCTGGGCCTCTGCATTAGGTCCTGAAGTGGGGGGATTGAAGGGAAGTGGTGTGAGAGGCAAAGAGAAAAGCTGCAAGCAATAGATCAGGGTGGGCTAGGAGGAGGAGAGAAATTGCTTCTTCTTTGGATCTTTTGCCTGAAGAACAAAACTGCCTGTGAAGAGACTTGGACATGGCAATGAGTACTTCCTGGGCTGGGGAAAAAAGGCAACAATTAACACATGGTGGAGAAAGTAGGTAAGTGAAGCCCTCAGGCCCAAGACTGGAAATTGAGGCAGTACCTGTTTGGAACAGATAGGTGATGCTGCTGTACAGTCATCTAGACAGGGATAACAGGAGACCCATGCAATTACATTGTGGGCATTCTGTGAATGGCAGGGAAGGAAGGCATCAGCAATTCACACACCATTTATCTTTTAGTCCCCATTACACAAATAAATAACACTCATCTTAAATATTACACGCTCTCCAGCTCAGGGATGCAATGCTTGAGATATTGAGGAGATGCTAGAAAAAGGAGAGGTGACACTCCCAATGCAGTGGACCCACTGGAGTAAACTCAGCCTTTAAAACGTAGCTAAGGGTTTTTCTTTTAAGGAGAGCCTGGAGTTTGTCAATCACATTAAAGGCTAAAGCATTCTGCCAAAACTAACATTAACTGCTTTTCAGTTCATACTGGATACCTGAACAGATCAGACATTGCAGCAACAGTGGAGTGGGCCCAGACCCTATACAACTGCATATGCATTAACTTGGTTTGTGTTCTTAACTGTTTGTATAGTGTGAACTATACAGCTAGACATCTCTGTGGGAGCTAGGTAAGATTTATCTTTGTTTGAATTGGGAAGGCTGGGGGATCTGCTATCTAAGAATGTTCAGCCTACATCCTTTAGCTGTGCACTATTAGCTGGGATGATAGCTGTAGGCAAAGTGAAAATGAATTGATTGCAGAGATACAATTTTAATGGGAGGGTAAGCGATTTCTTAGCTCTCCAAAGGAGATGGATCTAAAATTGGTTGAAATTATTAGAATTGTGATGGATTTTTTTTTCCAAAAAGAGTTTGGTGGAAAAACTTGACAAGGATTTCATAATTTGTATCCCCTATAATTTGACAAGTATTAGGTCAACCACCTTATTGTACTATGCAACAGTGTACAAGAACACTTTGCACCAAAAGCCCCAACACTGGCTCTGTGAATGTATCCATTGATTTTCCCAAAACAAGTTCACTTCCTGTGTGGCTTACCTAGATAAACAGTGAGCTGAGGGAATACCAATAAACTTGAGTGAATACATTTTTTTTTGATCTGATGGCAATTCTAAAAAAAATGTAAAAAATAGTTTCAGCTCAAACCAAATCTGATATTTTGTGGTATCTTTGCTATATTGATTAAGCCAATTTCAGGTGGGTTCCAGAGAGGGGATTTGAGCCTGGGTTTCCCTAAGGCTACATCTAAGCTGCACTGTAGTTTGAAATAAGATATGCAATTTGAGCTACACAAATTGCATATTTTATTTCGGAATAACTTGTTTTGTTATCACTTTCTACACAGCACCAAATTTCAAAATAACCCACTATTCCGAAACGCCCCTTACTCCTCGCGGAATGAGGTTTATAGGGACATTGGAATAGCGAGCCTGAAATAATGGGCTTGCTGTTAAGACATGGGATAGCTATTTTGGGATACTCTGGTATCCCAAAATAGCGTTGCAGTGTAGACGTAGCCTTATTGTCCTACATGAGTGCAATAACCACTTGGCTAAGAGCTACATTAGCTCCCCTGCCCTAGAGTCCAGTATTTCCTGTAATATTGTGTGCAAAGTGGGAGTTGAATTGAAATACCTTGGCACTGGTGTATGTAACAATTTGCAATTTGGAAATTAAGTGGCCTTCCCATGTGAGCATATCATCTAGAGTGGAGAAGGAGCAGCACCAGCACATACCACTGTGAATAGCCAATTAGTTTCAAATTCAAAAATGTTTTTGGGGTTGACCTAAACTTCATTTCTCATGAAATAAACTATTTCTCTAAAAACTTTTACCCAGCTTTAAGTACAAACATGGGAGAGCTGACTTCAGTTCTTATCAACAACTTCAAGTTGTCGGTGTCCATGCTTCTTGCAGTCCATGTAGGAATCATGTCCTGCAGTGCTAAGAGAGCACATTATCTGTTGGCTTCCAGGAACCATAGATGAATGAGAAAATCCAGGATCTGTGCATGTGTAATTCCAACAGGTGGAACCAAACCTGAGACTTCTGGTGCACGAGTCTCTACCGCTAGAGCTGAAAGCCAGCTGGCTCTCAGCTAAGGCTGTAGAACAAACTCATTCTTCTCTTTCTGTAAGTGGTCTAAGTGTTACTACATGGGACAGGGAACTGCACCCAGTAGATGTGTGGGTTAGACATGCATCAGCTTCCCCCTGCTGCCTGTGCGTGCACTGCAACAGAAGTTCCCCACCGCCAGTTCATGAACTACTGGCTGCTGGGCCACAGCGATCCTGGGGGCTGGAGCTGGGACACCCTGCCTAGCGCCTCCCCTCCTGCCATGGCTGTTGGGAGAGGCGTGTCCTGCCCCGCCTCTCAGCCAGCCAGCACTGGGTAGGGGTGGAGTCTCCTCCCGGACATGGAAGCGTGGTTTGCTGTGATGTGGGAGGGCCGCGCAGAGCATGGCATAGCAGCCTTAGGGCAGCCGTGACCCAAGCAGCTGGTGCCTAGAAGCCAGCACAGGGCTAGGTGAGGAGGCTGGGGCAAGCACTGGTGGCTCTGGGGGTGGAGCTAGTGCTGGGTGGCGCTGGGAGTGGGGGTCTTTAAGCAGCCGGGGGCTGGCACTGAGGGGCTCTGTGACCAGGGCTAATATTGGGGACTGGCCCTTGGGGAGGGCTCTGCGGGTTTGGGTGCAGTGGGGGTCTGGTGGTGGGGGACTCTAAGGGGCAGGGGGCTGGCACTGAGGCATTTGGGATGGGGGCTGGCACTGGGGGCTCTGAGAGCAGGAGGCTGTCATGGGAGAGTTGGGTGCAGGGGACTCTGGGGTCAGTGGCTGGCGCTTGGGGGTTAGTGGAGGGGTGAGGGATTCTAGGGGTTAGGGCTGGCACTGCAGGCTCAGAGGAATGGGGTGTACCCCAAACTCGGCACCCAGAGCTGCCGTGAACAGCTGGCTTCAGCTGTGACAGCTGCCTGCCATGTGGCATCTGCCGGAGCTGAAGCCAGCTGTTCATGGTGGCTCTGGGGGCTGGGGCTTTTGGCGGCCCAGTAACATTTTCTTTGCATATTTGCATGTTCATTATTTGTATAAAGACATGCAAATATGCAAATAAAAATGTTACTGGGTCGCCAAAAATTTGTGAATGTGTTTGCCGGTCTGCAGTATAAAAAAGGTTGGGAACTACTGCACTCCAAGGCTACAACATCACAACCTGTCTTTCACCTATATTGTAGGGACATTGGCTCTGTTCCCGTTCTCCCTACCCCCCCCGGAATCTCTGTCAAGTATTTCCTGCAATTTTGTGTGCTGACCACAAAGAGTAGGTTAAACTGAAACAACTTTGCATTGGAATATGTAATAATTTGTAATAGAAATGATGTACCATTCCCATATGAATGTATCACCTAGACTATGTCTAGACTACGGGGTTTTTTCCCGGAAGAGAATATGCAAATTCTGTGGGAATTTGCATATCTTCTTCCGATCTCACTTTCGAAAGAGGATCTTCCTTAAAAAATGAGGTTTATGCATTTTTTTCGAAAAAGGGTTTTTTCCCCCAAAAAAACCCGCGTCCAGACTACTTTGACTTTTGAAAGATCCTCTTTCAAAATTGAGATCGGAAGAAGATATGCAAATTCCCACGCAATTTGCAAATCCTCTTTCGGAAAAAAATGTAGTTTAGCCGTACCCCTAGAGTGACTGCTCTCTGGCATGCCATGCCCACTCTCACAGCAGGCATTCCACAATGCACATGTGGAACAGGGGTGGTGTTGCTATTCCAAATCAGTGCTGCATAACTGCCTCTCATTCCATTCAGCCCTCTCCTGATTGAGTAAGAGATTTCTGTTCCCATCTGTGTTGTGCAATGCAGAAAAGAGCGTAGGAGCCTTGGACTTTGTATGGGTGTGGTGAACCAGGAGCCAGAGAGCTGAATTCTCTTTTTCAGGTGTGCCATGGATGTGCTGTGTGAACATGAGGAAAATCTTTTAACCTCACTGGGCCTACGTTTTCTCTTGCCACTCACCTTGTGCAGTTGATGCTGCCTGGGGAAGGTTCTAAGTCAGCAAGGCATATTGCTTTATGCCATTTTGCAAAGATGCAAATGATGAGAACAAGTGCTAGGTAGAAGAGAATGGGCCTTAGCTGTATCTCACTTTCCCCATCTTAAATTAAGCAAAATAACACTCCAGAAAGGCCTGAATCTTAATTAAATAATGTATTATATTCCAGCTTAACGACTGTATTTCCTCTTTAAGACAGTAAAACTTGTGGTTTTTTCTTCAAGTAAAGAGCAGCATTACATTGAATTAGCTTGCAGGAAGAGTGACTGAACAAATCCAATACTCTCTGACTCTCCAGTTAATCCGAGTAATCAGAAAATTAGAAAAAAAGTCACATTATGAGCACAAAATGTCATTGCAAGGTGGAGATGGGATAGGGAAAAAACAGTTTATGTGCCTCCTGACTAAATATCCTGCACCTAATCCTGTGGTTTATCAAATGACTAAAACAGCCTAGTGTTTGACAGAGAACAATTCACCTCCCCTCCTATGAATAAATCAGGAAAAAAGTGCTTTGTTAATTCAGTAGATTGAGAAAAGGCTGTCACATGCCAAGTCAGTAACTTTAGTAATTATAAAATAAGCTGGATGGAGAGACAGAACTTGTTTCAATTGCTTTTCATTATCCAGTGCTTCAGAGTAGTTAATAAAAGCAGCAGGCAAAAGAAATTGGGAATGTTTGCCCAATATTTTCCTGTATTTAAAATTTTTCACACACTCTTACAGAAACTTTAAGACCATCTCTTTAGAGCCTGGAACTGATTTGTCTGGTTAGGTTTCCCTGTGTGTGTATGTTACAGGTTATTCTGTCACATAGCTGACAAGACGGTATTTTGTTCTGCTTGTTGAAACATGAATAAAACATTATTTCTCTGTTTCTGATTTGTTTACTGTACAAACTGTTCTGCACTAGAATTTAGATAGAATAAAAGTTTTTTTTTTTTCTGCTGAAATTGCTAGTAAATGTAATAGATTCCCCACCACTTTGATTTCTGCTTAGAGACTCTTGCTTATTGTATTGGCTGGTTTACATCAGTTAAAGATTTGATACAATATCTTTAATGCATAAATCAGAGGGATGTGGCTTTTGTTGTCATTTTTAAATACCTCTGGCTTTAGCACCTCATCTAACAAGAAGAGGGGATTTCAGTTTCCCCAGCTCTCATACAAAAAGATCATTACTTTAGAAAACTAGAGATTTGCAATTGAAAGATCAATATTTCAGAGAAGCAGATTTACTCCATGCCAAATTGAACAGGCCTAAGATTTGGCAGGAACACACCAGAATTGGATAACTGTATTAGTATTTGGCAGGGGGCTTCTATAACAGTAATGCTTCAACTACCTGAAGGGTGGTTTCAACAAGGATGGAGAGAGGCTGGTCTCAGTGGTGACAGATGACAGAATGAGGTGCAATGATCTCAAGTTGCAGTGGGGGAGGTCCAGGTTGGATATTAGGAAAAACTATTTTAGTAGAAGGGTGATGAAGCACTGGAATGGGTTACCTAGAGAGGTGGTGGTAGTTCTATCCGTAGAGGTTTCTAAGGGTACGTCTACACTGAAACATTATTTCGAAATAACTAGCACTATTCCAAAATAACTTAATCCGCATCTACACAGCAGGCAGTTATTTCAAAATAGTGTCAAAAAACTGTCAAGCTGGAGGACTTCTTACTCCGACTCCTATAACCCTCATTGTACGAGGAATAAGGGAAGTTGGAGGAAGAGTGCTCTATTTCAAAATAAGTGCTGTGTAGACACTCTCTATTTCAAAATAGAAGTTTAATAAAGACAAATGTAAAGTGCTCCACTTAGGAAGGAACAATCAGTTTCACACATACAGAATGGGAAGCGACTGTCTAGGAAGGAGTACGGCAGAAAGGGATCTAGGGGTTATAATGGACCACAAGCTGAATATGAGTCAGCAGTGTGATGCTGTTGCAAAAAAAGCAAACATGATTCTGGGATGCATTAACAGGTGTGTTGTGAGCAAGACACGAGAAGTCATTCTTCCGCTCTACTCTGCGCTGGTTAGGCCTCAGTTGGAATATTGTGTCCAGTTCTGGGCACCACATTTCAAGAAAGATATGGAGAAATTGGAGAGGGTCCAGAGAAGAGCAACAAGAATGATTAAACATGACCTAGAGAACATGACCTATGAAGGAAGGCTGAAAGAATTGGGTTTGTTTAGTTTAGAAAAGAGAAGACTAAGGGGGGACATGATAGCCGTTTTCAGGTATCTAAAAGGGTGTCATAAGGAGGAGGAGAAAACTTGTTCATCTTGGCCTCTGAGGATAGAACAAGAAGCAATGGGCTTAAACTGCAGCAAGGGAGGTTTAGGTTGGACATTAGGAAAAGTTCCTAACTGTCAGGGTAGTCAAACACTGGAATAAATTGCCCAGGGAGGTTGTGGAATCCCCATCTCTGGAGATATTTAAGAGTAGGTTAGATAAATGTCTATCAGGGATGGTCTAGACAGTGCTTGGTCCTGCCATGGGGGCAGGGGACTGGACTCGATGACCTCTCAAGGTCCCTTCCAGTCCTAGTATTCTATGATTCTATGAAAATAAACTATTTTGAAATAAGATACGTAATTGATGTAACTCAATTTGCGTAGCTTATTTTGAGGTAAGCCCTGAAGTGTAGACACACCTTTAATTGGGATTTGTTCTGCTTTTAGCAAGCAGTTTTTCTTGATGACCTCCTGAGGTCTCTTCCAACCGAAATCTTCTGTGAGTCTATGATTCTATGCTTACAAAAAAGGGAAATGGCTAATAACAGAAGCCATCTCCAGTGGTCTTGCAGTAGTGACTGGTAATTCTGTTCAGGCTCTGCATGTTGTGAGTTGATTATGAAAGGTATCAGGCTGAGCATCAGCTACAGAAATGTGCAAGTTGCAAATATAACAAGCTCTGCCTGTGACTGGGAAGCTTTAGTGGCAGTATTCTTGCTCTTACAGATTGACAGACACTGCCTTCTGCAATGTCTGGAATTTGGGGGTCATGGGAGGACAACCCTTCATAGCATAATTAGACACGATGGTCACATCCTGATTGGGGGCCTCTGAGTGGTGGTGTGACAAAAATTATATAAACTTTTATAAATGGCCAGAAGAGAAGGCTGGGCTCCCAGGGCCATCCTTAGGATCTATGGGGCCCTGTGCAGTACTATTAAACTGGTGCCCCTATGCCCGACAGCAGCCCCAGGGCAGGGGGAATGATGATTGTTTTAGAGATGTGATTTTATAATCTTCAGCAACACACTAATGAAATATTTTAAACCAAAGTTTAAACTAAGATCCTATAGACTAACACAGTATATTTAGAAACTGCTAGTATGTACCTGGGGTTGGCAAATGCCTGTTGAATGGTTTCATTACCACTTGAATGGTTCTTTCACAGGTTCAGTGTTCTAATAGCTCTGCCAGACTTTTTCACTTTTAAGTTAACTAGAGTCACAGAATGAAGATTGAAAGAGGCAGGCAAGTAGACATTAAGACCCAGGGGTGCCCCAAATTTTCAGGTGTTCTGTGCAGCTGCATATTTTGCATATGGGTAAGGATGGCTCAGGGTGCCACAGAGAGACTGGGAAGAGTTGAGGATCCAGCAGCTTTCTCCAGTTTGGAAATCAGTTGAGGAAAAGGGTATGTTACTGGAGACATGTCCCAATAAGGAGGTTTGATTGAGGTGGTGTTCTCCTAGCTTTTAGGGTTCCCTCCTTTGGATCTGATACATCAGAACATTGTGTGTTTTTTCTCTTAGGACCTGCACTGCTCACTTGTAAATGTGATGATTCAACAGAGAATATGAGAGTGCAAAATAGAATAAATGTATTTGCAGTGTGTGGCAGACTTAACATCGCCAGAAAAGCATTAACTCTGGTAGTATCTTCACTGTCAAATGTTTAGCTTGGCAACCATGTATTGTATTATTTCTGAAGAAGTAAATTTAATTTGGTGTGGATTAAGACTGAGGGGAAATTGACGTAACTCACAAGGGTGTTGAGAGTTAACTCATTAACATTTGTGAGGAGCTATGACTATGAGCACCAACGTAATGCCTATTAAAATGAATAATTACATTCCACACACTCTGAAAGGAACACGAGACCTGGGTGGTTCAACCATTGTACATCCTTGATTGTTGTAAAGGCCAAACAAAAAGTACAAGTCAGAGCTGAGAACACTTTGGCTACATAACGTTACAGAGCACATACAGGTAACCCTGGAAAGTTAAGGAAAACTGTGTCTATGAATGAGGAAATGTGCTCATGTTCATACAAACACAAACAGGCCATGTGTGTAAGGTTTACAAGTTGCATTTAAAGCAGGCCAATGGGAGCACTTGTTTGAATTCTCTGCAAAGTGGCATTCGGAAGGCTCCTAAAGCTCTCTGGAGCCACCTAATCCGTGATGGAATGAGAGAATTATTTAACGTCACCACTCAGTTTATGATTTGGAGCCAGTCAGTCTTTCCAGTGAGATATCACTGCTGACACTAGGCACATGGATTGCTAAATAATGTTTACTTCCATTGCAAGCTGGAAAAAAAAAGTATGTTCACATTTGTCTTTGAATGTTGATGACTCTGGGGTTAATTGAATGAACGACAGACAATGAAACTGCTGGAGAATGAATCACTGACAATCAGCTACATAACTAGTTTTGAAAATGTATGCATGTACTTCTGCCTCAATGCAACACTCAAGAAAGTGCATAGATTCTAGGCTATTATAACCTTTTCTACATCGTGTCAGCACATTTTCTAGCATATTAGAGGTGTATATGTTTCTGAATTGTACAGATAATGCAAGTCATGAATAAATATTGACAGCAGAAATTGCTTTCTTCTGAGCCTTAATTTGCAATTTTTGTCTGCAAATGGCATCAGTGCTTGTATCTTGTATACAACTCCTTTTGGTAGAGTTATCATTATTCAGCACTTAGCAATGCTCAGCCAGTCATATCACTCAAACAACTGGCAGGTGTCTTGTTCTACAGATGGATAAACAGTGGCACATGTTAAACTGCAGCATATCTAGAAGATGTGTATCAGTGTGGATTTGTTGACCATCCAGCCATCTGTCAGATTGTCTTTAGAGCATGGCCCACTGTGGTTTGACAATGAACGAGAATAGTGTAGTTATCGGTATTAGGTTCTTAATCGTCCTCGTTGTGTCCCCGTGCAGCTTCATCTATGGAAATCTAAATTAGATGGGCAGATGTATAGTCTGGGAAATGGTCCAGATTATTCTTTAAATATCAAAGGGTTCAACACTGGCTACATTAAATAGTGTCCTCCTGGATTATACCATTGCTTTGAGTACCACCAAGGAGGTGCTTTGGGTAACATAATGGTGAGGAACTCAGAGATAGTGTGTTGAAAAGAAAAAAAAAATATCATTTTTCAGAAATCAGAGTTGCTGATCCCGAGCTCTCTGCTCTTTAAAGTACTGAAAGGTCTTTCTAGACCAGTGTTTCCCAATTTTATTTGGCCACAGAACCCTTTTAAACTTAAAAGAATTTTGCAGAACCCCTAATAAGTCTTATATATGGAGCTGAAAAAGTAGACCACAAATAAGTAAGGATAATAATAAACAAATGCTAAACAAGGTCATGAGATCAACATTAGTTTAATTGCACACAGATTAATCTATCATAGTCAATTTATATTGTCACAGTTAAATTTTTAAATACAAGAAATCATGCGACTATACTGAAGTAAAGTATTGGTGAGAGCACTGCTTGCACACTCCCAAACAAGCAACTGGTTTGACAGCTGAAGCTCCAACTTTATCCGATGTGGAGCTAGTATATTCGTATTCAGTCACCCATGCGATCCACGCTCCCAGAGAGTGAGTATGAGGATTTATGGTGGTATATAACAGGCGATCGCACCACTGACTGACTGCGTGTGCAGCGCTGAGTAGTGACATCATCGTTCCCACTCTCTGGCTAAGCTGGCATTACACAGGGACACTTATCATGGCAAACACAAATGAAAACTGTTGTCAATAAAATTAATAAATACCTAAATATTCATTTTTTTAACGTAAAATGTTATTGCAATGGAATTTTCTCGCGGAACCCTTATTTTCACTTCGTGGAACCCTGGGGTTCCACGGAACACCTTTTGGGAAACACTGTTCTAGACTGAGACATTTTAGTGCTGCAGTACAGTTAGGGGCTATGCCCTGGTCTACATTACCAAGCCCGTTATTTAGAAAAACTCCCCCTATTTCGAAATAACAAGCAAAACATCCACACTCCCAAGCCCATTATTTTGAAATAACAGGGTAGTTATTTCAAACTACCCTGTTATTTCAAAATAACAACTCCTGCTTTCCACGAGGAATAACACTTATTTCAAAACAGTTATTTCGAAATAGCAGTAGTTTGGATGCTCCACTGCTGCTATTTCAAAATAGCTATTCCTCAGAGTCATTAAAAGTAATTACTGGTCAGTGCTTCCTGGGGCTGTGGGTCAAGGTAGCACGTCTAGAGCCTGCCTTGGGCTAATTTGAGGCTTCCTTGTAGTGTTATTTCGGGAGTTATTATTTCAAAATAAGTTATTTTGAAATAATTTCCTAGTGTAGACATGATCTCTGATACTAGTCTGAAAGTCAAGAGGTATGGGATCTATCCTGCACTCTGCTATTGGGTTACTGTGTGCCTTTGGGCAAGCTATTGCCTCTTTCTGAGCTGTTGTTTTGCTTCACACCCATAGTCGGTTTGGACCATAAGCTCTTTTGGTAGAGGGATGTGTCTTGCTGTTTCTGTAGACAGTACCTAGCACAATTGTGCCCTCATCTCAGGTGATGCCTTAGATGCTACCATGTACAAACAATATGCACCAAACATTATACAGGATTATGATGAATTTGCTGGGATAGTCCTTGGTCAGTCTATGGTAATGAATAAAGAGAGGAGTAATATGCTCACAAAGTAGAGTGGCACAATGCCTTTTTTTGTTGTTGTTGTTGTTGTTGTTCTGAAAGGCCTAAGTCTCTTCTGTATTATGTGATGTCCTTGGGAGATACTTTTTTATTGTTTTGTTTCTTGGTTTATTTTTGTATTGAGATGCACCTCTCCAAGAAGCTCTGGGGGAGTGGGTATGGAGAAAAGGGATAGATTTCAGGAGAGGACCTAGTTTGATGAATCACTGAAGGGCCCAGGAATGCAAGCTGCATGCAGACTGCTAGCTCTGAAAGTCTAGAGCCCAAGTTTATATTGCTGGACATTCAGCATACTTTATAAAGCTATCTGCTACAGTTCTGGCTGCATGGCCAATCTCTAATTGCTAACAAAACATGATGTTGCTGAGCTGAGGAGGACTCAATATACTTCTTATGTGGGGCTACTCTTTTCAAAACCTACTATATATTTGAGAGAGTTTGTCTGTGTATCTGTCCATCTGACTGTCTGTCTGTTTGCTCAAGAACTCCTCCTATTCGGTAAGGGCTAGGACCACCAAACTTGTTACACAACTTCCTCTTATCATAACTTAAAGCAAGGTAAGTGTTTGGCTGTGCCAGGAAAATGGGGTATGCCTGGGACAGGATTGTTCCTCAGAAAACATACAGAAAAGAGACAGCATCTTGAGGCAGGTAAAAGGGAGATGCTGCCCTCTACCCCCCATCCTGGACTGCTCCACCATGAGTCCCAATCCCTGGTGCCCTTTTGGAAGGGGGGGACTGAACCTCCCCTTCCCCTAATTTGTACAGGAACATTGCTGGCTGCTCCCCTTCATCAGGGAGCAAAGAGAAAGTGCACAGTTTTCTGCATTTCTCACTCTGTCTGGGGAGCAGACGAACCTGGACCCGCCCTAGATGGGGAACATGCACCCTTCCCCCAGCTGTGGCTGCTGCAGCTGCAGTGGCCAGAGAGAGATGCTTCTCACCTGAATCCAAGCTTCTGAAGTAAGAGATGGTTGGGGTAGTCCTCTCTCCCCTAGG
The DNA here is from genome assembly GCA_019425775.1 of Rafetus swinhoei. NCBI lineage: Eukaryota > Metazoa > Chordata > Testudines > Trionychidae > Rafetus > Rafetus swinhoei. The sequence goes on along the minus strand of CM033437.1, from coordinate 23,388,777 downwards.
CAACCTGCATACTGAACCCCTAATCACTACCCACACCCCAGAGCAATGATTTAAATTAAACTTGTACATTTCTTTTTTTATTTTCCAAAAACAAAAATTAATTGAGTTAAGGATCTGACTAACTCTTCTAGTAACAACAAAAACTCTACGTAAGTGCTGCCTTAAAATCTTTGTTCTTCCATTTATACTAAGCTAGAGATCTGTCCTAGAAATGGGTGTTCTTTCTTCTCTGCTCTTACAGTAGTTAATAAAAACATTCTGTTAGTCTGTTTTCTGTACAAAATTTATGAACCAGGCAGTTAAATATTTAATGCTTCTAAGTATATGGCAGAGTATGTGATGAGTAGGAACTTCACTAAAAACCATGTCCAAACACTGTAATGGGTTCAAATCCCAGACGTCCCAAGCTGGCTCAGTACTTTATGCAGTAAATCAGAGTTGTCCCAAGATGCTGTGTTCATGCACACAGGCCTGGGCTGCTGCATGCACTGACAAGATTAATTACAGACCTCTGAACCTGATGTGTTTTCCTAATATCCAACATCACTTTCATTTTCCTCATGGAAGTTGAAATATGAGGCTTGCTCTTGTATAATTCAACAAAGCTCTTTGAGGGTGGAACTGTTTTTAATATTTCTAAATGCTAGAGAATTAACAAAGTGAGTGATAAGAAGCACAGCAGTTTGTTTAGAGTCATTTCTAGTGATGGTGCAAAGAAAGAAAGAAAATACAATTATTTCCAAAATGTCAGAACATTGGAGAACGAGGAACACCAGTCACACCCATTCCCACACATGCAAACCAAGGGCTCTCACTATCATTCTACATAGGTTCCGTACATCCAGTTGTAAAGAGCATGGTAGTTAGAGCCATCTGATCACTGCACTCCAAGTTCGTACTCTGTCTTGGTATTCAAAAAGCTATAAATGTTTAATGTTTGAGTTACAAGCTGCTTTTTCAAAATCTAGCCAATTTTATTTTAAAAACTCTGTTTACTTAAGCTCTTTGTGGCCCTTGCTTTCAATAGTAATTAATTCTCTGCTTTTTATAGCCGCTGAAAGTGTTTTGCACATGATACTATATTACTCTGGGAGAATTAGTAAATATGAAAAAAAATGTGATGTACTATCTCCAGAAAAGCTACATTGGATTTTACTCAGGGATAATGAGCTAAGATGCCCTGTGTTCTTTTCACAGTATTTTAACAAACATTGGACCAGATTCTGCTCTGACACTGAAGTGAATCAAGAATCCGCCAAAGTCTGGGTAGACACACTTGTGTAAAACTCATTTAAGCTCTTAGAGCATAATATAATGCACAATGAAGTTGGAAGGAGCCCCATTTGACTTCAATGGCTTTGAATCAAACCCCAAACCAGGGGTTGGGAACCTGTGGTGCAGGCAGTGCACCGTTCATCAGAGTTAGCCACTGGTGAACAACAAGATGCTTTATTCACCTGAGCGTCTGCAGGCATGCTGCTCCCAGCTCCCAGTGGTACCCGTTCACCATTCCCAGCCAATGATAGCTGCAGGAAGTGGTGTGGAATGGGTCACCTCTTCCCACAGCTTCCATTGGCTGGAAATGGCAAACCATGGTCACTGGGAGCTGCAAGCAGCTGTGCCAGTGGATGCAGTAATAAACAAACCATCTGGTGGCCTGCCAGTGGATGACCCTTACAAACTATGCATGGCCATGGGGCCAGAGGTTCTCAACCCTTGCCCATAAACAACTTGGTCAAGACCTTGAACTCTGTTTTACAAGTAGGATTTAACCACATGCATTTAAATGATGTGGCGTAGGCTTTAGCACACAACCATCCTTTCCCTTTTAATAATACAAGTTGAATAATTGTGTATGGATATATATGTATAAATTATAGAGTGTGTGCATGAAACACAATACATATTCCGTTACATAGTGGAGCATGCAGCATACCTCATGGTGTTATGCTCAAAAATTGCAGAACGGTGTGCCACAATAAGCACCATTTTAAAAGAAAGAAAAAAAAGCTAGAGTCATGAGAACCATAAAAGTATCCGGACAGAGGCTGAGCATTTAAAATACTCAGGAGGACATAGACACATACCTTGTATTACTTTTAATAAAATATCAGATGTAAAATCCCGGGCAGGTCTACACTATCACTTAAATCAAAGTCATTTACATTGCCGAGGGGTATGAAAATGACACCCTCCCTGAGCATTATGAGTTACAGTGACTAAAAGTGCTGTCCACACTAACATGCTCTCCTGCTGACACAGTTTCCTCCTCTCATGGAGGGAGTAATTATGCCAACAACAGAGCTATTGTTGCATCCTGCATCTTCACCAGATGTTCTACATTGGCACAACTCCACCAGAGTTGCTGTACCACTGTGGTGTGGTAGTGTAGGCTTGCCCTCAAAAAGAAACTTCCCTCATACTCTGATAAAAGTAGAATTTTGTCTTCCCCTTAAATATACTGGGTTAAAGTATGAGGGCACATATAAGCTTTCCTGCAGTTTGGACTCAGGGCAAATGAAGAGGGATGCATGCTGCAAAACTGAGTTGTAACTTCCCAGTGTGAATGCTGCCAGGGAAAACTTAAAGGACTTGAGTTTGCACTAATCTCAGTATCCTTAAGACCATGCCCATAACACTCATACAGGGGATGAGATATACAGCACAATGAATTATTGTACACTGCTCTTTGTATCCCAAGAGTCTGAACTATGGGGCAATGTAGAGGTGACCTAAATCAGGTGATATGAGCTCTGGGCAGTGAAATTGCTAAGGTTCAGTGCCTTGGAATTCTTGCTGCTAGAAAGGGAGACTACCTGTATATACTATTGGAAACAAAAGAATCCGAACTTCTAATAGATAACTTGGCTCTTATTGCTTCTTAATCAATAAGATGCCAAGACATCTGACCTTAGCACTGTAAAACTGTGTATCAAAAATGTATTTAATTAACTACAGGGTTTTTTAAAATTACTACTGAGTCAATAATTGATTTATTTGTTTGTTTGCTGGCCAACCTGAAAAATCAGGGGGAATAGAATTTGTCATGTGTCATTCCCAAACCAGAAATTTTTAGTGAACCAAAAAGTAAAATTAAAAAGAAATCAAATTGAACAAGCCATTTTGTTTAGAGTTATTTGTTATACATTTTTAACAATGGAAAAAATAGGTAAAATTAGAAACAAAAGCCTGTTTTCAATTAGAAAATTAAAAATTTTCATCCAAAAAATGTAAATTAAATACTTCATTTTAAGGGGGAAGGGAAATAGGGAAGTTGTGTTTTTTACCAAACAATATAAATTCAATATAAATTCCCAAAATATGTCAGTCAACACAAGTCTGCATTGTTTGGGGGGGTTATTTAAAATGCATTGTCCAGATTTTTCCTTTCCCTTTTAGTTCTTGAAAGTTTAATTCATACGAACTATGGTCTAATGGAGATATTCAGCTTTGAATCTTTTTAGCTGAACTAAAACATGAGTTCTCTGACGATTTCCTCTAGAAGTAGATAATATCAAGTTATCAGTAAGATAGGTGCCTTATCTATGTAGGATGGATAGCCATCTGAGATGAATAATAACTTCTGAATGTTAGTTTAGCTATTTGGGGTTATTATTAACTAAAAATAGTGGAAACCTTTACAATATGTCTCATGATTTGTCTCCACAGGACATTACAGTTTCCAGACAGCATTAATCTGCTAACAATTCTGATGTAAAGGTATTGTTGATGCATTACGGACAGTGGTGGTACAAGTAAGTTCTTATTTTCTTTTAAAATCTTTCTTACTGAAATTTAACTAAGCAATATAGGGACCAAAACATAGTTTTAAGATTCAAGGATCTGGATACAGCAAGTCCATTGAAAGGGTGCTCCTCTGAATTATCTGTTATACAAAATAATGTATTTCCTCCATACTGTACATGTATGTGATGTCTTTATATTTTTAAACTTGTTATTATAGTTTCTGCTTGGTAATTTTTATCATATATATTTTTAACAAATATTCTTTGTAGAGCCTTACTCAATCTCATTATCGGTTAGTTCCTCTTTTGTTATAATTGTTGGCATGAACTTAAAGTCTACAGCACCTTTTTGCTCTTCACTAGAGAATTTTGTTACCGTATGCTGTTACAAAGGGTTTTCAGAAGCATACCAATGAAGCTGTAATCATGTCTAGTCCAAAAGCTTCTAATGGGCATGGTGATGGGTAATTGAAGTATGGAGAAGAGTCAATCATGAATTATTGTATTTTTTTAGTATTATTTTATATGCCTAAGATGAAACTGGTGTCAGAAAGAGTAAATGTAATCATTCTCCATGTTCTTTGCCGAATTATGTTCTTCACTTAAATAAACACTGTAAAGGAAATGCATGCAAAACAATGGTGGTTGTTTCCAGAAAAGAAACTAATCTAGAATGAAAGGGATACATTGTAATTGAGGACCATGATTGAAATTTTCAAATCTATTCATGAATTTTCAGCTTCAAGAATCTCCAGTAGACCCATCAAAACAAAAGCATGTCACAATCTTTTTTCAGGGTCAAATATGTCTATTTGATTTTTTTATAAGATTTTAATTAAAACTTACCAAACGGAACTATTTGGAATTGTCCATAAACCACTTGGTATAAGTGGACACAGTTCACCCCAGTTATTAATGGTTGTCTCCATTCACCTCAGGCTTGAACAGCTAGTTTGACTATAGATGTTATTTTCAGTTCTGGGTGTTGCCAGATCTCATCATGAACAAGCTGCTTTTTCTGGTGATCCTGCATATGCGGTTTGTTTTATTTTGTTTTCTCCCAAAACTGTTATTGTGATTTCACTGTAGGATCAAGATAGCCTACAGGAGAAGGAACCCAATGTTTGTGAAATTTCTGTGTGTGTGGGAGGGTGCGGGAGGGGGTTGAGAGATAAGGGGACCTAAGACCCAATGGAAAGGTTTCAAAGCTGCAGACTCTGTGGATTGTGTTCTAGGATTTTTAAGGAGCATTAAAGATTTACCATCTTACTTAAATTATGCAAAGGGAAGTTCTTGCCTAAGTTGATTCTGTTATTTCTGTAACTGACTGTGAATGTTTTTAACTAAATTCTGCTGTGTGGTAATGTGACCTGTCTTTCTGATTTCTTGTTTGCATGGATAATAATGAAAAAAATCCTAACTAATTAATTTGGGCTTTTTCTGTAGAAATGTCAGCCTTTTAATAGAATGCTTGATAATTTAGTCAAAGTGTTAGATTCCATTAACTCATAGAATGTCTGGTAATGCAAACTAGAGAACACAGTGAGGATCACATGAATACATTCCTCTTCTGGAAGAGTATGAAGTTCCACTACCCCTTCACAAAGCTAACATATTCTGGCTTTGTGTGGGGGAAGGTGAATGGCAGGAAAGATTTGCTTCTGACCTGTCGGCACCTACCACTATAGCTGTTATTCTAGCCCAGTGTTTCCCAAATGGTGTTCCGCGGAACCCCGGAGTTCCGCGCGAAGTGAAAATAGGAGTTCCACGAAAACATTCCATTACAACCTGAATTATTGCAATGGAATAGAATTTTCATTCATTTATGAATTTTATCGAAAACCATTTTCATTTGTGTTTGCCATGATAAGTTTCCCTGTGTAATGCCAGTTTAGCCAGAGAGTGGGGATGATGATGTCACTACTCAGCGCTGTGCGCACAGTCAATCAGGTTCCGCAAAATTATTTTGAGTTCAAAAGGGTTCCATGGCCAAATTAAATTGGGAAACACTGTTCTAGACAATAGGGTGCATTAGCTGCCACAGATTTCCCATACTCTTTCCCCCACTCCACATTAGTACAAATTCACTTGCTCTAATGTCTCCTTCCATATCTATGTATGTGGTGTTTAAAGGAACCTCTGTTCACACTGTCTCAGCATATGCCTGCCCATGTCATAGAAGGGCAATACAAGATTAGATAACATCCTTAGTGAGGGCTAGAATGAGTCTGACCCTAGCACAGATGTGGGAAAAGTACAAGGAGCTTTCTCCATTGTCTTGTGATTACTGGAGATCTGGTTTCCACCAGAAGGGACTACTCACTTCCTGTGCAAATCATCCCAAACTGGGTGGAAGTAGCTGGGACCATGCTACCATACCTTCCTTCCCCCCGCCTCCTCCCACCTCTTTCCAAGCTGGTTGCATGTGGCAGAGTGAATAGGTTCTGTGCATGCCAGGTAGCAAAGAGAAGGACTGTACCCCTGAGACAGGATGGCTCCATACATTCTGAATTTTGGTGAGAGCATCGTACACAGCCTGCGTAACAGGCACATTAGCACTTAGGAAAGCCTATACTTCAGTAGGGAAAAGGATGTGTATTTTACGTGAGGTTGATATAGTTTTAACAGGTTAGCTGGTTGAGATGAACCTCCCTGCTAGGGCTTACCTGATCAGCTGAAGTATATTAAAACAATTACCTTGTCTACACCAGGAATTTAACATGTGTTAACGTGTAAACCAGCACATACTAAGAATACTTCTCTCACTTCACCTAGATGTGGCCTAACTCACATATAAGAACATCAGTTTATGTTTAACCACAAATCAACTTTAAATATTTGCGAATGGAAAATAAGTTATGCAACAGTAAACACTTCCATTAACTTGATAATTCCTCTTTAAGTCAGAAAGAGTAAGTGAGATCAAGGCTAAAACCCTGTTTTACTTGTTACAAATTTACCCCGTGCTAGGAAAAATGGTATGAGAGGAATCTTTATAAGCAAAGGTGCAGTGTTTGTGATCACAGTGCATAGTTTCTGTTGTCTAAGGCCATGTCTCCACTTGCCATGCCAGAGATCGATCTTCTGGCATTCAATTTAGGGAGTCTAGTAAAGACCCGCTAAATAAAATGCTGAGGACACCCCCCCAATCAGCGCCGGTACTCCTTGTAGTCACAAGGAGTAAAGTAAGTCAATGGGAGCATTAGCTCCTGTCAGCCTCCCACTGTGAAGATGGCACCCAGCTCAGCTTAAGGTACGTCGACTCCCTTTATGTAGCTGGAGTTGTGTAACTTAAGCTGACCTTCTGGGTCTAGTATAAACCTCCCCTCAGGCATTCTGAGAGGCAGTTCCAAACAGATTGTGCTATTCTAAGGTACAAGTTGTGTCAGCACTGCATTGTTAGCGCTAGAAGTATTTTTTGTATTTCATGCTGCATGTGTGCTCATGACCCTTACCAAACCTTCTGAGCTTCAGCCTGTGTCTGATGTATGCACATAGGTTCTGTAACAAGAGATGCAGGGGGTGCTGCAGCACACTGGGGCTTGAAATGGTTTCCATTGTATCCAGGATTTACACTTTGGTTCAATGGCTCTCAGCATCTCCACTATAAAAAATAGTTCCAGCTCCCCTGTGCATGCAGTAACATTGCCATTAAAATGCTCTTTTTATGGCACCCCCTTGTTTCTCAGGAATTTACCATGTGCCCTTATTTGGAGAGGATCCATGCAGATCTTGGGAGATGAATGCATGTCTGCCGTAGTCAAAAATCTATTTTGCGGGTTCTGAAATATGTGGTCCTTTCACTCTCTGTCCTCGTCAAGCAGAAACCTGCAATGAGGCAAGGCGCCTCATTGTGAATTACCCTGTTACATATAAGCTAATGGAGCCTACATTAGTTGCAATTAGAAATGTTGCATTGTAAATCTGAGTGCACTCCCAGGAGTTGAGAATGACAGAAGTAGGTAACTGCTGAGTCTATCGCACTTTTAAACACTTCAGGGTCCTTATTGGAAGGAATTAATCAATTTTTACCTATAATACACATAATGCTTTAATGTGGCATTTAAGGGGCTAACTCAGTAAACGATGCAGGTTTAATCAAGTTCCTCACAGCAGTAAGTATTCTGTAGTAGGGATTGGCTGTATCTGCCCTACACATGTAAACTATGTCAGGTCCTAATCCTGCAAATATTTGGTAGTAAATAGAACCAACATGGAACCCTATTGATTTCAATTGGTCTGTGTGCAGTCACAGGGGTCCATCCATGAATAATGCATAGCAGAACCAAGGTTTCACAAGGTGCTCTGAAATGGTGCACGTAGGACCCTTATGTATATCTGGGATGATGTCTGAGTCATGGGCATGCTGGTGAGTGGAGTGTATCTCTTAGCGTTGTTGTCTTTTACATTTTCCGTCCATAACTTTGTTCATTCGGTACCCAGTTAACTTTCTTTTGGCTTTTACTAGCCTCTCTCTTCTGAGCTCTCAGGCTACATCTACTCAGCAGAGCTATTTCGGGATACCTCTGGCTATTCAACATCTTAAGAGCAAACCCGTTATATCGAAATATAAAAGGCTCGCTATTCCTACATCCCTGTAAACCTCATTGCATGAGGGTTAAGGGACGTTTTGGAATAGCACTTTATTTCGAAATAAGATCGAAATAAGCTACTCAATTTGATAGGATAACAAGTCTTGTGGATAAGGGAGAAGCAGTGGACATGGTATACCTAGACTTTAGTAAGGCATTTGATACATTCTCACATGATCTTCTTATCAATAAACTAGGCAAATACAACTTGGATGGGGCAAATATAAGGTGGTTGCATAACTGGCTAGATAACCATTCTCAGAGAGCAGTTATTAATGGTTCACAATCATGTTGGAAGGGCATAACAAGTGGGGTTCTGCAAGGGTTTGTTTTGGGACCGGTTCTGTTCAATATCTTCATCAACCATTTAGATATTGGCATAGAGAGTACATTTATTAAGTTTGAAGATGATACCAAGCTGGGAAGGGTTACAAGTGCTGTGGAGGATAGGGTCATAATCAGGGCTTGACAATTAATGTAATCTACTCGTGCGTGGTGAGTAGATTACAAGCCAGCATGGCGCCGCAGCGCAGTCAGCGCATGCACAGCGCGGTGTGTGCATGTGCAGCGTGCGGAACCGCGTGGCTGGCGAAGCGGGGCTTGCCGCCACTTGGCAAGCCCTGGTCATAATTCAAAATGATCTGGACAAACTGGGAGAAATGGACAAATGCAAAGTACTCCACTTAGAAGGAACAATCAGTTTCACACATACAGAGTGGGAAGTGACTGTCTAGGACGGATTACTGCAGAAAGTAATCTAGTGGTCATAGTGGACCACAGGCTAAATATGAGTCATCAGTGTGACACTGCTGCCAAAAATGCAAACACGATTCTGGGATGCATTAACAGGAGTGTTGTGAGCAAGACATAAGAAGTCATTCTTCCGCTCTACTCTGTGCTGATTATGCCTCAACTGGAGTATTGTATACAGTTCTGGGCACAACATTTCAAGATGTGGAGAAATTGGAGAAGGTCCAGAGAAGAGCAACAAAAATGATTAAAGGTCTAGAGAACATGACCCATGAGGGAAGACTGAAAGAAATGGGCTTGTTTAGTTTGGAAAGGAGAAGATTGAAAGGGGACATTATAGCAGTTTTCAAGTATCTAAAAGGATATTACAAGGAGGAGGGAGAGAAATTGTTCTCCTTGGTTTCTGATGATAGGACAAGAAGCAATGGGCTTAAACTGCAGCAAGGAGGATTTAGGCTGGACATTAGGAAAATCTTCCTAACTGTCAGGGTGGTTAAACCCTGGAATAAATTGCCTAAGGAGGTTGTGGAATCTCCATCTCTGGAGATATTTAAGAGCAGGTTTGATAAACATCTATCAAGGCTGGTCTAGATGGTGTTTGGTCCTGCTGTGAGGTAGGGGACTGGACTTGATGACCTCTCGAGGTTCTTTCCAGTTCTAGTGTTCTATGAGTCTATGAAATTGTGTAGCTTATTTCGAGGTAAGGGTGCTGTATAGATGCACCATTACAAAATAATCTGAAGTTTACCTGTGGATTTTCCCCCATATTTTAGCAATACATTCTCAGTAAGGATACAAGCAGCTTCCATTCCTTTTTTCAGGTTAAGATGATGATCACTATGATCCAAAGAAACTCCAATAATCAGCACAGTCATTTGCAGATTTCTGTTTTTTTAAGCCTTACTTTCTCCATTTGTGAATAAACCCTGACAGGCCGTTATCTTCTAGAGTAGATGGTGGTAGAGATGATGTAACATTCTCAGTGGACCCAGGTTGTTATCTGCATAGCAATCAGTCAGAAAGCCTCTGGTATTGCCCTCACGAGGTGACTGTTGTACTTTTTACACTGATTTGATATTTTCTGTACATGCTCCAATTTTTGTTAAGTTTCTACAAGGTTTGTCCATGTTCTTGATTCTGTATCAGGATATCAACATATTTCTAAGAGATATGGTCAGAGAAGTCTGATATCTCCCTTGTGTTCATGAAAACAATGTACCTGAAAAACTGGAAAATGTCATTCTCTAGTTTTAAATGTTTAATCAAAAATAGACTGCACCATACTCATAATGTAGGTGTACAGCATCTGCTTCAGTAAAAAAGATTTAGCAACATCTCTTGATCAGTGTGTGTATGTGTGTGTGTAATACCACAGAAACATATCTAATCGTGCTCAGTTATTTTTAGGCTTTTTACTTGCTTTTCCTAAGGGTAAATATTTTAAAAGAGCACCAAAGTCCCATTTTCACAAGTGACTTTAGATACTGAAAGTCAGTGGGAATTAAGTTTTTAAATCACTTTTATGCTTTTGAAAATTTTACCCTAAAGCTAAATGTGGGGGCTGTTACTAGATGGAATTTGTCTTTCAAGAGTCCCCGCTGCAGTTCAGCTGACCTGTGATAAGTGAAGGTGCATGGGCTCTAAGGGGAAGAAGCAGAGAGTTAAAGTGAGAGCCAGGGAAAGGGCTGAAAGCAGAGTTGGTGCTCTCAAAGCCTGAAAGAGGACTCTGGAGCAAGAGGAGGGCCTAAGGCAGGGGTGCACAACCCGAGGGGGTCGTGGCTGTCTTCCTGGGGGGTCGCAGTGCTGGGCCGGCCGCCATTTTGTACTCTTGGATTGGCGTTGGACGTGCGCATAGTGGAGGCGAGGGAAGTGGCAGGGGAGCGGACCGGTGCTTGAAATTAAAGGGGCCACAACAAAATTTCTGTTTTTTTTTTCTCAACCAAAAGAATTAAAAAAGGTTGAGAACGACTGGCCTAGGGGACTGACCCATAAAAGCAGCAGGGAGAAGAGCCCAGAACAGGTGGGCATTTTTTGTTATTGTTTAGTTTGAGTTTTGGGCTATAGTTTAGGGGACTCTGAAGGACAATGGAGACTGATGAAGAGCCAAAAGTCAAAGAGCTAGAACCTTTTGAGTTACTCTCCTGGACTGTATTTTGTAACTTGAGGTGTCCATAGTAATCAGTTAGTCTGTCACTTTTTCCAGCCTGAAGAAATATTCTTGAGAAGTCCCACCCAAAGGAAAGAGGGTGGGGCATCTACAAAGCTACAGCCTGCCCAAAAGAGGCACTCCAAGAAGGTGACCTTATTACAGGGCCTAAATGACCCTGTCTGTGTCTGCCCTCCAGTCTGGTCAGGGGATGGGAGTCCGCTAGCAGTGCTGGGAATGTCCCACCTGAACTGGGAGAATTGGCAGGTAAGCAGTGGCAAAGCCAGAGTTTATTCCTAAAATTAGCTCACATCCCTGTCAAAGCAATGGCACATAGAAACCTATTAATTTAATTGACGTAAGAAACTTGACATTTTGACAATTGAAAAAGCCAGTCATTTCCTATATAGCTACTGCTCTGTACATTTGCTTGTTATTATTGCTTCAAAAATGAAAAATAAAAATCTTTTTTAGCCCCAGGTGATGTTACGAGTAACCCAAATGGGCAAGCAGCACATTTACTGTTGTGGGCTACATTACTACCTGGCAACGTGCCCTGAGTAGTGTGCAGCATGTGGTTGTGGTGCCCCGTGAGCATAGCACACCAGGAACTGAATAATGACTTGGAATATCACACATGTATCCCTGCTGCACCCTGCCATGCCAGATCATGTGTGCTGATCAGTGCATTGGGTGGTGGAAGAGCTGCTACTCCTGACCCCTGCTTCCCACGTGTCATCCACTAGCATGTCATGAGAAGTAGCAACCAGGGACAGAGCCAAGATCTTCCTCACCTGAATGGGCTCTTTCACCTTCTCTATCTCCCCCCTGTGAGGGAGCATTGGTGGGATTATGATCAGGCTCTATTATTATTTAGCTAGCTACTAGGGTTACCTGTGCACTATGCAGCCAGTTACAAAGATAAATTCAGGTCAACGGAGAGTTCCTGCAAGTGACAGAAGTGTAATACAACAAAAATCCCAAATCAAAGCCTGTTCTGCATGGTGGGGGGGGGGTTGGGGTTCTGTAGTGCTCATTGTTGTGGTATCAAAGAACTTCATAGGTAATTAAACTTACATAGTGACATCTTTTTAAGGCGTGTTCCACCGTTTCCCTTTTCCTGCATAGGGGGCAAGAAATACATAGGGTAACATTTGTATTAGATGGTTCCTCATTCCAGTTATTGCTCAGAATCTTTGCTGCCACGAGGAACCATGCAGCACAGTCTAAAAGCAATCTGTCTAGGTTACCCTGCTCTCCTGGTGAGCCTTGTCCCTCAGCACCTTTGATGAAGAATGCTCTTCTCTTGTGTTTATACCCTTAATTCTGGGGTTGCAAATTGCACTGCCCATGAAGACTGCAGCTGTCTTGGTGGGTTATGGATAGGGATGTGGGTGGCAGTGTAACTAGGTCCTGAGGCAATGCAGGCACAGAATGGATTTGTTTTTTAGTTTGCTGGCATTTCTGAAAGATTAAAGAAAAGTTTTGTTTTCAGGTAGAAAAAAAATGAAATGTTTCTGACATTTTTGGCAAACCACAAAGTCAAATTTTGATAAATGTCAAACTGACACACTTTTTGTTTCTCCACCATATGATTTTTGTTGTTTTGACTTTGTTCATTTTGACAAAGGTAAAGAAGGATGAGATTGGCAGAATGGGGCTGTGGAAGAGGGACCTCCTTCATAGTCTTTGATTCTGAGTTTTTCACATTCCTCATTTCCCTCCCATCTTGATGTGGAAAAGGGATTTGAACATGGCTTTCCCATCGTACTGAAGTGTGCTCTCCCCTTTGGGCTGTGAGATATTTTGGTGTGCAGAGCTCTCATTCATAGTGGCAATTCATAGACATTCATGAACACAATGATGAGCCATTGGGTTAGGGAAAGAGTGAGAATGACTCTGTAGCCTAGTGATTAGGAAGTGAGAGACCTACATGCCAATTCCTACTTCAAGATTTATTTATCAAAATAATTAAACTAAAATATCTTCAACAGGAGAGACTGAGAGGTCTGCACACCAGAATATCCCATAGCCCAGTGGCTAAGGTATCCTTACTCTCTGCAGCAGAAGGATCCTGGATCTCCTCACTCTCCACATCAGAAACAGGAAGAAATTGAACCAGGATCTCCCACAAGTTGGGTTTAATGTTATAAGGAAGGATGACTCCGATCCACCTTGTTTTGTGACTCCAGCCCCCTTTTTTGCTGTTGTCAAAATGCATGACACTGAAAAAGAAAAATGTTCCATTTTTATTTTACTAAAATGTTTTGGATTTTGCTTTGGTTCAGCCAAAACTATTCCCTTGACTCTGTGAATCTGGAAATAGCTTCAGATTGACTAACGCTGCATTTTTTTCCAGCAAATAAATCATTAGATAAAAAAAATACACAACTGTATTGTTGACTCCCTCGTGGCTGTGAAGATCAGGACCAAGGCTTTGTACTACTAGGCTATGTCTACACAGCAGTGTTATTTTGGAATAATGGATGTTCTGCCAAAATAACTTCGTGAGCATCTACACAGCAAGCCCATTATTTTGAAACTATTTCAAAATAACAGGTGTCTTATTCCAAAATCTGTAACCCTTGTCTGAGGAATAACACCTATTCTGAAATAGTTGTTTTGGAATAGGACATGTGTAGACAGGGCAGATGGAGTTATTTTGAAATAAGAGACCTCCGGCCCTTCCAATGGGTGCCCTGCTGGCAACTCTGTCCACACTCATCAAAACACTATATCCCTTAAAGCTGCAGCCACAGGTGAAAGGGCTTCTGGCTCACAGCAGGCCCTGACAGCCCTGAGCCACACAGCAGCTGCCAGACCAGCATTTTTGGTTGCCATGAGTGACCCCATTGCTCCCACTGAGCCCTCCACGGCTACAGGGGAGCCGTCAGCTGGCTCCCAGGACCCTGTCTGGGGACGGAAAAGGTGTGTGCCTTTCAGGTCTGGTGCGGAGACACTAGACCTCATTAAGGTCTGGGGAGAGGAGGGAAAACCTCCAGGATCTCCACACCAGGTGCAGGAATGCGGATGTCTACATCCTGACACCCTGCCTGAAGTGCGTCCAGGTGGCCTTAAATGTGATTCAGTGTCCAATGAGTGTGGACGCTCTATTTCAAAATAGTTCAGTGCTATTTCGATGGGCATTTGCTGTGTAGATGCATTTTTTTGAAATAATCTATTTCGGAGTATTTCCTCTGAAATAACTTACTCCAAAATAAGTGGGCAGTGTACACATGCCCCTAAGGTGGACAAGGTGGGAGGGACAGGAACAAAGGAGGGATATGCTGTAGGACTCTGCATTCTCAGGAAGATGGCAACTCCACATTTTATTCATATTCAGACGCAACTAAAATGAACTGCAATAATCCAGGCAGGCAACACCAAATGTCTGAACTCTTGTCTAGTTTCCCAGCTGGGAGGAGGGGTTAGAGTTTTCTAGCAAGCTGTAAGCAGAAGAATTAATTAGTGCTAATTTGTGCACTGTTGATCCAGTCAAACACTCCTTAATACCAATTAAACATGTCAATTAAATATATGAAAACAAAGTGCTGTGCTGAGGTAAAATAAACCTCCTGTGGCTTAGTTTCTGGTTAGCCTCATGGGATTATACTTTTTATTACATATATAGTTGTATTGGGTTCTCTACAAGAGATGATTTGTTTGGAGGAGTGATTAATAACACTTGGACTTTTCAGCTTGGAAAAGAGATGATAAGGGGGTAAGATGATGGGGTCTATAAAATCATGACCTTTGTGGAGTAAGCAAATGTAGAAGTGTTATTCACTCCTCATAATACAGGAATGTCAACCAAATAAAGTAGGCATCATGTTTCAAACAAAGAAAAGGAAGTATTTTTAATACATTGCACAGTCAACCTGTGGAACTGCTTGCCAGAAAAATTGTGACTGTAAAGAACTGGGTGGGCAATAATTTTCCATGAGGGACCACTATAAGAATTGTGTAAGTGATCAGGGGTCACACTTTTCAATTATATTAAGGGGATGCAGGGTCTGGGACAGAGTTTGGGTACAGAAGTGAGCTCTGGGTAGAGGATAGGAGTGCAGTGGGGGTGTGGGTTCTGGAGGGAGGTTGAGTTCAAGAGTGGATTCCGACCTGGGACAAGGATGTAAGAGGGGGTGCAATGTGTTTGGGTGTAAGAGGGGGTTGCAGCCTGGGACAGGGTGTTGAGGTGTGAGAGGTAGTGCCAGGTACAGGCTCTGTCTGGGAGGCACTTAATGTTTTCTAGAACAGCTGTTACCACACCTCATCTGAAATGAGGAAAAATAAAACAGTAGTTATGTAGCCCTGTCAACTGGATTTTTTCTCAGAACAGGCAGTTTATTATACAGTGTTAGTGGAAAGGCTTTGACTATAATGACTGTATCAAAGATACTAAGGATGGATTATTGTTATCAATAGGAACATGATTCAAACACAAGGAACAGCATCAAAAAAGACACAAGTAGTAGAGGGGAGAGATAAGAAGCAATAAGGAGAGATGTTTGTCTGGAATAAAAATAGCATATGGTAATTCATAAATTTATAGGGTTTTGTTTTGTTTTTATGATCAGAAAGGGCTATAAAAGCACTCTAGTCTAAATTCCTATATATCACAGGCTATGAAATTTCATTTGGTTGCTACTGCATTGAGCTGGTAACTTGTGTTTGGCTAAAGCATATCTCCCAGCAAGGCATCCAATCTTGATGTGAAGAGAACATAAGAATGGCCACAGTGGGTTGACCAAAGGACCTTCTACCTCAGTATCCTGTCTTCCAATAGTGGCCAATGCCAGGTGCCCCAGAGAGAAAGAACAGAACAGGGAATCATCAAGTGATCCCATTCCTGTCGCCCATTCCCAGCCTCTGACAAACAGAGGGTAGGGATACCATTCATACACATCCTGGTTAATAAGCATTGATGGACATAACTTCCATGTATTTACCTAGTTCTTATTTGAACCCTATTAAAGAGGATGGTCTTCTCAACATCATCTGGCAAGGAGTTCCACAGGTTGACTGTGTGTTGCATGAAGAGTTGGAGGATCCAACACTTCCCTTGGTAGTGTCTGCCAGGTGTGTGTCATCCTCAGTGTTAAAAATTTCTATCCTGTTTCTAATCTGAATTTGTCTGGCTTCAATTTGTAATCCTTGATTCTTGTTGTGTCTTTCTGAGCTTCTTAGTACCTGGATTTTCTCCTGTAAAGGTATTTTATATTGGATGATCACATCATCTCTTGAGCTTCATTTTGATAAGCTAAACAAATGAGCTCTTTAAGTCTCTCATTGTCAGGCATTAATTCCAGCTCTCAAATCATTTTAACGAGTCTTTTCTGCACCCTCTCCAAGTTTTCAGTGTTCCTTTAAAAATGTGGGCCAGAACTGTATGTAGTATCCTAGTCTCACCAGTGCCACCTATCGAGGTAAAAATCATTTCCCTCCTGCTCCTCTCTTGTGTATACATCCAAGGATCACATTTCCTTTTCTGGCCTCAGCATCACAACTGGGAGTGCATGCTGAGTTGCTTATCCACTATGACCCTTAAGTCCCTTTGAGAGTCACTGCTTTGCAGGACAGAGTTCCCATTCTATAGGTATGGCTATAGTCTTTGTTCCAAGATGTATGACTTGCATTTGGCATCATTTAACACATTTTGTTGGAACAGGTCTTGCTTACCAATGTGATCCAGATTATACTTCCAGCAGATCATTAATAAAAATAGTAAAAAGGGCTACACCTAAGACTCAGCCCTGTGTCACCCCACTAGAAACAAACTCCCTAGATGACGATTCCCCAAAAACAACAATTCTTTGAGAACTGTCACGAGGACCAACCTGTGGAAAGAAGAAGACTGTGAATTATTATTAAAATGAAAATGTCTCCTACTTTCTTAATCATCTTTATCATCATCCTCAACTAAGTCCTCTCAAAAACAGTCTTTTTCATGGAACGCTTCAATCAGAACAGGGAAAAAATTGTTTTTCCTTGAAAATTTCTGCTGAAAATTTCAACTTTTCCTCAAGAAGCTAAAAATCAATAATTTGCAGGTTTCAGTTAGGCTGTCTGCCATTGATTTGATGAGAAGTTACAATTTTCTATGGAAAGCAGGCTCAGAGTGCTGAGAGCTGGCGAGGTCACTATCAGTGCCAATTAACCCCTGACCTCCCCCTACAAAGAAAGCCTAATTGATCAATGTTCTTGATTACTAGGCCAGACGTGGGTGAGGAAATTAATGAACAAAATTGGTCCATTAACAGGCAAGTGGTTTAAAAAGAACACTGGAAGGAAGTGCTTTGAGGAAGAAGGGGGGAGCACCATTAGGACACCTTGTCAAGGGAAGTTCTTGGTGTAAAAAGCTGGGAAACAGTGCAATGATGTGGATGAAGCACTGTGTGCTAATAGAGGGATTGGGGCTCTGTAAATAAAGTACTTGCTGATGTTTATGAGCAAGAATGTCTCAGAGCAGTCTGTGTTCACAGAAGGAGGAGAACATCAGGCATGATGGTTTTGATTTAAATGATTTGACCAGCCCTACCGTTAACTTTCACACCCACTTCTGCTGGCAAACCGGTCTGCTCCAGAGCAGTAGCCCTTTTGGTCATGAAAAAAAACAACAACTCATTATGCCTGATATTTTCAAAAGTCACATGATTTTGGATGCCTTCTTTCTGGATGTCCAACATGAAACACCTGAAAAGGGCTTGTTTTTGATCAGCACTTTCTGAAAATAAGTGCCCGTTCAGAGGTCTCAAGTAGGGCACCTGATGAAAACTGAGGCTAATCACCAGCCTCTGGCAGATCATGGCCAAGACATTCACAAGTGTTTGTGAAGGAAGTTAATGTTCAGTTTCCCTATGCTTTGCCACATGCTCTTTTTGTGTGACTGACACAGTTTAACATAGGTATTGAAACAAGCATGATGCTAATAAATAAAAGCCTCTGCAGAGGCTGGCGTTGACAAAAATGACACAGGTCTTAATTAGGAGGCCTTGAACTGATACAGAATTGTACCAGTTGCCGAGTTATACTACTTCCTTTATTGAAAGGGGTGATTCTGTATAGTAATGACTCATGTATCAGGAGGATTTTTGCTCTTTTCAAGTGGGGGAAAAAATTGTATAGGGTAGGTCATGGATACCATTAATGTAAACACTGATGAAGCAAGTGATGTGAATGCATGCGAATGCAGGTGATTTATAATTGCCTTTTAACACTTGACTCTTCTGGCACATCAGTCCTCCCAAACACTCATCCACAAGATCATTCTGCTGTCATGCACAACGACAGTGTCCCCCAGGAGCAGAATGTCAGAGACTCACTGAAATGTCGCCTTTTGTGTTTTACACCTTCGCTCCCCTGATGCGAGTCGGGAACAATATTTGTTCCAATGCCATCGTTCTGTTTTACACTTAGTAACTTCAGCCTTACAACGTCAACTTTGGTGTATCTTTCCTGAATTTGTCAAAGACGAGACAACAGCCATTGAAGCAAAACTGAACCTGCATCTGTCTGCTGTGTAAACAAACTCCCCTGCCAAAAGGGAAAAAAAACTCTTCCACATGATCCCTTGGAGATTTTTTTTTCTTTTGCCTCTGGGGTTTGTGCACTTAAGTAAAATGGTATTGAATTTTACACATTTTCATTCCTTTTTTCCTGTTAGAATCATAGAATCATAGGATACTAGGACTGGACGGGACCTCGAGAGGTAATTGAGTCCAGACCCCTGCCCTCATGGCAGGACTAAATACTGTCTAGACCATCCCTGATAGACATTTATCTAACCTACTCTTAAATATCTCCAGAGATGGAGATTCCACAACCTCCCTGGGCAATTTTGCTCCCCCATGATTGACAGCGGAGGGGCAAAGGGATCAATGGCCCTGAGGCCCTGTAATTCAAAAGGGCCTGGGGCTCCTGGCTGCTAGTGTGGCTACTGCATTGGCGGCCAGAGTCCTGGGTCCTTTAAATTGCCACTGGAGCCCCATATGTCATGCTTCAGGCAATTCTGAGAGCTGCCTGGTGGATGTATGGTGCGCTCCGGGTGGCAGTAAGGGCTGCCTGGGAGAGGCTAACCCCAGCACCATCCCTTCTGCCTCAGGCCCTGCCCCTTCCAGAGTGAGGAGCCAAGACGCTTCCCCTACCTTGCTCAGGGGCTCAGCAAATCTGTCAGCCCCACTACATGGGAGAATTTAATTAGGTTAGATAGCTAAATCCATCAGGGTATGTCTACACTTGCCCCCTAATTCGAACTAGGGAGGCAAATGAAGCATACCAAAGTTGCTAATGAAGCGCGGGATTTAAATATCCCACGCTTGATTAGCATATTCGCGGCTGGTCACCATTTTAAAATGCTGGTCGCCCGAATTAACTCGCCGCATGTAGACATGGTAGTCCGATCCAAAACCCTTCCCTCGAATTAACTGTTACTCCTCCTGCAATGAGTGTAGACATACCCTCAGAAAGAACAGTAATCCTTAGAATTTGGCATTCCCATAGCCTTCTTCATCTGAGGATCCCAAATCACTGTATAAACATGTAGGCTCTAATTGAGCCCCTAAGATCCAAGTAGAAAGCGCCAGTTGGAGAGAGGTACCCACTGCCTCTGAGAGCAACATCCCTCCCATTTTTGAGAGCCAAAGTAGGTGTATCTGTACGGTTATGATTTGTGGGCCAGTGAAGGAAAAAGAGGGAAGCGAACAGAAGGTACATCTACACTGCACGCTTATTTCGAAATAGCATGTCTACATGGCAGGGAAGCCTCAAAACTAGTCCGAGGCAGGCTTCCCTAATGTGCTATCTCAGTTTAGAGCCCCAGGAGGCACTGGAGAGGAATAACTTAGAATGGCCCTGGTGAGGGGCTATTTCAAAATAGCAGGAGTGGAGCGTCTACACACGCCTAATTTCAAAATAGCTATTTCAGAATAGGCCTTATTCTTCATAGAATGAGGTTTACAGATTTTGGAATAAGCCATCCGTTATTTCGAAATTATTTCAAAATAACAGAATGGTTGTGTAGAGGATCACATTGTTATTTCAAAATAACATTTGTTATCTTGAAATAACAGTGCAAGAAATGTAGTCAGACCCAGACTGAGGGTAATCATCATTCATCCCATGGAGATTACCTAATCTTTGCCCATTAATGGTGATTCTAACAAGACTAGAAGCCCTGGTGTGGAATATTTTATAATGCTGTGGGTTGGGAGGAGGGATTTTCAAAAGGACATAAAACACCACAGAGAAAGTCATCTAAGGACATCACCCAGTGAGTGAAAATAAGACTCAGTAGAGAGAGAATAGGACGAAAAGGGAAGAACAGAAAGAGCGTACTTTCTAACTAGTATTCTCAGGAGACTTGTGATTTTAAAGACTACTTTAAAAAAAATCCAACCAGCTCTGTCGCTGGCAGGAAACCCAAAGCAAAATTTGTGAAGTTTTTAAAATCAAAATTTGACACTAGTTATGAATTTCTGCAGGTCATGCAGCAATTAAGGGACTATTGTGAAAGGAACCTAAGACTACATCTACACTGCACAGTTAATTCAGAATAAATTATTCCGGAATAATTATTCCGAAATAGCTTATTTCGAAATAGCACGTCTACACTGCAGGGAAGCTTCAAAATTAGTCTGAGGCAGGCTTCCCTAATGTAGACATGCTATCTCAATTTAGAGCCCCTGGAAGAATAACTTAGAATGGCCCTGGTAAGGGGCTATTTCGAAATAGCAGAAGTGGAGCATCTACACAGGCCCTATTCCGAAATAATTATTTAGGAATAGCCATTATTCTTCGTAGAATGAGGATAACAGAAGTTGGAATAAGCTGCCGGTTATTTCAAAATAACGGAATTGCTGTATAGAAGCTCGCATAGTTATTTCGGAATAACAACCATTATTCCGAAATACCTTGGCTGTGTAGACACATCCTAAGAGGCCCCAGTGTAAGCCCCCACTCTAGCCATTATATTACACTGCTTTTTAATAGCCAACACTTGCTCTCCATGTCACTCTGATGATAAGGCATGAACTACTTCTGGAGTGGAGCACTATTGAGCACTCAAAAGCATCTCTCAACATGATTTGCAAAATAATGATGTTTAATGTTGATCATGATGTGACTGTGAGAATAGCAAAGAGCCATGGTGTGTGTAACATTCAAGAAGTGAAGTCACATGCTTCTCTTTAAAACTGACAAAAGATTCATTTACGTTCTGTTTTGAAGAAATAATGGTTGAAGCATTTCAGTATTTGCTCTTTTTAAAAATGGGGTTGACTTGTATCTCCATAATATAGCGGCATATGTGAGAAGAGAGGAGAAGTGAGTATTTGTGTATTAAAATAAAATTATCCTGCCTTCACAGCCAACATGGACAAATTACTGAGACACAGAGATGCAATTAGGCAAACAAACGGTATTGTGTTAAGTGGCTGTAGGTCAAAGCATTGGTGAGGTGGTGAGGTGTAGCCATTTTATGATAATTCTTTATTATGTTCCCCAAAATATGACTAAAGGAATCATTTACTTCAATTAAACTCAAGGAACTGGAAATGTGCACCCTATTTTTTCTTCTTCCCTTACTGCACAAGACACAACTTCAACATAATAGAAACTCATCTTCTGGAGTTTGGTTTATATACTAATGACATGATAAAATAGACCAGCCAACCTTAACTTTTTGCTTGCCATGGGGCAAAAAACGCTGAACAATTTACAGGCAAGTAATATGATATCTTGCTCAAAATTCTGGGTAATCTTTTGGTTTATAGGCTTGTTTATGATAAAGCTTCTGTTGCTGGTGAGGTTTTGAGTTTTGGACGCTGTGATCTATAGTTTGAACTCGATAACACTAGAAATCTGGAATGACTCGAAAAAAATAACTAGACTTACACTGCTGCAATTGAGGTCAGAGCCTGGCTCCTGCTTAATTTCATTTTTTTTTTTTTTGGTAGCTTAATTCATATAGAATCATAGGGTTGAAAGAGACCTCAGAAGGTCATCGAGTCTAAAAGCATGCCCAACCCCAACTAAATCATCCCAGCCAGGACTTTCTCAATTTGGGATTTAAAACCTCTAGGAATGGAGATTCCACCATCTCCTTAGGTAATCCATTCCAGTGTTTCACCACCCTCCTCGTGAAAGTTTTTCCTAATATTCAACCTAGACCTCCCACCCTGCAACTTGAAACCTTCTTATTCTGTCATCTGTCACTACTGAGAACAACATCTTTGGAACCCCCCTTCAGATAGTTGAAGGCTGCTATGAAATCCCCCCTCACTCTTATGTAGACTAAATAAGCCCAAATCCCTCAGCTTCTCCTCATAAGTCATGTGCTCGGGGTCCCTAATCATTTTTGTTGCCCCATGTTTAGGGCCTGCCTGAGCAACATATGTTGGGGTTCCTTTACAGAAAAAAATAGTTACTTTTGGGTTTTTTTAGGCTCCAAATCTGTTTGTGATATACAGAACATATGCTGCTGATTTGTGGAGAGGTGAGTGGTTTCATCTAGACAAACGTTTGACAGGGATGGTGTAGGCAGACTTCAGTGAGGAGCAGTGGGACAAGATGACCTATTGGAGTTCTTTCAAGGCCTATATTTTTGTGATCCTTTCTTGCTGGTTCTCAGTTTCATCTGAAATAGGCTGCTTGAATAGAACTGGTGAAAAAGAGGACAAGCAGAGACAGGCTTATTGACAGAGTTAGATTAAAATATTGTCTGTTTTTCCAGCAAAAAATGTGTTTTTGAGGGGAAATCACTTCCACTGAAAATAATTCAAAACCTCTCAACTGACCACACTTTTTTACATTATTTGCATTTTCATTTTTTATTAAACTCCTCTAACATTACATTTTGGTGTGTATGTAGTGCAGTGGGTAGAGGGAAATGTTGAAACCTAATAATTAAGCTTTTCTTCTTTCCCAAAGAGCAAAACAGTTACCTTGAGCTAAAAATAGGTATGCATTTTGCAACTATCACTTTTCCATGTGAACTGTTACTGCTCTGTGGAATGATAAAGGTACATGTTCTCCTCTTTCACTGGTGTTGGGGTGTGTGTGTGTGTGTGTTTGTTTTCCTGTTCCTATTGCATAGAGATACTAGGCCCCATGTTGCTGAAATGGAAAAAAATTATTCAAACTTCAGGATTTTGTTTTGTTTCACTGCATATTTGACTTTTATCTCCCTATCTTTCTTTGGTGTCATCTTTTTTGAAGAACATTTTGAAAGGAATAAGCAATCAAGTCCCTCGTTTACTATCATTTACATAGCTTTTCTCAGTAGTTCTGTTACAGGGGAAAAGCAAGAAAGGCAATGTTCTGTTTGGAGCTGACATTGATTATATTTCAGCCAGCCCTGCTACTCTGATGTTAGCAGATTTCTACATTATACAAGCCAGAGAATGAATGATTCAAAGTGTGAAGAAAAAAAAATCCTCACAGAAGGCTTAAAAATGTTCCAAATAATAGTATGTTAGCATACAGTGTGTATCTGCAACTGTTTGCATTAATGGTGTGAAACCTCTAGAGGCATTGCACTCAATTAATCTTGCCAATTGTTGTAGGAAATTAGGAAACAGTCTATAAGTACAAGAGGAAATGAGGGAAAAAGGCAAATGCTTCTGTTGTCTCTTGGCAGACATGTCTATCTCTTCCCTCATGAAATTTATATTTGAATCCTCTGCCTGAATGACAGTTTACTACCAAAAAGTCACCCAGCTTGCCATGTAGGAATTTCCTAGTTATCATGGTAACTGAGGTCTGCCTCAAGATGTTATTCAGAGATGTTCCTTATCTCTACAACAGGGAGACAAAGAGATTAAAAGGGGGCCTGGTACCATTGCCTATTTTTAAGAGTTCCCGACACTTTCATAAGTAACAGACAACAAAGTCTTATAATTTTGCAAAACATTAACCATCTGGGCTGAAATTTTCCTTGCTGGGTGTCTGCTTCAGGCAGAAGCATTTTTGGAAATGTAATTCAAAAGACTATACTGTTTAAGAACACGTTCTATAGCCTGTCATGTTCAAAACCCAGCTCCCATTGATTTTAATTGTAGCTAGAAGTACTCAGCTCTTCTGCTCAGATCCCGGAGTATCACTTACAGTACCTCCTTCCAACAGCTGGAACAAACAAGGTGGGGCAAATGAGACAGACCATTACCTACTCCTCTGCACAACCTTGATTGATCCTCAGAGCATGCTCCATTCCATTCATGCAATATGGAAGAGGTTCTGAGGAAAAAGTAGTAGGTGATCATATAAATACATACATACAATGGGGCTGAATTAAGGTTGCACAAGTCACCTACATTCTGGCATTTTCTAACTTCTGTTAACCAAAATATATAGAATCATGAGCTTTTTGTGGGCAAAACCTACTTCATCAGATGAATTGGAGTGGAAATAACAGAAATCAAGAGAAACATACCACTGGTCCTACAACTGACACACTTCCTACACAATATATATTTTGGACTCCAATGAAGTGGGTTTTGCGCACGATTCTATATATTTTGGTTAGTCTCTAAGGTGCCACAGGACCACCCATTGTTTTTAAAGTTGCAGACTAACACAGCTACCCTGCTTAAATTATTTGCAGTGTAGAGTTAATTGGTTATCGTGGTTGTTCTGAGAGGTGGGGTTTGGTAATTTCATATTTTCTTTTATATATATGATCAGAATCTTCTCGTCTTCCTTACATTGAATAGCATTCTGAATAATAATACCACTGATTCAATTGAGGAACTTGCAGAAAAAAATAGTTATACAATGTGGAATAGATTTTGCCATCTGAGTCACACTGAGTGAACGATGATAGATTCTTATGTCAAGGTAATCATACTAGGATTCAGCAACATGGGCTAAGTTTTCAAGATTACATTCAGTGTGTCTTTATATTGTTTGTATTGGCCACTATCAGTGTGTCTATACAGCAAAGTTATTTCAGAATAACGACCGTTATTCAGAAATAACTATGTGAGCATCTACACAGCAATTCCGTTATTTCAAAATCATGGCTTATTCCAACTTCTATAAACCTCATTCTACATAGAATAATGCCTATTCTGTAATAGCTATTTTGAAATAAGGCGTGTGCAGACGCTCCACTGCTGCTATTTCGAACTAGCCCCTCACCAGTGCCATTCTAAGTTATTCCTCCTGGGGCTCTAAATCGAGATAGCATGTCTACATTAGGGAAGCCTGCCTTGGACTAATTTTGAGGCTCCCTGCAGTGTAGACATTCTATTTCAAAATAAGCCATTTCGGAATAACTATTCCGGAATAGCTTATTCTGAAATAGCTGTGCAGTGTAGATGTAGCCTATGAGAACGGTTGCTTTAATTCCACCATAAAATTATGGACTTGGGTACTCTTGAGTCAGTCATATAAATAAGGTGCCCAGGCCAAAGTAGCTAAGCTTTTTTGAACGTGAGTGCCAGACATCTGACAACAATAAATAATTTTGATATTGGGAATCTTGTCCCAGCATTTAATCCTAAAAAGTTACCTCATGTGGTGATGTTTTGTCCATGACTCTCAGTTATATTGAATTCTTGTACCCACAATTCCCAAACAGACCTTAGGCTTACCTTGATGCCGGTATTGTTCCTTAGGCTGCATCTACACTTCACTGTAACTTGAAATCAGATATGTAATTTGAGCTACGCAAATTGTGTAGCTTATTTCAATGCTATTTTGAAATAGTTTATTTCATCATTTGGCGCTATCTGCACAGCACCAAATTTCGAAATAAAGTGCTATTCCGAAACGTCCCTTACTCCTTGGAGAATGTGGTTTACAGGGATGTCAGAATAGTGAGCCCAAAATAACGGGCTTGCAGTTAAGACACGGGATAGCTATTTTGGGATACTCTGATATCAAAATAGCATTGCAGTGTAGATGTACCCTTAGATGGACTGACAGAATTTCAAATGCAGAAATGGTGTTGGCACACATTATACATCCAATTGAATATGCTATCAGAAATAATTTTCTCCGGGTACGTCTAGACTGAAGGTTTTTTTTTGAAAAACAGCCATTTTTCCAAAAAAAACTTCACTTACATCCACACTGCTATTGCATTCTTTCAAAAGAATGCAGGCGTTTTTCCAACATTGGTAAACCTCATTCTATGATGAAGAGCACCTTTTCCAAAAGAGCTCTTTTGGAAAAAGATGTGTGCGGACTCAGAATAGGGTGTTTTTTTGAAAGAAGAGGCCTCCAGGAAAAAGCACAGGTGCCCTGGTGGCCACTCCATCCATAGTAATCACAGCTTACATGCGAGAGAGCATCCAATGAGTGTGGATGCTCTCTTTCAAAAAAGCGCATCACTTTTTCAATGCGCTTTTGCAGTGTAGACGCTCTCTTTTGGAAGAAGTTTTTTCAGAAGATCTCTTCCGAAAAAGCTTCTTTCAAAAGAAGCTTTCAGTCTAGACGTACCTTCCCTTTCAAATAAAAAGTTTGGTCTCTAATGTAGAGGAAATATAGGTCTCATGGGAGAGAGGATGGCCCAGTGGTTAGGCTCCTAGTGTGGGACTCAGGGCGATGTGCTCAGTTTCCTGTTCCACCATGGACTCTCTGTGTGACCTTAGACAAGTTTCTGTGTCTCTCTGGCTACGTCTACACTACGAGTTTTCTCTGCAAAATATATGCTAATGAGGGACTCATTTGCATGAGTTGTGATCTCATTTGCATATTTTCTGCCAATCCGTTTTTGCGCAAGGAGTTTTTGCACAAAAACAAGCAGTGTGGACGTTTTCTTTTTGCGAAAAACCCCTTTTTCCGCAAGATCCTTATGCCCCCAAAAAGGAGGTATACTCATCTCCTTCATTAGCATATTTTTTGTAGAGAAAACTTGTAGTGTAAACATAGCATTTGTGCCTCAGTTTGACATCTTCACAGTGGGGCTAGTAGCACTGTCCTATATCACAGAGGTTAGATGTTCTGTTAAAGGAGGGCCATATAAGAAGCTAAGCTAGATAATGCAAGAAGTTCTTAATAATACAACATATGCCTGAAGGCAGAATTTGATGCAAACAATGTGATGATAAATGACATGGTGACATGCAAATAGTTAAAGGTATTCTCAGCTCACCCCACATCTATACAAATGAGATTATTCCCTTAATAGTGAGAATATTTCCAGGCATGGTTGCCAAAAGGGGGAACAACTCATTTTGCATTTAATTTAACTAGTCTATTAAAACAATTTTGCAGCAAATCCATATAGTGAACAAAGGAAAAGAAAATTCAGTAACTATTTTTTAAAAGAGGACTATTAACTATAAATAGCACCTTAATCTCAAATAGCTGCTTTCAACTCCTAAAGCCGTATCAATATAAAATTCTCCTGCAGAATATATATACACAGCAGGATTGAAGACTTGCTGCATTTTATTATTTATGTTGTTTACCATGATTGCTATGCTATATTCTGAGATTTAACTTGATCAGTTATACTTGTCTTCTGTGGATTGAGAGTATAGTTTTGGCTATAACTCAAATTAGAGATTACCATGAAGGATCCTGAAGATTTTAGAGCTGTTAAACATTAGAAAGAATAGGAAAAAAATCTCACAAGAGGGTTATCACAGCTATGGTTCATTCCTCTTCCCCACCCCCAACTTTTGAAGTTAGACTCCATATCTTTTTCTCATTATGATCATTCCTTTGAAATTTGCTTCTTAAAAAAAAACCTAGTAATTTTATAGAACAAAAGGGATCATATCATATTGCAAAAGCTTTTACTGGGAAATTAAACCTTTGAACTAATTTGAAAGAAATGATTCCCTGAAGGCTGTAAGTCTTAAAGGTTATTAAAAAATTCATTTTAAAGGTGGCATCCTGGCCAAAAAAATGCATAAACACCATTTAGAATGCTTAATGTCTAGTTAAATAAGGTGACAATGCCTACTTTTTAAAAATAAAAATACATATCCAAGTTCACTTCCCATGGTAAATCAGGGCATCAGTGGAAGATTGACTCCGCTGGCAACATTGTTTCCTGTCATCTGAGGACATTCACATTGTTGAAGTCAGCTTTATCTCTGCCCTGTACGTGTTATCGAATTTAAAAGTCAGCATAGTTACAAAAGGAAAAATACTTCACTGCAGTGTATGACTAACCCAAAGAGAATGTCATAGTGGTAAGTAGATTAGTAAATTGTGGAAAATGGTACTTACCTCCTTTGCAAAGTGCATTGAGATCTTGATGAAAATACTAGCTCAATATTATTTTTACTAAGAGCTTTGGAAAAATCCGCCTTAACTTCCAAATCATGCACATACTATTCAATAAATACATTTTCAATGGCCTGCATGGAAACAGCCTTAACTCTGCTCTTGGACTTCTGTTACTATTAGGGCTGTCAAGTGATTAAAAAAATTAATTGCAGTTAATCACATGATTAATCACGCTGTTAAACAATAATATTTTGGAGGTTTTCTACATTTTCAAATATACTGATTTCAATTACAACACAGAATACAAAGTTTACAGTAATTATATTTATTTTATTACAAACATTTGCACTGTAAAAACAAAATAAATTGTATAATAATATTCACATGGCACTGTTGTAGCCATCATTTTAATATATATGTACGTTCCAGATGTGCTGAAGATTCATATGTCCCTTCATGCTTCAGCCACCATTTCTGCGAAGATACGTTCATGCTGATGATAGGTTTTGCTCAATAAAAATCCAAAGCAGTGCAGACCAGTGCATGCTCATTTTCATCATCTGAGTCAGATGCCATCAGCAGAAGGTGAATTTTCTTTTTTGATGGTTTGGGTTAGTGGTTTCCACCATGGAATGTTGGTCTTTTAAAATTTCTGAAAGCATGCTCCACACCTTGGGTCATCACACCAATCTTAAACCTTGAGTTGAGTGCTATGGCTGTCTTTAGAAATCTCATATGGGTACCTTCTTCCCCTTTTTTCAGTTCTGCAGTGAAAATGTTCTTAGAGTGAACAACATGTGCTGAGTCATCGTCCAAGACTGCTATAATATGAAATATATGGCAGAATGTGGATAAAACAGAGTAGAAAGCATACAATTCTCCCCAAGGAGCGGAGTCACAAATGTATTTCTTTAATGGACATCATCAGCTAGAAGCATGTCCTCTGGAATGGTGTTCAAATCATGAAGGGGCACCCGAATGTTTAACATATCTGGCACGTAAATACCTTGCAGTGCTGGCTACAAATGTGCCATGCGAACACCTGTTCTCACTTTCAGGTGGCATAGTAAATAAAGGTACGTCTAGATTACATGGCTCCATTGACGGAGCCATGTAGATTAGGTTTGTAGACATAGGAAAATGTCTACATTTAAATTAAAATGGCTGCCGCGCTGTGCCGATCAGCTGTTTGTTGGCTCAGCGCGGCAGTCTGGACACTCCACGGTCAACATCAAAAGACTTTGTCGACTGCCCCGGTAAACCTCATCCCACGAGACATAACGGCGAACCGGGTGCTGGTGAGGGGTGGTGCTGCGGGACCAACCCAGCAGCACCCCAGCTGCACTGCCCCACGGCTTCCCCAAGTCTGCCACTGCTGAAACTGACCAGCGGCGGATTTGGGGAAGCCCTGGGGCAGAGCATCTGGGGTGCTGCCAGGCGCCGAGCAGGGGGGTGAGGGGCGGTGCTGCGGGACCAACCCTGCAGCACCCCAGCTGCTCTGCTCCGCACCACTTCCCCAGCTCCAGAGCTGGTCAGTTTCAGCAGCGGCAGCAGCGGACTTGGGGAAGTGGCGTGGAGCAGCTCCAATTGTCCTACTGGATGCACCTCTACCAACAAAGCTGTACTTTGTACTGATATAGTAAAACCACTTAAACAATGAAGCAAGGGCTCCCTGTGTTACAGATTCTGGGCTGGAATAAGCATGCCAGCAGAGCCCCCTCATAGAGACGCAGAACATGCCAATGGAAGTTCTACTAGCATAGCTACATTACCTCCCTCAGTGAACATATGAACATAAAAATGGCCATAGTGGGTCAGACCAAAGGTCCAACTTGCCCAGTATCCTGTCTTCTGACAGTGGCCAACACCAGGTACCCCAGAGGGAATGAACAGAACAGGTAATCCTCAAATGATCCACCCCCTGATGCTCATTCCCAACTTCTGACAAATAGGCTAGGGACACCATTCCTGCTCATCCTGGCTAATAGCTATTAATGGACCTATTCTCCCTGAATGTATCTAGCTCTTTTTTTGTAAACCTTGTTAAAGTCCTGCTCTTTACAACATCTGCTGGCAAGAAGTTCCACAGACTGAGTGTGTGTTGTGTGAAAAACTAATCCCTTTTGTTTGTTTTAAACTTACTATTAATTTTGTATCTGCAAGCAGTATTCAAGATATAGGCGCACCATGATTTTATATAGAGGCAATAAAATATTCTCTGGCTTATTCTCTATCCCTTTCCTAATGATTCCTAAAATTCTGCTGCACAGTGAGTGGATGTTTTCAGAGAATTATCCACAATGACTCCAAGATTTCTCTTGAGTGATAATAGCTAATTTAATCCCCAATGTCTCATAGGTATAGTTGGGATTATGTTTTCCAATATGCATTACTTTGCACATGGGGGAGGACGGTAGCCAGAGGCTCCATGTTTTGCAGGTGGAGCACCAATGGGCTACATGTGGCCTGTGGGCTGCAGATTGCCCACCACTGATATAGACATAGCCTTAGTCTGCAGCTTTTGTAGATGATGAAGAATGGGTAAGATCAGATGAGAATCAATCAAATAAAAAAAGAGTCTAACACATCAGGAAATGGCAGACAGACAAAAAGTGACATATTTTTAAAATTCTTATATACAAAAACTAGAAGTCTAAATAATAAGATGGGTGAACTAGAGTGCCTCGTATTAAAGGAGGATATTGACATAATAGGCATCACAGAAACTTGGTGGAATGAGAACACTCAATGGGACACACTGACACCAGGGTACAAAATATATCGGAAAGACAGAACAGGTCGTGCTGGTGGGGGAGTTGCACTGTACGTGAAAGAAAACGTAGAATCAAATGAAATAAAAATCTCAAATGAACCAAAATGTTCCATACAATCTCAATGGGTAGTAATTCCATGCTCTAATAATAAGAATATAGCAGTAGGAATACATTATGGACCACCTGAACAGGATAGTGTTAGTGACTATGAAATGCTAAGGGAGAATAGAGAGGCTATCAAAATAAAAAAACTCAATAATAGTGGGGGATTTCAACTATCTCCATATTGAGTGGGTACATGTCTCATCAGGATGGGACTCAGAAATAAATTTTTTTGACACCTTAAATGACAGACTTGGAGCAGCTGGTTGTGGACCCACAAGGGGAGAGGCAATTCTTGATATAGTCCTAAGTGGAGCATAGGATCTGGCCCAACGGGTAAATATAAGTGGACTGCTTGGAAATAGTGACCATCATGTAATAAAATTTAACTTCATGGTGGTGGGAAGAACACCTCAGCAGCCCAACACTGTGGCATTTAATTTCAGAAAAGGGAACTACAGAAAAATGAGGTTAGTTAAACAGAAATTAAAAGGTACAGTGACAAAAGTAAAATCCCTGCAAGTTGCATGGAAACTTTTCAAAGACACCATAATAGAGGCCCAAATTAAATGTATATCCCAAATTAAAAAACACAGTAAGAGAACCAAAAAAGTGCCACCGTAGCTGAACAAACAAGTAAAAGAAGCAGTGAGAGATAAAAAAGCATCATTTAAAAAGTAGAAGTTAAATCTTAGCGAGGAAAGTAGAAAGGAACATAAATTCTGTTAAATTAAGTGTAAAAATTTAATAAGAAAAACCAAAAAGGAGTTTGAACAAAAGCTATCCAAAAATTCAAAAAGTAATAGCAAAATGTTTTTAAGTACATCAGAAGCAGGAAGCCTGCTAAACAACCAGTGGGGCCCCTGGATGATCGAGATGTCAAAAGAGCACTCAAAGATGATAATGTCATTGCGAGAAGCTAAATGAATTCTTTGCTTTGGTCTTCATGGCTAAGGATATTAGGGAGATTCCCTAACCTGAGCCATTCTTTTTAGGTGACAAATCTGAGGAATTGTCCCAGACTGAGGTATCATTAGAGGAAGTTTTGGGACAAATTGATAAACTTAACAGTAACAAGTCACCAGGACCAGATGGCATTCACCCAAGAGTTCTGAAAGAACTTCAAATGTGAAATTGTGGAACTTTTAACTGTGGTTTATAACCTATCCTTTAAATCAGCTTCTGTAGCTAATGATAGACTGGAAGATAGCTAATGTGACCCAAATATTTACAAAGGGCTTTAGAGGTGCTCCTGGCAATTACAGTTCGGTAAATCTAACGTCAGTACCAGGCAAATTAGTTGAAATTACTGTAAAGAATAACGTTGTCAGAAACATAGATAAACATAATTTGTTGAGGAAAAGTCAACATGGTTTCTGTAAAGGGAAATCATGTCTTACTAATGTGTAAGAGTTCATAGAATCATAGAATCATAGAACCATAGAGCTGGAAGAGACCTCAGAAGGTCATCAAGTCCAGCCCCCTGCTCTAGGCAGGACCAATCCCAACTAAATCAACCCGGCCAGGGCTTTGTCAAGCCGAGACTTAAACACCTCTAGGGATGGAGACTCCACTACTTCCCTAGGTAACCCATTCCAGTGCTTCACTACCCTCCTAGTGAAATAGTTTTTCCTAATATCCAACCTGGACCTCTCCCACCACAACTTGAGACCATTGCTCCTTGTTCTGCCATCTGGCACTACTGAGAACAGCCTCTCTCCATCCTCTTTGTAACCTCCCTTCAGGTAGTTGAAGGCTGCTATCAAATCCCCCCTCACTCTTCGCTTCTGCAGACTAAACAGACCCAACTCCCTCAGCCTCTCCTCATAAGTCATATGCTCCAGCCCCCTAATCATTTTGGTTGCCCTCTGCTGGACCCTCTCCAATGCGTCCACATCTTTTTTGTAGTGGGGGGCCCAGAACTGGACACAATACTCCAGATGTGGCCTCACCAAAGCCAAATAAAGGGGAATAATGACATCTCTGGATCTGCTGGCAATGCTCCTCTTAATGCAACCTAATATGCCATTAGCCTTCTTGTATTCTTATATTTTCAAAGTATTTTTCATGTGTGATTTGTGTGTGGATGTGGATGACTTATTGACCTCTTTGTATGTATGAGTAAAAATAGGAGAAGGCGATGTGATGAAACTTTCAATTGTGCTTTGCAGCTATATTGAGTGGTCTGTTACTAGGGCAAAGTTAAGGTTGTGTGTCTGTCTGTTCCCTAACTAAACTGGATGATTAAGGTTGGTGTCAGAACAGTTTATGTAACATTAAGGCATGATTTCCATTAGGTGATAATGCCTCTGTTATTTTAGTATCTGTTTTCAATGGATTTAGTTCTTTTGCATTGCACTTTGTAAACCTTTGATTGTAATTTAACAACATTTTCATTCTGGACCTTTGAAACTACTACCCACAGACCACACAGTTGCATATGGGAAACCTCAGAAATATTTTTCAACAGAACTGTTTTGTGACCATAGCTGTGCAGGAGCATTCGCTGGCTTTACAATGATAATTGCTAAGAGCTATGAAATGCGTGGAGCATGCAAATGTTGTGTTGTGGTAAATCTAGCGTCTCCAACTGCCCAATATGCCACTTGAAATGAATTCTCTCATTAACCTTAAGCATGCCAACTTGTCAGAATGTAAAGGCCAACTGCAAAACTCTATGCAAACATTAGACTGACATCATATCACTTATGTGTCTTTGCAAATTAGTCTGTATAAATAACCCAGTCTTGGGAGACTTCAGACTAGAGAGTCATGGGCATATTACAGAGTGCAAAATAAAAAACGTGAGTGGATAAATAGAGGCATCTCTTTCAGACAGTAGAAATAGTGTATGAGAATAAATATTCTTGGCAATTTGGTCTCTATTATCAGGAATTCAAAGTATTATAGACAATAATGAATTAAACCTTACAATCAAGGCCTTATAGGATCTTCTCTTTCCTGCAGAACTGTTCTCTAGAATGAAAAATCTAAACTTTAATTCAAAAAAGTTTCTGGCTCTTTTAATAGCAGAGAGAACCTTAAAGAGGTAGATCAGAATATATATCAAATCCAATATTTTCCTTCTTGACTCTACAGGTAGCCTGAAACATTCAATTTGAAAGGGGTGAAACTCTTTTCCAGTACAATGTGCCCAAGAACAAAGGGACAAGTTCAAAACCATTAATAGGAAACACTTTTCCCATGCAATGAGCAGTTAATCTGTGGAACTCATTGCCTCAATATATGTGAGAAGCTAAGAGTTTTGCAGGATTCCTAAAAGGGTTGGACTTCTGCATGGCTAATGAGAACATCCAGTGTTGTGTGCAGTAAACATTACAAAAAACCCAAAATGGATGTTGGAAGGGATGTAATTCCTCATGCTTCAGGTTATAAGACAGTCACTAATTACTAAGAGTGAAGAAGAAATGTCTCCTGGGGGGGAAACGATGAGGGGTCCTGTGGCACCTTTGCAACTAACTGATTTTTAGGGCATAAGCTTTCCTGGGGGAAGTTTCCCAATATTGCTTCCTTTGAGGTTTCCTTCACTTTTCTTTGAAGCATCTTATACTGACTTTGTGGAAGGATGCTAGAATAGCTAGGGTGCTGGTGTGATCCAGTTATTATCAGTTGACCTTTCTCACTCTTTTTTTTTTAGTCCCTCAACATTCTTTCAAGACTTTGTTACTTCTCCAGACTAATTGGCAAAGGTGGGCAAGTGAAAAGAGACTTCTGCTAGCCCCTGGCTGTTAAGAAATTAAAAACGCAGACTCAAAGATTCAGGATCTTCAGTTAAGTCCATTTTGCCCAGGGTACAGGTTGGATTGTAGAGATGACCTGTCCCCATCATTATTCGTGATTCCATCAATTTTTCTGTCACTGGCAAACTTTACCAGCAATTCTTCAGTCATGTCCTCTGCCAATTCCATTTACCATTCCTGGGTGTAAATCATATGGATTTTTAAAATGTTTATATTTAGTAGTTACTATGCAACATCCTCTCTAGGTAAAGATGGCATAGAAAAAATTCCTTCTCTCTGTAAAATAAGATCACTCTTCACTTGATGCTATAATAGGGATTAAGGATGTTAGGGATTAAGGCAACAGACAGAAACCTGACAAGGAGTCCTGTGGCACCTTATAGACTAACAGATGTATTGGAGCATAAGCTTTCGTGGGCAAAGACCACTTCGTCAGATGCACGTAGTGGAAATTTCCAGAGGCAGGTATATATGCAGGCCAGAATAAGGCTAGAGATAACAAGGTTAATTCAGTCAGGGAGGGTGAGGCCCACTTCTAGCAGCTGATCTGGAGGTGTGAACACCAAGAGAGGAGAAACTGCTTTTGTAGATGGCTAGCCATTCACAGACTTTGTTTAATCCTAAAATGATGGTGTCAAATTTGCAGATGAACTGTAGCTCAGCAGTTTCTCTTTGAAGTCTGGTTTTGACGTTTTTTTGCTGCAGGATGGCTACCTTTAAATCTGCTACTGTGTGTCCAGGGAGATTGAAGTGTTCTCCTACAGGTTTTTGTATATTGCCATTCCTAATATCTGATTTGTGTCCATTTATTCTTTTACGTAGGGACTGTCCAGTTTGGCCGATGTATATAGCAGAGGGGCATTGCTGGCCCATGATGGCGTATATTACATTGGTAGATGTGCAGGTGAATGAACCAGTGATGGTGTGGCAGATCTGGTTAGGTCCTGTGATGGTGTTGCTGGTGTACATATGTGGGCAGAGTTGGCACCGAGGTTTGTTGCATGGATTGGTACCTGCCTCTGGAAATTTCCACTACGTGCATCTGACAAAGTGGGTCTTTGCCCACGAAAGCTTATGCTCCAATACATCTGTTAGTCTATAAGGTGCCACAGGACTCCTTGTCGCTTTTGCAGATCCAGACTAACACGGCTACCCCTCTGATACTAGACAGAAACCTGTTGAAGAAAACTTTAACCTGCCTGGCACTCATTATGGATTTCCAAGTCACCGTGTTGTGTTTTAGGCCAATTCCACAAACCAAATACACAGGGAAGGGTTGGAACTTAACTTCATTTACAAGTTTAATTCTTATCAGAATGGAATCAACAGAGTTATCAGCTGGCTCACACACTACCTTCCACATCCTAATGACTTAACCAACCAACCAAACAATGGAGGTGCTAATTGTTCTTATCAGCCTCTTGTAACTACTTGAACAATCTATTCACTGTGTTTTTTTCTCTTTTTTTCCCTCATCCCCCATCCTTCCCTTATTTATTCTTGGATCTGGACTTTTAATACTCCAGTTATCTGAAGAAGAGGGTTATGCCCACGAAAGCTCATGATACCATCTACATGTTTTGTTATTCTTTAAGGTGCTACTAAACTATTTGTTGTTTTTCAAGTTTTTTTAGTTACAGACTAACTCGGCTACCCCTCTGAAACTCTGATGCCAGTTATTATGATATTGGGTGTTTCCTTTTTAGGGCATGTTTTTCTTTCCCATTCAGAGATGAGTGTGTGGTGGGGGTGAATAAATGAGTATCTGATTCCACCACCCTTACTCTCAGTGAGTGGTATTTAAGGTGCGTCTACACTGCACCCATAGCTTGAAATAAGCTACACAATTTGAGCTATGCAAATTATGTAGCGTATTTCAAGTTAATTTTGAAACAGAACTCTACTTCAAAAAGTCCCTTACTTCTTGTGGAACGAGGTTTACAGGGACATCAGAATAGCTAGCCCATTATATTTTGAAATAATGGGCTTGCTCAAAAGACTCAAAACAGCTATTTTGGATACCGGATACTGGAAGTATCCTGAAATAGCTCTGCAGTGTAGACATAGCCTTAGTGAAAAAGACAAGGTGTGTAAAACTGGCAGAATCAGATTCTAGACATTGATCTGACACCCAATGAAATCTCTGGAAAAACTCCAATTGACTTCCCACTGGATGTTGGCTCATCCATCCCCTAAAACCTTAGTGGTGCCTTGTAAATGAAGGAAAGTTTTATAGCTTGGGGAGAGTAGGAAGGGGTGAGGTTGCTAAGGCAGAGAATTATCGCTTAGCAGAAGCTGAAGAGAGAGAACTAATGCACAGAGCCGTATAGCTGTGATCTCACTCTGAGAGATGTGTTTAATTACATGGAATTTTAATATCCTGTGTCCTCTCGCTTGATGAGAGGGAATCAAAGACTGAAATTGTTAGCAGGGGTATCAGCTGTTGAGCATTCTGCCAGGCTTCCTATCTAAAGATCTAGAAGAGGAAAGGGACGAGGGATGCAATGACACCTGTGTTGAACTTCAGCTGTTAAAGGCAGATAGCTTTTATATCTACTTTTTAAATCTGGAATCTACAGTTAAGGAGAAATGAAATGAGTCCATTAATGCAGCAGACCAGAGAGAAATATAATCTGCTTCACTAAAGAGTAAACTGTTTCTTTAC
This sequence comes from Rafetus swinhoei, assembly GCA_019425775.1. Lineage (NCBI taxonomy): Eukaryota > Metazoa > Chordata > Testudines > Trionychidae > Rafetus > Rafetus swinhoei. The sequence goes on along the minus strand of CM033437.1, from coordinate 23,351,063 downwards.
CTTGTTAATTAAAGTGAATGACATACTGTGCTTTATGGTCAGTGTAAGCACTGACAGCTTCATATTCTCCAAGCCACCACCGTGCTGTGCCACAAGGAAGGGATTGTTAGAGTGATGTTAGGGCCAAGGCCAGTTTAAGGTATAAGCACTGATAATCTATCTCCAGAGCGCCCATAGATTTATGGGATAACATCTGAAACTCAGCTCACTACATTAGGATTTTTGCTTTTCTTTTTTGTTCTTTAAAGAAAAGGAGGTTGGTGTGTTTCTTATGGGCCTTGGTTTTTGATAAAATCCTTTAACATGTGACCTAAGTTGTAACCAATGTTGGGACATCTGCAGAGATCCTGAAACAGTAGTTCTGAGAGGTGTGAATACTGCAGAGAGGTGTGAATATTGCACCATTGTTAATTATGCATGGATGCAGAGTGGGGGACCTTTTGTCAGGTCCCAAAAGAAGGCTCTGTATGTCAATACTAGAAGAGTAATGTGGTACCAACAAATCCACCCACACAAGCTGGTATGCTCCATCTGCTGTCAGATATCCTAGCCTATTCCACTGGTAGAAGTGGTTCCTAAAGCCATTCCTGAAGGAAAAAGGATGTGCCATGCTGATGCTGCTGATGTTTCTTTGGTGGCCCTCTGTCCTCCAAGTAAGGGTTAGAGGCACAAGGGCCTCAGATTGCTTTGGTCCTGTCTTGGTAAAGGAAGCAGATTGAGAGTCAGGAGCCATAGGTTGTGCGCCATGATATGTTATCAACTCTGTGCAACTCCAGCAAAGTCACTTTTCAGAGTGATCCATTTCTTCATGGAGATTTTAATGCTTTATGATTAGGGGTGATCAGAAATTCTCACTGCAAACAGTTTAAATGCAAAATTGGATCTATGAATCATTAAAAGTTTTCTTTACAAAAAATGTCCACACTGTACAGAAAAATGTGCATATTTTTTTCTTCCAAAACCCAGCTATTTTTTGTCTCAGTATTTTGGGGTATTTGATATTTCAAAAACAAAACAAAACCTTAAGAATTATTTTCATGAACAAAAAGCCATTTTCTGACCAATTGAATGGCACCCTCTCATCTGTCATGTTTAATCAACACAGTACCGGGATGCCAACCTCACAGGGTTGCGTGGATAATTAATTTTTGTCCAAGCTTTTTGGGATCTTTAAAAAAGACAAGTGCAAAATTATCTGATTACTCTAGGGAACCACAGCAGAAGGTAAAGCAGCATATACTAGACATAGCAAAAGGGGAAGAGAACTGAAGTGGCATAAAATTGTCAGAGAAAAATTTCAGTTGAGTATTACATAACACTGACTTTCTCAGAATGAGATGTGTTAGCCTGTGGAATAATTTCCCAGTGGAAGTGATGGATGTCTATCTGTTCCATCACTGTACTGTAGGGAACTATCTTGCATCAATAAGATAGAAGAGAAGCTTCTAGAGAAGCTGCATGACCTACTAAACCTTCAGAGGGTTAGCCATGTTAGTCTGTAACTGGAAAAACTTAAAAAACAACTAATAGTCTAGCAGCACCTTGAAGACTAACAATGACACCATTTACGTGTTTTGTTAGTCTTTAAGGTGCTGCTAGACTATTCATTGTTCCATGACCTACTAACTAAGTCATTTCTGTCTTTGGGTTATTTCATTCTGAAGTGTGCAGTATTCAGTGTAGATGGTTTCAAGAGTATTTGTTGTTAAACAACCTGCATTAGTTAATTGCAGAGATGATGTATGTGAACTCTGCATTTTTTTGGACTGACCTGCTCAGAGGCTGGTTCCTTTTGCCTATAATACATATCAGCAAGAAGAGGCCTGAGGCAAGCCTGGAGCTTCTTCATTTCAAAATGCCTGGCTCTTTCCTACTCGACTCAAAATTCAGAGTGAGGGAGAAAGAAAAAACACACATCTGCATATTTTGTGGGCATGATAGTGCACGCACATCAAAGTTTCCAATATGAAACCTCCGGTGAGGACAATCTTGCAGATTGGTTTAATTTTTGCCTGTAGGAATTTAAAAATCATCTTTAAAAACTCTCAGAGGGGTAGCCATGTTAGTCTGTAACTTTAAAAACAACAAGTAGTCCTGAGGTACCCGAACCCTAGTCTATACTAGGGAGTTATTTTAAAATAACTCCCCTTATTCTGAAATAACAAGAGGAGTGTCCACACTTCCAAGCCCATTATTTCAAAATAATAACTCCTGCTTTCCACAAGGAATGACACATATTTTGAAATAGTTATTTCGGGAGTTATTATTTTGAAATAAGTTATTTCGAAATAATTTCCTAATGTAGACATGCCCTGAAGGACTCACAAAAATATATAGAATCATGAGATTTTGTGGCACCTAGACAGCTCATCTGATGAAATGGGTTTTACCCACAAAAGCTCATGATACTATACATAGTTTTGTTAGTCTGTAAGGCAGGGGTCTGCAATCTTTCAGAAGTGGCATGTCAAGATTTAACTTTCCTCATCCCGCTCAGTGCAAGCCCTACCCCCTCCCATCCTGCCCCTGCATCCTCCTCCACCCCCATCCTACTCGCACATCCCTGTGCCCCCAGCACACACACCAGCAGGGCAACAGCGCTGAGACTCTCAGGCCCCCAGGAGCAGTGCTGGGGTAAGAAGGGTTGGTGGGGCAGAGTCACTTCCCTGCCTTTCCCAGCCCTTTGCCCGGGGCTCACCCTTCACCTGTGGGCTGCAGCTCTGGGGTTGGGGCAGGCAGAGTCCGTGGCTGCCCAGAGTGCCTCCAGTCTCTGGCAGGGCAGAGCAGGGTGCTGGGGACGAGTCTGCCTGTGGGCAGGGAGCATCTGCGGCTTAGCCTGGGTCCCACACCCCACAGAGGTGGCAGCAGCGCGTGACCAGCCGTGCCTCCCTGATCTGCAGAGTATCCCCAGCCCTGCCCCCTCCTGGAGTAGGAGGCAGAGCCTGTAGAAAGGGGGATTATTAACCCCTTAGCTCCTGGGAGCTGCACGCCACAAGGACGCAGAGCCCAGTGCAGGGTCATGCCGCCTGCTCCACTCGCCAGGCTGCTCAGCCCCTACGCCATGCGGCGTGTGCCACAAAAAATCATCTTGCATGCCACTTATGTCATGCGTGCCACACGTTACCGACCCCTGCTCTAAGGGTAGGTCTACACTACAAAGGAAGATCAAATCTGCTGCTGTCGATCTTCCAGGGTTCGAGTTAGCGGTCTAGTTAAGAAAGCCAATTCAAAGTGAGAGGGGCACTCCGGCTGATGCTGGTAACCCTACTTTCATGAGGAGTAAGGGAAGTCGAAGGAAGAGTGTTCTCCCTTCGACTTCCTGCAGTGCAGACAGCGCCAAAAGCCGAGTTAAGCTACTTCAACTTCAGCTATGTAATTAACGTAGCTGAAGTTGCAGATCTTAATTCAACCTTGTCCTGTAGTGTAGCCATACCCTGAGATACCACCAGGGCCGGCCCGAGGCATTCTGGCGCCCCAGGCAGGGGCGTGCGGCGCATGCGTGGGCCCACGCGTGGGGAGCGGGCCCGCCCCCCTAGGATACGCAGGCCCGCCCCCGGGGCGCACGGCGCATGCATGGCCCGGCTATGGCTGCTGGCGCGCAGCCCGGGGCCCACCCCCGGGGCGCACGGCGCAAGCGCGGCTCAGTCTGGTCTGGTCGTCGTTGCTGGCGTGCGCGCCGGGACGTGTAGGGCCCCACGGCCGTGGGGGGGAGGGCATTGCTGGCCGGCGCCGCAGGGATGCGGGTGGGCCGGCGCTGCGGGAGCCGGGCGCGCGGCGCCTGATGGCAGCTGTAAGGGACGCCACATGCCCCTTACAGCTGCCATCAGGCACCCCCCATCGGTTGGCGCCCTGGGCAGCTGCCCGGCTTGCCCATGCCTCTGTCCGGCCCTGGATACCACAGAACTACTGGTTGTTTTTAAAATAATCTTTACAGTGGATCTGGTTTCTTGCAGAGACAAAGTATTTGATTATAAAATGCAATGGAGAAGCCAAGCTGCCTTCTCATTAAGATCTTCTTTTCCCACCTCTAGGCTTATATCCTTTTAATCCTTAGTGGTATTCTTGGAAATATGTGTCATTTGATTGTGCTGTCTTGTGTATGCATTATGCTTGATGCAGACTCTGCTCTGATTATTTTTTTTTCCCTTCAGAGGAACTTCAGCTCCACATCACTTCAGTGGGAGCTGGATTTGCCCAGACATGTATAAAAATTGAGCCTTTCTTAGCAGACAGACTATTTTTCGGAGTAGAACCAAACCAGACTCCCAGATCCACATGCTTCAGAAATCAAAATACAACATAGACAGCAGCAGTCCACGCTTCTCTACACTGCCTTCCCTATGCAGATCTACCTTAGGACATGGGGAGAGAGGAAGGTTGTATAGTTCAGGCTCACTTCTCTCCCCCCCCCCCCCACCAGGAGAAGAACAGAGAAAATTCTCCCTGTCTCTGCACAAAGGGAGAAAAATAGAAAATTAGATACTCGCATAGCCTGCTTGTGTCAAGTATTTAAATGTTACAACACACTCCGTTGCCACAATGGTGAGCACAGGATAAAAAAACCTAGCTAGAGAACCTTCCTTCTGCTGAGCTTGCCAATGAGCTTGCAAATTGGTTCCAACAGCAGTGGTATAATTTGCAGTTTGGGTATCTAAACAGAGATTTTTCTACCCTTTTCATGTAGAAGAGGTCACTAAACTGCCAAACAGATGGTAACAACTTTAAGCCATTGGCGCCTTCCCAGGCTGTGCTGAATTCAAGCCAGATACTCTAGGTTCTAGTATCAATTAAACCTAAGCCCATGCCTAATACTTAAACAATTTGGAAGGAAATAGCTGAATAGATGAAGGCACAAAAACCTAACTATGTTTTGGTTATTATGTGACTGAGACTCACTCAGATAGCCAATACTTGGATCAGACCTTTTTTCTGCATGGTTACTGGACCTGGATACAAGATTCCCGTTCCTTCTTCATTGCACATATTTAGATACGTTAAACAGATACTACCTTTAACCCACTTTGCTTTCCTCCTGACCCCTTTTTAACTGACTTTCCCCAAGACTCTCTTCATGCTTTCTCACACCATTCCTTCATATCTTTTCCCATGTATGGTCTTCCCTGTTCCCCCCCCAGAATTGCTGACCCCAAACATTCAAAAATTATGACTGGCAGGAGGTTTGACTTTTAAAAATGACTTGCCCTCTAATGCCCTCTACTTGCCCTCTAGTGTTCCCATTTTCAAGCTTTTCTCTGCAATCAGAAACCTCCTCCCCTTTTTGCCCTTTTTTTTCTTTACAAGAGATTGTCTCTTTAATTTAATTACCTCACTCCAGGAGTCAGAGATCTAAATGCCAAATGTGGCGAGACTTGCAATAAAACTGTGAGTTAGCTAGCTATCTACACTCTTCTTTTCCTCTTTTTGTTTCATCTTTTGGTCTCGCTCCTATCCTCTGGTTTTGTTCCTCTTACCACCTCCTCCCCCCCCATCTCCCAAACACATTCTCTTCTGGCTTGTGCATGAGCTCCTATGCTTCCCTGATTTAAGTGCATTTGTGCCAGGGGCAAAGTGAAAGTGTTTAAATCCCTCCTGATTCTGGAACCATCTGCCAGTGCCTAGAGTGACTGAAAGATGTGGATTTTAATCCCATTCACTATGCACCAGATGGAGGCAGGAGAGCAGGAACTGGGAAAGGGAGATTCCCTGGATATTGAGGGGGTCTTTGAGCCTCCCTCCGAGCTAGCCACTGAGGCTATGTCTACACTACAGAGTTTTTTTCAGAAAAATGGCCGCACCTCAAGCACATTTTTGCGCAAAAAAATTGAAAGAACAGAGGGGTTTTTCCGGCGTAGGTATTCCTCATTATACGAGGAAGAATGTCTTTTTGCGAAACAGCTCTTCCGCAAAAGGGTGTGTGTGGAAGGGGAAAAGGCTTTTTTTGTGCAAAAAGAGGAAAGAGAAAAAAGCACAGGTGCCCTGGTGGCCATTCTGGGCATAGCAATCACAGCTTACTTTCGAGAGAGCATCCATGCAGTCTGGACACTCTGTTGCGCAACAGTGCATCACTTTTTCGATGCACTTTTGCAGTGTGGACGCGCTCTCGCGCAAGAAGTTTTTGCGGAAGATCTCTTCTGATATAAGCTTCTTGCGCAAGAAGCCTGCAATCTAGACATAGCCTGAGCTCCCCCAATGACAAATATTTTATAGGTAAAAGGACAATATGTAGAGAAAAGTCAGGACACAATTAGTTCTGAATTTGCTTTAAAGAAAATCTGAATAATATTTATGTGGAGAAATCTCAAACCATAGGAATATCATTTATGGCTTATTTATAGTATAATAAATGACTTATTGAACCATAAGTCTGACCCTTCAGCTCATCTGGCACTGAAGACTTGCAAGATGCCATGGTTCCCCTTGATTATTGTGTCATCTTCCTTCAGAGCCAGCCCATGTATGTCTTGAAACACTGGGGAAGCTCCAGAAGACTGGAAGAAAGTTAATGTTGTGCCAATATTTTAAAAGGGTGAATAGGATGACCCAGATAATTATTCACCTGTCAGTCCGACATCAGTCCCAGACAAGATAACGGAGGAGCTGATATGGGACGCCATTAATGAAAAAGAAGGGCAATGTAATAAATGCCAATCTATGTGGGCTTATGGAAAATAGATCCTGTCAAACTCCCTTGACATCTTTTTTTTTTAATGAGGTTATACATTTGGTTGATAAAGGTGTTGATGTAATGTATTTAGACTTCTCTAATGTATTTGACTTGGACCTACATGACATTTTGATTAAAAAACCCAGGAAAGATACAAAATTAACATGGCACATGTTAAACAGATTAAAAGCTGGCTAACTGATAGGTCTCAAACTGTAATTGTAAAAGGGGAATCAACATCACATGACTATTTTTCTACTGTGGTCCCACTTGGATCTTTTCTTGGATGTCCATGATTAACATTTTTATTTGTGTCACAGAAGAAAACAAAATCATCCCTGTTAATGTACAGAGGGCACAGAAACCAGGAAAGTGGTAAATAATAAAGGGTACAGATCACTGATACAGAGTGATCTGGATCTTTTGGCAAACTGGGTGCAAGCAAACAATGTGGCTACGTCTACACTGGCATGAATTTCCGGAAATGCTTAAAACGGAACAGTTTTCCGTTATAAGTATTTCTGGAAAAAGAGCGTCTACATTGGCAGGATGCTTTTCCGGAAAAGCCCTTTTTCCGAAAAGCATCCGTGGCCAATGTAGACGCTTTCGAAAAAGCCCGATCGCCATTTTCGCAATCGGGGCTTTTTTTGCGGAAAAGACTACTGTGCTGTCTACACTGGCCCTTTTCGGAACAGTTTTCCGGAAAGGACTTTTGCCCGAGCGGAGCAGCATAGTTTTTCCGAAAAGCAGCTGATTTCTTACAGTAGATCGTCAGTGCTTTTCCTGAAATTCAAGGGACCAGTGTAGACAGCTCGCAGCTTATTCCGGAAAAGCGGCTGATTTTCCGGAATAAGTGGCCCAGTGTAGACACAGCCTGGATGTTTTAGTAGGGCTAAATCTAAAGTTATACCTCTGGGAACAAAGAACGTAGGCCTTATTTACAGGATGGAGGACTCCATCTTGAGAAATGCTCACTGAAAAATCTTGAGGGAGAGGTGGGGTCATGCAGGATTGATTATAAGTTCCCAATGTAATACTCTGGCCAAAAGGGCTAATTCAGTCCTTGGATACATAAACACTAGAAAGCTGAGTAGAATACAAAGATTATTTTACCTCTGTATTTGGTACCTGTGTAACTGCTGCTGAACAACATGGCCCAGTCTTGGTGTCCACAATTGCAGAAGGATTTTGTAGGTTGGAGAGAGTTCAGAGAAGAACCACAAGAATGGAGCTTAGATAACCTGCCTCATAGTAATAGACTAAGAAATCTCAATTTACTTACCTTAACAAAGAGAAAGTTAAAGGGTGATTTGCAGTCTGGAAGTACCTGCATGAGGAACAACTATTTAATAATGTATTGTGTATTTTTTCCAGTCTATCTGAGAAAGGTATAACATGATCTAATGGCAAGAAATTAAAACAGGACAAATTCAGACTGGAAATAAAGAGTACATTTTTAACTGTGAGGGTAACTGGAACAATTTGCCAAGGATCATGGTGGAGTCCCACATCACTAACAATGTGTAAGTCAACATTAGATGTCTTGCTAAAAGATATCTACAGGCAGTCCCCGGGTTACGTACAAGATAGGGACTGTAGGTTTGTTCTTAAGTTGAATTTGTATGTAAGTCGGAACTGGTACATATTGTAGGGGAAACTCTAGCCAAACATTTCTCCAGAGCTCAGTTTTATTCTCCCACACCTCACTTCCCTCAGTCCTTTATTCTCAAGCTGAGGTGTCTGCTGAGAAAAGCCGCTCCGCGTCTCCCTGGTCTGCTGGGGCCCAGCAGACCAGGGAGACGCGGAGCGGCTTTTCTCGCCGCGGAGGACGTGGGCGGCGGGACCACGGCGCGTCTCGGCGGTCTGCTGGGGAAGCGCAGCTAGTGCGGGGTTGCCTCACACCGTTTGTAAGTAGGGATCCGATGTAAGTCGGATCCATGTAACCCGGGGACTGCCTGTACTAGCAATTATTTTGGGGGAATTCTGTTATACCAGAGGTCAGACTGGATGATCACTGTTGTGCCTTCTGCTCTTGGAATCTATTAATTTTGAGCAGGCCTGAAAAACATTTTTCCTCTACCACAAACACTTTGAATATAATGATTTCCATACACTCCTACCACTCCACCTACAGTGTTGCCAGGAGTAATAAGAGGATGGTCAGCAAGACAATTCTTTGACTTATCCTGCAATCTTAACTGGAATAATTTTACATTAAAAAAAGAAGTGGGTGTTTGTGTGTGTTAGATTTCATTCTTGACCCTTCCCTCAGCCTTTTTCTGAAGTGAATCCTAGAAGCTTTAAGCCCTTATAAAAATGTACATCAATTACATTTTCAAGCTTTTTCTTTTGCACTTATGGTTTCCCTTTGTCAAAGGTTTGGTTTGGTCACAGGTTTTGCATAGCCCAAGAACAAGTTCAGCTTATACTAATGCTTCCCTATCTTCTCATATTAACTGAAGATAAAGTGATGCCAATCCTGGGAGATGTGAGAAGCAGAGCCAACTGGAGATGCTTCTCTTTATGAGCCTTAACAACTGTATATTGCACTCATAAGAATGGCTGTACTGGGTCAGGCCCACGATTCACCTAAACCCGTATTCTGTGTCTGACAGTTGCCAGAGCCATTTTCACAGAGGAATGTTGCAAGAAACTCCACAGCAGGCAGATGTGAAATAATCTGTCCCTTGTTAAGTTCTTTGTTTTTACAAAACCTCATGCTTTAGATTTTATCCTTTCCAGAACCATTGAGTAGCATTATTTATTTATATTCATGTAACAATGATGAGTTCCCCAGAAATGTCAAGGGCAATACAAAGCCATCAATGTCTCTAATGTCATCCTGCTCCCAATGAAGTCAGTGGCAAAACTTCTATTGACTGTGATATAATGGAGCCCCAAATGAGTAAAACACCCATTTTAGATGGTAATAAAAAGTACTGGTTCCTATAGATAAATTCAGAGCAAGTCATATTAGCAACTGTCTTTAACAATAATTTTCCATTACCAGGGGAGTTTCAGATAATGGTAAGTGTAGTCTCTTTCAATTTGTGTCTAGTTTTGTGACATACTAGTACAACTGATTTTTTTTATCACTGGAGTAATGAAGTCACAGATTAAACTTGTTTCATTTTATGAAATTTTATAAACTGATTATTTTTAGAATATTCTCTCCTCCCTGCTCACTGCCTGAGCTATTCAGCACTTTTCAGGACAAGCATTCAAAACATGCTACTTCTGTTACTGACAAAAAATACTAAAATATGTCACTGCCATTTGTTTTCCCAGTCTCATGGTCTTTTAGTGGATTTTAGCGGGCATCAGATCAGGCTGTCGCTCCACAGAGCTGACACACACATACAAGCATACACGATAACATGTTATATTTAGCTATGAAACTACCTGCATTCCATATCTAAATTTCTGAAGACAGGCAGCCATTTTGTATTCAGTGTAGACTTTTTTAAAGGACACAACCACACTGTAGGTGCTCTCTCATGGAGACTTCTCTCCTTCCTTGCTTTGGTGTTGGTTTAATCTAAATAATAATAAAAAACAAAAAAAACCCACCTTTTTTCTAGCCAGCCAGAATGTGTTTTCTGTCAGTGTAAGTAGAAATGAAATAAGTACAAATCCATTTGAGCTCAGAGATAGACATTACATGAGCCTGGATGGAAATTTAATCCCATGTCATTCAAGGGGAAATGCCATGTTCAGTAATTTTTGCCCTGGAAGTAAACATGAGCAGATGTTTGTGAATCTCAGCAATTTTACAGTGAAGGGATCTTTCCATATATCTTTTTTGAACCCTTGCAGACTGAAGCCCCATAAACCCAACACATCTATTGATCAGGAAATCAGAAAAAAGGGAGAGGTGTGAAGGAAGAAGAAAGAAAAGGGAAAGAATGAAGAAAAGTAGGGAACAAATGAAAAGTTTTAGTTTCAAAAATTAAAACACTTTTAGCATTTTTTTCTTTTTCTTCAGAAGAAAGAGACACTTTCATTGTTGTTGTTGTTTTTAAAGGTTTTCATTGTCTAAATAATGTAATTTTTTGTCAGAGTCAAATGAAAAATGCTGCCCTACTGGAATTATGTATATGCCATTTCAGTGACTTCATGATGGCTTGTGTATTATACTATAGTCATGTTTGAAAAGCTCTGCTCGTAATGGAAGGAGGAGGTTTAGTTATAGCAGACATTGTCTATCCAAACATACACAGTTCTTGGCCTAAAGACTTACCACTCCATTTCAATATGAAAATAAGATGGCCTGGGTTTGATCTGACCTGATCCATATGTGCCTCTCCATTTGCTTTTAAGAGACATGGGTGTTTTTTTAATATCATATTTCTATCTTGTTCAGCATCCTGAGTGCATTGGCAGGTTTTCCAAATAAAATTATTTCCTGTCTCACAAACCAAATCTATCTCTTTGGCATCTTTAACTGCCTCTGCTGGATCAAACATAGAGTTTTTTCCTCAAAAGTAGAGCTTGATGCTTCAGTCTCTCAGGAAGAGTTGAGCATGTGCCTGTTGGAAGACAACATGCCAATCAGTTATATAACTAGGAAAAAGCTGGGCTTGTTTTTGATAGTTCAAGGTCTTTTAATTTTGCCTTTGGCTTCATCAGTAAACACCATGTTATGGTGACAATTTTGCAATAACGTGCCTTTCTCAGGGGGTGCCAGTTTATTTCCTTTATTAGTAGGCAGCTTGGCTATTTATTTTTCAAATAATAGAACCAGGACAGCATCTCCCACTGCTATCACAATTGATTTTTCCCATCACCAAACAATCGTTCATTAACACTAAATAATAGCATTCCAAATGAGCCATTATTGTTTCTGACATTTTGAAAAGTAGTTGGCAAAGTTGGGTTGATCCATTGACCATATTCCAGATTTTTCTGATAAAACATTTGGTTTAATTGCTCATTCTCAACACAATTGTCTTCATTTGTTTATTCATTGTTGACACCAATGATCATTTGTCTTAGCCTCATATGCTGCAAATCTTTGAGGATTTCAGGACAAAAAATGCTGTATTAAAGCAGCCAATACTTCCATCTGCAAACATAGAAATGGTTTGATTTTCACATATACTGGGGACAAATACACAGCTATCTAGCTATCTGGAGTGGCCCATGAAGATGAATACCAACCTCGGGGCCCTGTTACAAACCAGGGCACAAACCCCAGACTGATTGTGTGTTCTATAATTCAATTTCACCAACCAATTATTAAGTGTCAACTCCTCGAATGCTATAGTAGCCTTAACATGGAGTCACAGGCGGTCACCTTCGATAGTCTGGTCTATCCTACTGCTTAGGCAAGCCTGCCTTTGTAATAGATGGTCCCTTACGTCCTACATCACAATAGTATACAGGTTTCTGAACCGTACCAGCTTTATATCTTCTTTAGGGCTAAACAAAGCTAAATAGCTAGGGATTTCTTGCATATGCTTAGGAATCATCACCTCTCAGAGTTCAAGCTACATTGAGACACAGTTCCTTCTGGGCAGGAATTTGTATTCCCTTTCCCCAGAGTTCAAGAGGACAAGGGTTTGTGTCTGCTTTCTTTTCATGGAGGTGTGTGGAGGGCAGTCAACAAAATCCTTGTCTTTTGATGTTCCATAAAGGTTCATTTGGTTTCAATGGATCTTCTCATGTGCAGAACCAGCACTATACATTAGTTAATGCTTCTTTCCAGTTTGGTGAGTTATACAGTTACAGAGAGTTACAACACATACCCTTCATTATCAAGTTATACCATTGGATACAGATGGTATAAGTGAGATCAATACATGCAGTGTCCTACATGCATTTCACCCTATCCTGCTGTAGAGAGAATGAACAGGCAATGGCATAAAAGGCTACAACTGTTCTAGGCTGCAGAACAGTTTATAAAAATCTGCTATAAAACTGAGTATACAGAATCCACATGGCTTAAATCCATTCTCCCTTCCCCCCGACTCCACTCTCATCCTGGCCTCTACCTTCTGTGCTGTACATCCAGAGAGATTGAGCACAGAATCTGAGCCCTACAATACAACATGGAGTGGGGATTGTAAGAGCAGCTTAGTGAGGGAGGAGAGCACTTCCTGTTGACTTTCAATGAAACTTGTGCCCCAAAGTCACATTAGATGCTTTAGAAAATCCTACACAAGATCTCACAAAACTGAGTGATTGGGCAACAAAATGGCAAATGAAGTTAATGTGGATAAGTATAAAGTAATGCACGTTTGAAAAAATAACTATACAACTATACATATAACTAGCCAATTAGCCCGTCATAAGACGGGATTTGCAGGTCTTGTCTCCTGAGCTCTCTCGCTCTGTCTCTCTCTCTCTCTCTCTCTCTCTCTCTCTCTTCCTACTGCTTCCCTCCCTCTCTCTCAGCTCTCCTCCGCCTCCTGCCTCTCTCTCCGTCTCTTTCCTTCTCTTCTCCCCCTCCTGCTTCTCACTCTCCCTTTCTCTTCTCCTCCTCCTCCTGCCTCTCTCTCCCCTCCATCTTTCCCTGCACCCCCTTCCCATTCCCCTTCCCTCCCGCCATGGCGCTTGGCTGAGTGCTGCCTGTTCAGCCGGGCTGCTGCGAGGGAGGGGGGCAGGGCGGTGACGTACGGGGCCGGGGCCGTGTACATCACCGCCCTTCCTTCCCCTCCCACCCCAGGGGAGCCCAAAAAGCCCCTTGCGCTGCTGGCTCCCCCGGCGGCCCGGCTGAGGGACACAGCACTCAGCCGAGTGCCACAGCGGAAGGAAGGGAGGCGGTGACGACACGGCCCCGCCCCTGGCTGTGTACGCCACCGCTCGCCCCTTCCCTCCTCCGTGGCGGTTCGGCTCAGTGTTGCGCTCAGCCGGGCCGCCGCGGGGGAGGAGGGAGTGGGGCAGTGACATACACGGCCAGGGGGCGGGGCTGTCTACGTCACCGCCCCTCCCTCCCCTCTCCTGCGGCGGCCCGGCTGAGGGGCGCACCACTCAGCACCACGGCGGGAGGAGGAAGGGGGGGGTGACGTACACGGCCCCGCCCCCTGGCCGTGTACATCACCGCCCTGCCCCCCTTCCTGTCCCACCGGGCCCACCTGAGTGGTGCTCAGCTGGGCCCTGGAGGGGGAGCAAGCAGCAGCAAGCTGCCCTTTGGGATCCGGCTGCAGCCAGTGGCTGCACCCCACGCCAGGTCTGCTTCCTGCCCCCTCCTCCCGTCCAGCCCCATGGCCCCGACCACCCCAAGCTCTGCTTCCCACCCCCTCTTCATGCCGGCCAGCCTCACGGCCCCCGGACAACCCCGCCAGTGCTGCTTCCTCCCCCTTCCTCCAGGCCCCCATCCTCCTCAGCCCCACAGCCCCACAGCTCTGCTTCCCACCCCCTTCCAGCCAGCCCGCCCCTTCCTCCCTGCGTGGCGCCCCACCCCGCCCCCCGTGGTGCGCTGCCGGGCCGCGCGCGGGGAGCAGTGGCGACAAGCGGCCCTTTGGGGTCCGCGCTCCCAACGCGTGGGGAGCGTGGACCCCAAACGGCCGCTTGCCACCCTGGTCCCAGCTGACCGCCGCTCCCGCCGGGCCCACCTGAGTGGCGCTCCGGCCGGGCCCTGGCAGGGGAGCAGCGGCAGCGGCCCTTTGGGGTCCGCGCCCCACGCATGGGGAGCGCGGACCCCAAAGGGCCGCTGCCGCCCCGGGCCCAGCTGACCTCCGCTCCCGCCAGGCCTACCTGAGCGGCGCTCAGGCCGGGCCTCGGCGGGAGCAAGCGGCGGCAAGCAACCCCAAGGGCTGCTTGCCGCCGCTGCCCGCTGGGGCGGCGGAGCGCCGCTCAGCTGGGAGCGGCGCAGTGAGCCACAGCGTGCCACGCAGGGAGGGAAGGGGACGGGGCTGGCCGGGGGTGGAAAGCAGAGCTGGGAGGGGGATCGGGGCTGTGGGGCTGGAGGGGAGGATGGGGGACCAGATGAAGGGGGAGGGAAGCAGCGCTGGCATGGGGTGTCCTGGAGGCTGTGGGGCCCGAACCGCCAGGAGCGAGGAAGGGGCGGGCGCTGACGTACACGGCCAGGGGGCGTGGCCGTGTACATCAGCGTTACAGACGCACAGACACTGGGCTACTATATATATGATATGATGGGGGCTAATTTGGCTACGACAAATCAGGAAAGAGATCTTGGAGTTATCGTGGACAGTTCTCTGAAAACGTCCACATAGTGTGCAGCGGCGGTCAAAAAGGCAAATAGAATGTTAGGAATTATTAAGAAAGGGATAGAAAATAAGACCCAGAATATCTTACTGCCCCTGTATAAAACTATGGTACGCCCACATCTTGAGTACTGTGTACAGATGTGGCCTCCTCACCTCAAAAGAGATATTTTGGCCTTGGAAAGGTTTCAGAAAAGGGCAACTAAAATGATCAGGGGTTTGGAACAGGTCCCATATGAGGAGAGGCTAAAGCATCTGGGACTTTTCAGTTTGGAAAGGAGGAGACTGAGGGGGGATATGATAGAGGTATATAAAATCATGAGTGGTGTGGAGAGCGTGAATAAAGAAAAGTTATTCATTAGTTCCCATAATATAAGGACTAGAGGACACCAAATGAAATTAATGGGTAGCAGGTTTAAAACGAATAAGCGAAAGTTCTTCTTTACACAGCGCACTGTCAACCTGTGGAGCTCCTTGCCAGAGGAGGCTGTGAAGGTTAGAACTATAACAGAGTTTAAAGAGAAGCTAGATAAATTCATGGAGGTTAAGTCCATAAAAGGCTATTAGCCAGGGGGTAGGAATGGTGTCCCTGGCCTCTGTTTATCAGAGGCTGGAGACGGATGGCACGAGACAAATCACTTCATCATTGTCTTCAGTCCACCCCCTCCGGGGCACCTAGCACTGGCTACTGTCGCCAGATAGGCTACTGGGCTAGATGGACCTTTGGTCTGACCCAGTATGGCCATTCTTATGTTCTTATGTAAGGTCCTACGCAAAATGGTTGACCATCAAAGGTCCTAATCTAAAGCTTCAGAGGGGTAGCCGAGTTAGTCTGTAACAGGAAAAACTTAAAAAATCAACAAATAGTCTAGTAGCACCTTAAAGACTAACAAAACAGGGAAATGGTATCATGATTTTTTGTGTGAGCAACCCACTTATGAAGAGGGTTGCGCCTACGAAAGCTCATGATACCATCAAAATGTTTGTTAGTCTTTAAGGTGCTACTAGACTATTTGTTGTTTTTTTATATTTTACTAGTTATTCATTAAAATGGAGAGAAGGGGTGTGTGTACAGGATGCAAGTTTGTTCATCCTTATCTCCAAGAAGATGGAATTAATCAA
Source organism: Rafetus swinhoei (assembly GCA_019425775.1). Classification (NCBI taxonomy): domain Eukaryota; kingdom Metazoa; phylum Chordata; order Testudines; family Trionychidae; genus Rafetus; species Rafetus swinhoei. The sequence continues at coordinate 23,335,109 of CM033437.1, read as the reverse complement.
TACATTTTTCAGACTTTTTGCTACTGGCCAAATGTTAGAAATTACACTGTTACTACCATTAGAAATTATACCATTAATACTCTAAAACACTGGTCAGAGACCCTCTAGTGACTGAAGCATGTAAAGTAGTTTGCTGTCATCTCCAAACTAATAGATCAATTATTTAGTTCCAGCAGTAAAGACCCTTGACCTGAGTGTTAAAACTAGAAATGAGGTAATGAAAGGCCACTTACCAGAAACATCCATCTGGGGGCCCTACGAAAGCAAAATGTTGTCCACATCTCCTTCAAATATTGGAAGTACTGTGAAAAGGACAGCACAAATCAGATGCATTAGACCATTTTACATTAGAGTAGATTGAGTTGAAGTGTCAACCTTAATTTGTTTCCACTTTTAGGTCTTTATTATATACACCAAGTTTTCATTACCCCAGAAAACTATTATAACATGGCTTTGTTTAAGCAAATTTAATTTCCTTGATCCTACTCAATTAACTCAAATTAAGAACTCAGTTTTGCATACAGCGCTTCTTCAGAAATAAAAATACACTTGGTTAAAACTGAGAGGCACAGTGAGATATGCATCGTTATGCTTGTCAGAGAGCTTGTATCCAAAGAAGACACAGAGAGCAAAAGGGGTTTAATGAAGCTCCTTTATGGAAAACTCAATAGTTTTACGTTGCAGAGTTCATGCAACTATTTTCTTTAGTTGTAATCTAGGTTGCCTTGCTCCCCTAAGTTTCAGTTTTTGTTTCAAATTTAAACAAAGCCACAGTTTCTAAGTAAAGCTGAAACAGAATTTCATATGCTTCTTATATAAAAACATTAACTGGCCAGCTTCTGTTATGTTATTATAAGAGTATCTGAGGACTAGGGATGTCAACATGTAGACAACTACATGATTAACTGATAATCCTGGATTTATTTGTTAATCTTGTTGACTACATGCATCTCCCCCTCCCCTTGCTACCTCTGTATCAGAGGCAGGAAAAGGGGAGAGGGAAGGTAGGAGCTGGTGCCCATGGGAAGCTGGCCTTAAGCAGGCACCCCACGAGCACCGGATCTGCCTGCCTCCACCCCTGTGCCGCTACCTCTGATAGAGAGGCAGCAGTACGGAGAGTGAGAGAGGCAGGCGTGGGAGAGGCAGGAAGGAACCAGTGCTGGGGGAAGATGGCTTAAAAGCCATCCCCCCCAGCACCAGCTCCATGGTGCTGCCTCCTCTCCCCCCATGCTGCTGTCTCTAATAGAGGCAGCACGTGTGGGGAGCAGGGAAGGCTGCTACAAAGCAGCCTTTGCCTCTGGTGGGTCTGGGCTCGTTGTGGACAGAGGCTGCTCCATGGCAATATCCCCTGTCTGTGTGTGGGGGGGGTCTAAGCTCCTCGCAGACAGGGGCTGCTGCTGAGGAGCAGCCTCTGTCTATGGGAAGCTCAGATCCCACCATGGACAGGGGCTGCTGACATCCTATGCAGCAACACAGGGCGGTTCCCCGGGAGTGGGGCCAGGAGCACACTGGCTGCTGGTCGCACCTCTGGGAACTATTGAATAGTTGTGTAACCACTGAAAATTGATGCCGTTACACAACTATTCAATTACATATTATCTAACATCCCTACTGAGGACCCTGCATTAGTTAATGAACCTATCTTTGCATCATCACAAGGTAGGGAAACAGCATTCTCCTTTTACAGGTTGAACCTCTGTAGTCCGGCACTCTCTGGTCTGGCAACATCCTTGGTCCAGAATGATTTTAGTTACTTTAAGGTTTCCCACCGTCAAGTTTCCCACTGTCCCGTAAACTTTGTTTAGAGCCACCGGTCCTGGCTTTCAGTGTTCTATGCTGTTATTTAGCTCTAATGCACCCCCTAAATGTCCTCTAAGAGCCCAGTGAGAAGAGGCAGTGTTGGTAATGCTGCTAAACAATATTGACCTCCTGTGGTTTAGCAAATTCTCTGGTTCAGCACTGGTCAGGTCCCAAGGGTGTGGTACTAGAGAGGTTCAACCTATACAGGTAAAGAGGCTCCACTTCAAGGATACATTTAAGTACATGTATGGCAGAGCCAAAAAAAAACTGAACTAAAATCTCTTGCATAAAAGTTCACACCCTTAATGACAAGGCCTTCTTTTCTCTACTCAAAACTGGTGCTGGATTTGTTTGACAGGTTCATGCAAATTTCCACACAGTCGATGACCCTGATTTTCCTTTCAGCTTTGTAGATGAGCCTGAAACTCCCCAGTGATTTGCTGTGTTGTTTTGGATTTTGTTGCAAGCATTTCACACAGCTTCAGACTCTAAAACCATAATAATTTTAGCATCATGAAAAGACAGTCCCACAAGAATGAGCTGCTTAATGCAGAATAGCAAGTGCACTTCAGTGCAAAGAGGCTCTACCAGTGTGGACCTGTTGCTCTGTGTGAGTGCTTAATTTGTAATGAAAGAGGTGCCAGGGCTCCAACATTTTTTCCCCCCTTAATAACTGGTGCAGCAAGCTCAGAGGTGCCAGGGCTATGAACTGCCAACCCTAGAGTTGCTGAGGCTCAGCCTAGGCAACCCTGGGCATAAATTTAGCACTGCTCTGTCTCTTGCTCAAATTTCTGTGCTACACATAAACTCCTGTCTCATTCACTATTGTTCGTGCCCCAGATTCTTCAAAGTTATGCCAGCATGGAGTTCTGTTGATTTCTTAACTGGTATTTAGTTGCATAAGGGGAAGAAACAAATGGAGAGTAAACAGTGTTGGGCTAAACTGGGCTTTTGTCTGTTTATAGCTTTGAACTTGGGCATTCATTTAGGGCATAAGCAGTTAGTCCTATCAAGCTGAAAAATGAACTGGAGATAAACACTTGAATCAGGATGAGGAATAAAGGTTGCCAGCTGCCCAGGGGTGTATATCTGTCTTCCATACATGTACAAATTCCCCATCATTCCTTCCCACCAATGGTTGCTGCAAGATTTGATCCTAAAACCCAAGTTGTGCAAAATATGTGTTTAATTCTGTGCACGTGTACCATCCCCTTGACTTAATCAAGGCCACCCATGTATATAAATGTGAGCATGCATGTATGTATTTGTAGGCAGAAATATGGAATAAGGACTTTTTCCCCATTTCTACCAAGTGATAAATGTTTTGTGAACTCTTGGCAAAGATAGGAATCTTTCCTAGTACAGAAGGCTGAGAGGAAGCATTTGCATGGTATTTGGAATAGACAGAGATGTCATTATCAAATTAATATGAAGATAAGAGCATTTTGCCTTAGGAGTAATTTGACATTGTGTCATATTAGCATTAATTTCACTAATGTATTATGAAAAGACCATATTTAATTACATAGGTGCATCAAGTAGTTTTTTTTTAAACTTCCAGTACAATACAACACATTAGCATGTAAAATTGCAATTAGGTAATGCAGTAAACAGTGAGTTCTGGAGAAACATTAGATCTGTAGTAGATTTTCTGTACTTTCCTTCAGTTACTTTCAATTCTTCTCCCTCAGGAACAGTAAATGGCTTTTTCTTGCTACTGTAGTACAGCCAATTAAATTAATTTGTTGGAAATAACCACTGGCTATCCTTTATGCATTACTGGATTAGACTTCTTAATGTTCTGTATTCTTATACAATTCTGCACAGTGGTTCTCATTTTTTTAAGCAGCTCTATCTGTTTACCTGATGTACTCTGTTTTTACATTTAGGGCTCTGCCTTGGTTGTTAGGGCTGGAAAAGAATGAAAAAAGTAGCCAGGTTGAGGTCAATATGTTATTTATAAAACAACATTTAGGGTACAGTTCTATAAGCACTTATACATACATTTAACTTTTAAGCATATGAAGTCCAGATTAGTCATTGGGACTACTCACCTGCGTAGAGTCAAACAATGCTGGGACCTTCAATGGGACTGCTCAGCATGAGTAGTTAGGTATGTGCATTAGTTTTAAAAGGAATAGAGCATCTCTATAATAAGATTCCAAGGATTGTCATTGTGTCAATCTAAGTCTAAAATGTCTGTTCAGTCAGTGTGAAGCACTGGAAACAGCTACAAACATCACTGAAAGCGCCCTTTGCTTGGAATACCACTTGGTTGAATCATCACTGAGTTTCACGGTTTGACACAATCCAGTTTTTTTAATTCTTAGTCATTGACTTTGCACATTACATCCATGTAGAAATACAGCAACAGTAGTGGCCAAATCCTAACCCATTATGTTATCAGAAATAAATCAAACAATCACTATCCTTACTCTACAGTGAATTATATGCAACTATGTCATTGGTCATGTGATTGCAAAAATGGTGGATTATTTGTCCCAACAGCCTTGCACAAAACACAAATCTTTGAGCACACCAAATCAGCATACACCATTATCTCCCTGCAGCAAACCTCTCTCATTCACCAACTATGCACATCCACACAATATGACCCCCACACAAATCTGCACAATCCATGCACTGAAAACACCCCACTGTCATTCTTAAATGATGGCTTTCGTCCTTCCAGGACTGTATCCCTTTCAGAAGTTTGATTTGTCTTTCGGACCCCAAGTTTCACCTCACTTAAAAACTACTTGCTTACAAAATCAGACATAAAAATACAAAAGTATTGCAGCACACTGACAAACTGCTGACTTTCGCATTTTTACCATATAATTATAAAATCAATTGGAATATAAATATTGTACTTACATTTTAGTGTGCAGTACATGCAGCAGAATAAACATGTCATTGTGTGAAATTTTAGTTGTTATTGACTTCGCTAGTGCTTTTTATGTAGCCTGCTGTAAAACTAGGCAAATATCTAGAGGACTTGATTTACCCTGTGGAAGACCTCTTCATATCCCCACAGATAAGTGCACCCCTGGTTGAGAACCACTGCTATAAAGCCTAGAATATCTGAATCAATGGGAAACAATGGAAACAGCTGTAAGTGTAGATGAGAGCTCTTTTTGCTTAGGATAGTACCATAGTCACTGGGATTTATGGTTTATTATTGCTGTTTTTAGATTCTCAGCCATTTTCAGCATTTTTACACATCTGACTTTACAAAATTACACCCACGCAGCAGCACGAGCTTTCAGCTACTAGTTAGTTTGCTTCTTATTCATGAAGCAGTAAGTGTTCAGTGAGGTAAATGAAATCTGTAGCTAGTATAATGTGTGCATGTGGAGGGGGAGAGAGAATGAACCCTGCAGTACTCCATTGTAACCTAAAACTCTTCAGTAATCCTTGTCTTTTCAGTAATTTCCTCGCATATTAGAAGTTGTGAAATCATAACAGAATGCATTGTCATCCTGGTGAAGACTTTACACTCTTACCAAAAAAAGGACAGAATACTATAATAGTCCTTGTAAGAAAAAAGTACAGGTTATTCTAGGAAATAAACACTTTAAATGGAAGTTTCAGGGGGTAGCCGAGTTAGTCTGTACAGGATAAACTTAAAAAACAACCAATGGTCTGGTAGCACTTTATAGACTAACAAAACATGTAGATGGTATCATGAGCATTCGTGGGTACAGCTCACTTCTTCAGATGACTGGAGTAATTTAATAGCCCAGATTAAGGCTATTTCCAGTTTACATTTTCCTATAAATATTTTGGTGATGTAACATACAGAAAGTAAATAAATAAAAGAAATGAGATGACATCTATTCACAGATAAATAAATTCGAAATAATGGGCTTCTTACTCTGACTTCGGTAAACCTCATTATATGAGGAGTAAGGGTATGTCTACACTTGCCCCCTAGTTCGAACTAGGGAGGCAAATGAAGCATATCAAAGTTGCTAATGAAGCGCGGGATTTAAATATCCTGCGCTTGATTAGCATATTCGTGGCTGGTCGCCATTTTAAAATGCCGGTAGCCCGAATTAACTCGCCGCATGTAGACATGATAGTACGATCCAAAAACCTTCCCTTGAATTAACTGTTACTCCTCATTGCAGTTAATTCGGGCTACTGGCATTTTAAAATGGTGACCCGGCTGCGAATATGCTAATCAAGCGTGGGATATTTAAATCCCGCGCTTCATTAGCAACTTCGGTATGCTTCATTTGCCTCCCTAGTTCGAACTAGGGGGCAAGTGTAGACATACCCTAAGGGAAGTTGGGGGAAGAAAACAGAAATGACTGCTATGTAGACAGCACCAAAAGTCGAAATAAGCTATTGCGACTTAAGCTACGCAATTGGCGTAGCTCAAGTTGCGTAGCTTATTTTGAGTTTAGCCCTGCTGTGTAGGCCTACCCCACTTTCCCTATAGATTTGTTGTTGTCTCTCTTAGTGGGAATAAGGGATTCAAGGGACCCCAAAAATCCTCTTCTGGATGGTTATAATAAATATTCACTGAAGTTTGAATATGTATGCAAACTATATCCCCCAAGGTTGAAAATCCAACCCTCATTCTGTAGATCCTTGTCTTGGTCACATTTTTTTAAACCTTTAGGGTATGTCTACACATCAAAGTTAATTCGGAATAACAGCTGTTATTCTGAATTAACTTCCATAGAGTCTACGTAAGCAAACTGCTATTTCTAATTAAATTCGAAATAGTGGGGCGCTTAATTCAAGTTAGTTAAACCTCATTCTACGAGGAATAATGCCTAACTCGAATTAGCTAATTCAGAATAAGCGCTGTGTAGGCACTTATTCTGAAATAGAAACCTCAGCCTTCCCAGTTTCCCCTGGTGGCCACTCTGGGCCAAACCAGGAAAACTCTTCTCCCTTCCCCCAGCCCCGGAGCCCTTAAAGGGGCAGACTCTGCCCACAGTGCCTGTGCCAGCTCCAAGCCTACCGGCCCAGAGCCAGTAGTCACTGCCCCGACCCAGTGGCCCCAAAACATGAGCCAGCAAGCCACTGGCAGGCAGCCCTCCACTGCGCCCCAGGAGCAGTCTGCCAGCTCCCAGGAGCCTGCCAGGGCCCGGAGAAGGCAGGTGTCTTCCTGGTCCAGGGCGGAGATCAAGGTGGACCGTACTCAGGTTTGAGGGGATGCCCCCAACGTCCATGATCTCCGCACTAAACAGAGGGATGCACCTGTCTATGGCAGGAAAGCTGCTAGCCTGGCCACCAAAGGCCACATGCAAACCCAGGAGCAGGTTTGCATGAAAATCAAGTTGGTCCAGCAAGACCCCCAACCCTGAGCTTCTCTTCCCCCTTCCAGCTTCCTCCTCCCAGGTTTCCCTCTCTCCTCTCCCCTCATTCCCACCCCAGTTTCGGTCAATAAAGAGAGTTTGTTTTTGGCAAGAAATGTGTTTTTATTTGAAATCAGGAAGGGGGGCTAGGGAGGGGTAAGTGGAAGGAGGGAGGAATGAGGCACAAGCCCCCAGTGGGGCAGACCAGGGAGGCTCTTAGTGCCCCTCAGGGTGGAAGCTCTCCTGCAGGGCCTCCTGGATACTGACAGCCCCCCAAAGGAGATTCCCCTCTGTGGTTTCTTCGGGCTCATTGAAGCCAGGCCTGGTTTTGTGGTCCCTGGAGCTAGGAGGTGCTTCCCGCATTGCAAACCCTCAAGGTACAGAAATCCTACCTCTCAGGGGAACCTAAGGGCTCAGCATTTCAAGGCCCAAGGGTCAAGGGGGCTCAATCAAATACTATCATTGTGGGCAGCTAAAATACATGCTGCAACTGTGCCCCCTCGTGAAGTGTAACTATCTTAGGTGACACTTCACCCATCAGGGTAAGAAATCAAACCCACTACCAAAGGAAGCCGTAAGACCCTTCCTCATTTCCCATCAAGACTGGACTATACCAGGCAGAATGGTTAACGTACTCTGACTGTGGATAAACAATCCTATGCCCAGACCTGCTCTTACCCAAGGCCTTTCAACCGGATTGAATAGTTTGGATTTCCTGTGTGCATGGGGAACTATCAGCTTCCACCCATGAGAGAAAGACCCTACTCAATCTGGACTACCCTCCTCTACACCAGGGTATCTCAAAATTCATTGTGCCTTGACCCCCTTCTGTCAACAAAAATAACTTCATTACCCCAGGAGGTTAGAGAGAAGCCTGAGCCCACCTGAGCCCCACCACAACAGATGGGGGAGCAATGCCAAATCCCAAGCCCCACTGCCCCTGTGGGGCTGAGAGCAAAACCGAACTCCTAGGGCTTCAGCCTCAGATGGGGGCTTGTAACGTGAGCCTTGCCACCCAGATCTGAAGCCATCAGGCTTTGGCCCCAGGGTCCAGCAAGTCTAAGACAACACTGACAACACCATTAAAGCAAGGACCCAACAAACGTTGGGATCCTGACCCGCAGTTAGAGAACCATTGCTCTAGACAATAACTTTGGTCTCATCACTGCATAGCATGAAGCTCAGGGCCTCCAAGAATGTTTTGATCAAGTCACTGTGATTGGCAAGGAAGCCACAAAACAAATTTCCCCATTTCAGTTTAAGAAATGAAATTCTGTACTGGTTGTAGAAACAATCTCACACTGAAGAGCCCAGAATCCACCTCCTGGTTCCCAAGCCCCCTTGCTGAGAACTGTTTTGACTAGTCCATTTGTCCCACTGGCCAGACATCTGGATAAAGCAAAGACACTTAATGACTACTAGCCTGATTCTTTTGGCTGGGTATGGTTCAGGAAGTAGCAGATTTTTGTCTGTTCTGTCCAGGGTACCAGAATATAACTCCAAGTGATGAGGCCAGGCTCCCTAAATTCCCTTTCCTCCATAACAACCCTGTTCAAAAGGGCAGGGATTAACAAAGTAGGCCACCTAGGGAAATGTTCCTGTGTCCAGAAATTTATTTTAGTACTGACTATGCCACAAAATACCCAGAGGCCATTCTCTTCTGGCACCCCCTTTCCTTCCACCTTCTGATGGGAGGTACTGCAGATCTCTCCTCCCTCAGAAATTACCACTGATCATGCATAAACTATATCCCAAGTGTTTCAACTTGTCTGTTACCTCAAATGTGTGAGTACTCTGAAGCTCGGTCCTGGAGAAGCAGTGCCAAGCTGTACAGTGGGTGGTGAAAGCCATCAGATACTATTTTTATGTGATTCCCTTTATGTGGTTCCAGATGATGAAAGATTCAAATGTCCAGCTTACCCATTGGCACCTCAGCTTGCAACCCTTTTGAATTCAGATAGAGCGTTGTCCCAGCATGAATGGCCAAAATGCAGACTGTCTGTCCAGGGCAGATGCAGATGGCAAGCTATACAGTGGCTATCCTGACACTTGTGGGTTTGTGGGATAGTGAGAGAAACCAAAGAGAGTGAGAGGGACTGAGGGAGCTGCTTGCAGGAGACTTTGGATACGTCTACACTGCACTCTTATTTCGAAATAAGCTATTCCAGAAGAAATACGCTAAGATAGCTTATTTCGAAATAACACATCTACACTTCAGGGGAGCCTCAAAATTAATCTGAGGCAGGCTTCCCTAACGTGGATGCACTACCTCGAGTTAGAGCCCCACGAGGCACTGGGGAGTAATTACTTTGAATGGCCCTGGAGAGGAGCTATGTCAAAATAGCAGCAGTGGAGTGTCCACACAATTGCTATTCTGAAATAGCTATTTTGGAACAGGTGTTATGAGGTTTGAGGAATGAGGTTATGAGGAATGAGGTTTACAGACGTCGGAATAAGCCATCCTTTATTTCAAATTTATTTCAAAATTGTTATGTAGACACTCGCATTGTTATATCAGAATAACAGCCATTATTACGAAATAACACTGCTGTTTAGATGCACCCTTTGAGTCTGGAGCAAGAACTAACCAGAGACACTTGGTATGGGTCAGGAACTCCAAACAACAAGTGCATAATTTCTAATGAAAAAGAAGCCAGCTGCCAACCAAACCCTCAGCCAGGTCACCCCTTAAGAAATCTTAAAAAAGGAAAATGACTCACTGGAGGAACACTTCTGCTCACTAAGGCTCTGAAGAGCCATGCCATGGGACCCAGGAGCTTTTTGGGTGACTCTGAGCAATACTTTTAAGTTAGGGTCTGAATGTACCTCTATAAGGGTGGCAATTGGACAAGCCAAGTGTGTGGAATGTCATTGTTTAATCCCCCCGCCCCCCCAAAAAAAGGAAAGATCAGAGGCACCCTGGTCATAAGAAGTCATGTGGAAGCAGCCCATTTTTCCACACTTCTAAACCTATCTTCTCACTACTCCCCCATCCATTCTGAGAGAGAGAGAGACAAAGTGATTCAGTTCCAATTCAGACTGGAATACTCCCACATTTCACCAGACACCCTGATGAATAGATCTGTAATGAAGTACAATTTTTCCTCAGAAAATGAAGAAAATCCACTGAATGGAAATTTGGCATTACTGCCTGTGCATTGCAAAGTCATAGTTAGCTGGGTATTGAATACAGCAGAAGGAAAATCTAAAAGTGATGAATTGCATTCAGACAAGAAACTAGAAAATTGGGAAAGATAAAAAGAGCCAACACTGGGCTCATGTTATGCTGAGAGCAAGTGTAATAGCAAAAATGATTGTTTCATTTCCTAGGCTAGGATGCTGTTGTTTATTGTCTTGAACAATAGAAATCTTTCATTCTACTCTGCAGTGATGGTCCAGTTTGCACTGGTGTTCCAACCGGAGAAGTGATAACAATTCAGCAAGAGTTCAAAACAAGTATCTTGGGAAACTAACAAGAATGAGACCTGGCTTGGATCAAGTCTATCAGTTTAATATCTGATTCATCCTCTTTAGAGATGATTGTATGCTGCACTTGCTTAGAGATAGACTCAGCGGGTTTATTGCTCCATCTCCAGTGACAATAACAAGGTCCTGTGATTCTAAATGTAGTTGATGTTAACTCATTGGCTTACTAGGAATGCTGTCAATAGCTATTACAATTTCTTATTCCAAGAGGATCCAATAGCTGCAGCTGTTATAACAGTGCAAGGCAAATCTTGGTTTGCACTGTGATCATTTCAAAAGTGTTTAAACAATTAAATACTTCAGTCACTTGTATATGTGTAAAATACATAAAAAGTTACTGTGGAAACAATAAGGAGACATGGCTTCTGGTGGTCTGAAATTCTGGTATTATACTTTTGATCTCAACTACTTTTATGGCCTCTGTCACCATAGTCTCTGATCACCTCACAATCTTTGCTCTTGTTACATTGCATTACTCTTGTGAAGTAGGGAAGTTCTACTTTCTGGCATGCAGGTGAAGCTGTGAGGCAAGAGCAGCCACACAGCTGCAGACCGTTGGGGCACATGCGTGTCCCAGAAGATCCCTTAGGGCTTGAGAGTGGATCCCCTGGCCTAACCCACGGCCAGATTTTTCTCTCATCCAGATCAGTTTATTAGGAAGGGCTTTGTGTTCTGTCCCTGCAGTATGAATTGGCCCCATATTCCACTCCCAGGATGACCGACTGAGTGGTGGCAATATCATAATATTGATCTTCCTTAGCTTGCAAATCTGGCCATGTCATCCCTCGGAGGTGCCATTTAAAATGAAATGTGGATATGGGGTCTGGCCTTGGTTGGTTTCCCTGCACAGCCAAAGAGGCTTAAAATAGTAATCTAGCTGCAGTATGAGTAACTTTTATTTGTGGTTCCTAAAAACCACGTGTAGTTTGCCAGCTCCTGGAAGTATGGACTGAGTCACTAGAGTATCCTACCCTATTTACTACAATAATAATGGCTACCATAGCCCTCTGATATCATTTCCCCACATGCATGGAGTTGGGCCTGGGACTAGATGGACTAGAATATCCTGTTGAAGTTGTAGGAAGGCTTGTGCATGGATTGATATGAGAAAGCAGGTTGCTTGGCCAGTGGTGAGCCAGATCTGCTCAGCCTGACTTGGAAAGAGAGATTAGTTTTACTGTCAGTTTTGAGCTTTGTTTTTTGGAGCTGAGAGGGAAGCAGAACAGTTCTCTCTGATTAATTCCCATTTCCCAACAAAAGGGAGTCTTTCAACTGCTGTGGGATCTAATGCAGGGGTCAGGTAATTCAAAGCCTGCAGAGACAAGTATTGTCAGAATCCAAATATTGTCATTTTGGGGTGTGTCATTCCACTGCTGGGTTTTGTGTTAATGAACTTCATTGTTTCTTGAGTACCGGGTTTTATACTCTTTGCTGGAAGTGATGGTCCCTTTCCTAAGAAAAAGCATATTTTGTGTATGAACACAGTGAAGAGTGGAGACACTAGTCATTACAAAAACAAACCCAAGACCCAAACTGTGCATGGAGAGGGGAGAAACCACTCCAAGTAGCAAGCACCAGGGGAGAGGCTTCAGCTGCCCCTCAAGAGAAAGCCTGCTCCGTTTCCGTTATAATGTTCTAGCAGCGTGAAGGATGGAAATTCCTGTTTGCAAAAGAATTTCCAAATTTGATTTTATTCCAGGGTGGAATGCAATCTCAAAAATTTCTAAATTATGCATGAAAGAAAATTCTGGGGAAAATGTCATTTTGGTTCAATTGCAATGTTTCTTTTTTATTTTGACTTTATGTTATATTAAGATGTACATTTTAAAAAATATAATTGAACAGTAGTTTCAAAATGAAAAATCAAAATGGGACATTCCAATATTATTAGGAAGGGCCATATGCAACCCACTGGGGTTCTATGTGTGGCCCCTGACACATTTTGTTTCCTGTTGCCCATGCACAGGATTGACAGATTCTACTGGTTTCCTTCTGCGTAGTTTTTTTTTCCTATCAGTATTGCAAAAGTGACACACACTTAAAGCAAGGGCAGGTGAAGAGAGGTGCATGCTGATTGCACACAGCATTGATTGAGAGCTGTGTGCTCCCTCTGCATCTCATCATGGTGCTGCTACAGTTCAGTTAGCACACCTTGCAAATGCTAGGTATGCCAGCACAGTTAGCAAAACTACCCTATTCTGGAAGACCATCTTGGTTACCACAATCTTTCAGCCCACTGAAATGAAAGGGAAAACTCATGCGGCCCACTCACTAGCCTTGGTTGCCACTTACTGTGTCAAACACTTATTGCATAGTACAGGACAAACCTTTCTAGTCTTAGCACTTTCTGGTCCAGTAACATCTATGGTCCGGCATCATTTTAGTTAGCTGGATGTCCACTTATCATGGGTGTGGTCATGTTTCCCATGATCCCATTAAGTTTGTTTACAGCCACCAGTCCTGGATCTCAGGCTATGTCTACACTACAGAGTTTTTTTTTCCGGAAAAATGGCCATTTTCCCGAAAAAACTTGAATTACGTCCAAACTGCAATTGCATTCTTTTGAAAGAAAATTGAAAGAAGAGAGGGGTTTTTCCAACATTGTTAAACCTCTTTCTGTGAGGAAGAAGCCTTTTTCCAAAAGAGCTTTTTTCGGAAAAAAGCATGTGTGGACGGGGAAGAGAGAGTTCTTTCAAAAGAAGAGGAAAGAGGAAAAAAGCACAGGTACTCTGGTGGCCATTCCATCCATAGTAATCACAGCTTAAATGTGAGATAGCGTTCGTTCAGTGTGGACGATATCTTTCGAAAAAGCAGATTGCTTTTTCGATGCACTTTTGCTGTGTAGATGCTCTCTTTCCGAAGATGTTTTTTCCGAAGATCTCTTCCAGAAAAGCTTCTCCCGAAAGAAGCCTGCAGTCTAGACATAGCCTCAGTGTTCTGTGCTGTTGTTTAGCTGTAATTTACTCCTAAATGTCCTCCAAGAGCTAATAAGCAGTGGAAGTGTTGGTAATACTGCTAGACAATATTGACCTCCTGTGGTTCAGCAAATTCCCTTGTTCAGCACCAGTCAGGTCCTAAGGGTGCTGGACTAGAGAGGTTCAACCTATATATGATTTGTTTAGTTTCAATTAACCTGATCTAATACTAACCAGTACTTTTGTGCAGCATATTTCTATTGTAAAATTAGTACAGAGTAAATTTATAAAATCCCTATTATAAAAAACAGTGGTTGATGTTTAAGCTCACACTTCCCTTTTTATTCATAAAAAAAGCTTAACAAAGACAAGGGTAAGTGATGACCTAACTACACTCTATCTGTAGGGCTTTAATAATGGGCTCTTCTAGCTACCAGACAAAGGTATAACATGATCCAATTGCTGGAATTTGAAGCTAGACAAATACAGACCGCAAATAAGGTATGCATTTTAAACAATGAAAGTAATTAGCCATTGAAACCATGTAACCAGGTCATGGATTCTCAATCACTGAGAATTTTTTTTATCAAGATTGGATGTTTTTCTCAAAGATACAATCTGTGAATTATTTGGAGAAGTTCCACTGCCAGTGTTATACAGGAAGTCAGACTACATTATCACAATGGTCCTCTCTGGTCTTTAAAATCTATTAATCTAGGAAGAAGTCAATTTTAATGGTATCTGAATACTAAAAATATCAGACATAATGATCCAGTGGACAAGTCATTAGCTTGCAAGTTAGGAGACCTGGGGTCTATTCCTGGCTCTGCCACTGGCCTGCTATGTAACCTTGGGCAAGTCACTTTACTTATCTCTGCCTCTGTTTCGTGTCCTCCTTATCTGTTTAGAATGTAGCCTGTTAAGGGCCAGGACTCTCTTTCACCATGTGTTTATATAGAGAACTGCTCAGTGAGGCCCTCACTTTCTTGAAGCTCTAGGAGTTTCAAGTAATTACCTATAAATGGGTGTTTTATAAAAGTCGCACTTTAATAAACAATACACACAATGTGTGTGCTGTTCTTATTATCCTTAATTGGAGCTGGTATAGAACAAAAGGATTTAACTAATCATTTACAGTCCTTGAGACTACCTAGTGGTGGTTTGTCATGTGAAAATGAGTGTCTGTTTACACATAATGCCAACTGCCTTGTGCACTCAGGGAAGACAATCCAGTCAGTTTCAGATTGATCAAGCAATTTGTGCATGTACATTCAGTATATTTTTGGCAGAGGCCAATGAGCATCTGCCCTTAGAAAATATGGACCTGTCTGGTTAGTGATTTTGTCACATATCCATTGCTGCAGTGCTCAAAAGTGAATGCTGTTCGCTAAGGGCCAGCTGAGTGGTTATCATCTTCATAAGTCATGATGCAGGTTGCTTGAAATCACAATGGCTGCATCACAATTGAATCTCTTGAATAATTTGTCTACAACATCTGTGTTGACTCCCCTTCCCCCAAACTCTTAGTGCATTAGGTTGTATTTCTCCTGTCTGTGGCTTTTGAAATCAAAACCTGCTTCTGTTTCTTGCTTTTTCTAGATACTTTTGGAGTATTGCCCTGTTCTCACTGCCAGTTACAACACTTGTAGTTTAATATCATTTTCCAGATTAATCAATCTAACAATTACCCCTCTTTTCCAGCTAAGTAACAAAGCCATTAAATAAAGTTCTGATCCAAACCCCGTTGAAGTCAATGAAAAGACTCTTGCTGATTTCAAAGGGATTTGAATTAACCCGTAGGATCTGGTCTACACTACAGCGGAAGGTCGACTTAAGATACTCAACTCCAACTACATTAATTATATATCTTAAGTCACATTTCCAAGCCACCCGCACAGTGGCAGATTGGCTTCCCTTACTCCTCCTGAGGAGTAGGAATACCGGCACTGACGGGGACACCCTCTAAATTCAATTTAGCATGTCTTCACTAGACCTGCTAAATCGAACCCCAGAAGATTGACTGCAGCACCATCAATTTTCTGCATATAGTGTTGACATAGACTAAGAGCCAACCTAACACCAATCCCTGCAGTACGCCTCTGGGACACCAGTCTTCCATTCTTAACAATGCCATTTTAGTGTAACCTCTTGATTCTGATCCTTCTGCCAGTTTTCAGTCCGTGTGACACACCATTCACATACAGGCTATTCTGCATATTTTTTTCATTTTCAATCATTTTCATGGTGAGGCGCATTCTTATGCATGTTAAATATTTTAAGGGCAAATACTTTCAGTTTTAATTAAAGATATGACAGTTCTGTAGAGTTCTGAGGAGCACCACTGTTACAGGAATAATTAACATCATAACATGACATGAAAATTGTGATTAAAATTTAATCAACTCATTTCCCCTCAAAATAGCAGCATATAAGATGCTGATTTCTAACAGTAACAAAATCTTCCAATCTATCCCCTGCAAATAGTGTCAATGGTGCTTAAGCATGTAACGTTAGCACCCTCATGGCCATGATGGAGTCTGCTCTGCAGGCAGCTCTGGTCAGGAAAAGGCTTGTGCAGGAATGCTGCAGGGAAAGACCCTTCAGCCCAGGGACACCTGTTCCAATCACCACCACCACCACCGCAGAGTGAACACAGAGACACTAGAATAGTACAATGAGAATACAAAAAGGGAAATATTTATTCACAGAGGGGCACATAAGAGGAGCAGTAAAATAGAGTTCTTAACTGCAACAAACAAAGTTGCTGTAATGCACCCCTCCCATACCATAAGAACGGCCTTGCTGGGTCAGACCAAACATCCGTCTAGCCCAGTATCCTGTCTGCTGACAGTGGCCAGTGCCAGTTGCCCCAGAGGGAACAAACAGAACAGGAAATTATCAAGTGATCCCTCCCCTGTCCCCTATTTCCAGCCTCTGACAAACAGAGACAAGTGACACCATTCCTACTCATCCCTCCATGAATTTATCTAGTTCTTTTTTGAACCCCGTTAAAGCTCTATTCTTCACAGCATCCTCTGGCAAGGAGTTCCAGAGTTGACTGTGCATTGTGTGAAGAAATATTTCCTTTTGTTTGTTTTAAACCTGCTATCTGTTAATATCATTTGGGCTACATCTATACCACATCCCTCTGTCTGCAGAGGGATGTAACTGAAGCACTTTGAAAGTGCAGATAAAGTGGGGATTTAAATATCTCACGCTTCATTTGCATAATCACGTAATGGCGCTCTTTCGAAAAAGCGCTCTTTCGACATTGAAACCACAGTCTAGATGCGGTTATTTCGAAAATGGGGTGCTTTTCATTTGAGGTTTACAGGATCTTTCAAAAAAGTGCCCCGTTTTTGAAAGAACCGTGTCTAGACTGCGGTTTCAATTTTGAAATAGCGCTTTTTCGAAAGAACGCCATTATGTGATTATGCAAATGAAACACGGGATATTTAAATCCCCGCTTCATTTGCACTTTCAAAGTGCTTCATTTACATCCCCTCTGCCGACAAAGGGATGTAGTCTAGACACACCCTTGGTGACCTCTAGATCTTATGTTATGGGAACAAGTAAATATCCCTCCATTGCATCCCACTCACCTTGCTTCAGCCATCCACTGCTTTGCCATCTTTTTGCCGCTTCCCCTGCCACTCAGAATGTCTTGAGGTCCCACCACTTAAGGCAGCTTTCAATTATTTCAGCTGTTAGTGGCCCACTGCTAGTGCAGGCTGGGCAGGCAGTCTGTCTCATCAGCAGGTTTAATGCTCAGACCTGGGTTTCAGTGTTTTCTGCTCTATTGATCTGAAACACTAGATTGCAATTGAGTCTTAATCAGCTCTGTCATTACACAGTGGAGATGGGGATGGTCAAATGTTGGTAAGGATCCTTAAGCAGGGCCACACCATCAGGTACAAACGTCTCTCTGTCAGGGATGATCTAGATGGTGCTCGGTCCTGGGTGCAGGGGACTGGACTTGATGATCTCTTGAGGTCCCGACTAGTTCTAATATTCTATGATTCCCAATCCTGCATGCACCCCCAAAGAACTTCCCCACCACTCTCTTCCTCCCACTAGACCAGAGCAACAGGTAGTGTATTTGGGGACCTCCTTCCCCCCAGGCATGGAGCAGTTTGTCTGAGCCTCCAGTTTGAGAAGGCCCCCAAGCTGAGAGACATTGTGACCTGGTGCTTGGGGGGTCGCAGCCCCATGTAATTTTGGCCCAGTCACCCCTCTGTCTCAAGAGAAGAGCAGCTGAGCCAAAACTGAGCAAGTGGCTTTGCAAATTGCCTCACAGTGTTGCAGTGACCCACTGAGTGTTATTGGCCAATTGCTTGTCATGATGGAGGGGTGGCCAGGCCAAAACTGAGGGGCACGAAATGCCCAGAGGGACATGAGTTGATGCTATGGGGTGAGTGGGTGATGGCTTCACTATCTGTCCCCCTGCCCTGAGGTCTTCTCTCAGTGTTCCTGCATGTTGCTAGGATTTTTGGAACGCCTGAGTCCGTGCTCTCATATTTTGCCCTTTCCTGTGGCCCTGGTGTGGGGAACAGGATCTGGAGGAAGTGGCCAAAACAGCAAGAAGCCTGTTAGCATTGCAGCCCAGCCACTGGGAGAGAGAAGCTAGCAGGAGAGGACAGTGCTGGGACCCTGTGAGCCAGAGAGCTGTGGAGATGTGGATCTCTCTAACTTTAAATGGAGTTCCACAGCCTGTGGGACAGCTCCTGGCAAGCTGTAGTTTCTAGATTTTACTCTTTCTCTCTCTCCACCCCCTACATATACCAAAATATAGTTGGTAGATCACTTTAGTAAAAAAAAGTTTGGGAACCACTGTCTTAGTAAGTTCAGATTTACTTTTTAGATAGTACTGTGAACTATAACCACAAGGGGAAACACTCTCACTTCTCTCTGTCTGTCTGGCATCCTGCAATCCAAGCAGGGCTCCAAATATGTAAATTCAATTCCAGAAAAAGGTTTCGTGATTCTAATCTCTTTAGGCAAGGGATCTCATTTGTCTGCAAAACATGCAGCATGCTTTTGGATGCTATAAATGCCCCAACAAGGAACATGCAATGAAATGGAACTGGTAGCTGTTGCAGTATGGATACAAAAATGTATCTGGGCTGGTTTCAACAAATTACCAGAATATGCTGACCTGAGGAGAAATTGGCAGGTACATCTGCTTATCTGGTGCCACAAAACTTGTGAAGCAAAAGAGATTGGCTCCAGAATAAACTTTCCTGAAAAAGTTGGATGATGCAAGCTGCTTGACCCCTGCCCAGCCACAATGATGTCAGTAGAGTAGCAGGGATGTTACTGGGACCAGAACTTGTCCTTCTGTTTAATTTCAATTTAAACAAGTCAGTACAAAGTTAAACATATTGTCACAGCAGGCAGGGAGACTCTGTATGGGTTTGTCTTCATGCAAAAGACCACAGCGGCACTGCTGTGCTGCTATGGCGTTTCAGTGTGGACACTATCTACGCCGATGAGAGAGATTTTCCGGTCAGCATAGGTAATCATCCTCCATAAGAGGCAGCAGTGAGGTTGACCTCAGTGCTGTCTAGAAAGGGACTTAGGCCAGGTTTACACTAGACCTGGAAAGTCACGTTAAGGTATACAACTCCAGCTATGGTTAGAGTTGGTTCTGTCTTCACAGAGGTAGACCGATGCTCCCATTGGCTTCCCTTACTCCATGTGACAAGCCAGGGGTACTGGTGCCAACTGGAGCCACCATCAGACTTTGATTTAGTGGGTCTTAACTAGACCCGCTAAATCGAATGCCAAAAGGTCAATCTGGTCTTAGTTTGGCTTAACTATGCCACCCAGGGTGAGTGGATATTTCATACTTCTGACCAATATAGTTGAACGGACCTAATTTTCTAGTGTAGACCTGTTCTAAGTAACTATGGGATGTTTTTTCCAATCCAAATGATTCTGATTACTTAAGTTCTCAGAATGCTATGGTAAACAGAGAAGATAGTTTTAAAGGGAGGAAAATCAACTCATGTTTACAAATTATCCCAGTGTGTGATTCCTAGTTACAGTATGGATATCTTAATTATCCAATAAATACACAGTGTGTACTTTAAAAGTACTTTACAAGAGTTATTGAATGTTATGTGCCTCACTGTTGCACATTAGTAAATGAATTAATAGTGCATTTTTTAAAGCTGTGTGCGATAAATACACCTTAGGATATATTTTTCTTGTGGAATGGTATATTGGGATCTTCATATTTCATTACACAATATCTTTTATCTTCCAATTCTGTCCCATCTAGAGAGAGATTTTTCTCTGGTGTATCAGTAAGTATAAACACTCCTTACAATTTGTATTTATAATGATTATGTTTGTAATGTTGTGTTTACTTATCATGCAGCATGGTGGGGCTTTAAAAAATGGCTGTGCCTTGAAGGAACGTCAATAATTATGCAAAAGCCCTGAAATAAAACAGTTAAGGGAGTCATGCATGTTATTAATAATTCAATATACACATCTCTGGACAAGAGAATGAGAGAAAGCAGTTGATTTCTAAGAAGCTACATCTAGTCCTCATGGACACAATGGAAAATATGGTGTATGTGGCCGAAAGAAGAAAAATAAAGCAGTAAGCACAACTGACATGTCTAAGGAACAGGATCTGAAAGTTAATGCTATTTAAATTTAACTTAATGGTTGAAATATTTCTCATTTAATTATTTTTCTCTCAAAAGTACTTCAGAAAGATGTCAAGTATAGTTATAGTACAGGAGCTTAATGAAGTATAATCTCATTCTATAGGCAAGTTAGGGAAAGAAAGCTTTAGAGAGGTGTAACTTTCTATGATCTGCTGAATCATAATTTCAATGGTTTCACGCTCTCCAGGTGGCAGGGGGTAATTTCTGCCCTTCCTCCCCTGGCGCCCAGCTCCAGATCTTCCGACTGGTAGAAATTTTGATAATACAAATCTGTTGGAAATGGGTCGACAAGGGAGCCATCAAAAATCGGATCAACGTAGTGATGCCAAATATGTAAACATATAACAGTTATGTAGATACATATGAGAAAATGACTTAAACACAACTTTTTAAATGATACTTTACCATAGCAATGTTACATAAAAAACCCCAATGATTTTTGATAATTCTAGGGAAAATAACCTTGACATACAGGACTGAAAATATTTACTCATCAAAGTCATCATTAGTGTTTCCTACCTCTCACTTCAAGAGAACTTGTCATGCTGATGACCTCATTGACACCACACTCACACATCTCTGTACCAGGCTAGCTGCTGGTCAAATGTTTGCAGGCGGATTAGTTTCTCATGTTTGCATGCGAGCATTTGATTGGCTAAAGGATTGATTCAGGAGTGTATGGTATTTCACAAATATTGCTGTGATCAGTCCTTCCTCCAGAAACCAATCCAGGGCTGATAGGGGAGGATAGTTTTGGCTGAGCTCAGTCATTCTGGAGCCATCCTATTGCTTGCTAATTTGCCCTCTTGCTAGTACATGCTAATGCACCTCTTGTGAATGGCAGTTTTTCTCCCTTAATCTGCTTTTTGGAAATCTGTCAATGTAGCTCTGCAAGAGTTGTAATGTTGGTCTTGTAGTGGTAAATTCAGCATGCACTCCAATGCACATATGACCTCATTGATGATGTTCTGAGTACCTAAAACACCAGAAGAGAGCTTTCAGAGGCTGAATCAAGTTCCTTCCAGTAATGTCCTTCTGGCCAACCTTCCGGTAATGTCATACCCTGAAATTTCTCTGAACACATCTGTGAGGGACATACGACAGTTCTGTTCTGCAGCACCAGGCACAAAAACAGAGTCTTGGGTAGCATTTCACAAGATGTGTTTGTGTGTAAAACTGTGGAGTTGAGTAGCTGTGTTAGTCTATATTTGCAAAAACAAGGAGGAGTCCTGTGGCACCTTAGGCTGTGTCAACAGTAGAGAGTTATTTCAGGAGTTATTAATTTGAAATAATTTATTTCAAAATAACTTGGTAGTGTAAACATAGCTTAAGGTGCCATATGACTTTTTTTTTAAGATTACTTTAGTGTCTGCCTCCTCATGGGAACTACAAAGAAATACCACTGAATAGTGTGAGATAGGGGCTTCTTTACACCATGTGGCAATGGAATTCTTCAAGCAATTATTTGTATACTGGAGAGTTTTTTCCTGCTAGGTATGCAGTTCACTCATCCTTTTTATGAGTATGAGAGTGTAGCTTTTTCATTATGACACTTGAGAT
Organism: Rafetus swinhoei; assembly: GCA_019425775.1. NCBI lineage: Eukaryota > Metazoa > Chordata > Testudines > Trionychidae > Rafetus > Rafetus swinhoei. Next base: position 23,313,353 of record CM033437.1, on the reverse strand, counting down.
GCTTGTGGAGTCAATAATTTTTTATTAGACAGATGCAGAGTCTCTTGGTAGGAAAGTGAGTGAGTCAGGAAGTTAGGAATCTCCTTCAGGAACAATTCTTTGCTGGACCAGGCATTGCTTGAAACTGGTGTTTGTCTCCATCAATATGCTTCTGACAGTTGATCATAACAGTCGGGCAAGCAGAGTTTGAATGAACTCACTGCTGACATCTAGTGATAAGCTGGAGAAAAAGATTTCAAGTGTAGGCCATGTGTAATATGCTTGCCTTGCCTATCTGCATAGCAGATGGGACTTCTTTGCTAAAAAGATTAATTTTGGATGGGCTGGGTTGCAAATCATTCTAGTATTTAAATGCAGGGGTAATGAAATGTTAGCCTTCTTGTATGAGTAAAACGCAGCAGAACTGTGATTGGCATACCCTGATTGAGGGGGTCACTCTAAACTCAACCTCATTTGCTAAGCAAGAGGTAGAGATGCTAAATCCCAGTGAAGAGGGAAGTAGGTGGGACAAGTGTTCCTACTTGGTGATGTAGACTCCACTCAAAGTATCCTAGACACTCTTTGACCTGCTTCTCTCCAGCATTTCAGAATGGAGCTGATCAGACTCAACTGAGAGTCCTTGTTTCTGATTGGTTATTTTGGTCTAAGAGTTAAGCCATAAATCTTGAATGAGGACAATGAACACAAAGTGTGCACTGGCTGTAAGGTAATTCCTCCTTACCTGCTGAAATTACTGAAAACTGGTGTAAGTGTGGAACCTCAGGCCACGTCTTCTCTAAATAGAAGATCGATGCTACCGTGATCGATCTTCCAATTCAATGTAGCGAGGGAAGATCCCCCATCAGTGTCTGATACTCCTGCTTCTGTGAGGAGTAAGGGAAGCTGATGGAGGTGTTTGCTCCCGTCAGTCTCATGCTGTGGGGACAGTGGGGGAAACTTGTAACAAGGTACGTTGATTCCAGCTACATAATTAACATAGATGGAGTTGCATATCTTGATTTGACCTTCCCTTTTAGTGTAGACTTGTCCTCAGAAAGAAACATCATGGGAACAACTGTAGCCAGCAGCAGCAGAGGGACAGCAGTCAGTGGCACCCTTCAGTAGCAGAGAACAGTGACTGAGAGACAGCTACAACAAGGAATTGCTCAAAGGACAGGAGGTGAATGCCTGTGAACTGACCTCTGAGTCGTTGCTAACCCAAGACAGGACAGAAACTGCAAGTGAGATGCAATAGAGTGAGAGGGGAATGGTAAATTAAAGGAATGTTTATTTGCTGGGCATTCTCATGCTTTAATGTACTTGTGATGTTTTTCCAAAACAATGCTTTTCCTTTTTTAAAAATAGTTCTATTGTTATAGACAGACTCAGTGCTTGCAAGAGGGGAAGTATTGCTTCTTAGACATACCCAGGGTGGTGTCAAGTTTTCCCAGGTTACTGGGTGGGGGACCTGAACTGATTCTGCTGTGTGTCATAAGAGGAATCCTTAGATTCTGAAAATGGGCCTTGGTGCTGTTGACACTGGCAGTAGGGTTACAATAGGTTAAAATAGCACGAACAATACCTTCCAGGAAGTCCAAGTTAACCTCAGCACAGAATATAAAAGTGCTCTTGACAAGGTCTGCGGTGATGTACAACCTTTGCTTCATTTCTATTTGCCATTGCAGTTTCCGGGTGGAGTACGTCATTGTAGTCAATGGAGAAGCCACAGTTATGCATAAGCTGCACAAGGAAATCGCTACAGTTTTGGAATGAATTGTTAAACTAGTAGATACTAGTAGTGGTAGATTGCACGGTTATCATATATATGTTGGAAACCTGCTTTTCACTGAAACACCTGTATATAAGTAGGACTCTACCAAATTCATAGCCATGAATGACACGTCATGGACTGTGGAATCTGGTCTTCCCCTGTGAAATCTGGTCTGTTGTGTGACTACACCTGAGGAAGATCAGCATTTCTAAAATTGGGGGTCCTGCCCAGAAGTTAGTTGAAGGGAGCTCACAAGGTTATCATAGAATCATAGAACCATAGAGCTGGAAGAGACCTCAGAAGGTCATCAAGTCCAGCCCCCTGCTCTAGGCAGGACCAATCCCAACTAAATCAACCCAGCCAGGGCTTGGTCAAGCCGAGACTTAAACACCTCCAGGGATGGAGACTCCACTACTTCCCTAGGTAACCCATTCCAGTGCTTCACTACCCTCCTAGTGAAATAGTTTTTCCTAATATCCAACCTGGACCTCTCCCACCACAACTTGAGACCATTGCTCCTTGTTCTGCCATCTGTCACTACTGAGAACAGCCTCTCTCCATCCTCTTTGGAACCTCCCTTCAGGAAGTTGAAGGCTGCTATCAAATCCCCCCTCACTCTTCGCTTCTGCAGACTAAACAGACCCAACTCCCTCAGCCTCTCCTCATAAGTCATATGCTCCAGCCCCCTAATCAATTTGGTTGCCCTCCGCTGGACCCTCTCCAATGCGTGCACATCCTTTTTGTAGTGGGGGGCCCAGAACTGGACACAATACTCCAGATGTGGCCTCACCAAAGCCGAATAAAGGGGAATAATCACTTCTCTGGATCTGTTGGCAATGCTCCTCTTAATGCAACCTAATATGCCATTAGCCTTCTTGGCTACAAGGGCACACTGTTGACTCATATCCAGCTTCTCATCCACTGTAACCCCCAGGTCCTTTTCTGCAGAACTACCACTTAACTGGTTGGTCCCCAGCTTGTAACTGTGCTTGGGATTCTTCCGTCCCAAGTGCAGGACTCTGCACTTGTCCTTGTTGAATTTCATCAGATTTCTTTTGGCCCAATCCTCCAATTTGTCTAAGTCACTCTGGACCCTATCTCTGCCCTCAAGCGTATCTACCTCTCCCCCTAGCTTAGTGTCATCCGCAAACTTGCTGAGGGTGCAATCCATCCCCTCATCCAGGTCATTAATAAAGATATTGAACAAAACCGGTCCTAGATCCGAACCTTGGGGCACTCCGCTAGAAACCGACCGCCAACCTGAAATCGAGACGTTGATCACTACCGCTGGGCCGGCCTTCTAGCCATCTTTCTATCCATCTTACTGTCCATTTATCCAATCCGCATTCCCTTAACTTGCTGGCAAGAATATTGTGAGACCGTATCAAAAGCCTTGCTAAAGTCAAGGTATATCACATCCACTGACTTCCCACGTCCACAGAGCCAGTTACTTCATCATAGAAGCTGATCAGATTGGTCAGGCATGACTTGCCCTTTGTGAATCCATGCTGACTATTCTAATCACTTTCCTCTCTTCCAAGTGCCTCAAAATGGATTCCTTAAGGATCCCTTCCATGATTTTCCAGGAACCGAGGTAAGACTGACCGGCCTATAGTTCCCTGGATTGTCCTTCTTCCCTTTTTTGAAGATGGGCACTACATTTGCCTTTTTCCAATCATCCGGGATTTCTCGATCTCCACGACTTTTCAAAGATAATGGCCAAAGGCTCCTCAATGACATTTGCCAACTCCCTCAGTACCCTCGGATGCATTAAGTCCGGACCCATGGATTTGTGTTCGTTTAGCTTTTCTAAATAGTTCCTAACCTGTTCTTTACCCACCACGGGCTGTCCATCTTCATCCCATCTTGAGTCACTTAGCGCAGAAGTCCAGGAGCCAACCTTGTCCGTGAATACAGAGGAAAGAAAGCATTGAGTACTTCAGCTTTCCCCACATCATCTGTCACTAGGTTACCTCCTTCATCCAGTAGGGGCTGCACCCCCTCTCTGATCACCTTCTTCTTGTTAATATGCCTGTAGAAACCTTTCTTGTTATCCTTCACATCCTTAGCCAGTCGCAATTCCATTTGCACTTTCGCCTTCCTCATAGCCCCCCGGCATTCTCGAGCTATACATTTAAACCCCTCCCTGGTCATTTGTCCAAGTTTCCACTTTTTGTAAGCTTCCTTTTTGTGCTTAAGTTCACCAAGGATTTCCCTCGTAAGCCAATCCGGTCTCCTACCATATTTGCCTCTCTTGCTTCGGCCGATGGTTTCTTTCTGTGCCTTCAATAAGGCTTCTTTAAAATACTGCCAGCTGTCCTGGACTCCTTTCCCTTCATGTTAGCATTCCAGGATTCTGCCCATCAGATCTCTGAGGAGTCAAAATCTGCTTTTTTGAAGTCCAAGGTGTGTATTTTACTACTCTTTTTCTTCTTTGGTCAGGATCCTGAAATCTACCATCTCATGATCACTGCTTCCCAGGTTGTCACCTACCTCCACTTCCCCTATTAGTTTCTCCCTGTTTGTGAGCAGAAGGTCAAGATGCGCACGGCCCCTGGTCGGATACTTCAGCACTTGAGTCAAGAAGTTATCCCCAACATTCTCCAAAAACTTCCTGGATTGCCTGTGTACTGCCGTATTGGTTTCCCAACAGATGTCAGGGTGATTAAAGTCCCCCATGAGAACCAGGGCCTACGATCCGGAAGCTTCTCTCAGTTGTCCGAAGAAAGCCTCATCCACCTGATTTGGTGGCCTGTAGCAGACACCAACCACAGCATCACTGCTGTTGTTTGCTCCTTTAATCTTAACCCATAGACTCTCAACAGGTTTTTCTCCTTCTTTATACTGGAGTTCAGAGCAATCATAGTGCTCTCTTACATATAGTGCAACTCCTCCTCCTTTTCTCCCCTGCCTGTTCTTCCTGAACAGTCTATACCCTTCCATGACAGCGCTCCCGTCATGCGAGTCATCCCACCAAGTCTCTGTTATCCCAATTAAATCATATTTCTTGGACTGGGCCAGGGCCTCCAGTTCTTCCTGTTTGTTGCCCAGGCTTCTCGCATTAGTGTACAAACACCTCAGGTAACCAGTTGATCGCCCTATCTTCTCCATTCAAACAGGGGTCCTCCTTTCTTGCTCGTTCCTCTCTGCATTTCTTCCCGGTATCCGACTTTCCCACTCCCTCAGGGTTTTGGTCACCGCCCCGATGAACCTAGTTTAAAGCCCTCCTCACTAGGTTTGCAAGCCTGCCCGCAAAGATGCTCCTTCCTCTCTTGGTTAGGTGGATCCCATCTCTTCCTAACAATCCTCGTGCCCGGAACAGAGTCCCATTGTCGAAGAAACCAAAGCCCTCTCTGCGACACCACCTGCGCAACCACGCATTTACGTCCTCAATTCGACAATCCCTGCCCAGTCCTTTCCCTTCAACAGGGAGGATGGACGAGAACACCACTTGCGCTCCAAATTCTTGGATCCTTCTTCCCAGCGCTACATAATCCGCAGTAACCCGCTCAAGGTCATTCTTGGCCGTATCATTAGTTCCCACGTGGAGAAGCAGGAAGGGGTAGCGATCTGAAGGTTTGATCAGTTTGATAAGCCTCTCAGTCACATCCTGAATGCGAGCTCCCGGTAAGCAGCACACCTCTCGAGATTCCAGGTCCGGACTGCAGAGGGATGGCTCAGTCCCTCTTAGGAGGGAGTCCCCGACCACCACTACCCGTCGTTTTCTTTTGGGGGTGGTGGCCGTGGAACCCCCATCCCTAGGACTACGCATCCCATGCCTTCCGGTAGATGGTGTTCCCTTACGGTTTCTTCCTTGTGAGATCCCTTCCAAAGCATTCAGCACCGCAGAGCTTGTGGAGAGAGCCTGAAAGCGATTACTTACCTCTATAGCACTGGGGGATTCCCATGCTGGCCTTTTTCCCCTTCTAGAAGTTACATGCTGCCAGTTCTCTTCCTGGTCACGTACTGCCCTCTCCGGCTCTTCCGCCTGCCGTGCTTGAAGGGTTAAACGCTGCCTTCTATCGAGGAAGTCTTCATCCTCTCTGATCGAGCGTAGGGTCGACACTTGGGCCTCCAGCCCTCTAATTTTTTCTTCCAAAATGGCGACCAGCTTGCACTTAGTGCAGATGAAATCCGTTCTTTCTTCCAGGAGGAAGACAAACATGGCACACTCCGTGCAGGTAACAACAGCAGAACCATCACCATCCATCCCTGCTGTCCTGGAGAAGGGATTTAAAAAGAAAGGCAAGATAACCTCGCCCCCTTCCCAACTCCCTCTCTAAACTCCCTGTTAGCACTCACCTGTTCGCAAGCTCCTTGGTCGCTTTCCCAAGGAGCCTTATAAAGCCCTGGACTGCCTGAAAGTCCCTCCCCCTACCAAGGCTCAGCCAATCAGCAGAGGCTTCTAGAATTCAAACTTTAATTAGAAGCCAACAGTTTCCACCTGCCAATCACAGCCAATCACAGCACCAGCCAATCACAGTTATTTTAGGGGGGTTGCAGCATTGCCACCCTTACTTCTGCGCTGCCCTCAGAGCTGGGTAGCTGGACAGTGGCATTTGTTGGCCACACGAGTTCTGAAGGCAGTGCCCCACCAGCAGCAGTACAGAAGTAAGGGCAGCGATACCATCCCATGCCACCTTTATTTCTGGGCTGCTGCCTTCATAGCTGGGTAACCAGTCAGTGGTGATAGCTGACTGAGGGCTCTGCTCTGCAGAGGGCAGTGCAGAAGTACAGGTGGAAATGCCTTACTATTCCATCCTTACTTCTGCACTGCTGCTGGCGGCAGCTCTGCCTTCAGAGTTAGTCTACCAGCCAGCAGCCGCCACTCTCCAGCTGCCCAGCTCTGAAGGCAGCAATGCCATCTACAGCAGCAAGGAAGTAAGGGTAGGAGGAGCATACCCACCTTACAATAACCTTGGGTATGTCTACACACGATTTGTATTTCGGGAGAAGGATGCAAATATTACTGAGCATTTGCATACTTTCTCCGGGGTTTTTTCGGAAGACGCTCTTCCGGTATTTACCCACGTCTACACGCAGCCAAATTTCAAAAGAAACCCCTATTTCAAAAGACCCCTTATTCCTCCTACAATGAGCTTTACAGAGGTCTTTCGAAATAGGGGTTTATTTCAAAATTCAGCCATGTGTAGACGAGGGTAAATACCGGAAGAACGTCTTCTAGAAAAACCCCCAGAGGATGTATGCAAATGTGCAGCGCTATCATCCTTCTCCCGAAACAAAAATTGTGTGTAGACATACCCCTTGTGACCCTCACACAATTCGTTTTTGGGTCAGGACCCCTACAATTACAAAACCATGAAATGGTTTCAGATTTAAATAGCTGAAATCATGAAATGTATTATTTTTACAATCCTATAACTGCAACTGGCCAAAATGGGCCCTGACATTGGTAGGGCCCTATATATAATGGTTTGAGATAAAATATCAGCTTTCTGCTCCACTTGCTTTCTGTCATGCTTGCTGGTGTTGAAGTCATTGCAACCTCCAGTGCACCACTTAAAGTAGTAGTACAGGTCCTGCAACATTACTTTTTTCAAGCTTGGCATCAGCTATAGGTCCCTGAAACTCTCACATACTGCAGGACAAAATGTTTTTCCATAAAAATATAGCAGCTGAAAGGAGCCTTCATTTTAATTTTAAAAAATCAGTGCTTTCTTCCACTTGTGATAGCACCATGTCCTTTGCAGCTTTTAAGAATACACACTGTGATTTATTTGTGCACATGGCATTGCTAAAACCTATGGCCAAGTCCCACAGTTGATCTGCTGTATGGTTTTAAGAGTCTCTCAGTCGAGCATTTGTTCCTTTTCAATACCATTCAAAGCACATATTTCTCTGTGCTTCACCTCTGCATTGGCCATCACCACTTTCCCATCCATTAGAGCTTCTGCGAGGCAATTTATGAACTCCAGCTGAGTTGCACAGTTTGCAGTAGTAAAATCTGTATTTGTTTCTTTTGCTTTTACCTTTTGACACAACACATTACAGACATTCTTGCTGTAGCACTCAATGTGTTACGCAATAGAGTATGCTCACACGTCTTTTGGGTCAAAACACCCACTTAACTTTACTTTCTATACACTGTTTTCACTAGGAGTGATTGTTTCATGTTTTCCCACCTGACTCATGTGCTGAATCTGTGCTTAATGGATGCCTTCAGGCCTCTGGCTTACTGCAGAAAAAGCAGCCGTTCTTGAAACACATGCCAGGGGATCTACTATAAGACAAATCTGGCCAGTTGGCACTTGTTCTGCCATCTTCAACTTTTTCCTAATACTTACCGTACTTCTTCTCCAACCTTGCCAAAGTCTGCTTATAGATATATATCTCACAGCATGTAAGGTGCCACTGAATGCTATTTAGCCTGATCCTCCGTAGTGGTATTCTCTGAAGATCCAGCTACTGGGCTGTCCTCTTAGTCTTCCCTTCATGCAAAAAAATGATGAAGACCGAAGTAAAAACATAGATTTTGTGATAAATTGCTTTGGGATTGCAATCGATCATGTTCTGTAATGATTTGTTATATAACTATGTACATACCATTTGTATGGATGGATTCCAGTAATTTGTAATTGAATGTTGACATCTTAACCAGGGCCCCATTATGACTCTTTTGGTATAGTAAAGAAGGTGATAATCAGGATCACTGAACTGCTTCCATTTTTTGCCGACAATGGCAAACCAATCAGGTATCATGTTCAGAGTATTAACTGATAACTAGTCACTCAAAGACCACCATTTAACTTATGGAGGGGATCCTCAAGGAATCCATTTTGAAGCACTTGGAAGAGGGGAAAGTGATCAGAAATAGCCAACATGGATTCACCAAGGGCAAGTCATGCCTGACCAATCTGATTAGCTTCTATGATGAGGTAACTGGCTTTGTGGATATGGGAAAGTCAGTGGATGTGATATACCTTGACTTAAGCAAAGCTTTTGATACTGTCTCCCACAATATTCTTGACAGCAAGTTAAGAGAATATGGATTGGATAAATGAACTGTAAAATGGACAGAAAGCTGGCTAGACTGTCGGGCCCAAGGGGTAGTGATCAATGGCTCAATGTCAGGTTGGCGGTCGGTTTCTAGCGGAGTGCCCCAGGGATCTGTTCTAGGACCGGTTTTGTTCAACATCTTTATTAATGACCTGGATGAGGGGATGGATTGCACCCTCAGCAAGTTCGCAAATGACACTAAGCTCGGGGGAGAGGTAGATATGCTGGAGGGCAGGGATAGGGTCCAGAGTGACCTGGACAGATTAGAGGATTGGGCCAAAAGAAATGTGATGAGGTTCAACAAGGACAAGTGTAGAGTCCTGCACTTGGGACAGAAGAATCCCAAGCATTGTTACAGGCTGGGGACCGAATGGCTAAGTAGCAGTTCAGCAGAAAAAGACCTGGGGAGTACAGTGGATGAGAAGCTAGATATGAGTCAACAGTGTGCCCTTGTAGCCAAGAGGGCTAATGGCATATTAGGGTGCATTAGCAGGAGCATTGCCAGCAGATCCAGAGAAGTGATTATTCCCCTTTATTCGGCTTTGGTGAGGCCACATCTGGAGTATTGTGTCCAGTTCTCGGCTCCCCACTATAGAAAGGATGTGGACGCATTGGAGAGGGTCCAGCGGAGGGCAACCAAATGATTAGGGGGCTGGAGTGCATGACTGAGGGATTTGGGTTTGTTTAGTCTGCAGAAGAGAAGAGTGAGGGGGGATTTGATAGCAGCCTTCAACTTCCTGAAGGGAGGTTCCAAAGAGGATGGAGAAAGGCTGTTCACAGTAGTGACGGATGGCAGAAAAAGGAGCAATGGTCTCAAGTTACAGTGGAAGAGGTCTAGGTTGGATATTAGGAAAAACTATTTCACTAGGAGGGTGGTGAAGCGCCGGAATGGGTTACCTAGGGAGGTAGTTGATTTAGTTGGGATTAGTCCTTCCTTGGGCAGGGGGCTGGACTTGATGACCTTCTGAGGTTTCTTCCAGCTCTATGATTCTATGATTCTATAAGTTAGAGAGGGCTGCGTATTTGACATGCCTGTGTTAAAGTATAATTTTAAAAAAGTTAAATTTTTAAACATTTTCTTAAATATGTATCTTTGTAATGGGGTTAGGACTTACTGCCATAGCCCCTCCTGCTGGTCACTCCAGGAATTAGCTCTGTTCTCAGCAGTATGCCTCCTTCTGGCCAGTGTCTCACTTGTCAATGCTCCATGCTCTCTCCAAGCTCTGTTCTGGACCCATGTCACTACTCAGATCACAGCGTCCTCTTCAGGAAACTGCCTTCCGGTAGTGTCCACCACACTAGTTTCTCACCCCCCTTTTGGAGGTTATCAGCAGTCCTTAGTCTTGTGCCTGCCACTGTGTCCAACTGCAGCATCAGTCTAGCCCCCTCACATCATGGGCAAGCCACGGGCTTTAAAGACCTTTCCTCAGTGTGGCTAGTTGCAGTGCAAGGAGGAAGGTTGGGACCCAGACCTACTCACTACTCTGGGTCCTGGCCCAGGGACCATCTGGTGGCAGACTTGTCCTGCTCTTTTGCTCTCCCCCTCTACTGCCTCCTGTTTTCTGGGTCACTTCCCCTGTGACCCTTGCACCTCCTTGACCCTTGTGTCAAAGCCTGCAGCCTCTCTCTCACTCTCCTCAGCCTGCTCAGCACTGCTCCTCTAAGGTGCTTCCAGCTGGGAACCAGTCCAGCATGCTCTGTGGTCAGGACCCAACTGCCCACTGCTCTGCTGAGCATCTCCTTATAACCAGGGCTGCCCCAGAAAACTGCCTTCTCATTGGCTCCTTTAAAACCCTTTCCTGTTTGGCCAGGGCTCTGTGCAGGCTCTCTCTAGCCTGCTTTAAGCCCTTCTGGTCACAGTGGGGCAGCTGCCCCGCTATAATCTTCATAATTATTCTATGTTTGCTGTGTTTGGCACCATTGTGCTAGCAGGAGAAAAGGCTAGTGATACCCAATTTGACCGATTTCTAATGACACTGTATTATCAAAATATCTAGGTCCCAGAGTGCGGAGTGGGGAGGAGTAAATCCCCCTGCCATGCTATGGAAGGAGACACCATTGAAATTATGATTCAACATTTTATGAATCAATGACAGTTACTTTATCTTTCTATCATTAACTAGCCTATGGAATTACCCATGCCTTCAAATTCTTGGTTGAATCACGGGGTGGTTATTTTTCCCTTGTAAGCTGAAAATTCAAAAAATTCATAAGAAAACTTATTTGGGTCAAACAAAACATTTCATTTTGATATTGACCATTTTTAGAAGTTTTTGAGTTCCTAATAAAATTAAGGGGAATGGTGAAACAAAAGGCCTTTTCAAACCAGAAGAACAAAATATTTTGTTGAAAAACAAATTACATTAATTTTAATTTTACAAACATTTAAAATGTAAGATAAATAAATAAACAAATAAAAGATCCCCAAACAAATTCTGTAAAACAAACACAAGCTAATTGAACATATCAGTGCTGCTGAATCTGTACATTGGGGTAGAGGTTGGGGAGTTTTGTGAGGAAAAAAATAAATTACCCAATTCTGTGCCATGTATATGGAGTGGAGTCTTGTATCCATTATGTCATTGACGCTGTAATGGAATCTTCCCCCAATTTGGTACTGCCCTGCAATCATTCCTCTCCTCTTCCCACTGTGAAAGGTGAAATGATGTGATGTATGTTACTGCAAGTCTGATATCTATATATTGCACCTTATAGAATAAAAATTGTCTGCAGAGCATATCTCAAAGTGAGTCAAGGTCTCAAACACTATGCTGTCCCTTACAAAAACTTGTGTTGTAAGACCTGATTGTTCAATCCTTACTCATTTTGGTGAGCACTTGTCATGCTGGCTTCAAGAGGGCTTTGTTGGATTCTTCAGGGAATGTTTAGATTTAGATAATTTTTTTTAAATAAAAACTCTTCCATGGAAAGTTATGCACTAACTCAGATATGCAGACAACCACTCTTATATAAATAATAATCAAACAAGTGGGCTGTGCTTCAAAAAGGGAAATAAGCAAAGCTATTGGGGAAAGAAACCTGATGTCAAAGAGTCTAAGAGCTAGACACTGCCAAACTTACCCATGCAAAGCAGTAGCTTACTCTGTGAGTATCCCCATTTAAATAATTAGGATTCCTCGCAGGGTAAGCTACTACTTAACATGACGATGGATTGCTCAGGGTGGAACAGTGAATGTAGTAAAAAAGCAGGAAAGAAAATAAAATTAAGTTGCACATTTACTTTTTTGTCAAAATACAGGATAACATGCTGAGAAGGTGGTAGAAACCAGTAGAGAAAATTAAATAAAATGCCACACTGCTTTAAGAGATTCATAAGAAAATCCAGCTGAGAAGAACAATAGAACAGTTACTTATAGGCAAGTTACATATAAACCATGTCATCCATTTCCATAGATATACAAATATCCATTCAAAATGCTTTGACCTGAGATAATTCTGGAGCAGCTTAAGTATATCCATATCTGTGGACTGTGTGCACCATGTCAGCGGCTCTATTCATGTGGGTTATATTGACCCTATTGTATAGTTAGTGAATTCTTGATATTTTACTCAGCAAACTAGAGCTGGGTAAACAGATTTTTCAGTTGTTGGCAATATTGAATTAAAAAAAAATGGCATTGAACATTTTAGTTTGACAAAGCAAAACAAGTCATTTTGATCACTTAAATTTTATTTTAAAATGTCAAAAACATTTAAAACTGCAGTCATTTCAATCTGAAAACTGTTTACTTACTAAATCTTGAACCAATGTATTTAAAGTTTTTTGAAAGTTTGTTCTTCCTTCACCCCTCTCCTTCCCCCCCAAAAAACCCACCAAACAAGTCATTGAAATAAACACAAAGTTGCAAAATGTTTTAGTGTTGCCAAATCTGCATTATTTTGCTGAAAATAAATTCAGTCAAAAAAGTTCACCCAGCTTTACCACAGCTCTCTGCCACTGGAGGGAAAGAAAAATCTGTGTGAGCTATGGTGTTATGAGGTCTGATACCATCCAAATATGGCGGCCATTGGGAGGGAAGCTCTTATTGCAAAGGTATCAGTCCACCAAGATTTGAACCCATCTCAGTGACTTAGAGATAGTATTGTAGAGTTCTGTAATAATAAAGTGAAACATTTCTAAAAAGAGGACACATGTTCAGAATAGGACGAACCAAGTGGCTTGCATGCAGTATGAACACAACCCTTAATCAAACTCTTGCTCAAAATTTGGAATCGCACCTTTTTAAGTTTTGATTATCTTAAAACTTAAATATCTGATTATCTTTCTCCATCCCCTCAACTTTCCTTTGCGCACCTTTTACTGTTATGTGAAGCAAAGAATCTGTCAGAGGGAAGTAATATTCCTGCAAGTTTCTTTGGGGACAATGAACATGATATGGAGAGGCAATTCTGTAGAGACATTCCAAGAGCTCAAAAGAGGATCTTCACTATTGTTCAAGGTCCTCAAGGCTCACTTCTCCAATCCTTCCTATATTGCTATTCTAACTGATTATGTCCTCTTGTTCCCTCCGTATTTTCACTTGTTTCATATTGTTCTGTCTGAGTTCTAGTCAGGTTTTTATGCTCCCATCACCATGGGGTTTGAGATCCTAGTTGTGGGCCTGATCCAATTCCCTTTGAAGTCAATGGCAAAATGCCTATTGATTTCATTAGATATTAGGCCAGTCCCCATGATTTTATGGTTGTTAGCAAAGCCAACTAAAGGATTTAGTCAAACAACTCCCCTATGAAATTTAGTAATCAGGTTCACATATTTCATTGTAATGGGTATGGTAAAGGAATCTAAACTTAATGAGAGTTGTAGAACTATATCTCCTAATTGGCCTTGAAAATTTCTATCAGAGTTGCTTGTGGCAAGAATCCTGTCTTTTGGTATGTTTTAATAGTTAACTTCAGAAAGTAGTTTCAGGCATTATGGGTGGCATGGTTTAAGTTCACTGTTGATCCACATCACCTGCTTGTCTATAAACAAAATAATTAGAGTAAACTCATCACATAGATGACCCAGATCAGCTGTTCTCTTGGCAGAAAATATTATAATAAACTCTGGATTCCTTAGATGAGAAATAGTTACTAAAGTACTTGCAAACCCTGTATACGGACAAATAATTTCAAAGGATAAGAGTGAATTATAATGAGATTCAGATATATGAAGGGACGAACTGAGCATCTTGATGATGATTCTGTCTTTCTGGGATCATAAGGGAATGAAATTTACCTTTAACCCTGAATCAGAAAAGAGGTAAATGTCACATAACTTATGCAATGTATAAAGCAAGGCAAATCCAGTATTAAAGCAAACTTTGAAGATAAGCAACATGAGCATAATTCATTTAACTTAAAGTAGGTCTTATATAACTGTTTGGCTGCATTTATCTTTTATAGTGTTAATTCCAGAGAGAGAATGGAAATAAGCAAACAGCAGCAGTTCTTAAACTAAACATAATATTTCAGAGGCATGGGATTTTAAACATGAACACTCAGATATTTTGTCCTAGAATATCAAGCATTAAGGAGGTTATCATTAGATTGTATAATTCAGGCAAGAGTATAAACTCACAAGGGATTTAGCATTTCAGTTTCTATTTCATGGGGTGACAACTTGAAAATGTTGAGTAGGTCTTTTCGGAGATCTTCAAAGGCTGCTTGCTCTGGCTAATCTAATTCTTTGGTCGAACCATTAATTTTGACTAGAAGAATAGTGGGTGTTTTAGCTTGTAACGAACTCTGGAGTCATGAAGCATCTACTTGAGGTGATTAAAACTAGCTCTTTTCTTGATAGGCTCAGCTAAAGAATCTGGATAAATGCTAATGCTGTGATTTTCATATTTCAGTGGCTTGGCTCTCTTATCAGTTTCCATTATACTGACTTTCTCATGAAAACGAAGAGAGAAAATAACAAATTAGAGTTAGAGGGCTTTTTAAAGGCAGCCAGCAGTAAACTGCATGTTCTGTTACAGGTTGGAACTACCTGGTTCGGCACCCTCATGACCCAACTGCTCCTGGATGAGGGATTTTGCCGAACTAGGAGAGGTCCTTTCTTGCCCCCCTCATGCTGGCCCTCCACTGGCCTCCCAGCTGGCTCCCCTCATCTGCCACCAGCCCTCCTGCCCAGCCAGAACCCACCAGGCTTCCCAGCCCCACAGGCAGCCCTGCTGGGCCAAGCACTTAGCTCCCAGCTCCCCTGGGCAGCCCCGCTGCCGCACACTGGGCTCCTAGCCTACTTACAGCTTGCTGCCAGCAGCCCACTGTTCTGCTGGTCTGCAGGGCTCCCAGCCACTAGCCCTCCACCGGGGATCTCTGGTCCTGGAACATCCATCGTCCTGCTGGATCACAGATGTTACCAGATTAGAGCCTCCCAGTTGAGCGAGGTGCAACCTGTACTAATTTTTGAGCTCCCTAGAAAATTGATCAACCAAATAGCTTTCAGTCAGTATGAACACCCACAAAATGCAAGGCTCTCTGCTTCGGATAACACCACAAGCTTGCTTTTTCATAATTCCCAATCATGGACTGGCAAGCTTTGTATCCATACTTCTTTAAATGTCATTTTTCCAGTAGTCTTACTTTTGGGTATGCCACCTCAAAAAAGTGACATCCAGGTGCCCCCTAGGGTTATGTATTGGCTCCCTATGCATAGTATGTGATCCTCAAGTTTATCCATATTAACATACCATATTAACATTTATATCTCTTCAAAGCCATACCATATTAACATTTATATCTCTTATATCTCTTTTGTGCTGGTAGCCACTTCACAGCCCTAATGGAAATACAATATAGTAGAAATAGTACAGAAATGTAATACAGTTTCATAAAAATACTCTTAAAATATATAGAATTTAACAGAGAACAATAGTTATGTGTCTGTATATCGAAGTTGTCAGTTAAATGCTACAGGATAGTTTAAACTTTTTTTTCCTGTAAGGGTTTGACAAGAAGAAGGACGTTACCTGGCAACTAGCTTTTTTTTTTTTTGAGGAGTGGGGAGAATGGTCAGGATATGGATAGGTGTGCCAGTGTAACCCACACATGAGGTGGGGTGTACTGAACCCCTTTGTGCCCTTAGTGGCATTTAACAGAGAGAATAATGAGTATGCTCTATAGCAGAGGTAAAGGCTCATCCACTAAGGTCCTAGGTTCAATTCTCTCTGTTGGTGTTAAACCTAGCTGGTGAAGCAGAAGTCAGGTCTCCAGGACAGAGTAGAAGTAAGTAGACAAGGGTCAGTGCCAAAGTTTAAAAATCAGAGCCAACACTCAAGATCTGGTTACCTAGAGCAAGGTGAAGCTGGAGCTGAGGCATAGCAGGGAACAAGTACAAGCTATCACAGCCATGGACAAAGTTTTTGAGTAGCTGCAAAATCATTGCTGGGCTTAAGAGCTTCTCTGCTAACTCATCAAACTGAGCTTTATTTGCTCCCCCAGCATCCTGCTGCCATGAGCTTCACCGGCCCCCTGTGGTCCCACTGGTCTTCAGGGTCCCATCACCCACTGGCCGCACAGACTCTACTTGGCCTCAGGGTGCCCCTGCCTGCTGGCCCTGCCATGTGGTCTTCAGTTAGCTGGCCCCATCAGCCCCGGAGTCCTGTTGCCAGCCCAGGGCTCTGTAGATGCCCCAGTTGTGGCCTCAGCCTCGAGCGGAGAGTGTTGCCGCTCTTCCACACTGGCTGGACCAAATGCCATTTGCAGCAATGGAGTCTGTTCCATGTAGTCCTGGAGAGCTGACAACCCAGCTTCAACAAGTGTAAAGGGTGGGGAGGGTGCAGCTCAGCACCCCCACCCCAAAAATAATTCCAGCGTCACTGGCCTAATACTCTTCTAAAGCCAGGGTGAGAGATCATAACACACTAGGTAATTTAGTAGCATATGGCTGGTAGTAACATGATCTTGCTCTGGGAAAATTAATAAAAATACATGAGTTTGTGAACATTTACAGCCTAGGTCTTCATCCTCAGGACCTTCTTATAATATAGATGAATAATCTTCAGTATTAAGAGAGGGGTAGCCATGTTAGTCTGTATCTGCAAAAACGAGGAGTCCAGTGACACCTTAGAGACGAACAGATTTATTTGGGCATAATCTTTCGTGGGTAAAAACCACTTCATCAGATGCATGGAGTGGAAACATGCATGCATCTGACAAAGTGTTTTTTACCCACAAAAGCTAGTGCCCAAATAGATCTGTTCGTCTTTAAAGTACCGCAGGACCCCTCATTGTTTTTCCAGGGTTAAGAGTAACTTATTTTGGATGTCCACTTTCTTGTGATCTGTGTGGAAAGATATAAAAATACTTCAATTTGACAGACCAAGCAGCCTTTTCTTTATTATAAAATTTTCATTTAAGCCTTCACCAAACCTGACAGCATCTCCATGAATTTTGTAGACTGTCACAAGCTGTTCCGAATTGAAAATACTTTCACTGTGCTTTCCAAGCAATCACACACTAATACTGTGATTAGTCCTGCCATTTTCAGGGACCATCCTATATTTTTTTTAATTTCTCCCTTTTCACAAATGGTTCAGCTTCCCCTCAGTGAATGAGACTGCTGGTTGCATTCTGCACAGTGTCAATATTTATAATGGAGGTTATGAACTATTTTATGCTCATTTTCTGACATCAGCTCCTGACTACATGGTACAGATTCATATTTCAGTCTTAATCTCCTGGTGCATGCTGTCAAAAAGAGCAAATGCACATGTATAAGCAAGAAAGGTAGCAAGTGACTATCTAGATGTGTATTGATTAGAATTTGGAGCAACTAGACTAATAGAATTTCTATAGCACAGAAGCTGTCCATCGTGCAATACAGAGTGCCAGAGATGCACAACTAGTAGAATTCCCTGCAAGGATCCCAAAAGTTCCTAAATATATTTGCCTATGTTGCATGGTGAAAGTTTAGTCCTGGGAGTCAGAAACTGGTATCTAGACTGGGCTCTCATACTTACTCCCTTTGGGACATTGGAAAAGTCACTCAATCTGTTTGCCTCAGTTTCTCTATCTGTAAAAGAGGGATAGTAGTATTTAACATGCCTACTTATATCCCTTTTTAAAATCATATTACCTGAGCCCCTCACAGTCTTTGATATATTTATCATCACAGCAGGGAGCAGGGAGGTGTTATCCCCATTTTATGCATGGGGGAACTGAAACACAGGGACTCTAAATGCTAAAAAGAAGGTAGGCTCCTAACTTCCATTGAAATCAATATGCTTCCATTCCCCCATTGAAATCAATGGAAATTACGAGTCTAACTCCTTTTAAGCACTCAATCCAAAGTGACAGAAGGTATGTCTAGACTACAGGGTTTTGTCGACAAAAGTGGACTTTTGTTGACAAAACTATACCAGCGTCTACACTACCGCTGAGTTCTCTCGACATAACGTCGACAGAACTTGGCAGTTTTCTCAATGGCGGTAAACCTCATTCTACGGGGAATAACGCCTTTTGTCGACAGAGTTCTGTCGACAGAAGGCGTTATTGCATCTACACTGTCCTTTGCATCTACACTCTTATGTCGACAAAGTGGCTTGCTTTGTCGACAGAACTGGATGTAGTCTAGACGCTCTTTGTCAACAGAAGCTTTGTCGACAGTATCTGTCGACAAAGCTTCTGTTGACAAAAGCCTGTAGTCTAGACGTACCCTTAGCCAAGGTCACACAGCAACTCTGTGTCAGAGCAGGGAATTGAATTCTGGTCTTCTATGTGCTAGGCTGGTGTCTTAGCCACGGCTCTTCACTAGAGAGTGGGAGTTGGTAGATTGTTGTAAACTACATTGAAGATGTTAAGAGCTACATCAGTGCTAAGTATAAATATTGTTCCTGAACTCAGATTGTACTTAGATTGTACTTCCTATATGGGTTCTCTCACACACTAGGGAGTTTTGCATATTTTAAGTGTTTAATGGCTTCTGAGGGAGCTGAGTACCCAACAAGGCTCTTCTTTTGGACACTGTGACTCAAGAACCTATGATACAAATACAGGCGGAGGTAGGGTTGCCAGGTGTCCGGTTTTGAACTGGATAGTCCAGTATTTCAACTTTCTGTTCGGGAAACAAATTGAGAAATATAAATGAGAAAATATAAATGTCCGGAATTTTCTAAATAAGATGTAATGTAGATTGTGATGTAATGTCAAGTGTGTCTGGTATTTTTGTTGAAACCATCTGGCAACCCTAGGTGGAGGAGCAGCTGAATATATCCACAGCAAGACACTCCACTTACCAAGCAGGCTGCTGCATTCTGTGTTGACTAGCTTCCAAACAGATTAAAGGTGTTGCCCCATGGAAAGTGCTGTATGATAGTCTAGTATCGTGTATTGTCAAAAGTATTTAATTGGGCTGTGTCTAGACTACATCCCTCTTTTGACAGAGGGATGTAAATTAGACACTTCGAAATTGCAAATGAAGCAGGGATTTAAATATCCCATGCTTCATTTGCATAATCGCATCATGGCGCTCTTTCGAACAAGCGCCATTTTGAAAGTAAAACCGCCGTCTAGATGCGGTTCTTTCAAAAACAGCAGGCTTTTTCGAAAGATCCTGTACTCCTCATTTCTATTGAAAGAGGGATGTAGTCTAGACACAGCCTTGAGTGTTACATTTCCAGTGCACCTGCTTTCAGTCATAGAGGGTAAGAGTGTCACACTGCTCCTGCTTCTATTTGTTAGTAAAGGGGCCAGATCTGTAAATCAGTAAAGCCCCATATCTGACCACTGGAGAATTCCTTTGGTGCTGGAACAGAGGCAGACAACCACAGGCTGCCTCCTAAGGACCCCTCACTAGTATTGGCCTAGGGGACAAGACAGGGGCAGAGCTGTGGAAGAGATGGGTGTGCTGGATGTGGTGACTTAATATACAGTGCTACTGACATCATGGGTTGCATTGGTGCCCATACTGCAGTCCAGTGAGTCTGCCGTATCTTAACTTCTCAACGTTGTCTAAATTATGGCAGATGAGAATCAGAAGAGCACAAAGGTGTCATAAAGACATAGTTTCCAATTTCCCTGGGTGGTGAGTTGAGCTCTGTGCCTTCTTTCTTACAGGGTGCATCCTAGAATTTTACCCAAAGCTCTTAGGTCAAATGTTTCAAGTGTCCATTAATTGTAATGCTTCTCTTTCTCAGTTCCATTCCTGACTTGACATCTAGGACAAGTTCTCACTTTATCCCTGTTCAACCTCTTCCTCCTCCCCAAGGCCACCTTTCCCCATTGTTTCTATAAGCATATCACTAAATTCTTGCCCTACCAGAGTAAATGGCAAAACTTCCATGGGGCTCAAGATTCCCTGATTCTGTACTCAGTATTTTTTCCACCATGGTGTACAGGGATGTGGAAAGGGGTCAAAGACTCCAGATGATGATTCTCAGAATAAGACCACCTGTTGGAATTTAAACACAATGGCATTTTAAAACAAATTATCTACTATATGGGTCTTTCTCACTGCTTTAATATACAGTATGTGTAAATTTGTGTCAGCTGTTGAAATGCCAGTGATGACTGCAGGGTAATGTATTTAGCACCTACAAAAATATGTACATACAGTATAACTCATTAGTGTGGATGCCATGATTGTAAGTTTCAAAGTTAATTATCCTGAGGAGTGAGAATAAATAGAACAACTTCCAATAAATCCTAGCTTCCCTGCCAAAGAAAGAAGCAGGCACATATTTTTATGAAGTTCTGGGAATTTATCACAGAGTGAAATAAGAATAACATGTGCCTTTCTTCCTCTTATAGTATTCAAAATCTTCAAAGAAGAAATGAAAAGGATTAAGGAAAAAACAAAGATTAGATGTAAATACTTTACCAGCCACATTTAATGAATTTGATAGACTAAGTATTCATTTTTGTATAAAGGTCCAAAGTTTAAACTATTGTTAAGGTTGAATACAGCTGTCACTAATATTACTTTAAGAATGTGTTGTATGTGTATATATACAGATCAACTAGTTTATTCGTGGCTGTATCTAGATATACTGCCAGATATAAATAAATAGACTGTGTAAATATTGTGACAAATGATATACACAAAAGGTAACATTAAATGAAGTAGCTCCAAGCTAGCCATGAAATACTTAAACCAAACATGAACTTGAAAATAAAAGTTTAAGTGTTAAGAAATTCAGGCCCATCTATATTAATTCTTCTTATTTGTACTGTTCACATTCATATCCACTGCAAGCTGTGGGTGCCTTTACTGCACTTACTGAAAAAATACAATGCAGAATTGCACAGGCAGAACCTGCTCTCCCAAAACCAATGTTCTGATCGCAATGTTTGCTGTGCCTTGAAATGATGAGTCAGAATGTCCCATATTGGTTTGCCTCTTTATTTTTCCCCATATATCCTGTTCTTAGACATGGCCAATGCACTGTTCCTCTCATCTCATAGATTCTACAGCCAGAAATGACTGTTGTGATCATCTAGTCTGACCCTCCTATATAATGCAGGCCATAGAACGTCCCCAAAATAATTCGTAGAGGAGATGTTTTAGAAAAAAAATGGTCAGTGATAAAGAAGCCACCACAACACTTGGTAAATTGTTCCAGTGGTAAATTACTCTCAGCATTACAATTTTATACCTTATTCCTAGTCCGAATTTGTCTAGCTTCAACTTCCTGCCATTGGATTGGGTTATATCTTTCTCTGGTAAATTGAAAAGCCTATTATTAAATATTTATTCTCCATGTATGTCATTATAGACTGTGATCAAGTCTCCCCAGAATCTTACTCATTTGTTAAGCTAAATAGTTTGGGTTCCTTGAATCTATCACTATAAGGCATGTTTTCTAATATTTTTATCATTCTTGTGGCTTTTTTCTGAACCGTCTCCAGTTGTGGATATTGAGAACTGGACTCAATATTTCAGCAGCAGTCTCACCAGTGCCAAATCCAGAGGTAAAATCACCTCTCTACTCTAGATTCCCCTATTTACACATCCCAGGGCCACCTGGGCTCTTTTGGCCACAGTGTCACATGAGGAGCTCATGTTCAGCTGATTATCCACCATGATCCTCAAATTTCTTTCAGAGTCAGTGCTTCCCAGAATAACGTCTCCATCCTGGAAGTATGGCCCACCATCTTTTCCCTAGATGTATACATTTGCAATCTACTATATTAAAATACATATAATTTGCTTGCATGCAGTTTCCCAGTCAATTCCATTCGCTCTTTGTGAGTGATGAGACCTCTTCTTTATGTGCCGCTCCCCCAGTTTTTATGACATCATAAACTTTCAGTTATTATTTTGTTTTCTTTCGTCATTGATAAAAATGTTAAAATGTGTTGGGCCAAGAACCAGTCCCTTTGGGACCTCTCAAGAAATACACACATTTGTTGAGGATATTTATTTAAAAATTATGTTTTCAGACCTATCAGCTAAATCATTTTATTTCATTTAATGCATGCCATATTATTTTTTCTGTATAGGTTTTTTTAATTAAAATGTCATGCACTACTAAATCAAATGCTTTACTGAAGTCTAAGTATATTATATCTACACTATTACCTTTAGCAACCAAACTTCTAGTCTTTTCAAAATAAAAAGGTATCAAGTTAGCTTGACAGGATCTGTTTCCCATATACCCATGGGGTACGTCTACACTACGAGTTTTCTTGGCAAAAAATATGCTAATGAGGGACTCATTTGCATGAGTCGTGATCTCATTTGCATATTTTCTGCTGATCCGTTTTTGCGCAAAAACAAGCAGTGTGGACATTTTCTTTTTGCACAAAACCCCCCTTTTCTGCAAGATCAATGGGGTGTAAAGCCAGGAAAACATCCCCCTCATGCCCAGACCCCCTCACGCAATCCCACTCACTCCCCTTCCCCCTTCAAGACCCTGCACCCCCAGCTTACTCCTGTGGCTTCCTTTGCTCCTGCAACCTCCTTCCTAGCCACAGTCTGCACCCTCCCTTGCTCCTGCACATCCCGTCTGGCCAGACATCTACCCTCACCCTGCTCCTGCATCCACTGTTGCTCCAGCACCCTCCCTCCTGGCCACACACTGCATCCTCCCTTGTTCTTGCTCTCTCCACCCTGTCCAAATGCCCTACTCCCCGCCTGTTTCTGTACTCTATTTCCCACCCAGATCTCTCACCCCATCCTTTACCCTACCTCCCACCCAGATCCTGCACCCCCATACCTATCCCACTTGCTGGCAGCCTTGTCCTGCACACTGAATCCCTTATTTTTGTCCCCACCCCAGAGCCTAAGGGAGTCCACAAAATCCACTAACTCTGTAAACCCTGAAAAGTAACTCTGGCTTATGGGAAGCCCTGACCCTCAGTCCTCCATGTCCCTTCTCCTCATCCCATGGGGATGGAGCATCAGAGGAGTGAGGTGCCTCAGTGAGGGGGTTTTTGGAGAAGGTTTTCTTTTTTTTTTTTTTGCTACTCACTTGTGGTCCCCAACTAATTTTTCTGTGGGTCAGTGACCCCCGCCCCCAAAAAAGTTTCCCAAAAAAGTTTCCCACCCCTGCCATAACTAAAGAAAACATTGAAACCTTTTGTGTTGGACATAACTTAGTATTTTACTTTATTTAAAATAAAATAAAATAAAATAAAATATTTACTTTATTTAAAATAAACTAACATGAGAAAGTTAAAATGCTTAATCTGTTTAATAATTTAAATTAGGCCATTCTCTTTAGCTGCAACACTAGCAAAATGGCTCGGGTGTATTTGTGTAATTAACGCTGGATTTCCATTAGCAACTGGTGATCCACAGAAAGGTTTGCATATTGAGCCTGGTGGGCCACAGGCCAAAAAGTTTGAGAACCACTGGATTACAGGAAAGTATGACATGGCAGAAACCTTGTATTGACACTCATTTTTATGCCCTACATTATTCACTCATGGCTTGAGAATACCATATCTCTGCCCAATCTAGTCCAGTAAATCTTTATATCATACTAATGCATAATTTACAGACACTTGATATTGCTGTTTCCTTGCCCATGTTACTATGTAGCCTATTCACTTTTCCTCCAGATACTTGATTTCTAGATGTTGTTCACGTTGCTCATGGACTTTTTTGTCTGATTCTTCATGTGGCGATAATGGCCATTGTTGTTTCTTTGTATTACGGTAATACTTAGAGACCAAACTGAGATCAGAGCTGCATTTGATAATTAATTGTCCATAGACATAGAGAGGGACAGTCACTGCCCCATGGACGTTACAGTCTAAGGGCAAGATTATCATTTACATAGTTACAATTACCAGGAATTAGACTGGGAGACAGATCGTAGCTGAGTCATGGTTTCCTTCTGCTCTCATGCCTATACCCATTTGACCTTATACCTCCTGCAGAGTAATCTCCTCTCCTTCCTACCCACTCGCTGTCCACATGTAGGGGTGTTGGTGAGCATATTAACGTTGGGTGGAAATTATTCTTCCCTCCACAGTTACTCATGGCCCTTCCCTCCACAGTTACCCATGTCCCTTGTGCCTCTTCATGCCCACACAGGGTAGTTAGGACACACTGAGAAACAATTTTGGACAAGGCACAATCTGGCCTTAACTAGAAGCCAGACAAAAGGTGAAAAGGGAAACAGATATAGAGGGATAAAGTGACTTGTCAAGGTCACACA
Source organism: Rafetus swinhoei (assembly GCA_019425775.1). Classification (NCBI taxonomy): domain Eukaryota; kingdom Metazoa; phylum Chordata; order Testudines; family Trionychidae; genus Rafetus; species Rafetus swinhoei. The sequence goes on along the minus strand of CM033437.1, from coordinate 23,288,975 downwards.
GCAGGCAGTGAAAAACCATGTCCACTGACTGCCAGTCCAGTGCTCTATCCATTCAGCCATACTGCCTCACTGTCACTGTAGCCATCTAGTTTTCAGTCTCATCAAACTTCCTTGAGTTTTCTTCAGTTGAATCATTCTGAGGAAGGAGTGTGGGGTTTATTTCTTTTTATTAGTGAAGTATCACAGGCCTCTTTTTGTCCTTAAATCTCTTGTTCTCTTCGCTGACAGGGGTTGGCAGCATATGGTCAATTCTGTGACTTAGCACAGAAAGCAGATCCTCTTAAACAGCCAGTCACTAACCACAGCTCTCTCATCTTCCCTGCCTCTTATGTGTAGATGGTTATCTGGCATTACTGAACACTTCATTGCATTGCCACTTATACTGTGGCAGTTGCAGCTGATATACACAGTCATAGGGTATGTCTACACTAGCCCCCTAGTTCGAACATTCCATGAGGTGTAACAGTTAACTCGAACTAAAGGATTAGTTCTAGTTAACGTTTGACTGCCGCGTGTAGCTGCGGGCAGTTAGTTCGGACTAAGGGGATTTAAAAATGGCGCCCGGATGGGAAGATGCAAATAAAGCCTGGGATATTTAAATCCCGGGCTTCATTTGCAACTTCGAATGCCTACATTAGCGTCCCTAGTTCGAACTAGGGGGCTAGTGTAAACATACCCCCAGGGAGTTTTATGACTAGGGCTGTGTGAAATATTTAAAAAAAAAACCAAAGTACAAAAAATTCTCAATTAATAGCTTTCACCTTTTTACCAAAATGATTCAAATTAGCAATGAAAAAAATACCCTGAAATATTCAGATGTAGATCCTGTTAAATAGTATGGACCAGAATGTTACAGGTAATTAGGAAGCACTATTTACCAATCAAGAATTCTCACTATCTTTCTCAATGTCAAGCAAACCTGTCATTTTCACACACTGTTAGTACGTACTCATGAGCATGGGGTGGACAGTACAGTCCACTTGACGGGACTGAACTAACATTCAGGAGAGCATGATTCTGTTCTTGGTCTACTCGGTGACTGTGGCAAGTTACTTCATTATTTTATACCTCAGTTTCCCCATCTGTCATATGGAAACAATGACACTGAGCCTCTTACTAAAGTTTTTTAAAATAGTCAGATTAAACACTTTGGTAACAAAAGACAGACACAATCCTATACCAGTCATTTTCACTTATTTCAGCGTATATCATCCTAAAGTGCTTTTAAGTGTCTAACCAGATAACCACCTGCACATGTACAGTAGCTGACAAGCTGTAATTGATGAGGTGTTGTTTCAGAGAATCGATCTATACAGTGCTACCACTCCTAGCCAGTGGAAGAAATTTAAGGACAAAATAAAAAGATGCTTGTGGTGCATACCCAATGAAACAAGCAAGGGCTACATTCCTTCTACAGAATTGCAGTATTATTGATTTATTACTTGTAATACTGTAGTCCCCATTCTGAATTGGAGCATGAATGTTCTCTGCATTATACAAACAGAGCTATCGGCAATCCCTGTCTGCAAGAATGTTACCCCTATCCTGAAATACTTTGGTAACAATTGGCTGTAGGAAGATACATAGTGTAATAGCAAAAGTTACATCTGTCAGTCATAAGGCTCAGGTCATGCCCTCCCTGAAGGAAAAAGTTGCAGGGAGGGCTAAAGATGCTCAGAGAACTCAGTTTACATTACAGAGCTTTTCCAGGTATCACACCACTGCTCTTGTAATGAACACAGCAGAGTTCTTTGGGGGAATATAATTGAACAGCGACAGAGATTGCACCAACTCAAGCCATTAGAAACACTCATGCTGGCATTCTATTATTTTCACACAAGTTATGCCTGTATTTGCATGAATACAATAATCCCCCCCCCTAAAAATAATGTTAGGGGAGGTGGCAGGATGTCATGTACATGGATGAATATCAAAAGTAGGCTTTAGCCTGGAAAGCAAAAAAAGCTTTTAGAAGTAATTACATTTCCTTTTCTTTTATTACTGCATAGCAGAGTTAAAAAAGTGGTCCCCAAGAATAAAGGAAGTTAGTTTTTCCACTAGGGAGTACGCAGTCTTTTCCTCCTGCTAATCAATATGTCTTATGTCTTTGGTAATTGCCAGTGCACTGTGTGAATTAAGATACAATCTTTTCACAATATGTTTGGACCTGAAAATTGCTGTGAGCCAAGTAAATTATCAATTTTCATTTTATAGGTAATTTGCTTTGTTAAGGGTTTACATTAAGTACCTTCCAGTAATGTCAATTTGCAAGGGCTTTTTTTAAGTTTAAATTTTCTTGGCATTGAATAACTTACTCCCTAATAATTGTCTGTGCTTTATTCCAGTACATTTGAAAGCTATGTAGCTTTTACCCATTATTGTTCACATTAAGACAATTTAATTAGTTGACCTTTCTACTTTCCTTTAAGATAACATCATTAATTGTTCTAATTATTTGGGTCTTTCCAACATTTTAAAACCACACATTGATTCCTATTAATGTTTCATTCTGTAACAAGTTTAATTTATAGCTAATTTATCTCTAGCATTTTTTTTCTGTTTATTCATTTATTTGTGAAAGATTTTTTTCAGTTGTGCTTTTTTTAAAATTATTCATCTGCCTTTAGAATTGTCAGTAGAAAAATCTTTCCCTAATTCCAGTTCAAAATACATTGTAATTGCACTTTGTAGAAAGAATGGATACAGTTCTCTTTGAATTTCTTTCCAAATTGTAGTCATAATAATTGAACTGCGGACCTTTGTATTTTTCTTTTAAGGTTTTTTTTCTTTCAGATTTTTGGTGTCTTAGATTCCAGTCTTGTTGCTTTTCATTTATACTGCAGAAGCCTGCCCCAGTTTTGGGACCACCCAGTGGTAGGCATTCTACAAACATGAGGTAAATGATAGCCTCTATCCCAAAGAGCTTGTCATCTTAAAGAAAAGCTGGAATGGGTAAACAAAACTGTGGGGCTGACAGACTTACCAGGCCCATGAGCAATGTGTGGGGATAGCTCCATGCTCCCAGAAGGGGAAGGGCTTCAGACAGAAGAGACAGGACTGGGGACAGCCAGCCTTCAGCACTGCCTGGATTTGTGTAGCTTTTTCCGATTGCTTTTCCAGAAGAGGCTTTTCCACCATTTGGCCCAGTCCAGATGGGGCCAAATGGCAGAAAAGCCTCCTCTTTTGGCAGATCCCTCATCCCTCATAGAATGAGGTATACAGGGCTCCCCAAAAGAGCGCGTTTGCTCTTCCTCAAAAAAAAAAGCAGAAGAGCAAATGCGTTCCTTAGACACAGCAGAGTTAAACCCTCTGTATATCCTCAGCCTCAGTATATACCTTTGATTCACAAGGTGCCTCCTCCTTCCTTTTTTTTCCCTGCCTGTCTTTTCTGAGCAAGCTGCACCCTTCTATACCAATATCTGGGTCACTTGTATTATCCCACCAAGTCTTTGTGGTGCCAACTATGCCAACCATAGTTGGATTTGTTTATTAATATTCTTCCTAATTATTCCCCATATTCTTCTGCTAGCATACAGACCTCTAAGATACTGATTTGATTTCCCCTCCATGTTCCCTCTGGTCTCTCCTTTGTTCCTGCTAAAATTGCCCATGTTCTCCCAGATTATGACATTCTCTCAGGTTTCAAGGTCTTCGACTTACCTGTGGTCATTTGTCTCTTACCCGCTCCCCATTTAATGTAGTTTAAAGCCTGCCTCACAAGGTTAGCTGGTCTCTATCCAAAGATACTGTTCCTATTCCTCAATAGGAGAAGCCCATCTCTGCTTAACAGTCCTTCTTCCTGCAACAGCATCCCGTGGTCAAGGAGACTGAAGCATTCCTGGTGACATCATCTATGCAGCTATGTACTCACTTGCAGGATGCATCTCTCTCTGCATGGGTCCCTACACTTCACCAGCAGGATCAAAGAGAACAACATCTGTGCCCATAGGCTTCTTTATCCTTACTCCAGAGCTCAGCAATCACTTCTGATCTGCTTAGGGGTATATTTCACAGTATCGTTAGTGCCCAAATGGATGAGATGCATGGGGTTGCAGTCAGAGGTCTGGATGATTCTTGACAATCCCTCTGTAATGTCTCAGATGCAGGCCCCTGACAGGCAGCTCTTGGGATGCCATATCAGGCTGACTGATGAGTTCACCAACCACCAGTACTCTCCATTTCCACTTCGGAGTGGTGGTCGTGATCCTCCCAGCTTTGGGGTTACAGAACTTCTCCTTCACCTTTGGGGCAACATAACAATTCTTCATCACTATGGTTGGTAGGTTAGGAGCAGAGGTGCAGCATTGCCTGACTCCAGGAATAACTGCAAGCCAGTGTCCTTTCTGTGACAGAGCCATATCTTTCTTCCCCAGTGGCATGACTGCTATCATCTCTAGGTGGATTGAAAGATCTTCACCCACCTTGGTGTTTACCCCTTAGCATTCATAGCCAGCAGTCCTATTTTTTTCTCAGACTTCCTTTTTGGAATACTAAGAGTTAAACTTTTCCAATTTCCTCTCATGAAATAGGCTCTCCCTTCCCTTTATCATTCTAGGAGCTCTTCTCCCCTGTTCCAGTTAGAGCTATTTTTTTTATAACATGGATGACCAGAACAGTACAAAATATATGAAATGAGGTCTTATCAGTCCTTTGTTCAGTGACATTAGTACTTCTCTTTCTCTACTGTAAATGCCTCATCTGATACATCCTAGAATCATATTTGTCTTTTTCACTGCAACATCCTATTCATGGCTCATAATCATCCTGTGATCAGTCCAAAAACACAGATCCCTCTCCTCCTCTGTTGTGTCCAACTGATGAGCCCCCCAGCTTTTAGCCAAAATCCTTAGTATTAGACCCTATGGCTGTGTCTACATTGGCACCCTTTTCCGGAAAAGGGTGCCAATGTAGACACAGCCTACATGTGTATAGCTTCATAACATTGAATTTCATCCCATTTCTCCTACTCCAGTTTTCAAGGTCATCTGCATCTTCCTGTATCATATTCTGATCCTGCCCTGAGTTGAAAGATGCTTCCCAAACTTGAATTAATTTCTCCATCTGTAAAATGGGAATAATGATACTGAGCTTCTTATTTAAATACTTTATAATCTGCAGATTATGAGCTCTATTAACAAAAGCTAGACACAATTCTATCCCAGACATTTTCATTTATGTTTATCATCAAAATTCATTACCACACGCCTGCTTCTTACTGGCAAGGTCATTAATAAAACTATTAAATAAATTTAATCCCAAGATTGATCATTGAGGAATTCACTAGTAACCTCCCTCCAGTCCAATAACTCACCTTTTAGCACAATCCATTGCTTTCTTGCCTTCAGACAGTTCCTTATCCACATACATTTCTTCTCCAATATAACTAATAATTTTCTGTGTGTTGCCATTGCGAATGCTTTATTGAAGTTCAGGTGTATTAGATTTAGTGAATTCACTTATCTAAAAAAATCAGATCTTCCTCAAATAAGTACATAAGGCTAGTCTGGCATTTATATACTTTTTGTAAACCATATTGTATTATCTTCCCTTTACTGTTTGCTTCCATTAAGTTAATTTTGTTCTCCCTTTACTGTTGGTTCTAAAGCATTGCATGACTGTCTTTATTTACTTAGGTTCAGACAGGGTGCCTCATATCCTTTAATATGCAGATAAAGGCAAGTGAATAATTGAATTATGATATGAAAAACTGGTCATGTAGCAACAATGCATGGTAATGTCAGATTTCACATTTGGAATCCTTTTCTCTACTCAGCAGCATAAAATGTATGAGTGCAGTGTCATTCCAGTTCAGAACAAGTATGGAAATTTTTTCATGTGAACTATTCCAGGTGACCGTAACAAATGTCAGATAAGCTTTCCAGTTGTAGGGCTATGTCTAAACAGTGGCACGATTTCAGGATACTGGAAGTATCCTGAAATAGCTATTCCGCGTCTTTAAACATATTTCGAAATAACAGGCATGCTAATCCAGCATCCCTGTAACCCTCATTTACCAAGGGTTAAGTGACTTGTCAGAAAAGCGCTTTATTTCAAAATTTGGTGCTGTGTAGATAGTGCCAAATTTCAAAATAAGCTATTTTGAAATTACATCAAAGGCTACGTCTAGACTGCATCCCTCTGTCAACAGAGGGGATGCAAATCAAGCACATCAAAATTGCTAATGAAGCAGGGATTTAAATATCCTGCACCTCATTAGCATAAACATGGCCACCACTTTTTTTCGAAACAGAGTTTTTTCGAAAAAAACAGCAGTCTAGACGCGGATCTGTCGAAAGTAAAGCCTTTTTCGACAGATCCTGTATTCCTCAAAAAATGAGGTTTACAGGATCTGTCGAAAAAAGCTTTATTTTTGACAGATCCACGTCTAGAATGCCATTAAAAAAGAAAACTCAGTTTCGAAAAAAAGTGGCGGCCATGTTTATGCTAATGAGGCACGGGATATTTAAATCCTTGCTTCATTAGCAATTTTGATGTGCCTAATCTACATCTCTCTGTCAACAGAGATGTGTAGTCTAGACAAACCCAAAATAAGCTGCACAATTTGCACCCCTAGTAGTCTCCGTTGACACCAAATGTCCAGTATCAGGAAATGGATCCAGTTATCTTGAACAGTGGCACTCAGCCATTAGCATGGTCTTTTTGCTTAAGCAACCCAGAGAAAGTAATGCACTTGAATCAACCAACTACAATTTCAGCCAAACAATATTTATTTCAAAAAAATTAGAAGTATGATAAAAAGGAGTTAATATGATATTGTTTTGCTGTCTTGACTAGAGCATCAGTCACCATGCAAATGTTTAATGTGACTGGTATTTGCAGTTAAACTAGGTAAAATAATGACTACAACTTATTGGTTCACCACATTTTCCAAGGAATGAAGGAATCATCACCTGGAGTCAGGAAAAATGACCTTTTCTATTATAGTTTTGTACACTCAGGTGTCTCATAGGGAGTTTTCACCTGCTTCTAGAGTATCTACTAGGATGCTGGACTGTACACTAATGATCAGATTTTTACTTTAATTGGTAATTATACAGACACACACGTGCACATTGTATCAAATAATTGATATAGCTGACTGTGACCTCATATTGGTGTGATTGGTCATGGCAAGCATGAAATGTGGAAGATGTAATCTTTTGAAAATCATGGTTTAAACATTTGAATTTTTAATGCTTGTTTTATAGTGGCAGTGGAGTTTATGTTTTGAGATGATCAGGCCAGCAGTCTGGCGTCTGTATGCAAGACAGAGAAATGTGCAAACCATGCCCTATGAAATCCACACTGGAAGTGGATACTTGAAAACTCATATTGCCTGCAAACTGAGGACCAGGAGACTTTGCCAGTAAAATAAAACTTCCTCCTTTTGCTTTGCTTTTTGAATCATTGTTTGAAGCAAGAACAGCACAGCAGCATTTTAAGAAAAAGCCTTGCAAAGACGTACTGTTTTAAAGGATACTTCACTTTTTTGGCTACTTCTTACATTAAGCATACAAGGCTGGAATCTGAGCTGGCGAAGCTCCATTGACTTCCTAGAGAACTTGTCCTACTAAAATGATACATTGTAGTAAAAAAAAAAAATAGAATTTTGAAATCACTCAGGGAGGTTAAATCTGCCCCTCTGTCATGGGGTGCTGCCCTCATTGCCAGTTTGGCTCCTCTCCCTGGTCATACTGGGGGGTTAGTTCGAGGTCAACGCCCATGTCTGCAGTCTGCACACCATCACTTTGTCTCTGCTTTCAGAATTGCAGCATCCTCGCTGTGGCTCAGGCCTGTCCCCCTATGCTGGGCCTCCACCCAGGAACCTTCTAAATAGCAGCCTCCCACTGCTTCTCTGTAACCTCTGTCAATACTGCTCTATTTCCCTGGGCGACTTCTCCATGGCCTCAGCACCTTCTTCACCCTGGCCTCAGGACCCTCAGTTACTCAGTCCCAGTTGCCAGCCACTGCTCTGTTCAAGGTTCTTTCAGTTCTCTCAGCCCTCCAGGGGTACAGTCCTTACTCCCTGGGATACCCCTCAGCAACTGAACTTACTTTGCCCTGCAGCTCCCTTTTATCTGAGCCTGCTGGACCCAGACTGATTGCTCACTGCAATTCCTCCCTGGTTGGCTATACTTCACGTTACCTCTCTGGGCTGCTTGGAAGATTTACCTCCATTGCTTCTTTCAATTCAGGACATGATTAACCTCTTCTATGCCTGTGCAGGGTAGGCACACCTGCTACAGTATCTCTAAGTCCACATGTGATGATGCAGTCGGGGTTCCACCATTTCTGCACCCCCGTAGCAGCAAGAACAGACTCCACCAGTTGTAGAATAGAGAGGGGTTTATTGTTCCTTCAGGATACAGCACAGCACATATGTGATGTGGCTACAGGGCCCAGGGCAGGATGCCTCAGACCCTAGGGTTAGGGGTCCATCGCCCCTAGGCCTCCAGCTTAGTCTCTTCTCTCCATGCTTCCCAGACAGCAACTGCCTCCCTCCCAGGCCCTGCCCCCCAGCCAGGTGCTGGTCTCTGCCTTCCTCCCTTTGTCTCTCTCCCTGGGAGGCTGAGCCTAGGTGTCTGGGTTAATACACATTTGGGAGAGTCAGTGAGAATCTCACATCACAGCGCAGGGGGACCCCGGGTTACAGAGCATACAGCACCCCCACTACTCCACACCACATCAATGAATGTAACATTGCTGTGATGCTGGCGGCATTATTTCTATTCTGTTTATGAGAAGCTGAGGTACAGAAATGTCAGCTGATTTGCCCAAGGTCATACTGCAGGGCAGCACCAGAGACAGGAAAAGAAACCAAGAATCCTGACTTTTAAGTCTGTTCTCTGAGTTTTTGCCCCCATTGTCAATCTTATTGACCAAGGACAACTCTTAACAGCTGTTATGAAAAAATACAGATCTATCTCTGTGATCAAATCTCCTTTGTGCTGTCATTCCCACAGACAAAGGAAGTCATTGTGGCTCCCTCACTTCTCAGATGCATTTAGGAGCCTAACTTAATAGGTTTGAAATTTCTGGCTTGCATTTTTATGCCTGCTGTAGCATAATTTTAATTGTCATTCTGGGGGATATATTGTACACGTGGTTTATTGCTGATTTTTTTTATCCAGAATGCACTGAATTTCAAAGCCTCACATTAAATTACCTTTATCCCAGTGTGATACCTCAGCCCAGGCATGGAAACATGACTGGATCAAACTGATGACACATCAGCAGTAACTGAAATGGTACTTTTTTCCTCCTACCCCACTACAAAAAAAAAAAAAAAAAAAAAAAAAAAAAGCTTGCTGTTTCAAAAAGCATTCCACTATGTAAGGATTTGGTTCAAACAAACCCTGTCCATATGGTTGTCAGAGAAATTATCTTAAATGAGAAGACAAGGAAGAACTCTTCAACAAGCAAGACAATTACACTGAAACATCTGAATCAGTCAACTGCATAATGAATGTAAAGAGAAAGCAGTTTAACATTCTGGTAGACAAATATTTAACTGACCACAGCTGCAGCTGCTATTGCTATTGCCAGTGTCCTGGACTCACTGAAGCTTCTTTTTTGAACATCTGGAGGCTTTAATTCTCTTGGGTATATATGTGACATCGGGGGATTATCTGAGGTGCTGTCAACTATAGGGGAACAGGGCATGCCAAGAGACACCTTGTTGGAACATCTTCAGTTTCGAGCACCCATCTCACAGAAAACAACTGCTCCAGGTACTTTACAAGAGTATTGATTTCTTGTTATGCCTGCAAGGAAGCCTTTGGCTCAGCTCTGGCTGAATCAATACCACGAGGGAAGTCAATGCAGCCAGTCCACACAATGTCATTCTACAATTTAGTACCTCATGTTTTGACTTGCATATTGCAGCAGGGACTCCACAGCATGTTAGCCATTGCAGACATTCTACCTGCAGTAGCAGAAACTCACTGTAGTAAATAATGCTACCCAGTGCGAGAGCATTCAGCAAATCATCACCATCTACTTCTTCAAGGCGGTGGAATTCTTAGAGTAGCTATCTTTATATTTTTCTTCTGACACAATTACTGCTATGCAGAGAAGCAAGACTGCAGAGTGCAGATATTTAACATTTGGGCTAACTCAGTGTGGGGGGAGCTTGTTTATGTAACAGGTCGAGGGTGCTGAGGTAAAATGATGTATATTTAACCCTGTAACATTACTGCACTTCCACCTACTTCTCGGCTGATGCACAGGCTAGAGTTTAGGTATTTCAGAGCTTTTTTAAAGGAGTGTCGGACAGAATTAGGCCATGGGGAAAGAGTGCCATAGAGAGAGAGATTCATAGATAAACATATTTTTTCTTAAGCAACTATTATTCAGTCACTTCCCACACAGATTCTTCACTTCGTTGTTGTGACATAAGTTTTAGCGAAAGAGATATCTAGCCTGCACACACATGTGCACACTCTATCTCATCTTTCGACAGAGATGATGTCTCAAGCTCTGCAGTATGGTATCCGTGTGCATCACCTGGACTCCTCGGAGCCAGAGGAGAAAAGACAGCCCCACATTTCCCTTCCAAACACCTCAAAATTTCCTCAGCAAAGCAGTCTGAAGAGCCTCACAGCCATCCATAAGTCCAGTCTTAGAAACAATAGCTGTCTTTCTCTGCAGCATCCAGAGAGATAGGAATCTGTAGGGTGGAAGCAAAGTGTCAAGGGCACTGGGACTAACCTCTCACAGCTAACAAAACTTGGTCTCGCATTGGCTAGTAATAGTCACTGAGGCTATGTCTACACTACAGAGTTTTTTTTTCAGAAAAACACCAATTTTTCCAGAAAAAACTTCACTTACGTCCACACTGCAATCGCATTCTTTGGGAAAAAAATCGAAAGAACAGAGGGGTTTTTCCGACATTGGTAAACCTCTTTCTACAAGGAAGAAGCCTTTTTCCAAAAGAGCTCTTTCGGAAAAAGGCGTGTGTGGATGGGGAAGAGGGAGTTCTTTCTCAAGAAGAGGAAAGAGGAAAAAGCACAGGTGCCCTGGTGGCAACTCCGACCATAGTAATCACAGCTGAAATGCGAGATAGCGTCCATTCAGTGTGGATGCTATCTTTCAAAAAAGCAGAATGCTTTTTCGATGCGCTTTGGCAGTGTGGATGCTCTCTTTTGGAAGAATTTTTTTTGGAAGATCTCTTCTGGAAAAGCTTCTTCCGAAAGAAGCCTGCAGTCTAGATGTAGCCTGAATCCACAGGGCAGTCTCCAACATCCATATTTATAACCTTTTCCCCACTAAGCTAGCTACTGAACCACTTGCCTTTAATGGAAACCCTCTGCACAGCTTCAAAGGCAACAACCAAGTATGCCTTGTAAGAACCACACTCCCTCAAGATATTTCTTTACCCTTGGAACTAAGAGCCTTGTGCTGTTCTCTGCTTGTGTGGTGTGAACCCTTGTCTAGGGAGTCCTACATCATACTTGATCTGCTCCTCTTCCGCATTTATTTACAGAGTTGATTGGACTCAGCTGAGAGTCCTTGTTTCTGACTGGTAATTCCTAGAGCTGACATCCCCGCTGAGCATGTCTAGGCGCTAAGCCTTAGACCTTGTATGGGAAAGGGAAAGACAACACAGCAACTGCACTGGCCATGGGATCCCCCACTCCCTGCAGAAATCAGGAAAACTGAAATCACTAAGACCTGGGTTAAGTGGTGGAACCTCAGAACCTGACATTACAGGAGCAGCAAGCAGTGGTGGCTAGTGGCAGCGGAAAGGCAGGGGCAGAGAAACAGCAGCATTTCTGTGACAGTTACAGAGGCAGCAGTAGAGGCATTGCTCAGTGTCTGCCCCTGGGGGAGGGGCAGAGGCGAACCCCTATGAACTCTGGGTCTTTATTAACCAAGGATAGCCAGCTGTGGGTGGGATGTAGCAGAGGGAGAGGTGAGTGCTGGTTTAAAGGGACACTGCTTTGTTCGATGATCCTATCTCAAGGCAGGAAACTGAGGAAAAGGACACTGCCCACTGCACTGCATGGTTGGGTATGTTTATAGACAGATGTGTTTGAATATGCTTGTGGTGTTTTCCCAGATTCATGCTGGGTTCCCTTTCCCTTTTCATAAAAATTATACACAGACTCTATGCTTACAAAAAGGGAAGTACTTCCTCTTTGAGGTGCCCTGGGGCAGTGTTACATTTTCCCAGATTACTGGACTTGCACTCGGTCTGGTTCTGTTTTGCATTGTTAGGAGGACTCCCTGATCCATTAAACCCAACCATTGTTGCTGCTGACTCCACCTGGCAGAAGGGTGACACTTCTGTGTGTTTCTTCACTTCACCTTCCGAGGAAAATCCAGCTGCCTGCAGTAGTTGTGGGCAGATAGTGTAGAAGGGTATTTGCATCCTCGGTGACCACCAATATTATCTCATCATTTCTTTGCACTCCCTCACTGGTCTGTATCCATCTATAAAGCCTTGTGTGTATACAATTATATAGCCGTGGATGAAGATATTCACAGATCTAAATCAGTATCTAGAAGTGCGGGGCGGGGTATCCTAGGAACCACAGCAGTGAAAGGAGCAAAACCTGGAGCCACCGTTTGCACGAGCCAGTGTCCCATGCTGGCAGCTCCGCCAGTGTGGTCATACCATCCACAGCCACACACACTGGGGTGGGCACCAGGCTCACTGGCACACCCCTGGAGAGGACACTGAGACAGCTCTGTGGAAGGGTCAGGGCAGGCCTGGAGGTGGGGCTGTACAGCCACACTGGAGGAGCTGTCCGCACAGGGCTCTGGCTCCTGGGAGCAGGGGGGACTACATTCTGCTCCTGTCCTCACTGTGGTTCACAAGAGAGCCCTTACAGTTCACCAGAAACCTATTTATATCCCTGAAAAATCTGCAGCTGTGGATATCAATTGGTATCTGTTCAAGGCTCTATCCATCCATCATCTCTGTTGTTATAGTGAGATCATAAGCTCTTTGGGGGTTGGGACCAGCTTTTTGCTCTGTATTTGTACGGCACCTGGCACAATGGGGTCCCGATCCATGTCTGGGCTCCTAAGTATGATGATGGTAATAATAAAAAAGGAGAGGGTGAGCAGCCAGCTCTGTGAGGTATTGATTGGCATCAGCCATAATTTGTTGTTCTGTCAAAGATTCAGCATGCCAATTATGGGAAATGATGTGCAGTTGCTTAAAACTGATTGTAAATTGCATCTGACTGATTGGCAGACTAATGAGCTGAGGTTGTGGGAATCGACATTGGGCACACACGGTACCTTTTCATGCCATCAGCTATTTTTGCAGCTGCAGGGGTTCTTCGTCTGTTCATGAGAGGACAGATTCAACTGGCAACTCTGCACAAGCACTTCACGTGAGCATTTTGGGTAGTTTGTTGCCCTGTGTGATTTGCTCCTGGCTGGTATCCACCCACTCAGAGCCTCTCCACAGGCCTGCTTGTGCACTTTACGCCACAATTTTTTTTTTTTGTCAACATTCATGGTGTCTATGAATTAATGGGTAGCAGGTTTAAAACTAATAAAAGAAAGTTCTTCTTCACACAGTGTGTAGTCAACCTGTGGAACTCCTTGCCAGAGGAGGCTGTGAAGGCTAGGACTATAATAGAGTTTAAAGAGAAGCTAGATAATTTCATGGAGGTTAGGTCCATAAAAGGCTATTAGCCAGGGATAAAATGGTGTCCTTGGCCTCTGTTTGTCAGAGGCTGGAGAGGGATGGCAGGAGACAAATCGCTTGATCATTGTCTTTGGTCCACCCTCTCTGGGGCACCTGGTGCTGGCCACTGTCGGCAGACAGGATACTGGGCTAGATGGACCTTTGGTCTGACCCAGTACGGCCGTTCTTATGTTCTTATGTTCTTATGTTCTATGTAAAAATCTGCTTTTTACCTATTAGACAGAGATGCTGGGAGTAAAATACACTCTTTTTCCCTGGAGAAGCTGCCCCACACTTCCAGTCATCCTTCAAAAGATTGCTAAAATACATATGAAAATGATGTAGGTCTGGCTGATCATTACAGAAGAGAGCCAAGGCAAAACACTGTGGCTGCGTCTAGATTGCATCCCTTTTTCGGAAAAGGGATGCAAATTAGACGTATCGCAATTGCTAATGAAGCGGGGATTTAAATCTCCCCCGCTTCATTAGCATAAAAAACTGCCGCTTTTTTTGGCGGAGCTTTGCGAGAAAAGCGCCAGTCTGAAGGCAGCTGATCTTTGGAAAATAAAGCCTTTTCCGAAAGATCCCTTATCCTCAATGAAATAGGGATAAGGGATCTTTCGGAAAAGGCTTTATTTTCGAAAGATCAGCGTCTAGACTGGCGTTTTTCTCGACAAAGCTCGTGCGGCAAAATTTATGCTAATGAAGCGGGGGAGATTTAAATCCCCGCTTCATTAGCAATTGCGATACGTCTAATTTGCATCCCTTTTCCAAAAAAGAGATGCAATCTAGACGTAGCCAGATTCTGCTGTACCTGCCTTCGTGTTTGTTTAAACAAGAGTTAATTTTGAACCCTAAAAATGTTCATTGTAAGTACATTTGTATGTGTATATATATTATATATACTTTCCTAAAACAAGAGTGTGTTTGAGAGAGAGAAAGAGAAATTTGTATACACATATGAATGCTTAACACACCATTTATAGGTGCTTAGACAAGACATTAGTACTTCATAGCTACGACCTTACCATATTCACAGGTCATTTTGGCTAATGTCAGTCATAGGATTTTAAGAATTGTGAATTTCATCTCTATAAACTTGAGACTCTCTGGTCCAGCAACATCTGTGGCCCAAGAGGACTATGGATGTTCCAGGATCAGTGTCCTGATGTGCAGCTGATGCCAACTCCAGCCCTGGGGAAGCTGGTGGTGGCTGCCGGCTGCTCCTGGGTGGATGGCTTGGTCTGGGGCTGCATCGCACCCCAGCAGTGGACCGGGAGCCAGGTGTTATGATGGGGATGTGAGCCTAGTGCAATGCAGGGGAGGGGGCCAGAGGCCATTGTGCAGCCCAGCTGGGCTGCCACTGCCTGGGGGCCTGGGAGCCAGGAAGCTACCACGCTGCATGGGGGAAGGGGAAGGGAGGAGCAGAGAAGCCCGGAGCATGGCTCATCTGGGCTGTGGGGAGCCGGGAAGCCTGACACGTGGCTCAGCTGAGCTGGGGGAACTGGGAGCTGGGCTAGGGAGGTGGGAGCTGGTGTATGGCTAAGCTGGGCTGGGAGTCAGAAGCTGGCATGCAGCTTAACTGGGCTGGGGATGGCCCAGCTGGACTAGAGGGAGGGAAGGGGGTGCAGGCAGCCCAGCGTGTGACCCAGCTGAGCTACCCAGGGGAGCCAGTGGCGCAGCAGTGCAGCAGGTGGGGCTGGCAGCAGGGGGGCCAGAAATGACCTCCTGTGATCCGGCAAAATCCCTCATCCAGGACCAGTCAGGTTCTGAGGGTGCCGGACCTTTCAGGTTCAACTTGTATTTAAATCTGAAACATGATGATGTAATTATAAGGGTCCTGACCCCAAAAGGAGTTTGGTGGGGGTGAGTTACAAGGTTACTGCTACCCTTCTGAACTGATGCTGCTGGCCATAGAGCTGGGTAGCTGGAGAGTGGTGGCTGCTGGCTGGAACACAGCCCTGAAGGCTGAGCTGCTGCAGCGGCAGCACGAAAGCAGTGATCGCATGGCATGGTATAGACACTCTTACTTCTGAGCTGCTGCTGATGGGGCACTGCCACATGGCTGAAAGCCACTGCTTTCCAGCCACCCAGGTCTGAAGGAAGAGTAGAAATAAGGAGGGCCATAACATGACCATCCCCTAAAATAACCTTTTGACACCTGTGCAACTCCCTTTAGGGTCAAGGAACCCCCCGTTTGAGAAACGCTGGTCTAACCCATGGAATGTGAATAGCGTAGGGGAAAACGACACACAAGACCAGATTTCACAGCGAGAGACCAAATTTCACAGTCTGTGATGCATTTTTCATGACCATGAATTTAGTTGGGCCCTATTAATAGCCTATTGCAAGGGAATGAAACCTACGCTCTTCTCTTTTATCTGCAAGTTATGAAAGCAGTTGCAGATGCAATATAAGTAAAATGCTTCGGAGGGGTAGCCGAGTTAATCTGTAACAGGAAAATCTTTAAAAACCATAAATAGTCCTGTAGCACCTTAAACATGTAGATGGTATCATGAGCTTTCATGGGCACAACCTACTTCTTCAGATGACCAGAGTATTAGAAGTCCAGATCCAAGAATAAATAAGGGAAGGGGGGTGGAGGGAGGAGGAGAAAAAGAGAAAAAAAAGAGCGGAGGAAAAAAGAGAAACAGTGAGTTGATGGTTCAAATAGTTACAAGAGGCTGATAAGAACAATTAGCACCTCCATTGTTTGGTTGGTTGGTTAAGTCATTGGGATGTGGAAGATAGTGTGCTCACCAGCAGATGTCCCTATTCATACCATTTGCATAAGAATTAAACTTGTGAATGAAGTTAAGTTCCAACCCTCCTCTGTGTATTTGGCTTGTGGAATTGGCCTGAAACAAAGAGATGACTTAGAGATCCATTAATGAGTGTTCAGCCAGATTAAAGTGTTCTCCAACAGGTTTTTGTGTGTTGCCTTTTCAGATATCTGATTTGTGTCCATTAATTCTTTCCCATAGAGACTGTCCAGTTTGGCCAATATACATGGCAGAGGGGCATTGCTGGCATTTGATGGCATAGATCACATTAGTGGATTTCAAAAAGAAATAGCAAAATGTTTTGTAAGTACATTAGAAGCAGGAAGCCTGCTAAAAAACAAGTGGGTCCCCTAGACGATTGAGATATAAAAGGAGCAATCAAAGACGATAAAGCCATTGCGGAGAAACGAAATGATTTATTTGCTTCAGTCTTCACGGCAGAGGATGTTAGGGAGATTCCCAAATCTGCACCGTCCTTTGTGGGTGATGAATCTGAGGATCTGTCCTGGACTGAAGTGTCATTAGAAGAGGTTGTGGAACAAATAGAAAACTTAATGTTAACAAATCACCGGAACCGGATGGCAGTCATCCAAGGATTCTAAAAGAACTCAAATGGGAATTTGCCGAACTATTATCTGTGGTTTGTAACCTATCCTTTAAATCGGCTTCCGTACCTAATGACTGGAAAGTAGCTAACATGACACCAATATTTAAAAAGGGCTCCAGAGGCGATCCTGGCAATTACAGACCAGTAAGTCTAACCTCAGTACCGGGCAAATTAGTCGAAACAATAGTAAAGAATAAAATTGTCAGGCACGTAGAAGAACATAATTTGTTGGACAAAAGTCAACATGGTTTCTGTAAAGGGAAATCATGTCTTAATAATCTATTAGGGTATGTCTACACTACAGCGCTATTTCGAATTAACTTATTTCGAATTAGTTAATTTGAAATAAGCTAATTCGAAATAACGCATCTAGACCCCAAAACTAATTCGAAATAGCGTTTTGCTATTTCGAAATAGCGCGTCCACACTGATTGGACGCTGGATCGCTTTTAAGGGCAGCTGAAACTGGTTCCAGCAGGGCATCAGGTCAGTAGTTGCTTTGTGTGGCTGCTGTCTGAGGCTATCTGAGGCTCGTGCTTAAAGGGAACCCCCTGGACAGCCGGTTCTCAGCTTTCCCGCTTGCTTGCCTACCTCGCCGAGGGACAGCAAAGTGTTTTCCTCTCCACCAGCTTCGGTCGCTCTCCTTTGGGACACCGCAGCACTCGGCACCCTGGTGCTCATGTTAAACGTCATGCTGCAAGCCTGGCAGCAATTGCTGGAGGCTGCCTGGCACCTTCTGCTGCAGGCCAGCCCCCTGGCCTTCCCCCTCCCCCCCGGGGGCCCTGGAGGAGCGGCGCCGGGCCTTAGCGTGCCCGCGCATCTGGCATCTGGACACCAGCAGCGACTGGTGGGACCGCATCGTCCTGGAGTGTTGGGGAGACCAACAGTGGACCCAGAACTTCAGGATGAAGAAGGACACCTTCCTGGAGCTCTGCGAGTGGTTCGCCCCTGCTCTGCGGCGACGGGACACACACATGAGGCCTGCCATTCCCCTCCACAAGTGGGTGGCCATCGCCCTATGGAAGCTCTCCACGCCGGATAGCTACCGATCCATCGGGAACCAGTTCGGCATGGGGAGATCCACCGTCAGAGCGGTGCTCATGCAGGTACGGCACTCACCGGCCACTGGGCCAGGACGGGGAGCAGCAAGGAGGACGTGGGCTGCCCCAGGGAAAACGGGGGGGAGGTGGTGTAAGTGCCCTCCCTGGGAGGGGTCGATCCATCCCGGCCACACTACAGACTGCCCGCGGTGGCCAGGATTGCAGCGGGGGTTGCTCCTGAGAGTGGGGCATGGGGCAGTGGTGGGGAAAGAACACTCCCAGCCACCCGGGTACCCCAGTGACCCTCGGTTTTGTGTGTCTCTCTGCAGGTGGTGAAGGCCATCAACAGGGTGCTGCTCTGCAGAGTCGTCCACCTCACCGACCTGGACGCGGTCATCCAGGGGTTCGGCGCCCTTGGCTTCCCCAACTGCGGGGGGGGGGGAAATGAAGGGACACACATCCCCATCCATGCCCCGGACCACCAGGCCCCCCTCTACATTAACCTCAAGGGGTACTTCTCCGTCCTCCTGCAGGCCGTGTCTGACCACCGGGGCCAGTTCACAGACATCAATGTGGGCTGGTCCGGCAAGGCACACGACGCGCGGGTGTACCGCAACTCCTCCATGTGCCAGAGGCTGCATGCCGGAACTTTCTTCCCCGACCGCCACATCAGGGTCGGGGACGTGGACATGCCAGTGTGCCTGCTGGGGGATGCGCCTACCCCCTACAGCCCTGGCTCATGAAGCCCTACACGGGACACCTCAGCCTCTCCCGGCAAGCCTTCAATGCCAGGCTCAGTAGGGCCCGCATCGTGGTCGAGGGGGCCTTCGGCCGACTGAAAGCACGGTTTAGATGCCTCCTCACTCGCCTTGACCTCTCCCAGAACAATATTCCGCACGTGGTGGCAGCGTGCTGTGTGCTCCACAATTTGTGCAAGAGGAAGAGGGAGGCTTTCCTACCAGCCTGGATGGCAGAGGCTGACCACCTGGCTGGCCAGTATGCACAGCCCCGCCCAGCTGCCAGCCGGGAGGCCCCTTCCGGGGGCTGTCCGCATCCGGGAAGCCCTGCAGAAGAGCTTCCAGGTGGACAAGGACTGAAGTCCCCCTGGCGTGCCCCACTGGGGCCTGGGGCCTTACATTCCTCCCCCACCTCCTTCCCCTTTCCACTCCCTAACCCCCCTTCCTGATCTACAATAAAAACACCTGTGTGGCCACAAAAAATGTCTTTATTTCATATAACTGGGGTGGGGGGAGGGATGGAATGAGGGCGGGAGAGGGGAGGGGGGAAACCTGGGAGGAGGGAGCTGGAAGGAGGAAGCAAGGGGAGGAAGGGGGAGGGGAAGCTCAGGGTTGGGGGTCTTGCTGACTCTCCCGTCTTGCAGCACTGCGGGTGCGGGGGCGTCAGGGGGGAGTGGGTGTGGAGGGTGGGGCAGGAGGGATGGGGGGTGCGGAAGAAGCGGGAGGGGGGGGAGCAGGGATGGGAGGAGGAGTGATAGCTGGGGTGGCTGCAGGGACTGGAGCAGCAGGAGGCAGCAATTGGTCCGCCAGCGCCTGCAGGTGTTCGCGGAGGGCACGGCCCTGCTCCCGGAGCTCCCTCAAGCTCTCCCACCACAGCTGCAGGTCCTCTTGCACCCACTGCTCCTGGCTGTGGGCCTGACGTCCCTGCAACCACAGCTGCTGCTTCTGGAAGTCCTCCAGGTTGCGGGTGCGCCTGCTGGCCCGGGTTCGGGTGGAGGGTCCAGGCAGGGTGGTGCGTCCTGCACTCGCAGGTGCTGCGGCTGTGGTGAAATAAGCGAAGTGGTCAGTTCTCCTTGGGGGCACAGTGGGTGAAACCCAGACCCACCTGCAAGGCGAGGACGGCAGGTGTCCGCACCATCATGTCCTGCTATCCCCGGGAGTGTGAGCTGGCCCAGGACTGCACCCCAGCCCCTTTGCTGCCTACAGTGTGGTGACGGGGGGGCGGGGGAGGAAGGGAGATGTGCCCTGCCTCTGTGTAGAGGGGGCGTCTGGAGGGAGGGCAGTGTGCAGTGTCTCTCCCCGGAGTAAGGTCCCTGGGCTCCCCCTTCCCCCCCCCGCCCCGCATAAGGGGACCGTGATGTCACTCACATGTGGAGGCCTCCCCGGCTTCAGATGAGGCTGCTGACGGGCTCTCCGGTTTGGCTCGGGGTTCCTGGGTGCAGGGCAGGCTCCCTGCAGGCTCCTGGCTGCCGTCGTCCTCCTCCTCCTCTTCCCCTGTGTCAGGGGCAGGGCCCTCTGCCCCGGGGTCAATGATGACCGGGGGGCACGGACCGTCTGACCCCCCCAGGATGCGGTCCAGGGCCTCATAGTAGGGGCAGGCCTCCGGGTCAGCCCCTGGTTGGGAGGCTCTGGCATAGGCCTGCCGCTGTTCTTTAATTTTTGTCTGTACCTGCTCCTGGCTGCGCATGTGGCCTCTGGTGGCCAGGCTGGCCGCCATGCGGCTGTAGACGGCCGCATTCCTGCGCCTAGTGTGGAGATCATGGGCATTGGAGGCCTCCCCCCAAATCTCAATGAGGCCCACGATCTCTGCACTTGACCAGAAAGGCGCCCACCTTTTGCGGCCCCTGGCAGGCTCCTGGGAGCCGCCAGCCTGGTCCTGGGGAGTGGTGGAGGGCTGGGTGACAGCGGGTGGCTGGCGCATGGTGTGCCAGGTGTACGGTCTGCTGGCTGTGTGCTGGCAGGCTGGCAACTGGCACAGGCACTGTGGCCAGAGTCTGCCCCTTTAAGGGCTCCGGGGCTAGGAGGGGAGCAGACAAGTTTTCCTGGTTTGGCCCAGAGTGGCCACCAGAAGGAACTGGGAAGGGCTGGAGGCCCCCTAATTCGAAATAAGTGTCTACACAGCACTTATTTCAAATTAGCTATTTCGAATTAGGTGTTATTTCTCCTAGGCTACGTCTAGACTGCAAGCCTCTTTCGAAAGAGGCTTTTTCGAAAGATACTTTCGAAAAAGCTTCTTTTGAAAAAGAGCATCTAGACTACAATCAGTACTTTCGAAAAAGCAAGCTGCTTTTTCAAAAGAGAGTACCTAGGCAGTCTGGATGCTCTCTTTCGCAAAAGCACAGTTTGCATTACATAGCGCCTTTTTTCGAAAGAGCACTTTCGAAAAAAGGTGTTCTTCCTCGTGAAATGAGGAGTACCGCCGTCAAAAGAAAAGCCGCGTTCTTTTGATTTAATTTCGAAAGAACAGGGCTGTAGTCTAGACGCAGGTGAAGTTTTTTCAAAAAAACCCTGCAGTCTAGACACAGCCCTAGAATGAGGTTTACCTAATTCGAAATAGGGGCTCCACTATTTCGAATTTATTTCAAAATAGCGGTTTGTATGTGTAGACAGCTATTACAGTTAATTCGAAATAACATCTGTTATTTTGAATTAACTCTGTAGTGTAGACATACCTTTAGAGTTCTTTGAAGGGGTTAACAAACATGTGGACATGGGGGATCCAGTAGATATAGTATACTTAGATTTTCAGAAAGCCTTTGACAAGGTCCCTCACCAAAGGCTCTTATGTAAATTACATGGCCATGGGATAAGAGGAAGGTCCTTTCTTGGATTGAGAACTGGTTAAAAGACAGGAAACAAAGGGTAGGAATAAATGGTACATTTTCAGAATGGAGAGGGGTAACTAGTGGTGTCCCCCAAGGGTCAGTCCTAGGACCAATCCTGTTCAACTTATTCATAAATGATCTGGAGAAAGGGGTAAGCAGTGAGGTGGTAAAGTTTGCGGATGATACTAAACTGTTTAAGATAGTCAAGACAGAAGCAGACTGTAAAGAACTTCAAAAATATCTCACCAAACTGAGTGATTGGGCAACAAAATGGCAAATGAAATTTAATGTGGATAAGTGTAAAGTAATGCACGTTGGAAAAAATAACCCCAACTATACGTACAGTATGATGGGGACTAATTTAGCTACGACAAATCAGGAAAGAGATCTTGGAGTTATCGTGGATAGTTCTCTGAAAACTTCCACACAGTGTGCAGCGGTCAAAAGGCAAATAGGATGTTAGGAATTATTAAGAAAGGGATAGAAAATAAGACACAGAATATCTTGCTGCCCCTGTATAAAACTATGGTGCACCCACATCTTGAATACTGTGTACAGATGTGGTCTCCTCACCTCAAAAAAGATATTTTGGCCTTAGAAAGGGTTCAGAAAAGGGCAACTAAAATGATTAGGGGTTTGGAATGGGTCCCATATGAAGAGAGGTTAAAGCGACTGGGACTTTTCAGTTTAGAAAAGAGGAGACTAAGGGGGGATATGATAGAGGTATATAAAATCATGAGTGGTGTGGAGAGGGTGAATAAAGAAAAGTTATTTATTAGTTCCCATAATAGAAGAACTAGAGGACACCAAATGAAGTTAATGGGTAGTAGTTTTAAAACTAATAAAGGAAAGTTCTTCTTCACACAGCGTGTGGTCAACCTGTGGAACTCCTTGCCAGAGGAGGCTGTGACAGCTAGGACTATAACAGAGTTTAAAGAGAAGCTAGATAATTTCATGGAGGTTAGGTCCATAAAAGGCTATTAGCCACGGGATAGAAATGGTGTCCCTGGCCTCTGTTTGTCAGAGGCTGGAGAGGGATGGCAGGAGACAAATCACTTGATCATTGTCTTCGGTCCACCCTCTCTGGGACACCTGGTGCTGGCCACTGTCGGCAGACAGGCTACTGGGCTAGATGGACCTTTGGTCTGACCCAGTACGGCCATTCTTATGTTCTTATGTTCTTATGTGGATGTGCAGTTAAATGAGCCTCTGATTTGGTGGCTCCTCTAGCTTCCATCCCAGACACATTTCTCAGTCTATTGTGTACAGCCAGGCCCTGGGATACAGCTGGATTTTCTCCAGTCCCACAGACAGAGACAGGCACCTGCAGGATCTATGCAGAGCATTCTTGAGACTGAAATTCCTACCCAGAGAGGTGAGAAGGCAGATCAAGAGAGCCAAAAGAGTGCCCAGACGTGAACTACTTCGGGACGGGCCTAGAAGAGAGGACGGCAGGGTTCCACTCGTCATCGCCTGCAGTCCACAGCTTGGACCGCTCCAGCGCTTTGTCAGCAGTCTGCAACCTATCCTAGAGGGTGACCACTTGTTCTCAGAGGCCTTGGGGGAAGGGCCGTTTCTTTCCTGCTGATGGCCTCCTAGCTTTGAACAGGTTCTTTCCAGTGGCCATGCAGCATGCCTCCATCGTGGTCATCCAGGAGCATACCCCTGCGGTCGGCCCCAGTGCCAACTCTGAGCGTGTGTCTACACTGGCGATTTCTTTCCTGGACCTAACCACATCAGCCACCAAATCAGAGGCTCATTGCATTTAAAAAAAGAAGTAATAGTAAGAATTATTGTAATAGAAATACTATATGTCACATAGAAAATATAAGGTCACTATATGCATCTTCAAGAACAGTGTAATGCTGAACAGAAACAGGAAAGACTAACATTAATTATGAAGTATTTTATATAAAAAAATTTAATAGCTTCAACACATTTCATCTTCTATGAATTTAATAAACAGATATGAGTTTTCATGATATTTGCCATCGGTAACATTTCTAATGCTGGTAAATTTCTCCATGGAGAGGAGATCCCATGATTTATTAAACTGTTCATTTCTAGGGCTGCTGCTGGGGGTTTCCATTCAGGAGCTAGAACCACTCTGGCAGCTAAATAAGATGGTTGTAAAAGACAGCAAGGGGAAATATTATCAGGGCCACCTTCATAGTCTGAAAGTGCTAATCCTGGTGTGAGATTAATTTAGGGGTGTAGATGTTAATATTAGTTATTATTTGTATAACAGAAGCACCTAGAGGCACCTTCTGCGAATAAGGCCTCAGGGTGCTAGGCACTGTAAGAATGCACAGTGAAAGACAATCCCTGCCACCACGATTTGAGTCTAAAAAAGAAGGTAGATGAAACAAACCAGCTGATTAGGGTAACAAATATAGAACAAAATAGACCATATGAAAATGATGCACTTCTGAGGGATTGGCAAGCAAGGGAACCTAGGCAAAATATTGCTTCTGCTATTCCTGCTTTCAAATAATTTGACTGATATTGAAACATGAGTAATTTTGGACCCTAAAAGTATTTGTGTATGTACATTATATATAAACGTCTGTTACTTTCAGTGCAGTGTGTTTGTGTGTGTGTGTGAGAGAGAGAGAGAGAGAAAGAGAGAGAGATACAGACAGACAAACAGATAGAAATGTTTAGATACACACTCATTGTTTATAAGTAATAGAGAGGTAGCCGTGTTAGTCTGATTTTGGTAAACCAAAAGGAAAAAATATGTATCACTTTAAAGACTAACAAGATAGTTTAGTAGGCGATGAGCATTAGGTGATGAGTAAACAGATGATGTACACCCCCACCTTCTGTTCTAATATCTGATTTGTTGTATATCATTTTTTTATTTTCTTCATTGTATTCCTTTCTTATATATGGTCATGCCAATTCACTTTCAGAATATGATCTGAAGAAGTGGGTCTGCCCCACGAAAGCTCATCACCTAATAAACTATCTTGTTAGTCTTTAAAGTGCTATATATTTTTTCCTTTTGTTTTACTCATTGTTTATAAATACTTAAATGGGACATAAGCGATTCATAGCCTATTGCAGGAAGATACATTTCATTCTTTGAGGCATACTATTTTCTCTTTTTACTATTATTTATTGGAAGTAGTTGCTGATACAAAACTCGTCAAAAACCTGGCCTGAAGACAGTGCAAGGGGAGGACCTTGAAACAGGGGTGAAGTGACTTGCTCAAGGTCATACAGCAGTCTTTGTCAGTGCTCACACATCTGAACTCAGAAGTTCTACACACTGCTTGTTGCCTTTACATTTATCACCACCTTTACAAGCACAGTAAAATCTATACTACAACCATAGCTTCCCATATTGCTGCATATCCACCCATTCCAAATTTGCCGTGACCTAAGAATCTTTCAGGAGTCCCATTGCATTAGAGGTAACAAGGATCTTCTGATATTGAAGAGACTAACGAACATACTGCAATTCTGACTCATGTTAGAAAACCTTTTTGGCATTCAGTGTAAGAGCTTGAAGACTTGGGGTTCTCCTCCAAAGATTGTTGGCAAGCAAGGATGCCAGCACCCTGAACAAACACATCTCATAAAGGACCCAACTGAAGAACCCGGTGGTTTTTTATTCCCTTGACAATATAGTCCACTTTGAATTGTATCCACACATCATAAACATATCCAGATTTCAGCTGGACTGAGTAAGCTCAACTCAGTACCCCAGCCAGAAATATTTGTCAAAACCCACCAGGTGGGTGCGGTCTTATTGTCAGTGCCATGGACTTTCCACCCTATTTTAAAGGGCCCCATGGAAGGGGTACCTGGAGTGCTTTGGGGCCTTTCATTTGCCTTCCTTCCCTTGTTCAGAAAGACTTATGAAAGTCCACAAAGGGTGGAGCCCCCCTGCAAGACCTGAGGCCAGTCTATACTAGACCCGAAAGGTTAGCTTAAGGTATGCAACTCCAGCTAGGTAAATAATGTAGCTGGAGTTGACATACCTTAAGCCAAGCTTGGTGCTGTCTTCACAGTGGGAGGTCAATAGGACCAAATGCACCTGTTGGCTTCCCTTACTCCTTGCGACTGCAAGGAGTACTTGTGCTGACTGGGGATGCTCTCATCATTCAATTTAGTGGGTCTTTACTAGACCCGCTAAATCAAATGCCAGAAGATCGACCTCCAGCATGTAAAGTATAGACCTGGTCTGAGAAACTGTAACCTGTGCTGGAATTACCCATGTTTTTCAGAACCTGAAGCAGTGATAACTTTTCCTGTTTCTCTCCAGGCAGTGTGAGAATAAATCAGTTATGGCACATTGGTTTGTCTGATAAATAATTGGCAAAAACCAGTGTGCTTTCACCTAAAACTACATTTTTATTAGGGTATCAAGCACGCACACACAGCGTAGTAATAGGTTTAAAGCATTTCAATACTTTTATAGTTACCTGAAAGGCTGAAATGGTTCTGAAGGGTTAGCAGAATTGCAAGAACAATTTGTATAGTGGGGGTGCTGAGAGATGTTGAACCAAACTTTAAACCCTGAATATGATGGAACCCGCTTCAACCCAGGTGGTGCAGCAGCACCCCCAGCATCCCGAGTTCCAGCACCTATGAGGGGTCAGTGTCCAGGCTTCAAGGGGGCTCTCATTCCATCTGACTGCTGGAGAGCTTAGATGCCAGATCCTTGACCAAAGAAAATTTCCTCAGACTGCTCCAAAACAAATTCTTTCATATAATCTTTTTATAGCTAACTTCAAACAAAGCACATAACCTGTCTTGACTCCTAGCGGGTCACCATAGTAACCCCCAATGGGTTACTAGCTCTCCTACAAAACTACTTCAGCAAAACCACTCATTATTTCTTACCAAAACATGTCTACTCCTAACAATAATAGGACTTACCCATCAAAGATGTCAGAGGCACTGCCATCTGAACACTCCTTCTATTTTAACAATACATTCACTTCTTCTTCCAACCTCCCATTACTATAGCAATAACTGCAAGTGGTTATTTGGCCATGTATTACAAGACCTAAGGTTTTCTTAGCCATGTAATGTTTGGTTTTCAGCTGACAGTGGCTGAACATTCAGAGGCTGACTTCATTATTGTAAAATTCTAGAGTAACAGAATCAGCCAGGGTAAATAACCAGATGCAGCCACATTCTCTTACAATCTGGGAGGAAAAACCATAGGGGCTTCCTTTACAGACACAAAAAATGTTGCATAATAATTTAGGATCTGTATCTCTCAGACCTTATGCTCAAAGATCTTTAATGTAGACTTTTGTCAATTTTCTTCTGTGATTGAGAAGATTAAAATGTTTCACCTTCTCCTGTGCATGTTCTCTGTCCGTGGATATTTAATTACTAGTAAGGAATATAATTTGGAAGTCCTTCCTCCCTTGGTCAGTTTGGAACTTTATACACTCTAGTTTATCTAGAGCTAGAATTTACCCTAGTGAGAATATACTCATTAGAATTCCTAGTGAAGTCAGTGTGGGACAGTTGATGAGAAGAACTGCTCCCCAGTGGAAATAAGGTGAGCCCTCAATGGCTGCAGGAAAGAATTTTGAAATGATTATGCTGAAAACAAGTGTTGTCCTGGTCTAGGGGATAGTATTACAGTACTGTGAATCAGGAAACTTGATTTCAGCTCTTGGTTATGCCACTAAACTTCTAGATGACCATTAGACATGTCAATTCACCACTTTGTTCTTCTCTTTCCCCTTTCCAGATTTTGGCTATGTGGAGGGTACACTCTACAGGAGAGGAACAGTGTCTTGCTATGTGTTGTGCAATGCCTAGCTCAGTATTCTGGTTTGGGCCTCTAGGTGCTACTGTGGCATAATAAATAGCGATGAAGATAAAATGGGAGCATTATTTTATCTGAAATTATTTGTAGGTCATCACTATGGTTTTTTTTCCCCTTTCAATTGCATGAATAAGTTGGGTAAATCCCTCTCTTGGCCAAACTTAATATCCTAATGATGTAAAACTGGAGAACACAAAGGAGAAAATGGAGGAGATAATGATTATGAACATATCTTTGCCTTGAGTGTGAGTGACACGTCAGTGAATTCTGTTTCCATTGAGAGGGGTTTAAGATTCTCATCTGTAATAAAACCGTAATAAATTTCTGAGCTAATTGAACATGGTTTGTTTTCTGAGGTTGTACTGTTCTCTTCACTTATCTTCACATTCGAGAAGAATATGCTGACAGCTAGTTGGTCCACTGAAAAGGAGAATCCTGATGATGCTTCCCCATGGCCATCCATACTGAAGGGAGGATGGCTGCATTCTAGGTTACCTGAGGGCAGACACATGGTGAAAAGTGATCAGATTGACTACCTTTAAATGAGCCGCATTATTTGGAACTGTACACCATTAAAGCCCACACAGTAGTAGATCATTTCCCCCATTTATCCTAAGGTCTTGTTTGTCCTCTGAGCCTTCAGAAATGGGAATAAATAACTATTTTGTGGGGGGAGAGCTAAATTTTAAAAAGCAGTTGAATATTACTTTATGAAAACTTGACAAATGGAGTTATGGTACCAAACTATTAATAAAAGTGAGATAAATGAGCTGATGTTCCAAATTAATTATTTCCCTTATTAATGCAATCTCCAGCTTTCCTTTTTTAAAAGCGGGGGGTTAAAGTTCCCCCAAGAACTCTGGCTACAGAGGGAGGGACATGTTAGTCTGTTTTGGCAAAAACAACAAGAAGTCCGGTGGCACTTTAAAGACTAACACATTTATTAGGGCATTAGAGCATAAGCTTCCATGAGATACAACTCACTTCCTCAGACGCTGAAAGGAAAAGAAAAGAAAAAAAGGAATGGAAACAGAGAGTGCCACTCTCCCATCTCTGTATCCTGTCCTTGTTTCTTTTCTTTTCTTTTCTTTCTTTTCTTTTCTTTTCTTTTTTGGAAGTGAGTTGTTGCTCACAAAAACTTAATCCCTAATATCCTAATAAATTAATTACTCTTTAAAGTATCACCAAACTCCTTGTTTTTCCCCAAACCTCTGTGGTTTATGCACATAGATAATCAGGGTTGTGCTGTAGCTATGTTTGGGCTTTGAATTGGCTTTTTTTTGGCTAAGCACTGGAAGAATACTATTTTAAAAGATCCATGTTAGCAAGACAGATCTACCGTAGTAGTACATAAAACGTTAAATCTTTTCTTTTGTCCACCATCTCTTAACTTGACAGACTGGTGATCTGAACGCTTTCTGACATTATTCAGAAGTCACTACACGATTAAGTGTTCCAGAAAATAGTTGCTTGAAAGAGAGCCTCACTTCTAAGCTTTGTAAACTGAATAGATATTCTAAAAGCATTCCTGGAGCTATTGGACTGTGAAAATATCAGCAAACAACATGAGAAACAGTACAATTTACTTGAACTGTCCTTATCTAACCCATGTTGCTCTCACACCCACATGTTTGCAGCATGGTTACATCACATACTCTCTCTCTTCCTAAAAAGCACCACAAGGCAATTCAGATGCTTGCTGAAGTGGCCTAGAGGTCAGACCAAGATACGGTTGCATTGACAGTCAACTGAGCATTGCAAAATGTACTGGAGAAAAGAATTGAGGAACTTTTCAGTGCTTAATGTTCACATTTTATAGACACTGCACTCTGGCAAAAGAGCAAAAGGACTGGAAGTACAGATTGTGATGGGGGATTCATTTGTGTGAGAGACCAAGGTTAGAGAAAGAAAAGAAACTGGGCAGAGCCAGTCATGTGCCCAGGATATGCATAATGAATGAATGACTATAGAAACTAGACATCTTCCATATACAAAAGTTCAATGTGCCCTGGTATTTCATGGGGTTACCATATTGAATCAGATCAATGGCTTGTCTAGTATCTTTGTTTCTGACGGGAGCAACACCAGATGACTCACAGGAATAGGCAAACCCTCCCACTGATTTTTGATATAACCACTTTTTTCCAAAGGACTTTTTTTTTTCAGACAAAATGTCAATGAGCTATATCTTTAAAAACAAAAAACAAACCAAAAAAATAGCCCTACCAAACCCCCCTTAAACATCCAGTAACAATACATTTTGATGGAGGTATTTTGATGCAGTGCTGAATAGAAGAGGAACAGAGTTTCACCGTACTGTTTTGGTTCCTTATAACGTCAAACAATTTATTTACTACTTGTTTGGATGCACAGAATTTTCAGGATGCATGTCAAGACTGTCTCCTTGCTGCCCAGCGCTGACTATTTTTTTCCCAAACATAAGTACATGCATTTGTTAAAGTATCTGAGTGTTGTTTTAAGCTTCACCAGTCATCTATTTTTACATTTTTATATTTACTGAGAACTTTCATGTGTTAAAATCCACAACTTATCTGTAAAGAATTTTACCCAAGGAGATTTAAAATCCTATTAAGGTTCATGCAATAATGCTCAACTGTGGACAATTCTACTTCAGTAAGAAAGGATGCGTATAATATATTTGACCTTGAATAAGTCCATAATCACCACCACCACCACAAGACCCTTCCTTTTAATGCCTTTAAAAGATGTAAATCTATCGGGGTACAATTTATACACTAAAACAAACAAACACACCCACACCCACACAGACACTACTTACTACAACTTTTCCAGCATCACATCTTTTTGAGTTAACATATAATAATCTAATATTCCTTCTGATTACTAAATTAGATCTATTTTCCCTCAGACACTGATACACTGCTGCTGCTTATACAAAGTAGTTCCCCATAAAAATCTGCACAGCCACTACAGTAACCTTCTGTGACTCACTTCACCTGTGCTGTGATGCCCTCCAAATGCTTGACAATGATTACCACCTAGTGTGCTGCAACTGCCGCTTTTGAGGCTAATTATAAATATCTTGCTGTTTCCCTGTCCTCCTTCCTCCACCCATTTTGTATAACTACCTGTCATGTACTTTGGCCCTGAAGTCAGTGGGACTCTGTCCAGGTTTGAGTTTTTAGAGATATGTTCAAAACAGATGTATATTGTTTAGTCAGAAAGTTGAATACATTTTAATGACTGTGTATATTTTAATGGTGACATAAAGTGTACAATAAGGGTATGTCTACACTAGCCCCTAGTTCGAACTAGGGTGGCTAATGTAGGCATTCGAACTTGCAAGTGAAGCCCAGGATTTAAATATCCCGGGCTTCATTTGCATGTTCCCGGGCGGGCACCATTTTTAAATCCCCTTAGTTCGAACTGACTGCCCGCGGCTACACGCGGCAGTCAGAACTAATCCGAACTGTTACTCCTGAGAGTAACAGTTAATCCGATCTAAGGACTTAGTTCAGATTAACTTCTGACTGCCGCGTGTAGCCACGGGCAGTCAGTTCGAACTAAGGGGATTTAAAAATGGCGCCGCCTGAACATGTAATGAAGCCCGGGATATTTAAATCCCGGCTTCATTTGCAAGTTTGAATGCTCACATTAGCCACCCTAGTTCAAACTAGGGGGCTAGTGTAGACATACCCTAAGAGAAATAGGAGCACCATCTAGACAGTGGTGCTATTTTGGGATATTTAAACATGCCCGTTATTTTGAAATAGATTTTGAAATAATGGGCATGCTATTCCGGCATCCCTGTAACCCTCATTCTATGAGGGTTAAGGGACTTGTCAGAATAGCGCTTTATTTTTAAATTTGGCATTGTGGCGTTGCATAGCTCAAATTGTGTATCTTATTTCGACCTGCAGATACAGCGTAGATGCACCCTGAGTGAGCTACTGAAGGAGTCAGAGGTGCATTTGGGGCTGTCGCAGGAGGCATCTGGCCTGTAGCTATGTACTCAGGAGGTCTCTGTCTAGGTCTGCAAAATACTCCGAAAAAAAAAAGGGATGAATTCTCCCAAATAAACAAAATTCTCTCTAAAAAGCTACATTGTTTATTTGGGGGAATTCATAGGTTTATAGAGTGAAATCCCAGCCCCACTGAAGTCAATGGAAAAACTTCCCTTATCCTCAATGAGGCCAAGTTTCCACATATTGTAAAGCCAGAAATGACCATTTTGGTAATGTAGTCTGACCTCCATCTTACACAGGCAATAGATTTTTCACTCAGTAATTCCAGCTCAAGCCCATAATTTCTGGTTGAGCTAGAGCATGTTCTTTAGAAAGACATTCAAACTTGATTTGTGCTGGATAATGCACCCTATCCCTAAATGGTTCCAACTCTTCATTCTCCTGACTGTTAACATTTTGTTCCTTGTTTGTAGTCTGAACTGGTCTAGTTTTAATTTTCAGCCCACCTTATCAGCCCACCATCCGGGGGATGGGGGGAGGGAAGAAGGAAGGGGGCAACTGCCCTGAGATTCAAATGGGCCTGGAGCTCCTGGGTGCCACCATTGCTGTGGCAGCAGTGGCATTGGCTGGAGCCCCAGGGCCCTTTGAATTGCCATCAGAGCACCACTCCATGAAGCTCTTAGAGTGGGGGGTTGGAAACACGCCATGTTCTGGGTGGCACTAAGGACTGACTGCCCTTAGCCCCAGCCCTTCTGGAAGTGCAGAGCCACGCCTCCCCCCCCACACACACACATACGCACACCTTGCACTGGGGCCCACAGTGACTGTCGTCCCTGCTGCATCTTATTGTGTCTTTGTTTTCTGGTTTTCAGAGCCCTCTAATATCAGATATCCCCCTGTAGGTTCATAGAGACCATGATCAAGTTACCATGATCAAATTACCTCTTTGTTAAACTATCGAGATTATTTCTTTAGTCTCCTCTGTGCTGCAAGCAGCATACTTTACAGCAGGCCTGGGCAAAATATGGCCTGTGGGCTGGATCCAGCCCGCTAAGCCACCGGATCTGGCCTGCGGATGCTGCGGGGAGCCCCAGGTATACTCCCTGCTTACATCACACGACCCACACGCCACTCAGAAATGCAGCTGCGGGGAGGTTTCACTTTAAAAACTGAGCCTGGAGCAGGGGGCCGGGAAGCTTTAGGAGCTGCTCCTGCCCTCAGCATAATCCCATGGGCCAGATTCTGACCAGAAACTGGCCAGCGTGAGCTGCCTGTTTCAATAACAGCAGCCACCAAGCACAAGGGACTCATAGTTATTCACAGAGCACATGGCTGCAGACTGTGTGGGGGCAGGGCAAGCAGGGAGGCTGATTCAGGAACAGGCTGCTGGATGGTAAGTCTCCTGGCCAGACCCTGCCTCTGGCACCCCAGCCCCTCCCTTCCCCAACCCTCTGCCCCCCACTCCTGCCCCCCTATTCCACATGCCCAAATCCTCAGCCCCCCTCCTGCACCCATATCCCCTGCACCAGATCACAAATTCCTTCCTGTCCTTGATCACAACCCTAACCCCTGCATCCCCTCCTGTACACCAATTCCCAGCCCTAGGTCACAACCAAACCCCCTGCACCTCAGTCCAGTGTTCCAGGTCACAACTGCTTCCTTCACCAAATTCCCTCCCTTACCCCAAGCTCCCTTCTGCACCTAACCTCCATCCCAGACCCCGCACCTCCTCCATTCATATCATGGAAGAGTGCGTCCCTCCACCACTGTCCAAAATCTTGGCGTGCCCCCCCCCGTCAAAAATTAGTGCCCACCCCTGCCTTATAGTATGGAGACCTTAGACAGTAAATTCTTCAGGGAGGGACATTGCAGGTATACAGCCCCTAGCACAACGGAGTTACAATCCCCAACTGAGGCCTGCAGTTGTTACCACAATACAATACAGTAGTTATTACTGCTCCCATGAGATCTGATACATTGTTGTGGGGGAAGCATAAGAAGATTTCTCTTTAATAACTGGATTAAGGCTTATGTGAGAGCTCATTCAACAGAACTCCAGAACTCAGACCTTGGGTATATGAGAATGTTGAAACTGATATTGTACCATCATCATGGTACCTAAAGCCATCTTCCATTCCCCATGACGTAACTGTCTGCAGGATTAAAAATGACTACTGTGTCAGAAACAGCTGTGTCTATGTCATCAGGTCAGGAGCAAAATGTGTGACTGTAAACTCTGGTTCTTGGGCAGTGCTCTGTAATCATAAGGAGCCAGATTCCCTCATGCTTACCCCTAAAGGTAATCTATATGTTATATACATTGTTTCTAAATAGAATAGCTGTCAAAGTTTTTCGTCCGGCCTCATCAGCAGCTCTTTAAGGTAAAAAAAAAAAAAAAGGCTGATTGAAAAGGAGACTCAGTGAGCTATAATTTAGCATGAGGGCTAATAATCAGCACTTCAGTTTCATCCCTATTAAGTTATAGGAAAAAGCTTCAGAGGGGTAGGTTATAGGAAGTCATTTGACATAGATGTCACTGGGAAGGGGAGTGAAATAAATAATTACATTTTGCAGACTTTGCAGAAACTGAAAAATACATTTGTGCACCTTCACTGCTACAAATAAGAAGAACCTTGCCCAAATGATCTCCTAAGAGATGCTTGTATTTAAAAGAAAATTACAATTAAAAAAGGGGAAAACATTATTTTATTTAAATCAATGCTTTGGAGGGATTAACCTTCAAAACATGTTCAAGAGTGACTACTGGATGACTGTGCATATGTATATATATATATAGCATTATATGTATTTATATGTATATAGTACATATCTCTGTACAAAATATGGTAAAATTACTTCTAAAATCCTACAATACATACAGTTCCGGTGACTATGCTGAATGAGGTAAATATCATTGCATAACTGTCAATTCAAAGGTTAATCTGTGTCTATTTTTTGCCTCTACACTTGATTTGTGATTTGCATAATCCAATTAAAGAATGAGATAAAAATAGAGACTGGCACACTAGCTAACACATTTCCTTACATTTGCTACTTAGTGAACCACTCATTAAACATTAATAATAAAATGGATTACTAGGGACTGGATAATGCTGGTGACTACATAACACTAGGATAGGTATATATGTGAGGCCTCTGTATTTGCGGAGTAACCACTGATTTCAGTAAGAGCCGAGGGTGCACGCATGAACTATCACTGGGTGAGCTGTCAGCAGTTAAGCTTGAATCCAGGTCTTGTTCCACTGCCTGCATGAGCTAAAAGACACAACCTTGTTAGCTCAAAGGCTGTAGTAGACTCCAGCCACTAGAGTGAAACAGAATGCCATACTATGGCCTATACTAGACCAGGAAGATCGGCTTAATTTAAGATGAGCCGTGGTGGCATCCACACAGTGGAAGCCGACAGGAGCAAACACTCCCTTGCAGAAGGAGTACTGGATGCTAGCAGGGGCTGCCCTCAGCTTTTGATTTATAGGTCTATACTAGACCCGCTATATCGAACGCTAGAAATTCAAGCTCTGGAGTGCTGATCTTCTCGTAAGTATACATGTGCCCTAAGTGTGGGTTGAAAACCAGTATGTCTCTTTATGTGGATATATGGATTTCAGTGCCTATCGTCAGGCACCCAAGTTGGAAAGCTCATGGCCATTTTAGACTTTTTTTTTTAAATAAAATAAAAGAAATGGAACTCCTTAGTTTTGCATAACTACTCTTAGCTCCTTTAGCACCCAAGAAAGCTGAGGACTGCATGAGCATGTAGAAAAAATCAAACCCTAAAACATTCATGCTCTGCTTGCACTGAGTTCTCTTTCCATTAGCTTTGAAGCTACAGTCGTGGAAGACCTTCCCCATTCTTAGCATGCATGTTATTACGTTTTACTACATTACAATAATAAGATCTGTATTTTATACTTATGCATTAGAAAATAAATTGCACTTCTTAGAGAAGATGGGAAGAGAATATTAAAGGTAGGCACCTCTACCTTGCTATCTATTTATACCATCTTCATCACTATAGTATCTGACTGCCTCTATAGTATGAGGAAAAGATAATAATCTCCTAACAGGTTCCTGTAAATTTGGGAAATAAAATATTGTGGAATTGGGCCATCAAGATGCAGATTGAATATTTTAAATGCTTGAGACTTTAGTAGCAGGTAATCTGTACACTAAAAAATTGCTATAAGGGTAATATC
Organism: Rafetus swinhoei; assembly: GCA_019425775.1. NCBI lineage: Eukaryota > Metazoa > Chordata > Testudines > Trionychidae > Rafetus > Rafetus swinhoei. The sequence goes on along the minus strand of CM033437.1, from coordinate 23,253,374 downwards.
CATTTCAGGGTTCCTTTAAAAGGTATTTTATGTAGCACATGGTAGGCCTTACACTTTCTATTATCTGAAGACTAGAAGAATAGCCAATTTTAATATCATTTTATAATGACCTCTGCCTCTGTAGATGCATAAGAATGCATTAAGGCGACATACCAGAATCATGAAAAATACTGGCAATTCTTCTTGTGTTTGGGCATGAGATTTTACAATGTTAGCTTTTTCTTTTACTATGTTGTTGAGATCATAACAGAGTAATGAGCCTAACTTTTAATTTGAGCTGCTGAGCACCTGCAGTCAATGTTGGTTTCACCTGGAATTGTGGGTGCTCAGGAACTTTTAAAAATCAAACACCTATGGATAGACCTGTAAAGAGGTTTTGGAGATTAATTTCCAGTTTAGGTTTCTAACTCTAAAATGTAGATCCTTAAAACTCCAAATTGCTATTTACTTACTTTATTGATGCCTGAATTCTCTATATGCCTAATTATCTGCTGGTGGACATGCAATGTAAGTTTCTAAGTCCTGATTCCAAGCTCAAAAGTAAGCCCCGGCAGGATTCTCAAATTAGATATTTTACCATTTATCTCACCTACAGAGCAGGAACAAGTACATATTGCCAAGGGTGCATAAGAGCAGGCTTGCTGAATCAGGCTCCTCACATAACACAGCCAAAGGAGTTGGTAGAGCTTCAAGTGCCCCTCCTCCATCCTATAACCCAGTAAAATGTAGGCTTAAATTCTCACTCTGCCTAAGAGGAACAAGAACTTGAACCCAGCTCTCCTGTTTCTCAGGTGAATGCCCTAATTACTGGGATATAAAGTGGTACAGGTCTCACTCTATGGGATATCTTGCAGATAATAGCGACAAGGAATCCCGTGGCACCTTATAGACTAGCAGATGTATTGGAGTATAAGCTTTCGGGTCTTTGCCAACAAAAGCTTATGCTCCAATACATCTGTTAGTCTATAAGGTGCCACAGGACTCCTTGTCGATCCAGACTGACACGGCTACCCCTCTGATACTTGCAGATAATAGATGACTTCAGGGGAACTCAGACACATACTGAAGAAGAGTGTCCTAGCAATGTTCTGTAAGATCCTTCTTGACCCATGTACAAAGGAGGATAGAAAGCAGAGGGTGCTAGAAATGAATTTGGAACAAATAGAAATAGGTTTTGGAACAAATAGAAAAACTTAATGTTAACAAATCTCCGGGACCGGATGGCATTCATCCAAGGGTTCTAAAAGAACTCAAATGGGAAATTGCTGAACTGTTATCTGTGGTTTGTAACCCATTTAAAAAGGGCTCTAGAGGCGATCCGGGCAATTACAGACCGGTAAGTCTAACTTCAGTACCGGGCAAATTAGTCGAAACAATAGTAAAGAATAAAATTGTGAAGCATGTAGAAGAACATAATTTGTTGGACAAAAGTCAACATGGTTTCTGTAAAGGGAAATCCTGTCTTACTAATCTATTAGAGTTCTTTGAAGGGGTTAATAAATATGCGGACAAGGGGGATCCAGTAGATATAGTATACTTAGATTTTCAGAAAGCTTTTGACAAGGTCCCTCACCAAAGGCTCTTGTGTAAATTACATGGCCATGGGATAAGAGGGAAGGTCCTTTCTTGGATTGAGAACTGGTTAAAAGACAGGAAACAAAGGGTAGGAATAAATGGTACATTTTCAGAATGGAGAGGGGTAACTAGTGGTGTCCCCCAAGGGTCAGTCCTAGGACCAATCCTGTTCAACTTATTCATAAATGATCTGGAGAAAGGGGTAAGCAGTGAGGTGGTAAAGTTTGCAGATGATACCAAACTGTTTAGGATAGTCAAGACAGAAGCAAACTGTGAGGGACTCCAAGAAGATCTCACCAAACTGAGTGATTGGGCAACAAAATGGCAAATGAAATTTAATGTGGATAAGTGTAAAGTAATGCACATCGGGAAAAATAACCCAAACTATACGTACAGTATGATGGGGGCTAATTTGGCTACGACAAATCAGGAACGAGATCTTGGAGTTATCGTGGACAGTTCTCTGAAAACGAGATCTTGGAGTTATCATGGACAGTTCTCTGAAAAGCGGCGGTCAAAAAGGCAAATACGATGCTAGGAATTATTAAGAAAGGGATAGAAAATAAGACCCAGAATATCTTACTGCCCCTGTATAAAACTATGGTACGCCCACATCTTGAATACTGTGTACAGATGTGGTCTCCTCACCTCAAAAAAGATATTTTGGCCTTGGAAAGGGTTCAGAAAAGGGCAACTAAAATGATTAGGGGTTTGGAACGGGTCCCATATGAGGAGAGGTTAAAGCGACTGGGACTTTTCAGTTTAGAAAAGAGGAGACTGAGGGGGGATATGATAGAGGTATATAAAATCATGAGTGGTGTGGAGAGGGCCGATAAAGAAAAGTTATTTATTAGTTCCCATAATAGAAGAACTAGAGGACACCAAATGAAATTAATGGGTAGCAGGTTTAAAACTAATAAAAGAAAGTTCTTCTTCACACAGCGTGTAGTCAGCCTGTGAACTCCTTGCCAGAGGAGGCTGTGAAGGCTAGGACTATAATAGAGTTTAAAGAGAAGCTAGATAATTTCATGGAGGTTAGGTCCATAAAAGGCTATTAGCCAGGGGATAAAATGGTGTCCTTGGCCTCTGTTTGTCAGAGGCTGGAGAGGGATGGCAGGAGACAAATCGCTTGATCATTGTCTTCGGTCCACCCTCTCTGGGGCACCTGGTGCTGGCCACTGTCGGCAGACAGGATACTGGGCTAGATGGACCTTTGATCTGACCCATTACGGCCATTCTTATGTTCTTATGTTCTTACGTAATTGCTGGCTAGGTAAATGATGGTGGGGGGTTGGTTTTGTGGAACACTGGTCCACCTTCTATGGGGAGGAGGAGTTGTATAGTTTGGATGACCTCTACCTCAGTAGGACGGGAATCAATTTCATTGAAGACAGGCTGGCTAGAGTGGCCAGGAGTTAGCTGAATTACTAGCAAAATGGGAGGGTAAAAAAGAAGTAAAATATGAGCGGCACAAAATCAAGATGCTGAGAACAAAATTAATCAAAGAGCCTGACCTTCACAGACAAAGTCAGCTTTCAGGCTACTGAACTAGGCAACACAGTATGGGAAAGAGGTGGGCAGCCCTTAGTGGAGAAATAACAGGTTAAGAACTATTTAGAAAAGTTGGACATACACAGATCAATGGGGCTGGATTTAATGCATCTGAGGGTGCTGAGGGAATTGGCAGATGTCATTGCAGAGCCATAGGCCATTATCTTTGAAAGAGAGATTGGGGGAGATTCTGGATAATCGGAAAAAGGCAAATGTAGTGCCCATCTTTAAAAAAGGGAAGGACAATCCAGGGAACTACAGACCGGTCAGCCTCACCTCAGTCCCTGGAAAAATCATGGAGGGGATCCTCAAGAAATCCATTTTGAAGCATTCGGAAGAGAGGACAGTGATCAGGAATAGTCAACATAGATTCACCAAGGGCAAGTCATGCCTAACCAACCTGATTGGCTTCTATGATGAAGTAACTGGCTCTGTGGACATGGGGAAGTCAGTAGATGTGATATACCTTGACTTTAGCAAAGCTTTTGATTCGGGCTCCCACAGTATTCTTGCCAGCAAGTTAAGGAAGTATGGATTGGATAAATGGACTGTAAGGTGAATAGAAAGCTGGCTAGATTGTTGGGCTCAATGCGTAGCGATCAATGGTTCGATGTCTGGTTGACAGTCAATATCAAGTGGAGTGACCCAAGGTCAGTTCTAGGGTCGGTTTTGTTCAACATCTTTATTAATAACCTGGTTGAGGGGATGGATTGCACCCTCAGCAAGTTTGCAGATGACACTAAGCCAGGGAGAGAGGTAGATACATTGGAGGGTAGGGATAGGGTTCAGAGTGACATAGACAAGTTGGAGAATTGGGCCAAAATAAATCTGATGAGGTTTAACAAAAACAAATGCAGAGCCCTGCACTTGGGACAGAAGAATCCCAAGCACAGTTCCAGGCTGGAGACCGACTGACTATGCAGCAGTTTGGCAGAAAAGGACCTGGGGATTACAGTGCATGAGAAGCTGGATATGAGTCAAGAGTGTGCCCTTGTAGCCAAGAAGGCTAATGGCATATTAGGGTGCATTAGAAGGAGCATTGCCAGCAGATCTAGAGAAATTATTCCCCTTTATTTGGCACTGGTGAGGCCACGTTTGGAGTATTGCATCCAATTCTGGGAGCCCAATTACAGAAAGGATGTGGACGCATTGGAGAGGGTCCAGAGGAGATCAACGAAAATGATTAGGGGGGCTGGAGCACAGAACTTACGAGGAAAGGCTGAGGGATTTGGGCTTGTTTAGTCTACAGAAGAGAAGAGTGAGGGGGAATTTGATAGCAGCCTTTAACTAACTGAAGGGAGGTTCCAAAGAGGATGGAGAGAGGCTGTTCTCAGTAGTGACGGATGGCAGAATGAGGAGTAATGGTCTCAAATTGCTGTGGGGGAGGTCTAGGTTGGGTATTAGGAAAAACTATTTTACTAGGAGTCTGGTGAAGCACTGGAATGGGTTATCTAGGGAGGGGGTAAAATCTCCATCCCTAGAGGTTTTTAAATCCCAGATTGACAAAGGCCTGGCTGGAATGATTTAGTTAGGGTTGGTCCTGCTTTGGGCAGGGGGTTGGACTCAACCTCCTGAAGTCTCTTCCAGCCTTACAATTCTATGATTCTAGGCAAAGGACAGAAAAAGAAGAAATTCTTGAATTGCCTATGCACCTATGTTACAAGCCTAAGTAACAAACAAGAGAAATTGCAATTGCTCATTTATTAGCATATATTTTATTTAGTTGGTATTACTGAAACCTAGTGGGATGACTCATACAATTAGAATGTAAAAATCAGTGGTTATAACTTATTTAGGAAGGATCAAGTGGAGAAAAAGGAGAGAAAGTGTGGCACTCTGTTAAAAATAGCACTATCTGTTTTCAAGTGGCTGATAACTCAGAACAAAAAAAAATCTTGAATGCTTATGGATCTATATCCTATTGATAAATCACAAGATAGGATATCAGTTGATGTGTGCCACCGACCACAAAAACATTATGAAACAGGACGACTGCCTGTTTACACACTCTTCTGTAATGAGTAGGAAAAGATTTTCATGTTCATAGGGGAATTCCGGTTGAGTGACACATGCTAGAGGTGTCATGCTACCAATACCAATCCTTGTTATTTCTAAAGTTAACTGATGGAAATTTCCTAACTGAAAACTATTGCAGCCAACATGGTGAACTTCTTTATGAGACCTTGCTATATAAAAAAGAACTGACTGGTTAAAAAACTGACCAAGTTTTAAGGGGAAGTAAAGGAAGCTGTAGATTATTTAACAAATGAAAGAAAGGGGAAGTGGATAGTAATAAGTATAAATCATAAGTTTGCATTTATCCAAAATTAGTAAGAGGAGCAAAGGGACACAAGTAGTAATGGCTAGCAAAGTAAAGGACAATAAGAAAGAGTTCTTAAAATATATTCAGAAAAAGAATCTGACACTGGTATTGGTTCATCAGTAGACGGAAATGGAAAATTTAGCAATAATGATGCAGAAAAGGCAGAAGCATCCAATAAATACTTTTGTTCCATATTGGGGGAAAAACAGATGTTGTCTCATCATATGGTGACAACTCTTTACATTCCATTAGTGTCTCAGAGGAATGTAAAATAGTAGATACTAAATTCAGACATAGTTACATCAGAAGGCCCTAGAATCCAAGAATTTTAAAAGAGCTTTCTGATGAGCTCCCCATTACTGTTGATTTTCAATAACTGATGGTGCACGGGGAAAATTCCTGTAGACTGAAAGAAAATTAATGTTGTGCCAACTTTTAAAAAGAACAGTTGAGATGACTCATCTAACTATGGACCTATCAGCCTGACATTGATTCAAGGCAAGATAATCGAGCAACTAATATGGGATTCAATGAATAAAAAATTAAAAGAGGTTAATGTAATTAATGCAAACCAACATGGGTTTTTGGAAAATAGATTCTGTCAAATTAACTTGATATCTTTTTTATGAGATTATAAATTTGGTTGGCTAAAGATAATTGTGTTAATATAATATACTTAGACTTCTATAAGATGTTTGACTGGGTATCACACAATATTCTGGTTAAAAATTAGAACAATATAAAATTAACAAGGCACACACTAAATCGATTAAAAACTGGCTTACTGATAGGTCTTAAAATGTAATTGTATATGGAGAAACATCATCAAGTGGGTATGTTTCTAGAGTGGTCCCACTGATGTTGACTATTTGGCCCTGAAGTTTTAACATTATTATCTATGAGTTGAAAGAATGTTTCAAAGAACATAAATCATTTCTGACAAAGTTTGCAGCTGGCACAAAAATTGGGAGAGTGAGAGAAAAATGAAGTAGGAATGCTAGCACATTCTTCTTTTTTTTTTTTTTATTTCTTTGTGTTAGTCATGGAAGCCATTTATCTGTTTTCCAGTCCTTCCCAGACTACAAGGGATAGTACAATACATATATTTGAATATAAAAACTGTTTTGAATGTTTGTTATGCAGTAGGTTAGCAAATGAGAATGTGAGAGACAAGAAATGGCAGCAGCACACAGAAACTTCAGGAGTAAGTTGGCTAGGTGGGGGGGGGGTGGGGGGGAAGTAGTTCAGAACTTACCATTGAACAACATGTTACACTGGGCCAAGAACCTTATCCTGTTATCCATATTAAGCCTTGCTGTGTATCTTTGCCCACGGGGGGAAGGTGTGATACATCCTTTCATCCCATCTAGGCTAAAATTGCCCTTTTTCTTTCTAAGCTGGTCTAGTCTCAATGGCAAGGCCTAGCTTGGCAAGTTGCAGGGAGTTGAAGACACTCAGCACTTCCCAGGACTGAGTTGTGAGATAATTAAACTATTGTAATATAGTGTTTTTGTGTGTCCCACCCCCACTTGCCTATTATTCAATAGACAGTTTTGTGCTGAGTTTTTACTCTGAATAGTTCTGTGTTCAGAAATATCTGACTGGCAAAGTGAAGCATTATTAAGGATCTGGTAATATCCACTTGAGTTCTGAACTGAGTAAAATAACTGATACAGGTTGGACCTCCCTTGTCCGGCACCCTCGGGACCTGACCGGTCCCAATCGAGAGGATTTGCCAGACCAGGGGAGGTCCCTCCCAGCGTGGCCCAGGCTGAACTCTTGCTCCCTGCTAGGGCTCCAGCCCAGCACCACTGCTGCCTGCCTGGCCATGGCTCCCCAGGCTGGAGCTCCCTAGTTGCTGCTGCTGGACCCTGAGTCCTGCGGCCGGGGCCGGAACTCCTCAGCTGCTGCCAGACCCCTGCTACTTCCCGGCCACAGGGGGCAGAACTCTCCACTGCGCTGCCCATCCCTCTGCATCCCCCTTCCCACATGGGGCTCCCAGCTAAATCGCTGCACCCCCCCACAAACACTGCACTCCTGCCCCACGGCCCAACCTCCCTATGGGCTCTGTGGTCCAGGAACATTCCTGGTCCTGCCGGATCATGAATGTTGCCAGACCAGAGAGTCCTGGTTAAGAGAGGTACAACCTGTATAAGTAAATTTTGTGTCATTAAGTACATGGCCTTTGGAGATATTTGTGTGCTAGAATGTGCATTATCAGAGGATTTAAATTCATTCAAGAAATGTTCTGTAGTTTTCCAGGCCTTAGAAACAAACTTCATATAAATTATGTGATGAGTCTGTTAAAGCATAGTGCATTGTTGAGAGAAAGCTGGCACTTTGAATAACATGGAGAAGACTCTTTGAATAACATGGAGAAGAATGTAATTACTATTACTCTGATGTGAGATAAGAGGTCAGATCTGAAAAAAAAGTTTTTGTTTTTCCTGTTGAAAAACCAATGGTTACTTTTACAGACCTTATCCTCTTCCCTGCCCCCCCTTCCTTTTCAAACATTGGCAAGTCAAAGAGCTGAATTATAATTAGAAGGAAAAGAGACTGCAGACATTATGTTTGTCTGCACATACCATCTACAGTTTAGTTTTTTTATTGCTGAGGGAAGGTGGAGAAAATTTTGCTAAAAGAATGTCACCTACTCCCACATCAGGAAGTCTCTATGCCACAGTTGATAGACAAGTCTGATTAAGGGTCATTGGGATTTCTCTCCTAGGCAGGCTTTAAATACCACTATTGAGGCAGATTTTGAAGTTCTCATCATTGAGTAAACTGTTAAACTTGTAAGCCTTGTAAATGTTGTGGATTTTAGATGATGAGCCTTCTTTTTCACTTATTTCAACAAGAACCAAACAATCTTTAGGAGAAGCTACAAGGTACGTAGACATATCCTCCCTATCTGTTGGTTGGACTGTCTAGTCAATTGTGTATTTTTGCTTCTTGTACAATATCGAATGTCCTCAATTCCCATTGATTTTAATGAGAGGTGAGGTTGTTCATCACTGGATTGAACCCATTAGCAGAGCAGCACAGGGAAGCTTGTACTGACATTACTTACAATTAGTCTTGGAAGGATTAGATTTTTATCGGTAAAGGTAAATGTCAGCAAATGTCAATTTCCCCACACACACAATGATGAAAAAATATTTCCATTGATGATAATAGAAATTTACATATAGGCAAACAATGCGAAGAGTTACTGACGATACCTGTCATTTCTTTTGTTCTCCCATAGCATTTGGAGTTTTCCCTTCCCTCTGTGCCTCATAGTTAATTATGTCACAGCAACCCTGTACAGTGTGTGAGGAGGCAGACAAGGAAACAGGACAAGCTGCTGTAGAGCAGAAAGATCAGTTGCTATGCATGTATAAGGCTAGTTCACCCACTGGGTTGCTGTTGGGCCTAGGGTTGCCAGCTGTCCAGTTTTGAACCGGACAGTCCTGTATTTGAGCTTTCTGTTCGGGAAAAAAATTGAGAAAATATAAATGAGAATATATAAATGTCCGGTATTTTCTAAGTAAGATGTAATGTAGATTGTGATGTAATGTCAAGTCTGTCCAGTATTTTTGTTGAAACCATCTGGCAACCCGGCCTGTGGCCTTGTTTTAAAGTTGCTGTGTGATCACCAATGGGTATACTTCTATGCTGAACTTCTATGCTGTTCATCTGGCCAATGCTAAGTCTGCCTTTTCACACTGGGTGCAGGCCAATTCTGAGTCTGCCTTTTCACCCTGAATGCAGAAAAAGAAGATATGAGCATCCAGGAAAAGCTGAGCCACTGACTTGTTGATTTTCTTTGGGTATCATTTTACCCTTCTATAATATGAACATAGTAATACCCATCTCTCTGTGGGGCTAGCTCAGTTCCTAAACTAGTGTAAATTCACAAGTTTAATTCATATGCAAATAGCATGAATAGGGACATCAGCTGGCTCCCGCACTACATTCCACATCCCAATGACTTAACCAACCAACCAAACAATGGAGGTGCTAATTATTCTTATCAGCCTCTTGTAACTATTTGAACCATCTACTCACTGTCTTTTTTTTCTCTTCTCCCCTCCCGCCTTCCTTTATTTATTCTTGGATCTGGACTTCTAATACTCCTGTCATCTGAAGAAGTGGGTTGTGCCCACAAAAGATCATGATACCATCTACATGTTTTGTTAGTTTTTAAGTTGCTACTGGACTATTTGTTGTTTTTTAAGTTTTTCCTGTTACAGACTAACTTGGCTACCCCTCTGAAGCTGGTGTGAATTGTTATAACTCCACAAAGTCAATAGAGCTATTCCAGTTTCTGCTTCCTGAGGAACCAGTCCAATAATACTGAAGTGTTTTGAATTCTTTAGGTCATGAATGTTCTAAAATTGCCAAATGTTATCCAGTGGTTCCTTTCGTATTAGCCACTGAGGCTAGGGTTCAATATTTCCCCTTAAAGTTCCATGCAAAGTTAAACATTTTAATTGACTCTCCCTTTTAAAAATAAAACATGTTGTTTTCTCTCAAACAAGGGAAAAATCTCCCATCTTTTTATGGTGTTCCGTTTATTGATGCTATGATAATTGCTGTGTGAAGAAGTCTAAAGACATTCATGAACCAATACATCGTAACAATGCAGAATTTGTAGCCTTTATTTAATGTACACGGAGACACTTATCTAAATTTAAAGAACAATACATTATGGGGAGGTTTCCTGGAGTATTTAAAATCCTGGATAAGAACATATAGAACCCCGGGGGGGGGGAAGGGGGGGGCCGGGGACAGAATCTTCCATACAATAAAAAGAAAAGTCACATTTTAGTTTGCCATTTAGCTGTCAAAATAAGTCCTGCTGATTGTGCTACCAGTCAGCAGAATGCACATTTCATGCACACCATGCATGAAAAGCAGAATCCTTTAGAATATATCACAGACCTACCGCACAGGCCCATTTCCTCAGGGAGCAGACAGAGCGCTATTTAACCATAGCTCAGTTAATGACTTCTGTCACTGAGCAAATCAATGAGGCCTCTACAATGGTTCATTTTATTTATTTTTTTCCCCTTGAACATGAGCGAACACAATTGTCTTATGCAATTAAACTAATTTTAATTATATTCTGCATGATTAAATGTAATATTCTTGGACTCTGATGTACAGTCTTAAAAACACAAATAGAACTTCATGACATGGCAAACAGCAGCATACTCATTTTCCTACTGCCTTCACTAGGCTCCCAAAGGAAGTTATTTTCTTCACCCAGGCACTTAAGTCCCTTTAAATACAAGGTCCTTCCAGTCAGCAATGAACTTTCCATTTATTTCAGCAAGAAAACAGCTGATGGTAATAATAGCCCAGAGACAAATTATACTTGCCAAGGGGGAATTTCTTTCTGAGCAAGGGGAAAAAAAGTTGGATGGATACACTGCTACCTAAGTAATGAATCTCAGGTTTTCAGACAAAAATTATGTGCTAATCCAACTAGTTGGAACAGCATTAAAAAGTCTTAATCCTAAAGTACATTTTGGTTAGCGTATCAGAAGAGACAGGAAACAATAAAAAATTGCAACTATGTTGTATAGCAACTATGAATATCATAGCAGAAGGTTACGTGCCTCTAAATAATAACACGCTCTTTTATTGTTTTGTCTAGATCTGTATTGTGGGAAAGCCTGTCTAACAAATCTCTGCTTTTCATAACTTGAATAATTCCTTTTGGCTCTGGGGTTTTTTTCATAAGCACTCAGAGTTGGCCTAACTTTACAGTCACTGGAGCTTTTGCCTTCTATACTAGCAAAGTTTTGCTAATATTGAATTTTTCTGAAAATTCTACCCATTGTTTGCTTAACTTTGGAAGGTGACAGGCTTTGGTGTAAGACAGTATTCACAGACCACGGTGAAAAGTGCCCTCGACATGAAGAAAATCCATAGTTCTACCTTGCCCTCCATGTCCTGAATTAATCAAAAACAATTTGTGTAGGTATCATCATAGGGTATCTCCCTACATCCTCACATGGACTCAGCTGCCTTGGAAGGAATTTTTGTCATCTAGGACCAGATCCTAAATCTATGTAAATTGTCACAGCTCAGTAATTTACATTGGCCAAGGATCTGGCCCTAGCGTTGGGAGGACTGAAAAATGGATCTGCCAGGGACAGAGCTGTGGCTGGGGAACTGCAGCTGGGGGGCGGGGAGAGAAAGGGCTAGGGTTGGGACTGGTGCGGCTGCAGCCAGGGGCAGGAGAGAGAAAGGGCCGGGGCTGGCACAGGGGCTGCCACGGCCAGGGAGGGCGGGGGAGAAAGGGCAGGGACTGGCAAGGCCACAGCCCTCCCTGGTGGCTAGAGGGAGAGCTGGGGTTGCCTACCTTCAGAGAGAGGGGGTTGGCGAGCACAGTGAGCCCCCTAGTAACTCTTATTTAATGAAGATGATTCTTATTTAGACTTATGTGGCCAAATACCTTTGGGCATAATCTCACTGAAGTTAATAGATTTGTACCAGCAGGGAATCTAACTTAATTTTTTGGTTCAGATGGTCTTGTTTTCAAGCCCTAACAGAAGCAGATTTCTCACTGTTGCTGCAACACTCAAAGGCTTTTGAATTTATGGCAAAGTTCAAACCCTGACAAAGCCCACTCATTTATATTTAGACATGCTGGCTGTGTCTACATTGGCACCCTTTTCCGGAAAAGGGATGCTAATGAGACAAGTCGGAATTGCAAATACCGCAGGGATTTAAATTTTCCCCGCGGCAATTGCATGAACATGGCTGCCGCTTTTTTCCGGCTCAGGGCTTTGACGGAAAAAAGCGCCAGTCTAGACGCGGCTCTTGCGGAAAATAAAGCCTTTTCCAGAAGATCCCTTATTCCTCTTAAAATCAGGAATAAGGGATCTTCCGGAAAAGGCTTTATTTTCCGCAAGAGCCTAGACTGGCGCTTTTTCCACAAAGCCCCGAGCCGAAAAAAGCGGCAGTTATAAAATTATGCAAATGCCGCGGGAAAATTTAAATCTCGCTGCATTTGCAATTCCGACTTGTCTCATTAGCATCCCTTTTCCGGAAAAGGGTGCCAATGTAGACACAGCCGCTTTGAATTAAGCCAGAACTGTTTATTGTTCTAACTCAATTATAGAGCATACCAGTTGCCCTGCTTTCCTATTTTATGCCATCAGCCACATCTTTCATGCAGGAAAGCTATCCAAGTTGGCTCTTCTACCACCTAGAGAACTTGGACCGTGGTTTATTTCTCATTCTGAGAATAAAACAAAGGACATCAGAAGCCAATTGTCCTCTAGCCTAGTTCCATTCAGTAATGTTCTGTCGATTATAGTTCTCCTGTGGCGTTCCTCAGTGCTCCCTATGAGGCTCATATAATTTACTGTTTTCACTCAGAAAAACATACTATACAATAGTGGAGTATATAAAGCAAGCTGTGAAAAGATAAGAAAAATTGCCAGTCACTACCAGCCAGCCAATAACTTGGCATAATAGGTATCAATGCAGAGATGTTAGGCGAGTGTTCTAAAGATCCTTAGTAACTAAAGGTTTAGTGGTAGACTCTGTGAATCACCTTGCTGTGATGGCATCATCAGAGTCTGTTTAACGGCAAGCCAATGGAGGTTTTATTTGGTGCATTTCCCTGGGTTTTGTGATAAAACAAATTTATAGCAAAGCTAATAGGTGTCTACATAATGTACCGTACTGCCGTTATGGTAGCATTGTATTGGCTATTACATTGCTTGCTATCCCTGAATCCCAATATACATTAGCATGTTGCTTAGGTGGCCAACCGACAGAGACCAGAGCAGCAACTGCTGCTAGTGGGTGCCCCTGCAGCAAGCAATTCATCTTGTCAGCAAGATTAAGTGAAGTAGCTCCTTATTGCTTGTGAACTTTAGCCTGCGAGTTCTCCGCTGTGAGGGTAGAAGGTTTGCTCTTCATAGCATGTTGAAAAAATAACACTGCTATGATGGCCTCTTGTTGGAAGATTTTAAGACTCCTTACAAACATTTAGCATTGACCCTGCTTAATAGGAAGCCATATATTAACAACTCTGGTTCACAGCAACATTTTACTAGGAGCCAGTCGTGGCCCACTGACTTTAACTTAATGGGATTCAGATATTGGCAACAGCATGCTGCTTAGTCAGAACATTTATTTGCAAGGAAGGCCCCAGCTGCAGGCAGATTTGCGAGACTGCAGCCAGGGAAAGAACTGCTAGCATGTGCTGAGCCCTGACTACTGGAGACTGTGAGGAAGGTCCTCTCTGGTTGCAGCCAGGTTTGTAGGTCTGCAGCTCGGGAAACCATACCTGAACCATTTGTTCTCATTAATATGACTTTCTTCTACAGCCCCTAAAATATGGCAATTTGGGATCAGGAAGCAGATTTTCTATACTTCTTTCCAATCACTGTCTTACTTTTTCCATCCACATTTATCTTCAAGTTTTGCAACTTCCTTGGATTCTGGAATATGTTCTGTTTCATTCTAGAGAGAAAGCTTCACATAAACAGTTTTTGTCAGATTTCCCACCCCCCCCCGTTGAGTGCTTCAGGAATAGGCATATGGTGGGGGGGGGGGGGAGGGAGGAGACAGTGGTCCATGCTAATTGTTCCATGTACTGCTGTGAAATTTTCCGATGGAGTTTTTTTCATGTAGCAATTAATTTCGTTCTTGCATGAATTACTGCTGTTGCCTCATGAAATGTGTAATTTTCTAGTATTTTCTTGTATTTTTGACCTCTGATATGATATGACATATGGCAAAACCCACAAGAAATGACCTGTATGAAAGTCAGTTGGTGTGTTCCAATGCAAAGTAACTAAATGCTATATTATGCAGTGCACACACACACACTGCAAAGGGAAATACAAATTTAGTATCTGTACCATATACAGAGTTGCTGATACTGTGCTCCACTAACCAAAAAGATCTTTGAAAGATAGCATAGGCCCAATGATGAAATCACTGAAAGTTTTGGGAAGTTGTCAAGAGTCTACCGCCCGCTCGGGGCTTAGCTCTCCCGTCTAGGTCCTCCCTTGTGGGGGACCCCACGTTCTTCCTGCCGTCAATGTCTGAATTACCGCTCTGGCACCGGCCGCGGGAGGAGGGGGACCTGGGCCCTCCCACTCTCCAGGTCTCAGCCCAGGACCCTAAGAACAGGCATCACAGACCTCCTGCTCGACCGGGAGGGCCACAGCCGCAACTCACCGGTCCCTGGGTCCTCCTGGGTCCCGTCCTGGGCTACTTCCTCCTCCTGGGCCGGCCACCCGTTGTCCCCGCCAGGTCCTGCGGTTATCCTCACCCAGTCCTGGCGAGCGGATCCTCCACCGCCGTAGCTGTTGCTCCGTCGGGTGCGGTCTGGTTCTGGCCAGTCCCGGCACGCCTACGTCCTGCGGCTCCCTGCTGCGCTCCTCCAGCTGGCCTCCAAGGGTAACTCCCTTCCCCCCAGAGCGGGCCAGCTGCCCATAGCCGCGGCTGCTGTGGCCCACCTCCCGGGATGGCGGTGCTCTCCTGTCCCTGTCGCCCGGGCCGTTCCCTGCTCTGGTCCCGCCCCCCCCCTTGCTCCCAGCGGGGAGCTGCCTTTTGAAGCCGGTGTCCCTTCCCGGGGACGCCGGTGCATGCTCTCTCCGGCGCCTCCGCCCACCACCCCCCCAGCGCGCCCGCGGGGGAGCCTCCTGCACCTGCACCGGCGGCCGCCGCCGAACAGGCTTGGCAAAACCGCGCCGGTCTCGCGGCGGGCAAGCAGACCAGCGCTCGAGTGCGGGGCGCGGGGCTAGCTTCGGCCATCCCCACTGCCCCCGTCACAGAAGTCCACGAGATTTCTCTTTGAACAAGAACTCCATGATCATAACCCATATTTGCCATTATTGACTCAGGAGAAGATTAGTTTATAAATTCTGTTCTTTCTTACTTTCATTTTCAATTGAGAATTAACCCACTGAATGCAATACAATTAATCTGAATGTCCAGCAGAATCTGGCCCCTAGACTTAGCTATATCACAAAGATATTGTAGGCTGGCTTTCAACAATACATTTCACTAGCTCCAATGTCACAACCAAATTCAGGCTGTCCATACATATAAAAAGCAGCAGGCTTTGCCCTATAGTTTAAATAGACAAGCTAGACAAAAGGTGGAAGGAAGGTAATATTATTCACCATATTACAGGTATGGAACTAAGTCACAGAGAGATTTAGTGACTTATTTAGTCACATGGAATCTGTGAAAGAACTGGGATTGAAGCCCAATCTCCTTAATATCAGTCAATTTCTGTTGTCGCAGTCCACCTTCCTCTTTGCTTTACATTCCTCAACACTTGTCATGGGAAACTATTCTGCACAACTCAGCAACTTTCATTGTAATTAAACTAAAGTTTCAAACTCACACCTATATACCCCATTGAACCACACCATTGAACAGCTGATTTTTAAGTCTCTGTTACTTAAATGTAAACTTCTCTGCATAAATCTTTCCCTTATTTCCAGGCAGTGATTACATACTACCTCAAATGGTCCTTAAATACTAAAAGTCTGCTATTAAAGAGACAAGACAGATGAGATGATATCTTTTACTGGATCCACTGTTCTTGATGAAAGAGACAAACTGTAGTAGAGCTTCTTTACAGCTCTGTATGAGTTCACAAAATTCTCTCTCACCAGTAGAAGCTGGCACAACAAAAGATATTACCTTACCCACCTTGCCTATCTATTATCTTAGGACAAAAACTGAAACAAGAACACTGCATACAAAAGTGTCTGTCATAGGGCCTACAGGGCTGCAAGCAGCAACTAAGGGTTCTGTGGTACTCTACCTTTCCCAGGTATATAAAAATTTGAGGCTGCCTTCCTTACAGAGTGCTTCTTTCCGCATACTACTACTAGAGATGTGAAGTTTACGAAGGAAGGAAGGAAGTAAAAGATTTGCAATAAATGGACACTCCATGTTAATTTACAGTCCCACTTTTCCATTGTTCACTGCATTCTGAGAGTTGTGCAGGAGAGTTCTATCTATCTATCTATCTTAGATTGTGTCTGTCTGTAACTCTATTTGTTCAAGAACTCCTACTAAACAATTAGAGCTAGGGCCACCAAATTAGGTATGCAGCTTCCCCTTCTCCTAACTTAAAGCAAAGTCAGGGGTTGGTTGTGCCAGGAGAACCAGAAGCCCCGAGAAATGGGTTGTTTTCCATGACATGCCAAGGGAGCAGCTGCTGTTTGGAGGGATGCAATATGAGAGTGGCCACTGGGGGCAGCGAGCCCGCAGAGGGGAGCTATCTTGTAGAGTGCCCACTGGGGCAACCACAGCACCAGCAGGACTGGGGAGTGTCCAGCAGGGCTG
The DNA here is from genome assembly GCA_019425775.1 of Rafetus swinhoei. Lineage (NCBI taxonomy): Eukaryota > Metazoa > Chordata > Testudines > Trionychidae > Rafetus > Rafetus swinhoei. Next base: position 23,236,597 of record CM033437.1, on the reverse strand, counting down.
GGGCTCCACCATCTTGCCTGCCAGCACACCAGTAAGAAGCCCCCTCCCCCAAATCCTGCTGGAAGTGGGGGTAGAGAACAGGCACCTGATAGCTGGGGGAGGAGGGGAGGGGGCCTTCAGAGAAGAGAACAGGCCAGGGGGTGGCCTGGGGGAAGGGGAGAGAATGGGCCCCAGGCAGGCAGTCTGGGAAGGTTTCCTGGAGGGGGAGAGAATTGGTCCTGGTTGGGCTGGGAGAATGGCTGGGGGGAGGAGGGAAGAAAATAGACCCCAGGAATGCTAGTGGGGGGAGGTCTGGAAAGAAGAGATTAGGCCCTGGGAGGGGGGAGGATATAGGTGGGGGGGAGAACATGCCCCTGGCCCCCAGCCTCCTGCACACTCCCCCCCCACAAACACACATCCCCAAGGCCCTGCCCTGAAGGACCCAGGCAATGCAAGTTAAGTCTGCTAGTACCAATATAATTCAGGAATAACTTTACTGATATGAATATAATTACATCAATGTAAAATAATAGGAGATTCAGACCACTTGTCATTTGGTCAGTGATCTATAATGAAATCTTAATGTAAATCTATACTTCAGTTCACCAAGCTTATCACGATTTCTGAATCATGCTCTAGCTTTTGATTCAGAACTACATAAATAAACTATTCTTGGGCCAAGATTTTCCTAATTAGGTTTGCTGAATGCTAAAAAAAAAAAAAAGACATTACACTAGGGCTTAAAATATTATTTTTCTATGCTATCCTTTGTTGGCTTGATGATGTTTTATTTATGATAGGAATAAAAGGTTAATTGTGGAATTACTTATTGTAACATATGAGCGCAGGAGGTCAGTAAAAAATCTGAGTGCTGGTATAAATTTTTGGAATTATGCCTGATACAGAAGAGAGGAGCTATTTAAAAAGACTTGTAAGAAAGCTAAAAATAAATGCAGGTTCTGTCAGATCTTACTGTATCCCCTTAATGGTAATCCTGTTGTCTCAAATCTGTACAAAAATATTTGAGTCCACCTTTGAATGTAACTAAAGTATCAATTCCGATGAAGGAAATGATGAGTTGTACATGAGGTCCAGAGTTGCCAAAAAGACCATAAAAGAGAGATTTCATTTCTTTTGCAAGCCAAGTAATAAATGAATCATAGCTGGTGGTTGGAAGGAATGTTCTCATATATATTTTAGCAAGAAAATTCGATCTATCTTGAGTGGACACATTATTTAAAAATATATTTTACAGCATCTGTAGCTCCTATCCACCAGCATCAAAGCTAAGAGGAGAAAAAAAGGTGACTACTTCTACTGGCATGCAGTAAGGGTATACACTGTATTTACTTCTTAGAAATATGATAACAATGCATACTATTTATATAATGTGTGTAGAACATATTGTATGCAAGTATAATATAAATAAAAAATTAGACTTAAAAATGGTCATGAAAATGAACTACAGCAGGTCAAAAAGTCCCCATCATCCTAGTCTTTCCCAAGATGATTGCCAATAATGCAAAAATGAAAGATTTATTTGCCCATCAGAGGAAAAAAATACTTGCCTGAGATGAGTGTGTAGGATTTTGCAAGGTGTGTGTGTGTGTGAAAGAAATTAATGGTTTCCTTGTGTATTCTAAATAAGAGACTGTGCTATATTTTGGGGGGTTTGGTACATTGCTGATTAACATTTTCAGTTTCTATTCTATATATTCAGTAGTCAGTTAATGCATAGAAAATCTCTCTTCTTTTGAATAATCCACAGTAAATGTGCTGTGTTCTAATGATGTTAGCAACTGGACTTTTATTCCTTGGCAGTAACTTTTCTTAAAAAGACTCTGTCTTTTTAGACCCCAAAATCTAGCCCACCAACTGAAATACGGAGATGGGTGGGTAGTTTCAAATTAGAAAGGAATCCTTTAAAAAGAAAAAGGGGTTGGGGATGAGGCAGCTGTGAACAATAGACTCTTTCCTTTTACTTCCTTCCACAGTAAGAGCCTGATCATAAACTAGTGAACTCAGTGTATTTCCCAAGAACTTAAGGGGTCATAAGGTCAGGGACTTGGGTTAGAATGGTGTGTGTATTCAAAATTCATATTTTTGTTCTTGTATGGCATTTGGATCCTTTTTGATGCATTAATGGACGCTGCCTACATCCATCAGACATGTTCTTTCAGGACAAAGGTATCTTTAATATTCTGTTGATCGATACGGATGAACTCAATATGTGTACGTGTGCAAACTCAGGACAACATTAGACCCCAAACTGGTTTCTGTCTATTGACATAGAGTCTTTCACAAGGCAGAACATTTCCCTCTTTCAAAAGAATCACATTTAGAAATGGGAGAATTTCAGACATGAGGGGTTGCATCAAAGAAAAGCCTCATGTTCAAGAGTGCAAGAATATCAAAGGGAACAGGATTTGAGAGAAGTGTGTAGGGAGCCAGAGGATGAAAAAGAGGAGAGAAAAGATGTGTAAATGGGACCAAACTTTGTATAGTTTTACCTTAATGTAGCGAAAGATAAGAATTTAGACTATGAAGGGATTAAGGCCCTAATCAAGAAAGAACTAAAGCCCAGATTTTAACTCTTAGGGTGTGTCTAGACTACATGGCTTGTGAAACGAGGTTTACAGGAGTGGTTGACAAAGGCTTCCCTTGTCGAACGATCTGCGTCTAGACTGCACCATTGTGCCAGATTAGCTGATTTTTGGCACAGCACAGCTGCCATTTTTATTTTAATGAAGTGGGAATTATTTAAATCCCCACTTCATTGACTATGTCGGGTAAACTACTTTACATGGCTCCATCGACAAGAGCCATGTAGTCTAGACACACCCTTACTGATGTTCATGGGTCTTAAGGATTATGTAAAAAGTGGATGCTTAAGTGTTTTCCTTCACCATAACCTTAAAGAGGAGTACAGGGTCCGAATAGAGCCATGGTAGAATAGAAATTTGAGCATCAATGTTGCTGCTAAGATAGACTGAAATGGAGAGAGCTGTAACAGGAAGAGGATGTTGTTAGACCAGTAGCTAATGCATGCACCAGTGTTTTAGCTGTTGGTAGAGAAGATAAAAAGCTAATGGAGAATATATTCTGTCATTGGCTAAATCTTTCAACAACCAAAGCAAATACACTGAAGAAATACAATGTTTGTTCACAGTGCATTGCTTTTCACAGCCCCTGAAAACTTTCTGGGTTTATTATTGGTAGCCAGTGCTCTTCCCTGCTGGGTCTTTCAACGGTCATTTCAAAGTTGTTAGAGGTATGCAGATGTGTTCAATCATTATTAGCTTTGCTAGCCCCAGTCATTTTTTTAGTTTAATAAGCTCGTGCACCTTGTTTCTTTTTATTTAAGGAAAGACAAAAGGCTTGGAAGTTCTGAAAGCAAAAAATATTTTGGTTTAATTGTGGTTGCGGAGTATAACCATCTACAAAAAAATTGTATCATTTGTATGTACCAAGTATTTAAGATCAATGATGTAAGCCGGGGCTGAATTACTGCATGCTATCAGCCAGCTAAAAGGAGAGAACTGCCCTGGGGGTGGGTGTGCTCACTCCAATTGTTTAGGACTGCAACATAATTAACTGTTAACTGTTGATATGTAAATACAGCTCATGCCAGGAGGGGGAAGGAATCCGAGGTGTGGCTATGTAAATCCAATTCAGCCAGGGCTGATGGAGGATCTGTGTTGGAATGGAATGTGGTATATTGTAACTAATTTGGGGCTGTTGTGGGGGTCACAAATCATGCTGCCCCTAAATGTGGGAACTGTAAAATATGACATCACTGCTTGCAGGAGAGACACCATCATTGTAAGAGGTCTCAGAGGAACAAGCCTCCCCCCTGCCAGAGTTGAGTGAACTGAGTTGGTGGGGGAAAGGGCTTGAGGGCTTGAGGCAGCCTGCTTCATGCCTGCCAGGTGTGAGCTGTAAGACTGGCTCAACCTGCCCCTTTCCCCCTGGTTTTAAAGACAGACCTAAAGCAGACTTCATAAGGAGTCTTTCTGCTAGTCCAGTGGAAGCTGGAATCTTTGGCCAGCCTAGGTGGTGGCTAAAGAGTTGAACTCACTAAGAGCTGAAATCACTGGTTTGGCCGGGAGCCAGACCCATTGCAGCCAGTGGAGTGGCTGGCAGGAGCGACCGGCGGGCGGCTGGTAGGAGCGGCGGCAGGCGGCCAGCGGAGTGGCTGGCGGGAATGACCGGCGGGTGGCCAGTAGGCATGATGGCAGGTGGCCAACGGTGCGGCTGGTGGGAACGACTGACAGGTGGCCGGTAGGAGTGGCAGCAGGTGGCCAGCGGAGTGGCTGGCGGGAACGGCGGGCAGCCGGTAGGAGCGGCGGCAGGCGGCCAGCGGAGTGGCTGGCGGGAATGACCGGCAGGCAGCCGGTAGAAGCAGCACAAAAGCAGCATAGCCTCAGGCTCGATGGCTGTGTCTAGACTGGCATGATTTTCCGCAAATGCTTTTAACGGAAAAGTTTTTCCGTTAAAAGCATTTATGAAAGAGCGTCTAGATTGGCACGACGCTTTTGCGCAAAAGCACTTTTTGCGGAAAAGCGCCCATGCTAATCTAGGCGCGATTTTATAAGAAAGCCCGATCACCATTTTAGCCATCGGGGCTTTTTTGCGCAAAACACTTTTTAGCTGTCTACACTGGCCCTCTTGCGCAAATACATTTGCGCAAAAGGACTTTTGCCCGAACGGGAGCGTCAAAGTATTTGCGCAAGAAGCACTGATTTCTTACATTAGAACGCCAGTGCTTTTTAAGAATTCAAGCGGCCAGTGTAGACAGCTGGCAAGTTTTTGCGCAAAAGCGGCCGTTTTTACGCAAAAACTTGCCAGTCTAGACACAGCCAAGGAGTAAAGTCATCAGGATGACGTGTCAGGGTCTGCACTGACTGGACAGAGCTGTAAGTGGGGCGTTTGACGTGGGATACAGAGAAAGTTTGGGTAAGTGAAAAGAACCTTTTCCTTGTTGGACTGGTGAGCCTGAGAGGCAAAAGACATTGCTCAATCCTTTTGAGCTGGGACAGTTACTCGTGGGGGAGGGGGCTACGAACTCTGTTTGTAATATTTTCCCAAGATAATGCCATGTAACTTCTCTCTCTCTTTCATTAAAAGTTTCTTTTCTACACTCAGACTCTGTGCTTGCGAGTGGGGAAGCATTGCCTCTCAGAGGTGCCCAGGGGTGTGTGAATTTCCCAGGCTACTGGGTGGGGGCTCGAGCCGGTTCTGTGTGAGATGGACCCCTAGATATTGAACCCGGCCCGGGTTGCTGCCGGGCGTACCTGGCGGAAGGGTTATAATAGTATTACTAGGTACCAACAATGTCATTCTTACTCTGGCTGCATTACACAGGTAAGGAGATAGTTCTGATCAAGCAGGTAGAAGTGCATAGGTCACCACCCTGCAAGAGCCAAAACTATGACTCTAAAGAAAATCCTGTACTTTCATCAGTGACTTCAGACTATAAGCACAGTACAGCACACAATCCATCTGAAAAAGAAACATAAAAGTTAAGACTGAGATTTTCAAAGCTGTTTTAGCAATTTTGACAAGTGTCTGTATACTAAAGCTTTGAAAATCCCATGTTAACACTCTTATGAGTGTTTGCCCACCTTACATGTGTGGCCATCATGTCTAAAACAAGGGTTGTTGCAGAAAGATACAAACTCCTAGGACTGGATTTCATTTGAAATCCTTTGGCTCCCCTCTGCTTGGCAGTTTGTGCAGAATCATATAGTATTAAATCCCTATTTTCCGCCCTGCGGTGGACTAACATTTGGAATGTGTCAGGCATACCAAGAGCTCCCTAAAGCAACGTGGAGGTGCTTTTTCCGGTGACTCCACACAACCTTGCTTATACTTCATTAGTTATTCCTGCTGTTCTAACGATTTTCTCTTTTCTGGTTGATAACTTGCTTTATCTCTGATAAAAAGTTTTAATTTTTAAAAAAAGGAAAACCCATATGTAAAAGAAAGGTCAGATAGTGTAATCAGGGCTCTAGTAGCTGATTAATCAGCATGCAATCTTACAAAGAAACCAACCCACCAAGGAACAGAGAATATTTTTCATGCTGGCCAGAATGAACTTCGGCCTAACTTCCATTAAAAGGTTCTCATTGACCCCTCAAGAAATAAGTAGGAATGGGTGAACCTCACAGCATTCAATCTTTTGGATTTTAGCCAACACTTCTATCTTTCGGACTGATCTTACACCCATTAAAGCAAATAAAAGGCTCCCCATTGGCTTCCACAGAAATTAGATCAGGCCCTATGTCTGTGTTTGTTGTACTAACAAAACCAGTTCAAGTTCTTCAGACATTTTGTCCTGTAAATGAAACCCTTGCCTTCTGTTTTTCCAACTTTTTAAGTATTTGTCTAGACAGAGGGAAGCCCATACAGTGTACTATCTATAAAAGAAACTTCTCCCACTGAACCTAGGTATGCACAAATGGTTAGCCTCTATATGATATTCTTTTTCCATTGCTGTGTTATTTGTTCTCCATCTGCCCACACACTTCTATTTTTCATGTTTTCCATGGATTTTGTTTGCCCCTTTCTGCTTTCCCCATTGTAAGTCTCTTCTAAATGGAGATGCCTGTAAAGTTCAGCCTCAGTCAAAATTTTCCAACTGTCCTGCTTGAAATTGGACAACCCTGCTAAGGCCAATGATGCACAGTACTGTTGCTTTTGGAAAAATTAAGAAATATCTGTCTACTAATCTATATATAGAATATATATATGGAATCCTAGTGCTGGACAGAATTTAACAACAGTATGATGCATACTTAGTAGGTAGACAGCCTCAGAAACAAGTAAGTCTCGTGAACATTGACCGATTTTTAGTAACCTGAACATCTTTGAGAATTTCTGAAAACTTTTTAGTTAACAGGAGCTTAAAAGCCGGTTCCCCCCCAGGACCAGCTTCACGATGCTGCCTGCCCGCCCTGCTGCATCTATCAGAGAGGAGCTGGGCCCTCCTGCTGACAGTGGTTGCTGCCGCCAAGCAGCCCCTGTTCGCAGCAGCCCAGGGTGGCTGCACGCAGGGGCGGCTCCAGCAGTAACCCCTCACTACGGCCAGCCTTAGCCACTATGAACAGGGGCTGGTGCTGGAGCAGCCTCTGTTCGTGGCAGACAGGGCTGGCCGCCACAAACAGAGGCTGCTGGACTCAGTGTGAGCCAGGATCGAGCAGTCCCAGCTCATGCTGGTCTGGGACGCTGCACGTCTGCATTTTAAATGTAGAAAGAGCCACTGGGTTTTACTACATTTAAAATGCAGAGCCGCAGCGCTGGTGGCACCAAGTCAGCATGAGCCGGGACTATGCAGTCCTGGTGCGACCTCCCCCCTACTGCAGAGCGGTCCTTACCGACTAATTGTGTAGTTGATGCAAATATCGGCTACACCATTAGTCAGATAACCACAATTTAACATCCCTACACCAAATACGCCAGTGTTGGGTAAGTTGAAATGTGTGGTACTCTTTGAAGATATTCTTTTCCTTCCTGTAAAGAAGCCTAATAGCCTTTCCTGTGTGAAGGTATGTACTCCTGACACTGGCCTAATTACAACCTAGAGATCTCTTTGATCAGTTACTCCCCACATAAGGCAAGGGGACGGTTGGAAATGTAAAACGGTCTTTTAGATGTAAGGCATGTAATATAGATTTAAGGCCTTGTAAATTTATGTAATATTGAAAAGAATGGGTGAATCTATTTAACTACTTCCCAGTATCAAAGGAATTGTGCTTATATCTCAAGTTTCCACAACTGAAAAATAAGTATTATATGAGCCTGCATCCTCAAGGAATTGCTATGCTGTATTAGACCAATAGCCCATCTAGCTCAGTTGCCTGTCTCCAACAGTGGCATAAAACAGCCCTTTCAGAAGATGTATAATCATCAGAATAGCCAATTATAGCCTTCTAATTTAGGCAGTTTTGAATGGTTCTTCTCCAGAAACAGAGGTTTTTACCCCCACACAAATGGTTATCCGAACCAATCTAATTGCAGCTGTTTTTATAGTGCACATCCTTTAACACTCAGATCAGTCTCTTAGCCCTGGTAATGCTCTATGGCAGTGAGCTCCGGAAATAAATAGTTGACTACACCTCTTTGAAATGATTTTGGGAAAACTGCTCTTATTGTTCGCAGTGATGGTGCACACTGGAAACTAAAGCTAGCATGCTGGGTTTTCTACTCCTTGGCTTTTAAAGTAAATTTGGGACCCATGAAAACTGCTAAATTGCAGTTTGCTATGGACTGAACAGGCACTGGCACAGTGAGGTTTCTTACCTTGTCCTGCCTTTCTGTCTCACACCAGTGTCTAGAAAGGGCGCAGCCCTGGGGGTTGAGCCCTGCGGGGTAATTCATCCTTCACATCTCCGCTGAAACTGCAGTCAAAGGGGCTGATGAATGTCAGGGGCAAGCAAAAAGGGGTGAAAGGGGCAACTGCCCTGGGGCCCAGCGATTCAAAAGGGCCCAGTGCTCTCAGTCATTGCCTCCACTACTGCAGTGCAGTGCTGCAGGACTGCTCACTGTTAAGTTTTTACTGCAGTAGTGACAGTGGCCAGAGACCCTGGCTCTTTAAATCACCACTGGAATGCTGTGAAGCTCACTCTGGTTGGCTCTCAGGGCCATCTGGGAAGAAGAGGGGGTACAGTACACTCTGGGCAGTGGTGACGGCTGGATGCCCCCAGCCTTGCCCCTTCTGCCTGCAGCCTCACCACTTCTGGGAGCATAGTGTTGCCCCCCCCCCCCGACACACACCTTGCCCAGGGCTTAGCGCAAGTCTGTTGGCCCCACTGGTCAATGGTTAAAAGACCTAACCATACCAGCTTGTACCTAGGGCGTCCTTCACCTTAGTGGGAGCTGAAGGTGTAGAGCACCTCATACAAGCACTTAGGATCAAGTCTTCGGAGAGGTGTTCCTTGAAGCTATTGCTCTTCCCCACATACAAGAGAACTGCAGCTAATGTCTCATTAGGTCACCTCACCATGTTAAAATAGTAATTCTATTTGTTGTTGTTTTCTTCATGATTTGTTTTTGGTAGTGCCAACAAGAGAAATTCTGATTTCTCTCACGTGCTATAGAACCCACAGCCTCTTTCCCCCAGTAATGTAACTCTGGGAAGTTTAAAGCTGTCTTTCCCATTCCTTTGCATTACCCTGCTGTTTCTCATTGTCCCACACAAGTTAGGAGATGAATCATACTCTGAGGACTGCATGGGGCTCCACATATGCCTAATGCTTGTAATTCTCCAGGGTTGTAATTATCTCAAGATAGGCAAAAACCTATTTTTGGAAATGTCAGTTTTCTTGAGGTGATAACATTTAAGAGCTCAGACAGCAGGCTCAAGAGTGGGGCTGGGCAGTTCTGTGAGGGGTGAAACACCAGCCATTTGTGTGATTATATTCTGTGCAGAAGGAACCCAGGGACAGAAGAATTTTGTCCCCACTCCCCTAATCCAGGAAGGCTGGACAACCTTTCAGACACTGATTTAGATCTAGTAGTAGGATCGCTTTCTGTCAGTTTTCAATTTCTTCCTTTGCCCTTCTGCAAATGAATGGTTTCTAAGCCCTATGAGCACAGGTTGTTCTCAGTAAATTGTCCCGAGGCACTCCCCAAACCCTCCTAAGTCTCTGATCACTCCCCATTTCCCCTCTCCCAGCTGTCATGTCTCTCCTCAACATTTCCAAGCCCCTCTTTTTTTCTGTCTACTTTCCTCCCCCTCATCCCACACAGCTCCATGATTCCATCTTTCCACCTGTTTGTCCTTTCAGTGGCTCCTCCCCATGCTCTCCAAACCCACTGCCTACTTGAGCTGCTTTCATATTAGGAGCCAACACCCCCTGCCTGACTTGAAGTGATTTCCATTATAAATAGGATTTACATTTGGGCTCTGTGGCACTCAGTAACCCCCTCCCCCCCATAAAAATGTGCCAGTTAACCCACACACCTGCTAGGTGTGGTGTACTGCCTCATGTAGTAGCACTTAGACCACTTACAGAGAGAGAGAGAATTTGTTTGCTGTCCAGTCTTTTCAGTGCCCCAACTCCTGAAGTGGCCCAGCAAACATAAAAAAACCCAAGCAGAACAGTGATCTTCTGCTAAGAGTGACCACCCTGTTTGCCCACACCTAAAGCCAGCTGTTACTGCCCACTGCTGTTATTACCAGCCCACTGCCGTAGAATGGTTACTGCTGCTGGCAAACATCGCCCCACCAAGCATCTGTCAATGGGAGCAGGAATTCAGACTATACCAACATATCAACCCCAGCAGCCAATTTCTTCCCATCCAGAAATACCTTGATCAGCCTCCAACATCGCATCTAAAATCCCTCAAGCCTTCCTGGAAGTGAGCGAAGGAAATCACAGCCAGTGTTAAGGAATTATGGCTAGTTGAATGGCAGCAAGTAGACGTCCCATGCAAACATCTTGTATTGGATCCTACCACTGAGGTTTCGATCTTCCCCGGAGACTGTGGTGTGTTCTAAACCGGCTCAGGATCTGTCAGGGCAGGTGCGGTTATCTACTGCGTAAGTGGAATTTGTTGCCATCTCCACTTTGTGATTGTGGCAGTCCGCAAACTATTCACCACATTGTTGTGGAATGCCCAACACGAAAATTTACTGGCTCACTGGAGGATATCTACAATCTAACCAGAGATGCTGCTCACTGGCTGGAGAGTTTGGATGTCCAACTTTGATGAAGAAATACAGCGTTGAACACAACATTTGAAAGAAGAAGATTGCTGGCCTCTGGCACAAAACAATACGTAGAATTATTCATATGCTAATTGCAGGGGTGCTGACAGACTTGCTGGACTCCTGGACAAGGTGGGTGGGGGTGGCTTTGAGCTTTCAGAAGGGGTGTGGCCTCAGTCAGAAGGGGTGGGGCTGAGCCACCTGGAACGTGATGTGATGCCCCCCCTTTCTCCTCGCAGCCCTCAGCCACCAGGAGCAGGGCGTGTGGTGCTCCAGCTATGATTCAGAAGGCCCGGGGCTATAGCCACCACTGCAGAATCACTAGGCTCAGGGGTAATGCCCCCTTTGGCCCCTCCTCTCAGCAGGCCTGGTTAACTGATTCAGTGAAGTTGTTGTTGCACTCCTGAATTTTATCCCTAACTCTGATCCTTTAGTGTGGTGTTGAACAAATCACTTTAGGCCCAATTCAGCAATACTTAAGCACTCGTGCTTTGCTGAACAGAGAAGACTTAATCATATTCTTAAATGCTTTGCTGCATCAGGGTCATAATCCCAAAATCCAGGCTGGATTCAGCTCTTTGTACACAACTATAAATCCAGAGTAACCTCATTGACTGCAGGGGAGTTACTCTGGATTTAAAGTGGTGTGATGGAGAGCAGAATCTGACACAGAGTACATAGTTCCCCATCTGGAAAATGGTTGCAATGCCTACCTCAGAGTGTGATAGGGATTTATTAGTAATTGCTGTCATTAGCATTTATTCATATTGAAACACACAATGTTAAGTATTATTTTTCTTTTGCCTTCTAATTGCCTGCTTTGTGCTAGCAATAATATTAGCAAGTGATTCCTTCTTAGAGCTAAGTGAATAGCTCATAATGAGAAATTAGTTCAGCAAGACAGATGACAGAACAAGGAGCAATGGCCTCAAGTTGCAGCGTGGGAGGTCTAGGTTGGATATTAGGAAAAACTATTTCACTAGGAGGGTGGTGAAGCACTGGAATGGGTTACCTAGGGAGGTGGTGGAATCTCCATCCCTAGAAGTTTTTAAGTCCTGTCTTGACAGAGCCCTGGCTGGCATGATTTAGTTGGGGTTGGCCCTGTTTTCAGCAGAGTTGGACTTAATGGCCTCCTGAGATCTCTTCCAACTCTTTGATTCTATGTTTGTCCCCTTTTTCTGTTTGGCAACATTATTTTCTTGCTGTTAGTTTCTATTTAAACTTATTGACAGTTTGAGTGGCGGGTTGGATTAGTGTTGCAGTTTGTGGTCTGGAGTAGATGGAAGACTGTGCTGTTAGTGGAACCTTAAGCTATGTCTAGACTGCAGAGTTTTATTGGAAAAAGATACGCAAATTGTGAATCGCAGATTTCGGGGCCAAATTTCAGAAAAACATCCCCTTTCCGAACATCCCTTACTCCTCTTGCCGAGAGCAATACAGGGATGCCAAAAGAACATGCCTGCTTTTTTGAAACTCTTCTGAAAAAGCGGACGTATCCCCTGGACGCGGCAGAGATTTTTTGGGATTCCTCTGGTATCCCGGAAAAACTCTGCAGTTTAGACATAAGCCCTAGTCTTTTTATTTCCTTGCTTTTGTTGTTTTGTGATAGATTTGTTCTGGGTGGGCCAGCCTTAACTGGTACATACAAAAATATGTGCCTTTGTGTGTGTATGCTTGAAAGGTTTGTCTTTGTATGACTTATACGAGGTATCCTTTCAACTGCATATTTAGAAAGAAGCAAATGGAGAAAAATGTATGAGGCTTAATGATCGAGCAAGTCATAGAGCAGCTAAAGTAAGTCATGTGATGTACACTTGTGCTGACATTAGCTTGGCTCCAGGGAACCACTTCAATGTCATTTGCAAGTTTGTCAAGTAGAGCTTTATTGATTAGAATGTCAATTATATTTTCTCATATGCTTACATTAATTACACTGTCCAGGGAAGTGTGTCAGAATGAAAGCTATCATTGGAGATATTAGGATGTCAGTGTACAGTGACTATGAATTGTTGTAGCACCTCATGAGTGCTGAGATGTTCATTTCAAGGATGAAAACACACTGTGCCTTTCATCCACAATGACAATATGTCACGTTTTAATATTGCAGCTCATTTCAATTATTTTTGTTTCCAAATACCAAAAATTCTCCATTTGTATCCAGAGGACTCAAAGTAGGGTACAGTGTATAAAATCAAGATTGGACTCCCAAAGAGAACAAAAAGGAAAATAGCACTATTCACATTAGAAGACAGCAAAAAGAAAACCATGGCACTGAAAATGTTGTGCTGTACTAGTTCAAACACCGGCATGGATTCCCATATTCACAACTTCCCTTAAAGGATCCTTGTTTGTTTGGTGGGGCTTTTTAAAATGGTTTTTCTGTCTGATGTTATGAGTACCACACAAGCTTACTGTCACTGAAAGAGAGCAGGGAAAAATATCTCTCATTATTTTAGTCTGTCTGTTTTGTGCATTTGCTTGCCCTTTCTACATAGTCCATTTCATTCTTTTCCCCTGTAGGCAGTTAGGCTGCCAATTCTTTAAAAACTTACATTTATACACACAGTCTTAACGTGAAACATAGTAAACCCATTGACACAAATGGGGCTACTCACATGATTTGAAGTTAAACGTGTGTATGAGGTTTTTCAGAATCAGGATTGTAGCCCTGCTGCTTGTGTGGGTGTTCTAGAGAGTGCAGAAAAACTGGCAGGAGACTAAGGAGGAAGGTGTGTTGCTGTGAAACTACTTTTAATTTATGTATTTAACATAGTCTTTTAAATTATGCAGCTCAAATTGTCTTTCCACAATCTTTCTAGAAATATAGTACTTTCTACCTCCCCTTTGGGTTAGTTTGTGGTATTCTGATAATCTAACTGCCTAGAAAGTTTTTGAATCTAGTTTGAAATCTATTTCTTGACTCCTCCTAAACAGGAATAAAAATGGGCTTAATTTTAAGTATACAGAAAAATAAAAGCATCGTGGATTGGCAGCATGTATAAGAATTTCCAGCCAAAGTGACTTAACATAGATGATGTAGGAAGCCACTCAGAGAGAAGTTTATAGTAGAAATGGCAAAAGATCTTGTATAACCTCCAGCATGCAGGCTTAGATACTTATGGTGAGGAATACCATGAGGCAATTGATAATTCCATATTCACTGCAGGGCTTGGGTGAAAATACATCCCAGAATATTCAAGGAGCTGACTGAGAAGATATCTGAGTCATTAGTGATTATCTTCAAAAAGTCACGGAAGACAGGAGAGATTCCAGAAGACTGGAAAAGGGCAAATGTAGTAGCAATCTGTAAAAAGGGAGAAACAGGCAAGCTGGGGAATTATAGGTCGGTCAGTTAACTTCTGTACCAGGAAAGATAATGTAGCAAATAATTAAGCAATCAATTTGCAAACATGTAAAAGATAATAAAGTGATAAGTAATAGTCAATATGGATTTTTCCAAAGGAGAGCCTGGCATCTCAGGAGTTAAAGAAAGCCCCTGAGCCCAATTAGTCCCACCCTGCTTTACCTGAAACCAATATCAGGCCTGGTAGGAGGGGAAAAGGAAAGAGCCTGGCTCAGTTTGGCACTGACTAGCAAGGAGGCAGGAGCCTGGTTCACTGGTATAAGGACATGAACAGGAGCTTGTCCACTCAGCAGCCACTGGAGAAAGTAAGCCCCACTTTACCCCGCTGGGAAAAGGGTGGAATCTACTGAGAAGCCCCAAGTAATGGGAATCTGGATTCTTGGTGCCATGCCCCAAACTTAAGGACTTGAACAGGGAGTGGTTTGGAGTTCCTAGGCCAGGATCACGAGGGGACGGTGTGCCCCTTTTCCACCCACTTACTCAGAGACCTAGCGACTAGACTACTCAGCCTCCAGGGACAGGGGCACAAGTGCTGGAGAATGCAGGCATCACACTAGTCCTGCTGAAAGGACTTACCCACTTTTCTCATTGTATTTTCCTTTAATGTGAGCCCAGCCTGTGAATGGAGATGGAGCTCCTGCCACGTTTCAACAGCTAATGGACTGAATTCTTTGCCCCCACAGCCAGTACATGGTTGCTTATTTAGATGATGTGGTGATTTATACCCCCGCTTGGCAGACCCACCTACAACATGAGGCTGCCATGCTACAGTAACTCAAAGAAGCCAGCTTGATGTCAAACCCTGTTAACTACCACCTCGTGATGGTTGAGTCCACTTACCTTGGCTACAGTTTAGGGAAAGGCACTGTCTGACTCTTGATTTGAAAGTTCCAGCCTCTCCAGAGTTGTGCCTCTCCATCTTCAAAAAAGAAGTATACCAGTTTTTGAGGCTACCTGATTATTATCAGTTTCATCCCAGGGTCTCCTCCATCATGGCCCTTCTCACCAATCTCCTCATAAATGAGAGTCCAAACAGGAGTAAGTAAACCAAGGCCTGTGAGAGCTTTCCAAGCCCTCAAGGACCAGCTCTGATGAGAACCCGTCTTCAAGCCCTGACTTCACAAAGGAGTTCCTATTACAAACACGTGCCTCCAATATGGGTTTAGGAGCCATTCTCTCCCAGATAGTGGGAGGTGATGAACACTCAATCCTATACATCTGCCGGAAGTTATTCATGAGGGAGAAGGCCTACTCCATGATCAAGAAGGAAGCATTATCAGTGAAGCGGGTAATGGACTCATTCAACTATCACCTCCTGGGCAGACACTTTACCCTAAACCATGCCTCACTCTGCTGGCTAGATGTGATGAAGGACGTAAGCCCTAGAATCGTGCGATGATACCTCTCCCTTCAGCCCTTCTCCTTCTGGGTCTAGCACTGGGCCAGGAGGGCCCATGTTAATGCTGACTTCTCTTGGGAAGGTGGAGTGTAGTTGGAGGGGGGCTGAACCCAAAAGGGATCATTGGGGGAATGTGTAAGGGAGCGAAGAAAGGAGGGCCCAGTGCCCCAGTGGTCTCAGCAAGCCCCGCTCGTTTTACCTGCAACTAATGCCAGGCCTGGAGGGAGGAGAAAAAGAAGAAGCCTGGCTCAATTTGAGGCTGACCAGCAAAGAGGCAGGAGCCTGGTTCACTGGTCTAAGGACACGAACCAGAGCTTGTCCACTCAGCAACCACAAGAGAAAGTAAGCCATCACCCTACCTTCTTGGAAAACAAGGGAATCTAATGAGAAGCCCCGATTAAGGGAATCTGGAATTTTTTGTCCATGCCCCAAACTTAAGGACTTGAAAAGGGAGTGGCTTGGAGTTCCTGAGCCAGCAGCACAGGGAACGGGGCAGGCCTGTATGCAGGGATTTCTGGGTCGGGGGTGCTTTTTTTTTTTTTTTTGCAAATGCAGACCACAAGAGTGTGAATGCACCTCCCATAGTCCCCCAAGTAAGCGGGGAAATCAGCCCCAGCCTTCCCCCAGCTGGTCAGAACACGGGGAAGGGAGGCTCGGGCAGCACACTGCTCCTGCCTTCCCCTGGGCAGCCAGAACATGCTTACTTGGGGCACCATGGGTTGGGGGGGGTGCTTTTGTACCCTTCACACCCCGTGTGTACAGGCTTGCAGGGGGCCAGTGCTCCCCCCTTTTTCTCCCTCGTGCTCAGTGACCCAGACACTAGGTTACTCAGCTAGCAGGAACCAAGCCCCAGTGGTTAAGCACTGGAATAAATTGCCTAGGGAGGTTGTGGAATCTCCATCATTGGAAATTTTTAGGAGCAGGTTTAACAAACACTGGTCGGGGTGGTTTAGATAATCTTTAGCTCTGCCACGAATGTAGGGGACTGGACTAGATGACCCCTCAAGTTCCCTTCTCCTCCTACAACTCTAGGATCCTATGATGTGTGAGGTAAGCAAGGTATGAGGCCATGCATTGAAATTATATTATTCATGAAAAATTCTGTTCATATTGCCAGCCATATTGTACAAACCCAGAGTCTTAAAGTTACTTATTCTGGGAAATATTTTCTCAGCAGCCGAAGAACTGTGTAATGTCATTGCCTGTCATTTTCTCTTTGTTCTCTATTTACGGATATGAAGGTGAAAAGATTCATTGTTACACTCATTACTGTCATCATAAATCTCTTAACAAAAGCCATGATAATTATATAATATTTTCATCATTTTTCTTTTCTATTTTTTCTCTCCTTTTTTAATCCAATTATTTGTATAAAAGCCATATACATAATGTCTTTCTCTCTCTCTCATACACTCTCTCTCTCTCTCTCGGTATCAATGTACCAAAGAGATAAAATAACATTCATGACATACACCCAAGACAAATATATATTACTCATAAGCACACCTAGATTTATGTAGGGATGGGTGCGCATACAGAGACATTCATTCACAGTCATACATTCTACAAGACTTTTGTGGGGATGTGTGCATGCACACACACAGAGCACTGAAGTAGTATTGTACTATTATTTTAAAATGTTTTAGTGTTAAAATGTATACATATCACAATGAAATGGTACCGTTTATTTTGGTCTGATATTTAGAGCCCTACCAAATTCACAGTCCATTTTGGTCAATTTCAGAAAGAGAGATTGTGTGTGTCTGAGAGAGAGAGAGAGAGATAGATTTTAAATTAGTCAATTTCACATTTTCAGATGTTTACATCAGAAATTTCATGGTGTTGTAACTGGGGGGTCTCAACCTGAAAGAGGGCTGTGGAAGAGTCACAAAGCTGCTGTTGGAGGTGGGGCTTGTGGGATTGCCATCCTCACTTCTGTGTTGCCTCCATGGCTGGGTTTTAAGACAGCAGCCAAGGAGTTTCATGCAGCCAGAGGAGGTACCCAGAGGTGGGTCTGATCTCCCCCTGAAAGCAGCCATGCAGGGGATGAAGTTCCATCCTTTCCCTTCCTAGCCTATTCAGGACAAGCAGTTGGAGCCCTGGGCAGAGTGAGAGCCTCCAGCCTGGACACATCCAGATCTGCTTCTCCCTTTCTTCTCTAATTGTTTGATTTCACAGGGTAGGTCTGATTTCAGGGTCTGAGACACATTCTTCACAGCTGTGAATTCAGTAGGGCCTTTACTGATTATTATTATTTTTCATATTTTAACAGGTATTCAATATATCCTTCCTGGTTAAATTTTACACACAATTGCCTTATGGACAAAATTAGGTTGAGTTTTTAAAGGCCAGGACTTTAACAGGGTTCAAAAAAGATCTAGATAAATTCATGGAGGTTAGTGCCTTCACTGGCTATTAGCTGGGTAGGAATGCTGTCCCTACCTCTGTTTGTCAGAATGGGAATGGGTGACAGGGGAGAGATTGCTTAGTGTACGTGTACACAGCAGTGTTATTTTGGAATAACTGATGTTATTCTGAAATAACATAGTCTGCGTCTGCACTGCAAGCAGTTTTTTTGACATAATGGCGAGCTGGAGGACTTCTTACTCCGACTCCTGTAACCCTCATTTTACGAGGAGTAAGGGAAGTAGGAGGAAGAGTGGTCTATCTTGGACTTTCTGCTGTGTAGACATTGCCAAAAGCTGAAATAAGCTATTTCAGCTTCAGCTATGCAATTGACATAGCTGAAGTTGCGTAGCTCATTTTGGCTTTAGCTCTGCTGTGTAGACATGCCCTTGATGATTACCTGTTCTGTTCATTCCCTCGGGGGGCACGTAGCATTTGCCGCTGTTGGAAGCATTTGCCACTGGGCTTTATGGATCTTTGTTCTGACACAGTATTGCTGTTTTTATGTTCTTATGTCTATATACAGGTTGCACCTCTATACATTGGAACTCTCTGGTCTAGCAACATCCGCAGTCCGACAGGACCACGGATGTTGCCGGACCAGACTGTTGTGGCATGCTGTGGCTCAGCTGGGCTTAGGGGGAAAGCCAGAAAGGCTGGTCCCCCAGCTGGGCTGGGAGAGGTCAGAAGGGCGGCAGAAAGCCTGGTGCGTGACCCAGCTGGGCTACCATAGAAGCCAGGAAGCTTGGTGGGGTGGCAGGGCTGGGGGTGGGGCTGACACCAAGGGGACCAGAAATGACCTTCCCTGGTCTGGCAAAATCCCTCCTCCAGGACCTGAGGGTGCCAGACCAGGGAGGTCCAACCTATAGAGCTACTGCATGTCATGCAGTTCTTATATACATTTCATTTCAGCTTGTGATGACTAAACTAAAAGATGATTGAAAGGCTTGGACTGTGATGTTTATGCAGGAGAATCAATGGAGAGTTCTGCTTTGAAATTGGTGGTATGATATGGCCCATGATTATAAGAAATAACATTATGTATGTGCTTCCTTATTTATTTTTAACATTGACTGTGTGTCCAGCATTGTTCAGTATAAACAGTAAATACCTTTTCTGCCACCTCGGGTTTGCAATGTTCACATCTCTCTACTAGGAAATGCAATAAGAGTGCATGTATGCCACAGAACAGTTATTTGTATTTGCTAGTGTGGGTTTGAATAAGCAACCTTCGTAGGATTCATAACAACTCTATTACTCCTGTTGAATATCTATATCACTGTAACTCCCAGCAAAGCAGACACTCAGTTTGTCAGGTGCAAAAGAAGAGGATGAAATTCTGTGCCAAGCATTCCCAAAATGACTAGCAGTTTGGGGTGCCCAACTTGAGACATTTCAAAGTCCCAAACTACGAGAAAGTGCTGAGCGTGCACGACCTGAATATCAGTGCCGCCTCAGGTGCCTCAATTTAGACTTCCAAAATTACTAATATGTTTTGAAAATCATGGCTATGATCTCTACCTCATTAATAATCCTCTTAGCCACTCAGTCTTCTCTATCATACACTCTTTAATGATAGATGAAGAACCCAAGGTAGGTGTGGTAGCAGCAGAAAGTACAGAATAAACAGTCTGGCCTTGCACTTACAGTGTTTGATTGATTTAGAGCATTTGCAGGAGCTGAATAAAGACTCTGCTGAGGTTTCAGCTAGTGCTGCCAAGGCAGTTGCTCCTACTAGAAAAGGTCAGAGAAGTTAGACATAGCTGGATTGTTCACAGATGGCTGATGCTGTCAGCTTTATTTGAAATAATCCATAGTTGAGTTTCAAGGGATGAGTCAGTCAGTTTCTACTACCAGGAGGGCTGCACAGTTAAATTTTATTTCACTAATGCTTTGGTTTCTCTTGGATATGTCTACACAGCAGCATTGTTATTTCGGAATAACAGACTTTATTCCGAAATAACAAAGAGCGCGTCTACACTACAAGCCTTTGTTTCGAAATAATGTCAAGCTGGAGGACTTCTTACTCTGACTTCTGTAACGCTCATTTCACGAGGAGCAAGGGAAATTGAAGGAAGAGTGTTCTTCCTTTGACTTACTGCTGTGTAGACAGTGCCTAAAGCCGAATTAAGCTTTTTCGACTTAAGCTACACAATTGATGTAGCTTAAGTTGCGTAGCTTAATTCAACTTTAGCCCTGCTGTGTAGATATACCCTTGGTGCTTTCTGTATAGGCATACAGTCCCTCTCTGCACACACTAATAACACTTACATTTCTGTTGAAGAAATATCAAGGATATTCAGGGGCTGATCCTGCCCTTTTCCAGATTGGCCTGCTTAAGTGTGAGATTGCTATCCATGGGATAAGGATACACCTCTTCCATAAGAGAGTGCCCTTGCTCTACTTGCAGATCTGCCCCGAGTAGGTTTCTTAACTCTAAGATTTTGCCCCCCGGATCATGGTTGGTCATACTGGAAGCCCTGTTCCTCCTTCAAGTAGTGGTCCCTATTGTGATCCACTGAGGGGGGGTTTGCAGAAGCACTGTGCTCCTGGAGTCAGAGAATTTGAAAGTAATGTCTGTTGGTCTGCACGTGTACCCTAGATTGCCTCTTGCTTCCATCCAAGGTGTCAGGGTGCTGAGAGCCATTGAACCAAATGGTAAACCCTGCATATGTTGGAAGCTACTTCAAGCCAGGGAGTGCAGGAGCAATTGCAGCACCCCCAGTCCCATCATCTGGGGAGGTGTTAAAGAGTGGGGCAGACTGTATCTCCTGTCCTTCTCATTACCACATGGTTTGGGTCAGAACTTTCAATGTCCTTTCTGAGGCATCTTTAAATACATAGTTGTAAATAGTTTTATAGTAGTTTAATCAGATTTACTGTAGTAATTAGTGTTTCCTTTAGATTGGGGATGAAAAGAAACAAAGCCACATGTGGGTACCAGATTATGGCCAGGATCCTGAGCTTCGAATTCTGTAGCTCATGTCCATGCTTTTTCTTGGTAAATGACAAACACCAGTGCCGCATCTACTGCTTGGGGGAAACTCACATCTTCACCTTCGGTAGCACCTCATAGAACTTGCCATGAAGCTTCACTCGGACCCAGGCCAGGAAAACCCCACCATTAATCAACCCCTCCTGCTACCAAGTCGAAATCCAATGCCAGCGGAACGACCCCATAGACCTGTGCTTGGCCAAGTTGGGAGATAAGGAAACTAACCATAAGTATAGGTTTAAGTCTTCCTCAAAGGGGAAGAAGTGGATTCACCTTCCACAAATTCAAGACATGGAGACAGGACCTGCGCCACACACCTTATACTTTATGGAAAAATGTATACACTGTTTAGAATATATATACAAATAAAAACTGTACAGTGACATCCATGGGAAATCCTGAACCTCAGCTAATATTCTCTCAACAAATATTGTAATCAGTTGTACATAGTTTTAAAAGAAAGTTACAATAACAAACCTATCATCAATTATTGTCCTTTTTACTGATGGCAGCCCAATGCATGACCTGGTAAATGCTTAGGTAGCAATGATGATATATATATACTTAAGAAAGATAGGGAAATAAATGTCAGAAAAATTATTTCATTAAAAATGTGAGCTCTACAGAAATAACCTCAAAGCATTATCCAATTAACTTAGCTTGAGGATGGGATGACATTCTTGTACCTTCTATTTTAGGCCACTTGTGCAGGTATAAATCTGCCACAGCTCCAGTGAAATCAATGGAATTACTCCAGATTTACGCCAGTGTCATTGAGATCTGAAGTAGGCCCTTGTAGGAGTGATGTAATTCGTTCAACATCTACTAGTGTGGAAATTAAGCAGCAGACAGAATGCCATGTTTCTAGACATTTTTCAAGATACTTAAATTCTGTGAACAAGTCTTCCTCCTTTTCCTTGGCTCATTGTCAATGTGGATGATGTATCAGATCAATAGTCATACCCATCATTTTTATAGAAGTGCTACCACTTAAAAAATGCAGTTATTAATATGGTAGGCTCAATGGACATTTGGGCTCTTGGGGAAACTTTCTGGTGAATGTACGGATTGTTTTATGTTGGAGGAAGCATCAGGCAACATTCCCATCTCATCTTCCGTTCCCTGCCTTTTTTGGCTATGTCTGCCCCTATACAACAGTGCCTCTGGCATGTAGAGTATGTGTAGCTATGTGCTGCAGCAAAAAAAGCTGTGTCCACATTTCAGGGTGTAGCTCTACAAAAGTGAAAGGCTCATGCAGTGGAGAAATAACAGGGAAAGGCAACAATAGCTCCCCATGCTAGATCTTTACACCAAGGCAAAGGAGGTTTCTGCCTCAGCAGGGAGACAGCAGGGAAGGGCTGAGCCTTTTCCAAATGTCGTGTCTCCCTAATGCCAGGAAAGGCTCCAGCAACGAGGAGCTGTCCCTACCTGAACCTTGGCTTCAGCAGCAGAGGCAGCAGGACACTACACTGCTAAGAACAGCTGTTCAGACAGGTAGGCAGAGCTTGGGAGAGTAGAGGGGCATTTAGGCTAAGGACTCAAGTGTATGCCCACCTTCTGAACTGCTATTTATACCTATTCTAGGGGGACTACTTATGTACATACAGTAGTGGTGGCCAAGGAAAGCATGCAGTGGAGATATACTCTGAAGGTCTAGCTGTCACCAGAAGAAGACTTTGTGCTGTGGGTGTGCCATGACTGCTACTGCCCCTCACTCATGCGTAGAAGTATAGGAGAGGTTAGACCAGGTGTTGCACCGTTCCTGTGTGTGCACTGCCAGGTCTTAATGTATTGTGATAAAGTAACAATCTTTGGTAATATTCACCCAAGTGGTGTGACTGCTATGCAGAGCAGCTATCGTGGTCATATAAGGACGTGGGAGTGTGGCTGCAGAGATAAAAGTAGCCCTCCATTTTGAAAGGTGGGGTCTGGACAGCAAGCGCCCTTACAGACTATAACAGGCTGCAGCTTTTAGTGAGGCCTCTTGTTGCTGTGTTATGTATAGGGCTGCTGGTTTTCAAATTGCACAAAATCAAACACTGCAGCCTTGCCCCCTTCCTGCCCCTTCTCTGAGGCTCTCTCCCCTGCTCCTTCCATCCCCCCTCCCTCCATCGCTTGCTTTCCTACCCCCCTCATTCACTTTCACCGGGCTGGGGCAGGGATTGAGGTGCAAAGGGGGTTGGGGTGAGGACTCTGGTTGAGGGTGCAGGCTCTGGAGGGTGGCTGAGAATGAGCAGTTTGGGGTGCAGGAGGGGACTCCGGGCTGGGTCAGAGGGTTGAGAAGTGGAAGGAGGTTTGATGTGTGGGCTCCTGATGTAGCTTACTGCTGCTCTCAGGAAACAGCTGCCAGATTCTATGGTCCTTAGGTGAATAGGTGACAAAGGAAGCTCCATATGCTACCCTCACATCTGCAGGCACCGCCCCTGCAGCTCCCATTTGTCACAGTTCCCAGCCAATGGCAGCAGCAGAGCAGGCACTCAGAGGAGTGGCAGCACAGAGAGCCTCCCTGTACTTAGGGGCCACAAGGACCTGGCAGCCACTTCTGGGAGACACACTGAGGCAGGGCAGGAGTCTGCCTTAGCCCCAGGCTTCTGCTACACTACCGACTGGACTTTTAACAGCCTGGTCGCCAGTGCCCACCTGAACCACCAGAGACCCTTTTTGACCTGGCATTCTGGTGAAAAACTAGACACCTGGCAACGCTAGTTATATATTGTTTAAATTAAAAATACTTCCTTTGTTAAATACAAGCTTTCAAAGCCTGAATGCAAAGAAGAGCAAAATGGGGCTAGGAAATAAAGAAAGTCTCCCACAAGTCTCCCATACTACCATGCCTTATGCATGTATTACACTGTGTTGATGCACAGTGTGGCCCGACATCCGTGTGCTTCTGTGGAGCTTTCAGACTCAGATCTCATTCACAGAAAATCACGCATTAGATTATTTTACTATTATTTCCTTAGGGCCAACAATGTTGAAGGACCTTGGAAACTTGAGTTTCACATTCATTCATTTGATGGCCTTCCGTATTTCAGCTGTGTGGCTGCAGTCATTGTTCAAAATGTGCAAGTATCAGGGCCATATAATCTTAAAGGCAGTTCACTAAATTGAAAGATAAATTCAGTAAATAGGTAACAGGAGCTTTTATACAATATGATTTGGTTTCACAAAAAAAGTTGAAAAAAAAATTATCTCTGATATTGTTAAAGCAGTTCACAGTGCTTTTACTGATTTAGCCTCTTAACAAAAGTACACTATCTCCTTTTCATTCTTGTTGGCAACACTGCAGTGCAATTGTCGATTTGGTTGGAAGTGTTATTGAATAAGGGGGTGAAATGTGCAAGGAAAAAAGATTCCAGAGAAATAAGCTGCATTATTTCTATAAACTAAAATCCTAAACCTCATCATTAAAGCAGCCAGATAGGAAAAAGTCCTCTATTCCACAGAGGACATTCAGGGCTGGTCTTACCATGAGGCGAACTGAGGCGGCCACCTCAGGTGCCAGACTGTGTGGGGGTGCCACTAGGACTCAGAGTGTAGAAAATTGTGTCTGCTGCTGGTGCATATGTATTCTCTCTGCTCTAGATGCACAGAGATGGGGTGCCATGAGAGGAGCAGAACAGGAAGAAGGCAGAATTGAGACCTTTCAAAGTTTTGGCCCTAGCGAGGGGGCATGGGGGCATCATTTGAGCTCCCCGCCTCAGGTGCCAAAATGTTGTGAGCCGGTCCTGAGGACATTACATAGTAATTCAGAATCTAGAATCTTGTGGAATAGAATTCAGTGAGAAATGATTTAGAGAAACAATTTGGGGTGGTGGGTTAGTTGTGCAGGGCAGAGGTTGCTTTTTATTTCTTTTGTTTGTTTTTTGAAGATCCTGATACGCAGCTTTCTGCTTTTTCGAAAGATAGCGTCCACACTGAATGGACGCTATCTTGCATTTAAGCTGTGATTACTGTGGACAGAGTGGCCACTAGGGCACCTGTGCTTTTTCCTCTTTCCTCTTCTTTTGAAAGAACTCCTTCTTCCCCATCCACATACCCCTTTTTCCCAAAGAGCTCTTTCAGAAAAAGTCATCTTCCTCGTAGAAAGAGGTTTACCAATGTCAGAAAAAATCCTCTGTTCTTTCGATTTTTTTTTCAAAAGAACATGATTGCATTGTGGACATAAGTGAAGTTTTTTTGGAAAAACGGCCGTTTTTCCGAAAAATTCTGCAGTGTAGACAAACCCATAGTAAGTCAGTTCAAGAAAATCCATTTATTATGTTAGCAGAAAAATCAACTAGGCTGTTTCCAAGTTTTGTTCCAAAATGGCTGGATTGCCAGACATCCAGGCTGTGTCTACATTGGCACCCCTTTCCGGAAAAGGGATGCTAATGAGACACTTCGGAATTGCAAATCCGCGGGGGATTTAAATATCCCCACGGCATTTGCATGAACATAACTGCCGCTTTTTCCGGCAGGGTTTTGCGGAGAAAAGCGCCAGTCTAGACGCGATCTTGCAGAAAATAAACCCTTTTCCGGAAGATCTCTTATTCCTACTTTCAAGTAGAAATCGCGTCTAGACTGGCGTCTAGACCGCAAGATCGCGTCTAGACTGGCGCTTTTCTCCGGCAAAACCCCGAGCCGGAAAAAAGCGGCAGCCATGTTCATGCAAATGCCGCGGGGGATATTTAAATCCCCCGCAGATTTGCAATTCCGAAGTGTCTCATTAGCATCCCTTTTCCGGAAAGGGGTGCCAATGTAGACACAGCCCCATTGAATGGTTTACAGGAGAGAGGCATCCCACTGAATAGACATAGAGGTATGGAGGTGATTATTTTAGCCAAACAAATGCTACATAACATAGTAATTCCTCTGCAACCAAGCATAATGCACATCTGGAATTGCCTAACGTGCCAGGTAAAAGGGTCACAAAGCTTAATGTTAACAGCCATGTGTTCAGAAGCAAAGTACCTCTGCTGAGTCCTTCACCCATTTCCATTTTGGAAAGCTCTATAACAGTAATATTTAGTATTGCTCTCTCCTAAAAGCCTCATGATGTGGAGCACAAGGTCATTGCACTAAACACTGTACACACTGTACGGAACAAATTAAAATGATAAGAAGCTTTCCACTATTTCTTGTGCTTAGATTCATGCTGCTCTCACCCCTCATCTCCCTCTCTGTGCTGTACTCATGTCAGATCCATGCTCTTCATCTACACAGCCCAGTGGGAATTTGTCCCTCATACTGTTATTCATGCATCTTATAGAGAGAAGTATTTTACTGAACAGCACCTTTCACTCTGATGTCTACGGGACCACAGTGACTGTACTTGTTGGTGATACATTAGGATCAGATTAGTTTCCAAAGGCGGAGGGCTAGCGGGGGGATTTCTGACATGAAGTAGAGTCAAATCCACTGTAATATGTTATTGGATTAGCCCTCCTTAAAGTTTAATTAAATTGCTTCTCCTTCTTTTAACTCCTATAGCTAGGAAACTGTAGGTGTGAGAGAGAGACTTCATCCCATTATAGTCTAATAAGTTAAACCTCTTCTTGCATCTCTAACATTGGGAAATGTGCATCATTTCATATTAATCATCCCAGTGGATTTTCTCTGAGACTTCAGAACATGTACTATTGTTCTTGGCTCATCCACAGTGATTACCCACTTTTCAAGTAGTAAATCCTCCATTATTGACTAAATTCTGTAAAATAGAAAGGGAAAGAGCTTCATCTTTAATGCAGTATAAACCTTGCAGCAAACCCACACAGGAACTTCCCCTGAGAAACAACAACAGTAAAGGGACCAGAATTCTCAGAGCGGATGGGGTGGGGAAGATAATAATCCAAGAAGGGACCTGCTATGCTAGGCTGAGTGTGAAAATGAAATTGTGCTGCAGGGACTTAGAGCAGACAGAGCTAAGCACCTGTTTTTGTGGAGTGGCTCCTAGAAGATTCTGTAGTCTTCCTCACCCTTTAATTGCTTACCAGAATTTTCCCTTTACAGGCCTTGATTCAGCGAAGCACTTAGGCAGGCACTTAACTTTAAGCCCCTGAGGAGTCCCATTGATTTCACTGGGACTAATCACATGCTTAAAGTTAAATGCATGATTAAGTACTTTGCTGCATCACTGTCATACAGGAAAAGCAGAAAGGTACATTTTCTAGGTGGAATATGAACTTTGAGAGAGAAATAGAGAAAACAAGAATGATTGGTTTGGAAAAAAAGCAATAGAAGATGCTGCTAATAGAAACCACCAAAATAATACCACCGTTCCCTATTATTTATGCGAGGGAACTGAAGGCAGCAGCCCAGTAGATATCTGTAAGTGCATGGCTTCCTGAGGTGCTGCACATCCCATGAAAAAAAAAAAAAAAACTAAAATTGATAGAGCCCACAGAGCCTGCTGTGCCCAGATGAGTCAGAGAGCAAGGGCAGTGATAATAATGAGACTTTTCTACTTCACAGACAAGTTGAGAATTATGGAAGCAATTTGGAAGTGAATCATTTGGAACGCAAGAGAAAATGATTCTTCATCGTCCAAGATTTCAATTACAAAAAGAAGTGAAAGATTTTCTGGATGTCTGGAGCCAACTCAAGGGTAAAGGCTTCTAAGAGGCATTTATGGACCAAACTGAAGGTCTTTCAGGGGAATTGTGGGCTTGATTCAGCCAAGTGCTGAGCAACTCTTGTAAGTGCTGAGTGCTGTAAAACTCCCAGTAGAAAACTATAAAAAGCTATGGTTATAGTCTTCCCTCCTCCACCTCATTCACACCCCTATTTTGTCTGTCATATCCAGCTGAACCCCATCTGGCGATGAGATTGTAAACTCTCTAGGATGGTGACTGCCCTGTCATCTTGTCATAGTGCCTTGAATAATGGGCTCTGATCCACAATCAGGGATCCTAGATGCTATTGGTTTAGGAGAATTTAATTATAAGAATAAATATATTGGCAATGAGAGAGCCTGTATGAATATAAAAGAAACTAAGTCAGACCTTTTCCAAGTAAATGCATCAGGGGAACTTTGCTGTTATTCGTAAAAGTTTGATTAACTGTTTTTAAAGATTGTTTCATTTTCATTGCTGGAATATTGGTATAGAGGGGTATAATGTGTTCAGGAACAACAGGTAGGAGAAAAAGGAGGAGGAGTTGCTTTATACATAAAAATATATATATACTTGTTCTGAGATCCAAATGAAGTTGGAGGTAGGCTAGTTGAAATTCTCTGGATAAATATGTAAGGATGAAAAAGCAGCGGGGATACATCACATGGCCCCACAGTACGCTAACATCTTTATGGCTGATTTATAACAACGTTTCCTCAGGTCCCGTCCCCTTTTACCCCTCCTTTACTTATGCTACATCGATGACATCTTTATGATCTGGACCCATGGCCAAGAAACACTGGACACTTTCCACAGAGACTTTAACAACCTACACCCAACCATCAATCTCAGCCTGGACCATTCAACACGAGAGATCCATTTCCTGGACACCACAGTACAAATCACTAATGGAAAATTAAATATCACTCTCTACAGAAAACCCACTGACTGCTACATTTACCTACATGCCTCCAGCTTCCATCCAGGACACACCATACGATCCATCGTCTATAGTCAAGCCCTTAGGTACAACCGCATCTGCTCTAATCCCACTGACAGAGACCAGAAACTCCAAGATCTCTACCAAGCATTTGTAAATCTCAATTACCGACCGGGGGAAATAAAAAAACAAATTGAAAGAGCCAGACGAATACCCAGAAACCATCTACTTCAAGATAGGCCCATGAAAACCAACAATAGAACACCACTTGTCATCACCTATAGCCCCCAACTTAAACTCCTCCAACACATTATCAATAACCTACAACCTATACTTGAACAGGATACTCCACTCTGAGGGTATGTCTACACTACAGCGCTAATTCGAAATAACTTATTTCGAATTAGTTAATTCGAAATAAGCTAATTTGAAATAACACATCTAGACCCAAAAACTAATTCGAATTAGCGTTTTGCTAATTTGAAATAGCGCGTTCACACTGATTGGACGCTGGGTCGCATTTAAGGGCAGTTGAAACCGGTTCCGGCAGGGCATCAGGTCAGTAGTTGCTTTGTGTGGCTGCTGTCTGAGGCTATCTGAGGCTCGTTCTTAAAGGGACCCCCCTGGACAGCCGGTTCTCAGCTTTTTTGCTTGCTTGCCTACCTCGCCGAGGGACAGCAAAGCGTTTTCCTCTCTGCCTGCCTGTGTCAGTGGTTCCCATTGGGGACGCCACTGCAGTTGGCACCATGGAACCAGAGCTTGCCCTGGGCATTCTGCTCCAGTTTTTGGACTTGCTGCTGCAAGCAAGCCTGCCAGCAATGGCTGGAGACTGCCTGGCACCATCTGGTGCATGTCAGCCCCCTGCCCCTCCCCCTGGCCTCCCTGGGGGCCGTGGAGGAGCCGTAGCAGCGCCCGGACGCCAGCGTGCCCCGCCGCATCTGGTGTCTGGACACCAGCAGCGACTGGTGGGACCACATAGTCCTGGAGCGCTGGGGAGACCAACAGTGGACCCAGACCTTCAGGATGAAGAAGGACACCTTCCTGGAGCTCTGTGAGTGGCTCGCCCCTGCTCTGCGGCGACGGGACACTCGCATGAGGCCCGCCATCCCCCTCCAGAAGTGTGTGGCCATCGCCCTGTGGAAGCTCTCCATGCCGGACAGCTACCGATCCGTCGGGAACCAGTTCAGCGTGGGAAAATCCACCGTCGGAGCAGTGCTCATGCAGGTACGGCACTCACCGGCCACTGGGCCGGGGGGGAGAAGGGCTGCAAGGAGGGGATGGGCCGCCCCAGGGAAAACGGGGGAGGAGGAGGCGAAAGTGCCCCACACGGGAGGGTTCGGTCTGTCCCGGCCGTACTACACGCCGCCCGCGGCGGCCAGGATCGCAGTGGAGGTTGCTTCTGGGAGTGGGGCGCGGGGCAGTGCCAGGGAACGAACACTCCCAGCCACCCGGACGCCCCAGTGATTCGTGGTTTGGTGTGTCTCTCTGCAGGGGGGTCAAGGCCATCAATCGGGTGCTGCTCCGCAGGGTGGTCCGCCTCACCGACCCGGACGCGGTCATACAGGGGTTCGGCGCCCTCGGCTTCCCCAGCTGCGGGGGGGGGCCATCGATGGGATGCACATCCCCATCCGTGCCCCTGGAACACCAGGCCTCCCAGTACATCAACTGCAAAGGGTACTTCTCCGTGCTCCTGCAGGCCGTGTCTGACCACCGGGGCCAGTTCACGGACATTAATGTGGGCTGGTCTGGCAAGGCACACGACGCCAGGGTGATCCGCAACTCCTCCGTGTGCCAGAGGCTGCATGCCGGGACCTTCTTCCCCGACCGCCACATCAAGGTTGGGGATGTGGACATGCCCATCTGCCTGGTGGGGGATGCGGCCTACCCCCTACAGCCCTGGCTGATGAAGCCCTACACGGGACACTTCAACCCCTCCCGGCAGGCCTTCAATGCCAGGCTCACCAGGGCCCGCATCGTGGTCGAGGGGGCCTTCGGATGCCTGAAAGCCCGATTTAGATGCCTCCTCACCCGTCTCGACCTCGCCGAGCACAATATCCCTCCCGTGGTGGCAGCATGTTGTGTGCTGCACAATGTATGTGAGCGGAAGGGGAAGGCTTTCCTGCCAACCTGGATGGCTGAGGCTGACCGCATGGCTGGCCAGTACGCGCAGCCCCCGCACTGCTGCCATCCGGGAGGCCCAGCGGGGACCGTCCAGATCCGGGAAGCCCTGCGGGAGAGCTTCCAGGTGGAGGCGGACTGAACTGTCCCTGCATGCCCCACTGGGGCCTTCTTGCACCCTCACTTCCTTCCCCTTTCCCCTCCCTAACCCCCCTTCCTAATGTAAAATAAAAACACCGGTTTTGCCAAAAAAACCTCTCTTTATTGTACATAACTGGGGTGGGGGGAGGGAGGAATGAGGATGGGAGAGGGGAGGAGGAAACCTGGGAGGAGGGAGCTGGAAGGGGGAGGAAGGGGAGGAAAGGAAGGGAAAGCTCAGGGTTCGGGGTCCTGCTGGCTCTCCCGTCTCGCAGCACTGCGGGTGCGGGGGCGTCGGGGGGAGTGGGTGTGGAGGGTGGGGCAGGAGGGATGGGGGGTGCAGAGGAAGAGGGAGGGGGAGCAGGGGTAGGAGGAGGCGCGAGAGCTGAGGCAGCCGCAGGGGCTGGAGCAGGAGGAGGCAAGAACCTGTCCACCAAGGTCTGGAGGTGGCCCGCGGAGGGCACAGCTCTGCGCCTCCAAGCTCTGCTGCCGCAGCTGCAGGTCCTCGCAGACCCAGTGGTCCTGGGTGCGGAGCTGGTGCTCCAGTAGCCGCAGGTGCCGCCGCTGATAGTCCTCCAGGTTGCGGGTGCGCCTGCTGGCCCGAGTGCGGGTGGCTGTTGCAGGCGGGGTAGTGCGCCCTGCAGTCTCAGGTGCTGCGGCTGTGGTGAAACAAGAGCAGTGGTCAGTTCTCTCTGGGGACACAGTGGGTGAAACCCAGCCCCCCTCTGCAAGGCGAGGTCGGCGTGTGGGGAACGGACCAGGGCCCCTGCATGACACCCAGCTGCTGCTCCATGGTGGGCAAGGCCCAGGCGCACGGTCCCTGGGCTCCCTCTCCACCTGCCCCATACACATAAGGGGAGCATGATGGCACTCACATGTGGAGCCCTCCCCTACCTCGGACGACACAGCCGATGTGCTCTGTGGGATGCCTCAGAGGTCCTGGGTCCTGGGCAGGCTCCCTGCAGGCTCCTGGCTCTCGGCATCCTCCTCCTCCTCTGTGTCAGGGATGGGGCCCTCTGCCCCGGGGTCGATCACCACCCGGGAGGCATGGACTGCGTGAGCCCCCAGGATGCGACCTAGGGCCTCATAATGAGGGCATGCCTCCGGGTCGGGCCCTGGAGTAGGCCTGCCTCGGGTCCTTTATTTTGCAGCGGACCCGCTCCTGGGTCCGCATGTGGCCTCTGGTGGCCAGGCTGGCAGCCATGCAGCTGTAGACGGCCGCGTTCCTGTGCCTAGTGCGGAGATCGTGGACGTTGGAGGCCTCCCCCCAAACCTCGAAGAGGTCCACGATATCCACACTAGACCAGGCGGGTGCCCGCCTCTTGCAGCCCCGGGCAGGCTCCTGTGAGCCACCAGCCTGGTCCTGGGAAGAGGTGGAGGGCTGGGTGGCAGCGGGTGGCTGGCTCATCTTGTGCCAGGTGCAGGGTCTGCTGGCTGGGTGCTGGCAGGCTTGCAACTGGCACAAGCACTGTAGCCAGACCGTGGCCCTTTAAGTGCTCCGGGGCCGGGAGGGGGGCAGAAGAGTTTCCCTGGTTTGGCCCAGAGTGGCTACCAGGGCAACCTGGGAAGGGCTAGCCTCCAGCTAGTTCGAATTAAGTGGCTACACAGCCCTTAATTCGAACTACTTAATTTGAACTAGACGTTACTCCTTGTAGAATGAGGTTTACCTAGTTCGAATTAAGCACTCCACTATTTCGAATTAAATTCGAAATAGCGGTTTGCATGTGTAGCCCCTATTAAAGTTAATTCGAACTAACGGCTGTTAGTTTGAATTAACTTTGTAGTGTAGACATACCCAGAGAGGCTCTGGGGGACAGACCCATAGTCTCCTATAGACAACCACCTAACCTCAGGAAGATTCTTACCAACAACCACAGGACATACCACATTCATAGCAACCCTGGAACTTTCCCTTGCAACAAACCTCGTTGCCAACTTTGTCCACATATTTACTCTGGTGACACCATCACTGGACCTAACCATGTCAGTTATATGATCAAGAACACATATTCCTGTTCATCCAGAAATATAATTTATGCCATCATGTTCCAACAGTGTCCTTCTGCTATGTATATTGGACAGACTTCTCAGACACTTCACCAAAGAATTAATGCCCACAAATCAGACATCAGACATCTTCACAAGGAAAAAACAGTTGCTTTTCATTTCAATCTACCTGGACATAGTCTTAATGACCTTACTACACGCACCTTACTTCCAAGAGACTTAAACACCAGATTACAGAGGGAAACTTCAGAACTTTCTTTCATGCTTAAATTTGACACTTTACGAATGGGCCTTAAGAAAGATGCTAATTACCTTAACCATTACAAAGATAGCTTCCCTACTTATCTCCCCTGATTAGCCATTCATTGACTCATAAATAGCTATTCCCTCCCTCCTTCCCTCTCCCTCACCCCACCTTCTGTACTAAATCTGATTTGTCAGTTTAATAATGTGTTCACTTTTTTCACTGAATTCCTTTGGTATATATGGTCATGCCAATTCTCTTCCAGAATATGATCTGAGGAAGTGGGTCTGGCCCACAAAAGCTCATCACCTATTAAACTATCTTGTTAGTCTTTAAAGTGCTACATAGTTTTTCCTTTTAGTTTATCACAGTAGGTGTCGACTGTAAACCATTATATCAGGAAGAGGAGGTGAGGAGGCATTTCTGGAATAAACAGAAATATCCAAAACAGAAAACCTGGTAGTAAGGGGGAACTTTAACTCCCCATATATCTGTTGGATGAGCAATAGAGCAAAACTCAGAATTTTCAATAAGTTCTTGGAAAGTACTGGGGACAAATTATTGTTTTGGAAAGTAAAGAATGTAAGGGGGAGGGATTTCAGATGTGATTCTGACCAACATAGAGGAAATGGAAGCAAATCTGAAGGTAGAAGACAATTTGGGTGAGAGTGATTGCAAAAATAGTAGATTTAATGATTCTAAGGAAAAGAGGGAGTGAGAACTGCAAAATAAGGACAATGAACTTAAAAAAAACTTAAAAAAACCCCTAGGCTTTAATAAACACAGATGGCTGTAAAGGTCCCATGGGAAGAGGAAAAGGCTGTACTGGAAAACTGGTGATTTCTCAAGAAGATAGCTAGCAGCTCTGCCTTTAATACTGTATGGAAAAGAAGGAATTCTAGGAAGAATAGGGAGATGCCAATATGGCTCCATCAGGCGATCTTTAATGACCTGCAAATCTAAAAGGAATCTTACAAAAAGTGGAAATATGGGCGTTACACCTTTCAAGATACATAAAAGGGAATT
This sequence comes from Rafetus swinhoei, assembly GCA_019425775.1. Classification (NCBI taxonomy): domain Eukaryota; kingdom Metazoa; phylum Chordata; order Testudines; family Trionychidae; genus Rafetus; species Rafetus swinhoei. The sequence continues at coordinate 23,202,677 of CM033437.1, read as the reverse complement.
AAAATAGGTTATTTAAATATATTAGGAGTAAGTGAAAGATCCTCTGCTCATCAGAGAAAGAGAGCAAATAAATGATGACATTAAGAAACCTGAGGTGTTTAATACTTATTTTGCTTGGTCTTCATTAAAAAGGTGACCAGCTATTCAACAAAAGGAGGGAAGGAACACAAGCCAAAATAGGGAAAGAACAGGCTAAAGAATTTTTAGATAAATTAGAACAATGAGAAGTCCTGTGGCACCTTATAGACTAACAGATACATAAAGTGCCCAGGACTTCTTGTTGTTCTTGCAGATTCAGACTAACACGGCTAACCCTCTGACAGATAAATTAGATGTTTTCAAATTGTTGCTTAAGTCATTTTGGGATACTTAAGGAACTAGCTGAAACAATCTTGGAATTGTTATGGAACATTCATGGAGTATACAGGAAGTCCCGGAGAACTGGGAAAAGAGTAAATATAATATCTGTTGTTAAAAAGGAAAAATAAAGACGTGGGATTTACAGACCAATCAGATTACCATCGATACCTGAAAAGATACCAGCAAAAATTATTAAACAATTCGTTTGTAAGCAGTAAGCAGATAATAGAGTAATAAAGAAAACCCCAGCATGGATTTGTCAGGAATAAATCCTGACAAATCAACCTAATGTCCTTCTTTGACACGGTTACTGGCCTAGTGGATGAGGGGAAGAAGTAGATCTGATATTTCTTGATTTTAGGAAGGCTTGTGACACATTCATACATGACATTCTTATAGGCAAACTAGGGAAAGTATGGTCTCATTTAATTTACTGGTTGAAAGACCATAGTCAAAGAATAATTACCAGTGTATTGCTGTCAGTCTGGGAGGGTGTTTTTAGTAGGGTCGCATAGGTGCGAGTAGTAGATCTGGTACTATTCCATTATGTACCTTGATGACTTGAATAATGATGTGGAGAGTGTGCTTGTAAAATTTGCAGATGGTGTCACACTAGGTGGGATTAGAGGACAGAAAAAAAAGAAATTGGAACATTGGTCTGAATTCAACAAAATCAAATTCCAAAATATTCCTTCCATCAGAAGGAAGAAACTGAATGCACAACTACAAAATGGGAAATAACCAGCAGGGCAATAGTACCGCTGAAAGAGGGGGATACAGTGAACCACAAATTGAATCTGAGACATTGGTGTGATGCATTTGCAAAAAAGTTAATCTGGGCTATTAACAAAAATGTTGTATCTAAGAAACGGGAGGTAATTGGCCCGCTCTACTTGGGACAGGTGAAGCCTCAGCTAGAGCATTGTGTCCAATTATGGCACATTTTTAGGAAAGATGTGGACAAACTGGAGAGACCCCCAGAGGAGAACAAGAAGAACATTTAAGAAGCCTAATCCATGAAGAAAGTTTTTTAAAAAACTGGTCGGCTGTGTCTACACTGGGCCACTTATTCCGGAAAAGCAGCCGCTTTTCCGGAATAAGCTGAGCTGTCTACACTGGCCCCTTGAATTTCCGGAAAAGCACTGACGATCTAATGTAAAAAATCAGCCGCTTTTCCGGAAAAACTATTCTGCTCCCGCTCAAAAGTCCTTTTTCCAGAAAAGCTTTTCCGAAAAGGGCCAGTGTAGACAGCTTTTCCGGAAAAGCAGAAGAAACGGAAAGGCGCTTTGGACGGCGCGAGACCCCGTAGGAGCCCTGGACTTCCTGGTAGGGAGGCTGCTGGGCACACGTGGCAGGACCGTGCCACAGACCCTGCTGCCTCAGCTCTGCCACGTGCCCCTGTGCTGCCCAGCCACCCATCTCACCGCACCATGGCAGCTCCAGCCGGTGAGCCCCCTGCACCGCCAGCGGAGGAGGCCCCCAGGGGCCGCAAAGGCGGGCTCCTCCTGACCCCAGGGAGCTGGAGACCCTCCTGGACCTATGGCAGGAGGAGGAGGGTCTCCACGATACCAGGTCCCGGCGCCGCAATGCGGACATTTTCGGCCGCATGGCCGAGGCTCTGGCCCACCAGGGACACCCTGCCCGGAACACCGACCAAGTCCGGGCAAAGGTGAAGGAGCTCCGGCTGGGGTACATGCGTGCCAGCGAGGGCAGGGGGGCAGGACCAGACACCTGCCCCCACTACGACCGGCTGCACGCCATACTGGGCCAGCCAGCCCCGCAAGCCCCGGGTGTCACTGTGGACACGTGCCAGCGCCCCATCGTCTGACCCACCGAGCCGGGGGAGGGAGAGGACAGCGGCAGCGCGTCCGGTGGAGAGGAGGCCAGCGTTGCCACCACCCAGCAGGCCCCTCCAGCAGCTCCTCCGAGGCCGAGGCCGGGAGGAACCCACTGGTGAGTCTTTGCAGTTTGCACTCCCAAAGGGGGGTGGAGGGCGGGGAGCCAGGTGCCCGGAGGGAGGAGGGGAGAGCATGTCACTCAGGCCACGTGAGCTGCACGCTGCGTTGCATGAGGCAGCAAGCAGCACGTGCAACCTCGTGCAGCCTGGTGACCGAGCGCACGCGTGGCCGCGCAGGCAGCTGCAGGGCACGCCTGGGACCATGCTGCTCACACACATTCGGGCGGGACCAGGGGAAGGGTGGATGCCGGCTGGAACCGGCCAGGGCCCCAGGGACTCAGCCCAGAGCCCCGCACCTCCGCCAAGGGTGCAGCACGGAGAACGGCACACTGTCCCATGCCTGGCTGTGAGGCACAGCCAGCTGCTCCTGGGAAAACCGCAGCCACAGTCCTGTGACCGTGGCCCCCCACCGAGCCCCTCGCCTGCTCCCGGTGCCTTGGCTGGTTCCCCGAGGGAAGTCCCCACTGTGGCCACACATGTCCCTGGGCTACCGGCCTTGTGGGAGGGATAGTGGGAAGGACAAGGGCCCCTGAGTTTTGCTGCAAGGATGGGACACCCCCCCACCCAGTCACTCTTCTGGTTCCGTCCAGGAGATATCCCACGCGAGGGGATCTGAGAGCCCAGACCGCCTCTGCCAGATGTGCTCCCAGGCACTGTGTGGGGATGCATCTCGCCCCTGTCAAACACCAGTGATTAGCCCAAAGCTTTTCACAGTCTCCACCGGCAGGGAGTTCCACAGGTGAACGCAGCACAAGCACCCTCCCGCCTCCACGGGCCAGGATACAGACCGGTGCTTACAATACTGGAGGGAGGACCCTACTCCAGGGGCGGTCCTCCTTGCCAACATACAACACGGGGGCAGGAGGGGAACCGAGTGGGTCCAAGCCACACAACTGTGGGGTCACCTGGGCTCAGGGGTGGAGGGCATGAGGTGTGGGGACAGTGGACGGCCTGCCTGACTGACCCATCCTTTCTTCTCTTCCCTGCAGCGGGACCCAGCACCAGACCCTCCACTGCGGCAGCAGCGCACCCCCAGCTGGCCAACCCCGGAGGCGCAGGCTGCGGCAGAGGGACCAGCTTCTGCGCCGCCACGTGACTGCCGTGGAGGCCATCCAGGCCTCCATTGCTGAGCGGGTGCAGGGGGACCTGCAGTGGCGGCAGGAGGGCTGGGCTGCCTTCCTAAGAGAGTGCAGAGGATGCGCGCTCATGGACATGCTCACGGCACATGTAGTGCACGCCATCCATTATGGCATGGCCGACCACATGCCCCCGCCATCCCTCCCGGAGCACAGCCCATGCCCCTCCTATCCCTGCTCCTATCCCAGCTCCTGCCCCTGTTCCTGCCCCTGCTCCTATCCCAGCTCCTGTTCCTGCTCCTGCCCCTGCCCCAGCTCCTGCTCCTGCTCCTGCCCCTGCCCCAGCTCCTGCTCCTGCCCCTGCCCCTGCCCCTGCTCCTGCTCCTGCTCCTGACCACCTCCCCGTGCAGCCTGCCCGGACGCGGTCTGCCCAGCCTGTGCAGGTCCAGCGCCGAGGAGTGCTCGCAGGGGCCGCCTGCAGTAACTGCCCCCCTGTCCCAGTTGAAGGTCCCCGTCCCAGTTGAAGGTCTCCCTTGTAAATAAAAAGTTTTCTATTTTTCTGTTCATTCTTGTGTTGGTTATTGTGTTACTGTAGTAACTGTAAGAAATGATTTGAGATGCCAATTAGCCACTTAAATTTAACAGGGTTACAAACTGTGGACAACAAATTCTTTACTCTATCACCGGGGGGGCCCTTTGCAAGTGGTCATTGGTTTGTGGCGCATAAAGAAATACTGAGACTTTTCAGTAAAATGTAAACCACAAACTATATTTACATAGCTAACAAACAAGCAAGAACGGTTAGAAGATGCACACTACAGATTATTAAACATAGTCTAGGCTCAGGGAGGACAATTGGGTAGTGTTGCTGGCCACCTCAATCCTTTGGTCCTTCCGGGCCTCGGGAGAGGAACAGCCAGGAGATCCTCGACGGAAGATGACGGGCGGCTGGCCACCTCAATCCTTTGGTCCTTCCGGCCTCGGAGAGGAACAGCCAGAGATCCTCGACGGAAGATGACGCGGTTGGCCACCTCACTCCTTTGGTCCTTCCGGGCCTCGGGAGAGGAACAGCCAGGAGATCCTCGAAGACGACTGGAATCAGGTACGCTGACTTGAGCCTTCCGCACGACCCCATCCTCTTCGCTGTTCTTCGGGACAGGCGATGGTGGCCTAAACCCTAGCCTAAACTAAAAAGAAAAACCCTAACTTCGCCCGGCGCGCCCGGCGAACAGTCACGATGGCGGCCGATGTGCTTTGACCCGGCGCTTTACAATTGGGGAGGCAAGGGAGGGGAGGTGGGAAGGGAAGGGATGGGAGGGAGTAGTCTGGGAGACCCAGGCGACCCTACTACGGGCTTGGGCAAACATGTCCACCAGGGCCTCTCTGATGCGCACCGCATCCTGGCGCGCCTGGCGGACGGCAGCTGTGTCGGGCTGTTCCAAGGTCTGTGCCTCGGCTGCCATCCATGCAGGGAGGAAGGCCTCCCCTGCGCTCCACAATGTTGTGGAGCACGCAGCACGCGCCAGTACCTCCACTGCATTCCGCTCACCCATCTCGAGACGGGTGAGCAAACAATGGAAGCGGGCTTTTAAAGCGTCCCAAAGCGAGCTCCACTGGGTTTCGGGCCCGGTTGAGGCGGTGAACCGGGCCCGGTTCTGGTCCGGCTGCCCGTGTAAGGCCGCATTAGCCAGGGCATCAGGGGTAGGTCGCGTCCCGACCACGCAGATGGGCATAGGCACATCCCGACAGTCAAGTCCCGCCGGGGAAGTAGGTGCCGCCTCAACCTGCGAAACAGTCCAGAGTTGCGGAGGATGCGGGCGTCGTGTGTCTGGCCGGACCAGCCCCATAAATGTCAGGAAGCGGCCCGGTGGTCCACGAGGGCCTGCAGAACAATGGAGCAGCACCCCTTGCGGTTCATGAAATGGGCGCTCGATGCTCCGGGGCCCGGATGGGGATGTGGGTGGCGTCCAGGGCTCCCCGCGGTTGGGGAACCCGAGGGCAGCGGCCGGCCATGGTATCATCCACGTCGCGCAGGCGGATGACTCGGGAGCAGGAGCGTCGTTGATGGCGTGGACGACCTGCAGAAGGGTGCAGAGAAACACAAGGGAACACATCACATACGGCAGGGGTGAGTGTGCGCTCCTTGGGCCCCCTTGATTCCCTCTGTCCTCACACACGCACACACACACACACACCCCCCCCGGGCCTGTGCAAGGGAGGGACGGCCCAAACCCCTGGGCAACCCAGCCTGGAGTCTTGGCTGTCCCTGGGCCTGGAGTGCAGCACCCTCCCCCCATCCCACTCCCCCTGGGACTTACCTCCATGACGATCACTCCGACGGTTGATCTTCCCACCCGAACTGCTGTGCCACCGGCGGTAGCTGTCTGGTGTGGCCAGCTTCCCACAGCGATGGCGACCCTCTTCTTGATGGGGATGGGTGCCTGCAGCCGGGTGGTGGCTCTCTGCAGCGAGGGTGAGCCAGGTGCACAGCTGCAGGAAGATCCGCTTTCTCATCCGGAAATTCCTGATCCATTGCTGGTCGTCCCATAGTCCAAGGACCAGCCGCTCCCACCAGTCGGTGCTGCTCGAAACTCCAGACGGGCCTCTCCACGGTGGGGTGCTGATGCCACAGGGTTGCCAGGGCCTCCTGGTGAGGAGTCCAATGCGATCTCTGCCTCCTGGTCCATGAACAGCAGGGCACCGGCCTGCACCACGAGCTGCAGGCACTTGTACAGCTCCAACAGGGGCCCGAGCAGGCACACGGCCACCCACGGCTCCATGGCAGACAGAGCAGGGCAGAAAAACCAAAACTCACGGAAAAGCAGTTGGGGGCCAAAGGGTGGTGTCCTCAAAACTCAGAGGGCAACCAGCGAACCTGCTAAGGGTGCCAGTCCCTGGCAGAAGTCCCAAGGCACGGGAGCAGGAGACCAACGGCTGTCCGGAGAGACCCCTTTAAGCACGTGTCTGAATGGTGCTCTGGCCCCGCCCCCGGAAAGGTCTGGTGGCCTTTGCCCTCTTCAAAATGGCTCCGGGCTTCTGCTTTTCCGGAAAAGCGCGCCACCAATGTAGACGCGCTTTTCCGGAAAAGCGCATCGTTATAACGGTAACTCCGGGCCAATGTAGACGCTCCTTTTCCGGAAATACTTAAAACGGAAAACTGTTCCGTTTTAAGCATTTCCGGAAAATCATGCCAGTGTAGACACAGCCGTCATGTTTAGTCTGGAGAAAAGAAGATTTAGGGGAGCGGTTCATGATAAGTCTTGAATATATTATGTACTGTTATAAAGAGGATGTTGATCAATTGTTGTCTATGTCCACCAAAGCTGAGACAGGAAGTAATAAGATTAATTGGCTCTTAGGAGATTTAGGTTAGATATTAGGAAAAGCTTACTAACTATAATGGTGGTTAAGCTCCAGAATAGGTTTTCAAAAGAAGCTTTGGAATCCCCATAATTGGAGGCTTTTAAAAACAAGTTGGACAAACACTTGTCGGTGATAGTCTAGGCTTACTTGTTCCTGTTTTGCTGCAGGACCAAGAAGACCTCCTTAAGGTCCCTTTTAGCCCTCATGTCTATTGTTTTTGTGCACCATTATTCTTCTTGGTTTCAGAGTGGGCAGGAGAAAGAATGGGTGACATATCACCAAAAATTCTGCTCCCTGGTTATTTCTAGACTGGGCAGAATGAAATCTTACCACAGAGCCTGTTGTTGCAACATTTCTAGGCCTGTTTTGCCAGAAATATCAAAAGTTTGGGATGAAAGTAAGCTATTGATTAATGGTCACCCTGCAGATGGTCTGAACCAAGATTTTATATGTTTGTGTAACATAGGTAAATAATTTTATTTTTCAATTTACTTGTTAGCAAACAGTAACACTTGTGTAACACAGATTTACATTGCTGGGTAAATAGCATGTGCCCTGGAGCTGTGGTTTGGAAATATTTTACATTCAAGATGTGTATAAAGGGAGAAGTTCTAAATCACATTAGCACCACAGTCTATTTACAAATGTAGGCTTCATTTTTCATGCTGCATTGGTTCTACACTCTGTATTAAAAAATCACTGAAAATGCTGATGGGGACGTGCAGATGAAATTATACAGTTCTGCAAGGCTCTTATGGGTAGCAATTTCAATAGAGCTGTGATTCTGCTTATGCTTCAGAAAGGGATTCTGGAGAGAGACCAAACCAAAGCCCCAGTAATAGACATCCTCCAACTTAGAGGGAGATTGGATTCAAACTTGGCAACATCGGCTCATCTCCAGCAGTTTTATATTCTTCAGGCTGATCATCAGATGGTGTAAATCAGTGTTGCTCCACTGATATTAGTAGACCACGATGACACTTAATACAAGTTGTGGATCTGGATGCTAACACAGTGAACTTTAATAAGAGTTTAATACGCTAGTAAAGTGAATAAAATAAATCAATAGATGGTACCTCATAGTAACCCATTCCATTTATGTATTTTATATGCATATAAATATAATGTATATGGTTGTTACTATTACATACACTAGAACCTTAATGTTACGAACACCAGAGTTACAATAGGACTGGCCTACCACACCTCTTATTTGGAACCGAATGTACGCAACCAGGGAGTATCAGAGATTAAAAAAAAAGAAAAGCAAATACAGCACAGCACGGTGTTAAATGTAAACTATTTTAAAAAGGGGAGGGAGGGGAGGCCTTAAAAATTGACAAGGGCGGAAACTGTTTCTGTGCTTGTTTCTTTTAAATTAGGATGGTACACAGTAGCATTTTTCTTCTGCATAGTAAAGTTTCAAATCTGTATTAAATCGTGTGTAGTTGTAAACTTTTGAAAGAAAAGCCATAACATTTTGTTGAGCATTATGAACATTTCAGAGTTACAAACTCCATTCTCGAGGTGTTTGTTACTATAGTATACAACAATGATGCACAAATGTCAGTAAAAGCTGTCTTACTGTTCTTTAGATGTAAGCAAATCAAAGGGAACCATCTGATTCTGAAAGACACTAAACAATGTTTCCTATCTCATGTCAGTCATCTTCAGTTAGATTCTTAAGGTGCCTTGCACCTAATTATCTGTATTGGGTCTGGGAGCCAAGATCGCCTGAAATCTATTCCTGGCTCATTTACTGATTATGTGTAGGTTTAGGCAAATCTTTTAATCTCTTTCTATTTTCCAGTCTATGAAAATAATAATAATAATATTTACTTACTGCACAGTGAGGTAGTGAAGAACCATTATTTACAGATTGATTTTTTTAAAGGCACTGATCATCCCAAGTTCCCATGGAAGTTAAACTGTCTATACTCAGCACTTCTGCAGATCAAGCCATTAATATTTGCTCTTCGCTACTGAAGGTGTAAACTGAGGGGTTTTTTTCAAAGGTGTCTAGGAGATTTGGAAATACCACTTATAAAATGTTGTTTAAATATTGGATTATTTTGAGATGTATTAGCTTTATTTAGATTTTTTAGATTCCAAACATGTGACTAGAATGCCGTCTTCCAAAATGAGAGCCCTAGGCTAGTCATACAACAAATATATTTTGTTCCTCATTCACATGCTACAGTGTCTATAATGGAATAGTAAATGTGACCTGACCACCTTGAAACAGTGAGCTAAGGTGACTTTTAATAAGATTTCTATCATTGCCTTTTATCTTTATAGGAAAGAAAAGCATGTCTATGAGCAGAGTAAATTCCTCTTAGCAAGCTGTCAAATGTAATCCCTGATTTTTCTGAGGTGTAAATCAATGTTCTCTCCAAGATTAAAATTTATAGATGTAGTAAATCCTCTATCCTGAGAGAACCACTGGACATTCCCCAATCTGGGAGCAGTAGAGGAAATCACATCACAGCTCGTTCTTATGGGCAGGTGCATTGAGTAGAGATTCGTAATGGTCTGAGCCTGACTAACAAACTTTATGTTGAGAGGTATTGGTCTTTGAGCCAATGAACCACAAATCCAGGCCCGGCAGCTGTATTACAGAAGCTAGTGAAAAATTCTCATTTGCAGAGCACATTTATAGATGCTTTATAGATACCATCAATGAGTCTTTATATCTGCTTTCCGTGTGTGCAGATGTGGGAGAGAAAAAGAGTATATTTTCACACTACACTAGGTGGGCACACAGAATGATTTGCCCAAAGTCACATAGTAGGTCTGTGGCAGAGCTAACGATAGAACCCAGCCCTAGTGACTCTGAGGCTTGTGCGTCACCCACCAGAGCACTTCCTTGCTGCATCCCAAATGGCTGTACATTTCAGTGAGATTTTGGGGTGAGCAAAGAAGGGAAGATTAAGCACTTGGGATTTGTCTACACACCCAAAAGGTGCCCCATTCACTATGGTAGTATAGTTAAAGCTTTTTACCCCACTCCAGTTTGGATGTAAACTTAGCAGAATATGTGATATGGTATAAGTACCTTCACCTGCATCACTATTGAGCGTTGTGCCAAGTTGACTGTTTTAGTAAAAATGTCACACCACTAAATGAAATAGTTCAATCAGTACACAAACTGGATGTACACCAAGTTGGACTTTTTCAGCCAGTGCCAACTCTTTCCATGCAGGTCAGATATGAATGAACTATTGAGATTAGAGAACATTCTCCTTGTTTAGTCTTGTTGACAAAACAAACAATCCTAGAATTTATAATTATTCTCATAGTGTCCCCGATTTCAGAACTAGGCACAAGCCTATAGTTTCTACCCCATGTGTAATACATGTACAGTTTTCACTGGAGCCTTGCCATGTAATGCCCTCAATTGGATTATGCCAAAGAGTAATTCTTAGAGGAATCCGGCCAGTATTCCCTCTAATCTTTTTGGACCATGCATGAGTTTCTTCCATCTATGTGTGGAATACCTTTTTATGTGCACCAAAGCACAAGCATATGTGCACTACCAGTAGAAACAAAAAACCTAACTGTGGGCGCTCTGCTTGTCATCTGGGCGGGATTTTAATTTCTCCTGAACAGCTGCACAAGCGCACTGTTTACAGGGAACACTGGTTCCAGCCTATCTTTCCAGTGGCTTCCAATAAACTCTTATATCAAAGTGAAGCTTTTTGTTACCACTTTCATAACTCTGCCCCTCACTACTTCTTGCGTCTTTGTTAACTTTGAATTTCCCCTCTGCTCCACCAGTGTTTCAAGCCTTATATATTTCCCAAACTCAGGGCTTGTCTTCACGTAGAGTGCTGCAGAGGTACAGGTACACCACCTCCCTGAGAGATGGTAGCTATGTTGATGGAAAAAGCCATCCTGTCAACATAGCACTGTCTGCACTGGTTGTTTGGTCAATATAATTACCTCATTCAGGGATATGAATTTTCACGGGCGTAGATTTATCATGTTAAGTTTGTAGTGTAGACCATACAACAGTCACCTCTTCGCTGTCTTCCACATGGCCTCTATGTATGGCACTATCTCACTGAATTCACTCACAAGGCTCTTACTTGGTCCATGTTTAAAGTTCCTCTTAAAGACCGACTTCTTCTTGCAGGGCTGTCTCTTGGAGAGTGCAGGGCTAGGGACACACACACACACCTCTTCCCAATTCAAAATTTGTAGATCAGTCTGCTTTCTATGGCCTTAGTCAAATTCACCAGCTTTACTCTAGTTGTAAATCAGAATCAATGATAATTTCACTCAACATCAGTACCCTCCCTGGGAAAATGACACAGTTATTCTTACCTATCTCACAAAGTACTTTGAATTTTAATTACGTGTTTGTAAAACATTTTAAGTTCCTAGTAGAAGATGATGTATGGCTACATAGTATTGTTTATTAGTGACACAGGAAAAAAGGAGGTTTCACCACCTAAAGGGGAGGTTGCTGCCTCAGCCTGCTCCATGTACAATGAGGCTCACCACATGGCACTGCCCTTTTAAACTCTTCCAGACATCCATTTTCCAGTGTCAGTGACACTAGGCTAATCCCTTGTCCCATTTTGCATCAGTTTTTCCTCTCTTTCTAGTCATAAAGCACTGTTCCCTTCATTTGGCTAGACAGAAAAATCTGTCCCCTCTTCCCTCGCCTCCGCTTACAGGCGTGATGATTCTGCCATGGACTTTGAAAGGTGTAATATCAGGTACTGTGTAGTAGAAGCTATTTCACCAGACCATAAGGAAACAGTTGGAATGGAACACAGCTGCTGTTTGACACCACACAGAACATTAGACCACCTTTTAAGATAGGAAGTTAAAAATACCGTACTCATTTGAAAGTGCAAACAGAATCTATCTTTTATCAAGGTTCTTACTTTTTAACAGTATCCTTGTATTTGAGAATTTTTGGAGACAGGATGCAGACTTCAATAGGAGTATTTTAGTGAGAAAAGTTAGCAGGACTGTGCCCCTAAACTGGAATTTGGCACTCATAAATAGCCTAGTCTTGTGAAAAGTGATGGGCTCTTTAATGATTACAAGTGTGTAGGTAGACAGTTTTATATCTGACTCCAAATAAGACTATTTTTAGCTCTTACTTTCAAAACCAGAGTATTTGAAGAATTTCTGGTGCTATTTAAGTATGACCCATGAAAATAAAAACAAAATCAGCTGTATTAAAAATGCACACCGGCCTTGTCTATAATTTGATTGCTCTCGCAAATTTATCTAGAGTCATAACATTATTTGGTATACATATTTTAAATGCTTTTTTAGATGTTAAATTAGCTTAGCTACTAGAGCAGAAGTCCTGGGAGCTTGTTTGTAATAAAATATACATACATACTCCAAACTTTATGAAGCTAGGGAGCTGCCACAACTATACTATGTGTTCACTTTACATCCAACACAAGAATAAAGTAAACAATAAATAAATAAATAAAACCAGTCATCATATTAGGGACAACAACAAAAAAATACCAGGTTTCATCAAGACCTACTCTGGGCCTTGTACTAGCTGCCCCATTTTTGGGGGACTGGGAAGGAATATTTGCCTTACCACCAAATTGGACTACGGGGAGTTGGGGGTTTTTCACCTTCCCCACAATGGATTCAAGGAGGGCTTTTTTGACATGTGGCATGAAGGGAGCTAGGTTCTGTGTTGTAACTCATTATATAAGTGTGAGTCGGATGTCCAGTGCAGTTACTTCCTGGTGACTGGATAAATGTGTAGAGTGTAGAGTGACTGGATAAATGCTTTGGTAAATGCCTAAAAAAGGAAGTGTTGGATAAAAGAACAGAATGGGGGAGGCTGAGGCTCCTATGGATGGTAGGGCAGAGAGCCACCGAACTTAACCCTAGAAGATGGGGTGGATGGAAGGTCCTAGCAATGGGTTTGCTGGGGGACATGAATGGAAAAAGACATGGGGGCTGGTGAAAGCATCCTGGGTAGTTATTGAATGAACATGAGGTTAACAGCCCCGCACACTTTTAACTTCCAGATAGTACCAGACACATAATAATAAAGCTATGGCCTGATGAAAACCATATCAAATGTTTCCTGTTCTTCTTTTGGTACAGCCAGACAATATTATTTGACTTCAGTGGGACAAGAATGAGATGCATAGTTTATGCAGCATTTTAGGATCCTTTGTGATGAAAGGTGCTGGGTAAAAATAAGTTGACTTACATGATATCATCGGTTATATTAAGATATGATACACGTTGTATTTTTTCTCCTGAATATTAATGATTTAAAGTATTTGGTTGACAGGTGATTGAGTTATAGGAAATGTCAGTCAACTCTTCAGCTTGTCAGTATGCTGTCTTTCTCTCCATTGTGTCTGGGAAAATGTATTTTAATTTTGCAAAGATCACTGCCTGTCTCCTTACCTTCAAAATGTATTTTTAAAAGCATTAATTCCATCTCCGAACAGACACAGTCCTTAACCAGGAAAGGCGATTTTTAACCTCTGAGTTATGAACAATTTGGGAATGGAGGTTGTTCATAACTCTGAAATGTTCATAACTCTTACAAAAATGTTACTGCTGTTCTTTCATATCTTTACAACTGAACATTGACTTAATACAGCTTCGAAACTCTTCTATGCAGAAGAAAAATGCTGCTTTAAACCATTTCAATTTAAATGAAACAAGCACAGAAACAGTTTCCCTACCTTGTCAAATCTTGTCTTTAAATGTTCCCCCTTTTACGTAGTTTATATTTAATACAGTACCACACTGTATTTGGGTTTTTGTTTTGTCTCAGCAGCTGAATGATTGATTGCACACTTCTAGTTCCAAATGAGGCATGCGGTTGACTGGTTAGTTCAGAACTCTGAGGTTCTACTATAATGAGAAAACCATTGGAACCACTTACCCAGGGAGGATGTGGTAGTTTTTCCACACGCAGTGTTTTTAAGTCTGTATAGGATGTGTTTTTACAAGAGATGCTATTGCAACATCTATAAAGAGAACCAAATCTGGGACCTCTGGAGCTTACTGCGCGAGCCTCTACAGCTTGAGCTAAAAGCCAGCTAGCTCTCAACTGAGGCTGTAGAGCAAACTCATTCCTTCTCTCTGTAAGTGGTCTAAATGCCACTACATGCGACAGTGACCCACACCTAGTAGGTGTGTGGGTTACACTGTCACTCAACCAGAAGTTATAGACATGAGGCAGGGAACACCTGATGAAATTCTATAGTGTTTTTTAATGCAAGTTGGCCTAGATTACCATAATTATTAAATACTATGTGTACTGTCCTACTGCCTTCTGGCCTTAAAATCTATGAATTAGAAAATAAGGAACCTCTGCTGCAGTGGTTTTTGTTCAGCAACTTTAAAATAAGTTCATAATAAATTCCCCTGGCAAAATATGATCTATTCAGGTAGGATGTTCAAAAGCACTCAGCAATGAGCTACTTCTGTTCCCATGCTGAAGGAAATTGTGACAGTCTCATTGAATTCTACTGGCGCAAACCCCACCCCGTGCACTGTTACAAGTTCTGTTTCTTGTATTAGTAGCACACATTGAATGCATTTCACTTTGAGTTTGCTTAGTTTCGGGGACTGAATTGCAAACTCGATCTCAAATAGTGCATACCCAATTGTGCACCTATTTTGCATCTGCAAGTATGGCAGTAGGACACATACTGAATATTGTGTGCTCATTTCATTAGCTGTTTGCACGTGCAAATACCTGAATTGTGAGCATTTTCTAGAAACAAATATAAAGGTTATAGACCCAGTCCTTCAAAGACCTGTCAGTCACTTCATTCCTATGAGTAGACTGATTGACATCAATGGGAGTATCTGAAAGACTGAACCTATTCATTTGCATAAATCTTTGCAGGCTTGGGCTTAGTTGCCTCTGTGTCATTTTGACTAATAAGTAGACCATGTATGTTTAACAACAAGAGATGAACAAGTTGAGGTGAAGAATAAACTGTACTCAGTACAGAAAGATTTTTTCATGTCCAAATTCCACAGAAGGGAGACTGAATTTTAACCTGCTAAAGGAAGAATGGAGATTGTCACTTCCCAATAATGTATGCCACTGCTACAGTGGAATTGTTTTAGCTTGACAGAGAGAGGTTGTTTTTAGGAGAGAGATTCAGTGACTCTTAATGAGGGGCAGTAGAGCTAAGCACAAGACTTAAGTTTGATGCTGAGGAGCTAGAATGAAGTGATGAAAGTGACAGCAAATGAATATTGGGAATGCCCTCACAGCTGATATATAAAGAGCAGTAGCTGCTTTCATTCCTCAATCTTATCTAACATGTTGAAGCACACATTTGAAAATTATTTCAGCCAAGGATATCAGTAAAATTGTATTGATTTTAAAGGCTTTAAAAATTAAACAGTAAAGCTATGTCTAGACTGCAGAGTTAAATTGGAAAAAGAGACCCAATTTGAGGTATGCAAATTGCATATCTTTTTCCGATGTTCTTTCAAAAGAGCCTTTTCTGAAATTTGGCACGTCTACATGGTGCCAAATTTTGGAAAAACCTGCTCTTTCGCCACATCCCTTATGCCTCGCAGAATGAGGTTTACAGAGATGGCAAAAGACCATGTCCGCTTTTTTAAAATATTTTTTGGAAAAGCAGACGCTTTCCTTGGACACAGCATTGCTTTTCCAGGATACCTCCTGTATCCTGAAAAAGCACTGCAGTCTGGACGTGGCCTCAGTTAACACTGCAGACTAGCAAAAAGAAACAAGGTAAGGAATCCCATCATATATATAGTAGCCCAGTGTCTGTGAGTCTGTAACGCTGACGTACACGGCCACGCCCCCTGGCCGTGTGCTTCAGCGCCCCGGCCCCTTCCCCTTCCGCCATGGCGCTCTGCGCCACTCAGCTAGGCCCCGGCGGGGGACCAAGCGATGGCAAGCAGCCGTTTGGGGTCCGTGCTCCCCATCCATCGAGCGCGGACCCCAAACGGCTGCTTGCCGCTGCTTGCTCCCCCGCCGGGACCCGGCTGAGGGGTGCAGCACTCAGCGCCACGGCGGGAGGGGCAGGGGGGGTGGTGACATACACGGCCATGCCCCCTGGCCATGTACTTCAGCGCCCTGCCCCCCCTTCCCCTCTGGCCGCTCAGCTGGGCCCCAGCCGGGTGGGGAAGCGGGCGGGGCGCTGACGTACACGGCCAGGGGGTGTGGCCGTGTGCATCACGACCCCCTCTTCCCCTCCCGCCGTGGCGCTGAGTGCTGTGCCCCTCAACCGGGCCCGGGAAGGGGAGGTGGTGACGTACACGGCCCCGCCCCCTGGCCGTGTATGTCATCACCCCGCCCCCCTGCCCCTCCCTCCGTGATGGCTGGGCTGAGTGTTGCGTGCTCAGCCGGGCCACCACGGGGGAGGAGGGGCGGGGTGGTGATGTACACGGCCAGGCGGCGGGGCTGTGTATGTCACCGGCCCCCCTTCCCCTCCCACTGTGGCGCTCAACTGAGTGCTGTGCCCCTCAGCCGGGCCGCCGGGGGAGCCAGCAGCACAAGGGGCCGTTTGGGCTCCCCTGTGGTGGGAGGGGAAGGGGTGCGGGGCGCTGACATACATGGCCCCACCCCCTGGCTGTGTACATCTCCGCCCCATCCCCCTCCCTCGCAGCAGCCTGGCTGAGCAGGCAGCACTCAGCCGAGCGCCATGGCGGGAGGGAAGGGGAAGGGGGGCAGGGAGAGACGGAGGGGAGAGAGAGGCAGGAGGAGGAGGAGAAGAGAAAGGGGGAGAGAAGAGAAAGAAAGAGACGGAGAGAGAGGCAGGAGGCGGAGGAGAGCTGAGAGGGGGGAGGCAGTAGGAGGAGAGAGAGAGAGAGAGAGAGAGCTCGGGAGAGAAGACCTGAAAATCCCGTCTTATGACAGGCTAATTGGCTAGTTTTAAAAGAGTCGCCTTCAAACACCGTGTAAAAATTGTCATTTTTGTACTTGCCATTGTTTTGAAACCATTGGCTACATTGATTTACACATGATTTGCAAATGTGTAGTTTTATACAAAAACTCTGTCCAAAATATCACACTGATCATTTCCTTTTATGATATCTCTTTCCCCTCGCACTGCTCACCTGTTCTTTGTCTTTTTTACACTGCAAGCTCATCAAGCAGAGCTTGTTTTCCTGTGTGTTGGTAAAGTGCTCGGCGCAAGGCTAGATCTCAAGCAGGGATCACATACTAATAAACTGAGAATTTGATATTAACTTTATTTGATGTATGCAGACTTTATGGCCCAGCAATTTACCTGTTGGAGAAGCAGAGTTTGCTTTAAAAAAATCAGTATTCCAGCTCAATTATTTTGTCTGCTGTTGTTTCAGACATCCCTGAAAGAAATTAGAGGAGTTGTTGTTGGTTTTTTTTCCATTTGTTTACACTGTGTCCTTCACCACACTTTTAATCAGTTTCACTGTTTCCACTGCATGGTGATAGTGATCTTCTTCTGCAAGAGTTTTTCACATGGCAACTTTGGGTCGGAAAAAATAGGACAATGTGACCATAAATTCACAAAAACTGGAATGGGGTGTGGGGCAAGGTAAGATGAATTTTAATTGTTTTTAAAATTGACTGGCTTTCATCTTTATGGTGTTCTTTAATGCAGATAGAACACTAACACTATGTCACACAACAGATTTTCTTTTTAAATGACTTTAAGGAACAGCCCTGCCTTGGGAGCAGGGCAGATCCACCATATTCCAGGGAGAACCAGGATGCATGCTCAGTCTTGCTAACCCCAAGTGTTTAAAAGCCAGGAGTCAGGCCCCCAAAATTCAGGAGGTACAGAGGGCTGGGGTTTATTTCTTTGTTGTTGCTGTTTGGAGTGTGTGTGTGTGTATAAATAAAAACCATAATTTGGGAGGTATATACATAAAAGAACCCACAAAATATATAAGAAATTGTTGGTTCTTATATATGCTTTCTGGTTTCTGAGCCTTTAAGGTGCACTTGGATCAAGTTTCCAATCTTTTCTCCTCAGCCATGACAGCAAGCAACTTATGAGTTATTTTTAAAGGAAAACTGAGATTCCTATGTAATCCCATAACTCTACAGCTGTGGCTTTAAGAAAATGCCTAATATTGCTAGATTCAAGATAAAATTGGAATAGTTGGCAATGCTGCATTCTGTCTCAGGGAAGTACAAATGTCTTTCTGAACTCCCTGGCATACTGGGGGATTATACTGTGCTCTGCATCTCTTTATGGAGTATGGCCTTAGGCAAGTCAGATAGCAAGATAAAAAATTGGATGGGGAGGTAATAGGGTCTTATATGAGACAAAGTCCCTAAGATCAGGATGTCTGGTTACATTTGTAGCCTGCTTTCCCACTCTCCACTCGCCATGGAACCATCCAGATTTTCAATGTAGTGGGAAGGAAGGGGAGTAGTCCCGGCCTTGCAGTTTGAGTGTAACTGGAAAAAGATGTTAGCCATGTTAGTTTGTAACTTTAAAAACAACAAGCAGTCCTGTGGCACCCTAGAGACTAACAAATGTATTAGGTCGTGAGCTTTCATGGGTAAACCCCACTTCATCAGATGAGTTGGAATGTAAATTACAGCATCCAGGTTTTTGGAGAAAGAGGAGAGGAGAGGAGGAGAAAGATGGTTTGGTTTCAAGAAGGAACTTGTTTGTGCAACACTGGGAGCTGAAGAATCCCAGGTTGGTAACCTACATGCCCAGACTTTGGACTTTGTAACACTGGCCTCTTGGGATGCTTGGTAAAGATCTCTTTCCTACATCTCTGCCTGCCTGCTTCAACACTTGCCTCCATCCTGCATCATTTGGGACATTGTGTTTCTCTGGAGAAATAGAGATGGAGCAGACAAATCAGTGAGTGCAGGGGAACAGTTTGGCCAAACATAGGCCATGAAAACAAAGAGGATTTTCTCATGCCTTCAGGCCCTGACATGTGTGTAAGCCAGGGATAGGCAGAATCTTGCTGTTTAAATTATATGTTCCCCCTACACTCTGATTTGTAAACACGTGTGCAATATGTGAGCAAATTGGAGAAGTACATCCAAGGATCAGATTGAAGGAGTAGTACAGATTCTAGCTCAGCTCACAACATAAATTCCATCCATCTGAATTGCCAGAATAACACCTCACTCATTACAGATGCAGATGTTTGTATTATGGTAATATTGCTCTCATAGCTCCACTGGGGTTCTTGACTTTGACTTCTCCTTGGAGAGACTTTCCTTTGCTTCTGCTAGTCTCCTTGGGCTTGGGTCCTGATTTATTGGACGAAATAAATGGTGATATCTCCTAAATTCCTCCCACTAGTGGGAACAAAATGAGGCATCATTCCATAAATTATGCATACCTGCAAACCTCCCTCTCCATTCCTACATGGGAATGAATAATTAATGTATAGACAAACCCCTAGAAAAATTGTTTACATTCATCTCATTTTTGGGGGTTTTTTTGTGTGACTATAACAGTTAGTAACTTAATGTTTTAATTACGTAAAATCTGGGATTCTGGAGAACAAGATCACTGATTGAGAAAAGGTCCCTTCCGGTCCTAGGATTCTAAGAGGTCATCTAGTCCAGTTCTCTGCACCCATGGCAAGACTAAGTATTATCAAGATCATACCTGGAAGTTGTTTATTTAACCTGCTCTTAAAAATCTCCAATGGAGGAGATTTCACAAACTTCCTGGGCAATTTATGACTGTGCTTAATTACCCTTACAGCTAGGATGCTTTTTCCTAATGTCCATTCTAAACCTCCCATACTGCAATACAAGACCATTGCTTCTTATCCTATCATCAGAGGTTAAGGAAACAAATGTTTCCCTCCTTGTAACAATCTTTTATGTATTTGAAAACTGTTATGTTTCCACTCAGTTTTCTCTAAATGAAACAAATCCAGTTTTTTTCAATCTTTCCTCATAGGTTTTTTTAGACCTTTAGTCATTTCAGCTTATAGGAGTCAAAAACTCAACATGAGGGGTAGTCGCCCAGGACATCACAAACCCTTAGGGACAACTCTGGCACTTACATAGGATTAATCTTTTTTCATTTATTGGTATGAGTAGTAACTAGCACTGAAAATAGTTCTATTGAAATCAATGAGACTTCTTGATGAGAAAAGAACTGCTCAGCCATGAGTAGGTTGGGAAAATGTGGTCCGTCATAAATCTTCACAAACGTTTGGTGAGATAGAGCGCTATCCCCATTTTGAAGAAGGAAAGCTCAGACAGAGTTAACACAGCAAGTCATGTGGGGAAGGAGGATTTGAACTCATATCTTTGCTCTAATTCTAGACTTATACCATGTCTACACTACGGGGAAGATCGATGCTGCCACGGTCAATCTTTCGGGATTCAATCTAGTGAAGATCTGCTAATTTGAACTGAGAAGGTGCCCCCATCAGTGCCGGTACTCTGGCTCCTCACGAGGAGTAAGGGAAACCAATGGGAGTGTTTGCTCCTGTCACCCTCCCATTGTGTGGATGGTGATTGAAGATACGTTGACTCCTGCTACATAATTAATGTACCTGGAGCTGCGTATCTTAAGTCCACCTTCTCCTGTAGACGTGCCCTTAGAGACGCAGGACAAGATTTTTCCAATCAGATGAGAACATACTCCTGCTTTTATTCTTCTAGCTGATTCTGTTTCATAATATAAATTTTTAAGGGAGCTGATAACATGGGTGAAGTTGAGATAGCTCTGCCTAGCTTGTGGTGGCAATTATATTATTAGCATGAAATCCTGGCTCTATGGTCAATGGGAGTCTTTCCATTGACTGTAGTGGAGCCAAGAGTCCATCCTAAGTGTATTAACACATGGAATTCAGTAGGCAGGACTTTGATACAAGATAATAATTGATATAGTCTATGAGAAGTACACCCAGGCTCACTTGCAGTGTTAGAGACATACATGAACTTTGCCTTTGTTCTGAGCTGAGATCCCATGTGACTGGGAGGAACTGGGTATGAGGTCAATCAAGGTATAAGTTTGGCATTGTTTTAATCTTATTTTTTCCATTCAACTTACAGGCTTTGGTACTACTAATAAATACTACAGTTTTGGAGAACTGCAGCTGATAAAATCTATAGTGTACAGTACATAAAAACACATACAGTGTTAAGTTGTTTTTCCAGAGATATGAGGCTTTTTGAGAAAATGGAAGGTGCAGTATAAGTGAAGAATAGCCTTCCACTACAACTGTCTTTGCCCTCCCCATACCACCAGCATTACCAATATCATCCTCTTTAAAAAATACTGTCCTGATGGAGAAATGTTGTTTTTAGGGAGAAGGGTTACTGAACTTGAATAAAAGTTACAATTCAGAGTGACAATCTCATTGTGATTAACCCTCATGAATATTTACCTAAAGTTCTAAAAATTATTTAATAGCATATTAATTTATTGGTTGTCAAATACTGGCAAGACCTCTCAGTTCAAAGGTATTTATGCTTGTTCAAGTTTCCACATGACTGTCTGAAATCTTGTCAGTATTTCCAAGCTTTGCATGGGTGTTTATGGTATGCAAATGGAAAAGGGCACTTTATTGGGACTTGTTTCAATTTTATTCACATGTTTCCAGTACAGCTTGTGGTGAAACAGGGAAATCTATTCAATATTTTTTATTGTATTTGGCTTTTATTTTGAAATGATGGAAAGCAAAAAAGGGAACGAGGAGTTAAGCTGTGTTGGTTATTGTAAAGGATATTTAAACTGCACAGGATTTAGCTGTAGGTGGTGGTATAGATAAATGAGTTTGCTAGGTTTGAGATGGCAGTGACTGACAATTATGTTTTTAAGTGTAATCCTGGTTCCACTGTGGTCAATGGGAGTTGAATTCCACGGGGCCAGGATTTCACCCTTAGGGTATCAAAATATGGATTTCGGTGGGCCAGACAATGATACTGGGAAAAATTTGGCATATTCTATGAGAACTACATCCAGGTCTCTACGTAAAACATTTATCTGCATCTTTTTTCTCCAACCAAGTATTTATATTGGTTTAGAGTTCCGTCTCATATTAAACACTAGAAGGGAGAAGACAAAAAGAACTTTTTCTCATTAGCAAAAATGTGGTCATAATAAAGGTGGAATCCAACAGATGGACACTGTTGCTGTTGGTGATCAGATAGGTAGGCTTCTGAATGGACCCCGGTCCAATATTTGAAGGAAGGCATGGGCTTAAGTATGTGGCTAAGTCAAAGCCTCAGTTGTGTGGAAAGCAGGTGCATCTGTGATGGACAAATGATGAGGTACCAGGGACTTGAGGAGGGGTTTATAAATCCATTTCTGGATTTACAGCAGGACAAGAGAAGATTCTAAAAATGGTTTGGTTAGTAAAGGAAGCTGTGTTAAAGGTTCACAGAGAAGAAACATGTTGTTTTGCAAACTTCTTCCATTAATGTTTGACCTTAGCCATACTTTTAAGTTACTTGAATTATGACTTTGAAAGTGTGCTTCAACCTACATCTTCCTTATCCTTGAAATGTAATAGTGATCATAATGTTTCCCATTACAGCAGCCTGTAAAAGACAACAAGCCTTAAGCACCACACTTCAGTATAAATGCAGTATAAATGAGTTACGCCAGCCAAAGACCATGGGAAGGTTAGCTGAAATGCAGATTTAGTAACACAATGGATGTTTCTGCTTATTATTGTTTATTATTTGTGTTACAAAAGCACATAGAGACCTCAGCTCAGACTGGGGTCTTGTTGTGAAAGGTACTGTACTGTACATACTGAGGGACATACAGATGAGAGAATCTCTGATCTGAAGAGCTTGCTGTCAGAATAGGACAAACAAAACATGGGCGGGGACACACAGGACTGGCCTACACACTATCTCAATAGTGACTTCCCTTTTCTCTGAGAGGTGGAGTACACAAATTGATGGGAGACTGCTCTCCCCACCCTCCATGGGTACGTCTACACTGCAACGTTATTTTGGGATACCAAAGTATCTCGAAATAGCTATCTCGTGTCTACATAGCAAGTCCATTATTTTGGGCTTGCTATTCTGACATCCCTGTAAACCTCATTCTACAAGGAGTAAGGGACGTTTCAGAATAGCACTTTATTTTGAAATTTGGCGCTGTGTAGACAGTGCCAAATAATGAAATAAGCTATTTCACAAAGCATCGAAATAAGATATGCAATTTGTGTAACTCAAATTGCATATCTTATTTCGATGTACAGTGCTGTGTGTACCCTAAGTGTGTCTTCACCATACCTTCTAAATTGAAGTGTCTGCATTGATTATGACAGTCCCAAGCTGTTGTTAAGTGTAGATATGCCCAGAAACATAATGAAGGGAAGAGATGTACCCAATGTCACTCACCCCAGATATAACTGGAAGTAGTACTCAAATCTCCTGAGTCGGACTCGAGATCCCTGTCTCCTGTGCCACACTGCTTCCCTTTAACAAACACTCCAGTTGAGCCACACCAGTTTACATTAGACGCGGATATGGCCCAAGGTTTTAATGGAAACGGAATTAAAACTGGATTTGGCTGAGTTGCTAATAAAAGATGGTTCAGAGACCTTACTGGAGATGTAAGCTCATAGAAGAGTGGTAATGAAGATCACACTGTCAGCGTACTTAACACATCACTATGGGCAGTGGAAGAATATTCATTCTCCCATCTCCGTCCTGGTATTGCTTTTGTATAGGAACAATGGGAATGATCAATCAATTTTTGCTTCTGTGGTGAAACCAGGATTCAAGGACTTTGGCTGTCAACTAACACGAATCCTTACAAGGTTTAGCAAATTCTCTTTCCTTCAGTGGAATTTCCTTCTTGTTTAGACCAAAATCTGAGAGAGGAGAATCAGGCCCAAACTGTTTAGGATTTGTATTTGAAAAGTAGCCTTTGGGAAATCCTCTCCTAGTTCTGATTTATAAATCTTCTTAGTAAATCTGATGGGCTGTGTTTTACTTTACAAACTTATTTCTAGGATTACATTTAGCCAACCTCATTTTTAAAGCACTTGATTGATTGCAAGATGGATTTACAAATCCACAGACACATTTACCATTCTTCTGCATCACAAGGCAGATAAACAAATTTAATGACATATTTACAAATCATGTGATAAAACCCTAAATAAAAAATATTTTGTTCACCCCAACCTTATTTTGCACTTGAAATATAACTGATTTAGTCTATAAATCAGGGCTCTGAAGTCCTGCCATAATAATCAAGTTTATAAATCCCACTTTCATATTTAACTCTAAATTATGATTTATAAATCCTTTTCAGGTTTTATATCTCTGCTTCTTCCCTCAAGCAAAGATTTAGTAGGGAGCTTGAAGTTACATATCTGATTTTGATTGGGTAGCTTTCTTTACATGAGTATATGAAACATGATGGATTCTCTCTTTGAGCTTCAACAGAATCCTAGAATCTCATGAGCGTGCCATATCTTTGTGTCTGAATGAGAGAATTTATCTTGTTGCAGCCAGGTAAAGAAGAGTGTTGCAGTGGAAGACAAATAGTCTTAACTCAAGTAGTTTTAGACTAAACTCTCTTCAGTTATCCTTTAATTTAATCTATTAAAGCATCGGTGAAAATACTTAAGGATATAAAAGCCTTTCAAACTCAGAAATATTCAGCGTACTGAATGACAAGTGAATTTCTTTATTTCTTTATCTCTAATTTATTATTGATACTTTTCCCCCTTTCTATTCAGAACATATTTCTCTCAAACTATAACAGGCCAGATTTTGATCTCAGTTACAGTGGCATAATCTCAAATCAGAAACTAGCCCATAGCTTTCAAAAGGTTTGGATACTATCCTGCAGTATCCTTTGTTTAAATAAGAAATAAAAGAATAAAATGATTTGTGTCTTGGAGTTATATGCAAGACTCTTGTTAGATATTATCATATTAAGAGTGCAAAGGATGGCATTTTCAGTGTTCATCAAAAGGTTGGTCCTACAAAACCTAGAATTATGCTAAATATTCTTGAGTGCCACCTACTGGTATTTATCTATTAACTAATTATAGAAATATATATAAGAAAAATGTGGATAAATTTGAGAGAGTCCAGAGGCAAGCAAGAAAAATGATAAAAGATTTAAGAAAATCTGACCTATAAGTAAAAGGCAAAAAAAGGGTATGTTTAGTTTTGAGAAATGATTGAAGGGAACATAACAGTCTTCAAACATGTTAAGGGCTGTTATGTAGAGGATGGGAGACCAATTGTTCCTTATATCTGTTGTCAGTAGTACAAGAAGTAATGGGCTTATTCATTAGCAAGAGAGATGTTGATTAGATGTTAGGAAAAGCTTTCTAAGTATAAGGAATGGGCTTATTCATTAGCAAGGGAGATGTTGGTTAGATGTTAGGAAAAGCTTTCTACGTATAAGGATAATTAAATATTGGAATAAGTCTCTAGTATCCTCTCACTGGCGAACAGGTTATACAAATACCTGTCAGAGATGGTCTTTGTTTTATTGGGCCAGGCTCAGTTGGCCATGGCTTTTTTCCTCCCATCCCTGAGACCTATCAAAGCATTATGAAGTGCATTGTGGCATTCTCATAATGCTAAGGGTAGATCTTTGGAACCTATGTGGGGTTTTTATTAGCTTTTTTTTTCTTATTTATACCAGTGTGCGTTTGTGCGTAAAAATGCTTGATTTGTGCTTGTAATGATATCGCAAAGAGAATTGCCAAAATGAGCTATGGTTACAGTTTTCAAGCTGTATATATAAATATACAGCTAGGGGTTATGTCAAGGGAGAGGGGGGATTACTCACTGCCAACGGGCCACTTATAAAATTACTTTTGTTTTGGTATTTAGAAATTATGAGCCAAATGTTGTCAGTTCTTTTAATTACAGTACAATTCTATGACAAATTCTTAGTTACCATGGAGTTACTCTATGTTTAAATCAGGGTAACTAAGAGCAGAAGTTAACCCCTTGTTTCTCAGACTTCTGTTGACTTAAGTAGAATCTCTGATGTACAGTGAGAAAAGGATGTTATCACTATCAACATTCATACTCATGTTTACCTTCTGGAAGGCTCCTTGCTTTTTCCTGATGTTGCATACACATTTCCACCTCACCTCATAATGTAGCCCATTTTTAGAAAAGGATAAATTATACTAGCACTGTAATTATGAGCACTCCTAAGTAAAGCGTACGTGAAAATCAAAACCAAGCTCACACAAGCGAACAAAAATACAAGGTTGTTCAATCTGGATGTCTTGCATAATGCAGTTGAGTACATAGCCAAGCCACAAGGGGATGTGAAAAAAGACAGATGTGTGAATGGCAGATTTTTGTCTGTAATACATTCATCCTGCAGTATCCATTAGTGTATATTTTCAAATGGTAGGTTATACACTTTTTTACCTTGAGGGATTTTTTTAAACAGACCAACTGCTGAAGAAAGGCAGTGTATAGATCACAAACTATAACAAGGCTTGCACACCAAAAAATTGATGGTGAGTAATGTAGCAGGTACATTGATAGAAACTGGACCTAGATTCCTGTTCAAGACCATAACTTTCTGTCTCATTCTTGAATCTACACAGACATATTTTAAAACATGCAGCCTCGTCTCTGCATTTCCAGCTGCTCTTCCTTACAGGAATACTGTTAATTTTAGTACTTACGTACATGGCCCCTCATCATCATTATTTCTATACATCCCTCAAATGTTTATCCTCACATTACTCAAAATCTATGGCAGAACCAGGAACCCAACCCATGTTTCCTGAACACTACATCAGTGTTTTAGCCACAGGACACTCATACCTCTGAATTCCTAAGACATAGGGACAAATATGATGTGTATTTACATTTAGACCTTTCTCTGCTTCATGGATTTTTGTGGCACTACTTATTGAAGTTTTCTGCCCAGCTCTGTAAAGAGTGGTTTGTTTTGTTTTTTTGTATTGAGAACACATAGCATGCATGTATTTTAATTGACTACTTTAGTCCAATTTTAGTCTGCATAAGTAATAATGTCATAGCAAAGGCAATTTCAGAAATCTGATAAGTAATTGGGAAAGCCTTCATTTATTATGTTTGGTTTGTGTGGGTCATATGTTTATATTGTTGGAATTTTGCTTTCAGAATTACGTTTTAACAAAGTACAGATGAGGCCTGTTTGAAATGTATTTCTTGTGGTGTATTGAGGACTGTGATGGAATTTCAAGCTATAGCTTTAAGAGAGGAGAGGCTTCCCTGCTTGCCTCGCCTCTCTTGCAGGCTAAGGGACTCTCTGTAGGGATATGTGTGATCAGTGTCAGTCTAGAGTAAGTTCTTCCAGTTACAGACTAACTCAGCTCCCCTCTGAAGCCTAGAGTAAGGTGGGCTGAATTTTGCCTCTCAGTTGTATTAAACTGGGAACAGTCAACATAGCAGTATGGACTCATACTCTCCCTTCTTTTATTAATAGTCTGATTCTCATCAATTATTTTGTGTTACGTTCATTGCATACAGACAGAGTAGCTAGATTAAAAAATAAAGTATTCTTGCTTGAAGCTTGCAGCAAAACACTACTAGATATGTTAGAATTCAGAACCACACACAAGAACCCCAAAACAGAGAGACAAAGCAAGCTGTTCCCTTAAACAGAGAGGCACAAAGGAGTAAAGAGGAACAATGGCCTCCCACTCAGTTGGAGGCATCTATCCTCCACCTATCTTTGGGTATGTCTACACTGCAAAGTTAATTCGAAATAACAGCCGTTATTTCAAATTAACTTTAATAGCGTCTATACATGCAAACCGCTATTTCTAATTTAATTCGAAATAGTGGAGCCCTTAATTCGAATTTGGTAAACCTCATTCTCCGAGGAGTAATGCCAAATTCAAAATAGCTATTTCGAATTAAGTGCTGTGTAGACACTTAATTCGAAATAGGGGGCCTCCAGCCCTTCCCAGGGAGCCCTGGTGGCCACTCTGGGCACAATCCTCTCTCCCAGCCCCTGAGCCATTAAAGGGGTAGACCCTGGCTACAGTGCCTGTGCCAGCTCCAAGCCTGCTAGCCCAGAGCCAGCAGTGACCACCGGGGCCCCTGATCCAGTGGCCCCAAAACATGACCCAGCAAGCCACTGGCAGCCAGCCCTCCACCACTCCCCAGGAGCAGTCTGCCAGCTCCCAGGAGCCTGACAGAGGCTGGAGAAGGCGGGTGCCTTCCTGGTCCAGGGTGGAAATCATGGACCTTATTCAGGTTTGGGGGGGATGCCCCCAACATCCATGATATCCGCACTAGACGGAGGAACGCAGCCGTCTATGGCAGGATAGCTGCCAGCCTGGCCACCAAAAGCCACATGCGAACCCAGGAGCAGGTTAGCATGAAAATCAAGTTGGTCCGGCGAGACCCCCCAACCCTGAGCCCTGAGCTTCCCCTCCCCCTTCTTCCCCTTGCTTCCCCCTTACAGCTCCCTCTTCCCGGTTTCCCCTCCCCTCTCCCAGCCTCTCTCTTCCCCTCTCCCACCTCCTTTTCCCAGTCTCCCCAGAGGTTCATCCCCCCCCCCCCAGTTTTGTTCAATAAACCCAGTTTCTACTTTTGAACATACATTTCTTTTATTTGACATCAGGAAGGGGGGCTAGGGAGGAGTAAGTGGAAGGACGTGAGGGAGGAATGGGGCACGAGCCCCTGGTGGGGAGGACCGGGGAGGCTCTGAGGACTCCTCGGGGTGGACGCTCTCCCTCAGGGCCTCCTGGATCCTGACAGTCCCCCGATGGACCCCCCTGGATGGCAGCCTGCAGCAAGCGCAGCCGGGCTGATGGTAACGACTCCACGAGACGCACCGGTGTGCCCAGGGGCACCTCTGGCTCCATGTGGCCGAGTGCTGTGGTGTCCCAAGTTCGGGCACTCAGGGCACTCCAAGACAGGACTGCTTTGCTGTCCCTCATTGAGGTAGATAAGCATGCAGGGAACCCTGAGAACTGTCTGTCCAGGGTGGGGGTAGGGTCCCTTTAAGCACGGAGCTCAGTTAGCCTCAGGCAGCAGCCTCACACACCAACTGGTTCCGGCCAGCCTTAACTTTGGTTCAGGGTCCACTCAGTGTGGACGTGCTATTTCGAAATAGCAAAACGCTATTTCGAAATAGTTTTTGTGTATAGATGTGTTATTTCGAATTAGCTTAATTCGAATTAACTATTTCGAATTAAGTTAATTCGAAATAGCGCTGTAGTGTAGACATACCCTTTGTGAAGTCTTTTGTTGAACTCCTCTCTTCCTCTAGATTTCTAAATATTGCCAGTGACCAGAAATACTTTCTTTCATCTTCAGTCTGGCCAAGAAATTTTCCCCTTTCCACTTGAATATGGTGGCCAGCATGTATCATTGTAAACTTTTAGGCAGAGCATATGAACAAGAGCAGTGCTCTGTTGTTCACATATATTGTCAGATAGGTTGTGAATCCATTTAAAAATCTAATCTTCATAGACCTGAAAGGATGACCCCAGAGAGAGTTGTCTTAACAATATTGCTGCAGCTGAAGTGATTGGCAAAGAAAGTTTGACTAAGAGGGTGCAGACTGCATATGTCAGATGTGTATCTTGCTCATTGGTACACTTCTGCCTATCGAATTCTCACATGCTGAGACTCTTACCTTCAGGACATGGTACACGACAAACCTCTTTGTGAAAGCTTTTTTCTGACTGAATTGTCGTGTCAGGCCAACTCCTGCTGTCTCTAAAAAGGCAGATTTGAGACGGTTGGAAAGAAGAAAAGAGTTATGTTCCCTTTGTGTATAATTGATCATCTTCCAAATTATGTACATATCACCCAGATAATGTACTACAGTGATGGATGACTTGGAAACGTGTGTAATGATAATAAATTAGGTGAATCATAGTCCCATCAGTTCTTAGCTGGCAAATATCCACTTCTAAAGCACTAACTATTCTGTCTGATTCCTGATCTATTTCTTCCACACAAGATTTGAATTTTTTAATGTAGCCCTACCTGTTCTTCAGTGGAATAAAAAACACAGGGTTTAAATCCTCAGCCTGGTATAAATTGGTGTACGTTTATTGAATTCAATTCAACCCGTTGGCAACAACTGAGAAGCTGGGCCACTGTCAATTATAGTTGCATCAACTATTTAAGAATGACACTTCATCTTGGCAAAGCTTAATTAGTAAATGTGACAGTGTGAGAGTAGCCTAAGGCTAACTGGACCACTCTGTGCACTTAGTAAGCATCCCCACATGAGCCAAAGTGATGAGGTAATTAAGTACCAGGTGATTAACCAATCAACCAGGGGATTCACTCCTCAACTGAGAGTGGTTGACAGAAAGGAGGGAAGCACTCCAGCATCTCAGAGAGATGGGATTCTCTTCCACGGCCATACTGTGCCTAGGTAGTGGGTGACAGCTCAGAGAAAAACGTCATGCTGAGTGGAACAAACATTTGTGAAGTGTGTTGCAAAAAGGCAGATGATGTTTAACTTGCCACTAACATGAGTGAGAAATGTTTTCAGCAAGGACTCTAAGGTGAGGTGACTGTGCCCTCTGACAGCAAGGCAAGGTTATCTCCTGGGTTTTATACTGATCAATATCAAAGGCCACATTAAATTAAAGGAAATGTTTTCCCACTGTCCCATATGTCACTGTTTAGTTACGTTATGTTATTAAAGAAGAAGAGTAGCCAGTGAAAAATCTAAACATAATTCCTCCACTTCAGCCTAGAGATCACTCTTTTTATACCGAGATTAGCCAGACTTGTGCAGCTAAAATAAGAATTGCTCAGGATATTCACTCACCATTTAAATTGAACCCAGGGGCTGAAAAAATCTGTATGTTGTGTTCCACCCTGGGGAGGGAGTAGGTGTGAGAGAGGAACAAGCCACAAGACATACACATTTTTCCACACGCTGGAAAGATTCAGTCTAACTTGTAAATAATATTTACTACAGCATTATATTACATTGCATCTCTAAGATAATAGGATAGATTTCAATTTGGGGGGTAACTTTTGTTTTCTTCTATTTCTCATCCAGTCAGAGAATTATTATTCCAACTCTGGGCTTGATCCTGCTCCCATTCAAGTCAATAAAAAAATCTCCCATTGGCTTGAACAGGATAAAGCTCTCTAGGCTGACCTTACTATCCAGGGTCTTCCAACTGTAACAAACATTGGTGTATCATTTTGTACACTAAACTAGGAGGCCTTTTTGGGCCCCAAAATACCACATACAGAACAGATCCTAACTTCTGACTACACAAATTCACATGCATAATCTGCTATGATCCCTGAAAAATGTTGGTAATTCCCAATTAAAAACCTTTCCTCAGGCATGTCAGAGATACCAATGGGGTTTATAGAATTAAGCTCCCTATATTCATTTGTAACCTGCTGTTAATACCAACTTCTTTACAATCTCTGAATGTATAATTTTAAATATCTCCAAAGACTATGGTGTTGAATTTGCATCATCTCTGCTGGGATGTTCTTTTAAATTAGATAGTTATACCACTAAGCAGTACATCCTAAGATCTATGCCCATGCAGAATTGTGTGGATTTTTCGCATGTTGTTGGTGCAGTAGTTAATATTATTATTAGTGGTATTTGTTTGAGTGGTTTGTGCATAAATATTGCAATTTATAAGAGGTGGGAAAGAATCATGCACCGTGAAAAAAAGGTGCAAAATTCAGCAGACCATCTGCTTTGTAACATAGAACACCACAAACATATCAGCCTGGTATTCTGCTCTCTGCATTGTCATCTCATTGAATATAGAGTTTAAGATCTCTCTGCTGAGAGTGGAAGCCCTCCTTGGGATCCGCCACAACCACTGGAGATACCACCCTTCTATGATCGTGACCTGCCACAACACTTACCTCCGTCAGAAAGTATTTAAACTGCCAACCACTAGGGCAGGGCTCATGAGTGCAGGCGGTGGAACTTTACTGCAGAGCGGAAACTAGACTATAGAACACCTTTCCATAAGAAATAAGAACTACCATGGAACTAACCACCTTCAGAACTAGTGATCTAATCCAAAGCCCAGCAAAATAAATGGGAGACTTTCCATTGTCTTCAGTGGATTTTTATGTACAGGCTGAAAAGGAAGAAAAAGAAAGTGAATCTAGATAGGTCTGTGGATAGGTCTGTCAGGCTCTGGGTTCTCAGTGGTCAGGCGTAGTGGTTGGTGCAGTGGTCAAGAATAGGTGCCATGGGTTGAAGCCTCATCTAAAATCTGCATTAAAGCCAGGATCCAGTGACAGGATATGGGTGAGAACCAGCATCAGAGTCTGTGGACAAGCCAAATCAGAATCACAGTGAGAGTCTGGATGCAGACAGAAGGTTGAAGTCAAGGTCTGGGGGTGAGTAGGTGGGTTCTGAGCTAGAGCAAGTCAGTAACAGGTTTAAAATAGAGTAGAAATAGCGCATGGACAAAGCTGAAATGGGCTGGAAGAAGGCCCCTACAAGTCTGGGGCAAGTATAGAATTGAGGGCAGGTCCCCAAGGCAGTAGGAGGGTACCTAGCCCAGTGGTGCTGTTAGAGGATGTGTCTACACAGCAACAGTATTTTGAAATAACTAGTGTTATTTCAAAATGACTTAGGCCACGTCTACACAGCAGGCAGTTATTTTGAAATAGTGTCGAAATACTGTCAAGCTGGAGAACTTCTTACTCCAACTCCTGTAACCCTCATTGTATAAGGAGTAAGGGAAGTTGGAGGAAGAGTGCTCTATTTCTAAATAAGTTCTGTGTACCCTCTCCCAATTTTGAAATAAGCTACGCAATTTATGTAACTCAATTTGCGTGGCTTATTTTGAGTTAAGCCCACTGTGTAGATGCACATGCAGACTAAATTTTGGCTCTGGCCATGAAAGAAAATCCTGTGCCTGGGGATCATGTGACCAGGGATCTTCTCAGGGATAGACTGCTGCAAGCATGCCTGTGGTTAAGTCACTGCATGCTCGGCTTGAAGCATGAGCCAGTTGCATGGAATGAGCAGTCCAGCAGCTTAGCTTCACAGTATCTGTATGATGCATTAGTTTTAAAGTTCTTGAAATGCATGCCATCATTTCATTTGTGATGGTCTTATTTGTCTATTTGTTGCTAATTGTGATGGTTTTTGTTTGAAGAAGGTATTGGCAATATTTTAGATACCACTGCATTTTTAAAGCATAATAAAGTTTCATTTATAGCTGTACTATTTTCTTCTTGCATCAGACCTTTACATACATATTTTTCCATTTAGAATAATAATCCGTCACTTTGTTTACAGCTATAAATGTTCCACTGCTATTTTGGCTGCTACCTCAATATCCAAGGCTTTAGGTGTAGGTTAAAACATTTTATTAAGACTTTGGCAATTCCTTAAATGACTACAAGGGGAATAAAACAACAGCTAAATTTAAATTTAAAATAAAATATACTTGAGCCGATAATCCATGCCACAGTCTTCCAACAGATAAAACAAAAGTGGGACAAGCAAATCTTAGAAACAGCAGATAATTATGCCAAAGCTCTCTTCTTCCCTTATGTTTTTGTAAAACTTAAAAAAATAAAATAAAATTGGAAGACAATCTTATCTTTTAGTAACACAAAACAAAGTATGTCTAAAATGTATAATTCATAAATTATATTATTTATCACTCAAAAAACACTACTCCCTTTGGAACCTTCAGAAAATGCTTTGTGTTTCTTTGTTTTGGTTGGTTAGCTTTTGTTTTGTTTTGGTTTGGTTTTTTTAGCAGGGGAAGGGGTAGAGAGTTTGAGGAATTTTATTTTTACATAATTATAGGCAATACTATATTATAGAGACGGGAGTAGCGAGCTTTGTACCATAAAAAAAATTGCCAAGCTAATAAATACAAATGTTAACAAGCAGCAAGATGAAGCTTGAACGCCAAAACAGTAACTGCTGTGTGGCTCAGGGGAGTGGTAATGAGATGGGGAACCTTTCAGCACCACTTCCAATCTGGTCTGGATTATTACTGACCAAAAGAATTTACAAGATGAGGCTGCTCAGTGGCCTGGGTGGATAGAGGGATGTGTCTGTCCCGGGTTTCAGTATCTAGAGGTTCTGTCCTGTGGTGTCAAACAATGGTGAAAGTAACTTAAAATTTCTTACAAGTACTGTCGTATTGCTGCCCAGGTCCCTGCCAACTCTTTAAATAGCTCCCTGCTGGCTTTTTCAGGAGCTCAGCCAGCTCTTGCTGGAGCTATGCACCAGGGCGCGCTCGCTTACTTTCACCTCTGCCTGTGCATCTCATTTATGTTTCCCCAGTCCTGGGCAGACGAGGGGCTGAAATGGCTCCAACATAACTTAGAGCAGTCTCAAGGTTTTACATAAAACCATCTGCGGCCAACATGCCTTCTCCCCAACCACGGCACACCTCTTATGCAATACACTGCATTTATGCTTCCCAAGGATTTCCCTGGGCCAGACGGAAACCTCAGCTGGACAATGCTTTGCCCTGCCACCAGAACCAGGATTGAACCCCAAAAGAGAAATCCTAGCTCCACTGATGTCCCTGGGAGTTTAGACATTGATTAAAATGAGGTCGTATTACACCCCAGGTAAACTCTAGAACCAAACGTATTGCCACCATTCATTGACTTAGCAAAGAGGCGGAGGAGGAGGAAAAGTTTATTTCTGAAAGGTGGCAAGCAGTAAGGCTCCACACCAACATCAGTACTTGAAATTACAAAAATCTGTCATATTTTTGTCCCATTCATCTAGCTCTAATATCCACCTACAAAGAATACAGACAACAAAACATATCCCCAAGTTACATAATCAGGATGTGAGCCTATAAATCCTGATTCTCATAGAATCATAGAATCATAGAGTACTAGGCCTGGAAGGGACCTCGAGAGGTCATTGAGTCCAGTCCCCTGCCCCCATGGCAGGACCAAATACTGTCTAGATCATCCCTGATAGACATTTATCTAACCTACTCTTAAATATCTCCAGAGATGGGGTTTCCACAACCTCCCTGGGCAATTTATTCCAGTGTTTGACTACCATGACAGTTAGGAACTTTTTCCTAATGTCCAACCTAAACCTCCCTTGCTGCAGTGTAAGCCCATTGCTTCTTGTTCTATCCTCAGAGGCCAAGATGAACAAGTTTTCTCCCTCCTCCTTACGACACCCTTTTAGATACCTGAAAACTGCTACCATGTTCCCCCTCAGTCTTCTCTTTTCTAAACTAAACAAACCCAATTCTTTCAGCCTTCCTTCATAGGTCATGTTCTCTAGACCTTTAATCATTCTTGTTGTTCTTCTCTGGATCCTCTCCAATTTCTCCACATCTTTCTTGAAATGCGGTGCCCAGAACTGGACACAATACTCCAACTGAGGCCTAACCAGCGCAGAGTAGGGCGGAAGAATGACTTTTTGTGTCTTGCTCACAACACACCTGTTAATGTATCCCAGATGTATTACTCAAAGGTAATCCTGGTCACAGCCTGGCTGGATCCCCCTAGAAGACTGTCACAAAATTGTTTCAGAGCAAGCCTTTGGATCCCAGATGTGTGTGGGCAGTATCCTGTCATTAATAGGCCTCCAAGGCATGCTCCAGGAATGTATACATCCTCTCTGACCCCGTTCCTTGGGACTCTGCAGTCCAACTGCCCTACACCCTGAAAGCAGGGCTGAACCTCTCAAGTCTCCCCAGTCACTTAAGTTTGTTCCAACAGAGTCCACCCCCATGGGACTTTTGTTTGTTGTTTAACTCTTCATAGACATGAAATAGATAAAGGAAGGAACACTGATTATTTTTTAACAGGAACTTCTTAACCATATGTACACACTTTACTCTTAGCACAGATGAGTTACAGCTCAATGCAAACCATAATTACAATTCTCCTCTGCAGAGTCCTCACAGCTCCTGAGAGTTCTTGGAGTTCGTTCCTGTTCTTGGAGAAATGCAACCCATCTCCTACCGCCACTCCTCCGGCTCTGCTTTCTATTGCTTGTGATGAATTGGTATATTTGGCGTACTCCTTTTTAAACCATTTCTAACCTCCTTTAGTCAGGTAATCAGCTGACTAGGCTCAGCGGCAACTTTTTCAGTCACAAGCTCAGCCCAGGGAGGATTCCACACACATCCTTCTCCCCAGAGGGGTTTCTGTGAAGAGATTGAACATTCAAAGGCAAAGATCCTGCTAGTGAAGCAAGGCAGAGCTGTTTAATGCGAATGGTCTCGTGATTGCTTGGTCACATCTTTCCAGACATAGGGACCTGACAGAATGAGGGGCTGCTACCAAATGGATGATCTAATTCACAATGACTGTTACAAGTCCAACAGTGCTAACAAACACAAATGGAATTTAGAAATGGGCATAGACTTTTCTCCAGACTGTTACAGTCCTTACACTGGCTTCAGTACATTACTTGCCTGAATATCTAGTCATCTAGGTATGAACTACTAGTTAAGTGTGTTTTGGATCAGGTCCTACTGCCTAAGGGGGAGGTTTGGAACCTATGGTTCAGCACTCATAGGAGTTTTGCAACTACTCTGCCCTTTCTTTGTGCTAACTGGGAAGAGGATCCTGACTATCTGGATGGGGAGTGTCCAGTGATCCTCATGTGGAAAAGGTTGAGAACCTCCTAGTGGTGCTCCATGGTAGTTACATGGCTCCAGTGTATCAGGAGAGAAGTCCAATCACCATTCTCAGCATTTTATTTTCAGTTTATTAACAAAAGGATTGAAGTTTTCCACAGAAAACAGATGCTTTTCTCAAAAAATAAATGAATACAAATCATAGAGTCAAAAACATGTATTTCAACAAAAAGCAACTTGAATGGACCAAAAAATTTCAGCCAGCTTGAATATACATCTTCAGTATCTATGCTTGTAAAGCATTTTCACTATGAAAGAAATAATTAGCACAGCAACAAAAAAATTAGATAGCATCTTCTGTTCTTTTGAATAATCATTTTCATTGCATATGTATCTTATGGCAGACACAAAATTCCAGCAGGGTAGAACATTAAAAAAAAAAATCCTACCTTTTTTTTCCTGTTCTTTACTTTTCAAATCAATGTTTCCTGTGTCTGCCAGGTAGCTCTAATCTGTCAGATTGCTGAGCTAGTCTCTTTGATGTATTTACAGTGATAATTTAAGTGAAATGGAAATGAAAAGAAGGGAAAGGTCACAATCTTGGAAATAGTTCTTTATAAAGGATTTGGATGATCACCTGACAAATATGCCTCAGTGGGAACCAGTGTTATAATTAAGGTTTGTAATCTCGTCTCAACCAGCAATTCCTTCTCATAAATATTACCGTTCCTCTCAGTGGTACTTTCAATAGGATTACTTCTTGCAAGAAACAGTGTGATTAATTCTACAAAGCAAGGTTCATTTGAATGTTTATTCATCTCCCAATCTCCCAGCTGCTTTGAACTCCTTTTCCCTCACCTCCCCAAATGAAAGGTTATTCCAGGTGAGTCTTTCGACATTTCCCAACATCTTTGTTTTAATATTACTGTTTTAAACTATCCTAACTTCAATTTGACCATCAAGTTGTGTCCACCTTTATCCTTTAAATTACAGCACAGAGTAGTGGACCTATGAAACACTGCCAGCTTTTACTTACTGATAACATTATTGTTTGTTGTACTATAGCATCCAGAGACTCCATCCCATATCAGGGCCTCATTACGCTAGGTAACCTGCAAGCTTGGAAAGAATCTCTGTCACAGAGAGTCTGAATGGATAAACTTAAAAAAACAACAAATAGACTAGTAGCACCTTAAAGACTAACAAAACCTGTATATGCTATCATGAGCTTTCATGGGTGCAGCCCACTTCTTTAGATAACAGGAGTATTAGAAGTCCAGATTCAAGAATAAATAAGGGAAGGGGGGGAAAGGGGGGGGGAAAGGAGAAAAAATAAAAAAGAGAGAGACAGCGAGTAGATGGTTCAAATAGTTACAACAGGCTGATAAGAACAATTAGAACCTCCGTTGTTTGGTTGGTAGGTTAAGTCATAGGATGTGGAAGGTAGTGTGCGGTGCGAGCCAGCCTATGTCCTTTTTCGTACCATTTGCATAAGAATTAAACTTGTAAATGAAGTTAAGTTCCAATCCTTCTCTGTGTATTTGGCTTGTGGTATTGGCCTGAAACAAAGCAGTGACTTGGAGATCGATTAGTGAGTCTCCAGGCAGATTAAAAGTGTTCTCCAACAGGTTTTTGCGTATTGCCTTTTCGGATAGCTGATTTGTGTCCATTAATTCTTTCTGGTAGAGACTGTCCAGTTTGGCCAATATACATGGCAGTGGGGCATTGTTGGCATATGATGTCATAGATCACATTAGTGGATGTTCAGTTAAATGAGCCTCTGATTTGGTGGTTGATGTGGTTGGGTCCAGTGATGAAGTCGTTTGTGTAGATGTGTGGGCAGAGTTGGCACGGGGACTGATTGCCAGGGTGGGTTCAAGTATTGTTGAAGTTGTTTTGGTCTCAGGTTATAGAGAGGCAAGCTGGACCAAGGTCTGTTGGTGAGAGAGACAAGATTTCTCCTTCATTGGCTCCTAGTCTCTGTAGGCTAGATCATTCCCTCTAGGAGCCAGTTGCTGCCATAGATTCCCATTCCTCTTCCTTTTCAGATGACATGTTCCAATTCTGGCCTTAGAGTGCCCAACTTTCTATTCACACAAAATTGAACACCCCTGCTCAACCCCTTCTCCAAGGCCCTCCCCCTATGCCATCCCTTCACCGAGACCCCACCTCCACTCACTTCATTCCCCTTTCTATTGTTGCTCGCTCTCTCCACCACCCTTACTTATTGTCACTGGGTTGGGGCAGGAAGTTGGGGTGCGGGAGGAGGCAAGGGCTCTGGCTGGGATACAGGCTCTGGGGTGGGGCCAAAATGAAGGGTTCAGGGTGCAGGAGGGAGCTCCAGATTGGGGCAGGGAGTTGAGGTGCAGGAAGGGATGAGGCCTCCGGTTGGGAGTCTGGGTTCTGTGGTGGGGCCAAAGATGAGGGGTTTAGGGTACAGAAAGGGGATTTTGAGGAGTTCAGAGTGTGGAAGGGTGCTCAGGATTGGGGCACGGTATTGGGAGGCAAGAGGAGATAAGGGATGCAGACTCCGGGAGGGGGCTCAAAGCTGGGGCACTGGCCATGGGAAGGAGTTAGGGTGCAGGAGTGGATTCCGACTCAGAGAGGATGTTAGGATGCAGGAAAGGGACCATGGTGTGGGCTCCAGCCAGACTGCATTTGCCTCAGAAGTGGCCAGCAGGTCTGATTCCTAAGAGGAGGGGCCAGAGGGCTCTGCATGTTGCCCATATCCACAGGTGCTACCCCTGCAGCTCCCTTTGACTGTGGTTACTGGCCATTGGGAGCTTTGGAGATGGTTCGGGAGGGGGGTAGTGCATGGAGCTTCCCTGATGGCTAGCATGTCCCTGTGGCCTTAGGCTACTTCTAGGAGTTGTGTGGAGCTAGGGCAGGCAGGAAGCAATGAAGTGTTATCTGAAGTGCTGGCGGGGCTCATCTTTCACCTAATATAAAATCAAAACCATATAATATATATAATATGAAATTTTCATATATACAGTAGCAACTGAGACTTACAAACACTTCAGAAATCGAGGTTGTTCAAAACTGTGAACAAAACATTAGGGTGTTTTTTTTCAAAAGTTGGCAACTAAACATTGACTGAATGCAGCTTTGAAACATTACTATGCAGAAGAAAAATGCTGCTATTAACAATCTTAGTTCAAATGAAACAAGCACCAAAGCCATTACCTTATCTTGTCAAATCTATATTTAAACTTTCTCTTTATTTTTAGTAATTTAAATGTAACACAGTACGGTATTGTACAGTATTTGATTTTTAAAATGTTTTTATAATCTCTGCTGCCTGATTGCATATTTTCAGTTCCAAATGAGGTGCTTGGTTGACCGGTCAATTTGTAACTTTGGTGTTTGTAACACTGAGGGTATGACTACACTACAGAGGGGTTTTTTTTCAGAAAAACGGCCGAAAGATGTCTTCTGGAAAAGCTTCTTCTGAAAGAAGCCTGCATTCTAGACATAGCCTGAGGTTCTACTGTATGTTTCATTTTCTTACACTATTTTCATAGTAAACGGCACAATGAAGTAAGGATGAAATTCACCCTCACCCTCCTCCCCTTCCCCACCTCCCGTGCAGAGGACCAGTACAAGGCCCTATGCAACATTAAAGATATAAAGCCAACTAATCAGCAGCTCTACAGCTCAAGCCTATGCACACTTTAAAGTCTATGGAGGAAAACTACCAACAAGACTTATGCATCACTTCCATTTAAATCCTCAAAATAGAGTTTAAGTGGGCATTAAGTGGTGTAAAGACTTCGTGGCTAATGCTGC
Source organism: Rafetus swinhoei (assembly GCA_019425775.1). NCBI lineage: Eukaryota > Metazoa > Chordata > Testudines > Trionychidae > Rafetus > Rafetus swinhoei. Next base: position 23,162,681 of record CM033437.1, on the reverse strand, counting down.
TCAGAGAATGGAAATCCAAAAGTAAAAAATGTGTATCTTTTTTATGGAAAGGGAGCTACAGTAAAATTCTATTAGGAGATAATTAAAATGGAATTTTTTTCAACTTGCCACCTACCCACTTGGAGGGATCTTTCCAATTTCATTTTCTCTCTGCAGGCTGCCCAGATAAGCTGCCAGGAAACTGTTGGGTTTATTTTATTTTCCTGATGGAAAAATATCAGAAATTTTCAGCAAAACTGAAATATTCCCCATGGAAAATTCTGATTTTGCAAAACAGGCAACTAGCTGTAGTGCTGGTCTTCTGCACAGGGGAGAAATTCAGTCTAAATACATCTTGAAGTCTGTGTTCTCTGATCTGACATTATAGCATTCACAATTCAGTTTGCAGAACTCCAAAACGAACCCTCCCTCCTCTATTCATGACCTTAGCCTATACTGAAAAAAATCCTATAACTGAAATTCATTTCCACTTGTTTAGGAAAAATTTTTCATGGAAAATTGGAAGCATTAAGTTGATCTAGTTTTTCCAGACAAACCTCCGTATTGCTCTTACAAGAAATCCCTGGCCAGTACAGTACTCTAACACTAATTGCATTGTCTAGGCACATTGAGTAGAGATTTCATTTCACACATCACAAACTATCCACACAACCTTGTCATAGTAATATTTCATATGTATCTTTTTCTTAGCAAAGTCTAATCTTCCTATCCTAGTTTCACAGTCCAGTACTCTGAAACAAAGATCAGTTAAACCTTAATAAAAAAAAGCAAAATTAAAAAAAATCATTTCTGATTCTTTTACACCATTGTCCAAAAACTTACTGTGTGTTTTGCCACATCAGGCAAAGCCCAGCTTGGCTTAGAGGGCCATCGTTCTGCTAATAAATCTACAAATGCTGATACTGTTACAGGATGTCCAGTGACTCAAGGAAAATTGTTCATCAAAAGTCAATGGGTCTCAGAAACAATTACACATTATACCGTGCTATAGCAAAGATACCATGAGTTTAGTTTACTTGATATAACTTTTGTTGTGGATTTTCTGCTCATGAAACCTGTCAGATTGAAAGACTTGGAGCTGATTCCCTCTATTTAATGTTCATAACCTCAGTATAGACCTGACGGCAGTAGCGCAAACTTCCCTACAGTTGCCTTCCATTTTAGGGCTTGATTCAAATCCCATTAAAGTCAGTTGGATTTTTTCCATTGACTTCAATAGCTTTGGGATTAAATACTTAAAAATGTACATTAATTTGTACAGCCACTAATTTGATGGTGTTAGAAAATCTTCCCCTATTAATCTGTTGTTTCATAATTGTCTATTACAGGGACCTTTGATCCTTATATAAAGCATCTTGTACTGACAAAGTTTAGATAATGGTTTAGGTTGCCCATTTCTTTGAAATGCCAATCACTTTGTTTATATGCACCTGTTTAATTTACAGATAGTACTTCCCTAAATGGGACTCTCTGGTCTGACAACATCCGTGGTCCGGCAAGACCACAGATGTTCCTGGACAAGAGAACCCTGGAGCCAGGAGCCTGGTGGCAGGAGGGCTGGCAGCTGGGAGCCCTGGCCAGCCAGGAGCCCAGTGGCAGAAAGGCCAGCAGCAGGGAGCCCTGCCGGGTAAAGTGGTGGTGGGGGTGTGTGCTGTCGGGAAGTCGTTCTGGGGCCAGAGAAAGTGGGACCAGTGTCTGGCAGCCTAGCCGGGGCCAGAGCGGGTGGTAGCAGGGCTGGTGCCTGGCAGCCCAGCAGTAGATAGCCTGGGGTCTGGCCATAAGGGGTCTGGCCAGGGCCAGAGGTAGAGGGGACAGCTAGGACTGGTAGTAGGGGGAGCGGCATCTGACCAAGCCAGAGGCAGGAGGTCTGGCAGGGCTTGAATCAGAGCTAGCAGCAGGGAGGGGTTGGGGGCTAGGTGGAGGGCAGTGGCAGGGGACCTCCCTTAGTCAGGCAAATTCCCTCAGGGTATGTCTACACTTGCAGCCTAATTCGAAATAGGGCTGCTAATGTAGGCATTCGAAATTGCAAATCAAGCCCGGGATTTAAATATCCCGCTGATTTATCTTCGTCGGCGCCATTTTTGAAATTGACAAGCCGAATAACTGCCCGTGTCACGCAGCAGTGAACGGGCGTTGAAATAAAGCCCTATTTTGAAATACCTGTTATTCCTCCTGCAATGAGGTTTAACAGGTATTTCAAAATAGGCTTTATTTCGAATGCCCGCTTCACTGCCGTAGATGCGGGCAGTTATTCCGGGCTTGTCAATTTCAAAAAATGGCGCCCGGCCGGGAAGATGCAAATCAAGCACGGGATATTTAAATCCCAGGCTTGATTTGCAATTTCGAATGCCTACATTTGCAGCCCTATTTCGAATTAGGCTGCAAGTGTAGACATACCCTCATTCGGAACTAGTTAGGACCAGGGAAGTCCAATCTGTAATGAGACAGGGAGCAGCCAATTAGGGCCCAGCTGGAGCATTATAAATAGGGTCTGCCAAACTCAGACAAACGCTCCTGCTCCAGCTGTGGAGCGGGAAGGTCCTGGCTGCTTCGGTAAGCTAGAGAGGGTACCTGAGACACAGCAGTGCTGGGGAAAGGCAGGCAGAGCTGGGGAGCTCTGGCTTGACCCAAACTCCCTTTCTGCAGGCCTGATACAGGGGCCTGTGAGGGGTACTAGGGCTGCAGGGAGGCAGCCAGGGGCAAGAGCAGGCAGCAGGGCCACACCCCCTTGCCAATGATGAGTGGCTATTTCAGACTGCAGTTTGCCCTTGAGGCAGGGGCTAGAGGATGACTAGCAGTGGGTCAAGGAGGCAAAGTGGGTGTAGGGGACTGGGGCTCCCTGGGAGGTGAGGATACAGAGTGTGGGGATACGACTGTGAGAGAGTACCATAAAGAAAGGGCACCATGTGTCAGCAGGGACATGGGACCTGAGCCAGTGGAGAAGAAGGCAGGTAAATGAGGGCAAGCCACTGGCCAGCAGAAGGCGCTCTGAGGCTGAAGAAGAGCTAATTCCCAAGGAGACCAGCAGGAGGCACCATGCCAGTGAGTGCTCGACCTGTTACAAACACTGGGAAGTTGCCCAACCATCTTTATCCCTCTAAACAAAGCATTGAAGCTCAGCTGGTCAGCCTTCCAAAGCAGAGGATGTCACCATACTAACAATGCTGGCATACACGTAATTATCTGTAGAAACCAATTTATCCATTTTGCTATAATCCACTGAACTTTCACCAGCTGTGGATTTAGTGTCCCTGCTGGATTTATGCATTTTGAACTGTGTCTTGCTTGTAGAAAGCTTGGTGTGCCTTTAAGCTGTTATGCATCCTTGTTATGTCATGACCTTCAATTTTGCTTTCTGTGTTACAGTGCATCGAGATCATGTTTAAATGACAAGGGAGTGCATGTTGTTTATGATAAACAAAACTAAATCTTGCTGAGGTGATTTTATTTTTAAATTTTCTTTGATATATATATTTTTATAATCCAGCCTGTCATCTTTAGGTCAGTGTGTCCATTGCCTGGTACATTTTATGGCTTTGATATCATGAAGAACTGACTATTAGATAGAATTTACTTTTGAGGAATTAAAGTATATTTTCATTCTAGCCTTTTGTTTGTAATATCTCACAAGTGCCTCTGCTTGAGTGCCTGATAAAGATGAACCAATGTTTTCTGCTTGGCAAGACAAATGAACAGCACTATAGGATTGCTAAACTGTGACAAAGCCATACATAAAAATCTGTGCCTCTGGAATTCTTTCTTCAATGCTTTTGTTCCAATCCTCCAGGCAAGAGAAAGAGTCTGTCTGTGGCTGGTGGTTGTTGCTGCTGCTATTTTTTTTTTTTTTTTTGTCTTTTTTTTTTTTCTGATGTGTGTTCACAAAATCCACTCTGGGCTGGAGAATTCCAGAGAATATCCTACACTGGCTAATTAAAAGAACCTCAGGAAGCTCCCTGCTAGGGGAATCAAATGTTGGCAAACAGGTCTCTCCAGGCTCTTTCAGATAGGATAGCAAATGCTTCTGTCCATCTCTTTTGGCTTTAGATGAGAAACAAGCCTGAAGATTGCATTTTTTTGTATACAGAAATTCTGTACCAACAATTTCATGCCCTCTAGTTCCACTGACTTCAGAAGAATTGTGTGGGGTGTACGGTAGTGTGGAGTTGGTTTTACATAATCAAATGTTTCATAGTGGAATCTGGTTTGCACTCAGTCATACCAGTGTATAAATTCAGAGTATGTCTATAAAAGTAATTGAAAATAAACTGGTTCAAACATGATTTTAAAAAGTAAGAGATCTATATTGTGAAATTACAGAATCATAGATTATTTGGGATCACTTTGATCATCTTATTTGACCTGTATAACACAGGTCATAGGATTTTCCAGAATTAATTCCTATTTGAATTAGAGCATTTCCTTAGAAAAATATCCTGTCTTCTTCACGTTAAAATGTCAAAAGCTACAGAATCCACTACAACCCTTGGTAAGTTGCTCCAATGGTTAATTTCTCTTTTCTATTATAACTTTGTCTAGCATCAACTTCTAGCCACTATATAGGAAAGGGAAAAGAGAAAGCAAAAGAGATGAACACAAACTATGCTGCCTAGTTTTTAAACAGGATAGAGTTCCTTAATATGCTACTAGACCAAATTTTGTATTTGACCAGAAATGAAGCACGAAAATAATTTTGTATGGTAGTTCTCGCCTACCCGGGTGAACAACTTGTAATGTAAATAAATTAATGCAGCTTTTGCAAAACTATTTAGTTTTACTGGTGCAACTTCATGGGGAGCACACAGACCCCTGAAATAGACTCTTTCTCTAAGTGGAACAATACGAATGCAAAACTGTAAAATCAATACACCATTTACTGAAATGGAGTTAGCTCTGTTGATTATATTTTCTTTTACATACATTTATATGAAATGTATTGATAATGGCCTTCCAGTTTGTGGGAAACATTAATTAAAATAATGTCACAGAGTGGAAAAATACACAAAGAAAGAAGTAGTAACATAAGGATTATACTGAAAACGATTCCTCTTATTTAAAATAAAGGTGTTCCACATGAAATTTTGGGCAATTGCAGATACCAGCCCTGAACTCACAAAGGCTTTAAGCATAACATTAATTCCCTTGACTTCCCACCGGTCTATGTCAATTGTTTGTGCTAAATAACATGAATTATCAAAACTATTAAGCTTTAGAAAAGAAAAAAAAATATGTAAAAATGAAGGAGACTTATCCTGCTTTTATTTTCTTTTATTTGTATGGCAATATTCACCTTTTCTGAACCTAAAAATGTTGGCCATTATTTTCAAAACAAGGAGCCTCAAAGTAAGGCTCTCAAGTCCATAGTCAGACTCTTAAACAAAATGGCCTGATTTTCAGATGTGCTGAGCATACTGCAGCCCTTGCAGATAGGGTTATATTGGTTGGCTTGGGGAAGGAGCTAGTGAATTCTGCCCTCATTGTTGAGGACATTATGTGATACCGTGTTTCATTCACTGACTGATGACAGAATGCTGTGCTTTGTTTACTGAGCAGAGCTGGCCATAGAGGCTATGTCTACACTGCAGAATTTTTGCGCAAAAACTCGCGGAGCCTCCACACCACAAGCACGTTTTTTCACAAGAAAATTTACAGTGAATTGACAGAACAGAGGGGTTTTTGTGGTATACGTATTCCTCTTTCTACGAGGAATAACTCCTTTTTGCACAAGAGCTCTTGCGCACAAAGGTGTGTGTGGATGGGAAACAGGGGTATCTTGCACAAAAACAGCCTATCGAAAGAAGCACAAGTGCCCTGGTGGCCATTCTATGAATGGCAATCAGAGCTTTCTTGCGAGAGAGCATCCATACAGTCTGGACACTCTCTTGCGCAAAAGCGCATTGCTTTTCCGATGCGCTTTTGCAGTGTGGACGCACTCTTGTGCAAGAAGTTTTTGTGGAAGATCTCTTCCAGAAAAAGCTTCTTGTGCAAGAAGCCTGCAGTGTAGATGTAGCCCGAGAGGACATATCTACTACCCCATGGAATCCAAGAGGTTCTGGTTTGTGACAATGTGCCGGTGAATGCATCAATTTTTCTTTTTAGGCCATTGTGTGGTTTAGATCGTAGTGTCCCATGAAACTCGTCCTCCATCCAGATTGCTGATGCACTGTTGCTCACTATCCTCAGATTTTGAACATCTTGAGGGCAGGTGGAAAACAATTCTCAGGAGAAGGCCCTCACCTCTGGAATTCAATTCCCCCCTCCCAATTAATATAAGAAAACCTGAGGTGCAATGAAATCCCAACTGTTCACTTGGTTTTTTGTTGCTGTTGTTGTTGTTGTTGTTTTCCTGAAATGGGCTGGTGGAAAAGTATAGTCTGCTCTTGGTTACTGTTTGAGGTTGTGTCTGCCACATTCATGAGTGTAGCATGGTAGTCAGGAAGCTGGGGGATGCTCTTAGATGCAGCCAGCAGTGAACAGCGTGAATACTAAACATGTTGACTTACTAAGTTATAATTGTTTTAAATGAATCCAGGTTATTACACAGCAGGTACACTTGTCATGCTTTTGGGATGCTTTGGAGCTTGAATTAATAAAATAAATACTGCTTTATGCTGATATTGCAGTGTGATTAAATAATAACATAGCACCCTTTGTTAGTCAAAGCATTTCAAAACCTCTAATCTGTTTACAGGACAGTGCTGTTATCTCCATTGTCCCTATGGGGAAGTAAGGCATAGAGAAACTGACTTGCCCAAGGTCACACAGTAAGTCTGTGGCAGAGCAGAGACAGGAATTGCTTACTGGATCTCCCAAGTCCTAAGTTAATGACCTGCTTAAAGGAAGATAAAACTGATTATCCTAAAGCAAAGTAGCCTGGCAGATAACACTGGCTCCAGAGAGAGTGCTGGGGTACAGCTCCTGCTTGGTTAACCTGAGCCAAAGAGGCCTGAGGCACAAGCCTAGATCCCAAGACAGGACTGAGGGAAAATTCTTGTATGGAGGAGGAAAAGAGTGACTAGGCAAAATATAGAGGAGTTACTGATTACAGCCCAACTGCTGTAGGAAAGGCTGGGAACAGCTTTGAAGGGATATCGCTGTAGCTGCCAAAGAAGCAGGTGAGGAACCACAGATCACAGGTGGGGACAGTACTATCGAGAGACCTGCAGAAAGACATTGACTGCAGGGAAATAAGTGGAAGCAGCCCAGGGGAAATGGTGGAAGGATTGAAGGAAGGAAGAGTCCTTGGCTGTCTGAATAAGTTCCCTGGGCTGACACTTAGAGGAGAGGGTGGACTTTGCCTTTCCTCAGACCAAGAGGGAAGGTACAGTCATCAGAAGGAGAAGAGACCAAGTTTCATGAACCCCAGACAGAGGTTGAGGACTGGGCTCTAAAGCACTAGACTTTAGGATTTCTTTTGTGGAACTTTTTCTGTTAACCCCCAAAAGAGAATGGGCTGACCAGGGACCATGATAGAATGCTTGGCCACATACAGTATCAGACTCTTGTACCTTCAGAATGATGAAAGGGGGTACTGGACTGAAAAAAAAAAGCTGTGAAACACCATATCCAGACACAAAGGGGTCTGGTGATGGAGCTCCATTCAGGAAACAGGATCCCATCGTACTAGATGCTATGCAAACATTGAACCTAAATAAATAAAGGAAGGAAAATATTGAATGAGATACCAATGTTCTTCATTCAGGCTGGTCATCAAGAGCTACTTGTGATATTTCATCCATGCAGGTAAGACAGAGGATCCAGTCAAAAGGCAGAACTTATAAAGAGGTATGAAGACCAATGGCATTTTTGTAATACTTTCTCCAAGTATTGTCTTAACTTATTCCTGAGTCCATTCTGCCAAGCCACCATCCTCTCCTAAATCAGATTCCTCTTAATTTAATTTATTCCTTATTCATTTATTTTACTAAGAGTGTGGATAAGGGATAACTTGATTGACAGCAGTAGGCCAAAGGGCACTATGGAACTTTCAGTATGCAGTATCAGGGTCTGCATAACTACCATAGTCTGCAGTGGGCTGATGTGCAGCAAATTCATGCCCCTGCTTGGCATGCCCTAAATCATCACACAGATAAGCCCAGAGTCATGAAAATGAATAGTTCTGGCATTACCCTTTAACAGCTCTTAAATTCTTGTTGATAGATTTAAACCAATATGTGAGGCTATTCATATACTCAGCACCATCCCATTAACCAGGCAAAAAAAACTGTTCATAAATTATCGCAAGACAACTCCATATCCACCAACAACACACAAGAGGTCTGTGGCAGAACCAGGAAATGAACCTTCTATTAACCAACCCAACCATTTTCTTAGCAACAAAATCAAGCTTTGCCCCACTTTTTCAGTCTTGAACAGTGCCAAGCTCATGGACAGCAGTTAACCAAGAATAATTGGTATGCGCATCAAAATCGTTATTATTTATTATGTGTGGTAACATAAACAGGTACCCGTATTCAGCTCCTCAACTATAAAATCTAAACATAATTAAGTGACACAATGTAGTGAGTTCAAAACAACTATGACTTTCTTCCCCTGGTGCCAGGGGTGAATGATCTGATTGCTTCCAGTTGAGTAGGGACATCTGAAGGATTGTCCACACCTGCTTCAATTCATTTTTGAAAGCAGCAGCAGTACATGCCATCAAGCCACACAGTGCTCCCTCTCCGTAGGCTAGAGGACTCCGTCGCTGATCTACTGAGAACAATTAACCATGGGGGGTGTTGGGTTTCAAGTTCAATAGGATGTAAGAATCCTTTGCCATGGTACTCTAGTCCCAAAAGATGGCCTGCTCACTGATAAGAGAAAGAATGCTTACATCCTTCCTTTTTGAAGTAGCTCAAGGACTTTGCATACCTTGGTATTCCACTATATATAGTATCTTACATGAATGACTTAGTCACAGTTATCTTTTATTGCTCCATCAAATAGCTTCTGATATTATAAGGGCAATTGACTGGGCAAGTCCCATTCCATTAGAACGGAATTGCTGTTCATATCAGAATATTTACAGCATTTTCCATTGAAAATCCATGACAAATTATTTAAAAACATGTTTAGGACAGTGGCTAGAAGACTCGAAGGAGAGTTTAACTACAGTAACTCCTCGCTTAACATTGTAGTTCTGTTCCTGAAAAATGCTACTTTAAGCAAGATGATGTTAAGCAAATCCAACTTCCCCATAAGAATTAAGGTAAAGAGGGGGAGTTAGGTTCCTGGGAAATTTTTTTTTAATTAGGCAAAAGGCAGTATATACATATACAGTATAATTTTTAAACAATTTCATACTGTACACAGCAACGATGATTAGTTAATTTGGTGGAGTCAGAGGGTGGAATATTTCCCAGGGAATGTCTTGCTTCTAAATAATGAACTAAGACTTGGCCCCCACCTTCTGCTCAGTGAGCAGGAGGTTCGTAGGAGCAGCTCCAAGCCAGACGAGAGGGCAGGAGAAGTATGGCAGTGGGAGGAGGGATAGCTGAACTGCAGCTGTCCAGCAGCATACCTTACAAGGGAACTTAAAGGAGCTGACAGGATTCTGCCGGCCCACCATGGTTCCAAAACCCCACATGGATAGGCAGCTTTTGCAGAAAAATGGGCAGGTAGTGGACAAAGCAGGCAGCCAAATGACGTTATAGGGGAGCACTGCACAATTTTAAATGCACATGTGCTCTACTAGATAAGCAACGTAACAAGAGAACAACAATGATCGGGACAATATTAAGTGAGGAGTTACTGTATTCCATGATTGCCTAACATACCAAGCATATGTTGCAGAATACATCTCTGCTGCTCCCCAAACCTATTTGCCTTCCATAAACGTCTAATGAAATTCCACTGAAATACTTGTAATTCAAAGAATGCTCACTTTGTCCAAACATAATCATAGATGTTAAAGATCAGAAATACAAATTAGGTCAATTTGCCCATCCCTTAGCTACTGTAATATTGTCCACTATCGCACATTTACCTAGTAGTTTGTCTACTTTAGTTTTCAGTCTAAAATTTCTCTTTCTTCGGACCACATCCTCAATTGGAGTAAAATGCAAAGATCCATTATGGCTGATCTATACTAGCTGAAGATCTGGCCCTACCTCTCCTTTCATTTTTTCAAGCTATAACCTACTGTCTCACTCTAAATAACTCCTTAGGTGCCTACGCCTTCCAAATATTTGCAGACCATGTTGTAAATTAAGACATTGTCTAAATTTGGGATTTTTTTCTAAAAAAATTCCTATTCTTCTCAATAGTGCAGCCCTGTATCTCTCATATGGGATATCTATGGCAGCTATTTTTAATATAGAAAAACCTTGATGTTAACTGTCCTGCAGTTCAGACAGTGGGTTGTGAATACAGGTTGATTCTCTCTTGTCTGGGACTTTCTGGCCAAGCAATCTCCATGGTCTGGCGGGATCATGGATATTGCTGGACCAAAGAGCCCCTGAACCAGAGGTCTGGGTCGCCATGGGGCTGGCTGTGGCAACCCTGGGACAGCAGAGCCCCGGTGGCTCCAGAGCTATGGATCCACAGCAGCTCTGGTGGCCCTGGGGTAGTGAAGCTGCAGAAGCCCTGGCGGCCCCAAGGAGCAGAGCCCTAGCGGCTCTGGGAGCGGCGTGATGGCTGCTGTGGCAGCCCCAAACTCCCCTCCCCACTCTGGTGCCCAAAGCCCTGGCAGCACTGGAGCCAGGAAGCCATGGCAGCCCTGGGATAACAGAGTTCAGCAGCCCCGGCAGCTCCAGAGCCATAGAGCTCTCAGGCACCCCGGAGCTGTGGCAGTGTCGGTGCCTGAGAGCCACGGTAGCCTGGGCCGCAGTGACCCTGGGATAGTGGAGTGCTGGCAGTCCCTGGACATTGGAGCTGTGGCAGCCCTAAGGTGAGTGGAGCATGATGGCCCCAGGGCAGCAGAGCTGCAGCAGTGCGGACAGGCCAGCAGAGCTGGGAGCTGGAGGCCTGGGGGCAAGGGAGCTCCACTAGGTCTGCTGATAGACCCCGGGAGAGCCCAGAGTCCCATCAGCAGAGGGGTAGAAATCAGGGGTGGCCCTTCCATATAGGCGAACTAGGTGGTCGCCTAGAGCGCCAAGTTAAATGGGGTTCCAAATGGTGGCACGATATCATTGAGGGGTTTGGAGGTTTCTTTTTCTCTGAATTTACAGTCTGAGAGTTTTTGTTGGTAACAGAGATGCAAATATGTGTGGTCTTGAAAATGTTCTTTTAAATAACGTGCTGCAGCACCTAGGCATCACATTGCGAATGATTTTCTACTTTATTTCTGAATATCATTATTTTAGTGCATGTGAATCAGACCCCCTAATGGTACTCTAATGTATTTTTTTTATCAAACAAAATCTCCTAGTCATTAGAAACTATATCAGAAAATGATTAACCATTTTAAGCAACTTTTATAGAACCGTGAGCTCCATCAGCTGTAGAGGATTATTTCAACTACATTAGCTTTGGGAAAGGATTTGACAGTGGCCCTAAAACTTTCCATCTGACAAGGAAAAAAATCAATATTAAGAATAGTAGCATCAGTTTACCATATCAAATCATGTTTTCGGGGTGGGTGGGGGGAATTGGACATATCTGCAGGTGTGGGGGAGGATAAACTGAAAGTCCCTAATAAACATTGGGGATTTTGAATTAATGAAAAAAAAAAGATGACCTCATTTTTTTAAAGAGATTATCCAAACACTTTGGCTTGATGTGTTACTATGTTCTATGTACATCACAGGAAAAAGAGGATTTAAGACCAGTGACTGCAAAACTTTTCAAGAGTTAACATTTGGACTATTTAAAAATGTGCTACATTGTTCTTAGATGAGGTAAAGAAGGAAAAATCTGGGGAGCCCACATAGGCATAAGATAGAAAATTGCTGCAGAGGATTTACTGCATATTTCAGTGCCATGGTGCACAAATATTCTAGATATGATTGCTAGACTTTCTGGCTTGGGCAAGAATGTTTCGCTGTGTGGATGTTGGTGGAGGTATGGTGTCTTAGAACAAATGAAAAAGAGACTATTCTCTTAGTCCTTCCCAGCTTTTTCAGTTAGCCCAGTGCATGTTGGGAAAGGACTGGGGAGCATATTAAGTACTGTCTAAATAAAGTTATAACGTGTGGGTATGGTTAAATGAGACTAAATGTTAAGTACCATCATTAAACTATGCTGCCTTGCTTTCAAAAGCACTCTGGAATTGGTGACACTATAGTGGATGAAATTCACAAGGTTAGGTAACTAGGTTAGAACTATCAGAAGGGTAGCCATGTTAGTCTGAATCTGCATAAACAACGAGAAGTCCTGTGGCACCTTATAGACTAACAGATTTATTGGAGCATAAGCTTTCGTGGGCAAAGACCCACTTCGTCAGATTAGGTTAGAAATTTTATCCATAGGATAAGACCCATTTCTAAGCATTTACCTCTGCCCACAGCTTCCCAATATCAGTGGAGCCAACAGCCTCTGTGGGTTGCTGGACACGTGAGGGAAGCCCAGCTCAATGCTCCTGGAAGGGGCAGGGTTGAAGGCAGAAAGGGCAGGGCCAAAGTCAGCCATCCCTCCATGCTACCTGGAATGTGGCATGACCCCCACCCCCATTACCCTTAGGGCTGCTCGGAGTGTGCTGTCTGGCGACAATTTAAAGGGGCGGGAGCTCCAGCTGTTGCTGCTGTCAGACCCCAGAGTAATTGCCCTCTTTGCTCGCTCCCTACATCCTGCAGAAGCGGGCCTGCCTATTTTCTCTTGTACTGTCTTGGATAGTGACCTTGGAGAGGACAGATCCCAAGCTAGCCCCCCAGTTAGGGGAGGAGTTGCTTTCCCCTTTCTGAGACTGCCTGGAGGTCCTTTCCACTCCCTACTGTCCATGGTCTGTCTCCTCCAGTGGAGGGCAGGATCATGTTCTGCTTTCTTTCAGAACACATGTGTGAGGAGGTGAGGGCCCCGATTAGAATGGGGGTCACAGCTGAGTGTGTTTTGAGGAGCCATTCAAGTCCAAGAAGGCAGGCAGCCTGGTGGAGTGGCTCCTCCTCATGCAGGCTATTGAATGCTAGCTAGTCATTCTCCCTCTCTGAGTCCCTTACCAGCTTCTGTGACCTTGATCTCTCCTGCTCTATACTGCCCCTCCCCTGTTTCTGTGTGTTTATTTAACCCACTCCCAGTCACCTGACCTATTTTGTCCTGTGGTAAATTTCCAATGTCCCTACTATCCCCCTTTTTTTAAAGAGTGGAGCCAGAAAACTAGATAGGATTCCAAAGCTTAAGCTGCTTTTTAGCGGACTCCCTGTGTAGACTAAGTGCTATCATCAGCCTCAGAGAGACAAAGTGGGTGAGAGAATATATGTTATTGGACTAGCTTCTGTTGGTGAGAGAGAAAATCTTTTGAGCTACACAGAGCCACACTGACCTGAAGATGGCTCAAAAGCTTCTCGCTCAGCAACAGCAGAAGACCCAATAAAAAAAATTACATCAGCCACCTTGTCTCTCTAATATCCTGGGACTGATACAGCTACAGAAACACGGAATACGCTTAACCTTAAATATTTCCCATTGTGTTTTCTATTGTGTCTCTGCTACAGGACCTCTGAGTATTGTTGGATCCACATACATATAGGCACCAACAATATAGCTGGGTTTTTTTATAATACAACTTCACAATATCAACCAGAATTCATAAACTGGGCAGAAACTTTCCCAGCTCATCACACTGAGACATCAGCTTAAAAGGGTGCATCTCTATGGCCACATCTAGACTGCAGGCTTCTTTCAGAAGAAGCTTTTCCAGAAGAGATCTTCTGAAAGAACTTCTTCCGAAAAAGCGATCTGCTTTTTCGAAAGATAGCGTTCACAGTGAATGGATGCTATCTCGCATTTAAGCTGTGATTACTATGGATGGAGTGGCCACCAGGGCATCTGTGCTTTTTCCTCTTTCCTCTTCTTTCAGAAGAACTCCCTCTTCCCCGTCCACACATGCCTTTTTCCGAAAGAGGTCTTTCGGAGAAAGGCTTCTTCCTCGTAGAAAGAAGATTACCAATTCTGGAAAAATGCCTCTGTTCTTTCAATTTTTTTTCTGAAAGAATGCAATTGCAGTGTGTACGTAAGTGAAATTTTTTCAGAAAAACGGCTGTTTTTCCGAAAAAACTCTGTAGTGTAGACATAGCCAAAGAAGTAATGTTGCCATGGACATAGAGAAGGGGAAGATGCTCTAGCACCTCCACAAAAGCACAGGGCTTTTGTACAGGTCCGTGCATGTTTGCTTACTAGATTTTCCTGTATGATGTGGGTAACCTTTCAGCTATTTCCTCCTCCAACACCTTCTTGTTTGGGTCTTTTCATTGTAGGGGAGCATTTACCTAAATCTCTCCAAGACTTCTATCACAACCAGCTTCACATTCCTGTTTATGGCTGGACCTACTGAGACCTACTGTTTCCTGGTTTGACCTGTGAGACTTTTAAAATAATGGTGGCTAGGCTTGCCACTTTCCAGTAATAAAAAAAACCTCTTACATCTCATGGCGGAAAAGATGACAGCTAAGGATGCAGATTGATACATTTTAAAGCTGGAAGGGACTACTGCAATCATCTGACCTAATAAAGGCCATAAAACGTCCTTGAAAATAATTCCTGTTTAAGCATATCTGCTAGGAAAACACCCAATCTTGGTTTAAAATGTTTCGGCAGTGGAGATCCACAACAATCCTCTGCAAATTGTTCCAACTGTTAATTCCTCCCGTGTTATTTCTAGTCTGATTTTATCTCTCTTCAATTTTGAGCCATTGGATCATGTTATACCTCTGTCTGCTAGTTTGAGGAGCCTGCTGTCAATATTTGCTCCTCATATATAGATACTTACAGATAAATCACTCTTAGCCTTCTGTTTGTTAAGCTAAATAGATTTAGCTCCTGAAGTTTATTTCCCTTGCATTCCTTAAAGCTCAGGAATATATGGGACCAGATTCTCAGCTGGTGAAGCTCCATCCGGTTCAGGGTGTTTTGCCTACCTTAACTGTATCTAACCTTTTCTTATGTGCTAAGTGACTGGCTTGTCATCTTTCAAAAACTGATCCCTAACTTGGACAGAACTCCTGCCGCCTTCTTGCAGTCATAGAATTTAATGCCAAAAGAGTCCGCTAGAGCAGCTAGTCTGACCTATATAGAACAGGCTGCCAATGTGATGAAGCACCCACAAGCTTACCGAACAACTACCAAAGTATTAAATTCCCCCAGGAGATTAGACTATAATGTGCCATCAGCAGAGAACAGGAGGGACAAAGGAGGATGGTCCTGGAGGGTTGGCAACCCTATCCACAAAGCACCTCAAATTATGTCTCCGTAGAGGTTTTTAGTAGCCATTTCATTTGGCTCTGCAGAGTTAGCAGCTCCTGCAAAGCCAGTCCAATTCTTCAGCATTGCCTTCCTCTTTTTGAAGGATCACATTTATGATATGTAGTCAGAGCAAAAGGAATGTCAAGTAAACCAATAGGCAAAGAGGGCTCTGAAGAGCAGTGGATTGAGTCTTACTGCTGTAATGTAATTAATATCCAAGAGCAATTCACTGTGAATAATATGAAAATAAATTTATTCCCACAAGCTGGATCCTGAAGAGTGGTTTATTAGATATTATACTATTAAACATGAGCAGGACATATTCTTTTAGTGTTGAATCATTAAATTAACAAGATTTATTTCCACCCTCAGTACTGGGTGGTTTTGGTAGCCAGCGCAACAAGGGAATGGACATATAATAAACAGACATAGCTGCCTCATTTTTTCTTTGTATCTAAATGGATTTTTAAATAGCCATTCAGGTGAGATGTAATATTTTATGGCATGAAAGATAGCTGAGAAAAAACCCTGAAGATGGCTATGGGGGCTGTCAGCTTTGTGCTGAAATGCCAATTAGGGGCAATTAAAGTATATTATACTTTAATTGAAATGTGTCAGAGATAAGATTATGGCATGTTAGCTTTTGTAAATGGGATTTTGTGCTTTCCTGGTTCCTCCAAGAATCCTCCTAGCTCATACTAAAAAGATTCTTACAAAACACACAAACACAACAATACACAGTTCTACAGGAAGTATTAATCAAATTGGTCCTTGTATTGCCTGTTCAAACTTGCCCCTATATAATCATGTACACAAAGACTTAGGATCAGATTCTGATCTGCCACCATTATGTAAACCCACGGTAACGCCTTTCAATGGACTGCTTCCCTCAATGTAAATCAACTGAAGTAACTGGAGTTTTTCCAGATTTACACTGAGGGCTTTTCTGTGCAAACATTTAAGCTTTGTCTACACTATGAAACTTTTAGCGGCATGACTGTATCGACACACCCGTGTTGCTAAAAGTCAGGAAGTGTAGATGCTGTTTGTCAGGTTTTTTTTTTTTTTAAATGACAAAATACTTCCACCCACAATGAGCAGCGTCCACATTGTTGAAAGGACAGCATTTCTGCTAACAAAGTGCTGTTCACAGTGGCACTTGTCGTGACAAAAGTTTTTTTCTTTCAGGATTTTGTGGGTTTTTTAGCACTTACAAATGACAACTGGTGATTTATCCACGCATGCTGGGTACTAAGGCTAAGTGTCCATGTGTTCCATGCCGCTGTGGGCTGAAAGTTCTGCAGTGTGCTTCAGTCTACTCTGCACTGAAACAGAACTAAATTAAAATGCACAAAGGAACTGTTAGTGTGCAGCAGCAAAGCTCATGAGCGTGCAGGTGGATAGTGCAGGGCAGACTTACGCCTCCACTGCTTCCTGCACACTAAGCATTTGAATAGAAATGTCCTGAAATGACTGAGCAGAGTCTAGTTAGTCACTAGTTACTGTGCCACTAAACAGAACTGTAATCATTCAGCATTGGAGACAACAGAGGTTTGCCTTAATGAGCACTTTTAAACTTTGTCCCGTAATACATAGCCATTGTTTCACTTGTGAGTTCAGAGGTTCATTGGGCAGAATGTATTATTATTCACATTAGGTATGGAAAAAGGCAAGCATTGAACAGTACGCAACAGAATGACACCAAAGGGTAAGAAATAAAAGGAGAAAAAAACTGCACAAAGCAAATTCTATGGGGGCAGAATGAAAGTACAGGTTGGATCTCCCTAGTCTGGCACCTTTGGGACCTGATTGTTCCTAGATGAGGGATTTTGCCAAACCAGGGGAAGACATTTCTATGAATTCTGGACCCCTTAATGCCACCTCCCGTGCCCAGCCCACTGGCCTCCTGGCCAGCTCATCACTACTGCTGGCCTCGCTGCCCTGTGGACCCCACTGGGCAGCCATCACTGCATTGGCTCTGGGTCCCAGTGTGCAGCTGTGCATGCTGTGCTAGGGTGCTGGGTCTTACTGGGCAGCCACGCATGCTGCACAGAGAATCCGGGACCCAACGGGCAGCCACGCACCATGGATCCCTGCCCCACCGAGCTACTGCAGCTCCCAGCCCTACTGGGCAGCCATGCGTGTGTCTCCTAATCCCTCTGGGGAGACCTGCTGCCACATGCTGACAGAAGGCTTGCTGTGGGCAGCCCACTGCCCTGCTGGCCCCACTGAGATTCTTGCCACTGTCCCTCCACCGGGACTCTCTGGTCCTGCAACATCCATGCTAGACCATGGATTTTGCCGGATCAGAGAATCCTGGCTAAGAACATTTCTACCTGTATCCAAAATTAATTTGTTAGCAGGACAGTAGGGCTCATATCCCTCCTCTTGCAAAAAAGTACCATGGGGTCTGCAAAGCCCATAAGTAGTGAGAAGACTCCACAGTTTTACATTCATTCTATAGAGTACATTATGCTATTGGGCTACGTCTACACTACAAGGTTTTTGCGCAAAAACCGGCAGAGCGTCCACACCTCAAGCGCGCTTTTGCACAAGTAGATCGGCAGAAGAGAAGGCTTTTGGCAGTACAGTTATTCCTCTCCCCACGAGGAATAACTCCTTTTTGTGCAAGAGTTCTTGCGCAAAAAGGCAAGTGTGGACGCTCTGCAGGGAGGTTTTGCGCAAGAAATCCCTATTCGAAAAAGCACAGGTGCTCTGATGGTCATTCTGTGAATGGCCATCAGAGCTTTCTTGCGCAAGTGTGTCCATGCAATGTGGATGCTGTCTTGCGCAAGAGCATATTGCTTTTGTGATGCGCTTTGAGGTCTGGACGCGCTTTTGCGAAAGAAGTTTTTGCGTAAGAATTCTTGTGCAAAAACCCTGCAGCACAGAGGAAGCCTTGGCGTGTGTGGCACAAGACTTAATATGTGGAAAGGCTGGTGGAATACTGTCCCAATGGAATACTATTTTGGGAAATGTAAAACAAGACTGGAGAAAGCTGTCAAGAATCTTCTGTAGGAAGACTCCTGAATTAAGAAGATGTCCTAACAGATCTTTTCCATCACTAGTTTCTAAGACCTCCCAAATCCATTATGACAAATATAACATTTCCAAGGCAGAATTTTTACTCTGTCAGCAACAACATGAAATGATCTTTTTGTGTTAATATTAATGGAAAACCTCTAAGCAAGGTCTTACTTGAGAACATGGAATGAATAAGGATCAACTATGAGGCAGGGGGTTGTGTCAGTAATCCATCGTAATCTTAATCCATTGAGATAAAGAGGCATATCTTGGAGGAAATATAGTGGGCCACATTCTGCACTTCCTTGTATCAGTGTAATCTCATTGAATCAATTTAGTACTGTCAGTGAGATTTGAGCCCACAGGAGAGCAGAGAATGGCCAGGGAATGCAAGTAAAATAGGCAGTTAGTTTGAGACTTTAAAGGCCTGACTAAATTTTCTCTATCTTTTTAGCTTTAATGCAGTTCTTTTATAAATGATTACTTGCTTGCATTTCCTTGATACTGTGGGGACAATTTGGAGCCCTTAAGATGAACGCTGGGACTTTTATTATGACAGGATAGCATTCTAATTCATTTCTGACACAGTTTACCATTTCTAGCAGTATAAATTATAAGGCAGCTTAATTATGTCATTCCTGATATTGCAAAATATAAAACAAGGGGAGTCATTTTGGGCCTTCACTGGAGAGGAGAAAGCAATAAACAGTGTGTTTCAGTTTCTAGTGCACTCCCCTACTATAGTTCTCAAATGTATCCCAAGGGCCCACCCAAAACACAGAAAAAAGTACTCAGGATTTAAATAATGCCCATACTCCTTTCCACAGGCAGAATCTATTCACCACAGCCAAGGCTGGCCCTAGGCCAAATGGAACCCATGTGAGGAGGGTCTTCAGTGCCCCACCCTCTCAATTTGTTATACTTTTGAATATGTTGTTTTGTATTGCATTTGTAGCCCATTTCACAACTTTGATGCACAGCATGCATGTATGACTTGCGTGAATGATTTATCCTTGTCATATACGACAGTAAATATGCTAACAACAGAAATAGCACCCAAGCCTGGCTCTTCAGGCAGTCACCTGAGTCATCTGCCCCTGAATCCATCCCTGGCTAGAACTGCAGAGCTTGGCACAAAATGTTTCTGGAGAAGGTCACCTTTCACATAGCGCATGTGCAGTGTTTTCTGTTCCTGATTTTCCCATTAAATAAATGTGTAGTTTAATACATTTTATATTTATGTTGTTAAACGCATGGTATTTCCTCACCTCACAGGAAGGTGGTGGGGCTTAATGAATGCATTAAAGTTACTTGGTGTCTTTGAGTGGAAATTTTAACACAGTGGAAAAGTGTTATTACTCGCTGATTGTGTCAGGTGCTACTGACAGTTCTAAGCAGTCAAGCTTGGTGGTTGTAGCAGTTGTAGAGCACAGGTACCAAGAGTTGAAGCCAACTGTAGTTTCGGGACTGGGTCAAAGGCAGCACTGAAAATGAGGTCTGGGCACAGACTCTGGGTTGGAACTAGTTTAAGGCACTAGCTCAAGCAGAGCTAGCCTGGGTACATCTAGCTAGCTAGGAATTACTCCTCCCAGCTGTTGTGGGGATATACCCTAAATCACAGATTGTTTACAGATTACAGCCGATCCCCGATTTACGAATGGGTACCAAACACCTGGTTGTAACTCGATCTGTTTGTAAGTCGGATTACATTCACTTACGTACGGCCGCACTGTTCGTAAGTGCGGCTTTTGTTCATAATTTGGGTTCTGGCTGTATAGGAGGTTGGTCGTAAATACAAATGGTCGTAAGTCGATGCATTCGTAACTTGGGGACCAGCTGTATTTGGTCTCTTTCTGCACCAACCTCCAGCTGCTTTCCCATTCCCTGCAGAATCAGCTCCTGCAATTTTGCTTGCACAGCCTGCAACGCACCTTTACATTTTCAGGCGCACTGCGGGCAGTTCATCCAACTGCTTCTTGCATTGGCCAAGTGGCCACTTAGAAATCTAGATTGCCCCTTGGGTCACCCATATATGTTATTTGTTCCCATTTTCCATTTCTCATAGGACAATGATATAATATGATGGGTTTCACTTCTACTTCTCATGCTGATTCTCTAGTATTGGTACAACTCCAACACAGCACAGAAAGCATATGGATACAAATAAAATAGCTTCCAGTTAATTAATTTTTTGTCAAGACACAACATCATGCCTAATACCTTTTTATTAAGATTTGCAAAAGTTCTTTTATGTCCTACAAAACCTGAAGTTTCAGTGTTGGAGGGCATTGTATGGTCAGGCTCTGGAACGCTACGGTGCAGAAGGAGGCAGTTAGTTCTTATTCACCGGATCAGTTTAGTCTTCTCTTTCCCCAAAAGAAGTTGCACATTCCTCATGAGTTGGAGACAAAGGGACTCAGCAGTGAGGTGGTTTGAGAACAGGCCAACCTCAGGTGACATTTAGGTTGGGGGTTTATGGTTTCTTGTTATGTAACTCAATAAAAAACACAAGGTCAGGGATGGGATAAATGTGGACACTGGCACAGTGCTGACAGCTGAGAGGGAAGTCAACCTTTGACTGTCTCTTTAAATATTTACAGTAAAAGCATTAACTGCTTCTTAACTGGAATTCATTTTTGCTGAACCATCACTAAGCCTGCACTTGACACCAGTGGGGAACTGGAACTATTTTTAGGGCTGGGTGCTGAGTAGTGCCCCCTGCACACACCTGTTCATGCCCCACACCGCTCCAGGATGGGTTGCACCTTGGGGTGTCGACTTTCCTGCACTGGATGCCAGGGTCACAAATGGCGTTCAGTCTCACAACCTAGCCACAGCTGGAGGCAGCTGCAGAACCCCAGGCCAGCAGCAACATCCTGAGTGGTAGTGGAGCCTCCAAGGTCAGTTGCCTGGACTCTGGGGATGGCAGGCTGCAAGGCCCTGGGGATGCAGGGCTGGCGGGACCCCAGAGGGGCTTCCTAGAGGCCACAATACAGAGTCAGTGGAGCCAATAGTGGATTGGCAGCAGGGCAAGCCCCTGGATTAGGCAAAGCCTGCTGGAAAACCTGGGTGTGCTGCAGCACCCCACATATTTCTACTTCCCACACCTGGTCACTGGAACAATTTGTGCAGTGGGGGTGCTGAGAGAGTCACTGGACAAAACCATAAAGCCTGTATATAAAGGAAACTACTTCACACCAGGGAGTGCGGCAGCACCCCTAATTCCAAAACCTATGCTAAATCCTAATGTTGAAAAGAAGTAGGGAAAAACACATTTGAGAGAAAATGTTAACCTTCCAATAGCGAGAAAATGTTAACCTTCCAATAGCAAAAAAATGTACTTCAGTTTGTTCCATTCCATTCTCCTCCTTTGCCCCCACGACACCAATGGTACAACTTTAAACTTGCCAGAGCTATCTATGAAGGCCCTTATCTTGCCAACACGTGTAAATTTCAGTGGGATTTCTCCCATGAGTAAAATTAAGCAACTACATAAATGCTTGCCAACAGAGGACTTGAATGTCTCTTCTGGATGAATAACACAGTGTGTGTATGCTCTCTCTCTCTCACCGTATCAAGGAAAACTACTCTTTGCAATTGCATTTCGATTTCAGATTTAGACATCGACTGTTTATGCTTTCTGAACACAGAGAATTCAGCAGGATTTCTATCCCTCTGCTCCTGCAGGAGCTGCATTGGAAATGGTAACCAACAAGATGGGTAATTAATCAATAAATGGCCTCAGCGATGCCGTTGCTCCTTTCTGAAGTAATTTACCTGGAAAAGTCACTTTTCTTAACGTGATTCTTACTTCACCCAGGGTCCTGCTAACAAAGATAAACGATACTGTGACACTTGGTATGTAAGCAGCTTGACACTTTGGAGGCAAAAAAGTAATCTGTTCTGTTGCTGGCAGTTTATTTTCTTCCCTCTCATCACACTAACCATATCAGCAGCGCTGGGTATTAGATTTACACCAGGTGTTTTTCACCTAGACTCCTTCTTAAATAAAATTATTAACACCTACAATCATTTTCTCAGACTAGAGCTGTGTAATTTGACTGAAGAAGGGCTGGGTTATTTTAATACTGACCAAAATATGCATCCATTTTAATTTTTTAAAAATATTGTAGAGTTTTTCTGAGAAAAAGATGAACAAATTAAGAGAAATTGTTGAACACCTGCCTTAATTTTACCCCGTCCCAATACACATGGAAAAACTGATGACCAGAAATGGAAGCAGTTAAAGATACATAAAATACATAAGATACATAAAGATACATAAAATAACCTAGTAATGGTAGAACCTGAAAATGGTCAGGTTAATACTCAAAAGTGATGTACGTATGTAAAGCTCTTGAATCTACCAAACTGAGTTGGAAATAATTAGTCCTCCTGTGACATTTCCAATATTTATTGTACTAATTCCACTAAGGCTGCAAATGGCATAAATAAGCCAGAGCATGCTTTAGCAGTTTTGTGCACTCATTCTCGGCATCCGAGTACAAAGAGCTCCAAGTGCAAACTCACAGGCAATAAGCTAAAAGACTGTGTATCTTTACAGCTCCATTGCAACTGAGTTTTCAGGCTGTGTTAACACAACATAGGTTACATCTACACTGCACGACTATTTTGGGATACCAGAGGTATCCCAAAATATCTACTCTACGTCTACACAAGCCGCCGGTTATTTTGAAATATTTTTCGAAATAACGGGCACACTATTTCACCATCTTGGTAAACCTCTTTGCATGAGGGTTAAGGCATGGCTCAAAATAGTGCATTAATTCAAAATTTGGTGCTGTGTAGACGTGTCAAATTTCAAAATAAGCTATTTCAAAATAGATTTGAAATAAGATATGCAATTTGCGTAGCGCAAATTGTGTATCTTATTTCAAGTTTAGGGTGCTGTATAGACACACTGATAGTTAGTTTTCTACACAGTGTTCTGCTGAGGATTGGTCTCAGCTAAATTCCATTCCCTGCTATGTATATGAAGTTCACTGAGAGTTTGAAGGATAGCAATATTTGACTCAATATCCGCAATCCTTCCTAACCACATTTCTTGGAGGAGGCAGGCTTAGTTATTATTTATATTGTAAAAGCACTCTATTCAGGATCACTATATCCCTGTGCTGGGTGCAGTAGAAACATAAAATTACAAGTGTTTGTCACAAAGAGTTTACTATAAAGTCCCTTTTGAAGGCACTTCACCTCAGTACAGCCAATGGTGTTGGCCTGTTGGTCCTCATTACTGGGTTAAACAAGAGAAAGTTGGGGTGGGAGGGTCAGTAACCGAGGGAAAACCGATGGTGAGAAAAACTAATTTTTCAATTCAAGATTAGTGATGGAGTTTACATTTCTGGAGTTTGGCATCCATTAAATATTTCAGACTGTCAAGAGTAGATGCTGAAAACCAAAATATTCTCGTTGAGAAACTGCCATGTTACTTCAAGCTTCTGGTCTCTCTAGTTGAACTACATCTCCCATGGTGCACCATTGGCTTCCCTCAGGGCCTCTCTTCCCTGGTGGTACAGAGCATCCCTGCTATAGATCCAAGATAAGTTCCAAAAAACGTGGCTGCATAGCAAAATGATGTAAAGCAGGGAATTTTTTTCCCATGGCTGACTTCCATTTGTGCAAATTGTTTTGTTGGGGGTTTTTTGCATGCAACATAAGAGCGGGCAACGGGAAGAATTATAACGCATCAGTTCCACGACGTTAGCGCGGAACGATGTATACCAGGGTAACTTATAATGGGGATGCCCTGTACATCATAGGTGCTATCATGAAGCTGAGAAATTTGGCACATAGATGTGAATAGGACATGGGAAATCTGAGCTACAGCTCCCATAAGGCACTGTGGCAGGATATCCTAACTGAACTATTTCAAGTTTTGGTAAAATATTTCAGTTGACAGGAATTGGCTTTTTTTCAGCAACAAAAATGAAATTTTCCAGGAAAGCAGGCACTTTTGGAGAAGAATTGTATTCAGTTTAAACCAAAATTTTCCAAAAAAACCCACAAACCACTTCCAGGAGAATTGTTTCCCAGCCCTGAACAGTGACAAACTTCTGAACAAGGTGCTATAATCACAATTGCTTCCATGTTTCCAGTTGATAGGAACCTATTAGAGATAATCTCAGCAGAAAAAGGCAGAGTGTGAACTAGAGCATCTGGTCATTAGTCCCTTCCACCTCTAACGATTCTGTCTCATTCACAGGCATACACCAAATCTATGAACAATGACTTTTTATCCTATTGAGTGCTGTTGCTGATATAAAGGGCCAAACTTTTATAGGGGAGCTCAACCTTACCTCTGGTTTTGGGAGTACACACTTGAAATGGGAATTTTCACAAATATATGGGCACAGTTCATTTGTGGTACATATAGCAACATTTGGTTATCTAAGTACCTCATTTCTGGATGCAGTTGTATATGTTCTGGAGATCTAAATGCTGGTATTTGCACCCACAATTAATTTTAGGCACTATGGAGGCAATTTCAGAAATTCATCTTAAAATATGAAAATAGCATTGAAGGGATTTATAGGTGCACAATTTCTTTTGAAATTTAAAGGGAGATGGTTTCTAATTTTTTTCCATGACTTTTGAAAATCTCATCTAAAACATTATTTGCCATAAAGAAACAAAAGTATATGTGCATATAGAACCCCAGAATATTTAGCTAAGCTTAAGAAAATGGCAAAATTTAGTCTAGATACTTACCCAACTCTTTTGAGTCTGCACAAAACAGACTACAAAAATACAAGAATATTTGACATAAACGTATATATATGCTACATGCAGTTAAACTGTCTCATCTTTAGGAACAGGTTTTTTTTATTTGGAACTCTGATCGTGCAACTGCAGGCATGTGCTGGGCATGCATGCACATTTGTAATACATATGTTTTAGATGTATGTCTTTAGCCATATTGTGTGTTCAAAAGTGTACAAGTTCAAAGCAAGTAGCCCCCGTGTATCAGGAAAGGTACTTTTAAAAGGGTGATGATGTAGTTGTCACTATGTCCTGTCGTTCAGCTGATAGCCGTGTTTAAAATTAATGGACTTTGCCACTGTGTGCACATTGCACAAATCTTTCACCTCTGGGATTTCACCTGCAATCCATAACTAGACTAAAAGCGAATGGCAGAAGTGACTCTTTGCTGTCTCTGGGCTGTACTGAAAACTCTGTTTTATAACAATCATACTAATCAAAAGTTAGCATAAAATCCTAAGAAAACATAAATATCTTGCTGATACCATTGTGATATTTTTCTTGGTTAGGTTTGAGAAGTGACTCAGATTAGATGATAAACTTAAAAAACAACAAATAATCTGGTAGCACTTTAAAGGCTAACAAAACATGTAGATAGTATCATGAGCTTTCGTGGGCACAGCCCACTTCTTCAGATGACCAGCATATTAGATGCTTTGTTAGATTTGGTCCTAATTAGTTAATAGGATGCACTTTTAAAGGGAATGCATTTTTTAAAGGTTGTTGTGTAGTGTTTTCATTCTACAGTAAGCTGTGCTACGGACAGTGTCTCTGTTGTTGTAAAAAATAAAATTGAGGAAGAATGGAAGCACTGCAGTTCAAAGGACTGGATCCTGAGGCCTGGTCTACACTAGGACTTCAGTCCAAAATTTGCCCCCTCTTCCCACAGGTCAGTTTTGTAAGCAATGCGTCCACACTACCAAATCCGTTATTCCAGAATAAGGGGCCACAGAATTCAAACTCTGTAGTTCTGCTTTTCATGAGGAATAAAGCTATTCCCAAACTTGTAAGTCCGAAATAATGTTATTGTGTGTGCTCCAGTGCTGCTAATTTGAACTAATTGGTTTCTGGGAGGCCTCCCAGAGTTTCCCAGGGTGCTTCCTAGGGCTCTGAGTCCGAGGTAGCATGTGCACACTAATGAAGCTTGCCTCAGACTAAATTCGATTCTTCCTCATAGTGAGGACACAGAACTTCGAATCTGTAAAATCGGATGCCTAGAAGTCAAATTTAGTAAATTTGAAATAATCTCGTAGTGTAGTCATGGCCTGATCTTCGTTTCCCTGTGAAGATGCAGAATAACTCAGTTCATTCTAGCTGTGTTTCTCTGGATATACATGAGTGGAACAGAGCTCATAATCCAGGTCCACAGCAGAGAACACTGGAATCACAAGAGATACAGTCTCTGGAGTATTCATTAATATATTATAATTCCATCTTCTCTGTGTTTTTCTGCAGTGTTTTTATAGTTTGGCTGGTTTAGATACTGAAGATTGAACCTGTCTAGTCTGGCACTTTCTGATCCGGCAACATCCGTGGTTTGGCATCATTTTAGTTAGCTGGATGTCCACTTATCATGGGTGTGGCCAAGTTTCCTGCAGTCTCATAAAGTTAGTTTACAGCCACCAGTCCTGGCTCTAAGTGTTCTGTGCTCTTATTTAAGTCTACTTTATCCCTAACTGTCTTCTAAGAGCCCAGTACTCAGTGGAAGTGTTGGTAATGCTGCTAGAGAATATTGACTTCCCGTGATTTGGCAAATTCTGAGTCAGCACCAGTCACGTCCCATGGGTGCCAGACTAGAGAGGTTCAACCTGTAGTAAAATACTGGGGAAAAGGTAAAAAAAAATCAATATTTTAAGACTCTTTTGAAGTCCATTAGATTAAACTTTACATACAAAACCATGTAAACAAAGTGTAACTATTTTAGTGATCAGTGTGAGTGAATGAATTTATATGCAGAGGCAGTAGACTATTCTTAACTAAGGTGGAAATCAGGCTGCATTGCAGTGTTTCTTAAATTTTTAAGACTGAGGAACACCAAACAATATTTTTTTTTATGAGGAACACCAAGGATTTTTTGTTGAGAAAAAAGAAAGTCAGGGGAAAAAGGATCGAGGGAAAGTTACTGAGCAAAAAAAAAAAAAGTCCCCTGCCCCTTTAAGGGTGGCCATTTTGAATTCTATTGTTCTCCTTGGCACACCGGTGTGCCGCGGAACACAATGTTCCATTGTAAAGATCTATTTTAGTTGTGATTAACATAACTATTTATTACTTATATTATTGTAGTACATACCAGCCACAGTTGTGGACCAGGATCTAATTGTACTAGATGCTATACAAACACAGAACAAAAAGACAGTGCCTACCCCCAAAGGATATACTTATGCTGCACCTGGGAGTGTGCTTACAGTGCAAGTAGACGGAATGTTGCTAGCTCTGCTTGGACCGTCATGCTAAAAAAATACCAGTTTACCCAGAGGTAGCATGCACAGTAGCTTGGGCTAATCTAGGGCTGCCAAGCGTCCAGTTTGTGACCAGAATGCCTGGCTGAAATAGGAACCCTGGCAGCTCTGGTTGGGATTGCTGACAAGGCCATTAAAGTCTGATCAGTGGAGGCTTGGGGCTATGACAGGCTCCCTGCCTCCCCTGGCTCCAAGTGGCTCCCAAAAGTGGCTGACAGATCTCTGTGGCCCCTAACCACAGGCAGGCTCTGCACATTGCCCCTGCCCTGTGTGCTAGCTCTGCAACTCCTTCTGGCTAGGAACCACGACCAATGAGAGGAAGTGGTGAGGAAGTGGCATTTGTGGGCATGAGGCCAGTGCGTGAAGCCTCCCAGGCCACAGAAATCTGGCAGCTGCTTCCTGGGAGTCTCAGTAAGTACTGCGGGGACACCGCACCCCCTCCTACATCCCAACCCCTGCTGTAGCCTGGGGTCTCCTCCCACATCCAAACTCCCGCCTGGAGCCCGTACCCCTGTACACCCCAAACTTGAGTCCCCTCCTATATCCCTGACCGCTCCTCCCTAGCCCCACCTCAGAGCCTGCATCCCTAGCTGGAGCCCCTAGCCCCTCCTCCACCCCTCTACACCTCAAGCTTAAGCCCCCTCCTGTATCCCAAACTCCTTATTCCCAGCCCCATCCAAGAGCCCACACCCTCAGGTAAAGCTCTCACCCCTGCTTCAGTCCAAATCCCTGTCCCAGCCTGGAGCCCCCTCCCACACTCTGAACCAATGCAGTGCAAAGGATTTGTACTTGGAGCCAACGATGGGGCTCCACCTACCTCATGCCCTATCATATTAGAGCTGATTCAATAATATTTGCTATTTTTTTCTCTTTTGTCAAATTGGTCACAAATAAATGCTCCTGCTATTTTCTGCATTTGCTAAAGATGCTAGCTAGAGTGACATGCCTGGTGGCTGAAGTTATCCATATATATGCAATGAGAGATCTATCATGGGCAAAGGTAGCACAAGCTTCCCTGCACTGTTCTTCCCAGTCTCAGAGGGGTAACTGTATTAGTCTGTTTCTGCAAAAACAAGGAGTCCTGTGGCACCTTAGATCATGTCTACACGATGGAGAAGATTGACCCGCTGGACGTTGATCTTCTAGCATTCGATTTAGCGGGTCTGGTCTATACCTCCAAATTGAACACTGAGGGCAGCCCTTGCTGGAGTCCTGTACACTTCATTCAGTGAGGAGTCAAGGAAGCCATTGGGAGCCTGTGCTCCCGTCAGCCTACTGCAGTGTATACACTGCGGGGGCTCGGCTTAAGGTAAGCTGAATCCAGCTATGCATTTTGCATAGGAGGATAGCATACCTTAAGCTGATCTGCCTGGTCTAGTATAGACCAGGCCCTAGAGACTCACAGATTTGTTAGGGCGTAAGCTTTTGAGGGTAAAACCCACTTCATCAGATGAATTGGAGTTACAGACGCAGGGGTATATATAAGCAAAAAGTTGCTTGTGTTAATTAAGCTAATCAAGTCAGAGTGGGAGTGAGTCATTCACAGCATTTAGTATGGAGATATGAATATCCACAGAGAGGAAATTGCCTTTGTAATGCATTAACCAGTCCAAGGTTCCTCAACTTTCATCTCAAGGAGGTAGCAGCATAGTTTGTTAAATTTTACAAAGGTTTATTAGATGCCCATCTTCCTGGCTTCTGAATGGCAGGCTGAACAAAATCCCCACTTCAGCATAAGTTCAAGTGTTGAGCTGAATAGGGATGGACTTAGGCATGTGCTTAAAACTAAGCAGGTGCTTAAATGCTTTGATGAACCAGAGCCTAGAGCTTATTTTCCATAGCTGTTCAGTCCTTAAATTCTTGCTACAAATCATGCTGCAACATTCATATGGTGTGTATTGGAACAGGACAGAGACCAGTTCATTTCATGCAGTTTACCTAGCAGCTTCTAGTCGCCCGGGTTAGAATTGAAACTGTGACTTAGAGATTTAAAGCTCTTATATCCCAATCCCTTTGAGCCATACAGTTCACCCTCAGTTCCCCTCTAAATCCTAATACAGTATCCACAAATACAAGTCAGAGTCACATGGGTGAAAATGAAGTTACTCAGTTTGTTACACTATATTTGTATTCTGTCAGTGGTACTCATTCTAATGTTGCTGTAACTATGATGTATAGGTCTATCAAAACATGTCTTAACATGGTCTAAATTACCAGGCTAGAAAGAAAAATGATTAATGTAGATATTTGCATTCGGTGTGGGTTTGGGCATCAATATTTTAGCTTAGCTAAACAGGAGCTTTGCCTAATTTATTGGTTCTCATTATATCTGGCATGTAGGAAGCTAAATTCCCCTCGGCCTGGGAAATTCCACATCTGCCTGGGAAATGACCTTTCCTGATCTACAAATAAATCTAGCAGAAGGGACAAAAATTGGTTGATATTTTAGAAATATGACTTTGCTTCTCACTGACTTAATTGTTGTGATTCTGACCCATTTTGAAATTACTTAACATTTGCTTTGGGTCTTGGATTTCATGCATTATTCATTTTGATTTTTCCCTCATTCATGCTGTCTGTACAGGGTGGAGGTGGTCTGTATAATCAAACCAAAGAGTAGCAGAAATACAGTGTTTATCAACAGTGTCGTGGCAGTAAAGTTTCATGTCACAAAGCATTGTATGGAAAGAGGTGTTACATCCAAGTGATGCTGTACTCAAATTATGGAGGAAAAGATAAGAAACAAGTTTTCTGAGATTAGTTCACCATATTTTAACATAATTTTTTCAGGGACTACACATAAAAATCAGCACTTCTATTCACTTAATTTCTACTCATTTCACTTCTATTCCATGGCTTGATCCTGGTATTCATGGCTTGATCCTGCTCCACTGAAATCTTTGGGAATTTCACTATTAGCTTCAACTGGAACAGGATTAAATCCGATGTGAACAAAGTTGCTCTGTGTAAGTGTTTGCAAGCTAAGGCCTTTACACTATAAGTTTTTCAGAGTAGGAGCTGTCATTTTTGTTTGTGCTGCCTAGCATCAAGCACATAATTAATGCTAAACAAATAATAATAGAGGTGAACACTGAATGCTATACAGCATACGTGATGTCCCATGCCAATAATGAGATCATGTCATGGTACTGAAAATGGAGACAGTCTGATATAATAAATAGGGCACTGAACAGGGAGTTAGGAGCCATGGTTTATTATTCTAACTCTCACCCTTAAAAACCCTGCTATGTGACTTTGCTTCTGTGTTCCTCTTCTACTCTTTGCCTTGTCTGTTTGATTTGTAAACACTATGGGAAAAGGGCTTTCTCTTACTCTCTGCTAAGCCTCTGGCAGCACAGTGATTAGCAAAGTGTAAGAACCTGACTATAACACTAAGAAAAACATGGAAGCTGTATCCATCTGTGGACTTACGACTACAGACCCTGGGACAAATGTACATCTACAGTGCTTGCAACAACTCTTAAAACCTGAAGGGAATAGTAATTGAGATTGAATACAAGTGCAGGAGCATTATAGCAGGATTGTACATGATGGGCCACATTCTGTCTCTCCTCATCTTTATTTCCCAACATAAAGCAAATGAACCATGCAAAGATGGCATCAGTGTAAGCTACGGCTACCCATGACCTGAACCATCACTATTGCTCAAGAACACAAATTATTCCCCGGGGCATGAATGGAAGCTTGGAATTATGGGTAGGCTGGGTCTGCACATGCTGAAATACGTAAACAGTCCCTGTACCTGAACCTGGATACTCAAGCCCTTAGTCCCTGAAGCCAGACCTGGAACACTCTCTGGAGCGGTGGGGGACAAGTGGAGGGGTATCTCCATAGTTTTAGAGAGAAGCCTCAATTCACAGTGGAACAGATGCACATGTGCAGAGAGCACTAGCTGCATGCAGCACCTTGGTCACTGAGGCTGCTGCATCACAGAATAGTTTGCAGACTTAATTAGAATCAGTCAGTTACCAGTGGTGATTACTGCCACTAGGTGGCAATTGTTGAGCTAATGGGGTAGTTGGTTCACTATGAGGGAGGAGGTGCAATGGAAGGAAGGCAGGCAAAGTGAGGGAGAAGCTCAGCAGGTGGAGAAATGAAAGGTGTGTGAAAGGTCCCTCCTGCTGTATACATCCCACCATGTTTGGAAACTGCAGATTAAAGGTGCATGTGATGGAAAAGAAACAGAATGTGTGCATGACTGTGAGACTACAATACAAGGCGAGATGGCACCGCTCACTGGGCAGCTTGAGAAGGACCCTGTGATGACACCCAACAGTTCACTTCCTTCCGATGGCTTTTCAGATGTACTCGGAAGCCAGAAATTAGCCTCTCTGGGGAGTTTTTTAGTAACAATGACTTTTCACATTGCCCCCTGGCTTTACCTAGCAATTTCACTAGAAAAGGTTTTGTGTAATAAAGTACATCAGAAGTCAGAAGTTAATCAAAGGGTAACAATATAAAAATATAAGCACAAGCTTTCCCATGTCTAGATAGTGCCTGTGCTGTCAGTCATTGTCAGAATTATAGAGTGGAACAGCATTTCACATCTTTTGCTTGACAAAATGTTCTTGCTGACAAAGGTCAGTGCCTTTATGGCATAAATCTATTAGCCTATTGTTGTCATAAGTATCATAGGAGAAAAGAGTCAAGTCAAATGTTTGGAACAGATAGAGTCTATGCAGCTTGTTTCAATAAAGGACCACATTTTGCATTTTCCCTTATTCACACTGCCAACCATCGGCACGAGTGCTCCCTATCACAATCTGTTTGTGTTCCAGTGAGTAATAGCTTTCTATTGGCCTGGAAAATGACAATCCTGTTACTAGCAAAGTACATTCAAAGAGATCAAGTGCCTATTGAATAGTTAAATACATTATTCCCTTTAAATAGACCAGACAGCTTCAGCTGAAACTCTTAAAACTATAGCCAATCTGTTGGAAAATTAAAAATATAATAAATCCAGTGTTGAAACCAAGCATGTTTATGAGCTATTCAAATTTACAGCCACTTACATCCATAACAGACAGATAGTAGGGATCCTGCCTAGCAATACACAGTGCCTCTGCTGAGCAGTCCTCTTGAACCTTGCATGCAGGTAAAGTGGAATTGCTGCCGAGTCAGACAGTCAAGTTAGCTCCACCAAGATATAAAAGAAATAGAAGGAACTAAGGGCCTAGGACCAAGATATCTTGCAGGGAAATCCCTTTGGGAAGGCCAGGCTTGAGAGGAAGGCTTAGGCCAAATTTTGGTTGATGTTATTGAGTAACCAATGAAGCTGAACCCTTGGGGGATAATTTGATTCAGACAAACTGTACATGTTCTGGTCAGAGCCAGGTGGGGACAACACTTGCTCCTCCACATGTGCACTCAAACTCTAGGTCACATAAAATAACAGCATTGCAAGGCCCTTCATAGCCAATCCCCCCAAACCTATCATCTGTCATTCAGTACCGAAAAGTTGACTCCCACCTTCAACCATCCTTTGATATTCCTCCATCATCCACTTCTTACATTTTGAACCAAGAACTGTCATGCTTTTATCCCATGCTGCCCCTCACTCTTGGATGATGCTCCTCTTAAGTATCCACAAAACTAACTCATTTATGTCCTTCAACTCCCTTCTTAATGTTCTGTTTTGCTCCAAGATATGTAATAAACTTGACCATGGCCAGGATGTTACTGTGCCAAAATTATAGCCTGTCATGCTGCCTGATATTGTGTCATTGTTTCCGTATACTTCCCCATTTTTGTATATTTCTCTATTGTCTCTTAATGTTCCATTTGGTGGGTAAGCTCTTTGGGCGCAGGGACTGTCTTCTTTATTGGAGTTTACCACACCTAGCACGGTGGGGTTGTGGTCAATAACTTGGGACTCCTTGACACTACATTAATATAAAGAATAAAACAAAAGCATGCAAGGACTGATTGGCACAGGGAAATAGTAATGAGCTGGTGAACATTTTACCTGTAGGTCACTCATGTGCACCAGGAAAAGTAGTGATCACAAATATTACCATCTAATGCTTTGTTTGCAATATGCCATTTTTGTTTTTCTTTCGTGTCTCAGTGGTCAGAGGTCTGAATCATAAGCCCCCACTCAGTTATGTCCTCTGACAGTTTCATCAAAGGGGCTATCCACTGAAGAGACCAAGAGACTGAATTAAATTAGTGATAAGCCCTCCAGATCAGAACTGAGACCAGACAGAAAACAGTAGCAGACACTTTCAACACTATTGCTCATAGAACACCTCTTCCATGGATATGTACATGGAATTTAAATTTCCAGTATTGTTAGGTGGGCACTTTCACAACTAAAAATATCACCAGAATTGGAAATAACTTCATTAGCCTAAGTTGGAACATTAAAAACCTGGATTAGATATGAGGTCCATCTAGTCCATTATCCTGTCTCTGATAGTGGTCTGCTACCTTATGCTTGACAGGAAGACTCAGAGATCCCTGCAGTCACAAGATAACCTGCCCTCAGGAAAACTTTCTTCCTGACTACCATTAGTAAGTGGCTGGCATATGGCCTGAAGAATAAGGATTTATATCCCTTCCAAAACTCGTATTTATTTAAAACATGTTGGATATTATAACTTAGAATCATAGAAGTAGAAAGAACCTTGAGAGAACATGAAGTCCAGTCCCCTGCACTCATGGCAGGACCAAGCACCATCTAGACCAGGTGTGAGCAATAAGATGGCAGTGGTTCACCAGGATTAGCCCCTGATGGGCCTAGCCACTATATTTACCTGCACCTCTGCAGATATGGGTGCTTGCAAGCTCCTGTTGGCCATGATCGCTGTTCCCGGCCAATGGGAGCTGTGGGAAGTTGCATGTACCAGGACATCACTTCCTGCAGCTCCTATTGGCCGGGAATGGCAATCTGTGGTCAATGGGAGCTGCAAGTGCCTGTAACTGTGGAGGCACAGGTAAAGGGAGTGGCGGCGTCCTGCCGGCAGTTAATCCTGGTGAACCGGATCTGGTCCACAGGCTGGTATTTGCCCACTTCTGATCCAGACCATCCCTGAGAGGTGTTTGTCTAACCTGATCTAAAGAATATCTAATTATGGAGATTCCACAGCGTCCATAGGCAATTTATTCCAGTGCTTACCTTCCCTGAAAGTTAGGAAGTTTTTCCTAATGTCCAATCTAAATCTCCTTTGCTGCAATTTAAGCTCACAGCTTCTTGTCCTATCCCCAGAGGTTAAGCAAAATAATCTTTCTCCCTTCTCCTTGAAACAACTTTTAGGTACTTGAAAGCTGTTATCATGTTGCATTTCAATCTTCTTTTTACTATACTAAACAAACACAGTTCTTTCATTCTTCCCTCATAGGTCATGTTTCCTAGACCAGGCTTAGAGGGGAAGTGAAGGCAGTTGTAAAATGTGTTTTAAAAATAATATATAACAAATGGAAGAAAAGATAAAAATGGTAGTAATCAATTTAAATTAAAATCCAGGAACCATAGAAAATTGGTAATGGAAGCTAAGGAATATAAGGAGAAATTTACGGCCAGCAGGCTTAAAGATGATAACAGGCAAGGTTGTTTTTTTTTTTTTAATATATTAGGAGGAGGAAGACTTTGACATCTGTTAATTAGATGGAAATGATAGAATTATCAATAATAAAGCAAAAAAAGTCAGTATAATTCAATTAATATTTCTCTTCTATTCTGGGGAACACAGATGATATAATCTCATCATACGGTGGTAATAACATTCTTTCCATTCCACAAGTATCTCTAGAGAATGTAACTGGAAGCTATTAAAGAGAGACTTTTTTTAAAATCAGCAGGTCCAGATAAATTGCATGCGAGAGTTTTAAAAGAGCTGTCTGAGGAGCTCACTGGAATATTATGTTGGCTTTTCAGAATGTCTTGGTACAAAGTGGAAATTCCAGAAGACTGGAAGAAAGCTAACATTGTGCCATTTTCTAGAAAGGCTAAATGAGTGGAGCCAGATAATTATAGACCTGCCAGCCTGACACTGACTCTGGGCAAGATAATGGAAAGGCTGATATAAGACTCAAATTATAAAGACCTAAAGGAGTGTAATGTAATTAGTGCAAACCAACATCGATTTATGAGAAACAGAGCCTGTCAAATTAACTTGATATCTTTGTTAATGAGATCACAAGACTGATACAAGTAATCATGTTGACATAATAGACTTCTGTAAGACATTTGACTTGGTACCACGTGACATTTCAATTAAAAAAGTAGACTGATATAAAATTAACATGGCAGACAATAACTAGATTAAAAGATGCCTAACAGAAAGGTCTCAAAATGTAAATATAAACAGGGAATCATAATTGAACGGGGGTGTTTCCAGGGGTGTTCTGGAATCAGCTCTTATTCCTATGCTAGCTGATATTTTTGCCAATGAGATGGAAGAAAACATAAAATCATCGCTTATAAAGTTTGCAGATGAGTCAAAATTTATGGGAGTGGCAAATAAGGAAAAGGACTGTTATGGAATGATCTGGATCACTTGGTAAACTATGCACAAGCACACAATAAACTTTGTAATCTGGGTAAATGTCCATGTCTAGGAATAAAAGTTATAGACCACATTTGCTCTATCCTGGGAAGCAGTGAGTCTGACAAAGACTTGGAGGTCATGGTGGTTAATCAGCTGAACATGAACTCCTGGCATGATGCTATGGATAAAACAGTTAATGAGAGCCAGAGATGCATAAATAGGGGAATCTCAATTAGGAGAGATTAATTTACCTGTACATTTGGCTCTGGCACTACCACTGCTGGAATATTGTGTCCACTTCTGATGGCCATAATTCAAGAAGGATGTTGATATATTGAGGACAGTTCAGAGACTAACCACAAGAATGATTAAAGGATTAGAAAACAAGCCTTGTAGGGATAGACATAGACTCAAAGAGCTCAATCAATTTAGCTTCACAAAGAGAAGGTTAAGGGGTGACTTGATTACAGTCTAAGTACATATTAGGGAGCAAATATTTAATAATGGGCTCTTCAGCTGGGCAGAGAAAGGCATAATGTGGTCCAATGGCTGGAAGTTGAAGCTAGACAAATTCAGACTAGAAATAAAGCACAACATTTTTAACAGTGGAGGTAATTAACCACTGAAATAGTTTATCAATGGTCATAGGTGCCAAATCAGCCAGGCTGGAACACCCACGGGGAAAAATTAGTGTGTTGACCACCTTTGGAAGCCACCCTCTCACCGCTTCCTTTTGCTTTCATTGCAAGGGCTGTAGTCTTGTGAATGTAACGGAAACAATAAGATTGCTTTATTTATTTTATTTCTGCAATTGTTACTGACTGAAGAATAATCCTAACTTTTACTGTAAGGAATTTGGTTTTGTTTAATTCAAAGTTTTAGACCATCATTAGATATAAAAGTAAAACAGTGATGACCACCATAAGCCATAAAAGGGTTATAGTATTAAATTAAGGTCTTCATGAATTCCAGAGGAGAGCACAGGTTTTATGTTGAAATTAGTTGTTTAATTAATCATTTCATAGAAGATTAGAACAGAGAATACATCAATCATTATTAATTTCATTTTTCACTTATGACACAATATGTACAGTCAGGTCTCATATGCTGTTCCGTATTATGGCCAGAAAATTAATATTGAAGTACTTTCATCTAACTCTGAAATTAGCCAAACAAAAAATGGATATGCATTTTGAAATGTTGCTAATATACCAAGCAGCCACATTCTTTCTCTATATAGCTTTTTTCCTCTTTCCTAGACAATCAGCATTTTTACTGGCTTTGTTTAAGCATCCTGCTGTGTTTATTAATGTAAGCATATGAGATGGAATATGTACATTTCACAAACCCTGATCATCAACTCTGATGTACATCTAAGTTTAAAATCAATGAAGAAATCATGGGTGGCTGATGGTGGAAGAAGGCTGAGCATGGGGGTGTAGATAGAAAAGCTAATTTCTGTGTGAAACAAAGCTTGTGGCTAAAGCAATTAATTTTATGTTGTAACTTGGCCAGTAGAGCATAATTAGGTCAGCTCTTACAGGGAATCTTAGTCATGTTGGTGTGTGCCTGAGGCACAGACCCGTGTGCACCTACAGGTGCAGCTGTGACCTGTACACGTGCTGAATGAGAGAGTGCAAAGTACTGCATGTCTGAGGTCACGAGCCCATGCTATGTACATCCTGCAAGCTGCTCAACTCCCATTGACTTCACCAGGATTGGTGGTTCTCTGTGAGCCTGGAAACGGGTGCTTACTCAAACTTCTCCACTTTATGAGAACCATGAAACACAAGTGGAGTGGAGTTCAGTGCTTCTCCGTCTCACCCTTCCCCCCGGAAAAATGTGAAACTCTGTGGTTGGGATGTTAGGTCCCAACTCTCATTGAATTTCACGTGGATTTGGATTCCTAGCTCCATTAAGCTCCTTTGACAATCCCAGAGCTTTTTACTAGTTTTGCTGTCTAGCCTTGTGAAATTCTTCCCAAAGTTTCACTGCAATTGGCCTGCTGCCCTAGGGGAATCTGCTGAACCTCCCCAAGCAGCCTGCGATTACTCTATCATCACAAGCCAGTTACTGAGTAGCGTGCTACCCGTGATGTATCTCCACCCTGTGCTACCCCCTGTTGTATTTCCTGGGTGTGAGAAAGCTCCCAGCTTTGCAGGGGGGCATTCCTCTGTGGCCTAGGGGATAGGGTGCTCAACTGGGGAGGACAGAGTTGTGGGTTGGAGTCCTGCTTCCCCTGGGTGGGGTCAGGATGGGAGGGCCAAAAGCTGGATGGCCCTGGGGCAGGAGGGATTGTGGACATCCATGTGGTAAGGTGGTGGGGCAGTGGTGTTTCAGGCTCCAGAGGTTGATTTCAGCAGTTTGTATCTCTCGTCCCTGGCTCCTGTAGTGGCATTCAAGGCTTTGTTAATGACTTTGCTAGTGACTTCATTGTACCTACAGTGGGAATGGATGTACCCTGAGAATTCCTATTGCCTCCTGACCATCACTATTATCATACTAACATGAGATGACTTACCACATACACAGATTTCCTCAATGAAGTGAGAGGCTCCATAGCATATACTACCATAAGACAGAGGGGAATAGCAGAAGTGAACCTTTTCCACATACCAGCCTGCAACTTGCATGCCCACTGCAGGGCAGTATAGCTGAAAACATAGGCAGCACTGCCTGAGAGGGGCCTGGAGAGGAGGAAGGGGAATGCATTTATTTAAAGCATGTCTTCTGCATTTCTGTCAGTCAGTGTTCTGTGGAGGCAAGCCGACAGCCTGCACAGGCCCCTGGGCAAGGTGAGGGCGGCCAGTTCTGTGCTCCTGGAAAGGTCAGGGCCTCTGGTGGAAGGAAAGGAGCTAGGGGTAGCCAACCCTCTGTTCTGCCTGGAGCGCTCCCTCCCGCCCCCCACACTGAGTCCCTCTGATTTAAAGGGCCCAGAGTTCCAGGCACCACTGCTACCAAAGCAACAGTAGTGACTGCTGGGTGCTCTGGATCCCTTTTAAATCACTGGGCCCCAAGGCAACTGCCCCTTTTGCCTTCCCCCCGGTTGGCAGGCCTGTCTGCAGGGCCGGATCGAGCCATTCCTGCGCCCCGGGCAGCAGGCGCGCGACGTATGCGCGGCTCCACCCCCGGGCACACGGCGTATGTGCAGCCCCGCCCCCTGGCGCGCTGTGCACCTTACAGTTGCAATCGGGCACGTGGCGCCTGATGGCAGCTCTAAGGGGCACCGTGCGGCCAGGCGCACAGCGCCCCTTATAGCTGCTATCAGGCGCTCCCCATAGGTTGGCGTCCTGGGCAGCTGCCCGGCTACCCCCCCCTTAATCCGGCCCTGCCTGTCTGTGTATATCAGAGAGAAAGACAGACAGAGAGAGAAAAAGTTCACTCTAGAGGATTAACTGCAGGGTGGATAAGAGACCCACTACCACCAGTTAGGAGATCACTTCTCATTCAGGTGGGTAGAGGTTTTAATTATTGCTGTGAGGTAACATTTATATTGGAGTTGTGCCTTCAAGCCTACATTAGGTCAGGGTACCATGTGCTAGGTGCTATATAATCACATAGCAAATGACAGATCTTGCTGCCAGGTTGCCCAATTTAAGCAAGCATTCAAAAATCATGAATCAGACAGCTCCCAACAGGTCCCCCTCCCCCCAAAAAAACCCCAAACAAACAAACTGTGAGATTGGTTTGGAAATTATGAGGTTATTATGAGGTAACTTTTTTATATTTTCTCTTGGTTTTCCAGGCTTTTCTCTGCAGCCATTAGGACTGGAAACTTACTTTTAAAAATATATAATGGAAGTTGAGATTCTCATTTAATCACGTGACTCCAGAAGCTGGAGTTTTTGACAAATACCTTGGAGCAGGAAACTCATGATAAAATGGCTTAAAGCTGAAAACAATGGAGAGTTTAAAAATCTTTTTGAGAGATGCCAGATATGTTTTGCATTCAAATGCTGAAACAGTTACTGAGTCACTTTGTCTGACCTTGGGCAAATTGCTTGACTTTCTTCTTGTTCCTTAATCATCAAAGCAGTAGGTGAAAGCAGCATTATGAAAAATGTATCGCGTCTCTGACATTCAAGCTCTTTTTTAAAAAAGGCACGCATTGTAGCTGCATGGGGTGCATACACATGCAGAGCAGTATGAATGCTGCATGTAGCATGTCAAGAAAGAAGCAGCAGACACGGCTACTGCATTGCAGGGAGGATTTTGTTGAAAAGACATTTTAAGGGTGGAATGTGGGAAGGGGATGATAGAAAACACTGCATATATTAGCCTCTCCAGAAATGAAGCTTTCCTTCTCCCATTGTCAGTAATCTTATTCTAAAATCCTATATAGTCCAGAAAATATTGCAGCCTTCAACTGAAATTCACAAGTCTCAGTTCTTCCCTGCATTCAAACTCTATGCTATTCAGTCCTCCTGACCTGAGACCCATACAGGTTGGGGCAGTCACTCACAAGAAGGCCACTATGGAGTTTTGAGCAGCCATTTGTCTTCCCCTGAAGAACTCATGGAGGAGAGGAAAGACCTGTCAAGAAAGGGAAGCATAGGGCAGGCCATTTGATATCCCCTGCACAAAAGGCAAATCAGTCAGAAGGACTAGTGGGTTTTCCTGTAAGAGCAGGTTGGTTCTGGACTAATTCCTATGAACCAGTGTAAACACCAGCTCTCACTCAGAGAGAAAAATCATCAATTAGCAGCACTGCTTCCCGTAGCACCTGGAGTTTCCTTTGTGGTCGCTAAATAAGCCCAGGGCTACTTAGCTCTTACGTGCCTTACAGACTGCAGACTGAGGTGTCATGGCTGAATGATTTACAGTGGATTTCAAAGGAGCTGTGAGTGAATCACACCACAGTGATGTCGTTGTGGGGAGAGTGTGTGTGGCAGGGGAGGGAGGGTTACGCTTTTGTTAAACATCCCTTCAAATCAGTCCCTTTATTCATCAGCTTCCTTTTGTCAATATGTTCATTACCTGCACTGTCACCTGCTCTTTAAGTAGTCTGCATGCTGATAACTCTTCTCTATTCATAAATTCATTAATTAGCAGGCAGCCTGCAGGGATAGGCCCCTCAGGCTTATTAAAGAACTGGACACTAAACTGATATGAAAGCAGCTGCCTCTTTCCTGTCACTCGATCCTGACGGCAACTGCTTTCCTCAGCAGTGCTAATTTATAACAAACATTGTTTTGATTAAAGGTCCAGATACTTGCTGCAGCTGTACTTAGAGAATGGCATCTTAACTGCACAGCCATGTTCCAATTGAAATTCAGCACCATCAAACAGTTAAGGGCAAAAAAAATTAGCACTTCAATATATCAAGCCAGTGTATGTTTTTTTTCTGCGCTACTGGAAGCTGTTTTGACCTGCTCAGCAGATTGGTATGCCATGTTGCTTCTTGCAGCTTTCTAAATCACTGCTCATAAGCTGACATCCCTTGGGAACTTGAAGGAAAAGTTGTGGAAAACCTCAGGTCACAGAGGCTGTGTCTACACAGCAGCATTATTTCAGAATAAGTGATGTTATTTCGAAATAACACAATGCACGTCTACACTACACACCTTTATTTCAAAATAATGTTGAGCTGGAGGACTTCTTACTCTGACTTATGGTAACCCTCATTTCATGAGCAGTAAGAGAAGTTGAAGGAAGAGTGTTCTTTCTTCGACTTCCTACTGTGTAGGCAGCGCCAAAAGCCAAATTAGGCTATTTCGACTTAAGCTACACAATTTACGTAGCTGAAGTTACATAGCTTAATTCGACTTTAACTCTGCTGTGTAGATGCACCCAGACTGTCTTAAACAGAGGTGTCTTAGACCATTGCCGTGGCTATGTGTATATCTTAATTTCCAATCTGGGAGAATAAAGTGCTCCTATAAAAAAGGTTTATCCAAAATGTATTTAAAAGAAAATGGTTCCGTCCCCAGCCATGCAGGGGAAGGCTCAAAATACTTCCTGCTCTGGGAATCCTGAGCTGGCAAATACTCCCTGGGTGCATCTGGACTGGCAAGATTTTGCGCAAAAGTGGCCGCTTTTGCGCAAAAACTTGCCAGCTGTCTACACTGGCCGCTTGAATTTGTGCAAGAACACTGACGATCTAATGTAAGATTGTCAGTGTTATTGCGCAAGAACTCTGACACTCCCGCTCAGGAAAAAGCCCTCTTGTGCAAGTGTTCTTGCGCAAGAGGGCCAGGGTAGACAGGGAAGGAATTTTTTGTGTAAGAAAGCCCGATGGTGAAAATGGCGCGGAGCTTTCTTGCGCAAAATCGCGTCTATACTGGCCACGGATGCTTTTGCGCAAAAGCATCCATGCCAATCTAGACGCTCTTTTGCTTAAATACTTTTAACGGAAAAACTTTTCCGTTAAAAGTATTTCCG
Organism: Rafetus swinhoei; assembly: GCA_019425775.1. Taxonomy (NCBI): domain Eukaryota; kingdom Metazoa; phylum Chordata; order Testudines; family Trionychidae; genus Rafetus; species Rafetus swinhoei. The sequence continues at coordinate 23,120,194 of CM033437.1, read as the reverse complement.
AAAAATCATGCCAGTCTAGATGCAGCCCCTAGGTTGGCATCACTGCCGATGGTACAAGATAGAGCAGCCCTTAGGGTGCTATAAGATGCACAGGGAGTAAACTAGTTCCTAGGTAGAGTGCAAGAGGGAGCAGCAGAATGCTACCTCACTCCTACCCCATGCCTCATGTTTGCCAGGTATAATTCAGGTGCACTTAAGATTTGGACATTTCAGTTAAAACACAATCACTTTTTTTTAAGTTTCAAATGCAGATGCCGCACACTGATCATCTAAAATTAAATGTAGGCACCTACCTAGAGGTGACCTGATTTTCTCAGATACATATCACTCACAGCTCCCCCGGAGTTCATCTGGATTTGTAGATATTCACTTCTAAAAAATGAGGTCACTTCAACTTTAAATATGGATTTAGGAGTGTTATAGGTTCTCCCCCTTTTGGGGGTGTCTCCCTCCACCTCACAACGCCGCAATTGTTTGTTGGCGTGGACGCCAGCATTTTAGTTCCCTTCTTCCTTCTCTATAGACGCTAGTGCCGGATACCACACTCCGGACGTATTTAATTGGTTGGCCCCTAGGATTGGGGAAGGGGGCTCAGGCCCTCCCTCTCTCCGAGCCCCAGCCCAGGGCCCTAAGGCGGGGACCTTCGTCCCTGCTCAGTGGAGGGGGTCGTAGCCCCTAAACCCTCCACTCACGGGTTTCGCAGCCCTGTCCTGGGCCACTTCTTCCCCGCTCCATTATTTAGCCCCAGTCTGCCAGGTCGGGGGCAGGACTCACCACTGCCGTCCCCCGCTCCGCGTCCTTCCACCCTGCGCTCTGGGTGCGTGTCTCCACGTCTCCCTGGCTGCCGCTCCCAACCAGTCTCCTTCCCCACTCGCCTGCCTGCCCTGCTCTTGCTCCCCTGCCTCCTTTTAAATCTCCTGCCCCGGAGTCTGGAGCCGGTGCCCCTCTGACGACCCCCCGTTTGACGTCGCGGGTGATGTCATCCGTGAGTGCCTGCGACAGCATGCGGGTTGCGTCCCCCGCTTTGCCGTCCGCGCTTGTCTCTACCGTTCCCCAGTCGGGGCTTCCTGGCACGTTCCCGTCTCCGCTCGGTCCCCTCTCGTACTCCCTGGCTCAAGGCTCGGGGCTGGTCTCAGTGCAGGGCCGATGCACCCCATCACAAGGAACCTAGCATTAAGCAGCCTAATTGGAAATGTTGGTTATAAATTTCACATTCAGTTCTTCTTGTCGCATAAACTCAACTTCCATTAACACTAATGTTAATATAGCAAGGCAAGGATTGACCCCAATTAAGTTCACAGGCAAATGACCTGAAAATGGACTTTCCCTCCTTGCATGGACTTCTTATTGTATTATTTCCCAGCTAATCTGCAATTGATATTGCATTATTTTTGATGACTCTAGAAAACATATCATGTTGAACTGGCAGAGACTTGAACTGAGTAAATAGGGCATCTTCAGCTCAATCATCTATGATTCTATAGTGATATGCACATCTATTATTATGATTACTTATCAATAAAATGCCATGAATCCAACCGTAAAAAGACATATCAATTCCTCTAGTAGTTTACAAATAAGGAATCTGAGGATTTGATTAACTGTTTGGCTTTTCTTTTCAATTATCTTGATTTGCTTTCGTATATGATACGGTGCCTTTGATTTTTAGGAGTATTTGCCAGCTCCCGGTTGAAACTTTCTTAACCAGGATTCTCTGGCCCAGCAACATCCAAGGTCCAGCACGGATGTTGCAGGACCAAAGAGTCCCAGTGTAGGGCCAGAGGCAAGGATCCCTGTGGGGCCAGCAGGGCAGTGGGCTGCCTGCAGTGAGCTGACAGCAGAGCCATCCAGCACGTGGCAGCAGGTCTGTCCAGCAGGGTTGGGAACCATGGTAACTCGGCGGGGCAGGGATCTGCAGCGCACAGCTGCCCGGTGGGTCCCAGAGCCCCAGTGCAGTGTGTGCAGCTGCCCAGTGGGTCCCCGAGCCGTGGCAGCGATGGCTGCCCTCCGGGGCCAGCAGGAGGTGAGGCACCAGCCAGGAGGCCAGCGGGCCAGGCAGGGGGAAGAGGGGCGGCAGCAGGAGGTCCTGATATGACCTCCCCTGGTCCAGCAAAATCCCTCATCTGGGACTGGTCAGGTTAAGAGGGTGCCTGACGAGGGAGATCCTTCCTGTAGTAGGTTTCTAACTGGGATGATTGCACTCAGAATCAAAACGGTATATGCCACACTTTCATATTATGAGCTGGGTGAAACCTTAGTTTGGGTTGAGTTAAAACCCTACAGGAGATGATTGGTAGACATGGACTTACCCTTCAATTAATACAAATTTAAGTATGTCTATTGGCTGAATATTGTTTGGGGCAGGGCAGGAGTGAGAGATGACCTGCAAATTGCATCCACATAAGAACAGAATGAGAGGCGGAAACAACCTGAATGAACAGTTGAAAGCTTTCTCTGGCTGGCCTGGAAAGAAACCTGAGAAGAGGCTTCTGGGTGCAAGGTGCAGGTTCAGAGGGTGCTCTTGGCATTCTGAACAAAAGACCCTGTGTCCTGCTCTCTGATTCCTTCTGTATTCAGAGACATAGGACTTTGTACATTCTTTGTACACAAACAAAAACTGTATCAAAGGAAATACAGGTTGGACCCCACTGGTCCAGTACCCTCAAAACCTGACTGGTCCAGGCAAAGGAGTTTACTGGAGCAGGGGAGGTCAGGCCTCCATACTATGGGGAGAGGGTGCTGGGCTCTGGGAGGAGGGTGCCAGCATCCCCACTAGGCTCCCCTCCCCAGCCACCAGGCTCCAGCGGTCCTGAGGGCCCTACTGTCCAGCCAGCTCTGCTGCCCTGCCAGCCCCATGAATTCTGCTGTCCCGCAGGCTCTGCTGCTCTGCTGGCCCCATCTGCAACCTCTGTTGCTAGGGCTGTCTTGTCCAGGGGTTCTCTGGTCCAGCAACATCTGTAGTCCTGCCGGACCATGCATATTGCTGGACCAGAGAGTTTCAGACCAGAGAGGTTCAACCTGCACTAGACCCCATCAATTCTACTCCCAACTGGAACATCCCCAGGGCCTTGAATTATGACTAGCTTCTCAGGTTGAAAGTGGCAACAATATTACACAAAACCAAGTCTGACTATGAAGAGGGACATTTGAAACTGGCTTCACAGAGCCCGATATACAGTTCATTGAAATCAGCTGAGTCTGCCCATTGGTTACAGTGGCTTTGGGTCAGCCTCCAGAGGAGCTGAGATTCTAAATGGAAGCCAAGACATGCACTATATACCTTCTACACACTACTATTTATTAATTACAGAGCATAGGTATTATTTTAATTGTATTTTTACAAGAATTATTATCAGACTGACTGCTGGAAAGAAAGTGATCTTTACTTAGTCACAAGAGATACAGCCTCATAAATTATAGCTCAAGGCATCTTGTACAGCATTACCAATATGCCACCAAGTCTTCTCTTTAGCAATGAGATGATGGTAAAGCAGTGATGGGCAACCTAAGCTAGTGAGTGGGCCACATGAGTGGCCCTCCTTCATCTCAGTGGGCTGCAAAACTGTTGTACTGAAGACGATCTCCCGGGATAGGGCAGTTTTGCTAACTGCGCTTGCGTACCTAGAATTGGCGGGGAATGTCATTTGAACTATAGCAGATCTGTGTTTGGATGCAGAGAGAGCCAAAGGCACTGACAGTCAGTGTTGTATGCAATCAACATGCACCTCACTTTATGTGCCCTTGCTTTACATATGTTTCACTGTAGTAAGACTGGTAGGAAAGCAACACCAACAGATATCTCGTGTGCAACACATAGAACACCAATGGGTCACATGTGACCCTAGGGCCACAGATTGTCCACCACAGTAGTACAGTCACTCTGCCTCATCAACCCTGAGACTTCCAGCAAGGGACCCACACCTGATGGCAGCAATTTTGAGTCCTGTCTATTACAGACAGGAATAAGTCCATCAGCTCATTTCATTTAGACAAGCCAATAATGTCTTCAGTGGTTCTGCTGACTTGGGCGAAACTGAAATCCGTAATCTATGGGTGAAAAGACCCATTCTCTACTAATTTTGAAGGTGCGTATATTTTTCCCCCTGTTGGGTACATTTTTTTCTGTCCTTTAAGTCCTGGATATTTTATTAATTATAAGAAACTTTTCCTGTTAATTAAGAGGTTGAGTTAGCACAGCCCACAATGTTGTGGCTAAATTAATTCATTAGCGCCTTTAAAAAAAATTAAAACACTAACAACCAGAATGTGACCCTCTTGGAGCTGTAGTTGATGCTGCTGTTCCACACCAACTACCATAAAATGTAACTAATTAGGTGAAAAGGAAAGAGCACATCCATTACATAGAAATCAGCCTGTCAGGTTAGCAGTGGGAGTGGGGGAGCACAGTATCAGAGCCAAGATGAATGTCCCAGCTCATTAAGAGAAAGGACTGGTAGAGATGGGAAGGGAGACTTCTGACAACACAGATTGGAATTCTAAGCAATCGTTACTTAATCATATTGGCACATGAGCCACTGCCATGCACCAGCGTTCTGTAAATGCTATTTTTTCTAAGGCAGGCAGAAGGGAAGTGTAACCAGTAACCTGTGTTTCACTCCATCAGCTCCCTGACAGCCCTGCTTTGGGAAGTTAATCTTTTTTCATTTTGTCTGTCATCTAGTGCTATTCGCATACTCTACAGTAAGTAGGCTTCTAATGAATCTATTTTTATTTAAGTGACTGCAGCCTCATTTGAAGCCCCACAATGGAAAGTTTCTTTTAGCTCTGTCTTGCCTGGTGGGGTTGTTCGGATTGGCTGACAGCCTGGTGAATCACAGCTGCCTCCATTCGGTTATAAAGTCAAGTTTTTTTCAGTGTCAAAAATTATACAATCATGGACCTGGAAGGGACCTTGAGAGGTCATTAAGTCCAGTCCCCTGCCCTCACAATAGGACCAAGCACCAGCTAGACCATCCCTGACAGGTATTTGGCTTACCTACTCTTAAATATCTCCAGTGATGGAGATTCCACAACCTCTCTTGGCAATTTATTCCAGTTAGGAATAAATTGACAGTTAGAAAGTTTTTCCTAATGTCCAACCTAAACCTCCCTTGCTGCAATTTAAGTCCATTGCTTCTTGTCTTGTCATCAGAGGTCAAGGAGAACAATTTTTCTCCCTCCTCTGTGTAACACCCTTTTAAGGTACCTGAAAACTGTTCATGTCCCCTCTGAGTCTTCTCTTTTTCAAACTAAACAAACCCAATTCTTTCAGTCTTCCCTCATAGGTCATGTTATGTTCCTGTTAATGTACAGACAAAGTGGATTTTCATGATACTTTGCTAAACTGGATTGAGACGTCTTCTGCCATGGAAACATAACAGTGTCATGGAAGAGAAAAACTGCATGTGAAATCCTGGACTCTAGCAAGGTGGGGCCCTATTCTTGGTTGGTATTTAGAGACTGCCCTAACAAATATGATTAATAAGCTAATATGATCCTGGGATGCATAAAGAGGAGAATAAAGTTGGGGTAGATCGCTATTTTACCTTTTTATTTGGCACTAGTGTGACAGTTACTGAAAACTCAGTATCTACTTGGGGAGCCCCAGTCAAGAAGGATGTTGAAAAATTGGAGCGGGTTCAAAGAAGAGCCCTGAAATGGAATAAAGGATTAAAATCCATGCCTTATAGCGATAGACACAAACAGCTTAATCTGTTTAGTTTAACAAAGAGAATTTTAAAGGGTGACTTGATTACAGTCTCTAAATATGTACATGTGGAATAAATATTTATTAACTAGCACATTTATCTGGCATTGCTAAGGTCTTTAAGGAGGGGCTCAGTGCAGGGGGCTGAGGGTGTGGGGCGTGCAGGCGTCAGGATTTGGGGGCTGAGGAGGCACTCTGAGCAGGGGACTGTGTGTGTGTGTGCATATGAGCTGCTTGCTCTTACCCTTCCTGTCTTTCCCTTCACCTCCAGAAGAAGGGGAACAATCAGCAAAGTCCCCATGCACATTTTTAGGGGGGGAGTTCAGCCCCTGCCTTCCCTAAAAGGTGCCTGGGGGTGGGAGGCTCCAGGTTGGGGACAGTTCCAGATTGGGGGGGTGTCCCTCCAGCCAGCCCCTTTCACCTGCCCAGTGATTCTGTTTCTTTTCTATATAGTTTCCTGAGAAGCAATCCCATTCCAAGAACATCCCATTTTCTTGGCATAACCAAATTCTTACCTTACTTCAAGTTATGATAAAAGGAAACTATATACCAAACTTGTGGTCCTAGCTCTTACCATTTAGGAGTTCTTGAACAAATAGACAAACAGACAAACTCTCTCAAATATATAGTAGATGGGCTCTTCAGTCTAGCAGAAAAAGATTTCACCTGATCCAGTGCTTGAAGTTGAAGCTAAATAAATTCAGAATGGAAACAAGGAGTAAATTTTTAGCAGTGAGAGTAAAGAGATGAAAAATTTCCTCGAACATTTTTGACTAAATTTTGAAAAATTGAAAAAATGTCAGCCATTCATTAGAACTTTTGTGAATGTAGATTAACTTGGGCACAGTTACAATGAATTTGTTTTAAGAACTACTAGAACATTTTGAGATATTCCCCCAACTCTCAAATTACTGCAAGACACACCTGTGTCAGTCAGGCACACATAGCCTCAGTTCACAACAGATAATAAAGATTAGGTTTATTAGGCAAATCGACAAGACACGCTTGCTGAGATGGTGGATTTATTTTCCTATTGATGAAAATACTCGTTTGCTGTTGAAATAGCAAACAGTTTGTGTTCTTCTTTCATCATATCCCAGAACCCTGAACTTAAACTCAGCAGGTATGGCAGCTTCCTAGATTGCAAAAACAAATGATCAGGAGAAATATTGTGGGTGAGGTTTTTCAAAATACGCTGCATTGACTTGACACTGCTTCCATTGAAACCAATGGTAAACTCCCATCAACCTCACTGGAAGCAGTTAAGTTAATATGCAGTGCTTTTGAAAATCTCACATTGGCTGCTTATGCTACAATGCACTGTGATCTTAAAAACTAAGCAGAGAGTACTTGGTTGAGAGACTTTCAAGGAATTCACTTTGTGTGTGCTATTGGTGTACATTTTCTTTTGAGTCTGTGTTGAGTCAATGAACCCGGATGGTGCAAGGAATCCATGTAGAAGAGGATAAAGAAGAGCACCACTTTTACTTTTTCTGTACAATTCATTATTTTGTATATTTCCATTGTCTCTTTTTTTCTATCAGGTCTTGTCTTCAGAAATAAACAGTTCCCATATTTCCAAGACATGTCAGATGTGGAGCACACATATACAATGGTCTGAATATTGCAAACACACATTTAACTTCACATATGTCAGTAGCTCCATTCAAGTCAATTGTGTTTTCAAATATACAGAAAAATACACTCTTTGTATATGTAATTTTGTATGACAAGACATGCTTGAAGTCAATGGAATTGTTTGTGTGTGTGTGTGTATGTGCATGTGTGTGCGTGCATGTGTGCACATGCTTGAAATGAATGGAATTACATCCGTCTATGTGTGTGTAAAGTCTAGGATGTGAGTATTTGTAGGACTGGGGCTATAACTCACTGTAAGTGAAAGGAGCTGCCCTTTCTTGAGCCCAGCCGGGGCACGGTTGCCGGGTGACCGAATGCTTCCCCAGCTGGTAGAGGGCGGGGTCCCTCAGGCAGTGGGTTGGGGGATTGGTTCGGGGCAGAGGACCCGAAGGTAAATAAGGGCGCGTGGGAGTAAGAGAAGAGGAAAGGAGAGGAGAGGAGAGAAAACAAACAAACAAACAAACAAAAATCCCACATACACCAAAGGGACTTGGAGTGGAAAAGAGGCACAGAGGAGAAAGAGATGGGGGGAAGGAGCCTGCAGGGGGGAAGGGCGTTGACGACTGCGAACACCTTGAAGGAACCCCAGGAGGGCAAAGAGTCTGGTGAGAAGTGGGGAGGAAGCGACCCAGGGCAGTGAGGGTGGGGAGGGGGTCACACAAATTCATTTAGCATTTTAGGGGGTCGTGGTATCACAAAGTTTGAGAACCCCTGGGTTAATGCCTTATTGTCATGTCTGATGCATTAGTCATCAAAATGTTAACAAATATGCACACAGTGTTCAGCACAGGTATTGCTTCATTCATCAACAAAATGCAGACACCTATGGGGAACATAAGGAATGCTTCAAACCAGAAAAGGAAGAGGAAAATCAGATCTAATAAGAGTAGGAGGAGGTAATTACTAATGTTGGAAATTTAACAGGATAATAAGGTTAGCACATCCTAATAATAGCTATCTCTTATATAGTGATCTCAGAGCACTTTACAAAAAGAGGTAAATATCATTATACAGATAGGCTGTGTCTACACTGGCACCCTTTTCCGGAAAAGGGATGCTAATGAGACAAGTCGGAATTGCAAATGCAGCGGGGATTTAAATTTTCCCCGGCATTTGCATAATTTACTGCCGCTTTTTCCGGCTTGGGGCTTGTGGCGGAAAAAGCGTCAGTCTAAACGCGACTCTTGCGGAAAATAAAGCCTTTTCTGGAAGATCCCTTCCTCTTAAAATCAGGAATAAGGGATCTTCCGGAAAAGGCTTTATTTTCCGCAAGAGCCGCGTTTGACTGGCGCTTTTTCCGTCAAAGCCCCGAGCCGGAAAAAGCGGCAGTTATCATGCAAATGCCGCGGGAAAATTTAAATCCCCGCTGCATTTGCAATTCCGACTTGTCTCATTAGCATCCCTTTTCCGGAAAAGGGTGCCAATGTAGACAAAGCCGGTTAGTCTTTGAGTGTTTCAAAGGATAAGCTGACTTCTAACTACTAAAGTGAATGACATCACAAAATAATATTACTTATTTGTCCCTAACTTTCAAGCATTAAAGCATATTAAAAACTGAACATGCTTGACAGACAATTAAAAATGATGCTTAACATATAACTGTAAGGTACCAATAGGCCTCTATTTTGTTTCCTTACAAAAAGTACATTTTTTGGAGGAGCGAAATATGCTATGCACTTTCGCTGCAGAGCAAAAATTCTCACACACAGTCTTGGCAACAGCCAAAATCTTTGTAGCCAAATAGTCACTTTTGCATGTTTGTGTGGCTCAGCATTTACTAAATATGCTTCTTACATTTTTTACATTCCAAAACATTTTTTGTTTTAAGTCTGGTAAATGCACGGGTTGAACTCAGGGCATTCTCAAATTTGGAGAAATTACTAAACAGCACTCAATTTCAAACAGGGTGTATTCAGCAAATGTATCTTCCCCTAGAGTTTTGTGTTCCATATGATTACATTCCACATACAGAAATGGTACCTTGTGAATACATCAGTGTGCTTTCAACAAACCAGTGGCAATCAACTCAAATGATTTATATTTGCCCTTTGACATAATTACTATAAATATGACAGCAAAACGATATTTCTAGTATGCATTAATTAAATGACTGCTTAGAAAGATAGCAGTCTCCTATTTTCATGGATGTGTAAAAGAAAGCAACACTCAATACAGGTTTTTGGACTTCTTTCTTACCACACATTGGCAGATATATATTTTTAATACCAAAGGAAAAATTTCTGATCTGAGATCCTCCATTGTATATCTCTGAATCAGGCATGATTGTAAGAGACAATCAAGAAATTAGAAAGTGCAGGCCACATTCTGAACTTGTGTAAACAAGAATAGCTTCTAAAGGGATATAGAAAAAAAATACCTTAGCTGGCTTTCCCTGCACCGAAACAACAAAACAAGTAACCTCCACAAAGACTACACTAAAAGAGAACAAAAGTTGTGCTAAAAAACAGCAAGCAAATGGTCTGCTGTTTTTTTTCTGTAACAGACTAACTCAGCTACCCCCAAAAGTTGTGTTAGTTGTTGTGCATTTTCAATCAGTCCAAACTACAGCACAGCAGGTTTAGATTAAATCTCAGGAAAAATTTCCTAACTGTAAGAACAGTAGGACAATGGAACAAAGTGCCTAGAAAAGTCAGGGAAGCTTCTTTATTGGAGGTTGTCAAAAGGAGGTGGATAGCTGTTTGTCTTTGATGGCACAAATCCTGCATCTTGGCAGGGGATCAGACTTGATGACCTTTTAGTCCGTTCTAAGTGTATGGTTCTATGATTTCAAGTGTAACAGACATGTCTTGGTGCTCACAGAAGCTCAATGTTGATGTTATTTTCCAGTCTTTCCACACACCCTCATTAGGAAAAAAATTATTTGTGTTGTTCTTATAGAGCCATGGCACACTGGAATTTATCAGTGAAGTGGAAGGAGGGGCGTATTGTGGTTATGTCGGGTTCTGAGGTGACCCCTGTTATAATTTCTGAGTGCCTCACAATGCTTAATGTATTGATCCTTACAAAAATGCTGTAAAGTAGAGAAGTGCTATTGTCTCAGTTATATAGACAAGGAATTTTTGGACATGTAGATTATGACCAGAAGGGACCATTATGATTATCTAATATAGTGGTTTTCAACCTTTTTTTTTTCATTTGCAGACTCTTAAAACATTTCACATGGGGTCCAGACCCTTTTGGAAATTTAATCTATAGTCCATAGGTACCACCCCCCACCATAGAAGTCTTAGACTGAGAACTGACTGAGTAGAATTCAACAATAAAGGTTACACCTCCTCAGCGCAGCATTTGACACAGCATGAGAAATGGCACCAAACTGCAGTAGTGGTAGCTTCAGACTATGGGTATGTCTAGACTACATGTCTCTGCCGACAGAGGCATGTAAACTAGGCTACCCAACATAGTCAAAGAAGCCGGGATTTAAATATCCCTGGCTTCATTAAAATAAACATGGCTGCCGCGCTGTGCCGGCTCAGCTGATCGTCGGCACAGTGCACAAGTCAAGACGCGGATCAGTCAACAGGGGAAGCCTTCGTTGACTGCTCCTGTAAACCTCGTTTCATGAGGCAAAAGGGAGCGGTTGACAAAGGCTTCCCCTGTCAACTGATCCGTGTCTTGACTCGCCGATGATCAGCTGAGCCGGCACAGCGCGGCAGCCATGTTTATTTTAATGAAGACGGGGATATTTAAATCCCGGCTTGTTTGACTATGTCAGGTAGCCTAGTTTACATGCCTCTGTCGGCAGAGGCATGTAGTCTAGACATACCCTATTTGTTGTTTTTTTAAGTTTATCCTGTACAGACTAACTCAGCTACCCCTGGAAGCTTCTGAACACTTCTGGGGTTTTACCTGTAGGTGCGGCTATTGACATACTTTGCTTAATCAAGAAGACCAGAATGCCATTGCTGGAATCAGAACCTTTATTTTCAGAGTGAGCTTTTGTGAACCCCTTAAACAGAATCTATGGGCCTACAGGGGTCCACCGACCACAGGTGGAAAACCATTGACCTAGTCTGATGTCCTGCACAATGCAAACCACAGAACCTCACCCACCCACTCCGGTAGTATGTCCATAACCTCTGGCAAAAATACTGAAGTCCTCAAATCTTGATTTAAAGAGTTCAAGTCACAGATAAACCACTATTTACAGTAGTTAAAACCAGCAACTTATCCATGCCCCACAATATAGAGGAAGGTAAAAAAAAAATATTCCAGAATCTCTGCCAGTCTGACCTGGGAGGTAATACCTTCCCACCCCAAATATGACCATCAATGCCAGATACCAAGAAAGAATTCTCTGTAGTAACCAAGAGGCCTGCCACCTAGTGTCCCCTCTCTGGCCATTGAAGATATTTGCTAATAGCAATCGTTGATAGGCCATATGCAATTGTAGGCACCTTTGTCTTCCCCTCCCCTCCACAAACTCATCAAGCTCTGTCTTAAAACAAGTTGGTTTTTTGCTCCTACTACTCGCCTAGGAAGGCTTTACCAGAACTTCACTCCTCTGAGGGTTAGAAACATTTGCTTAATTTCCAGCATAAACTTGATAATGGCTGGGCTATTCTTGTGCTAATATTTGCCCTTAACTTAAACAGTTCTCTTCCTCCCTGGTGATTGAAAGCCATCATATGTCCCCTCAGTCTTTCTTTGGCTAAATATACCAAAACTCCCTACGTTCCCTCTTTTCAAGTCACAAGCTTTAGGGTACGTCTACACTGCGTGCTTATTTCGGAATAAGCTATTCCAGAAGATATATTCTGAAATAGCTTATTTCAAAATAGAGCATCCACACTATGGAGAAGCATCAAAATTAGTCCGAGGCAGGCTCCCCTAATACGGACACGCTATCTTGCTTTAGAGCCCCAGGAAGCACTGGGAAGAAATTACTTAGAATGGCCCTGGGGAGGAGCTATTTCAAAATAGCAGCAGTGGAGCATCCACACTGCAGCTATTTCAAAACAGCTATTTCATAAGAGAAGTTATTCCTCTTGGAATGAGGTTTACAGAAGTTGGAATAAGCCGCCTGTTATTTCAATATTATTTCGAAAAAAAATTGAATTGCTGTGTAGACGCTCGCATTGTTATTTCGGAATAATGCTAGTTATTAGTTATGAGTTAGTCTGTACAGGATAAACCGTTGGAGAGGCACAGTGTCACAACTGGCTCTGCTTGTCCCCATGGAATCAAAGAGGCTTCCGGTGGGTGAAATCAGATAGCGACATCCGGGGGTTAGTTTGTTAGCTCCCTAGGGAAGGGACTGCATCTTGGTAAGTTCTTCAATAGTGCCCAGAATTTTGGGAGCCCAGTGCTGACTTAAGCCATTGGGAATCCCTATTAAGGGCCAGATCCAGAGCTGATGTCAAAAGAAACTCAATGGTAGTAAATAGCCTTGTAGGCAATGGAGCAATGCTGATCTACATTTTAAAAATGAACAACAGGATCTTTTTTATTTAAACAAATGCAGTACCATATTTAACTGGCTCTCCGAACAGCCTTATGGGGTACGTACATCACTTTTATTATTCCACTTTTGCATGGGAGAAACTGGAGGAGAGTGAAACTCTCCCAAATCCGGAGTTGGAGACTCTGTTAGGGCATGTCTACACTATGTAAAGATCGACCCTCCAGAGGTCGATCTTCTAACATTTGATTTAGCAGGTCTAGTGTAGACCCCCAAATCAAATGTTGAGGGTAGCCCTACCAGAGTCCTGTAGTCCTCATTCTGAGAAGAGCAAGGGAAACTGACGAGTGTATGCTTCTGTCAGCCTCCCGCAGTGTAGTCACTGTTGCGGCTCGGTTTAAGGTAAGTCAATTCCCTTGTGTACCTTAAGCTGACCTGCCTGGTCTAATGTACACCAGGCCTCTGAGAGTTCTTTATTTTCCACATCCATGCTCAAACCAATATATTGAACTTCTTAATGGCTAAAATTATTGCAATCCTTTGTGTCAGTCAGAGCTTCAGAGAATATTGTGCTGGTCTAATCCAAAGCAGGCCAGTAAACAAATAGGGAAGACTCCCAGGAATATCAGGATGCTTTGGATTGGATTGGCTTCAATGTTAGTGCAAAAATGCCATTGATTCCCGCATGGCACACAGATTATTATGAAAGAAATCTCTCACCTGTGCTGCCATCACACACGCTGTTTTCGTTCCCTTTGCCCAACATGTCTTATGCCGTTCAGAATAGATTTTGGATCTAAGCATTTACTTCTAAATAAGCTTTACCAATGGCAACTGTTACACTAACTAAAGCCACTTTTAACAAGTAATATGTACTTGGCCTTTTTCTAGTAGCAATCTCTAATTATATGGCTTCCCACTTATTCCTTTTATTTTTCCTTCAGCTTTCCAGTGAGAGAAAGTAAGCAAGGGTCTTATACCATTATTTAGTATTTAGCTCTAGCAGTAGCACATTCCCACCCAAGATCAACTGTCAGTGAGCTACAGTAGAGTAAATTTTGTTTATTTTGATTTAGATAATAACTCTGCTCTTAAGCACGTATATAGCCCTAATTACCATTCAACAGCCCTCTGAGGAACCAAAAGAACTGTTATCCCCATTTTACAGATTGGGAACTGAGGCAAAGTACTAAAAGTTTTGACTAACATTACACACAAGGTTGATTGTAGATCAGGGGATTGAACTCATATCTTTCAAGTCTCAGGCTGGTCTCCTAGTCAGTAGACTACCCCGTCTCTCTTGGAGAAAAGAAACAGTGGAGGATGAAGCTAAATGCAGTGCTGTCCATTATGCCTTTCACAAACAGCAGGACACATCAGCCCTTGTGCTCTTCCCCACATAGACAAAAAGTAGGAAAAGTGTGCCTGTGGTCACTACAGTGATTGGAGCAGTGTGGGGATAGAGAATGGCCTAATTTTAGCCATTCTTCTCAGACAGAATCTCCTGAGAATTTTTCAGCCAAACTCTAATAATTCTTTACTGAACATGGGTGAACCCTTTTTTCCCCCAGAGAGATTTATAATTTAGTCAAATTTGGGTGCATTTTCACAGAGACACCAAAGAGCACATTCATGGCACCAGGGTAATTCATCCACCTGCAAAATTTCAAATACTTGCTCTAAAGTATGGGGACCGCAGGACTTTTCAGGGAAACTGTTGTAAGAATTTTTAACATAGAGGAAAATATGTTATTTTGGCCTAACCTCATTCTTGGAAATAGCTGCATTATTTTAGCTAAAACTTCCCCAAACCATTCAGCCAGAAACAGACACTCTGCATGAGATATTTCAGGCTGAATAGTTCAGGTTTGGCAAACCTTTAAGCAACTAAACAGGGGTCTTATAAAAGAAAATGTTGCCCTAAAGGTAGGTGTTGCTACTTGCAAAGCCTATAATAAGTAACAGTAAAAATAGATGCTCAAATACTGCTGATGTGAATGTGTTTAAAAGTTTGAAAGAACATTGGCAATATCTGCCTAGCTCTGGGAATTTAGTCTTGTTTTTTTATTCCACTGACACATATGCAATTGTAACTCTGTTGCCTACCTCTATGTTAATCTTGCACTGAGTTACAAAAGCAAAAGCCCAAAATATTAAAAATTACCTCTCAATTTTCCAGTTCCACTGTGCTTGATGCAGAACCAGAGAGTGGAGCAGAACCAGAGGTGGCTTTATACCTCCTTCCATCCCCTCCCCCCCCCCCCCAATATTGAGGCTAGTGTAAAGTACAGCAGCCTGAAAACTTCTGTAAATTCATACTTCGCTGCCTCTAGGTCTGTTGTGGCAGCTGGGGATTGCAAGGGTTAAGAATGCTCCAGCTACACCATTTTTCCTGTGAATGCAATTTTCCAACCGTGGCCTGGTGGGGGCTCCACACACTCAGTGATCCACCATGTGCACTACTGAAGCTGTGCAACGCAGCTGGAGCAGACCCAAGAATGACAAACTCTTGACATAAACAATGTAAATGCCAATAAATGACATAAGGCTGCTGGGTAGAGTTAATGCCAAATTATTTGCTGAACATCTTAAAGCATCTTCTCAGAGGTCGATAAGTAACATTTGTGCTCCACACAGGTTTTCATAAACAACTAGTAGATATTGCTGAGCCAGCAAGTCAAAGCCATTGCCTTCTATCATACAGCATTTCCTTTTATTCATCTCCCACATGTTATGGGCCATGGACCAGTGTTCCAAGGGGAAGTGTTGGAAACACAATCACATGACGAATATGTAACTGGTTGGGACAAAGCACTCAGTAACACACTGCAGTCTGTTAACAATCCTGCAGTGGCCCCAAAAGGATAACTGACTGAAATTGGCCTTCAAAGATTTTGATTTCTCTGATTTTGTGATCTTGAGAAAGGCAACAGTCTTAGCCTTGATCTACACTAGGGAGTTATTTCAAAATAACTCTTCTTATTTCAAAATAACAAGAAGAGTGTGCACACTACCGCGCCTGTTATTTTGAAGTAATGGGCTGGTTATTTTGAAATAATAACTCCTGCTTTCCATGCAGAATAACCCTTATTTTGAAATAGTTACTGTCATCAGTCAGGGTTTCAGGGTTGTCTCAATGGGTTCCTTACAGGTCATTTACTCCATTGATGATAATAAACTTTCAGCCACATGTGTGCATGCTCCCCTGTCTAACGCATTAAACCTGTGCACTTGAGTCAACACAACTGACTCCTAGAGAGTCCCCAGAGACCACAAATCAGATAAGGATTGAAATCACCTGAGCAGGTTTATTGCCAAATGACATACACAAATAGTTGTCAGCAGATAGACTCGCCACTGTACCACTACATCTGATGTAAGCCGTGACAATGTGCTTATGTAACCCACACACTTGATTATTTTCAGGAATAACGGCATTGCGCAAGAGGGTTTTTCTTGCGCAAGAAGGAGCAGTGTAGACAGCTCCTTCTGGCGCACGAGCCTCTTCCGCAAAAATGGCGGCTCATTAGATATGCAAATGAGGCTCGGCGATATTCCACGCTTAGCCTCATTTGCATATCTCTGGCGCAAGATCGCGCAAGTGTAGACATAGCCGGCGTGTGGTTACTGAGCAATGCAAGTGGTACCTAGACCACAGCAACAGTTAAGACCAAGAGACTTCTACAGTCTGGGGTGGGAGCAAGCTGGCTTTTAGCTCAGAGGGTAGAGGCTCCTATACTCAGCTCCACAGGTCCCAGGTTCAAATCTGCCCGGTGGTGGTTACATTAACACCATTATGGTTCCCCCATGGTCTGCCGGAGATCATCCTTTGCAGTGCCCTTTTATAGACACATACAAACAAATTACATCACTTCTGATGTACCAGATTGCCACCCTCTGTTACCTAGTTACTACCTTTTACCTCACAGAAGGGGGGCTTACTTACTATCCTTCATGCTGTTAACTTCGACCCGGTCCTGAACCTCGGTCAGTATGTACCAAGAGGTTTCTTATTGAGATTTTCTGCTACTCCCCTCTGGCTTACAGCCTGTACTTGATCTGGTGCCTCCCTATGTTCTTCCATGCTTGACCTAACTTACACAATCATACAATTATCAATAGGGCCTCTTTCCTGGCTGCCGTGTTACTGAACCAATGTCTTGCTTATTGGATTCCAGGCCAGTTGCTGTTTTTATATTGCAGGCCTTTATTCAGGCCTGCTGACTCCATGTTACCAACCCTCTACTTACTACAGTTATTTTGGGAGTTATTATTTTGAAGTAAGTTATTTCAAAATAATTTCCTAGTATAGACATGCCCTTAGTGAGGGAGAAAATCCTCGCATGGCAGTAGTAACTTTAACATGTGTTAAGCCCATCACTAACTCCACATGGTAGGCCTACCTGATCGAGGCCTGGGTACCAAAACCCAGCACAGCTTATGGTGATTTCCTGCCTGTCAGACTGACTCTATGATGATGGATGTATAGCACCATTTTGGGAGTGAGCCACATAAACAAAAATTCCTTCCAGGGAAACCTATGCTGTGCAAAGATGCAAAACCTCACTGGAAATGTTATACCAGCTGTTTAATTCAGAAGTCAAGGGGACGCTTCACATTAGCTGTTTGATACTCCCTGGGCGGTAGGTGAATTGTTGACAAGGGAGGTCAGGGAACCCTTCCAGAAGAGCTCCTCACCCCATCCATCAAGCAGGCTTGTGTTGATTCCCATCTATCACCTGTGCAATATCACAGAAGTTACTGTATACCTACAACTGCTCTAGCCAGCAAACACACAGGCACATATAACAAGGGAACACAATGGATGGTTAACCTGTCTCATTGCTTGTGCCATGTGTGTGTGGGGCGATCTTTGACTTTGTTGGGCCTGCCCTTTCTCTTTGGTTGGCTGTTCTCTTTGGGAGACAACTTAGTAGGCCGCATAGCCCACTATTCATAGGAGACAGAGCTCCACTCCATGCTGCCTGCTGCTGAGTTGTGCCCAAGAGTTCCACTTCTTCCCCTTGAATGTAGAGTAGCTATAGACTGTGGGCCACTGACATTAGCAGTGTCAAGATTTGGCACAAAGTACTATTGAACTTTGATATGTGTAGACATATGTTTCTACATTGTCACATACTCTCAATCATTTTCTCCAGTGTAAAAATTCAGCTATATCATATCATACGAAACAAAGCTCACAAACTTTCGGAGGGGTAGCTGTGTTAGTCTGTAACATAAAAAAAACCCCAAAACCTTAAAAATCAAATGGTCCTGTAATACCTTAGAAACAAGCTCACAAAGTTACCCACATTTCTAGTTACAGGTTTGTTCACTCAGAGTGGCCAAGAGCAAGTAATTGCCCATGTTAAAAACAGCCACATGTTTCTTTTAATCAATATGGCGATTTTAAACTGATGCTATGCTCAACTTCCCAAGCATAGAGAATCTGGGACAGGCCTAGAGCCATTGTTAGTTGAGATACATGAATAATTTTGTAAGGAAGCATGAAAGGGATTCAAAGTGAAGTGAGAGAATTAATTCACAAATTATAGTTAATGCACTGTAAGATTATGAGATGTTCAAATAGAATAAAAAAAAGCTGTAAATACTGCATGCAGAGCCACCTCATAATAAAGAATTGACACACTAAACAGAGACTGGTTCGGTGGGGAAGAAATACATCCTTGCCACTTGTCACATAGTATTCCCAGATGAAGTACATAAATAAACATGCCACTCACACATAGCACTTCTTCCTACAAAGCTGTCAGGGAAGTGAGGTGTAAGAATAGTACTGGAGACCCAGGTGGCACAGGGAAAAACCTAGGTTGTGTTTTGCTTCTTCTGGTAGAGAAAAGGGAAAAGGATGTATTAGGCCACACAGAGCTGTTATCAGTTCTATGACTCCACTGGGCCTGGATTCACCACTCCATCCATGTACAGCATGGAGAGGGGAGATGAAAGAGAGCTGATTTCTAAGATAAGAAAGCTTGGTCCTCAGGGAGGTTATGTCAAGAATCAGGGCTTGCAGCAGCACTAGTGTTCATGCAACCTCATCAGTACAGCTGGTCTGCAACAGGTTGCCTGATTGGCCACATGATTGGCATGAAGGGGCAGCAGGGTGGCTCTGTGACTTCTACTGTGTTACATTGTTCCTATTGCTTCTGCCTTGCACCTAGCCTTGATGTGGTCCTACCCCTGTTTGGAATCCCTCATTGCCCTCATGCTGCTTGCTCCAGCTCCTGGCCATCAGCTTCTGATTTAGGGTTGCCAACCCTTCTGATTTCATTAGGGCTGTGTCTACATTGGCATGATTTTGCGCAAAAGCGCCCGCTTTTGCACAAAAACATGCTGCCTGTCTACACTGGCAGGGAGTTCCTGCGCAAGAACACTGACGTTCTAATGTGTGAAATCAGTGCTTCTTGCGCAAGAACCCGCTCAGGAATAAGCCCTCTTGCGCAACTGTTCTTGTGCAAGAGGCCAGTGTGGACAGGCAACATGAATTTCTTGAGCAAGAAAGCCCAATGGCTAAAATGGCCATTGGAGCTTTCTTGCTCAAAAGAGCGTCTACACTGGCATGGATGCTTTTGTGCAAAAGCACATCTCTTGCACAAAAGCACATGCCAGTGTAGACGCTCTCTTGCGCAAATACTTTAATGCAAAAGCTCTTGCGTTAAAAGTATTTGCGCAAAATCTTGCCAATGGAGACGTAGCCAAGGAGTCTCCTGGAATCAGGCTTATTCTCCCAAAGGCTACTGCAGCCAGTCCCAGAGATTTTAAACTGCTAAAGTCCAGTGGTGTAGCAGGGCTCAGGCAGGTTCCTTGCCTGGTGTCCCACACCACTCCTGGAAGCATCCAACATGTCCCTGCAGCTCTGAGGCAGGAGAGTACTCAAGAGGTATCAGCACACTGTCCCCTCCCAAGCACTGATTCTACAGATCCCATTGGCCAGTAACTGCATCTAATGGGAGCTGCAGGGGTGGCATCTGCCAGGTGTCGAGCCCCCTTGCCCTCCCATGGACCATACGGACATGCCGGCTGCTTCTGAGAGTGTCACGGAGCCAGGTCAGGCAGGACGCTTGCCTTAGCCCTGCTGCGCTGTCAGCCATGACCTGCCTGAGTTAACACTGTGTGGCTGCAGCCTGCACTCTGAACCAGCACCAGTACCCCATACACTCTCCCATGCCCCAAACCCATTCCCACACTCCACCCCCCTAACTCAGCTTTGAATCCCCTTCTGCACCTACTCTCTCCCAGAGCCTGCATTCCACACTCCCTCCAGGACCTCAACCCCCTGCCCCAGGCTCAGCTCGGAGCCCCATCCCACGGTCTGAATCCCTCTGTGAAAGCTATACTCCATTTTTAGCCTGCTAGCTCAGAGCCAGCACAGATATGTCATCTGGAGCTGGAATTTACACCTTCAGCATGTATTGCAGACATACCTGGAGAGGTACATCACAGAATTTCACCCCGATCTACATGGAAAGTTCTGCACGTTCTGTTCTCATTTGAGGAACGGAACTTCCACTGCCCTGTAGATCTGCATTGCAGGTCTCTTCTCTGTGGCCTGGACTCCCTTACATCAATCTATTCATAGTTTCATGTGCACATGCTAAGATAATGTAGCATATTCAGTGGAAATCTGAAGTGTTATGAAAGTGCTAAATATAAAATGAATGCAGAAAATAACATAAAGAACATTTTAACCTGCCCCGTCACTCAGTCATGGATTTAAAAGTAACTGTTTCTACAAAGGAATTTCACTAACCGATTGCAAAGCCAGTCTGCAAAACTGGAATTCATCTACAGATTTGACCCTGGGTTTAAATAAAGACATTAACTGGCTGGCACATTAAAAAGCCAATTTCTCCTAATATTAACATCTGCATTTCCACATTAAAAGTTATGGGACACGTCCTGCCCACTTAATTAGCCTCATTGACAGGTACTTCTTCTGCTCTTGGTTTCTGTTATTTCCATACTAATTCATCTGATGAAGTGGGTTTTGCAAATGAAAGCTCATGATTCTGTATATTTTGGTTAGTCTCTAAGGTGCCACAGGACTACTCATTGTTTATAAAGAACTGTAGTTAGTCTCTTACACAATGCTCATCACCAGGCTATCTGGGCCCAGATTCAGCAATTCATGCTTATTCAGCAACTCAGTTTAGCACTTGCTTAACTTTGCACATCTGTTTTACATGCATGGAGTTAAGCACTGGCTTAAGTTTTTGCAAAATAGGAATGGACTTCATCATATGTTTAAATATGTTGCTGAATTGAGGGCTGAACATCTTCTATATACAAGAGGTCTACAGGCAAGAAAAAGGAAGCAAGGTGCTGAGTTGTTTGTTTTATTTTTGCTATTATTATTTGGTTTTGAACACAGAATAAAATATATTGGAGTCAAATATTTTCTTCCCTTGATTATGTAAACCTAGAAAGGTCAAAGCATCTGCACAGATTATGTTATCTCATTAATTTACAAAAAATAAAGAGGAAATTCAAATATAATTGTAATAAAAGCTAGTCTGTTCCTCCACTCCATCCGACAAGGATGTGATTAACAAGAAAACTTATTGCTATCATGCCTTAAAGCTCTTTCAGAATTATAATGTAACTTAACAAATAGATTTACAACAGTGACATGTGCTAATGGTTGCATTATCACCTAATAATGTGGCACTCCTATTAACATGTCTCCGTTTAGGTTCCCTAATGAACATTCACTTTCATTGTAAAAGACATTGAAAAGAAAGTTATTGCATATTAAATAGTACCATGTGTTTAATTTAGCATATTTTTGGAAGATGAACATGTCCATTTTCATCTGCTTAGAATCTATGGACCAGTTTCCACTGGTGTAAATGTAAATGGGCGGATAATTTAGATTTTTGTCTTCAATAATCCATTCGAATTTAGAAAAATCACATCTATCCAAATAATTGAAATTAATTAATACAGTGCTGGTTAGAGATCAAATTTTAAGGCAATAAGTTTGCTATTGGGTAAACAAGAGCCAGATTAGGTTCTTTCTGATTAGAGACAGATATTTGGCTATCTACCTAATGTAAGCCCACCACTATAATATCAAGACTTCTATGTGGGATCTCAGATATCAGCATTTTTAGACTGTGTAATGGTGCCCAGTTTTAAGGACATCCTTACAGTTTTCTACACTCCTCTCACATTTTACATTGTTTAAGTGTGACTATTATTTTCTTCCCAAGAAATACTGGTTAGTCATTCCTTTTGAACTTTTATTGCTGCAAAGCGGTTGCAAAGCAAGATGGAACTGATTCTTTCACTCCATTTTTACACTGGTAACTTCATTCGTTCCAGCTCAATTATTACTAATTTACACGAGTAAAGTGAAAAAACAATTAATTCCTGATGTTTGATATTTTTCTCTAAAGTGTTGAGATCTGGCCTCCATCAAGTGTCTTGTTCTGGAGGCTTATATCCATCTGAAAATCAGTTTTATACACTGTGATTGGACCATCTGCCAAACTATCCACTCTACCCACTCCCAATTTCTAACTGCAGGCGTGAGTCGAGGCAGTAACATCCCAAACAAGTCTCATTAATGCCGGCCCTGCCAGATGCCTCATCTCATCATTGTCATGTTTCCATTATGCCTCTGGCATTTAGGGCAGTGACAAAGCACCTCCACTCCCATCTGTTTCTCAGCTGTGCCCCAGGTTTTTCAACTTAGCTATTGCAGTTTTGGGTTGTTTTTTTCTTGCCTTCAGGTGTATATCTTGTTGCCATGCTGGTGATAGAATCAGTTTCCATCCAAAGCACATGGCCAATGAATCTTCAGTGTATCCAGGTAAAAATGCTGATCATATCCTCTTGGCTGCACAGTGTCAATTGATCGTGGTTGAGATTGTTTTAGCCCAAAAGATATGGAGGATGTTTCTGAGGCAGGCTGTATGGAATGAAAACAGTTTGGACATGTACTTATTCCCTAGCATTCTGCATTATAAAGTAATGTTGAAAGTACGCAGCTCTGATAAATCTTGAGTGTGGTTTTGGTGTTGTATTTTGATGATTTCCATACTATATTTAAGCTCCTAAAAGTGTCCCCAGCTTTACTGATTTTGTTCTGGATATCTTGGCTTCTTCCACCACCCTGGCTGATGGTGCTGCCCAAGTATGTGCATGTTTCTGTTTGGCTGAGAACGTTAGTTTTTATCCTTATTGGTGTAAATGAGGGAAAATTAAAGGTCATAATATGTGTCTTACTGCAGATTATTTTTAGTCCATTCTGCTGGCTGAATGTGTTGTTTTTTTCTTGTATACGGTGTTGGTTATGTGACAGGAGAGCAAGATCATCTGTGAAGTCCAGGTCTTCTGGGAATAAAAATATGTCCATTTAATGCCTCTTGGCATGTCTTCAGTTGTGAGCTGCATTACCCAGTCGATGGAAATGTTAAAGAGTATTGCAGACATGGCTTACCCCTAACATACTCCTGTTTTGACTTCAAAACCGAGTTAACTATGATCAACATGAGGAGTCCTGTGGCACCTTAAAGATCAACAAGTTTATTTGGGCATAACCTTTCATGGATAAAAACCAGACACACAAAATGGGCTTTTGCTCACAAATATTTATGCCCAAATAAATCTGTTCGTCTTTAAGGTGCCACAGGACTCCTTGTTATTTTTGCAGACTACCCTGGCTACCCTTCAGAGACTGGTAATCAACACTGTAAGTAAAATTTAAATAGAAACTTTTGATCATGTTGATTAAATGGAGAGGGATTCCATATGCCCAACAGAATGTGTCATAGGCTGCTCCTGCGAATCCTATCTAAAGCCTTCTCAAAGTCTATGAAGTTATCTAAGATACCTCTTGTTTAAAGCCATCAGCATTGCACTGATCATCATAAGTCCGAGATACCGACCACCTTTGCTGTGTCCTAGAATACGATTATTGCCAAATTGAGGGACTGCCTGAAGGTCCCTGGTCACTGGAGCTGCCTTGGGGATGGGTTTTCATTTCCTTTCTCTCTCCACACATGTTACTTCTCTGATTGGACAGGTGAGAAATCTCCTAGTTTTTCTGTTGTCAGACATTGGCCTTCTTTTGGCTCTATTTCCTTGTGTGTGGTGTTCATGTTGTTGTGTGTAGAGGCCACTTCTGCATTACACATAAGCACAGTTGAGTGTGAGTTGGATGCATTTTCCTTTCTTTCCTTTTTATTTCTCCCTCTTATGCCCTAGGATTCACGCTACAATGACCCAGTTCCTTTGGCTGGCCTTTTCAAGTAGAGGTCCTTGCATAGGAGAGATGGGTGAAGGAAATTGTAGTAACATCACGTAGCACCAAGAGAAAAAAATAAAGTACTGGAACCACATATGTGTTGGGGGAACAAAGAAAGGGCAGTTCTGGGAGCCAAAACATTCGTTACACCCAGAAAATGTGTTTGTAAAGAATCTGCATGTGCAAAACATCCTTTTCCATGCTCACAGACCAACAAGTCAAACACATTTATTCAGCTTGTATGTTTTGTAGGTGCAATTGCATTTGCTCAACTATTTGCATATGAAGTAAGTGCATTTTTGCTGTTGGTATTTGAAGGTTTGGGCCTGTCTATATGCCACATCATTTTAAAACCCAGCACAGTTTCCTTTTCAGTCCACAAAAACAAATACTAGGATTTGGTCACCTGCAGTAAATTCTTTTGCAAACACAACCTCAGACATTAATCCTTGCTTAGTATGTTTCCTTATAATCACAGTCTGCACTTTGAACTTGGCAAATCAAATATAAGAAAATATAGTATCTTTCTTGTGCCTTAGCTCAGGCTGGATATGTGTAAAAGGAATTGGACACTGCTTTGGGACAAAATTTCACATCTGAAAGGGCACCTTTTTTTTGGATTTCCCACTGCTTCCTTGGCATCTCTTTAGCAGCTGTGGGTTTTGGGTGGCCAGCATTGGGAAAGCTGATCAGGTGTCAAAGTGCCAGCTGTGTGACTCACTGCAAGTTATTTTCAGCATTGTTAGCAAAGCAAAACGGGAGCCAGTGCAGAATGGTAGCAGTCCTAGCAGATAGCAAGGAAATATCTTTGCGGAAGCATGGTTTCAATTGAACCAAGTTACATGGCTTGAAGAAATGTACTGCAGTTGGATCTAAAATAATTTTGTTAAAAGAGAAGCCTTTCCATGTTCCACCATGTGTGTAGATACATAAACACAGCCATACACACCTCTGCCTCCTGCACTTTAATCACACAGGGTTTTACATGCCTGCACATTAAAATACATCATACAGACTACTCAGTGTCTATAATATGGTCTCACCCTGCAGTACAGCAGTCACAGCATAGGTGCGACTCCATGGTGCTTTAGGGCTGGAAGAAAAATTAGTGAGTGCTCAGCACCCACTAGCGATCATGTTCCCTCCTCCCCACACTGCCTCTTGCCCACTCATGGTCCCGAAGATCAGCTCCTCCCCTTCCCTCTCAGCATCTCCCCCCGGCCCCTGCATACAGCTGTTTCATAGTTTGCGGGAGGCTCTGGGAGGGCCAGGGAGAAGCAAGGATGAGGCAGGCTGAGGGGAGGTGACAAAAAAGAAGCAGGAACAAGATTGGGCCGAGTGGAGCAGGAACAGAAAGAGGCAGAGGTTTTAGGGAAGGGATGGAGTAGGGGTGGGGACTTAGGGGAAGAGGGTGTAGTGAGGGCAGAGCCCAGAGCAGAGTGGGGAAGGGGATTCAAGCACCCTCCCAGAGAGAGGGGAAGTTGTCACCAGTAACTCACAACACAGTGCCTATAGTGTGGATGACAACTGTGACATTAGTGGTGGAGCTTAGATGCTCATAAGCAAGCCACTCATTGTCATACTCACAATGGACATGAAACAATAAGTACAGGAGAAGAGAAAACCACCTCAAAATGTAGGGCCCTGGTGCAGGCCAGTGTGGTGCGTCAGTAAAAGTCAGCTGCTCCCCCTGTTAGCAGCCCTGCCAATAGGGTCTGGCAGTCCTGCTGCAACAGCAATTCACTGCCCCTTTTGCCCAGGGAGGCAGTGACATTAAAGCATTGCTGTGGCAATGGTGCCAGACCCTGTGGCAGGTCTGCTGATGGGAGGGGGGACCATAAGGGGCAGCTGTCCTGGAGTCTGGTGATTTGAAAGGGTCTGGGGCTCCAGCCACTGGCCACAGAAGATGGGCTGGCAGGGGTCTTCTCGCAGTCCCACCCCTTCCGCTTAAGGCCCTGCCCCTTCTGGGGTCCCATAAAACTCCCTTCCCTTGCTAAGGATGCCGAGCCTAGTGCAGTCCCAGCATCAACTTTCACCCCTGTACATCAGCAGAATGTTAGGACTAGAATACTCAAAGAGTTGACTGAGGGGGTATTTGTAGAGTCCTGTGCGGATACAAAATTGGTATGCACTTCTGCAAAAATGATCTGCAGATATCCATATCCACATCTGTAGATATCTGAAAATTTGCAGGATTCTAGATAAAAAATTTGTATCTGCATCCGCATCTGTATCCACAAAAATGAGCCACAGATACCCAAATCCCATCCATGGATATAAAGCAAATATCCATGGATTTTCAGGACTGTAGGTGTCTGAACCAGTAGCAATTACCTTTGAAAAGTCATGGAAAAGTCAGATGGGAGAGATTCCAGGGGTCTGGGGAAAAAAGGCAAATATAGTGCTCATCTATAAAAATGGAAATAATGACAACCCATGGAATTACAGACCAGTAAGCTTTATAACAGTATCTAGAACGATAATGGAGCAAATAATTAAGCAATCCGTGTGCAAACACTGATAAGATAATAAGGTCATAAATAATACTCAGTATGGATTTGTCAACATCAAATTGTGTCAAACCAACCTAACAGCTTTCTCTGACAGGATTACAAGCCTTGCAGATAGGCGGGAAGCAGTAGATGTATTTTATCTTGATTTTAGTAAGACTTTTGCTTACGGTCTTCTCAAAAGCTAACTAAGGAAATACAACCTAGATGGAGCTATTAAAAGGTGGATGCATAACTGGTTGAAAAACTGTTCCCAGAGAGTAGTTATCAGTGGTTCATAGTCATGATTGAAGGGCATAATGAATGGGGTCCCACAGGAATCAGTTCTGGGACTCGTTATGTCCAATGTCTTCATAAATGATTTAGATAATGGCATAAGAGAGTGAAATTATAAAGTTTGCAAGTCTTAACAACATTGGAGGGGTTGCAAGCAGTGTTCGCTCTAATATTTTCCATCCATGAGCAAAGTGAGTTTTGTCTTGTGCACCAACAATGAGGTCATGTGCACTTGTTCAGATGTGTGCCACTGTGGCACCTACCCAATAGGAGAATTCCCCTGCCAAAGGAGAAGCTCTGTGCTTCCCCTTTCTTCCAGCTCTGGGCAAGGGGGCATGAGGGCATGAAGATGAGGGCAGGGGTGGTGTGGATATGCATTTGGTGCTTTGGCGATGTGGAGGAAGCCCATAGCTTGACCTGCTAATTTGAGATTAGGCACTCAGTGTAGCAGATAACTGTTTCCCCTTGGCGCTTGCAGTCTCATGCCACTTTGCCCACATTAAATGAACAAGGCATCCCAAACCTTCTGTGATGCTTTTGAGGCACAATGTCCCTCTGCTATAGGCAGGGAAACTGAGGCACGGCGTAGTCAACAAATTGCCTGAAGTCACACAGGAAGTCATCAGCAGAGCTGGACACAGATAAAAGCAAACTGCAAGGGTGCGTATAGACTACATTCCTCTTTCAAAAAGAGGAATGCAAATGAGGAAATTGAAAATGCAAATCTTGCACTTCATTTGCATAATCTCATCCGATCGTTTTTTCGGAAGAGATTTTTTCAAAAAATAAAGCAGTCTAGGCGGGGTTCTTTCTAAAAAAAATCCTTTTTTGAAAGAACCCCGTAAACCTCATTTTTTCAGGAATAAGGATTCTTTCGAAAAAGGGTGTTTTTTTTTAAAAAGATTCTTTCGAAAAAAGGGTTGTTTTTTTTTAAAAAAAGAACCCCGTCTAGACTGCTTTCTTTTTTTGAAATAATCTCTTCCGAAAAAGCGATCAGACGAGATTATGCAAATGAAGCATGAGATTTGTAAATCAGCACTTCATTTGCATTTTTTATTTCCCTCATTTGCATTCCTCTTTCAAAAAGAGGAATGTAGTCTAGATGCACCCCAATAGTCCTACCTTCTCCCCTTCAGCTCACTACACAGAATACCTCCTACACTTCAAGGCTACAATAAAAGATTCAATACAGTTCTTAGCTCTAAACTTGTTTATGGTGTGGATTCTTGGGCAGTGATCCATTCATCTATCATAGACAGCAAGCGGGCTTCAAATCCAGGATTTGTTCTCAACTCTGAGCATTTCATTTTTTTGGCACCTTTCCCTTCTCTGTTTCAATAATAGGAATGAAGAATCCCTTCAACCCTAACCACCGGTAGCATCCCACCCTCCAGCCCACCCATGGCCCCAACCCCTGGTTGCAGCTACCCTCCCACCTGCCCGTGGTCCCAAACCCCAGGTGAAGCCGCCCAGCCATCACGTGGTTCCCCCAGCCGGCTGGCTGATTGGAGCAGCCACCTGCCTGCCATGCAGTTCATCCGGTCCCAGCCAGCCAGAGCAGTTGCCCGCCCACCACGCGGTTCCTCTGGCCACCAGAACAGCCACCCACCCACTACACGGTTCCTCTGGCCCTGACCAGCCGGAACAGCAGCCCTCCTGCCACACAGTTCTCCAGCCCTGGCTCGCTGGAACAGCAGCCCGCCCGCCCACCCGCCACACGGCTCCTCGGCCCCAGCCACTAGAAAAGCTGCCTACCTGCCACCTGAGCAGCTACCTGCCTCCTACCATGCTACTGTGTGGCTCTGCTGAGGAGGCGGGCGGGGTAGACATTTCTGCAAGCGTGCAGCTTAGAGAGAACTATGGTTGCAAATGTTTTAGAGGAGAGGACTAAAATTCAAATTGATCTGGACAAACTGGAGAAATGGTCTGAATACGATAAAATTCAGTAAGGACAAATGCAAAGTATTTCACTTAAGAAGGAACAATCAGTCACACACATAATAAAATAGGAAATTATTTCCTAGAAAGGAGTACTGCAGAAAGGATTGTAGGGGTTATAATGGATCCCATGTTAAATATGAGTCAATAGTGTAACACTGTTGTAAAAAGAAAAAAAAAGCAAACATAATTCTGAGTTGTGTTAGTAGGATTATTATAAACAATAATTACTAAATGTAATTCTTCTGCTCTACTTCATGCTTATTAGGCCTCCACTGGAGTATTGTGCATTTCAGGAAAGATGTGGAGAAATTAGAGAGGATCCCAAGAAGAGCAGTAAAAATGACTAAAGGTCTAGAAAACATGACTTATGATGGAAGATTTTTTTTAAATGGGTTTGTTTAATCTGGAGAAGACAAAACTGAAAGGAGACGTGCTAAGAGTTTTCAAGTATATAAAAGGTGGTGACAAGGAGGACGATAAAAAAATTGGTCTCCTTAACCTCTGCAGATAGGACAAGAAGCAATGGACTTAAATTGCAGAAAGGGTGTTTTAGATTGGACATTAGAAAAAAGGGTCTCAGGGTGGTTAAGCACTAGAATAAATTGCTCAGGGAGCCTGTGCAATCTCCATAGTTGGAGATTTTTAAGAGCAGGTTAGACAAACACCTGTCAGAGATTATCTAGATAATACTTAGTCCTGCCTTGAGGGCATGGGACTGGACTAGATGATTTCTCAAGGTCCCTTCCAGTCCTGTGATTCTGTGATTACTGGATCTGTTACTCCTCATCCATCCACAGTTCCTTCATTTAGCTCCAATTGGATGCAAAAATGTGTCTGTGGCAACTACCTGGGCCTTTTGTGCCAAGGTAAATTATTTAGGAGCTACTCTGAGGGTTTCCTGCAGGTTTTCCTGGCCAGAAACTATATAAAAAGCACAGACTTGGTTTATTGAAGGCAATGCAATTTATCAGTCAATGCAGATTACCTGCCTTCAGGTATGTTGGCTCTGAGGCATACTCTGGCATGGAGCCCAGCCTGAAATATGTGACAACCATGAAAGAATAACAACCATGAAGGCTCCTGCATATTCTGAAAAGTGAATTCCCCCCTGAGGGTGGCTGCATAGCTAGCACCTTAACCATTGTACCTTTGGGCTGAATACAATGCTAGTTGTTTGTATATTTGCATGGTACTAATAATTCCCAGCAAGTGTTACTTGCTGGAAAACCTTTCAATCCGTTAAAAAAAAAAAAGACTGGTCACTATGGATACCATGTGTTCATGTGTCGTGTCACATTATTTTGTGCAATATCCCCACAGGCAGGACACTATAGCGTCACATACTTTCAGTGGTCAAGGCTGGCCATCTATTTACAGCAAACAACAGACTGGCATGCTCTCGTTTTCGCTCCAGTCACATGCGATTTCCCCATCTCTCATCTGGACATTCCAGACACTCTAGCTCAATAATCATCGTGGGTGGAGGAAGTGGAGACAGTATAGCCTTTAGGAAACGCTTTAGAGGGGACTCTCTGGAGGTGACACAAAGTGTCCTGTCATTTCTTTGAGGTTTGGCATGTCCCTGTCACTCCTACTTATATCTTCACATGTCTCCCGCACTAGAATTCTAAGTGGGGCTGCAGGTTTGTCAGGATAAATTAAAGAGTAAGTTGAGGTAAAAATGCCCAAAGTCATGGAAAGTATGACAAGATACATAGAAAATCAGGGAGCTTTCTTGGCACTCTGTGACAGGGCGTCTGCCCCGCACTGGCCCTTTAAGTGTTAAAACCCAGCCTTGGGAGAGGGCTGGAGTGGTGGAGCTATGGAGCCAGCAGTGAGGCAGGGACAGCCAACTAGGGCTAGCGTTGCCAGGTGTCCAGTATTGACCCGGACAGTCCGGTTGTTTCACCTCCTGTCCGGTAAAAAAAATTCAGAAAATACTGGACATCTAAAATGTCCGGTATTTTCTGATTTCTTTCCTGGCCAGAAGGTGAAAATCCCGGGTGCTTACCTGGTTCCGCAGGGGAGCTGTCTGGTCCGGAGCAGGAAGACTAGATGGCGGACAGCCGCCGGCAGCCTGTTAGGGCCAAAAAGCCTTAAAAGCATTTCTTAAAGGGGTCATGCTAGGGGTTTTTTTCCCTTAACTCTCGGGGTCCTTTTTTTTTTGTCTCCCCCCTTTTTTTTGTCAACAGAATTTTTTCCCTGGTGTTTTTTTTTGGGGGGGGGGTGTTCGGTATTTTGGGTTAAACCATCTGGCAACCCTAATTAGGGCCCAGCTGGGGCTGTATAAATAGGGCTCCTGGAGGGGTGGACACTGACTCACTCCTGCTCCAGCTGTGGAGCAGGAGGGTCCTAGCTGCTCGGGAGGCTAGAGGCTTCTTGACATAGGGAGGCTAGAGGCTTCTTGACATAGAGCAAGGCCGGGGAAAGGCAGGCAGAGCTGGAGAAACTCTGCCCAGGCAAGCTCCCAAGCTGCATGGCCTGAAGCAAGGCCTGAGAGTACTAGGGCTGCAGGGGGGCAGCCATGGTAGGCAAAGGCAGCAGGTCCACACCCCCTTGCCAATGAGGAGTGGCCATTTCAGACTGCAGTTTGCCCCTGAGGTAAGGGGCTAGATGATGACTGGCAGCGGGTCACTGAAGTAAGGTGGGTATAGTGGGGTTGGTGGTTCCCTGAGAAGGACTCCAGGGTGTCGGGGCACTGCGGCAGGGCAGTACCAAGCAGGAAGGGTGCCATACTCTAAGAAGAACATGGGGTCCTAACACAGAGTGGCAGAGCTGCTAACAGCAAGCATGACACCAGCTGAAAGGGGATGCTTCAGAGCTGAAAAGCTAATTCCCAGACTCTCCAGCAGGAGGTGCCTGTGGCTGTGAGTAGTGCTGTGTTACACACTCCATTTTTTTTTCAGTTTTGTCTTTATTAATAATGTTACTCCAGCATGGCCTCCTTAACTGGCAATGGTTGGACTCCATAATGTAACAGTTCTTTCAGTCTCTTATTCATACTATTATGTCCTCACATAGTTACTTTCCCTTCACCACCCCCTTTTACCTGCATATTTATTGTTCCCAGAATAGGCCCGGTCTCTTAAATGTTATCCAACACTTTCTTATATCCACTGATGGCTGCCTTCTAAAGTGATCACCATTAAATGGTTACCTGTTCCAGCATTACCTCAAGGTAATATCTAATATACAGTTGTTATAAGGATAAGGAAAACCATGCTAGCACTGAAAACTGTATGTGTAACTGCTGGCAAATGTCTTCTAAATAGTTTGGGGTTTTGTTTTGTTTTTCATTCCTGACTCCACTGCTGCCCTTTGCACTTTACCAGTTAGCCTGGTAGCTTATTGCTTTGTGAATTACACATTGTAAACATTCACCTAAACACCTGCACATCAGAATAAAATTTCAAATGTCAAAAATTGTACTCTGATGGGGAAAAAAAGTTGTTGTGTATCCTAAGTCATTGATGGCATCTGAGACTTACAGCCTCAGTGGTGCTGGTACATTTGTGAAAATACAGAGTCCATAAATGCAGTAGACACCAGGCCTCATTCCAATACCTTTTACACTACAGGTTGTACCTCCCCTGGTCTGGCACCCTCAGGACCTGGCTGGTCCAGAACAAGGGGATTTGCTGAACTAGGGGAGGTCCCCCCCAACATGGCCCCTGCTACCCCTGGCTAGGACTCCAACCAGGGCTCCGCAGCTACCACCCGGCAGCAGGGGGGCCAGAACTCCCTGCTGCACTGCACCCCCTCCTGGCTGAGTCACACCCCTTCTCCCCTGCTCTTGACCTGCAGCCTGACCTCTTTATACCTGGACTCTGGTCCAGGAATATCCATGATCCTGGCAGACCACGGATGTTGCCAGACCACAGAGTCCCAGCTAAGGAAGATATAGCCATTAGTGTATATCCATTTGGCTTGCTTCTGCACTGACTTGCACCTCTGCAGTCATTTACACTCGTGCAAAGTAGCTATAAAAGTGCTACCATTCTGATTTGGGTAGCATCTTACCCATCTTAAACTTGCCTTACACTGAATGGATTAGTGTTGCCAACCTTCTAATAGCGCAAAACTGAAGACCCCTTCCCCAATGCCCCACCCCTTCTTTGAAGCCATGCCATCTGCTTTTTTCATCCAATTCCTTCTGTCACTCCCTCCCCACCCTCACACACTTTCACCCAGCTAGGGCAAGGGTTTGGGGTATGGGAGGTGGGGTGAGTCAGGAGCATAGCCACGGGTGAGCCTGGCTGGGCCATGGCCCACCTACTTAGCCTCCAGGCCCGACCCCTACAGCAACTCTGGCCCTTGCTCCACTCTGCCCATTCACCCAATACTACTGCTGGGGAGCAGTGTCAGGGACTTGCCCCACTCCGTCTGTCTAGCACGTCTGCCAGGGATCAGGATGTGGTGACACGTGTTAGGTCTCTGTAGTCCCTAGATGAAGGGAGCTGTGCTCATGCCTGCATTTACCACCCCTGCAGCTCTCATTGGTCGTGGCTCCTGGCCTACGGGAGATGCAGAGCTGGCACTCAGGGTGGGAGTAGCGTGTGTATCATCCCTACACCCAGAGGCACTTGGTGGCCTCTTCCCAGAGCCAAATATAGCCAGGGCAGGTAGGGAACCATCAGGAGCCCTTTTTCACTGTGTGGTCAGCACTAGGTTGTTGGAAGCGCTAGCTATTGTCTTTCTGGAAAGTGGATTTACGACTGTGATGCGAGAGCCCCTCCCCGTGTAGAATGTGCTGTGCTGCTCTAGCATTTTAAGTGTAGACACAGACGTACATGCCCTACTCATGGGTCTCTGGGTAGAAAAGCCATATTTCCTTGAATGTGGACCAGCAGTTTAGAGATAATACATGTCAATGCCCCCATAATGCAGTTTTGATGTCTTCAATGAGGTGTTAAGAATTTTTCCTGGGCCAGAAATTGTTGGTAAATCACTACATAAGAACATAAGAACTGCTGTACTGGGTCAGACCAAAGGTCCATCGAGCCCAGTAGCCTGTCTGCTGACAGTGGCCAGCACCAGGTGCCCCAGAGAGGGTGGACCGAAGACAATGATCAAGCAGTTTGTCTCCTGCCATCCTTCTCCAGCCTCTGACAAACAGAGGCCAGGGACACCATTTCTATCCCCTGGCTAACAGCCTTTTATGGACCTAACTACAGTAAGCTGCCCTCCAACAAGTTTAGACCTTTGTTCAGCACACAATACAAAAAGGAGTTCATAATTTGCTACAAACATATCCCACTCTGTCACAAAGTCACGTGGTATTTTCTTCACATCTCTAGAATTGTCTTCACAACTATCTGGTGTGAAGTTTTGATACCATGTAATATTTTTGTTTTCCTCCTCACATGGGTTTATCCTATAGACCATAGTTATGCACTGAAGAATGATGTCAGTAGAGAGACTCAGTCAAGAAACAAACTATATAGTGAAACACTCACCTTCTATAAAGAACTGCACCACAACCAATAATTAATTTCTCCAAGGTCTAACTGCCTATACATTCGCTTAATTTGTAGGGCTGCTTGTAAAAGCACCATCTGACGATTCCTAATGTCAGAGCTAGTGCTCAGAGGAGATAAACTTATAAATACTTTTTTCCAATTATTCAAATAGTTCCACATATAGTTGAGCAACATTAACTGGGAATTTTCAATATTTTTCTCATAAAATAAATAATTCCTTTATTTTTTTCTTACTCAGTAAGCTCTAGTGACTCACTTTTTTTCCACCTCTATGCACAGAGAGGGAAAATATAGACAGTTTTCCATTGATTGTTAAATAAAAAACATTATGGGAAACACTGGCTCCATTGAAGTCAACAGTTATGCTTCCATTTATGTCAATGGATTGGGATTTCGCCCTATAACTTCTTCATGCTTAAATCTATCACTAGTTTAATAATAAAATTAACATCTATAACATCCCAGGTAGTAAATACTGAAGTATATTTTTCAGTATCTTCTTTAGACTTGAGTTGAGGAACTGAAAACATCACAAATAATGAATAGACATTTGAGCTTTCCTTTCCTCAAAAGGCTGTGTCGAAATCTCTTGTTCCCTTTACTTTCCCTCCCCCACTATCTTTTTACAGTCTATAGAATATTTTTCCCTTCAGTAGATACATACAGCCTAGGATCCCCAGAAACCACAGCTCAGGTTTATTACCTGGCTTATTTCAGTAGTTTTCAGCATGAAAATATTGGAGCCCTGATTTTCTGCTCTCAATTCTCTACTTGACATCGATGGAATTACACTGGTATAAAACCAATGAAAGCTCAGAATCCAGCCTATCATGTACTATTCTGCTTTAGAGATTGCTGGAAAACATTTCAGGAATATTCATATAGAAATAATCATGAGAATGTGCTACCTGCCGGCTAGTGAAACCTGAATGATTTGCAAAATTATATAAAAAGCCAACATACTGTGAACCAAATTTAACCCCAGCCTAATACTAAGAGCATCAACAGAGTTAGGCCAGAGATGAATACAGTCCTTATATGCTTGTTCTCCAAACATGGATTGGGCAGATAAGAACAGCAGCTGGGGGACAGGATGTTGAGTGGTTAGAACAGGTTGTCAGATATGCCTACTCTCATGTTTTCATTTGTGCCACTGGAAGATCAGTTATGGATTGTATAAATCTGAAGCTGTCAGAATCTCAGTACTCTGTATTTGGACATTGTAACCGTGTGACTTTTCTTTCCTGTTTGAATGTGGATGCTTTTCAATATGGGTGTAGGGTGTACTATGTTTGCTCTAAAAATTGTTATCCAGATGATTCCTTTCTTGGTGCAACCATTTGCTGTCCTTTCTGGCCCATCAGAATGCAGCTTGTGTTCATGATAATCCTGTATATAATATATGGCACAGACAGTGAATTAAAGATGGAGCTGCCATCTTGATTTTGAGCTTCCTCTCTGTTTTTGTTTTAGAGATGGACTCAAACCAAAATCCTACATATGGCCAGTTAAGAAAGTTCAAACCCAGAATCAAGCATTGCAACTGTTAAATTCAGAACTGGTACTCTGTGTATTGTAGAATGCATCCATATTTTGCTCTTCATTGATTCCTATTACAGACCCAAATTTACTAATTTCCCATCCAAACCTGCTTTTTTCATCTTCCTTTTTATTAATGGAATAATTTTACCCCTAAAACTGTGAGGCATGGACCTGAGAAGACAGTCAAGGTTAAGAAAATTAATCTCACTACATTTTCTTCGCTTTTACCCACCCCTACCCTATGCTCCCAGTTTCAAGTTTTTTCCCCACGTTTTAGTGTCAGGAGATTGAAGTATATTCATAGCTGATTACATTCTGTACATAAAATGACAAAGTGAATGAACAACTTGTGTTCTGTGACATGTGATAGGGCCTCAAGCTCCTTTAGACTCAATATTTTGTCATTTGATCTGTAAAGATTTTGTCATGTTTTCTTATTCTTAATTTTCATTCACTGTACACACTATGATGATTCCTTCTAACATGGAGATATTTGTATGATGATCAACGCTTTGTGTTGCATGCAAATTGAGTGCTGAAGCTGAGTAAGTCTGTAATAATGTCAGCAAAACAGACTACAATTTATTCTTGTTCTTCCTTATTTAAAATTAATTCACAATATTTTGTGTCAATTTGTTATTGGTTACCTAAGTCACACAATACTTTCTCTGTTCTTGATTGAATGATAGTAACTCTAAGTCTTTTATGGTGGGAATATTCACAGAAAGCTGAGTTGAAATTCATTTCCTGTGAATAGGGCTGCGGAAGGGTGAAGGGGCAAAGAAGACAGCTGCACCAAGGTCTAGCAATTTAAAGGGGCCCTGGACTCAGTGGAAGCAGTAGCCAGAGCCCTGCACCCTTTAAATTGCCAATGGAGATCCGGGTAGCACACACCTGGTAGCACTGAATGGCTGAGAAGCTAGCTCCATTTTTGCCCCTTCTACCCAAGGCCCTACACCTTTTGGGAGCCTGGAACAGACCTCCCCTCCCCCAGGCCTGGTGGTGTCTGTCCTCAGCCCTGTCTGTGAAAAACTGAGTGAGCTTAACATTCACTTTCCATAATCATTAGCACTAAAAAAGCTCAGTTGCATAGACTGAATGGACATGAAAGGCCATGAAAATGAAGTGAATTCATTTAGCACTCGGAATGAATGTTTGTGGAGACCTCATGGCAGTATTTGTTTAAATCTAGTGAAAATATGAGTTTTTGCACAGTAAGAACACATAAAGGCTAAGATGCAGTAAAATATCCCTCCCCCCCAAATCAGTTATCTGACATGGTGTAGACCCTAATAAAAACCTTGGCATCTTGGATCTATATATCTACATATCCACCTGCATACCTCAGCATACCTCAGATACCAAGAGCTCCAGATGCTAAAAATGAGATCATGAGTAGTAATTTACTGACATCACATTTTTTACAAAACAATTTCTCTATAAAATTAAAATCATTGTAACAGGGATTGAAATGTGTACATTGCAAAGGCACTGTAACAATAGGGATTCTTCAACACGCTTGAAAATAATTGGAGTTTCACAATCTAAACTCAGTACAGGCCACATCCTGTGCCCTTTGAAGTCAATGAAAAATTTGCCAATGACTTCAGTGGAATCATACCATGGCTCAGTACATAGATTCCGGTGTATGTTAATTTCACAAATAATTGGTTGGTATCTCCTCACTTCCAGCTTATATTTCAAAATATTGTCTTATACACACACAAAAATCTTAAACAGCATCTTAAGTATATTGGGCATAATCTTGCTTTCATGCACCTCTTTTAATGTAGGAGAGTTGAAGACAGTGAGACTAATTATATGCTACACACTGAAAGTATCTCGTTACATCAGGGCCTTACAATGGTATATGAGAGGAAAATTGGGTACAGCATATTTTACTCTTTTTTAAAAAAAATCTAAATCTTATGCTGTCTCCCACATTTGAAGTCTGAACAAACATTGGAGGCAGATTCAAAAGCCCTCAAACTCCACAATCAATGTTTTCTGTTGGAAAAGAGGACACGTTTTGACTATAAAACCTTTCACAGTAACCGGAGAAGCATTTGTCTTTAAAGGATTTTCTTGCAGAAAAATGAAGACATGGGGAGGAAGGGGCCTAGATGAGTGAATGGTAAACAGGAACATTAGTAATGCTCGAATACTTTATATGTTCTGTGAAAAACAGATTTTCCATACTAACCCTACAAATTTTATCTGATATGCTTTCCTACGCATTTGCCGATCACAGTCAAATATATAATCCTGCAAGGTCATTTAAGAGTTATAGGCAGAACCTTTCCATTTTGTTAATCACTTACAGCTCTAATTTCACACTACATCAGTCCTTTTTACTTTGGCTCATGCAACCCGCTACAATCTTCTTCTAAAAAATCTCACATTGCTAAACATCTGTTCCCTGTATACTTTAAACAACGGTGAGAAAAGTTTCCAGAAAATCTCTTGCTTTATAATAATCTAGCTATGATAACTTAAATGAACTTAAAAAACAACAAATAGTCTGGTAGCACTTTAAAGACTAACAAAACATGTAGATGGTATCATGAGCTTTCGTGGGCTCGTTAGTATAGACTAACTCGGCTACCCCCTGAAGGTAACTTAGTTAGTTAAAGCGGTGAGGACTCCTCGCCGCTTTTGCAGATTCAGACTAACACGGCTACCCCTCTGTTAGTTAGTTAAGTGATCAAATAAATGAATACCCAGATATCTACTTCATTTTCAACCCTTGGTACCATATAGAGATATCTCAGAGCTTCTCTGAATTGTTCATTGCTGACTATGATAGCCAAATGGCCATTCTGACACTGAGGATCCCTGGAGCACAGGGGCATTCCAGCCATATGGCTGAATGCCACTACATTAGCTTTATACCTCGCGGGATTCTCCATTTTTGCAACACAAGCATTGCCCTTGGTACAATAAACTGAAGAAGAGCTGAGAATCTGCCCCATAGATAGTAAAAATGCATTTTCATGGTCTCCATAACAATGAAGAGTCTGTCCCTGAAAGCTGCATGGAAGCTAGTTGTGATAGTTCCCGTAGATCTTAATGCTCCTAATTGAAAAGGGAAAGCAAGGATTTTTATGGGGAGGAAGAGTGTGGGTGTATATTTGCAGAGCATATGAGTCTGAACCAAACCCAATGTCTGGGTGTACATACATAACTGTCTTTACAGTCCTGAAAGCTCCTTGTTTTCTCATACGTTCAAATGAGTGTCAATGCTTCTTGCTGCTTGGAGTGTATAGCTTATCCCTCTTTAGCCTGAGCAGTTAGCAATATTTTATGGGTGTAGGTTTGTTTGTTTTTCTGTTAGGAGGATAAATTGTTTCTTCAGTGTGAACTTGTTTATTTACAACACGTGTGCACAAAGCCTTCTCTCCCTGAGCCATGTAGTTCAAACAAACAGAAGTCAGTTTCTTTCTTCACAGTTCCAAGCCTCCTTCCAGACGGCACTCTGCTGTAAAAGCTTTCTCATTTGGCTTTTTCCTCAGGACCATATTACTAATGCTTTTCTTGTTGTTTCCTGGCATTCTGCTTGCCTTTCTGCGGGCTCTTCTATGTCTGTCTGCTTCTGAGTCACAGACAGAAGCACTGCCATGTCACAACACCTGCAGCATTCAGCCGCAGGGAAAACCTCAGGCTGGAAGCTCAGCTCCTACTCCAGGCTTGTCATGCTAGTCATTGATTTGGCCACTTTTACTATTTCAGCTATTAACAAACAAATGGGCATTTAACTGCTCTTTTATTTAAACTGAATGAAAGGAAGCTATCACATCCACCAGCTGTAGTGAGGTTTATGAGTGCCTGTAGATTAAAGATATACTCCCCTGGAAGTGGTCCAATCTACAGCATAGCAATAGCATCAGATGATCGAAGAAGTTTATAGAATAAAAGAGGGAAAGAGGAAAGACTTAATATTAGATTACCTAGTACATTTCCTAGTACATTTCCTAGCCAGTGTCTGAGTCTTTCCTTGGGATATTTCTTAGGCTTTGCCTACACTACACATCTTTTAGCGACACAGCCACGTCAAAACAGCCATTTCACTAAAAGTCAGGCCACGTAAACGCTGTTCTCCCAACGCTTTATGTAAACCACCTCTGCAAGGGGAGCAGCAAATACTGTTGGGAGCACGGCTCCCAGCCCTGTAGCCCGGTTCACACTGGTGGTTTACAGCACATTAACCTAGACTACATCTACATTACAGGGTTTTTGCGCAAAAACGGCCGGTTTTGCACAACAACCCACTGAGCATCCACACCTCAAGCACGTTTTGCACAAGTAAATTTACAGTGAATCGACAGAACAGAGGGCTTTTTGCGGTATAGGGGTATCCCCTTTCTATGAGGAATAACCCCTTTTTGCGAAAGCACTCTTGCACAAAAAGGTGTGTGTGGATGGGCAAGAGAGTTTTTTTCTGCAAAAACAGGAAAGAGGAAAAAGCACAGGTGCCCTGGTGGCCATTCTTGGATAGCAATCAGCACTTTCTTTAGAGATAGTTTCCATGAAGTGTGGACGCTCTCTTGCACAAGAAGTTTTTGCAGAAGATCTCGTCCCGCAAAAAGCTTCTTGTGCAAGAAGCCTGCAGTGTAGACATAGCCCTACTGGGCTCAGGGAAGGGGTGTTTTTTCATGCTCCTGAGCCAGAAAGTTCAGCGCCCCGCCCCCCTTCCCCTCCCGCCGCGGGGGAGCCCAAATGGCCCCTTGCGCTACTGGCTCCCCCGGTGGCCCGGCTGAGGGGCGCAGCACTCAAAGTGCTGTAAAGTGCCAGTGTAGACTTGGCCAAAACCTTAGTGTTTAATTTAGGACAGGTTAAAAGGTCTCAAGTGATGGGGCTCCAATCACTTCCTTTTGGTGACCCTTCCATGGCATAACGCTTCTCATTCCCAGGAATGTATTTTTATGCACAGTTTCAATTCTTCCATTTCTGTTTTCATCCAATATTTCCCAATTATATCTCTGTGCAGCCTCCTGAGCAATGTCTTCACGTTTCAACCATGAAAAATTTTGTAGACTGTTATATCTCCTCATACCAAAGCAGCTAAGAACATGCTGAAACCTATTCCTATTCATCAAAATACAAAAATACAGTTAAACGTGTGTTTAAATGTACTGCTGATTCAGGACCTTAGTCACCTTGGGTGCGTCTACACAGCAGCAATTATTCTGAAACTAACCAATTAGCCCGTCATAAAACAGGATTTTCAGGTCTTTTCTCCTGAGCTCTCTCACTCCGTGTCTCTCTCTCTCTCTCCTCCTACTGCCTCCCCCCCCCTCAGCTCTCCTCCACCTCCTGCCTCTCTCTCCGTCTCTTTCTTTCTCTTCTCCCCCTCCTGCCTCTCACTCTCCCTTTTTCTTCTCCTCCTCCTCCTGCCTCTCTCTCCCCTCCATCTCTCTCTGTCCCCACTACCCCTTCCCCTTTCCTCCTGCCGTGGTGCTCGGCTGAGTGCTGCCTGCTCAGCCAGGCTGCCACGAGAGAGTGGGGTGGGGCGGTGACGTACACGGCCAGGGTGCTGGACCGTGTACGTCAGCGCCCCGCCCCCCTTCCCCTCCCGCCGCGGGGGAGCCCAAACAGCCCCTTGCGCCACTGGCTCCCCCGGTGGCCTGGCTGAGGGGCGCAGCACTCAGCCCAGCTGCCACAGTGGGAGGAAGGGGGGGCGATGACGACACACGGCCCCGCCCCGGCCGAGCACGTACGTCACTGCCCCGCCCTTCCTCCCGCCGTGGCGGCTAGGCTGAGTGCTGCGCCCCTCAGCCGGGCTCCAGCGGGGAAAGGAAAGGGGGGGCGGTGATGTACACAGCCCCACCCCGGCCGTGTAGGTCAATGCCCCGCCCCTCCTTCCCCGCAGCGGCCCAGCTGAGCACGCAACACTCAGCCCAGCCGCCACGGAGGGAGGGGAAGGGAGGCGGGGTGGTGATGTACACGGCCAGGGGCGGGGCCGTGTACATCACCGCCCCCCTTTGCTCTCCCCTGCCGGGGCCCGCTTATACGGACATGCCCCCTGGCCGTGTACGTCACCGCCCCACCCGCCATCCCCTCCCGCCGTGGCGCTGAGTGCTGCGCCCCTCAGCCGGGCCCCGGCGGGGTTGCAAGTGGCAGCAAGCGGCCATCTGGGGTTCACGCTCTCCATGGATGGGGAGCGCGGACCCCAAATGGCCACTTGCCGCCGCTTGCTCCCCCGCCGGGGCCCAGCTGAGCGGCGCAGAGTGCCACGGCGGAAGGGGAAGGGGGGCGGGGTGCTGATGTACACGGTCAGGGGGCGTGGCCGTGTACATCAGCGTTACAGACGCACTGACACTGGGCTACTATATATATGATGACACGAGCATCTACACAGCAATTCCGTTATTTCAAAATAAATTTGAAATAACAGACGGCTTATTCCAACTTCTGTAAACCTCATTTCACGAGGAATAATGTCAGTGTGGATGCTCCACTGCTGCTATTTCGAAATAGCTCCTCCCAAGGGCCATTCAAACTAATTACTACTCAGTGCCTCCTGGGGCTCTAAATCAAGGTAGCACATCCACAATTGGGAAGCCTACCTCGGACTAATTTTGAGTGTTCCCTGTAGTGTAAATGTGTTATTTCAAAATAAGCTATTTCGGAGTATTTCTTCTGGAATAACTTATTTCAAAATAAGTATGTAGCATAGACGTACCCCTTATATAGTCGGGCTATATAGAGCTATTTACTTACATCTTTCCTCCATTAGTGCTCTGGCAATTTTTGTTTCTCTTCTTTGAATTCCTTTCAGTTGATCAATGTTTTTCTAGTAATGTGATGAACTTCTCGGGTAGGTTGCACCAGAATTTCCGACTTAATTGTTAATTATTAATTTTATTACATTTTAGATATGCTTTACACATTGTATAGTGACTTACACTTCTTTGCAATTAGATACTGCAGTTAGAATACCTTTTATATTACACTAGAGGTTTTCTTTAAGGGATGAGCAATATTTTACACCACTGGTTTCCAATATGTATCAGCATCGCTTCTGTTTCCTTGAGGGTCTTTCTGCCTAGACTTCTCATCATCATAGATAACTATTCCACCTTTATCATTATGGCAACTATCACATTTGGTTGGTCAA
Organism: Rafetus swinhoei; assembly: GCA_019425775.1. Taxonomy (NCBI): domain Eukaryota; kingdom Metazoa; phylum Chordata; order Testudines; family Trionychidae; genus Rafetus; species Rafetus swinhoei. The sequence continues at coordinate 23,077,289 of CM033437.1, read as the reverse complement.
GGAACACTGCATGATTTGCTTCCTTTCCTTGCCTCTCTGTAAGTATCTGTATGATTTGTCTGATGGATTATTTCAAAATGACCTTGTTAAATGTGAATGTATAAAGCAAGACATATTTATTGTGTGTGGCTTTGACCAGTCAGTCCTTTCATAAAATAGATAGTGTGTCAGAGTACATATAGCCCAAACTGTCAAGGAGTTTTATCCAGGAAAATCTGACTTTAAAAGGACTCTTGTCAATGACATTCATATTACAAAGTTTCACCTTCCCTACTCATAGTCCTATTGCTTGGAATGGATATGTTTATTGGTTTCCCTGGGGTCTGGCTTTCATTTTTGAGCCATTGCTACAACAAAGGGTTGGGTAAAGAGAATAGGCTATATCCTCATCCGTAATGTAAGCATCTGGGAATTGCCAGAACATAAGGGCAATGTATCCGCCACCTCTATGCTTGGGAGTGAGAGAGGAACCTCTTCCGTGCTTCTATACCATCCAAGGAATCTCTCAGATAGGCCTGGGCACAATTCAGCTCATGGGCCAAATCTGCCCATCAAGCCACCAGATCCAGCCCACGGATGCTGCAGGGGAGCCCCAGGCAGGCTCCACGCTTGCCTTGCCCCACCCACATGCCGCTCAGAGACATGGCTGCAGGGCAGTTTAACTTTAAAAATTGAGCCCAAAGAGGCAGGGGGGTAAAGCTTTGGGAGCTGCTTCCACTCCCAGCACAATCCCATTGGCTGGCTTCTGGCCAGAAACTGGCCAATGGGAGCTGCCTGTTTCAATAACAGGCAGCCATGAAGCACAAGGGGCTCGTAGTTATTCACAGAGCACATGGCTGCAGCCTGTGCAGGAGCAGGGTAGGCAGGGAGGATGATTTAGGACCACGCTTCTGGCTCATAAGTCTCCTGGCCAGACCTTGCCTCTGGCACCCCAGTCCCTTCCTTCCCCAACCCTCTGCCCCCTACTCCTGACCCCCTTACTCCACATACCCAAATCCTCTGTCCCCCTTCTGCACTCATATCCCCACCCAGGTCCAGCACTCCAATCCCCTGTTCCAGATCACAGTCCCCTCCTGCCCTAGCTCACAACCCAAACACCTGTACCCCTACCTGTACCCCAATATCCTCTCCTAGGTCACAATCCAACCCTCTGCACCCCAGTCCTGTGCCTCAGGTCACAACTGCCTCCTTCACCCAAACTCCCTCCCTTACCCCAAGCTCCCCTTCTGCACCCAATCTCCATCCTAGACCCCGCTCCTCTTCCATTAATATCATGGAAGAGTGAGGCCCTCGACCACTTTCCAAATTCCTGGAGTGGCCCCCTCATCAAAAATTATTGCCCATCCCTGTTCTAAGGGTATGTCTGCACAGCAACTGAATACCGGCAGCTAGCCTGGGTCAGCTGACTTGGGCTTGCAGGCTTGGGGCTATAAAATGTTCCCTACATTTTATCTTCTTTTTCTCCATAGCCAATCATGCCACTTTTGGGGGCACAAAAATCAGAAGGCAAATAATTAGAACTCAAAATGTGTGTGTGTATATGTATATATATATATATATATATATATATACATTTTAAATCTTATGATTTTTAATCTTCTGATTTTGGTGGACTTTTGAAAATTTGGGGTTGGCAATACACATCAGATAATCAGGTCCTAAATCTTGCCCTTTTTTCTAGACAAGACAAAAGCATACAATGGAAAATCACAGGACTAAATCAGTGGTATATCTAGCCCCAACATTCTGAATGATCCAATTTGGAATCCTCCAAATTTCATGGTGGACATATTCAGAGCTATGATTTTGGTTCATTTCCTCTTAGAGATGGACAAATATTGAAGTTCTGGTCTGCATTCTGAACTCTCCCCTTCTTTCTCCAGACTCTGGAGATGTTCATCTTAGGGATGTGAATGACTAGTCAACTAGTCGCTTCCCCTCCCCCTTGCTGCCTCTGTCAGAAAAAGGCAGCAAGGGGGGGAAAGAGGTGAGGGTGCTTCAAAGTAGCAGTGCCACATGGAGCCCAGGGACAGACTCTGGGCTCCACGTGTCACTGCCACTTTGAAATGCTGGGACCAGCTGGGGGAGTCCCCTGCTGACCCTGGGCTCCATGCAGTGCTGCCGCTTTGAAACGCCGTATGGAGCCTGACGCCCCAGCTGACCCTGAGCTCCATGCGGCACTGCCACTTTGAAATGCTGCGGGGAGCAAGGGGCCAGCAGAGGACAGCTTTCACCTTTGAAGTGTAGCAACAGCCCTGAGGGCTACACTTTGCTACACTTCAAAGGTGGAGGCGCCCTCATCAGCTAATCGAATAGTTGATCCAAATTGCATTGACTATTCGATTAGCCAATTAACTAAATTTAACATCCCTAATTTATCTATAAAATTAGAGTTACTTATTGTGCCTGTGATAATTGCATGGGCATTCACTGAAGTCTGGTTTCTGACTATATGGTGCTTATTTGAGGCATGTATTTGAAAAATGAGTATGGTGTTGTATATTGGCATTATGGTGATGCCACTATGACAGTTTACATGTGCTGAGGATATGCTGTTTAGGTCCCAGTCCTGCAGGTGCACCTTGCTCCTGCAAGGGTCTGCCTAGGATTAGGACCATGCTGATCATGAATTTGTATCTTCTAAGGCCAGAAGGGACCACTGTGATCATTTATTCTGATCTCTTACTTAATGCAGGCCACGGAACTTCTCAACAAATAACTCCTAGAGCAGATCTTTTAGGGTAGGTCTAGACTGCGGGAGTTTTCCCGGGATACCAGAGGTATCCCGGAAAAACTCTGCTGCGTCCAGGGAACGCGTCTGTTCTTCCACTTTTTTTTGGTTGCTCTTTTGGGGAGCCCTGTATACCTTGTTCTACAAGGAATAAGGGCTCCTCCGAAAGAGGAGGCTCTTCTGCCATTTGGCCCCATCTAGACGGGGCCAATGGCGGAAAAGCAATCGGAAAAAGCTACGCAAATTGCGGAGTGCAATTTGCGTAGCTTTTTCTGAAAAAAGGCTATAGTGTAGACCTAGCCTTAGAAAAACATCCAATCTTGAATTAAAAATTGTCAGTGGTGAAGAGCCCACCATGACCCAGTTGTCCCAGTGGTGAATTACTCTCACCATTAAAAATTTAAACCTCATTTCCATTCTGAATTTGTCTAGCTTACATATCCAGCCACTGGCTCATGTATCATCTTTCTCTGCTAGGCAGAAGAGCCTGTTATTAATATTTGTTCCCCAAGTAAGTACTTATAGCCTGTAATTAAATCGCCCCTTAACCTTCTCTTCATTCAGCTACACAGATTGAGCTATTTAGGTCTGTCACTATAAGAAATGTTTTCTAATCTTTTAATCATTCTCATGCCTCTTCTTTGAATCATCTCCAGATTATTAACATCCTTCTCAAACTGTGAACACCGGAACCAGATACACTATTCTAACAGCAGTCACACTAGTGCTAAATGAGAGTTAAAATAATCTCTCTACTAATCAAGATTCATCCATTTATTCATCCAAGGATTGCATTAGCTCTTTTGGCAACAGCATCCCAGCTGATTATCCACCACATCACCCTGGTCTTTTACAAAACCACTGCTTCCCAGGACAGAGTCACTCATAGGTGCCAACTCCAGGGATGCTCCAGGATTAGAGCACCCACAGGGCAAAATTAGCAGGGCCTTAGCAACCGCTAGCAGCCAAGCTCCCCCTCAAACCCTCTCCCACAGTGCTTCTCGGACGCCAGTGGTCCCACTAACCAGCTCCCTCCTCCACACTCTCCCAAAGCCTCCTGTCCACATGAACAGCTTTTCTGAGGGGCTCATTGAGCTCTAGGAAAGAAGAGGAGAAGCAGGGACTGGGTGCATTTGGGGCAGGAGCTGTTGTGGAGGCAAGGACTTAGGGGAAGGAGTGGAATATGGGCAGGGCCTGAGCATGGGGAGGGCTGAGCATACACACACACCCCTGATGAGAGGAGAAGTTGGCACCTATTGAGTCTCCCATCTGGTAAGTATTACCTATATTCTTTGTTTCTATATGTGTACATTCCCATTGATCCATATTAAAACACATATTCTTTGGTTATGCCTATTTTACCAAGTGATCCCAATCACACTGAATCAGTGACCTGTGCTCTTTGTTATTTACCAATGTTTTCCTCCTGGTCACTGGTGAAAATGCTAACCAGTGAAAGCCAAGAACCAATCCCTGTGGGATATCACTAGAAACACACCTGCTTGATGACAATTCCCCAGGTGCAGTTACATTTTGAGACGTATCAGTTAATCGGGTTTTTAATCAGTTTATTATTTGTTAATTTTGTATCAGTCTAGTTTGTAAATCAAATGTAATGTTAAATGCCTTACAGAAGCCTAAATAGTCAATATCAACACTATTATCTTTATCATCAAACTTGTGATCACATCAAAAAAAGATTAGTTAGCTTGACAGGATCTATTTGTGGTGGGTTGGATCACAGATTAAGCAGGTTTCCACTTCATATTTCTAACTTTACATACACACAAATAGAATATACACATTTGGGGGATTACAAGCTCTTCTATGATAGATCACATGCTCCAGTTTGTATAAAGCATATTTGATGTTCATATTCAAAACATATTTCTATTAAAAATATAAGGGTATTGCATCACACTATTTTCCATAAACCTATGTTGATTTGCATTAATTACATTACTCTCCTTTAGCTCTTTATTAATGAAGTCCATATCAGCTGCTCCATAATCTTGTCTGAGATCAGTGTTGGGCTGACAGGTTTGTAATTAGTCAGGTCATGCTATCCACCCATTTTAAAAAGTGGCTAAATGTTAGCTTTCTTCCAGTCTCTTGAAACTTCTCACATGTGCCAACACTTACTAAAAATCAATGTTAAAGGTGCAGTGAGCTCTTAGGACTTTTAAAATTCTTGGATGCAAGATCTCTGGACCTGTTGATTTAAAATAAATGATCAATGGAACCACTCAGAAAATGTCTCGTGTACATAAGTGATTGCAGAACTGGATCTTCAGTGATATGCTAGAGAAGCATACTGATTACTTTCTCTTAGACAATATTTGCCCCAAAACTTTTATAAACTAAAAAGTCATAAAGAATTAGACATAAAAATGACTAAAAATGAATTAGGGGTTGTCCAAATACATTATTTGTACAGATTGAAGCTGGTATAATGGAAAAAGGTACAGCCATTAGAATGGATGCAGTTATTCAGGTAGATAGATGCCTTGTAGTGGTAAAGTTTATTTTGCTAAATGTACAGGGAATAGCCATACCAGTAAGAGCCATATCTACACCAATATAACTTTGTCCACACCTTGAAATAGTTAAATCAATAAAAAAAAAAAATCTGTGTAGACACCAGGCCTCCTTTTGTACCAAATGAAAACATTCTTCCAGACAGTCAGGACTTGAGTGAGACCACCCTTAAGGAACCCATGTTTTCTCTATCCTCACAGATCCCTTCATTTTAATTTCTGTATTAACTGGTTCAAAACCCAACCTTAGGCTCTGGGGATTGGAGACAAATGAGAGAAAAATGCAAGTTTACTTTCCACATAGGGTGCCCCTGCCTTAGCCTCTGACTGTAATTGTAACACGAAAGCATCCATCATTTTGGAATTTTATGACCCTGATGTGAAACAATATTTTTTTAAGAAAGCATAATGGAAAGTCTGACAAAAGGCAGTGAATTATTTTTGGTGTCTTACTCTTATTATTTTTAGGATCAATTTGTCTGAAACTCAGCATTTCACCTCAGACTGGTGTCCTAACCTTGCTACTCTCTGTATTATTAATGTGTGTAAATTTCTTTTCAGTGCTCTGCTTTGTTTCTGTCTCAAGTGTCTGTTAATCCACTCACAGCTTCCCTTTCTACTCAGCTTTCACGTTCTTGTCTTATTGCTTAATGTTCCAAGTCCTGTTATTATAACCCTCCCTCTTCTGCTCAAGGGGGAAAATAATTTTGTTTGTTTTATAACCAGAAAAAATCGCTCCTTTTAAAAAAGTGATTGCAGAAATGCTCAGCAATCCTTACACTGAGAAGGACTCAAGGAAATTAATAGACATGCCAAGAAGAAAATGAAAAGCAGACTTGGAGACAAAAGGGAAATTGGACTAAGGATGAAGCAGCAATATTTTGCCATCTGATGTTATTACTGAAAATTGAACCATGTTGAAAATCAATACAAGAGATGTACCAGATGTTCCCATTCCCTCCAAACCTTGGGGATTTGGATTTGGAATCCATACCTAGAACTGATATTTCATCAATGTTTGCCATCTTCATAACCAGCTGAAGCAAAACTCTCCAAAACTGGGAGAGTTCTAAATGTGGACACCAGTTTTGTGACCAGGAGCCATCTCTACATATAATATGCTGTTGGAGCAAGGTCTCCCTCTGACAGCTTTGTCTCCTTTATTGCTCTAAAACTGCCTTAGCTGTCCCTGTAGGGTATGTCTACACTGAAATAAAAGACCTAGGCATGGTCTCAGCTGGCTCTGGTTGGCTGACTTGGGCTCATGGGACCTCGGCTTTGGCAAAGCTAAATATTGCTTTATAAACATTAGGCTCAGGCTGGAGCCCAGACTCTAGGATCCTCCCTGCTTACAGGCTCCTAGAATGCCTGAGCAAGCCCAAATGGCTACCCAGTTTCCTGTTGCCAGTTCTCACAATTTTATTGTGAGCCTTGTGATACAGGGTAACTTTTATGTGACTATACATGACGCTCCATTTTCTTTTGTTTAAAAATAGTTGGTAGCCTTCAAAAATAGTTTGTAGCCTGTTTTCAAGATTTTCTCTGCAGCTGTGAAGGCTAGATTTTTTTTTTAATACAGCCAAGATTCTCGTGTTACCATATTAGTGGCTCTTTCAGAATATAAGAGTACACAAAAAATCTGACATTGTTTGAGGTGTTGTAGATATGATGGTCACAAAAGCTGAGAGATGGGTGAGGTCATATTTTTATTGCATCAGTTTCTGTTGATGGGAGAGAGAAGCTTTTTGAGTTTCACAGAGCTTTTCTTCAGGTCTGGAAAGGTAACCAGAGTGTTGCAGCTAAAGACAAGAAGGGACAAATGAGGGGTTAACACATTGCAAGAAACAGCTTAAAATGAACTGGGCAATTGCCTACCCAAGTTATCTCAGACATATCTGACTAATCCTGCCCTAACTTTTCCCTTTTCCTTATCTAGATAAACTCTTATGTTTCATCTGGCTAGTATGTGCTCCTTTCTTTTGCCTTTTGGACTATTCTGATGTACTTAAGCTTCAGAGGTTAGCCGAGTTAGTCTGTTACAGGAAAAAAACAACAAATGGCCTGGTAGCACTTTATAGACTAACAAAACATGTAGATGGTATCATGAGCTTTCATGGGCACAGCCTACTTCTTCAGATGACTGGAGTTACGGTCATCTGAAGAAGTGGGCTGTGCCCACAAAAGCTCACGATACCATCTACATGTTTTGTTAGTCTATAAAGTGCTACCAAGCCATTTGTTGTTTTTTTCTGATGTACTTAGGCATTTAAACACTCAGGGTACGTCTAGACTACATGCCTCCGTCGACAGAGGCATGTAGATTAGACAGATCAGCATAGGGAAATTAAGCCGCGATTTAAATAATCGCGGCTTCATTTAAATTTAAATGGCTGCCCGCTCTGCCGATCAGCTGTTTGTCGGCAGATCGGGACAGTCTGACGCCGTGGTCGATAAGGAAGCCTTTGTCGACCGGCACAGGTATGCTTCGTGAAATCAGGTTTACCTGCGCCGATCGACAAAGGCTTGTCGATCGCGCGCGCCCAGACTGCCCCGATCTGCCGACAAACAGCTGATCGGCAGAGCGGGCAGCCATTTAATTAAATGAAGCCGCGATTATTTAAATCGCGCTTTATTTCCCTATGCCGATCTGTCTAATCTACATGCCTCCGTCGACGGAGGCATGTAGTCTAGACGTACCCACACACACACACATCCTATATCTTCCACTGAAGAGGCAAAATTGACATCATGACTTTTCTCAGAGACAAAGGGCCACAGCCATGCCTTGCTGCAGAATGAACCCAAGATAGGCACAGAAAAGGCTTCATCATGCGAAGGGCTGGTGAGATGCCTCACAGCCCTTGGTGCACCTGGGAGATGTCACAGATCCATTCTGCCCTTCTCCCAAGGAGAGGGTACATGTGAATAAATCAGTCCAGGCCTGGAGCTAAGAGAAGCTTCCTAAGAGGCAAAAGCGGAAAGAGAAGAAGGTGATTGCCTGTGTCTAGGGCAAAAAGACAGTGTGGAGAAGATGAGTGAGGCCCATAGTGGGTCTGGATTTTCAGTACAGGCAGAAGGAAGGCCGTAGGATTCCTGAATTAAGAGGACCAAGTTTGGACTTGAGGGGTGAAGAAAAAAATTAATTTACTAATATTAGTTTAATGTACTTAGGGTGTGGGGGTGAGTTCTTAGAATGGCCCACAGAGGGCTAAGAGCAGTGCACCAGTTGGGCCACACAGAGGGGCCCTGAAATGTTAGTCCTTTACAAAAAGATTGGTTATCCTATCAGTTATGTGTCAGTAACTTCAATGAGAGTTGTGTGTGTGCAGCAGACTGCAATGATCTGGCCCTGTATGTTGGAAGAATAGCTTGGAATGTCAATTCTTAGTTTAATTAACTTATTGCAGTGGGAGTGAAATTTGAAGATTTTTTTTCCATCCTGACCAATCATAAGCATTTTCCATCAGGTTTAAAAGTCTGAGCTCCTGTGATGGGTTTTGTAATTTAAGTTCATATTCTTCAACTCTCAATTCATTAGTGTTTAGCCAGTGTGGAATATTTATTGAGGTGATGAATACAGTGTATATTATCAATCAGAGGCAGGAGGTGGAGACGAAAGATTATAAATGTAAGCAAGAAACTATTAGTTTAAAGACTAGCTAAACTGGATATACACTCAGGCTCTTCCAGGCACATCTGGTTTTTCATGAGATATAAATGTATGTAATGTCTAGTTCTGAGATGTTGTACTGATATATAGATCGGTTTAAATAGATACGAAACACTTGTGTGCTACATTCTTGGAAATGTACTAATCCTGTCTGGGCACTGTTACATATCCTATGGGGTTTCCTAGCCCATAAGCAGATCTTGTAACACCATACCCTACAGACTGAGGCTGCTGCTTGCCCTGTAACCATGGGTGCTTGTGTCCTGTGGAGCTTTGGCTCAGAAGTAGGGGAACCAGACATCCTGATTTTATAGGTACAGTCCCTATATTCAGAGCTATGTCTTACATAGGTGCCTACTCTTGTCCCTGCACCCCTGTCCTTGTTTGTCATACTTGCTATATGGTCAGAGCCCTGACATGAGCAGCCTGCTCACTGCACATTGGCCTCACCCTGCCTTTCACCATCCTGGTTACTCCTTATAAGGTGACACCAACAACCTCTCCAGTATGAACTCTCCCCCCAAACCACCTCTCCTGAAGCATTCAGTCCCTCTTGCTCAACCCTCAGAGAAGTTACCAAGTTCACTGCATTCAAAGGACAAGAGAACACACTCCAGTTTAATACACAGCCCTGAGATGGTTTTGGGCAGGGAGTGATGCAACCTCTGATTGGTCTGGGTGATCCCCAAAGCAACATAGATATATTCCTGGCATGTCTTGGACTCCATAGCCCTAGCAGAAGCTCTGGAAGGTGACTGTGTCATCTAGTAGTTTCAACATGAGAATGGGAGTGTGTTTATTACCATTTGGACACTGAATTTCCATGCCAATTTAGGCCAGTCTCTAGAAGAACGTCTACACAGCAGTGTTATTTTGGAATAACTCACCTTATTCTGAACTAACATAGTCAGTGTCTACACTTCAAGCAGTTATTTTGACATAATGTCAAAATAATGTTGTGCTGGAGAACTTACTCTGATTCCTGTAACTCTCATTTTACAAAGAGGAAGAGTGTGCAGACAGCAACAAAAGTCAAAATAAGCTATTTTGACTTAAGCCACACAATTGACGTAACTCAAGTTGCGTAGCTTATTTTGGTTTTAGCCTTGCTGTGTAGACGTGCCCTAAGAGAGGGAGTTTTAAAAAGTGGTTCAGCAGAGGCCTAATTATGTGCCCAATGAAAGCAAAAGAAGCAAACTTATCCCAATGCTGAGTGCATTTGAAAAAGTCATCTGTTCTTTAATTTCTCATCCAGTAAGATTAGAGAGGTGAGATGATTTCCAGGAGGAGTTTTTCAAACTCCCTTCTCTGAAGGAGAGTGTGAGGGGAAAGAGAAAATTTAACTCCTTCCTTTATATAAAGGAAACAGGCAGCATCAAGTCCTATTTAGAGCAAGATCAGTTTTTTCAAGATCCTGTTGTACTTTGGGATGCAAGGGACTGTGAGAATGTGTACTATTTCTTTAAAATAAGGCAGGATACAGCCAGAGAAGGTGTTAGGCAGAAACACCTCATAGATGCTAGATAAATCATTTGGTTTTCCTTAATCTAATAAAGCCTCTTGTTCAAAGTTAGAAGAAACCAGCTTCTGTAATTGTTTATCATAATTACATGACAGGCATCACTGGGGCATTTATTCTATCCCTATTTAGTGAGGGTGAAAAAGGAGGACAGGAGAGTCTGGTACCTTGGCTCAAATACGAGCTGTCGTTATTGCTGACAGCTCATATGCATGTAACAACGCCCCCTGGTGATGTCCTTGTGAATGAACCAGGAAAATCTGAGAGCTGTAGCTGTGTTAGTCTGTAACTGTAAAAACAACGAGAAGTCTGTGATACCTTCGAGACTAACAAAAAATATATTGTCTCATGAACATTTGTGGGCTAAACCCACTTCATCAGATGAGTGGGAAAGGAATAACAAGAACACAGAAATGTATAACAGAAAAAGAAGGGGGGGAAAGATACCTATCAATTGCAGGACCGGTGCTAATGAGGCTAATTAAGTGGGCTAAATGTGTCCCATAATTAACTTTTTATGTAAAAATGAGGTATTAAATGCCCGGAAGGCTAGCTAAATGCAGGAAAATCTGGACTTTAAAATGAACCCCTACTAACTGAATGTCCAAGCAGAAAGTATGTGTGTGTGGGGGGGGGGGGGAGGGGGCGGACAAATAAATACTTAAGGATACTGGTCCATAGTTGGCTAAGAACTCCATTCCCACATCCATTGTATCATGACAACTATCATACTTCATGAACCATGACACTGTGCATATTTCAAGCCTATATGTCAGATTTTATTATTTGTTCCCAGTGTATGCAGTGTGCTGAACAAATATTCAGCCTGATTCTGCAGTGCATTTACCTGCTTGTGTTCATGGCACCTGTGGAAGTAGGTGAAAAATGCTGTCATTCTGATTTGGGCATTATACACTTCGCACTGGCATAAATTACTACATAAGGGTTAAATCTTCTGGGATATGCCCAATGCCATTTCCTAAATAATCTCTTTTACCATCATTATACTAATAATTCCCTATGACAAATTTATCAAATCACTTTCTACCCAAAATTATAACATAACATTTCTGGTAATTAAAATGGCTTGGCTTTTTGTTTTTTTAAAAATCAGTTTCTCTAGTCCTGAATGCATTTCTCATTAGCTACAGTTAATAGCATCCTTAAAGCTGGCTGATGTTCTTGAGTTTTCGCCTGGAGTCTTTCAGCATGTTCAGAAAAGAAAAGTAATTTCAATCAGCAGAATGGCCATTTTGATTCTCTGAAAGATTTTAAATCATCTACAGTGGAGTTTTGCACTTTCAGGATCATCACTTTTGTCCATTATATGCGCTGAAATTAATATTTGCTGAGAGCAAATAAGAATAAAATTAAACATTTTCCAATTCAAATTATAATTGAGCACTTGTCTGATAAGATGGTTTTGTTTAAACAAAGGGCACTCATGTTACACCACATTTCTGATTCTCTGGTTCTTTCATTTTCAGGCTGCATTTGTTTTCCAAGCCATCATAATTAATGACAGGTATTCAGTTCAGCCTGCCAGAAGATGGCTTAGAGGTGTAATTGTTAGATGTAAAACACATACTGCCCAATTCAGAGGGAAGCCTAAATGAATCCAAGAAAACCAAAGCTGATGTAAGTTTTACTGAGTGGGAGTGGATTTTAGGACTGTGTGAAAAGACTGGCCAAAACAGCACAAAGCCTTTCCAATTGCAGAGCCCCCAGCCAAGGCTCAAGCTAAATCACTCTGATAAAAGCAAGGTGACAGAGATCAGAGTTAATCACCCATCACCAACACCATGTACAACCCCAGCCTATGAGAACAGTGGAGATGAGGCACTTCAGGAAATTCTGGCCAAACAGCCCAAAGTAACAGCACCCTGTGAACCACTGATGACCCAGGCTCTTTGTTTAACTCTAGAGGGTGACCTAGGAAGTTGTCTGAGCAACCACACAGACTTTGTGCCTGCTATGACTCCCAATCTCTCCTTGCTTTTGAATCTCCAGTCTCCAAGTCCAACTGGATGCTGATCCTGACTGTTGCCTTCTGATTTCATCCTGGTATGACACATCATCTTCAACCCTGGCCTGACTCTGACCCTGACTGGCTGAAACTAGTAAAGAACAAAATTGTCAGCTAATTGGAAAAGATGCAGAAAAGGGCACAAAATGAAATTAATAGCAGCAGGGTTAAAACAAACAAAAGAAAGTATTTCTTCACACAATACAGAGGCAACTTGTGGAACTCTTTGCCAGAGGATGTTGTGAAAGCCGGGACTATTTCAGGGATCAAAAAAGAACTAGACAAATTCATGGAGAATAGGTACATCTCTGGATATTAACCAGGATGGACAGAGACAGTGTCCCTTGTCTCTGTTAGCCAGAAGCTGGGAATGAGTGCCAGGGCATGGATCACTAGATGATAACTGGCTCTACTCATTCCTTCGGGGGCATCTGACATCGGTCACTGTCAGAAGACAGGATACCAGGCTAGATGAACCTTTGTTCCAACACAGAATAATCATTCTTACATTCTTATTTGTTCACGTCACATCTGCCAAATATTTTCAAATACTTAATACACATGTACAATAAGGTTGGTTCTGGAAAGCTTTGTGTAGCCCAGAAAGGGCAACAGTTGACAAATTTTGTATTCAGCTAAATCAAACAGCTCTAGTTGCAACATCCTGACACTTGCAAATAAATAAATAAGGCATCATGAGATTTTTTTTTAATGAATGTTTACAGCTCTCTATTACATATGCATCATTTCTGCTTGGCTGACCATTTTCAGCTATTACAAGGACAGTAATGATTTTTCCTTTCTTGCTGTTGCAAATTTATATTTCTTACTGGGCATATTCTTTACATAACATGTAAAATAGCTTACATGATATGTCATTAATGGTGTTTTTATTCTTTTTTGAAACTGAAATTGACTTTTCATGTTGGTTTGCTATTTTTTTTTTTTAATTTCTGCTGCTGTCCTGCTCTCCTGAAGCACACCAACTTCCAAAAGGGTTTTAATTAAAGCCAAAATAATTCTGTTAAGTGGAGATTTATAGAAGGTGAAAGAAAAGCAAAACAAATGTCAAAGATTCATAGAATTTAAGGAACCACAATGATCATCTAGTTTGACCTGTTATATAATACACAACATAGAATTTCACCCAGTGATTCCCTTTTGATGAATTCTGCCAACTGTCTTAATTGTTTCCATGTGTCAATGAAACACACTAATCACTAATTGTCAAGTTTCCACTGTCAATCCCACTCTTCACTGTATTCATGCTAATCAGCAGCTTCACACATGTTATAAGACTCTCATCGCTCCTAGTAATCAAAAAGGGAAATTACAGTCCTAAAAAGACAATACTAAGACAAATCTTATATCAAGTGAAGTGATCCAAACCCATGTATGATGGCTTCCTCAACGCTGTCCAGTTTCAGCCAATATCAAGGGCTAATACTACATGTTGTCCTATGCTAGCCTGGAGAATGAATTGTGATTTAGTCGTGATTCCTCTACTAGTTCTCCCTTCTTCTGGGAAGTGAATTAGTTGTTGTCCCTTTTTAGTTTGTTTGTGGAGTTGTTTTCTCCTTGCTGCATCTCCAGCTGACTACACTGGCTTGTAAATGAGGGGGTGGGCCCAGCAATCTTCCAACTGCCCTCTTCTCTCTGCTCCTCTCCACTCACTTCCTCTCATGGGGAATAGCAGACTCCTCTCCACGATCAGAGTCACCTGTGAGCTGAGGTAGCAGTGCAGTAGGAAGGGTGAAGAGAGGAATTACTTCTCCCTTATTCCCTTTGTGGTATGATGATGGGCGATCACTCATTGCTGACTATGATCATCTTCCATGGGAGTTGTGGACTCTCAGGTGGCTGATAAGGCCGATTTTTGAACCCCAAGTTCTATTACTATGAGGACATCTATCCACATAAGGAAAGTAACAATCTAACTCTAAGTATCAGTCATTTAATCTGGTGGGGGTGGATTTTTGTCACATCTTTGGGTTAATCTAAATCTTACACAAGACCATATCATTATTTTATTGAATTCACTCAGTTAAGCAAAACCATGGTTGTTTTCCTTTGTCTTTGATTACACTGCTCTACAGCCAAAATGCTTCTGAAATAAATGTAGTCAAACTTTACTAATTCTGGGTCACTGAGAACGAAAATGATGCTTAAAATTGTTGATTGGCTCTAGTTTTCAAGATATGCTATTGGGTCAGTATATACGACCCTTGACTTGGGAATGGCGGAGGATAAGTGAGTTATAAAGGGAAGGGATCTCAATTTAAACCAGAAATGACTAAAATACATCTTTGACTGGATCTATGAATAAATCTATGACTGGGTTTGGACAGTACTTGCTTTTAGGCAAAACAATGAATGATGCAATCTGAAGCTGGTATTGCGTCATACATGATATGAATTGCATCATGTTATTCCTAGAAGTCATGGATGATGCAATCATAAAAGCTTACATCACTCTGCTGAACAAATTGCCCTATATCAGCTCTAGAAATCATACAGTGTCGTGCTCTCTTATTTGTCAGTGTTTGATTTTGCAAAGGGACACATTTCTGTTTAGCCAAAGTGAGCAGAGATGCCTCGTACTTGTGTGAGCAGTGCAGATAACTTCTGCTATGTTTGTGGTGAAGTGACTTTTGCATCACAAAAGCGCAGTGTATAACCATTATGGTTAAGAAAGCCTATCACCTTTATTTTGGCTGCAAAATTGGAGATCAGGACAAGAGGTGGGCCCCACACATCCGCTGCAACACTTGCGCAACAAATCTTCGCTAGTGGTTGAACAGGAAAAGGAAATCTATGCTTTTTGCAGTGCCAATGATTTGGAGAGAGCCAACAGATCATACCAGCAATTGTTACTTCTGCATGGTGCCTCCAGTTGGGAAAGGTATGTCAAAGAAGAAAAAGTGGACTGTGCATTATCCAAACATTCCATCAGCTATACGCCCAATACCCCACGGAGAAGGACTGCCGGTTCCTGATGCACCAGAATCATTCTCACTTGAGTCAGACGAGGAAGAGGAAGAGGATGAAACTTCTGGTCCTGAACCATCAATGTCACAGGACCCACATTTTCTCCCATCCTCCTCCTCTGAACCACACCTCATAACACAAGGTGAACTGAATGACCTTGTCAGGGATTTGGAACTACCCAAGAGTAAGGCAGAGCTGTTGGGCTCCAGACTACAGCAGTGGAATCTCCTGGCAGGTGATGTTAGGGTTTCCATGTTCCATGACCGTCAAAAGGATCTTGTCCCATTCTTCTTCATAGAAGGTGATCTTGTAGCCTGCAACAACATCGATGGTGTGATGGCAGCCCTTAACATCGTTCACGATCCAGATGAGTGGAGACTGTTCATTGATTCATCGAAGAGGAGTCTTAAAGCTGTTTTGCTGCATAATGGCAATGTTTTGCCATCAATTCCAGTTGGTCATGCAGTCCATATGAAGGAAACCTATGACAACATGAAACAACTTTTGAGGTGCATAAACTATGACCAACATCAGTGGCAGCTTTGTGGCGATTTGAAGGTTGTTGCTCTCTTGCTTGGTCTGCAGACTGGATACACAAAGTACTGCTGTTTTCTGCAAATGGGATAGTCGTGCAAGAGATTCCCACTACATCAAGATAGATTGGCCACTCCGACAGTCATTGGAGCCTGGGAGGAAAAGTGTTCAGCATCCACCACTTGTTGAATCAAGGAAGATTTTGTTACCACCCTTACACATCAAGCTGGGTCTGATGAAGAACTTTGTCAAGGCCATGGACAAAACGCAAGCAGCTTTCAAGTACCTCCGTGGAAAATTTCCAAGGTTAAGTGAAGCTAAGATAAAGGAAGGTGTCTTTGTTGGTCCTCAGATTCGTGAACTTCTTCGAGATGATGCATTTGACCATGCACTGCGTGACAAGGAAAAGACGGCATGGAAAGCCTTCCAGTTAGTGGCAATAAATTTTCTCGGAAACAACAAGGCAGACAACTACAGGTTGTTGGTGGAAAACCTCCTCAAGGCATACAAAAGCCTTGGTTGCAACATGTCACTAAAGATACATTTTTTGCACTCTCATCTAGATTTTTTCCACCAAACTGGAGCAGTGAGCGACGAGCACGGCGAGCGATTTCACCAGGACATTGCAACAATGGAGAAACGCTATCAGGGCAAATGGAGCCCATCAATGCTTGCAAACTATTGCTGACAGTGACAAGAGATGCTCCATTTAATGAATACAAGAGACAAGCCAAGAAGCGCCGAGTAGACACTGAATAGGACTAAACTATGTACATAATAGTTTTTGCCTTTTGTTTCATAATAAATTTTATTTATATAACCCTTTTGCTGATTTTTAAAGTGTTACATAAACAGGACAGGTGAAATATTATCATGTAAAGCAACCATAAACACATGAAAAGACCTAGGTTTACAATTTATTATTAAAACTCTACTATCTACACAATATACATAGACGTAAAATGTAAAAACTTAAATATCTTGATAACAGTAGCCAATCAGTTGTTTTAATTGTCATATTTGAATTCAGCACATCAAAATACATAATAAATAGCACATTTTATCTCTGAAGCAGACGACTTCTAAAAAATTGTAGACCAGTGTTATCGATCGTGAGTTATTTCCTTTGATACATCCTCTGGTTTCATTTCTTTTCTCTGCTATTTGATGCTCCACCATTATGCCTTTTATGTCTCCTTCTCTGATCTGGACAAAATGGACACGTATGGGGACTTAGCCTGTCCTTTTCTTTTCCTCACTAGTAAGTGGCACTGCATTTAACTGAGGGCGTGTCTACACTGCAGCTGGCCTATGTCAAGTTAAGGAAGGCACACCATGCTCAGGCTGTGGGGTTTTAAAATTTCAGTTTAGATATTCAGGCTTAGGCTGGAGAAAACCCTTGTTCTCTTCAAATTCTTATTAGTAACTTATCATGGTGATTTTATTTGGCCACCACACTAAAAAATCAGGCCTATTTCTGATGTATAAAGTAGCATTAAGAACTTGATCACCATCTTTAGTCCGGTGTTAAAAAACAAAATGAGTTTTTTCTGTTGTTCAAAACATTCTCCAGAATTCCCTGGTACTGGACTTAGACAATGTATTTTCCTTTTATTTACTCTATAAGAAATTTTTCAGATCTCCTTTTCAGACTCTCTGTAAGTAAATGCAGCATTAAGGAGCATTAAGCATTTGTCTCTAACGTGCTATGCAAACTGTGTAGCTTATTTTGTGCACAGCGCCAAATTTCAAAATAACACTCGATTCCAAAATTCCCCTTAATCCTCATGGAATCCTCAAGGCTTATCGGGACGTTGGAATAAGCAGCCCATTATTTTGAAATATATTTTGAGATAATGGGCTGCTTCAATAGACACGGAATATCTATTTTGGAATACCTCTGGATTCCCGAAATATCTCTGCAAAGTAGACATACCCTAAGTTAGTATAGATCTGCCTTCAAACAACCAATATTTAAGAAGGGCAATGATGGTGCAGTGGTTGACATGTTATCATGGAATTAAAAAAAAAAAGATGAATTCCTGGCTTTGCCCTCAACTGTCTGTTGGAATTTAGACAAGCTGTTTTGACTCTGACCCAGATGCAGAAAGTTAACGGATTTCAGTGGAAATCAGGAGCCTATATACAATTGGGGATCTTTGCCTCAGTTCCCCGTCTGTAAAATCTCTACCTCACAGGAGGTTTGTGAGAGTAAATACCTTGAACGCTGTGAGATGCTCAAATATTACAGTGATGTAAATCATATAAAAACCTAAGGACATGTCTACACTTACGAGAAGATTGACACTCCAGAAGTTGGTTTTCTAGCATTCGATTTAGCACATCTAGTATAGACCCTTAAATTGAACATTCAGGGCAGCCCCCTCTGGCATCCAGTACTCCTTGTTCTGTGAGGAGTAACCAAACACTCCTGTCAGCCTTCTGTTGTGTGGACGCCGCCATGGATCTGCTTACGATAAGCTTACTTCAGCTACGCTTTTTGAGTAGCTGAAATTGCGTATCTTAAGCCAACCTGCTTGATCTAGTATAGACTAATATTAAGACAGACAGACTTCCATTTTGTACTGCATGTTCAGCGGAACAAACATTGCGGACAAATCCTTTCCTCATGAACCAATTCTGTTTTAAAGGTTTGGAAATAACAGCCCCTACCTCACAATGTTTACAATGTACTCGGCCAACTTTTCACCCTTTGCATTACCTCTTTTTGCATTACCTCTTTAAGATCTGACTATGGATGGACAGTTATGATGAATTACAGAATATCCCATCTGATAATCATCTACTTCAACTGAAGTAGAGTTATATCATCCAGCAATAACATCCACTGCACCTTGCCTTGGATTAACCAGAACTCAGTTTTTTTCATACCTCTGTTGTCTTCAAAACTCTACAGACAAATGGATTCATAGTGTATATATATATATAACACATTAATACAAAGTGAGTACAGTAAACTTCCGATAATCCGGCACCTTTAGGACCCAGGGGGTGCCGGATTATCAGATATGCCGGACTATTGGAAGGGGGGCTATGAGGGGTCTGGGGTGGAGTGGGGGATGCGCCTCGGCGCTAGGGGACCAACCCGGCAGCACCCAGCTGCTTGTTCGGCTTCCCGAGTCAGCTGGTCAGTTTCAGCAGCGGCCGACTTGGGGACTCCTGGGGCAGAGCAGCTGGGTGCTGCCGGGTTGGTCCCCAGCGCCGCCTCGGCGCTGCAGGACCAACCCGGCAGCACCCCAGCTGCTCTGCCCCAGGCGTCCCCAAGTCAGCCGCTGCTGAAACTGACCAGCGGCTGACTCCGGGAAGCCCGGGGCAGAGCTGCTCTGCCCCCGGCTTCCCCGAGTCAGCCCCTGGTCAGCTTCACCAGCGGCTGACTTGGGGAAGCCGGGGGCAGAGCAGCTCCAATGGTCTGGCTGCCCGGAGCACTTCCAGGTTCCAGATGGTGCCGGACCATCAGGAGTGCCGGACCATTGGATGCAGGACCAATGGAGTTTTACTGTAGATACTGATACAGAGACATTCCCTCTCAGGAGTGTCCTCTTTTTCTGAAAGTTCAAATATGGTAATGCTAATTTATAATCTTCTCCCAGTTTAACACGGGGGTTAACTGATAAGTAAAGCACCTAAGCAACTTGCCTGACATCACAAAGCAGATCAGTAGCAGCAGCAGAAACAGGATACAGGGTTGATGTCTTGACTCAGTTGAAGCCAATAGCAAAGCTTCAATGGACCTACATGGGCCTATGTTTTCACTGCAGAAATCTATTTGCAGCCCTATGCTTTGATAACTAGACCATATTCCCACCAACAAAAATCTACATGTGGAGGTAATATAATGCGTGAGACCAAAGGCTGATGTTAATGGCCAGCAAACCATTCCACAGAAATACACTACCTGCTGTATTCTACTGGTATTTATTCTAACATGCTTGTGATGTGTTTTATTGAACCCATGAGAATGTAGTCACTGCAAGTCAATCAGAAATATTAATTGAATTATGTCTTTGCAGTATAAATTCCCTTAATCCTATTTCAAGAAAATCCAACAGACAAAATTAGTGTCATGAACTAACATTGATTTTAAAAGTGAGTTTATTTGACTCATTTGGCAGATCATTCATAACCAATTTTGATTTTTTTTGAATATTTTATTTCAGCATTAAAAATAGTAACAGTAACCAAATTCAGCACAGGGAACTTACCCAGTGTAAACCCATGTGCCCCATGCCCTTGACTCCCAGTGTAGTAAAGAGAAGCTAACAGGTTCTGTAGCTGACAGAATTGGGCCCTATACTTTAACTTTGATTGGTCTAGGTCAGTGGTTCTCAACTCGTTTCGGTCCACGGACCACCAGGCCAATCAAAAAAATTTTGTGGACCACCTCCAGCACATGTAGCACAGGACGAATGACACAGCAACCGCTCAGCACGACGGCAGCAGCTACACTGACACTCAGAGCCTCAGACGGAAGTTACTGGTAACACAACACGGTTGCGTCCTAGGTGACGCTATGGATGACGCGCTGCATGCTTGTGAACATGGTGTAAAACAGCCTAACGGCAGTGCCTGCTCACGCTGTGTGACTTGGGACAATGTTCCTGTGGACCACCGAAAAAGTCACCATGACCACCAGTGGTCCATGGACCACCAGTTGAGACCCACAGGTCTAGTGGAAGGACCTGGTGATTGGGGAAAATATGGGTGCCTTATATATAGCCAATGTTTTAACCCTGTGGAGTTAAATGATTTAAAGTGGTACATAGGCCTTCCTTTTCAGAGATCCTTAATCCCACACACAGAAAATAAATGGTGAATCAGAAACTACAGTAGTTGCTTTTTGTTAAAGAAGAAAATATACACTTCACTACTCTGGAAGAAACATGAGGTTTAATAAGCTGATGATGGCATCCGTTTCCTTTGAGGGTTTAACTGATTATCCATTTCTTAGACCTTTGTCCTGAAAAGAGATTAGAAGTCAAATTTTGGTACTTGAAGCAATTTATAGTAATTACACCTCCTGCAGTAATGACTTGCCAGTGCTTTCATTCTGGCATGGCACTTACTCATTAGATTTTTCAGTAAATATCTTCTGTTCCACTGCTCTCCTTTCTCCTTGACAGATACAGTAGAATAATTTGCATCACTCCCTGCTGTAGTCTTACATTATTTTTTCCTTTTCTAAAACATCAGCCAAAAACTGTGATGCTTCCCAATACACCCAGGGTTGTGAGACACCTGCTCTTAGTATCTGGAAGCCTTGTCTGCACCCAGCAGGAGCAAGATCTCTGTCTCAATCAGTTTCACAAGGACTCCCCTCTTAGCCTACACACTCCAAACTATGAGCTCTCAGAACATCTCCAAGGAGGGCCCAGTACCAGTTCCGCCGGACACACAAAAGTAATGTTAAGTACACTCTTCAGAGTATTTTGCAGTTCTGTGGTCTGTGTTCTATATGAGAAGTCAGACTAGATAATCACAAACCTCCTTTCTGGCCTGGGAATCTCTAGACACTCTAGAAACCCAACTCTGTCATTACTGACGCCTCCCTCTCTCTTGTCCCATATATCCATGTGGTGTCTGAATCTCTGCAGTTTTATCTCCACAACATTTTATTTATGTATTGTAATACTATATGCAGGTGTATCATACAATTATATCAGTTTGACTGTATCTCTTTCCCCACCCTTTGTGCATCACTTATCCTCTGAGAGTTCTTCTAAGCAGGGATCATCTCTTCTACGTGTGTGTGCAGGAAATATAGGGTAGAGGGCAAGGTGGTCATAAGCTACTTTTGTGTTACCTCAATTCTGAGTTGGCTGGAGATGGCATGCACCCTACTGTAAATGAAAACAACCACCCAGATGTGCAGCAGCCTCCAACACAGAGCTGGTTGGAAGATAAGCTGTTTTCCATCTAAAACTTTAACTTTTGGGCTTACTATTTTGGTTAAAACTTGAAGAAAATTTTCAGCTGAAAACCAAAATATTTTATGGTGCTATGGCATCTCCTGAGAGTTGTTTGGGTGATTTATGCTCCCATTCTGTCCCAACTCTCCAGTCAGATTACATCTCCCATGAGGCACTATGTTCTCCCATCTTTATGAGGAGAAGATACAGCATGGCAACCTTTGAGTATGGTACCTTATAGGAAATGTAGTCTGGCCAGAGATTCCACCACCTGCAGAAGAAGGTGACCGTTAAAGCACCAAAACTGTGATTTCCATACATATATTAGGGGTTTTTTTAAACCTAATTGCCAATTTTTCCATGGAAGACACTGAAAAACAGTTCTGAAGGAAAATTTTTGACCAACCCACTGCCGGGAACTCTATCATAACCCAGAATCACCATAGCACCATTCATGACATACGCTCTCTCTCCAACTTTAACCCTGCTATTGCCATAATCCCTTCCTCAAGGCTTGCAGGCAGAAGTATAATGGCTGATTACACCATTCTTACTCTATTGCCATATTGGGAACATTTTCTCCAGTCCCTTAAAGCCCATGTATTGACCTCTGTATGATGCTAGACCAGAGCATAGGGGCTGATCATCTGGTATCCCAAACTGTCCACAATCACATAACATGACCATGTACCTTGCTCTGATCACTAGGTCTTTCTGTCCACAACCTGCCTGTGAAAATATTCATTGACCACTTAGGCCAGAGGTGTGGGTCTAGTGCCAGTTCCCAATGGAGACACCATGGTACATGGACAGAAAGTAATGAATTTTTATTGATAGCGTTTAAGCCCATCTGATCACCCCATAACTAGGTGTCACCAAATTAAGTTAATAGGGAGCAGGTTTAAAACAAAAGTAAATATTTCTTCACACAGCACACAGTGGAACCCTTTGCAAGAGCATGTTATGAAGGCCAAGACTATAACAGGGTTCACAAAAGAACTAGATACATTTAGGAAGAATAGGTCCATCAGTGGCTATTAGCCAGGATAGACAGGGATGCAAAAACAAAACTAGTAGGAAGTTGGCAAAATTGAAAGTGTACCCATGCCAGAAGTCTGGATCCGGATGTTATTTAGCCTCAGATACAAAGTGGGGTGGAAACTAAGTGAGTGTTTTGATTCAGGTTCATCTCTAGTTTAAATATGATGATAAAAAGAAACTTAACACCAGAAATATGTATTTTGTATCTAATAAGGTCTTACACAGTGAGCATCACCGCTTAGCAACACTTGCTCATTAAAAATCAACCACAAGCTGAGGCATTTTAGAATATCATTAATGTACACCAGATCTACTCATGCAATTATAGAGTAACTTCACCTGATTAAAAAAAAAATTTGGTCCTGTCACCTGTAACACGTTTAAGTGAAAATTCAGGCATCCCCTGGCAAGGTGTCACAACTTCTGTATTTAACATCATATCAGCACTAGTTTATAAATATTTTGCATTAGTGGTTTTCTGATCTCAGTCAAGCACAACAGGTGATACGAATGTGTCTATAATGTCTATTACTGTGCAACAAGCTTGCTACCATCAGACAAGTGGAACAGTGACTGATTTCTGTATCTGGTGGAATTTCAGGGTGGATAAACTGGTTCAAAATTGCCTCATTCCCTCCTTTGAATCTCTGTGTGACTCCTGAACTGAGCCAAACCCAAAGTTTTGTGGAGGTAGGAGATAACTTAGGGTCTCCACATTCAGGTGGCAAGCACCATGCCATCTTTTGTGCTGACCCACGTGATACAGTGCTCCTGTGAAGCCCCTAGCCATAGTTGCTGAGATGTTTTTCTAGCCAACCCAGAGGCACCCCCGAAGGTTCCTACAACTCAGAGTCCCACCCACACCCAGAAATCTGCACAGCAATGAAAACTCCAAAGCCTGAGCCTACAAGCCTGAGTCAGCTAACACCGGCAAGCCACAGGCTTTTCTTTGCTGCATAGACATACCCATAATGCATTCTCTGTTCAAAGGAAGTATGCATCCCACTAGTCAGTGTTTGCTATGTGTGGCTATCGGTGCCCGGTCTAGAGAGGATGTAGGTGTGCTAGAGTTCTTAGCTACAGAACGTGGCTCTTCTCTCAAGGTATAGAAGCCCATGTCTTAGCTCTAGATATCTTTGGTAGCAACCAAGATGGCTGCTGCCACACTGTTTGCAGCTGGGAAAGCAGCAGACACTTTCTGTGCAGACAACTCAACAGGCTGCAGCAAAAGTCTCAGATGCAAGTGGGAAAGAGGAGGAACACTTATGCCCAAATATACCCATGCTGTGACACTTCCCATATCCAAGACACATAACTAAGAAGGAGCACCCTTTCCTCTAATTCAGGGGTGGGGAACCTCAGGCCCAGAGGCCAGATGCAGTGCTTGGCTTTCCTGGATCTTGCATGTGAGGCTCAGGCCTCCTCCCCCAGCATCGGGGAGCCTGTTCTGGTGCTTCAGCCCCCCTGCCATCCTACCACAGGGCTGGAGCACACTAAATCTACTAGCCTGGGCCCCTCTTGGCTTTGGTGTGTGAGGGGAATGTGGGGAGTGTCTTTTTGCTTCTCAGCCAGGGGCCATGTAAGTGAGGATTTGGTTGTTTGTGTGTGTGTGTGTGTGTGTGTGTGTGTGTGTGTGTGTGTGTGTGTGTGTGTGTCAGTGAGTGGCCCCTAACTGATTTTTCTGTGGGTCAGTGGCCCCTGACTCAAAAAAAGTCTCCCCATCCCTGCTCTAATTATACCCAGCAGCTAAGCAGGAAGAGAGAGAATTTCCCTCTGCAATCAATAGAGAGCTGGAATGAGCAGAGGAAGCACTGCTGCCTGGTGCATAAGGACCTTGAGGGTAGCTGTCAAATAGGAAAGTCACCCTGTAAGGGAGAATTCTCTCTTTCTACCATTGCAAAAAGCCTCCACATGGCTCACAGCTGTGTGAATCATTTCAAAGATCACCTGGTCTGACCTTCTGTCTCTCAAATGCCACAAAATTTCATCCTAAGTATATCTTTCAGAAAGGCATCCGGCCTTGATTTGAAGGCATCAAAATATTGGGAATCCACCACTTCCAATGGTACCGTGGTAGACGGTTTAATCACCTTCCCTGTGTGTGTGTGGTTTTTTTTAATGTCTTATTTCTAATTTGAGGTTGTCCGGCTTTAACTTCCAGCCATTGGTTCTTGCTTTACCGTTCCTTGCTAGCTGACACAGTTCATTAGTGTCCAGTAATTTCTCTTTGTAGTAGAAACAAACAAATTATTCCAAAAAACTTCTCCATGAACAAATTTCCAAGCATATTCAGCATCATACCTGTTTGTAAGTTTCTCTGGCAAATAATTCTTAGTCTGGAGATCATTTGTACACAATGCAATGAGACTGTTGTAGATTTGAAATGAGTGCTGTGGTTGCTTAAGATACTTTATTATTTGTGTATTTATGTTACCTGATTGATTTAGCCAACTCTAGCTCATATTTCAATTTCAGGTTCACAATTTGAAACCTGTTGTGTCATTTATTAGGAATGTCAGCAGTCACTTTCAGGGAACACTTTGAGATTAAGATTTACTTTTCAAGTTTTCATGAGCATTCATGCTAGTAAATTCAGTTGCCAGGCTATCCATAGCAAGTAAATACAAATTTAGTACCAGCACAGCTAGAGGGAATGTATTTAAAATTCAAACAATTATGTATGGGATTGGTCCTGCCTTGGGCAGGAGGCTGGACTTGATGACCTCCTGAAGTCTCTTCCAGCTCTATGATTCTATGTATGGAAGATGTTTTGCAACATTCATACAATCTAGTGACCAAAACCCTGTTCTGAAAGGGACTTGTCCTGAACGTAGTTTATTTTCTAACCTTACTATATTATTACACAAGACTTGGAAAATGATAAAAACAAACCAGAAATGCACTCACCAGTCCTCTTAGTATTCTATGCTGAATTATATTTTTCTAGTACTGTGTGACTCTGGGAAAGCTATTTGATCTTTATCTTCACTTTCTCTTGGACAAATCCTTCATGTGTTTTTCTTGCTACTATTTGTTGCATGTTCTTCCATTTCCTTATTCCACAGCTGTCTCACATATATTCTCAAAACTGGGGCTTTTGACTCTCTCTTTCCTCCATCCCTGTTTCTTTTTATATGTTCCAACTGCAGATCCAGCTAGGCCAAATGTTATCATCCAGAAAGGAAACTAGCTTGCATACCATAGAAATATGCATCTTATCTATCTTAGCTTTTGTTAGAGCATCTGTCACTTCAGTTTCGAGATCTTTGACTTCATTCAGAAACTGGAACATCAATCGATAGCCTTATTTTCTCCAAGCAGCTGATATAGCTGCTTTACCAAGTTGCACATTAATAAAGCACTAATCACTAAGTAAGGAGCCAAAATAAGGAAAATGGAAGAGCGATCTTCTGGTTAAAGCACAGCAGGTCTAGATTCAATCCCTGGCCTGCCCACAGACTCACTGTATGACCTCAGGCAAGTCATTTCTGTCTGTACCCTTGGCATATCTATCTGTATTATAAGATGTTTGAGACAGGGGTTGTGTCTTACTAGATGTTTTATACGATGTCAAACATGGTGGAGCCCCAATCTTGGTGAGGGCTGCAAGACACTACTGAAATACAAACATTAATAATAATATGCACATTTGAGACCACAGTCTAAATTTCCAGAGAGGATTCAGCTTACTACATCATTGGCAACTGATGTTTACTTAGCCCCCTCTTCTCCTTGTCTTCTTAGCCCATCAGAGACTTTAAGGAACATTCTTCCCTTGTTGGAATATCTTAATGTCAGACTTCTCTCACTGCTCAGAGGGCTTTCTCTGCTGTAGCTCTGATACCTGCTCAACCTCTTTCCCCTCATTCCCAGTGATCATTCATAACTCACTTGGCTTCATAAGAAAATCCCACAGTTCTAGAAAAAATAGTCCTGAAACTGAAAATGCGAATGGTAGGATTTGCCAGGTTTTAGGTTCATTTGTTGCCAGGTTTCCTCTCCTCTCCCCCCACTGTTTTTGAAGATTTCTTGTTCGTTTGGTATTTACTGGCTTGTGGCAAATGGCATGGTAGTTCAATAAAAATATCTGTGATTGCTGTCTGCAGAAGTGCTTCATATTTGTAATGTAGTAGTACTGAGGAGACCCAGCCATAAGCTGAGGCTTGCATTGTGCTAGGCATTGGTCCCTAGCCCAAAATCTAAGACAAGAGCCAACGGAGTGATACAGACAGAGTCAGGGTACCACAAATAAATGACGAGGCAGTCCTGGTCACCATGATAGTGTTAACCTGCTGCCTATGCATTGTTAGGTGTTTTGTAGACATCACAGCAAAGGTCAGAACTCCAATATTGCTTGTAATAAAAAAAAACATAGAAAGATCATCAGCTCTTAGTCTCAGTCACCCACTGATACACAGAAAAAGGTACCTGTAGTTGCTTAGGTAAAGAGATCGATCTGTCTGGAAACTCCTGGTTTGCAGCTCAAATGACAAATAAGGCCATCAATTAATGGCAGCTGTAAATGTATTTTGTGTGATGTGTTCACTTATCTACAGAGAACTGGACAGCAGATTCATTCCCTATGACCTTTAGCCAGTGCTGACTTGGGTCAACTTTGAACCAATAACTTGCAGGCAAAATGCTGCATTCACAGTGTTGTGTTGAAAATACGGTAGGGTTTCAGTGCAGTTGCTGTGTTTACATGTGCCAAAGAGCTCAGAATAAGAATGAGAATAGAATGCCTATTGCCTTTGTTATTCCACAGTTAAAATTCACATATATAGAGTGCTGTTCAGACTGCAGGATGAACGCAGCAAATGAACACTAGAACTTTCTGTCTTCCCTTGCAACTTGGTTACCCTGCTACCTCTACCAAATGTGTTAATAACAACAATAAATGAAAAAACAGCATAATCACAAGAGCTTCAATTATGCTAATTAGAAAGTGTTCACGCTTCGCTGATGATACAATCACACTGCTTTAACCACTGCAGCTTGGATACCACAAGGTGCTTCCTTCAGACGAAAATGAGATCTAAGTTTGGATCAAAATCTGCTACGAGTTAATAATTTCAAATAAACAGAAGTTTAATGAACTTCTGGCAGAGATGATTGTGGCCCACATGTATATTTTTAAAAGAGCATGCTATGGTAATGTTGATACCTAATTTTCTAAAGTGTCCAGTGGGACAAGATTTTACCCCAAGTATAATATAGAGAAGAAAGCCTGAAACATAAGCCCTTGTATTAGAGTGGGGGTGGGCAATAATTTTCCTGGAGGGGTCACTTAATGAATGTTGGTAGGTAGTCATGGGCTGGCTCCACCCCCATAAGGGGCATGGCCTGGGGACTAGCCTCCCCCAGAGTTGTCTGGGGCCAGAGGCTTTGAGTTGAACACACATCAAAGGGCTCACGGCTTCCAGACCTGCTTCTACCACGATGCCTGGCAGCTGCCCGGAGTTACTGCAGCTATTTAAAGGGTTCACTGCTCTGGCCCCTGCCAGGAGCTGTGAGAAATTTAAATAGGATCTTGCTGCCTGAGCCATTGCCTGGCAATTCGGTGGCACAGGCAGCAGGATATAAATAGAATGTGGCCACATGCAGTCCAAGGGCTGGGTCCAAGTGTTAAGCGGGCCAGATCTGGCCCCTGAGCCTCATCTTGCCCAGCCCTGTATTAGAGGCCCGATAGGCAACAGGACCTGCTTTCAGACTTTAGCAAGAACAGGGCTGATATTGAAAAAATACACATTTTTAAGAGGTGCTAAGTACAGAACTTATGGAAACACATTGTAATATGTTTGGTGTCAAATTCTGCACTGTTACACCAATATACCTTTAGAGCAACTCCACTATCACCAGTAGAGTTCCTCTACATTTACACTGAGCTGTATTTGTTTTCTCTCTATGCTATTTTCTGCATAATGGCACTGATAGTACTTAAATGGTCATAAATCAGGAAACCGCTAGACTTATAATGGTTTTAAAATGGTGCAAGGCAGATCACATTGTGGTCCTATGGGCACAATTCTCATTTACACCATTCAAAGCAGGATTTAACTCCACTGAAGTCAGTAGAGTAAAGCTAATGTAAGTGAGATGAGAATCAGAGCCTGAGAGTGAGAATTTATTATTGTTATTAGGTGAAAATTAAACTATTTAGAATTTCCTAAAGGTGTTGACACACAGTCAATGCATTTACGTGGAAGACTGCCAAGTGAGAGAACATTGGACTCTGTGTAAATAGCAATTACTTGTTTTGTAAAGCAATATAATCTTCTGTCTCTGTCATGGTTTTTTCCTCCTCCTAATACTCAAATATAAATGCCCTTTGGAGAAATATTTTTTCCAAACTTTTAGCATAACTACATTTTTTAAATATCAACTTCCCACGCAGTAAGCAAAGATAACCGGCATCTGCAGAGACCCTTCCAAATCACCTTTGCTACTTCACTGGAAAAGCATGCTTCTCAGCAGCTGGGCTGGGGTTCAGAGAGTCTTCACCATATGTGTGAATACTTTTTGAAAGTAATGCCTCAAGAGTAGTCAGACATCTAGGGAAACAGAGATGGATGATGAAAATAGATCCGATTCTGAATTTACAGAAAAGGGTGAAACTCCAATTCAAGTCTCTGGGAACTAACTGGATTAGGATTTATAGTTCTACCACACAGTAATATCATGGAACTGATTCTGGTTTTATTCTACATTGGTTTTACACTATATAATTACACTGATTTCAGTTGAGTTACTCCTGATTTTCTGTGGTGTGAGAACAAAATCAGGTCCCTGTATCTATATTTTGCTTCAAGATATACATATGGTATAGTAAAATGGGTACTTATAAGGTAGATGGGATTATATCGGGAAGTTTCCAGTGAGTTTGGATACAAAGCTGGTTTCTTTGATTTAGAAACCCAGTAGAAACAAACTTTCCAAGCACTTTCTGCTCCCAGTTAGCTTATAATATTTGGGGGATATTTTTCTTCCTTTGTTTTAAACATTTTTAGGTCTTGTGGTAACAAGAGTTGTTAGATAAGCATCTCTGAACAGTGATTATTTATCCGCACATACAGTAGCTGCTCTGTAAGCTTTTTCATAGTCAGTGCGATCTGCTACTGATACTCAGCTATGACTAGTTCCAGTAGGACCCCTTCTAGAACTGAAGGAGTAGTTCAGGTGTCAAACCATCAACCTTCCATGGTACTTTTGTATTTAGACCAGTGCATACTCAAGTGTAGAGATATTAGGGAAAATTGCATAGTGGCATATGAGGCATACTGCTTCCTATCATGAGTAGCCCCACATAAGTAACTCTCACTAACACAATGTGGCTTATTGTTTCCTGCTAGAGGCAAGACTGTATATACAGGTTTACAAGTCAGGCACCTCCTTGCAGCCAGTAATTTAGCTCAGTGAGACACTCACATGTTTAGAACTAGCAGTCCTGGTTCACTCCATGTACCATAGCTGGAGTATTGTTACCCTCTTCTCCTTGCAGAAGTAGTAGGCTATGAAAAGGAGTTATCCACAGCAGTTTGCTAGCCCTCCAACTGCCTGTCCTACCCCACTGCTTTCACACAAGAACTGAAGGCAGGAGCGGTGGGTAACAAATACATTCTCAAATTAAACAGTGTCAGTGTTAAGAGAAACACAAAGGTGTGTGTTTTACTGTCAAGATCCTATCCATAGTTTAGAATTTTAGGTTGAGGATGTAATCACACTTTAATTGAATTACTTAGAGTATATAATTTGTCACATCTAGGAAATATTTTAATTACTTAATAAATTGCTTTGGTGTCATAGTTAAATCTCATTTTTCAGTAATAAATTTCTTATAAATGATTGCATTGCTTAATGTTAAAATGTAAGTAC
The DNA here is from genome assembly GCA_019425775.1 of Rafetus swinhoei. NCBI lineage: Eukaryota > Metazoa > Chordata > Testudines > Trionychidae > Rafetus > Rafetus swinhoei. The sequence continues at coordinate 23,046,444 of CM033437.1, read as the reverse complement.
TCAAACCAAGTAATTATTTAAGTACTTAATAGCTTAATGTGAACTAGAAAGAAGATTTTCATCAAAACACCAGCTGAATTGGATTGGACTGACTCTGCAGTCTTCCCACAGCCAGAATTCCCCCTATAGACATTGGCACGGCTCCTTGAAGTCAATGGCAGTATTTAGTGTGCAAAGATATGGTACTGTACAATCCAGAAGGTTTGCTGTCTAATACAGTTACCTACCTTTATGCCCCCCCTCAAATTATGTATTAGATCAGATCTTCCTCTATTTGTAGTCAATAGCAAAATCTCAATTTTCTTCATTAGAAATAGTAGTGAACTCCGACTGGTATAATACTTGTTAAACAAATTAGGGGGCATGTCTTCACTACCCGCTAAAATGGTGTTGCTGTGATCCATGCAACGAGCATTGATTTTGCAGGTCTGCTGAAGATAAGTCAATAGAAGAGCATTCTCCCATCGATTTCACTACAGCTCCCTGGGAAGTAGAAGCTATGTTGACAGGAGAGTGTCTCCTATCAACATAGCATGGTGTAGACATCGCTGTAAATCAATCTAATCTACTTTGACTCAAGTTATATATCTTATGTAACTTAACTAGCATAACGTAGATTGATTTACCTCCTTGGTGTAGACCAAAACTGGGCAAATATAATGTTGTAGGTATCTTCACTCATATTATATCAGGGATGTATTTGGCCCATAGTGAGTTTCTGTGTGTGGTTGGGGAAAACAGACTCCAAACATTTGTTATTCTTTTCTCCTATTCATAATCTGGTTTGTTTTTAATTTAGGGCCAGAAAAATACCACCAGGTCATCTAGCCTTGACCACCTGTATAACAAATTGCATCTAGATACCCCGGATGTCAGTCCAATCATTTGTGTTTGAATTTTCTGAAGTAGAAATAAGTAGATGCAGACACAAAACCCTGTGGGCTTGGTTTTATCTCGTTAATATCAATGGAATTACTGAAATTAATGGAGTTACAGCCCAGGGTAAGAGAGAAGAGAATCAGGACTATTCTTCCCCAAACTGCTATGTTCTGTATTCTTACTGCTTATAGGCCCAATATCTACTTAATGTTAATTTGCAGAAGTTCTTTTCACAGAAACTGTGCAAATTGAATATACTGGGAAAACTGCCTTAAGCGACCACCCAACAGAAGAAATTGATTGCCTAATGGAGATGGTCTTTAGCTAAAAGTCAAACAAATTAGTACTGAAATCCTTGGGGATACTTAAATGATCACATAGGAAAGGAGGGGTTGCTTATTGGAGAGAGAACCTTTAGGTCAGGCTTCACTGAGTGTTCACTGTATGCAGTAAAATGTTTTCTAACTTTGCTAGTTGTCTAACTAAATGCTTTAGATTTCATCGCATCTATCAGCTATTGTGAGCCAATGCAAAACATATAAGTATAATACAAATTGTACAAAGTAGGAGGCTCGTTCAGCATCACATTACTCCAGTTTTACATCATAGAAACCAGTTGAGTTACGCTAGCTTAATATTAGAGTACCACAGATGTAAACAACTGATTAGACCCTTTCATTTAGCAGTTCTCAAGCAATCATAGGGCTGGAAGAGACCTCAGGAGTCCAGCCCCCTGCTCAAACTAAATCATTCCAGCCAGGACTTTGTCAAGCCAGGACTTAAAAACCTGCAGGGATGGAGATTCTACCACCTCCCTACATAACCTATTCCAGTGCTTTACCACCCTCCTAGTGAAATAGTTTTTTTTCCTAATGTCCAACCTACACCTCTCCCACTGCAACTTGAGACCATTCCTCCTCATTGTCATAAGGATAGACCTGACAATATTCAAGAGGAAATACTGTCCACATGAAGAGCCACTGTTTTACAGTTCAGGGTTTCTTTAAGATTTCTTGAGATATGTTTGGCCATTTGAATTCCTGCATGGCCACTTCAGATCCTATCACTCTCTTTTTGCTCCTTTCACATAAGTACATAATATTAACCATGGAGAGAAAGTGAACACGCTGAAAGAACCAAGCTCCAGAGGGACCCATCAGCCTGGGAACAGTAGGGGCTGCAGGCAACAATGGATAGATTCAGTGCTAATAAATGTCTGGCTAAGTAGTTATGGGACACTCCCCCCCCCCCATAATTTCTGAGTATTTAAGTATAAAAAGCCCCATGTGCAGGGGAGGAAATAAAATGCACAGACAAAACTGTGGAGGTGTGCTGGCAGGCTCATAGGCAGCTGGGCCAGGGGGTCAATGGCAAATTTTGAGACTAGTTGCCAAGCCAAGACAGGAGTGCATCCCAAGGCAAGGGTTGAAGGCAAGAGTTTGGTCTATTTATCTAGCTGAGTCAAGAGATGGATACTAAGGTCAAGTCAGGAGCAAGACGGGGCAAAAGATGAGCTCTGCTGATCAGACAGACCTCTGGAGCAACTTCTTGCTTTAAGCAGCTGGTGTGGCTCAATCAGGCAGCCACAGTGTTTTGTCCCTCTGTCCTCTTCAGGCACTACATCCTGCAGTGCCTGACTCTCCAATAATAGTTGAGTGGTACTGCATCTAGCTCTAATGTAGTGATGTGGAGATACTGATTGCCCAGGACTCTGAAAGTCCATTCCACCACCATCCTCTTAAGGAGTGCACCTTATGGGGTGCTGCCAGGCCCAGCCTGTCAGTCTGTTCCCCTGAGAGCTTTTTTACTAGGTTGAGAGCATGAGCATGGGCAGCATTTTCCAGGAATATTTCTCCATGCAATAGCCCCTCCCAATGTATGAGGTGGTACGATCAGCCTTGCTGCAATTTGGAATGAAGAATAACATGCACTATGTGTTGACCCGTGATAGCAGCTCCTGGAATTGGTTAGGGAATGGGCACTTCATATGAGGCTTCCAAAATGATCACATGAAACATTGGATGTATTCTGAGAAATTGGGAGACTTGCCATTTGAAAGCAATGGGGCTGATTTACTGCCAGAACCAGAAGCAACCAAGGAACTGGTGATCCAACCAGCAAGAAAGTCCTGTGGAGTATTACGTGGTGAGACAGGCCTTTTGGCCTATTCAAAATGCTGCTCCACCTGCTGCTTTTTTTATGTGTCTTCTATGTGGCCCATGATTCCTCCTCGATGTTGTGTATCCATTGGACCTAGATGATTGCTGCTTCATTTGGTGAATCAAAAATAAATCCACTTGTGCTGAGGTGCAGCCAGAAATCAGAGAAAGACCTGCTGAAAGTCTCTCCTCACCCTTAAGGGGTAAAATCAAGGAAATGTTATGGTAGGGAGTCTATTCTAGACTGCATAACCAGCAAAAAGAGGTGGATGATGTTTTATTAAACAAATAACAAAATCATCCAAAGCAAAGGACGTGGGAGATATGGGACTTCATCTACACAGACATCTGTTGAGAAAGTAATAGAGCAGATAATCCAACAAGTGCTTCGAACGTATTGGAGACGATTTTTGTTTCAGGAGGTGGAGATTTGATTTGGACAAGTAGGGAGGAACTGGATGAGAATTTGAAAGTGCAAAGCAGCTTGGGTGTAAGTATTCTGAAATGGTAATGTTCATTATTATAAGGGCTGGTAGGAGAGAAAACAGCTAAAAAAAGACAATGGATTTCAAGAAGGCAGACTTTAACAAACTCAAAGAGTTAGTAGGTAAGATCACATGCAGAACAAGTCTAAGGGGAGAAAGAATTCAAGAGAGTTGACCATTCAGACATTATTAAGGCCATGCCAAAGATCGGAGTAAAATATAGTGGACAAATTTCATTAAATCACAACACGTCCCTGTGTCCATGGAGTTGGGCTTCAAGAGGCACTGTTTCTTGGGTTGCTGGCTCCAAAGACAAGAGTCACTTACCTGCTTTCTCTACAATAACTGGTGGGCACTTCGGCTCAAGGCATATTCACAGGGTTTGAGTTGCCTTGGCTTTGACAAAGTTCTCCACAGACCTAGAGTAGGTCAGGGCATGATGGAGGGGAAGCAGCCTGGCCCTGCTGAGGATAAAGAACTATATCAGTACTTGGAGATACAAGGAGGAGGTTCCACAGGTTCCTACCATCAATTAGGGAGCAACTCCAGAGCAGGGAGCCTTGATGGAGTCCAGGCCATCTCCCTGGGCTTGTTTCCCCTATTACTTCTAAGTGCAGAAGAGGTGAGGGCATGTCTGGGTACCCTGCAATGAAAGCATAGCTGATTGTGGTGGCAGTGCTCCTTTTCATCCCGGGTTGGGCAATGGTGACCCAAGTCAATCGTCTTCAGCTCAGGGGTTAGCACAAGAGACTTTGGTCCTGTTTATGAATGAGGGGAGAAGAACACTCTCCTCTCCTCTTTTCTATCTCACAGCTGAGTGTCAATGAAAATGTCAAGATCAATAAAGGAATCCAAACTGGAGGTGTTCTCTCAGTGTGGCCTACGTCTTTCTTTTCTTCCTAATTTAATCCCTTCTGGAATTGGTGTTCCACTCAGTGTCTAGGTTGGATATTAGGAAAAAACTATTTCACTAGGAGGGTGTTGAAGCAGTGGAATAGGTTACCTAGGGAAGTGGTGGAATCTCCACCCCTAGAAGTTTTTAAGTCCCAGCTTGACAAAGCCCTGGCTAGGATGATTTAGTTGGGATTGGTCCTGTTTTGGACAAGGTATTGGACTCAATGACCTCCTTGGGTCTCTTCTAGCCCTGTGATTCTATATGTAGGGATCACCATGAGTTAGGAGGAAGAAACCACAAGGATCTATGTCCCTTGTCTCTTTCAAGAACATTTGGGCTAGAAGAGCACATTTTTTCCATCTTTTAAACCCACAGGGGGGGATGATCTATAATAGCTAAGGCAACTATAGAAGAACATAACTTGATATCTCACATAGGCAGGTTTCATGTAATGCTCTCCAAAATAGATGCTCAATTTTGTTTTAGTAAAATGTTACTAATTTCTCATTAGTAACAAAAATTACCTGCAATCAGTTACTTGCCCTTTTAGTAAAATAAACAGTTTCACAGTAAATTTACTTTTGAAAAAAAGTAATTAATGCCCTAACCAGTTTTTCCTTCTCAGTGGTTTTTCTTAAAATAAGCAGGATTATCAGTAAGCTTAGTAATTAGTAAATCATGATGATGCCACTCTGATTGGCACCTGTCTGTCTCTCTCTCTCTTAGGTTTTAAATAGCACCTATCATATTGAAATGCAGATTGATCATTTTGTTAACATGCAGCTCTACTGGATAATTTAGCTTGCTATGTAGTCAGAATATATATACCTTGAAGATTTCCGTTGATGTAGGCAACACAATACCTTGAGGTTTTGAATTGTCTGTGCCATCAGCTTCAAAATATGAATGAGAGTCCAAAATCATGTAAAAGAGCCTTGTTGCTGTTAAATGTAATTCATTGCCTATGTATGTGCATAAAAGACCTTGAATGTGAACCTTGCAAGATAGTTTTGCTCTGAAAGTTTTCCATTTTCTCGCAATTCGAAGAATTACATTTAATTAAAGTTTAGTTTGCCTTGAAGTGATTCCTTAGTGCTACTGCTTTTGGATTGTGGTGGGACTTTCTGTAGTGACCACTGTGACCTTACATGGTGTAAACAAGGCCTTTGAAGAAGAAAAGCAATGTTTTTGTGCTATTTCATTGCCAGATGCAATGTCTTTCATCTCTTTCTATCAAAGTGCCTTTTCAAAAGGAACCACAGTAGTGGTTTGTAATTAAAGTTATACCTTGACCTGAATCTCATTTTTGAATATTTAACTTAGCCGTGTCTCAGATGTAAGTAAACAGTGCTGCACTAAATCAGATGAATCATAAAAATCTTTTCACAAAGAATGGATGATTAAAAATGCGTGGATATGGATGCCACTTAAAGCAGAATATAAATAAGAGTTTTTAAATGCCTTAAAGAAAGAGAAAAAATAAATAATAAATAACGTGTTTTTGTTTCTAGTAGTAAAATTTTTTTTCATTAATGTGATATGTTCCATTCTATCATCTCAAAGTGCCTCTCTAGCACAGGTTGATTAAGCCTTAAAAGTTGTCAGTAATGCTGCTACACATATTGTCATACCCATAAGACAGACGGTTAAATGGAGAGGTTAAAACACCTCTACTGAGAGGTTAAAACACCATAATCAGTGAAAGGCATCTAAAGAGCATCCTTGATTTTCAGAAGCATTGTGTATCCAGAGCACCTGCTTATGCTGTGATACTTTCCACTGAAACCAATGGAAGCAGAGCTTGTCTCAGTGCCTCTCAGTGTCAGAGCAGTGATCCAGGTATCTGATTACAGCCTTGTATGTTGGTCCACCTATCAGAGCACATGGCATCAGTACGAAAAAAAAACCCCCCACCTTTACTTGCTTATACTGATTATATTACATCTGAGTTAAAGTCATCTGGAAATTAATTTTAGCGAGGGGTTTGGATCTGGATCCAAACTTCTGCAGTGTCAAAGGGTGTTTCAATTTGGGGTTTCTGGTTGGAAGCCAGGGATTGGAGTAATTTCTAATTTATATATTTGCACTGTGGTTAAGGCTGTGTGTTCTCTCTCCAATAGGTTAATATTACATGCCCATCACAGGGGTATACAAGCACTGTACTATTAAGGATATAATTTAAGCTTATTTCTACCTTTTAAGCAAGGCTGCTACACGCTGTCATGTTGGTGTCCCGGAGTTATTTATTGGGGCAGGAGTGCTCTACTAACTGAAAAGATCTGATTATCTCCCATGACAATTGAGCAGGGACTTTTAAGGGCACAGATGTTTATGATCTTTATGGCCACTTTTTCACATTGTGACGCCAGCAGCACTTTTCTACAACCTGGAAAGTCTCCTCCTGTGACATCCCACCCTTCCAGTGCAGACACACTCCAGTAATAGGAATTGCACAGCAAGGAGAAAATTACTCCCCTACGTGTCCCAAAGGTTGAGGTTGTAGTGCTGTGCATTTGGGAAAGCTCTTAGTATTCATCTTAGTCGTGTTATAGCAGGAAACAGTAGCAGACAAGATTAACAATGTGATATTTTTGTACTTCATCATTAAATAATTTATAATGCCTAAGATTTTAGGGTCTCTATTCAGGAAGGGGCCTATGGATCTTGAAAGAAAACATGTTTTTTGTAAGTTATTCAAACTTCCTTTTACTTTTCCCTGTTCCATTGTTCTTGAGGGTTGGGGTGCCAAGAGAGGAGGCATTGGGAGAGTACTCCATTCTGCTGGTGGTTTGATTTAGGGATTTAATTTAGAGCTGTAGTGTTAGCCTTTAAACCTTAGAGCAGGCCTGGGCAAAACACAACCCATGAGCTGGATCGAGATCACCAAGCCATCAGATCTGGCCTCTGGAGGCAATGGAGAGCCTCAGACAGGTTCCTCTCCTTGCCTCGCAGTCACTCACGCTGCTCAAAAACACAGCTGTGGGGGTGCTTTCTCTTTATGAGTCCAGAGGGGAAGGGGGAAGATTCAGATGCTGCTCTCGCCCCCAGCACAATCCCATTGGCCAGTTTCTGTCTAGAAACTGGCCAATGGGAGCTGCCTGTTTGAATAACTGGCAGCCACAAAGCACAACCCTCCTGCTCAGTTACCCGCCCAAGCACATAGCCGAGCAGGCAGAAACATTTTTAAGCTCTGCAAGGCCTTAGCTCTGCAGGCAGGCAGGCATGCTGGTTTGGCTGCTGGCTGGTAAGTCTCCTGACCAGAATCTGCATCTGGCACCCCAGCCCCTCCCTTCCCCAACTCCTCTGTCCCCCAGGCCTGCCCCAATACTCCACATGCACCCATACCCCCTCCCAGATCTGGCACCCCAATCTCCTGCCTGAGATCACAATCCCTTCTACCCTAGGTCACATGCCAAAACCCTGCATCCCAGTCCCCCTACCCTAGGTCACAACTGACTCCTTCACCAAAACTCCCTCTCAGACTTCATTTTCTCAGAGCAATCAAGGACGATAAAGCCATTGCGGAGAAACTAAATGATTTCTTTGCTTCAGTCTTCACGGCTGAGGACGTTAGGGAGATTCCCAAATCTTCACCGTCCTTTGTGGGTGATGAATCTGAGGAACTGTCCCGGATTGAAGTGTCATTAGAGGAGGTTTTGGAACAAATAGAAAAACTTAATGTTAACAAATCTCCGGGACTGGATGGCATTCATCCAAGGGTTCTAAAAGAACTCAAATGGGAAATTGCTGAACTATTATCTGTGGTTTGTAACCTATCCTTTAAATCGGCTTCCGTACCTAATGACTGGAAGGTAGCCAACGTGACACCAATATTTAAAAAGGGCTCTAGAGGCGATCCTGGCAATTACAGACAGGTAAGTCTAACTTCAGTACCGGGCAAATTAGTCAAAACAATAGTAAAGAATAAAATTGTGAGGCATGTAGAAGAACATAATTTGTTGGACAAAAGTCAGCATGGTTTCTGTAAAGGGAAATCATGTCTTACTAATCTATTAGAGTTCTTTGAAGGGGTTAACAAACATGCAGACAAGGGGGATCCAGTAGATATAGTACACTTAGATTTTCAGAAAGCCTTTGACAAGGTCCCTCACCAAAGGCTCTTGTGTAAATTACATGGCCATGGGATAAGAGGAAAGGTCCTTTCTTGGATTGAGAACTGGTTAAAAGACAGGAAACAAAGGGTAGGAATAAATGGTAAATTTTCAGAATGGAGAGGGGTAACTAGTGGTGTCCGCCAAGGGTCAGTCCTGGGACCAACTTTTCAACTTATTCATAAATGATCTGGAGAAAGGGGTAAGCAGTGAGGTGGTAAAGTTTGCGGATGATACCAAACTGTTTAGGATAGTCAAGACAGAAGCAGACTGTGAGGGATTCCAAAAAGATCTCACCAAACTGAGTGATTGGGCAACAAAATGGCAAATGAAATTTAATGTGGATAAGTGTAAAGTAATGCACATTGGGAAAAATAACCCCAACTATACGTACAGTATGATGGGGGCTAATTTGGCTATGACAAATCAGGAAAGAGATCTTGGAGTTATTGTGGACAGTTCTCTGAAAACTTCCACACAGTGTGCAGCGGCGGTCAAAAAGGCAAATAGGATGCTAGGAATTATTAAGAAAGGGATAGAAAATAAGACACAGAATATCTTACTGCCCTGTATAAAACTATGGTACTCCCACATCTTGAATACTGTGTACAGATGTGGTCTCCTCACCTCAAAAAAGATATTCTGGCCTTGGAAAGGGTTCAGAAAAGGGCAACTAAAATGATTAGGGGTTTGGAACGGGTCCCATATGAGGAGAGGCTAAAGTGACTGGGACTTTTCAGTTTAGAAAAGAGGAGACTGAGGGGGGATATGATAGAGGTGTATAAAATCATGAGTGGTGGAGAGGGCGGATAAAGAAAAGTTATTTATTAGTTCCCAAAATAGAAGAACTAGAGAACACCAAATGAAATTAATGGGTGGCAGGTTTAAAACTAATAAAAGAAAGTTCTTCTTCACACAGCGTGTAGTCAACCTGTGGAACTCCTTGCCAGAGGAGGCTGTGAAGGCTAGGACTATAACAGAGTTTAAAGAGAAGCTAGATAATTTCATGGAGGTTAGGTCCATAAAAGGTTATTAGCCAGGGGAAAGAAATGGTGTCCCTGGCCTCTGTTTGTCAGAGGCTGGAGAAGGATGGCAGGAGACAAATCCCTTGATCACTGTCTTCGGTCCACCCTCTCTGGGGCACCTGGTGCTGGCCACTGTCGGCAGACAGGCTACTGGGCTAGATGGACCTTTGGTCTGACCCAGTACGGCCGTTCTTATGTTCTTATGTTTCCCTCCTGCACCCCAATCCCTTACCCCAATCTCCCTTCTGCACCTAACCTCCATCCCAGACTCCGCATCTCCTCCTTTAATACCATGGAAAAGTGCGACCCTCGACCACATTCCAAAATTTTGGAGTGGACCCCCATGAAAAATTATTGCCCATCCCTGTCTTAGAGCGTGTATATCATCAAAGCTAATGCCACACAATGTTTGCTTTAGAATGGCGCCTGGTGAACTAGGCATGTTTTCCCTTTCCGTAGGGATTGCCAGCACTGTGCATGTTTAAATGGTGCATTGTTGACTTGAGAAGAGGAAACTTGTACCGTCACAGTCTCTCTTCCAAAGCCGTTAAGGGTAGCTCATTGGTAGGCTGGATGGCCTACTAAACTGTGTCATACAGGAATTGGAGCTCAGGTACTGCAATGAAGAGAGTGCCTTACCATTACCAATACAGAAAGAAAACAGATGTAGAATCTAAAGCTAACCTCATGTCACATGTTTGCAGTGGTGATATCTTTTAATCCTTGATGGTGATTCAGGTGCTTCAATTCAATGACTGTGCAATATTAATATGAGGTACATAACCCTTAGCCATACCTCAGCTGCTATTCAAATCTAAAAGGCTTTCTTCGATATCATGTGGCTTCTGCATCAACAGCTTCTTTACAAGACTAAGGCAAAGAACAATTAGCTCTTTTAAACTTTGTCCTCCAAGCCATCTGCTTGCTGCTCATCCTGTGTCATACAGTATAGCCTCCAGACATAGCTTCTACTTACAAGAACAGCTGTTTGCATCTATTTTACAAAATCCATATTCTGACTTGTTCATTTCAAGGGTAAGTCATACATTTAAATGAATAAACTTGAAGTACAACCCCAGAGTCCTTAATTCAGTTATTATGTTTCAGCATGTCTAGTTTCGACAAATGATGGGGACCAGTGGTGTATATCAGAATAGCTCCATATATTTATTGATTCATGCATACCAGAACATGGTATTGTCTATAAATTCTAGTGTTAAATTATTTCATTCTGTAACTGCATTCTGTCAAATATCCATTGTGTTCCACTCCGGAAGTATCTGCATTTTAGAAGTCACTGCAGTGATTCCAGAATCTAAAGTTTATGGAGCACTATCAGACAAGGCAGTCTGTATGAATGTCAATTGTTGTTATCCCTCCCTGTTTCCAAAAGCTGCTTCAGCTGCTGTTTCCAAGTAGCAGTTTTGCAGAAGACCTACAGCCTTGTCAGGGCTCGTTAAATAAGTAGCATTGGACCTGATTGGGGCTTGGAAAGAAGATCTGAAAGGAAAGTCTAGATATTGCCATAATTAGCGCTGGTGATAAAATAGGTGCCATCCTGTGACCCAATGAGATAGCCATGCTGAACAGTGTGGCTAGGTCTATACTACAAGATTATTTCAAAATAAGTTATTTTGAAATAATAACTCCCCAAATAGCTATTTCAAAATAGGCATTATTCCTCATAAGAGGCAGGGGTTATTATTTCAAAATAACAAACCCATTATTTCAAAATAATTTCAAAATAATGGGCTTGCTGTGTGGACACTCATCTTGTTATTTTGAAATAAGGGGAGTTATTTTGAAATAACTCCTCAATGTAGACATGCCCTATTGGTATTAGCAGGCACTGTGATGTCAGTAGAGCTGTCTTCCGGGGCAGACTTATAACCGCCTACTCATTCATTGTGTTTTACATGGACTCCAGCCTGCACAATGCTGAGCATACTCAAGAGTTTCTCAGCACCCTACAGGAACCAAATGGGAAATTCATTATCCTAATAAAAACAAATAAAACAATTACAGAGGAACTCTCGGTCCTGTATGAGATCATGGTGGTGTTATGCTGCCACCTTCCATCCCAAAGACAAACACCTTTCAGCAGTTGACAAAGCTCATATATTTTACACGTGTGCGATTATAAAGTTCCCATCCAGTGTTCTGAGCACTACACAAAACTATATTAAACAATAAAATCTGAAAGACCCACAAAATGGACACGTCACTAACAATTTCACACCTCCATGAATCAGACAACTCACAGAACTAACTAGAATTACAAGAAAGAACAGATGTTCTGCGTGACGTCAATAACCAAGACATGTTCATCCCCTCAAACAGACCTCTGGCCCTCTTCTGATGCTAGAAAAAGCATATTTCTTGGAGCATGTGCTGAAGCTAAACAAATTTCGTCTCTGGTTGATACGCAGGGCAGGAAGTGCAAAAGGCTGTGTATGCTCAGAAAACCAAATTTTGATATTTGAAATAATTGTGTGGCCCCATTGAAGTCATGTACATTAACTGCTGAAGTCACATGCATTAAGCCAGGATGGAATTTGATCCATAATTTGTAAAATTTCAGAGCCCTTTGCTCTGACTCCTCCTTGCTAATGACCAGGAGTCTGATCACTTCTCCTACAGCGACACAAAGTGAGTCCCCTGCCTGCGTGTGTGGATGTGATGATCATCCATCTCCCTCATTGCCCCCGACTCCACAAAGTGTCTTGTATGGAGCCTCAAGCTTCAAGTATAGGCTGAAGAAGAATATCAGCAAGAGGATGGCTGGGATAGGGCAGTGAGGAAATGCATTGTTCCCTACCAAGAGCAGGGTGAATCCTCTCATAATTTAGTACAGCATTGAATTAGTACTAATTTCTCAGTGGAAACCTGGCTTTACTGGAGCTGAATGGGAAGATAGCTGGGAAAACCCACAGAAGTAGAGAAGCCTCCTGGGGGATTTGTGCCGTTGGCAGAACCTAATGATCTGGACAGGTCTCATACAAGCCCAGCAAGTCAAAGGTAGAGCTAGGATTAGAGTCCAGGAACTTATGACAATTAGCTGTATACTTACCCCCGCTAGATCACACTGCCTCTATCACACTGAGTATGGCTACTGTGTCATTTCCATTCCCTTTAACTGTATTTATGAACAAAATGTCTTCAGCTATTTCAAAAACATTCACCTTTGGGGAGAGCTAAATTCATGGGAAAGATACAGTCAAAGGAGAACTAACTAATGCTATAACTAAGCACAAGAAAGCATAATATTCATTTTCTTTAAGAATATACCCTTTTAGTTCATGTAGACTATCTGAAATGATTCAGTTGTATATAAATGTTCAACTCTGGTCTGAGACTAAATTCCTGTAAAATAATACTTTGTGTTTCCTCATCTCCTCCCATGTCAGACTTTAGGGGAAACTCAAAGTGAATCTTCACTGTTTTCCTCCCTTGTGCCCCCTACTATGAGTTGTACCATGGAAAGTCACAATCTAGATCTCTGCTAGCATAATAAGGTCTTTGACACACAGCTAACAAGTTCCAATTCCATTCGGCAGAGGGCAGTGCTGGATATGTGTGCTAGTTAGCTTTCACACTGTCATTTAAAGGATGCAATGGAGTGGTTAAGTTTCCTGCAGCAAGCTAATTGCACTCCTCCACTGCACAAAACCTTTGTCCTCCCATAATTAATTATGAATAAGAAAAGTAGATATGTTCCTTTGTTGCTTTTAATGAATTAATCCTTCATGAAAATCTTTTCCATGACATAATAACAAAAGGACATTTGTTCACTATCCTCATTACTGCAAATTCCAAGTTGCATAAACAGCCTCTTAGGGGAGGCTCTTTGTCTCTTTTGTCCAGGAATGTATTTTATTGCAGAGATGACACAGGAGTAGTAATACACTCAATTGCTGTACAGGAAGATAAGAGAGCCTAGATCATTATAACAAAAACTACAAAGGAAAGAGTCCAGTACTTTAATGGTAATTCTTACTCTAAAATCAAAGTAACAGTCCTATTAAATGGATTTTTCCACAGACTTAAAAAATAAGCATTACCCTACTTAATCTACTCATTTCAAACATGGCTTAGATAAATCTATTTGACTAAATGAAGAAAGTCAGTCTCTGATTGCTCACCCAAGGTGTTGGAAAGGAATCCATTATATCACAAGACTGAATAACTCAAGATTGTGCTCATATGATTAATGGGTACCACATAAAATGTATATTTAATAGGGTTGTGCAGAATAGCCCAAATATAGCCCAAAATATTCAGCATTTCACTAAACCCGTGTTAAGCTGTTTCTGAATTTGCATCTGATTTTATATTTGTAATGAGCTTTTTAATAGTTTCTGTGAATTGAGCTGATGGGCAGTGCTTAGTGGGCAATTATCTGCATCAGAAAGAAGGATAGACTCACATCACATTTTCTTTTATTTTGTGACATTTCTCATGACACTTTATTCTCAGTACTTTATGGCTATTTTTACCAACTTCATTTTTGAAATTTGCATGCATGGAAACCTGGTTTTCAATAAGAAAATGTCTTTAGTAAACTCAAAAGCATTTTGGTTAAAAAAAATCACTCAAAATTGAAAATGGTCACATCTCCAAGCCTAGGGAATGTTTCAAGCACCTTACTACTACCCCTCATGACAATTGTCAAATTATCTGGAGTGGCTCACAAATGTGAGTACCAATCACAGGGCAGACTGTCAAGAAGTAAGCACAACCCCAGACAGACTCTGAATTCTATACTTAGATTTCAGCAAACAAGCATCAAGTGTGAACTCCTCAGCCTTAACAAATGGTCACAGACAATCCCCCTATCACAGACAAAGTTAAAGCAGGTAAACATGCTCAAATGTGTTACAATCTTAGGTTTCAAAAGATAAACACATTATATGGCCTTTATAGCTAACCAAAGCTAAACAACTGGATCCCTTAGGATTAGAGTCTCTGCCTTGAGGGCATTTCTACACCAGGGAATTATTTCCAAATAACTGCATTCAAAATAATAACTCCCAAAATCACAAAATGGAAATAGCATGCCCACACTATGGGGAGCATCAAAATTAGGCAGAATTATTTTAAAATACACATCCACGCTGATTGGAGCCTTCCTCAGACTTAAAGCCCCCGGAAGCACTGTGGGAAGGGCACCAGAAGTACAGACACTTCCTGTGGTTACTTGGTCATGCAAGCTGTGATGCATGCTTTCAAGGGCTCCTCTCTGCAGCCATGTCTCACACGCCACTCCTCTACTGCCTTCCCCCCTTATGGGACATAAAATGGACGCAGTGTGCTCTGGTTGCCCTTGTAGATACCACAGCACCCACACCATAGAGCTACTGCAAAGCAGTGCCAGGCTCATAGGCCTCATGCTGAGCCTCATGGCGCAGTATTTCTAAACTGCTCCAGCCGGACAAGGACCAGCCCAGATCACAGGCCCTATTCACTCAGGTCCTGGTGCTCCTGCTGCTCCACATGCCTCTCAGTCCCCTGGATACCGTGGAACACCGCTTCTGGTGGAGGGAGACCAGTTCTGACTGGTTGGACCACATTATCCTGCAACTATGGAATGACCAGCAGTGGCTGCAGAACTTCTGCATGCAACTTCTCATCTTCCTTGAGCTCTGTGAGTGGCTCGCCCTTCCCCTCAGGTGGCAGGACAGCAGACAGACCTGCCATCCCCATGCAGAAGCACGTCGCCATCACCCTGTGGAAACTCACCAAGCCAGACAGCTACCATTCCATCAGGAACCAGTTCAGCATAGGGAAATCCACAGTCAGGGCCGTACTCCTACCAATATCCAAGGCCATCAACCACGTGCTGCTGCAGAGAGTCATCCCTCTGGGGAACGTGGACACCATCATCGAAGGCTTTGCTGCTATGGGCTTTCCCAGCTGCATGGGAGGGCCATAGACGTCACGCATATCCCCATCCTGGCCCCCGATCACTGTGCCTCGGACTACGTAAACAGAAAGGGGTATTTCTCCATGGTGCTGCAGGCACTCATGGATCATGAGGGATGCTTCCCTGACATCAAGGTTGGTGGTCGGGGAAGCCGCACAATGCTTGCATCTTTCGGAATTCCTGCCTGTTCTGAAAGATGCATGCCAGCACTTTTTCCCCCAACCGCGCTATCAGACTTGGAGAGGTGGACATGCCCATTTGCATCCTGGGCGACGCAGCCTATCCCTTGCGCTGCTGGCTCATGAAACCCTACATGGGCAGCCTGGACCCACCACGGACCACTTGAAGGCCAGGATGAGCAGGTTCTGCATGGTTGTGGAATGTTCGTTTAATGTCTGGACCTCAGTGAGCACAACATCCCCATCATTATGGTGACTTGCTGTATGCTCCACAGCCTTTGAGAGAGCAAAGGGGAGACTTTTCTGCCAAGGTGAGGAGCAGAGGCTGAACAGCTGGCCAGGGCATACAAGCAGCCACACATCAGAGCCATTCGGAGAGCACATCAATGGGTTGTGCTCATCAGAGAGGCTTTGAGGGAGAGTTTTGGGCAAGGCCAGCTGTGAGACTCTTCCTCGTTTCTCTCCACAAGGGGCCCCTGCATTCCCTCTGTGTGCCTTTCCTCCCCCACACCTTTCTCCTGCCTTCCTTTCCCACCTTCTCCTCCTCCTCTGCAGAGCAAATAATAAAGCCACCTTTCTTGAAACAACAGGACTGTTTATTGGGGGATATACAATAGGGGAAGGACTAGGGAAAGAACCTGGAATTGGGGAGAAGGAAGGAAGTCCAAGGTGGCCTTCCGCTGTTCCCAGTCAGTGGCCTGATCCTGGTGCTCCTCCTTGAGCCCCCAGACTAGGGACTGCAGACAGGCCATCAGCTCCCACGTCAGGTCCTTGCGGATTCTCTTCTTTCTGTAGATCCCACAGAGTCGTGCAGATGGCATGGGAGGTGGGGACGCGCCAAGCTCACAGCTGGCCCAGCTGTGAAGAAAAGTTACAAGGGCAATTATCCCAGGAGACTCTATTTATGAAGCCCAGCCCTAATGTCTGAGCTGACACTACAGGTCTCGTTTCAGACGATGGCGATGTGCTTCACGGCGGGCCATATGTTGCCTAGATAGCGGGCACTTTCCTGCAGGGACACAGACATCCCAGGGGACCATCATTACACCCATGGCCTGGGGACAAACAGGCATGGGAAGGTGCCTGCAGGTCTGTGTGTGGGCGGGAGAGGGGGGCGTTCCTTCTGTTTCCTGCATATGCTGGGTCTGTATCCTGCAGAGGGAACTTCTATCCCTGCCCTCTGGAGGTGGGAGGAGAGTTGGGGGAGGTGGTGTGTGAGTGGCAGACACTGCTTTCCAGAGAGAGTGCTATTGGGTTCCCCTCCTCTTCCTCTCCCCGGCAGGTTCCCTTGCACAGGATCAGTCTCTTCCTCATCGCCACGCATATATGTTGGGGAAGCTTCTGGCACCTTGTACCAGAAATAAAAGGAAGTAGATATATTCAGTTAAAACATGTGGCAAACTCCTTAAATAGCAGGAAATAAGGCCACAAGCACTATTCAAAGTTTTATTGACACTGACTTGTTCTACACTACATGGGAAGGTCGAAGTAAGATACCCAACTCCAGGAGTCGACGCATCTTAAATCCCCATCCACACAGCAGGAGGTCAATCAGAGCAAGTGCTCCCATCGTCTTCCCTTACTCCTCATGAGGAGTAGGAGTACTAGCACTGACAGGGGGCCCTCTTTGAGTTCAATCTAGTGGGTCTATACAACACCTGCTAATTCAAACCCCGGAAGATCAACTGCGGCAGCATCAATCTTCCCTGTAGCATAGATGTGCCTTCTGTGGTAAACCTGTCTAGAGATAAGAAGTCTTCACCTTTGAAGTCTTGGGGTGGGAATATGCCACTTATTTGATTAGCAAGTAATGTAAATAATTATACAATAGATTTTACTGAACCAGAGCATTTTCCAGTTATGACCATATTTCTCCCTACTTTTTCAGAATGCTCCAGTCAGTGCTGACATTTACATTTAGATTGAAAGGATATGTTTGCTGCTGCTCTTAAATGCTCTTAATTATTGATCATTTTAAAGTACTTAATTGTATGACAACTGGAAAATCTTCTGTGACAATGGCATATGTATATTCAGATGTTTTTGAGTCTACTGAAAAAGCCTTAAAAATCTTCTCAAGCCGCTCTTAATGACAAGAATTAAAAAAGAAAAAAAGTTCTATTCCAACAGTACTAAAGGCCTTATGTACAGTACAGTAACCAGGAAAAAGCAAAGATGGGTGACTAAATCTCTATGTAAGTTCTGCTTCCCATGATGTCTAGGCATTGGTATAGGATTTATATTATAGTAGCATGTAAGTATCCCAACGGAAAGGATGCGCCATTTTAGTATGTGCTGCATATACACTTATTGAGAGACAGCCCCTTCCTGAAGAATTTACATTGTAAACAGAGGAGACAGACCAAAGGGATGTGGTAGTAGGGAGCTAAGACACTAATGATTTATCCAAGGTTTTATAGCATCAGCAATTGACCCAGATCTACTAGGTCCCCGTGTTAACCTCGGGACTATCCTTCCATTCCATTGTACTATGTAAGAGTTACCTGTTTGTAAAGAAGAGTACTTGGTCTAGCTTCCCAAAGGTATTTTGGCTACTAATATCCGCTGGAACCAGTGGAAGCAAGTAGCCTATATTGTATCATGGATCTGAGCAATGGAGACTAGCCACTAACTTATAACATATTTCTGTTTACTTTCCCTTTCTAAATACATCAGTATTGAAAGGTATGTTGCCTTTTAGATAACGCTGGACTTTATCTACATTGATCAAACTAATGTGGAGTGAATGAATGTAAAGTACTATGGATTGCTCATTCAAGGATAGATTCAAGTGTCAATCTAGTAAAATGACATTTGAGGCAGACGAACATCCTGAGAGTATAATTTCTCTTATCCTCATTCTCCAAACTGGAGTCCTTAGGCTACTTTGAATTGTCAGATATGCAGGTCTTTTAAAACACCCTGGCCACTTCTGGCAGGAGGAATGTACCATCTATCAATATCCTCAATTTAGCCACAACACAGGTGACAGTTATCAGTTTATAATAATAGTGCAAGTGTTATAGCTTATATCTTATGAATTTATCTGTCATCTTCTCTTGCAGATCAGGCAGACTTGTTTTGCTGCTGTTTGCACCTGTATACTGGACATGACTGTAATTTTTGATGTGCTTGGCATTTTGTGTCATTTTCACTTTCAAACAGCTGTTATTTATCCTTCATGTTCAGTTAGCATGATAGATGTAGTTTGCCAATGGGCTGCCTTACTAGTATTCTATTTCTCAAACTCTTTTTTTAAATGCTCATTCCTCTGAGTTTGTGTTCTCTCTCTACCAGCCAGCTCACCAGAGATCAATTGCTTTGGTATTAACAGACCAGTCGATATTGATTGCATCCTCATTAGCAATACTGTTTTTAACTATTTTCTCTTCCCATGTAATTATCTACGTGTGATGTAAGGTGTCACATCTGGCCTTAGTAGCAAGTCCATATCTCAGTTCCATAGAATAGGGTGGAAAGCACTACTGCACGGTCCCTCTGCAAATACAAATGCCATTTTACTTTCACACACCATTGCAAACAGCAGCAAAACCTTGAATAAAAGATTGCTTTTTTTTTTGTATATGTGACTTTTACATCTCTAGAAGAGCATTATTAATAAGGACATTTACAAGATAGGTATGTTATATCGCTCTCTTTAGCATTGTACCATTGACCCCAATGTTTGGTTCAATATACTGTTTATTTGGCATGATTGGTGAATAATATTGGTCTTTGCAATGCTAATTGAGAAGCCAGAGTTCACGTAGGCTGCTGCATAATGAGATGTAATTATCTATAGATCTTGCTCTGAGTTAGCTACAAGTGCACAATGTGTACTTCTCTAACCAGGGCCTTTGACACCTTTGCTGATGCATGCAAATAGGATAAATTAACAAATTAGTCTGAGCAACATCTATTTTTTATTTCAAAGGGTAGCTCACAAGTTGTTTTGTGTAACATTGCAGCAAAGCACAGTGATGATCTCCCCTGCATTTGTCATGCCAGGAATATCAGATGTCATTCTAGCTGCATAGATCCATCCTTGTCATGCCTCCATGGAACCATCAACAAACCCTGCCCATCCACATCTTGCCAGCAGCCTCCAGAGATTGTTGTGTTTTTATACTTCTCGCTCCTCTGTACCCCAGGTCAGCATTGTGTGCATGTGTGTGTGGAGGAGGGAAATGACTGCCTCTTCTTCTCTCCCTGTAATGCTCTGTGATTTTTCTTATGCTCCCTCCTTTTATCCTTATCCTGAGCAATCTGACCCAGGGAAAGGATCTTGGCTGGACAGTTTTGAATAGCTGCAGAGTAAGCTTGCTGGCAGAGTGCAAGGGAGTTGGGGCCCAATTAAGAGACTGAATGGGTTGGTTTCCCTGTTGGAATGAATGAAGGGGAGAGGAATCCTAGCCTAGCTCATAGGAGGTATCTGGTCATTGTTAAGAGATGGAACTTTCCAGAAATGGCTGCAGTCTTTTGTTTACATAAGGTACAGGGGGTCCAGTCAGCTAGTGATGACTATGTGACCCATTAGATCTTCCCCCAGGCGTAGTTGTCTTTGACTCAGACTTTTGGTAGGTATTAGAACCTTCATGAAGCTGCTGAGTAAGTTCATTATTCCAGATGGATCTAGTTAAATCTACTAGGATAGAAGAAAGGTATGGGACTCTGGTTGGGAGGAATTGAATGTAGTTTGGGAAGTCATGCAAGAAATCCTTAGAATATCTAGGCTAGGGAAGAAAGTTCTTGCTAAAATCTATGGCAGTGGTCCCCCAACCTTTTTGTTCCCAAGATCACTTTTGGAATTGAAGGGCAACCCAAGATCTACCCTACCACTTCCCTGAGGTCCCACCCCACTCACTCCAGTCCCCCACCCATCCATTGCTTATTTTCCCCACCCTAACTTATGTTTATTGGGCTGGAGCAGGGAGTTGGGATTCAGGAGGGGGATTAGGTGCTGGCTCTGGGAAGGGACTTAGCTCTGGAGCTTGGGTGTGGGATTTTGGGAGGAGGCTCAGGGACGAGGCTTGGGATGCAGGAGGGAGTACAGCATTCAGGAGGAAATATGGGGTGCTGGCTCTGGGAGGTGGGCAGGGTTGCGGCAGGGGCCTGAAGTGCAGGAGGGAGTTCAGGGGGCAGGGGAGGTATGCATGCGGCTCTACGAGGGGGATCAGGGCTGGGGCCTGGGATGCAGGAGGAGGTAGGACGTGCTGGCTCTGGGAAGCAGGTCAGGGTTGGGGCAGAGGACTGAGGTGCAGGAAGGGGTTCCGGGTGCAGGAGGGGGTGCTGGCTGTGAGAATGGGCTCAGGGTTTGGTTGGGGTTTTGGCTCAGGGAGGAGGGTTAGGGTGGGGATGCAGGGTGCTGGCTCTGAGAATGGACTCGAGGTGCGGGAGCGGGTGCAAGGTGCTGGCTTTGGGCTGGGGTTTGGGGAGCAGGGATGCAGGAGAGCTGCTGGCTCTGGGAGGGAGCTGGGTGTCATGCTGTGGACACTTGCTGGGCAGTACTTACCACCAGCAGCTCTTGGTTGGCAATGCAGTGAGGCTGAGGTGGGCTCCCTGCCCCACGCTACAGCCCTGCATGGATACAAATGTATACCCATGGTTAGCGATCATTATCTGCTGATCTGCAAGTATCTGCTCCCATGAGACACTGTGGCCAAAGAAGAGGAGCACAGTGCTTTCATTCCCACGAGCTAGCAGGTCCTTCCAACTGTGTGGCTGTACTGACCCCAACGCCACCTCCTATCCACATTCATATAGTCTTGCTGGGGACCAGGCTGGGAGGAGCTGCTGGCACAGGGTGCAGGAGCTGGCAGCACCACACTCCTCTCTTTTGGCCACAGCATCCATGGGAGCAGAGTCCTGCGGGTCATCAGATACCGATATCTTTCCACACAGCGCTCTACACGTCGCTCCTGGAAGGGAACAAAAAGCCCCTGTGATCCTGGGTGTGAGAGGAGGGGTTACATGGCTGTGCTCACTGCTCGTCTCTGCCAGCACCACCCCCGTCAGCTCCCATTAGCCACAGTTTTCCATTCCCAGCCAATAGGAGCTGAGAGTCGATGAGCTTGCAGGCAGGAGCAGTACACTGAGACTCCTCTTCCCCACACCCACCACACACACAGGGCCACACTGGCCAATCCTAGGAATAGGACAGATGCATGGGTTTGGGCAGGCAGGGAGCCTGTCGAGTGCCAGCCGTGATCGACTGGGAGACTCCCCAGGATCAACCTGTCAGTTGCACTCAACCAGTTGTGACCACTGATGTATGACTTGAGACAATGTGAGCAGAGTTTATTTGGAACAGTTGGAGATACCAACTTCTCACAAGCTTTTGAAAGAGCTTACAGATGATAAGGGAGATGAGACTGTAGTTGGGGACAGAAGTTGGAGTCAGTGCTCATTCTTTTAGCCATGAGGATAAAAAGTATGATTTAATGAAGGGAGGATGATCTAGAGACAAAGAGGGGTGGAGGGTAGTAGCGAAAGTGGTCAGCAGCTAAGCTGGAATGGGGTTGATTCCTCATAGTCAGAGATCAGGTAAAGGAGGAAACGGGCAGGATTTTTTAAAGGCAGCTCAGATGAGTTTTCATCAGTTATCTCCTTTAAAAAGTCAGCAAGACTTTGAGGGGTGGAAAGCAAATATAATGAGAGGGGGGTGAAGATGTTAAATATTCCTCAGGGTTAATTTGGAGAAGACACTAGCTTCTGCATATTTAGAGATGTCACCAGCTTCTGTTATATAGTTGCATTTCCGTCTTCTCACTATACATTTGATTTGGAGAACTGGTTTGGACTCAGAATTGCATAAAGGCGAAAGAAAATGTATTTGCAAAGTGTGAACTACTCCTGTTCACATGAATTCCTGCTGGAGATTAGGACACACATGTGCTGTCTTTGATGTCACTGGGATTTTTTGTTTGTTTTTGTTGTCAACTTAAGTAGAAACATTTCTGTGCACAACATTCAATGTTTTCTAAAGTGGGCTCTAATTTCAGTTTTTGGGAGCACTTTGACCTAATTTTCATAATTACTGAACACTTATAATTCCCTCTGAAGTTAAAGGAGCTGTAGACACTCAGGATTTTGGAAAAAATCTAGTCCTAGATTCTCATGAATGGGTACTTTAAAAATCCAGGTTCCTTGAGTTGGTAGGCACTTCATAAAATATTACTTTAAATGTTTGTGAATATACTCTTCTATTGGCTGGTTGAAACTTAGAAAAAACATAAGGATGTTTCTATAGCTGACAGTTAAGAGGAATTGGTCTTCAGCTTAATAGGTGCCCTGCTTTTCTTTTTTCATTAGAAGAATGTGTTTGTTCATTGTGTTAACAATGTAAGATGTATGATGCCTTTAACTATTCATTTCCTTGCTTTTAAGTGTATGGGTTTTATAAATGATGTGAGAGTGACAACAGTGTAGTTTCCTTAGCAACCTTAACTGCATTTTTGATACAATGTTTCTGTGTTTGGAATAAGCATTGATTTGCAGAGTCTGACGAAAAAAAATGTCTTCAGGGGAACATTGGTAGCGGTAAAGATTGTGATTCAGCCCTCTACAACTTACTCATCTCAGTGTGGTGTCAACTATAAAGATGACAAACCTGAAGCAAAATTCAGTTGAAACTGTCCAGCTTTTTCTTAGTTTTGTTTGAGGGTAATGCAAAAGCAACCTTTTCCCATCATTTCAGCCCTTAATGTAAATTGGTTCAGGTCTCTTTGAAACCTGGCTCAAGTTAGCAGGAAGATTTTGTGTTTCAGAACCTGCTGAAAGCCACACTCAGAGAAATGTTGTGATTTGATTTTTTTTTCAGTATGAAAGTTTAGCACAACTAATACCTTGACACATCTTCAAGTTCAAAGGGAAGTTAAGTTGCTAGTTAAGTTCTCTATTCTGTTCCCACTAAACTCAATTGACGATAACAGAGTGGGATCCAGCCATAAATTAATATTTTAAATTGTAAAAGATTTTAAAATCTTGCATAAAAAGAGTAGATTCAAAGGAATAATAGGTATGTTACATATAATGAAACCTTGTCATTCTTACCCTTCCTTGTTTCTTTTGTGTCCATTTGTTATGTCTTTATTTAGTCCTCAGTCTTTCAATTTGACTTCTGTAGGTTCACCTGTGAAAAGTCCCATTGCAGTTATCTGGGTCCTCTGAAAGCATGGGGTTCTATCCATGCAGAGCATATTGCAGGATGGAGGCCTTAGGGCCTGATTCTCATTTACACTAAGCTCCCTTTACATCACCTGGGAAGTGTAAAGTGTCCTTAAAGTGGACATAAATTATATTTATATCCATCTTAATGCCCCACTATGATGCCAGGTGTAAATTGGTTAACTTTGTTGACAATTCTATTACTGCCTAAAACTAGGCAAACTATTTTACTTGTGTAAAGTAAAGTTTTCTTCTCTGAACTGTATAATGCCAGAATAGTGTAAAGAGACCTTACTGTGCATGTGAATCAGGTCTTTAGTCTGTAACATTTCAGGGCATGTATCCTGTGTTCTGTCCCATATGTTTATAAAGTTGCCATCACACTTCTGAGTCCTATAAAATAGATAACAGTAAATGGTCTTAGAGTTCATTAGAACTTTGTGCTGAATCCTAAAGTATCCCGAGTGTTCCTGCACTATTTTATATGTGTGGTTGCATTTTTTCTGACATGCTGGATGGATTAATTGTTTCTTACAAAACACAGTACAGTCATGCACATAGAAGAGAATATATTAATACTGTCGCTTACCTTTGGTTACTGCTTGTTTGCTTCACTTTTTCTTTGCATGAAAAAATAATTAAAGCTTGACAATAAAACCAGTGTTTCTTAGTTCTTTGGGAAAATCATAATCAGTGGTGTAGAGAGAGAAACAAAGAAAATCTAAGATGATTAAGAAAATTACAGCATTGTCTGTGTATGTGCTCAGAGGAGAGAGAGAATATATTTGTGTTGTCAAGGCTTGATAGCACTTCAAAGTCACTGTTGCATTCTCTAATCATATATAATAAACAGGTAGTGGAAGAACCCAGCATGGAGCCTGAGCATTTGAGTCCTAACACTGTACAGTAATGTTTATAAAGAGACTCTTTAGTAATGGAAAAGGCAATTAAGGAAGGCATCAATGAAGCTGGAGTTTTTAGCATTCGACTGAAACACAGAGTTGAGGAGGGGAAAGTTAAACCACTGTGGGGCTGTTTAGAATGGTTCTTAAATGATTAAAAATGAATTGTTTTGTTCCTTTTCTCAAACTGTCTTTTAGGTAATAGAAAAAGATGGCATGGGCTCTTAAAATCTGCTTCTCCACTGCAGTCACATTGGTGTAAAATGCTACCACCTGTGTGACTGGAGAAATCTGAACTGATGGCATTTTACATTCACTTTGCTCAGGTGTAAATCACTAATTTAGGTGCAAAGTCATGATGAGCAAGACGCAATGATTGACAGTACCATAACGGTCTGTCTAATACCGGGGAGACTTCTTCACAGAGATGGTTTCTATTCTCTGTTTAACTAATGTCAGTAGTAGGGCTTCATTATGTTGTCTGTGAGCAAATGATTAATGCTGACCTGTTGGCCATGGCTGTCTCTAGGTTGTAGCACAGTGTGTCTCAACCTTTCCAGGGTACTGTACCCCTTGCAAGAGAATGATTTATTCTAAAATAAATCAATTATACTTACATTTCATAGTATAGTATGTAGAGCAATATAAACAAGTCCTTGTCTGTCTGAAATTTTAATTTGTACAGACTTAGTGCTTTTTTTATGCAGCCTGTTGCAAAAGTAGGCAAATGTCTCGATAAGTTGATGTACCCTCTGTAAGATCTGTGTGTACCCCCCAGAGGAGAACAACTGCTCTAACATACAGAGTATGAAACCATTCAGGTTTCAACATGTTATGGCATGTTGATGGACCTGACACCATACCCAGGGACTAACCCTTGACTGTGTTATTCCAGTTTAACAGCAATGGAAATCCATTGATGTCAGGGGAGTGACACGGTGCTAAATCAGGGTATGAATCTTGCCTTCATTTTCAAGGGACCTAAATTCTGCACTAAATTATGCATCCTTCATAATCCCATTTTGTTCAGGGGAGGTGGCCCAAATGTAAGTCAGTCCTGATTCTCCTATCACTGACACCATCCTGAAGAAAGAAGAAACATGGTCCATGTAATGTAGAACTTAGGAGATCTAGGTTTAATTCCTTGCTCTTGCACAGACTTCCTGTGTGACCTTAAGCAAGTCATTTAGGCCACATCTGCACAGCAGGGCTAAAGCTGCAATGAGATATGCAACCTGAGCTACATCAATTGTGTAGCTTAAGTCAAAACAGCTTATTTTGGCTATTGGTACTGTACACAGCTGGAAGTCCAAGTCAGAGCACTCTTCCTCCAAATTCCCTTACTCCTTGTAAAATGATGGTTACAGGAGTCAGAGTAAGAAATCCTCCAGCTCGACATTATGTTGAAATAAAACTGCTTGCTGTGAAGACATGGACTGTGTTGTTTCAGAATAATATTAGTTATTCCAAAATAACGCTGCTGTGTAGACATAGCCCCAGTCTTTTCGTGCTTCTACTCTCCCTCTGTAAAATGGGAGTAATGACACTTCCCTATCCCATAAGGGCATTTTGAGGTGATTAGATGATATGGTGATGGGGGCCATGTAAGCACTTAAGATAGCTGTGTCAATGAAATTTTACTTGTGTATATGGGGCATGAGTCCCATTTCTCCCTATTGTAAGCAGAGGATAACCATTGAGAAAATCTAAAAGCTAGTTCATTGCCTGTGCCAGAGCTTTGCTAGTTATAGCTGTGGAATGGGGAGGACAAAGGGCATAGGTAGCTTTGAGCCATCTTTATTCTTTTCCAATCAACAGGGCTTCCACGGGCCTGTTCAGCCCCCATACAATTTAGGGTAGCCCCAGGGCAAGCTTTAAATTACAATTGGTTGCAACAGGTAGTTCAGCAACTGACAATAGACTGCAACAGTGATCCAGCCATATCCCTTTCCCTGCAAAACACCTCCAGCTGGCTGAATCTACTGCCTCTTTGGCTGCTTTAGACTACTGGAGAAGAGGCCACAGAATTCTGGCTTTAATCCATCTCACATTACTGATGTCCAGCTATAGCTCCCTGCTGCTGACTGTTCAATCATTTACCGTGGTCATCAACCAACTGGTTGGTTGCCACTTTCCGATGACTGTCTAAATGGAGGAGGTTAATTATCTCAGTCCAGATATTAGTCCAGAGTTGTCCACTCTGGATAAAATTCTAGGACATTGTTTTGCATTCTTGATGGCCATTTCTGTGGGGGCAAAGAAGGAAAGGGCATGGAGGCTGAATATCCTGTTGATCCTCCAGGGCAGAGATGAAATACACTGATAGAGTAGTGTACATGGGAAGTTTGCACTGGTGCTTTTTATGGCCTACCACAGCTATGGACTTCAATCTCCATGGATGATAATACAGCATCTTTCATGTCAGTGAGGACAGTTAATCCTTGGAAAAATTTACCAAAGACTTTGGGGAGTCTCTCTCACTGGCATTTTTTAATATCAATATTCAATGTTTTTCAAACTGATTTGCTCTTATTCAAACAGGAGTTATTTGGGGGAAGATCATTGGGCTGTGTTATGCAAGAGGTCAGAGCAGATGATCACAGTCCTCTCTTCTGGCCTTAGAATCTGTGCCTCTATGAATGAAAGAGAAGGGTTGTTTTGGGCTTAAGGCACTAGACAGGGATTTAGAACAGTTAGTAGGTTTGATTCTCAGCTCTGAGTCCGCATGGGACCATGAGAAAATAGTTTTTCTATGTGCCTCAGTTTCCCATTTGTAAAGCGGGTTCTTCTTGCTTCCCTCCATCACAGGGATGTTGTGAGGATAAATTAATTCACAACTGTGCTATTGCAACAATGGGAGCCATATCAAGAACTTGGCAGTTGTGACTAAATACATTATTCTGATGGGTTTAAAAAAATAGAATTGCTAACTTTTTAGTTTAAAAATAAAAAATAGGTTATGAAAAATGTTTTAATATATAGTGTTCTGCTAATAACTGAAGAGCCAACCAAATCTCTGG
Organism: Rafetus swinhoei; assembly: GCA_019425775.1. NCBI lineage: Eukaryota > Metazoa > Chordata > Testudines > Trionychidae > Rafetus > Rafetus swinhoei. The sequence goes on along the minus strand of CM033437.1, from coordinate 23,018,699 downwards.
AACTACCTGTTCTCATTGCAGGTACAGAGCCTGCCTTTCTGCGGGAGAAGGAATATCACTAAGTTGATCTCTTTGCACATGGAAGGGAGGCAACAAATGACAGGGATACTGAGTATTTCACTGTAGTTACCTGCCATTAACTCATAGAGGGAAAGCCAGGTCCTTTGCCATTATGATTATTATTTCTTCCAGCTATTTTCAACTCTCAAGATAGCAGGTAACTCAGGCAATGTCTACACTACAGAGTTTTTTTGGAAAAAAGGACATACACACTGCAATCACATTCTTTTGGGAAAAAAATTTAAAGAACAGAAGGGTTTTTCCAACATTGGTAAACCTCTTTCTACGAGGAAGAAGCCTTTTTCCGAAAGAGCTCATTCAGAAAAAGGTGTGTGTGGATGGGGAATAGGGAGTTCTTTCGAAAGAAGAGGAAAGAGGAAAAAGCACAGGTGGTGTGGTGGCCACTCCATCCATAGTAATCACAGCTTAAATGCGAGATAGCATCCATTCAGTGTGGATGCTATCTTTCAAAAAAGCAGATCACATTTTCGATGCACTTTGGCAGTGTGGACGCTCTCTTTCGGAAGAAGTTTTTTCCGAAGATTTCTTCTGGAAAAGCTTCTTCCAAAAGAAGCCTGTAATCTAGACGTAGCCTAAGACACTGTGATGTGGCATACACAGTACAACCAATGGTTAAACAAACAATCCCGTGGATCCATAAGCTTCTTCAATTTGTTATTATTGTGGACTGCATTGCTTTCTTTTCCTTTGCATTTGTCTGTCTTCTAAATTCAGGAACAGAATAATAATTATACTTGGCACAACAAGTAATTTTCATTATGACAATTCTGTAGCTTACACTTGTACCAGTTTTAGTTATGGTTTTAATAATGCCTTAAAAATGAGTCTGCTCAGATGCCCTGTTTTCTGAATTTTCTTTATTACTAGGGACAGTTGCATAAAAATAGATGCTGTTTTTCTTATCTGATCACCTTCTAGATTTACTCATATTTGTGAGCGTGCTCAATTAAGGCTGTCAGTTCTCCTTTGAAAAATCTTTATAATAATAATTACTGCCCTCCCCCCCCAACTCAGTACTTCTGACTACTTTTCTCTCATTTCTCCTACAGCCAGGTGGTGAAATACTGGCTTCACTGTCATTGACCTCACTGGGGCCAGGATTTCACCCAGAATCTACTGTTCAGACTATTGCTGGAGATCATAGAATCATAGAATACTATGACAGGAAGGGACCTCGAGAGGTCATCGAGTCCAGTCCCCTGCCCTCATGGCAGGACCAAATACTGTCTAGATCATCCCTGATAGACATTTATCTAAGCTACTCTTAAATATCTCCACAGATGGAGATTCCACAACCTCCCTGGGCAATTTATTCCAGTGTTTGACTACCTTGACAGTTAGGAACTTTTTCCTAATCTCCAACCTAAACCTCCCTTGCTGCCCATTGCTTCTTGTTCCATCCTCAGAGGCCAAGATGAACAAGTTTTCTCCCTCCTCCTTATGACACCCTTTTAGATACCTGAAAACTGCTATCATGTCCCCCCTCAATCTTCTCTTTTCTAAATTAAACAAACCCAATTCTTTCAGCCTTCTTTCATAGGTCATGTTCTCTAGACCTTTAATCATTCTTGTTGCTCTTCTCTGGACCCTCTCCAATTTTTCCACATATTTCTTGAAATGCGGTGCCCAGAACTGGACACAATACTCCAATTGAGGCCTAACCAGAGCAGAGTAGAGCGGAAGAATGACTTCTCATGTCCTGCTCACAACACACCTGTTAATGCATCCCAGAATCATGTTTGCTTTTTTTGCAACAGCATCACACTGCTGACTCATATTCAGTTTGTGGTCCACTACAACCCCTAGATCCCTTTCTGCCGTACTCCTTCCTAGACAGTCGCTTCCCATTCTGTATGTGTGAAACTGATTGTTCCTTCCTAAGTGGAGCACTTTGCATTTGTCTTTATTAAACTTCATCCTATTTATCTCAGACCATTTCTCCAATTTGTCCAGATCATTTTGAATTATGACCCTATCCTCCAGAGCAGTTACAACCCCTCCCAGCTTGGTATCATCTGCAAACTTAATAAGCGTACTTTGTATGCCAATATCTAAATCGTTGATGAAGATATTGAAGAAGGCCGGTCCCAAAATAGACCACTGCGGAACCCCACTTGTTATACCTTTCCAGCAGGAATACCTTTGATGGTAAAATAGATTCACCAAATGAAATTAATAGGCAGTACGTTTAAAACAAACAAAAGGAAGAACTTCTTCATGCAATGCACAGTCAACCTGTGGAACTCCTTGCCAGGGGATGTTGTGAAGGCTAGGACTTTAACAGGGTTCAAAAAAGAGCTAGATAAATTCATGGAGGCTAGGTACATCAATGGCTATTATCGAGGATGGGTAGGAATATGGTCCCTAGCCTCTGTTTGTCAGAAACTAGAAATGGGTGACAGGTTGGGATCACTTGATGATTACGTGTTCTGTTCATTCCCTCTGAGGACACCTAGCATTGGCTGCTGTCGGAAGACAGTTGGACCTTTGGTCTGATGCAGTATGGCCATTCTTATGTTAAATGTCTTGTTTTTCAAAGAAAAGAAAACCCTATAGGGCAGCAGTTCCCAGCCTTTTCCAGATGGGGACCCATTTTGACAATTCAGGCAGACTTGGTGACCCAGGGCAATTCAAAAAATGTGTGACTGGCTCCTTAAGAGCCACTTGGCAACCCTTTTGAAATGTAATGGTGACCCATATTTGGGTCCCGACCCATAGGTTGGGAAACCCTGCTATAGGGTGATGCACCACCAGAAAATGCAGTTACTTCCGGGTATGTCTACACTTGCACCCTCTTTCGAGAGAGAGATGCAAATGTAGACATTCAAAAATGCAAATGAAGCCAGGATTTAAATATCCCACTCTTCATTTATATATTTGCATTATGGCACTATTTCAAAATAGCGCTATTTCGAAAAAAGAAACTGTCTAGCCGCAGTTATTTCGAAAGAAAACCCTTCTTCCGAGATAAGTGGTAAACCTTGTTGTAGGAGGAATAAGGGTTATTTCAGAAGACGGGTTTTCTTTTGAAATAACCACGTCTAGACAGTGTTTCTTTTTTCGAAACAGCACTATTTTGAAATAGTGCCATAACATGAATATGCAAATGAAGCGTGGGATATTTATATCCCAGCTTTATTTGCAATTTCGAATGTCTACATTTGCATCCCTCTCTCGAAAGAGGGTGCAAGTGTAGACATCTCCTCCTTTACCACAACCAGTGAAATTTATGTCCAGCAGCATTGCTGCAGGTAATACCCCCTGATGACCAGTCGGGGGAAGCACTATACCTGCAAGACACAACTGAATGAGATGACGCACAAATGCATGAGCAGAGGCTTTATTAAACTGTGAAGTGACACTGTCTAGATAAATATCATATTTAAAAGAGAGATGTTAAACCATGAAGAGGCCAGCGAGGCAGATGGTAGGATGTCACAGCCACGAAGGAACTCCACATCTGCAATTGTGGGTGGGCAGTGGGCCAGATGGTGGGCTCTGAGTTACAATGATTAACTGGTTAACCATTTTATCATCTCTACCTTACAGACACTCCTTAGCTGTGTAAATTAATTTTTTCTCACATGATGCTGTTTGTTTTTCAATGTGTTTGCTACTTAGCATTACGTATCTGTAGCTCCATCCCTCTACAATATGTTGTTCAGTAAGCAACTCGGGCTATACATACACCTGGTCCCTGCCTTCGAGGGCTTACCATGGGAAGGAGTAGGAGGTACAGTGATATTTTAACCCAGATTAATTCCATCGTCTATGGATTGCTTACTAGGGATGTTAGAACTATCTGGAATACTACTGTTCAAAAATGTAGGCCACAATGTTGCCAGTTAGTTCGTGACCCACTCATTTCCAGTCATCCGGCGCAATTTCCTGGCAATCACAACCCCAGCCAGACCATGCATCTGAGGATGGAATCATTCATGCTGACAAGCATGGTATCTGTGGGCCACACTTCCATGTTGAAAATAAAGGGAGCTGCAGTTTGTAGAATTAGGTGTAACTGGTAAGTTCCTGGTAAGTGGCATGACTTGGCTTCTCCTGCTGTAGATGATGGATTGATTGCTGTCAGGATGTCAAACAGGTTACCATTAGGGGAATGGAGTCACTTTCTAAAAGCTGAAAGGCTCCATTTTAGGGCTAAAAAATCAATCCACACAATTCCAGAGTTGCAAAGGAATGCTCTTTAGGATGAAAACAAAACAACAATATCCTGATGGAGAGGAAGTGACTGTAAAGTAAAACAATGGAAAATAGTGAAGCTGATGGCAATTAACACAAATCAATCTACAGAAAATCATAAGGAAGGCTGAAAATATCCATTACAAATCTATGGCCAGTAGGATTAATGACAATGAAAAGAAATTCTTCAAATATACCAGGAGAAAACAAAATTCTAACAAGGGGATAGTTCTAATAGTTAAGGATGGTAAAACTGTCAATCATCATGCAGAAAAAGTAGCACATTCAATAAATATTTCTGTTATATATGTGGGAAAGAGTAGGTTTATGTATTCATAACTTATATAAAGTACTTATCAGTGTGACATCGGTATGTAGAGAGGACATTAGAAAGCATCTATTACAGTTAAACATTTTAATTTGGCAGGACTTAATAATGTGCACTCAAGAGTAATAAAAGAACTGGCCAAGATAACTGTTTGACTAATTTAAAAGCTTCAGAGGGGTAGTGGAGTTAGTTTGTAACTGGAAAAAACTTAAAAAACAATGAATAAACTAGCAGCACCTTAAAGACTAACAAAACATGCAGATGGTATCATGAACTTTCATGGGCAAAACCCACTTCTTCAGATGAACAGAGTTAAAAAAAAGTCCCAGTTCCAAAATAAATAAGATGTGGGGGGGATAAGAAGGAAAAAGGGGGAAAGAAATGGTCAATTAGAGTGTTCATGCCACATGAAGCTGATAGAGAAGGTGCTTATTGTTCTTAAGTACCCATTGTTTAGTTTCTTAAGTCATTAGGATGTGGAAGGTAGTATGCTAGCCAGGTAATGTCTTTATTCATACCTTTGTGATGGGTCCCAAGCCTGTAAATGAAGTTAAGTTCCAAGACTTCCCTGTGTATTTGGCTTGTGGAATTGGCCTGAAACAAGCCCTAAGATACAACCGGATTTGCTCCAATCCCACAGACAGAGACAAACACCGACGGGATCTATATAGAGCATTCTTAAAACTGAAATATCCACCCGGAGAAGTGAAAAAACAGATCAACAGAACCAGAAGAGTACCCAGACATGAACTACTCCAAGACAAGAATAGAAAACAACAGAATTCCACTTGTCATCACCTACAGCCCACAACTTAAACCCTTACATTTTTGTTAGTCTTTAAGGTGCTGCTAGACTATTTGTTATTTTATAAGTTGTATCATTAATGTTGATTTTAAATAAATACTGAGACCCTGCCCGAGTTCCTGGTGTGATGGTTCTCAGATTACCCAAAATTATCAATCAATTTGTTACCCTTTGCCTACAGCAGTGTTTCCCAGATGGTGTTCCGCGGAACCCCGGGATTCCACAAAGTGAAAATAAGGATTCTGCGAGAAAATTCCATTACAATAATAATAACTACTCAGCGCTTCACGTGCAGTCAGTCAGTGGTACAATCGCCTGTTATATACCACCGCAAGGGGTTCTGCAAAATTATTTTGAGTTTAAAAGGGTTCTGTGGCCAAATAAAATTGGAAAACACTGGCCTACAGCATGAGGAAGTCTTGCTTGTGCCTAGAATCAGCTGTCTAACACGACCAGTCTTTCAGCCATTCATTCACTCTTCTCTGGGTTGTGTCAGCCCTATCTCCCTTGTAGGTTTATGACAGGTGCACCCTCATCCCTGAGTGTCTTTGAAACTTTCCTCTGTGATATCCAGTACCTCCCACTAGCTTCTCTCAGAATGCCCAGATCCTTTCCTCCCAAGGAACAACTCTGCTCTCTCTTCCTAGATAACACATACCATGGGTAATAATCACACCTCCTTTTCCTTTACAAAAGGATAGAGATTTAATTAGAAACAGGAGAAAATTACAGAAATCAATGGGGTTGAAAAGGAAAACAAAATCATAAAACACAAACTTGTTAATAGTTACTTTACCTGTTTAATAAAGTAATAAAGTTTGCCCTCCCACAAAGTTCAAACTGGCTGGCTTCTCAGGAACCAGGATCCAATTTTTCATTGGAACATCCTTTCACCTCAAGATGTCTTCTCAGTGAATGGATCTATAGTGCTTCTCCCTGTGTGCTATCCTGGAACAGTCTTTTGTCTTTCTTCATAAACAGGGTGGTTCACTGCTGTAATTATCCTTTTTTTTTTTTTTTTTTAACCTTCAAGTGGTTTTTGGTTGTTTGCAATTTTTTCTGAAGGTTTTCCTTTGAAAGCCTTGGGATGGAGCAAAGCTAGACTCCTGAGCCTTGCATTACATCACCACCTAATTAGGTGGGATGATAACTCTCTCTTGCTCAAATGGGCAATCGCTGAGACATAATATCCCCAATGACCATGAAGCCCATAAAGCGTATTTTCCATTTAGTTGTATTATTCCTTAAACATTGCTGGTCTATGCATCTCACAATGATTATGAGTCTTGATTAGTCAGAAGCTGTCTGTAGATAATTTACATGTTACTCTTTATGGGTAATTATCCTGCAAGACAGGTTTGGTGTAGTGAGTTTGTCTGAGTTGAGCAGGTGAGCTTTGCAAAGAACTGTGGGACCCTTTCCCAAGGATCCTCCCATCACATCAGGGGACTAGGAAAAAATGCTGGAGCATTATGTCTATTAGGAAAATAGGATGAACAAAGTAACTATAGAGCAGTTAAATCAGTGAAGGCTGGCATGCAATCAAGGGTTAAAGGATGGTGACATAATTAATACCAGGCAGGCCCACTAATGGAAGGGACTGGGCACAAAAGGCCCAGTGATTCAGAAGGGCAACAGCAGGGAAGGCCAGATCCCCAGACCCATTAAATCACTTCTGGAGAACCAAGCAGAGCACTTTGGGCAGCTCTGAAGGCTGGGAGGGGGGATGGTGCGGCAAGCTCTGGATGATGAGGAGGAGGAGGAGGAGGAGGCAGCGGCGGCGGTTGACTGCTCCAGTCCCACCCCTTCTTTCTGAGGCCCTGCCCCTTCAAAGAGCATGAGACCCAGCAAGTTTGTCAGTCCCCTTGCCTATAAGCACAGTTTCTATAGTACTCCTGCATCATTTCAGATGGTAAATCTACTATATATTTGAGAGAGTCTGTCTGTTCAAGAACTCCTTCTATACAGTAAGAGCTAGGACCATTAGCTTCCTCTTATTATAACAAAGCAAAGTAAGGGTTTGGTTGTGCCAGGAAAATGGGATGTGCCTGGAATGGAATTACTTCTCCGAAAACCATACAGAAAAGAGACAGTCACCAGACCAGTAAAAGGGACTGCATGGGGGTGCATCTCCCTTGTCTACTTGACTACTTCAGCCCCATGCCCCCCACCACCCAGGCACCCTTTAGGCTGAAGCTCCACCCCCACCCAATTTGTACGTGAACATTGTCAGGGAACAAGGGGGAAGTGCACACTTTGTTGCCTTCCTCACTCTAGCTAGGAAGTGCAGGAGTCAGACAAACCTGGACCTGCCCCAGCTGGGGCACATTCACCTCTCCCCTGGCTGTATCGGCTGGAGCTACAGCAGCCATGGAGAGGCGTTTCACACCTAGTCCCATGCTTCTGTGGTGAGAGAGGGCTGGAGTAGTCCTCTCTCCCTTGGGCAGCCTGCATACCTTCCATTCTGCGGGCACCCTTTAGGAAGAGTGGCGGTGGGGTTGAAGCTCCCCTCCCCCCCAATTCATATGGGAACATTGCTGGCTGTTTCCCTTCATTAGGGAACAAGAGGAAAGTGCTCAGTTTGCTGCATTCCTCACTCTAGCTGAAGAGTTCAAGGGGCACACGAACCTGGACCTGCCCCAGCCAAGGGTCATGCATGTCTCCCCCAGCTGTGCTCACTGGAATTGCAGCATCCATGGAGAGATGATTCTCACCTGGCCCCAAGTTGCTGCAGTGAGAGAGGGCTGAACAATGATTCAAATGAAGAAAAACAAGCAACATTTTTTAAGTTAAGGACCCAAGCAATGCCAGGCAAATCTTTTTAGTGTTATATAAATGAAATGAGTTGTTTTCAGTCTCATGTATAAGCCAACCTTCCTTCTTGAAATATTTTATTTTTTCTCAAAATTATAATCAATAATTCCTTTAACATTTGAATTAAACCAAAAGTTGAGGAATTATATTCTTTAAAAAAACCCAAACAAACAACACACTGTCGAAGCAAAAACGCTCCTCTCTGTTTAGGCAGCTAACAAACAGCTTTATTAATTAATAAAGCACAGCATGAGCCAAACGTGGTCCCAGCAAAGCCAGGCCCAGTAAGGCTGGCTAATATAATCAAGCCTAGTATTTTATACCCTTAACCAAACAAGTCTGATGCCAGGGCATTCCATCAAAACAAACTTCAAAGAAATTGTTATCAGCACAGAAAGAAACAGGTTTTTAAGGAGTTTGAGCTTCAGCTCAAAATAGTTCATTAACACATTCCAACAGCCCATCCTCCTGGCCTTTCTCACATTGGTGAAGGTCAGTTAACTTTCTAGTGTACGTGCAGAAGCGAGAAACTTAAATGGCTTCTGTTATATGAAGTGGCTTCTAGCTAAATATGAAATGGTTTCTACAGTTTCTACAACACACACAGGTGTGGTGATATAAAGTATTGTACCTACCATTACAGCACCTTAGGCAGGCTATAAAACAGCAAAGATAAAACTCTAATGAGACTTGAGAGTCTGTTGTACCATTTTCTGCTCTCATTACTGTCCGCGTCATGTGAAAAAATTCGTATTGTTCATCTCCAGCCCGCATTACAATTTCAGTCACCAAAATTAAGTGCCAGACTTTAAATCCCTCATATATTCTGTGAAATAGGAAACTGCCATGGTGGCCTTTTCAATGTTCTCTAATTTGATTGGCTCGTCATCGGCGGCTTCTTGGCCTGTGAGAGCCGAGAAGGAGGTGGAAAATAAGTCAGAATGCAGCAAAGGTTAAACTAGTGCAGCATGGAATTATCTTTCATAGATACTACTGGGTATTAAAACTCTGTCTTCTCTGTGAGATTCAGATTGTAATGAGAATAGGAGACAGTACAACATAATCCCACTTTTGTGACATGCGGAGGGAGTTTGAGACCTAATGTTTCTCAGGACTGGAAGTAAGTTATAGTCTTTCACCTCTAGGATAGTAGTTCAGATCCAGCTGATGAAAGAATGGGGGTGAAATTTGGTTGCCATCTGATGACTGTTTAGCTGTGAAAGGAATTTGGTGGATGCAAGCCAGTTCTTAGGACAAGTGTTCACACTAAAAACAAAGTAACAATTTTCATCCATGAGCACCCTTGTTGGTAGTGTAGTAGATAGGGCAAGAAACAGAATTAGAATGGAGATTGGCAGACTTTATCATCTCTATCGGGAAAGAAAATGAACTTCAGCTCAATGGAATAGAGTAGTGATGGGCAAAGCTCTAAAGAGCCGGTCAGACAAGACAAGCATCTAAAATTCTGTATGTTTATCTGAATGCCCTGAGTGCAAAATTAACAGAAAATATTGTGAGAACAGCCAGTTTCACGCCACGGTGTAGCTTCTGTTTCTTGTCTCACTCCCTAGAAAACAGAAATGGCAATGACAAGTCATACGACATGTTCTTTACTATAGATTTTTTCTTGTAATTATTTCAATAAGATAAATTAGATAACTTGTGCCAACCTACGTGGTTATTCTGGATAATAATTTATGCACCAGACAGATTGGATGGAAGCTGAGAGAGAGAGAGAAATGTGTCGACAAAAAGTCTGCAGGTCTGGGATACAAGGGTTTGTCACTAGAGACAGAGGGAGGAGGAAAGTTTTTAGGAAAAAGGATAAATTCAGCTTTGATGAGTCTGAGTGTGAAATGGTTATACTTTGAAGAGGACCTGTTAGAGCAGGGCTACCCAACACGCATCCTGCAGTGCGGTTTGGTTTTATTCGGGGCTCAACATGCGGCCCACTGGTGGGATCCTTTGAACATGGCCTCCACTGGGAACGCTCTCCACAATGGCGAGGCATCTCCCAAGCGGGATGAGCATTGAAAGACACAAGCAGACGGGCTGGCTAGAACAGAGGGTACAGGGTGTCAGCATTTCTAGCCCCCAGAGAGGAGGTGCTGGGAGTGCTGTGGCATTGTGAGAAGTGCTTTGTAGTCATCCCCATCAGTGTGAAAGAAACTATTTGCATATATTTGCATGTATATGCAACCACACTTAAGCTGTGGCCCTTGGCATGTGCTGTGAGTATCATTGTGGCCCCCGGGGCTTCCAAAGTTGAGTAGCCCTGTGTTAAAGAGACAATTTGAGAGGGGGGAGAGGTTGTGGCTGGAGTGTTATGTTTGGAAAACAGCAGCATAAAGGAGGTACTTAAAACACTGGAAAAAGAGAATGATAAGATAATAAATGAAGTCTAGGAGCAGAAAAGCCAAAATTCTAACCTATTTCAACGGATGTATACATACATACGTAACTAAAGCTTATCATGTGAGTAATGCAGTTAGCCCTGATGGCTTGGTCAAATCCCATTTGCAATAATTACATTGTATCTGCCCACATTTTCCTGTCTACAATGTCTATCAACAGTGACTGTAGATCGTATAATATGTGGAGTTTCAAAAGCTCTTTGGAATCCTTTGGGATGAAAATTACTCCATTAATGTAAGATATAATTATCCTTCTGACTGTGATCTCACCCTTGATGTGCGTGTGTAATTCCTATTCATGTTGGGCCTAATGCACTGGAATATAGAGGAGACTAGGCCCTTATATGCATTCGAATTAATATAAACAACTTGACATGTATGATCTTCTTGAAGATCCCTAATTTGCAGTATTTTCAATAGGTAAAAACAGTCATATCAAGGGACCATCACTGAAAGGACATCTCATCACTCTGAAATATATGTATAGTTTGAAAATTAATATCAGCACTACAGTATCTTTAGTCCTCTTCCTAGGTTATAGAGTCTTTCATTAAAAATAGCATTTTATTTGTAATTAAAAAGTGCTAAAACTTAGAGCTGAAAAGAATGACAGAGCATTTATGTCCTGCAAAGGTTAATGAGTGCTCATTGCACTGGTAAGAATAGTTTAAAGGTGCTTTACAAATACTGGATAAATGAAATGCCTCTGAAGTATCATAAGTATTAGGGAGAGGCATAGCTCAGTGGTTTGAGCATTGGCCTAATAAGCCGAGGCTTGTGAGTTCAATCCTTAAGGGGGCCATTTAGGGATCTGGGGTAAATCTGTCAGGGATGGTACTTGGTCCTGCTGCAAGGGCAGAGGACTGGACTCAATGACCTCTTAAGGTCCCTTCCAGTTCTATAAGATAGGTATATCTCTGTGTATTTTAATACTAGTGAGTAGATGGGGAATATCTCTTCCTGGTTTCAATTGGAACACTAGCAAATCCGATCTACCATCTGTATGTCTATTATCAATATTGTTTGGGAAATTCAGGTCTTGACAATAACATCAGCTCTCTATATACATTTGTAAAACTGTAGTTCTTTTATCCAAGAACCAACTGAATCAAGCTGCAGTGCAACACAGTGTTAGATTTTTAGTATGACAAACAAGGACAGTCTGTCCATAAGAAGGACAAAGAAAATCTAAAAACAATGAGTAGTCCCGTGCATCTTAGAGACTAATCATGAGATTTTGTGGGCAAAACCCACTTCCTCAGATGAGCTTGAGTGGAGAAAAAATGGAGGACCCTCAGAATATATAGCAGAAAAAAAAGGGAGAGTGGAAAGAAAAAAATATGTCAATTGTAGTGCCAGTGCCAGTGAGGCTAATTGAGTGAGCTGGAAGTGTCCCATACTTAGCTTTTGTTGGCAATGAGGTGTGGAATGTAAGGAAAGCTGGTTGTATAATGGGCCATCCAGTTCAAGTATTTGTTCAGACCAAGGGAAACAGTGTCAAATTTGCTTATGAAGTCAATTTGTTTACACCCAGCAATATTAATTATACAGCAGTCGGAAACAATGGAAGAACCAGACACAGACAATACATATAAACGATACGGTGGTGGGGAGCATAATAACAAAGCAATAAAGAAATGCAGATTTCATAACCCCAACTATTGATATGTGAGTCCTTGCCAGACAGAAAGCTATCAACCTATGTTTCCTTTAAATCTTCTAGGCTCTTCCCTTCTAACAGCCCCAAATTGCCTTGTTTCAATATGACTGGCTTGGAGTTTTCCAGGACTGGTTTCCCAGCTTATGGCTACTCCTGCTGCTTAACCAACAGCCTTAGCTCAAGAACGAGGTCTCAGACCATCATATACAAATGGACTATGACTGTGATTTTTTGTTCTTATACCCGTTAAGAATATGCCTAAATTATAAAAAAAATAGGCCGTAAGAGGCTGGCCTGACTATCTAGATCCTAACAGGTAGCACTTAAGAGAAAGAGCTAAATTCAACAAAAAGGGGTGGAGGAAAACCTACCTGAACCATTCAGGTTTGTGTATGCCAGATATTATCAATCCTAACCCTTAATGTTACCCTGGTGCCTCTCGTGTTCCTTGCAATAGATTAGACTCTGCACTCTGTTTTAATTAATAGAAAGGGTTTTTTGGTGAAGCTGCTGCACAGACGCAAGCTGTTTTTAGTGTCTGAAGAAATGCTGTATCATTGGGAGTTTTTGTTTATGGAGTAGTCCTTGGAGAGAAGCTGTAATAGATAGCAGACAGATTGCTATGTGCTTTCGAGTTCTTGGGACAAAGTAGGTTCCTAAAAAAATGGGCATCAGTGTGTATGGGGAGATTTCTGGAGGAGAGGCTTTCATGCATACTGTTTGTGACAGACTTATGTATGTGGGTTCATAAAACAAGCTATACTTATATCCAGACTCTACATCATTGATGTCCCCTACACTACAGAGTTTTTGTGGAAAAACAGCCTTTTTTCTGCAAAAACTCACGAAATGTCCATACCTCAAGCACGTTTTTGCACAATTGGTAATCCTCATTCTATGAGGAAGAGCGCCGTTTTGCACAAGAGCTCTTGCACAAAAAGGCGTGAGTGGACGGGGAAGAGGATATTTTTGAGCAAGAAGAGGGAAGAGGAAAAAGCACTGATGCCCTGGTGGCCATTCTGTCCATAGCAATCACTGCTTACTTGCAAGAGAGCACCCAGGCAGTCTAGATGCTCTCTTGCGCAAAAGTGCATCACTTTTTCAATGTGCTTTTGCAGTGTAGACATGCTCTCGCTCAAGAAGTTTTTGTGGAAGATCTCTTCCGACAAAAGCTTCTTGCACAAAAAGTCTGCAGTCTAGATGTAGCCTGAGAGTTGACCCTCAAAGCCCCAGAATTCTGCTACTGCCTGGCAGATGGGCAATACTGGTGTCATCATTGGAGGTTTATAAGAACACGTTAAACACGTATCTGTCAGGATAGATCTAGTTATTACTTAGTCCTGCCTTAAGTGCAGGGGACTGGACTAGATGACCACTCAGGGTTTCCTTCCTGTCCTACATTTCTATGATTAACTTGATCAGTGCAACTCAGACGTGTTCCACATGTCTGGTATCAGTAGGAAGCACCATACAGCTGCACTCCTGATTGGGACATGTATGCCCTACTGCAATATGAATAACAATACATCGAACTGCTAGTCAAGGTCCTGATCCTGAAGTCAGTGGTTTCTAGAAGATCAGAAGTAGGCGCTAGAAAAAAAAAGAGGGTCACACCACTTTTGATCAAAATGATTTTCAAAGCTGGCAATTCAGTTGTATTGGAAGATCGTGTATAATAATCCCCAAAGATGGTAAATCAGTCCTCTTTATTCAGTTCCAGCTTTTTCATTCTCACCAAAAGGGGGCAGTTTAGCAGCCTCTATACATTAATGCTCACTGTCTGTAATGATAGTTTTAGAGTGGGCTGGAGGAGGATAACCCTGTTTCACAACTTTTTCATGTTTCTAAATTTGTTTGTGTTTCACTTTGGAATGAAAACCAACCCTTTAAAATGTTTTCAGGAAACAGAATTGTGTCCAAACATCATTTTTCAGATAGAAATGGTCACGCTTCGATTCAAGTCTCTCTGAGAATCAACCCTTGATGTCAGATCCTTACCCTTGAAAACTTTACCAAAATCAATACCTTTCTGCAGAATGTTTCTGGTTCCATGAAATAGCACATCAGAACAACAACAACAACATTCTTAAGTGTTCTGGCCAGCCAGCTCTTGAAATGAACATACAAAACCTGTCTGTTCTTCTAACATGTTACAGCCGGTCCCCCGAGTTACGAATGAGTTACGGACCAAACACTTGGCCGTAACTCAAAGTGTTCGTAACTTGGATCCCATTGAGTTACATAGTGACCGCGCTGTTCGTAAGCGCAGATCACGTTCGTAACTCGGGGACCGCATTTAACCGTAAGTGCGGATGGTCGTAAGTGGAGGTGGTCATAAGTTGGGGACCGGCTGTATTCCACTCAATACTTGAATGCCAATCTGCAGATGCTTTCAATAAGATGTTTCTATTAGCCAGTACAATGTGTAATAATGTTTGAACTGAAAATGAACAGAGCATGTGACTTGTCTTATGACATCAGCTTAGATTCCTGAGTTTGTCTTAGTAGGTGGCAGGATTCTACTGACCATTTCATCCCCTTTTTCTTCCTAGTATACTACATTCATCACTGCCTTTGTGGGATACTTTTCCAAAGGATGTTCTGTGTTCTTATATAACTTCTCCTGCAAAGTTTCATTTTGCCTGGTCACTTCTCCTTTCTCAGGGCACATTTACACAGCAGGGCAAAAGTTGAATTAAGCTATGTAACTTGAGCAATGTCAACTGGTAGCTTATTTCGGCTTTTGGGGCTGTCTACATAGCAGGAAGTCCAAGTGAGAGCACTCTTACTCCAACTTCCCTTACTCCTCGTCAAATGAGGGTTACAGGAGTCAGAGTAAGAACTCCTCCAGCTCAACATTATTTCAACATTATGTTGAAATAACTGATTGCTGTGTAGATGCAGACTATGTTATTTTGGAATAATGTTGCTGTGTAGATATAACCTAAAATACAACCACATTTGCTTCAGTCCCTGAGACAGAGACAAACAGCTACAAGATCTTTATCAAGCATTCTTAAAACTACAATACCCATAAGAACATAAGAATGGCCATACTGAGTCACACCAAAGGTCCATCTAGCCCAGTATCCTGTCTGCTGACAGTGGCCAGTGCCAGGTGCCCCAGAGGGGGTAGACCGAAGACAATGACCAAGCAATTTGTCTCCTGCCATCCTTCTCCAGCCTTTAACAAACAGGGCACCATTCCTTACCCCCTGGTCTTTTATGTACCTAACCTCCATGAATTTATTTAGCTCTTTTTTAAACTCTGTTATAGTCCTAGCCTTCACAGCCTCCTCTGGCAAGGAGTTCCACAGGTTGACTACGCGCTGTGTGAAGAAGAACTTTCTTTTATTAGTTTTAAACCTGCTACCCATTAATTTCATTTGGTGTCCTCTAGTTCTTATATTATGGGAGCAAGTAAATAACTTGTCTTTATTCACCCTCTCCACACCACTCATGATTTTATATACCTCTATCATATCCCCCCTCAGTCTCCTCTTTTCTAAACTGAAAAGTCCCAGTCGCTTTAGCCTCTCCTCATATGGGACCCGTTCCAAACCCCTAATCATTTTAGTTTCTCTTTTCTGAACCTTTTCTAATGCCAAAATATCTTTTTTGAGGTGAGGAGACCACATGTGTACACAGTATTCAAGATGTGGGCGTACTATAGTTTTATATAGGGGCAGTAAGATATTCTTCGTCTTATTTTCTATCCCTTTTTTAATAATTCCTAGCATCCTATTTGCTTTTTTGACTGCCGCTGCACACTGCGTGGACGTTTTCAGAGAACTATCCACGATGACTCCAAGATCTTTTTCCTGATTAGTTGTAGCTAAATTAGCCCCCATCATATTATATGTATAGTTGGGGTTATTTTTTCCAATGTGCATTACTTTACACTTATCCACATTAAATTTCATTTGCCATTTTGTTGCCCAGTCACTTAGTTTGGTGAGATCTTTTTGAAGTTCTTCACAGTCTGCTTTGGTCTTGACTATCTTGAACAGTTTAGTATTGTCCGCAAACTTTGCCACCTCACTGCTTACCCCTTTCTCTAGATCGTTTATGAATAAGTTGAATAGGATTGGTCCTAGGACTGACCCTTGAGGAACACCACTAGTTACACCTCTCCATTCTGAAAATTTATCATTTATTCCTACCCTTTGTTTCCTGTCTTTTAACCAGTTCTCAATCCATGAAAGGATCTTCCCTCTTATCCCATGACAACCTAATTTACCCACACGGGGAAGTGAAGAAGCAGATTGACAGAGCCAGGCATGTACCCAGAAACTATCTACCATAGGATAGGTCCAATAAGGAAAGTGGCAGAGTGCCATTGGTCATTACCTACAGCCCCCAACTAAAACCTCTCTAACACATCAAGGATCTACAACTTATCCTAGATGATGATCCCTTGCTTTTACAGACCTTGGGAGGCCCGTCAGTCCTCACAAATAGCTGCTCAGCCTGAAACACCATATTACCACCACACATCCCACAACAGGCATGCTAACCTAGGAACCAATCCCTGCAACAAACCCCTTTGCCAATTCTGTCCATATATCTACCCTAGTGTGACACCATCATAGAACCTAACCACATCAGCCACAATATCAAAGGCTCATTCACCTGCACATCTACTAATGTGGTATATGCCATTGTGTGCCAGCAATACCCCTCTGCCATGTACATTGGATAAGCTAGACTGTTTCTACGCAACAGAATAATAGGATACAAATTGGATATCAAGAACGGTAACATTAAAAAACCAGTGGGAGAACATTCTAATCTCCCTGGACACATAGTAACAGACTTGAAAGGTGCCATCCTCAAGCAAAAAACTTCAAAACCAGGCTGCAACACGAAACTGCTGACTAGAATTCATATGAAAATTTGACACCCTGGAAATGGGTCTAAATGTAGATTGTGAATGGCTCACTCAGTACCATAATCAATTTCCCATTTTAGGTATTCTGATCATCTTATCCACATCCACTGTGATTGAATTAGCTCTGATGTAACACTCCCATCTTTGTACGCCAATTATCTACTTCTTTGTCTTTCCATTCATGTATCTGATGAAGTTAGTTACAACTTGTGAAAGTTTGTTATAATAAAATTATTAGTCTTTAAAGTACCACCAGATTCCATGTAGTTTTTGCTGAAACAGACAAACACAGCTACCTCTGAAACCACTTCTTTGTTGCTTCCTCCAGCTATTTAACACTGGTTGCAGTTAAATCATCCTGAAACATCAGAATTCCAAATGACTGCAGGATATTTCTTGCTCTCTGCAGTGTGAATGCCATTCAATAACACTGTTTAAGGTTCTAAGACCAGAAGTGACTAGTGATTGAGTGCCTAATTTTTGACATGTGAAAAAATGCCTGGTTTTCAGAAAGTGCTGAAACTCACTCCCTGAAAATCAAGTCCCTTTAAGGTCACTCAAATTGGGCACTCAAAATCACTAGTTGCCAGTGTTCCTGGTAAGCTCAGTGCTTGGGCAGCCAGGAGAGATTCAAATACAACCTAGCTCTTCAGCAGAGTGCCCACAGCTGGCAGCATGTGTTGCTGCACATTTGCACATGCCTCAGTGCAAGTTAGGGATGTAAGTGACTAGTCGACTATCCGATAAGCAAATGTCTATCGGATAGTTGACTTCACCAGTCGCTTGTCTCTGCGGGGGGCAAGGGAAGCAGAGACACAGCGGGAAATGGCACGAGCGGGGACTGCTTCAGTCCTTGCTTGTGCCGGTTCTCACTGTGGTCTCCTCTGCTTTTGAAATGTCAGTTCTGTCCGCCACGAATAGGGACTGCTGGACCCAATGCGAGCCGGGACCGAGCAGTCCCAGCTCGTGCTGATCACTGCGCCTCTGCCCAGTGGCTCTTACTACATTTAAAATGCAGAGCCACAGTGCAGGTGACTTTGGAACCGGCACAAGTCAAGACTGCTCAGTCCCGGCTCAAGTCAGCTGCTGGAGCTACCCCTGCTGCGGCTCTGCAAAGGCGCTTATTGACTAATCGTGTTATCGATACAAATTGTATCTGCTATATACAGTAAAACTCCAATAGTCCGGCATCCAATAGTCCGGCACTCCTGATAGTCCGGCATCAAAATGGCAAGAGCCTAGTGAGTGAGCTTCGGCCAAAAATGAGTCACAAGGTAACAGCGGCAGCAGCTGAACTGAGCAAAAGGGTAAAAAGGCTTAAAAAAACTAAAACATTACAGTATACTGTATACAGTATGTACAATAAAAAGGGTTAAGAACACTTTATATACAGTATATAATGTATACAGTATATATATAACCTGCTTATAGTACCTCCTGATAGTCTGGCATATTTGATAATCCGGCACCACCTAAGTCCCATAGGTTCCGGATTATCGGAAGTCTACTGTAATTAGCAAGAAAATTGCATTTTAACATCCTTAGTGCAAGTAACAAAATGTATTCTGGACGTGGAGGGAAAAAATTAGAAGGAACACTGCTAGTTACTCATGGTAATTGGGCCCAAGCCTGCATGGTTTTCATTTTGCAGAAAATAACTTTTCTGCCTCGGTCTTCATAGGTTTGTATCACATTTTATTTTTGTTCCCTTCATACTTTCCATACAGTCACATCTAATTATTATATAAATCTGCTTGGGAATTACATATTTGGTGTGTGTCTAGTTTTTATCACATCACGTCTTCTTTCGAGTATTTTGTCCGCAAGCATTTCAGTTTTCTATGAACACAAAGTATTTCCCATATGTTCCACACAGAAGCTCACTTCTATTTCCCATTTGAGCGTAGTGTATGAAAGCATGTGGCCCACATGTAACATTTTATGAAGCAATAATAAGCTCTGTCATGGTAATGCCACTTTTATTTGTCTGCTTAGTAAATGACTTCTACAGGGGCATGCCCTATCTTTGCCATTAGTTTGGAAGAGGGTAGTTTGGATTTAAGTTACTTGTAAATCAGCTGGTGAAGCTGCCTGCTACAGCACCTGTGTTAACAAGATACTGAGAGAGCAATCATTTCTTCCAGTGCTCGTTCCATTCAGCAACCCACAGTCATGGTGCCTAAGCAGTATTGTTTGAATTCCCACTGTCAAGAAAACGTTGAGCCTGACCAAGCTGTGAGCATGCTCTCTACTCCTCTTGTTTAGCGCCTGGCAGAATCCAGTCATCACCTTGTGGGATTGGACTCTTTCTGATGCAGTGCTTGTTTCTCTCCTTTGGAAGGAAGCAGTAGGCTTGTGCAATGGAATTTTCAAAAGCTCTCAGCCCTGGCTTAAGTTTGCTCTTCCCGGAAATTGGTGAGGAAACGCCCCTTGAGTTGAACAGGAACAGAGTTGGGCCATCAAACTCTTGTGAAATTACCATCCGTCCCGTCCATCATAATGCACAGGAGACAGGGCTTGGACGTAATAAAAACAAAGAGGCTTCTCAACACAGATGCTGGCTCCACCCATCACTCTAGCTTGTAGATGGAGGACCATGGCTTGTGCTGCATGGGGTCTGCTGAATTGCTGGCCCCGAGTTAGTAATTGCAGAATGGACTATGGCCCTCACTGCAATACTTTCTCAGGCCACAGAAGGGTGGTTGGGAGACAGGGGCTCCAACTACAGTGATCCTGGTGGCCAAAGCAAGGAGCAGAAAGACTGACTTTGTAGACAGCAACTAGCAGAGTTATTGTTTAATTGCACACTTTGGATTTTGTAGTGAACAAAAAGCTTTATCAAACCTGAGAGCACTGACTGGCATTAGGTAGGAACCCTATCATCACTATGAAGGATTTCTTTAGTGTCAACATGGTGTAGGGTGCTGTACACTTCACCACAGACTTCAGGTGCAGGGCCTTGCATCTATTCCACCAGCATTGAAAAGATCAGTAGGAAAACTTCAAGCTGCGTGCTTTCAGAAATCCACAGTAAACCTCACTTTCCTCTCTGCAACTCTACCCGGGGTTTTTATGTTTTCCCACCCAACTCTGCCACTCACTTGCAACTAACCCTACAATGTGTACATTGGAGGGTGTGTAGTGGGGGAAGTAACATGCTGTTGAGACTAGTAAATGCATTCCTTCAGTGAAGAGCCAAGCCACTCTTGTGGCATGTAGGATCTGGGGCCAGTCTGGAACTGAATGAGCTTGTCATCTAAGAGAGGACCGCTTCCTACATCCATTGAGGTCAATGGAAACATTCTCCTTTACTTCATTTATCTTTGGATCATGCCAATAGAGCAGTTCTAATTTATCCTTAGCTCATTCCGACAGCTAGGAATAGCTCGAGTCCAAAGGCCCTACCCCCCTACACCATGTACAGTGAAGTGAGGTGGCACAGAGCAATGCCAAGCTGTCAAAACCCACCTAAGCAGTGAAATGGGCTGTAGTGAACCCCAAACGCAGGTACCACATTTCTTTCTTTACTCTTGTTAGTGGTTGCAGCATTGTGTCTTCCCATTCCTCCAGACTGCAGTACTCCGTGTCCAAATGAAAAAAGTTTTCTGTGTATGAGAGTGATTGTTTTTGGAAGAGCATGTTACAGAATATCTTAAAGCTGGCTAACAAGGAAAACTGCACACAAATGAGACCCATATAATTATTCATATTTACCTAAAGGACCGTGCCAATCTCAGGCAAACTGTGAGACATATAATATTTTGCTGAACCCCTATTAAACTATCATGTATCCCTTTCCCATTGTTGCTAATTACTAGGGTATTTGCATGCAAACAAGCTTTCTCTCTTTTTTTCGCTAATTGAAATTTTATTATAGGCAAACAGAATGTAGAAAATTAAAAGTAATATATATGCATGTTCAGAGACAATGGAGATTAGCTCCTTGCGCTAGAGGAGCCGCTCCTTCCTTTGTGACTCTTTTGATGATGTTGCAACTCAGAGCTTGTGAATTCACCACTATGGCAGCAATTGTGAAACATGGCACCTCCCTGAATACATCAGAGAAACTGCAGGAAGCTCTAGTTTAAACAGGAATTAATTCAGGGAAGTCCTACGGCTTGTGCTATACATGAGGTCAAACTAAATTACCTGCTGGCCCTACAATCTATAAATAAATGGAAAGAAAAGATTCTGCTTACCACGAGCCGCACCATCTCCACCATTTTTCCTCACTTCCAACCCAGATCATCTCTCTCATATGCAGATTACAGCTGAGCTCCTTTGCTCTCCTACAAGTTCCCCTCTTATGTAGGTGCCCTCTGCTATTGCGGCTGGTGAGTATAACTCACAGAAGCTCGAAAGCTGTTCTACATTATGCTGGGGAAGCTTCCTTGCCCGAATTGCTCCAGGTATTAGGGAAGCACATGGATCTGTGTTACCTTTACCCATTCTTTGGGTCCTGCACTGAGTCAAACTTGGCCAGATCCTGGTTTTGAACTTGGTGACGCAGGACTAGAAGTGTCAATATATTATTGTTCTCCTATATATCGTCAATATATTATTGTTTTCTTTAAGTGCCATCTAGGAGGGTGGTAAAGCACTTATTTCACTAGAAGGGTAGTGAAGTACTGGAATGGGTTACCTAGGGAGGTGATGGAATCTCCATCCCTAGAGGGTTTTAAGCTCTGGCTTGACAAAGTCCTGGCTGGGAAGATTTAGTTGTGATTGGTCTTGCTTTGGACAGGCGGTTGGACTCAATGACCTCCTGAGGTCTCTTCCAACTCTGTGATTCTATGAATGAGATTACCTCTCCTGTGAAACTTGCATTCTGAAAGATGGCACAAAGAAATCAGCATGCACTGTGAAACTGAACAGAGGGGACTGTTCATTTCCTCACTGCTTGTGAGCACCGGAAAAGAATTAGTCATTAGTAGGATGCTATGGTGAGGAAGGCATTTCTCACGGAGACTAATTGTCTGTAGTGCTCCAGCAGCATAAAGGGGAGGAAATAATCTGTGGAGTACAACCTCAAGATAAAGTGTCTCTACACTAAGTATAGAGCTAGTGGAGTGGGGCTTTATACTGGGCTCTCATTTAGGGGCCATGCTGGCAGCACTGAAGGGGACATGGTCAGGTGAGAGGACTGTACTCTACATGGCTGCCCATCACCATTGACAAGCTCTGTGTAAGCCTGAAAGCTTTTCTATCTCATCAACAGAAGTTGGTCTAATAAAAAATATTATCTCTCCCACCACGTCTTTCTAGTGTCCTGGGACCAACACCACTACAATAACACTGCACACAGCATCCTGAATGAAAGTTACAGCAGCCCTTCCACACCTATAAATCGCACCAATGTGCAGTCAGGCCCCAGCCATCTCTAGCATATTGGAGGCACAGCAGCCCAAAGCCACCTTTGCTCATCTCCATCCCTGTGCCAATCAGAAGAACAGAGCAAACACGACTCAGATCCATAGTATTTTTTCCTGGTTTCACAATAGGAAGGAGCCGAAACCTTGGAAATAAACCCATGAAATATTCCACCCATTTTTTGTAATAGACCCAAGAGTCCAATAATTTCAATACACTCCAGGTAAGCACCTTGGGCTGTTGGACGTTTACCTAAGCATGCCAAGCCATCTGAGATTGATCTGTATTAGGGCTCT
The DNA here is from genome assembly GCA_019425775.1 of Rafetus swinhoei. Taxonomy (NCBI): domain Eukaryota; kingdom Metazoa; phylum Chordata; order Testudines; family Trionychidae; genus Rafetus; species Rafetus swinhoei. Next base: position 22,995,843 of record CM033437.1, on the reverse strand, counting down.
AGACTACCGTAGAGCAGGAAAATCCTCTGATACTGGAATATGCACAACCCCTGATGGTGTAGTGCCCATCTCTGCAGAAATCTATTCCTCTGCATTATGTGCTGCTGGGTTACGCAATTTTCTGCAAGTGGCAGGGCGTCATTGGATACAGCACATACCACTAAGAAATTCACTTCATCCAAATAGGTCCTGCATGTCTCTGCTGAATACTGAGCAAGCCACACAGACAGAAGAGCCAAGAGAATTTTGGAATGCCTGGTCTTGCATGAATAGAGTGTATGCAGCTTCTCTGTGATGACTGAGTGTCACAAAGAATCAGATAGGATGTTTTTTTCAGCTGGAAAAATGACTCCCAGGACCTACAGCTTGCTTTCCTAGCTGCGAGAAGAAGCACAGCAGCAGCAGAAATACTATCGCTGCCACCTTTTATGGAGTTTAGAACACCAAACCACCACCTTTCATTTGTGTGCCCCTAGCAGCGGGTGCCTGTTTTAATTTCTGTTTGCTTTATTGCTTGCTAGTTAGAGCAGCAGGCAGTACTAAAATTGTTATTAAATGCAATCTGTCTCTTTAATAACAGTTATAAAATTAAAACCATAAAGTTGATTCATAAACTACAGAAATACAAATTAGTTAGGAGCTTACTTTCTAATGTACTAATCCAATGGTGTTCTAGAAACAGAATATATTTATTGATTTGTTTTAAATACACTAAAGGAGTATATAATATGCACGCTATGGGCACATCTATACTTACAAGAAGATCGACGCTCTGGGGGTCGATCTTCTAGCATTCAATTTAGTGGGTCTAGTATAGACCCATAAATTGAATGCTGAGGGCAGCTCCCACCAGGGTCTGGAATTCCTCCTTCTGCAAGGACTAAGGGAAGCGTACCCGAGCATTTGCTCCTGTCGGACTCCCACTGTGTGGACACCGCCAAGACTGGGCTTAAAGTAAGCCAATTCTAGCTATCTATTTTGCATAGCTGGAGTTGCATACCTTAAACTGTGGTCACCCTAAAAGTGTAGAAATGCAGAAATGGTTCAGGCAGAAGTGGAGAATGCTGAAGTAGTTAACACATCCTCTCTCCTGCTAGAAAAATAACCCATAAGGAAAATATTCTTAATCTTAAGAGCCTTTTAGCCCTCCTGTAGCTCAATTTATGGGGTACTTAACCATCAACTCAGCAGGTACTTAAATGATAAAAGAAACTCTTTTATGTCTTTCTGGGCACATTTGTGCACTCTTTCACTGAATCTTTTTCATGCCTTCCAGCTATTGATGGATATATCCTCACAAAACCCACAGGAGGTATGGGAGCCTTGTTATCTCTATTTCACAGATGCGGAACTGAGGCAGAGAAAGAATAAGTGATTTGACCAAGGATGCACGCAACATATAACCCCAGTCTCCTGAGTCTCAGTTTAGTCTCCCAGGCAGGACTGTGTATTTACATTAATAGGAGGCCCTGGGAAAGGTTTTTCAGAAACACCTCACTGACTCAAAAGCCTCAGTGCTATTTTATAAAATTACTTAGGTGCCTAAGGCTCAGTGAAAGCCCATGGGATTTAGATTCCTAAGCCAAGTAAGACATGAGCTCTTTAGTCACTAAGCCCTGGTCTACACTACAGTTATTTTAAATAACGCCCCTTATTTTGAAATAACAAGTGGAGCGGCCACACTACCAAGCCCTTTATTTCAAAATAATGGGCTGGTTATTTTGAAATAATAACTATTGCTTTCCTTGGGGAATAACAGTTATTTCAAAATAGTTATTTTGGGAGTTATTATTTTGTATTTAGTTATTTCAAAATAATTTCCTAGTGTAGACATGCCCTTAGGTGCTTTTGAAAGTTTCACCCAAAGCTTTTAACATGTCCCCGTACTTCCATTTTTTTCATATTTTCAACAGTTTTCTGGCTGATTTCAAGAGGCCCATGAAGGGGGAAAATGTATTTGCTGAATTAGTGGGTCTATGTTCTGAGTGGAAGTGGAGTAGGATTTCCCTTTTGAAGACAATAAAAAACATATCAAACCTCTTTACTCTCTCAGCTTTCTTTGAGGTGAGAAGGGTGGAAGAGAGCAAGCATCAAGTCTCTCTGGCCATGACTACACTACATAGAAGATTGAAGCAGCTGCAGTCAATCTTCCAGGGTTCGAATTAGTGGGTCTAGTGAAGAAATGCTAATTCAAACTGAGAGAGTGCTCCTATCAATGCCAGTAATCCTGCTCCTGCAAGGAGTAAGGGAAGTTGAAGGGTAGTGTGCTCCCTTCGACTTCCTGCAGTGTGGACGGCACCAAAATTTGAGTTAAGATACTTTGACTTAAGCTATACAATTAACGTAGCTGAAGTTGTGTATCTTAATTTGAATGTATCTCCTAGTGTAGACCAGACTCTGGGAATAGGTCTCTGGTGTTGGAATGATGTCTCTCTGGGCAAACATATAGGCTGTGTCTACACTGGGCCACTTATTCCGGAAAATCAGCTGCTTTTCCGGAATAAGTTGTGAGCTGTCTACACTGGCCCCTTGAATTTCCGGAAAAGCACTGACGATCTACTGTAAGAAATCAGCTGCTTTTCCGGAAAAACTATTCTGCTCCCACTCGGGCAAAAGTCCTTTTTCCGGAAAACTGTTCCGGAAAAGGGCCAGTGTAGACAGCACAGTAGTCTTTTCAAAAAAGCCCCGATCGCAAAAATGACGAGCTTTACCTCGAAGCAGCGTCTGATAATCGCGGATGCTTTTCCGGAAAAAGGGCTTTTCCGGGCTATCCTGCCAATGTAGACGCTCTTTTTCCGGAAATACTTATAATGGAAAACTGTTCTGTTTTAAGCATTTCCAGAAAATCATGCCAGTGTAGACGTAGCCATATTGTTGGAAGCATTATCTCTGTAGGGCCCTCTGCTCTGCCAGCAAGCAATAAGACTTCTGGAATTAAAATCAGATTCCAGTGTTGGGGGCAAGCTAATATGGAAGGCAGCGATTATAACTTTTAATCCCCAGAAGAATTTGCAGGTGTGGCATTTCTGCTGCTATAGAGATTCCTCTTTCAGCTGCAGAAGAAAGCTGATTCCTGAGAGGCACCTTTCCAGTAAAGAAAGTTCTCTCTCTTCTGGTCCTTATTGTCATGTTTCTTTTCCTTTCTCCTAGCACCTTGTATTCTCACACAGAAACATCTCTAAATACCCAGGGGACAGTTTTTAGGATATAGGCACAAAATCTGTTTGGCAATTTATGCCAGTGCCTTTTACACATAATGGCTGCGTCTAGACTGGCATGATTTTGTGCAAATACTTTTAACTGAAAAGTTTTTCCGTTAAAAGTATTTGCACAAGAGAGCGGCTACACTGGGCACAGATGCTTTTGCGCAAAAGCACATATTTTGTGCAAAAGCATCCGTGCCAGTGTAGACGCTCTCTTGCGCAAGAAAGCTCCAATGGCCATTTTAGCCATCGGGCTTTCTTTAAAGAAATTAACGATGCTGTCTACACTGGCCCTCTTGGCGCAAGAATACTTGCGCAAGAGGGCTTATCCTGAGCTGGAGCATCAGAGTATTTGCGCAAAAAGCACTGATTTTGTACAGTACAAGATCAGTGTTCTTGCGCAAATACTCACAGCCCGTGTAGACAGGCGGCAAGATTTTGCACAAAAGCGGCCGCTTTTGCGCAAAAACTTGCCAGTCTAGATGCAGCCATAGTGTTCTGTGTTCATAATCTTTCTTATTATTGTTGTCTCTTGCAGTTCTGTTCTTTGGTTTGAGATCAGAAGATTGCAGGCTTCTCACTCCACCTCAGTGTTCATGAGCCTTTGTGTGCATGTGCGTGTGCAAGCTGTGTTATTTCTCCATCTGTTTCTATAATAGTCTTTGTCAGGAGAAGAAGGCATCCAGAATGTTCATATAAAGTCATAGAGTTGGAAGAGACCTCAAGAGGTCATTAAGTCTAAACCCCTGCCCAAAGCAGGACCAACCCCAACTAATTTATCCCAGCCGGGGCTTTGACAAGCCGGGACATAAAAACCTCTAGGGATGGAGATTCAACCACCTTCCTAGGTAACCCATTCCAGTACTTCACCCCCTCCTAGTGACATAGTTTTTCCTAATATCCAACCTAGACCTCTCCCACTGCAACTTGAGACCATTGTTCCTCATTCTGTCATCTGTCACTACAAAGAGAGAGAGCAGAATTGGCCCTCATATGCAAATTTGACACTCTCTCTCATGGCTTGAACAAAGACGTGAACTGGGTGGCCCATTATAAAACCAGCTTCCCTTACATTTAACACTTCACTGACATCAAAAGCTAAGTATGGGACACTTCCAGCCCACTCACTTAGCCTCATTAGCACTGGCACTACAATTGACAGGTATTTCCCCCAACCCTTCTCCCTTCTTTTTTTGTTATACATTTTAATACATTTTGCTATAAATCTTTTCTCTCCACTCTGCTCATCTGAGGAAGTGGGTTTTGCCCACAAAAGTTCATGATACTATTTTTTGTTAGTCTCTAAAGTGCTACAAGACTACTTGTTTGTGAAAAGTTTACAGTAGTTACTGCAGAAAAGCTACATGGTAGTCTTGAGCTTTGTGTTAGTTTTCCATTGATCTCAGTAGTTTGTAATCCTAGTTCACACCCTGGTCAATGTTTGAGGGCTTTTCCTTCACCCCTTCTCCTGATTCTTGTCACACAAATAAAAAGCAGAAGACCAAAGTGTAGGCAATGTTATTCATATTGGGCTTAGTGTCAAGCAAGCCCATCCACCGCTCTACATGCTGGCAGTCAGTTTCCCTGTGTTCCGTTCCCAGCTCTGACATCACAGAAGTTTGACTTTGTTCCCGTTCCTCATTCCCACCTCCTCCTTCTGTATAGGCCCACCTATTCCTGCCATGCATGCTGTTAGTCTCATCCCTTACATCTGACGTCCATGTTCCGTTTTGGAGGGCGGCAAGCCTGGGGTCTTCATCCCACCTGTTTTGTTTCCCACCATGAGAGAGGTGAGGAGTGGTCTGGCGAAGGACAGGATTTTCCTTGGCTTTTAGTTATTTATGTTTGTCACCCTCCCATCCTCATTTCCTCCCTCTTAACTGGTTGCTTGATCTTTCTTTAAGAGAAGAGCCAGGTTGCCTTCCACTGTATGCTCATATATATTACACTCCCATCGTACCCAGCAATGCTTTTAACTCCAGCTCTTATCTCTCTTCACCCCCATCTGCTTGTGGGCAGAGGTAACACATTGTGTCTTTGTTCTTTGTTCACACATATTAGTATGGATACAAGAGTGTTCAAAAGTCAAACCCAAAATTCTATCCCAGGCTAGCCAACAGGTCTAAATACTTACAGCCCACAGATCATGATTTAATATGCAATTGGCCATCCCACACAATGAGTTTTGACACCCCTGAATTAGGAGGCTGAGTCTTTAAAATCCTGAGATCTGTCATTTAATCAGGCAATACAGAATGATAAAACATGAGTTCCCTATTCCTATTCTGTATTTTCTTTAAAATGGTTCAAAGTTCTTTGTAAGTTTTGCCTTATTATGTCAGTTGTTTTTCCTCAAGCACATCGCCAAACTTTCAGCTAGAAATGCTATCAAAATGCACTCAACAAGGTTCCTGGGTGAAATGCTGGGGATAGAATTGAAGTAAGCTGGAATCTTATGGAGTATACATTCAATCCCAAGAAAGTTTGGGAGACATTAATAAAACCAAAAGAGAAGTGAATTCAGATATCTTCCACTTCCATTATGAACCCTAGGCTAGGGAGAAAGATTGATAGACAACCCTGACATGCTTTCTTAAGGTTTTGTATTGCACCCATATAGCAGTATTGACTAGGAGCAATTATTGTACTGAATGAGGGTTTCTGTCAGTGTTCAGATTCAGCAGCTGTACATCATCACTGCTGACCCTTACCTCGTTAATACAATCAGAAAGCAGTCTATCAAAACAACAGAAACAAGTCTCTTCCTTAACATAACATATTCTGCAACACTGCCATTTTGTAACAATTTGGAGAGAGAACATTTTCCAGTTAGGATAAATGGAATTGTGACTTAAGTAGCCTCAAGAAAAACAGAACCTCTAACACCAGCGCCTGAACAAAACCATGAAAAAATGAGCAGTTACTAAGCACAACATCATAACAGCTGAAATGCAGAACACGTGAGAACATTCTGTGTACACCTCTGGAAAATGGATCGGAGAAACTAAAATGAACAGTTTCTGTAAGATTAGAGGGCATGTTTCTCCACTCTTTCACAACATATTTCTCCCTTTACTTCTTGTAGAACTTCATTATGTAAAACAGAGGTAACAGAATAGAGAGACGAGCTCATTGTGTTGGGGTAAAACATTTAACATTTAGTTTCTATCTTTCACACCTAATTATGGGGCTGAAAGCAGTTTTAGATTTCATACCCCCCTTCTGGAAATTTCTCTTGCTAAATCTGTTAGCAAGTGTGCATTACGGGTGTTTCATCTGGAACAGGAACAAAGTAAGGTTCTGGCTGCCACTAATTTAAATCCTTTTTATTATCTGAACTTTTAACTTTTATTATCTGAACTGGTAAGTGAGGGGAGAATAGGTTTAAATAGTGAGGGGTGGGAAAGGAACATATCTTCAATACAGGAAGTGATATAGTTACTGATGATAAATGGTGTGACCTTAAGTCTTAAAAACAATGTGGGGTGAGCTACGGGTTAGAAAATTGGCTAGGGCAGGTGCCATACAAGAGAAGCTCAGGAGAAGAAACTGTTTTACAGAAGAAAATAAGCTGATTACTGATCACGCACTGAGGGCTAGATTCTGCTCCCCTTACTCATGATAGTACCTTACTCCATAAGTAGTGTCATGGAAATATATAGGGCTATAATTAGTGTATTTAGAATATTTGTAATAATTTGTTTGACTACCTCCATTTTAAAGGAAAACAGAGGCATTACACTTTAATTTATTCCATTCCTTACATTACCCAGGCTAGCTTGTTGGTTGTTAGGGTTGGTTTTTTTTAATCATAGATAAAAATATCTTCCATCGTGGAGGAACACACAAATGGCATTTTAGTTGCTTTTATATTTTATGCACTAATCTAAATAGCCCAAGACATTATGTTATGTTTAAACAATACTCCTTGTTTGTAATTTGTATTTTAAAGGAAACCTAGGAAAGTGTAGTGTCCTAGACAGCATAAAAAGAGAAAAAACTGTGTTGTAATAAGTATAAACTCGACCTAGTCCCAATAGGAATAATTTTATAGGAAGTTAAAAAAAAAGGGGGGGGGCACATTTTTATTTTTAAATGTTCTGTGAAACTATGTTGGTTCTTAAACTAATTTGGGTTTTTTTTTTTTTCAAAACAAATTTTTAGTTATCAAAAACATTAAAACTGAACTGAAAATAACTTTTCATTATTAAAACTAGAAAATTGTGATCAAGTATTTTTATTCAAAATGTGATTAGATACATATCAGCTGTAATATGAAGAAGTCTCTTTTTTGAGGGTACTAGTCCCAGGAAAACCTTCAATTGTAGCTCGTTTTCTTGTTCCCAGGCAAACTGCGCAAAGCTAGTTTTGCTTATTGTTGCTAGGCAGAATCTCCCTAAATCCTGTTCTGGATTGGGGATCATGGATTGGGGGAGATTGGGGAAGAGACAGATGACTAAACTGTGCTGATTCACTGTGATAATTTCACTTATACCTTGATGCCAGCATTTTCAACAATGAATTAGAATGTCTCAGTTTTTTGATGCCCCTCTTGAAGCATTTTAGAGGTGATTGATTTTCAGTGAGGGGATGGTCAAGTTGGTCATTCAAAATCACTAGTTAGTTTTGGCAAATTTAGCTGCAGTAAAGCATTAGACAGGGAGCCAAGAGACTTGGGTTCTATTTCTGGCTCTTCCATGAGCCTGTTGGGGGACCTGGAGCAAGTCACATTAACCCTCTGTGCTTTGGTTTTCCTGAGTGTAAAATGGGGATAATGATATTGATCTCTGCGTAAAACATTTTGACACCTGCTGATGAAAACCATGATATAAGAGCTGATATATAAACTCTGTCCATGGATAGTGATGAAATAGCTATTCCACTTCTAGACACCTCTGAAAAAATATATCTTAGGGTACCATTGAGCTCACAGATATACTTGAGTTCTGGCTTAGAATAGTTCCAGAGGATTCACGGAAATGACAGCTTTGCTTTCTAAGCTGGGGAAAAGATGACAGAACTTCTTTGAAAAATGTTCTAGGTTGGAGTTGATCACGGAAAGTATTCTAGAATTAATTCTGAAGTGAGCGATGTAGATTTTGAAAGTAACTGGTATCCCATAGGCTCATTTACCCATAGGACACAAAATGCAACCTGCAGGTATTTCTGTAGCATGGTTCTGGTGGACCAGTGCAGCCTTTTCCATGGCTCTGGTCAATAAACATGTTTTTGTTCCTTGAAGACTGTAGTCTTCATAGCTATCAGACAATAATATCCTTCATTTAAGAATTCAGTTTAATCTTACATTAAATAAGAAGTAACAGGTATGAATAGGTATATTATAGGCATTTCATATTTAAATTTCTGCACTATGGAATAGTTACTTTAAAGAAGAGAGAGAACAGAAAATAAGTTCAGTATTAAAGATCTGAAAATAGAGCCCATAAAAATGTCCTTTAATCATGCTATAGTGATATTTTCAAAAGCACTGGAGTGACGCTGGATCCAAAGTCCCAATTTGAGAATTGCTTATGTACCTAGGAGCCTATGTCTCACTGGAAGTCAATGATATTTAGGGGTATGTCTCAGAATACATGCGCAAGAGGGCTTATCCCTGAGTGGGAGCATCAGAGTATTTGCGCAAGAAGCACTGATTTTGTAAGTACAAGGTCAGTGTTCTTGCGCAAATACTCGCGGGCCAGTGTAGACAGGCGGCAAGATGCAGCCTTGGTCACTTAGCTGCTTCTGGAAATGTTATTCCTAGACTTTAAGGTAAAACTCTAGTATAAGTTTACCATGTCTATGCAATAGTAGAGAGCTTTCTAACAGCCTGTCATCCTTTAGAGTGACATTTTTCTCAGAAGTCTTGTAGATGCTAGTTCATTCTGAACTTCTTGTCAACAAAGGGAGTAGGAACAAACGTGTTAAGTGGCTGAAATAAAAGGTTAGTTAGCCTGTGTCAAGGAGATTTGCTGCAACCCCTGAGCCTGTTTGGGGGATTGTGGGATGATGTTTGATCTGAAGGTGCTGTAACTTACAAAAGATGCGGATTTCCCTAGTGTCATGTCAACACACACATTCAGTTTTGTTCCATTCACCTGCCTATTTGAAGTTTAAACACACGGGAAATGCTAATTTCCTCCTTTTCTTATTATAAAACGGGTATTGTCTTTCTGTAAATGTCTTTGATTTAGATTTTTTTTCCTGTTGCTGTTTCTGATTTAATACCCACTCATTTCAGTAGAGTTACATGTCTGAGTCCAGGACTGCAGGGCAGGAACCTGCCATACCAGATCAGACAAGTGGATCCAACTAGCCCAGAGGTGGGCATACTGGCAGCTCATGGACCACATGCAGCTTATTGGGGTTCTACGGGTGGCTGCAAGACATTTTCTTTTCCATTGCCCATGCATAGGTTGACAGATTCCTCTGGTTTCCTTCTGCTTAGTTTTTTTCCCCCTGCCAGTATTACTAAAATTACATGAACATAAAGCAAGGGAACATGAAGTGAGGTATGTGCCGATTGTTCACATCATTGACCGTGAGAGCTGTATGCTCCTTCTTCCACACTGGTGAGGTTCAGTCGGCACACCCTGCAAATTCTAACTATGCAAGTGCAATTAGCAAAACTATCCTATCCCAGGAGACCATCTTGGTTACCACAGTCTTGGTTACCACAGTCTTGCAGAGATGAAGGAGGGCTATTCATAGTTTGTGATTGACTTAAATCCTAGAAGTATGAGAGTTTATATCCCTTCCAAAATGTTTCTTTATTCTATATTGTTATAATTTTAGAAACTTTTGTATCCATATAAATGTCTAGGCCTTCTTTTAAATCCTGCTTAGCTCTTGGCCTAAATGGTGTTTGTGTACCCCAGGCTAATTTGGGCTTTGTGAAAGTTTTTTTTATCATTTTGGAATAACTGATAAACAACGATCTTTCAACAGCCTTGAGTTTTTGTATTGTAAGGTGAATATAAGATCCTGATCTACCTCTTCTATACGATTCACCATTTTGCATCAGCATACCTTTATTATTTCCTCTGTTCATCTCCTCTCTAAGGTAAACAATCCTAGTCTTGAAAATCGCTCTTCATATGAGTTTCAGATTCCCTGCAGTTTCCCAGGGGAGAGTGATTTGCTTCCTTTCTCAGAGCATTGCTGCTTGCTGTCAAACAGCTACTACTACCTACTAAGGATGTTAAGGAACAAATATTTTGCTAATCATGTAATTGTGGACATAGGCTGCTTCACCACAGCCTCCTCTATGCCCTCTCCTCCCGCTGCCTCTGATAGAGGCAGGGTGGGGAACCGAGTAGTCGAGTACTTGCTTACATCCTTACTACCGAGTAAGCCAAGTAGCTTAGGCTTATTGGGTAGTTGAGTACTTGCTTACATCCCTACTACCTGCTCCAGACGTGGCTGAATATGGCTCAAAATTGTAGACTTAAGTCAGGTCTACACACTTAGGGTACGTCTATGCGGCACCCTAAACTCGAAATATGATACACAATTTGAGCTACGCAAATTGCGTATCTGATTTTGAATATTTTGAAATAGCTTATTTTGAAATTTGGTATGTCTACACAGTGCCAAATTTCGGAATAATGAGCTATTTCGAGCCATCCCTTATCCCTCGTGCAACGAGGTTCACTGGGATGGTGAAATAGCATGCCCATTACTTGGAAAAATATTTTGAAATAACAGGCGGCTTATGTAGACACGGGGTAGCTCTTTCGGGATACCAAAGGTATCCCGAAATAGCCATGCAATGTAGACATACCCTTATAGCACTGCAGCAGCACAGCTGTACCACTGTAGCACTTTGACAGTGTTCCCTGTAAGCTGAGTGCTTGGGTGGCCACCCAAGAGACCTTCAAATGCCACCCAGTAGATTAGCAGAGCATCAACAGCTGGCAGCATGTGTTTCTACTGGGCTACGGCTACACTATGACTTGTGCCGCAAGAGGCAATGCAAATGAAACGCGGATTAGCATTTTCCCGTGCTTCATTTGGATACTCTCTTTCGTTCCGGTTTTACGCAAAAACAGGCAGTGTGGCTGTGGCCGTTTTGTGCAAAAACCTCTTTTTCCGTAAGATCCTTATGCCTTGTGGAAAAAGGGTTTTTTGCACAAAATGGCCACAGCCACACTGCCTGTTTTTGTGCAAAAATGGAACGAAAGAGTATGCAAATGAAGCATGTGAAAATGCTAATCCACACTTCATTTGCATTGCCTTTTGCATCAAAAGTCATAGTATAGACAAAGCCCTGGTAGTGCACATCTGCACATGCCTTCTCGGAGCACATAACAAAATGTATTCAGCACATGGGTGGAAAGAAATTTGAACATTGCACTTCAGTGAAGATGCTACTACACCAATAGCAGAACTTCTCTCATCAGCATAGTTAATCCACCTTCATGAGAGGCGGTAGCTATGTTGATGGGAGAAGCTCTTGCATTGTCTACGTGTTGTGGGGGGGGAGGGGATATTTCACACGCCTGTGCAACATATTTAAATGGATGTATGTTTATAATGTAGACTTGGCCTTATGCTTATGAATTTTCTGGTGACCCAGAGCTGAATTTCACATATGCCTGACCCAATTTTAGAAGAAAACCACACCATAATTTTTGCCCCAAAAGCAACAGTGAAGCCTTGTTTCACTTTGAGTTCTGGGGTTTGTGTGATCCATAAATCAGTGCCATATTGAAAAAGGATGTGAACCAATTGGAATGAAAACAAGCAAACAGTCTGTACAAACCCCTGCAAGCCAAAACTGCAGCATCTTGCAGAGGCTCAGAACTTTTTGAGGAGATATTTTTTGGTTAGAAAATACCAATTGTATGTGTTGCAACAAGGTTTCTCAGATCTAGAATAGACTTTCGGATGAGAAAAGCAATGCACCACCAGCCAATAGCTCAGGTGGTTATGGGACACTTCTGGCCCTGGTCTACACTACGATTTTATTTCAAAATAACCCCTTCCAGTCGAATTTATAAACAGGGTGTCCACAATACCAAGCCCGTTATTTCAAAATAATAGGCCGCAGAATTTGAAATCTGAACTCCTGCTTTTCATTGGGAGTAATGCTAATTCCAAAATAATTATTTCAAAATAACGGTAGTGCGGATCTCCGGTGTCACTAATTCAAACTTTCAACTCCCCAGGGCCATTCATAGTAATTACTCCCCTATGCTTCCTGGGATTCTAAGTCGAGGTAGCGCATCCACATTAATGAAGCCTGCCTTGGACTAATTTCGAGGCTTCCCCACAGTATGGACACTCCAGTCTGAATTGGTTAAATTGGAAGTTATTAAGTCGAATTTAGCAATTTTGAAATAATTTCCTTGTGAGAAACTCAGGATACATGCCTAGATACCAAGCTCAGCTAGTAGCTAGTCTGATATGGAGTGTGTTCTCTCTCTCACTCTCTCTCTGTGAGATACTGTGCTGAAGCTGAAAGATGAAATTACATTTTTCAATGAAAAAAAATGTTGTAAAAATGCAACCAGCTCCAACTCTGCTGCTCTCCTAGGGGTGGTCTTCACTGCAACAGTTAGCTCAAATTAGTACAATTGATTTACAGCATCGTAGCTAACCTAGCCAGACTGAGACAAGACTGGAGTTACACAGAGTAATTTTATTAGCAGCATAGACACATGGAATTAGTTGCTGATGAGTTGTTTTAACTCAAACTGCTGCATCCCTACTATATTACTAGCTCCATCATCAGGGTTCCTCCAGCTTCACTGGCAGATGCGCCAGCTAGCTCCAGCTTAAATCATCACTTGACTCACACCAGAGGTTTTGTTTGTGGACAGGAATCAAGTTAGAGGTGACATTTGAATTATAACTTCAGCCCACCGTGCTGTGAAGGCATACCCCTAGACTTTGCTGTCCCCAGGAAGGGAGATGCTTTAGGCCAGTGGTCACCAACGAGTAGATCAGGATCTACTGGTAGGTCTTGGAACCTTTGACAGGTGATCCTGAGAGGTTTCACTGGGAGGCTATCAAGTGCTGGCACTTCATCTGCCTTTCTCAGCACTGCTGTGCTGCTCCTGTCCTCTGCCTTGGGGGTTCCCCTCAGCCCTGGGAGTCTCCTGCTTGCTGTGCAGGGCACAGGAAGAAGAGAGGGTGATGATGTCAGGGTGCCTCTCCCTCCACCCTGTACCCCATCTCCACAGAGCAAAGGGGGGAAGGGATGGAGAGAATTTGCTGGCTGGCTTTTGGGAGTGGTGCAGGGCCAGGGTAAGGGTGAGCTGACCTTAGGTCAGAAGCCACCTGTGGTAAGCAGTGCCCAGCTGGAGCCTGCATTCCGAACCCCGGCCCGAGTCCTAAACCCCTCCTGCCCCCCAACCCTCTGCCGCCAGCCTGATAAAAGCTAGTGAGCATAGGGGAGGGAGGACGGAGTGAGCAGGGGCGGGGCCTCAGAGAAGGTGTGGGAAGGAGGCAGGGCAAGGGTGTTTGGGTTTGAGGTAGATCCTGGATTGCACTTAAATTCAAAAAGTGATCTTATGCTTAAAAAGGTTGGCGATCACTGCTTTAGGCCGTGAACTCTCCTAGATTCTGTCAGGCCATTAAGTTCTTCTGGCACTACTACTACGGATGTTTGTTTGCTTGTCTGTTTGTTTGTTTGTTTGCTTGTTTGTTTAGCACCAGCAGTGTGCACAGAGCTGAAAAATATACAAATCCGACAGCCCCTGTGCCAGACAGTCTATAATAGGGGTGGGCAACAATTTTTGATGGGGATCCACTCCAAAAATTTGGAAAGTGGTCAAGGCCCACACTCTTCCATATTAATGGAGGAGGTACGGGGTCTGGGATGGAGGCTGGGTGCAGAAGGGAGCTTGCAGTAAGGGATTGGAGTGCAGGAAAGGATGTGGGGGTCTGAGAGGGAGTTTGGGTGAAGGAGGCAGTTGTGACCTGGGATGGGGGCAAGAAAGGGGCAGAAGGTTTGAGTTATGTGGGGGAGGAGGGCAAAGGGTTGGGGTGCCAGAGGCAGGCTCTAGCTGGAGACTTATTTGCTTGACTCCCAGCCAGCAGCCATCCCAAGCAGACTTCCTGCCTGCTCCGCCCCCACACTGGCTGCAGGGCCATGTGGTTTCTGAACAGCTACAAACTTGAGGGGAGAGGGCAGGGTGCTTCCCAAGCTGCTTGTTGACAACAGGTAGCTCCCACTGGCCAGAAACCAGCCAATGGGATTGTACTAGAGGTGGGAGCAGAGCACAAATCCTTTTCTCCCTCCCCCTGGCTCCCAGCTGTTCTAACAGCCCTACAACGGCTGCTTTTATCAGCAGTGTGCAAGGGACAGGCAGGGAGCGGCCAGGGCTGAATCTGGTGGCTTGCTGAGCCAGATCTAGATAGTGGAGGGTATTTTTACCCAGGCCTGGCCTGTAATCTAATTTGGTCTGGATTTTTTAAAATACTCTCTAGTTTATTGTAGATTATTTTGTATTATCTAAGTTCATGGTATAGGATTTGGAAACACGTTTTCTTCACAGTTGGCAAAGAAATTTGAACATAAAACAGATGGTCACTGAGAGAGGTTCTTGTTCTATGGGGAGGAGCTTCTGTTTCAGTGAAATATCTTTTCATTACCTCTTTACTTTTCTTGCCCATTGGCATTGACAGCTGGAATTGAAATCTAACCTGAAATCTAACCTGCCTTTCTTGGATTCAGATTCGGGAATGATTTGGTCATCTACTTAGGAGAAACAGAGCAGCCAGTGCATCTAAGTGTGACTTTATTGCTTCTGCAGGACTCGTCCTATGCATGCAAGTTAACTTGACAGGTGTATTTCTCAAGGGAAAACTGAAGTTAGCAGCAAAGGATTTAGATTTCGTTTTAACCTAACTTGAGCTTTCTTGATATTGGTTGTGGGGAAATCCTTTTGTGATTTCCTCTGGGTGAATATATAATCAGATGAGTGCTTGGTTTTAGATTACACTGTGCTTAAAAAGCAATCTGTCATGGGAGCAAATAGCTACTCTAAACATTTTGGTTCTTTAGCTTGAAAAGGTGGAAAGGGGAGATTGTTATATTTTGTTATCTCCCTTACAAAATAGTTGCCTGAACTGATTCAATCAAAAGGACCAAAATGTCTAGTGTAGAGAAAGAATTGTTGTTTTCTCCTAACATGATAGCAGGGAAATGAAGCATTATTATACATGTAACTGGAGACAAAAAAGACTGTTTAAGTTATTTAAGAAAGGAGTAAAGTGAAGTGACAAGCTTGAACTGAACTTGGTGTTCTGTGTTGTGCTTGTCTGTGGCACAGTTGCTACAAGAACCTTCAAAACCAGACTATTTTCAGAGGCTGATTTCTCTGCAAATAAAACATGAAAATGTTTCTTGTGCAGACCTTTCCAGAAACATTTATGTTTGAGTGATGTTGATGACAGAGGCTGTATGACCAGTGAATATGGTGCCATCATGGCCTTGTGAGTCCTCACCTATAGAATTTATTGTTTGGGCCACCATCCACAAAAGTCCTGGGGGTTGTGTCCACTTTGCTGATTGTATTTGTTACTGGCCCCTTTTTTTTCTTTTGGCTGCTTTTTTGCTTCTCTGTCCTCATCAGAAGGTGCTTCAAAGGCAGTTGTGATTCTCTCTCTCTCTCACCCACCCACACATCTGTCACAACCCTTACAAGCCCCTGCCCTTTAAGGTAAAAATTAATCCGTCACTCTGGAAGCTAATGTATCACAATGCTTCTTATTCTTTTTGAACTCCCTTCACTCTGCTCCCGTCTTCCCAGTTTCCCTCTCACACCGGCCCTCCCACAAAATCAGTGTCCCATCCCTTTTCCAATGTTGACTTGCACTTTTTGTGAGTGAGTGGCCCCTCCCTGCCTGCCTGACAATGTAGCACACTCTTCATTTGAATATTTAACCAATATTTAATATTTAAAAGCCCTTTTTTTCTTTTTTCTTTTTTTACAAATCACATGCTTCCCTAAAATATCCAGTTTCCTATAAGAACTCAGCACTGCCAGGCAATAGAAATCTGGGGGTTTTGCCACCAATTTTTCTCCACATGGCAGGGAATGATTTTCTCTCATCAGGAAACTGATTATAAAGGACTTTCAGGTCAGATCCTGAGAAAGCATAATCAGGGTTGCAATACTGATTCTACTGCTTTCCATCAGTTTAAGATCTAGCCAGTCATCTTTCATTCTTAGAGTTATTGTTAATCACAAATTCAAATTACTATATTTGAAAATAATGGAAACTGAAAGTACAATCCAATATTGGGTCAGATTCTGACACACTCAGGCACATGGGCAAACTGATATCAATGAGTTCTCCACAGCTGCCAGTAGCCAGGGTGAGTTCCTCACAGCTCACAGCATCTGGGGTGAATTGCCTGCAGCTCCCAGCCCCCGTGGCGAGTTTGGGAGCCATGGGAAGCTCACCATGTGGGCCAGGAGCCGCAGCTCCCAGTATTCATGAATTTCACCATTTACCATGGATGAGGAAACGGTGAATGGCAACGGTTTCCTGTACATTGCAAATGGCTTCCATTATGCAGGGTTTTTTTATGTTGTGCTAGTTCTTAACAGCATGCAACTTAACCCTATTTCCAGCAGGAGGAAGTTTCCCCAGTGAAAATTGCCACTTTCCTTGTCACTACTAGGGTTCTGCACCAAGCAGTTCTGCACTATGTTAGTTGATGAACACCAATGACAGAAATTGGGCCTACTCCTCACTTAGACAAAGCCTTTGTATAAGATTCCTTTACACTCAAATAGCATTATGGGTGTCATCAGTCAGGGTTTTGGGGTTGTCCCAGTGCGTTCCTGACAGGTCCTCTACTCCGTCAGTGATGATAAACTTTCGGCTGCATGCAGGCGAGCGCGTGACCCCTTTATCTAAAGTGCTAAAACCTGTCCACTTGGGCCTACACTGTAGATCTCTGAGAGCCCCCGGAAACAACAGATTCAGGCAAGGATGAAACCAAACGAGCAGGTTTATGGCCAAATGCTATGCATTAACAGTTGTCAGCAGAAAGTCTCAATGCCAAGCCACTGTGCATTCTGCAAGAGTTGACAATGTACCAGCACATAATAGGCCTATTGCCAAATGACAGATATTAACAATGCATCTGTGAAAATTTCAGCCAAGAGGGCATCCTAGTTGGGCATCCAAAATTTCAGCCAAGGGGGATTTCTAGTTGGGCATCCAAAAACTGAGACACCTGAACTCTTGAAAGCTTGACTGTGACTTGTGCAAGATCTCCTGGTAAAGCAATATAAGGACTTGTCTGTACTAGAAGTGCTACAGTGGCCCAGTCGCACTAATATAACTGCACACTGTAGCGTGTCTGGTGAAGATGCTCTCTGCCAATGGGACAGCGCTCTCCCATTGGCAGAATAGAACCACCTCCCTGAGAGTCAGCAGCTATGTTGGCAGGAAAAGCTCTATCACCGACATAGTGATGTCCATACCAGCACTGAGGTTGCTGTAACTTACATCGCTCAGGGGCTGGCTTATTCACACCTTTGAACAACATAGGTTACAGCGATATAATCAGTAGTATAGACAAGCTCTAAAGATTCAGAATTAAATTCTAGTCTTTTAATTCACAAATTCCATGCCTCTTAACACTCCCTATGTCGATTTCACATTCCTATGTTAATAGCCAGACTTGAAATGACAGAAGAATAGAAAATAGTTTGCTGTTATTCTGAAATAGTCCTATATTAAAAACACTTACTATAATGTTGCCATAAAAAGACTGATTAATGCAAAGCTGTTTGGGAGTTGTAACTACAAAAGTCTTTGTTCTACACTGCATTTGGGATGCCCATATTGCTTAGATGATATCTTGAGAGTGCTTGCTGTTTATGAGGTGATAACCATATCCCAGGCTACATAACTTC
This sequence comes from Rafetus swinhoei, assembly GCA_019425775.1. NCBI lineage: Eukaryota > Metazoa > Chordata > Testudines > Trionychidae > Rafetus > Rafetus swinhoei. The sequence continues at coordinate 22,977,755 of CM033437.1, read as the reverse complement.
CAGGTTTATTAACCGAGGACTCGGCTATTACCAATTTAACAGTAAGCACACAAGTTATTATACTAAACTCTACTCTTCCCACCTCTCAGTGCAGTGGTGGGCAACATGTGGCCCTAACCCATCCCCAGTTCAAGTGCCTACAGTTAGGCTAAGAATGTGTGTCTGTGAAAATGGATTCAGCTCAGTCAGTAGCATGGGATTCACCACTGCCCCATAGGTCAGACAAAGAGAATCCCTTGGGGTACATTTTTATACAGAGGTACAAACAAGCTGTACATCACTCCTGGCGTATTAGGTTGCAACCCCCTGATGTTACCTAGGTACAACCCATTACCTTGTACACTGGGGTTCGATCACTATCTATCATGCAGTCAGTTTAGACCCTGTCCTGAACCTGGATCGGTATGTCTGTTATTTGTGGGCAGTGTGTTAGTACCAAGGTGTTTCTTCATGGGTGTTCTGTTAGACCCCTCTGGAATGTGCTTCCAGCCAGCACCTAGCCCCATTTAGTATTTTATACCATTAACCCTGTTCATGCCAGACTGTAAGCAGAGCCTGCCTCTTGCTCACAGCTTCACTTTGCTTTATTTTAGAAAAGTCTTAGACACTGTTGGTCAGGCCTCAGGCCTCACACCAGGCCTGTGATACATGGGCTTATGTTCCAGGCCCTCGTTTTACGATACTTGTGTTTTTTGGGGGAGGGTGCTTTTCCCATCGGCCCGGAAAAGCATAATGCCTGGACTGAAGGGGAGCCAATGGGCTAAACAGTGTTATGTGACCACCTTACTTTACCGTTCGTTCGCACATTCATGCCCCATCTGTCCCTTAGTATGCATATTCCCTTATCTGATCGATGGACAGATTTTATTTGCCAATTAATTTTAATCTCTTGTAGTGGTCCTGGAAATGTTAGGCTCTGGGACCATAACCGAGGACTGTAGTTTTATGCTTGAACCCTATAAGCACTCCCTTGACCATTGCTGGCTTCACACCAGACCTGTGATACATGGACTTATGTTTCAGACACTTGTCTTATCACAGGCAGCTCCAGAAAGAATTCTAATCTGTACTATGGAAGGTGTCTAAATGAACACACAGTACTGAGCACCCATATCATGTGCTGGGTCTCCCAGAGAATGCACCCAAACTAGATGGCCATTTGGATCAATGATAAAGTCTTCCTCGAGATCTTGATGTTCTATCTGCCTCCCTCTGCTTCTCCCCCATCCAAAAAGCCCTCCTCTGCTATATGCACAAAATCAAGCACCTCCGCCCGGAAGAATGAGGAGAGGAAACCACCATTGTTCTGAGCTTCTTATTTATGGGCAGGGTTTCCATGCCACAGGGATAATTTCTATTTATAAGAATTATGTCTACACTGCACCACAGTGTGAACTATGGGAGTGTGAAGTGCAGAGAGAACCAGAGGGTTGTGATCTAACTGCCCTGTGTGCACACTGCTGATACAAAGTAAAAGGTACCCAAAATTAATACAAAGTTGGTGCCTTTTAGTCTGCGCCAGTAGCACACATATAGAGGCCAGTTAGATTGGTTTGGTGCGCTCTCCAATTCACACTGCTGTTGTCCATCCTTAGATATACTATCCTCAAGCTTGGGGCTAGCCCATTGCAGTAACGCTGCTCCTAACTCCTGCATGCCTGGAATGAACTTGCTCCACAGGGAATTACTACATAGGAAGGAATGGTCATGTGCCAACACTCTGTCTCCAAAGTACGTGCATAGTAAGTAGAAGGGGTTGGGGATGGATATGTTAGGAGCTGCTAGAGAAAGCCATTGGCCGTGTACAATATTTATTGGTCCTACAAAACGCAGGAAAAATGCAACAGGTCTTCCACTAGCTATTTACCTATACACATAAATAGAGCACATGTGTAACAGGGGGTGGAGCTTTGAATCACCATCTCATGGAACTAGAAAGGCCCTTGGGAGGTCATGGAGTCCAGTCCCCTGCCTTCACAGCAGGACCAAGTACCATCCCAGACAGATTTTCCCCCAGATCCCTAAATAGCTCCCTCACAGATTGAACTCACAACCCTGGGTTTAAGCAGGCCAATGCTCAAACCACTGAGCTATCCCTCCTCCATTACCATCCATCCCCTGCAGAAAATTACTACCTCAAGAACAGTGAAGCAGGGAGGAATTTTCCATTCTCTGAGACACAGTTCCTTCCTTGTACTGCTCCCATGGTGCAGCAATAAGCTGTCCTTTACAAAGGGCCTAGGATATAATCTAAGTCCTTGGCACTCTCCTTTTCTGTGATAGTTGGGGCATAACAGCCCTTTTTGCTGATAGAGGGTTGATGGTGCTAATGGAGGATTGGAATGAAGTGGGGTTTGGTTCCTTTCAGCTGGCATAGGGACAGAAGAAAAGAGTATGAGTGGTTAATGGTGAGCATATGAGTGTTCGGCATTTTTTCCCAGCTTCGTTGATTTCTCAGACTTTTTTTTTTTTTTTTAATTCAGGCATCTTCAAATCTGGGTGCCACACACATCCTCCTTTCTCCAGAGTTTAAAAGCTGATTTGATATTCCTTCTCTACCTATTTCAGCTGATCCATATTGAGAATAAGGAGTCTGACAGCTGTTAGTAGCAAGAACACAACTGGTAATCGGAGCTGATAACACTGTCTTGCTGTCAGGAAAAAAACTCTGGTACTTAAAACTACCAGAAGAATGAGTAATTTGACTGACAGTGGGTAAAGCTATTCCTTGCTCCTTGTTGGGCTTCTTCAGTTTTTATTTCTCAGAGTTGTAAAGAGGGGAGACTTGAGGGATGAAGAAAAACAAAAACAATGCATGCATATTAATCCTCTCTTCAGTTCATGGAGTGCAAGATATGTGGCATACTACCATATTCTGACCTTGTAAGCACATATCACTCATTGATTTTACTAACATTCAAACAGATTTTGTGTGTGTGAATGTGATTTAACTAAGATAACATAAAAAGTCTGGCCTAAATCTTGTCCTCCAGTGCATGGCTGTGCCATTTTCTCAATTGAAGTCCAATATTATATTTATGAAATCTCTCCTTCATTCATTGAATGTGAAATGATCAGATCTACCAATTTAAAAAGCAAAGACTGTTTCCACCTTCAGTTTTTTGTGAACTAACTTTTTAATTAGATATTGCTCTGTAATTTTTTTTTAAATCCCATCTTTTCAATAGCAGTTCTAGAAGCCTAGAACTACTGCAGTAAAATTGCTTGTGTTTAGCTAGATTGGTTTGAGGATCACATTTAGCCTTTTAACTATTTACATTTCTTCAACATCTGAATTAGCTCTCTATTTTTTTGTACCATAGCTCCAACATCATTTATGGTCATGCAGACTTGCATCATCTGAAAAGATGATCCAGTAAATTGTAAATATTATGTTTGGCTTAGTTATCTTCAGCTTCCAATCTAGAGTAGATATGTGGATATTTCTGCATCATTTCCTGCTGAGTTTGACTATTAATATTACATTATAAATCAACACTTGAGTTTGCTTTTGAATCATTCCACTTCTATTTCACTGAGGACTGCACAAATGTATAAATTGATGCTGCTGAGGTTTTTAAACGTTGCCAGCTGCTGAAGAAAGGTTAATAGGTTTGGTTGCCTGGGGATACTATTTCAGTTCAAGTCTGTCAGATGTCTAATCATATGTCTCAGTGGAAGATATTGCCATGGGCAGCTTTTGTCCAGGTTATACAGTTGTCACATTTGAAAATTCAAGGAGCGTCATATAACCAAATCAGTGATTTATACTAATTATCCTCTTTTTTATATAATTAATCCAAACAATTTTTGACCATTTTTGTCACTTTTAAGCATGAGGTTATTTCATAATGTGACTTTGTCATGAACTCCTGAGTTAGCTAACTTTTTAGTGCTGATCTAGCTATGTTTCACTCATGTTCACAGTAAGAAATCTTAAAATGTTTACTTTTCAATATTTGACAGCTAAAATTGGTGAGATATTTCTTCAGAATGTGACAGCCAGGTATCCGCCTGCCTGAAAACCCCTGCACTGCTAGCTAGAAAGTAAAATAAATAACTATTTGGTTTTTAAGTTCAAGAGTGCAAAATAACTCTCTGTGGCTAAATACCAGTTTCATTTTTGTTTCTGTTTGAGGGGTTTTGTGCATATGAAACTCTTACACCTTCTGGAGTGATTCACTGTCCCACCTGTGGCACTGAGACCACTTACAAAGCGAATAATGAGTCTGCTCCACAGCCTTAGCTGAGAGACAGCTGGCTTTTAGTTCATGTGGTAGTAGAGGCTCATGCATTAAGCTCCAGAGGTTCCCAGGTTCAGTCCTACCTATTGGAGTTACACATGCATCACAGAAAAAATACATTGTTTTCTTTAAAAAACTTGTCCCCTTTAAAGTCTGAATATGGGACATCAGCTATCTTCGCTAACACACCAGGGACTGAACGAGGGAGCTACAGCTTGTGCTGAAGAGTCAGGCTTTCAAGCTGAAAGCAGCAACAGACTTGTGTCCTCTGTGGATGGGACACATAGAGAGATATTATCTGATTGCCTCATCAAGCTGGAATGGAATTTTACTCAGCTGAGGTTTGGTCTAACCTCATGATTTTAATGAAATCTAGCCCTGGTGAAGCTCCACTGGTATTAGAAACATTCTAGCTGCCAATGTTTGTCTACATTGAATATATACTTGCTCTGAGCAGGTGTAAATGAAATGATGGTAAAAAAGCAAAATGCCTGTCTACACTAGGGCTGTGTCTAGACTGGCAAGTTCTTCCGCAAAAGCAGCTGCTTTTGCGGAAAAACTTGCCAGCTGTCTACACTGGCCGCTTGAATTTGCGCAAGAGCACTGACTTTGTAATGTACAAAATCAGTGCTTCTTGCACAAATACAATGACGCTCCTGTTCGGGCAAAACAGCTAGACAGCTAAAAAGTGTTTTGCGCAAAAAAGCACCGATGGATAAAACGGCGATCGGGGCTTTCTTGCACAAAACCGTGTCTAGATTGGAACGGACGCTTTTCCGCAAAAAGTGCTTTTGCGCAAAAGCGTCCGTGCCAATCTAGACGCTCTTTTCTGCAAATGCTTTTAACGGAAAAACTTTTCCGTTAAAAGCATTTGCGGAAAATCATGCCAATCTAGACGTAGCCTAGAGGTTCTGTCATTGCTAACACTAATGTTAGAGCGACAGTGGAAGATTCACACTTCCCCTGCCCTCATCCTCAGTGTATGGGCAGCTGCTTCATGAAATTCCATCCCATAATTGATGAGGAGTCCTGTGAATTTTGCAGATTCAGACTAACACGGCTACCCCTCTGATGCTTCATCCCATAATTGTGTTTTTGGTCTCCCTCTCCCTGAAATGATGTATCTATCAGCTACAAAATAGGTGATAATTGCTATATTATCACTTTCCATCAATTACTCCTCTTGCTCAGCCTAATGAGGAGAAGAGAAATTGTCAGGATGCCATGGAGTTCTTGGGGACAAGGAGACAAATCTCTGATTCATCTTGCTACTGCTGCTCCTAGTATCTAATACATGGGTTCCCAAACTGGGGGGGCACGTGAAGAAATTCCAGGGGGGGGGTGAGGCGACCCAGCCACACACACCTCCATCAATCCCACCCCAAGTTTTGCTGCTATTTTGGGGGGGGGGGGCGTGAGGGTTTCTCAAAAATCAAAAGGGGGGTGTGATGCCAAAAAGTTTGGGAACCACTGATCTAATACCAAAACAGTCTTGCTAAAACTCCCCTTCTGGGAATGAAGATATTACCTTTCAGAGACCTTCACCAGGAAGGTCGGCTTAAGGTATGCAACTCGAACTACACAATGTGTAGCTGTAGTTGGCTTGCCTTAAACTGCGCCATGGTGGCATTCACACAGCCGGAGGCAGCTGGAAGCCAATGTTCTAGTATATGGGTCTATACTAGATCAGCTAAATTGAATGCTAGAAGATCGACCTCTGGAGTGTCGATCTTGCGCTAATATAGACATGCCCTTAGTGCCCTCTGCAGGCAGAAGGAGGTCCTTTTGCAATGTAGTACCCTGGTCTTATAGAGCAGTATTTCTCAACCTTTTTTTACAAAGTACACCTTTTTAAAACAATAAAAAAATAAAAAAATGTATAAGTACCCCCAGTACCTACAGTTTTCAGACACACAATTTTTTTCTACCATCGCAACACATTTGTTTAAACAACTTAATCGTAGCTGGGCGGGTGATGAAATTTTTGGGTGTAAAAAGTACAAAAATAATAAAGCGCTGTAAAACTTAAAACAAAAATTCAGATTTATCCCAATTTCAGTTGTGTTGATGAACCCCTCAGACTTCTCTCAAGTACCCCTATGGGCACTCGTACCACTGGTTGAGAAACACTGTTATAGAGGAATGTTGGTCATAAGGTGAATTTTGCTCCAAGGAATAAGTTGTATGCATACATTCATTCTCACCATTATATGACTAAGTTGGGACATAGGCACTCTGCACAATGGTGAATTTTACCATATGCTATAAGTGGAGTTGGGCAAAAATTTTTCATTGAAACTTTTTCCTGCAAAAATGCAGTTTTGGTGACACCTAAAGATTTTTTCAGTTCATGTACACTTGGCCAAATTATTTCAGTGAGAAAAAAGAACCGTAAAATAATTCCCCCTCCCAAATTAAAATATTTTGTTCTAAGTTTTTAAAAATGAAATTATATGATTTTTCAGTTTGAAGCTACTTTTGTCATTTCTTTCCATTTCAATTTTATAAAAATGCAGAAAAATGAAAACACAATGTTTTGTTTGACCTGAATATTTTTCATGTTTATCTATGATAAGTTTTGAAAAATGTTTTTGGTCAACCTAATATGTGTGGGGGATTTTATTTTTTCAGAAATATCAGCAAACTGAAACATCTGTGGGTTTGAGAAAACATCACCAAGGAAGTCAATGAAATGTTTGAATGACGGAAATGACAGAGAACTTTTTGTATGGGCTTTGTGAATTAATATTTGGGGATATTTAAAGTCAAATAAGAGGATTTTAGCAGCACAGTCATCTTTACAGCATTGACTTTGCCCCATAGAGTGTGTGTTAATTGCTCCTTCCTATCTATGTCAAGCTTCACACTATTCCAAATCGGATCAGAATTGGATTTGATTACATTTAAAGATTCTTAGTAATTATTATTCCAAGGTAATTTAATCATTTAAAGTAGTTGCTACACATTCCTGTCTTCAAAGAAGGAAATTCTAGCCAATTATAAAGATGGGATACCTAGTTCCAATTAACTTTATAAATTAGTAATTTTTCCAAATTCATCTGTTGCATTCATTTAACGCTCCGCAGAGAGTTGGTCCATGTTATTGAAAGCATATTCCAGTTGCGAGCTGGCAGAGGTGAGTGAGCTGTCATATCAACTATGCTGCAAAAAAGTCAGCAGGTAGTTACCATCCACTTCACTGTACCTAACTGCAGCTATTGTAAAACTATTTCTCAATAACCTGGGAGTTTGTCACCAATGTGTTTTGTATGCCTTTCCCACCTTTTCCTTTACAAGCAATGATGAGTTTTGTCCTCAAAATAGCCCACTGAGGTCAGGAGGTATTTCTTCATATTACAAATGGGAGAACTCAGAGAGAATGTAAGTGACTTACCCAAGGTCACACAGGAAGCCTGTATCAGAACTGAGAATACAACTCTTCATCCTCCGATGTGTTCCTTTAATTTTTCCAATGTCATGGCTCAAACCGTGTGACCCCCCACCAGTCATCAGGGTTGGAGTTTTAAAAAGGAAATGTAGGTAAGGAAAGAAACACTACCATGACCATACATCCTTAATAGCAAAATTCCTGCTCAGCATTAATAGTAGTATTCCCTGTATTTGGAAGATGAAAGGAGCTAAGGTGAAGCATTAAACCAGTATAATATTTAACAATATCTGTTTCAGAAATATGATTATTTCAAACACAATGCTGAGTGCATGCTGAGTGTATGCAAAGATACCATATTTTGCATGCTTTCTTCCCAGTCATGGGACATGATAGCATGGTAGGGATGGTGGGGGGACAACCTCTGTAGAGAAGAAAACATATCTTTAAAGTTAAAGAGAGTCTTTTCTAGCTATTTAAAGGAGGATATGAAAGGGACGAGAAGAAATTCTGTACAACTACCAAAAAGCCACAACAGGGGAAAAATACCTTGAAATAAGCTCTTTTCTTTCTTTCACAGCATGACACTGTGGGCTAGTTTTTAAATCTCTGCTGGAGCCTTTTAGGAGAATTACCTTATCTCCAATGGCAGCTGTCACTTAAACCTGCACTCATTCCTTTGTATTTTCTGCATCCCCGTTTGTGCTGCTATTCTCATTATGCATCCCCAAAGGACAAGTATTGGAAATTATATATAAAAGAGGATGGAAGGGATAGATGGAATCCTTTAATCTTTGTTAAACTTGTTCAGTGATGTGCATTGTTTGGAATTGACTAGTTGTGCAATGACACCAAACTTGGCTTGTATCAATTTACGAAAGACCCAAATCTTCCTGATGGTTAAAAGGTTTTTAAAGCTGTGTAGAGTAGGATATCTGGAAAGCAGGATTGCCAGACAGATCGTATAAACTAGAATCTATTTATCCCTTTCTCTTTTTGGTGTGTTTAGAAACTGCTCAGACTTCTTGGATTGAAATTGGGTTCCCTGTGTCTCTGAGGATTATCATTGTTTGTATCCTGATAAATTGTGCTCCCGGCATAAGTACAAGAAACAAGCTTTTATAGGTTAATAGAGTGCCTAATTAGTGCATATTCCCTGGCTTTCCAACATCAACAATGGCCCAACATATATGGGCATGGATGTCTTTTACTCCATATTTGTATAACACATGCCAGACTGAGGGTTTCTAGGCACCATGGTATCATCCTCATTTAATGTTTTGCACCACTTAAACTAGGATGGGGGCATGTGTTGCAGGGAAGAGCATTTCCAGTTTGTATTAGGCGCGTGGAAGAAAGGCAAGGAAATCAATTTAAGTACAACTGAGATGAAACATGGGGAAGACTTACTTTTTTTACTTTGAACTCATTTGGACATTGTGGACTTGGAAGTTCAACTCATTAATTGGCTCGTGTGGTGAGCATTGACTGTGTTACAAGAGGAGGAGGAGAGAAGGGCAAGAGGAAATCAATCACATGAAAGAAAAGATGTAAATGTAAGAGTGACAAGTGTGAAGATTTGTAAAAGAAGCAGAGGCGAGAGAAAAGTTAAAATGGGAAGAGCATGTAAGTGCTTGTGCTTGTGGGGGAGGGCAGGTAGGATGTGAACAAAGATCACCTTCTTGTCCCAACACAACTTTTAATAGATTAGAGTTTCTTCCTTGAATAAATCAGTAGGTATAAATGCAGTGAAAAGGATCTGTGAATTGAAAAAAAATAGTGTGGGAGATTCACAAAACTTCAAACTCTGTATGGATTTCCCCTATCCCGAACTGTGACTTCAAGTGTACTATAAAATAAATACATAAAATGAGTGGATGTACAGGAGGGGTGTGCATAGTAACACTAAACATTTCAAATTATTTCTTCTCTTCCCTTGCAATGATTACACAGAAAGTCTTGTTTTGCTCTGGGTTCATTTATTTCAAGTTTTTTTTCCCTTTTATTATTTGGTCTTCACAGATGATGTACTGAAATGGTTTAGTAGTATCCTGGAAGCAGGAAACCATTTGTGAAAAAGTGTATTGAACAGAAAATAAGTGGGGGAATTTTGGAAGAAATTCTTTTTAGGAAAACAAATTTATTTTCTGTTTCTGAAAAATAAAGAAAACATCAGTTTTTAAAGAATGAAAAACAAAATGGCTTTCTTTTTTGTTGCAAAACTGGAAAATACCGAAAACAAAATTTTTCACATAAAATTGTTTCTTTTATAACTTTCAAACAGGGAAAAAACCCCATGTAGGTCTGCTAATGGTTCCTAGTCTCTGTTGTGTGATAAACAGTGATGCACCCCTCTCCCCCAAACAATACAGATGTAAAAGTAGTTATATTCAATTGTGCATTAAATTGCCCCATGAGCAAGATTTTGGGTTGTTGCTCTTGGTTGTTTGTTTCAAAGTTGTGATACTTGGAGAAATCTTCAAAAAAGTTACCTATGAATTTTATAAGAAAATACAAATAACTATGCATATGTGCAGGTTGGTCTATTCTCCAGTTGCTCTTATGCTTTACAAATACTTCTGGCTCTTCAAAAGTAAATCTTGCCAGCATTTAGGCTTCCTGCTACTTTGAGACTATCAAGCAGACAGCAGTGAGTTTTCCAAGAATTTTAGAGATTGCTTTATTTGCCAGAGTCTCCAGCCAATAACACACTGTAGCTCTCTGCCAGTGTGGTTAAAATTCTGTGAATAAGTCAACAGCAATCACAGAATGGCCCAAAACCAAGCTGTGATCCATGGATCTGCTTCCGACCTAGAGATGAAGCATTGGTCTGGTTTCAAGCTGTGTTACTTCCTGTGACTTGTAGTCCAGAAGATTTGGTTTACAGAAGCATTTTAATCACTTAAATTACTAATTTAAGAACAAAACAAACCCCTCTTTGTTTCTTAGTATAAATTCACCTGTGAGTAAATCTGCCAATGAATTTCTGTTGTTGAGCTACACTTACTTCTAATCTGCATAGTGAGGGGCAAAATGTGCAGTGGATTAATTAGTTACATCAGTGCGAACTCTGAATGGTGAAAAAGTTGCAGAAAAAGGTCACAAAAATGTCTAGAGGGATGGAAAAAATGTGCTTTACTTTGAGTGATTTAAGTGACTGAATCTGTTTGATCTATCAAAAAGGTGATCAAGAAATTACTTGATGACAGTGCTCTTCAGTGGCCAGCCTTCAGCAGTTGCTTTGCAAGCATCCCCATGGTTCAATGCAACTTGAGCTGAGTTGACTGATACATGGGAGGAGAAAAAACAGAAATTTCTTCTAGTTTCTGCTGATGTTAGGCTAAGTCTACACTGTGGAGCTATTTCGGGATACCAGAAGTATCCCAAAATAGCTATTCCGTGTCTTTAAAGCAGCCTGTTATTTCAAAATAGATTTTGAAATAACGGGCGCCCTATTCTGCTGTCCCTGCAACCCTCGTTCCATAAGGGTTAAGGGACATTTCAGAATAGTGCTTTATTTTTAAATTTGGTGCTATGTAGACAGCGCCAAATTTCAAAATAAGCTATTTCTCAAAATAAGCTAGGCAATTTGCATAGCGCAAATTGCGAAGCTTATTTCAAGGTAAAGATGCAGTGTAGACGCACCTTTAGAGTGCAGTGATTATCTGTCTTCTGGCCCTGACTAGGTTTAGATAGAATTAAGATCTGTCTGCCCTGGGAGATGACATGGGATGAGAGGAAAGGTGTTTTCATTGATCAGTAACTGGTTAAATGATAGGAAACAAAGAATAGGAATAAATGGTAAGTTTTCAGACTACAGAGAGATAAATAATGATATCCCCAGAGGTCTGTAGGTATCCCCAGGGCTACATCTATACTGCACCCTTCTTCTGCAAAAGCTTATGCAAATGAAGTGTGTATTAGCACATTGCTGCAGTTCATTTGCATAATTAATTAGGGGCCGTTTTTGCACAAGAGGATTTTGCGCAAAAAGGAGCTGTGTAGATGGCTCCTTTTTGCTCTAAAACCTCCTCTTGCGCAAGAGCTGCTCTTTCTCATTTTTTCAGGAAGAATGGCTCTTGCGCAAGAGGGGGTTTTTGCACAAAAAGAAGCCGTCTACACAGCTCTTTTTTGCGCAAAAGCCTCTTGTGCAAAAAAGGCCCCTAATTAATTATGAAAATGATGCGCAGCAATATGCTAATCCACGCTTCATTTGCATAAGCTTTTGTGGAAGAATGGTGCAGTATAGACGTGGCCCAAAGGTCTGTAGTATTCAACATATTGATAAAGATATGGAAAAAGGGAGGCCAAATTTGTAGATGATTCAAAACTACTTAAGTTAAATTCACAGCAGATTGCAAAGAATTACAAAAACTGTGTGACTGGGCAACAAAATGCTAAAGAATATGAAGTAATGCACGTAGGAAAACATAATCCCAACTATACTTATAAAATGAGTGGCTCTAAATTAGTTGTTACCACTCAAGAAGAGTCCTTTAAGCCATTGTGGATAGTCCTCTGAAAGAAAACATCCACTCAATGTGCAGTAGCAGTCAAAAAAGCTAACAATGTTGGGAATCATTAGGAAAGGGATAATAATAAGACAGAAAATATCATCTTGCTTCTATATAAATCCATGATACAGCCACATATTGAATAGATATAATAGAACTGGAAAAGGTACAGAAAAGGGCAACAAAATGATGAAGGGAATAGAACAGCTTCTGTACGAGTAGAGATTAATAACACCGGGACTTTCCAGCTTGGAAAAGAGATGACTGAGGGAGGTATGACAAAGGTCTATAAAATCATGACTAGTGTGGAGAAAGTAAATAAGGAAGTGATATGTACTCTGTCTCATAATACAAGTGTAACTGCCACTAGGTGGATTTGAACCTGGAGCTCAGTTTAGGTCCCTCTATAACTTGAACTATAAAGCCAGCTGGCTCACAGTTGAGGCTGTAGATCGCCCTTGTTCTTATCTCTCACTGTAAGTGGTCTAAATGCCACTACGTAGGACAGTGAACCACACTAGGTGTGAGGGTTACACAAGAACTAGGGGTCACCAAAAGAAATGAATAAGCAGTGGGTTTAAAACAAAGAAAAGGAAGTCTTTCCTCATGCAGTGTGCAGTCAATCTGCGGAACTAACTGCCAGGAGAACTAATTGCCTTGTGAAGGCTAACACTATAACAGTGTTAAAAATTAACTAGATAAATTCATGGAGGATAGGGCCATCAATGGTTATTAGCCAGGATGGGTAGGGATGCAAACCCATGCACTGCAGTGTCTCCATTTGCCAGAAGCTGGGGATGCGTGACGGTATGGGTGACGGTGTGGATGATTACCTGTTCTGATCATTCCCTCTGAAGCATATGGCTTTGGCCACTGTTGGAAGACAGGATACTGAGCTAGATGGAATGGTGGTCTGAACCAGTCTGACCTTTCTTATGTTCTTAAGAGCAAATGGGTCCTTCTATAATCCCATCCTGCTGCAGTGCAGATGGAGGGTAAAAAAGACATGTATAATAATCTTCAGAGAGGTAGCAGCATCTGATGAAGTGAGTTGTAGCTCATGAAAGTTTATGCCCTAATAAATGCATTAGTCTTTAAAGTGCCACCGGGCTCCTTGTTGTTTTTATGTATAATCTTGAATATACACGGTTTATTTTACCTTCCATCTGTACTACAGCAATGTGAAAAGCTTGGGTATGAAGCCATCAGCCCTTAAGGGACTCCAGCTATTACAGAACACTGCACCAGCTCACCTCACCAACATAGGTTACTGCAAGCACATCATACTCATCCTCCACACACTACTCTTGCTTCCCATAGAATACTGAGGCAAGTTCAAGGTATCTTCAGTGCACTCAATAGTCTGGGCCCATGATATCTAAAACACCATCTAAAACTTGGAGCTGAAGATGATGGTCAAAAACTCTTTTCCCCTGGCATAATTGAACAATCTACCATAAGGGCCAAGCTCATCCATTTGCACAGGAGACAGATGTTTTTTGAAGGCCTTCCTGAGAGTGAGGAATTAACTACTCCAAGAACTATGAACCCTCTTCTGCTGCAAATGTGAGGTATACCACTTCACTCTGCATTATCTAACATGAACTCAGACCAGTCAATGAAGTTAAAACAGAACAAAAAGCTCCAGAAAAACAAAATGCTCCCCTGCACACGCAATCTTCCCCGAGGAAAAGATGAACCATGCTTGACAGCAGAGTGTGACATCACTTAATGAATACTAGAAGATGCTCAGATCCTACAGTGATGAGGGTGGTAAAAGAACCTGTATAGACTACAATTTGGAAGCAATAAATCATCCCCAAAGTGGATGCCAGCTGTATGCTACACTTGCACATGCTTGTACTTGTATTTTGAGTAAGAAAAAGCAAACAAAAAGACATAATAGCAATTTGGATCCAGTAACTCTTCACTGGAGGATAACGCATATTGATGCCTGTCTAGTAGAATAGCTTTAAAAAATAAAAATCAGAAATATCTTTGCAAATAAAGGTAGTAAATTCCCTTTGTTATGATTTCTTGTGTAATTTAAGAGTATTCAAAAGATGCCAGATATCTGGATAATATCATGTGACGCCTAAGACTCAAGCCATCCAGTCTCTAGTCACTTTTGAAAATGTAGGCCAAAATGTTTCTGTAAAGGATCCTATATAAGATAGTCATTTGAGGAGATTTCCACTAAGGGTTGAGATTCTCCTTAAAAAATCAGATTAGTTTGTAATTTGTTCATTATTCTCCTGTTTAAAAGATTTCTAGCGTGCATCCTAAAAGCAGAAGCAATACCATAACTAAATGACCAATCACATGTACTGTAACTAAGGTATATTGACTATCCAAACATGGTTCACAGCCAGCTAATTGAATACAAATTATTCATCTGAAGTATTTGGTGAATATATATGACTATTCACGTTTTTGTCAAGTTTTCCCTGCAAATAACTTCTTATTCAAAGGAGGGCTAAATTTGTATAAAGTATTTTTCATAAGAGTTATTTTCATTGTAGAGCTTTAAGGTCCACAGTTCTGGAAAGACAGAAATTGTTTAAGAGATCTTTAAAAAATCTGTCTTTAATTTGTTAATATTTGCCAAGTGCTTTGCAGATGTAAAAAGCTATAAAATGCCAAGTATAATTTCTGCTCTGGCAGAGGCAAGCTGATTTTCTGTTATGAGTAAGAGGGCTAAAGCTTATCGTCCTAACTAAAGTTGCGAACGTTCCAAAAACAGAGTGCCTATAACCAGTGTACACTTTTCTTTCCCATAATGGTTTAGTGTGTCCGAGGAAGAATATCTACTAAGTCCTCTAGTTACTCTAAAGCATTTTGCTAGGTTTATATTTGAGCTCTAAAACTGAGTTTGGTAAAAGGTTGTTCATGAACTTTTGCACATTCTCGGAGACCAATCTGAGCAGAACTTTTAGGTGTGTGTATCACTTGGATAAAGAACTCCCGTATTCCATAATCTCTTTTCCAAGTTTAAGTACAATAAGAGGCTAATTACACTACCTCAGCCTGTACTGTACCTGACTTGTGGATTAACAGGACATTAGTCTCCAGGGATGTTTATCTGGCATCTTTCACAAGGATAAAAGAATAAACAGTGAAAATATCTAACAAAATTATATCATTGTTTTTGTATAAAAATGCAGATAGCAACAAGTGAACCAATTCAGATGACAAAATGAGAATCTATGCAAACTGTAGCCCACAATTTGAACTGTGCATGTTGAGAGATTTCAAGATAAATCTAGAAGCCTATGCTGAAGATAGTCATGTTCTGTCTCAGCATTATCACCTATTTAGCTTATTCTAAAACCAAGCACCTTAACCAGTGTCAGTTCTTCTGCAGGTCTTTCAAAAAAGCAAATTAATTATGCACAACATTTGTTTCCCTTTACTTGTTACTGATTAGACACCATTGTATTAGTATGACCTTTCTGGAATCAAATGCAAACCCAAAGAGATGATACTAACTCTGAGCAAGGTACAAATGGTTGTTTTTATAGCAACAAGACTAAATTCAATCTGCAAAGCCCTATTAAAAATCAGTGGCAGAACCTGTCTCTTACTGCTACATAAAAGTAGAGGCTGATGGTTTTGTAACTGACTTGTAATTTTGGTTTCTTTCTTAGTAGCTCATTTTAAGAGGCATTATAGAACCTTATTTGCAGAAAGAGTAGGGCCACCTACCCTTTGAAAGTCAGCCCCCTTTAAGGTGTCTCAGGCATCCAAAATCCCTGGTTGTTTTATGTAAAGGAGAGTGTATAATACATTTGAGGAGTTTTCCACCAACGTTTGAGATTAAGCCAGGATTTTTTTGGGTTCTTTTTATTTTAGAATTCCATTTCCAAATGTGTATTGATTCTTAACTAAGCATTCACAAGCTATTAGTCATTACTGCTTCATTAGTATTGTAAACACTACTTAGTGGCATCTGTCACCCTGTTGTGGCATTTGAGGTTTCAGCCAAGCGATTAGTCATTTTTTGTTCACATTTCCAAGAATTGTAGAGAACAAATGTTCACCAGCTGCAATTCCATCTTCAGAGCTTACTGAAAATATCTTCTATCACATGGAGCCAACGTTTTTGTCTTCTTGAGACCTGCATCTGAGTACTGTTGAATATTTTTGCACCTTCCACTGAATCACCTTACATTGGCTAGAAGTGGTCAAAAAATGGATAGCTTTTTCATCAAAATGGAAACTTCTGTGGGAAATGTCAATTTGACTAATTTTTTTCTAGGTTTTGTCAAAAATTCATTTTGATTTTGGGCTAACAAAAATAAGAAAGAAAAATCTAAAAGGCTTTTGGTTTTTTTGCAGCAAAAATTTAAAAAAATGCAGGGAGTGAAGTCTTCATATTTGCTCTGTAGTGTCAGACATTGTAAAAACAGAATACTGGGATAATGAATTACTGGTCTGATTTAGTATAGATTCATTTATGCGGAGGGAGTGAATTTTGGGAGTGAGAGGAATAAGGACTAAAAATGGGGAAATTATGAGACCTGAATAGTGACAAGAGAATGTCAAACACACACCTTTTCTTCTCTCCAAAGAGCAAATAATAAGTTCCATGCCTACAGCACAGTGATCACATTCCTTTTTGTGCATTCTAATTAATTTGGAGTGACATTCTTCTGCTTTTTCCCTCAACTGTGAGGGCCAGAAACATTTCTTTAAATGAACATTTAGATTCTCACCCAATGACTTGTGTCCAGGAGCCGGGCTTCAAATTGTTTGTTTCTGTCAGTAGTGTAGATTAAAAGTCCTATCATGGATTGTTGATTTTGAGGAAATGCTTAGAAATCTAGTATGTGGGAAAGAAACAGGCTTAGCTCTGGAAGAATCACGGTTGGTTTTTTTTTTATTCTCATATTATGAAATTGTGTCACTACAGATATAAAAAAGTGTATAAGAGTAAACCACAGGTTGTCTTATACAGCTAAGAAAATACTTACCTGATTAAAAATGGTGAGACAAGCCAGTGTGAGAGCTCAGTTGGTCATGCAACAAATGGAGAAGAAGCCTCAGGCTTTAGAAAACAGCGGCACCTATAACAATCAGAGAAGTGATGCCCTTCCCCATTTGGCAGCAGTTTTTCTAAGAATGTAGGGTGCACTGCAAATCCAACAAGGGCCAGCAAGATAACATGAATAAAATCAGTGGGGCAGAATATGAAGGGACCGGCAATAACTGTGAAACCGGTTAGACTGATTTCTTCCCCTTTCCCCAACTTTAGTCACTGATTCCTGGTTCTGAGCCAAAGACAGTCCCTTTTTTGCAGATGCCTTCTGATTGAATCAGACTGTGATCAGAATTGGGGTTGCCCTTTGCAAAGAATGAACCTGCAATATGGAGAGGAATCTTGAGGGGACATTAGTTAAAGGTAGGCAAAATGAAAGACACATGGGGAAACTATTTAAACTAATATTCAGCTCACTTAGGGCTTGTCCACAAAGAACAACAATGCACACTAGGGAATGGCCTAATTTCTAAAGCACACTCTTGTTGTAAATTAATTGGCGTAGACAGTGGTGATGCATGCTAATGTTTCCTTTGCCTGCACAAGCAGGCTCTACATAGGCCAACTACCCTAAACCTCTGTACCTACCATAGTTGTTCCTTCATCTGTCTATCTGACACCTTACAGAAACACTACAGTAATTTTTTTCTTGGTGCTTTTTAAAATATTTCCTAAAATGTACTTCATATTTCTTCAGTGATTTTATACTTTATTCCTCTTCAAAATGCAGTTAATACAAGATGTGTAACTTATACACATTCTTCAGGAATGGAACTAAACAGAGTTTGTAACTGGAAATTGCTTTTCTATCTGCTTTTCTAAATGATGGCAGCATCTCACATACAGAAGAAACTTAAAACTAGTCAAGTAAAATGTGCACAACTGCAAATTATGAAATCTTAAGTGGTAAGGCACAGAAAAAATGACCAACAGAGTAAATAAAATGCATTGTTGGAAGGTTTTTGTATTGGAGATACTTATAGATATATTCCCTGAGATTCCTTGCTGAACAATTCCCACCATTAAAAAAATCCATTCATTTCTTTCATTGTCAGATATTTCATAAATGGACAATGGCATTCAGTTTCCAGCAGGAATATGTATGGTACAGGACTCTATCTGATGGATTAAAAACAGAATGAAAAATAATTTAAATATAGTATTTCAGTACAGGAAATATTGTGAATCTTTTCG
Source organism: Rafetus swinhoei (assembly GCA_019425775.1). NCBI lineage: Eukaryota > Metazoa > Chordata > Testudines > Trionychidae > Rafetus > Rafetus swinhoei. The sequence goes on along the minus strand of CM033437.1, from coordinate 22,959,377 downwards.
CCCATTTAGAACAGGTTGTTAGAGGAAAGGAATCTATTGGAAGCTCAATATGGCTGCAGGTAAAAGCGGGTACATCTACATTGCCATAAAAAAAAGATAAAGTCTCAGAGCCAAGGTCAATTGACTGAAGGACACAGACCTTGGGCTGTAGGACTCAGAATAGCAGTGTAGACATTCAAGCGTTGGCTGGAAAGCAAGCTTTACATGAGTAAGGGCTTCAGGACTGAGACCTTAATGAGAAAGATGAAAAATGGAGCAATACAAATCATTGGTGCTCGACTTGATGCTAGAATGAGCGCACATCATAAAGAAGCTACTTCAAGTGAACCACATGATCACTGGGTACACAGGTAGCAGACTGTGTAGTTACAAAGGAGGACGGGCTCATCAGTTGCCAAACTACTGATAAAAGAGCTCCCAGACAATCATTGAGCTGGATCCAGTGAAAGGATCAGCTGATAAGCAGGTTCTGAGGGATCCAATGTTCTGTCTTTGTGTGTCTCCTCCCAGATCGACACAAGCTATAAAGAGGAATTGACTTCTATTTGACATTTGAAAATCCATCATTTAGAGAGGGACGATTATTGTGAATTTGTGTCACAGTAAAAGTGTGAATATTAGCTTTGGGTTCAGAGCTTGGTTATGAGAAAAAGAGGAACAGAGGAAATAACTCTTCCTTAACAGCAATTCTAAATTGAAAATCATACTCTATCACTCTAGTACAATATATGCTGCTCTTTTAAAATGGCTTTGTTTACACTTATTCCGGGGAAGATCATGTGTACTCACTAGACTAGAAAGCGTATCAGTCCCTTTGGATTTCTACATATAATTTCTCAGGTGATGTTTTACTTGACTTCTTATGGTTCTGATCCTAACTTTCAATTTATAGTCCTAAATGCTTTTAGATGTGCCCTCCCATCTCTGTAATTTTATCCTCCTTTCCCTCCCATCCTCCCTTATCTTCACATGCAGATGTATTTCACTCTAATCCTGGATCTGCCATTCAATATATATCAACTACACAGTATAGTCTAGTACTATCATGGTAACTGTCAATGTTTTCAAAAATCATCTGGTGTTCAGAGAAAACTGCTTTTCTATGATGTGAGAGACATGGTTGGTGAAGTAATATTTTTATTGGACCAGCTGGGGTGGTTGGAAAAGACAAGATTTTGATTTTTACAGCATTCTTCTCCTGGTGTGGAAAAGGTAGCCAGTGTTACAGATAAATACAAGGTGGGACAAATTGTTTTTTGCAACATGTCTTAAACCTTAGGTTTTCACAGTGAAGTGGTCAATCAATATCTCTGCAGTCACGTGACAAAGGAAGGTTAGTAGGCTACAGTGTTTCTAATGAACCCTAAAACTGGTCTTTCTGAGACCATGATTTTTAGTGTCTAACAGAGTTATGAATTTATGTTCCAAGGCTTGTCTTTCGAAAATGTCATGCAGGTTTCTTTCAGATAAGGACCTATAAGTCAGCTATGGAGTGACTGCTATGTGAAAAGTGTTCACCTACACAAGTAATATGGTGTGTCTCAGGATTTAGCACTCACCATTGAGGTGACACCTCCTGTTGTTCACTTTGATGATTAGTGTAAAGCCAAATCACACATCCATGGCCTCTCTCTCAGCCTCAGGAACTGACACATCCTCTTCACAACTCAGCCCTCCACCCCCAAGCCCACAGATAGGACACTCTGTGTTTCTCCACTTCTGGGAGTTGGTAACACTGTCCAATAGTCCAGCCACTTCCTCCAGGCCCACCTTCTCCAAGTCTTGACTCAGGGACACTTTAGATAGCAGCCTTTTACTGTGATTCTTTAACTTCTCTCAATGCTGCTATGTCTCCTTAGGCAACTTCTCCATGGCCCCAGTACCTTCTTCATCCTTGCTTCAGGGCATTCAACAACCCTGTCCTAGCATCATACCAGGAAATCTCCCTTGCTTCCCAGGTCCCATCCAGCAGTTGCTTTGTCCAAAGTGCCACAGGTGTCTCAGCCTGCTAGGGAGACAGTGCTTACTCCTTGAGCTCCCTGCAGTAACTGACCCTGGAGACAAACTAGAGAAATGACTTGAGGTAAATAGGGTGAAATTCAATAGGGACATTTATAAATGCAAAGTACTCCACTTAGGAAGGAACAATCAGTTGTGCACATACAAAATGATAAATGACTGCCTATGAAGAAGTACTGCAAAAAGGGAACTAGGGGTCCTACTGGACCACAAGCCAAATATGAGTTAACAGTGTGACACTATTACCAAAAAAATCCATTCTGGGATGTATTAACAAGAATGTTGTAAGAAAAACACAAAAAAGTAATTCTTCCACACTGTGCTGCACTGATTAGGCCTCCGCTGAAGTAGTGTGTCCAGTTTTGGGCACTGCATTTCAGAAAAGATGTGGACAAACTGGAGAAGGTCCAGAGAAGAACAACAAAAATGTTTAAAGGTCTAGAAGACATGACGTATGAGAGAAGATTGAAAAAACAGGGTTTGTTTAGTCTGGAAAGAAGACTGAAGGGACTTAATAACACCTTCTAAGAATCTGAAAGGAGAAGAGAGAAACCATCTTCTCAATTTCTGGTGATAGGACAAGAAACAATGGTCTTAAATTGCAGCACGGGAGTTTTAGGTTGCACATTAGGAAAAACTTTCTAATTGTCAGGGTGGTTAAGCACTAGAATAAATTGCATAGAGAGGTTGTCGAATCTCCATCATTAGAGATTTTTAAGAGCAGGTTAGACAAACATCTGTCAGAGATGGTGTAGATCAGAGATGGGTAACCAAAATCAGGGAGTGAACCACATGAGTTGGCCCTCCTTCACCTCAGCAGACCACAGCAACCTGCAACTCACTAGGATTACACCTGTGGCCCCTCTCACCCATGTGACTCTCGTACACGGCGGCACTGGAACCCTGCACTTCCTGCTCCTCCCTCTCCCTCCCAGCACTTTTGGAGCACTGTGAATCAGCTGTTCACAGCTGTTCAAGCTCTGTGGGGGGAGGGAGAGGAGCAGGGATGGAACACACATCAGGTTATTCTCATGCTCTGAGAGTGCTGGGAGGGAGGGGAGAGTAGGAAGTGCAGGGCTCCAGTTCCCTGAGTGCCAGAGGAGCCTGGGGGAGGATGGCAGACAGGGGGTGCGCAGGCTACAGGTAGAGCCACAGTGACCCATGGGCTGCAGGTTGCCCACCACTGGTTGAGATGAAACTTGGTCCTGCCATGAGTGCAGGGGACTGGAGTTGATGACTTCTTGTGGTTCCTTCCAGTTCTATGATTCTATGACCCTGTTCTGCCCTGCAGCTCTTCTTATATGGGCCTGCTGGCTCTGAGGCGGCTGCTGCCTGCAGTCTTTCTCTGGGTGCACTCCATGCAGTCTCTCTAGGCCACTTGGAGGACTCAGCTCCACTTCTCCTTTATAGGGCAAGCTCTGGTGGGATGCTAGGGACCTCCCTTTACCTCTTTCTCTCCTGTGTGGAGTGGACACTCTGTCACAGGGTGATTTTTGTCTTTTGTCATTTTTCTATATGTGTTCATTTGAGAGCATAGTGATTGTCTGGTTTCACCCACATAGTTGGGGCAGTTGCTGTACTGAATGAGGAAGCCTCATGTTGTGATAGGCATGTGTAAGACCACTGAATCTTGAAAGGTGCGATGGAGGGTGTTGATTAGCATAGCAGCAGAGGTCTCAGATTTTGTGTCTGTTGTTCTGGTAGGATCTGGTGCTGCTGTGAGTTGGTGAGTCCTGGTCTGTGGTTTATTCTGATGACACTAAAAATCAGTTTCTGCAACTATATTAACCCCTTATCCTTAACAATCAGTCCCACCTTGTAGTTAGCTGTGACACTCTGCTTACCTTTTGCAGACTTGAAGAGCTCCATGAAGCTCATAAGCTTATCTCTTCCACCGTCCAAACTTGGTCTAACAAAAGATACTACCTCATGCACCACGTGTCTCTCATATCCTGGGACCATTACACCTCCAACAACACAGTGTATGATATGTGGCATTTTAACATGTAATTTTAAATTACTTCCATCAAACATCAAAATGGCATTCAATTCATAAGCATATGACCAAGCAAAAGAATTTCCTTTGACAACATGACAATTTCCTTTGAGATCAAACTTGTAAAACGTCATATAAAATTCAAAGTCTAATGTATCAGCTTATTCCCTAGCTGTTTTGGTATTAAAGCTTTAATGTTAAGAGGATTTTTCCAAGGTGACATAAATATTGGAAATACAGAAGAAAATGTGACTTGTTCATCCTATAAGAAATATCTCCTAAAAGACAATTCTTTACTCAGCAAATTATCAGGCTGCAGAAAGGGAGACAATAAGGAAAGGACAGTTTCATTAAATAGCTGTTTCCATCTGACTTTAAAGCAAGAGCAGACTTTAGAGAGCTGCCTATCACAGAAATAAGTCTAGATCGAGTAGGAGGCAGCAGTGGGATGATATGCAAACAACAGTAATGATAGAAATAGTTGCAAATACACATTCTTAAATAAGGTTACAATTGGAAAAGTGACAGTGGAGTACCAATACCAGGATTCAGGGGATTTTTAAAAAAAATTTCAGTGCTATATGGATTCAATTTGATTACTTTACAAATAAAAATAATGTTCTACCTTCTAGTGCTGCAAACTAGGATCTGTAAATAAAGCTACACTCTTACTTCTCTTCTGCTGTTATTAGTAATAGATTTTGCAATAAGAACTTAAATTTCTTGACAGTAAACAAGAAATAGAATCCATATTGTACAGTCTGTTTCTGATGAGTTTAGGTAAGAAGGTATGATTCAGATCAATACGGGGAGCAGACTGGCTGATTAAGAAAGAGCCATTTTTACATTCTCTCTTGTCTGCCGGTAACTATACTTTTAACATGGACCAAAAGTCAAGATAACATGCTTGCATTAAAGGAGGTAATAAAAGTAGGGTTGCCAGGTGTCCGGTTTTCGCCCAGACAGTCTGGTATTTGTGGCCCCTGTCTGGTAAAAAACCCCAGAAAATACCAGACATGTATTTTCTGTTTTTCTTGGATGGAAGGCCGGTGGGGACATTCTTCCCCTGCCACGTCTGGCGGGGGCGGAGGGAGCAGATAGCATGTGGATTTAAAGGTGCAGTGACCTTTTGTTGGGTTTTTTGCTCAATCAATTTTTTCCCCCGCCATGTTCAGGATTTTTTGTGAAAGTATCTGGCAACCCTAAACAAAAGGACAAGTAGGGCAGTCTCATTATGGCATTTTTGTATCTATATAATTCCTGAAAACTGGAAGAAGGCTGCATGGCATAAAGGGCTGTGTGAGAGATATACCACAAAGGTGGGAATGTTATTTAGAAAATTATCTAATTAGATTAAAGATCAAAAATTCAGATTGTAGAGTTGGCCACTAAATGGAATTTTTCCCATGAAAATTTTCATGGTAAAATAGCCTTTCAAAATTCTGAAAATATAGGAAAAAGTTTTCCCCCCACTCTCCCAAACTTTATTGATGTATGCTAATTTTTCCCATTTAGGAAGCAATAAGAAAATCATGTGGAAGAGGGCAATTACCCTATCTGTTCTCTCTTTACACTGAAGATTCCCATGCCTCTTGAACCATTTAGCTCTTTACATGCTTTTATTTCCATTATGTCTCTGGAGATAGGGTAACCAGAACTGAGCACTGCTGAAGATATTCTCTAAAAAGTGACATTTTCATATTTTCAATATTTTGGGTCAGATTCTTCTTAATACATAACACTATTTGCTTTTTGATTGCTGCTGCATATTGGGCAGAAATTTTCATTGAGCTCTCCAATATGATCCAGAGAGAACAAAACAAGTAATTTGTTTTTCAGTTCTGCAGCTGCATTAAAAAATGGTTAGTTTTGCACCCAACATTACTTTTCCATTTCTTTTTATGACACAAAAAAACACAATCAAGCAAAAGAACAAAAATTCATTTTGGGTCAAACAAAATGTTTCTTTTAATCCAAAACAGTTTTTTTCCTTTTTTTAGTTTTTCATTATATTTTGGGGGGTGTAATATACATGCTTCAATTTTTTTAAACAAGCCATCATTTACTATATATTTTAGAAATGTGCATCTGTCTGTGTCTGTCCATCTGTCTGAAGGTGTGTCTAGACTACATCTCTCTGTCGACAGAGAGATGTAGATTAGGCACATCGAAATTGCTAATGAAGCAGGGATTTAAATATCCCGTGCATCATTAGCATAGACATGGCCACCACTTTGTTTCGAAACGGAGTTTTTTTGAAGAAAAAAATGGCAGTCTAGATGCGGATCTGTCAAAAATAAACCCTTCTTCGACAGATCCTGTAAACTTCATTTTAACTCCTGAATCCTGAAATGGATTGTTTTCCATAACACAGAAAGGGAGAGGAGGGCAGCTACAAGGGATAGTTACACAGAGCAGAGGTGGGCAAAAGCCTCACAGCAGGCTGGATCCAGACTAGGGCTTTGATCCGGCCTGTGAGGCAGTTCCAGGCCCCGCCCCCTAGCTCGTTGCTTTGGAGCAGAAGAGGGGTGAGAGTCCTTCTAACTGCTTCTATTTAAAGGGCTTGCATCTTCCCCAGCCTTGGGTAGCAGGGGCGGGGAAGCCACAAGCCTTTTAAATAGAAACAGTTGAAAGGGCTGGCATCTCTGGCTCCCTAGCAATGCGCTAGAGGCGCAGGAAGCTGGGAGCCCTCTCAGCTGTTTCTATTTAAAGGGTTCTGTTCCCCGCAACTGCTAGGCAGCATGAATTTGCACAAAATTTTGGTCACCCCCAAAATGGCCTTTTGCAATAAGTTAGCTGTTCAACCAAAAAATTGCACACAGATCTAAGTTGAGGATTGTTTCCTGAACGGTTTCATGTGATTTAGAGTCTGAAATGACTTCAGGAGTTAAAATTTTTCCTTATACTGTGCACTTATTTTGCATTTGTCAGCCTTGCTCTCCATCTGCCATTAAGTTTCCCTAGCCTTAAATGTCTCTGAAGCTTCTTGTAGTCTCCTCTATTATAAACTAACTTAAAATAATTATCTGCAGGTTTTGCAACTCTACTCTTTAGCTCCATTTCAGATCAACAATAGTTTACACTATACTCTATATTTATTTACACATTTCATATGTATTTAAGGACATTAGATGGGGAACATCATTGAAAGAAATCAGTGATACAATATACAGGTTAAAATATAAAGAACATTTCAAGAAAGGCTCTTTTATGTTACTAAAATTATAGAAGATACTAATAGAAAGTTAAATGAAGCGACAGTCTTTCCTTTCCCTGAATTAATTTAATTCATTGTGTTTTAAATTAAAACTATTTTTCTTTCTTTTTTTACTATCTCCTTGTAAAAAGCATTATTTATATCCATGTGTGTGTGTATGCTCCTTAGTGCTAGCAGTCTGCTTATTAAAACTTAGATGATTTAATCATTTCTTTTTATAGCTTCCTAGTTATTCATGCCTAGTTTTGCAAGCAAAAATAAGTGTGGTATTTTGAATACATTAGTTAAGAGAGCTTCCTCTCAGCAAATGAAGAGATGTATATAGCAATTGTTACTTATTTACCAAATAGCTTAGGAAAATTGGGAAATGTTAACACGTTACAATGGTTACAGTGGAATAATAATTGATTTAAATATATATTATCATTACAGACCCTGGGGTATAAATGTTATGTCATTGCAATCATTGAGCTTCACTGTCCCATAGTTTTGCACCTTGTGCAGTCATGTACATATGTACAAAGTGAGTGCAAAACATTACTTTATTTTGGACAGTTGTAAATTACCTACACCCGGGGTCTTATTCACTACTGCATTATTCTAATTTTCTTTGAGCATCACACACACGTCAGAGTTCTGCTGGTGTCAGACTGGGGTAAAACAATAGTGGATCAGGCCCAAAGTGTAGAAAGCCATACAGAATCAGGTCTAGTATATTTAGTCCAGATTTACAGCACTGTAGCAGACATTAGAATGTGGTCTTCTGCCTTTGAGCTCATGTTGCTTTACAGAACGGTTGCTCAGGAGAACTGTCCACAGTTGTTATAGCAACCTCAGAAAAACAACAAAGCCATTGAGGAAAAAAAACACAGAAAATATTTGAAAGTGGTACATATTTAGTCAAGACTTTGAATCTAGATTTTAGGAAAAAAATCCAGCCTTAGCACTCAGATCAAATCTTTTTTTTTTTTTCTTTTGTTTTTTTGCCTACTCAGGGTCATACATAGCGTGAAACGCAGCTGTTGGCACTGTGAGATAAGTGGTTGAGAAAAGTGTTATAATGTGACAACCTAAAACCTATGGTTAGTCACAGAACATACAGCAGAGAGGCTACATCTACACTGCACCTCTATTGCGCAAAAGCCTATGCAAATGAAGCTCGGATTAGCATATTGCTGCGCTTAATTTGCATAATTAATTAGGGGCCGTTTTTGCACAAGAGTCTTTTGCACAAGAAGGAGCTGTGTAGAAGGCTCCTTTTTGTGCAAAACCCCCCTCTTGAGCAAGAGCCGTTGTTCCTCATTTTTTCAGGTCACCCCCAAAATGGCCTTCTGCAATAAGTTAGCTGTTAAACCAAAAAAGCCATTCTTCCTCATTTTTTCAGGAAGAATGGCTACATGTTTTGTTAGTCTATAAAGTGCTACCAGGCCATTTGTTGTTTTTTTTCTGTAACAGACTAACTCGGCTACCCCCTGAAGCCTCTGTATGTTAATAATAATTTAAAAAGTAAGATGAAAGATGAAATCATCTAATTTTTCCATCCCAAACTGTGAGCCTCTTCATAAAGGCCACCTCCATGTAAAATAACACATTTCCTAAAGTCATACTTTTTTTCTTACAAGTTCTATGCAGTGGGGTGGGACCATTTTTAAGAGTGGGGGGTGCTGACACTCACCGTTACCCTTGTCCCCCCAGCTGAGACTGGGAGCAAAACCCTGGTGTGCAGGGCCAGCAGCGAGGACCTGGGGCACAGGACTTGTAGCAACCCCCCCAATATGTGGGGCCAAAGCAGAGCCCAATGGCATATAGGGCCAGCAGCAGAGCCCTGGATGCGCGGGGCAGCAACTGGGATGCTGGGTGCAGAATCAGCAGCAGAGTCATCTGCGCCACAAAAAAACACTCTGAAGTCAAATTTCCCCTAGAGTTTGGTGATGAAAGAGGAGATTTGCTAAAGAGTGGCTGTTCAGACTCATTGCTAGTTATAATGCTAAATGATACATCCTATAAAAGTATGGGGAACAAAAATGGATGTTAATGGCTATGCACGTGATGTAATGCAAATATGTATGACTGGGACTCGGTATAGAACTGAGCATACAGAGAAAATAAATTTAAAGTAATTGGTTTAACATAAGGTGTCTTTAATTGATAATGGAAATAGTATAGTGCACATGGGGAACTGTGAGATGTAGCTTGAGGATAGTAATCAATCTATACTTCACAAAGAGATGAGCTGGTAATTTCCAAAACCATGCAATCAGGAACTGTCTGGTGTTGGTATGTGCTGGCATATGGATACAGCAAGGAGCTAATAAAATGCTGAAACTTGTCAGACTTGTGTATTGTCTACCTTATAGTTACCTACATTTGCCTTTGGAATGTTGACAACAGACTAGAATTACCATTAAAATTCATACTCATCATTCAAGCTATTTGTCATACTGATTTCCCTTTAGGGAAGGAGCTGTTCTACTGATTGTATGTTCCTTTAAAAGAGACATTATTTCCTTCCTATATTCAGTAATAATCACAGGGGTTTTTTTTTAATGAAGAGCAAACAGTCATTCCTAGTGGAGATTCCTATGTGCCAGATTTTATCTTCTATCTGTATAGACAGAAATTTAACACCAACCATTCCTTATGTGGCAATTATGTGTTGGATGCTTTTTTTCCCCCTTTCATCTTTCTAGTTACTGCTCTTTCTGTAATGAGAGATGCGGTGATTGATGTGATAGGACGAGCAGGGATACTGTAAATCAAGAGGAAAGTCTACAGAATACAAATAGCATTGCTAGCTACAATACAAATCAGCCAAGCAGTGCATTATTTTTGCTGTGTCATCACAAGACAAATGACAATGTGTAAATGAAGCAGGAAGGCAATAAAAAAAGAATGTTTGTTTTTAATGCTAGTCAAGTTGCTAATGTAATTTAGAAGGTGTGTCAGAGGAAAGATGGGGAGTCACTTGATTGCAAGAAAATTAGGCCTCAATTCGTCACACTACTTAAACATGGGCCTCACTTTGAATCCTGCATTTGAAGTTAACAGGGAGCGTTTAAACCTGGGCACAGATCTTGTCAGATCAGAACCTCAATGCGCAACAAATAAAAATGTTGCTCTGTGTGTATCTGCTGAGAAAATAAGCATAGATTCTGAGAGTGATCTTCCTCCCTCTCAAATTGACAGGTTATTACTGCAGTGTGGTAATATGTTTTACTATGCTATAGTCTATGTTCCCTATAATTAGATAAGAAAATGCTGCAGTAAATTTAATTGCTGCATATAGTATATGTATTAACATATACATTTATCCTGCAAGGGTACTCTGAGAATCAATTATAGATAGAACATCTCTAACCTGGCACTATTTGATCTAGCAACATCCGTGGTCCAGCAAGATTTTAGTTAGCCAGATGTCCACTTATCATGGGTGTGGCCAAGTTTCCCACAGACCCATAAAGTTTGTTTACAGCCATCAATCTTTGCTGTCAGTGTTCTGTGCTGTTATTTAGCTCTAATTTGCCCCTAAATGTCTTCGAAGAGCCTAGTAGGCAGCAGAAGTGGTGATAAAGCTGCTAGATAATACTGACCTTCCATTGTTTGGCAAATTATCTTGGTCAGCACCAGTCAGATCCCAAGGGTGCCAGGTTAGAGAGTTTCAAGCTGTAATATCTATAAAATGCTTTGATTCCTATGGGTCAGATTACCATACCCTTACAATTTGTCCATTTTCAGGACAGATGTGAGAAAAAGATATCCATTGTAATGTTCGCTTCTGATTGTTAAATCAATGCAGTGCTTTACATATAGTAGCAAAAGTAGTATCACCGTCAAAATGTCCATGTTGAAAGGTGAGCAGCTTCAAAACCAAGTCACAGAGCTCCTACAGAGTACAGTATGTCAGGTCATTTATGCTTATGTTTGCATTCATGATATCACAAGGTAGATTAAATAATTTAAAATTTGAATTACATGAGTGGGGGAAGTCACCTTTCTTGCAGTCCTGCAGGACAGTCGCTAAACCTAAGGGTGGAAAGAACATTAAGATGGGATAGTAAATATTGCAAATGCATTATTTCTGAAATTATATTATTTGTAATGGAAGTAACACAGTACAGATCATCAACTAAAATTGTCTCAGGGAAATGGAGCATCATTCAGAGCTTTCCCACCTCTCAAATAGTGCTTGTCAAATGGTTTCATAACACAGCAACACGTTTTTTTCATCCATCACGAAAGTACATCTTTCCCACCTACATTCCCCAAATTGTTTTATGGCAATAATAATCTCTTTCTCTACTAAACTGGTGCAAACTGTTGATGTACACTGGTAAACAATTCTTGTGTTCATTTTCAATAGGTGGCTGCACTTCAGAGATGGGCAGAATTATGGTTTTGTTGTCAAGCCACTGCACTGGGACTTGGAAGAGCTGGTTCACTTTCTGTATCTGCCACACAGTTACTGTGTGACATTAGGCTAGGCAATTTATCTATCCATGTCCCTGCTTTCCCTGTCCATAATGGGGATGGATGATAATGCTTTAGTTGTCCTGGCTATTTAAATGGTAAAGCCCCACAAGGAGGAGCCTGTCTCTTACTATGTGTACATCCAGCACTTAGAACAATGGAGTACTTTATAGTGTATCCAGTGTAGTTTTAAAGTTAATACTAGCAAAATGCTTTGAGATTTTCATGTAAAAGATGCCATAAGACCACACACTATAGCAATATTTATTGTTCTTCATTATTTTAAAAGTGATTGTTTTTCAGTGTGTTCATATGAATACTGAAACTTCTTGCTTAAAATATCTGCATCTTGACTGTATACTAGGTTTGTCCAACTACAGGTAGTTATTTCTCTTTTTAGCCCTATAGATCTGTGACAGTATGAGTTATATTTTTACCAATTTGCCCTTGTTAAGGCTGTTCCCCACTCTGGCACTTTGAGTGCAGAAGGTGGGGGCCTGCAAGAGACTTTAAAATGCCCTGAGTCTAAAGGCTTGTGTTTAAAAGTCCCGAAGTTCAGAGATTATCTACCCTGTCACCACCCAAATGTAAAAAAAATAAAATAATAATAATTAAAAAATAATCCTTTGAGAACCCAAGAAGATGCACTTGGAAATTTCTTCCTGTGGGGTACCCCCAAGCTCTTTAGCCCTCCCTCAGGACAGAGCTTGAAAAAACCCTGCAATTTCTTAATAGCTGATCTTCATTCTCAGGCTTGTGCACACAGAACCTTCTGCCTTCTAGGACACAGGAATCAGATTATAGTCGTAAAAGATGATTTTATTAATAAAACGAAGATATATTTGGTAAATTATACTTGGTGGCTAGGTATTACAGAGCAGCTGAAATAAGGTAGATTAAAAGCACAGGGAATTGGTTCCCTGGGATTTAATTCAAAAGTTACAGTTTATGGGGGGGTTACATAGATCAGCACAGAGGAGTCCCACAAACCAAAAAATAAAGAAAATAGCCTGATTACATTGAATTAAACATTTCCTGTTCACTTACACCTCTGTTGTTACAAGGTTCAGTCCTTTCTAGGCCTGGATGTTGCTGGAAATTCCATGCCTATTTTCAGGTTTAATCCATCTCTGTGTCTTTCCTCTGGCCACACAAAAATCAAAGCAAGCAGATCACTGCTTCTTTTTTGCCAATTCAAATACTCACACTCTCTTCCCAATGGCTCTTCTGGTTCCCTACCAACACTTCTTGAAGACCCGCTGTCTCTGGGGTTAACCCTTTAAAGGCAATTTAGTTAACTGAATGGCTGGGATGTCTAGAGCAGTGTAGTAACCCTCCCATTTGTCACAGCCCTCTATATCCATAAAACTGTCTCTAAGGGTACAGCTAGTCTGTGTGGGTGGGGAGGATTCAGGATACCGGAGGTATCATGAAAAAACTCCGCTGCATCCAGGGAACACGTTTGCTCTTCCACTTTTTTTTGCGGAAGAGCAAACATGCTCTTTCGGAAGCCCCTGTATTCCTCGTTCCATCAGGAAGAAGGGAACTTTCAAAAGAGGGGTTTTTTTCTGAAATTTGGCCCAGTCTAGACGGGACAAATTTTGCAAAAGCATCTTCTGACAAAAGTATCTTTTTCCGATTGATCCTTGCAGTCTATTCGTACCCTAAGATACAGAAAGAAGGTGGTTGATAGTTGGGTGGAGTTTGGTTTGGTTTTGGCTTTGCTTCAGATCCTAGACTGAGTTTATATCACTGGTAGTTTATTAGTAATAATAGAATAACATTTCTGTCAAGTGCCTGGAAGTGTTTACGGCACTTCCACACCATATAAAGAAGACACTGCACCTGCCTCAAGAGTTTTCACTCTCAGGGCCAGTTTCTGCTTGTTTCATATGCAGATGTGCAACATGGGAAAGAGTTTAAGGAGCTTTCTCCTCTAGCTCTTGAGCAGCCCATATCCATGCCATAGTTTCAGAGATTCTCAGGCCAGAAGGGGCTAATCTGCTCTGAACCCCTATATAACATAGACCATAGAACTTCCCCAAAGTAATTCCTAGAGCAGATATTATTAGATAAAATATCCAAACTTGATTTTAAAATTGCCAGTAATAGAAACTCCATCATGAACCTTGGTAAATTGTTCCAGTGGCTGAGTATTCTTACCATTAAAGTATATATCTTATTTTCAGTCTGAGTTTGTTTAGTTTCAACTGCCAGCCACTGGACTGGGAATGCATAGTGTCCAGAATGCATAGCAGCCAGTAAGCTCGGGGGAATGCAGAGCCTACTCCATACCTGCTCCCCTGAGCGTGTATGCTACCCTAAAGAGTTGGAGGGAAGAGAAGGGGGGGCATGGCTCAGGGCCCCTAAGCGTCAGCAACTAGATGGGGTGGAGAGGTGAGAGGAAGCAGCATACATTCCACTCCACAAAGCTGTGTAATAATAGGTGCATTGCCTCTGTTGCTCTCTGAGACAGAATGTCTCCCAGCACTTACTCTGACAGCGCAATCAAGCCCTAAATAAAGACATGGCACAAATTATAGTGACAGTCTGTGAGGGAGGAGTAGAGAAAGGAGGGGGTTGCATTAGTTGCTGTGTGTATAGTTACTTGGGTTATTTTGTGCATTTCTTGTGCCATGAGATGAGCTTTAGGTATGGAACATTTATGGAAAAAATATCTTTGTTTAACTCTGTGTTAGGGATGTTAACCAATTAACCCTCTGCTGAGGTGGCCAGCAAAGGCAGTGGTTGTGGGGATGTGGATTTCTTACCATCTGGAACCTGGCTGTGACCATGCAACCATTTCATGTGGGCAACAGAACCATGGTCCGAGAATGATTACTTTCACATTAGGGGCTGATCTACACTAAAAAGTTACATCACCCTGTGCAATCTAAGCCCTGGTGCAGACACCGCAGTGGCATTTCTAACCTACATGTATCCAACAACATTCTTTTACTCTGTATGAACTGGAGACCTAAAACTGACAGCCTCCATCTCCAATTAATTAATCACCATCCTTTCCTAGCAGAAAAGATTACATACACCCATTTAAAGTGACTAGGAAAAGAAAATACGGGTCCACCCCTTCCCTTTTTTGATGGTGGGGGTAGGCTTCTCTATAATTGTATATAGTAGGCTTAAGAGGCATTTTGTTTTTTTGGTTTTGTCTTCTGTCCTTTTTCATAGCAAGCCAGGTAAAATATGATGGAAGGGAAGTGTATGATCCCATTACCCATAAAGTAATGCTTCTATGAGAGGGAGGGGAATAATTCATCCATCTCTTGAGATACATTTAGCAATATTAGCACCTATAGCCATGAAGGGTGACTAAAAGCCTTCTTGAAACTGGTGACTCTCTTGAGGGGAAGCTGAAGCTCTCGACTCCTTGTGACTTTTCTTGGAAGATTTAATCCATTTAAGACTTCTCTTACCATCTGTAAACTTTAGATCAAGCTCTTTGTGAGGAGCTGCAATGTTCACTGCAGAATGATTTGCTCCTGGAGCAGTCCGTCCTGGGAAGGCCAGATGGCACTTGGACTTTGGTGGAATTACTGCTGTGATTCCTAGCACAGTACAGAAATACCAGGGCAGAATTTTGCCCTGTGACCCTGATATCCTGCACTGTGAACATGGGCAGAGATGTGTATTTGTGCTGAGCCTCACTGAAGCAGCAGGTGTCTATTCAGACACAAGGTTTCAGATGCTGTTCCCAGTAAGATCTTTTTTTTAAACTGGTTATAAGATTTTAGGGTAAAAGAAAAAAAGATCCTCCATTTCAATTGGATCTCTTAGGTTGCACAGAGTTCATAAGTAGTAATTTTTCGGCAAAGTTTCCTTTCAACCAAGAAGAAATATGACTGTAGATTTATGTCTTTATAATCTTACCAAAAAATCTCTTTAATTCATTTACACTGCCCGGATTGGTAACACCATCTGCCTACAAATTTTACTCTCTTTTAGTACTCATGCCTCATCTCTCTTGAGCCAACATTCCTGGTAGTTTTATGTGAAGTTGTTCTCTGCAAATGTGAAAGGGTTAATAGGCATGCTATTACACTGGTCTACAATTTTTTAGAAGTCGTCTGCTTCAGAGATAAAATGTGCTATTTATTATGTATTTTGATGTGCTGAATTCAAATATGACAATTAAAACAACTGACTGGCTACTGTTTCCAAGATATTTAAGTTTTTACATTTTACGTCTATGTATATTGTGTAGATAGTAGTTTTAATCATAAATTGTAAACCTAGGTCTTTTCATGTGTTTATGGTTGCTTTACATGATAATATTTCACCTGTCCTGTTTATGTAACACTTTAAAAATCAGCAAAAGGGTTATATAAATAAAATTTATTATGAAACAAAAGGCAAAAAACTATTATGTACATAGTTTAGTCCTATTCAGTGTCTACTCGCGCTTCTTGGCTTGTCTCTTGTATTCATTAAATGGAGCATCTCTTGTCACTGTCAGCAATAGTCTGCAAGCATTGATGGGCTCCATTTGCCCTGATAGCGTTTCTCCATTGTTGCAATGTCCTGGTGAAATCGCTCGCCGTGCTCGTCGCTCACTGCTCCGCAGTTTGGTGGAAAAAAATCTAGATGAGAGTGCAAAAATGTATCTTTAGTGACATGTTGCAACCAAGGCTTTTGTATGCCTTGAGGAGGTTTTCCACCAACAACCTGTAGTTGTCTGCCTTGTTGTTTCGAGAAAATTTATTGCCACTAACTGGAAGGCTTTCCATGCCGTCTTTTCCTTGCCACGCAGTGCATGGTCAAATGCATCATCTCGAAGAAGTTCACGAATCTGAGGACCAACAAAGACACCTTCCTTTATCTTAGCTTCACTTAACCTTGGAAATTTTCCACGGAGGTACTTGAAAGCTGCTTGCGTTTTGTCCATGGCCTTGACAAAGTTCTTCATCAGACCCAGCTTGATGTGTAAGGGTGGTAACAAAATCTTCCTTGATTCAACAAGTGGTGGATGCTGAACACTTTTCCTCCCAGGAAAAGTTCGGAGTGGCCAATCTATCTTGATGTAGTGGGAATCTCTTGCACGACTATCCCATTTGCAGAGAAAACAGCAGTACTTTGTGTATCCAGTCTGCAGACCAAGCGAGAGAGCAACAACCTTCAAATCGCCACAAAGCTGCCACTGATGTTGGTCATAGTTTATGCACCTCAAAAATTGTTTCATGTTGTCATAGGTTTCCTTCATATGGACTGCATGACCAACTGGAATTGATGGCAAAACATTGCCATTATGCAGCAAAACAGCTTTAAGACTCGTCTTCGATGAATCAATGAACAGTCTCCACTCATCTGGATCGTGAACGATGTTGAGGGCTGCCATCACACCATCGATGTTGTTGCAGGCTACAAGATCACCTTCCATGAAGAAGAATGGGACAAGATCCTTTTGACGGTCACGGAACATGGAAACCCTAACATCACCTGCCAGGAGATTCCACTGCTGTAGTCTGGAGCCCAACAGCTCTTCCTTACTCTTGGGTAGTTCCAAATCCCTGACATGGTCATTCAGTTCACCTTGTGTTATGAGGTGTGGTTCAGAGGAGGAGGATGGGAGAAAATGTGGGTCCTGTGACATTGATGGTTCAGGACCAGAAGTTTCATCCTCTTCCTCTTCCTCGTCTGACTCAAGTGAGAATGATTCTGGTGCATCAGGAACCGGCAGTCCTTCTCCGTGGGGTATTGGGCGTATAGCTGATGGAATGTTTGGATAATGCACAGTCCACTTTTTCTTCTTTGACACACCTTTCCCAACTGGAGGCACCACGCAGAAGTAACAATTGCTGGTATGATCTGTTGGCTCTCTCCAAATCATTGGCACTGCAAAAGGCATAGATTTCCTTTTCCTGTTCAACCACTGGCGAAGATTTGTTGCGCAAGTGTTGCAGCGGATGTGTGGGGCCCACCTCTTGTCCTGATCTCCAATTTTGCAGCCAAAATAAAGGTGATAGGCTTTCTTAACCATAGTGGTTATACTGCGCTTTTGTGATGCAAAAGTCACTTCACCACAAACATAGCAGAAGTTATCTGCACTGTTCACACAAGTCCGAGGCATCTCTGCTCACTTTGGCTAAACAGAAATGTGTCCCTTTGCAAAATCAAACACTGACAAATAAGAGAGCACGACACTGTATGATTTCTAGAGCTGATATAGGGCAATTTGTTCAGCAGAGTGATGTTTTTATGATTGCATCATCCATGACTTCTAGGAATAACATGATGCAATTCATATCATGTATGACACAATACCAGCTTCAGATTGCATCATTCATTGTTTTGCCTAAAAAGCAAGTACTGTCCAAACCCAGTCATAGATTTATTCATAGATCCAGTCAAAGATGTATTTTAGTCATTTCTGGTTTAAATTGAGATCCCTTCCCTTTATAACTCACTTATCCTCCGCCATTCCCAAGTCAAGGGTCGTATATACTGACCCAATAGCATATCTTGGAAACTAGAGCCAATCAACAATTTTAAGCATCATTTTCGTTCTCAGTGACCCAGAATTAGTAAAGTTTGACTACATTTATTTCAGAAGCATTTTGGCTGTAGAGCAGTGTTATCAGTCTTCTTCATCAACATTTTATTGCTAAATATCTTCTTTACTTTGCCTCTGGCTAGGAAGTGGGGGAGCTTTTATACTATAAATCTCCAAAGCCTTGCATTTTGGCTGCTTTGTGCTGCCTCCCTTCCAAAACTATTTCTTCCTTCTGTGTGTGTTCAGGTAGTTGAAATTGCAGACAGCACTAACACTTGGGTTTATCTGGAACCTTGTAATGAATTGTTATTGTAGCAGAACCACTCTCTCCTCTAGATTTCAGTTATGTTCCTCTAAATATAACCTGCATCTGGTTTGCCTTTTCCACTGCAGTTTTCATTGAGCTGAGACTTTAGAGATTTTACTGCAATAATTTCCAAAAACTTTTTCTGGTCTATAGACTACAGCTGGTTCTATTCTGCCGACATGGGTTTTTTTTTATTCTTTGTTCTAAGTCTTTTCATTTTTGTCTCTCTCACACTGACCACCATAATTGCCTTAGCTGTTTATTAGTCCATGTAATTGATTGAGCTGTGTCCCCTTAGTCTTTGCTACATGGTTCTTCATTCTCTTTTTAATATCATTTTGAACCTCTGAAATTTGACATAGGCAGTCTGGGTGATGGGATCCAATGTCAATCATGGGAATCTGTGAAGCCAACACTGGTCTCTGTAGTATCTCATTTGTATGTTTATTCAACTGGAAAGGGGATCCCTCAAAGAGATTGTCACTTTCTTGATCCTTAATGACTTTCCCAATTATTTCGTGACTCTGTACTAGTCA
Source organism: Rafetus swinhoei (assembly GCA_019425775.1). NCBI lineage: Eukaryota > Metazoa > Chordata > Testudines > Trionychidae > Rafetus > Rafetus swinhoei. The sequence continues at coordinate 22,940,327 of CM033437.1, read as the reverse complement.
TATAACATATAAAGTGTGGACACACTGCGACAGAGTCAGGCCAGAAGTCTGCAATAGAGTGGGAAAAGGGAGCCCTAGAAGGTAAAAGGCCCACTCCCCTATTAACTATAAGTAGGTTATTGCAGGCCAGTCATGGTCAGCTGACAAGGAGTTGCCTCAGACTGATTAGGAGCAGCTGAGACAAGGCTACCTTGAAAGAATTAGGGTCAACTAGTTCCACTGCAGGCCTGCTGAGACCTTTTAAAGCCACCCCAGTTGTAGGGAGAGGAGAGAAGCCACAAAATGAGAGACAATGGGGAAGTGAACCGCTTCAGGAGGTGAGGATGGGCTCCTTATCCCAGGGGGAGACTACAAGCCTAAGTCCGTAGTCTGTTCTGTTAAGGGTCAGGGTGATTGCCTGGATGGGGAAGAGAGTGAATGCTTTAGCTGAGGCCCATTTCACAAAGGGGAAGAAGTGCAGAGGCTGGCAAGGGAAAGAAGAGTACTTGCCATTACATATATAACATACTAGAACATTTACTTGGCATTATGTGAATTAACTTTAGGTATTGGGAGGGGAAAAAAAAGAAACTGCATGCTTCACTGAAATCTTTGGGCCCGGGGGGGCTGGAGATGAGGGCTGCAGTATGAAGGGTGTCCCAGGGAGAGCTGACTACCCCAGTCCTCTCTTGTCACTGCAGCTTGGGGCTAGATGAGAAGCACCTCCCTGTGACTGCTGCAGCTCCAGTGGGCATAGCTGGGTGCATGTTCCCCAGCAGGGACATGTCTAGGTTTGTCTCCCTGCTGAGCTCCCCAACCACAGGGAGGAATGCAGCAAACTGTGTCCTTTCCCCTTGCTCCTTCATGAAGGAGAGTAGCTCATACAAATGGGGCAGAAGCTTCAGTCCCCCCCAAAGGGTGCCTGTGAGCTGGGAGGCTTAGTGGCTGGAGTAGTCCTGGAGGGGAGCAGTGCCCCCAGCCAGCCCCTTTTTGATGGTTGTCTGGTGATTGTCTCTTCAAAAAAAAAAAAACCCACAATTTTCCCTATACCAGAAACCTACCCACTGCTACACTTACCTTCGTGCTTCTAGCTTCCATTTCAGATACATTTCTCAGTGTATTGTATACAGCCAAGCCCTAAGATACAACCAGCTTTGCTCCCTTCCCACAGACAGAGACAAACACCTAGGCTGTGTCTACATTGCCTGCTTCTTGCGCAAGAACAGTTGTTCTTGCGCAAAAAGTTGCTGGCTGTCTACGCTGCACGCATGTTCTTACGTATGTAAATTTACAGTATAGCATTGAAAAACAGGGCTTCTTCTGGAAGAGTTATTCCTCTCCCCATGAGGAATAAGCCCTCTTGTGCAAGAGCTCTTCCACAAGAGGGCAGTGTAGACAGGTAACATGAATTTCTTGCACAAGAAGCCCCTATAGTTAAAATGGCCATTAGAGCTTTCTTGCGCAAGAGAGCGTCCACACTGCCATGGATGCTCTTGTGTAAAAGCACATGCCAGTGTGGATGTGCTCTTATGGAAAAAATTTTTGCACAAGAACTCTTCCGCAAAACAGTTCTTGTGCAAGAAGCCTGCAGTGTAGATGTAGCCCTACAGGATCTATATAGAACATTCTTAAAACTGAAATACCCACCCAGAGAAGTGAAAAAACAGATTGACAGAGCCTGAAGAGTACCCAGCCATGAACTACTTCAAGACAGGCCCAAAAGAGAAAACAACAGAATTCCACTTGTCATCACCTACAGTCCACAACTCAAACCCCTCCAAAGCATTATCAACAATCTACAACCTATCCTGGAAAAAGACCCCTCACTGTCACAGGCCTTCCTTGGGGGGGAAAAGACCAATCCTCGCCTACAGACCACCCCCTAACCTCAAACAAATTCTTTCCAGTAACCACACAATACACTTCCATCAATTATCCAGGAACCCACCCCTGCAATCAGCCCCAGTGCCAGCTCTGCCCACACATCTACAATAGTGATTTCATCACTGGATCCAACAACATCGGGTCCGTTTTGCCTTTTTTGAGGCATAAGGGATCTTGTGCAAAAGGGTTTTTTTGCACAAAATGGGCCTATCTACACTGCTTGTTTTTGTGCATAAGGACAGGCATAAAGATCTTATACAAAATGGGGGTTTTGCGCCAAAAAACCCTGTCCACTCTGCTTCTTTTTGCACAAAAACCCCTCGCGTAAAAAGAAATGGCAGAAGATATGCTAATGAGTCCCTCATTAGCATATTTCCTGTCAGAAGAACTGGCAGTGAAGACAAAGCCTGTAGGAGCTAATTGTTCTTATCAACCTCTTGTAACTACTTGAACAATCTATTCACTGTTTTTTATCTCTCCCCTTACACCGCATCCCTTATTTATTCTTAGATCTGGGCTTCTAATACTCCAGTTATCTGAAGAAGTGGGCTATACCCACGAAAGCTCATGATACCATCTATGTGTTTTGTTAGTCTTTAAGGTGCTACTAGACTATTGGTTGTTTTTAAAGTTTTTCTAGTTACAGACTAACTCAGCTACCCCTCTGAATCTTTTTTTTTTTTTTTGGGGGTGTTATAGTTTTATGAGCAGCAATCCCAGGCCAGGCACATCTGATTTTCCTTGCATAGCTAAACCCTTGCATTGCTTTTAAGTTATGATAAAAGGAAGCTGTATGCTGAATTTGGTGGTCCTAGCTCTTACTATATAGGAGGCATTCTTGAACAGTCACAGACAAACTCTCTCAAATATATAGGAGATGTATGTACAGTAAACTTCCGATAATCCGGCACCTTCAGGACCCGGGGGTGCCGGATTATCAGATATGCCAGACTATCGGAAGGGGGCTATGAGGGGTCTAGGGTGGTGTGGGGATGCCATCCCAGACCCTCATAGCCCCCTTCCGATAGTCCGGCTCTGCCCCAGGCGTCCCCAATTCAGCGCTGCTGGTCAGTTTCAGCAGCAGCTGAATCGGGGCGCCTGGGCAGAAAGCAGCTGAGTGCTGCGGGTTGGTCCCGCGGCGCCGGCGCGCTACTGGACCAACCCGGCAGTACCCCAGCTGCTCTGCCCCAGGCACCCCCAAGTCAGCTGCCACTGAAACTGACCAGCGGCTGACTCCGGGAAGCCTGGGGCAGAGCAGCTGCCCAGGCTTCCCGGAGTCAGCGCTGGTCAGTTTCAGCGGCTGAATCGAGGACAGCTGGAGTGCTGCTGGGTTGGTCCCGCAGCACCGGGGCAGCGCTACGGGACCTACCGGCAGCATTCCAGCTGCTCTGCCCGGCTTCCCGATTCAGCCGCTGGTCAGTTTCAGCAGCGGCTGAATCGGGGAAGCCGGGGGCAGAGCAGCTCCAATGGTCTGGCTGCCCAGAGCACTTCCAGGTTCCTGATGGTGCCGGACCATCAGGAGTGCCGGACCATCAGATGCTGGACCAATAGAGTTTTACTGTATAAGGTTGTACACTTGTCACACTTATGCAGATCATTAATAGTTGCAAATTAAGGTTCTTAAATTAAGTTTTACTGCAACCATGAGTAATGACAGGTAATTAGTAGTATGTCCATTTTACAGATGAATTAACCGAGAAACACTGAGTGATTTTCCAAAAAAAGCACTTAGCACATGTCAGAGGCAGGAATACATAATTATATTTGGTTCTGAGACTACTTCTGCAAAAAATTAAGCATATTCCGTGTTTGGAGAATGTAGGATCCTAAGAATTGCCTGTTGGCTCAGACTTAAAGTCTAGTAAGTGGCTAATGCCAGATGCTTCAGGGGCAAGTGTAAGAATCTCATAGTAAGCAGGTATAGGATAATCTACCCCTACATGAAATCTCATCCTGATTTCTAGTACAGTAGTTACATATTGGCTTAAGAAACACAAGATTAAATATCCCTTCCAAAAACTGTTGTCAGCAGCAGGGCTGACAGATTTGCTGGTCCCCCTGGGCAAGGTAGGGGGCAGCTTTGCACTCCCAGAAGTGGAGGAACTTTGGGTGGAAAGAGTGTGGCTGGGAGCAGTGTGTGGCACTTTGGGGATGATTTAAAGGGCCAGGGCCTGTGATGGCCGCTGAAGTAGCAGTATCCGAAAGCCCTGGGCCCTTTTGAATTGCCAGGCCCAGGAACAAATCTGCCCCCTTTTCCAACTCCCACATCAGAGTTTATAACTCTCAATATTCTTGATAACCATGTAATTATCCAATCATTTTTTATTCTTGTTAAGGTCTCAGTGACATCCTGTGACAATGAGTTCCATAGTCTAATTGCACGCTTTGTGGAAAAAATACTTCCTTCTGTTATGAGGCAGAGAGAGGAAGAACAAAAGTTTCTCAGTCTTCCTTTTTTATTATTATGCATATTTTGATCAGGTCTTCATTTCTTGACTGCTTCTTAAAGGTAAACAGTCCCAATCTAGTCAGTACTCTTCATCTGAATGTGTTTCCATTTCCTTACTTTTCTCTGGTGCAGAAAGGCATTCAGTATTCCAGATGAGGGCATGCCACTAATTTAGAAAAAAGACATTGTTAAATTATTGTATTATTAACCATCCCATTTCTTTCACATCAGAATTTTTTCCATGGAACATTTTTCCTTCAGAAAGTTTTGATTTGTCAAAAATAAAATGTGTCATGGAAATGTCAGCTCTGGAAAGAATTCATTTTGAAACAAATATGTTAGTGTTTTGATAAGATTGTAGCATTCTACTTTAACAATTTTGAATTTAATTTTCATTCTAATTTCATTAAAGTTTTATAATATGAAATAGATATAGAAATACATTTAATTTTTAAGAAATAAAAATTGGAATTAATTTTGCCAAAACAAAATGTTTTGAGGAAATTGAAATGCAATCATTTTTTCAGAATTTCCATTTTCAATAAATGTTGAAAATGTTTGGTTTAGGTTGAACCCTGGATCAGCAGACATTTTCAGTTCAAAAATCTCCCTTGGAAATGAAAAATCCAGTTCTTGTGCAGCTCTAATAGTAGCAACTTGTTAACTTTCTGACTGCAGCTGCACTCTGACCAGAGGTCTATGTTGAGCTGTCTTCAATAGTCCCCTCGTCTCTTTCTTGAGTTGGTACAAATTAAAGACCTAATCTTCACTATTCCTCCAGTAATATTCATCATTATTTGAACAAGTGTACTTTCCCATTTTGTATATGTTTAAAAAGAAAAAAAAGTTTGACTGCTAATTGAGAAGTTCTGTGCCATTTAATGTTTATATTTCTTCTGGCCTCAATTAATTGTTTTCTTTTTACCCTAATCTTCTTTCATTCCATTTTCCAGATCATATAGCTTGTAAACACTTTCAGTTTATCTTCTGTTCTATCCCCTAATTGTTTACTGAGCACGATTGCCTGCTGTTATTGCTTTTAGATTTCAGTTTTGACTGGATAGATTGTATTATCTCCCTTTTGCCCTTTAACACCTTTTCAGTGCATAGCTGCAGATTTTCCAGGCACGTTTTTTTCCTCTTATTTCAAATCCTCTTTCTACTATAGCTTTACACCAAAGTCTGATTGTTGGTTATCTGAAATCCAATTCTGTTGTCTATTTACCTTGGACTGTCTTTATCATTGTACAATTATCTATCTTTACCCTAACCCACTCCTTGGCTGCTCTGTCCCTCATGCAGACACTTAGAATTATTGTGAGTAGGTTGAAGTCTTCCAAAAATGTATTGCTTTCATTGGCGTTTAATGGAAGGTAGAATGTGCCCTAGCAGTAGAGTAAGCAGTCGTGGCCCAGCATGCCTATTTTCAAGGTAGCTGTTCATGACAATTAGTCAAATGGGTTTAAGAATATTTTACACAGTGATGTGGTTTCTGCAAACTCCTTCAGAGAGCAAATGCATCCATCACTCGCTGTTATGCCCACAAACTGCTCCAAAACTGATGTATTGATCTTTTCATAGCATATCACAGAAGCCAACATCCAGTTATCCAATGTTTCTCTTCTGTCCAAAAACTAGGAACAAATTAAACTATCTTCTAGATTTTTAGGGAAAATGAGCTAAAAACCACAGATATATAAGAATAAATATTACCTTCTTGATGATTTTTTAAAATTGTTTCATATAACCTACAACTCCAAAACGGCTTGCAAGGTAATATTCAAAATTCCCACGACAAAATCGTCTTTAAGCTGAGACTAACCAAGAGAAATTAAAGAACACGTTACTTTGGCTGAAAAATAGATTTAGAATGGCACAGTCCTGATGGCATTGACTCTAGTTATACATTAGTAAAGCAATAAAAATGTGATTGGAGCTGGTCAATACACAACATTGAAGATAGTCCTTTCACAGAAGAATCAGATTTGAGAAGGAAATAACTTGGTGTGTGCTTTGGGTGTTTTTAAATCAGTATTGATCTTTTTTTGGACATTGCAGAAGATATTTAAGTGTTTAGGGACAAGGTTGAAATAAGAAGAAAGTGTTGTGTTGGCATATTAGCAACATAACTATCAACTGCATATGGTATCAGGAAGTTTCATGTGTTTTGGAGTCAAAAGCCACATTGTTTCTCATGAGTGTCTGATCCTATTCCTTTTTTAAATTTTTTTTCTGTCTACCAAGAAACAGGCACAAGCTGCTTTTTGCCGTACACCAGTGTGCATATCCAGCTTGTTCGAATATACTGATTTCACAGATCAGAGATGTTCAGTTAATTACATTCCACAACTTGCCAGACCACCTATGCGGAAATTTATCTCTGAGTGGGTCAGGCATCTTTTCACATTAATTTAAGACATGTCTATTAAAAGCACATTTAACTGAACTGGCAGGAAAAGTAGGTAGTAGAAGTCCAAGAGAGAAGCAATTTGAACAACCACACAATTGATCATTTTAGGAGGGCAGAGTATTCAGCTTGTCTCCAGCAGTGGAAGTGTTTGCCAATACCATTGCATGACAGAGGAAAAAGATTGCATGTTAAAGTGTGATATTCTGTCTCTCTCACAGAAAAAAACTTAGTTCCATGAAAGACTGAGATGAAATTAGGGGGATTTTAAAGTTTTGGGATTTTCTTACAGAGCTTGTGGAAGATGATTTTGAAGATGAAGTTGGGATTATCTGCCTGATTCTATTTCTAAGATAGTTAAGAATTCAGCATAACTTCAATAATTATGCCACTTGGGCAATTAATTTAATGTTTTACACACACACGTGCATTTATTTCTGCCATTTCCTCAGTTTTGAATTATTGATTTTACAGACTTCATTTTTCTTCAGTTAGTTTTTGTGTGCAATATCCACACCTCCCAACACACACATACACTGTGCATAAAATAAGCCATATGGACACCTGAGTTTCCCACTGAGAATAAAGGGATGGGGATGGTATGGGATAGGCCCAAAGGTTCCTTGCTGGAGGCCTCAGTGACTTGCCACACCTGTTACAGAAAGGAGCAGTAGAGGAGTCCTCCAAGCATGTTAGAATGGTTGCAGAGGACTGCCAAGCAAGACCTAGGAGGCCCTATAAAAAAGAGCTTCAGAGCTAGAGCTAGTTCTTTGCTCAGGGCAGCGATGTGCATGTGGTATTTTTGCCTGACTGAAGGAAACTGCAGCACCTTGGACAGTTCAGTGCTGGAAGACACTGGGCAAGTCAAGAGGCACTCCTGGCCGCCTGCTGGGCCTGAATTTAGATGAGCCCTGAGGTAAGGCTCGAGGTTTGATGAAAACTGGGGCCACGGTGAACTGGCCTATAATACAACAGTGAAACCCCCCCCCCAGAAGGGGGACTGAATTACTTAGTGGCCTGGCTGGGGTCAAAGTAAACCAAGAGAGCAAACCCTAGAGGTATGGGCCAATACCTAGTCCAGGACTATTTAACTATCCTGGGCACATCAGGCCAGAATTTGCAGGGAAATTATAAAAGTTGAGCCATTGTTAAGATTGCTACATGTGAATTGAGACCTACCAGTTTTGTTTACCTGCTGACATCACTTTGCAAAGTCAATCATATTCTTGCACTCTATTAATCTGCTCCACTCTTTTGAGCAGTCAGAGTATTGAAAAATATGAACACATAGAGGTTTTAAGTGCTAGGAGGAAGCTAATTTATTGATGTATTAAATGTAACTCTTTAAGGTAGCTGATTTTTGAGCTTGTCAAATCTTGACCATGTCCCTTTTGAAGAAAAATGTTTTGACTACACTAAACTACCACAGATGAGTCTGTCTTAGGAGCTTATGGTTCTTGTTACCATGGTATCTCACAATCTCTACTATACAGGGGAGTTACGAATATAAGTAATGAAAGGATATACTGCCTGACTTTACAGATGGAGAACTGAGAAGGAAGAGTGCAAGCAAGTCTACATAACCCACAGCAGTGAAGCTCAGAGGATGGTATGTTGCTAAAAAAATGGTCATGTAGACATTGCCTCTCATATTGGGAATACCACTCTCCAAAAACAGAGGGATTGTACAAAATGAAGATGGCAAATGCAGTAATGATGGGGAAAGGAGTAGCTTTTTTTCTGACCAGCAGAAAACCAAGAAGACTGGAAGTAGGGCCTTTGAAGGACCCAAGTGGAAAGTTAGTGACAGATGAGTGTGATGTCACTGGGGCCTAAATGATTTCTCATTATTTACAAAGGAGGCAGAAAGTATGGTAACATCCCTGAGCTAGAGAGAGATTTTCCTGGAGGGAAACTGAAATGTTAAAGGCTTTCTTACTGCACCAGAGCAGATAACAAGGCAATTAGAACTATTAAAAATTGACAAAGCACCAGTTCCCAGATGAATTAGATCCCATAATTCTGAGAGAAATAGCAAAGAAAACAGGAAAGCCCTTTGGCAAAGATTTGTGATGGCTCACTAAGGACATGGAGGACTAGAGAAAGAGTGGATAATAGGGTTCCTCTATTAAACCAACAAGACATTACTGATCTATAAGCCTAGCTAAGAGACAGACAGTGGAAGGTGCACAACTCTTCCTGAGAGTCCCCTTAGTGTTTCAGAAGTGTCTGTCAGAGAATTCAGTATAGAGGAAATGAGCAAAAATGGCATCAGGATTTAAATAGATTCGGCATGCAATCTGCACACATGGCTCAGCATCCAGCATGGTAAACTAGCTTGATTGTGCCCCCAAATTTGTCTTTAGATTTTAGAGGAAAGATGGAAGAATAGAGGGGAAAAAGGCTCTTAAAAATGACAATGGAGTCTTTCTACACGAGACCTAGCAGCAGCCAAATAACATTTAAAAAGATGTACAAATACAATCTACTTTGGGTTAACTTTCCTATTAATCCATAGATCCTTCTCCCTAAAGTGCTTTTTAGCCCTAATTACTTTAATACCACAACATCTCACAATCTTTCATGCATTTATCCTTGCAATGCACCATTTTATGGACAGGGAACTGAGGTACAGAGATACTAAGTCATACACGATGACTGTAGTTGGGCAGAAAATTGAATCCAGATCTACCACGTCATAGGCCAGTAACCTAACCTCTGGATCATCCTAACTGGCAATTGTGTAAACTTCTACTATAAATTCAACAGATATCCAAGCTTCAACAGGGTCAGGCCATGTAGCCACTTTCCTGGAAAGCCTCTAGGGAAATGATTAGTCAGTAGGTAACCTCCTTTTCACTTAGTGTGAGCAGGAGGTCATTGCGCTGTTGGGGATGGTCTCTTTGAAATGCATTTTAAATTCATGATCTTAATACTCATGGGAGGTTTTCACCTTCTTTTGCAGCACAGGTCACTTGCAGGTGGTGTTGGTGGATTTTCTGTTAACTTGAAGTCTTTAACTCATGATGTGAGCACTTAAGTAACTGAGCCAGAGGTTAGAGGTCTATTATGGAGTTGGTGGGGGAGATTATGTGGCCTGCCATCTACAGGAGGTCAGATGAGATTATTATGATGGTCCCTACTAATAGTATAAATTGCACATGACACTTTGTAAGGGTTCGGATGTTAACCTGTGTGTCCTGGCCAGTCTCCCATTCATAGATACATTCTGCCTAGAAAAATTTTCCTGCAACTTCCATTGAATGAGTTGTTTTCCACATTTGTGCAGTAATCTGTTAGGTATTACCATGTGCAGTTAAGCAGTTGTGCCCTTCCACTCAACTTGTGATCAATAAGAACAACATAAGAATGGCCATACTATGTCAGACCAACGATCCATCCAGCCCAGTATCCTGTCTGCCAACAATGGCCAATACCAGATGCCCAGAGTGAGGGAACACAACAGGTAATCCTCACGTGATCCCTCCCCTCTCACCCACCTCCAGAGAAACAGGCTAGGGACACCATCCTACCCAACCTGGCTAATAGCCATTGATGGACCTAACCTCCATCAATCTATCTAGCTCTTTTTTGAACCCCATTAAAGTCCTAGCCTTCACCACATCCTCTGTCAAAGAGTTCCACAGGTTGACTGTGCATTGAGTGAAGAAAAACTTACTGTTGTTTGTTTTAAACCTGCTGCCTATTAATTTCATTTGGTGACCCCTAGTTCTTATATTATGGGAATAAGTAAATAACTTTTCCTCATTCACTTTCTACATACCAGTCATGATTTTATAGACCTCTATCATATCCCCCCTTAGTTTCCTCTTTTCTAAGCTGAAAAGTCCAAGTCTTTTTAATCTCTTCATATGAGACCCATTCCAAACCCCTAATCACTTTTGTTGCCTTTTTCTGAACCTTTCCAAAGCCAGTATATCTTTTTTGAGATGAGGCAACCACATCTGTATGCAGTATTCAAGATGTGGGCATACCCGGGTTTTATATAGAGGCAATAGGATATTTTTCTGTCTTATTCTCTATCCCTTTTTAAATTATTCCTAACATTCTATTTGCTTTTTTTTATTGCTGCTGCACATTGAGTGGATGTTTTTAGAGAACTATCCACAGTGACTCCAAGATCTCTCTCTTAAGTAGTTGTAGCTAAATTAGTCCCCATCATATTGTGTGTATAGTTGGGATTATTTTTTCCAATGTGCATTACTTTACATTTATCAACATTAAATTAAATTTGCCATTTTGTTGTCCAATCACTTAGTTTGGTGAGATCTCTTTGAAGCTCTTCACAGTCTGCTTTGGTCTTAATTATCTTGAGCAGTTTGGTATCATCTGCAAATTTTGCCACCTCACTTTTTATCCCTTTCTCTAGATCATTTATAAATAAGTTGAATAGGATTGGTCCCAGGACAGACCCTTGGGGGACACCCCTCTCTCCACTCTGAAACTGTACAATTTATTCCTATCCTTTGTTTCTTGTCTTTTAACCAATTATCAGTCTATGAAAGGACCTTCCCTCTTATCCCATGACAACTTACTTTACTTAAGAGCCTTTGGTGAGGGACCTTGTGAAAGGCTTTCTGGAAATCTAAGTATACTATATCCACTGGATCCCCCTTGTCCACATGTTTGTTGACCCCCCCTCAAAGAACTCTAGCAGATTAGTAAGTTATAATTTCCCTTTACAAAAACCATGTTGACTTTCCCCCAACAAATTATGTTCATCAATGTGTCTGACAATTTTATTTTTTACTATAGTTTCAACTAATTTGCCCGGTACTGACGTTAGACTTACCAGTCTGTAATTGCCAGGATCGCCTCTAGAGCCCTTTTTAAATATTAGTGTCATGTTAGCTATCTTCCAATCATTAGGTACGGAAGCTGATTTAAAGGATAGGTTACAAACCATAGTTAATAGTTCCACAATTTCTCATTTGAGTTCTTTCAGAACTCTTGGGTGAATTCCGTCTGGTCTCGGTGATTTGTTACTGTTAAGTTTATCAATTTGTTCCAAAACCTCCTTTATTGACACCTCAATCTGGGACAGTTCCTCAGATTTGTTACCTAAAAAGAATGGCGCGCTCTCTCTCTCTCAATATAAATATAGATCTAGATTGTGAGATATTACTATATTACATCACCTTTGTGAAACTTAAGTGTTACAATTATTTCAATTAAAAATGTCCAAGATATTAACAAAGTTTGCCTCTTGACAATGTCTACACCGTTTTCTTATACGAGTAGCAAGACCAACAGGATGAAATGTCCTACAGTTCCATTTTATAGCAAAATAGACCAGTAGTTTATTACTGACCAGGTACTTTTTTATTGCCCGTGAAGCAATATCAATGCACTTATTCTTTTTGAGATGTGCTTTCTTTTTCAGTAGGTGCAATATACTAACATTCAGAATAATAACCTCCATATAACTTAGATGGCCTCCTTCCTAAGTAGACCTCCATGCTTGTCCTACATTCTGCCCTCACCCTCTCCTTGAACAAGTTAACTCTCAATAAATTGGGGCCATAAAATCACTTAAATGCACAAATCAGTGCTCCATGAGACTAACTGAGGAGGATGAATTTCAGAATTGAGGGCCATCCACCAAGAACATTACAGCCCTCATATGTTCCATTGTAGGGGTTGTTAATTAAAGCATCTCAGCTGATCACAATGCCTGAGATGAATGATGGGGTAGGGAGGAGAGAAGATAAGTTCAGGTAGGAATATACGGAATAAATGTGAATAATATACTAATCAGCAACTGGCCAATTGAGTCATTAAACTTGGTTTCACAGGACAGGCAATGTGATGATGGCCATAACATTCCTTCATTAGTTGGGTAGTATTTGGAATTCAAAGTGTTGGTTTTCTCCTATAAGGGCCATAAATGGTTCAGGGCCTGACTACCTGACACATCTCATTTCACTCCCATAACATACTGCTGCAGAGAAACTTGGGCAGGACTCTGTCAATATAAGTAAGAGGGAGCTCCTGACAGAGTAATCAGGTTTGGATTCCCCACCCCTTACTTTGGTTTATCAGTTCAGCTACATTTGTGAAGCAACTTGGCATGCATGGGTTTTTTTTCCTCCCTTCTCTCAGATCGTGGAACACAGAGTAATGTGAGTGCCATATTTATGGCAGAGTTTTATTTATGCTGTGATTTTTTTAAACGTATGGAATAAGTGCCCACAGCAATGGATGGGCATCTATAAATTGTACTTCTAGAAATTGGAATACCTATTTAAACTGTATTCTGGCAGGGCCAAAGGCCCCAATCTGAACTGAGGCATCATTGTGTTAGATGCTTTGTAAATACACAGGAAGCTGATGTTCTGAAGAGCTTTCAAGCCTAAGGCACCAATACTGTAATAGGCTCTGCACAGGTGCAGAGGTAAGCTTATGTGAAACCAGTTGCAGGACTGGGGCTTAATATAATATGTAACATCAACAGATCCCAATCATCATCAGCCAGGATCAAACTTACAACTTCTGTAGCTTAATTCATGAGCTTCTACTGAATAAGCTAAAAACGTGTTTTTGACCAAGACTGTAAGGATGTGTCTATACTACAGGGCTTTTTTCCGAAAAAAGTCGTCTTTTTTCTTAAAAATTTCACCTTCATCTAGACTACAGCCGTGTACTTTCGAAAGTAAATTGAAAGAACGCGGCAGTTTTGTCAATTGTGGTAAACCTCATTCTACAAGGAATAATGCCATTTTTTGAAAGTCATAGTTTGAAAAAAGGCGCTATTGAATGAAAACAGGGCTTTTTCGAAAGAGCGTCTAGACTCTCTTTCGAAAAAGCGAGCCGCTTTTTCAAAAAATCTTCTTGTTGTCTAGACTCTTTTTCTTGGTCAAATGAGGCTTGCAGTCTAGATGTAGCCTAGAAGATTTATCAAACTCATGCAAGTCTATCTGCCACTAGAGGGGGACAGTATCGCCCCAAGTAGACATTGGTTACATACTTCCCTTAGGAGAGGAAGTGCATCCCAAGCTTTAGTGTCATCCCCGTTGGCAACCTGGACAAGCCCCCAGTTGTATTGCTGATGGACCCAGTTGGTGCAGGATCAAGCCTTGGATCACTAGAGTTTAGTGCATGAGCTTCTACTGCATGAGCTAAAAGACACAAATCTCTTAACCAAGCCTGTAGCAGATTCAAGAACCTTTAACACATCTAGCTGCTACAGGTTGCACCCTCTGGACCTGACTTGTTCCAAACCAGAGAATTTTCTGGACCATTGGAGGTCAATATTGTCTAGCAGCATTACCAAGACGTCCACTACTTACTGAGATGTTAGAGGATATTTAAGGGTAAATTAGAGCTAAACAGCAGCATAAAACATTGAGAGTTAGGACTGGTGGCTGTAAATAGACTTTATGGGATCTCGGGAAACTTGGTCACACCCATGAAAAGTGGACATCGGGCTAACTAAAATTATTCCAGATGATGGATGTTTCCGGACCACAGAGTTCTGGACTAGAGAGGTTCAATATGTACTAGAGAGGGAGAGAATGCCACATCCAACAGGCATGGGTTACAAACACAAGATGTAATAAGCAGACATGAAATACTATAAAATGGAAGTGCAGGGAGGAAGTCCTCCTTATAACCTACCTACTCCACATACAAATAACTGTTTACTCATATAAACATACTGACTTTACTGTTACCTTTTGCCCCACCTCATCCCTTCTTTCAGTTTATCCACCTATTTCATATTCTCGTACTCCTACACTGAATCCTCTGAGACAATGGCTTTCCTTGATTTACTCATCTGTACAGTAACTAGCACAACAGCACCCAAATTCCTGAAACTGGCCACTCAGCACAGCTGCAATATCCATACATAATGAGCAATAAAATGTGCCTTATGTAGATTAGCTTTTTGCACAGCTTTCTAGTTCTGAATCATTTAACATATATATAAATATCAATAAATAATGCTAAGTTGCATCAGGGAGAGGACTCTGGTTGTTGTTAATTTTTTCCCACTTATCTTTCCTCTGCATAAGGGATAAGAATAGGTTTGTGTTGCAAATGCCAGGCAGTCTGTCTCTTCTTAATGACACTTTTGCTGTAATTCTTCTAATTCCATGCTCCTGCTTGAAAAGGTAATAGTGAAACAGTACATAATCCATTTTTGTAGAAATCGGCAGCTAAATTAGTTCATTTGTTTCCACAGATTTAACGTGCAGTGCTATTTAGTCCCTTTGGGAAAAAAGGTGGCTTCCCCACATTGAATGGCTTGCCCATGCACCAAATCACACATTTTAAAATAAGCTTAAAAGTTAACATTGGGAATGTCCTTGGTTCCATTTAACCACCACGTTTTATGAGCCATAGGCAAAATATTCTTTTGTCCAAGTGTTTTAACAAGAGTCTGTCTGCCACGTTTTACTGAAATAAATGAACACGCAAAGGGGCCATGCCAGCTGTGTGCTTTTCAGCATCCTTAAAATGGAGTTTAAAAGTTCTCTGTGTATATGTAACCATTCCCATAATGGGTTTTTAACAAGAACTGGAGCCTCTAGCACTCAAATGTTAATCTCTGTCCTATTTTGCTAAAGGAGTAACTATAGTAGTTGACATGTTCAATAGACAGTATGACCCCTTGACTGATGTCTTTCATCTCACGATTTTTGTTTTAATGTTTTATGTTATCAGTATTCATATACATAAACTTTTCATGAGTATTAGCAAATCTTATTTGTAACATATATTTGTTATCTTTGATCAAACCCAAACATGTTGTTTAACTTCTCATGATCTATATATTTTTTTGTAATTTCCAAAAATGGTAACCAGATATCATAAAATCAGCTAGAACCTGATAATAAGACTGATAGCTTCTTTTCCCATAGGCATGATTTCCCATATTTTGTTTCACCAGGTTACTAATGTTGGGGTTCTCTCTTTTTGGTATCACACATCTGAATGCAAATAGTGATTTGTGTTGTCACTGGGTTGTCTGGGAATCAATAACATTGTTTGGACAATAAATAATATGGGTTCTGCGGGTAGTCTAATTTTAATAATTTTGAAATTTGGCACTCAAATACCATCGGAATGAGGGCTACATAAGAACCTACGTAGAAGCAGATTTTTAGCTGTATTCTTGGATTTGCTTGCATTGCTTTTGTTGCTGTTACAATAGCGCTTTTTAAACTTCATTGTTGTAATTAAGTTTGAAAGATCTCAGTGGGAAAAAGTGGAAGATGTTTGGCCCTTTCCAGGATATGCAGTGACCCCTCCCCCCACTCCTGAAATAACCAAACCACTGCTATTTGCAGTAACAGCGAGCAGTATTTCAAAGCTGTGGTGATGTGCTCACCCTTATCCCTGCTGGCATTATACTGTTGGCAGAGGCATTGCATGAGGCTATGGAGCCAACAAAATCCAAACCCTTTGCTCCCTGGAAATGTGAACCACAATGATGAAAACTTGCACCAAGATTTCATCCTTAAAGCTGTAAGCTCTCAGGTCCCCAGCTATTGTTCTTATTGAAGTTCCGATTTGCCCTGTTCTCTGAAAACCTTTTCCTTTTCAAATAGACTTGTCGCATCATTTGCATTTAAAGGGGAAGCAGGAGGGTAGGAATCAAAAAGAGATTTCTTTTAGGATTGCCCTAAGCTCAGAGTGTTCTGATCATTTCTCCAAACAGCCACATTTAGGGCTGCCAACCCTCCAGGATTATCCTAGACACTCCAGGAATCAAAGCTTAATCTTTAATTAAAGATTATGTCATGTGATGAAACCTTCAGGAATATGTCCAACCAAAACTGGCAACTACAGCCAGTTATTGTGCTATAAATTCACATTTCTTTTGAACCTTTCTTGAGAAAATGAACATGATCAGCAACATCTCTTTGACCTGCTAAATCAGTAGATTTAATGTGAGGAGATACAGCTTGGCAAATATGCCAAGAATCGAGAAACCATGGCGAGACGTTATGGAATGAGTATGAAATGGGGTGAAAGGTAACATTCCAAATAGAGGGCTTGGAGCAGGAGCTCTATAGGTCTAATAACAGAATTTAATAAATCAGAAATAAATTCCTTGAACTGGAAAATGGATTGAGTACTAGTGCCAGCATCCAGATGCTTTCAAAGGATGCCAGGCACTCCTCAATAACCTTAAGGAGGTCAGAGGCCTAGGGGATAATCTACCTAAGAGCTGTTGGTTCTGTCACTGATCTGATGTGTGACCCTAGCAAGTCACTTCCTTGGTGTATGCCTCAGTTTCTCCTCTCACTTTGTCATCTCTACCTGAATTATAATATCTTTAGGGTAGGGATTGTATCTCACTGCTTGTATGTACAGCATGTAGGACAATGGGGCCCTCCTCTCAGCTATGCTCTTTGGGAATCACAGGAATACAAATTAAATATAGTTATTCAGAAGAAAAGATGAGAGGGTCAAACACTTTTGCTTTCAAAAAACTCAAAACAGAAAAATTTGCCTGTAAATGGCAGAAAACCAAAAACTATTCCATTTTCTGATAACTGCTTTTATTGTTTGCTTTTCTGTGAGAGACAGAAAATTTCAGGGAATGCAAACCCTCTCTATGAAAACTTTCATTTAGTGTCAGGGCTGAGATATAGTTAGTCATGGCCCACTGGTTAGCTAGGATGGGGGCCACAGCACCAGATCAATCAAGGTTCAGATACCAGAAATCAATAATCAAGAGATTAGGATCGTGAGATAAAAGCAGCTAGTACAGGATGAGCAATCCAAAGCAGGAAGGAGCCCAGTTGGGCAGCTTCCTTATCTGCCTTCCAGTTTCAGCAGCGCAAGCAGGCCAAGTAGGAGCTCCAGTGTTCCACGACTTCCACCAGTCAGGACCCAGAGATGAAGACTGTGAAGAGCAGTCCTTAAGGAAGTCCTGGTTCTAGTTGATGGCAGCAAGACAACTGGTGGAACATTAGAGTGTGGGTGTGGTGTAATGATCCCCAACAGACCTGAATTTAAGACCTATAGGTCACGACAATTCATTGAAAACCTAACTTTCTTTTAAAAAGAATTTGCTGGAGATGTTTCAACCAGACCTAAATTCAAATAGTAGTAATACCAATGGAGGCTTAAACCTTGCAGTGCATGATTCACCCAAAAAGTAACAGAGAGCAAAACTTTTTTTTACTGAAGTTCAAAAGCACTCCATTAGTGTGTATTTCCTGATCCCAGAAAGGACCAGAAGTGGACATCCCAGAATATTGTGATATTATATTAACTCTGTATTTCCAGTCCATCTGTAGTTATAAAATGTTAGCAATCCTGGGAGAGTCCTAGCCCAGTGTCTGCAGGCCTATATGACTTTGATAAATCAGGTAATCAGCTGAATATTTGGTGGCTTAGCCAAATATCCTGAAGGCCATGGAATTAAGTATCACAAAACACTAAATATGTTCATATCCGTAAGAATATTGCTTTATTCTGCAAGGTTTCCAACTTGGTCTGTTAGAATTTTATTTAACTAAGCTCAGACAATTCGTTTTATCTCCAAATGTCAAAGCTTGTGGAATGCCATTTTTATGATGTAATGCTCCTTTGTAAATTCCTTAGTTATTTTTTTCCACTGAAACTCTTGTTGAAAATTAAACTATTAAATGTCGTGTAAACATTACTGAATTAGGATGTTAACATTTTAAAATTGCCTCATTTCTCTTTAATGTGTTTTTGCTGTTTTCCTTGCCTAATTATCATTCTTTTCAATATTTATGTTAACGTGACCTTTCTCTGATTGAATGGGTTTAAATGCTTCTGAAGTACTTACAGCATCATGATTTTGAAATTAAATTATGTCGTGGAAAGGATTGCAATGACATTCATAAAGTAGCAAGAGGAGGGAATGAGGCCTATATTTTGGCCCATATGAGTTAGGCAAAATTCTGAAAGTAACAGCTGAGAACTATTTCAATCAAAGGAAATGCTCATTAGATAGCAGCACTGACTTTTATTTCCTGTTAGAAAAGATTGGCAAGTGAATTTCAGGCCTTGTCAAAGTTGCCAAATTCACCAGCCCTGAAAGCTTAACCTTACCAGCTGGATATTGCTTTGATTTACTGCTCCCATTAACACCAGTGGAGTTACCATGGGAATGAACTTGGCTCAGTAGGCCTGCTCATGTGAATATAGGCAGCAGGCCTAGGTTCAGGCTTTCTAGTTGAGTTCTGTTTCAGGGACACATTCTGCCCTCTTAAACCCTGTGAAGTCAAAGACTACACAGTCCATAATAGTAAAAGCTGACAGTTGAGTTTGCCCTTAAATACTGGAATTTGATTTACTTCGCTTTTTTTTGCACACCCTTCAGAATGGAGGTTCTGGCAGAAGGGTAACCACTCACTTTAGCAGTGTGACAACCCCCAATCCTCTCTGTCATACACATGATCTCCAGAATACTTTCCTCACCTGCATTTGGAGGAAGAGTTTGTAAGTGGACAGAGGAATGGAAATAAGGACAAATGTGGAATATTGGACTGGACTAAGGGAAGAGAGAAAGAGTTAGGAAAAGAAAAGTAAAACCAGATGGGGGAACAAACTTTCAGGCAAGACTTTTTTTTTTTTTTCCAAGAAAAAGGATGAAAAATCAAAGGTTGGGACTGGGAAAATGCTGAACTCTGGATGATTAATGTAGAAAGAAGAGTGGAAAACAGGAAGCAAAAAGAGAAAGATTAGTGGGAGGAGGGAGGAAAACAGAGGGGACAATCTATTTTAGACCACAACCTCATATTATGCAAGATTTTGAATCTTTGATTTATTATCTTTTGATTTGCAAGAGTACAGGAAGACAAGGCCTCTATCTCCTTATCATGAATTACCAAACCAGTGGAAAATAGCAGCTAGTTTAAGCAGCCTCCAACAGAACTCAACCCACAACAAGATCCTGTAGGATAATGCCTAGCTCCATCCCATAACAAATCCTAGTCCCTTTCCATCTCCTCTGTCCTCACAGCCTGAGTAAGTGGGTGCACCTAGCAGTGTGACCTCTTGGTCAATAGTCCTCAGCCATTTTGGGCTAGTAGTGTAAGCAGGTGGCTCAAATGCCTTGAGGAACAACAACTGAAAACATATGTAACTTTAGTAAAGAGGGGTGATGCCCACTTCCTGATATGTAACCCTGAATTGTGGTACAGCCTCGCTTCCTTTCTGAAAAGTTGGCAGGTGTGATAGGGATTGCACTGCTAGCCTCTAGGTAGTTGGTTAGAGGCACCTCACTGAGGCGAGATGCTGCCGGTAAATTGTATGAGTTACTAGATAGTCCAGAATCTCAGGATGAGAAATGATAACGTTCACCAAGCTTGTTCTGCCCAACAGGCCTCTAGTTGCTGTGGATCAATGCCGCTAATGCAACTCCCATCCTCCTACCCACCTCCCACATGACCTTAGCCAGATAAACAGTAAACACACTTTGTTGCCATAGAACACACAGTACTGGTCCATAAGACACATGGAGTTCTAATTGGTGCACTGGAAGCTTGCAGGCAAGGGACTAAAATTAAACAAGACTGCTGAGAGCTTTAGGGAAAAAAGCCACCACAACAACACTCCCTCCCCTTCCCTCCCTCCCCCCCCAAAAAAAGCATTTTATGAGGCGGGTGCCAGGGAGGAAGAAAGAGAACGCAATCATCTTTTTTATGGGAAAAGATGTCAAACTGTCATGTTAGTCTCCGCTGAGACTCCAAGTGCTAACGGTTGCCAGGGTAACTGTTGTGCCAAGCCTCAACACTTATGTATTTTTCCATTGATAATTGCTAATGTGAACAAGTGCTGGCTTGCACTTTACACCTGCCTGGCTTGTAAGTCTACCTTAATTGGATGTGCCAAGTTTGAGGAAAAAGTAATCTGCCCTTTCAAGACAAGTGACAGGTAGATGAAGTGTTGTTTAGGCCTTTATTGTAACAATTTTGCTGACAAAATTACTATGAACTGTCTTCCCTCAGTGCACATATACTGTCTTTGTTTATTGAATGCAGAGCTAAATTTGCTGCCATTATTAAAGTAAATCTGGCTAAAGTTTTAAAAAGCAGTTTGGTGCTGCATGCAGAAATGTCACTTTGACCTCAAGATTCAATGCAATTCATTTTAGTGGCTCAGTGCATTTTATTTCATGCATATATGTGAAAACTCTTTTGGAAATGGTTCTCCCTTTCTCCCCTCAACCAACATTTTAACAAGTTTTTTTTTTCCATGGTCTGAAGTTGGTTGGTTAAATGCTGGATCGGTTAGGTTAAAGCAGTGTACAATTTATAGATTTATAGGATAAGAATTTCGAAAGTAACAAGTGAATTTGCATCTCTGTTTTTGGATGCCTGACTTAAGACCCCTTAAAGCAGTGGTGCCTAAAGTGTTCTGTCACATGCACACCCTTACCAGTGAGGAATCTGTCCAGGCACCCCTCCATTACTGCACAATTGGCTCAGCAGAGGAGCTTGGGCTGAAGGCAGAGCCGGGGCTAAATTGAAGATAGGGGAGGAGCTATGGTGAGAGGTGGGACTGGCTAGGAGACAAAGGGAATGAAGGAAGAGATAAGCTGGGGCTAAGTCAGGGTCAGGCAGAGGTGGGGACCATAGTTCCCTCCAAGCTGCATGCTCAGAGGAAATTTCTACCCCACCCACCTTCTAAGCAGAGCCGTGCAAAAGCGTGGCAGGAGGCAGGCAACTGCTCAGGTGGCAGGTAGGTGGCTGCTCCAACCGGTCAGGGCTGGAGGAACCATGTGGTAGGTGGGCGGGCAGCTGCTGTGGCCGGCCGGGGCCAGAGGAGCTGCAAGGCGGGTGGTCGAGTTGCTGCTGCCACAGGTTGGGGTTGAAGAGATTCTTTATTCCCATTAAAACAGAGAAGGGAAAGAAGGTACCAAAAAAAAAAAAAAAATGCTCAGAGTTGAGAACAGATCCTGGATGTGAAGCCCTCTTGCTGTGTATGCTGGATGAATGGATCATTGCCCAAAAATCCATGCCATAAGTAAGTCTGGAGCGAAGAGCTCTGTTGTCTTTTATTGTAGCCTTGAAGTGTAGGAGGTATTGTGTGTAGTGAGCTGGGAGGGGAGAAGGTAGGACTATTGCAGTTTGCTTTTATTTGTGTCCAGCTCTGCTGATGACTTCCTGTGTGACTTCAGGCAATTTGTTGACTACTCCACGCCTCAGTTTCCCTGGCTATAACATAGGGACATTGTGCCTCAAAAGCATCACAGAAGGTTTGGGATGCCTTGTTCATTTAATGTGGGCAAAGTGGCATGAGACTGCCAGCACCAAGGGGAAACAGTTATCTGCTACATTGAGTGCCTAATCTCACTTTAGCAGGTCAAGCTATAGGCTTCCTCCCCATCGCCAAAGCACCAAATGTGCATCCATGCCACCCCTGCCCTCAGCTTCATGCCCTCATGCCCCCTTGCTCAGAGCTGCAAGAAAGGGGAAGCACAGAGCTGCTCCTTTGGCAGGGGAATTCTCCCATTGGGTAAGTGCCACAGTGGCACACAACTGAACAAGCACTCATGACCTCATTGTTGGTGCACAAGACAAAACTCACACCACTCATGGATGGAAAATCTGAGAGAGAACACTGGTGGGGACACAGTGAAGCTGGCTGCTGCACTTTTTCCACCCCTTGTGATGGTTTCCTAGATCCCACTGCTTATCCCCTGAATGTTCCTCTGTGCCCTCCTATGGAGGCATGCCCACAGGTTGGGGACCACTGCTTTAAAGGAGGATTTTTAAGCTCAGCACCTTCTAAATATCAGGCCCCTGTAAGATATCACGAGCTGAGCACCAAGGAACTCAAAATCAGTGGTGACTTTTGCCCAGTAGTATCTCATTCTCTAGTCAGCTATTTCCATAGTTGCGCTGCACAATCATATAACATCTCTAAAAACAGATAAGTCTCTTCAATGCTACAGCATTGCCCCCCCCCCCCCAAAAAAAAAAACTATAGGAAAGTTAGCAAATTATGTGATTTTTTTTTCCGTAAGGGGATTACAGAGCTTGTTATGTTCAGTTCCTGTTTGCTTTTCAGAACTGTGTCAAGTCTGGCCAGCTTCTCTTCTGAGTGCATGTACTCTCTGTAATTCTGCATTTCTTTGATGTTGGTTTTTCCCAGTGCCTTGAACTGAAGTAAAGCTTCATGAAACTGATATGCAAGAGAGAATTAATATCTGAATAAATACATAGCGCTTATTAGCAGCTTGCATCCAAAAGAGCTCAGAACACTTCCGAAAGGCGAGGTTGCTTTATTTTATTTTAAAGATGATGAAACTGAGGCACCGTGAAGTTATGTGGCTTGCCCAAGGCTACACTGTGAGTCTGTGACAGAGGCAGAAGTAGGACACAAGCCTCCTGCCTTGTTGTCAAGTGCTCTAACCACTGGACAACTCTGCCTGCCTTGCATACAATCAGATTTTTCTGTGGTCGTATAGGCTGGATGGTGAAATGCAGTAGTGGTTTGCTCCTCAAGTATATCTGTTTATGACAGTGGGACTAAGAGGGCTAAAAACAGTTTGGTGTGAGTAAAGGTGGCACAGTCTGGCCCAGAATAACATGTCAAAATGGTATGCTGGATAATCATATTTAAACAGGGGTTATTTACTCCCAAATATATTCTGACGGTCACCAACAAGCATACTGGAGGTAATAATTTCCTCTCCAACAACAGTGTGGCTCCATGGAATTTTTATTGTCAAGTTAGTTGAACCAATTATATGAGAGAATGAGGGCTGCTGAGGCTGCCCAGGGAGGCAGGGTATTTATTACACCTCATTCACCATATATTCATTCCCCATATCAGGGGATGTCTGTCTGTTCTTCGGCACAGATTCTCTAGGCTTCTTTCTACCCTGACACCTTTTGAGGGTTCCTTAGATGTGACTGAGGGACAGAATTTGGGATTGGATGGATATAACTGAAGGCAGAATATGGTTCCTAGAATGTGTAAGCAGCAGCCTGTCATGAAGCATCCGTTGGCTGAGCATTTATTAATGGCCACTACACATAGGAGAGCGAGATTTCACATCGTCGGTCACTAATACTGATGGAGGTTGAAGCATATGTAAAAAGCTGGTACTCGAGGAGAGTGTTTTTCCCTCCTTCTCCAACATTAACAAAAAGCAATTTTATTCACTTCTCGGTGGAAAAATTGACCTAGATTTCCAAGTCTGCCACTGAATTGTTTACAGAAGCATCTATAGAGGGAGTTTACCCCATAATGCAACTAAAATAGAGCTGCTTGGATATATGTTTAGGAGAGAAGTAATAAAATATCAAAGATACTTTAATCATTGAATCTGGCCATAATGAGAAGCAAGCCACTTAGAAAGTTTTGGAAAGTGTCATAAATATGCTATAACAATGAGTTCATAATCAGATAGGAAGCTTATACCAGTGTTTCTCAGCCTTTTTATATAAAGTACCTCTTTTAAAAAAAAATTATAAGTACCCCCAGTACCTACAGTTTTCAGACACACACATTTTTTTTCTACCTTTGCAAAACATTTGTTTAAACAATTTAATCGTAGCCGGGCGGGCGATGACATTTTTGGGTGTAAAAAGTACAAAAATAATAAAGCGCTGTAAAACTTAAAAATTCAGTTTTCTCCAAATTTCAGTTGTGTTGGCGTACCCCCAAGACTTCTCTTGAGTGCCCCTAAGAGTACACGTACCACTAATTGAGAAACATTGGCTTATACTATCTATAAATCAGCAGACCAGGAAAGCAACATATCCTTGAATATCTGACATAGCAAGAGAAAGCTCCCAGGGGAGGCACTGGCACCATTCATAAGGCTGAATCAGACCTTCCCTCAGAGAAAGCTGCAGAGCACAGAAACGTACTTCTCACAAGCTGCAAGCTTTTTCCGAGAGTCTGTGACGCCACATATGCCTCTCTGCCAGGCAAGGATCGCAGCCTCAGCTAAGGAGCAAAAGATAGGCCATGTGATCAGGGCCGGCTCGAGCCATTCCTGTGTCCCGGGCAGCGGGCGCGCAATGCATGCGCGGCTCCACCACCGGGTGCATGGCGCATGCGCGGCCCCACCCCCCGGTGCGCTGTGCGCCTTACAGCTGCCATCAGGCACCACGCGCCCAGAGCCGGGGGCTGCGCGGCACCCCTTAGAGCTGCCATCAGGCACCCCTCATAGGTTGGCGCCCCTCGCAGCTGCCCAGCTAGCCTCCCACTTAATCCGGCCCTGCATGAGATGATGCAAGAGAAACTCTGGGCTCAGCTGCACAGATTCTGATTCAGCATCAGACAGAGCCAAGTTCCTTTTGTGTGCCTTCCAGGATCCCCTTCCAGCTGAGTGCATGTGTAGCCTGACCTATAGATAGTGTATTAATGATATTGATTACCTTAGAATTTCCAGGTATTACTTTGAAGATTGACAGGTTCTTACCCCAAGTTCTTACCCCAGTATTAAAATGACTATATAGTTGGGATCTCTGATGAGCATGATTTCAATACTAACACTCAGGGATGAAAATACATGGGGGTAGAACTTACCAGTGCACCCTGTGCTGGTGTCCTAAGTATGTAAAGGTGGCTTGGAGGTCTTAGAAGAGGCAAAGCACCAGGCAGACTGGGCGGGGCTGCAGCAGTGGAAGCCAGGAGCCCCGGGATTCAGGTGGCAATTTGAAGGGCCTGGGGCTTTCAGCTGCTGTCACAGTAGCAGCTGCAGCTGATGCAGTATCAGCGGCTGGGAGCTCTGGGCTCTCTTGAATCGTCAGGCCCGGGTCCCAAGGTAGCTGCTCCTCCCCGCCACACACACTGCTGTTGGCAGCCCTGTCAATAGCGTCACCGATGGGAGAGGAGCAAATTCAAATAAATTTAAGACTTTGAGCAAAGTCACAGACATTCTCAGTAAAGTGTAGACAGACAAACTGAATGGACATCTGTACATCCACATACGCCTTGCCTGATAGCTTGAAATGGTAGCCATTATCTTCCTCTTCACCGTTACTTTCCTCTTCATCACCAATGGCTATCATTCCGGCCCCTTTCAAGGGCTACACCTCTCTGACTGCCCAGAGTTTGGGATGCAATTTTCATAATGTTAAACTAACACCACTATAACCAATGCATGGTTGTTTTCCCTCTTTTCCTTATTTATAGTTCCTTATATTACTAATGTTGATGTATCCCTTTTTCTGTAGGTTAGTATATTGAGATATATGGTTTTCCCCATACATCTGAGATTAATGCTGCAAGGACCTGCAATGCTATTCTGAGCAATTCACCACACACTTCCCCTTTTCAGGAGAGCCTCACTCATAAAGTCCCTCCCCAGATCTGCTCTAGGTATCTCATGTAGTTGTCTGCTCCTCCACCCCCCTCCAGCTTAGCATAGTATTTGAGCATCCTACAGTCACTAATATATTTATCCTCACCACTCCTGTGGCTGCTAGGCAGCAGAGCTGAAATCTCCATTTGCAGATGGGTAACTGAGGCACAGAGAAATAAAGTGACTTGCTGGAGGGCTAACAGGAAGAGTGGCAGAGCAAGTAATTGAACCCACATCTCTCTCAAACCCGCTCACCACTGGGCCATCATTCTCCATATAGCTGTTTCTTTCTGCACACTGGCTAATCACGGTAAGAAAGGGGTTAACCACCAAAAGGTGTCATAAGAGAAAGTGCAGCAATGAAATGATCATAATATAGAGAAAAGAGTGGTTAATGTGATTTTTTTTCTATATACTCAAATTCAACACTTGAATGGTGACCTTTTTTTCCTCCATTTAACTTGCATAGGAGGACAGGTTAGATACACATTTTGCAAGTATACAATATGTATTTATTGGAGCATAAGCTTTCGTGGGCAAAGACCCACTTAGTCAGATGTATCTGACTAAGTGGGTCTTTGCCCACGAAAGCTTATGCTCCAGTAAATCTGTTAGTCTATAAGGTGCCACAGGATTCCTCATCGCTTTTGCAGATTTAGACTAACACGGCTACTCCTCTGATACTTGACAATATGTATTGTATGTTATGATAACTTTCTGTATTATAACTAACAATGGGTCCTTTAATTGTGCCCAAATGTGTTAATGCCATTTACTTGGAAGGAAACACCTGCATTTTAGGATGGACTCTTTACACGCAAGTTTCTGATTCAGTAACAGGCAAGTCTTTCTAAAACAGTTGTAAAAGTTCCAGCCACAGCAGGAGGAATGATTAGTGGATTTATTTCTTCTGAATTCTCTAGTAAAAAACCTTCCCTCACTCTCCCCCTCCTTTTTTGTTGTTGCTCAAACCCAGGTCAGGAAGCTCTTTTCCTTTAAATTAAGGGACAACATTTCACTTGAAAATGCCCATGTTATTGTTTTTAGATATTAAAGATTTTCACTTGTTAACATTACTAATCTAGTGCACACAGCAAAGAAACAGCTCTAGTGTGAGAAGCAGCCAGGGCAAAATATTTAAGACAAGCTGAAAAGAGTGAGAAAGTGAGATGAGCTGTCAAAAAAATGTAGATAATAGGAAAAAAAGAAATGATAGAAATTAAAGATGGAAAAGACTTAGATATTGTGAGACATCTGGGCTTGATGCTTTCATTCACTCTAGTTTAAGTCAGGAGTAATTTCATTGAAGTCAGTGGTGAAGTAAGAGGAGAATCAGGTATTCCCTAACTATATTTTTGCAGGTGCTTTGACTTATCCAAGTTTAGTTGATATAGACTTAACTGATAGGTTGGAAATTTTTTCTGCTCTTACATGCCAGCTTTTCAGATTCCTATATCATCTGCCTTCTACTCCTTGCTACAAAGAGGTAGGAATATTCCTTCCAGCAGTGGCTAGCCGGAGACAGGGTACAGGGGCAGCAGTCCTGCAGCAGGGGCAGAAGGAAGCATTGCTATTACATGAGTTTTCACAGGGGAGCATTAGTAGCTCCTGAGCATTTGTGTTTCAAGGACTTAATTCACCCAGAGAAGGAGTGTGTGTGAATGTATCTCTTATTTTCAATCCTTTCAGCAAGACCTAATTTTCATAGTATTAATTTGAGAGGGATATGCCATCACTAACCATGGCAAAAGTTCTTGCATATGATGTGAATGTTAAGAATTCTGTTTAATGCCTGCTGATCATATAACTATTTTTGAATGTACTATACAGACCCAGATTTTAAAAAAAAAAGAATTCAAATTTTTCTGGTTGTTGGAAACCATATTTATTTTGGTCCCATCTGCTCTTCCCAGTTGTCCTTATAATTTTG
Organism: Rafetus swinhoei; assembly: GCA_019425775.1. Taxonomy (NCBI): domain Eukaryota; kingdom Metazoa; phylum Chordata; order Testudines; family Trionychidae; genus Rafetus; species Rafetus swinhoei. The sequence continues at coordinate 22,912,399 of CM033437.1, read as the reverse complement.
TGATCTTCCATTCAGCTCCAGTGGAAGGCAGAAGCAGCACATACGCTTGTCCCCTTAAGAGCGAAGGACACACTGCAAAACTTCAGTGACAAACATTGCCATTTATAAATTGCCATCGCTGATTCTTCCAGGCAGTTTGTCATTTATTTCATTGTCAGGGCTGTATTACAATAGCTCACTGTATAATGCATAAGAATTGGGAAACAGGGACAGATCAGGTCTTTTCTGACTATTCTCGCAAGTCTCCTAAATTAACGAATTTATTCTCTGTGAACAGTGCTGTTGCAAGATAGTGGAGACACCCTATAAATGCATGATGGACTGATTGGCTGGTGGTTAGTTTGAGATTAAGATTGAGACCAGAGTTGGAGGGTTAGGTTTGAGACTAAATCAGGGATTCAGGGATCAGCTTCTGTGGCCCCAAAATCTCATGAGATTGAGGCAGCAGCCTGGTGAGACTAGCTAACCTTGCCCAGCTTCTAAAACGGTGTCTTAGATCTCTTCATGTTTATGGCCTGACAGGTCATGAGACATAAAGGGATAGTTTTGAATTAGAACATCAGAGCCTCTCTGGTCCTGCAAAAAGCTCTGAAAATTCTGAGGCACCCTACCATATATTGAGGCATTTATACTGCAGTTGCCACTGCCTAAGTGTCACACAATCACCATGGTATCTGACTTGCCTGTAGATGAGCCAGATATTTTTTTTCTTTTAATTTTTGTGTCGATTAATCTTCACTGCCCCATTCCAAGGGCATGCCGAATACTGGGTTATTGGTTTTAAATGTCATTATCCTTACTCTTACAGGAAGGCTCTAGTAAATGGAGGTGGGTCTGGCAACTTGTCCTGCAGGCTGGGGAGTTTGGTCTCATCTGCTGCTCTTGTAGAAAAGTTTCACAAGTACATCTAGCCACCCAAATTGCTCTAGGCCTGAGTGTGAGTGGGAAGCATTATCCCCTCAGTGACAGGATTTTACATTCACTTTGTATTGATATAAATGACTGACTGGGAGCAGGACAATGAAGAATCAGGCCCTCTGTCTCCAAGTCAGATGCCCTCTAGACCTACTGTCTCCACTAAAAGTTTGATCATCCCTAAGCATTGTATTGACCTTAAGAGGCCTTAGTTTTGACAGAGGTTTGATTCAGAGTTCCCCGCCACATTCCTCTTGCTTCACTCCCCAACTCCCCTTCTATATATTTATTTTTGTAGGTGGATTCAGTTCCTTGACTGATGAGAACTTTTTGATGAATCATGTACTCAATACAATTTGGATCGACTACACGATTAGTCGATAAAGGGCCCCATTACAAATCTGCAGTTTAAATGTAGTAGGAGCTGCGCATGCAGGCAGCCCAATTCCTACTACATTTAAACTGCAGAGCTGCAGCAGGAGTGGTTCCCAGACCCGGCGTGAGCTGGGACTGAGCAGTCCCAGCTCACACCAGCTCCCAGATTGCTGTGCCTCTGCCTCCCTTCTCCACACTGTAAAGACAGTGTTGCGGGGAACTGGCTTTTAATCTGGCTCCCCCCAGCACTGGTTGACTACTCCATTAGTTGTTTACATCCCTGTACACCAATGGCTCAGATTTGGCCAGGCTGCCCTTGTGTTATGGTCGACTGGTGGCTGGGCCAAACCTGAATGGAACTATGACCAGAGTTGGACGGTGAAAATAAAGGCTGAGTTAGGATGTCAGGTCCTGATCCTAGGGTGTTTGAGGCCGGTGAAGGGGAATCCATATCTGTCTAGGAGAGGAGAGGCTTGTGATGGGGAGGGACATTGGAGAGTGAGTTCACCCCAAAGCCACAGCTCCTGCCTCACACATCTGGGCCCAGCTCCCTGCCCCAGCACTCAGATTTGTTGAATGAGGGAGAGGGTAGCCATGTGACCACCCCAAGAAAGCAATAAGGGGGCAGGGGAACATCAGTTCTGCATAATGTTTCAAAGTGATGCTGGGGGCTGATGCGAAGGCTAAATGGGTCAAGGGCTGGTGGGGTGTTCCTGGGTGAGTTATAGAGTCATAGGGTAATAGAAGAAGAGGGGCATTCGTGCATACAGGAGTCGGGGGCATTTGGGCTGACTTCTAGGGCAGATGGACTCAAGTATTGGGGGCAGAAAAAGGCTCTGGGAAAAGTAAGAAGCAGGGGGACAGGAAGGATGAAGTCAGAAGAGGAAAGTAGTTTAGTGATTGTGGCAGATGGGAATAAAGGAGGTTTTAAGATTGGGTCTTGGGCAGGGCAAGGTTTGGGGAGAAGATGTGGGGCTTTGATAGTGGAGGGAAGGTTTGGCAGGATGATGTTTTATGGGATACTTGGGGAGATAGGGGTTGATGTGGTGGGAAAGTGGGATGAGTGGGTCACTGGTAGGAGAAGGCTTTGTGGTATTTCGGTTTGTGGTGGGTAGTTTTTGTAGGTTTCTTTGGAGGGATTAAAAGAGGTTGGGTGTGTTTGAGGATGAGGTAGCAGGCGCTGGATGGATGTAAACGGTGGCTGAGGTGCAGTGGGCGGGAGGAACAGGTTGGGGGCTATGTTGGGATGTGGTGAGGACTGGAGGGGGTGGAGAGGAGGTGGCTGGAAGTATGAGGGCTGTGCCTGGTGACATCTGTGGGGAACTTGGAGTTGTACAGTATGGAGCTGAAGGGAAATGGGTAGGAGGGATGAGGGCTGGGAGCTATGTGGCAGTGTCATAACACAACTGGCTATGGCTGTCCGCCTCCCTTCTCCACAGCCCTCTTCCCCCTTTGCTCTCCTCTTCTCTCCTCCCCTCAGTCTCATTTGTCCCCTCCAACGCTCCCTAACTGGCACTGGCACCAGTCCCAGCTCCACTCATAGCCATCTCAGAAGGACTGTCCCAATACCCCTCCTCGCCCCCACTGCACACACACTTACACAGGATAGGGTTCGCTTGTTTGGTATTGGGATGGACTCTGCTTGCAGCCTTTTAGCCAGATCCTGCAGACTCCCCTCACCACCCGACCAGGCTCCACGGCTGTTCCCTGTTTGTCCTGCTGCTGGAAGCCACATGGCTCAGCACTTCGCAGGTCCTGGTGCCGCTGGAGGTGGGCTTCTCTAGGCAAGCAGGGCTGTGCATGTGAGTGGTGGGATGGCTCCGCTTTGGAGGGGTTCAGCCCCAGTGGCAGGGACCCCGCATGCCAGATCATAAAGCCTCGTACTTAAATTTGATCTGGTTGCTCTCCCCATCTGCCGCAGCATGCAAGACTGGCATCAAGCCAAGGCTGAGTAAGTGGAACTGCAGTCTGGTACTTGGCCCTCTCCACCTCTAGCTTTGCCGCCAAACCATTAGAAGGCTTGCTGTGCTTCTCCAAAAAGTATGGTTCATCCACTACACCCCTGGTTGAGACTCACTGTTGTAGGAGGGGGAGCCATAGTGAAGTTTTGCCTGAGGCATATTGTCTTGAAGCCTCTGGTATAGGGACTGTTGTTTTTTTTCTTTTCAGGGCCTAACACAATCGGGCCCTCATTCACTATAGAGACTTGTAGGCACGCTGATAATGCAAAAATAATAATTAACATATGTAATAATAATTTTATAGGTGTGGGTATGTGCATAAAAACACACCTGCCTAGTTTGTACAATTTCTTTTTAAAGAGGGGAGAAACCCTTCTGTATAAATCAAAGAAAATAACACAGATTGAAATAAAAAGCAATTACATTTTTGGCGTCCTTTTAAAACAGGTGCTATAAAATAACCATATGGCACATAGGTAGTACAGTCTTAAAATGTCTCCATAATCATGTGGGGTTTTTTTCAGAATTGAATATGGTAGAAAATGAATTGTATCTTTGAGATTTCAATAATTTTTTTATGCCTTTTTCTTTTTAGGATGGATGCATTTCATCACATTAACATATGGCTTGCTCTGTGCTTCTTGGACACTGAAAAAAACCTGTAATTAAGGTAAAAAATGACCGACTATAATTTTTGTGTAAACTGGTGGTCTACAGCTTTTTGTGATGGAAGGTGTGATGATTGCAGTTACCTAGTTGTGCTCATTTTCTTAGGCTAGGCTGCTATGTCATGCTTCATTTAAAAACTGGAGGCAACTGTTTGAATTCTGAATGCTATTAAGACTCTGGTTACAGTAGCTTATGCAGCCATAATAGTCCCTGTGGCCTGTCTTGGCTTTGTGGAGGCCTTGACCCTTAAAATTCTACCAGCTGTGTAAGAAGGGATTGTAACTTGTGCAGTCGTTTTGTTATTTCAATGAAATTTATCCTGAAGGAATATTAAGGACTCAGGATCCAGACTGAGATTTTCAACACTCTACAGTTTTGGATAAAAGTTTGAAAAGCACTCACATGACATAGTACACTAATTCCCATTAAAAGTCATTGAAATTTAAGAGACTTGGTAACCAGAGTCCCATTGATTTTTTTTTCAGTAGGACTTAAAATCCTAAGTGACTTATGAGCTTTTGATAATTTTACCCATAAGAAACAAGGAGTCCTGTGGCACCTTATAGACTAACAGATTTATTGGAGCATCCAATACATTTGTTAGTCTATAAGGTGCCACAGGACTCCTTGTCGCTTTTGCAGATCCAGACTAACACGGCTACCCCTCTGATACTTTACCCATAAGAGTAATTTTAGGACTGGTTTCTTGATTGATATATTTCTTAAGCAAGGTGCATTTTGTTAAATGTACTGGAGTTGCATAGGTAACGCCTGCAGTTTAATATGAAAGTATGCCTTTAATTCAGTTGCTAAGTGTAGCGATATAGACTGTGGTTTTCAGAGGCTCTTAACTGTAAGGAGTTAAGCATCCAAATACTAGTGAAACTCAATGGGCGTTGAGTGCCTAGCTCCTTTGAAAATCCAAATCATAAGCAACACTGAAGGTGTGCTTACATTTAAGTTAAATGTAGGAAGTGCGACCTGAATCATTCCTAGAACTACACCAGCTTTTCTGCTTTTTCTTGAGTTTACCATCAGTACATACTGCATGAGGTTACTATAACCTAAAAATCTAAGCCCCCTGGGGCAGCTTGTGGTGAAGAAATAACAGTGCACTGCTATGCGTGAGTAAGATAATAACAGGATAAGAGGCAGGGACAGAGTCTCCATAGAGGTCTTTCAGTGATTAGCTTCTTGCTGTTCTCTTCCTTAAATTTTTGAAGCATTGTGCTCATCAGATGTGCAATAGGATTGGTGTTCAGCTGAACGTAAGCTATATGGCTATTGCCAGCCATGAAAGCTCTCCTACATCTCTAGTCTTAGAGACCTGCATTATTGTAGCTAAATGGATAAGGGTTCTAACCAAAGCTTCCCAGGTTTTTGTGTCTATATGGTTCATTCAATAACTATGTTGGTTGTCTGAAAGATGTGCATTTGTTACAGGCATGCTATAATAAGTGGCATTCCTGCACTGGAATTCCCATCAACAGAAGACCCTAGAAATCTGACCTGGTCGTCCTCAGCTAATGAATGGGCAATAGTACATCATTCACTGTGCCATGTTGGTTTTATTCTTGCCTCAGTTAAGATATTCTTTCATAGAATAGTCAATGCCTCCGACCCTATTGCCAGGAAATCCAAATGTTTTACTAGATTTCCTGATGTTCAGGACAGGTATATCTAGTTCAGCATTTGAAAAGTAAGTCTTCCCAGCTCTAGGGTTAGGGAAAAGCAGTGGTGACCTTCCATGTCACAGAATATTTTATGGTTACTGTTCTGTGTGTGACCTTCAAAGTTTTACCTAGAAGAGTAAAAAAAAATGTGTCATTGAGTGAGCTCTCTCCTAGAAGAACGTACAGAGCAAAGAAAGGTATCCTGAAGCTTGTAAGGAAATTACTAACTTGCAGTTTCCTTACCCACAGTTGTCAGAAATACTCTTTTACTAACATGTTATGTTATTGTACTTGATTGCATTGGTCACATTTTATTACATCTTAACATGTAACTTGAGTTGATTTGATGAAACTGGACAGATTGTTTCAAAGATGAAACACAGCAGCCCAACACAGAGAGAGAGAGAGAGTTTCTCTTTCTTAAAATAAAACTACACTTCTAAAATTTCAAGTGATGTTTCCATGTCATATTAGTTAGTGAGGAGGTTAGGTAGCATTGGAGTGAGGGAAAGTTCATAAAACGGAAATACTGATTCCACTTAGATGGTTTTCAGAAGTTGGACCTGGTTTTGTGCATTTTACACCAGTGTGCCATTGATTGGGTGAATTTATACCATAAAAGTCAAGTGGTGGCATGAAGCCTGATGGTTTTAAAGAATGACAGCATATTGCTGACAGATAGTAGTACAGTGAAACCTCTGTTAACCAGAAAACTTTAAGTGGCATTGTCACAATACTGTGTCATCTTCAGGCTCACAGGCCTAGTTTGGTTTACCATGATTGGCTTAACAATTTTGTATTTAAGAAGTACTAATCATCTTTAACTCAAAATAGAAATGTGAGACCAACTTACTCTCACTACAAAACTACCAATATTAAAAACTTGAGTTTTACTATTAGGCTACGTCTAGATTGGCGCGCTTTTGCGCCAGAGCTATGCAAATGAGGCTCAGCGTTGGAATATCGCCGAGCCTCATTTGCATAGCTAATGAACCGCCATTTTCGCGGAAGAGGCTCTTGCGCAAGACAGGGCTGTCTACACTGCCCTTCTTGCAAGAAAAACCCTTTGCGCAAAGCCGTTATGCCTGAAAATAATAGGCATAATGGTTTTGGCGCAAGGCAAGACGGGCAGTGTAGACAGCCCCGCCTTGCGCAAGAGCCTCTTCCGCGAAAATGGCGGTTCATTAGCTATGCAAATGAGGCTCGGCGATATTCCAACGCTGAGCCTCATTTGCATAGCTCTGGCGCAAAAGCGCACCAGTCTAGACGTAGCCTTATTGTCCATTGGTTTTTCCTAGGTTGATGGGACCCTCAGATAACCGGAATTTTTAGATAACCAGAACGCCCTAATCCCCGAGCGTGCCGGATAACGCAGGTTTTACTGTATAATGTCCTCATACAAATGTTTTCAGTTTGGTTCTAAAATCTTTGAATGCCCACCATTGAAGATTTGTACAGAATTCTGGGTTTATTTGACATAGGGTGTCTGGGTATTTAGTTATCAGAACACATCCAGCCACGCGTGACTAGAGGTATTCATGATTGATTGCATCTGTGTATTCATTCCACACTTCTGAGTGCTGGTAGTTAGTAGTGCATCAACCATGACATTTTTTCCTCCATTGAAGCTCAGAGTGAAAGGGGGAGGGGAAATCATTACACAGGTTGAAACTCTCCAGTTCAGCACCCTCAGGACCTGACAGGTGCAGAACCAGAGAATGTGCTGAACCACGTGAGGTCAATATTGTAGCAAGCGGGTCTCTTTTCACTGAGGTGAATAAATGGAACAGTGCTTGCAATGCTGCTTAATAATATATGGTTGTACTGGTACACCCTATATAAGCCTATACCTAGCCAAGGCTTATCAGCTCTCTTCATAACAAAGTGTTGGTGTTGCAACACCAAATTTATTGTATTGGCACAAGGAAATAAGTAGAGAAAGCATAAAAACAATGCTTACGCTTAGCAGCATTAGAGCTAACAGCACAAAACACTGAGAGCCAGGACTGGTGGCTATAAACAAACTCGATGGGACTGTGGGAAACTTGGCCACATCTATAATAAGCGGACAGATGTTGCTGGTCTAAAGACCTGTACTCCTAATAACTGCACGGTGAAATAAACATTAACAATATGGGTCTCACAAATACTATTGATTCAGCAGGTATTGGGCGCATATGTGTAAGAGCTTAGTTGGCATGAGATATAAATAGAAGTAGCCGCTCTCCCGACAGATCTTCCACATAATAAAATAAATCTGTCTTTATTGGTGAACATTTGCTAAAAGTCGCAAGTGGAGGGTTTTGACCTGCGTGAGGGGTGAAAAGTGAAAGAGTGGAAAATCTATTAATTTGTTTTCCACTTAGACCAAAGAAAATGTTTTCTCCATATCAGGAGAGAAGGAGACAAGCTTATATAGAAATGCTGATATTGTGTTTTCCCTGAAAATTGTATCAAATCTACTGCTGACAGAGCTCAGTCTTCAGCTAGTGTGACCTGGCTAAGGAAGCAAGTCCTTGTAAGAGAGACAGAGGTGTTCTCTCCCAGGAATTTGTTTTATGAAAACATCTTCCAATCAGTACAATCTGGTCCATTTTAAAAGCAACAAATGTAGGCTTCAGAAATACCGTTATTAGTTCTCCTGGGTGGACTGATGTAGCTGTATTCAGATAAATGGAATAAAACACTGGCAGAGGCAGGGCTTTGTTTTGCCTCCCAGATTCATAGCGTTTAAAGCCATTCGATTGTATGGCATGACCTGTTGTATAACATGGGTCTTTAAATTTCACCCAGTTTACCCCTGTATTGAACCCTATAACTTCTGTGGCTAATGCACGTCTTCCAGAAAGGCATCTTGTCTTGAGATGAAGACACTGAAATTTAAAATCCACCGCTTTCCTAGTAGGTTGTTCCAGTGGTTAATCACCCTTTCTGTGAGTTTATTTCTGATCTTAATTTATCTGGCTTCAACTATCAGCTGCTAATTCTTGTTATACCTTTCTCTGCCAGATTAAAAAGCCCAGAGCAGCTGACACAGTAGAGGCAAAAGGGGCAGCTGCTCCTGGCTGCTGAAGCCGTGGGTCCTTTTAAGATCTTTTGGGGCAGGACTGTGTAATACTATGTATATAAATTGCCTGGCACAGATTTGGACGGTACACAACAATACTATTGTGTCTCTATGTTCATATTTGGCGGTTAAATTATGGTGTACCCTTGCATGAGAAGAGTGAGAGAGAATAAGGAGCCTCACCCAGTGTTGCATGGTCCAGGTTAGGGCCAGGTACATTTACATGCCATGATCATGATCATGTCAGTAAAAAAAAAAAGATGAATTTTGTACTCAGATTTGCTTTCTTATTCATTTCAACTTTATGGCTGTAGATCAAAAGAGCCTCTTTATCGTACTTCTGTCAGAAACTTTGCTGCGGTTTTGTTTCTTAATCCTTAATTTTGATGATCTCTTCAGTCATAATTTACCAATCTATAATAAATACTTATTTGATGAAATAATCAAATACCTGGGAAAAACTCAGGAACCATATAATATACAATGGAATAAAAGAGAGAACCAATTGAAATACACTTTTGTGCTACACTGCTGGTTTGCCATGTCTGTAAAGGTCATGGGTTAAGTAATTCTAGGACAACCTAAAGTATGGATGCATGGTCTACTTGTTTTAGTGCTTACACATTTCATAACTCTGGCAGGAACAACCTCTTCAGAGGGTTGTAACACATCTCTATTTCTGTGACAGAGAAAGCTACACACACTATGTAGGGGATAGATTTAAGTATTGTCAACAATCTCAAGCATTCAAAAATCAGGAGTCAGGTCCCCAACAACATTTTTTAATGATACATTTGGGGTTCTTTAAATTTAAAACTTCTAGATTTTTTTAAATCTCTGGTTCATTTTCCAGTTTACCTCCACACCTGTGAGATGTAGAAATGTCTTCTGTAAATGAAAGCTGAGGTTCTCCAACAATCACATGACTCCAGGAATGAGAGTCTTAAGAAGAACATCAACTAGTTTGAGACTTGCAGGAAGATTGTGAAAGTTGGCAACACTAGGGATTGGCTTCAGGGATAAACCCGAGAAACTTCAGTCTGTTCACATAAGATAGCAAGAGGCCAATCTCTAAAGATAACAGGATATCTCTGTCTCCATGTCTATTCACTTCTTATTCTCTCTGAGACAACTAAGTCACAGTTCAAAAAGTAAGGGACCTTGGCAGTTCTGAATTCCAGTTGTACCAATGCCTATTACAGCCTGAAGAATTACAGTCCTTACCTCTCCTGGGAAAGGGGCAACACAAATTGAAGAAATTTAGTTTCAATACAAGTTAAAAGTATGCACTGACTTATATGCTGTGCAAGGGAGAATGCTTAAAGGTGGCTAATGTTATTACTGTCTGATAGAAAATCCGGTTTTAAGGCCTATTTGTTTTCTTATGTCTCTGTGATGTGACAGTCGAAGGTGATGGCTGCAGTTAACAGGAGACATTAGTTACAATGCTGTTCATAAATATAGTTTGTTAGACAGTAATGGCCTACAGGTCTGCTGTTCCCTCTCTTCAAAGGGCTGCTTCTTCTCAGCTCTCTGATTTCTGGATTTCTTTAGGCTTTAAAATAGTTCTGTGACCACACAGGGTATCTGCATGACTTCAGTTTGACAAATTCTGATTTCAGAAGGCCTTGCTGCTCCCAAAAGTATTTGTGGGACAGAGAAGGACACCACTTCTGTTTGATAATGGGCTCAAGGGCTAGTAAAATATGCAATGTTGGCTTTAGATCAATGTTTCCCAAAGGGTAAGTTCCAGCCTACCAGTGGGTTGAGGGAAGGTTCCAGATAAATCATTACATTCAGGCCCACCATATTAACCTGTCTCTGGGACCTGGTGCACAGTTGCAGCATCACTCAGGTTTGGTCTAGACACTCTACTCTCATGATGGAGGAATTCCTATGCCAAATCTTAATGGCATTGCACTCCTGTTCCTCACAAGCTGTCTATAGCAGACAGCTGGACACAGATCCACAAAATCGGTGCCACCATGGAGGGTGGGTGAGTACAGTGTGGGCTTGCTCTCTGACATCTTCCCTGCACCAACCCACACATACCCTTCCATACTGAGATGGGATCAGGGTTGTGGTGCTGAGGTGGAGGGCGAATGTATGGCTACGTCTCCACTGCAAGTTCTTCCAGCAGAAAATATGCTAATGAGGGACTCGTTAGCATGAGTCACGATCTATTAGCATATTTCCTCCTGGACAGGCATAAGGATCTTGCGCAAAATGGGGGTTTTGTGCAAAAAAACCCTGTCCACATGGCTTCTTTTTGCGCAAAAACCTCTTGCGCAAAAAGAAATGGCAGAAAATATGCTAATGACTCGTGCTAATGAGTCCCTCATTAGCATATTTTCTGCTGGAAGAACTCAAAGTGAAGACATGCAAGTGTAACTGTCACCGGGAAGATTTGAACATGGGCTCTCTGAAGCTTAGTATAGGAGTCTCTATCCTTTGAGCTAAAAGCCAGCTGCCTCTCAGCCCATGCTGTAGAGGTCTCTTGTTCTTATCTGTTGCAGTGGTCTAGGTGCCACTGCATGGGACAATGAATCACACTCGGTGTGTGGGTTACATAAGCAGAGACTGAATCAATGTTTCCATTTCAGATGTCTGGAATGGGAAAAATGTAGGGTGTATTTATGTAAATACAGTTTGCCCCTGCTTCATTTAGATGTGTTAGATATTCAGCTGTTAGAATGGTATTTTGCCCATTATAACCAATTTGGATGTTGTGGAGTCACAAATTATGTTAACACTAAATGCAAGAATTGTGTGATATGGTCACCAATGCTTGCAGGAAAGTCAGACTCCGTTTAACTCAGTTCAAAAGGAGAGACTCTGTCAGTGTAAATACACTTAGATGGACAGAGGCTCTACTTCCAGAGCCCTATGAGATTAAGCTGTGGGTCGGGCCAGGACTCTGAGTCAGCAGGCTACATATCCTCCACATGTGAACTGTAAGACTGGTTCGTCCTGTTTCTCCCCTCTGTTTCAATGATAGAGCTAAAGGAAGGTTCCATAAGGAGTCTCTTTTAGTATTTAAATTTACTCCAGTGGCTGCTGGAATCTCTCGTGGCTGGACTGTGCTTTGGGCCAAGAACGGAAATTACTAGGTTTGGCCCAGAGCCAAACCCACCACAAGCCAGCAGAAGATGTGATCAGCAGCAGCATGATGAGCAGCAAGCAGGACATCAATGGAGAGGCGTGCTGTGCGGCGGCAGCGAAAGGCAACGAATGGCCAGCAGAGCAGTGAGCAAATGGATGGCGAGTGACCCAGTAGAGTAAGATGCCTCCTACCTCCCACCACCACCACTGAGGATGGGAGGTGAACTTTGCAGATGCACCTCTGAATTCTGGGTCTTCTCTGTCGCAGAGCAGCAACTGAGAGTGGTGTGCAGAGAAAGTTTGGGCATGTGAAGGGGACATTTACATTGATGGACTTAAGAACTTGAGAGGAAAAGGACATTGCCCAACCTACTTTGGCTGGGATGTTTCCTCATGATTTTGGTTATGAACCTTGTGGTGTTTTCCCAAATTAATGCCACGTTACTTCCCTCCCCTTATATTAAAGGTTTATTTTCTATACTCAGACTCTGTGCTTGCAAGTGGGGAAGCATTTCCTCTCAGAGGTGCCCAGGGGTGTTCTGTGAATTTCCCAGGTTAGTGGGTAAAGGATCAAGCCAGTTCTGTGTTGGATGGATGGAGAGGAACCCCTAGATATTGAACCTGGCCCTGGTTGCTCCTGGCACTACCTGGCAGAAGGGTTACCTATGTAGTGGTGGATCAAAATGCAGTAAAAAGCTTACGAACCACTGCCTTACACTATTTCTGCAACCACTTCCTTACACTATTTCTGCAAGAAGATATGTAGTGCAACCAGTGGAAATATATGGGGTTCGTGTGACAGCTATCTAGGGGTACATCTTTACCGCATGCCTCTTTCAATGGCATGTAGCATACCTCCTTGCATTGCTCCTCCTAGGTATAAATAGCAGTGTAGCCAGCAAGACCCATCCTAAATTATGTCTTCACTCCGGGGAAGGTTGACACTATCGTGATCAATCTTTCAGAGTTTGATTTAGTGGGTCTAGAAAAGACCCACTAGATCCAATTCAGAGGCTGCCCCCATCAGCAGCCGGTGCTCCTGCTCCTGCAAGAAGTAAGGGAAGCTGATGGGAGCATTTTCTCCGATTGGCCTCCCACTGTGGGGATGACAGGGAATTGCGAACCAAGGTACGTTGACTCCAGCTATGTAATTAACATAGTTGGAGTTGCATATCTTAATTCGACCTTCCCCTTTAGTGTAATCATGTCTTTAGCAAGGTGGAATAAGCAGGGCTGACCAGGTCACTGTGGTTAGAAGGTGCTATGTCAATCTCCCCATAGCCAGGCAAGGGCCCTTTAATTTCTGAGCACTAGGCCTAGAACTGCAGGGGCAGCCAGGATTAGGGGGGAGGTTCCCAGTGTCAGCAGCTAGTCCTGTCTGGGCTGTGGAGAGAAGGGACTTCCTTTTCCCCACTCCTGGGTTCGAGTCAGGCCCCCCACCACTGGGAACCTCCCCTGGCTGCAGGAATTGCCACACATCGCTCCCTCCACTTCCTGTCCCCATCACTCCCTAACCGTGGGGGAGGGATATTGTGTACCCACATATACACGTTTGCACCCAACCTCAATGCATCTAGACTCAAAGAAGTGGTGCCAAACACAAGGTTGGCCTGGGAATAAGACATGCCTGAAGTGTGTGGCATATATGTGACTCCATATCCTACATGCTGTCTGCTTGCCCAAACTGTGCATCCACTGCTAAGAACAGCACTGCTGAACATAAGAACGGCCGTACTGGGTCAGACCAAAGGTCCATCTAGCCCAGTATCCTGTCTGCCGACAGTGGCCAGCACCAGGTGCCCCAGAGAGGGTGGACCGAAAACAATGATCAAGTGATTTGTCTCCTGCCATCCCTCTCCAGCCTCTGACAAACAGAGGCCAGGGACACCAATTCTATCCTCTGGCTAATAGCCTTTTATGGACCTAACCTCCATGAAATTATCTAGCTTCTCTTTAAACTCTTTTATAGTCCTAGCCTTCACAGCCTCCTATGGCAAGGAGTTCCACAGGTTGACTACACGCTGTGTGAAGAAGAACTTTCTTTTATTAGTTTTAAACTTGCTACCCATTAATTTCATTTGGTGTCCTCTAGTTCTTCTATTTAGGGGAACTAATAAATAACTTTTCTTTATCGGCCCTCTCCACACCACTCATGATTTTATATACCTCTATCATATCCCCCCCCTCAGTCTCCTCTTTTCTAAACTGAAAAGTCCCAGTCGCTTTAACCTCTCTTCATATGGGACCCGTTCCAAACCCCTAATCATTTTAGTTGCCCTTTTCTGAACCCTTTCCAAGGCCAGAATATCTTTTTTGAGGTGAGGAGACCACATCTGTACACAGTATTCAAGATGTGGGCGTACCATAGTTTTATACAGGGGCAGTAAGATATTCTGTGTCTTATTTTCTATCCCTTTCTTAATAATTCCTAGCATCCTATTTGCCTTTTTGACCGCCGCTGCACACTGTGTGGAAGTTTTCAGAGAACTGTCCATGATAACTCCAAGATCTCTTTCCTGATTTGTCATAGCCAAATTAGCCCCCATCATACTGTACGTATAGTTGGGGTTATTTTTCCCGATGTGCATTACTTTACACTTATCCACATTAAATTTCATTTGCCATTTTGTTGCCCAATCACTCAGTTTGGTGAGATCTTTTTGGAGTCCCTCACAGTCTGCTTCTGTCTTGACTATCCTAAACAGTTTGGTATCATCCGCAAACTTTACCACCTCACTGCTTACCCCTTTCTCCAGATCATTTATGAATAAGTTGAAAAGGACTGGTCCCAGGACTCACCCTTGGGGGACACCACTAGTTACCCCTCTCCATTCTGAAAATTTACCATTTATTCCTACCCTTTGTTTCCTGTCTTTTAACCAGTTCTCAATCCAAGGAAGGACCTTCCCTCTTATCCCATGGCCATGTAATTTACACAAGAGCCTTTGGTGAGGGACCTTGTCAAAGGCTTTCTGAAAATCTAAGTATACTATATCTACTGGATCCCCTTGTCTGCATGTTTGTTAACTCCTTCAAAGAACTCTAATAGATTAGTAAGACATGATTTCCCTTTACAGAAACCATGTTGACTTTTGTCCAACAAATTATGTTCTTCTACATGCCTCACAATTTTATTCTTTACTATTGTTTCGACTAATTTGGCCAGTACTGAAGTTAGACTTACCGGTCTGTAATTGCCAGGATCGCCTCTAGAGCCCTTTTTAAATATTGGTGTCACGTTGGCTACCTTCCAGTCATTAGGTACGGAAGCCGATTTAAAGGATAGGTTACAAACCACAGATAGTTCTACTGTCTTCTGGCTGCTGAAGTCTTTTCACTCCACCAGAAATTACTCTTGCAGCCTGTAAAGGCTCTGGCAGGGGATGAGCAGCCTTCCTCATCCCGGACTTCCCTTGTTGTCTCCCCTTACCAAAACCTTTCCTCACTGGGCGGAAGCGGCAGGAAAAGGCTGTCAGTGGGGGGCAGTTCCCACTGCCTGCCCCATTGCCAGTGGCTTTCACTGACATGTGTAGCTACACACTGCAGTGTAGACGCAGCCTGCTCTATGCTGCGGTGAGTAGCTACACATACCCTGCATGCGGCCATAAGCGGTGTGTGGTATCAATGTTTGCCATTAGAAAAGGTAATATTACTGTAAAATCAAGGAGCCCCACTAGTGGACCTTGTGTGAAGCACTTAATGAACAAACAGAGAAAAAGGAAGATTCCTGCCCCAGGAAGCTTACAGTCTAAACTCACTAGAGACTACAGGTGGATATAGACAGGGGAACTGAGCAGCATAACATCCAGTGTTCTCAGCACCACCATTAAATCCAGTAGCAACATTTCTTTAAACTTGTAAACTCTGTTGTTTACATTTTTCCTACAATTGGACTCACTGGGGCACCTTAAGGCATATGTGACACTTTAGTATCATTAGACTACTGCCCCTTCAGTGTGAAAGATAGTTCAATCTTAAGTTTAATGGCATACAATGGTGTCCTCCTCCTACATCGTCTGAAGTACCTACACGTCTAACAATGTCAGAAAATAAATCTTTCCATTCACATCACCCACATCGGAGATGGAACAATTTTTCTAGGGGGAGAGGGTGCTGAGAGCCATTGAACCAAACTGTAGACCTTGGATATAATGGGATCCACTTCAAGCCAGGGAGGTATGGTAGCTCGCCCAGCACCCCTACCTGCAGCACCTATGGTTACCTGTGCCTATTTGCCTAATCAATAAGATAGTTTTCAATAATTGTATTAGGGTATGTTGTTTTGGATGCCCAAAATAGAAGAATGAATTGCCAACAATAATAGCAGGGACAATGATTGTTGAGTGTTTTCCCCATACTGACAGGACTCAATTTGAAGTACTCAAACTTCATCATATACGAGGAAATAAACCCCCCTGACTACAGTTCATTATGCATCCATCCATCTACAGAGCTACCAGGAAAAACAAACAATGGCATGAAAAAGAAAATTATCATTTTATGGAGCTGGGGAACTGTATTATGCAAAGCCAAAGATTGATTATATTGATTTATTTTTTAAGGTGGCTGTGTATGTTAGGCTGCTTTTTTCGGTGCCTGCCCATCACATTGCTAACTAACCATGAAATTATATTCTAGCAAAAGTGAATATTGGTTCTTATACTTTTATTCCCTGTATCAATAAACATGACAAGGAAAGTGTTTTACTGTATAGAGAGAAATACACTCAAATAACAACAGTTCAGTATGTTATTTTGATTCTTTTGCCACAACTTGGATTTAATGAAAATTATGTTTTTTGTATGGCAAGCACATGGACTGATTTTTTTTTATTTTCTATGTTCAGACTAAATGCCAATGAATATTCTTTCATGAATAACCAGCATTTAGAATAATTATATGCAGTACAGTACAAAAGTAGGACCGAATCTAGATAACTAAACTGGTGGTAAAGCCTTTTAAGGACAAGAGGTACCATCTTCACAATCCCTTTGCATTACAATAAGTTAGCAATTCTCTAGATTATTTGTGATTGAACTGCAACAGTTAGTGAAATTGCTTCCTGTTCTTGAGAAATGTGCTGGTTAGATTAACATTTGATATAACCAAATATAGTAAAATGGAATGATGAAAGGGTTAAAAATATACAGATGCAATATTAGTAACACAAGCCAGTTGCCATGCCAGGCAGAGAATAATTTACACTGACCTATTTTTAAAGCTTTTTCAGCTGAGCTCACTATGAGCAGCCTGATTTGTTACAGCTGTGATGCCTAGTGTACCTACTTAGATATTTTTCCACAGAGCATTAGCAGGGTAAGTAAGCAGTGTCACTAAGACATCTTGCAATGCTAATATGATCATCATCTCCCAGTTCAGGACCACAGGAAAAAATTAGCAAGGAAAACATTTACAGTTATACCGCTGAAAGTACTAGCTACCTGTCAAGTTTCCTACTAAATATGCATATGTTAAACTGGCACTATTTGTAGTGCTCTGTTCATTTCCTCTAAGCATTCCTTGAAGACATTTCCTAGCTGTAGGTATAGAATTATTCAATCAATCTTTATTTTTATAGCACCATTCTGGAAAATCCACTCATAGCACTTTCCAGTAATAGATATAAGAAAAAAAAATCCATACTGTCCAATTAAGAATACAACATCTGTCTTCTTGATTATGTATGTTGAAGACATTTGAATTGTGGAAGTTCAAATTGCTTTTTACTTTAAGGAACTCTTCAACTTTATCACTTCTAACAACTGATTCACTGGATACAATACATTTATAGTTTGGCCCTTGCTAAAGTTTTGTTTTGTCATTTCTGTATGGGAGGGATTTCATGCTAGAAAACCATGAATGTTATGTATTCAAATTTGTCTGTCTTGGTGTGTGTGTGTATATATATGAGACTCTCTCCGTACTCCAAAAACATAATAAAACTATGTTTCCATGCACGTGGTCTTTATCCTTCTTGCATGCTGCCGTCCTCTATCCCTCATTTTCAACTACGCTACATCTAACCCCAATATATCTCATCTCAGCAGCCTACTGTAGTGTTCAATGTTTCATATTGCAGCTGGAGCAAAATTGAATTTCAGCCCTCTTTCTTTGGACACTCTTGATTGCAGACATTCCTTTCACTTGCATCTCTTGTCTGCCAACTATCACCTCCAAATATCACCAACATCAGGCATTATCTTGACTGCCTTCCTGCTGAAACTCTTTCGTGACTTTGATCTCCATGCATCTTGACTGCTTTGACTGTGGTCTCTCTAAATTCTAACTTCTCAAACTTGAGTCAATCTAAAAAAAAATGTAACTGAGTGCTCTTAATTCAGGGAGAGGAAGTCCCATTTATTTCAGAACCCAAGAGAAATGTGTCTTTCTGATTTAGTCTTTCATGGGCATGTCTCTGTTACCATGTGAACTAACTATATATTGGTTTACCATGCTCCCTACACTTCCAGATCTTGGGATGGCCACTCCCCATCTCAAATGACTCCTATTTCACTTCCCCCACATTTTTTACCCTGATCCCTACTTTGCTCCTGATTTTGGCTCTCTACAATAACAAATGTAATTGCATTTTACACAAAGAAGACTGAGTTTGTTAGTGACAAGTGGCACTAGTGGGCACTGCCACTAATCTCTTTCTCCCAGGATGCATCTGTACCCTAATTTTCCCACTAGTTGTTGGACTTTTTCTCCTGCCAACCAAATGAAAAAGTTCACTGCCAGCCCCTTTCAGGGTGAATGTAAATCCTCAAATCAAATTAAACTCTGGGGGCTCTCATGTATTCATCCATTCTGTTCTCTGCTCTCCAGACCACAGTCTGTGCAAACCTTCTACCCTTCTATTAGGAGCTTGTCCCTGCTGATGCACATCAGTACCATTCCCTTCTTCTGCCAGGAGATCCAGCTCTTGGAACTATCTATTCCCAACTCAGATGCCCCCTGTGTTATTTCCCCACCTCAGGGCTACTTTGTGCATTTGTCTACTTGCCTCCCTCTTAGATCCACACTTCTGCCCCTTTTACAGGCTGCTCTTCTTAGCTTCTGCTCATGCGTCTGAGATGACAACACTACTGCTGGGTTTGGGGAGGCTCTTGTAGTCTAGTCCTCTGAGTTCCCAGCAGGCCCTGCTCTTAGCCTCCCAGTTCCCACTCTCCATCTGAAGAATAGACTCCAAAATGCTTCCAGCTTGGATCCAGGCATCAGCAGGACTCGTCAGTCCTGCACACCTTGTTACTAAGTCTGTATGAAGGATTACCTAATTATGATATCAAGTCCACATTTGGAATCAGGCCTCTTATTAAAACGCCTGGGTGAAGCACCCAATGTGGAATGAACCAGCAAATGACTAAAAGATTGGAATTAGAAACATTTGTGTCTATAAATTCCACTGACTCTCAGAGTGCTGAGAATCCTTCCCTGGGCATTTGTTAAGAAACAAAGGGGTTTGCCTTCTTTAATAGACTTCAGAATTTTGCATCCATCCAGCCATGCATACATTCAGAACCACTCACATAAATGTTACTAGAAGAAAAATGTACATACTTCATTTAAACCATTGGTCTGAGGTGGGGCTGGGAATGAGGCGTTCAGTACATTTTCATTTTATTTTACACAAAACAAAAATTAATTGAGTTAAGGACCCAAGCAATGCTGGATAAATCTTCTAGTGTTACTATAAAATTACAAATACACCTATTTATAGTGGGAATGGGCAAAATGTTGCCTGTAAAATGTAAAGGTTTATACTGTAAGTAGACTGTGGTTACCTACTACATCACAGCCAGGAAGAAGCTGTTTATTTTTGACCAACGCTTAGGGTGTGACAACATCAGCACATAGCAAAGTACCTTGTCATCTTAAGGACTCCCTATTGACAAGAGAGAATTTCAGGTTAATTACCTGATTTCTCAAAGCTCTTAGCTATCCACTTTCCAGCCAGTGAGTATTGAACGTTTGTGATCTCTGATTTCTTACAAACCTGTCTTGCCATCGAAGTTCCTAGCCATTTACTGATGATTGTCTTGGGAATGCTTCAACTTTTGAAATAGCAGTGTGTTTTCTACTGCTTAAGATTGTCAATAAATTTAACGTGTCTAGCTAGGAAAAGCATGTACTTGTTTGCCAGCTATAGGAAACACAAAGATATAGGCTATTTGAAGTGTGGGATTAAATTTGTCAAACTGGTATGAATATTCTCTAGTATTCCTTACCTTCTGCTCCCTCCTGGTAGAAGCCTCCCTAATTAAATTCATATGAATCTTAGAAGTGTTTGGGGGAGATAATGTTCTGATGCAGTTAAAAGAAGAATTTGAATAGGATTCTAAGTAGGTTTATACACTCTGATGTGTATAATTGTGGGAATCTTTCATCAATTATTTGCCCTGATTTTGCTTGGGAGGGAGAGGAAGTTGCACCTAGTCTCTGATCCATACAGAGAGAGGGCTTGTTTCACCCTTGCAGGTACAGTAGGAGAAATTTTCCATACACTCGACGTTGCTCCATATGGGGATGCACCATTGGGTGGGGAGAAGGCTTGTTTCCATACTCCTACTCTCCATTGTAGATCCCTGCATTGGCGGCTGCTCTGTGCATGTGAGTATGTCATCAGTAGATCTTGCAGGTGGTCTGAGCCTGCCTTTTCTGTAGCTGATCCGGCTTAATTTGTGGCTTGCACCAGTTTGAGTGATGCCCCTTTTACAGAGTAGGGTGTTGTAGATAGCTTGTATCACTGAATCAAACAGAGATTTCCTGCCATGGAGGAAACTCCGAGACTGGCTTCTGGCACCTAAAGGCACAGGATTTATCACTGTTCTAAAGAACTGTTGTTTTCTCTTTTCAAGACCAGCCACAAGCAGCAAATACAGTATTCAGAGCAGCGTATTAACTAGGATCGAAGGCTGATCTGTAAATGTGACAGCGGAAGAGAAAAAAGGAGAGAGTGTGTAAAATAAAAAGCAGGAGACAGGACTGCATAATGTGCTCATCTTACATGGGCTAGTTCTTGGTTTCTAAAGGGTTGATTCAGTCATAAAAAGACTCACAATTTAAAAGGCCATTTGTAAATCACCTCCCTCCACAGTAACATGCCGTCTGTAAATCAGATGGCCTGACTTTTGACTAGAGATCTTCAAATTCATTAGTCAGATAAAAACAAACCAGACTGACAGAAATGATGCTCAAATATACACTGCTGCCTCAATCTAGAATTGAAAACCCCCGAGCTACATGAAATGACCGAAACAGTGTAGAATGAACTAGCAAATGAATAAAAGATCAGAATTAGACAAATTTCTGTCTATAAATTCCACTGACTCACAGAACGCTGAGAATCCTTCCCTGGGCATTTGGACACTTTATAAGTTGATGCAAACAAATGTTTGATTGGTAATGGAGGGTAGAGAGCAACTAGATTATTTTCTATTTATTTCAAATAGACTCACAATGGCAGAGTCATGTGTTCAGTTCTGAGGGCAAGGAGGTAAACAACACGCAGGATGCATCTACTTAGTGCATTGGGGGTGCCTCCATTTGTGTTCACCAAGACCTGGCTTTTCAACATGCTCCAGCTAAAATCAAAGGGAGCAGCATGTGCATGCATGCAGCACCTCTGAAAGCCAGTGCTTTGGGCACAAGTTCAACAAAACTTTTAAACAGGTGCTCACCTTTAAGTACACCAGAAAAATTCATCCCTGCTCAGCAAAACGCATAAGTGTGTACCCAACATATAATGTGTGTGTTTAATTCTCAGTTACCTCAACTGGACTTAAACACAGGCTGGAAGTTAAGCACCTGCTTTTTTGCTTTGTTGAATAGGGATGAGATCACTCATTTTCTCACAGGTAAGCACTGACTCAAGTGTTGCACTGAGTCTTATCACTAAACACAAATTTCCCAACAAAGTCCAAGGCAAAAATCCCATAAGAACAACATAAGAACGTCCATACTGGGTCAGACCCAAGGTCCATCTAGCCAGCATCCTGTCTGCTGACAGTGGCCAATACCAGATGCCCCAGAGGGAGGGAACACAACAGGTAATCATCATGTGATCCCTCTCCTGTCAACTGTTTCCATCCCATTGACTCTAGCAAGATGGAGCCCAATGCTATCTAACCACTATAATGACAACAGCACCTGAAGTTTGTAAATTGATTCCATGGAGTTGTTAGGAACAATTAGACTTCTTCATCCTGTATTTGTGCCCTGGTGCTAGCAAAACTGAACTCAAAACCCTTTCAAGGTCACTCTATTTGAAAAGAATAAAATCCCCGGTTGCCCTCTGCTGTTTAATCCCAACAAGTTTACACAAAACCTCTACCTGTTACTCCAGCTGGTCCATCTGTTGCTATTTCTTGCCTATAATATCTGGCAAAAAGCTAGATAAAGCCTAGTGAGGATTAGGTAAATCAGCTGGTGTAGGAAGTATCTTGATCACCAAAGGCTTTCTGTGAGGTGGTAGGAGGAGTCAAGAGACCCAGATAAGTCATTTATTAGAACTTTGGATCACATGTAGAAACAAGTGGATGCGTTAGCATGTGGGAAGGTGCTTCCATTTGAAGAAAGCTATTACAGATAACAGAAAGCAAACCAGGGACTAGATAAATGTGGATAAATATGCAAATATTTAAAGATTTATCTTGTAACTTCCAAAAATATTTTAAAACAGAAGAAGTTGTGCCTTTTTTCTCTGTGTTTATTGTATCAGTAGCATCAGTCATAAATATCAGTGCTTATGGTTTTAACATCCTTAAGGCAGCTTTCTGTACTTATGCTAGCAACTTGTTGAAAGTTTAGCATCATTTTATGGACACAAGGCTAATTAGTGGAGTCAATACATAAGAGATATTTTTATCCTCTTCACACATATATGCACAACTAATAGGTATAGTTAAACTTCAAATGTTAAACTGTTATGAGTTTAGGATCAGTTTGATTTCTAAAGTTTCTCTAGAAGCACATTTACAAAACGGGACTGGAGATCTCTCACTTGAGAATTTCTGGCACTTCTGCTTCCAGTGACAGTTTAAACAAAAGGTAAAATAGAACTGACCAGATCTTTTCAAAACTTTAAAATGTTAGTTTCAAAATCTATTCTCAAATTTGTATGAAGATTCTCCAGGACGAGGGCTCCATAGTCAGAGGGAACTCTCACCCCATTCTCTGAAAGCAGATGGCAAGCATCAGGAGTAACAGTTGAGCCAATATCTCAAAATTCTATACAGCCCCAGATCTGTCGTGACTGTTTTAGTGGTTGAGGTAGAAACTGATCTATTCTTATTAAAAGGCTAAACTTTAGCCTAGGTGGGGATTAGCAAAGGATCCTGGGAGGAGCAAGATGCCCACTTGCCATTAAATATCACTCCATTATATTCTTTGGTCAATTCCTGGGTGTTTAGAAATATTTATTTTTCATGTTTTGGTTCAGTCACAGCCCAGTGTTCTAAGCACAGGCTTATAAATCAGAGTTCACACCAACCTGGCTTTCTTGGTGACCTTAAGCAGGTTACTTCATCCTTTTATCTCCTTCCTCATTTTCTCCACTGAGAAAAACATTTAATTACCCATCTAAAGTCTGTTTTGAGAATCACAGTTAATTAGTTAATTAGTCTGTAATGTGCTTTTGGAACTACACAATTATTTTATTCTATTAATATTGTGCCTAAATGAAAAGTTCTGGGGATCTGAACTCTACCCAGATTCACTATTTGGTAAGAGGAGGAGGGAGTTACGTTTTAGGTTTTTTTTGCCTCCAATAGGCTGGGCAGGAATTTAGGTCCCTAGGCAAAGGGACTAAATAGACAGGGCTATGGAAGTAGCATCTTTCAGTAATTGACAATTCCTACTTTAAGTCCCTATGGAGCAGTTCTCTTGACTACATGTCAGAGAAGGTCTATTTCCCAGCTCCAGAGTTAGATGGTGATGATGGCAATTTCATGATGTTTTTTGCTATTGGTTTTAACTTATCCTTTTAATTAAAATGTTAAGAAATGGCAAATGTCCCCATATTCACTTGAAGTCTCACTGAAAGTTCAACTTCCCAACTGGGACTTGAACTCATGTTATCACCGAGCAAAAGTTCAAAGCACTAAAATGGGAAACATTAATGTGTCAAGGAACTGTGCTAGCACTTACCAGGATCAATTTTCCACTTAGGCAGCTTTTGCCCAATTGTGCTAGCTACCACTGAATCCATACTTACTAATGGAACAAAGCTGAAAGGTCAGGAATTGTAAAATCATCAGTTCCCAAGACTCATTAATATTACAATTGCACCCACTAGTGTTGCTATGGTTCAGGATCATGTTGCATGGTACTCTTATTAAAACTTGTTTTTCAAAGGGTTTTACAACCCAGATACAAAAGATTGATGAGATAACAATGACTGGTCGGAGTACCTGTTAAAGAAATAACAGTAGTAACCAATAATTTATTTGTAATTTTACCTCAAAATATGAACTTTAATCTGACATGACATTTTTAAAAAAGAAAGTAAAAGTTTGTTGATATTCCATGCTCAATTGCTATGGCCCACTTCTTACAATAAATAAATGAATGAAATAATAAAATAATTACCATCTGAAAGCTGACTATTGAATGAACTTCTTTAACAATGTGTCAGGAAATTAATTTAAATGATCATAACTGCGTATTACAATCTATTATGAGCTGCTATGTCCTACAATGGAAAATAGAGTTTGAGGGAAGTTTATATAGAAGTCAGTGAACAGCACTTTATTGTCTTTGGAGCCATGCACAATATATCACACACACTTGAAGCTATGTTTTTACTCAGTAGTATATAGAATTATTTAATAAAAAATAAGCTTGCAATAATTCACACAGTAGGTTAAAAATCCCCTGATAGGTGTATAGCTTTAAACATGTTTTAAACAATACTGTTTTGTCGGAGTTGAAATGTACATATTATAATTGAATACATATATCTCTAACATTTACAGATAAGAGACTATCATCTCTCTATGGTCTAATTTTAAACTTTCTGCTCCTTATATATCCTATTCTGATGATCACCACTAATTTATCAGTTCTGAGGGAAGCTAGAAGCAACTACTATATTTTGCCTAATTCTTTCCATTATAACAGATTCTGGTAATTTATTTTCTCAGAATCTGTAAAAGTAGTGTACATTCAATATATCATACAGTCTTTACACGATCCATACTATTTTTTTCCACAGAGCCTCTGTCTTATTCAGTGCACAAGTTGAGTACATTAGGCAGAATTAAGTTTGCAAGAGCAACCATAAATGAATGTTCAGCTATGCAACCTAAACATCATTTGTTATAGCAGCAAGGTGGTGGGAGTAGGGGTTTCTATGTAAAAATAATATATATTGTTTTAAGTCTTATTGCCTGTTTTATACAAAAACGGTATACATAGATCTTTTGCTTTGTTTTTTTTTTAAATCTCCTTTTATTATAGTTCCCATTTTTCTGATATTACTCATTGTTCTTTTACCTTTTAAAATAGTATAATAAATGTCACAGGAAATTAAACCACAAAAGCCATAAAGGTCTTTCTGAAATCACGAGGCAGGAAATCCAGAGTAAAATTCACCAGTTTTATCTATGCATAGCGGTGGTCTCTGAACAGCTGATAAATTGACATGCATTGGACATTAGTCTGATTTTCCAATCCCTCACCCATCAGTAATTATGTTCCAGTTAAGAGAAGAAGTTCAGGAACACATGTCCTTCTTTTCTCCCCTTTTTGTAAAGGTACAACAAATGGCTCACAGGGAGCTAATGTGGACCTTTCTGGTGAGAGTCAAGATAGGACAAATCCCCATCTCCTGTATTCACCACTGGAATACCGGGTTTTGGTTGAGCCACTTTGCTTCATGTGTCATACAAGTGCCAGTCATCTATTACTGTTCGTATTTGCTCAGTTTTAGCATGGGTGGATGAAGTGTATATCCCAGTTGAGTAATTTGCTCGGGAGAAAGGAGTATTAAAATCCTTTCGCACCAGGAGCTGGCTTTCCTTGTTATGACATCCGAATGGACATACACGTTGCCCTTGCCAAAGCATCAAACACTGCTGAACAGACCCAAGCAACACTTATCTGCACTGTACAAATAGATTTTTATGTAAGGAGCACATGGAAGATAGGTCCATCAGTGGCTATTGGGATGGAGAGGGATGCAAAACCATTCTCAGAAGCTGGGAATAGCCAACAGGAGATGGATCACTTGATGATTTCCTGCCTGTTCATTCCCTCAAAAGAACCTGGCATTGGTCACTGTTGAAAGACCAGATACTGAACTAGCTGTACCATTGGTCTGAACCAGTATGGCCATTCTTATGAGCAATAAGGTCTTTGAGTAATAAGGTCATGCAGCATGCAAGGCACTGCATTCAGCCGTATGGAGTGGAAATACATCAACTACACAAGGGTCATCTGAAGAAGTGAGCTGTGCCCCCGAAAGCTCATGATACCATCTACATGTTTTGTTAGTCTTTAAAGTGCTACCAGACTATTTGGGTTTTTTAAAGTTCATCCTGTACAGACTAACTCGGCTACCCCCTGAAGGTCCTCAGTGTGCACCATAGTGTTAAGGTACATTGGATTAAGTAGCCTTAGTTGCGCATTGCACCATGGAATGGCCACTCAAACCAAAGTTCAGTATTTTTATGAATGGGACTCAATCTTTATTGGGGAAAAAACATTAATTTGAATCCAGAATATCTGAATACTGCTTACACTGTACTAATAAAACTGGCTTGTTCCTGGTAAAATGTCTTAAAACTCTTCCATTAAGCTATGCTGGTTTCATCCTGTTGATTGTCTCAAGAAAAGTATTGGAGATGATCAACTTAGAAAACATAATTACTCCATCTTCTGTTGTCTAGTCCCAGGTTCTGGCAGTCAAAGGTTTGGGGACACCCAGAGCATAGGGTTGCATCTGGGCTAACAGCCATGAATGGACGTGTCCTCCATTAATTGAGATAATTCAGTTTTGAAGCCAGTTAGTTTTGGCCTTCACATCATCTCCTGGAAGAGTGTTCCACAGGTGCCACGTGTTATGTGGAGAAATGCATTTTTTTAAAAAACCCTGTTGCCTATTAGTTTGGTTAACCTCACTGGATCTCTTGGATCACCTTGTCCACATATTTGTTGAGCCCCACCTCCTTCAAAGAATCATAATAGTTTGAGTTATGATTTCCCTTTTAAAAGTCACGTTCATTTTCCCTAACAAATCGTGGTCATTTTTGGATCTGATAATTCTGCTCTTTACTATAGTTTCAACTAGTTTGCCTGGTGCTGAAGTTAGGTTTATTAGTCTATAATTGCCAGGATTGACTCTAGAGCCTCTTTTTAAAAATTGGTATTATATTAGCTATCCACTAATCAACTGGTACAGAGGCTGATTTGAGAGAGAGGTTAAATACCATAGTTACTTGATGAATTCCTGCTGAACTCTTGGCTAAATACCATCTGCTCCTGGTGAGTTTTTTTGTTTGGTTGTTTGTTGGTTTGTTTTTTGTTTAATTCAATTTCATCAGTTTCTTCCAAAGCTGTCTCTATTCACACCATAATCTGGGACAGTTCCTCAGATATCTAAACTTAAAAGCACTGTTCAGGTGCAAGAATCTTCCTCACATCCCTTTCAGTGAAGACTTATGCAAAATATTCATTTAGCTTCACCAGGATGATATTATCTTCCTTGAGGCCTCCTTCAGTACCTCAATCGTCTAATGGCCCCGCTTCTACTCTGGCAAGCTTCCTGCTTCTGATGTACTTAAAAAATCAGCTGTTAGATTTTGCATCCTTTACTAGTTCTTCTTCAAATTTTTTTGGGCCTGCCTAACTATACTTTTACACTTACCAGAGCTTTTTTTTCTTTCTATTTTCCTCAATGTGGTTCCAATTTTTTAAATATATTGGGTTTTTTTTGTTGTTGTCTCTAGCCACCTCTTTTACTCTGTTTAACCATGGTGGTGGTTGTTTGGTCCTCTTGCTGTTTTATTTTTTTTATTAGGGGCATACATATAGTTTTTAACCTCTGTGGTGTTTTAAAAACATTTCCATGCAGCTTACACACATTTCATTCTTGTGACTATTCCTTTTAATTTCTATTTAACTAGCCACCTCATTTTTGAGTTGTTCCCCTTTTTGAAGACAAATACTATTGTGGTAGGTTTCTTTGATATTCTCCCAGCTACAAGGAAGTTTAATTTTAATTCCATTATGATTTCTATTACCAAGTGGTTCATTACTCTTCACCTCCTGGACCAGATCCCGTGCAATTTTAAAATTGAAAGGTGGGGGTGGGGGTGGATTAAATCCCCAAAAATGATCTCTGGAATTTTAGTTGGGAAGATTTCTCATAATAATTTAAGGGTCTTAAAACTGCAAAGACAGTAAGAAATGCACAGTGGCATGTAAAGGATCCTGAATTCACTGATATTAAATTATACATTTTTGTTATTTATCACTGTTTGTTTCAGACTTTACTGTGAAATCTCAAAGCACTTTACATTATACAGATATAGAGTAAAATGCCCTGTCCTTAAAAACCATGAATCTTGTAGTAGAAACAATTGATTTAAGGTTTCCCTAACCCACCTCAGATAGTCTCTCAATGTTGGTATATCTTTTATGGCCCGTATTTATTTAGTAGATAGAATTTTAAGGGAATACATTAATTTGCACATAGGATTAAATTACTTGCAACTGATCATTGAAGCCCACAAAACGTAGTTTAGAATTTGATATGGAAACCTGAGAGAGGCAAATACAGTTTAACTGAATTTAAAAAAATTAAAAAATGGTCATTATCAGACTAAGTGGAATTTAAACCCAACAAAGTAGAATGAAAATTGAATGAATATACCAAAATAATAGGCTACAGTCAAAATCCAGGTTTTGGTGAGCCAAAAATGTCTACACTCATTTTTTATAATGTTTTCAGTAATCTCAGGGGGGTAGCTGTGTTAGTCTGTAACTTTAAAAACAAGAAGTAGTCTTGTGGCACTTTTAGAGACTAACAAAAATATATACAGTATCACAAGCTTTCGTGGGCAAAACCCAGTTCCTCAACTGAGCTTGAGTGGGGGAAAAAAAGGATGTCTCAGAATTATAACAAAAAGAAGTGGGGGGAGGGAAAGAAAAGTATCTGTCAATTGTAGTGCTGGTGCTAATGAGGCTAATTGAGTGGGCTGGAAGAGACCCATACTTAGCTTTTGATGTCAGTGAAGTGTTAAAGTGTTAAATGTAAGGGAAGCTGGTTTTATAATGGGCCATCCAGTTTATGTCTTTGTTCAGGCCAAGGAAAACCATGTAAAATTTGCATATTAAGGTCTGTTCCATACGCTATTCTCTCTAGTTGGCTTGTGAAATTCCTTTGTAGAAGAATGGTTACCTTTTAATCAATTAATGAGTGCTCAGGCAGGTTCAAATGTTCCCCTACTACAGGTTTATGCGTTACCATTTTTAACATCTGATTTGTGTCCATTTATTCTTTGTCCTAGAGACTGTCCAGTTTGACTAATATATGTGGCAGAGGAGCATTGCTGGCACTGGATGGCATATATCACATTAGAGGATGTGCAGTTGTATGAGCCTCTGATGTTGTGGCTTATGTGCTGAAGTTTTCAATAATATGTTTGATAAACATGCCGAACAGTTGCCATTATTTCAGGAAATGAGGGACCAAAAATGTCAGGAAGATTTGTGGGGGGAAATGTTTTCTGAAAGTTTTTGAGTGATAAAAAATAATCATGTAGTAAATCTCAGCCAACTCTGGGGGAAAAAATTAGTTAATGCTGGTGGTGAATTCTAACTATTGAATGGTGACTACGGTACTTTAGAACCCTCTTCTTTGTCCCTGTGCACAGTTGTGTCATCAACAACATCAACAACAGATGTTATATACCTTGACTTTAGCAAGGCTTTTGATACGGTCTCCCACAATATTCTTGACAGCAAGTTAAGGGATTGTGGATTGGATAAATGGACGGTAAGATGGATAGAAAGATGGCTAGAAGGCCGGGCCCAGAGGGTAGTGATCAATGGCTCGATGTCAGGATGGCGGTCAGTTTCTAGTGGAGTGCCCCAAGGTTCGGTTCTAGGACCGGTTTTGTTCAATATCTTTATTAATGATCTGGATGAGGGGATGGATTGCACCTCAGCAAGTTTATGGATGACACTAAGCTGGGGAGAGGTAGATACGCTTAAGGGCAGAGATAGGGTACAGAATGACTTAGACAAATTGGAGGATTGGGCCACAAGAAATCTGATGAGGTTCAACAAGGACAAGTGTAGAGTCCTGCACTTGGGACGGAAGAATCCCAAGCATAGTTACAAGCTGGGACCAACCAGTTAAGTAGTAGTTCTGCAGAAAAGGACCTGGGGTTACAGTGGATGAGAAGCTGGATATGAGTCAACAGTGTGCCCTTGTAGCCAAGAAGGCTAATGGCATATTAGGTTGCATTAAGAGGAGCATTGCCAGCAGATCCAGAGATGTCATCATTCCCTTTATTCGCTTTGGTGAGGCCGCATCTGAGTATTGTGTCCAGTTTTGGGCCCCCACTACAAAAAGGATGTGGACGATTGGAGAGGGTCCAGCGGAGGGCAACCAAAATGATTAGGGGCTGGAGCATATGACTTATGAGGAGAGGCTGAGGGAGTTGGGTCTGTTTAGTCTGCAGAAGCGAAGAGTGAGGGGGATTTGATAGCAGCCTTCAACTTCCTGAAGGGAGGTTCCAAAGAGGATGGAGAGAGGCTGTTCTCAGTAGTGACAGATGGCAGAACAAGGAGCAATGGTCTCAAGTTGTGGTGGGAGAGGTCCAGGTTGGATATTAGGAAAAACTATTTCACTAGGAGGGTGGTGAAGCACTGAATGGGTTACCTAGGGAAGTAGTGGAGTCTCCATCCCTAGAGGTGTTTAAGTCTCGGCTTGACAAAGCCCTGGCCGGGTTGATTTAGTTGGAATTGGTCCTGCCTAGAGCAGGGGGCTGGACTTGATGACCTTCTAAGGTCTCTTCCAGTTCTATGATTCTATGATTCTATGATTCAGTGTACCTTCTCAGAATCACCTGCCATGTGGAATACTTTTCATATGGCATTACTTATCAGCAATTCTCCATTCATTTTTAAATCAATTCTAAAAGACAGCTCTCATCCTTCACTTTTACTTCTTAGCTTCTCTTTTCAGTTTTTAATATTTAGTGCTCTCACTGTACACTTGAACCGGAAAAAGCTTTACAAGGTAGAGTTTGTCTGAAAGATGTTCCACAAAATCAACTAGAATTACATTACTATATGGTATTATTTTAAGTGTTAATTTTCACATACCTCTGTGCTTTCAGGATCTTCCTGAAACTGGGAGCACAGTATAAAGTTCCATTGTTGAACTGATCACTTTTTTATACCAAAAGAAAAAAGATCCAGAAGAGGCAGCTAGGGGGAGAGGTAGTGGTAGGAGGCTGTGGAGTTGAATGTTCAATACATTTAAAAATGAGAAATGTTTCATTTTAATGAGGAACAGAAACTTAATACCATAGGGTATGTCTATACTAGCCCCCTAGTTCGAACTAGGGAGGCTAATGTAGGCATTCAAAGTTGCAAATGAAGCCTGGGATTTAAATATCCTGGGCTTTATTTGCATCTTCCCGTCCGGGCACCATTTTTAAATCCCCCTAGTCTGAACTAACTGCCCACGGCTACACACGGCAGTCAAACGTTAACTCAAACTAAGTCCTTAGTTCGAGTTAACTGTTACACCTCATGGATTTCCAGTAGGCTTTTGACAAGGTCCCTCACCGGAGGCTCTTGAGCAAAGTAATCCCTCATGGAGTAAGAGGGAAGATCCTCTCATGGATTAATGATTGATTAAAAGATCAGAAACAAAGGATAGGAATAAATGTACAGTTTTCAGAATGGAGAGAGTTAAAAATTAGTTGTCCCCCACAAGACCATACTGGGATCAATCCTATTCCACATATCCATAAAAGATCTAGAGAAAAGGGTAAACAGTGAGGTGGCAAAATGTGCAGATTATACAAAACAACTCAAGATTAAGTCCAAAACAGATTAGGAAGATCTTCAAAAGAATTTCACAAAACTAGGTGAGTGGGAAACAAAATGGCAGAGGTGTCATAAATATTTGGATAGTCAAAGCTGGTCAGAATGTAGCAATATATGGTGAACAGAGTAGAGAGCACGGGTATGAAAATCCAAGTTAGAAAACATACAGTGTGTAATGAACAAGAAAATAGAAGT
This sequence comes from Rafetus swinhoei, assembly GCA_019425775.1. NCBI lineage: Eukaryota > Metazoa > Chordata > Testudines > Trionychidae > Rafetus > Rafetus swinhoei. The sequence continues at coordinate 22,880,375 of CM033437.1, read as the reverse complement.
AAATGACTAAAGATTTCTGGTCAAGAGTATTTCTTTTAAATTTACAATTACAGTATGTGTGAAAGAAGAAAATTACAGTAAGTGTTCCTGCTGAAAATAAGTCTGAGCATAGGATTCATGATTATAGGATGTTTCAAAGTGAAGGCCTGAAATAGAGGGGAAGATTTGCCCTTATCTATTGAGAAAACACATAAAGGAACTGTAACTCCAGAGAATCAATTGGATAGAGATAGAATTTTTGAGGCTAATAGCAGGGGACTGCAAGAGACAGATGTGACAGGAAAGGAAGGAGAATGAAATACTATATGATCAGATAAGGAAGACAGGTAACATTGTGATTATGGGTGATTTTTAGCCTCCCTAATAATTAGAGAAACCTTTGAGATATTGGATGATGGCATGTGGAATGATTGACATTTCAAATGATTTATTTCCTGAAGCAACGTGTTGAGGACTCTGTTAGGAATAAGTCATTTCGGGATTTGATGTTATTCAGTGTTCAAGATATTAATAAGCAAATAAGAAATCATTCAGCCATTTGACCTAATGTGTAAAATGTGAAATAGACTGTGTTACCTGAAAACCAAAATCAGTTACTAGTGATGCAGACAGACAGGATGTCTTTAAAAAGTACACCAGGAGAAACTTTAAGAATAAATGGGGTGTGTGCTAGGAGGGGGAGGTTCATTAGACGTGAAGGATTAATAATGCTGGTTACAATGAGGCAGAGTGGTGGCAGTCCATGTGCAAATATTCTCAACATAGTTCTGCCGATGCACATCAGTTCCAAGGTGCATCATTCCTGATACTGCAGTGCTTGATCCCTGGCCCACGGTCCTGAATTATAACATTCCTGTGACTGCCAATGGGGGGAAGCAAAAGGGTCATCTGCTGTGGGGCCCGGTGATTCAAAATTGCATGAAGCTCTCCTCTGACCACCATTGCCTCTAGTCCAGGTAGTTCTAAGGCCTGGGAAGGAAGGGGTTGCATGGTACACTCCAAGCGGACCTAAGTGCTGGCTGCTCCTGGCCCCGCTCCTTTTACCCAAAGCCCCACCCCTTTTGAGAGCATGGAGCCACCTCCCACACCCCAATTTACCCAGTTGTCTGGTGTGGATGTTGGCTCCCCTGTCCTTCCTATGGTTATGCCTATTTAATTCTGTCCTGAATTTCAGTTTCAGTTCAAGTCCTGAGTCCCCTTCCACCTCTACATCAAGACTTAAGTTCTGCTATCCAGGATTTTCCTTCAGTCCCCCATCCCACTCACACAATTGTATCTGGTGATTCCTAGGCGCTGCAGAGTTTGAAATGTGTGATGGAGGTTTTATGGCTTGGGGTAGGATTTTATCCAGATTTAAACACTGAAGAATATGGTGAGACTGGATCCATTTCTGACCTAATCTAAGTGTGAACCTGGACTTCAGAGATAAAGATTAACAACTAGTTTAATATCAGCCTGCACCCTCTAGAGCAGGGGTGGGCAATAATTTTTTACGGGGGACGGGGCTTCAAGAATTTGGAAAGTGATTGCGGGCTGCTCTATTCCATGATATTAATGGAGGAGGTGCAGGATCTGGGATGGAGGTTAGGTGCAGAGGGGAGCTTGGGGTAAGAGAGGGAATTTGGGTGAAGGAGGTAGTTGTGACCTGGAGCACTGGACTGAGATGCAGGGGTTGGATTGTGACCTAGGGCAGAGAGTTGGTGTACAGGAGGGGGTGCAAGAGTTTGGATCGTGAGCTAGGGCAGGGGGGACTGTGATCTGGGGCAGGGATTGGGGTGCCTGATCTGGGAAGGTATATGAGTGCAAGAGGGGGGTCAGAGGATTTGGGTATGTGGAGTAGGAGGGCAGGAGTGGGGGGCAGAGGGTTAGGGAAGTGAGGAGCTGGGGTGCCAGAGGCAGGGTCTGGCCAGGTGACTTACCAGCCAGCATCCTGTTCCTGAATCAGCCTCCCTGCCTGCCCCGCCCCCACACAGTCTGCAGCCTTGTGCTCTGTTAATAGCTATGAGCCCCTTGTGCTTCATGGCTGCCTGTTACTGAAACAAGCAGCTCCCATTGTCCAGTTTCTGTCCAGAAGCCTGCCAATGGGATTGTGAGAGGTGAGAGAGCAGCTCCTAAAGCTTTCTCCCTCCCCTCAGGCTCAGTTTTTAAAGTGAAACTGCCCCATAGCCATGTTTCTGAGTGGTGTGTGGGTGGAGCGAGGCAAGTGGGGAGCCTGCTTGGCAGGCTCCCTGCAGCGTCTTCAGGCTGGATCTGGTGGCTTAGTGGGTTGGAATCTGGGCCTCATTTTGCCCAGATCTGCTCTAGAGTCCATGAAAATTCTTACAAATTATTCCATAGATCCTCTCAAAGGTGAAACATGGAGAAGGAATTTTAAGCAAATGTAGGAGAAATAAACAAATAAAGTTTATAGTTAGAGAAAGATCAGTTGGATACAAGCAATATTGCTAACTGAAAAAAACAAAACAAACACACTTGGGAAATTTTCAAAACTTTGAATTTCCTATGAGCCAAAAACGCCACAATGACATCCTAGCAGGCTATGTACATGCATAACTTACAATCTATTATTTATTTAACTTGTGCAGCAATCCTTTTAAACCATGGGTTCCCAAACTGGGGGGCATGTGGCATGAAGAAATTCCAGGGGGGGCGTGAGGCGACCCAGCCTCCCCCCCCATCAAGTTTTGCTGCCCTGTTCAGTTCCTTTTTTCCTTTTTTTTGCTCAACAAGTTTTGCTCCTATTTTGGGGAGGGGGGGTGGGTGAGGGTTTTTCAAAAATCAAAAAGGGAGGCATGATGCCAAAAAGTTTGGGAACCACTGTTTTAAACTTTAACAAGCAATATCAGCATGTATGATTTAGTTGGGATTGGTCCTGCTTTGAGCAGGAAGTTGGACTAGATGACCTCCTGAGGTCTCTTCCAACCCTAATCGTCTATGATTTTTTTGCCTTCCAACTTAATGTTGATGTTTCCCCTTAGTGTGAAGTGATTTCACTTTCCAACCTGAACATTTTCCAAACAGATTTTTACAGGTAATCTATAAGTGGCTCTCTAATAAGCTGATGAACCACAGCTGTTAAATGCCACACTGACAAACATCTCTATTCTGGTCTCCCCGTTAAGAGCCTCCCAGCTGAAGGCCTAATTTTCCTACACATCCTTTCTCTTAGCTACATGCTTCTAGTCCCAACCCCATACAACATGGCCATTTTTCTCCATCATGCTACACTGGCTACAACAAGGGGGAGGGAGGAATAAGCAACACTGTTGGAAGATCTGGTGATGATCATGTCTTGTGGTACTTGTGCTGGCTGAGGATTAGGTTAAGAGCTTATAGAGAGAAGCAGAGCTGTGAGGAGCAGCCTAATGTCACTGTACCAGCATTTACCCTTGCCTAGCTCCAAATAGCAATTCTGGAAAAGAGGCAACTCTGTGCATTTAATTTTAAAAGTTCATCAGTGGACTGTGCCCAAGATGTCAGCACACGTGTGTGCAAATTTTGGAATGAGTAGGTACTAATTATTTATTTGAGATGCCCAAAGAAATGGGAGGAAAACAGGGCAAAATTTGCAAAAGGAAGCACATAAGAACGGCCATACTGACCAAAGGTCCATCTAGCCCAGTATCCTGTCTGCCAACAGTGGCCAATGCCAGGTGCTTCAGAGGGAGTGAACAGAAACAGGTAATCCTCAAGAGATCCATCTCCTGTCATCCATTTCCAGGCTCTGACAGACAGAGGCTAGGGACACCGTTCCTACCCATTCTGGCTAATAAGTATTGATGGTATTTTCTGTTACAAATACAAACATTTTAAAAAACTGCATAGAAACACAGCCCTGCTCGGGAGTGTTGTGAACCTCAATTCTCCTCTGTATCTGAGCTATGTTTGTCACAATTAAGCTGTTAGTGAGCTAATTATGGCTTTCTGATTCCAAGCTGCTAGTCTCCAATATTAGAGTGGCGATGGAGCTGCTGTAACTTAAGTCGCTGTCCCAAAGATCCACTACACCCCTTTTTCCTCCTGTCATGCTCCCTGTGCTGGGTGGGAGGTAGTGTTTGGTGTAGCTGGCTCCTGTGTCTATGTCAGCAGGGAGTTCTCTGTTAAGAGAAATTCTTTGCTGGCAACTTCCAGGCAGATTCCAAAACTAGGCGCATGTTCCCTTCCAATGTCCTTGAGTGCTGAAGGTTCTCTCCATCTCGTGCATCCCGGGCTATCAAGAGTCATGATTTGGCAAACATATCAAACCCAAAATCACTGACTTTTTAAAATAGTGCAGTTAAGTACTGTAGCATCGGGAGGGAATAACATTTTAATTTTCAGGAAGCATTAGGTATAGTTCCACTTCACAGAATTCTGTGTAAACCACAAAGCAGCTAGGATAAAAATGTGGATGCCTGACATATAAAATAGGAGTAGTTATAAAAAGAACTGTGTCAAATTGGGGGGACGGATTACTGTAAGGATGGTTCCCTAAGGGTTTGCGCTGTCTCTACTGAATTTTTTAATATGTGTGAATAGTAACCCTCATCCTTAAAGATGCCGTTTGAAAATAAAAAAAGTTGAGCCGGGATTTTATATATAAACACGTTTTTTTCCTGGCTTCTCCAGCAATGCAAAATGTTTTGACACAGCTTTAATGTACAATACTAATAATTAAGAAGAGGAGGCATGGGGTGACACACATTATCTTCCCATCTTGTGCAATGTGACACACTATTTCATATGCTTGAGCTCCCTTATTGCTTGAGCATGCTGGAAGTAATTGTTTCTAGAAGATAGGCTGGCAACTAGAAGGGGACGATTCTCGCTTTATTGAAAAAGTCAAATGCATCTTTCATGCCATCATAATATGAAAGTATTTTTCCATGTCACCAGTATAAGATAGCTATAACTATCTGTATATTGTATACTGTATATTGCATAATAGAGTCCACATACTTCTTTCTGTCTTGTTCAGCTCCGTAGTTCTGCATTTACTCACCCATATCATTATTAATGGGAGAAAATGTAGAATACAAAAAGTTGAGGTAGGCAGATAGAGAAGTATGTGGAAACTGTTAAATACCAAGTAGAGAGAGAAAGCAATTAATAGTAAAGAATTAAGTGACTTATAATCCAGAGGGTGAGAGATGATATGCAAGTAATGTCAGGGGAATGGGGGAGAGAAGTTACAATAAAAAACTGATTCAGAAATGATCAGATTTTAAGATTTACTTATTTATAGAAATAATTAAAATGTTTTGAAACAACTCCTATGTATATGTTTATGAGTGAATAAGTGCAAACATGTTTATATATAGGTTATTAATAACCAATTAAGATTTCCATTAGTAACCATGCAGCCTTATCATTTGTCCTCTAATTTTCCCTTTCTCCATTGCTTTTTCCTGAATTGCTGCAACTTGTTATATTTAGACTCTGATCCTATAATAATTTATATATGTGTTTTCACCTCCAGGGGGACCACTCCCAGCGCATAAAGTTAAGAATGTGCACAAGTCTTTCAGGCAGATGCATTTAGTTTGCAAGCTCCTTGGGTTAGGGACTGTTTCTTTATTTCTCTCTCAAGTGTGCAGCGCACATTTCAGAGCTTGAATGAATAATATGGACCCAACAGGGGGGCTAATTTGTGAGGTGGCATGATTAAACACACTATAGATGAAAGACACCACCAAATATGCCCCACTTAGGTGTGATGCTGTTCCCTATACCATGGGATAGGTTTGATGGTGGCAAGACACAAAAATCCACAGGTAAATCAAAAACATGGAGACCTGGGAGAAAGGTCAGGATTTGGTGGAGGGGGAATATGAGGCATTATTGCAAGGATAAGGGAGAGACAAAAAAGAACATCGAGAAATCAGTGTTTTAGAAATCTGTACCCTAATAGCAAGAAGTATGGGAATCTTCAGCAAGAACTAAAAATGCTAGTAAATAAACAAAACTGACCCGGTGGCAACTTGGTAGGATAATACACATGACTGGAATATTGGTATAATGGAAATAAGAGAGAGATTTGTTGAAAGTCTCTGGATAAGGATAAAAGTGGGTTTTGGGGGAGAGGGGTTGTAAGGGTGATGTGAGGGTATGGGCATAGTACAAACCATATAATGAGGAAGAAGAGGTAGATGAGGCTTTTTATAAACAACAAACTCACTCATCCAAAGCACAGGACGCGGTGGAGATGGAGCACATTAACTACCCATACATTTGGTGGTAAAATAACACAGCAGAACATAAATTACCCAAAACGTTCTTAGAATGTATTGGAGACATTTCACATTTTTATTTCAGGAGGTAGAGAAAGCCAGTCGGGAAGAGGCGGTTCTAGATTTGATTTTGACAAATAAGGAGGAACTGATTGAGAATTTGAAAGTGGAAGGCAGTTGGGGTGAAAATGATGATAAAATGGAAAGAGTTTATGATTCTAAAGTATAGTAGGAGGGAAAAGAGCAGAATAAAGATAAAGATTTTCAAGAAGGCAGACTTTAGCAAACTCAAGGAGTTGGTTGTTAAGATCAACTGGGAAGCAAATCTAAGGGGAAAAACAGTTCAAAAGAGATGGCAATGTTTCAGAGATATTAAGGGCACAAGAGCAAACTATCCCACTGATAGGAAACATAGGAAGCATGGCAAGAGACTACATTGTCTTAACCAAGGAATCTTCAATTATCTGAAACTCAGAAAAGAGTCCTACATAAATTGGAAACTAGGTCAAATTACAAAGGATGAAGTTAAATAGCACAAGCATGTAAGGATAAATTTAGAAAGGCCCAGACACAAAATAAGGTTAAACTAGCAAGAGACATAAAGGGTAACAAGAAAAAAATCTACAAATACAGTAGAAGCAAAATGAAGACTAACAGAGTACATCCATTACTCAGTGAAGTTGGGATACAATAACAGAAAATGTGGAAATGGAAGAATTGCTAAAAGACTTTTTTCTTCAGTTTTCACCAAAAAATTAGTACCAACTTGATTTCTAACATAGTTAATACCAGTGAAAATGAGGTAGAATCTGAGTTTAAAAATAGGGAAATAAGTTAAACTTTACTTAGACATGTCTTCAAGTCACTAGTACCAGATGAATTATATCGTAGAATACTCAGACAGCTGACTGAGGAGTTATCTGAGCTATTAGCGATTATCTTCAAAAAGTCATGTAAAACAGGAGAGGTTCTAGGAAACTGGAAAAGGGCAAATGTAGTGCCAATCTATAAAAAGAGAAATAAGGACAGCCTGGGGAATTAAAGACCAGTCATTTTAACTTTAATCCCAGGAAAGATAATGGAACAAATAATTAAGCAATCAATTTACAAACACTTAAAAGATAATAAGGTGACAGTGCCCATGGATTTGTTAAGAATAAATCATGTCAAACCAAAGTAATAGGCTTCTTTGACAGGGTAACAAGCCTTGTGGATAGAGGAAAGTGATTGATGTGGTACATTTTGACTTTAGTAAGGCTTTTTGATAAAGTCTTGCCTGACCTCATTAATAAACCAGGGAAATACCAGCTAGAAATGGCTACCATAAGGTGGGTGCATAACTGGTTGGCTAACCATTCCCAGAGAGTAATTATCAATGGTCAGAGTTAGGCTGGAAGGGTATAGTGAGTGGGGTCCCTCTACGTTCAGTGCTGGGTTAAGTTCTGTTCATTATGTTTATCAATTATGTAGATAATGGCTTAGACAGTTCACTTATAAAGTTCTGGATGATACCAAGCTGGGAGGGGTTGCAAATGCTTTGGAGGATGGAATTCAACTTCAAAATGATCTGGACATACTGAAGAAATGGTCTTTAGTAAATAGGATGAAATTCAATAACGACAATGCAAAGTGCTCTAGTTAGGAAGAAGCAATCAGTTCCACACATACAAAATGGGAAATGAATGAGGGGGCACATTATAACAGTTTTCAATTACATAAAAGGTTGTTAAAAAGAGGAGCGAGAAAAAATGTTATCTGAGGATAAGAAGCAATGAGTTTAAATTGCAGCAAGAGAGGTTTAGGTTGGACATTAGGAAAAACATCCTGTCAGGGTGGTCAAACACTGGAATAAATTGCCTTGGGAGGTTGAGCAGGTTGAGCAGACACCTGTCAGCATAGGCACCAATCCATGGGAGCTCCAGGGCTGGCATACCCAAAGGAAAAAAAATCATGGGTGCTCAGGACCTGCCAGCAGCCCAGTGGAGTGGCTCATCCACTCCTAACACAACCCCACAGTGCCTCCTGCTGGAGGACCTGCCAATCAGCTCCTCCTCCTACCTATCCCATAGTGCCTTCCACCTGCTGCAATCAACTGTTCAGTGGTGTGCAAGAGGTGCAGAGAGAGAGGAATGGAGCAAGCACAGGGTGTGTTTGGGGAAGGAGGTGGGAAGAATTGGGTTGGGGAAAGGGATGGAGTGAAGATTGGGGGGTGAGCACCTCCAGGGAAATAGGTAGCCAGCTCCTCTTCCTAGCAGGGAATATCTATATAATATTTAGTCAGGGGACTGGACTAAAAGACCTCTTGAGCTCCTTTGTAGTCCTGCAATTCTATGATAGTCCAGTGCTTTGTCCAGCCTAGTTTTAAAGTGAGCCTAATGTCAAAACTCCACCATTTCCAGAGAAGGACATAGCAATGTACTTCACTGGTAGGGAAAGTTTCTTATATTCAGCTTAATATGAGACAGGAATAGAGAGACCACATGATGGATTCAGGTTTCTAAAGCCAGGGATTACTTCAAAACACCAGGGAAGAAGCTGGCTTTTGTAACATATAAAAAGCCTAATATCTGATTTTCCTACTATGATGCATCCTCCTGGATAGAGTATTTTCAAAATGACATCCTCATTCTTTTGCTTCTGCCTTTGTTTGACTTAGTTTTTTTCTAATTTATTATTCATCTCAATGTCTATGGATGTATGTACATTAATTAAGTACAATAGAAAATGAGTGGACTGATGTCAATAAGTAAAAAGGAACTCAACCAGACAATCAAATATGCCTGCTTCTACTGCCCCCTTAGCCATTGGAGGCAAAAGTCTCACTTTAAACAGATAGGCTTTTCCCTGTGCCCTGAAGGTCAATAGACCTGTGTTCTCTCAGATTGACAGGGGAAGCAAATTCCATAGCTTCCCCTGAAAATGCTCTGACTGCAGACATTGAGATCAAGGGTCTGATGCTGATCTTGTCTACTCAGGTGTTAAATCAGGAGTCAGTGGGGTTCTTCTGCTGTAAAAGTACCGTAAAACTAGCATAGGGATCAGAAACAGTGCTGGACAAGCCAAGATCAGCATGTGGAGAGATGCTTTCTTAAGTGGTTGAGATGAAGACAGTGGGTTTTATAGGTCAGTCTGAACACTTTGAATTGAGCCTGGCAGTGAATTAGGGAACCAGTAAGGTATGTCTGTGCTGCAGTTAGATACCCACAGTTGGCTCCTGCCAGCTGGACCACACTGAGGAGTGGTTTAATTGAGGTGTAGTTGTTTTGGTACCCAGAGCTCTGAAACCCTTATATCTCATGGGTCCTACAGCCCAGGTTCCAGAGTGTCTACACTGTAATTAAACATCAAAGTTGTGGCATAAATCTGGTCCAAACTATCACCAGAGATTGATGCAAGACTCACCCTTCCCTTCTTCTCATCACCATCGACCACCAACTCCTATGCTCTGCTTCTAAAGGCAAAGGAAAAAGTCACTACTTATGTGGGAAGCTTTCCCCATCCTCTGTGCTGCTGCTTCTAGGAATCATTCCAGGTTTCCCTGGACAATGGCACACCTATGATTTATAGATGGGGAAAAGATGCACTCTAACTTTCTGGGTTTCCAAACACCTAAGCACATCACTCCGTCCCAGTATCTTGGGATCTGTTCTATGAATATCTGGTGAGAAGGCATTGTCAAAGCACATGGCTGTGTGTACGTCAGTCAAATTATGTTCTATGCAGGTTTGATCTTACACTCATCACTGTGGGAACTGAGCACTTTCTATTAGTACATTAGGAATGTGACGGCACATCTGTCACATGTTGTTTCTTCTCTCTTCCTCCTCTTCCAGCCTTCTTCATATTGTAGTACACACCTGTGGACCAGCTCAGCTGCATGCTAAAGGGCTGTGGTGGATTCCTGGGTCCGGGCTGCCCTGCTGCCCAACGTGGCAGGGTCAAGGAAGCTGGCTGGCCCCACACAACCAAATCTGGGCTCTCAGGCAACTCCCCAGTGCTGCATAGGGAGCCCAGGCCCATGGGTTCCAGGGTTGCTGCCCAGTACCAGAGCTTCCAGGCTCCAAGGCAGCCCACCTGACCCAATGCAACAGGGCTCAGAATCTCTGAGAATCTGCTGATCCCCCCCTCTCCTCCTCCTATGGGCCCCAGGGCATCAGCTGGCTGAGGCTAAACCAACCCTCATTACAAAATGAGCCCCACCTGTGTGAGATCAGATATTTCCCCGTAGAGGGCAGCAGGTGGCTGAAGTGAAATGAGAAGATGCTCCAGAAATAACCGTCTGAAGAGCTGTAGCTGGTTTGAAGGTGCAAATTTGGCTGCTGCAGAGCCATTGAACTAGGGAGAAAGAGAGACTGAACTGGATTGGGACCTGGAAAGCCAGTGTGTACTTGAGGATTAACTAACTTGGATCCCCGATGGGCAATGTTTTAATGTATTTAGGGACTGACTAATTTGGACTCCGGTTTTATTTGGTCTGTTGAAAGTTTAAGGACCCTGAAGAGGGAAAGATAGAGGTGGGGGTGCTGCAAAGACACATCAATAACAAGGGAGCAGATAGGAGTCATCCAACCCTGTTATAATCCTCAGGACTTGAATTCCTGAGTGTTTAGTTCTGTACTAATATATGTCTCTTTTCCATTTCCTCTTTCTCTGTTTCTGCTTCTATTAATCAAACTAGTGTTGCCAAGTCTAGCTATTTTTCTGCTAGTCTCACAGTATTTTATCTTTTTCTCAAGGCCCCAGCTTCTTGCATAGCGCAATTACCTAAGAACTCCTGTTTTGTTTTTGTGGGGGGAGGGTGAACAAAAGTTTCTAAACTTAATGGTTGCACAGAAATGGTTGAAAATATGAGTCTTGTAGGATCAAACATCAGAAGACAAAAGGAAATACCAAAGTTGTTAAAAATCAAGTGTGTTGGTTTTTTTAAGTCAAGGTCATGGTTTTGGGATGGGGCTGACTCATGGTATTGGAACATTTGTGGTCAGCAATTGCTATATTATAATCTCAAGTAAACAATCCAGAGATATGTTTTGTTCCTTCCTTGACACCCTATTGCATTTGTTAAATTTGAGCCTGGCTAACGTTTTTATGATCTAGATCTCTACGTATGAAACCCTGAAAATAGCATATTGTAGAATATACAAAATAAGAGTGCTGTCCTGAAACTAGCCAATGATGCTTTACAAAAGACAGAGTGAAAACTTTTCAGTGTATTGCTCAAGGGTAGAATTCCCCTCTTCCCCCCTAGACATTCAAGGCATGTGAATCATTTACGTCCAGTTAAATCCTCCAAACGAGATTTAGCAAAATTAAGTGATAGGATTTAAGTGGTATATTTCACCTAAATACCAATTGTAAAATATGAATTCTTATGTAAATCCTTTAACTCTCAAAGATTTGATTTTGAGGGTGGGTATGGTACAGGATAGTACGTTTTTCGTTGTCATTTCTACATATTATTCTCATACCCTCATTTCCAGTAGATTTTGTTAATAAAGAAAATAATAGCGCCTCAGGAAGAGGTGATGTGACTTTAATAAACTTGATTCAGTGAAGCTCGTGTTGTTAATTAAGAAACTTTCATCTTTGAAGTACAATAAAAAATTCTTATTAGCAAAGGTATGTTAGGTCAGTAATAAGGCACACTTCCTTTTGAACATTACATCTAATCAATCCTGAGAGAATTAAGACAATTATATTTTATCAAAAACATGTAGAGGCAGGGACCAACAGTGGGATGGAGTGTGACTTTGGTATTAATTACAAAACTGTTTTAGGAAATAATCATTCCTTTGCTAATCAGGGCAGGTGTATGAAATGACAAAGAAATTATTTACAAAGCCATAAGAGTGAATATTATAGACTACGGATTATGAGGCAAAAGCTCTGAATGGTAAAGCAATCATGTAGACCTTTCTTTGGATTTTGGATAGCATTTCTTATTGTATTCTATTTGGATAGTATTTCTTATTGTATTCTATTTTTCATATTACTAATTATCTTAAAAGGAAAACATTACGGTCTACAAAACATGGCAGACGTGAATTAGTGTTTCACTTTTCGGTGTTCCAATTACATTCTTAGAACACAAGAAAAGTTTTGTCTTTACTACTAAAAATATTAGTGAAAAATAAAAGTAAACAGGGAGGGAGAATAGTGTCTCTGCTTTTTGTCCTGAGATACATGTCTAATATTTCTCTGAAGATTAGGTATAGCTGAGAATTTGTCCCAGAACCCATATAGATAGAGCAAAATACCTAAGCTGGAAAAAAAAGCAAAATACAATATTCTGTCTGGGTCCCATCCTAAGTCCTTTTAAAGCAACAATCCTTTCCATTTATTTCAGTGGGCTTTGGATCAGGCCCCCATTGTATTAAAAACAATAACCTTGTATGAAGAAAAGTTAATAATAAAGATTTAGGAATGAAGGCCAACATTGCTCAACATTTTCTCTTGTAGAGCATGTTATTTTTTCCAAGTCTTTTACTTAGGATCAGGTTTTTTCCCCCTAGTAAACTGGGCTGGACAATGGACATTTCTATGGAGAGAACAAAGCATTGTTCTTACTTTGGCTGAATGAGCCTCCATCTTTGTTACCATTGCTAAGCATGGAGCGTGGAGAAATTGGAAGAAACATGTAGTCATATGTCATAAGAACATAAGAACATAAGAACGGCTGTACCGGGTCAGACCAAAGGTCCATCTAGCTCAGTATCCTGTCTGCCGACAGTGGCCAGCACCAGGTGCCCCAGAGGGGTGGACCGAAGACAATGATCAAGCGATTTGTCTCCTGCCATCCCTCTCCAGCCTCTGACAAACAGAGGCCAAGGACACCATTTTATCCCCTGGCTAATAGCCTTTTATGGACCTAACCTCCATGAAATTATCTAGCTTCTCTTTAAACTCTGTTATATTCAACTCTGTTATATGTCCTCCAGTCCCATCTCTCCTCGGTTTACCTCTGCTCCCAGCCAGGATTCCCTTGAAGCTCTGTTCAGCCACCCTATCAGAGGAACCTCTACACTGACAGAGGAGGGCCTAGGTTTTCTCCCTTGTACATTGCACCATGTCATAGTGTTTTGCATATAGGTCAGTTGTCTGAGGATGTTTAAACCTCTAAAGGATTCAGCTCTATCAATATGAAGAGGATCTTTGAGTCTCCAAACACACCCATGTTTAGAGCCATCCTTATACTCCTAATTTCTCTCTAACACTCTTGTGGCTTTGAAAAAAGTGCCATAGCAGATGTTTCAGATTCCTGGTGTCCCAGTGTGTCTGTGTATTGGTACAGTACCGATGTTAACCCAAATTTCTTATTTTCTGTGCTTCTCTCATAGCTTTTTAACTTTCCATATGGCCAATGCCAGCTGAGATTTGCATGACATTTGTATTCTGTATTAATCACTTCTTATTGCACCAACATCATCTTATTCTTGTTTATTATTTACCCTTCGGAAGTGCCTAGAGACCCTAACTGAGATTGGAGCCCTGAAGTGCTAGGCACTGTGCACGCATAGCCGGAGATAGCCCCAGCCACAAAGAGCTTACAATATAAATAGATGCTCCACACAAAGAGGGGTTGGGGAGAAATAGAGGCATAGAGAGGTGAAGTGACTTGCATAACATCTGCCACCCAGTTTCAGTCTCTCTCTTCCCAAGGTCTTGAATACCCCTTGTCTCATTGTTTTCTTGTCCTCACCACATCTATCTGTCTAGCCACCTGTTTCTTGTCTTATTCTTATATTGTAAACTGTTTGGTCAGTGACCATATTTTTATTCTTTGTGTGAACAGCATCTAGCACAATGGTACCCTGATCAATGAGTAGGACTCCTGGGCAAAATGGTAATACAAATAAGAAGTAATAATAATAGTATTAATTATTCTGTATTGCGAAACACTAATCCCATGGATCTCCTACATAGAGGCCCCTATGGTGTCTGGTGGCAACTTCATGCATCTATACCCTTTTTGTGGAATTGGGGGTTTATCTACTCAGCAGAAAGAAACATGTGGCCCATATAATTTATGACCATAAGGCCTCAAGCTTTCGAAGTAATCTCAGTTCAGCTCATCTTATCACAGCCTAAGTGCTCCTTTTTAGAGTACATCTACATGCAAGGGAAGGTGTGATGGTAGCACAAGCAGGCATACTTCCATTCACTTTAGTCTGGCTGGACAGTTGTAAAATGTAAAAAACAATGAATGGTCCTGAAGAGACTGCTTCAGGGCCATTTGTTTACGTTTTTTCAGTTACAGACTAACACGGCTACCCCTCTGAGTAGTAATTGTAGGCACAGTGGCTTGAGTTAGCAGCCAGACCATATTCCCTGAGTCTCTGGTAGACTTGCACTCGAGTTGCTAGACCATCCTGAAGATTGTGCCACAGCATCAACACTAATATTGTTATCCAGGCAAGATAGATTGGAGCTGCGCTAGCAAGATGAGTTGCCTTCCTGTGGTATGGTCACATCTTCACTTGGCATTAGACATGCTCTTAGATCTGTCACAATGAAGGGTTCTGCTTTGGAAATATTACCAGTTTCATATCTGTCTGTTTCAGACTTGTATTAAGCTAGCTGTTCATCTAAGAAAAATGGGGATTCAATATTTGTCCTGTGTGAGAAACTCATTTTCTTTGTCCCATTTGCAGCCCACATGCTGATTCAGCACTCTCCCCCTCTTTATTTTGTTCCCAGTTCTGTTTGCATTAATTACATTGTATCCCATTCTACCACGTTTTCTCCCCTCTGCTTCCCTTTAACAGAAGTCTGCTGTTGTATTGCACACTGCTGACTTTTGTAGGGTTTCTTAAGTGGATCTCTAAATGTTACTTTCTTAATGCCAATGTGAATATTGGCATTCAGCTTTCGTAAACCATCCACCGCCAGGCCAAATTCAGGAGAGCTGAACATTACTCTTCATTATCCACATCCTCAAAAAGGCAGCTTCTAACTATGCATTGACATTGTCTAAAGAAACAAGGAATTATTCTGAATGCCAGAAATAACCTTTGACATTTTATCTCATATTAACTAAGCATATTTCCTTTATCTAAAATATGCTTGGGGGGGGTTCGCCACCTCCCCCCCGCAAGTCCTTCATTCACCAGAATTTCTCTAGGCCATTTTTTGTCAGAGTTTGAAAAATGTCTTGCTGTAATTTTTTTATGCAAGTTAACACATTGATAAGCACCACAAACACTCCAGGAATTGCAAATCATTAATTTTCTTCAGGAAATAAGACTTCAGTGATGAATAAACCTCATAAGGATTCTATAGTTTAAGCAGCTTCACTGGCAATGACCATTTGAATTGGCTGGGAAAGAAGTAAAACATTTTATCAGATTCAGTAATTATTTTGTACAGCTGATCAGCAAATAAGCCATAGTAAAGAGGATACTTGACAAAATGATTTGAGAATAGACTCAACTAAAATGAATGGTCAGAAACACTAGATTTTAAATACATTTGGATCTCTTAATTATAGGAAAATTTTGTTTGGGAAGTGCTAAACTCTTGGGAACTTAAACCAAGTTCACATTTAAGAAACTATAACTTTTAGGCAAAGATTTTGAACTGTGGTTAGACATTAGATAATGTAATCCAATTAGTGTCCATTTCTCAACAACCTTAATAAATTGAGTATCCCTGCTCACGAGAGTGCTCTTATTGAAGTTAATCGTAATGCACTTCCTGCCTGTATCTCCTAGCTGATCATCTTCACCACCAGAACCCTCCACCCTAAGGCCTGGTCTACGTTAGACCAGGCAGGTCAGTTTAAGGTATGCCAACAATTCAGTTTACCTTAAGCTGAGTCGCTGCAGTGTATGCACTGTGGGAGGCTGACAGGAGCACATGCTTACACAGAATGAGGAGTATTGGATGCCAGTGGGGGCTGCCCTCAGCATTGAATTGGGGGGGTTTACACTAGACCTGCTAAATCAAACGCTAGAAGATCGACCTCTGGAGGATTGATCTTCTCCGTGGTGTAGACATGCCCTTACAGCTCCAACAAGATATAAAACCTCCTTCGGGCCCCTTCCATCTCCTCCTCTCAAATGTAAAAATGTGCTTTCCTCTTCCTGCCTTTTATATTTGGAATTCCATTCTGGAATCGACCCATCAAGATTTACTACATTAAAATCACTTGTAAAAGCCTACTTTTACCAAATTGCTCACCAATGCCAGTGTGATTGCACTTGAAAAAAGTAACTGCAATGTGTAAACTGATTCTTTCCTTAAGTTCTGGGTACTCCTCTGGGATAGGGACAGGTATTAGGAAGAGACAAGTAGTAATAATGGGGGATTTGATTATTGGAAATTATGAAGTTGAGTTTGTGATGACCGGGAGAATTGCATGGTGAATTGCCTGCTGGATGAAGATTGAGGAGTTCTCGGGACACCTATATAGATTTATGTTCAATGTGGGCGAGAAGCCACTGTTAATGGCACATATAGGTTCTAAGATCCAGTTTTAGGCTGGTAGGTTAGAGACTGAATTCCAGGACCTCTATGGTAACATTCTCTGAAATGCTTCCAGTTCCACCTGCAGGGTCTCAGTATGGATGAGAGTGGGAGATAGTGCTGTTGGGACGAGGGATTTAGGTTTGTTAGGAACTGGGTAGTCTTTTGGGAAAAAAGGAGTGTATTGAGGAAGTATGGGTTCCACCTATATGGAAAAAGAACCAGATTGCTAGTGTAACATTGAGAGGAACTAAACCTGGGACATCTGGAGCTTAGTGCATGAGCCAGCTGGGTCTCAGCTAAGGCTGTAGAGGAAACTCATTTTCTCTCTCTAACTGGGTTAAGTGACACTACATGGGACAGTGAATCACACCCAGTAGATCACACCAGCATGCAAAATTAAAAAGGTCAAGGAAGAGTTTTTAAACTATGGTCAGGGCGGGTGGGGCGAGAGGTGCAGAGGAGTATGTTTCAGACAGACATATCCCTTTCAGGAGGATTGATTAAAAGGGATACTCCAAACCTTAGTATAGAGAAAAGGCTATAAGTTGATAACATATAGGTCGGAACTAGAGGGAAGCAATCAAATCAAAAAGTGTCCTAATCAACTACATCACATGAAGGCAGACAATTGAAAATGGACAAATGTTGTAAGGTTTTGTATACAAAGTCAAGACGTGTAAACATAAAGGTGGGTGAATTTGAGTGCCTAGTATCAAATTAAGATGTTGATATTCTAAAGAAACTTGGTTGAATGATGATAATCAATGGTGCACAGTAATACCACGGTATAAAATACACAGGAATGACAGAATAGAGTATACTGTGGGGTAATGGCACTGCATTTGAAAGAAACCATACAGTCAAACATACAGCAGTACAAATCTTAAATGAATCAAACAGCACCACAGAGTCCCCATGAATAGAAATTCCAAGCTTGAATAATAAGAATATATGATAGTGATGATGATGATAATTATGAAAGGCTCAGGGAGATTAGAGAAAACTACAAAACCCCGCAACAATGGGGGATATCAACTATCTCTATATTGTCTGGATACATGTCACCTCAGGATGGGATTCAGAGATAAAGTTTCTAGACACCGTAAATGGCTGCTTCCTGGTGCAGCTAGTTCTGGAGCCTGCAACGGGAGAGGCGATTCTTGATTTAGTCCCAAGTGGAAAGCGGGATCTGGTCCAAGAAGTGATAGCTTCCATATTAACTTCCCTATAAGGAGTAATATGCCAAAGAAACCCTCCTCGAAAGCATTTAGCTTCAAAAGTAGAAAATACACCAAAAATAAGGCTAGTTCAATGGAAATTAAAATGAAAAGTCACAAGGGTAAAATGTCTGTAAATTGCATAGAAACTTTTAAAAAACATCATATGAGAGGCTAAATGTATATATATATATATATCCCAAATTAAATAAACAAACAAGGTGACCATAAAAAGCCCAGCACTGTGACTTAACAGAGAGTAAAAGAGACAGATGTCCTTTAAAAATTGGAAGTCAAATCTTACTGAGTCAAACAGAAAGAAATTGAAATTCTGGCACATGCAAAAGCATAATCAGGCCAAAAAAGGATTTGAAGAACAAGCAAAAGACACACAAACAGGAAAAAATAGCACATCAGAAGCAGAAAGCCTGCCAGACAATCAGTGGGGTCCCTGGAGGTGCTAAACACTTAAAGATAAGGCCATTTTTGAGAAGCCAAATGAATTCTTTGCCTCAGACTTCACTGCAGAGAATGCGACAGAAATTTCAACACCCAAGCCATTCTTTTTAGGTGACAAATCTGAGGAATTGTATCAGATTTCATTATCATTAGAGAAGATTTTGGAACAAATTGGTAAATTAAACACTAATAAGTCACCAGGACCAGATGGTAGTCACTCAAAAGTTCAGAAGGAACTGAAATGTGAAAATTGAAGAACTACTAACTGTGGGATGTAATCTATCCCTGAAATGAGCCTCTGCATTTTGGCTGGCAGATAACTATTTGATGCTGACTTTTTTTTAAAGGCTCCAGAGAGGATCATGGCAATGACAGGCCAGTAAAGCCTCTCTTCAGTATGAAGGAAATTCACTGAAACTATAATAAAAACATAGGTGATAAAGATTCATTAGGAAGACTCAATACAGCTTTTGGAAAGGGAACTCCTGCCTCACAAACCTGATTGTTCTTAAAATCAATCATCTGAAGAAGTGGGCTGTGCCCACAAAAGCTCTATGGGTATGTCTAGACTACATGCCTCTGCCGGCAGAGGCATATAAATTAGACTACCCGACATAGTCAAAGAAGCGGGGATATAAATATCCCCCGCTTCATTAAAATAAAAATGGCCGCCACGCTGTGCCGGCTCAGCTGATCATCGGCACAACGCGGCAGTCAAGACGCGGATCGGTTGACGAGGAAAGCCTTTGCTGACCGATCCCTTATGCCTCATGAAACGAGATTTACAGGATTGGTTGGAAAAGGCTTTCCTTACCAACCAATCTGTGTCTTGACTGCCGCGTTGTGCCGACAATCAGCTGAGCCGGTACAGCGTGGCAGCCATTTTTATTTTAATGAAGCGGGGGATATTTAAATCCCCGCTTCAGTGACTATGCCGGGTAGTCTAATTTACATGCCTCTGCCGGCAGAGGCATGTAGTCTAGACATACCCTACGGCTGTGTCTAGACTGGCCAGTTTTTCTGGAAAATCAGCTGCTTTTCCGGAAAAACTTGCCAGCTGTCTACACTGGCCACTTGAATTTCCACAAGAACACTGACGATCTCATGTGTGATTGTCAGTGTTCTTGTGGAAATACTATGCTGTTCCCATTCGGGCAAAAGCCCTCTTGCGCAAATGCTTTTGCACAAGAGGGCCAGTGTAGACAACGCGGTATTGTTTTGCGCAAAAAAGCCCTGATCGCGAAAATGGCGATCGGGGCTTTCTGTAAAACGTCTAGATTAGGACGCTTTTCCGCAAAAAGTGCTTTTGCAGAAAAGCGTCCGTGCCAATCTAGACGCTCTTTTCCGCAAATGCTTTTAATGGAAAACTTTTCCTTTAAAAGCATTTGCAGAAAATCATGCCAGTGTAGATGTAGCCCATATGTTTTGTTAGTCTATAAAGTGCTACCAGACCATTTGTTGTTCTGAAAACGGCGGTCAGCAAACATGTGCAAAATAGTGATCCATTAGCTATATTGCACTGACTATCAAATTTTGGACAAGGTTCTGCATCACAGGCTATTAAGCAATGTAAGCAGTCATGGGTTAAGAGGGTCCTCTTTTGTATCAGTAACTGGTTAAAATAGAAAGCATTGTAGTAATAAACATTCATTTTTCACATTGGTAAAGAGTGTGGTCTCCAACAATCTATACTGGGATAGGTGCTGTTCAATGTATTCATCGCTGATCTGGAAAAGGTGGCCTTTTCCCATACTTCCTATATTTCATACACAGTGGAATAGATTGCTCTTGTGTAGGGTTGCCAGGTATCCGGTTTTGAACTGGACAGTCTAGTATTTGAGCTTTCTGTTCAGGAAACAAATTGAGAAAATATAAATGAGAAAATATAAATGTCCGGTATTTTCTAAATAAGATGTAATGTAGATTGTGATGTAATGTCAAGTGTGTCCGGTATTTTTGTTGATACCATCTGGCAACTCTATTCTTGTGCCTCAGTCTTTGAAAAGCTGTCAACTGTCTCCAGTTTGTTTCCTCTTAGACTTGCTTCCCATGGGATCTTTCCTTCCAACTCCCTGAGTTTGCTAAAATTCTCCTTCTTGAAATCCCTTGTCTTTATTTTGCTGTCCTCTCTCCTACCATTAGAATAATGAATACTATCATTTCATTTCATCCAACCTGCCTTCCACTTTTACATTCTCAACCAGTTCCTCACTATTTGTCAAAATCAAATCTAATGAAATTGTCCTAATCACAACTTAACATTGTTCTTCATGAACCAGGAGCTTTGCTTTCCTACCTCAGGGGAACATTACTGGTGGAACACTGGGGTGAGGCTGATGTAAGGAGATGTACATCACATTTACCTATGCCAGCTTGGGTGTTTCAAGACTTGTGTTTGCGTGGTTTTGCTCTTTTGGAATTTTTGTGTGAATTTCAAATCCAGTAGCACTTGCAGATCATGAATGTGACATTCTTGAGGCATTTATAAAAAATAAAATGAGAAACCTGAAAATATTTGTACTGATTGTTCTTTAAATTATGCTATTGTTGAAAAATGAAGTGTCTGTGCTTACTTGTCTGAGTCAAAAACATAAATTTCCAGACAAACTATAATCCTTATCGATTTTTAGTTTCACTAAAACAATAATCGACCTGATTTAGTATGAGGGAATTAAGATTCCAGATACAGTCTAGTGTGTGATTCCATTGTTTCTGTGAAGAATGGCTCATATCTAAATGGTTTCCTCAGGGACTCCACAACCGATTGAAATTCAGGTATGACACTGAATCAAATAATTTTATGGTTCTGGAAGGTAAAAAGGGAGGTAAACATCATGTAAATACTAGCATCTTTCTCTCTCATTCCAAGGGTTGGGTCAGTCTCTGGAGTATATTTTCTCAAAATGATACATAAAGAAAACAGTCTCCTGTGTGGAATGGCACATCTTCCGAGCAGCCAAGTTAAAAGAGTTGAAAAGATTAGTTGATCCTTCACTTTAAAAGAAAACAAACATACAGTAAATACATGTGGCAGCAAAGTGAAGAAACATTCTGCCTAACAGTGATGCCCTCCCTCTGTCCTGTCATAGGGGAATAAGCATAAGGATCATGCTAATGATCAAAAGAAATAAATCTCTCTCTCTCTCTGGGAAAAGGTTCTGAAACACCCCCGGAGTAAGATGTGTAAAGGAAGTTCTTTGCTCTTCTTTTTCTGCCCGTTCCCCTTTCTTTTCCCTCCATACTTCTTAATGCAGGTCCTGAGGAGAGATGGAGGGGAGAAACACAGTAATCTTGAGTACATTCAAAGATCAAAAACACTCTGGAAAATATAAAATAGAAGTGTTAAAATACCCCAAAGCAAAACTTAGAATATTCAGTGGTAAGGTTATAACAAAGGGTGAACTGGCAATTAACTTAATTACAGAAAAAAACCCTCCCTGTATTAGAAATCCTGTCCTAAACTGATGGTCCCAAATGAGTGTGAGCAGTGAGGTGCCGTGGCCATAATACAAATGGGAGAATCTGAAGCCAAAGAAACTGAAATACGTTACAGATTGTTTGCATCCCCTTTCACGGGTGAATCGGAGGCACAATGCTTTTTTGGAGTTAAAGCCATTAGGATAGAAGAATGCTGTTAGTCCTTCACAGCTTAATATCACCCTTGCAAATAAGTTCCATCCGTTGAAAACAACAAAACAAAAACCTTTTGTCCAGGAGTTCTGATTCAAAGCTCACTGAGTTCAGTGGAAAGACCTTATGGGTCTCTGTATTTATGAAGTCTTAATGGCTCTACATCAATTTTACTACAAATAAAGTAAAAGCTAACATTTTTAAAGAAAATACTGCTGGCCTCCAGACTCAATCTGGGATGTTTTTCTTTATTCTACATCATCAATAGCAGTAAAATTTTACAGGCCAGATACTTCCCTCAACCTTCTGGAAGGTTGTGCATGTGTAACTGAGGGCATAATTTGAAGCTGGAAAGGGATTGGCTAGTAATAACTGAGGACATAATTTGATCTGAATCTTTATTCCTCATGAAGATGCAAAAGAAGGAAAGAAACTAGCTTATCTTTCGGCTCCTAGGTTGAATTTGCAAGGTGGCAGAAAAACGTATTTACTTGTAAACTGAGTACATTTGAAATAGAGTAATTTAATCGCTAGAAAATGGAACTTCAGAACAACAGTACATTACAAACCACACTGTGTTCTCCACCGTTATAAATCCATTATTTTCAAGGGAGTTTCTCTGGATTTAAACATCTCTGGATGTTAAAAGACTGAATGTGAAGTTGCATCTAAGAGACTCAAGAAAGGCCTCGAGTGAAGTTACTCCATTGCATGGCACTAAACTTTTATATTATCTCACCTGGTGATTAGCATCTTCATTCTGGATATTGTAAGAAAAACAGCAAAAAAGAAATTGAGACATCTAATTTCTTTTATATCCAAGTCCGATTATTACCTTAAAAAATAGGGAATAGACTCCATTTTGTGTGGGGTAAACAAACTCATCCAGGATTAAATCCAGGAGAGAAGTAAATGCTTATATCTTTTGGCCTCAATGAGGACCTGAACCTGGTTTGTGTCTCAAGGTACTACCATCATAAAAATAAATAATATTGTTAAAAGCAGCGTATGCAATCTTTCACACATGTATATAATGATTCAGTCTTTAACAGGGGATGTAAAAGCTGAGAGTCAAAATCATGGTTTTTTTCATGTATGATTTCTGCAACACAGGCCGAGAGCGCTTATACAGGTTTTAAACAATTCCTTTGTCAGTTGGGCTGTGGCTACAGATATTCTGTTTTGAAGAAATTCAGCATTGTGAGCCACCATAAATAGAAATATGGCCATCTTCTAGAACTGAGATGTTATGCTGAGCTGACTGGGAAAAATCAAAATAAAGAAAAAATTTGTAGTGGACAAAATAAATCAAGGGTGTGATGGGTGGAATAGAAAGACTTCAGAAATTAAAACTAGCTGGGTTTTTTTCTCCTTTTATTAATCTTATCTGACAATTATATTGCTATAGTAACTAAAGGCCACAGCTGACTTTGTCCTCTTTGTGCTAAGTGCTGTAAAAACCTCTTAGATTTCTTATTTATAATGTCTGTGTGAGTGCAATGTTTATGACTAATGCTTGACTGCTGTGGAGACTAATATCCTATGTTTATCATGAAACTTCTATTGCCAGTTAATAACCCTGACCTGAAAGAGCTATCTTTAGGGAGTGAGGAAAATTCAAACTGAAGTTTTTGTTGGGGTAACTCCAGCAAAATCTATTGAGTTATACCTGCAGAGAGTTTAATCCTCAGCCTCCATACCCAATCAGTTATTTTTTCTGGTCTGAGATCACTTGCAGGAAACCCAGTCAGTGTCAGTTGTGTTGGTATTTTTGTAATGCGGCTACTTGTCCACTAAAATCCTCCATGCACAGTCACCAGTTTTCTCAGCCAGTAAATTTTTAAAATATACTATTGTAACTTACATGATTATTGCCAATGATAAAAAATTCTAACAAAACAAACAAACCAATAGAGTGAAGCGGTAAAAATGTAAGTTTTAAAAAACCCTCCTGTTCCCAATTTTGTCAACAATTTGTATGAGCATCTGGAACAAATAATTGTATGGCATTTATACCATATTAAAAACGATGGATGTTGTGGGAGGCGTGTGTATGTGTGTCGGGGGGCGGAGGGGAGAGAGTAATGACAATCTTAGTAGGCCAAATGACAGAAAAAATGGAATATGAACTAAGGGAAGTGGATGTTGGAGCAAAGACACGCAGAGTGGACAAAAACGGATGGTGAAGTGAAATAGCCTGATTTTTCATTTGGATAAACTGAGAGAGGCTGTCAAACAGTTTCACCTCCAGGGCCTTTTTTGAATTAGCACTAGTTTGACAGTTTGTGCTGTGAGGTGCCTCAGGATTAAAAACATGGAGAATAGAGATGTCATTCTGACTCCAAGAGAAGATGACATTCAGTAGATTTGTATTGGATTGCATCTTTATCACAGTAGAAGGCATGTCTTGCTTGTTCTAGTAAATGTCTTGCTTGCTTTTCATTTGCTGGCTTCAAAAAATGCAGATTGACAGACTGATTAGTTCTCATACCCTCCTCTAATTATTCTTTATTCAATCACATTTTAGGGGATTCATAATCAGGATTATTAAGGACAGGGCAGTAATGACACACCAATGACTATTGCTTCTCAGATGTCTTTGTGAGAAGCCCAAATCATTACAGGCAGTCCCCGGGTTACATGGATCCGACTTACATCGGATCCCTACTTACAAACGGTGTGAGGCAACCCCGCACTAGCTGCGCTTCCCCCCCCCCCCCCCAGCAGACCGCCGAGACGCGCCGTGGTCCCGCCGCCACGTCCTCCGGCGAAGCCGCTCCGCATCTCCCTGGTCTGCTGGGCCCCAGCAGACCAGGAGACGCGGAGCGGCTTTTTCAGCAGACACCTCAGCTTGAGAATAAAGGACTGAGGGAAGTGAGGTGTGGGAGAATAAAACTGAGCTCTGGAGAAATGTTTGGCTAGAGTTTCCCCTACAATATGTACCAGTTCCGACTTACATACAAATTCAACTTAAGAACAAACCTACAGTCCCTATCTTGTACGTAACCCGGGGACTGCCTGTAATTATGCAACCAAAACAAGAAAATATTGACAATGAGTGTGACTTGTGTCTCACTAGAGCTATATTTGCAATTGAACTGTATGGAAAATAGAAGGGGGAGTTATCTTATTCATGCTTGTTTATTTCAGACTTCCAAACAAGGCAGAGGACTCAGAAAACCGTGTTGTCCTGATAGCTTTAAACAAGGATGTGTTTTGTGTGTGGGAGATCCGGTATTTTACTTGGGGGGTGGGAGGGAATAAGACACAAATAGGAAGAGTGAGACACAAAAAAGTAAAATGGGTTGAATACTGTTATAAAGGAAATTAGTGTCAGAACCATGAATAGAATTTTGATCCCCTGATCCCAAATCTTGGGTGTTAGTCATAAGACCATCCTTCCTCAGTGATGCACAGAAGCTATAAGGAGTGAATATAGCTGAACTGCTTGGAATTGTGACTGTAATATCATCACAATTAACACCACCGGCTGGGGGAATCAGTAAACAAGCCCACTATAGTAGTATTTAATTTCAGAAAAGAAAACAACATAAAAACTGAAGAAACTGGTTAAGCTGAAATTAAAAGGTATGGCACCAAAGTGAAATTCCTGAAAACTACATGGAAACTTTTTAAAAATGCCATAATAGAGGCTCAACTTAAATGTATATCCCCAATTTTAAAAAAAAACCATAGTAAGATGACCAAAAAAGTCTCTCACAAAATCCCAGGGTCAAGCACCGAGATAGGAGGATTCAGACCCAGGACTGAAATTTTCAACTTAAAACCATCTCTAACTTTTGAAGAAAATCTGTATGAACTGGTGCCTTTGTTCCTCAGTTCCTTCTTCTGGCCTCTGCCCCTTAAGTTGCCAGTCTGGTAGCCTGAATGCTGAGTTGCTCTGTTTATCCATAGAACAAGTTAAGTCTTGGCAGACACAATGCATGCTTCTCTGTATAATATCTCCTATATACTTCAGCCACAGCCCAGAGTGCTACCTTGTACAAGTGAATGAGTAATTCTGTCTCCATGCTAGTCCGTTCAGACCTTTGCCGCCTCCTGAGATTGGTGGTAATGGTGACCTGGTTATTATTTCACTATCTTACCTTTAAAATCTCTTCTGGGACCACCAACTCATTTCATATAGGTCAAAAATAGCTATTGGGAGTGAAAATTTTCTGTCACTATTCACCTTGGCTGGATTTGAACTGGTGACGGAGGCGAAAGGTTCTAAATTCCATTAGCACCATGAATGGCCTGAGACATTCCATACGTGTCGCTGTGATATACTGTGCCTTAAATGTTTAATTTGGTGGAATATACGGCTAGAAAATCTGTGGAGAGGCCCCAGGCCAATGAATTTAACGAAGAAAATATACTGATGAAGATTGAAGCTGATTTTGCATATGCAATTGCTGCTGCTTACATTTTTCTCTAAATAGTTCCTTTATCCAAATACTGCGTTATTTTTTCTCCTTTTGAATGCATTCTTATTATTATAATAAAACCAGTAGGGGAAGGGTTAGTCACATAAGGAAAATATATCAGGCTTCTGTGTTAACCCTTCAAGCCTGCAGTGGGAATCTAAGAACCTTTGCAAAATGACCTTTTGTGGGTCTTGTTCAAACTAGGATAAAAGATGCGTAAGAACATCTTGTGTATTATGTTGTTGTGTATTATGTTTATTATGATGATGCCTCAGAAATAACCAAGAAGGGCCCCCCCCCCCATTATGCTAGACATTGTCGGAATAATACAAAGTCCCTGTCCCTAAGAGTTTACAATCCATATACAAAAGACAGAAAAGGGTAGGGGACAGGGGACAGGGGACAGCATACAAGTAGAGATGGTTTATAAACATCACGTTAGTTCCACTCTTCGGTGGGCTTTATTTGGAAAGGGGTTAGCTCAGAGGTGAAAGCGGGCTGGTACTGGACGGTATGGTGTACCGGAAAGAAGCGGCCGCCAATACTGGCCTATACGTCGCCAGCATTGAAGTTCTTCCATGGCAGTGCTATAATATCACTGCCCCTTTTGTTCTTCCCCTCTGTCCCCATCAGCAGCTTTGCTAGGGGGTAGCAAAAGGTGCAGTTGTGGCAGCAGGAGCACCAGGCCCTTCAAATCACCACTGGAGTCCGGGGGCTCCTGGGTACCACCACTGAATCCAGGGCTCCTGGTCACTATGGCATCTGGTTCCAATCCCTGCCCCTCCCACCCGAGGCCCTGCCCCTTCCAGGGGCCTAGAGCTACTCCCCACCTTGCCCAGGACCCCAGCTGCCCCAGGGTGTGCACCGGTAAGCCCCAGTACTTACTTTCACCCCACGTTGGCTAGATAGAAAGACAAAGGGAAAGGGGGCGTCAACAGGATGAGTTCAGGAGAACAGGGCGGAAGAGGAAAAAGAAGGAAGGTAGAGGCTGAGGAGAAGAATGTGAGGGTGGGGCCAGAACAGGGGATAGAGCAAATAGCCCATCATCACAGGAGAGAGAACTAACCTGTTTGGAAATTCCAGCATAGACAAATGTTGTATGCAGTGTCATTGTTGTAGTTGTGTCAGTCCAAGAGCATTAGACATTGTGACACTGTACTTTTTAGACAGCATAGGTATGTCTGTACTGCAATTAGACATGCACAGATGGTCTGTGCCAGCTGACTTGGGCTTGCAGGGCTCAGGCTAAGGGCCTATTTAAATGCAGTGTAGATGTTCAATTTTGAGCTGCTTCCTAAGTTCTAGGACCCTGCGAAGTGGGAGGGTGCCAGAGCTCAGGCTGCAGCTTGATCCTGAACATCTCTACTGCAAATAAACCACTCTTCAAGTCCAAGACACACGAGCCTGAGTCAGCTGGCATAGGCTAGCCAGGGGTATCTATTTGTCATGTAGACATAAGCTGT
The DNA here is from genome assembly GCA_019425775.1 of Rafetus swinhoei. Lineage (NCBI taxonomy): Eukaryota > Metazoa > Chordata > Testudines > Trionychidae > Rafetus > Rafetus swinhoei. Next base: position 22,852,503 of record CM033437.1, on the reverse strand, counting down.
GACACTATGAATACCTTTCCCAGACCTGAAGAAGAGTTCTGTGCAGCTTGAAGGCTTGTCTCTGTCACCAAGAGAAGTTAGTCCAAAAAGGTATTTCTTCATCCACTTGGTCTTTCTACTCTAGTGACAAGTGGGTCATATTGTATTCTTTCATAGATTATAAAACCTGTTGGGACCACTGTGATAATTTGTTCTGAATTTCAGTATAACCAAAGTGACAGGATTTCCCTGAATTAATTCCTGTTTCAATTTAAAGCATATCTTTGAGGAGAAAAAATCCAGTCTTGAGTTAAAACTTCCAGTGATGGGTATTCGCCACTATTCTTGATAAAGTTTCAGAGGGCTAGCCAGTAGTTAAGGGATCCAGGATGCAAATAAATAGCAGAGAAAGAGAGGGGATGAGGAAGAAAAGGGAAGGAAAATACTGGAGAAAAAATATTGTCAATTAGAGTGTCTGTGCTAAATGGAAATAATTTTCCTATTTTTCCCTTCCCTTTCCCTCCCCACCCCTTCTCTTTCTCTGCTATTTATTTGCAACCTGGACCCCTTAACTCCATTCATCTGAAGAAGTGGGTTGTGCCCACGAAAACTCGTGATAACATCTACATTTTTTGTTAGTCTCTAAGGTGCTGCAGGATTATTCGCTGTTTTAATTTTTTACTCTTGATAAGTTATTCCAATAATTAATTAATCTATTCTGGTTTTAAAAACCAAAAACCTGCCTTATTTCTTGCCTGAATTTGTGTAGCTTCAACTTCCAGTCATTGGATCTTGCTATACCTTGTCTTCTAGAATGACAGCCTTTTTCCTGCTCTTTAAGGGTTCTTGTGAATCTTCTCCAGTTTATCAACATCCTTCTTGAACTATGGATTCATCTGGTGAAGTGGGTTTTACTCACTAAAGCTCATGATTCTATATGTTTGGTTAGTCTCTAAGGTGCCGCAGAACCATTCAATCTTTGTAGAAGAGAAGATGGCATTTCAATAGGGGTCACACCAAAGCCAAATGCCAATATAACCTCTCTACTCTTACTTCATAACCTCTTGTTTATAAAGCCCAAGATCACATTAGCCCTTTGGGCCACAGCGTTTCAATGGGAGCTCATGTTTAGCTAATGATCCACCATGATCTTTAAGTCCTTTGAGTAACTGCTTCCCATGATAGAGTCCTCCATCCAGTAAGTATGGCCTACACAGTCTTGTTCCTGAATGTATTACTTTACATTTGCCTATATTAAAATGCATCTTAGTGCCCAGTTTCCAAAGTGATCCAAATCACTCTGTGTCAGTGCTCTGTCCTCATCTTCAATTACCAGTTCCCCAGTCTTTTGTGTCATCTGCAAACTGTTTGTTTTTTCCCGGTTTGTTGAAAAAAGGTGGTAAATAGCATTGAGTCAAGAGGCAGTCCCCCTGCAGAACCCCAATAGAACATCACCTGCTTGATGAAAATTCCTTATTTACACGGCTATTTTGTGACCTATCATTTAGCCAATGTTTAATCCATGTACAATATGATGTGGTGATCTTATACCATTCAGTTTATCAATCAAAATGTTGGGTGATACCAAGTCAAAAGCCTGGTAGAAGTCTAAATAAAGTTGCATCCACACTGTTACCTTTATTAACCAAACTGGCATTTCTCATAAAACAGAAAAGATACCAAGTTAAAGCCATTAGTCAGGCTCCGCTTTAACTCAGCTAGCTCAACAAGTGTTAACATGTGCTTTGTTTGCAGCAGACTTCTAACTTCTATTCATAATTTATTAACCCTCTATAAACTATTTATAAATAGCACCTTAATATGGAGTGTGACCCAACTAATGGACTCCTGATAACGACCTTGGGGAACATAGAGCTAGTTAAAAAGTTTGAATTCTGAAATCCAGGTGAGACACAAAGGAGAGATGAGTGATCCATCCACCCTAACACAGCTATCAGAGGAGGATGCTCCCATCTGCTGATTTGACGTCGGACCCCAAAGGGAGTTGAGCCCATGTTTGTTGATGATGACTGTCCAAAATATTAGTGACCTTATTCACTAATCCAAAGGAAGCGTCAAGGAGTCCTGTGGCACTTTATAGACTAAGAGATGTATTGGAGCATAAGCTTTTGTGGGCAAAGACCCACTTCGACAGATGCATCTGACAAAGTGGATCTTTGCCCACGAAAGCTTATGCTCCAATACATCTCTTAGTCTATAAGGTGCCACAGGACTCCTTGTTGCTTTTGCAGATCCAGACTAACACGGCTACCCCTCTGATACTCGACACCTTCCAAAGGAAGGTTAGAGTGGTTCTGTGAATGAGTAAAGACTAAGGCAGGCTTCCCTACTACTACTAGAGCTACACAAAGAGGCAACTCCACCTAATTGTTTTCCTGTTTAGACTTTGCATGCTTTATTTACCTTTGGCTTCCAGAGGTAGGTCTGAAATGTAAGCTGCATAGGCAGTTTATTATCTATGCTGTCCGTTAGGATGACATGACAGATCAGAGTAAGTTTGAAGACTTAGTGTAGTGTAAGTAGCTATTTCATTTACAATTTCTTTTTTCTATAATCCCCAGATGGTGTAAATTGGCATAGCTCTACTGATTTAACTTACTATATATTCTCTTCCCAATTACAGTTGATTTCAATTAAACTATGCTGATTTGCCCCAGCTGTATATCTTGTACTCTCTCTACATTTTTAGAAGTTTGCAGACTGTAAGGGAAGCTGCCATTTGAACAAATAGTGCCTGATGCAGCATGTTAGAACAAGACACATAACAGATTTTCCCATTGAGACTTCACTTTCGTTCTTTCTTGTTTTGGCTCAGTCTTCCAGTTTAAAATAAATGACATTCAGACTGAAAGTATGTAATAGCTTTCTGTGAATGAAGAACATGACACCTACCAAATCACCATTTTCCTTTCAATTGCAGAAAATAATTCTCTGATAGAGGACACATGAAATATTAAAGTAATGCTATTTGATTCTTTTTAACAGTCTTGTTTTATCTTTAATATCCTGTATTTACTTTTTATTTCCATTGAAACTTTCTTCTCTTCCAACTTCTAATCAAAAAATAAAAAGACACATCCATCTTTAGAGAAAATTTGAATGACATCTGATTTGAACAGCAGACCATGATCATTAAATTTAGAAGCTTTTTCAAGCAGGGAAGTTTGATTAATATCAAAGCCCATTTAAGTGAGGATGGAGTGGCACATTCAATAATTATATAAAACTGCTTTAATTTCATTTCTCTAAGATTGACAGTGTCAGAATGTTTAATGACCAGACAGAAGTGCTAAGATTCATTACCACCAACTTTCTTGTACTTTTTCAATCAGTGTAACTTCATGTTTCAAACAAAAATGATTTCATAAGTTATTTATGCTCAATATAATGTCCCTGTGGCATTTTAGTATAGAAAAATCATTGCTTAAACCCAAAGATTTACTAGTCCTATGGTAGGGTTGCTTAATCATTCAAAAGATACTAGAGAGAGACATCAAAGATGCAAAATCTTATCTAGACAGGGTTATTTTACATGGGAAATGGGTTAGCACATTTATTTTATTCATATGTACGTATCAGGCTTTTGCAATGATGAACAACAAATATATATACATACCAAAACTCCATATGTCAAATAAATGTCAATGCACAGAACAAGAATGCTACAGTAAAACTGGATGTATACAAGCCAATCTAGTCCCCAGTTTTCTTTTTATTCAGAGCTCCAGAATTGAGGCAAAGCCTTTTAAACCAGAGGGAGTGCTGTAGGACAGGGTTTTCTCAACTTGTAGGTCAAGACCCAAATTTCTCCTGCTCCAGGCACTGGGGTCCCAAGTTTGGTCCAGCTGTCCTTTACAACAGGAGTCAGTTTTCAGATGGAAGAGAGGTAACTAGTGGTGTCCCCCAGGAGCCCATATTGGGACCAGTCCTATTGAATATATTCATAAATGATCTGGGAAAAGGGGTAAACAGCGAAGTGGCAAAATTTGCGAATGCTACAAAACTGCTCAAGATAGTTAAGACCAAATCAGACTGTAAAGACCTTCAAAAGGATTTCACAAAGCTAGGTGAGTGGGCACCAAAATGAATTTTAATGTTGATAAATGCAAAATAATGCATATTGCAAAACATAATCCCAACTATACTTAGAAAATGATGGAGACTAAATTAGCTCTTATCACTCAAGAGAGAGCTTTTGGAGACACTGTGGGTAGATCTCTGGAAACATCCACTAAATTTGCAGCGGCATTCAAAAAAAAAGCAAACAGAATGTTGGGAATCATTAAGAACGGGATAGAGAACCAGACAGATAATATCTTATTGCCTCTATATAAATCATGGTGAGCCCATATCTTTAATACTACATGCAGATGTGATCATCTAATCTCAAAAAAGATGTTTTAGCCTTGGAAAGTGTTCAAAAAAGGCAACAAAAATGATTAGGGGTATGGAACAGTATCCATATGAGGAGAGATTAATAAGACTGCACTTTTCAGTAAATAAGGAATAGTTATTTCCTCTTTCCCATAATGCCTGAACGAGGGGACACCAAATGAAATTAATAGGTAGCAGGTTTAAAACAAACAAAAGGAAGTATTTCTTTACACAGAATTCAGCCAACCTGCAGAACTCCTTGCCAGAGGAGGTTGTGAAGGCCAAGACTATAATAGGATTAAAAAAAAATCTAGACAAATTCATGGAGGACAGGTCTATCAATGGCCAGAATGGATAGGGAGGGTGTTCCTAGTCTGTTTGTCAGAAGCTAGGCATGGATGATAGGGGAGGGATCACTTGATGGTTACCTGTTCTGTTCCTTCCCTCTGGGGCACCTGGCATTGGCCACTGTCAAAAGACAAGATAGTGGGCTAGACGGATCTTTTGGTCTGACCCAGTATGGTTGTTCATATGTGGTTATGAGTCTGGGTAGGCCAAACCTGTGAGAGTGGCACTGCAACCTCACGAACCAGATCACAACCCCCCTCTCAAAAATTTGGTCTAGTCAGAGGGAAAGGATGCAACCTGAGCAGTGTGACAATCCCAGAGGTTACAATGTCTTGAGCAGAGAGCTACGCCTAGCCATCCCCACAGCACAGTAGCTGCAGGAGCCACCGCTGAGAGGTGAGTACTGGGCAGGACCCAAGCTCCCTCATGGACAGAATCCAACAAAACCATCCCACGGTCTCCACTCTAAGGCAATTTGCTGGATTATGACAGGCCATAAACCTTTACAAATGGGTCACAAACCTTAGCCCAAAAAGGTTGAGAACCACTAGTGTAGGCAGCACGGTGCCTCAAAAACCAAAGAAATCCTAAAATTCCGATGAGTGTTTCTCCCATAGCAAAGTGACTCCCCCCCCCATAATACCTCCTTTCCATAAAATTCCCTTCTGATGCTCCACTATCCCTCTCTTCATTCAAATCCTTCCTAATGGCTAATAGCTTCTTTTATTTTCCCAGGAAATGAGTCAATAATTACTACAATATATTGCAACAAAATAATAATACAGGGATGCCCAGGGCCACCATTACAAACAGCTGCATTTCAGCTGTCAATGTCATGTGTCCACCTGGGTGGGAGGGGAGCTTCAGCGTTTCCCCTTTCAGTTTATGTGAGCGCATAACAGAAAGGTCGAGAAACAAGCAACTGTGTAACTCTCAGGTGGTGAAAGAGGAATACCGATTATCGGACACTGCATCTCTCCAAAAGCCACTTGCTATTCCTGGCAGTGCTAGAAGTCAGGAGGCCCCAAGCTGCATTCCCTCCTCCATCACTTACTAACCTTAATAACAACAAGTAGTCCTCTGTCACCTTAGAGACTAACAAAAATATATAGTATCACGAACTTTCCTGGCCAAAACCCACTTCTGTAGATGAGCAACTGAAGAAGTGGTTTTTGCCCATGAAAGCTTGTGATACTATATATATATTTGTTAGTCTCTAAGGTACCACAGACTACTCGTTTTTTAAAGTTACAGACTAACATGGCTACCCCTCTGAGACTTTTAACCTTAATAAGATTTTGCATTTGTAGTACTTTAGAAATAGCAATTAATTATGCAGTAAGTCATTATCATTAGTTTACTTTGCTCCAAGTTATGGGCCAGATTATTGTCAGAAGCAGGATTACAACCCAGTTCTCCCATATATCCCAAATCCAAACTTTAAGACTGTAGAGATTTTGATTTGAGCATCTAAAAGAATCTTCACCCAGTCTTTACCAAAACACCTTTCATTTGCAAATTTGGATGAAAGTAACATGAAATTTCAAATAATGCCATGACCGTTTCTCACTATATAGTGGTGTTCTCTGACTAACAGAAAGATAGAGATGTAATATCAATGGGAGTAATTGTTAAACTTGTTTTATCAAAATTGCTCTGCCTGTCATATATGACACACTGATATTTACAACAACATTGTTTTATTTTCAGTCCAGCAGACCCTGAAAATGCAAATATCTTAGCCTGATCCTATAGGCCTGGGTTGAGTTTCATTTGATTTTTAGCATCTCGTTTCTTCCTTCTTAGAAAATCATTTCATGTCCAAACATTTTAAATGGCCCTTCCCATCATATTCTGCATTTGATTAAGACTTAAATAGACCTCCTGTCTTTTGAGGATGAGCTCCTTGAGTCTCTGCCTTTCATGTTGATAGTTGATACAATGGAGTGAGTAAAGGCCACTCCTGTAGACTTCAATCACAAAGCCCTATAGCATCAGTGGAATTAACTGGACAAAATATATTTGTTTTTCTTTCCTGCTGTTTGAAAATGAACTGTACATTTCTAAACCTTTTTAATGAATATTTATTGTACAATACACACTGGCTGACTGGCTGGGGACATGCAGATATGATCAAAATGGGCTCTTTTTGCATTATTAAAAATTTTGTAATTTTCTAAAATAAAGCAAGAGTTGCATGAATGGTCTCATTTCTGCTGCTTTGTGTTAAAGAAATCGAATGCTGTAAAGGTTAGTGAATTGGCTCTCTTGGGCCCAGTTCCTGCCAAACAAAATCTGAAGCGCACAATGCTGGCTTTTAAGCACCTTTTATTAGAAGTTAGCGCTGAGCACAATTTCTGTCCTGAGTATAAACTCTACTACATTTCAGTAATCTGCTAGACCAGGGGTGGCCAGCCAGTTAGAGATGAAGAGCCAAAATAGCTGTGGATAGAGTGCAAAGAGCCACATATTATATATTTGTTTTTATATATCTATCTATAGATAGATCACAAAATGTAGTGATAAAAATAACATTACAGGACATTTCAGACAAAAAACAATAAAAAAAGTCTCTAGTCACTTAAAAAATTAACAGCCAGACCACAGATCTTCAGAGAACTTGACAAGGAACAAACATAAAATTAAAAAAAAAAAACCTTTAAAAATGCAGTAACATTCTCTCACACACACACAAAAAAGCATCCCCACCATGTATTTTAAATTTAACACTAGTGTTTCACTCCAGCTTGTTGATCTCTGGTATGGTTTCCTCCTTTTTTTAACTTATGAAGATTATGGCTTTTTTATAATTCTAAAAATTCAGGTCTGTCCCAGACTGAAAATATGTGAGTTTCAAAAACAGTAAGGGAGAGACTCATATCTCAGAATAATTGCTTCAGCCTGGCGAACAATAGCCTTTGAATTTTCTTTAAAGAAACACAGTGTAAACCAGGTACATGATGATTCTTTTTTTTGCCCTGGAATTTAAATATGACGTGTGTTGGCTGCCTTATTCTGCACCCATGAAGACTTTGAGTTTGAGGGTGCTTCAGCGCCCTGCTCTGACCCAATCCCCCTTCCTCTCCCCCAGAGCCAGGCACTCCCAGCCCCCCTCCCCCTGCTCTAACCCAATGCACCCACCCCTCCCCCAGAGCCAAGCATTCTCAGCCCCCCGGCAGTTATTCCGGGCTTGTAAATTTCAAAAATGGCGGCCGGCCTGGGAACATGCAAATCAAGTGCAGGATATTTAAATCCTGGGCTTGATTTGCAATTCTGAATGCCTACATTTGCAGCCCTATTCCAAAATAGGCTGCAAGTGTAGACATACCCTCCTAGACAGTCGCTTCCCATTCTGTATGTGTGAAACTGATTGTTCCTTCCTAAGTGGAGCACTTTGCATTTGTCTTTATTAAACTTCATCCTGTTTACCTCAGACCATTTCCCCAATTTGTCCAGATCATTTTGAATTATGACCCTATCCTCCAGATTAGTCGCAACCCCTCCTAGCTTGGTATCATCTACAAACTTAATAAGCGTACTTTCTATGCCAATATCTAAATCGTTGATGAAGATATTGAACAGAGCCGGTCCCAAAATAGTCTATTAGCACCTCAAAGACTTCCTACACTCCAGTCATCTGAAGAAGTGGGCTGTGCCCACGATATCATCTACATGTTTTGTTAGTCTTTAAAGTGCTACCATAAGAACATAAGAATGGCCGTAATGGGTCAGACCAAAGGTCCATTTAGCCCAGTAGCCTGTCTGCCAACAGTGGCCAGCACCAGGTGCCCCAGAGAGGGTAGACCGAAGACAATGATCAAGCAATTTGTCTCCTGCCATCCATCTCCAGCCTCTGACAAACAGAGGCCAGGGACACCATTTCTATCCCCTGGCTAATAGCCTTTTATGGACCTAACCTTCATGAAATTATCTAGCTTCTCTTTAAACTCTGTTATAATCCTAGCCTTCACAGCATCCTCTGGCAAGAAGTTCCACAGGTTGACTACGTGCTGTGTGAAGAAGAACTTTCTTTTATTAGTTTTAAACCTGATTCCCATTAATTTCATTTGGTGTCCTCTAGTTCTTTTATTATGGGAACTAATAAATAACTTTTCTTTATTCACCCTCTCTACTCCACTCATGATTTTATATACCTCTATCATATCCCCCCTCAGTCTCCTCTTTTCTAAACTGAAAAGTCCCAGTCGCTTTAGCCTCTCTTCATATGGGACCCGTTCCAAACCCCTAATCATTTTAGTTGCCCTTTTCTGAACCAGACTATTTGTTGTTGTTTTTAAGTTTTTCCTGTTACAGACTAACTCGGAGAACAGAGTTCAAAATGGCTGCCCTTAAAGGGGCAGGTAACCTTTTTTTTTATCAATAACTCCCTCCCTCCCCCAACCCTTTTTTCCCCCCCTCAACAAAAAATCCTTGGTGTTCCTCATTAAAATAAATTATTGTTTGGTGTTCCTCGGTTTTAAAACGTTTAAGAAACACTGGTCTAGCCGGTATTTAAAAACCTCTAGGGATGGAGATTCCACCACCTCCCTAGGTAATCTATTTCAGTACTTCCACCCTCCCAGTGAAATAGTTTTTCCTAATAACCAACCTAGACCTCCCCCCACTGCAACTTGAAACTTGTTCTGAAACAAGGGTATTATTTGCTAATGTCCCGGGTGAACACACAGTAATCCAGCAACCTAAGTGGCTTCTAAATACTCAACACTTTTACAATAAGTAAAAGTGAAGGATTATCCCCACACCAGGACATAGAGGCATGAAGCAACTTGGTTACCCACAGAGGTGGAAAGAGAATCCAGGCTTCTGAACTGTAATAACTAGACTTGTTGATTTGTTGAAAGCTGCAGTGCTATCTTCCTCAAATATATATTCAGGAACTATTTTTTTTTAATGAAAATTTTCTGTATTGCCACTTACATGCTCTTGCCCGTTTGATTTGCAACCCGCCTGGGGTTTGATTATGTACATGTCCTTCTCTAGTGAATGTACTTCCAGTCCCCGTGAAAGTCCAGGGAAGGAGTTCTTAATGATGACAATTAGAGCAGAATTACAAAATTGAAATTATTTCATTTCAGTGACATAAGGTCAATAATCCTATTAGTTGTTAATGCATTTATCCTCTCTAGGCAATCAGGCTGATAGCATTCCACCTGTGCACTGTCAGCACCAGGTTAGCTTTTCCTGAGAAGAGTATTGAGCTTCCATTGAAACAATTATTTACTTAGGGAACGGAGCATTATCTACCATTTACATAATAAAAATAATTCTGTGTATTCTATTCCCATTAGTGGCATGGGAACAATATTACAAAGAGGGATAGCGAGCACCCCCCACTACCAGTTAGAGCTGAAGCCAGCAGCTAGAAGCCTACATGTGGGGACAGTAGCCAGGACCCTGGGCCTAGCAGCTGGGTGGGGGCCTGGTGGCTGGCAGCAAATGTGACCTGCAGCTGATGGCCAAGACCTTTCATGTAGGGATGGCAGCTGAGCAGGAGGCCCTGGGGAACAGTAAGCCTCGTGGCTACGACCTTGGGCAACAGGTGCATGTAGTAGCATGCCCAAAACCTGGGTGTTCTGCAGCCCGCACCCATACTTCCAGCACTTATGATTCTGAATCATGGTTCTTACATTAAGTTCCAAACTATGATAGAGGGCAATTATGTTCCTGGGGCGGGGGGGATTAAAAAAAAGATATGAAACTCTCTCAGTGAGTAGAGATGCACATTAGACATGTGTCCTGTGTTTGCCATGATATTGTCATGGAGCCTAGGGATGCCAACCATCATCTCTGAGTAGGGCCTTCCACTCCCAACTATTATCACAGCAAAGTTGGGCAGGCTTGTAGGGGCTTGAAAAAAAGTGTCTCTATATCCCCTGTGTGGAACAGTACTAAGTTGAGCAGTGGTCTTCTCAATGGTAGTGTGGTCTGAGCAATGAGGTGAGGTAGAGAAGACAGTCAGGGCTGTTGGATCTATTGCTGTACAAATCCATTGACTTAAATCTCCATATGGTAGAAGGAGGGCACAAAAGACAGAGATATTACTGCGTCCAAGGGGCTGTAGTGACGTCTGAACTGGTTTTCCATATAATGAGACTATTCTTCCATTGCTTTCATAGCCATACAATCAGAGGAGACCAACCCTGCTAAAAGCAGGACCAATCCCAACTAAATCATCCCTGGCAAGGCTTTGTCAAGCTGGGTTTAAAAACCTCTAGGGATGGAGATTCCACTACCTCCCTAGACAACCCATCCCATTATTATACCACTCTACTAGTGAAATAGCTTTTCCTAATATCCAAGCTAAATGTCCCCCACTACAACTTGAGACCATTGATCCTTGTTCTGTCATCTGTCACCACTGAGAATAGCCTCTCTACGTTTTCTTTGGATCCCCTCTTCAGGTAGTTGAAGGCTGCTATCAAATCCCCCCTCACTCTTCTCTTCTGTAGAATAAATAAGCCCAAATTCCCCAGGCTCTCCTCATAAGTCATATGCTTCAGTCCCCTCATCATTTTTGTTGCCCTCTGTGGGACACTCTCCAATGCATCCACATCCTTAGTGTAATTGGGGGCCCAGAACTGGACACAATACTCCAGAAGTGGCCTCACCAGAGCTGAATAAAGGGGAGTAATCACTTCCCTAGATCTGCTGGAAATGCTCCTACTAATGCAGCCCAATATGCTGTTAGCCTTCTTGGATACCAGGGCACACTGTTGACCCCTATCCAGCTTCTCATCCATTGTAATCCCCAGGTCCTTTTCTGCAGAAATGCTGTTTAGCCAGTCAGCTCCCAGCCTGTGACTGTGCTTGGGATTCTTCCATCCCAGCTGCAGGGTTCTGTACTTGTCCTTGTTGAACATCATCAGATTTCTTTTGGCTCAATCCTCCAATTTGTCTAGGTCACTCTGGACCCTATCCCTAACCTCCAGTGTATTCACCTCTCCCCCTAGCTCAGAGTCATCCACAAACTTGCTGAGGGTGCAATCCATCCCCTCATCCTGGTCATTAATAAAGATGTTGAACAAAACCATCCCTAGAACTGATCCTTGGGAAACTCTGCTTGATACTGGCCGCCAACCAGACATTGAGACATTGATCACTACCCATTGAGCTAGATGATCTAGCCAACTCTCTATCCACCTTACCGTCCTTTTATCCAATGCATGCTTCTTTAACTTGCAGGAAGAATACTGTAGAAGACCATATCAAAAGCTTTGGTACAGTCAAGGTATATCATGTGCACTGCTTTCCCATGTAATCCACAGCAGTGATGTTGTGGTTGGTGTCTGCTACGGGCCACCGGATGAGGTAGATGAGGCTTTCTTTGGACAACTGAGAGAAGCTTCCAGATTGTAGGTCCTAGTTCTCATGGGGCACTTGAATCACCCTGACATCTGTTGGGAGACCAATATGGCAGTACACAGACAAACCAGGAAGTTTTTGGAGAATGTTGGGGATAACTTCTTGGTACAAATGCTGAAGAATCTGACCAGGAGCCATGCGCAGCTTGACCTTCTGCTCACAAACAGGGAGGAACTAATGGGGGAAGCAGAGGTGAGTGACAACCTGGGAAGCAGTGATCATGAGATGGTAAATTTCAGGATCCTGACCAAAGGAAGAAAAGAGAGTAGTAAAATACACACCTTGGGCTTCAGAAAAGCAGACTTCAACTCCCTCAGAGACTTGATGGGCAGAATCCCCTGGGTGATGTCATGCTAGGAGTCTACTACAGGCCACCTACCTAGGTGGAAGAAGTGGATGAGGCTTTTTTTAAACAACTAACAATATCATCCAAAGCCCAAGATTTGGTGGTGATGGGGTGGGGGACTTCAACTATCCAGATATATGTTGGGAAAATAACACAGCGGGGCACAGACTATCCAATAAGTTCTTGGACTGCCTTGGAGACAACTTTTTATTTCAGAAGGTTGAAAAAGCTACTGGGGGGAAGCTGTTCTAGATTTGATCCTAACAAATAGGGAGGAACTGGTTGAGAATTTGAAAGTGGAAGTTAGCTTGGGTGAAAGTGATCATGAAATCATAGAGTTCACAATTCTAAGGAAGGGTAGAAGGAAGAACAGCAAAATAGAGACAATGGATTTCAGGAAGGCGGATTTTGGTAAGCTCAGAGAGCTAATAGGTAAGGTCCCATGGGAATCAAGACTGAGGGGAAAAACAGCTGTGGAGAGTTGGCAGTTTTTCAAAGGGACATTATTAAGGGCCCAAAAGCAAGCTAATCCACTGTGTCGGAAAGATAGAAAATATGGCAAAAGACCGCCTTGGCTTAACCACGAGATCTTGTATGATCTAAAAATAAAAAAGGAGTCCTATAAAAAATGGAAAGTAGGACAAATTACAAAGGATGAATATAGGCAAACAACACAGGAATGCAGGGGCAAGATTAGAAAGGCAAAGGCACAAAATGAGCTCAAACTAGTTACGGGAATAAAGGGAAACAAGAAGACTTTTTATAAATACATTAGAAGCAAGAGGAAGACCAAGGAGAGGGTAGGCCCACTGGTCAGTGAGGAGGGAGAAACAGTAACAGGAAACTTGGAAATGGCAGAGATGCTAAATGACTTCTTTGTTTCGGTCTTCACTGAGAAGTCTGATGAAGGAATGCCTGATATAGTGAATTCTAGTGGGAAGGGGGTAGGTTTAGAAGATAAAATAAAAAAAGAACAAGTTAAAAATCACCTAGAAAAGTTAGATGCCTGCAAGTCACCAGGCCCTGATGAAATGCATCCTAGAATACTCAAGGAGCTGATAGAGGAGGTATCTGAGCCTCTAGCTATCATCTTTGGAAAATCATGGGAGACAGGAGAGATTCCAGAAGACTGGAAAAGGGCAAATATAGTGCCCATTTATAACCAGGAAACTACAGACCAATTAGTTTAACTTCTGTGCCAGGGAAGATAATGGAGCAAGTAATTAAGGAAATCATCTGTAAACACTTGAAAGGTGGCAAGGTGATAGGGAACAGCCAGCATGGATTTGTAAAGAACAAATCATGTCAAACCAATCTGATAGCTTTCTTTGATAGGATAACGAGTCTTGTGGATAAGGGAGAAGCGGTGGATGTGGTATACCTAGACTTTAGTAAGACATTTGATATGGTCTCACATGATATTCTTATCAATAAACTAGGTAAATACAACTTAGATGGGGCTACTATAAGGTGGGTGCATAACTGGCTGGATAACCGTACTCAGAGAGTAGTTATTAATGGTTCACAATCCTGCTGGAAAGGTATAACAAGTGGGGTTCTGCAGGGGTCTGTTTTGGGACCGGCTCTCTTCAATATCTTCATCAACTATTTAGATATTGGCATAGAAAGTACGCTTATTAAGTTTGCAGATGATACCAAACTGGGAGGGGTTGCAACTGCTCTGGAGGATAGGGTCATAATTCAAAATGATCTGGGCAAATTGGAGAAGTGGTCTGAGGTAAACAGGATGAAGTTTAATAAAGACAAATGCAAAGTGCTCTGCTTAGAAAGGAACAATCAGTTTCACACATACAGAATGGGAAGCGACTGTTTAGGAAGGAGTACGGCAGAAAGGGATCTAGGGGTTATAGTGGACCACAAGCTGAATATGAGTCAGCAGTGTGATGCTGTTGCAAAAAAAGCAAACATGATTCTGGGATGCATTAACAGGTGTGTTGTGAGCAAGACACGAGAAGTCATTCTTCCGCTCTACTCTGCGCTGGTTAGGCCTTAGTTGGAGTATTGTGTCCAGTTCTGGGCACCGCATTTCAAGAAAGATGTGGAGAAATTGGAAAGGGTCCAGAGAAGAGCAACAAGAATGATTAAACATGACCTAGAGAACATGACCTATGAAGGAAGGCTGAAAGAATTGGGTTTGTTTAGTTTAGAAAAGAGAAGATTGAGGGGGGACATGATAGCAGTTTTCATGTATCTAAAAGGGTGTTATAAGGAGGAGGGAGAAAACTTGTTCTTGGCCTCTGAGGATAGAACAAGAAGCAATGGGCTTAAACTGCAGCAAGGGAGGTTTAGGTCGGACATTAGGAAAAAGTTCCTAACTGTCAGGGTAGTCAAACACTGGAATAAATTGCCCAGGGAGGTTGTGGAAGCCCCATCTCTGGAGATATTTAAGAGTAGGTTAGATAAATGTCTATCAGGGATGGTCTAGACAGTATTTGGTCCTGCCATGAGGACAGGGGACTGGACTTTATGACCTCTCGAGGTCCCTTCCAGTTCTAGTATTCTATGATCCTATGAAGGGGAAAGGAGCCCAAGAGAGCTGGCAGTATTTTAAAGAAGCCTTATTGAAGGCACAGAAAGAAACCATTCCAATGCGTAGCAAGAGAAGCAAATATGGTAGGAGACCAGATTGGCTTACCGGGGAAATCTTTGGTGAACTTAAGCACAAGAAGGAAGCTTTCAAAAAGTGGAAACTTGGACAGATGACTAGGAAGGGGTATAAATGTATAGCTCGAGAATGCAGGGGAGTTATCAGGAAGGCAAAAGTGCAATTGGAATTGTGACTCACAAGGGATGTGAAGGATAACAAGAAAGGTTACTACAGGCATGTTAGCAAGAAGAAGGTGATCAGAGAGGTATTGGGGCCCCTACTGGATTAGGCCGGTAACCTAGTGACACATGATGTGGGGAAAGCTCAAGTACTTAATGCTTTCTTTCCTCTGTTTTCACAGTTCAGCTCCCAGACTAATGTGCTAAGTGACGCAATATGGGACAAAGGTGGACAGCCCTTGGTGGGGAAAGAACAGGTTAGGAACTATTTAGAAAAGCTAAACGTACACAAGTTCATGGGTCCGGACTTAATGCATCCGAGGGTACTGAGGGAGTTGGCAAATGTCATTGAGGAGCCTTTGGCCATCATCTTTGAAAAGTTGTGGAGATCGGGAGAGATCCCGGATGATTGGAAAAAGGCAAATGTAGTGCCCATCTTTAAGAAAGGGAAGAAGGACGATCCAGGGAACTATAGGCCGGTCAGTCTGACTTCAGTCCCTAGAAAAATCATGGAGGGGATTCTCAAGGAATCCATTCGGAAGCACTTGGAAGAGGGGAAGGTGATCAGGAATAGTGAATATGGATTCACGAAGGGCAAGTCGTGCCTGACCAATCTGATTAGCTTCTATGATGAGGTAACTGGCTCTGTGGATATGGGAAAATCAGTGGATGTGATATACCTTGACTTTAGCAAGGCTTTTGATATGGTCTCCCACAGTATTCTTGCCAGCAAGTTAAGGGAATGTGCATTGGATAAATGGACGGTAAGATGGATAGAAAGCTGGCTGGAAGGTCGGGCCCAGCGGGTAGTGATCAACGGCTCGATGTCAGGATGGTAGTCGGTTTCTAGCGGCGTGCCCCAAGGTTCGGTTCTGGGGCCGGTTTTGTTCAACATCTTTAGTAATGACCTGGATGAGGGGATGGATTGTACCCTCAGCAATTTTGCGGATGACACTGAGCTAGGGGGAGAGGTAGATATGCTGGAGGGCAGGGATAGAGTCCAGATTGACTTAGACAAATTGGAGGATTGGGCCAAAAGAAATCTGATGAGGTTCAACAAGGACAAGTGTAGAGTTCTGCACTTGGGACGGAAGAATCCCAAGCATTGTCACAGGCTGGGGATTGAATGGCTAAGTAGCAGTTCAGAAGAAAAGGACCTGAGGGCTACAGTGGATGAGAAGCTGGATATGAGTCAACAGTGTGCCCTTGTAGCCAAGAAGGCTAATGGCATCTTAGGTTGCATTAAGAGGAGCATTGCCAGTAGATCCAGAGATGTGATTATTCGTCTTTATTCATCTCTGGTGAGGCCACATCTGGAGTATTGTGTCCAGTTCTGGGCCCCCAATTGCAGGAAGGATGTGGATGCATTGGAGAGGGTCCAGCGGAGGGTGACCAAAATGATTAGGGGGCTGGAGCATATGACCTATGAGGAGAGGCTGAGGGAGTTGGGTCTGTTTAGTCTGCAGAAGAGAAGAGTGAGGGGGGATTTGATAGCAGCCTTCAACTTCTTGAAGGGAGATTCCAAAGAGGATGGAGAAAGGCTGTTCACAGTAGTGATGGATGTCAGAACAAGGAACAATGGTCTCAAGTTGCGGTGAGAGAGGTCCAGGTTGGATATTAGGAAAAACTATTTCACTAGGAGGAAGGTGAAGCACTGGAATGGGTTACCTAGGGAAGTAGTGGAGTCTCCATCCCTAGAGGTGTTTAAGTCTCAGCTTGACAAAGCCCTGGCTGAGTTGATTTAGTTGGGATTGGTCCTGCCTTGAGCAGGGGGCTGGACTTGATGGCCTTCTGAGGTCTCTTCCAGCTCTATGGTTCTATGATTCTATGATTCTATGTCCACAGATCCAGTTACATCATCATAGAAGGCAGTCAGGTTGGTAAGGCACAACTTGCCCTTGCTGAATCCATGTTGACCATTCCTGATCACTTTCCTCTCTTCCAAAGAAAAAAACACATTTTTTTCATAGGAAAGCCCCTTTGCTTCGCTTTGGGAACAGAGTCTGGTTAATTGCCATCACCGGGGTGTTTTCTAACATGAGTAATATTTGTGTATTGGCAAGGAGCAAGCCACAAGGAGATGGTCATTCGGTGACAGGATAGTTCCTTTTCTTACATGTCATTGTAAGACCTGGGGGAAACATTGCTCAGAGCATATAGAATGTTTTTTTCTTCCTTTGTAAGTGATTCAGGGAGTGGGTTTCCTCTCCTAAGATGCTCTGAGCAGACAGTTAACCAGGGGCTGGACAACTAACCACACAATTAATCAGAACTTAAACTGCTGTATCTGTGTTCACTAGTTTATTGCATTGAAATAATCTAGTCATTATCTGTTTTTAACCTAAGGAAGCAAAAAGGCAGGTAAGAAAAACAAAACACCCTCAAATATTGCAGTTTTACATTTTTTTACTTTCTCCCTGCAAAGTCAGAAGTGCATTAAAAAGTAATATTGTGCTGAGCTCACAAGTATGCAAACGCCTCTAGATATCTTGTCTCAATAAAGTTTATAGAATGCATTCCCAAAGGTCTGACAACAAAACAGAATAAATCGCTAGGCTCATAAAAATATAATGCGTGCCATTTTTTGCTTACATAAACACAAACAAATGCACCAAGTGGCATGAGTGTCTCTGTTTGAGAGGCATCCTCCATTCACACCAACTCCTTTTTATTATCATACAGATGTGGAATAAATTACATCCAACTAAAGGCAAAAATAAACAGTACCATGTGTCAAACACAGTTTAAGTATATGGGCATTACAAAAAAAGCAGTTGTATAGAGTCTATAGGGATTGCTTTCCTCTTCTCAGTTATTCCAATTTGCTATTCAGGAACTTATCTTTGGGGGTAGGAGGAGGAGGGTTCCCTTTGTCCCAAAACAGAAAACCTTAGATGGGAAATGTCTAATTTTACAACGGGGTGGAGGGGGAGGACCTAGCAAATTCCATTGCTAATTTCTATAGAAGTTAAGATACAGTATATTTGTATAGGCAGAACATTCTTATACCAGGGAAACCTCTGTTTTACATCAGAAACGGGGGCTGAATATTTGCTTTCTCATGGATTCTGTGAGCGGGAGTTTTATTCAAGGAAGCTATTCTCCTGGATTCTGTGAACAGGAATTGTACTCAAGGTCGGTGAAAGGCATGTTATTCTTATACAAACAACATAAAAAAAAAATACAGGCTAAAACAGCATTCAAGTTTTACTGGCTTGGCAGTTTCATGAGTTCATGTCAGGAAATGTCTGTGGTATAATTCAGGTTTCCATTTTTAAGTGTTTGTTTTCTACTTTTAGGTGTTTCTTTTTCAGCAAAATAATAGATTGTTTTTAGGAGAAAAATATTGATTTTCTCCCACATACAGACACATACACACTCTATGTATAATATTTCATTTTATCATAAATAGCATTGTTTCCAAATTCCTGTGCTTCTGAGGGATGAGCTCCTAGCCTACGAAGGAGGTGAACATGGCACGTTTGTACTTAATGTTCAACACCGCAAAATGGAACTATTTAATGTTTTGAGGGATTTGATTTTTAAAGCCCTCTTCTCCTCTAATACAGTCCAGAAAACATTCACAGTGGTACATCTTCATAGCCATCCATTGCAGTTCAATCCATGGTATATACTAAGACCTCATCTCACGTTCACAGGGTGCATTCCCTAAGCTGGAAATGCTGCAGGTGCCATGGGAATGCTAACTCACCTGTTCTGGTAGCATGTAGCTTTCCAGCTGGGGTAGCCTAGGTACTCGAAAAAATTAACTTTGCTTTTGACTCTTATACCACTCTTCTTCCTATTTCTACTGTGCTTACTGTCTACACAATGTCTACACAATGTCTCAGCATTTCAGACTCAGCGTTACCGAATATAAGGTGCTTTGGTAGATCAAAAACTCCTATTGACATTACAGAAAACAAATGCCACATGCAGCATTAAGCAAAGGGTTAGCTCCTTTCATTTTAAAAAAAGTCATTTTTATGATATCCAGCTATCTGAATGAGTATGGTTAGATTTGCTTCCTTGTATTTGGATATTGATTGAAGTTTGCTGGCTTGGTTGTATTTGGTATTGATATATATTTTATTGTTAAGGGGATATGAATGCTCTGAATAATAACCTGATTATGTCCTATTAATATCCACCTTTGAGCATCCAACAATGCCTTCCAGATTGATCACCTCGGGAGGTCTGTACTACAAATGATCTCCAAACAAGACCTTGGCCGTTTTTTCAGCACTCTGGGTTTTCATGGGAAATGCCTGTACCCATCCCGAAAATGCATCTACTACTATCAAAAGCGAAGTACACGCTCCTTCCCTTGGGGGTAACCCTTGCCACCTTGCTTTTAAAATTCTTCCTGTGATCCTTCCTCCAGCAGGATAGCAAAGAAACAGGCATATCCAATACAGAGAATCTTTTAGCTTCTCTAAGTATATCTTGCAACATCTGGGTCATATCCGCGACTATCAGCACCCTTTGAGGGGTCATCGCATTAACTCTCCGATAGTCTACAGTCAACCTCCATGAAATGCCATCGGCTTTCCTCACCAGCCATATGGGGGTGTTAAAAGGGGAGGTTGTTCTCCTCATTACCACCTGCTCTTCCAGCTCTTTAACTATTTCTGCTGAAGCTCAGTGTGCTGCAGTGGGGATAGGATATTGTCTCTGTGGGGGAGCCATTGGCCCTTCTGTTTTTTTGCTGGTTCCCCATTCCATTTACCACAGTCCAATTTGTGGGCTGCCCATACTTGTGGGAAACACTTTCTCCAGTCCTCCTTGTTATGCCTAGCCACCGCTGCCACTCCCAAGATGCTGCGCCTCAGCAGTCCAGTATCTCCCTTTCTCACCTCTGGGGTCCGGTCTTTCTCTAGGGACCTCCATAAACCTTTTATTAGCACAATCAACCACTGTTCCTCGCTCCTGCAAACAGTCTATGCCCAACATTGGCTCTGTGGTCATGGGGCTATAAATCCAGGGCCACCTTCAGGTAAGATTTCCCACCTGTCCCAACACTTGTCCCTATGCTGCGGTGCCATCAAATCCCTGGATCTCAATGGCTTCCCAGATTGGAACTCCCTGTACAGGGCAGGGAAGCAGTGAAATAGCTGCACCGGTGTCCACCAGCGCTGCAAAATCTAGCTCAGATATTTCAGGGTGCTCATGCAGCCGCCCCCTCCCCCCCGAAGGTGCAACCTTCCTCCTGAATCCACCTGGAGTGGTCCCACCCAGGTCTATCCATGAGTGCCTTCCTCTCCCAGTGGTGCTGGGGTCCCCCAGTCTGAATCTGCTTCCCTAGCCCCACTATGACCTCCCAGCTCTGGGCGCATCAGGCCCAGCTGAATACAGCGGAGCACCAAGGACTCCATGGGTTTCCCGTCCTACTGGTCCATGGGTTTCCCATGGTCACTTAAGGCCATCCACAACTGTGTGTGGAGCCGATTAGTGTCCGGTCAGGGCACTGAGGCCACAGCCGTAGCAATGGGAGCAGAAGCCCCCACTCCAGGCTAACCCACCACTCTAGTGGCCTGACGTGCTGCTTCCTTAATGTGCGATATATCCAGGGGCTCTCCCTGCCTCCACACTCCCCTGGCTATCTGAACATATTTTGGCAACATTGCTGCAATAAGCCTCAATTCGACTGTTGGAACCACAATCTTGGACAGAGTCCTGGGAACTGCTCCCCCTGGGGCACAGGCCGGATACCACCCAGTTAACAACCCCGCTAATACCAATCTCTCCACAAAGACATTAGCTGTTGTTCCCTTTCTCTGGGGCACCTGGCACTGGCCACTGTCGGCAGACAGGATACTGGGCTAGATGGACCTTTGGTCTGACACAGTATGGCCATTCTTATGTTTTTATAGCACCCAGGCACTATAGAATAGTTGAATAACCCATAAGAATTCATGAGTTTAATCGACTATTCAATTAACCGATATTTAACATCCTTACCCAGGGAAGGGGCCCTGAACCTGTAACTGGGGTAACCATTCAGGAAATAGCTTTAACCCCAGCTGAAATAACTTCTCTGGGCCAGGGGTTAAGATGATCATTCCCTTTACTTTAAAATATAAAGTAGACTAACTATTGTAATAAAGGCAAGATTGTGTTTCTGAAGTAGCTGAAATGTCAGGACACAGGGATTATTCACCTTTTGTGATTCTTTAAAAAAAACCTGGAATGATCCCAGGCTCTCTGCAGCTTCCTAAACCCACACTGGATCCCCCATAGGAGAGTAGGAGCTACTCTGCTCCCCGTTAACAAGTAGGAGCTCTTATGCCTCCCTATTCTACTATCTTTCCTTGGTATGATGCCATTCCTTATTGCTCACAACACAGAGATGTAGCTAAAGGCCATTATTAGAGCTGTTTGGAAATTGTATTTAAAAAAATTGGAGCAAGGTAATTAACTGAAACCAAAATTTGTCATGGGAAAAAATAGTTTAAATCAGGGGTGAACAAAAAGTGGCCTGCGGACTTGATGCAGTTTGCCAGGGTTAGCCCCGGCAGGCTGCCAACATTTTATTTACCTTCACGTCTGCAGGTACAGCTGCTCACAGCTCCTGTTGGCTGCAGATCGCCATTTCTGGCCAATGGGAGCTGTGGGAAGCAGTGTCCTGGTCTGCACCACTTCCAGCAGATCCCATTGGCCAGGGATGGTGATCTGTGGCCAATGGGAGCTGTGAACAGCCATACCAGTGAGTGCACAGGTACATAAAGTGCTGGAGGCCTGCCAGGGGCTAACCCTGGCAAACTGCTTCTGGGTTATTGTCCACTCCTGGTTTAAATGAATTTCTCATTTCAGATGCTCTGTGTTGACATTTTCTAAATTAAAGTTAATTTTTTTATTTGAAATTACTTTTTGTTTACAAATTTGTTAAAGTTTAAGAAAATAAAGAAACTCAACAAACAAAAACTGATCAAAATGTGCTCTTATATTAATCCAACCTACATTTATTGTGGATTTTCTGTTTGTGAAAATGTTCATGATTTCAACTTTTTATCCCAATTTGGCTCACATTTTTTTAAATCTCAGTTTTTCTTTGTCAAATGGAAAAACTGTTTCCTGCTTTTCTGCAGTTGTGAATATGAATTCCTGGCCTGTGGATTTAAGTACAAATCACTTGCAGTGATACTTAGGTTTGAGTAAGCCCACAATCATGTGAAACAATTCTGGCTTTTGCTTTTGTTGTAAATTTCAAATTCACCACAAGTTTTCCAAAACTTTTGTTAACTTTATGAGCAACTCTGGGCCACTGCCAAGCAAATCTGACCTGATTTATGGTTCTAGTTGAAACTATGGATAATTCATTCTTTTGCGTGAGTTGGTTTCAATGTCAGCTGAAATAGCAGTTCCAGCTGAGTGGTAGTATGAGGTTTGGGGTTTGTTCAAACATAAAGATAAAAAATGGCCAGTACCTGTAGCCATTCATCTGAAATACTGCGCGTCTTAGGGGGGTTCCGATGAAATAGGATTTGGAAAGGAACAATCACTGGTTTTTTTGCAAAGCAAAAGCCTAACCAGTGAGATATTCCAAAACTATCTCAGTTTTCATTGGGAATGGACCAAAATCAGATCTATGAACAGATCTCACCTTGAATTGTACCACTTTTCACTTTGAAGTAATAAGTCCTGACGACCTAAAAACATATCTATATTTTAAGCCGTTATCCATCATGCAGATGGCATGTAGAAATCAAGTAATTTGCCCAAGACCACAGTATAAATCACTATCAGGGCCATGGCTAGAAGCAAGGCATTCCTGGCTTACAATCCTGCGCTCAGTCCACTAGACCACAGCTCACTTGGCTACCACATGCTCTGGCAATGAATTTGTAAAACCAAGTGACCTAGGTCAATGACCTAGGTCTAAAAGAAAAACTCAATCCAAATCCCAAGTGACTCAAACCCAATGAAAACATATAAACTGCCTTCGCTGAGGCTAGCTCTACTATGGATTGCAGTTCAGATTACAGGGGTGTAAATAGTGTCACTTACTGAAGAGCTATGCTGTAACACCCTATATGGATGCTATGGTGTGGACTGAACAGTACTGCATCAAAGCAAACTAGGAACCTTTTAATTTGCACCTGCAGCTTTCAGTACTTTGTTGTCCACAGCTTGGCATGTCTCAGTAATCCAAACTGTGGGGCAACACGGACAAGCCCTAAAATCCCCACCGCTTTAACAATAAAGTTTAGCCTCATACTTAAATCATCTGAAGAGGAGAAATTCTGAACTACTCTGCCTTTCACTGGATTTCCTTATACTCTAGGGCTATGTCTGCACTGGCGGGTTCTTGTGCAAGAACTCTTGTGCAAGAACACGTCCACACAGCCATGTGCTTTTGCTCAAGAGCATCCATGGCAGTGTGAAAGCGGCAAGGAGTCCTGTGGCACCTTATAGACTAACTGAAGTGTTGGAGCATAAGCTTTCGTGGGCAAAGACCCACTTTTGTCTTTGCCCACGAAAGCTTATGCTCCAACACTTCAGTTAGTCTATAAGATGCCACAGGACTCCTCGCTGCTTTTGCAGATTCAGACTAACACGGCTACCTCTCTGATACATGGCAGTGTGGACGCTCACTTGTGCAAAAAAGCTCTGATGGCCATTTTAGTCATAGGGCTTTCTTGCAGAAGAAACCCCTACCGCACGTCCACACTGCCCTCTTGCGCAAGAGGGCTTACACTTGTTAGAAAAGAGCGTAGCTCTTGCGCAAGAAGCCCTGTCTTCCGACGCCGTACTGTAAATCTTCTTGCGCAAGAACGGGCGGGCAGTAAGGATGCTCTGCGGGTTTCGCACAAGAACAGCTGTTCTTGCGCAAGAACCCGCCAGTGTAGACATAGCCCATCACTGCATATATTGGAGTAAGATTATGATCGCTGGTATATTCTTGAGACCTATCTCAGGGGTGGATCTTTGCTGCTTATTCTGTACTAATGCTTTATATAGATTTAATTTTAATGGGAATTCCACACTCAGAATGAATTCAAAGTATGTTCACTATAATTGGTCCATCTGTAAGGTGGCACAGCATTCTTAGATTCTTGAAAACAAAACAGAAGAATAAAAACCAGAAAGAGAGAAAGATCTTCATCCCAGAGTTGTTTGGACTGGAACAATATGAGGAGTAGTCTGTCAGGTGTGGAAGGACTTAGTTATGATGAACTTTTCCAGCAATAGTTGGTTTCCATGCTGTTAAGTATGAATGTCACAGGGTGACACTAGACCTTTAAGAGGGAATAGGTGCAGTGCACACATTCTGTCTCAAGTGATCAGGTAGGCTTTAAAAGAGGGCACTTGGGCCTGGGAAAGAGAGAGAAACCTAGTGAGTCAGAGCAGGAAGTTGCTGCAGGAAGTGCGAGTGCCAGAGTTCCATGGGAGGCTGGGCAACTAGGTAAAGGGACAGCTGGGGGAACTCATGTCTTTCCTTTGGTTGCATTTGTAGCAATAAAACTGTGTCAGAGACACTGTGTATGTAGCAGTGGATCCTTTGCAAGCTGCAGAGAATCCACCCCTGACTTGTGACAATGAACTTTCATCACCTGAGCCAGATCACTAATATTTTCATGGATATTATTCCGGTTTTAATTGTAGTCATGAGTAGATGAGCTAAGTGTTTAAAAAGAGAGGGCAGATTTCTCTGAAACACTGGCAGGCCCATGGTCCCCTTCAGTGTGATACGCTCTGCATGGGAATGTTATGATTCTTTCATTGACATTGCCATGGTTTTGAAGAAGTCATTACAATGTCAGCCTTTTTTGCAGTGATCCTGCCAGATAAGAATGAGCACTTATGGACATGTAGCTTCCATTATCATCACTAATGGAACGGTTGCAATGTAAATCAATGTGATTTTTCATAGCACCAATAATTTGCATTTTATATGTGAGTTTAAGAATCCTAGAGGTATTTAAATTTGCATTATAAATGCAAGCATGAACACTTTGTCTGGAGAGTGGGGGGGGGGGGGGGGGGGGTGTCTTTCACCAGCTGTATTGTGAAGAGGAACCATACAATTTAGTTTTTAAATTCACTAGAACATAATAGAAAACTTGTCATTTATAGAAGGTGTCTGTGTGCATGTACTTGTGAATACTTATAGACAGAAAGAGATGTCTACAGAGAGATATTTGTAACCATAGACTCATCAATGGATAAAAGAGTTTGTCTTCACATACAAGTTGTACCACTGTAACTATACTAGTATGGATAAAGCAGAAACTCTGCCCTCTACCCCCATGTGTAAAAACCTACTGAGACCAGTATATAGGAAAAATAATAAGCTTTACTTGTATAATGCACCTTTAGATCAATATAACTTCATCTACCCTGGTGATTGTTCTGTGGTGATCAATATAACTCCATCTACCCTGCGGATTGTTCTCGTGTAACTATATTAGTAGAACAAATCACACCCTTAACCAGCATAGTTACGTAGGAACAAAAACGGAGTGTAGACCAGGCCAAATGCTGCTAGAGCGAGGCCAAAATCCAAAATGTGGAACAGAACCTCTTTGAATTTGATGAGCTCGGGGTTGGGTTTGTATCCTTGGATATGAATCTGCTGTTATTGATTTGGTTCCAGATAGAAGTCTGATCCCCATTATCTTTTGTTGTTCATATGAAATCAAAATTTGCAAGTTGTCGTTCCAAGGAGGTTTTGGCCTCAAAGAATGTCTGATCTCCAAAGATTTCCACTACAAAGATGGCCCACTGGTCAGTGAGGAGGGAGAAACAGTAACAGGAAACTTGGAAATGGCAGAGATGCTTAATGACTTCTTTGTTTCGGGCTTCACTGAGAAGTCTGAAGGAATGCCTAACATAGTGAATGCTAGTGGGAAGGGGGTAGGTTTAGAAGATAAAATAAAAAAAGAACAAGTTAAAAGTCACCTAGAAAAGTTAGATGCCTGCAAGTCACCAGGGCCTGATGAAATGCATCCTAGAATACTCAAGGAGCTGATAGAGGAGGTATCTGAGCCTCTAGCTATCATCTTTGGAAAATCATGGGAGACAGGAGAGATTCCAAAAGACTGGGAAAGGGCAAATATAGTGCCCATTTATAAAAAGGGAAGTAAGAACAACCCAGGAAACTGCAGACCAGTTAGTTTAACTTCTGTGCCAGGGAAGATAATAGAGCAAGTCATTAAGGAAATCATCTGTAAACACTTGGAAGGTGGCAAGGTGATAGGGAACAGCCAGCATGGATTTGTAAAGAACAAATCATGTCAAACCAATCTGATAGCTTTCTTTGATAGGATAACGGGTCTTGTGGATAAGAGAGAAGCGGTGGATGTGGTATACCTAGACTTTAGTAAGGCGTTTGATACGGTCTCACATGATATTCTTATCAATAAACTAGGCAAATACAATTTAGATGGGGCTACTATAAGGTGGGTGCATAACTGGCTGGATAACCGTACTCAGAGAGTAGTTATTAATGGTTCACAATCCTGCTGGAAAGGTATAACAAGTGGGGTTCCGCAGGGGTCTGTTTTGGGACCGGCTCTCTTCACTATCTTCATCAACAATTTGGATATTGGCATAGAAAGTACGCTTATTAAGTTTGCAGATGATACCAAGCTGGGAGGGGTTGCAACTGCTCTGGAGGATAGGGTCATAATTCAAAATTATCTGGACAAATTGGAGAAATGGTCTGAGGTAAACAGGATGAAGTTTATTAAAGACAAATGCAAAGTGCTCCACTTAGGAAGGAACAATCAGTTTCACACATACAGAATGGGAAGCGACTGTTTAGGAAGGAGTACGGCAGAAAGGGATCTAGGGGTTATAGCGGACCACAAGCTGAATATGAGTCAGCAGTGTGATGCTGTTGCAAAAAAAGCAAACATGATTCTGGGATGCATTAACAGGTGTGTTGTGAGCAAGACACGAGAAGTCATTCTTCCGCTCTACTCTGCGCTAGTTAGGCCTCAGTTGGAGTATTGTGTCCAGTTCTGGGCACCGCATTTCAAGAAAGATGTGGAGAAATTGGAGAGGATCCAGAAAAGAGCAACAAGAATGATTAAAGGTCTAGAGAACATGACCTATGAAGGAAGGCTGAAAGAATTGGGTTTGTTTAGTTTGGAAAAGAGAAGATTGAGGGGGGACGTGATAGCAGTTTTCAGGTATCTAAAAGGGTGTCATAAGGATGAGGGAGAAAACTTGTTCATCTTGGTCTCTGAGGATAGAACAAGAAGCAATGGGCTTAAACTGCAGCAAGGGAGGTTTAGGTTGGACATTAGGAAAAAGTTCCTAACTGTCAGGGTAGTCAAACATTGGAATACATTGCCTAGGGAGGTTGTGGAATCTCCATCTCTGGAGATATTTAAGAGTAGGTTAGATAAATGTCTATCAGGGATGGTCTAGACAGTATTTGGTCCTGTCATGAGGGCAGGGGACTGAACTCGATGACCTCTCAAGGTCCCTTCCAGTCCTAGTATTCTATGATTCTGTGATTCTATGACTACGTCTATATATTGAACTTTCTTAAGGCACGATACTGGTCCCCAGGATGTGAAGAATCTGGGTGCATGACTTTTCATGCCAGATTCATTCTACAATATCCCACAAGATTTGAGTCTCATCAAATCCATTCCTGATCAATAATCATGATTGGATGTCCCACCTGGAACCAAAGCCTTACCTTAAAATTAATCCAGATGCAAATTACAACTGTTTGGCCCATATCTAATACCCTTAAATGGTCTGTGCATCTGATGCTGAATATTAGATGTTGCAGATCAACTGGTTGAACATGCTGTTACCACTCAAGAGTTCAAGTTTGTTAAATGTCAACTGGCTGAAATTACCTGTTACCACTCAGAGAAAAATCTTGGAGTCACTGTGACTAGTTCTCTGAAAACATCCACTCAATGTGCAGCAGCAGTCAAAAATTGAGACAGAATATTGGGAATCATTGAGAGAGCTATAGAATGAGAGAATATCATATTGCCTGTATATAAATCCATGATACACCTACATCTTGAATACTTTATGCAGATGTAGTTGCCTCATCTAAAAAAAGATATATTGGCATTGGAAAAGATTCAGAAAAGGGGTATGGAATGGTTGCTGTATGAGGAGAAATTAATAAGACTGAGTCTTTTCAGCTTGGAAAAGAGACAGCTAAGGAGGGATATGATAAAAGTCTATAAAATCATGACTATTATGGAGAAAGTGAATAAAGAAGAGTTATTCACTGGTCACCCAATGAAATTAATAGACAGCAGGTTTTAAACAAACAAAAGGAAGTAATTCACACAACACATCGTCAACCTGTGGAGCTTCTTGCTAGAAAATTTGTGAAAGCAAAGACTATAACAGGGTTCAAAAAAGAGCTAGATAAACTCATAGAAGATAGGTCCATCAATAGCTATTAGCCAGGATGGGAAAGGATGGTGTCCTTAGCCTCTGTCAGAAGCTGGGAATGGGTGATGGGGTGGATCACTTTAAAGGGTACGGTCTACACTACGTGCTTATTTCAAAATAAGCTGTTTTGGAATAACTCCCAAAATGTGCTATTTCGAAGTAGCGCATCCACACTACAAATGCCCATCAAAATAATGCAGATCTATATCAAAATAGTGTGTCCACACTGATTGGAGGCTGACTCGCATTTAAGGCCCCCTGGAAGCACTCTGGGCATGGCATCAGGACAGCAGTCACTTCCTGTGTCTGCTGCCTGAGGCTGTCTGAGGCTCGTGCTTAACGTGTCTACCCTCTACAGCCACGTCTCAGGCTCTTCACCTTTGCC
This sequence comes from Rafetus swinhoei, assembly GCA_019425775.1. Taxonomy (NCBI): domain Eukaryota; kingdom Metazoa; phylum Chordata; order Testudines; family Trionychidae; genus Rafetus; species Rafetus swinhoei. The sequence continues at coordinate 22,823,500 of CM033437.1, read as the reverse complement.
TACCTCCTCAAGGGACAGCAAACTCTCCTCACTGTGTGCTCTGGTTGCTCTTGAGGACACCACATCACTCCAGCCATGGAGGCGGACCTGCTGTAAAGCACTCACCGGCTCTTAGACGTCGTGCCACACCTCCTGGGGCAGTTACTGCCCACTGCCCACTTGGCACTGCAGGAACAGAACCGCAGCTCACTGTGGGGCACCTCCTCACCTCTCTTCACATGCTGCTGATGCAGCACAATCCTCCCATTCTCCCCTGCACACCGTGCATCGCTGCTTCTGGAGACGGGACACCAGTTGTCATGGAGCAGTGGGATGACCCACAGTGGCTCTGGAACTTCCTCATTCAGAAGAACACCTTCCTGGAGCTCTGTGAGTGGCTAGCCCCTGGCCTTTGGTAATGGGACACCCACATGAGCCTCGCCATCTCCCTTTAGAAGTGGATCGCCATCACTATTTAGAAGCTTGCCACGCCGGACAACTAACTCTCCATTAGGAACCAGTTCGGCGTGGGGAGATCAACATGCTCGTGCAGGTATGACTCTCTTGCTTTGTCCTAGAAGGGTGGTGAATTACTGGAATGGAGTTCCCTGTGGGGGGGGGGGTGAACTCTCCTTCCTGAGGTTTTGCAGTCCCGCCTTTACAAAGCCGTGCCAGGGATGGGGTAAGTTGGGGTTGGGCCTGGTATGAGAAGGGGCTTGGGCTTGCAGAATTCCCAAGGGCTCTGGCAACCCTGTGATTCTCTGTTTGTCTCCTTCTACAGGTGGTGAGGGTCATCAACACTATCCTGCGGCCGTCATCCTGAGCAATGTGGACCCCACTATGGCCTGTTTTGCTGCCATGTGCTTCCTCAACGGCCGGGCGGGGGCATTGATGACACCCACATTCCCATCCAGGCCCTTCACACTGGGCCTATGATTATATCAACCGGAAGGGGTACTTTTCAATAGTCCTGCAGGCCCTCTTGGACCACTGAGACCGGTTCATCAACATCAGGTGGTCAGGGAAGGCGCATGACGCCCACATATTGCAACGACAGCCTCTTCCAGGAGATGCACGCCAGCACATTTTTCCCTGACCATACCATCAGGGTTGGGGGCGTGGACACCTTCAGCGGTTTGAAGGGGAGGTTCCGCTGTCTCCTCATCTGCCTGGACCTTGTCAAATGGAATGTCCCCCAGGTGGTGTTGGCTTGCTCTGTCTTACACAACCTGTGTGAGAACAAGGGGGAGGCGTTCCTGATACGGTGGGGGACAGAGGCCAAGCACTTCACAAGGGCCTTTGAGCAGTCGCACACCGCTGCCATCTGGCAGGCCCATCCAAGAGGCCCTGAGGGAGTGTTTCAGACAAGGACACCTGTGACACTTGCCCCTGGGCCTCCCCCAAGAGGCTTCTGCATTGCCTTTCTGTGCCTTTCCTCCCACTCTCCTCCCTTCTCTTGCACTCCCTTCCCACCTTCCTCCCATGCAGACATAATAAAGCACACTTTTTGTTTTGAAAGAATAAACTGGTTTTTTTATTTGGGGTAAGTATAACTGGGGAGGGACTGGGGAAAGAACCTGGGAGGGGGAGGAGGGGTTCAGGGAGGTGATCCTACCACCTCGCGTGCAGGGCCATCGATGGCCATGGGGGATGGTTAGGGGCAGAAGCTGGAGAAGCAGGAACAGGAGTGGTAGCCGGGGGGTGGAAGGGAGAGAGGAGAGCAACTGCTGGACTGCTCAATAGCAGCCACCAGGCAGTCGACGGTGGTGGTGTATGCCGCACACATGTTTCCGGACTGTCGCAACAGTTCCTGCCAGGCAGTGTGGCACAGCTCCAACCTGCAGTCCTGCCTTTCCAGAGAGCGCTGCAAGGCATGCAGGCATGCAATGTGTTCCTGCTCAAGATCTTCCCAGGGTCGAGGGCACCTGCGGGTCTCGCGGGGTTGTGAGGATGGCATGGGAGGTGATGGACATGCCTCACTTGCAGCTGGTCCAGCTGTGAAGAACAGACAGAAGGGCAGTCATCCCAGGACCTCGCCTTCCCTCTGTGCTGCGCACATGCCATGTCTGGCAGTGGTGGCATCCCACAGGCAGAGAACTTCTATCCCTGGCTGCTGGAGGAGGGGGGGGGTCGGGTGTTGGGGGAGTTATGTGTGAGTGGCAGACATTGCTTGCTGGGGAATGTGCTACTGGGGTCCCCTCCTCTTCCTCTTCCTGGCAGGTTCCCATGCAGGGGCTTGGTCACCTCCGCCTTGCTGCATTTGCCTGGGAGCAAATGCTGCCCAAGAGTGCGGACATGAGCCTGTGCCGTGTGCGGCACTGCTGTATGTTTCCCTGACCCCATCCTCCGTAGTGGTCGCTTATGGTAGGAAGGTGTCCCACACATGATAACACCTTGCCTTCCCTGGGTTTGTTGCAATTGTGTGAATGATGCTGCTGATCCATTTCATCCCAGGAGTTTCTGTTTCCTTTTCTCAGGGGGCCCTCACTCCATAGCAACAAGAAACATCCACCCGCTCAGGGAGACCTGCACAATCTAAATATTTTCTCTGCACTCTTCTGCTATTTCCTTTCCCTTTTGCCAGTCATACGTATGTAGGACCATGCTTTCTGCTAAGTGATTACTGTCAGGTTTGATTATATAAATAGCACTCTGCAATTCAGTGGAGTTGTGAGGCACAAAGAAGGGCTTGCTGGAGATGCATTCTTCTTTGCAGCCTCATTTATCAGTGTGCAGTTTTTCACTTGCCATTTATCATCTGCTTTTCTGTGCTTTCCTCAATGTCTGGAGAATTTGTAGTCAGCTAAGTGGAGCATGGGTCTGTCTTTAATACCTTCACGTACCTGTCTGACTGACATACTCCTGGATTTGCCCCAGTTTGACTTTACTTTAAATAAACTTGACAGGTTCAATACACCCTTGCCAAGAAGGATATATTTAGCAGAATCATAAGGGAATCAGGAATAAACTGAAGGCTTATTAGCCAGGATCAGTAGGCTTGGTGTCCCTAGCCTCTCTTTGTGAGAAGCCGGGAATGGGTGACATGGGAGGCATCACTTGATTACCTGTTCTGTTCATTCCCTCTGGGGCATCTGGCATTGGCCATTGTTGGAAAACAGGATACTGGGCTAGATGGATCTTGGGGCTTACTCACTATGGCCGTCTTATGTTCTTATGCCTATAGTTGGACAGGGAAGATAAGAGTGAGATGAATTTCTAATGCATGTATGCATTTATAATAAAAAACCTTCAGTTGCAATAGCTGCATGCCTCTTAATTCAAGAGGACCATAAAACAGTATAATGGAATATAAGAACTGCTCCACATCTCCCTCCCCATCCACATGTATTGTGCCAAAGAATGTTTTGTCTTTTTCATCCCTACTGCTGTACATTGGCATTCATCTCTGTTGTTTTTAGAGATATTCAGAACTATTGTATAAAACATTGTACACATAGAGCATCAGAGGTTAGAAAAGGTCTATAAGGCCCTCTAAAGTTCATCTTGAGCTTGATCCTCACAGAATGGGAGGCTGGTCTTGTGGGCTAAGGCGCTCAGTTCAGGAGAGCACATTCATTTACTAGCTGTCACAGGCTTACTGCATAACCTTGGCCAATCACTTGCTTTCTCCACCCCTCTTCTGTAAAAGAGGGGGGACCCCATTTCTCTCCTACTTTGTCTGTCTTGTCTATTTAGAATGCATGCTCTTTGTGGCAGGGATTTCTCTTGTATTCTTTACTGTAGCAGAAATTTGATCTTGGCTGGGGTCTCACAGGACAACTGTAGTGTCAACTATCATCATCATCTCCTCCATGTCAAAGCAAGATTGTTCCATGTTTGTAACATGATAACTCCTCAGCATAGGTGGAGTGATAAAAGAGTTTCCATTCCAAGGTGGATTTTCACGTTCACTAACATTTTCACATCCTTCCTCCTGCCCTCATCCCCTCCCCCAAAAAAGCCGTTTGGTATTGTTCTCCAACCTTCTTTTGGATTTTATTGTTTTCAGTTTTGCGTTCTGCCTCTTTGTATGAAAAATTTGGCTTGAGCAGGTAGGCAAGGCCCTCTCCTGACATTCTTACTCCAATATGTGTCTATTTGGTGGCTTTACTTGATCTGTATGTCTGGTCTTTTAAAATAACTTACCACTGAAGTTTCTCAAAGTCCATTCTATATATTCTAGAGACACACATTCACATTGTACCATCACAGCTATTTACTGCTAACATCACACAAACCCACGATAGCAGGTCATAATCAACCTCTCCCCATAGGAAAATGGGAAGCTCACTCCAGAAAAGCTGATTATGCAACTATTATTATTATTTATATTATCACAGTCCTATAAGCTCACATCATGGACCAGGGCCCCCTTCTTCTAGACACTGTACAAACATGGGGGATGAGTCACCTAAAACAATATTCTGCATTACCTACTTGCTACTTTGAAAGGCTTGCTTTATCGAATTCCTCACAGTAGCCAAGAGGTAACAACATGTTCAGTCCTTTATTTGTCTATCTGTCTACTTATCTTATAATTTTGTACTTCTGTACATCACTGTGGTATCTGAGCACAGTCCACACAGCATCAATTACCAGTATCCACGCTCGTAGTGGCATTTATGAAGTCTCTGGATCTTCTCCTATTTGAAGAGCATTCAGTTTCTGTCTTTGCAGCGTTATCTGTGTGAAAGAATCTTACTACAGGAGCAGATCCTCAGCTGGTATATGTTGTCATAGCTCCACTGATATTCAGCTGATGTCACTTATCATAGCTCTATTGATGTCAGTGGATTTATAACCAATGTTCCTTCTAATCTTTTCCATCCATATATGGATTTTTTTCCATCCACGTGCAGAATATTTTTTTCTGTGCTCCAAGACACTTGTGAATGTGCACCACCACTAGAAACAAAACCTCACCGCGGATTCTTTTCTAATCAGCTGGGCTGTTTGTCCAGAAATGGGTGACAGGAGAGGGATCATGTGAGGATTAGCTGTTGTTCCCTTTCTCTGGGGCATCTGGTATTGGCCACTGTCAGCAGACAGGATACTGGGCTAGAGGGACCCTTGGTCTGACCCAGTATGGTCATTCTTTTGTTCTTATGGGCAGTATATGACTTTCTCCTGAATGACTGCACAAGTGCACAGTTTACAGGGAGTACTGGTTATAACCATTTACATCAGACCTGCTCCACTTTTGCCAGTATGTATGCCCTGTTCTTTCATGGCCTCTCATCAGAAAAAGCCACACTCCCTCCTGATGTAGCTATGATGTTGAAAATGGAACATAAATTAAAATAACTAGAAATAGTTGCAAACAGCCTATGAGGCAGAGGGAGGTATAATGCAACAGTGCCCAATTAAGATAAAAAAAATAAAGTGAGAAGGCAAAAAAGACAGAAAATATAAGAATTGAAGAACTTGCCTTGCCCTGCCTTGCCAATAATACTTAGCAATTTATTTACAAACATTCTACTATCCCCATTTTGCCCAAAGAAAAACTGAGTGGGGGAGGAGTTGGTCACAGTTTTCCAAACTAGGTGCTGATTTTGGGTACCTTTCATATGCACTCCTTGTGCTTCATTTTTCAGAGGTGCTGAGCTCCAGACTCTAGTTAAAGTCCATGGGAGCTGCAGATGCTTGTCTCCAGTGAACATCAGGCCCAAAGAGTCTCGCGTAGTACACAAAAAACTGAGGCATCTGAAAATCAGTGACCACTTTGGAAAAATTGGACCTAAATGTTTGTTTACTGACCAAATGAATAATGAATAACAGAACTAATGTCACAGATCAGAAGAGTTGCTCTTTTTTTACCTCCATTATTCTGTCACCTCTCCTGTGTAGTTAGGCTGATGTGACCCAATTCAATGCCCATTGAAGTAAAAGAGTTATCTTCAATGGGCTCTTAACTGGACTCCTAGCTACTTGGAAATTAGCCTTTCAAGAATCCCCTTTGGAAGATTCTATTAAGAGAATTACCAAATGCCAAATAAAATGAAATAAATATAGCTAGTTTTACTGGAAAGCTTTTTTGAGTTTGTTCTGTCTTTCTTAATCAACTAAGAATAGGCTGTGATTACTGTAATCATTATGCAATTAATCACTATAATTACATTTTATTGGAGTAATAGTTTAAAAAGCAACTAACATATTTTCTGCTCTCACTTGACTGGAAGACATTTAGAGCTTGTCATAAAGTTACTAAAAATTATGGCTTTGTAATTTATTTTTCATTTTGTCATTTTACTTTTTTTTATAAATGTAGTGTGCTTGTGTGCAGGTTCGTGCAAGTCATATGCATTAATGGTATCCACTTGTCTTGGGGAATGCACATTATTTACACAATGGAGAACACTTTATGTAATAATAATATACTTTGCATGCCTTGTAGCTTTACATGAAACATAACTCTAGCTGAGCATTCAGAGCTGGGTTTTGTTTATTCTGTTCACTGGAGATGGTGAAATTGAGGTTTTATCATCACAAGACATTTTTATCTCAAGTGATTACTAGTTATTGTGAGATAGTTTTAACCTTTTTAAAGGCTAGTCAAAGCATTTCCCCAATATGTGTGTTTTACCCTATGGAACAGCCTAAGCAAACAACAAAGGTATATTTTAACTAGGAAAACAGTATGTTTACTGTTATGTTAGTGACCATGTGTTAGTTAATGTAAGGTAACATAATAGCAAAGACAAGACAGTTTGTGGTGTTCATATGAGTTATTAGCAAGGGTAAACATTGCTACTGGGTCATCTTGTAGTTGAATGAGGTAAACGTGGAGAGCAGTATTTATGATTTACTTCAACCTACTGTATCAAAGTAAAAGCCATGCATTTTGTCTTCAGATTCTAAGATACCTGTCTCCAGTGCTTAGATTGTAATGAAAGAGGTGCTGGGACTTAAGCATTTTGTTTTTACTTTCATACTTCTCCTGGGGCTATGAACTGCCAAACCCAGAGGTGCTGGAGCTATGAACTGCCAAGCGTAGAGGTGTCAGGGCTCAGCCATGGCAAGTCCTGGCACAAATTAAGCATTCACTGTCTCCTGTTAGCTGTCTTATTCTAAAAGCCACACCTTTTTTTTTTATTAGTGACGATATAGTGTAAACATAGCTTGAGGTTTGTTTTCCCTGGAGAAAAGGTGAATTTTTAAAAAAGCATGGTCACTAATGTCTAGTCTACACATACATATTCGTATAAATATGTTGGCTGGGGGTGATTTTTCACTGATATAGTTATACTGGTACCAGTCCTAATGTGGATGCCGTTACACTGGTGTAAAAGTGCCTTATGCTGGTATGTGTGGATTCACTAAAGTCAATGTCAGTTCTTTCCACTCACTAAAGTGGGCCCAGCTTTTCATCCTTTAACTCTGTGTAATGTTTCTGCATCATATCTTCTGTTTTAATCATATTAGTACAACACAACCATGTCAAATTGGCAGGGTTGTGGGAGTACAGCCTCCTTCACGCTTTATCACTGCTCCACATGTGCTAATGTAACCGACACACCTGCTGTGGTTCACTGTCCTATGTAGTGGCACTTAGACTACTTCTAGTGAGAGATAAGAACAAGGGAGGTCTACAGCCTAAGCTGAGAGCCAGCTGACTTTATAGCTCAAGCTGTAGAGGCTCCTACACTAAACTCCAAAGGTCCCAGGTTGAAATCTGCCTGGTGTGGTTACACTTGGAGTAGAGGAGGGTGGTAGTCCCACAAAGACAGCAATCTCTTCTGCACCAGTTCCCTTCAGTATTAGGTGAGTACCAAGGCTCATATGGATAATCTGGCCCTAAAGGTGGAGGTCACCCCTGGAGTGGATTAGCAGTCAAAGAGCTCTAGAAAGTTCTAGAAATCTACCTGTTCTAGAGCACAATGCAGATTGCATTTTGGTGTTTTGCAGAGAGCACAAATTTGAAATGTATCATTTCAGCTCTGCAAAATTTTTGTTTTCTCTTCATAGTGACTCAGCAAGTTGATTCAACCTACATTCACACCTGTAAAAATCTGGACATTAACATTGGAACCAACTCCAAATTTCATCATAACCTCAGTCAGAATCACTGAATTTCACTTACTTTTGACATTAAATTCCAGAAACTGAAGATAAAACAGGGGCCTGGCTTTACTTAAAATATTTGCACAACTTTAATTTCCCTTTCAGTGAACCTGAGCTAGGAGTTTCATGTCTATAATGAAACCCAAAATTACATTAAACTTGCCTGGTTTCTGTTGCCTTGAAAGAATTTTTCATGGCTCTAGTAATAATGAATTCTCTAATGTGTTGGTAGAAATTATTCCACCACTACTACTACTTTTTAATCTACAGTAAATGAATTAGGCCCTGGAAAAGACTGAAGTAACTCAAGCCCTCTAAAAATGCTGAGATGTATGGAACCATATTGATGAGCAGAGATTTAAGCACATCAAGAAAAGAATTAGTGTGCCTTGCAATTACACACACACATCCCAGTATGTCAGGAAGCTAATAGAGAATACAGTCTATTGTCTTCAACTGCATCATCTTATACATCCAGTGGGTTTTTTTAAGGTTCTCCATAGCTTTTCCTGTCTAAACAACTGGCACCTGGTGATGAGAAAGAAACTTGCATGCTGAAGTGACATTATCAGGCTCTTCCAGATAAAATTAGTAATAATACTTAAGTTTTTAGGTTAGGGCAGCAAATACCAAGTTTGTCTGTGATGCTAAGGCAGAATTAAGGATGCTTTCAACACACAGGGCCAGGAAAAATAAAGAATGTGGGGGAAGGTTGAACATTGAATGTTGTCAACTAAAACTTGTTTTTAGTCTCCAAGATTTTATATTCATGCCACTGCATCAAAAGGTTGGGACAGCCATCATGTATTAAAATTTGTCATTTTAAATTGCTTTTTTTGCTAGCACTAGCAATATAGATATTGAAATTTCCTCAAAGTGCTTATCTCATCAAGAGTAAAATTATAGTATATGAAATTCTAATTGCAGTATTATGAAGAAGGGTGAACTTTCCTGTGGCATTTTATCTATTAGTAGAATACTAATGTGCCTCTTTTCTTAAAGCAGGAGAAGCCAGCCACCATGGGTATTGTTGTTCCCCAGTGGTGCCCCTTTTTAAATAAAAGGCTATTTATCTCTCCCTTAAGTGCTTAAGAATCCATGAGAGCCCTTAAAAGGGACTATGATTTAATCTCTTCTGAATTACTATGCATATATTAAATATCAAGACATTCTTCACAATATCTAGCCAACCAGATCACCCAATAACATTTTTCAGAAGACATATAGCATCATGCAGCTGAAATATCCTCAAGCATTTCATTGTCATAGGCAGATTGAAAAGCTTTGTGAAGCAAATATGGTAGGTAGGCTTTATAACTTACTAGCAGGTTTACCCAGCGTTTGCTGGAAGTCCAAAACAGAGCACTACTCCAAATTTCTCCATTTTTATCTCTCTTCTGTAAGGTTTATTGAGAAGCAATCCTATTCCAGGTTCATCCTATTTTTCTGACTCATCTTGGTTCATTCTCTTTCAACATTCGCTCAGTTGTGTCAATTGTGAGGATTGTACTTGCTTTGGTGATTCTGTCTCTCTTCTGTTTAATTTTATGAGAAATAATCCCATTTTCTTGGTACAGCCAAACCTTTATGTTACTTTAAGTTATGATAAGAGGAAGCTGTATGCTGAATGTGGGGGTCCTAGCACTTACTATTTAGGAGGAAAAACTTACTATTTAGGAGGAGTTCTTGATCAAACAAACTCTCTCTAAAATATATAGTAGATTAATGTTAACAAGGAATGTACTGAATTTGAGCAACATACAAACTGACTTCAAACTTTGTTCAACATTGGAGTCAACAGATTGAACTACAGACTTTTCTTTTTAAATGTGAGTAACTTTGGTTAACTTTTTGGTTTAATTTTTGTGCTCCTTTTGTGATTTCTTGTTTCAGATGAAAGTAAAGAAATACTAGGTGAGACAGCGCTGGTTGGTAGTGCTTTTTGGTTAATGCAATCAAAGTAACCTGTGCTCAGATATTTTATAAAAATATCTGACCTCATTATGACCTATTTAAAAATTAAAGAGATTGAATTAAGTGTGTATACATTTAGGATACTTATGCAAAGGTCACACTTACTAAATCAGGGTTGTATCCAGGGAGCTGTGCTCTCCTTGGGATAAAACAAAAATAGAGCTGTGTCAAAACCTCAGATTTCCATAGTCAGGATTCATGTAACTATTGCGATCACCACTGTTTAGCCTTGGAAATTTGGCCTTGTGTCACCCTTTACTCTGCTCATTTGTTCCATGAACTCTATCCCTCAGAGCAGGGTGATCGGTGATAAGTATAGTTGGTACTCTTTGAAGGCCACTACACAAAGTCCACAGAATCCTTAGGGTATGTCTACACTAGCCCCCCAAGTTCGAACTAGGGAGGCTAACGTAGACATTCGAAATTGCAAATGAAGCCCGGGATTTAAATATCCCGGGCTTTATTTGCATGTTCCCGTCCTGTCGCCATTTTGAAATTCCACTAGCCCGAAGTAACTGCCCACGGCTACACGCGGCAGTGAAACGGTAAATTCGAACTAAGTCCTTAGTTCGAATTAACTGTTACTCCTCCTGGTATGAGGTGAATAACACCAAATATTCTCCACAATCTGAACAAAATAACTGAAAGTGAATAATGTATCTGATAAATTCAGCCACCTCTTCTATTCTCAAATATCCTCAAGCAGATCAGTTTCCTCAAATATATTTATTCAGATTCATTGAAATTTTCACCCTATTTTGCCCCTTCTGTGGATAATGACAAATAGCAATCCACAAATATTCAATGCTCAGTGAGCCAAATTTGAGCTATTTTGCTTAGTTGTGATTGGTTAGACAAATCATATAGTATTGTTTTAGTGCCTTGAGTGTATGAACATGCATGCAAATATATTATTTTGTTTCCAAAAATAATCACACAGGCAATTACGAAATGCATTTGCTGTGAACAAACACTTTTGCCTCTAAAACTTAAACAATTGAATGCCCATGGAAAGCAAACACAATTGATCATGGGAATGACCCAAAATAAGTGCTCTTTGTAATTAAAATGTATGTTAATATTATTTTTTGCAGAATATTTTCTGATCCTACCTGTGTCTAAAGGTAAAGGAGATATTTTGAGGAAGCAGAGTATACAAATTTTACTCTAAATCATTTGCATTTGTTGAGTAATATGCAACAGGGTTTGAAATTCTTCAGTCCCCCTTGCAGAAAATATTCTTCTCTGTATCCAGGTTTGAACTCCTGGAGTTGGGCAGAAAAACACTCTGATTGGAGGGCCTTTGGCTTTGGAATTCACTTGATCATTGTTCCATCAAAGCTTCAGTTACTATGAACAATGATGGATCATTGTTCCATCAAAGCTTTTGATGCAAGAGAGAGCTGTTCAATTTGGCCTGCTGCTTGGCCAAAAGACTTTTGGCTAGATGGTTCCTGGCAGTCAGGGAGTTGTAATGGGAGTCCAATAATTGATTAGAGGTAAGATTTCTGTAGCTAAGGATTCTTTCATGGTTTAGTTTTATGACTAAATTACGTGGTGCTAATTGTCTTTTTATTTTGATGTCAGTTTTTGAGTTTTGATGAGAGCCTAATCAAATACATATAGGCTACGTCTAGACTGGCATGATTTTCCGCAAATGCTTTTAACGGAAAAGTTTGTCTGTTAAAAGCATTTGCGGAAAAGAGCGTCTAGATTACACGGACGCTTTTACGCAAAGCACTTTTTTGCGGAAAAGCGTCCGTGCCAATCTAGACGCGGTTTTACAAGAAAGCCCCGATCGCCATTTTCGCCATCGGGCTTTTTTTAAAACAGTCCTGAGCTGTCTACACTGGCCCTCTTGCACAAATACATTTGCGCAAGAGGGCTTTCCCGAACGGGAGCAGCATAGTATTATGCGCAAGAACACTGACAATCATACATTAGATCCTCAGTGTTCTTGCGCAAATTCAAGCGGCCAGTGTAGACAGCTGGCAAGTTTTTCCGCAAAGCGGCTGCTTTTGCAGAAAAACTTGCCAGTCTAGACGCAGTCATACAGAAGAGCCAGATTACAGGACCTGATCTTGCAACCTTTAAAATCTTATGGACTCTAATGGGGAGAATGTGCCTCTCCGGGTTGTAAAATGGAGTCCATAGATAATTAGGACATAGTAAATCTTCTTGTCTAAAGAAGACTAGGAATCCTGTTCTGTCTGAATGTGCTGAAATTTCCAAATCACAATTCTGCTCATAGTTAATCTCCAATTTTAGCAACAAGTATATTGGGGGACACTTCACTTGAATATGCACCTTAATGGCTCTTATGGAAGAATTAAAGGCTACAGATCATGAGCTCCTTCTTGTTCCCAATTTTAAAGCATACAACCATGTTGTAGATTTCCACCACTAATAACTGGGCCATAATTATTCTCCTCTGATGTGTTTTAGTCAGGAAAACCAGGTGAAACAACACTGCTTGTGCTACAGTATTCTCCCCCTTCTGCTAAATACAGAGGCACATTTAATAGCTCTGTACTGGGATAATAGTGTCCATCGATGGATCTGAAGATTGTTAATGATAAAGTAGTCGAGGAAATTCATTATCTTATTTCTAAGAGTAGCCTGGGGGCAGCAGTTAAATCTTTCTTCAGGAGAATCCATTTGCTCTAAAGAAATTACTATCCTGGACTATAAATTTAAACGTATGTTCTCTACCTGCTAATTAGAGTGTGTGAGTGGAAAATATGAGGCAGAGAAATAACACATTCTTTCCATGGGTATAAGAAATTATGATGCAAATATGCATGTAATAAACAATGTTATTGACACTTACATTTATACCTTATAACAGGAGTTTGATCTTCCAGAGAACTAAGTGATGTTTTCAAACATTATACAGACATTCGTACAGTTTTGTATCCACACTAAATATACAATTATTATGCTATTTGTCTCACTCTGATTTTCAATTAAGTATCCTTCTAAATATGTTAAGGATGAGAGGTGGAAAATTGGTTAAAGGGTTGAAGGACTAAAGTGTTTAAAGTAAATATGTGACCTCGTTTTCAAAGATGTTGAGTACAAGCAGATCCCATTCACTTTAGTGGGAGTTGTGTGTACTCAGTGGATCTGAGCATCAACCAACTAGGTCCTCCTACAGCTAATACATGTCAAAACTGGGCTTTTGTTCTAGCATGTTTTCTTTCCCCAGTTTGTCCCCCTTTTCTAGACAGAGTTCCCTGGGTGTTCAAATAGGCCATCATCCTGCAATGAGCTTTGTACTAGCGGATCCTAGCCTCCAGGCACATTGTAGGACTTCATTCAGAATCACCTCTTACTGCTCAATGAGGTGGGATATTCTAGTAGGATTTTGCGGTGTTTTCAATGGTGAACGATTGCTGGTGTCTTTTGTGATGAACAAGAGTGCCTGCCAGGAGCTGTAGAACCCAAAGAGTTGTCTCAACAGTACTGTCAAGCAACCAAGATACACATGCTACACAACAAGTCTATGAGGAATAATTCACTCCGAGAGACAGCTCGGAACTGGACACCACTGCCAGGAGTTTCATAGTGGATGGCGTTAAAAAGAGAGAATAAAAGTGCTGAGAGGGCCTAATAACTTATTGTCAAGGGATGCTGACCCCTCCCAGTTCTTCAATGAGTCAGTCAAAAAGGGTTTTATGGGCACTCTAAGAGAAACAGTAAGTCTCCACATGTGCTGGGGGGTTTTATAGGGATCTATGTACATTTATAATAAAAAAAGAATGTGTTTTATTTTCACTTTCTCTGTAGTCTTCTTAGCCTATGTGCAAAATATCTAATTTGGCCTGTGAGCAGCATTCATCATTGAATTTGTTCCACTGGTTGCATCATTAGCTTCCCCGGTCTGGGCTGTGTACTGATGGGGAATGGGATGTGAATCCTGATCCATGCCCTGCTCCTGGGTAGTAGTACCTTACCATGCAAGTATCTCCTCCTCTTCAGTGCTACTGAAGCTATGATTGGCTGTAGCCAGGGTAGTCCCTCCCTGCCTTGCTCCAAGGTTGCCAACTCTCCCAGACCAGATGGACAGGACACCATTTCCGCAAATTGTATCTGATCCGGGTGAGATGGCAGCCCTACCTTCCATTTCCTCACAGCTTCTGTCCCTCCTCCCTCCCCCCACAGAGTTACTGCTCCCCCCAGAGGGGTTGGGGTACCGATACTGTTCTGCTATGCCATATGTTTCTGCTGTTCTGTACATCTCAAAATGTTTGAAGTTCAGGTTGGATTAGGATGAACATTTATAAATTTGGTGTTTAAATTTAGGGCACAAAATAGGATGAGGGTGTCAAGGAAATAAACGTTCATCTGAGAGTTCAGGTAATTCTTACTCTCCGCCATAGCTTTTAAGACCAAAGGGGACAACAAGATCACATACTCTGACCTGTGCATCCTGGGCCACCAACCCTACCCAGCATCTGCATATTAAATCCAACAACAGAAACCAGAGTGTTGCAACCCACAGGAGACTAGACCAGAGATTCTCAACCTTTTTATCTTCTGAGCCCACCCCTCAACATTCTAACCCATTTCACAGCCCACCTATGCCACAACAACTGCTTTTCTGCATGTCCAGTACATTAAATCCAGGGCCAGAATTAGGGCATAACAAGCAGTGCAGTTGCCCTGGGCACAAGGCCACAATGGGCTCCGCGAAACTAAGTTGCTCAGGGTTCAGCTTCAGTTCCAAGCAGTGGGGCTCGGACTTTGGCTTCAGTCCTTGGCAATGGGACTCAACTTTCTCCCCTGGGACCCAGAAGGTCTAACACCAGCCCTGCTCTCTGGATTATTCTGGTAGACATCTGGTGTCCACGAGGGCTCATAATACCATCTACATGTATGTTAGTCTTTAAGGTGCTGTTAGTCTATTTGTTGTTTTTTAAGTGTTCTGGATGACACTCTTGTGTTATAAAGTCTTTTTCAAAGGAAAAAGTTTTGCAGTATTTCCTGAAGCTGATCAGAAGCTGTATTTACCACATTTCCCTCTAGAATGTTGTTTCGTGTTTTGTTTCTTGTCCACTCCCCACTTTCACGCACGTCCTTTGTTCTGAGATCTAATATGAGGGGTTGGGTTAAGATCTGTAGCCTGATGCTTATCTGCCTCTGAAAAAGGTAGCAACTGGGTAGTCTTGTTATTCTCATGGTTAGGGATGAATAATATGGCTGAGGTCTGAGTGGAAGTGACACTTCTGTCCATGAACATTCAAATGCATTTAGAAACAAATTCAAATCAAACTTTTCTGGAGTTGTGAAATGTCAGTGTAATACACTCCCTTAGGCCCCCGTCTACTACAGCTTTTCAGCACATATGCAGCTTTAAGCACGTGTAGCCCTCACTGAAGGCAGATGTCCCCAGATGGCAATGTTACACATAGTTGGTTGCGGGGGGTGTTATTTCTGTTTTAATGTGTGAACAAATGTTCAGTCTTGGGAAGACATACTGTGTTATGATTTATTTTAAATTAGGCACAGTTCTGTGTGGACGCTTGATCTTTGGACAGAGGGCTGTGTCTTCATCTCTGATTAGAGTCAATTCTTGAAGCACTTTCCCCTAGGAATGAGGTTTTGGTGTTGGTATGCAATGTCTGAAAAAAAAAAAGGATTGCCTGCATATTGTATGGCCACCTCTTTCCAGGACGTGTGTGTGTGTGTAAGTAAAACAAACAACACTTAGAATATATCTGGATTCTGTGTCATTGGTTTCTCTTTCTCTAGGAAGCGAACCTGTCAGGCCCCGGGCTACTGCTTCCTAGAGGGGCAGCTCTGATGTCAGAATGGGACACTGGTGTTGTAAGAAGGGTGACAATGCTTGACTGTAATGTACTACTTACTGTTAGCTAAAGGGGCTTTCTTTTTGCGTAAGAGGAGGAAGCTTGTGTTCTCGGAGCTGATGGGCACAGATTTGATTCCCCTTTCTCATCAAGTCTTAAGAAAAGGTCTGAAATCATACAGGCAGGTTATTAGGTAGGTGAGTAAAGAGAGTTCCAAGTGTCAGAGGCAATGTCAGAGAAGTATACAGAAGGGAGAATGTAGAACATGTGGGGAGGAATGGGAGGAGCAAAAGGGAACAAGGACCTAGTACCTCATGGGATTGTGCAAATCCCAGAATGTCACAGATAAGAAGTTTAGACTTTACAGCCTCAGTTCAGCCAGATATTTAAGCATGTGCTTAAGTTTGACTAACTATGAAGACATGTTGACCTCACTGGAGTACTTGCATGTTTACTGTTACACTTGCAGAACTGGGGCTTATATATATCTTCAAGAGGAGAAGTGGGGTAGAGGAGGGAGTCATTCATCTCAATAATTCAGGTATGGGACAGGCAGGATTAAAATCCATAAAATTAGTTATAAGTAGAACAAATGAGCAAGTGAAGTGTTAATATTCAGCAAGTTGTAAATGTCTGACTGTGAACAGTTTCTAAACTCATACATTTAAACCATTAGCACGAAGGCGCATATTTCTGAAAAGCATGATGCGGGGAAATTTTGTTAATGCCCATCATAAACATAACTAATTATCACATTCAGAAATGCTCTCTATATTAAAAAAAAATCCAGCACAAGTGCGTGACACTGCATGTATAATTTTCTCAGCTATTACTGTTAACACAGATTTGCTTCCCTTGGTTTCAGCACAGCGGGGTGGTGTGTGGGTGGCAGGGACTGAGTGGTGGGGAGAGGAGAGAAGATGCCTCTTTCTAATAATTCATTGTTCATTCAGCATCAAGAACCTTTCCTACACTGTGTCCCTATTACTTTGTGCTCCCACACTTAAGGATTCTTGTCTCCTCTATAACCACATTTTCTAAACTTCCATAGACTCATGATGGGTATGACAATTTGCACTCCTATTAATCCATAGTAGAAGTCATTTATGTTACTGCCTGGAGATCTCAATCCAGGATCAGAGCATTGTCTCTGAGCTCACACAGTGTGAAAAAAATAGTCCTGGCCCCAAAGACCGTGCATTCATTAGTGTGATAGACAACATACAGGTACAACAAACAGACGGGGAGCACAAGGTGACAGAGAGACAACTATGCCAAGCTAGTGTACGGCTCTCCCAGTCAATGCTGTGTGCAATCAGCACATATCTCACTTCACATGCCCTTGCTATTCATGCATGTCACTTTGGTAATACCTTAGGGGGGAAAAGATGCATATGGAAACCAGCGGAATCTAGCAAACTTGTGTATTGGCAACGGAAAACAAAATATCTCATGGGCCACAAATAGAATCCCAATGAGCCACATGTGGCCATGGGGTGCAGGTTGTCCACTACTGCTATAACACCTTCCATCTGCTGATTTTGATGGACATTTCAAACTTCAATAAATTTAACCTACATCTGTTCTGTGATGTAAATAAATATTATCAGTCCCATTTTATAGATAAGGACCTAGGTTTTCAAAACTGACTAGTGATTTTGGGTGCCCTATTTCATATACCTTAAAGAGGCCTGCTTTTCCAGATAGGGTTGCCAGGTGTCCAATATTCACCCGGACAGTCCGGTATTTTCGCCTCGTGTCCAGTAAAAAAAATTCAGAGAATACCGGACACCTAAAATGTCCAGTATTTTCTGATGTTTTTCCCCAGCCAGGAGGCAAAAATGCCGGGCATCTCGCGACCCTACAAACACTCAGCGCCCGGCCTCCCGCCTCCCCAGTCCTCCTCTGGGTCCCAACACCCCCAGCCCCCGACCCCAGACCCCATGCTTACCTGGTTCCGCAAGGCTGCTGGCACAAAATGGCTGCTCAACCGCTCCCCTGTCTACTTTGGCATCCGGAAAATGAGGCCATCATAATGACTAGTCAGTTTTTTTAAAAAGTGTTCAAGTCTGAGATACCAAGCAGCAGAGTGATTTGGTCAGTGTTACAGCCAGCAATAAAACTCAAATGTCCTGAATAAACAAACAAAAGGTCCTTGCTCCCCTCATCTGTGCTCAGTCATAACTGCAGTTCTGTTGTTCCCAGCATGGACTTAATCAGTCAGAATGGTCACATGCTTTTTGCAGTAAATTCCACTCACCGTGATATGTTTGCATGCAAATCGGTATTTGCCTAGGCAAAACAGGTGAAGTGTCTCTTTATGAATGTACATGTGGATCTCGATACATGCCATGCCAATGGATATATGCAGAAATTGTTCAGATGCTATTTCACAGATTTTTGTGCATATATGGTCCATAAACTTTTTTATTATTATTATTTGCATCCCTCATTACCAAGGAGTAATGTACCAACTTCTCTTTTCCACTATTTTATGAAAAATTGATATATAAAATGTGTGATCACAGCTCTGTCTTGAAAGGGACTAGTATGACAATGAAATGAGCCCAGGCACTACTCATTGAAAGCTGAGGTGGATACATTTTTTTCACACCATTTCCCTCATTTTCCAGAGCTGCCACAGCATAATAGTTTCTTTATTTAAAAAGAACACACTTGTGCAAGACAGTAAAGAATAATAGCACCAGATGTGTAGTTCTTAAATGTTTATTTTCCTATCTCTGTATGCTGCAAGTATTTTGAAATGAAGCCACTTAGAAATGCACATCTGTAATTATATTCATTTCACTGGGGTGGCTATGAAACTTATCTGTAAACTTATAATCTGTAATTATATTCATTTCACTGGGGTGAATCTTATGAAACTAACTGGAGAGTTTATTTACAATAAGTTCTATCCCATTTCTAGTTACAGGCATAATACAAGATACAGAAAAAAAGTACATATAAACAGAACACAGATTTAATTCAACTGCTGGACAATCTAGAGGGGCTTGAGTAATTTAAAGACTGCACACAGACCAGATACAGAACACAAACAGGCATATCAGGGGAAAAATTGCAAGAAAAATCATTCCGAATCTATCAGTTTTCTTCCCCACTCATCACCATGGTATCAGAATGTCTCCTCTGCAGACACACACTCTGAAAACACAAAAAGGTAATGTAAGCAATACAGTATATATCCATTTCCCCTAATCTACTGCATGAGCGACTATAAAAAATGTGTCCTCATGTTTCTGGTTAGTAATAGAAGTGTTGTAGCCAATTATAATTATTTTGGAGCAATCTCATGGTGTAGAAACAGAACTGTCTGACAAAGGATTTTAGATTTAGACACACGAAGTTGACACACACACAGTTGTTTCTACCTAAGTTATTACAACATAAATTGCAGCCCTCTCTATTACTGCTTGCCCACCTTCTTTGTAGTCATTAGAGGAATCCCATCTCTTCCCTGCTGCAGGAGATAATACAGCTGTGTACCAAGATGGGCTATTTACACACCAATCAGGCATAACAGGGATGCATGCTAAGAATGCCTGTCAGAACACATCTATGTGACAACACCTCGTTTGCAATGTACCTATGATATTTGTAATGCAGGCAGGATTTGCATGTTTGAAAATCTGGTCCTTAGTAAAGAAATCTGGTCCTTAGTAAAGAAATCCTTCATTGACTGGAACCCACACAAATATTCTACCAAAAACTTTTGTTTCCCAAAAAACACATAGAGTAAATTTTGTAAAAACCATCTAAGTGATTTGGAAAGTCAATGAAGCTTAGGCTGCTTCGTGCCTAAGTCGCCTTTGTAAAGGTTCTTAAACTTTTTGAAAGTGCCTTTCCTTAGGGATAGATGTTGTTGTTATTGATTTGTATAGAGCCATACTAGAGAAGCAATCACACTTAAGAGACAGAAATGGAAGATCTTTACCACGAAGAGTATTGCATACATTCTGCGTTCTTAATTCAGGAAAAAAAATCTTTTTCAGGACAGCCCATAAACGGGTGTTTACATCTTTAAAAGAACAAGAAGCGGGAACACCAGTTACTAGGAAAAGACTGGTTTTAGTAATGGGGGATTCAATCATTAGAAACTGACAGCTGGGTGTGCGATGAGCAGGACAACCGTATAGTGACTTGCCTGCCTGGTACAAAGGTTATGGCTCCCTTAAGACATCTAGATAGATTTATGTGTCTTGCTGCATTGAGTTGGTGGTTGTGATACATGTAGATACTAATAACATAGGGAAGGATAGGCAAGAGGTCCTGAAGGTCAAATTTAGGCTGCTAGGAAAGATACTGAAATGCAGGATCTCAATAGTAGCAGTCTCTGAAGTGTTTCCAGTTCCACATGCAGGGCCAGGTAGACAAGCAGAACTACAGGGTCTCGATGCGTGGATGAGACAATGGTATAGAGAAGAGAGGTTTAGATTTATTAGGCACCGGGGAAACTTTTGGGAAAGTGGGAGCCTATACAGGAAGGATGGGTGCCACCTAAACCAAAATGGAACCAGATTGCTGCTACTTAAAATTAAAGAGGATGTAGAGCAGTTTTTAAACTAAGGATGGGGGAAAGCTGATAGCCATGGAGGAGCACGTGGATCAGAGAGAGACATTTTTTAGTGGAGGGTTTATTAATAGAGATTCTTTATGTCCTAGTAAATAGGAAAGGATGGAGGATGAAAAAATATGGGTAAGATCTGATGAGAAAGTCATATGAGAAAGAGTCCCATTCAATCACCTAAGGTAATGACAGACAGTTAAATAGTGACTTACATAGTAACTTTTAAAATCCTTATATACAAATGCTAAAAGTCTAAATAATAAGATGGGTGAACTAGCTTTGAAATTAATGGGCAGCAGGTTTAAAACAAGTAAAAGGAAGTTCTTCTTCACACAGTGCACAGTCAACCTGTGGAACTCCTTGCCTGAGGAGGTTGTGAAGGCTAGGACTATAACAGGGTTTAAAAGAGAACTAGATAAATTCATGGAGATTAAGTCCATTAATGGCTATTAGCCAGGATGGGTAAGGACTGGTGTTCCTAGCCTCTGTTTGACAGAGGGTGGCGATTGATGGCAGGAGAGAGATCGCTTGATCATTACCTGCTTGGTTCACTCCCTCTGGGACACCTGGTATTGGCCACTGTCGGCAGACAGGATACTGGGCTGGATGGACCTTTGGTCTGACCCAGTATGGCCATTCTTATGTTCTTATGTTTGTATTGAATGAGGATATTGATATAATAGGCACCACAGAAACTTGGTGGAATGAGAATAATCAATGGGACACAGTAATACCAGGGTACAAAATATATCAGAAGGACAGAACAGTTCATGCTGCTGGAGTGGCAACAATATATGTGAAAGAAAGCATAGAATCAAATGAAGTACAGTAAAAATGGTAAATGAACCAAACTGTGCTATAGAATCTTTATGGATAGTAATTCCATGCTATAATAATATGAATATACCAGTGGGAATATATTACCAACCCCCTGACCAGGACAGTGACTATGAAATGCTAAGGGAGATTAGAGTGTCTATAAAAATTAAAAATTCAATAATAGAAGGAGATTTCAACTATCCCCATATTGACTGGGTACACATCACCTCAGAATGGGATGCAGAGGTAAAGTTTCTTGACACCTTAAATGACTGCTTCTTGGAGCAGCTGGTTCTGAAACCCACAAGGGGAGATGCAGTTCTTTATTTAGTCCTAAATGGAGCACAGGATCTGGTCCAAGAGGTGAATATAAGCTAGACCGCTTGAAAATAGTGACCATAATATAATTAAATTTAACATCCTCTTCGTGGGAAAAACACCACATCAGCCCAATGCTGTGGCATTTAATTTCAGAAAAGGAAACTACAAAAAATGAGGAGGTTAAACAGAAATTAAAAGGTACAGTGCCAAAAGAGAAATCCCTGCAAGCTGCATGGAAACTTTTCAAAGACACCATAATAGAGGCTCAAACTTAACTGTATACCCCAAATTAAAAATCACTGTAACTGCTGCTGTCCTTGGCCCTTAAAATCACTGCCAGAGCACCCCATCACAAGCTCCATGTGGCTCTGAGGACAGGGGAAGGAGGGGGGAGCATGGAGCATCATGCTCTGAGCAGTGCAGAGAGCTGGCTGCCCTCAACCCCACTCCTTCTGAGAGCACGGAGTTGTGCCCCCCCCCCCCCCCACACACACACCTTAATGCCTTGACCAGGGGCTTGCATAGGCTTTTGGCTCCTCTTCTTTAAGTTATAGATATTTGATGACCAAATCTTGTTGTAACTGGTCATTGAAATTACCACCTTGTTTATTTGGGACATTCTTTCAAGTAATCCAATTTGGCTTGCACTTTATACTCCTTTCAGTGATAAAGTCTTCTGCAGCATTATTTTAAGCATAATAAAGGAAAGAGTTGAAGAGAAGCTAAGAGCAGACCAGGCAATACTTCAAACCAGACTTTCACCCTAAGAACCATCTCTGAAGAGAGCACTGAATGGCAAAACCCCACAATCTTCATGGATTTCAAGCAATCACTTGACAGCCTTCATCGTGATTTAGCATAGAACATCTTGAATTGTTATTGTATGCCAGCAAAAATAGACATCATCAAGTCTTTGTGACAAGGTGCACAGTTAAAGTAAAAACAGACTTGAATAAATGGCTCACCGTAGACACAGTTGTCAAACAAGGATGCATTCTCTCACTTCAACTGTTTGGCATGGACATTGGCTCTATTATGTGAAAAAGTGTGGACAGATACAGCACATGCATTGCATGGTTCAACTGCACTAGAAGAGAGAGATTTTGCTGAAGAACAAAGCTTTTCTAAGTGACAGTTCAACCCACATGCTAGTAGAAGCCTGTCCCATATCACAAAATAGACAGGTTTAATAATCTGTTAGAAGAAACAAATTTAATGAGAACCCCAGCAACTCCCAGCTCAAGCATTGCATCAGACTATGAGGAAAATAACATCTGTTCAAAACTCAGGGTTAGATTTTCAACTAGTAGACATTTTTATAGCTCTGTTGAAATCAATGGAAAAATATCAATCTACATCAGCTGAGTATTTGGTCCTATTTATATACTGTGTACAGCAAACATTCTGCCTATCCATGTATTTATAAGCTTCCTGTTATCTTCAACCTAAGTATCTTCTGTGATGAGGGGAGGACCTTCAACTTCCATTAACTTCACTGGTAATTAAAGGCACTTTGCACCTCTAAGATTAGGCCTATGTACTCAAAAGGGTCAATTATAGAACAAAGTAGTTTCATCTCCCAGATCCCTACTATGTAGACACTGCTCAGTGGAAAATAACAAACTTTTCCATAGCTACAGTTTTTTCACAAAGCGTTGCTTATTGCAGAATACTTATAACATAATCAAGAAGCACAAACAAGACAGAGGAGAACAATGTGTATTTACCATAATATAAACAGACTAATGAGGAAGTTTAACAAGCTTAAATAGCTTTTCCCCCTTGTTTTATTAATTTAGGTTGAAATAAAATGAGTTTTCATTATGAGTCAGAAGAATAATCACTTCTGACAAATTAACAGCTAAATTGATTTGGTGCAGTGCCTCCATGATTATAATGTGGAATATTAGTCATTGTTCAATTTGCACAAGAAGTATGACAAATGTCTTGTCAATCATTTTGCTGACAATTCCAGCATCATGAAAAACAATTTTGACTTGGTTATGTCAGAATGGCTTGAGTGGCTGGCCTGGGTGGTGGTGGTGGCAGCGGTGGTTTTTGTAGTTACCTGATCCTATAGATTGTATACGAATTGTATAGGGTATACTGGTTACTTTAAAATTCCCAGTTACCAAATTAGACTTCTGAGGTTTGATAGGTTCTGGTCCCAGATAGTTTGATAGGTTCTGGTTCCACAATAGTGGAATTAGAATTACTGTGGTTGGGAACCATGACATGCATGGCTGCAATACTCACACGTAGGAAAAATATTTTGAATTTTCAATCACTTTATTAACTCTTCTAGTAAACAAGAAGGTAGCAATAGTTCAGTATTAATTTGACACTCGGCATCATGTCAGACCCCCTATTCACACAATTCTTGTGAAGCCCTAGAAACGGGAAGATAGCTTGTGGTCCACGAAATCCAGTCTTGTCTCTTACATGCCAAGGGAGTCCAATAGTCAAGGTCTCATGATTGGGCCTACTATTTGGTCTGATGGTTGCCATGAATATTTATAAGTGTTCTACCTTCTTTGTTATAACTAACTTCTGTACCCTAATCCTGTTGGGGTATCCTTACTTTATAGGCTAATATATTAATTATCTTAAACTTAACAACATATATGTCAATTGGTTACTATGGCAATCTTGTGGTTATACATCTGTTGATGTTCCTGTCCCACAATATGCAAAGCTGGTGTCAACTGACTTCTTCCAGTTCCAATCAGTGTTTTTTGCAAGATCTCAGCAGAGTTTTATATATTGCAAAATAAGCAAAATATAGGTTGAACCTCTCTAGTCTGATACCCTTGAGACCTGACCAGGGCTGAACCAGAAAATTTGCTGGATCACAGGAGATCAATAATAGAGCTAAATAATAGCACAGAACACAGAGCGCCAAGACTTGTGGCCATAAACAAAAGGTACGGGACCACTGGAAACATGGCCACATCCATGATAAGTGGACATCAAGCTAACTGACATCATGCCAGACCACGGATGTTGCCAGACCAGAGAGTGTCAATCTAGAGAGGTTCAACCTGCAGTATTATGCCATCTAGTGATTTAGGTCACTAATGGTTAAATTACTTGTGCTAAGTTTCATAGACTTAATTTTCTTCTGCTAACTGCTTCTTGCTGATTTCTTACAAGGTTGACCCTATATGCTTCCGGCATTACTGCTATATACTGATCTTATCTCTGTATTTAAAATAACTTAAATTTATAATGTATCTCATAAGCTACAATGTACTGAAACTACAATCGTTTGTAAATGTTTGTTCTCTGATATTCGGGCTACATTTTCCTTTGCTCAATAACTTCCCAATACTCCTAGTTGTACCTTACTGAGATAAAATGTTTGTATTTCTTGAACACTAGAGCAAAGTGCTCATGTAGAGCCACCAACCAGTTAACAAGATCTTTGATGAGGGTATGCAAATGAATTCAGATTGGATTCATGCTGACTATATCTGGAATGTCCCATCATATTTGCATTGTGCTGACTTACACTGTGATGTGATGAGACATCTCTTAATCCTGCATGATGTGACACAATGTAAAATGACAACAATGTAAAAGAATATACTGCTTTTTCAGATGGGTTTTCACCCTTCATTTGAACAATTGAATATAAATAAAGCTGATGAGATGAAAACAAAGAGTAAGGAATCGTAATACGCTACCAACTTCCCAGTGAGCATCTCAGGTTGAGAATGTTGCATAAAAAAGCCTCCGCCTGAGCTCACTAGATTTATATACATGGATTTTCTGAAGCTACACCAAACTGTAAGGTCTAAGGTTTTAAACTGTAACTCATTGTGATCTTTGTCAAACTTTGTAATCTGTGTAACTCTCAAATTTACTGTAAACTGCAACCTTGTAATCTTTGTAACTCTCAGCCACCTTGCTTGTAACTTTCCCTAAGCTGCATTCTCCCCTGAGTGAATAGAGAGTGTGAGTGTGTGTTTGAAGAAGGCTTGGAACAATGGAGCACATTTCAATGAGTCATCACAGTATGGGCATGCTCCCTGCTGGATAAAGGGAAGTCTGGGCATGCTCCCTGATGATGAGGCAAATGAGTCACAGGAGCCATTCAGACACTATATAAAGAGAAGGAGCACATGTGAGACTCTCCCTTTTTTTCCTTCCTCTGATCCTGAGAAGCTCCCCTCCAGTGTCTCTCCTGACCAGCTTCCCCAGCCATGATGAGCAGACAGACCCTCCAGGATCCACATGCCTTGGCTCCTTCTGCAACCCACATGTCTGTGTAAGTGTGTGAGTGCCTGAGGGCAGGAATGAATGGGTGTGAATGAGTGAGTGAATGAACGGAGGGGTGTGTGCTTGCTTGCTTGTCTGTTTGTCTGTGTGTGTGTGTGTGTGTGTGAGAGAGAGAGAGAGAGAGCGAGAGAGAGAGAGTTCTATCTTCTTTAGTTTAAACCTTTGGTGGCTGCTTTCTCCTCTTTAGTTTTACCTAGTGGAAATAAACCCATACTAGTGTAACCGTGGGTGGTCTCCAGTGAGAATATTTTTGGGGTAACAGAGAACTGCCTATATATATGAGAATTTTACATTATTATTCCTTGTAAACTAAAGCACCATGAGGTCACTCAGTTAGACTTGCAGCTTAGAGGGACTTAGCCAAAGTTATTAACTCATCTAGGTAGTTAATACTTTGAGTCTACAAACTAAAGACAGTAGATGTTGGTTCTACAATAAACTGCCCTTTCAGAGTGCCTTCAGTATGTTAGTCATTATCACTGCTACATGTATAGCCATGTCTTCACAGATGCACAGCTGCTCTATACATGTGACAATATGCATTTCTGCCATGTAAAAATTGGAAAAGAAGATGTGGATTCCTGTCCTATTTGGGGAACATGAGGCTTTGTTCGATCTCTAATAAATGTGTTAAGCATTCTTATTACTTACGTGGTGCTTTAGATACCAATTATTCCTCAGAGCACCTTGGTCAGAATGTAAGAAAGTGTTATCACTCCACTTTATAGATTGGGGAAATGAAGTACACAGAGGTTAAAGGGATTTTCCGAAGATCACAAGAATTATTGTCTGATCCAAGATTAGAATTCCTAAGTTTCTGGCTATCGGGCCATTGCAGAGTCCAATATATCACACCATACTTCAAGTAAATAGACCACGTAAATTGTTAAAAATCAGGTAAAAAATAGTAAAGTACTCTGTCTTTAAAAATAATAATAGTACTCACGTCACACTCAGAACACTGTATTATTTGAGGGTGAAAACCTGCACATGCTGGTCAAAAAACCTGAAACTCTTCTGATGACAAAAAATGTGCAAATATGTGCTACCTATTAACATTATGAGACCAGAACTCAAGCTGGTATAGATCAACTCGGAGCCTTCAATGGAGCTGTGCCCATTTATGCAAGCTGAGGATCTGCCCCTTAAGTTTCTGCTAGGTCTTTTTCATATGAATTGGACTTTTTCCCTAAGATGTTACTTGAATTTCTGCAGTCATTCATAAAGCTCAGTAAGGTCTTTTGAAATAGGCCATAAATAATTTTAAAGCCCTCACTGTTATCTGCTGACACTGATTTTATTCTCGGGCCTAATGCAATCATCTCAATTAGATGGTTTCCTTTCACTATTAGCCAGCACCTGATGAGGGCGTCAAAAATCCAGTGAGAAATCTGAAGAAGGGACATGGAAAAAGAAAGTGAAAGAATGGGACATTAGAAAAGAAAGTCTTTTCACTTCTGAACTGGAACATCTCTTTCTCCCTGACATTGCTGTTTCACATCTGTCATATAACACTTGATACAAATGCATTTATCAAATGCTGTCTGTTACATCAATTTCCCAGCAGTTCATATTGTCCCAATTCATCATAAAGCCTAAATATGTCTCTGTACAGTGGGGGCTAGGAAATATAGGTTAACAACCCCAACAAAACTTAGGAAAATCTTTGACACTACTCTTGGGTTGAAATCCAGAAACAGAAGTTGGAATCATTGGAAGGAAAGTTTGGCCAAACCACTTAATGGAGAGTTACAAAGATTACAAAGTTGCAGCTTACAGTATGTTTCTGAGAGTTACAAAGATTACAAAGTTTTACAAAGCTAACAGCAAGTTGCAAGGTTTGAAAGTGTAGCCGGCCAGAGTAAGTCTCAGGTCTGACACTGGGTTCCCAAAGTACAAAATACGCCACACAGGTATCTGTCAAACAGAAGTAGTTTATTTTCCTGACAGCTAACAGCTGTGCCCCATAACTGGAAGAACAACATAACAAAGAAGCGGCATATCTTACTTCCCTTCCTGCAAGCCTGGAACCCCCGGTGGGCTGCGGACGAAGTGGGAGGTTGTCTCAGCTTCCGAGGCGCTGGTACCCAAAGCCCATCGGTGAGGTCCAATTTGCTAGGCTCTGAGGCAGCCTTAAATACAGTTTTCCCTGCCTTGTTTTGCAGTTTGGAAATTTCCAGGGGTTACTCATTACGTGCTGATGTAGGGCTTAGCTGTTAGTTATCGATCTGGTTCTGTTCTGGATCTACTTGTTCTTTGGCCCTGTTTACGTGATCAGTACATTAGGGTAAACAGAATTGTTTATGCGTTCTTGCCCTTATCTACAATTCGTTCTTGCTATACTGGCAACAATGCTTATCTTAAATGGCGTATGTTCCCAAAGACTTGCTTCTGGCTCATCAGTAGTAGGGAAAAGGGAAAAGGGGGGACAGAATGCAGGCCTCACCACCCCTAAACTAACATGTACAAAGTTCTTCCGCAATTGACCACTTCAGACAGATTACAACGAGTTGCAGTTTAAAACCTTAGACCTTACAGTTTAGTGTATTTTCAGAAAATGCATGTGTAAAATCAAGTAAGCTCAGGTGGAGGCTTTTTTATGCAACACTACCATGGTTGGTTGATGGCTAAGCTTGAGTAAGCAATGGTCACTGGTGCTTGGGCTGAAGATCATTCTGCTTCAGATACACCAGTAATATTGCCTTGTTGTCTTCCTTTGGTGAAGTCCTACAGCTGATGAGTACTGGTTGAGCAAGAAGCAGCATGCTTTAGTGTGGCTATTAATCCAGATAAAACTTCACCATTATGCGGCCACCAGCAGCAGATTACAACCAGATAGGACATAAAGCAGTTGGCAGCTGTCAACTATTTGGGCAGCACCATGGACAGTGCTGGAAGATGCTTAAAAGTTATGGATGTGCATCTAGCAGATGCTGAATCCATAGACTGGTCCCGTTAGTCTCTGTGAAGGGATTGTTGCCCTCAAGCTTGCTACAAAGCTGTGGATCTATATAAGCATAATTATACCATCTTTGTTGCACAGAAATGAAACATAGGTGCTAAGGATGGCTGAAGAACAGAATACTACAATAACATGTCTGATTTTGCTACAGACTGTGCAGCAAAGACTGGTTAAAGAACAAAAAATATGTATCTGAAATCTTGAAGATAAGGCTTTCATTACAGGGTAAATGTCAAGGCAATTCAATGTCCTGTAACGACTCTGAACATGTGTCTTTAAATGAGGACCCTCTCCTACTTGAATAGTACATGTTTGACCATATCATTGTGTAACCCAAATTCTGGCAACAGCTGTCTTCCTGGGGTATTTAATTTCTTGTGGGAGAACAACAGAAGGAGGAAGAGAAGTCAGGCTGCCACTGAACCAGTACGCTATGCTTGATCAATGGCCATCCTTGGCAAGGGTGTTTGTTCTTTTGGTTTTTCTGGCGGAGGAAGCTTTAGTGTGCTAGAATCCAACAGATGTTCCACATGGAGAGACTAAATTTTAAGTGGAAAGCTTTAGCTGTTTCTCACAGCATCAAAGCAGATTGTCTGTTGTGGAGTTCTGAAAAACCTTGAGATTATATAGAACCACTGTGCTTAGGGCTTTCAGGGGAAGAATATAAAGCAAGTTAGATCACTATGAAAAATGAGCACTGGGGACTCCAATACATAATAAGGTATATAAATAAGTGTCACACAAAATTGCCATACAAAAATAAGAAACAAGGCTTGCAACGTTCTTCCACAGAAAGGCTT
Organism: Rafetus swinhoei; assembly: GCA_019425775.1. Lineage (NCBI taxonomy): Eukaryota > Metazoa > Chordata > Testudines > Trionychidae > Rafetus > Rafetus swinhoei. Next base: position 22,793,905 of record CM033437.1, on the reverse strand, counting down.
TACAGAAACATGTGCAACATACATAGAGCTTGGAGTACAATATGAACCCCTGCAGGCTCTGAAATTTTGCAAGCTGTAGGATGCAGGAACCCACAGAGAAGCAAAAGCAAAGGTTTAATGGCATTTTAAATGTTCTGAGTATACAGAAGGCAAAATCTGCAATATAATCCTTTTCAGAGGCCTTACAGCACAAAGAAAGGCAGGAGTTCTGCATCCATCCTTTAAATCCGACTGTGACCAACCAACAAACACATGCTGACCATTTGGGAAAGGCCAGCAATTAAGGGAAATGTTTTGCAAAGTGAGGACTTAGAGCTGTGTTGTCCCACATGCTAGATGCTAGCCACAGGTGGCTATTTGACCGATTGAGAGTGGGTGGTTGTCTTTATATTTTTTACATTACATTATTTACATTTTCAGAATAATGTGGCTAATTTGATAGTGCTGGTATAATGTGGCTTCAGAACTGGTTGGACACAACGGGCTTCCAGTATAACTGAGGTTCAAGACTCTAATTCTCAGCTTTCCCCCTAAAAATCTTCCAGTTTTGACAGAACCCACTTACAATGAATATTTCTTTCTTCCAAAGTGATCACACTGGTGAACCACATTCTGGCACCTTTTCTTGCCTTAAGTACAATTTTACTCTGTAAGCAGTGTTGCAGATTGGTTGCCCTTTAGGGATCAATTGTGCTCAGCCACCCCTCTGCTGGATAGCTACACTCCCCTTCCTGTAACCGGTCCTGATCCTCTCAGAGCTTTCTTTTAAAGTTCAGAGAGAACTCCATTCGGGAGATAAACCACAGGGAATGTTCTTGTAACTTGAACAATCCAATTCACTATATGTCCCCCCCCCCCCCTTCCCTTATTTATTCTTGGATCTGGAGTTTTAATACTCCAGTCATCTGAAGAAGTGGGTTGTACCCACAAAAGCTCATGATGCCATCTACATGTTTTGTTAGTCTTTAAGGTGCTGCTAGACTATTCGTTCTTTAAGTTTTCCAGTTATAGATTAACTCGGCTACCTCTCTGAAGCACAGGGAATGAGTTAGGGTCCCATGAAAGGCCCTGACAGAGAATCTAGAAGGATCCAGAGAAACACCTTTAGAGTCAGCATAGCATCCCTGAGAACGGAAGAGGAAAAGGAGGAGTGGGGATTGTGACAGGAGGCCAGGGGGAGTAGCCTAGGCATCCGTGCTCTATCTTAGAGCAGGGAAACTTATAGGTTAGGCTGGAATGAGCTGGGAGCTGAGACCAGAAGGCAGGCTCAGGAGTCAAGTAGAGCAAGATGATATCTTGTTAGTTAGGGCTTTTGTCACCCTGAAAGGGGACTGGATATTGAGGGGACCCAGCTGACAAGCTGAGCCATGATGTTCTATCAACAGGGGTGCTACAGGGCAGGCATGCTATGTGATCGTAGTAGTTGAAATCTGTGTCCTGCTTGTAGAATAAGGTGCAGCTTTTAAAAGGTATTTAGCCCTTGCTATACTCAGCACTGCGATGTCTAACTGAGCTAGAAGCCTGAATCTCATTTGAGACCCACCATATCACTTTGATACACTATGCTATTGAGGAGGAATGGGTGAAATCTAGTTTGAATAAGATAAAAGATTAACTTGAAAATTCTGTTCTGCTCTGAAATGTGGCTTTGGAGAAATATTGCCAAATTACTTAAGAGTATCTTCCCTCTGGGTGTGCTTACACTACAGGGTTTTTTCCAAAAAAGTGGCCTTTTTTTGAAAAAACTTCCCCTGTGTCTAGACTGCCGCCCCGTTCTTTCGAAATTAAATTGAAAGAACGTGGCGGTTTTTTCCACCGCAGTAAACCTCATTTTACGAGGAAGAATGCCTTTTTTTTAAAGTGCTCTTTCGAAAAAAGGCATTCTTGAATGCAAATAGGGCTTTTTTGAAAGAGAACATTCAGACTGCCTGGGTGCTCTCTTTCGAAAAAGCATCTCGCTTTTTCGAAAGAAGTGGTTGCAGTCTAGACTCTCTCTTTCGAAAGAGGCTTTTTCGAAAGATTCTTTCAAAAAAGGCTCTTTCAAAAGAGGCTTGTAGTCTAGACGTAGCCTCTGGGTGGGACCTAAGTGAAGTCTGTTGATTTTTAACTGCAAAAACAGTTTGCTGATGCTGGTATTTTATCAGCCCTACAGAGCTAACAAAACTGTGAGGTAGTTGATTGGTTGGCGGAGGGGTGTATTTGATTTCTTACTCATCTTCAATACACACTTGTTAACCTAAGTCTGGATAGTGCTAATATAACTATAGTTATAGGCAGACTATAGTTCACTGTGATGAGTGACCCAAAAAGGACACATCATTGCCTCCAAAAGTCAAATTGAGTTTGCAAGGCTGGCAGTTAAAACAAAACCTCCTACTTGAGAACAGGCCATATATACTGATGAGCAGCAAATATAGAACCCTACTATATCTTTTTAAAGAGTGCTTTCAAATAGAAGTGCTCATTAACACTAAAAACTGAAGTTTTAGGGCAATGTTAATTGTTTAAGGTAAACTTTATTAACTTTTTGTTTTCATATTGCTGCTGGTATTTTCAGGTCTTGTCCAGGACCTGAAATACATGCTGAAATATTATGAGGCAGAGCTGAGTTCTGGGGTGTTTCTAGGCTGATGTCTTCAAAGGCCCAAGAGGCAGCACATGACAATTGACAATAGGGTGTGTGCAGGGGATACATAATGCAGAAAATAAATATGTGTCTGCTTATCCTGGAACTTCAAGTTGTGGAAATTCTTAACATAACCTTTTTGAGGTGAGCATCAACATTTGCCAACTCAAGTGGTAAATATTCATATCTGAATGACAGTAAATATGTGGTTTTCATTAAAACACTGTTTCCTTTATTACTGCACACTTTCTAATGTCTTTATTAGACATTACAAAACTTCTCTGTTCTGGTCATGAATTTGTAGCTTGTAGTAGTTCCTCTTTCAAACTAATGCAAAAGGACAGAAAATGTATTTGCAAAGAGAGACACAGTAGAAAGAGATTTATAGGCAGATACAGTTTGTAAGTCCAGAAAATGTAGTATTAATCTTCAAGCCAGTAACTATCTATGTAGTTATATGTGTAATACCTGATTGGCTCTTTTTTTAACAAATCAGGCATTTGCTTATGTTAATTGACTAGCTAACATTGCTTCATGTCTTGTTGTTGTTGTGGTTATTGTTACTATGGAAAATTATGAGACACATTACATAACAGTCTGGTTTATATCCTTGTCTATAACAATAGAAAATAGTTGAGAGATAGTATCATTAAAAATCACTGAAAATTCTCAAAGTTATAAAAGATGTTTTGTCCTGTCCTTCCAGACAGACTGACTGCTATTAGTCACTTTGGCCATATAAACCATACAAATTGTGGTATTTTCACTGAAAAGCAATTTCAGTTATGCTTTCCATGGAAATCAGGTGACGCAAAAGGTTTTTACACCATAAAATGTTCAGTGAAGTAAAACACCATTCAGTGTAATACCTACATTCAAAAGGAAATGCTATTATTATCAATTTACAGTTAACTCATGGGAAACTTGAGAATATAAGGCTTTTAATCTCTTTGGCCTCCATCTTTTTCCATGTCTAGCAGTTTTTGCAATTTTTTTTTTTTTTAGATACAAAAATCTCAAGCTTCATTGAATTGCTGCCTGTTCTCAGCTTCATGTTGTAAAGGGTGGGACATGGAGGAGAGATTCTGAAGAAACCCAGCTGTTGATCTCATAGGGAAAACAAAACAAACAAAAACAAACAAAACACAAAACAAACAAAAGGAAACCCCTCCCCCAAAAGCCTCTCTTTTGAAAAGGCATTTATTGCATTGTCCTCAAACAAATCTTTGTCTGCTGCAAGTCCTGTTATTAGCCAGCTGTTTAGTTGACTGAAGTATTGATCCAGCCTGTCACACGTTCTTTGTCTGTCAGGAACAAGGGAAGTTGCTGACCCTTTTCAGGAAACTGTAGTGACAGGTCTGTAATTTGATAATTGCTTGTTCAGGAAAGATTTCACTTTGTTCCCTAATGTAAACTGCAGCTACTGTGGTTTCCTTTGATTTTTTTGATAATGCCAACCTTAACATCCTAAAAGCTTCAGCATCTGATAAAGAAATGTAATACACCTGACATGGGGGGGAGGGGGGGAGGGTAGGGTGCTATTGTTGCCCGAATGGTTTTTTTTAATTTCCATTTTGATTCCAGGATGAGAAGAAATATGAAAAATTCTGTCAAATTTTTTATTTTTCATTTTGAAGTGCTACTTTTGCGGCAGTTTCACACAGCACCTGTTATTGTCAGATCTTAAAGGACTTTGGCACCAAAATACCTCTGATGTTTTGTTGCTGTGGAGTTCTGTTGTGGCAGCAATTAAGGATACTAAATAGCTATTAAAGTCCAATTATACTAATCACATGACGGAAAGCACCTGTCTTGGATAAAAATGCTCTTCTGAGCGAGGGTATGTCTACACTACAGAGTTTTGTCAGAAAAATGGCCCTTTTTTTCAACAAAACCTGAGTTACATCCACACTGCAATCGCGTTCTTCTGAAAGTAAATCAAAAGAACAGAGGGGTTTTTTCGGCGTTGGTAATCCTCTTTCTATGAGGAAGTAGCCTTTTTCTGAAAGAGCTCTTTCAGAAAAAGGCATGTGTGGATGGGGAACAGGAAGTGCTTTCAAAAGAAGAGGAAAGCGGAAAAAGCGCAGGCCATTCCATCCATAGTAATCACAGCTTACATGCGAGATAGTGTCCATTCAGTGCGGACACTATCTTTCGAAAAAGCAGATCACTTTTTCGATGTGCTTTTGTGTGTGGACTCTCTCTTTTGGAAGAAGTTTTTTCAGAAGATCTCTTCTGAAAAACGGTTCTTCCGAAAGAAGCCTGCAGTCTAGACATAGCCTGAGGGGATAGAAGGAGCTGCTCTGAGGCCAAAACAGATGTAGTATGTATACCTGGCCAGATCAGATAAGCATCCAAATGGAACTGGATCTTCCCAAGGTATCTGAATGGAATTGAATTTCCAAACTTTTTCAGCAGAGCTTGTAAATCCAGGAATCCAACCTGCAGCGCTTTTTCATCGATTCACAGAAGGAACCATTGTGACATCCTGTCTGACTGCCTGTATAGAACAGGCCATGGAAACATCCCAAAATAATCCCTATAGCATAGTGTTTAGAAAAACATCCAATTTTGATTTAAAAATTATTAGTGCTGAAGAATCCACCACAACCCTTAGTAAATTGTTCCAATGGTTAATTGCTCTGACTGTTAAAAATGTGTGCTTTTTTTCCCAGGCTGAATCTGTCTAGCTTCAACTTCCATTTTACAAGATTATCTTTTAAAATTAGCCTTAATCAAATAGCAGTGGGAGACAACACTCCCAATCAATTAACTTGTTCCACCAATAGCTCCTACCCACTAAAAACGAATGGTAATAGTAAACAATTCAAATATTTGTCTTTCTGTGTCCCTGAAATAATCTTCTTTATGCCACATCTTGGTCCAGTTCTCTCCAAAATACAGGTTGTAAATCTTTCTTTGATGAACATGACTACAACCGTTTCTTGATTTTTTTTCTACACTTGCAGTTGGATCAAGAATAGTCATCAACTTTCTCTCACCACTCCAGACTGCAGTAACGATGCTTAGAGGTTATCCACTCTTGACACAGAAGTACTGTAACTGAAATCAAACACATGGTGAATGTACCCACTGCAGTGCAGGGTTTTAGCCAGTTTTTTCTCTTTTCCTCCCTTCCTTCTTGATGTGCATTGCTTGATTATTTTGATTTGGCTTGAATCAGAACCACTTCATCACTTCCACACTGCATTTCAGAGAAAAGAAAAGGGGGGGTATAGTTAAAATAGGAGGGTTCCCTCAGTGAATAATTTAAGCAGTAGAATGTGATGTAATGTAATACTCCACAGTCTGCACTTAGCAATGGGAGCTTGATATTTCTACTAGCACTTGAATTTACAAAGGTCAGCAGCACTATCTGAAGTGCTGCTGTGTTGATGGTTATCTCTGAGTAGATACATTTAAATAGACAGAGAGGAATGGATTGGTAATGGATATGTCAAGTTCTGATACCAAAAGAATGGCGTGTTGATAGCACAGACTCCCAAAAAATATATTCGCTTGCCAATATTCTCCCACTCTGCTGGTTGATAACTGATCTTAATTTTGATGATTGTGTTGTTGAGTTAGAATTTTCAAATTCCGATTCAATTTCCTTGGGATTTGGATTCCTGCCTCCCAATGGGTCTTTTGAACTTCCCAGCCTTAATTAGTAAATGCTAGTATTTTCCATGTACGTGGCAGCTTTCAGTACATGGATTGAAAGGGGGATCCTTGTACACATTTGACTGGTAGGTCAAATGAGACACAAGGAAGTATAAGTGTCATACTGACAGCCATTTAGACATTTTGCTCTATTTCTGAATAGCATTGTGCACAAGTGGGCAGCACTGCTGATTCCATAGCAACTAGAGCTGGTCAGAACATTTTCTCGGAACATGTACTGTTTGGTGGAGACGCATCATTTTATTTATTTAGATAGTTTTCAGTGGGAAGGATTGTTTTTGTTTTTGTTTTTTGTTATTTGTTTTTGTTGTTTGTTTGGTTTTTGTTTGGTTTCCATGGCTGGTCACTTCCGATAAATAAGAGCCCAATTTGCAAAGCTCAGGTTTTCAGTCTGAAAACGGACATTTCAATACAATTCCATTTTGCAAAAATGCTCAAAAAGCTTTTATTTTTATTCCCATGTGGAACAAAATCAAATTGCTAAACCTCAAAGTTGCTGTGAAATGGAATCATCCTCCTACAGACATTTCTAATAGCAACCCCCTCTGATTTAATCTATGGATTTATTTTGTACCATATCTCTTTTCCTGCCTCTCTGATATAAACCCCTGTGACGAGAGTTGGGGGTGCATCAAGACTACATTCCTCTTTTGAAAGAGGGATGCAAATGAAGGAAATCAAAAATGCAAATGAAGCGCTGATTTACAAATCTCGCACTTCAGTTGCATAATTTCATCTGATTGCTTTTTCGGAAGAGATTTTTTTAGAAAAAAAAGCAGTCTAGACGGGGTTCTTTTAAAAAAACCACCCTTTTTCGAAAGAACCCTTATTCCTGAAAAAATTAGGTTTACAGGGTTCTGTTGAAAAAGGGTTGGTTTTTTTTCAAAAGAACCCCATCTAGACTGCTTTTTTTTTTCTTCTAAAGAATCCCCTTCTGAAAAAGTGATCAGATGAGATTATGCAAATGAAGTGAGAGATTTGTAAATCAGCACTTCATTTGCATTTTCGATTTCCCTTATTTGCATTCCTCTTTCGAAAGAGGATTGTAGTTTAGATACAACCTTGGTGAATTCCTCTGTAGTGAGAGTCTTTCTGGCCAGTGTAGTCCTGATTACACACCCATTAACTCAAAATCAGAGTTTCAGTGAGATCAGAATCAGAGCTTATATTTTCAGCCGAATCATTTGTGATTTACAGAATCATTTATGTGACTCTGGCAGAGGTCATGCATGCTTTATGGTAAGTTTTGCCTCTATATTAAAAGGTGCCATTTAAAAGGCATATTTCAGAAGGAGGAGGGACAAGTGAGGGCTGGGAGCGAAGACCACCATTTCTCCCAACCCCCCTTGAAAAAAGACCTTTGCCTTGCTGTTGCCCTGCTGTTCCTGCTCCCACCACTGTTGCTGCTGCACCACTGCCTGGGTGAGAGGCCTGCACCTTTAAGACAAAGATCATTTGCTGCAGGTGTGGCTGGCAGCCACTACCAGGGGTGGGCTTAAACCCAGAGTCACACAGAAGGGACAAGCCAAAGGGGGGCGCCCTTTGGTGCAGCCCTTCGGGGCAGACTAAGGCTGTGTGTTGTACTGTGGAGCAAAGGCTGGAACGCCACTGGAGGAGAATTCGACCACATTGCATCTGCACAGTGCCATCCAGTGGAATTGTTTCAAGTGGTGCGGGGCCTCTTACAGCCTGGCCCTTGTGATGAAATGGAGGAGTCCTCAGCAATCCACTGTGACTTGTTTGCAAAGCGCTTTGCAGATAAGATTACTCGCATCCGGTCTGATTTGGACTCTCGCTGTTACGTAAGCAGGGTATGGAATGTGTTGAGTGCACCGCCCAGTCATTTTTCTTTGGATTAGTTCCAGCTCTTGCAGACTGAGGATGTGGACAAGGTGCTTGGAGGAGTACGACCCACCACGTGCTCACTCAATCCCTGCCCTTCGTGGCTTATTAAATCGAGCCAAGAAAGGATGACTGGTTAGATCCAGGGGATTGTTAATGCATCTTTTAGATCTGGGTCAGTTCCCATCACGTTGAAAGAGGCAGTGATAAAACTGTTCCTTAAGCCTTCCCTGGACTCATACAACGTGAGTAACTATTGCTCAGTTGCTAATATTCCTTTCTTGGGCAAGGTACTCAAGCGGGCGTTGCAACTCCAAGAATATCTAGATCCATTTCAGTATGGCTTCAGGCCTGGTTTTGGAACAGAAACCGCCTTGGTTGCCCTGGTAGATGACCTACACCCGGAGATAGATAGGGGGAGTGCATCCCTGTTGATTCTCTCGGACCTCTCAGCAGCTTTCGATACTGTCGAGCATGATATCCTTCTGGAGTGCCTGGTGGAGTTGGATATCAGAGGCGCTATCTTGTAGTGGTTCTGGTCCTACCTGTCAGGATACTTTCAGAAGATGGAGCTTGGATGGTGATTGTGCTATGGGGTCCCGCAAGGTTCCATCTTGTCCCCTATGCTGTCTAATATATATATATAAAAGCAGGGCTCGACAAACCGCTGATTCTACTTGCCCGTGGTGAGTAGATTTCATCCGGTCATTCCGTGCGCCCCATTCACCGGCGCGTCGCACATGCTCAGTGCTAGTCTGGCGCATGCGTGGTGCGGGGCTGGCGAGTAGCTCTCGCTGGGGTTTGTCAAGCCCTGTATATAATAGCTAGGAGAGATTGTAAGGAGATTTAGAGGACTGTGCCATCAATATGCAGATGACACCCAACTCTACTTCTCTGTGACATCGGATCCAGGTATGGCAGAGATCAATCTGAACCAGTGTCTGGAGGCAGTGATGAACTGGATGAGGTTGAATAGGCTGAAGCTGAATCCAGATAAGACCAGATCCTGTGGATCAGGAATCCATCTGTCTGGGAATGTGGTGTGTTACCTGTTCTGGACAGGGTCATAATTCCCCTGAAAGAAGAGGCATACAGCTTGAGGGGAGTCCTGGACTTTTTTTTAACATTTGAAAATTGATTTCCTCGGTGGCCAGGAGCACAGCCCAGAAAACTTAGTGCTGTAAATGTAAGGAGCAGTGACAACTATAGATGGCGCTGTGCAGTAATCCTTCAGTTTTTTGTGGAGTGGAAAAGATGCTATGAAAGAGAGCATAGAGACCAGCAGGGAAGAAGTCAGTGAATGTAGTTTTCAGCCCCAAACCAAAACAGATTAGCTTAAAACAGGTTCAGTGGGTGATCAACAGCAGCGCTGAGTTCTAAATTGTTTTAATACTATATATAGAGCAAGTTGCATTTTTACACTTTTGCTGATTCCATTCCCACGCCACAGCTCTGCTGTCAGCACTGCCAGCACTGGCTGTCCCTTTCACTCTGATAATTACGGAGTCCCCTATCTGTGCATATCTCACAGCTTGTTATCTTCCCTTCCTTTGCATCTTCACAACAGATGGTTCAAATTTACAAGTGTCTGATTTCTCTTTCATGGTCTCAGTTATCCCTCCAAAGTACATGAGATCTTTGGTCTACACTGCAGGGCTTAACTCGAAATAAGCTACACAAATTGAGCTACGTCAATTGCGTAGCTTATTTCAAAATAGCTTATTTTGAGTTTTGCTTCGTATTATCAAAAAAGCCGGACATTAAATAAGTGAAGTTTGCAGTCAATATCATATTGTATATCACTGGCTTTCAGAAACTGTAAGTTTTGAAATAAAATCATGTTGTTAATATAGGAGTTCCCAGCAAGTTCCCAACTTACCTCTATTTTTGCCTCATGTTTGTGTAAGAATTTGTTTTTCTTCATCTGACTTTACATAAAGAAAAGTTCCAATAAAACAGTTTAATGAAAGGTTTGATAAAAGGAGTACAGTAAACACCAACCAGCCCCTTGAGAAACCTTCTGATATTAACAAATGTCAGTTTTCAAAACTCCTACAAATTAGGGCTACATTTATGTTCTTTTTTCCCCCCTTCTGCTCAAGAACTGTACTGAATTGGGAGGCAGAAATACACTTATAAACTTAAAATCAGAAGGGCCCATTGTGATCATCTAGTGTGATCTCTTGCACTTTCCAGGCCACAGAGCCCCACATACACTCATGCAGAACATCCTACACCATCTATCCATGTGCCCATTACCACAATATTGGAGTACCTATCAGGAAACAAATAGCAAAATGTGGTAGATTTCATGGAGCCTTTAGCTCTTCTCTATTGTCAGGCTATGGAAGTTCTGCTTCAGGTCGGATTTTTATAGGTATACTGCTGGTTGTAATTTTCATTCTAATTATGATGGAAAAGTTCATTCAAAGAGGCATTTCCTGCAGAATGGCCTAGAAGTAATCAGAATCTGGATTTGTCCAACATCTGGATGGGCATGCAACAGCCCAGTCCCATCCAGTAAGGCTGCTTCATCTCTGTCTCTGTGTGGTTCATCTTTTGGGGTATGGCTACACTGGGGTTTCAAGAAGGTATGAAAATTATGCTCACATTTGCATATATTCTTCCATTTTTTTTCCGGAAGAGGATTTTCCAATATTTGGCCCATCTAGACTGGGCCAAATGTCGGGAAAAAACCCTCTTTCCGAAGCCCCCTGTACACCTCGTTTTACGAGGAATAAGGGTGCTTCCGGAAGAGGGTTTTTTTCCGACATTTGGTCCCGTGTAGATGGGCCAAATATCAGAAAATCCTCTTCTGGAAAAAAAATGGAAGAAGATATGCACATGCAAGCACAATTTGTATACCTTCTTCGGAAAAAACCCCCAGTGTAGCCATACCCATGGGCTCCTTCTCCCATGTGCAGTGTTTTGCTCAATTACTTGCTGTCCTCTACTCCTGGCATAACCATCCTCTTCCTCTGTGCTAAGAGTCTTCAGTCTGTGCCTTCAAATCTCTTCACAGAGCCATTTGGTTAGAATATTTGCCATCACTTGCTTTCATGGTGTCCTGTAACCCCCTTTCTACCTGTTTCTATTCCGAGTGTAATTTACCAAATCTATATGCAGCCCAATTACCTTCACTTGTTGTAATCATTGTCTCTCCCCTTCCCCACATTCCTTCATCTCTTGTCATAACTTCTTGTTTCTGTACTCTGGGCCAAAGATCATGTCCTTTTGCCCTTCCTGTGAAAAGTGGCAAACATATTGTGCTGTATAAATATTCAATAAAAACAATGCTGTCATCTGGGACAATGTCAAGTCCAAAGCATGCTATGACCAACTGAACTTTCTCAATTACTTTGCCTTAGAAAAATGCCCCCTTTATAGGTTAGTCTTAAGTGACAAAAGGCTGAGCATATGTCCCTTTTCTTCAGACTATCAGGTTCCAGATTCTGCTTCTTTTGCTTTATTTACTGCCTTACTTAAAAGGATATATCTTAACTAAATTATCTGCACAGACATTTATTTACTGGTAGAAAATCACAGCAGCTCCAGGAAGTACTTTTTCACATTTAGATGATAAATATTTACACATGGTTTAACAAACAAAATCTCTGTACCATAAAAAATAGTCCTAAAAGCTATCCATCCATAGCTGATCAGCCAGAATACTGGAAATAACTCAGGAAAGAAGAACAGCCTCTTTAAACCACCTCAAAATTCAATCTAGATAAAAGAAAATATACTTATAGGTCATTACATCACCAGGGTTTGTTTAATATAGGTCTTAGAAACATAATTATTAGGATTCCTCTTTGGGGGGTTTTTTTGTGTGTTTGTCTGTCTGTCTTTTGTTTGTTTGTTTATATGGCATAGGGAACAATCCTGCATTAACAGGGATAGACTAAAGAACATCATATTATATGTCTGTATGTAATTTTTAGTGAATCTCTGAATGTTGACTATTTGGGGAGGTATTTTATTTATCCGTATAGGTTGGTTTTATTGTAATAATATTTACATCGCCATCTGTGGGATTTCTTTTAACTTGAGTGTGCTTCCTCCTTTAGCCAGTTGTTGCTAATTGTTTTCAGTTTGGGGTTATTCTTTGAGGTTTTCTCCCCTTTGTATGGCCATTTCCGAAAAAGAGACATTGCTCTGGTTATGTTAGGGTTTGAAAATCCTTAATACTAAGAAAAATACTGAAATATCTCTAGTGGCCTTAGTCAGTATATCTAACTCTATAATATATCAATTTTACAGATGAGCAAACTTGGCCAAAGAGAAATTAAGCAGCTTTCTACAAATTACATAGGCCTTGAATTAACCATTCAGTCCTATTGAGCAAAACACAGAAGGGCATGCTTAGGTTTGTCTCTGTGGTATTTAAGCATATGTGTAAGTGCATTGCTCAGTAGTACATACCTAAGTACATACTGAAATGTTTTCCTGAACAGAGGCCATAGTAAGCCATTCGCAGAGCTAGGAACAGTGCAGGCTACAATGGCAGGATAGGCAGGGAGCCTGCCTTGGCCACCCTGCTGCACAGCTGACATGGTAAGCCTGTGCCTAAACTCCAAGCACCAACTCTCTGCCCCAGCCTGAGCCCCCCACCAAACCTGGAGCCTCCTCCAGCACCTCAATCTCCTCATCCTTGGCCCCACCCCAAAGTCTGTACCCCCAGATGGAGCCTACACTCCTGCATCAGCCCAGAGTCTTTAGCCAATGCTTCTGCTCCACCCCCTAGTCTTGAACACTCTCCTGCACCCCAAATCCATTATCCATAGCTCCACCCCAGAGCCCACACCCCTGACAGAGCCCTCACCCCGCTGCATCAAAACCTACTTTCTCAACCCACAGTCCCCTCCCAGGCTCTGAACCCTTCACCCTGAGCCTCTCCCCAAGCCTGCACCCTCCGATGGAGCCCTCATCCCCTCCCACACCCTAACTCACTGCCCCAGCCTAGAGAAAGTGAGTGAGGAGGGAGAGAGTGAGCCACAGAAGGGGAATGTAGTGAGCTGGGGGCATGGCCTCAGGGAAGGGGTGGGGGGTGGCCTTGGTGATGGGGATGAACTAAGGTGTTTGGTTTTGTGGGATTAGAAAACTGGCAATCGGAACAGACGCGTGCGTGCGTGCGTGTGTGTGTGTGAGTGAGAGAGAGAGAGAGAGAGAGAGAGACACTCACTGCTCCTTCAAGTAAAATTGGCCCTCACCATCTGAAGCCTGCTTGTTCAGACACAGCAGCTGTCACCCATATACACCATCCCACTCCTGAGCCTATCATACTCCCCCACACCTCTGCAGAGATGGGGTACAGGGCATAGGGTTGCCAGGTGTCCGGTATTCGGGCCCTCTGTCCGGTAAAAAAATTTAGAAAATACCGGACATGTGCAATGTCCAGTATTTTCTGGTTTTCTGGCGGGGTGCCGGACGGAAGCCTGGTGGAAGCAAGGCGAGTGGCTGGGAGGCGGGGCGCGATCGGTGCTGGGAGCCTCTGGTTGCATGTGAGGAGGAGGGGAAGCCCTGTGTCTGCTTCTGAGCTCTGGTCAAGCGCGTGGTGGAGCCGCAGCCAGACTCACTTTGCTGGGACCGTGCGTGGGACAGGCAGCGCCCTGGAATCTGCACATGCTCAAGTCAGTCCCGGTCCCCACCGGCTGATTCGCTCCCACCCCCCCACCAGCCTTGCTCTGCCCAACCCCCCTCTCCCTGGCCAGCCCCACTCCTGCCGGCCGCCTCCCCAATCTCCCCCAGCCAGCCCTTCTGCCTCCCCCAACCAGCTCTGCTTCCTGTCGGCCGCCCCTCCCCCGATCTCTCCCGGCCAGCCCCGCTGCCCCCGAACTCCCCCGCCAGCTCGGCTTCCCGTCCTCCCCTTCCTCCCGGCCTCTCCCCCTTCCTTCTGGCCAGCCCCCCCGCCACCCCCAATCAAGTGTGTCTGGTATTTTTTTTGAGACTACCTGGTAACCCTAACAGGGCAGGAAGGGGGCATTCTGACTTCAGCACCCCCACACACACACACACACTACACAGCAAGCAGGAGGCTCCCAGAAACAGCAGGTCAGGGACTACAAGGCAGAGGGCAGGAGAAGCACAGCAGTGAGGGTAAGGGTATCTAAAGTGCTGGGAGGTTGCACAGCTTAGAGGGAACTGAACTTCCAACTCCTGGGTAGCAGTATCAGAGGCAGGGGCAGGCCCTTCCCAAACTTCCAGGCTCCGTCTACACTCTGTCCCCAGTTTCCTCCCTGCTTCAGAACTCCCAGGGCTACCCAAGCTTCAGCTGAGCTGAGATTAGACCTGCCCACCCTTCCTGTGCTCCTGGGCTAGGAAGCTGGAGACCTGCCCTTACAGTGGAGGGGGCCATGTCTCCCCCCGCTGTAGTTTCACTCACTGCCCACGTTCCCAGTACAGTATTGTGGGAAACAGTATTCGGCCACACTCTGGCACATGAGCGTGATTTTGTTTAACGTAATTTTTTAATATAGATCTGCCCTTAGTTTGACCTTATTAAGGACAGCACTAGTCGTCATCTCAATCAGGGATATGACTTGGTGATAGTCAACAGCAAAGAAGTAGCTTGTGTTAGTGTTCAGTCCCTGGGAATTCTAGGTTTGGCGCTGGAGTAACATCTCAGCATGCTCATCTGCGTCTCCTTGAGGTCCACAGTATATCTGCATTCACAGCACACATGGATCATCTGCTGAATGTGTGATAAGGGGCATAATCCAGGGCAATGTGTCTCCTCTGGCAGGTCTTCACTTTCAGGAAAGGTCACAAAAGGCAATTATCTGTTTGTGAGATGTTGAATATTTTGTCATCTAAAGCAAAGAAAAGGTCCTCCCCCACTCCCTACACACCCTTTGTGTTCCAGATCAACTGCTTTCTGTCACACATGTGCACAGACACAGACACACACATAGATAGAGCCCTGCAGATCCACAGATATTGACTTTATATCCATGGGTATCCACATCTGTGGACGTGGATGCAGCTATTCGTGGCCCATTTTTGCAGATGAGGAGGCAGATACAAATTTTGTATCCATGCTCTACGAATAGATTGTGTGAGCTTATCATTTTTATCATTGATTCCTTTGTTTTCTCTTTATAGTAAACGTAAAGTGGTCGCAACATGTCTTGAGTTCTTGGCTGTACTTCAGCCCTTCATAAAGCATAACATATGCCAAACCCTCATGACTAGGCCTCAGAATTCCTCATCACATTGTGGCCATGGGATTGCTGAAGTGCCACAGACTCAGAGCAAATGCAGCCAGCATTTTATTCCCCTGAAGCTCACTGGAGGCTCTTTAGACCAGCCTTTGTCACAAGTACAGTGTATAACCATTCCTGATCAGAGTCTTATGCACACGATGCTACCAAACAGGACACTGATCTGGTGATAGGGTGTACTACTGAGAATCTTAACAATTGAATATCCTTTTCAAAGAGAAGCGTCCATGTATCAGTAGTGGTAATTTTGTTTCTAATAATGTCAGAAACATTATTTAAAATCCTTTTAGATCTGAACTCCCACCCCCGCACACATCTCTTTCTCTCTCAGTGCAACTGACACCTGTCAAGAAAGAATTGTGAGGGGAAGGACTGCTGTTTAAAAAGTATTCAGATAATCTTGATACATTGCTTAACTATATGCTGTAGACATTTTTCATTTTTTCTAGTAGTTCCCTTCTATGACTCAGATACTTGGCTGGCAATCATTGCTTTCAATGACGGTGAAGTGGAAGAGCACAAGTGGTCTGATATTAAATTGTTTAACTTAGTTTAGGATAAATACAGTATGAATATATCTAATATATTAAGTATAATGATAGATATTGTCACTGATAAATAAGATATATATCTTAATGTATCGAATCGAGAGGATGTGTCTAACAGGCTACTGTCAGAGAAGAGTACTGACTGATGGCTTATGAGTACTGACTCAACTTTATTAATGATCAGAGAGGGGAGAGAGATTCACAGAAATTTTGGGGCAATTGTGAATACCAGCTGAGAGAGAGAGGGTGAAAGGACACAAAGAGACCAAAAGGGTAGAAACATGGGCAGCAAGTAGCAAAAGGAAATTCATCCTGGAAAATATAGAAGATAATTCATATGGGAAAATAGGCCCTTCAAATGAGATCAAACAAAGATACCCAGGCTGCTAGGGAACAGCAACCTATACATGAGTTTGCAATATGGTGATGCTTCCCCTCTACATAGCCCCCATGTGTCTGCACCTGGAATATTGTAGTGGTTTATGGACACCACATAAGTACACAAACATTGGCTTAGCACATGCTCTTCCACCTCCAGCTTGCCACAGAAATCCATACAAATTAGAGTGAGTTTAGAGAAGAGCAACCAAAGAAATCAAGGGACAGGTGGGAAGGGTATTTGGGGCAAGATTACAGGACTTAAACATAAACTTACACAGCTTGGCCAAGGGACTGCAAAGATCTTCCTGACAGTCTGGCATGATGGCCTCGTGCTGCTTTGGTCAATACGAAGCACTGATTGGCGACAGAGAGCAGAGCTTCTCCCCACAGGGATTTAAGGCAGCAGTAGGTGCCAGAGAACATGGTGAGAGCAGAGGTTTGGGATGGCTGGTAGTGTGTGTGTCTCTCTTTCCCATCTCTTGAGTTGGAGACTCTTTAAGACCAGCTATGTTTGCATCGGTCACTGATCGCTCCCTTATTGTTCAGTAGTATTGATGACAATACAAGATAGCTGCGGACTGACAGGCATGGCAGCAAATTCAGAATGGCAGCCAGAGAAAGAAGCAGCTTAGAATGGCAGTGTGTGCCATCCTCACTGGAATTCTTTTCATGCTTCTTAGTGGTTTGCAGAATGAGTTGCATAGTTATATTCACCAAGGCGCCATTACATTTAATCTGCCACTGAAATGCAGCCACTTGCAGATAATAAAACACCCATTAGACTTTCATGGTGGATGTAAGGAAAAAGAATACCTTAAGTAATTTGTAACTGCTGGATTATGTGTATTTTCTCCTCTAGTGCTTCTGCCTTTCTAGCGCCTCAACCCACTCGGGGTACGTCTACACTGCACGCTTATTTTGCAATAAGCTATTACAGAGTGGTTATTCCAAAATAGCTTATTTCAAAATAGCATGTCTACACTGCAAAGAAGCCTCATAATTAGTCCGAGGCAGGCTTCCCTAATGTAGACGTGCTATCTCAATTTAGAGCCCCAGGAGGCAATGGGGAGGAATAACTTAGACTGGCCCTGATGAGGGGCTATTTCGAAACAGTGGCAGTGGAGCATCTACACATGCCTTATTTCGCAATAACTGTTTTGGAATAGGTGTTATTCCTCGCAGAATGAGGTTTACAGATTTCGGAATAAGCCGTCCGTTATTCTGAAATTATTTCAAAATAACAGAATGGCTGTGTAAATGCTTGCATTATTTCAAAATAATGGTTGACATTTACATGAGGTTTCATTCTTGTTACTAAGTGAGAGGAAGGGAACATAGTCTGATAGCTTGAGTAGAGGTCTAGAAGCCAAGAAGTTCTCTATTTTGCCCCAGTTCTAGTGCACATTCACAAAGTTACCTAGAGCACAACAGTTGACCTCTCTGTGGTTTTTTTTTTGCTCCTGTGTGAAGTGAAGATCAATAAACTATTTTGCAGGGTGGGCTATGAGAATTAATCCATGATCTAAAGAGCATTGAGATCCTCAGATGAGAGGTATTTTGTAAGCTAAGATGCATGTGACTTTTAGACCATGCAGTGGAGGCTCATGCATTTAGCTCTGGAGGTTCCCAGGTTTGATCCTGACCACCAGTGACCAGGCACTTTCTGTCTTACGTTTACAGAACAAATTACTGCATTTTACACCATTTCTCTTTACTTAAAATAATCTTCAGGACAAAAAAGAAAGGTTCTTTGAGCATTACCTAAGCCTGCAAATTAGCTGAAATATGCAGGCAGATGCAGTGTAGGCTTCCAGACATCACCGTGTCTTAGCTGGGAACATCACCCACCTCCTGAACTGCACGTTTGGTAGCAGCTCTGCAGGATTAATTTCCTGGCTCCCTCCAGAGTAGAGGTGGCCAGTAATGTAGAAGTGTGCCAGATAGTCCAGTAGCTGTGATGTAGAAAAGAATGGATTATATTTGTACTGTTCTCCTTTCTCATTACACTCTTTGATGACACTGAAATTATGCAGCCCGGGTCATTTCCTGTTCTATTAATCTTTGTCATAAGAATAAGGCATTAGCACTGTAATGACTCGTAGAGGCCGGGGAAGATAACAGTAACCGGTACTGCTTGAACTTTATCAGCGTTCTGTACTTCGGTTTACTGCATATTTCCATTCTCTTCCTTTTTAGCCTTTCTATTCTGCAAATGCCATAAGCCACCATTTTCAAACATGGGTGTGTAACACCAACAGACCTGAGTTGTCTGTGGATGAAATTGAACCTAGGGCCTCTGGAGCTTAGTGCATGAGCTTCTAACACATGAGCTAAAAGCCAGCTGGCTCTTGGCTAAGGTTGTAGAGCAGACTCATTCTCTCTGTAAGGGCTCTTGGTGCCACTAGATGGGACAGTGAACCACACCCAGAAGGTTTGTAGATTACAGGTGCTTAATGTTATTTTGGCCTCAAAGAATAAGGAACCTGATTTTTAGAAGTTCTGTGCACATACAAAGGATGATTTATATTATACACAAGCTTATGGGCCCTAGCCAATATCAAGGCCCCCATTGTGAAGACACAGTACAAACACCTTGTGAGACTCAGTCTTTGAGCCTAAGTAGACATACAAAGCATAAGAAAGTAGCATTATCAGCCCTATTTTGGCTTTTTGGGGACTGAGGCAGACTAAGTGGCTTGCCTCAGGTCACACAGGGGAGCGGTGGCAGAGCTGGGAACTGATCCCCTAAATTGCAAATTCGATGCTTCCCCACTGAAGAAGTGGGTGGATAGCTGTCAGCCGACGGTCAGGGCAGTGTGTGTGTGTGTGTGTTTCCAAGAAAAGGTTTAACGTCCGTGTCTTTACTGCTAGGACCGGGGTCCCGTCGCAGAGAGTAGCCAGCAGGCCAACAGACGCCCCTGTTTATAGGAAGAGCTTATTACACCTCAGATTTTAGCTGCTAGGATACAAAAATCCCTTCGCAGCGGGCAGCCTAGGACAGACTGAGAGGTGCCCCAACGGACCTGTCACCTGGGAGTGACACAGATCCAAACGCCCAAGCTCTTCCTATACCTGTCCCTTATGACCGGCAGAAGTTCTTTTAAATTGTGCTTGGTTCTGTTACAGCAACTGAAGGAGTCAGGTTAAAAACTTAAACAGTTACAGGTTTATTAAAAAGGCTTATAAATCATATGGTTACAATGGCTATTGCTCTATTTCTTAACTGCTAGCAAATATAGATCTTAAAAATGGTTACAAAGAAAATAAAGATAGAAAATAGAAATAATGGTACCAAGTGACAGCTTAATCTTTAAAGAGCTCTAAATTCTATGTGTACACTTAAGACAAAGGACACATACAGGTACAATTTTTACCCCCTTCTGTGCTCTCGACTCCAGCGGGTCAAGCCAGGGCCGGTCCTCAATTCCTAGGAAAGACGAATCACGAGGTGGGCGTCGCCGTGGAACCTCGGGAGGTCAAACACCTAACCCGACCAGCAGATAGATGGTAGATTGACACTCAGAGTAAATGTGCTGCTGGACCCATCTTTATACCCATAGGGGCCCGTATCCTCTTTCTTATCTAAGATGCCAGATTGTGTTGGTTCGTCTTTGTGACGCCAGTTCTTACAAGCAAGTTTCAACTTAATTTACACTTGCAAGAGAGATAACTAAATTGTGAGTACTAGACATTTTTACTGGGCGAGATTCCTCCCCGCGGACGGCTGTGTGTTCGTATCAATATGGGTTCAGTCAAGGACACTCCTCTGCAGCCTCTTGGTCAGCAACTGGCGTATCTCTGTTTACAGCCATTCAGGGCCACAGCAGCCTGCCATATCCAGGCAAGCAAAGATGGATGTTACAGGGGGGTTCCTGTCTGGCTACAATAGCACAGAGTACTGTTATTGAGGAACCTAACGTTAAGCACGGTGTTTAAAAATACTGGCCATAGACATTGCCACGCTAGAAATAAACAGCAATCCCCAGAGCTTACATTCAGCGGGAGCCATCTGGAACAGAGCTCCAGTAACATGTCCGTACCTGTGCAAGCCCCACCTCCTCCCACAGGGCTGAAAGCAAAAGCCCCACTGTACCCTGAAGCTCAGAAGCCCTAAGCCCTGGCAAGACTCACAGGGCTTAAAGCCTCATGCCCTCGTGTTCAGCCCACCCATGGAGCTAAAACCCTGAGCCCCGGTGTATCCCTCTGAGCTGAAGGCCCAGTCCCTCTTCCCCGTTGCAGAGCTAAAGCCCCAAGACAGCCCACCCTGCACCTGAAAACTGGAACATCAGCTATGGAGGCAAGCGGGGAAATCATCTCTGAGAATTTAAGACCTGCAGCAATCCATCTATTTTGGTATGCAGTGAGGCCAACACCCAACGTGAGTCCTGGGGCAAGGTGTGGGAGGGCCATCTCTGCGCCCTGGAAGAGGTGAGGCCTTAGGTGGAAGAGATGGGATCAAGGGTAGTCAGTACTTCCGGAAGCTCCAGGCCCCTTTGAATCACCAGGCCCCATTTCCCCCTCCACCCTCCCACTCCGTCATCAGATCTGTTGGTATGCCGCCTTCTCCAGTGACAATTGGATGAGGTAATATTTTTTATTTAACCAACTTCTGTTGACTGAGACACAAAACTTTTGAGATACACACAACTCCATGTAGGTTGGAAGCATGTGTCTCTCTCAAACACAGTTTGGTTCAGTAAAAGAACTTGTCTCTCTAATATCCTGGGACCAACATAGCTATAAGTTAACACTGCAAACAACCTTCTGCAGGACCATGTACATGGTGCTGTAAGTAGGCTTGCCAGATACCTTCACAAAAAATCCTGAACATGGCAGGGGAAAAAATTGGTTGAGGAAAAAAAAAGGAGAGGGGACAAAACTTGTTGAGCAAAAAAAAAAGGGGGATGCTGGCCTTCCTTCCATGAGAAACAGAAAATACCGGACATTTTATATGTCTGGTATTTTCTGGGGGTTTTTTACCGGACAGAAGATGTGATTTCTGGACTGTCTGGGCGAAAACCGGACACCTGGCAACCCAGAGGAAGGTGAAAACCTTTCTTAATGGGCATGGCTAACTGTGAACTGATGTATACAAGAAGGGTAAATAATAATTTTTAGACTATAAAACACTACTTCTGTATTTCTGTTTTGATGAACCTCCAAAGGTGACAGGAGGGTAGTATGACTTATTCAACCCTAAGTATCAGTCTATCCCTGTAACAGTAGGTAACAAAATAAACCAGTGAGAAGAAAGAATAAAAAAGGGTAAAGAAAAAAAAACCAATTACTTACTAGGCACTAGTATTTAAGATACGTTATGAGGCCAAATCCTGCAATCTTTACTTCATAGAAAAAATACACTGATTCCTGTGGAATTTGTCCTGAGTAGGGAATCTGCCACATTTGCTTATAAAAGACAGAAAGCCTAATATCTGCTTGGAACTCAGAAAACTCCTAAATTATATGAAGGGCCTTTCTCATGGCAGCAGGAAGAAAAAGAACATGATAAACAATGCACAAAATACATTATCTCCACAGTAAGAATAATTTAGGGATTCCTGTATCACTTGTCTGTTAAACATATAAAATATATATTGCCCTCATTAATGGATTTCAAACCCAAGGAGACTTATTGGAAACCAGTGAAGTAGGGCAACCTTTTTACTGTGGAATCCATTAAGATTATGCTGCACTTTTAACATGCACCGTTTCATTGTAAGGAGCTTAAGGTGTGAATAACAAAGCTATAAAATGTTAATAACTATAAAAACTGTAGCTTCTATGATACTTTTAACTGTGTGGAACTGTAATGTGACAAGTGACTATAAAAAGCACTTCCCAAAATGACTTGGATTAGGAAGGGGTGAGTGGTTTTTATGGAGGAAGCCATGATCTTTCACCTGTCTGATGCTGGCTAGAAAGAAACCTCAGGTCCAGTCAAATAAATTAGTTTCAGTAGTCTTTGTTAGGCTATCCTCTTGAGAAAGCCATATTGCCATTTTCTCATGGCTTAGAAAAATGGCTTGAATTCTCAAGAATCTGCTTGGGCACAGCCAAAAGAAAAGGGATAGACCTTATGAAACAAGTCCATTTCTTGTGCCATGATTTAAGTAGATATATTATACTCTCATTCTACATTTGAGCAACATCTGCACTATAATGATGTAAATTACATGAAAAATATATTTAGTCCACTGACATTGAGGAGATCAAGTGCTGTCATCTTGCACACTATCAGATCCCTGTCTTCTGAGAAATTCCCAGTTCACAGCTCCTGAAAGAGAAAATGAAAGATGGTCCTCAGAAGCAATCATCAAATCATGATCCAGACTTTCCTAAAGTTCAGGAATATTTTGGTATTGCCTTATGATTCATAGGGAATTAATGGCTTAAATTTAAAAAAAATTGGTAATTTTTCAGTTCCCAACTTCAGCTTTGACAGGTCCTGATTGTCCACAGGCCTCTCTGAAACTCATTTCCTTTTAAGGTGTCTCAAGTTGGGTACGCCTCATCAGTAGTAACTTCTGAAAACTTAGCCCTACAACTCTCCTAATATCTTTTTAGTCAGACTCTAGGGCTACGTCTAGACTGCAAGCCTCTTTCGAAAGAGGCTTTTTCAAAAGATACTTTCTAAAAAGCCTCTTTCGAAAAAGAGCGTCTAGACTACAACCAGTACTTTCAAAAAAGCAAGCCGCTTTTTCGAAAGAGAGCACCCAGGCAATCTGGAATTCTTCCTTGTAAAACAAGGTTTTCCGCAGTCGAAAAAACTGCCGTGTTCTTTCGATTTACTTTCGAAAGAACGCGGCAGCAGTCTAGATGCAGGGGAAGTTTTTTCGAGAAAAAGGCCACTTTTTTTAAAAAAAACCTGTAGTCTAGACACACCGTAGGTGAAGGCTATGTAGTGTTCAGTAAAGAGTGGGGATTTTAACCTAGTGCAGTCTTGTAATCCAGGGCAGTGTATATTTAATTTGACATTATTATTGTTTATGTTTATGTTAGAGAACTGTGTACAATCCCCGACCAACCAGGAACTCACATAAATTCTGTACAAACACGTATTCAGAGATGTCCCAGTCCTGAAGTGCTTAACACTATAAATAGTCAAGCGTGGAATGGGAAAATGGAGCACAAAGAGATTTCAGAGATTCTAGATTCTGCTGAGAATGGACCATCTGATCTGACCTCCAGTATAACACAGGTCATACAATCTCCCCAAAATAGTTCCTTTGGAAAACAGCCAGTCTTGATTTTTAAAAATGTCAGTGATGGAGAATCCACTGTGACCCTTGATAAACTGCTCAAATAGTTAATTGCCCTCATTGTAAAAAAAAAATACACCTTATTTCCAGTCTAGGTATAGGTTCAACTTGCAGGTATTAGAATGTGTTATGCCTTTCTTTGCTAGATTGAAAAGCCAATTATTAAATATTTATTTACATTTGGAACAGTAATAGACTGTAACCAAGTCACCTCCTAACTTTCTCTTTGTTAAGGTATATAGACTGAGCTCTTCATCTATCACTAGAAGGCATATTTTTTTCTAATATTTATGCCTCTTCTCTAAAGTCTCTCCATTTAATTAATATCCTTGAATTTTGGACATCAGATCTGGACACACTATTCTGCCCACAGGCACAGCCATTGCCAAATGCAGAGGTGGAATAATCTTTCTGCTCCTACTGAGATTTGTGTATCCCTGGATCACATTAAGTCTTTTGGTAATAACATCACACTGGGAGCTCACTGACAGCTTATTATCTACCATAATCCCCAAATGGTTTCCAGACTCACCACTTCCTAAGATAGTCTCTTCTGTTCTATAAGAATGGCCTACATTGTTTGTTCCCAGATGGATGTATTTATATTTAGCCATATAAAAACACATGCCATTTGCTTGTGACCAGTTTACCAGATATCTAGATCACTGTGTACCCATGCTCCTCATTATTTACCACTCCCCCATTTTTTGTGTTATCTACAAACTTTATCAGTGATGTTTTGTTTTTTCCAGGTCATCGATAAAGTTGTTAATTAGCATTGGGCCAAGAACCAATCCTTGCAAACCCTTACTGGATATATACCTTCTTGAGGATCATTCCTTATTTAGAGTTACATTTTGAGACCTATCAACTAATCAGCTTGTAATAAGTTTTGTGTGTGTCATGTTGATTTTATATGACTCTAGTTTTTTAATCAAAATGTCATGGGGGACCAAGCCAAACAGAAGTCTAAGTAGAGTACCTCAAGTCTATTACTTTTATCAATCAACCTTGTTATCTCATTAAAAACCTGTATTGGGTTAGTTTGACAGGATCTATTTTCCATAAATCCATGTTTATTTTGCATTGATTACATTTCCTTCCTTTAATTCTCTATTAATAGACCCCCATATAAACAGCTCCTTATCCTGCCTGGATCTATGTCAGGCTGACAGGCCTATCATTAACTTGGTCATCCTGTTTATCCTTTCCAAAAACTGGCACAACATTAGCTTTTTTTCAGTCTTCTGGAATTTTCCAATCCCTTCAAGTCTTATTGAAAATTAGCATTAATGGTCCAGTGAGCTCCTCAGGAAGCTCTTTTATAACTCTTGAGTGCAAGATACTTGGAGCTGCTGATTTTAAAATGTTTAACTTTAGTAGCTTCTGTTTAACATCTCCATCATTACTAATTGAATGGAAAAAGAGGTATCACCATGTGATAAAACTATATAATTTGTTTTTCCCAAATACACATTGAAATATTTATTAAACACATCTGCTTTATTATTGATAATTCTACCATTTCTATAGTAACAGACTAATAAACTTGTTGGGATTCTTTTTGTTCCTAATTTTTTTTAAACTATTTAATGTCCTTTACTTATAGATGTTTTTCCTTGTGTTCCTGACTTCCCTCATCAATTTTCCTCACTTCCTAAATTCTGGTTTACATTCAGTACTATTGACTTCCCCTTTCTTCTATTTGTTACATACTGTTTCTTTTACTTTTCTTATAGCTGCCTGGCTCTCAAACGCTTTATAAAAGGTGACTTACTCTGAAGAGCTAGGACTAGAATCCTGATTCCCCATTGTGTGCTCTGTCCATTAGACCGGCTGCCTTTTAATTTGCTTGTTGAATTTCCATATGCATATATCCAAATGCTACTTAGGCACAAGTAACTAAAATAACAGATTATATATGCTTCTCTATGAGGACTATCAATACCTGGAGGATCCCAATATATTGGACGATGACCTAGTGATGGAGATAGAGATCAAGTATTCTGTTGCTCATTTCTATTACCGTGTATAGCTATGGCATCACTATGAAAACCCTGTACAGTACTTCTTTTTCTGTTCTAGTGCTCTGTGATGATGTGTGTGTGACTCTGCAGAAGCCGAACTGGCAGAGCAGCCCCAGGGAAGGTGTCACTCTTGCTAGTAGTGAGAAAAGCATAGAACCAATTAGTGATTTTTATTAAAGTTTGGGGAGCTTTTACTAGTTTGGTGTGAGAATCTCTGAGAAGTGGGGAGGAGATGGTGACTCTGGCTGGGTGCTCTCAGAAGCCCCAAGATTGCCTCTGCCTACAGCAACAAGAGCACATGCTGGCTCAGAAGTCAATTTACAAATGCAATCATCCTCTGCTTAGTGAGCACAAGATGAGCACTTAAAAATATTGCTTGCATCATTCTTAAATAAATGCTGAGTGCTGTAAACAGATTGCAACGCATGGCATTCTGAACAAACAGAGAGAGGCATGCGCTCTGCTGCCACATACGAGGACTCTTGCTTGGAGCAAAAGGAGTTAAAAAAAAACATTCAAATTCAAAGGCTGTTTCTTGTGCCAGTGTATAAAGTAAAGCCACTGTGTATAGTCCCACCACCAGCTTCCTCCAGATCATGAGCTTTCAATGCCCCTATATTTATTTAAATTACCGTAACCAACATCTGGGCTTGTCTGAAAATGTGTCATGTGAGACACACTGTAAATGTCAGCAATACAATCAAATATCATCTTTTACCACAGGAACAATGCAGGTATTGAATACAGAAGTGTCTGAAACTTGGGAGGGCCGAGTAGACAGGAGAGATTTCAGCAGCAAGATTAATCTGTGATGGTTTCCCCCAACCATTCTTGATAACAACTGCTAGACTCCATCTCATCCAATATTGGTCAGACCCCTTTTTCCTCTTCCTTCCCATAGTTTAAATCCACATTTCTACAACAGTCGCAATGTTTCATTCAAACCTGTCATGAAAAGTTACACAACAGTATTGCTTAAATCACCTCTTGCTGCCTCTAAAACTCTAGTGCTGTACATGCCTGCATGAGTGTCATCATCTCTTACCTCAGCTGTCGCAATTTCCACATTTCTGACCTTATGCTTCACAAATCTTCCTTTTTCCCTTTAATCTCTTCAGCGGCAATCTGTTTCAGATGAAATTCAGACTCCTTCTCCTCCCCTTCAAAACACCATAGAACTGCACCCTGCGTGGATCTCAGCTGTCATTTTATCCTCTGACTTCATTCTAGTCCTCATTGTTTAGTTTTCCCACCCAGCCTCAATTCTGTGGCTTTTCCTTTTCACTTTTTAAGTACCTTATTGAGGAATATGTTCGAGAGAGATTTCTAATGCATCCAAATATGAAATGTCCCCCATCTGTCTCTGCTCTGTGAAATTATCCACTTTTCCATTAATTCCTTCCTTAAGCTTTTAGGACATGATCTCTCCTCCACACCTAAGCCTTATTTCTCTAGAGATAGAGTGACTGAGACATGAGGGACCACCTTGTATAATCTTAATAGTAGAGATCGTCAGAGAAAAACAGGGATTTTATATGTAGAAAAATTTGATTTTTTTTTCCAAAACCTTCAAACTGATTTTTTTTTCCGACAACTCCTCCACCTCCTGAAAATCAGTTTTTGGGTGAAGCTTTCAAGTTCTCAGCAATTTAGGGGCAAAGTCTGAAAATGTTTCAATGAATAGATGAAAATCTTTATGGTTTTAATTTTGCAGACAGATTTTTTGTGAAAACCAGACACTTTGTGTGAATATGTTTGTTTGGTTGAAAACCCAATTTTCCATTTAAAAAAATAAAAGTGTCAATGGAAATATTTTGGGCCCTCTTGCTTAAGAGCTAGCTGTAATGAATCATAACCATGTACTGTTGATCTATCAGCACTCGCCATCTTGGGGTCAACCAGTGGTGATTCCTGGGATGATTTGGAGCAGATTTATAGTGTAAAGTATTCCAGAGTCTAGGTAAAGACCTGGCCTTTTGTCCCTGTAAAGTGCTGTCTGTGTCTGTCGGTTGGCATATCTATAATAATAAATTCCTCACCTCCAACCCAAAATTCAAATTCTGCTTCAAAAGAATGAACAGTCCTAAGGAAGACTTCATTACCCACCTCACTGAGGCAAGGACTCTCTCTAAGTCTTGAAAAGCACCATTCATGTCAGTGTCCAGATGGTGCTGAGGGCTGTGGGAGATGGGAGGGCTGATGTGGTGCACTCTGGGTACAGCCCAGGACCAGGCCGTGCCCCTTCTGCCTGACACCTCCCCCTTTCCAGGGCCCCCACACACCTTGCCCAGGGTCCTGCAGAGGCTTTCAGCACACCTGTGGATTATAAATGATAATAGGTGGTACAATTCAGGCCCTTCAGTTCATGAGGACTGAGGAGAGCATATGTCATTCCTTGTGTTATAACAAAATACAGGACTATGTAGCACTTTAAAGACTAACAAGATGGTTTATTAGATGATGAGCTTTCGTGGGCCAGACCCACTTCCGCAGATCAAATAGTGGAAGAAAATAGTCACAACCATATATACCAAAGGATACAATTAAAAAAAAATGAACACATATGAAAAGGACAAATCACATTTCAGAACAGAAGGGGGATGCGGGGGGGGGGGGAGGTAAATGTCTGTGAGCTAATGGTATTAGAGGTGATAATTGGGGAAGCTATCTTTGTAATGGGTAAGATAGTTAGCGTCTTTGTTGAGACCGACGCGTAGAGTGTCGAATCTTAGCATGAATGACAGTTCAGAGGATTCCCTTTCAAGTGCAGATTTAAAAGGCTTCTGAAGCAGGATGCAGGTAATTAAGTCGTTGAGACAGTGTCCTTTCTGGTTGAAATGGCAAGAAACTGTTTTTCTTTGTGATCCTGTCTAATATCTGTTTTGTGGGCATTGATCCTTTGGCGAAGTGTCTGAGATGTTTGTCCAATGTACAAAGCAGACGGACACTTTCGGCACATGATAGCATAAATTATATTTCTGGATGCGCAGGAATGTGTATTCTTGATCTTATAACTCACTTGGTTAGGTTCAATAATGGTATCAGCAGAGTGGATATGTGGACAAAGCTGGCAACGGGGTTTGTTGCAAGGGAAGGTACCAGGGATGCCCACAAAACAGATATTAGACAGGATCACAAAGAAAAAACAGTTTCTTGCCATTTCAACCAGAAAGGACACTGTCTCAACGACTTAATTACCTGCATCCTGCTTCAGAAGCCTTTTAAATCTGCACTTGAAAGGGAATCCTCTGAACTGTCATTCATGCTAAGATTCGACACTCTACGCTCGGTCTCAACAAAGACGCTAACTATCTTACCCATTACAAAGATAGCTTCCCCAATTATCACCTCTAATACCATTAGCTCACAGACATTTACCTTTCCCCACCTCTAATACCATTAGCTCACAGACATTTACCTCCCCATCCCCTTCTGTTCTGAAATGTGATTTGTCCTTTTCATATGTGTTCATTTTTTTAATTGTATCCTTTGGTATAAATGGTTGTGACTATTTTCTTCCACTATTTGATCTGCGGAAGTGGGTCTGGCCCACGAAAGCTCATCATCTAATAAACCATCTTGTTAGTCTTTAAAGTGCTACATAGTCCTGTATTTTGTTTCAGCTACACCAGACTAACACGGCTACATTTCTATCACTATTCTTGTGTTATAAGTGCACCCTCAAAAGGCCACATTCTAAGTCAGGCTCCAGAAATTATCCATTCACACTAGTCAGTTAATAATGCTTGGATCTTACATAGTCCTTTTCATCTGTACTTTTCAAAAAGCTTTACAAAGGGAAATGTCATTGTTCCCGTTGTAGAGGGGAAGCCAAGGCACAAAGAAATGAAATGACTTGCCTAAGGTCACACAGCAGGTCATCTGCCTCCAGATTTTCTTTACTCCAGTCCAGTGCACTGACAATGGGCAGTGCTGCTGCCAAGTAGCTAGGAACTCATTGATTAAAACTCATGATTTTAATGCTGCCCATACTTAGTGGGTGCACCTTTGGAAGCTAGTTGAAAATTTGGCACACACATTTAAAAGTTGCACAAGCCAAATTCTGCTTTCAGGTGAAGACTCACCTCCCTCCCCCTATTGCTGACAACAGAGGGAGATTAAAAAAGGGGGACAGGATTTAAAGTCAGTGTGGGACATACTGACCAGAGAAGGGAAATTGGATATGGCTCGTCATGCTGGGTCTAATTACTATTATGGTCTCTGATTGCTATGAGATGTTACAGAGAGTATTTACTGAAGTGCCAACACAAAGAGACATGCTAAATATACAATGCCAGCATTTAACTTTGAGTCTCCTGATTTTTATTGCTTTGTGTGTCTGGGTTTTAACATTATTCTACTGTGCTTTGTGTGCCTTACATAAATGAACACCTTCCAACTGTGCTCTGTAATACACCTCATTAAGCTTCAAGCATAGTAACTCCTTATTTGAAAGTAATTAAATGAGTTTATACTGCAGAGATATTGAAGCTAAACATTTTGGTACAGATAGAACCTCTCTAGTCCGACACCCTTGGGACCTGATGGGTGCCGAACAAGAGAACTTGCCGAACCATGGGAAGTCAATGTTGTCTAGCAGCATTACCAACACTTCCACTGCTTACTAGGCACTTAGAAGACATTTAGAGGTAAATTAGAGCTAAATAACAGCACAGGACATTGAGAGCCAGGACTGCTGGCTGTAAACAAACTTTATGGGACTGCGGGAAACTTGGCCACTCCCATGATAAGTGGACATCCAGCTAACTAAAATCACTCTGGACCACAGATGTTGCCAGACAAGAGAATGCCAGACTAGAGAGGTTCAACTTGTATTTCTGTAATGGGAAAAGGAATAGGAATGGCTGGACATTCCTAGTTCTAACAATTCCTCATGAAGGGAATTGGATTGATTGGGGGACTGGGTGGAGGACACTAGAACAGCAATTCAAACTTTACTTAGATGAGAAATGACATGCCATTAATTAATGTTACTTTGGTTTGTCCAAATTAATCGGTGGTGTCCAGTTCTTTTCAGCAATGTGCCTATATTACATACACCACCACATGTGCAGCTAAAGACACCCCGCGCCAGCAAATATTTAAATTGACATTGACTATGAACTGCACACTCATCCTTAAAGATGATCTCTAGAGTATGGTTTGAGACACAATAGAGGAGTAAGTGCAAAATTTACACTGCCATCGCCACTGTATTGCCTATTCTGAAATTAAACAGAGCACATCTAGCATCTTATAATGTCGTTGAAATGCCTGCATCCTGTCATCTGGAACAAAAAAAGTAGGATGGAGAAAATATTATATATGCAACTTGTGCCTAACATATCAGATACACAGATAATACATTGACTCATATATTAAATGTACCTTTACATATATTCTTTCCAAAATATATGTTCCACACAGTATATGTGTGTATTTAGCCCTTTTACTACTGACAAACTACAAAAAGTCTTATTCCTGGCCGCACACGTGGAAAGTGTGTATAAATATGTGTATATACACATCCATATGCCTTTCCCCACATAAAGCTAGTTAATAGCATACCCTTTTGTAGTTCTTTTGTAGCAAAAAGGCTAAATTCCAGCTAAGGAATCCACTGATGTATATTTAGATAGATTATTTTTTTTATAAACTGCAAGACTTCCGTAGTGCAATAGTCAATAATCTCCTTCTTTGCATTCTCATACAGTTATTAGCCTTCTATAATGTCACTACTGAAATGGAGAATTAAAAGTGAAACAAAAGCATCCTCAGCATTCCCTGTTAAGTAGAAGGGGGAGGAAAGAAAGAAAAGGAGAGAGAAAGGGAAGAAAATAAGTAAGGCGCTGGTTATGTAGAGTCCCACTGAAGTCAATGAGAGTCAGTCTGTGCAATGCATCTTTCAAGGTTGGAGCTCAAATATATCAAGAAAATCACACTCTGGCTTGTTACTGTGAGTGGCTTGTCGGAGTCCAGTGGCAGCTAGAGGCCAGAGATCCATTGTGTAGGGCGAATAGAACAGAAAGATGGTCCCTGCCACAAAGAGTTTCCATTCTAAATGAAAGAGTGTAAAACACAGAGATGTGGAGGAGAGGGAGAGCAAGATGTTGAAAGCCAGAAAGAAGGCCTAGGAGACTGCCAGGTAGGGAAGCAAATACAGGAAAGTATCCCAGAGGGGGAAGAGCAAAGCAAGAAAATTTGAGGATTGGGTGGATGGGAATGGCCAGGGAAGCAGCAATGCATACTGGGAAAGGAGCTAAATTAAACTACCCAGTCACCAGAAAGGGAGACTACTAACCAGCTGGTATTGGGGCATGCGTGCATCTTGAAAGCAAGAGGAATGGGACCTTGGCTGCAGCATGGGCTAACAGGTCATGCTCAGACACACAACCTTGCCTCTAACTTCAGACATCCTCAAGTAAGAATAATGCATTTGATGGCATATGCATGAATATAGGGAAATTGTAATTATCTTGCTGATGTCAGAGTTCCGAATTGAGTGTGAATGGTTGTACATGTTAGACTAGAAAGAAGTGCATGCCGAGTAGTTGCATCTGAGCATGTGTTTTGCTACTATGATAGCTGAGCAGTAAAACTTGCGAGTGGTTTTATTCAGTGATTGCATTGATAGGAAATTAGCTTGATTAACTTTAACTATGTTAACTATGTTTTTCTGAGGGGGGATAGAAATATCACTTTGCCTTTTCATAGCATCTTCCTTTCAAGGAAGGATATCGATTGACTGAGCCTTGTAAAACCCCTAGAAACAAGACATGTTATTATCCCAGTTTGTAGGTGGATGAGCTAAGGCCATGTTGTGATTCAGTGGCACATCCAAAAAAAAAAAAAAAAAAAAAGAAGGTAACCCAAGATTCCTAGGCATCAGTTTCCTGCTACAAATGTTATATCTTACCCCTCAGAGTAGGCTTAGCTCATCACAATTTGTTAGGAGATTTTTTCAAGTTAAACTGCGTTGCTGGAATGTCCAATTTATTGTTGTTGTTTTGTGGGATAGAGCATGAAAAGAGATGCCATTAGTTCCCAAGGGGTCAGCTATCTAATGAGCATCTACTAGCCTGTCTGTGTAGGCAGTCTATGGATTATCTGACAATGTGGGATTCCACAATGCTGCGAAGGCGGAAGCTGGCCTTCTTCCCGTAGTTCTTCAGCAGTGGAGGGTTCAGTTCAATCTTTGTGCCACAGATGTGGGCCAGGGCTCAAGCCCTTGTGATAGCTGTTTTTATGTATAAAAACGGCCACTCTGGGTCAGATCAAAGGTCCATCTAGCCCACTATCCTGTCTGCCGACAATGGCCAGGTAGTCAGCCTGGTGCTCCAGACGGAATGAGCAGAACAGGTAGTCGTAAAATGATCCATCCCGAGTTGCCCATTCCCAGCTTCTGACAAACAGAAGCTAGAGACTCCATCCCTCTCATCCTGATTATTAGCCATTTAAGGGCCTATCCTGGATGAATGTATCTAGGTCTTACAAATTCATAAAACTGGTGACTTCCAGAGCTAAAAACACAAGTCTCTTTTGCTACAACTTGAGCTATTTTCTCATAGCTGTCTCATGTTCTTCACAGAAATGTACCACACACAAAGACCCACACACTCATTTTCTAGTCTCAGCTGAACCCAGAAAAAAAGGGGTTGCTTGTCCCATTTAGGATCTCCTAGCAGGACAGAAATGAATCAAACTCTGCACCAGAAGATGAGATTTCTCTCTGACCTGATTAATTTTATTTGTGTTTATTTAATTGCTAAGAGAATTTTATGAAGATTATTCAACTAGGAAATTCATTAAACATGACAATCAGCACCACAAATTAACAGCTCATTGTTGTCCCTGCTAGGCAGAAATTTTCTGTTGAAGCTGTGAATGTTTAGGGGACCATATTTCCCTATGCTGAATATGGGACACCTGGTAAAATTACTTGTATTCAGACAAGTTCAATGGCAATCAGAACTATGCAGTACAAATGTTCAAATTCGCATGAAGTTGACTGAGCCCCTGTTGAAAAGAAATACTGTGCAGTTGTATTCTTTTTATTTACCTTCTTATCTTTAAGTCTTTAGAGTTCACATGGGGAGGAGGGAGGCATGACACACACGTGGGGAGAGAATACACAGGAACAATCTTGTGCCTTTCACCCACACAGGGAGATTGGCCAACAAACCTGACCACCCCACCCAGCACTCTCCGTGCCTGGCTGAGCCCATGGGATGCATCCACCACTCCTGGTACCTGGTGCTGTGTCTTGCCTAGGCAGTATGGGGGCTGGTTCTCCACACAACACTGGGAGTGGAACACACCCCACTAGGGCAATATGGAGAAGTGAGGCTGCGGGAGAGGAGTGGGGTCAAGCAGGGAGAAAAGAGCAAGAAGGGAAGCAGGTAAAGGGCTGAGAGGTGGGCAGCAGAGGAAAGGGGTTGGAGGCTAGGCCCTGCTAGCTGAGACCTGGCATGCAAAGGGGAACTGATGGACCAGCAGGGAAAGCGACCAGCCCCACATGCTGCAGCTTTGACCCACCACCAGCTTTGCATACCCACCCCCATTATCACCCCCACTCAGCCCTACTGGGCAGGTGGCTGTGACCAGCAGCAGGACTTGCCAATACTGAAGGGGGGGGATAGACAGAAAAAAATGAAACAACTTGCCCATTTTTAAGAAAATGTGGGACACTGGCAGGGCTAAAATATGGGACCATCTCTTTAAAAATTGCAAAAACCCTGTGCATGTGTCTTGCCAATTACTGGGTAAACTACTGAGTAACCACTAATTATAACAAACTTTTAATTTTCCATTTAATCAATCTTCTTAGATTTGCTCTTTAATATCCATGAACCTCTTCTGCCCTTCTACTTCATTCCCTGCTGTGTCTGAGGAAGATGTGTGCTGGAGAGACCTGAGAATTAATGATGCATTCCCAAAGGACATTTAAAGGATGGGAGGGAGGGGGAGAAAGTGGTGATTATATGCTCTTTCAACTGAAGGGAGAGAGAAAAAAAAACTCATCTGAAATGCTAGAAAGCCAAAACAAGTAACGACACCTTCTGTACAGAAGAATTCTCCCTCTTCTTAGCATGTCTGCTAGTGCAACCGAGAGTCAAGGGAGTTAATGCTAAGTGTAAGGCATTGTGGTCTAGATCACAGAGTAGCGGCCTGTGACTCAGGAGACTTGGGTTCTTCTTCTTTCTGTGCCACTGACCTGGCTGGATGATCTTGGGCAAATCCTTTTGCCCATTTCTTTGTTTCACCATCTATGAAACAGGGATAATGATTTTTAAATCCTTTATAAAGGACTGGTTGTGCTATGGATGAGAAGTGCATGTTAGAACTTGGTATTATCATTATTACTGACTATTTTTAAAATCCAGTCTTGAATCTGATTATGTCCAAATAGGGTATTTTAAAATGACTGTCTTTTGCACTGTAAAATATCCTAGTAACTATGTGAGCTTTAAGCTACTCCTCACACTGAAGGCAACAGAAATTTGACAGTTAACCAGAGACAGCATGGCGTTTTGGGGGCAGGCCTGACTACTGTCCCTATCCCTTCATAGGCAACTTACTGTTGGGTACCATAATCACTTCACTAAGACCAGGGCTGGGCTGAGAATAAAGAGGAGTTGAAGGATTCGTATGGACACCTCCTCCAAATTTAACAGATAAATATATAGGGTGTGTGTATGGAGGGTGGTGCATTACTGATAACCTTTGAAAAGAAGACCACATGTGTGTGTAAAAACTGGCCCTTTCCTAGTCTGGTTCTTGCTCCACCCTTAGTATTTAAGCGTCCGAGGACCCTCCTGTGGTGTGTTGTACAATGACTAACAACTGTCACAGCTGGCTCATTTTCTCTCTCCTCCAGTGCTTGAGGGTGGGGAAGATATTGTGTGTGCAGTGTAGTGTTTAGATAAGGCTATTGTTTAATAAATGTATGGGCTGTGATGTGATAATGTTAGGGAAGGGCAGTTTGAAGAACTGTGCCTTATTCTTGAAGAGGAAGGTTTGTGATGGTTGTTAGTTTCCGTGGGAGCTTGTTCCTCAGCCTCAGAGTCAATCTCAAGTCTCCTGCAAAAGCGACAAGGAGTCCTGTGGCACCTTATAGACTAACAGATGTATTGGAGCATAAGCTTTCGTGGGAAAAGACCCACTTCGTCAGATGCATGTAGTGGAAATTTCCAGAGGCAGGTATAAATATGTAGGCCAGGATAAGGCCTTATTTACTTATTCTGGCCTGCATATTTATACCTGCTTCTGGAAATTTCCACTACATGCATCTGACGAAGTGGGTCTTTGCCCATGAAAGCATACGCTCCAATACATCTGTTAGTCTATAAGGTGTCACAGGACTCCTTGTTGCTTTTGCAGATCCAGACTAACACGGCTACCCCTCTGATACAAGTCTCCTGCAGGAGACAGTCTTTATCCCTGTGCCATTGTGCCGGAGGAGCAGGGCAGTCCACTACAATCTCCTTCCGAAACTTCAAGTGATCTTAGGTTTGCTGGTCCCAGGCTGTATTGTGTCTTAAAGGTAAGGATGGAGATCTTGATCTTTGCTCACTGTTTTCTAGAAAGCCAATGTAGAAAGTGGAGGACTGGTCTGATGTGCTTGCAGTAGCTCTTATTGCAGCATTGTGTACTAGCTGGAGTTTCTGCAGCTCTGATGGCTTCATGCCCAAGTAGATTTTCATTGCTGCTGGGCAGCCAGGAAGTGACATAATCAACCAGGATTGGACAGTCTTCTGCCCATCTGGAGATGGCAGAAAGTTGTAGGTTTAGTTGTGGTTATGCGATTGTTTAGCACCACCAAGGAATCCAAGTGCATTCCTTAAGTACAGACTGGATTGTCCAATTATGACAGCTGTACTGTGGCTGTAAATTGTTTGCAAAAGTATTCCTGTTTTCAGCATAAACATGGAAATTTCCCAGATGGTCTTTTGTTTTGTGTTCTTATTTTGTTGTTGCTTTTTGTGTTTTTTTTTAATAAAGCTAGCCCATTCTGCAGATTCCCAACAAAATGCAGCAATCTCTCATTTTGTTATGAATATTTTGCCCACTCCTGGTTTAGCTCCCATGCACTATGTGATGTAGAACATAATGTGAAGCACTACAGTGTGAAATCCTTGAAAGCCTTGTCTAGTTGTGTGTGATTGATATCTCTGAGTATAGTTGCAGTTTACATTTAGATAGCACTTTTCACCTTGAAGGATCCCAACGCTCTTTTCAAAGTGAAATCTTTAAACCCTCTTACCGAGAAAGGAAGAAAAATTCCCTCCACTGCAGGAATCACTGGGTGAACATCTGTGGCCTCTGTTATGCAGGAGGTCAAGTTAGCTGATCTGAATGGTCCTTTCTGGCTTTAGAATCTATAAATCTAAAGTATACAAGCATCCCTTCACACACATGATCCCACCTCTAGGGAGGGATGCAATGGCTGTTTTATCAGCAGAAATCAGCCCTACATGACAGCTTAGGGCAGGAACTGTAAAATAATATTGTATCCAATTGAAACTGGTAGGGTGAACTTTACAGGCTTTGTCTACTCTACCAAGTTTTGTTGCCAAAAAGTGCCTTTGGGCGACAAAACAGAGCATTCATACTTCAATGCAACTTTTTGGGGAGAAACACACCCGCTTTTGGCTACACAAACCTTCTAGCCCTATGAGAGACTTTTTTTCTTTTCCCTGCCCTTTATTGTCAGCCAAGAGCCAGTGTAGAGTCTGCTGTTTGCTTTGTTGGCAGAACTGGCCTCAGCAGTATCCCACAATGCCTCCCCTGATAGTTCCGCTCAGTGTTTTGATCTCGGTTGCCCTGCAGGCATGTGCCCCTCCCCTTTCAAAGCTCCGAGAAGTATTTGGCAGCTGAATGAGCTGCTCAGTATGAGGAACAAACAAAGAACAAATCATTGGAATGCTCCTGTTCTGCCCTGAATTAGGAACACAGGGCAGGCAGACTGCTGCTGCTTTGACATTCCTCAGCACGGAGAGCTCACAGAGCTACTCATAATGCTGCTTCCAGCAGCTGAAGAAGCTGTGGGAAAACTTCAGAGGGAATCTCAAGATGTGTAGGGTTCAGATCTGCCTTCCCACAACACTGCACTGTGGGAGACATACTCACACTGCACTAATCATATTGTCGATGACGGTGCCCCCAGGGTGGATATGAGCTGTCAACAGAGGGAGCAAGTGTGAACCCCCTCTGGCAATGTTTGTTTTGTTGACTTTTGGGTGTTGGCGTAAGTTTTGTCAACAAAAGTTGGTAGTGTAGACATGCGCTGTACACAGGGAAAAACATAGTTACACAAATTGAAATTTTTATGGCATGAGCTAGAACTTGCATAAAGGGAATCCAAATCCAAAACCTCACGGCAGAAGAGTTTTCTCCTGAAGCTAGAGACCATAAAGGAGTTTTATACATAATTTCACAGTGTTTCTCCTCCCAGTCTGCCTGTTACCTGTCTCCTCTCAGCCTGCCTCACAGTCCAGCCATCCCTGCTCCTTCTCTCTTACAAGTAGTGAGGCCTCTCTGAGACAATGAGAAAACCTATAGCGTTTATATTTTATTTACATTATAGACCATCCTGTAAGATTACCACTTATATTTGAATGAAGCTGACTAATTAATTGGGGTTAATGAATATTTGCATCAAGTGAGTCCCAGAAATCTTTGAATCAACTCTGATTGCCATAGGGAAAGTTTCTAAGCCTCCACTGTAGTGTAAACCTACTCCTAGAAGAGTCAGGAGGAGGTCATTTCAAGTGCTCTCTCTTTTTCTATAAACTATCTTTAAGTGTCTGGTCAATGTCAAGTCTCACCCACTCCCCTAAAACCTTTTAGCATTTCTACTGTATCTGCTTATCATTCAGAGCAATAAATCAGCAAGCTGGTTCTGTCATCCTACAACAAGCAATACAAGTATTATTTGAATGGAATTTTGCCTCATTCCACACTGCCCCCAAGCAGACCCTCATTCTAAGTTCTTCAGTCCTGAAGTATTTTGGTTTTTTTTATAGATGAATCATACTGTTTTAAGGGTCAGTTTTTTGTCTTTTTAAGAGGAACCATTGGCTATTGAGTTGAGACAATTTAACCAAAGGAAGCTCATGTCTACACTGAAGTAATATTTTTTTCTTGTGTCAGCTTTCTCAGTTTAATGCATCTTTTTTAAATTACTTTCGCAAGCAGCATTTGTGGGAAAATAAAGCAGTACCTTGGACAAAAGAGGATGTTAAATGGATTTTAACTTAGTTTTCCCTCTCTCTTTGTGGGTGTGCTAAATCTAGTCAGTGAACGGAAACATCAAACCCGGAAACTGCATATGGCGTTTGAGTAAATAATAAGGTGATTTGTTGAGAGGCAGCAGCATTGGGGGTGTGTCTAGACTACACCTCTCTGTCGACAGAGAGATGTAGATTAGGCGCATAGAAATTGCTAATGAAACAGGGATTTAAATATCCCATGCTTCATTAGCATAAAAATGGCCGACGCTTTTTTCGAAATGGAGTTTTTTTCCAAAAAAATGAGTCTAGATGCGTATCTGTCGAAAATAAACCCTTTTTCGACAGATCCTGTATTCCTCAAAAAATGAGGTTTACAGGATCTGTTGAAAAAGGGTTTATTTTTGACAGATCCGCATCTAGACTGCTATTTTTTTCCGAAAAAGCTCCGTTTCAAAAAAAAGCAGTGGCCATGTTTATGCTAATGAAGCATGGGATATTTAAATCCCTGCTTCATTAGCAATTTCGATGTTCTTGATTTGCATCCCTCTGTCGACAGAGGGATGCAGTCTAGACATAGCCTGGGTGTATGTGTATAAGGATTAAATAATTGGACTTGGGGCTAATTTTTCATTCGTATGCACAGGAATTGAGGGGGACTTTCACTGGAATCATGTATCTACATCCCATCTACCATGCTCAAAATTTAACCTCTACTGTATAAGCTTAGTGGGCTGTGCCCATCCTTTGATACCTCTCCCTGACGCTTAGCCTCTAAGCTGCAGCAAATTTTATGCCACTACCATAAAGTCTCTCAAACTCTGCTGTTGGTTAAAAAAGAAAGGCTTCAGTCCAAAGTTACAGAGCTCAGTATTCTGTCTCACGTCACCCAGAGAACACATCAGACACACATTAAAATATCATCCCAATCCCCTGCTGTCATTCCCAAAGGTCCAATTTGAGATGATTGGACTTAGAGATTCCTTTACAGTACTTTCCCACAAAGAGAGCAGCCATCCCACAGTCAGTAATGTTAATACATCCCCTTGGATAATGGAATACCATGAACAGATGCAAAAGCCAGGAAAATCTATGTGTGTGTGTGTGGGAAGAGGTTTGTGGGCCAGAAATCGAGGAAGCTGTTTTCTGCTAAATGAGCCCATTACAAATATTGAGTAACAAGATACCATTTTTAAAAAGCACACATCCTTCTAACCACCTGGATGTATAGAATCAAGTCATGAAGTAACTGCTGCTGTAATTTTTGCACATTCTTGTACAAATAGATTGTTTAGCTATGTCCATTTAGGCAGCGGATAACAAGTGTATGAATCTGTCTTGGGGAAGATTGAACAGTGAGGGACAGAGAATACCTCTTGAGTCTCTGGTCTCATATTATGTTGCATTTGCTGCCATAAACACTTTCAGGTGTTGATCCAAAGCCCATTAAAGGTCAG
This sequence comes from Rafetus swinhoei, assembly GCA_019425775.1. Lineage (NCBI taxonomy): Eukaryota > Metazoa > Chordata > Testudines > Trionychidae > Rafetus > Rafetus swinhoei. Next base: position 22,753,629 of record CM033437.1, on the reverse strand, counting down.
TGGGAGTGTTTTCACAGATGCTACAGCAAACTGTGAACAATCAATGATAGCCATTAATACTAAGGGAACCAGAGGGACCATTTTTGGTACCATCTGGGGTCACATCATCTTTCCTCACCGTAAGAATAAATCCTCTATCTGAAGCAACTCCCAGTTACAATAGTTAGGAATCAGACACCAAGTCCATCTGCTTCGTGTTTTGGTACGTTGTTCTGACCATCTGGTACAGCAGGTAATACATGGATTAAAGATGCGATCTTTTGAATGGGCACTGATCTGCCTTGGGGATACAATCCCTTTCTGGGCAATACCCCTGTTCACTTTGTGATCATCATTCTTATGATAATAGCATTCACTTTTCACATCATGAAGGCTGTCGAGGTATCTCCTCGCCCTCCCTTGGTTCTTGTCATTGCCTACAGTCTGAGGTGCAGGCAATGCAATGTTTCTTAGGTTTACCAAGCAAACATAATCCACAGCTCTGTATGCCAAAGGACGATTTTCCTTCCCCCTCTCTTCTTTCTCAATAGGCTAAACTATGACTGTATTGCCCACCTCTGGTACCATCCATTACAATTAATGATCATGTTCTGTTTTGGAGTCTGGGGACTTCTGTACCCCCTCTTTTGTACCTCACAGGAGGAGTAGGGAGGGAGGTTGTGTTTCAGCTAGGGTCACCATTTCTTTGGCTGTAGTGTTTTTTTATTCCTTCCCCACCCCATCATCCTCACCCCTCTTGACTGGCTGCTTGGAATTGGCTTGAGAGAGGAGTCAGGCAGCCTTCAAGTCCTGATCTCTGTCATCATGGGTGGAAGGTGAGAGACAGGAGTAGCTTCCAACCACAGGAAGCCACTTTTAAACTACGTAACCCACACTTCCACATTTTTTTCTTTTCAAAACAAAACAAAACATAACGTAACACATACACCCTGAATCCCCCAAAACCAGCAAAAAGCCCACTAATCTCAATGGGAGCAGGAATGAGCATTTCCCAAAAGCCAGGAACTTCAAAACTAATGGGAATGCTCTGTTCCTATGAAATTGATCCTGATCCCATTTACACCAACATAGCTACTTCTATCCAGTGGGATAAACCCATGCTTGTAGTCTAAGTCTATGTCTACACTACAGAGCTTTTGCGGAAAACCAGCAGTTTTTCCGCAAAAATTGTGGAGAGTCCACACCTCAAACACGTTTTTGTGCACAAAAATTGAAAGAAGAGGGGTTTTTTCATAATAGTTATTCCTCTTTCTACGAGGAATAACTCCTTTTTGCACAAAAGGTGTGTGTGGATGGGGAACCACCTCTTTTTGCGCAAAAAAACCCTATTGAAAAAAGCACAGGTGCCCTGGTGGCCATTCTGTAAATGGCCATCAGCATTTTCTTTCAAGATAGCGTCCATGCAGTGTGGACATTCTCTTGTGCAAAAGTTCATCGCTTTTTCGATGCGCTTTTGCAGTGTGGATGCTCTCTTGCGCAAGAAGTTTTTGAGGAATATTTCTTCCACAAAAACCTACTTGTGAAAGAAGCCTGCAGTGTAGACATATCCTAAGACCGGTTTCTGCAAGCATAGACCTAGTTTAACTGTATACCCAGGCTGTCCAATTGAAGTCCCCCTACAGTTTTGAATTATAGGGCTTGATTCTGTTGTCACCTTAGGCTCTCATCTTGCAAAGAATTAAGCACTTGAATTTAGCAGGAGTGCATATTGTATGAAGTTAACCATGTGCATTAGTTTTCGCAGGACTGAGGGCTAAAGGAGATCAGCTTCAAGCCTTCTACCTCAAGAGACTGTAAGAACAGACAGAAAGGACAATGCAATGAGTTAATGGTGGCATATTGTTCTTATCAATGAATTTCTTGGCTTTGCTGAACATATATTATTCATCCTTATCCTTGTTAAAATATCTTCACCTGAAAAATTAATTGGTAATGTAGGCTTTCAATGTTAATAGGAAAAGAAAATCACCACATCACTAAAAACAAAGCTCTAACTCTGCCTTGTGAAATAGCATGGTCTTGCCTTTCTGACAACTCCCTTTCTAAACATAATATGTAAATGCGTATCTCTGTGTATATATTGTGTTCAGTAGCTTTGTGAAGCTTAGATTTTAGTCATGCCTGCCTGGAAAATAAAGTCCATCAAATAATGAGGAAGTGCATAAGCTAATGATACATGTTAGCTTTTTGAAATGGGTTTTAATGAAATTATCATAATCTGATTATACAGATTCAAAGAACCTTTTTAAGGCTCCGTTTAATACTTTTGCATCTGCAACTATCCATGCCAAGAAAAGGTAACGCACTTGGATTTATCATCAAGCACTTGGAGCCAGCAGAAGGAGCAATTTTCTCCTCCTCCTCCTGCAAAAATATTCACAGATTAACCAAGCAGAAGAGGAGGCGTCAGGGGAGAAGTAGTTCCCAGACTTTTGGTGCAGTAGGATTTTAATCACACACAAAGCAAGGCAGGACAAGTTCTGCTGTTTTGTTATTGGGAAGCTAAATGCAGGTATTCTAGTTACAGATGGAGTGAGCTACATAAAGCGTTTGTAAATAGTTTGAATTCCAAGAAAGTACCAATGGAAGAGATTGAGTTCAGAGAACTGCAATCGAGTTTTAGGTCAGACTCAGCTGATGCATACCTACTCTAGACAAAGCCTCTCGGGGAAGAGATGGGCTGTACAAGAAGCCTTCAGCCAAAGGATCTGCAGGAGTGGTATTAGATTTCATAAGGTAAGCAAGGTGGACCTGTTTAGTGCTTGGAACAGAAGGTCAGGAAAAACAGTGCTATTGAGAGTGGTATTTATGATTCTGTGGATGGCATCAGGGAATTTCACATGAGGAAAGCCTGCAACATGTCAGTAAGTTACTCCTAGCTTATGTTCAGGTAGGCGATGGAGAATCTGGCACCTATTTTTACAGTGGGAAGGGTACAAGAAATAGACCCAATTACAAACTCTCACAACCATTTCTTAAAATAATAATTATTATTATTTAAAACACATGGTGTATCCAGCATATCCATTTTTAAAGTTTAAGATTGGTTTACATTTTGCTTCATTATAAACATTTTAAAAGAGTGAAAATTGGTGCAAAATATAAACTTCACAATGTTCTAGATAAATATTGGGGAAAGGGAAAAAAGCAACAAATAGGCTGTGTCTAGACTGGCAAGTTTTTCCGCAAAATCAGCCGCTTTTGCGGAAAAACTTGCCAGCTGTCTACACTGGCTGCTTGAATTTCGCAGCACTGACTTCCTACTGTAAGAAATCAGTGCTTTATGAAATACTATGCTGCTCCCGTTCAGGCAAAGTCCCTTTGCGCAAAACTTTTGCGCAAAGGGCCAGTGTAGACAGCTGAGATTTGTTTTCATAAAAAAGCCCCGATCGCGAAAATGGCGATCGGGCTTTTACTAAGCAGCGTCTAGATTGGCACGGACACTTTTCCGCAAAAAGTGCTTTTGCGGAAAAGCGTCCGTGCCAATCTAGACGCTCTTTTCCGAAAATGCTTTTAACAGAAAACTTTTCCGTTAAAAGCATTTCCGGAAAATCATGCCAGTGTAGACACAGCCATAGAGAACAAGTATTGGAAGTCAAAGCAGTTTACGGCTGTGGCTTATTTCATGAACTGTGCCTTCACAGTACATATACATACACGCATGATCTTCCACTTCATTGCCTTACTTGAAAAGACGGCCTCATGTTTATACTTAGACTGATTTATAATTAACAAACAAACTATTTACCTAATGTAATGAACTGGATTTTCTTAACATAATCAGTATTTTCATGTACCTGAGTGGTCCAAAATTTAGATGAAAATCATTAACCTCCCTCCCCTCCCCCCCCAATAGCTTTTGTAAAACCTATGATTTTGTGTTAAAAATAAAACAAAAGCAAAGAGCTATACATTACATGATGGGGCTGTATATTGTCAAGGTTTTATCGGTGCTAGTTTGTGATGTAGTTCAGAACTCCCCTTGTGGCTATTCCTGAGTATGCAGCTGTCCCCAAATTCTGTCACTATAAGCTTTGTCCTTTATTACCCATGCCATCATGTATTCCTTTAACCGTATAGATATGGTGGCCTGGATCCTCAAGTAGTGTAAATCCATGTAGCTACATTGAACTCAATGATGTCCATTTAGACCATCTGAGAAACTGCCCTGAAATATGCACACTATATCTAAATAAACAAACAAACACAAATTCAGCAATTTCCATAACCTTGTGGGAGCCATCCAGATGAAATGTACCATATAAATGTAAGATCATGATCAACATCTTTAATTCTTAACTGAATCTACAAGGTATCTGTTTTGAAATTTAAAAAGAGACAAGGTGGGTGAGGACATATATTTTATTGGACCAACTACTCTTGGTGAAAGAGATAAGCTTTCACCAACTGAAGTTCATCCAGTAAAAGATATGACCTCACTCACCTTGTCTCTCATATAACTTGGGATGAACTCAGCTAAAACCCTGACATGTAAATGCCTTCTCATTCCAGCAATGCAAAATTCTAAACACAGACTAAAAGTTTAAAAAGCTATAACCTTCCTTTCCTCCTCCACAAAATAGAGAACTTGCCATTTAAATGTAATTTTCAAAATGAACAAGATTTTTGTTCTTAAAAAAACCCTTCTTAATACTCCTAATAATCCTATTCATGTCCTTGGATGAAATAATAAAGGCAGCTTTTTCACAATGTTCATTTTGTAATCAAAATTCTGCACTGGAGAATTATCATAGAGACGCTGCCATGTTTGTGAAATGTAGGCCTCATTGTATTAAGATAAAGGAGGTTCCTATTCATGCCACAGATTGCTTGTCTTTTTGAAATATATTTTGTAGTCCATTTAGTCCATTTTCATAGCATGAAAAGAACAGCAAATTGTAATTAAGTGCAGTAGCGTATACAACACTATAATCATAATTGCTGGAATTATATTCACAATTTTCCTCACATATTTTGCAGATGCTGTCTCTTTTATCCACACACCATGTAGTTCATGTTCCCATTTTGTAGATGTTGCCATCAATTTGTTGCCACATGTTTTGTGTCACCATGTTTTTCTCCTCCTTTATGGTAGAGAACAAGGGTCTGATTCACGAAAAATGTCCTGCGGGTTGCATTGTTTCCACTGTTCTCTAAGCCCCTTGGGGCACCTTTCATTCTACATCTGGTTTGTCATTTGCTCAGCTGCGTACTGGATTATCCACTTAAAAAGAAACTGCACCAATTGTGTGCTCAGCCTGTCGGACTGAAAGTTCAGAACGTAACAAGCACTTCTCCTTGGGAATGAGGAACTGTGAAATATATTTGACATTGAAGTTTTTATTAATTAGAGCTGGCATTTGCAAGCAGGAGGCTGCTATATTGCCTTTAAGAGACATCATTTGTGCCACAGGCAGCAGGGGGTGCTGAATTGGAATGTAAAAGAAAAGGTCTCCATTCTTTTGCTTTAATCGGATAGTTTCATAGTCCTGGACAGGACTTTGGGTTTCCAAACCAAAAAGATTTAACATATTCAGTATTAAAGGTTTCCTTTTGGATTGCTAACCCAGGCTTAAAGAAAAGTGTACATCATTTCACAAACTGGGGCACAGGTTCCGCTGCTGCTAGGTTTTTTTTATTATTATTATTATTATTATTATTATTACTATTACTATTACTGTATTATTATTTCCAGCCAGTAGGCAGATTGACACCACAGTGCACTTCAGAAACTAACAGATTCCAATATAAAGTGGTTCTGTGTAATGTGGAACAGTGTTCAGTCTTCAAACCAAGGTTATGCTCTGAAAGGTAAATTATGAGAGATGCTAAATTCAGTTAATCTTCCTCTATCGCTGGGGTGTGAGATTGAACCCCAGAACCTTCTGCACTGAAAGTATGAGCTGCTACCATTTGAAATAAAGGAGTACATTCACAGGCTAGTAACAATTTATTACCCTCTTCTGTGGAGTAGTGGTTTACTAGAAGAGGAACCATAACACACACCAAATCAGTGGGTTATGTTGAACACTTGTTAAGCACTGGCATCTTTCAAAGACCACATTTCATGGACTAGTGAGAGTTTTATGGTCTTTCATCTCATCACTCTACAAAGCTAGAAGTGGGTGGCCAGATACAAATGGGAAAAAAGAGACTTCTAGCTTCAAAATGCGATGCACAGAAGTTGACTTCAATCATAATTGTGGATGCTTGGTAGATGCGCAGCACAAGTCAGATTTGGCCAAGGAATTGACAACAGTTCAGATAGATATCTAAGAATTAGATCCTTCTGTAGCATCAATGCCAACACCTTGAAAACGCAGTAAAGGAGCTGGAATTCTCAGGACATGAGATATTTTGCAGGGATTCTTGGCACTTCTCCCCACAAAGTGCACAGTGCTCTCTGTGTTGGTATTTTTGCACTGCCAGTTCCAGATGAAGTTCAAAAGTGAAAAATAACTTCCCACTGCAGTCAATATTATGGTCAATGAGAGATGTGAGCTGTTAGAACAACAGGCCAGTTTTGTTTGGATGCTCACCTATGGATTTAGTACCCAACCTCAACATTTCAGTTTGAATAAGCACACATTTGAAAGATTAGAAATGGAAATTCTGTACTTGAGATAATACAATACAAACACGATGGTGCATTGTATAGTATCTCTGATGCCCTCTCTGTTCCAAAATACTTCAGAGAGTTAATTAATCCAAGACCATGAACCATATGAAGTATAGATTCTAAGTTATTATATATTCGGAGTGAGCTTAAAACAGGGTACAGAGAAATATTAATCTGAGCTTCTCACAATCTATAGTGACTTTTATCCTTCAACATCCCTAGGAGGTAGGGATGGGCTATCTTCATTTGATGAATGGGGAAGTTAAACACAAAGTTGATTAAGTAAGTTACACAAGGTCATACAAAAAAATCTATGGCAGAGCTGGTCTTTCCTGTACATGAGACCTTCCTTCCTAACATTATAGATAAAAAGAGAATTTCTTTCTGATGTAATTTCAAAATAGTTTGAATGTGAGTGAAATGAGGCATTATCAGAAGTCTGCTCAAAATATTAGAACATCTAGCAATTCCCCAGCTTTCTGAATGGAATCAGATCCTACGTTGCTATCTGTTTACATACATGCACTGTTAGACAGTATATAACAGCCTACTTATTTACACAAAGCCCAGTCCCTTTCCTTTTCATAGTAACTAACGGTAAGCTGTTTCACAAACATTTAATTATTTTGGAACCATTATTTAAGGACCAGGAGCCCAGATCCACAACAGGACTTGTGTTCAAACACTGAGCATCACCATGCCTTTTAGAGGCTTAGAATATCTCGAGAACACCACTATGATCCACAAAGCTGGAATTAGGTTTCTAGGCTCATTATTCAAAGAAAAAGGGAAGAGATAGGCACCTTGCAATGAGATTCACAGAGCCAGCATGCTAGGCAGCGAGAGATGGCTATGAGAGGGGTGTGTGCCAAGCCCCGCCCCTTTTTCAGATGGGTGCCTAAATCTGTGCTGCGAGGAGTCACATATATTTGATTAGTGATCCATAAATGGGAACCAGTCGCCCTCCTTGAAGCAGTTTAGGCAACATGGGAGACCCCGGGTCAGTACTCTTTTCCCCTGTGACAGAGAGGGGAATTAAACCCGGCTATGCTAGAAACCAGGTGAGTGCCCAAATCACTGGGCTAAAAGTTCTACAGTAAGCAACCCCCTTCCCCTCTCCTCTTGTGGCAGGGGTGATGTTTTGAATGGGACCCAATGTGGTAAGTGCCCTTGAAAAACACCTACTGGGTTGGGACATGCACACAAAACAGGCATTAGCTTGCCTATCTTCCCCCAGGTCATGGATTGGTCTGGGAGATAGGTGAGAGATGGACATTCATATACCTATTGGGAGGCAACAGAAACATAGGCACCTAGGGAATTTTCCCCTGATAACATAGGTGCAAAGTGAGTTTGTGCACCTACAGTAGAAGTTTTACAGATTAGTGTGTGCCTATAGCGGGGCCATAGGTGCCTAAACCAAGACTTAGGCATCCAAGTACCTCTGTGGATCCCGCCCTGGTGAGTTGCAGATCCTGGGTTCAACAAAAATGCAGGAAAAGCATATTCCCAGTACACAGGCTTCCTGCCACATACATCTAAACATGTATGTGTGTGTCTGTATTTTCAGGAAAAAAGAATCCCTAGCCCATTACAATACCGACTTCTTATCCATTTGCCTAGCAATATATTTTTGATCTTTCAGTACATAAAATCACTGTGCAGCTGCAGCTAAGCAAAATATGCAAGACATGAACAAAATATAGAACTTTTTTAATGATCTGCATTCTTTGATTTGGACATGTATTTTTGGCATATGGCAAAATATTTAATTGGGGGAACGTGTCTCTTGGGGGCCTATACAGGTCTTAATACCAATATAAATTAATATCTTTGTTGATTATGTAAAAGAGGAAGCAAATGCCATGTTAATGAAAGTTACAGGTGGTACTAAATTGGGAGGAATTGCAAACATAAATGAAGACAAACAATAAAAAGAGACCTAGAGCGATTAGGAACATTAATAAAATAAGATTTATCATGGAAAACTAATTTGAAAAACATATCCCTCCTGGAGTGTGCATTTTTCTGGAGTGCAGTTCAGACCACAAGAGGTTATGTGACCATTTGCCATGCAATCCTGGGTGCCTTATGATGCTTTTCTACTCTAGCTCCCATCCTGGTCACTCACAGCCAGCCTACAAGCATGCAGGTCACATTCTGAGCATCTCTGTGCTAAAGTGCCCACAGCAGCTTTGGCCCCAGCAGCCTATCCACACCCCCACCTCCTCACTCTGATTTCTACCCAGGAAGTGCTGGGTTCAAATTTTGCCTCTGCCATCAATCTCCTTTGTAACATTGGGCAAGTCACTTAGTCTGTGCCTCATTTTTCCCATTTGTTAAAAAATATGAAATCTGATACCAACCTATTTCATTGGAATGTTGATTATAAATAAATAAATACAAGTAAAGCTGCTTTGAATATGAAAACACCCATGTAAGTGCTGTGCACTCCCATCCTCCTGTGCTTTATTCCTCCATTTGTCATTTTCACTAAGTAGCCTTGGAGATTTCAAACTCTTTACCTCAGCACAGGCTTCTCTTCAAGGGGTATGATTCTAAAAAGTTCTCAGCACTTGTGTCTCCTACTGGATCTGGCCTAATAAACGCAGTGCACCCAAAATTGAGGACATTTCAGATTTCTATAGTCAATCTACGATAGCCTTATTTCCTCTTTTCCCCCTTCCTGTGTACTGTTCAACTTTAAGCAGTTAATAAATTCAGACATTAACTTCAGACATGTGTTTTAAAAGAACACAGCCTTGTGCACATTGATTATATTAATCTGTATCAGTGACTGATTATTGTAATTGTAACTAGTATTGAAGCTGCTGGTGAAATGTGCTCTGTGTTTCAATTATTATTACCACTAAATAAATCAAATGTCTGTTCCTGGATGTTCCTCTCCCCTTCCTGCACCAGCCCTTTCATCGCCTTGTCCTTCAAAGATCCTCTTTCAATGTTAATTCCAAAAGGAAACATTGTCTTTGATATTAACAAAGTATTTTCTGAGAGAACAAAAGATGGACTTGAGGAAAGTTCTGCCATTCCAAGACTTGAATGCAATACAGTGCAAAAACATGCAAACCTTGAAGATAGTTTTGCTTGTTATTATACAAAAGGAAGTGCAGCTAGTTATCTACTCAACAGGAACCGTGTACAGTTTCTTCCCACTAAAAGATACTCAAATAATGGTTAAGTTCTTTCAGACCTAACAATGAAAGAATCAAAAGGTTAAGAGAATGTGTCCACCTCAGCCTCTTGACTGTCTGCAGCTGAATGTCCTTCTCCAATGCCTCTTTGATTTCCAGCAGCTTCACTATTGAAAGTGGGAGGCAGTGCAGCAGGTTAATGGATTCACTGTCCCAATGCCCTTCCCCAAACTTACTGATGCTGGGTACACATGCCCTGCTCAGGGTGTCAGCTAACACCAGTAATTGTTCTGGACAATATCTGATCTCTGCCTGGCAGTGCTACAAGCACAGCATGTGCTGCAATCCATTTGGAGCACTAAGAAGGGAATTTGCCGTGATTGTCTCTAGGGCTTTGTGGTCTGATTGTACTGAGTGAGCACTGTTACACTGATCAGGCCCACCAACAGGAGAGGAGGGGTGGCAAAGGAGGTAGCTGCCCCGGGCCTGACATTCAAAGGGCCCAGGGTTCTGATTGCTGCTGCAGCAACACAGTAGCCGGAGTGATAGGCTGGAGCTCCGGGCCATGCGCTTTGGGCAGCACAAAGGATTGGGGGGGAGCTGCGCTACAGGCAGCGCTGAGGGCTGGCTGGCCTGGACCTCGTCCCACCCCTTCTACCCTCGGACCCACCCCCCCCAGAAGTGAGGAGTCAGCCCTCCCAACCTTGCCCAGTGGCCCACAGAAGCTGTTGGCTTCACGGGTATTGATAGAATTGCACTACTACAAATACCACAGCCAGAAGCCCTTTTCCTGGTTGGGAATACTCCTGTTCAGCCTGTGTCAGGGCTTCACTGGCATAAGCACCTGCCTGCTCCTGCAGAAGAGCTACACCCAGTCCTCTCTCGGGTGTATTACACTGGAGGATCAGTGGCTCTCTTACCTGGTAGTATTGCAGGACAGGGTCATCCATTACCATTTCTTTCACCGTGTCACATGCTTGTTGTTGGTGACCTGCCCAGTCTCACTCAACATCCCGCCTTGTGAGCTGATACATAGGTGCCGCTCTTGCAGCCAGGTATAGACCGAACTTGGACAGAAAATGTATTTTTTCCTCTTAAGTGCTATCCCCCTTTCACATCCACTGGAACTGGCATGTCTCTAACTGTCTTGATCATCTTGGGATCTGCTTTCAGTCCTTCTGCTGCAAGCAGCTGTCCAATGTAAATCACTCGTGCTGTTGGAGTCATATTTTTTTCTGGGTTCACTTTTATGTTTTTGTCCTTAGACGTAGAAAAACATATCCTTTTCTGTCATGGTCTTGTTCAGTTTCTGGATCATTGCTCCCTTTACCTATAATGAATGTATTATCTGCAATTATTTTCACCCCAGGCAGCCTTTCATCACTTGTGTGAGTCTTCTGCAGAACACCTCTGGCATGGGGCTTATACCCATCAGCATGCACACCCATCTCTAGTGACCAAATAGTGCTGCAAAGGTTAACGTGTGGGACTCTACTCAGGCTTATGTCCCCAAACCAATTCCTCATATCACAGAAATTTGTGCAAAGTGTCATTAATTGTGGGCAGTAGATAGTGGTATCTTTTAATTGATCCGTCAAGTGTCTTTGGGTCTATGCAGATGGATAATTTGCCTGATTGCTTCCATACCACCCCAATACTTACCGTATTGGTTTCTGCAGATTCTACAGTATCCTGTTCGGAGGAGTTTTGAGTGCTTGCATACTGAATCATGTAGCACCACTGGAGTTTTCCTTCGTGGTAAGCCTACATGTTCTATTCTGGCAGTCTAATTCCAGTTGCAGCTTCCTCTGAGGCATCCGTTGGCTTGGAAAATATTCCCCATCTGCTTTTTAATTGGTTAGTGCTGTCCATGGAACTGCCCCTTTTGCTTCTTGTACTGCTGCTATAAAATTCTGATGTTGCAATCTGAACAGATTTATGGCTTGCATAGCTTTATTCCACACAAAGGGTCTCTGGTACATACCACACACTTCACTTGGTGCCCTCTATTATTTTTCAGGTTAGTCGGTCTGAGGTCATATTTTCCTATGTGCTGTATTGTGCTCTCATTGTATTATTAACACATGCCTGCTTTTTGCAATGGGTGTAATGGAGTCCACAAGCCATCTGGGGATATCTGAAGTTATGAGGGGGCAAGGAGAAGTCACAAAAGTCACTTACTGAATGAAGCAAAAAGGAAAAATATAGAAGGCCTGTGCTGCTTTATAATAGATGTGAGGAGATAAGCAAGTGGCAAGAAGAATACAGAGCTCCAGACAGAGAGGTAAAAAAAGAGGAATAGATGAGATAACAGGGTATATATTGACAGAAAATATTAAGAGGCTGAAGATGCTAATCAAAAGCGTGACCTTTCAACCTTGTATAAGATTCTCAAACAGCTAACAGGAAAGTTTAGCAGGGAGGCCTGTCAAAGATGTAATTGGAAAGATTCTCTGTACCAAAGAAAACCAAAGGAAAAGATCAGCAGAACATTTCATGCTCTTTTAAATTGACCAAGCTCAAGCAAATGACTACAAATATGTGATGATCTACCACTAGAGCTTGATATTGATTTAGGAGACAGACTGGAAGAAGTTAGAAGAGCTATCAGTAAATTCAAAAGCAGAAAAGTACCTGGAGAGGATAATATTACTAGAGAGATACTTAAAGCAAATGCTGAGACAATCCTTCATGCTTTCCTTGTGTTTTTGAATAAAAGGTGGTGTCAAGAAAACCCAACCTACTGGAAAAGTTACAATTGCCAAAGAAGGGGGACCTTATCAACTGAAATAGCTAGAGAGGAATCTGCTCTCGGTGTCTGGGAAAATCATATACAACATCAAGAAAAAATAGATCTCCAAGGAACAAGCAGGTTTTAGACCACTGAGATCATGTGTACACCAAATTGTCATTCTCAGGCTTATTACTGAATAAAGTGCAGCATGGCAAACACCTCTTATAATACATTTTATAAATGTCCAGAAAGCTTTTGCCAGCATACCTAGAGACAGTCTTTGGAAAAAATATGTCATGTCATATGGAATACCAGCAAAAATAATCAGACTAATCAAAGACCTACATGGTAATGCCAAATGTATAGTTAGAGATAGTGGTAATATCAGCCAATGGTTTGAAATGGCAAATGGAGTAAGGCAAGGCTATGTTATGTCCCCATTTTTGTTTGCACTGCTCATTATTGTGTCAACATAACAGAAAGTGATGAAGGAATTTTATGGACAAATGGTAAAGCACAATCAGGTGATCTCGTTTTTGCTGATGTCATTTTTCTGTTCAGTTCAACCTATTATTTAATGGAAGAAAAGACCTAACTTTTGGGGGAGACAGCAAAACAGGCTGGATTGTTCATCAGCAAAGGGAAGACAAAATATATGGCTATCAATATTCCAGAAGAAACTAGCAGAGTAGATGAAGAAACATTATGTAAGCCACTTTAGTTATCTAGGGTGCGAGTTTTGCAATGTGACACCATAGTAGATATCAAGCAATGGAATCCCAAACAGCAAACAATTTTCATAAATTTTATATTTGGAAGAGTACAATGATGATTATTATATGTATTTTAATCCCAGCATCATATCAGGTTTGTTCTCCTCTATAGTGCAGGGTCATGGAAATCCATCACACCAATTTATAAGTTCAACTCATACTGCAGTAACTGCCGGTAGGAAATTTTCAGACTGTATTAAAAAGAGTTTATTGCAACATCAGAAATTCAGAGTAAAGCAAATCGATTTCAAGTATCAAAAAATGCACGGCAATGACCACAGACATATTTAGAACATTCTTCAAAGATGCTACTGATAAGACTTTCACTCCAAGGTATACTATGAACACCAACTAGAAAGAGGGAAAAAAAGAGGGTGATCAAGAGAAAAATTATGTAGTATAATAGAGAAAAAAGCTAAATCTATCAACTTGATACTCAGAATCATGAACAGACCAGCATAAGACCAAAATAAATAGTAGAAATGGAAATGGAACCTCTGTCCACCTGAGGGTGAGAGGCAATAAAGAAAGAAGTGTTGCTTCCTGCATTGCAGAGCTAGATGAGTGTGAATCTTGGTTGGGGAAGAGAGGGAGCAATGTCTGTCAGATGCCTTCCATCTTCCCTTGGACCCCACTAAAACTGTTCCATATGGGATTCACAGGGTTGTGTACAAATTCAGAGGTTGAGACAGAGTGGACTCAAGAAACAGGCCCTCTTCGCAGTGTGTTGTGCTCAAGAGGAAACTGGTATCTGTACCTAGGTTGGTGCTACACTAGCTTTAGTTTAGGCTCATCCCCTGCACCTCACACGGAACAGAGTAGAAGGGGACTTGTGTGAGCTCAGAATGGCCAGTGATAGCCATGTCATAAGAAGAGAAGTACTAGTGCTGAAATGCCTGTCCCTCATAGGACAGGAGCTTCCCTGTTGCTACAGGAGTTGTCTTCAGTTAGTTGCTAGATAAGATGCCAGTAGATGACCCTCAAGAACATGTAGCTTAGTTCTGAACTTATATAGGACCAATACAACTTGTTGTCTTACAAATGACTCCCACTGAGTATTTGTTATATCAGCCTGTAAAACATGTGAGTACTGGGAGGCAGATGCAACATCCCATTGTCTCCCATGTCACCCATAGACACCTTCCCTAACAGATGTTAAAAACTTGGCAAGATGAACTTTGTAGATCAACTCTTTGGGTGTTTCTTCAGAGGGTGCAGTATGGCCCATGGAGAGTAAGGGAGAAAAGCTGCATTCCTTAGCTCAGAAGTCATTGAATTTTCGGAGCCAGGGAATTGATTTTATGTGCTTACCAGGGACAGGTGCACTTCCCTCTGTTTCAGATGTAAAAATAAATACATTTCCTTCTTTTTCAAATGTGTTTCTGGTGTATTTTGAATGTTGACAGATCACTGTGTATCTGATGATCAGTTAGTTAATGTTTGTAAACCACTTTGGAGATGTACAGCGCTATCGAAGTACTAAGCACTGCTATTATTACGAGTACACTTCAAGATCCTTAGATACCTGCTGGGAGTGCAGCAGACACGATCTTAATCTATTAATAGCGCTTTATAAGTGCAGTTGCTCACAGACTGCCAAAACATTGCTATTGTAGAATAATTCTTTCTTTTCCAAATAGCATGGGTGTCACGAATGTTAATAACACGGAGGCAGAATTGCTCCTCTCATCTTCTTCCCATTTTGTACGTATGGCATGTGAGTGAGTCTGTCTCCTGAAAATGACAGGAGAAAATCTCATCCCACTAAGACTCCAGTCATCTGTATAAGGGCTTTAATTTGGGATTTGAGTGCCAGATAATTAGTAGTTGAGGAAGAATCACACTGTTTCGTGAGTCCGTTGGCCAAATTAATAAATGAGACTGTAAAAGGTTACTAGAATGGGCCTTTAATCTTACCAGCATTTTTCCTTAATAGCATGCTGTAGATAGTTATATTATCCTATTTTGGAGGAGGAGGGTGGAAGTGTTACCCAGGGTTCTTTCAACCCAAACCTCTTGGTAACTTTTACTCTCTGCGAAGTGGTGTCAGGAAATAATTCAGGGGAGACACGGTCGTCCAACCGATAGATGGATGGTACAAACAGGACAACACAAGAGTGCTTTCACTTAAAGCTAAACTTTACTTAGTCTCAAGCACTTACATACGTCCGCAACAGGTTAGTAAAACACCCTCACCCTCGATAATTACCGAAGTTGAGTGTGGCTCTTGAGTGACACCGAGCAGACTTCCGATGGCCAGTCTTCCGGTGGGGATGAAGATGCGTCCGGAAGTGAAGAGTCCTCAAGGAGTCCTCAAGGCGGCCCTCCAAGTGTTCCCAAAATTGTCCCCCCGACTCGAAATTTCCTTCCCTATTTATCCATTAGTATTACAATAACATGTCACTCAAAAACTTGTTAGGCAAGCACTTTTGAAAGGTTAGGCAAGAGGTTTTCTTCTGGTCATCACTTTTACCAGATGCATTTTTTCTTTTTCAGAGACTTCATGCTTGGGGGCCCTGATAGATATATTTCTTAGGGCATTTAGACAAACTTCCTGTTTTTCTTAATGTATAGCTCAGCAATTTCACTAGAGATTTGGGCCTCAGGAAGGACGCGGGGTCAAGCTGCCCTCTCTGTGGCACCCAAACTCCCCTTTCTTCCCCCTTCCTGACTTGGTCATGCTGTCTAGGCCTATTTTGGGCCTGTTAGCTTGGTTGATAAAGTTTAAGCAGTAAGCAGTAGCGGTTCAGGCACATTACTGGATTTGCCGAAATCTCCCCGTACAGAAGAGGAGGTCAAAAGTTCATACTGTTTGATATCAGCAGTCAGAGGTGCTGACAGACTTGCTGGGCATGGGGAAGAGAGGGGTGTCTGTGCTCCCAGAAGGAGTAGGGTTGCGCTGCCAGGAGTGTACCACACCAGCCCCCCACCCAGGCAACAGTCTTCCTGCAGCATGTTAAAGGGCCCAGGACTCTAACTGCTGCTGCTCCTCTGGTAGCAGCAGCCAAGAGTCCTGGGCCCTTTTGAATATCCAGGCCCTGTCAGCAGTGCGAGCAAATTAGTGTAAAACACTTTGTAAGAAGAGATGAAAAAAATCTGTGCAGTGAGCAAGACTGCATCTGTAAAAGGAAAAGAAAAATCCACAAGCACTACTGCAACTGGCTCTTCTGGCAGAGTAAGCCAGTGGAAGTTGAGTTAAGGTCACAGGAGAAGGTAAAAGGGAGGAATCAATAATTTGGGCAATGAGAAATGCCTTTTTAACTCAAGTGCCTGCATACAAACACACACAACTAGTTAGTGTAAGCTAGTGACATCTGAAAGTAGGTTGGGGATGTTGGCATGGCATGTACTGGAGATGCGTATTCAAAGCATTTTAGAGTCAGAGATAAAGGTCACAATGTACCTGACTTGAAGTATAGTAGTCTCAGTCTGTCCTGGGAAGACCCTGCTACATCTAACAAACCCACAAAATAATGGTAAATAAGAAATATGATACATCTTTTACAGATGGGGAAGTGAGGCACAGAGATTAAGTGACTAGCCTCAGGCTATGTCTTCACTTCATGGAAGAGCAATGCTGCTGTGATCAATCTTTTGTAGTGTGATTTAGCAAGTCTAGTTAAGACTTGCTAAATCAAACTCAGAGGGTGCCCCCACTGGTGTCTGGTACTCTTGCTGTTGTGAGGAGCAAGGGAAACCAATGGGAGCATTGGGTCCCATCAGCCTCCCACTGTGGGTGTGCTCCCAAGCTCAGCTTAAGGCAGGGAAGGGCAATCATTTTTAGGGGGGGCACTCCAAGAATTTGGAAGGTGGTCAAGGGCTACACTCTCCCATATTAATGGAGGAGGTGCAGGGTCTGGGATAGAGGCTGGGTGCAGAAGGGAGCTTACAGTAAGCGATTGGGATGCAGGAGAGAATGTGGGGTTTGGGTGAATGAGGTAGTTGTGACCTGGGTTTGGGAACTAGGGTGCCAGGGTTTGCTTTGTGACCTTGGGCAGGAGGGGGGATTGGGATCTGGGGAAGGGGACTAGGGTACAGGAGGGGGTGGAGGGGTTTGGATTGTGACCTGGGGCAGGGAATTGAGGTGCAGGATCTGGAAGGGAATATGGGGGCAGGCGGGGGACAGAGGCTTTGAGTTATGTGGGGTAGGGGGGCAAAGGGTTGGGGTGCCAGAGGCAGACTTACCTGCTTATCTCCCAGCCAGCAACCTTCTCAAGCAAATGCCCTGCCCCTGCACTGGCTGTAGGGACCATGTGGGTTTTGAACATTATGAGTGTGAGGGGAGTGGAAAGGGTGCCTCACAAGCTGCCTGTTGACAAGAAGCAGCTCCCATTGGCCGGAAACTAGCCAATGGGATTGCGCTGGGAGTGGGAGCAGTGCCTGAAGGTGCTCCTCCCTCCCCCAGGATTACAGCTGTTCAGACAGAGACCTGCAAGTTCACAACGGACGCTTTTCTAAGCAGTGCGGGGGGAAGCAGGCAGGGAGTCAGCCTTGGGCTCCCCGCTGCATCTGTGGGCCAGATCTGGCGGCTTTGCAGGCTGGATCCAGCTCATGGAGGGTATCTTGCCCAGGCCTGGCTTAAGGTAAGCCGACTCCAGCTACGTATTCTGTATAGCTGGAGTTGCATACCTTTAAGCCGAGGGGGTCTACTGTAGACCTGGCCTCAGTTTACACAGGCAGTTTGCAGCAGCACTGGGAAATGAACCTTCTGAGCACAGGTTAGTGCCTCTACTGTGTAATCATTCTTCCTGTCCCGATATAAAACATTCTTTTAAAAGGGGATTTTTTTCCTTTTGCATCAGAAGAACAATGTGTTCATGGATTCCTAATATAATACTCAGTCTCCATTTCCTAATCATAACAGTCAAGGCTCTGAAGAGCTGCTGCAGTGATGCCAAAGCATTCCTGTCTATGGTTTGGTAGGGTCTCCTCTGATTTATTGCTCAGCACTCATCACTGCCAATGCAGATAAGCCGCAGCATGAAGATGGAAAGTCTCCCATGTTAATTATCAAGGGGTGCACTCTCAACCTGATACATAGGGCACTAGCCCCCCTGTGTGGAGTCAAGGCTCAGATCCATAAAGGATGTCAGCCACTATGCACTTGCAGTAATCAGATTTGCTGGTCACTTAGTACCAGCATTCCCAGCTGCACTTAAAAATGTGTTCAGACTAGAAAATGTTGGAAGGGAAGACAGCTTAAATACTTGACAGCCTTTCCCAGGCCAAGCAAGATGTGCTTTGTATTGCAGAAGGCAGTGTGCAAGGAGAATCTTCCCAGAATGCTAATGTGGAGTTGGCTTTTACCAGAGCAGATGTTGGTACGGTCATGGCAATTAAACTTTCCAGCTGGGCTTTCCTGTGCGTGAGGAGCTACTATTATGATTATTATTATTTGTATTGCCCCGAGGCTGCAGTCAGGATCGGGCCCCTGTCGTGCTGAGTGTTCTACATGCACAAATGAAACAGCAGCCCCTGCTCAGCAGCGCTTACAGTCTAAAACCAAATGCCATTATCTTTCTGCACTGAGTCACTGTGTAAGAAGTGCTGGGGGGGGGGAGGGAATAGATGCAGGAAGAGGATGGTTGCTAACAGCGGGTCCGTCTCTCATTACCCCATCTTCTCTGCTGTTAGATTATGGCTGCTACAGAGGCATCTGACCAGCAAGATCCTTCATCAGCATTACCTTTCATCTGAATATCTGCCCCACTCTTATTTTGATTCCTAAGTTGAGATAGAGCTTCTGTATTTGCAATGTTGCTCTAGGTATGTGTAGGTTTACTCACCTGTTTCCTCAGTCCCAGGAGGACTCAGAAGGCCCCAAAGTCTCTTTGAGGCCCTACTTTCAGAGCACAATTTGTTAATGAAAACAAAAAAGTTGCAAAGTAACACAAAACAGGGCTATTCCTTTGATGAGCACCATCTGCGGGGGCTCAGCAGTCTTTCCCTTTCTGCTCCAGGGGCAGTCACAGGAGCCAGCTTCTCCCCTTCCATATGAGCTCCCTCAGCCTTTATGGGCATCACTTGTCCTCTTCCTGGCTGGGTCTGATACTGGAGCAAAGCTGGCTGGCTGCAGGCCCTTGGCTCTTAGGGGAGCAAACCACCCAGATACAGTATATGTCATCCTTGGCTGAATGGACATGTTAGAAATGGTGGCCAGCTGTGGAATTCACATCTGGATCCATAGCAGATTCCCAGCCCCTCCACTAAAATGAAGTTGGGGGAGAAATTAAGGAGTAAGGGTTTACTTCAGGCTTCTTCCTACATGTAAATCAACCCAAATTCCTGGGTTGACTTCTGCATTATACTTAGAGCGTTAAACTGAAAGTGTCTCTTTAAATTATTCCAGTCCATATTATTATATGGCAAAGCTGCAATTCAGCCAAATTATACACCTTCCATTCAGATCTATTTTACTGACTATGGGATGGTGACATTTGTTTGGCTTCAAAACAAATTTTCTGTGGTACACTGGTGAGGCAATAAACTAAGCTGCAGGAAGATTCTTACAAATTGTTCTGTTTGAGGCAGTGGTGGATGGGTGCCCACCAGCTAGGAAGCTGAGGACCTACTTTTCTGGAGCTGCAAAAATGTTTCTGTCCTGCTGGGAAGCAGTGTCTTTTTGACAGAAACTCGGGGGTCAAAAAATTTAATCAGTCTGGTGATTAGAATGCTACTCTAGGATTTGAAAGACCAACATTTGATTCCCTGCTAGGTCTTGCATAAGTCATGTAGTCAGTGTGCCTCAGTTTCCCATCTTAAAAATGGGGCCAATAGTACTTCTGTAGTGCATTGTGGTATTGTGATAAGATTATGATGTCCACAGGTATTACAGTAAATGGAAGGGGCATATAAACACTTAAGATACAATCATAGGCATGAAAAGAAGCACTAGAGGTTATCTAATTCAGTCTTCTGCACTCAGGGCAGGACTAAGTATAATCTAAAGCACCCATAATAGGCCTTTGTCTAGCCTGCTCTTGAGAATCTCCAATGAGTGATATTCCACAACCTCCCTTGACAATTTAACAAGCCTGACAAGATTTTTTTTCCAATGTCCAACCTAAACCTCCCTAGCTTCAGTGTAAGCCAATTGCTTCCTGTCCTATCATCAGAGGTTAAGGAGAATAATTTCTCACCCTCCTCCTTGTAACAACCTTTTATGTACCTGAAAACTGTTATCTTGCCCTCTTCTACAGACTAAACTAACCCAATTTTTTCAATCTTTCCTTTCAGATTTTTAATCATTTTTGTTGTTCTTCTCTGGACTTTCTCCAGTTTCTCCACAACTTTCGTGAAATATGGGGCCTAGAATTGGAAAAAATTCAGATTGAAACTTTATCAGCATGATGTAAAACAGAAAAATTACTTCTTGTGTTCTGCTTGTGTAAACCACACACCTATAGGGCTACGTCTACACTGCAGGCTTCTTTCTCAAGAACTATTTTGCGCAAGAGTTCTTGCGCAAAAGGTCTTGTGCAAGAGCGCGTCCACACTGCGATGTGCTTTTGTGCAAGATGTGCTTTTGTGCAAGAGCATCCATGGCAGTGTGGACTCTCTTGTGCAAGAAAGCTCTGATGGCCATTTTAGCCATAGAGGTTTCTTGCGCAAGAAACCCCTGTTGCCTGTCCACACTGCCTTCTTGTGCAAGAATTCTTGAGCAAGAGGGCTTATTCTTCGTGAGGAGAGGAATAACTCTTGCGCAAGAAGCCCTCTTTTCTGATGCTTTACTGTAAATTTACTTGCGCAAGAACACGCATGCAGTGTAGACGCTCCACAAGTTTTTGCACAAGAACAGCTGTTCTTGCGCAAAAAGCCTGCAGTGTAGACATAGCCCAAGTGTGGTTCACTGTCCCACACAGTGGCACTTAGACCACAGCAACAGATAAGATCAAGAGACCTCAACGGCCTAGGGTAAGAGCCATCTGGCTTTATAGCTCAAGCTGTAGAGGCTTCTATAGTAAACTTCAGAGGTCCCAGTTTCAAGTCTGCCTGATGGCTGTAACACTTGTGCTAAATACATTCCAGGATGATGTTTGCTTTTTTTGCAACAGAGTTACACTGTTGACTCATATTCAGCTTATGACCACTATGACCCTGAGATCCTTTTCGGCAGCACTTCTTCCTCTGCAATTATTTTCCATTGTGTTTGTGCATAATTGATTGTTTCTTCCTAAGTGGAGTACTTTGCATGTGTGCTTATTGATTTTTATCCTGTTTGCTTCAGACCATTTCTCTAGTTTGTCCAGATCATTTTGAATTTTAATCTTATCCTCCAAAGCATTTGCAACCCTTCCCAGCTTGGTCTTTATCCATAAACTTAATAAGTGTACTTTTTGTCTCATTATCTGAATCATCAATGAAGATATTGACCAGGACCTGACGCAGAACTAATCCCTGCAGGACCACAATTGTTATGCCCTTTCAGCATGCCTGTGAAACACTGATAACTGCTCTCTGGGAAGGTTTTCCTACAGTTATGCACGCACCCTAGAGTAGCTCCATCTAAGTTGTATTTCCCAATTTTGTTTTTGAGAAGATCATATGAGACTGCATCAAAATCTTACTATGGTCAAGATATAGCACATCTGCCACTTCCCCCAATCCACAGAGCTTGTTCTCCTGTCAAAGAAAGTGATTAGGCTGGTTTGATACAATTTGTTCTTGACAAATCTATGCTGACTGTTATTTAACACCTTATTATCTTCTGCATGTTTGCAAATTGATTGCTTAATTATTTGCTCCATTATCTTTCTAGGTACTGAAGTGAAGATGACTGGTATGTAATTCCCCAAATTGTTCTTATTTCCCTTTTTATCAATGGGCACTATAGTTGCCCTTTTTCCAGTCCTCTGTAATCTCTCCTGTCTTTTATGACTTTTTGAAGATAATCACTAATGTCTCAGATATCTCATCAGTCAGTTCTGGGAACATTCTAGAATAGGGTTACCAGGTGTCTGGTTTTCGTCCGGATAGTCCGGTATTTGTGGTAAAATAAAACCAGAAAATATTTTCTGTTTTTCTCTGATGGAAGGCCGGCAGGGACATTTTTCCCTTTGCTCAACAAGTTTGGTCTCCCATTTGTTTTTGTTTTTGTTTTTTTTGCTCAACCAATATTTTTCTCTGCCGTGTTCAGGATTTTTGATGAAGGTATGTGCCAGCCCTATTCTAGAATGTATTTCTCTCTCTCTCTCTCTCTTTCTGTCTTTTCTGCTATTGTTCCCACCATCCCCCTCCACCTCTGTTAGTAACTGGCAGACCCTGCAGAGCAGTAACTACTACAGATTAGGTGGAATTTTAAAGCCACACCACTATAGGGACAAGAAAGTTAAAATCCTTGCAAAAGGGTGCCTTAGAAAACATTCTTATCAGATAGAACTGGAAAATGCAGGACTCACCCCCACATGAGTGGTGTTTCCATTCCTTTGTGCTGATCTTTACCAGACCTCAGGCTACCTGTACTTTTTGCTTGCTAGGGAAAGGAATCTTCTTGGTCACAAATGCATGTTTTATTGCTCTTTAAGTCACTTGCTTTTTTCCAGTTACAAAACAAAACACAATTTTTACAAATTTTCCCACCTCCATTGACTTTTGGGGGGATGGACAGAACAACAACAACAAAAACCCTAAAATATGCTTTTTTCACATCCCTTATGACAGTTTTCTCCTAGACTAGCATCATACACTCAGGCGATTAAATATCAACTCTACCATATAAAAAAAATCCAAACAACGTGGAAAGGGGATTTAAGAAATACCTTTTGGGGGCTTAAATAATACTCCCCCCCAATTCCCTTTCCTTCACCGCATCCATTATTTTAAATCCCTGCCTGTCTTTTTAAGGGGCTTTTCTGTTGCACAAGCCAGCAAAATGGGGAAAACAGGCAAGCATGAAGTTCTAAAGCACAGATTGTTCTTATGATGCTCAGTGCATGTGCCTCTCTCCCTCCACTCTCAGGTGTTCAACAGCAAATAAAAAAATCACTCTAAATTGCTCTCTGAAGGCTCAGCCCATGCTCTCTCATTTCTTCTGAGTGTTCCTAACACTCCAGATAAACAATGCTCTTACAGTTGGTTTGCTGGGGTTGAGGATTTTGGGCCCTCAATAATTGCTGGGTTCTTTTCTGATGCCTCTTTAAGTCCCAGAGGTGCTGGCCTTAGCTCAAACGTACATTTATGGGCACGTTCCCAATAAGATCCTAACTAGCTACCAGAGTTGCCTTATGGTGGCAGACGCTCAGCTGATGTTCACAACCAGTGACCTTGGAAGGTTCTTGGAAACTCTGTTGGACTGCTGCGTGGGTCTGCTCCAATGACTTTGCGCACCTCAGGCCGTGCAAAGCAACCAGAAAGCTGGATCCCTCAGGATTCGCCTATTATAAGAGGAATCCTTGATGGTGTGGAGCTGTAATAGCATCTCTAACGCTACTCCCATCCCAGCCCCTGGTGCAAAGGACATGGCTGGAGCATTTCTACAACATGGTAATCTCCAGCTTCTGGAATAGTCCCTTGAAACTGGGGTGAGCTAGGCATAAACCTGAGCCGCCCTGAGTCTTCTCTAAATTACGCTGGAGACTGGACCAGTTCCTAGCTGGCCCCAGGAGCAGGGAACCACAAAAGTGACTTCTGGAGTTTTTCCCCTCCCCCAAGTATTATGAGCATATGTGAGCTGCTGTTAAGGACACATCCATGTATTACAGGTTTCCTCAAGCCCATTCTGTGACACTGGCGTAAGTAGATGAATGACAGAAGTGAATTCGTTAGGTAAAAAGCACACAGGGCTGTAGGATTCTATTTACCTGTTTGGTTCTTCAGCATACAGGTACTTGCTGTTTATCTTTTGCTGCAAGCCTGACAAGATTAAAGCTTATAAATGCTAGTTGAAATTTGGGTCTATTTTCTAGGTTAGGAATATGTTGCATATCAATGGTGAAGGGGATTGTTGGTTCATTCACTTACAACTACAGTCTATTAGCTTACCATTGTGCTACAGACATGCTCACAGGGCAGAGGGCCCCTACGGCTGTACAGAAACAGTCATAAACCTCAGCAATGGACAGCCTCAGCAGCGAAATCTTAGACAAATGAACTGGCTTTGATCAGACCAGGCTGTTTTAAAGTAATGCATGAGAGAATTTCTGAGAGTCTTGGGGCAGAGAATTACAGTGATTATGCCCATAACAAACTTTGCCTTTTTCCACTCCCCTCCATCACATCATAGACTTGGACCTCCCTGTCAGTCCTCATATCCGGGCTATGTCTAAGTCTTGCAGATTTTTTCCTGCATAACCTCTCTAAGATGCAGCCTTTCCTATCCCTCCTTTTTCCTCCATCTCAATGACAGCAACGTTCTTCTCTCTGGCCTTGACAAATTCCATTTTTCGCTGCTCATATCAGTTCAGAATGCTGCTGTACAGATCATTTCCCTTGCCCATCATTTTGACCATGTCACCCCTCCCTTAGCATCTCTCCACTGGCTCCCCCTTCTCTACTGTGTCAAACATAAGCTACTTGTCTTCCTTTTCAAGTCCCTTCACAACCAATCCCTGCCTTTCCTATCATCTCTCATTAATGTAGTGAGGTTGACTCTTATCTCCGACTGGCCATGGTGCCAGCCTCCATCACCCAACTGTTTATATTTAACAAGCATCTTTGGGCTTTCTCCCATGGTGCCCTTCATTCTTGGGACGAACTCCCGTAAATATGACTAAACCTAATGGGGTACCCATTTTCTGCCCACTTCCTACCCACCTGTGTGAGAGAAGGCACGTCACCCTACCTACATATTCCAACACACCTGAACCCAAGCTCTGAGAAGCCTGTGTAAGATGGATGAGTCTTACTCCCTTGCATGGATGTGTAGCCAGACTCAGACTTCAGCCCTCAGTGATTGCAGTTTTAATATTAGTAATAATATTAGAATATAGATACGTTCCCCATCCCATCCTTTTTATAAGCCAGGGACGTAACATCTGAATTTGTAAACAAGCGTCAGATGACAATTAATATGGGTAATTGTTCTACCTATTAGTAATGTGCTTGCTCTGTTAAGGTGAAATTCACCACGTGAAGATGATCTGCTCATTGCCAATGTATCATTTAAGCCAGTGATGGGCAACCGGTGGGCTGCAAGTGGCTCACCGGGGTTCTATGACTGGTTATGACTTATAAAGCCCAAAATGGGTTGGGACCAGGGTATCTGAAGGACTGTCTCCTCCTATACAAACCTGCCCAGGGATTGAGGTCAGCTGGGGAGGCTCTGCTCCATGTTCCTCCACTTATGGAGATAAGGTTGACCTTTACGTGGAGCAGGGCCTTCTCAGCCTTCACCCCTAGGCTGTGAAATTCTCTCCCCCAGGACATTCTCCTGGCGCCAACGTTGGCATTGTTTTGGCACCAGGCAAAGAGCACCCTTTTTACCCATGTTTTTATTGGTATTTAGTTGTGAGTGTGTGTGTCCCTCCTCTTGAGGTGTTTTAGCAAGTTTTATGCCCCCCCATGGGGTCCTGTGTTTTACTTTATATATATTTATTTATTGTGGGGGTTTTTTTGTTTTTTTTTTAATCTACCTCTAATATTTTAAATAGAGTGTCAGGGTAAAAATATTTTACATACATACATACATACATACATACATACATACATAAATAAATGTGTGGCCCACAAGACATTTTGTTTACCATTTCCCATGCACAGGGTTGCCAGATTCCACTGGTTTCCATCCGCACAGGTTTTTTCCTACTAGTATTACTAAAGTGACATGCACATAAAGCAAAGGCATGTGAAGTGAGATGTGTGCTAACTGCACACAGCATTGACTGTGTGAGCCATGTACTCCCTCTGCATCCAATCAGAGTGCTGCTACAGTTCAATTGGAACAGCCCGCAAATCCTAGGTTGCTAACAAGCGCAGTTAGCAAAACTACCCTATCCCGGGAGATTGTCTTGGTTATGACAATATTGCGGCCCACTGAGATAAAGGGGGGCCACTCATGAGGCCCACGACTAGCCTCGGTTGCTCATCACTGATTTAAACTCTCCAAACAGAGCTTGTGTGGGACATCACTTGTGCCCATGCTGTCTTTCGGCACAGGGATGAATTCCATCCTTCTAGTGTCACCCATGGATATAGTCTCGCTGTTTTTCTTTTCTCCTTAGCACTGCAACCTCAATTTAATAACAGATAGCATGTGTTCTTTGCACATGTTTAGTGTTAGTCATGCATACACTGTCATTTTTCTTTACCCTTCCACACACAAGGCATCATCTTGCTTGTGTATTCTGTAGCATTCAATATAAAGAAGCTAGTGGGATAGAATTATGACCCAAAGTTTCTGCATCTAGAGATTACAGAGACTAGAGTAATACAAAACTAGAGAGTCATGCCTACGTTTAATACAACTATGCAAACAAACCTAGTCCTGACTTTTTTTATGTAGTATCTCATGAATACAATCCTCTGAATAAAGCTACACCAAGGAAAACTTTGGTTATTTGCAATTAACAGAAAAGTATTCAAGAATATAAATGGTCTCCTTTAAGTGATCTCCTTTAGGAAAGTTATATTTGTGGATATGTAATAAGGTGGGTAGGGGACATCTTTGAGGAAGCTGTGTTTGCCTGTGGGGGAAGTACTTACAAAGGCTTAACAATCTAAAAATTCCTCTCTGAAATGTCTCTTGTTGGGTAATTGAACCTGCAGTAATTAAGCAGTGTTTTGTTCTGGTACAGGTTTGTTTACATTCGGGAAAATGCAATGGCAGAATTAAAATTTAATAATATGGTAAATAAGATCTGAATAATTTACTCAGACCTAATGAAATTAACATTAACAATCACATGTCTAAGACTGGAAGAAAAGCCTTACTTTCCAAATTATATAGTGTTCTCTTTTTATTGTTGGAATAAATGATTTACACAGGAATCATCGTAAAAAAAAAAACCAAAAGAGAAGGGACACTCAAAAAGATAAAGCATGAACCCAGTTTTAAAAATTAAATGTAAATAGTACATAACTTATGAGTTGGTGAATAATCATTTTTAAATCCTATGTAAAATCTTTTCCCTAAAAGATATTTTATGTATTTGGCCCTGTTTCGTAGTTCTGCATTTCTATGTACTACTTGCACCAAAAAATACAGGGCCTGGTTCTTTGGCATTGAAATCAATGAGTTGCACTATGCCATAGTTCATGACAAATCTATTTTATTATTTATTTAAATGTTACTATAGCACCTAGAGCTACTAGTCAAGGATCAGGGTCCCATTACACTAAGCAATGTATACACATATTATTTTAAAAATCTGCCTAGGGATGCCAGGTGTCCAGTATTGACCTGGTATTTTCTGATTTTTTTTTTCTCCCTGCCAGGAGGCAAAAATACCGAACACCTGGCAACCCTACACGCACTCAGCAACCGGGCCCACTCTCTCCTCCCCGCCCCGGCTTACCTAGTTCTGCAGGGGAGCTGTCTTCTGGCTCAGAGCAGGAAAACAAGATGGCCACCAGCAAAAAGCCTCAAAGGCATTTCTTAAAGGGGCCATGCTGGGTTTTTTATTTTATTTTATTTTATTTATTTTATTTTTTTTTTTTTTTGCTTAATAACTTTGGTCTCCCCCTTTTTTTCCTCAACAGAATTTTTTCCCATGTTTTTTTTTGTGGGGGGAGGGTGATCGGTATTTTTGGTTAAACCATCTGGCAACCCTAAATCTGCCTGCCTCAAAGATTTGCAGTCTGAGGGTGCATCTACACAGCACCCTTAGCTCGAAATAAGCTATGCAATTTGTGCTATGCTATTTCAAAATAGCTTATTTCATAATTTGGCGCTGTCTACACAGCACCAAATTTCAAAATAACTTAGTATTCTGAAATTCCCCTTAACTAGGACATAGGAATAAGCCGCCCATTATTTTGAAATGTATTACAAAATAACAGGCTGCTTCAATAGACATGGAATAGCTATTTCGGGATACTTCCGAAATAACTCCTCAGTGTGGACATACCCTGAGTGCGCAAATCATTAGTAATGAAGGATTTTTCCCTATGGTATGTTCTTGAGCCCTTCCTCTGAGGTAGTTTTAAATAACTCATGTTTTGGGCCCCTCCTGCCATTTGTTTGGGGAGACATTTCATTTTAATTTCATCATCATTTAGTAACACAGCATATAAAGAGACACTTATTAAATAACTTTTGGAAAAAGAATAATTTAATTTCTATTCTTAAAAGAAAAACAGAAAGAAAGAGGCTTGTCTGGTTTGTAGCATGAAATTAAAACTGCCAGGGAATGCACTACCGGTGACAATGGCTTGACTGTACAACCATGAATTTCAGCAATTCATGAGTCAAAAATAAACAGGAAAAGTCAGTTTGATCCCCTTCAGCATAAAAGAATGAAAGCTGCATTCTATGCTGCAAATCAGCATAGTATATACAAAACCAGAACATCCCATCAGAACCACCCCAGCCTAGTTTTCCATAATGAACAGTGTCAGAACTTTAAATTTGTAGCACAGCTATTGACACAAAGGTTGGAGGGGAAGTCTAACTACTTCCCACAGAAACTACTGTGCCACAACCCCAGAGTGTGATTGGCACAACTACTCATCAATGTAGGCACGGCATGCAATAATGTTGTCTACCATGACAATATTGTCTTCAAAAGCACCTTTCAAGCTGCACAGAGAGTCCACAATAAATTTAAGGTATGCTCTGATATTGAGGGAGAATCCACATTAATATATCCTGAACTTTATGTACTTGCACAAATATAGTCATGATTTTAATATAATCACATCTACTGTTAAAATAGAAGTGATGAGGCCAGACTGTTAATTCTAGCTACCAATATAAAAATTGAGATTCTTGACAACATTCGATCTAATGAAATTTCACAGTTATTTTCTGCCATTGCAACATGGTATGGCATAGACAAGCTATAAAATCCAGCACAGCTAACAATGTCCAGTAATAGTTATTCATATAAATAATGAATGAAGAAAAACAATAGAGCCAATACGGGTAATGAAACATGATAAAAAGGAATAATCAAGATGAATCCATGGAAACAAGATACAAAACAACAGAGCTGACAGAAAAGCTGCTGGTCACATATCTGTTATGAATGACAAAATTGTTTCCATCTGGTGAATTACGACCAATAGTGGGACCCATGTTTGGTGGAAGAATGTTCTATTCTGAAGCTTCTAGCATCTCCATTTGCATTTACATGAATACATTGCTGGCTTAAGTGTGTGCTAATGTCTCCCTCTTGTGACTTGACTGAGTAATTCCAATAGTTTGCTACTTATTTGCCGCTAAAGTAGATTAGCTTAATATATATTTAATGTCAGAAGGGATCGCTGTGATCATCTAATCTAACCTCCAAGGGCCAAGAATTGCTTAAAGGGAATGCTGAATTAAGTCCATGATGTCAATCTGAGTTAGAGTCTATCTTTTAGTGAGACATCCAAACTTGATTTTAGGGGTGAGATCTTGGCTCCATTTAAATCAACGGGAATATTGCCATTGTCTTTAGTGGAGCCAAGAATTCACCCTAATACTTCAAATGAGTAGGAATCCAACACATTTTTAGGCAAGTTGTTGCAGTGCTTAATTACACTCACTATTAAAATGCTGTGCCTTTTTCCTAGTCAGAATGGATCTACCTTCAGCATCCAGCCATAGGATCTCACTGTGCCTAAGATTAAAGAACCATCTACTATGCAAAACCTTATCCCTACTTAGATTTTTATAAGTCACCTCTCTATTAAACAATAGAGATTGAGAGCCTTCAGATTCTCATAATAAGGCAAGTTTTCCAAATCTCAGATCATCATTGTAGGTATTTTTGAACCCTTCCTAATTCATTAATCACTTTTTTTTATTAACATGTGGGCACGGTAATGGTATGACTAGTGCCATAGGGAATGACAACACTTCCCTACTTCTACATGCAAGTATACAGTTTTGACTCTTGGCCACTGCATCTTAGCCACTCACACTATGAGTTCAAGTCCAGTTATCCAATATGGTCTGGAATCCTCTTCTATGTTGCAGCATTCCAAAATACAGTCCTAAAATGGTAACTTGCATTGTTGGTTCTTAGATATACGAGTCTCGCATGTAACCATACTACAAAGTATGTTCCCCTTTAGTGCTGAAGATCCCCAATTCAGTGCTTGTTGTTGTCTCTCTGTCACCAGCCACAGTGTGTATGGTATGCATGAGGAATTTTACCCTGACAGATTTTGGAGGTCTGCATCTACATGTTAACCATAAGAAGCAAATGAAGATAGGAATGCTGCAGTTATTTAAATAGCTGACTTGGGCATGGTGGTTGAGGAGTAAAGACAAAGATTTGAGGCATTGAAGGGGATGTTTTAGAATCCTTCTTTTGAGTGGTGGTCCTTATATGTGTTCCAAATACAGAGGTGAGCATGTGTACCATGTGCCAGAGCAAGAAGTTCTCAGTAGCCGTGTCCATTGACCCATATGTGCATTTTACATTGGCTTGTGCTCCTGTTAGGTTATAAGAGTCTATGCTGGGTGAGGCTCCTTCAGGTCCTCTTACTGCTGAATGGCCAGAGTCAGAATCTCTGTTCTTCTGTTCAAGTATTCTGACTTCAAGAACACTCTCATCCCTTGCCTATAGTTAGCCAGGTCTCTGTTTCCTTCTTGCATAGGTAGTTGATAGTGTAGTTAGTCTTGCTCTTCTCAGGGCCCAACCTGATGCCATTAAGGGACAAGGCTGCATTCTTGGGTTCAAAAACTTCACCTCATGCCCTTACTTGTTCTCACTGAACAACAAATACAGCTATTGCCTTGACTGATTCTAGGAGGAGCATCTCGCTGCTTTCTGCAAGATCTGCAACTCCTTTCTCCTGTGAACTGGCAAGGAACATCTATTGTGCCTTTGGATGTTCCTGCTGCAGAAGGCTCTCTGGCCCCAAGCAGGGTCCAATCCAGGACCAGTGGAATCGATGGCACACCATCCATCACGAGTGGCAAGTGCCTCACCAACCACCTCCTGTCTGATGGTACCACTGGTGCAGGACAAGCCCAAATGCAAGTACTTCAAGCACTCTCATGGGCATTGCAGCAAGTCTCCATTGTGGACTGCTGCCAAGCACAACATATTCCCTCTCCAAACATGCCTGCTTGGCTCTTCCACCACCGGAGGGCTCCGCAGACTCTGACATCTTTTCCAAAGGAGGTCTGTCCTTTTCTTGTATTTTTCGGCTCAGCTCAGATGCCTGTGCATATCTGGTGCATCCAGAAGGGTATATCCCTGCACTACCACGATGGTGTAGAGTACTCTTGGGGTCTTCTGTATTCCAGAACCTGACCCCATAGACCCATTGGCCACCCTGGCACCCATATTGCCACCCATGATTGCCTTCCCAGGCCTTACATCCTTCTGTCCAGTCCCCTGAACTTCAGACCAGTGAGTGTGTATTCCCAGTCTTTGTCAGGAAAGCTACACATTCAGTTCACCAAATGAAGGAAGGAAAAGCCCCAGTTAAAGATGGACTGACAGTCAAAATGATAAGAGCTGGAGTCCAAGACCTCTGGGAAACGCTTGCTCACAGTTTTAGCCATTATTTGGAAATGCAGAAGATACCATCTAGCTGGAAGGAGTCCAACATCATTCTGCTGTACAAGAAGGGAGATTGTGAAGATATAAGGAACTATCATCCAATATGCCTGCTCTCACATGTCTACAAGCCGTTCACCAAAATAATAACAAACCGACTCAGAGTCTGGATGAGCCGCAGGCAGGCTTTCCAAAGGAATTTCATCACAATTGACCATATTTTCAGATATTGGAATTCGAAAGGGAATAAAAATTCCCTTTATCCATTGCCTTCATCAACTATTAAAATCATTCAACAGCACAGAGATCAATGTAGTATTGAACACTCTTGCAGAGCAAGTCACTGACACAAACTATATCAAACTGTTAAAGGAAGCAAATTCTGATTGCACTACAGTTATAACTTTGATACTCCCTTTTACTTTTCTTCCTCTTAAGAAATGTGTGAAACAAAGTGACATAGTTTCACTCAAACTCTTCACAGCCTGTCTCAAAATGATAATATGGCAGATGAATTGGAAGGGTGGATTTCACATAAATGGAGCACAGTTAAACCATATCACATTTGTAGACTATATTGTGTTGATTGCTGAAAATACTATCAAATTACAGAAAATGCTGCAAGAGCTCAACACAGCCAAGTCAGACTGAAAATTAACCACTCCAGAATAAATTGTATGGAGTCTGATTCCTTGCTTAAAACCCCAAATAACAATCAAGGGAGGAACAAATAGAAGAAGTTGGAAAATATGTCTATTTAGGCCAAGAAATTAACATGCACCATAATCAGGAGGGTGAACTCTCACAAAAAAAGAAAGCATGTTGGTGCATATTTGGTTTTATCCAGGATGATTGTCCAAGGAAAAATATCAACAAGGCAACATGCTCCAGCTGCTTCAACTCACTGACAAAGACAGAAGTGCAGCAGCTGTCTGTCACAGAGAGGGAGGTGGAAAGGAGAATTCTGTACATTTAAATCCACGACCAAGTCCCCAACGAAAGGTTCTGACAGCAGGGTGGAGTGCAGGGCATTGATGTTGAGAGAAGGTACAGTAAAATGTGAGGGGCTGGGTATATAGCAAGGCTCACCGTCAATTATTGGTTTATAGCTGTCGACAAATGGTACCAACGGGAACTGAAATAACCATTTGGCCAACCTCCAAAGAGACAGGAGGATTTTTATTATGAAAAGACATGCACACATGGAGAAGGAAGGCCAGGATATGAGAAGAATGAAAGATGTGTTGTGATCAGCACAATCTATATGAGGGCTGAAGGACTGAGCAGTCAGGGGGATGGCCAAAATTAAACTTGATTGTTTAAAATTAGGGACCTAACTTATTAATTAGGCACCTAAATAAGAGGCTAGATTTGCAGTATCACTGAGAACCTACAGTGTCCATTGATTTCAGCTGGAGGAGCTGTTGTTCTGCACATCTACAAATCAGCCCACTTAGGTATCTAATGTGAAGCTCGATTATTAATTTTAGGTATCCAAGTTGGAAAACATTGGCTGCAGAACCATAATCATCCTGGCAACTGAAGCCCCTTAGTTAATGGACTATCAAAGTTGCAAACTCCATAAACAAAAGACCAGCTATCCAATACTAAAAGGGGGAATCCACTCACACCAATGAAAGGTTGGATTTGTAAAATAAAATGGTATCCATAATAATATTTTTTAAATAAAAGTAACCCTGAAATCAAAAATCTTGCAACCCACTGTAAGTGATCAAGAAAACCAACTCTTGCAGTAGATTTTTGTTATCTTCCAGTACTTGTATTTTATTCTACAAAATATTTCCTTCTTTAGCTCTGTCCTGTCTGAAAGCCAAAACATTTACTTTAGTGGAGTTGATATACTTTTGCCACCACCTGCCAAGGCATCTTCTTGGCTGTGCTCTGGAAATTTGCCAAAAGGATATATGAGATGGACTGCATATCTAAATCAAAAGGAAAGATACAATACAGCAGCCAAATAGTGATGCAGAGATGTAGTAAAGGGGATTTTTGTTGTTGTTGTTTGTGTTTTTTATTCAAATTGAATTTGAAATTGTCTCTTTTGGTTTGTGGTAATTAGAACAAGGGACAGTTCAAATTACTTACAAAAGAAATTATAGGTTCTTTGTGGAGAGAATGTGATTAGCCCTGTATTTTGTCTACTTTAACGAGGTCCAATCTTAGCCAATATGCAGTGCCTAAGGGTGTGTCTAGACTACAGGGTTTTTTCGAAAAAAGTGGCCTTTTTTCAAAAAAACTTCCCCTGCATCTAGACTGCTGCTGCGTTCTTTCGAAAGTAAATCTAAAGAACGTGGCCGTTTTTTTGACCGCGGAAAACCTCTTTTTACGAGGAAGAAGACCTTTTTTTGAAAGTGCTCTTTCGAAAAAAGGCACTATGTAATGCAAACTGTGCTTTTTCGAAAGAGAGCATCCAGACTGCCTGGGTGCTCTCTTTTGAAAAAGCGGCTTGCTTTTTTGAAAGTACTGGTTGTAGTCTAGACGCTCTTTTTTTGAAAGAGGCTTCCAGTCTAGATGTAGCCTTATTGACTACAGAAGGAAGATGGGTAGAACATTAGCCATTGCCCATTTTAATGTTATTGATAGGTGTGTTAAAATTGCATGGTCAAATGGCAGGAAATGGATGGAATCTGTCCTAACTATCCCACAAACCTGGTGTCCCACTGACTTCAGTAGACCTGGAAACAGGAGCAGGATTTCATCTGTGCTGCTCAGTTTGCAGGACTAAGCCTGTGAGGCTTTCTTGATGATCCAGGACCATAAGCCAGTGCGTTACCTCTCTGCCTCAGCAAGGGGGTGATTTGATGGGGCTTAAATTGTGGGTCAGCTCCCTGCCACACATGTTCTGTCAGCCTTAGCAGCAAACTCTGCCAGTCTTAATCTTGCATGTAACATTCAGAAATCCCCAGTTCTCCAGAGACATTACTTTGCAGAGTTCACAGCTCTAGCCCTACTGGTAGAAGGATCCAGTGTTCACAGAATCAGAGATTTCTGCCCCCCTCCTCCCGTCCTCTCCAACCCATACATGATGGATAACTAAGGGGGTTCTCTCCCATTCTTTTTATAGTCCAGTAGACTTATCACATATGTAACTCAGAGGCACTGAAAAGGGAGAGTGAAGTCTGCTCTACAGCCTTAGTTAGTTGAGAGCCTGTTGGCTTTTAGCTCATGCTGTAGAGGCACATGGCTTTAGCCCCAAAGGTCACAGGTCCAGTATCTCAGGGTCTGCTGCTTAGCCCCGAGTCATCGGCAGGTGGGAATGAAAGTGGGATGTTGGGAGTGAAGCCATGTGCTTCTACCACATGACGTAGAAGCCAACTGCCTCTTAGCTAAGGCTGTAGATCAGACATCACTCTCCCTGTCTCAGTGCCTCTGGGTTACATACTCCTCTCAGCTGAGGAAGCACATCCTGAGCTTCAGAGACCCAGCAGTTCATCCCGGAGGAGCCTCCACTTGTAAAGCAGACTTTACTCTCCCTGTCTCAGTGCCTCTCGGTAACATATGTGTTCTGAAGCTTCGGGGATAGCTGAGTTAGTCTGTTACAGAAAAAAACCAATAAATGGTCTGGTAGCACTTTATAGACTAACAAAACATGCAGATGGTATCATGAGCTTTCATGGGCACAGCCCACTTCTTCAGATGACTGGAGTTCTCCAGTCATCTGAAGAAGTGGGCTGTGCCCACGAAAGCTCATGATACCATCTACATGTTTTGTTAGTCTATAAAGTGCTACCAGACCATATGTGTTCTGCTGAAGGATATCCGCACAGAGTTCTTCTCCCTTGCTGTTTGTCTCATCCTGGTGACTTGCCACTGCTTCCCTGCCCCCTGCAAATTCCCATAGGTAAGTGTAACTTCCATTATCTCTGCAACTAAGTTCCCTCTAAGCTGTGGGGCCTCACCGCTTCCTTTTTAAACACCGTGCAGGTGCCCCAAGTTGCAGATCTGCCATGGTGCCTCTCCCCTGACCCTGACTCAGCCCAGCCTTGAACCTGCCATAGCAGGAGGAAAGGTGCCCCTCCCTCTACCTAGCCACAACCCTGAACTTGCCAGGGGAAAGGCCTGATTCCCCTGGCCCTGACCGTGGCCCTGACCATTACCCTGCTTGGCCCACACCTGCTGCAGCCAGGGGAGAGATGACTCTCCCATCCAACCTAGGTGCTGCTGTGGTGAGAGAAAGATGGGAGGGAGTCCTCTTTCCCCAACACAGCCCTGGTGCAGCCTGCACCCATGCCCCACATCCCCAGTTCCACCCCAGAGCCTACACCCCCAGCCAGAGATCTCAACCCCCCTCCATACTCCAACCCAGCCCTTGGTCCCCTCCCACATTCCAAACTCCTCGGCCTCACCCTAGCACATGAACTTTGTTATGCGCGCTAATATGGAAGTGGTGTGACACACATCACCTTCTTATTGGTGCATGTAACAACATTATTTCTGCACAAGAATGGGAAAAATCAGAGGGAATACTGCTCTGCAGTCACTTTGCTCAATTTGCATGGGAGTCACTGGCAAAACACTTTTCCTTTGACCAGGAAAAACTTTTTTATTGAGTCTTCTCCCAAAAGTTATTTTAGGAACCTATTTCCAGCACACACAGTTCTTTACACATCATCCATCCATACACCATGCGGTAATGTTAACGTGACCATCTTTTACATGATACCTCACAAGACACTGTTTGGCTAAGCCTTCTGGCAGCAGTGTGCGGGGTGTGCCCTTTGCCCGCTGACATGAAGGAGGCTTTGGAGTCACAAGCGCGTAGGAGGACACACATATAAATCACTTGTGTAACATGGGAAAATGATAAAGAAGTAAGATTTCAGCTCCCGCAATATCTTGTTTCAGAGGTACTGGATTCACCATTGCAAACCAGGAGAATGGATGCTTGGATCAGTGTTGAGTGGGGAATCCCTATTTAATGATGATGCATGTGCCTTAAAAATAAATGCAGGTGAGGGTTTGACAAAGTAGAACATATTATGCTGCAGTCACTAAGGCTCTGATCCAACACCATTAAACTCAATGGGAACTCTGCCACGGAGTTCAGTGAGCATAGCATTGAGCGCTAATGTAGGCCCTGGTCCAAATCCCAAAGAATTCAATAGACCCAGACTCCCATTATTGTAAAAGGACTTATGGTGCAGAATTAGACTAGTCTCCTCCACAATGTCCATTGTTTCCCTCAGCTGGGCCTGCAACCTTCCCGGGAAGGCAGTCATGTCAGTGCACAGAGTGCAGCTGATAGCGCCTTGTCACACACCTCCTCCTCTCAACTTCTCCCCCTCCTTATTTCACCGGAGGCCCTTTCTTGCCTCTGGGAGAGGTGTCCTTGCCCTACCCTCACTCCATTGCAGGTTCCTGTGTTCCTCAAGAATGGATCTCTATGGACAACTGGTGAGCGGTCACCGGCCATAAAACATGTACTTCGAGGGTGGAGGTAACCCTTATGTCATCACACCAGTCGCACTCCACAGCTCTTCCTCCTGTCTCTGGGCTTATCACTGCCCATGTAAATTGCAGGACCCCTCACATTCCCTGACTGACCTTACCCTTGGTTTGGAGCCATTGGGGTAGGTTTGCCCACTAAGATTTCCCTCTCTGTCTTTCTTCAGTTTGTCCTTTACCCTGTGTCTCATCCAGGCCTTGCTCCTCCTCGTTATTAGCTGAGCCTCCACCCTCCTTGTCCTAGGTGTCCCTGCACCACTGCTCCCTTCTCACACAGAACTCCATGAACCCTCAATCCATACAAGGTGGTCTCTCCGGATGTGTCCTTTACCTCAGTACTAGCATCAGACTACCTTCCAGGGAAGCTGGGGTATCCTCTTTTGTCCCCCCCGCCTCTCTTTTCTGGATGTCACTGCCTGCGGTGCTACAGTCCTGTCAGGCATTGGTGTACAGAGCTCTTTTTACAGAAGATCAACTGCCACATAATCCCCTGTTAATTTCATGGCTGAATTGAGTGATATTGGTTGGTGCCTCCAAACCCAGAAGAGCTGACAGGATTGCTGGGTCCCTGGGCAAGGAGGTGGGCAGCTTCACCCTACTAGGTGGGGTGTGGCCTTGGGCAGAAGGGGAAGTGCTGGGCAGCGCCCCCTCCCCCCCCGCCAGCCCTCAAAGTAGTAGCAGCAGTGGCAACCGGGTGCCCCAGGCCCTTCAGAATCACCAGTTCCCAGGACAAGTTCCCCCTTTGCCTCGCCCCCAATCTCAGTGAAGCTCTGTATAAACTGCTCCAGAATAATGGAGCCCATTAGGGCTCCCGTTTCCTGCCTGTCTGGCCGCCACTGTCAAGTGTCCCCATGTGAACATTTCTGTGCACAGGCCCTGGGGCGTATCCCACCATCCCGTCTGTCTGTCTGCCCTGAACTTTGGGTGGTATTTCTCAACTGACAGACTGACTATCCACAAAAGCAGCTTTCAGTGTATTGTAGTCTTTCACCTGGGGTTGGCGCCGAGCCATGTAGGCTTCCTGAGACTTGCCACCCAGAGAAGGAGCCAGCCAAAGTGCCCAAGCCCCTTTGTCCCATCCATCACTAGTAGCCACCTACTCAAAGTTATTTAAAAGGCACTGGGTTCATCCCCCAAGGCTGTTTTATATAGTCCCAGGCCCATTGTTTGATTCCTATTCTCCTCAGCGGCACTCACCAGCCTCTTGCAGGAGCAGTTGCTATGCCTGGGCCTGCTCTTTCATGTGTCCCTGCAGCATTCCTTGCTGCTCTGCCTGCCAATTCAGGAGCGCTTGCCTCTCGATCTGCTGCATCTCCTTATGTCGCTCCACTACCCAGTGTGGCTTCTCATCCCTAGTTCCCAGATCTCCTGCAGATCCCCCTCATGTCTCGTCTTCAGCTGAGGGAGTTACTCCTTCCAGACAAGCCCCCAATATCATAGAACACCTTCATCACTACCCAGTGAACCGCTCTTCCTGGCCAGTTCCGTTTCCTCTCCTTATATGCTCCGTCTTAACCCAGGGATTGTCACCCAATTCCTCACAGTCCTCACCAGAAATTGTGTAATTGCCCTCAGCTGGACCTGCAGCCACATCTGTATCCAGGGTGCTCCTGATAGCCCCTTGTCACAATGTTGTTCTTCTTTTCTAAAGGCTGCTTTGAGCAGTGTGTTAACCAAGTATATGAAAACAGCCTCTTGTGTTTTATAATTGTTGCATATTTCCTTTTCAGTAAAAAGTTGGCTGTCTGCCATAAACAGTACAAAGGATTTTTTTACTATTATTCATTCAATTACTTGCAGAATAGGAAGCTTAAGCACTGTCTTTTTCTTTAGAGAGAGGTTTGATATAGTCATGTCCAAGGTAGTGTATCTCACGCAGATAATTTTTCCTTATCTACTCTATGCTTAACTCAAGTTTTGCATGTTTTCATGGTTCCTTAACTTGGGTAAGCTGCTAAATTAAAAGTCTCATTGGCTCTAACTGTAGCTGTGCACAGTGGGCACTTAGCATTTTACAAGCTCAGGCCCTTACTTTACTGTCTCATTTCCTATCAAATAATCAGTAGCAAGACCTCTTGCTTTCAGATTTTGTCCCTCCAAGACATTTCATATGTGTCAAGTCTCTAGTCTTGATCTTATCTCATGACCATTACCAACCCTTCAATTTTGCTTGCCACCCAGCAAGAGGTAAATATTTTCCTTTTGAAAGTATCAGAAAATATCTTTACACAAAACAAATCAACTAGAGCACTCACTTCTGCTTTCCTTAAATGTTAATAGAAAATAGAATATAATAGCTGTAACACATAAAAATATAAGCGGTGTTAAAATTCAGCATCATGATTAGAGGGCTGGTAAATCTGTTTTAGTATCCTATGTACAAAAGGGAAACAAAATATGATTTAAGGCAATCAGATACCTTAAATAATACATTACACCTAAGGAATCCTTGCGTGTGAGAGAGGGTGTATAGTCACATGGAGTCAGTCTGTCTCTCTCTGCCACTCGTTGCCTCCAGAAAGCAGTTCATTATTATTAGTTATGCTACAGAAGTGTCTAAAGGCCCTAACCAGGATCAGGGCCCCAATGGGCTAGCCAAGGTTGAAACACATTGTAAGGCATAGTCACTGCCACAAAGAGCTTACAATCTAATGACAAGGCAGACTACTGGAGGCGAGGAAGAGGAGGAAGGATTATTATCTCTACCGTCTTCATTGTATACTTTCTCTTTTCATTTTTTTTTTAACTGCCAAAACACAGTCATGGGTATCTAGTTACTAAAATCCAACATCCTTAGCAGCATCTGGAAAAGGTAGCCTGCAAAGTGCATTCTGGCTTTCCTTTTTGCGGTGTAATATTAAAAGATACAGCAGTGGGTAAGATTTTTTTTTTAAGTACTAAATGGTAAGGTCCCCACCCTGACACCCTGCTCACCTAGATCTGGCATGGATGCTAGAAACTAAGCCACCTCCCTCCACCCCCAACACTAGCACCCTTTCTTGCCTTTACTTGGACTGTGACTGGCTGTGAGGGGAAGAACAGAGACTTCTTGCAAAAAGGCCCACCAGCATGGGAGGCAAAGGGGGAAACTGCTGAGGGGCCCGGTGATTCTAATGGGCCTGGGATTCCCCACCACTATGGCCCTTTAAATTGCCCCAGGCCCTTTAAATTGCCGCCAGAGCACCATGGCACATTCCGGACAGCTCCAAAGACTGGGGGAAGGGGTAGTGACATGGCACACTCTGGGTGGCACTTAGGGCTTTCTGCCCTACGCACATCCCTTCCATCCGAGGCCCCACCCCTTTCAGGAGCATGGAGCCATCCCCCCACCTTGCCCAGGGTGGCTGTCAACTCCCCTGCTTGCATGACACGTCCTGCTGCAATCAAGTGTGTGGGAAGGAGTTGAGAGGTGAGAGACACTGGAAGAGCCCTGTTGCTGCCCACACTTTTGGACCATAGCAGTTAGGCTGAGACACAAGGGGGAGTTAGTTACTCCATGGAAATGGCTGTAATAACTCCCTGCTCTCTCAGAACGAGCAGAGGAGGAATTGTAACTGAGACATTTCACACCATGTGGCCCCATCCGACCGTTTCCAAAGAGACAATTCTAAAGTTACAGTCTAGCCCTCTGAGTGCTCTTGTTGTGATCACTTAAGACAGTCCAGCCTTCATATATTTACCTGAACTCCTGTGCAGCATCAGGGGCCGTTGTGTAATTGCACATCCCCATTGCAGGTGCTTTTCAGTGGTGGCTGACATGAGTCTGTAAAGTTACTTGGGGTTGTTTAGAGAGAACGATGTTCTACAAGAAGTACCCCACTCGTGTGGGTGTACAGAGCAACACCACCTGCACCACTTCAGTTCCACGATAGTGATCGTCTAGGCAAATGAGCTGGACTGGGAAGTCTTTGCCTCCACCATGTACACTGCAGCGGTGATCTCCACACCG
This sequence comes from Rafetus swinhoei, assembly GCA_019425775.1. Lineage (NCBI taxonomy): Eukaryota > Metazoa > Chordata > Testudines > Trionychidae > Rafetus > Rafetus swinhoei. The sequence continues at coordinate 22,712,343 of CM033437.1, read as the reverse complement.
GCCTCAAATAACCTGATGTACAATGGGTTTGGTAGTTCGCTGGATCCAGCATGTTGCAGAGCCCCTGTGTAATGGCTGTGGAGTTGCTATTCCAAACTAGTGGCTGCATTGCAGCTCCATAACATATGCCCAGTGGAGGGGGTCATTTCCATCCCCTCTCAACCATGCAGCGATACCCCCACAAAACCCACTGGTTCGAGCGGTGTTTAGGAAAGTGAGGCGATGTTTTACTGAATGTGTAAGTTTTTGTGGGCTGGGTGGTTATATTTCTGGAACCAGCAGAAAAAGAGGGAGACCAATGCAGAGGGAACTGATGGACACCCAGCTGTTGTCTGAGGTAGCGTTACTCTTCTGGCTGCAAAGCTGAAACTAACACAAAAGTGAGGCTTTGCTCAGGGGAGAGGGGAGAGTACAGAGCCTCCTGATCATTTAAATGGAGATGACATCAGAGGAATCATCCATCAGTTCTGGTTTGGGACAGCGCCTCGCACAAAGGCGTCCTAAGAACATAAGAACATAAGAATGGCCGTACTGGGTCAGACCAAAGGTCCATCTAGCCCAGTATCCTGTCTGCCGACAGTGGCCAGCACCAGGTGCCCCAGAGAGGGTGGACCGAAGACAATGATCAAGTGATTTGTCTCCTGCCATCCCTCTCCAGCCTCTGACAAACAGAGGCCAAGGACACCATTATCCCCTGGCTAATAGCCTTTTATGGACCTAACCTCCATGAAATTATCTAGCTTCTCTTTAAACTCTATTATAGTCCTAGCCTTCACAGCCTCCTCTGGCAAGGAGTTCCACAGGCTGACTACACGCTGTGTGAAGAAGAACTTTCTTTTATTAGTTTTAAACCTGCTACCCATTAATTTCATTTGGTGTCCTCTAGTTCTTCTATTTAGGAACTAATAAATAACTTTTCTTTATCGGCCCTCTCCACACCACTCATGATTTTATATACCTCTATCATATCCCCCCTCAGTCTCCTCTTTTCTAAACTGAAAAGTCCCAGTCGCTTTAACCTCTCCTCATATGGGACCCGTTCCAAACCCCTAATCATTTTAGTTGCCCTTTTCTGAACCCTTTCCAAGGCCAAAATATCTTTTTGAGGTGAGAGACCACATCTGTACACAGTATTCAAGATGTGGGCGTACCATAGTTTTATACAGGGGCAGTAAGATATTCTGGGTCTTATTTTCTATCCCTTTCTTAATAATACCTAGCATCCTATTTGCCTTTTTGACCGCCGCTGCACACTGTGTGGAAGTTTTCAGAGAACTGTCCACGATAACTCCAAGATCTCTTTCCTGATTTGTCGTAGCCAAATTAGCCCCCATCATACTGTACGTATAGTTGGGGTTATTTTTCCTGATGTGCATTACTTTACACTTATCCACATTAAATTTCATTCGCCATTTTGTTGCCCAATCACTCAGTTTGGTGAGATCTTCTTGGAGTCCCTCACAGTCTGCTTCTGTCTTGACTATTCTAAACAGTTTGGTATCATCTGCAAACTTTACCACCTCACTGCTTACCCCTTTCTCCAGATCATTTATGAATAAGTTGAACAGGATTGGTCCTAGGACTGACCCTTGGGGGACACCACTAGTTACCCCTCTCCATTCTGAAAATTTACCATTTATTCCTACCCGTTGTTTCCTGTCTTTTAACCAGTTCTCAGTCCAAGAAAGGACCTTCCCTCTTATCCCATGGCCATGTAATTTACACAAGAGCCTTTCGTGAGGGACCTTGTCAAAGGCTTTCTGAAAATCTAAGTATACTATATCTACTGGATCCCCCTTGTCCGCATGTTTGTTAACCCCTTCAAAGAACTCTAATAGGTTAGTAAGACAGGATTTCCCTTTACAGAAACCATGTTGACTTTTGTCCAACAAATTATGTTCTTCTACATGCTTCACAATTTTATTCTTTACTATTGTTTTGACTAATTTGGCCAGTACTGAAGTTAGACTTACCAGTCTGTAATTGCCAGGATCGCCTCTAGAGCCCTTTTTAAATATTGGTGTCACGTTGGCTACCTTCCAGTCATTAGGTACGGAAGCCGATTTAAGGGATAGGTTACAAACCACAGATAATAGTTCAGCAATTTCCCATTTGAGTTCTTTTAGAACCCTTGGATGAATGCCTTCCGGTTCTGGAGATTTGTTAACATTAAGTTTTTCTATTTGTTCCAAAACCTCCTCTAATGACACTTCAATCCGGGACAGTGCCTCAGATTCATCACCCACAAAGGACGGTGCAGATTTGGGAATCTCTCCAATGTTCTCAGCCGTGAAGACTGAAGCAAAGAAACCATTTAGTTTCTCCGCAATGGCTTTATCGTCCTTGATTGCGCCTTTTATAGTTCGATCGTCTAGGGGACCCACAGGTTTTTTAGCAGGCTTCCTGCTTCTAATGTACTTAAAAACATTTTGTTATTTCTTTTGAGTTTTTGGCTAGCTGTTCCTCAAAATCTTCTTTTGCTTTTCTTATTACATTTTTACACTTGATTTGACAGTGTTTATGTTCCTTTCCATTTATCTCACTAGGATTGGACTTCCACTTCTTAAAAGATGCCTTTTTGTCCCTCACTGCTTCTTTTACATGGTGGTTAAGCCACGGTGACTCTTTTTTAGGTCTCTTGCTATGTTTTTAATTTGGGGTATACATTTAAGTTGGGCCTCTGTTATGGTGTCTTTAAAAGTTTCCATGCAGCTTGCAGGGATTTGGCTGTAGTCACTGTGCCTTTTAATTTCTTAACTAACCTCCTCATTTTGTGTAATTCCTTTTGAAATTAAATGCCAGGGTGCTGGTCTGCTGAGGTGTTCTTCCCACCACAGGAATGTTGAATGTTATTATATTATGGTCACTATTCCCAAGCGGTCCTGTAACGGTTATTTCCTGGACCTGATCCTGCGCTCCACTCAGGACTAAATCGAGAATTGCCTCTCCCCTTGTGGGTTCCTGCACTAGCTGCTCCAAGAAGCAGTCATTTAAGCCATTGAGAAATTTTATCTCCGCTTCTCTTCCTGAGGTGACATGTATCCAGTCAATATGGAGGTAATTAAAATCCCCCATTATTATAGAGTTCTTTATTTTGGTAGCCTCTCTAATCTCCTCAGCATTTCAATGTCAGTATCGCTGTCCTGGTCAGGTGGTCGGTAATATATCCCTACTGCTAATTTCTTATTACTGGAGCATGGAATTACTATCCATAGCGATTCTATTGAACATGTTGATTCACTTAATATTTTTATTTCATTTGATTCTACATTATCTTTCACATACAGTGCCACTCCGCCACCCACCCGGCCTGCTCTATCCTTGCGATATATTTTATATCCCGGTATGATTGTGTCCCACAGATTTTCCTCATTCCACCAGGTTTCAGTGATACCTATTATGTCAATCTCCTCATTTAATACTAGGTACTCTAGTTCACCCATCTTATTAGTCAGACTCCTAGCATTTGTGTAGAAGCACTTTAAAAATTTGCCACTGCTTATTTGTCTGCCCTTCCCTGATGCATTGGATTCCTTTGTATGCAGTTGTTTGTCTGCTCTGGCCCATGGTTTGCCCTCTCCCCTCCTTTCTTTCTGACTACAGCTTAGAGAATCTCTATCAATGGATTCTCCTCTAAGAGAAGTCTCCCTCCGATTTACGTGCATCTCGCACCAATCGGCTTTCCCCCATCTCTTAGTTTAAAAACTGCTCTACGGCCTTTTTAATGTTTAGTGCCAGCAGTCTGGTTCCACCCTGGTTTAGGTGGAGCCCATCCTTCCTGTATAGGCTCCCCCTCTTCCAAAAGTGTCCCCAGTTCCTAATAAATCCAAACCCCTCTTCCCTACACCATCGTCTCATCCACGCATTGAGACTCTGAAGCTCTGCCTGCCTACCTGGCCCTGCGCGTGGAACTGGAAGTATTTCCGAGAATGCCACCATAGAGGTCCTGGATTTCAGTCTCTTTCCTAGCAGCCTAAATTTGGCCTCCAGGACATCTCTCCTACCCTTCCCTACGTCATTGGTACCTACATGTACCACGACCACCAGCTCCTCCCCAGCACTACACATAAGTCTATCTAGATGCCTCGAGAGATCCGCAACCTTCGCACCAGGCAGGCAAATGACCATACAGTTCTCCCGGTCATCACAAACCCAACTATCTATGTTTCTAATGATCGAATCACCCCACTACTAACACCTGCCTCTTCCTAACTGGCATTCCCTCCCCCCTCAGAGGTATCCTCAGTGCGAGAGGATAGTGCAACATCCTCTGGAAGGAGGGTCCCAACTACGGGATGGTTTCCCTCTGCTCCCATTGAATGCTCTGTTCCCTTGAGACTTTCATCCTCCTTAAGAGCTCTGGGGCTCTCAGACTGGAGGTGGGACAGTACTACAGTGTCCCGGAAAGTCTCATCAACATATCTCTCTACCTCCCTTAGCTCCTCCAGTTCAGCCACCCTGGCCTCCAAAGCCCGAACTCGGTCTCTGAGGGTCAGGAGCTCCTTACGGGTGCACACATACGCCACCTGCCCACAGGGCAGGTAATCATACATGTTACACTCGATGCAATAAACAGGATAGCCCCCACTCTGCTGCTGGGCTTCTGTCTCCATTTTTCTAATGAATAAGTTTAAGTATAAACTGGGATTCTTTTTAAATCACTGGAATATAGATTATTATAAGAGTTATGTTTTAAAGAAGGTCAGAAGTCACTAGTGCCCTCTAACCTCCCTCTCCAACCTCCCTCTCCAAACTCCCTGTTAGCTGTTCCTGTTCGCAAGCTCCCTGGTCGCTGAGTCACAGGCTTATATAGCTCTTGTAGCCCCTCCCCCTGACTGAGGCTCAGTCAATTAACAGCGGCTTCTAGATTTCAAACGTTTCAGAAGCTCCTTCAAACAAACAAACAAACAAACCAACCAAACAGACAAACACAAGCTCAGCACACAGCAAATAACTCCCCCACACACAAACACACACTCCAGACAGCCGCTTACCACAAGGGTCCCGTTTTTACTCCTATTTTACCTGGAGAACTCCCTCTCCAAACTCCCTGTTAGCTGTTCCTGTCCTGGTTCAGATCTGGATCTCCTCGGTGCCACTGGAATACAGATAAACAACAACAATAATATATATTTATAATAGTAAAGCATATTTATTCTCAGGTCTTAGTACTTAATAATTTTCTAAAGAGACAGGGTGAGTGAGGTAATATCTTTTATTGAACCAACTTCCCTGATCAAGCTTTCAGGCTCACACTGAGTTCTCCAACAGATCTGAACAAGTCCAATGAAAGATGTTACCTCACCTGACTTTTGTCTCTCAAATCCTGGGACCAACCCAACCACAGCATCTCTGCAGGTCCTTACTTTCTACCCTATATTACTGTGCAGTATCCCCATGAGTTGCTGAATAGCTGCTGTGTTGTATTTGAGAGGTATTTGTATTTACTCAGGGTGTGGCTGTGATAGCTTGGTTAGCTTTTTACAGAAGCACTTTGCTTTGCTCCTCAGAATCTGGCCCCTATGTCCCCACATTTTACACAACAATTTCCTATGCTGTTTTCTATGCCAAACTAGCTTCCAGGCCAAGATTTGCCCAGTCTATCAATCGCTATGAGATCCTTCTGGACTGAACTGTAAATGTAAAATTTCATTATTTAATTATCTCAAAACTTCTGCTCCTGCTCCTGCCTTTCTCCGGTTGGAATCAGGCAGGCATTAGAAACTTTTGAGATTACCACCAATTCTCTCTTCTCAATTAGAAGATAAAGGGTACTACACAGATCCTTGTCAAATTACACTATCACCCTGGAAACTGTAGCTAGGATTCAATTCCCTTTTCTGATTAGAAAGGGGGAGAAGTTGCTTAGGTGAAATTCTTGGTTTCTTTAGCATAAAAAACGAGCAGATTTTAATTCTATTTCTAAAATCAACCAACATCTTGAGATTGCTTCAAGTTTATTAACTAAAAGGAAGAACTGAATTGTTGCATGTAATAAAAAGAAAAATCTTCTTATATATAGGCTTTAGTGCAATTAATCCTCTTTGTTTATTGAAACAGAAAATCTTGATACCTGTTAGGGTCCATTCCTCTTTTCATTGAAATCAAAGAAAATATTCCTAGTGAATACAGTTGGAGCAAGACTTGGTATGCAATGTGCTTGATGGGATTTAAATATGGGGGTGGAGTATTTTTTGTTTGTTTCCTTTTACTTCAAATAGTTCTGAGGAAAAGATTTGGTAGTAGGGCCTCAGAGTGGGTGGTCAATTGCCATTTTGCAGACATAGCAAGAGAAATGTAATTACAGGAATGAAACGATGTTTACATTTCCCCAGGTGACCTAGCCAGCTAGCTCTAGGGAGTATTTGTTCTCATGTTATGGAGGTAAGGCATTTTGTCACACAGCACATCATGTACAACTTTCTCAACTCACCAGCTTTGTCCATTTAATAAATCAAGTTCCTTTAATGCAAACTTTGCTTTTACTTAAGATAAGCATATTTATTTTGCCACTGGAACAATAGAATATGCATTTCATTTATTGGGCAGTCCTAGAGATGTTCACCATTTGGTTAACCTGATCTTGCATCAAGCTAGGAGGAATATAATAACTAAATTAACTGATTCTTGCTCTGGTAGAAATAAAGCTCTAGTGTATGTACTCAAAGTGACAGAATCAAGTTCAGCATTGTAGGGTGGTCCGTGCCAGTAAGTAAGGGTGCATTGGGTTTCAGGAAATCTAAACTGAAATAACTGCAGTGAAGACAAGGATTTAGTTATAACAGCTGAGAGAGAGAGTGAGAGAGAGAGATGATAACTGAAACAGGGAATCTGAAGAGCAGTCTCTTGACCTGGTTATCAAAAGGTTAAAATGTGTATTGTACACAGGCCTTAAATGTGTCTCACCTTCACTCTTTCTTACAAATTGTCCCCTGCATCTGTAACTCCCCTGCTGACCCCACCTGCCATGGCTTATTACTCCCCTCCTTTAAAAGTCTCTAGACAAAAAAAAAAATCCCACTTACTCAACTTCCTCCACAAACTGTAACTGAAATCAGACCAAAATTATGAATTAATTTCAAAAAGTTGAAATCACACACCCACATAGGCTGGCTTCCCATGTGACTGTGTAACATCATTGTGTTTGACTTTACCATGCCCTCCTCCAACACCTATGTTTTCTCCTCATGTTTTCCTTTGTCTTAAGCCCCAATTTGGCAACCACATTGACCTCACTGAAGACAATTTCTCACCATTAGGAAGTTTCTTCTTGGATTCAGTCTAATTTTTCTATTTCTTAATTTTATCAGTTCCTCTGAATTACACTTATGTGTACTACCGTATACAATGGGGTTCTGCACAGATAATGGGGGGATGGTCATAGATTCACAGACATAAAGCCCATGAGAGACCATTATGGTAATCTAGTCAGACACGGACAAACTACTGTCCACATCTATTGAAGCTACCCTGTAAAACTGAAGTAGTTTAGAATTCAAAGTAATACGTTGTTGCTTCTGTGCAGAACCAGTCGGCTGTCTGCAGTTTCAAAGATTCTAAACCTGCTGTTGTGTTTCTGGAACATGCTCGATTCCATGGTGATGGACACAGTATAAGAAACTGATGTTATTGATATACAGAATTCAAAGCAGGAAAAGATGTGTTACTAGGTCATCTAGTATATCCTCCCTTACCGCTCTGGGTTTGCTCCCCATAGTATATTTTCCAGGCAGTGTCTAGACTACACAGTTCTTCCAGAAAAAGATACTCAAATTGTGAACTGCAATTTGTATATCTTTTTCCACATCCTTTTTCGGAAGAGGCTTTTCTGACATTTGGCTCATCTACACTGGGCCAAATGTTGGGGAAAAAAAACCCTTTTTTGGAACATCCCTTCTTCCTCGTAAAACAAGGTTTACACTGATGCCAAAAAAACGCATCTGCTCTTCCGAAAAAAAATTCAGAATAGGAGACGCATTCCTTGGATGCGGCAGAGTCTAGAGTCTAAAACTCTGTAGTCTAGACATACCCCCAGTATGTTATACATTTTAGTTTGAAACGTTTCTGAGAAAGGTCATGGTTTTATAGATTTCTCAGCATGGGACATTTTCCCTGAAAGTTACTGCAAAAAAATTAATCACTCAGTTATTCCCCACTGTGTAACTCTAAGCACTCTTTCCCCTCCTTAAGGCTCTGTAATGTGAGGTACTAAATGCTGCTAACTCCCACTGAAGTCAATGGGCTGTTGAGTGCATTCAGCACTTTTCTAGAACTGGCCCTTGGTATTTATACTCTTTATATAATTGTAGACAGATTCTATGTTTCTTATTAGTTGTCTCTTAGCTGTGTTATATCTCTTTTGTCCTTTTCATTTTCCATGTAATTTCGAACCACCAGCCATGCATAGCTATAAAATCCCCAGGTATTTACAGTATAAATCTCCACAATGTTTTTATCATAATCTCTTTATGACTTCATATATTCTAAGCATTGTTGCCTTAAAAGTGTCATGTCTGCCCGAAGTTATTTTCCATGTTCAAAACAGTAAACTAGAAATGAGTGACTAGGGAGGGGAGCATGAAAAAAAAATTACCTTTGTATTAATTACAAAAGCCTATCTTCCTGATGTAGCTAACTCAAAGATCATTGGTTTAGTCCTAGCATATCAACCAGGTAAACCATCTGTTGAAATGGGATGCAAAATGTTAATTCATCCCACAGAGACTTTCTAGATATAGACAAAAAGATATGTGCATTAGTTCCTTTAGCTAAGTGTTAATTAAAACACATTATTTGCAGGAAGTGACCTAGGAGTCCCAGGGGTTTCTCCAAGATGGGCTATGTTAGTACCAACATCGTCTCAGTGAGATCCCAGGTACAACTTGGTTATGTCTTCAAAGTGCAGAATTGAGAGTCACAAAATCCTAATTTTTTACTTGGCTCTGCTACGGGCTCTTGGTGTTACTTTTTTCTGCTTCTGGTTCCAGTTGTATACCAGTACATACCTGCCTCTTGGGAACATTAAGCAAATAAGGTGAGTGAGATAATAGCTTTTATTGGACCAATCTCCATTGGTGAAAGAAACCCACTTTTGAGCTTACACAGAGCTATTCTTCAGGTCTGGGAAGCCTCATTGAGTGTGACAGCTAAATACAAGATGGAGCAGATGGTTTAGCATATGTACTTGACATTATTTCAAGGGACCATTCAAGGTGAAGTGGCCTGTTAACAGCCCTCCAATCATGAAGAGGAAAGGAAGGGGGGAAGCAGCTGTGGGTGGTTGTTTGTGGGTTATAGATTGTTGTAATAAGCCATAAATCCAGTGTCTCTATTGAGCCCATGGTTTTTAGTGTGTAGCAAAGTTATGAATTTAAGCTGCCAGGTTTATCTTTTGAAAGTGTTGTGCAGGTTTCCTTTGAAGATGATGATAGGTCAGATACAGAGCGATCACCTTGTGACAAGTGTTCACCCGCAAGTGATTGTGATGTTTTTCTCTTTTGTCATTCAGGAGTGTAGTGATTGTCTGGTGTTTTCCACACAGTTGATATTAGGGCATTTAGTGCACTGGATGGAGTACACCACATGCTGTCATAGGCATGTCTAGGACCCATGGATCTTAAAAGCTGTGTTGTGAAGGATGCTGATTATTGTAGCAGTGGAGATATTGCTGCAGATTTTTCACCTGTTGTTTTCAAAGGGTCTGGTGCTGTTTTGACTAGGTGTATCCTGATCTGAAGGGAGTTTGCTTCTGATGGTGAGCTTGGAGAAACAGGAGATTGTTTGAAGGCCAGAAGAGGAGGGTTCAGGCAAGATTTCAGGCTAGAATCTCCATGGAATGAGAGGTTTGATGATACCCCACATGGCTAGATGTGTCTGGTTGGAGGATGTTTTATTGTGTATTGAAACAAGTACTCTTGGGATATTAGAGTGGTTCATTCCTTGATTAATTTACTTCTCTAGTGGTGTGTCCATGTTGGTGGTTTTGAGTGTGTTAAAGTGATTAATGAAGGTTTGTAAGCACTCCAAAATCCTCAGATGAAAGGCAAGAGTAAATTATTATTATGGCAGTGTCAAAATTACATGTTTAGAAAAATAAAACGTGGTTACATATAAACTGTACAGAAATGTTCCTCACCTGGTATAAAGTGACTTCAGTGGAACTACAGATTACCCCAGCTGGGAACCTAGTCTTGAAACACAGATCTGGAAGTCTGTCAGGAAAGGGCCTTTCCCTGGAATTTCTAGCACATCTTTATTAATGGAACCCAGAAATCACAAAAACTTATCAGAATATTTTAGAATTGATTGCACATTGAGAGTTACAGGCTGATTTTAAACAGGAAGTTCCTCAGGGCAGGTACCAACTGGCTTGTACAGATTTTCTCTTTTACAGTGCCATGTATATACACAGTGCTACAAAAACAGTAACTTCAAGGCTATAGTAATAATAATAATATAAGAGTTGTCAACAGTCTACAAGCCTGGAAAATCTCAGTGCTTCTAAGTCCTATGATGGATAGTCATATAAAAGTAAATGGCTTTCTAAAAGGTATAGTTTCTCAAAGCTTGATCAGAAAAAGAGTATCCTACCTCATTAAAAATGCACACAGTTAATTTTTCTGTACAGTATTTTGACATTGCAGAATATAATTGCCATAGCAACTTAAGCCAAGTTAGAATAAAAAAGCAAAACCAAACTTTCTGGCTTGATGGGTTTTGCTTGTGACCAGAACAAGTGTTTTTAAGATTCTTTTTCCTGTGTGCATAATTGAATGGTTCTTAGCATCACCCAGAGAAATTATTTGAAGCTGAACATGAAGAAATGTGAGCAAGTTTTCATTTTCTCCTTTGCACTGTTTCTTTAACTGTTGCTGAAGATTTAAAATATCAAAGTGCATCAGATATTGCCAGAGATGTTGGCACAAACCGGTGAATGCTTTGTTTGAATCACTCATAGCTTTTTAAAACTTGAGTTCTTGTATTTCTCAATATGTTCTGTATGCACAGATGCTTTTTATATATAAACACTTTGTCCCCTTTATGTTTCTTTCCTGATTTCACACTTGTAATACTTACATTCAGATCCCCAGAGTGTGTAAGCAGAATGACTGTCCCAGGAGATACATTGTCTGCCTTAGGTTTAGAAAGCTGTAAGTTGAAACCTTACTGGGTTTTCCTTATTAAATGTTCTGTGTGTCTGTTTAGCTCTCACTGTAATATTCTAAATTCTCACCACATAATTGGCTATAAACTGGCTGCCATCTGACTAGAATATTTCAGGGGTCTTTTTTTTAGAAGATGATATAGAAGTAGGAGCAGAAGAAGAAGAACCTATCTAACTCTAATTTTCATGAAGTTTTATCTACATTTAAAGCATTGTATGTATTTTGTTTGAACTTTGTAATCCTTGACTAAAATGCTTAATTAACATCTTTTGGCAGCATCTATACTATGCTTCCATTAAATTAATGAGGCTGCATGGGCACCAACTGCTGGCTAATTTACAAGAAAATGTTTGTTTCTGAATTTCCAAATGTTCTGTGTAACCTAGCAGATAATCCTGTTGGCTTTGTGGTTCTAGTCCTCTTTGTGTGCTCACATTTAAAACAAACCACTCTATTATCATCATCTGTTTTCCTGTCAATATGCTTAGCATGAAAAAAAATCCCCATCTCCTTCACTGTTTTTCTTAGATACACTGGGTAGTAGTGTGGAACTCGCCCCATTGTTATCCTATTGCAGGCCTCTCCTCTCTCTTTCATTGTTGGACCACCTTATGGACACCTGCATCTCTCAGTGTCTAGCACAGGGATTCTCAACCTTTTTCTTTCTGTGCCACCCCTCCCCCCAGCATGCTATAAAAACTGCATGGATCACCTATGCCACAACAGCATATAAAAACATGGCTGGCATTAGGAGATAGCAAACAGGACAATCACCTATGGTCCCACACCACAGGGGGGCCCAGGAAGCTACATTCCTCAGGCTTTGACTTCAGCCCAGGATGGCAAGGCTCAGGGCCCCAGGCTTCAGCACCGCACAGCTCAGCTTTGGCCTTGTGGCCTAGGCCCTACCAAGTCGAACCTGCTTGTGGCCTCTCAGGCTATGTCTAGACTTCGGGGTTTTATTGGAAAAAGGTACACAAATTGCGCTCTGCAATTTGCATACCTTTTTCCGATAGTTTTGTCGGAAGAGGCTTTTCTGAAATTTGGCCCGTCAACACTGGGCCAAATTTTGGAAAAACCTCCTCTTTTAGAAGAGCCCTTCTTCCTTGTGGAAGGAGGAAGACAGGGCTTCTAAAAGAGTGCGTCTGCTCTTCTGCAAAAAAAAGGCGGCAGCAGCAGAGTTTTTCCGGGAAAACCTCAGGTATCCTGGAAAAACCCCGTAGTCTAGACATAGCCTCAGGGGCCCTGGGCCCCTATTTGGGAGCTGCTCGTCTGCTAGACAGAATTATTCTTACAGAAGCTTGCCTGAGCTCTGCTTTCTCAACAACCTCCCTGAGCCCTCCTTAGCAGGTAACATGGAGGGGAGTCTCAGCTCTCTTCCATACTGTGCCGAGGGATAAGGAAAAGACTACCTGCTCCCCACAAAAGGCAGCAGGGAGAAAGTGCCTCCTCCAATCCTACCTCTGGTTTGTGCAGAAAGGGAGAAACATTCCACCAAAGAGAAACATGTGTGAAAGGAAAGAAGGGTTGTAGGGTTGGAGTATGGATGGGGAACAGGTGGTGCCTGTGTGTGTGGAGACATAGGGTATGTCTAGACTACATCCCTCTGTCACCAGAGGGATGTAAATTAGACATACCGACATTGCAAATGAAGCAGGGATTTAAATCTCCCGCACTTCATTTGAATAAAAATGGCCACCATGTTTTGCTGAGTCAGCAGTTTGTCAGCAAAAAGTGGCTGTCAAGATGGGGATCGGGCGACAAAGAAAGCCTTTGTCAGCTGATCCTGTAAACCTCATTTTACGAGGCATAAGGGATCGGCCGACAAAGGCTTTCTTTGTCACCCAATGCCCGTCTTGACAGCCACTTTTTGCCGACAAACTACTGACTCAGCAAAACCCGGTGGCCATTTTTATTCAAATGAAGTGCGGGAGATTTAAATCCCCGCTTCATTTGCAATGTCGGTATGTCTAATTTACATCCCTCTGGCAACAGAGGGATGTAGTCTAGACATACCCTGAGTGGGTGAGGGTTGATAAGGATGTGGAGGGGTAACTAGGAAAGTGACCTGGGGGATGGGTGAGTTGCATCAGGAGTAACCAGGAATGACTCGGGGAGCAAGTAGCATGAACTTGCTCTCCAATTTGGACTGAGCAGGGCAGGGCAATGAGAGACCAGCAGGATGAATAGAGTGTTTCGGTTTGGGGGTTTTGTGGCAGCGTGCTGACGAAAAGGAATGAGTGGGAGACAGAGATGCCAGAGTGTGAGGTTCCATATTTCTCCACAAATGGGGAATCAAATACCACAATAACAGCTTCTGGGCCCTTCTGTTGGCCTCACCCATGTGCTGCCTCCTCCTATGCACCTTACCTGCAAGCATCAGCTAATATAAATTGTAATACAAAATAAAATAGTTTTTATTACTTTTATTTAGATGCCTCCACATTAAACAAGTTAATAAAAGGTTTGAGGCAGTAGGAAGGGAGGTGACTGTGGTACATGAGCTGGTGAAAGATTTCACATTTCCCAAGGCTGTGTATCTCAGACAAGAACCCAGAGCACTGTGCTGCCAGCTGGTTACCCTTAGTTTTTTTAATGAGGTTTAAAATTGAGATCCTAAGAATATTACACCTCTATCAAGAAAAAGTGTTTAAACTTAGAGTTATTGTTGAATTCTAATGTATCTAAAATTCACTCTGCTGTTTCCATTGGCTACAGAAGTACTCTGCATCTAGAAGCTCTGGAGAGGGATTGGGACTCAAAGAAGTTGTATAAATAAGGTGAAATTCAAAGACAAATGCAAAGGGCTCCACTTAGGACAGAACAATCAGTTGCACACATAACAGAATGGGAAATGACTGTCTAGGAAGGAGTACTACAGAAAGGGATCTAGGGGTCATAGTGGACCACAAGCTAAATATGAGTCAACAGTGTGACACTGTTGCAAAACAGGCAAACATCATTCTGGCACGATTAGGCCTCAACTTGACTACTGTGTCCAGTTCTGGACACCACATTTCAGGAAAGATGTGGACAAATTGGAGAAGGTCCAGAGAAGAGCTATGAAAATGATTAAAAGTCTAGAAAGCATGACCTATGATGGAAGACTGAAAGAATTAGGTTTGTTCAGTTTGGAAAAGAGAAGACTGAGAGAGGATATGATAGCAGCTTTCAAGTATCTAAAAGGGTGTTACAGGGAGGAAAGAGAAAAATTATTCTACTTAAACTCTGATGATAGGACAAGAAGCAATGGGCTTCATTGAAGTATGGAAGGTTTAGTTTGGACATTGGGGAAAGAACTGTCAGGGTGATTAAGCCATAAAAGAAATTGCCTAGATTGTGGAATCTTCATCATTGGAGGTTTATAAGAGCAGGTTAGACAAACATCTATCAGAGACCATCTTGATGCTTTGTCCTGCCATCGGTGCAGGGGACAGGACTTTGAATACCTCTCGAGGTTCCTTCCAGCTTTGGTTTTATATGATTCTATGATACTCCCTTTGTCTAAGAGATAGAGGGGATGTTATTTAGGCTAAAAGCTGCCTATCACAGGGTATGTCTACACTAGCCCCCCTAGTTCAAACTAGGGAGGCTAATGTAGGAATTCGAAGTTGCAAATGAAGCCCAGGATTTAAATATCCTGGGCTTTATTTGCATCTTCCCGTCCGGGCGCCATTTTTAAATCCCCTTAGTCCCGAACTAACTGACTGCGGCTACACGCGGCAGTCAAACGTTAACTCGAACTAAGTCCTTAGTTCGAGTTAACTGTTACACCTTGTGGAATGAGCTAACGCCCAAACTGACATAGCTAACTTTTTCTTCTTACATAGCCTATTGTAGGCAGTTATATAACCTCCATTCCATAGATGAGGGAATGGTGTCTCAAAATATTCACTGTATTAATCTTTGCTACAGGGAAGGAACAAGTATTGCCCTATTTTGTAGATGGGGAACTGAGACAAAGAGAGAGCCTAAGTGACTTGGCTACTGGCAGAGCAGTGAATTGAAGCCTGAGCCCTAGGATAGCACCTTATACACCTGACCATCCTTCCTAGCTACGGGTGACTCTTGCTGAAGAGAAAACACCCTGCTGACACTGAATGCATGTGCCTTTTCGCTGAGTCATCCTCCCTGCCTTCGCTGCCCTACCCAGCTGCCTTTTAAAACTTGCTCTTATTTCTCATGATGGGATCCGGCTGGCTTGCCAGGTGTTGCAATACTCCTGTCAATTGCAGCTTGGGACAGGACTGTCTATCCGCCTGGTTGTTATGGAACATACTATACAGAGGGTGGCTTTGCAAGCGGATCTCTCTCATCTGGTGTTTCATTTTCCCTTTCATGTTGCTTGCCTCGCCTCTGCTTGTGTTTACAAGTCTTCTATCTTTGAGGCTCCCACCACAGAATTGTTTTGCCTTGATATCCCTTTTTTCCCCATTGTCTAGTTTCAATAGAAGTTGTTTTGGCAGTTTTTTGAAAGTGCAGTTTTATCATTATTGCCCAAATAAGCATAACAGATATTCTAGTGAATTCCAGATCTCAACTGCATGGCTCAAACCACACATGTGTTTCTCCATCTCCTTTTTATCTGAAAATGCAGACGCATTGTGAACCCGTGTTTTGTTGTTTGGAAAGCATAATTTCTCATTATTTGTTGTGATGCTTTTACCTAGCTAATTCAGTTTAGGATTGTAAAGGCTGGCTATAAATAATAGCATTGATTAATTTCCCGGCATGGGTGAATATGAGAGCTCATACAGTAAACACAGACCTTTGCTAGTATATAAGTTTGGAGTGATACAATGGGAACAGTGTACATGAAATAACAAATGGCTAGGGACAATAGATTGGGAACATCAATGCACCCTCTCTCATAATTCAAAAATAAAGGAGTGTTCAATGAGACTAGATTGAAATCTGATAAAGGAAATGCTTTTTCACATAATGCAAAATTAGACTGTGGAATGCATTGTCACAGGACATGATTGTAGCCAAGAGCCTAACATCATTCAGAAAATAACTGGACACTTTTATGGGTAGCGAGTAAGGGGTTCTGTCAATGCTTGCCCTGTAAATTTGAGGTGCTAGGGTACCATGTGGTTTGGTTCAGATCCCTGATACCAGTAGCCAGCCCACAAAGTCTTACCCTGGTTTCCACCAGCCTAGTTACTCCTTGCAGGCTGATGCAAACAGCCCTTGTAGTTCCAACTCTCATCAAACCCATTCTCTCCACATTCTTAGGCCCAAAACACTCAGGGCTCATCTCCACTACAGTATGGATCAATGCGGCTTGTAAAGATTCACTGAATCGATCTCCAATCACTCTCCATCAACTTTGGTACTCCAGCAGAACAAGATGAGTAAGGGGAGTTGGCAGAGTTTTTTCTGTTGACTCCCTGCAGTGCAGACCCCCAGGTAAGTAGACCTATGCTATGTTGATTTGAGCTATGCTACTAATGTTACTCCAATTGTGTAGCTTAGATAGACCTGTCCTTGCAGTCTAGATCTACTCTCAGACTCTTCCCCAATGGTTCATCACTCCTGAAGGCATGTCACCAGTTATCCCTTCAGTTATTAGTTCACTTTGGGATACATACTACACAGAGTTTGCACGACAGAAACTTGCTAAGACTAAAAACAAACAAAAAGTTTATTTTCTAGAAAGAGTCAAAGATGAACGATCACCTGTCAGAGGCTCCAAGATCTATTAGTAGATCCCAATCTACTGTTTGGTGACCACTGCTGGGCTATGACTACACTCGCGGCTTCTTGCGCGAGTAATATGCAAATGAGGCTAAGCGTGGAATATCGCCGAGCCTCATTTGCATATCTAATGAGCCGCCATTTTTTGCTGAAGAAGGAGCTGTCTACACTGCCCCTTCTTGCGCAAGAAAAACCTTCACGCGCAATGCCATTACACCTATTACTTTTCAGGATGAACGGCATTGCACAAGAGGGTTTTTCTTGCGCAAGAAGGGGCAGTGTAGATGCTCCTTCTTGCGCAAGAGCCTCTTCTGAAAAAAATGGTGGCTCATTAGGTATGCAAATGAGGCTCGGCGATATTCCACGCTTAGCCTCATTTGCATATTACTCGCGCAACAAGCCGCGAGTGTAGACATAGCCCTGTAGAGGCTCCTACACTAAGCTCTAGAAGATCCCAGGTTCAAATCCACTTGGTGGTGGTTACAAAACCATTACCCTAGAATACATATGCCCGAACGAAGGGAACAACGTCTGCTTCTGGCTTTCAGTGTTCACTTTAAAAAATCTAGCCTTACAATTGTGAAGAAAACATGCCCTAAGGCTACACTATTTGTGGATTGTCTTCCTGAGTTTGCAAGCTGCCTGAAACCACAGCTTTAGAACATAAGAACAGCCATACTGGCTCAGACCAAAAGTCCATCTAGCCCACTATCCTGTCCTCCGACAGTGGCCAATGCCAGATGCTCCAGAGGGACTGAACAGAACAAGGAATCATCAAGTAATCCCTCCACTGTTGTCCATTCCCAGCTTCTTACAAACAGAGGCTAGGGACACCATCTCTGCCCAACCTGGCTAATTGCCATTGATAGACTTATCTTCCATGAATCTGTCTAGCTCTTTTTTGAATGCTTAGCCTTCATGACATCCTCTGGCAAGGAGTTCCACAAGTTGGCTGTGCGCTGCATGAAGAAATACTTCCTTTTATTTGTTTTAAACCTGCTACCTATTAATGTCATTTGGGGTATGTCTAGACTACATGCCTTTGCCGACAGAGGCATGTAAATTAGATATACTGACATAGTCAATGAAGCGAGGACTTAAATATCCCCCACTTCATTCGAATAAAAATGGCCACCGCGTTGTGCCGGCTCAGCTGTTTGTCGGCACAAAGCAGCAGTCAAGACGGGGATCGGTCGGCAAGGAAAGCCTTTGCCGACCGATCCTGTAAACCTCGTTGCACGAGACATAAGGGATCGGTCGGCAAAGGCTTTCCTTGCTGACCGATCCCCGTCTTGACTGCCACTTTGTGCCGACAAACAGCTGAGCCGGCACAACGCGGTGGCCATTTTTATTTTAATGAAGCGGAGGATATTTAAATCTCCACTTCATTGACTATGTCGGTATGTCTAATTTACATGCCTCTGTCGGCAGAGGCATGTAGTCTAGACATACCCTTGGTGACTCCTAGTTCTTGTGTTATGGGAAAGAGTAAATAACTTCTTTATTCACTTTCTCCACACCAGTGGTGATTTTATAGACCTCTATTATATCCCCCCTTAGTCATTTCTTTCCCAAGCTGAAAAGTCCCAGTCTTGTTAATTTCTCCTCATATGTCAGCTGTTCCAGATCGCTAATAATTTTTGTTTCCCTTTTCTGAATCTTTTCCAGTGCCAAGATATCTTTTTCAAGATAAGGTGACCACATCTGTACATGGTTTTATAGAGAATCATGGTTTTATAGAGAGGCAATACAATATTCTCTGTCTTATTCTCTATCCTCTTCTTAATGATCCCCAGCATTCTGTTTGCTTTTTTGACTACTGCTGGACACTGAGTGGATGTTTTCAGAGAACTGTCCACAATGACTCCAAGATCTCTCTCTTGAGTGGTAACAGCTAATTTGAACCCCATCATTTTATACATATAGTTAGGATTCTGTTTTCCATGATTCATTACTTTGCACATATCAGCATTGAATTTCATCTGCCATTTTGCCATTCTTTAAAAGGTATAAGCTATCCCATTCATCTCCATGGCTATTGACTCTGGACCCTCCAGCTGATAAGGCTGTTGACCGTTATACTATGTCACAGATGAGTCAAGCAAAGTACTCCATTTAGGAAGGAACAATACAGAATGGCAAATGACTGTCTAGGAAGAAGCACTGCAGAAAGGGATTTAGGGGTCATAGTGGACCACAAGTTAAATATGACACTGTTGCAAAAAAAAAGCAAACATGATTCTGGGTTGCATTAACAGCAGTGTTGTGAGAGAGACATGAGAAGTAATTCTTTTGCTCTACTCTGCACCGATTAGGCCTCAGTTGGAGTACTTCTGGGCACCACATTTCAGGAAAAATGTGGAGAAATTGTAGAAGGTCCAGAGAAGAGCAACAAAACTGATTCAAGGTCTAGAAAACATGGCCTATGAGGGAAGACTGAAATAATTGGGCTTGTTTAGGTTAGAAAAGAGAAGACTGAGAGAGGACATGAAAACAGTTTTCACGTTTCTAAAAGGGTGTTACAAGGAGGAGGGAGAAAAATTGTTCTCATTGACTTCTGAGGATAGGACAAGAAGCAACAGGCTTAAATTGCAACAAGGGAGGTTTAGGTTGGAAATGAGGAAAAACTTCCTAACTGTCAGGGTGTTAAACGCTGGAATAAATTGCCTAGGGAGGTTGTGGAATCTCCATCACTGGAGTTATTTAAGAGCAGGTTAGACAGACATCTATCAGGGATGATCTAGACAGTGCTTGGTCCTGCCGTGAGGGCAGGGGACTGGACTCAGTGACCTCTCGAGGTCCCTTCCAGTTCTAGGATTGTATGATTCGATGAGTAAGGGAAAGAAAACACACAAAGAGTTAGATGGAAAAATAAGCATAAAGATAAAACTTCAGACTTTACACTTACATGTTAGTAAAAATCCCTTTTCTAACACATAGCATTTGAAGAGTTTCACAGTCTGCTGGCAATGAGAGTGGAGGGGGGCACAGTCTAGCCTTTATAGATAGCTTCCCATCTGTCCATTGGTATAATGATGATTTCACTTCAAACACATCCCATTTTCTAAAAGTTTGCAGCATAAGCAATGTTTAGGGCAGCCTGGGGGCCAAGTGCACCCTCCCAGATTTCTGCCAAGTCTGCCTGGGGTGGTTGGAGAGAAGATCTGTTCTTCTCCCACTGTACCTGCCTTTTGGAACATTTAGCCCCTGTCCTTGGCACCTGGGCCTGGGTATGGAGTGGAAGGGGTGGGATTGGAGAGTGGAACTCAGGCCCCACAGGCCAGCCTTGCAAAGGATGGGAGAGGACTTGGGCCAGTCTTGTGAGGTGTCCTGTTTTCTCTTTGAGAAATACGGCCACCCTAAGCAGCCATCAGTCCTTCAACCATGTGAGAAGCATCCATGCCACTCCCTGTCTGGGCTTGGCTATCAGAGACAGGGACTGAATGTGCTGGAGGAGAGGAAGTAGAGTATGAGGATAGAGTTCCCCCCTTCTCTTCCCCTTCCCCACCCCCACCACCTCCCACTCCTCACAGATAACTGGTGGGGTGAGGAGAGCACAGTGGTCCCTGGGCTGGCGGGCCACTGGGGAAGGTGCTGGGCACAGGTTCCCTGGCTTCAATCTGCCAGGGCCACGGCTGTTCCCAGTCAGGTCCATGCTACCTGCTCCTGGACCCCCAGCTTCCCCCAGGAGTCGGTAGGATTAGCCCAGGAAGGTAGGACTGGAAGTTCCTCCCAGTGGAGACACAGAAGGCAGTCGTGCTGTAGTTCAATGATTTTGAATCCTTTGAGTTGGCATGTGTCGTATAACTATAAAATGTAGTATTAATGCTACCCCACTGTTGAATTCTTCTCATTAAAAGATTTATTCCTGTGGATCCCTCATAGTCCGGATAATTCATTTTTTCTGAGTAGTCACATTGTTGGAGCGCTCAAAGTGTGTGTGTGTGAAAGGGGGAGAGAGAGTGTGTGTTGTGGGTGGGGACAAGAGCGCTAGAAAATAATGGACAGCTATTCAAGATATGCGAAGGATCAGAACAAGGTTGGTGATGGTGCTATTTTAAGGCCTGAAAGAAAACTACAGTGCTTAGTTAGAACATCTTGTATAATCGAAATGGTAACTTGATAAATAAGAATGTGGTCCAGCTGATGTTTTAGTGAATTATATAAATGGCTTTGCAGTGAGAGGTACCATCTTACTGTTAATTTGCCCTGAAGCATCAATCTGAGGCAGGTTCATCATCATCATCATCATCATCGTGTTCCCATTATGCCTCTGGCATTTAGGGCAGTGACTAAGTTCCTCCATTCCAGTCTGTTTCTGGTGAGTCTCTCAGTGGTTCCCTAGCTGTGCCCCAGGGTTAGAACTATGCAGTCCAGCACACAAATTGAGTATTCCGTTAAAATATTGAATTTATTTGCCCAAAGCCATCATTCATTTTTAGCACTATAGGTGTGCACGGCACTTTAAAGACAGATAGAAGCAGCCACGTTCTGTGCCTTGTGAAGCTTGTAGTGTGTCTGATCCCACAAACTTTAGGGAACTACCCACAGCATTAACATTATTTTATACTCTAGTGGAATTACTCATGGAAGTGAGCATTGCTCTTAGTTGTAAGTGTTCACAAGCATTGGAGAGTGTGCCAAGAAAGCTCTCATGTGCTTGATACAAACACAAAAATCCATAGAGCTTCGGTTTATAACACTAAAAAATCTAAGTTAAAGTTAATCCATGAGTTCAGTGCTGAGGTTGCATTTGAGAGGAGGAAAAAAACAAGGCCTTCTGTGTTCTCTGGCACAGAGCAGCAGCAGTGTTCAGACTAAACATTCCCAGTAGCGCTAACTGCACGTTAACTGTCCATGCTAAGTTGTGGGAGCTGCCGTGGAAGCATGTGCATATTTAGCTAAGCACGGAAGAGGCACCTGGCTGTTCTGATACCTCAGCATCTGAGAAGAGAGAGTTTTTTCCATATAAAAGTTAAACTCTTCATGTCACTATAAGTAGGTTTGGGTAATAAATCAGCTGAGTTTAGTACAATGAGTTCAGAATATACGTTGTTGCTCAGTTTTAACCAACATGCCTTGTCCCCTCGTGTTCTCATTTAAACCTGTGTAAAAAATGCAAAGCGGGTGTAAAATGCTACCAGATCAGAACGATTGTTTTGATCCTTATTCTGCAGAGAAGTAACTATCCATAAAAAGCCCAGATAGCAGAAAATCAGGCTCAAGATCTGATTATTGACTTAACACACTGAGGCTACGTCTAGACTACAAGCCTCTTTCGAAAGAGGCTTTTTCAAAATAATCTTTCGAAAAAGCTTCTTTCGAAAGAGAGTGTCTAGACTGCAACCACTTCTTTCAAAAAAGCGAGCCGCTTTTTTGAAAGAGAGCATCCAAGCAGTCTGGATGCTCTCTTTAGAAAAAAGCCTGTTTGCATTCAAGAACACCTTTTTTCGATAGTGCACTTTCGAAAAAAGGCGTTCTTCCTCGTAATATGAGGTTTACCGTGGTCAAAAAAACCTCCGCGTTCTTTCAATTTAATTTCAAAAGAACGCAGCGGCAGTCTAGATGCAGAGGAAGTTTTTTCGAAAAAAGGCCACTTTTTTCGGAAAAACCCTGTAGTCTAGACACACCTTGACTCTGTCTTCTATAAATAACCTTTGAATGAATTAAAAAAAAAAAAAAAAGGATGTGGTGAAGAAAATAGTTGGTTGTTCCCTTTCAGAACCAGATCACAGAAACATTATAATAATAATGTATGTGGACAGGGACATGTTCATAGCCTACATACAAATACTGCATTAGCTGTATATGCAGGTTGGAGTGTATAATTCTGTTTTTAATGATTCCATAAATATGTTTACCCTATTCCCCATGTAATTCAAGGGTTTGAACGGAAGACAAGAATTTAAGATTCAAGGGTTCAACTCCAGCTGCTAGTTCTGTAGGACTCAATTTGCCGAAGTGTGCAATAACATTTAGCATGCTTCACAGGGCTACAAGTGTACTGAGAAGGTTAATTGCATTAAAGTTGGTCAGTAACTTTGAGATCTTAGAGTTTCATGGTTCAGGAGCCAATGGGGACAACAAGACAAAGAAATGGGGTGCCCCAGAGGAGCTAGCTGGCTCTGAGACACACAATAAGAGATAGCAGATTGCTTTAAATTATGCCAGTTTGGAATAGCCAGAGTCCAGTAGCATTCTGGTCGTGTCCCAGCATTTCCTTTACTCTAGAGCAGGCCTGCCAACAGAGGGGGCAAAGGGGGCAATTTGAATCACTGGGCTCCAGGGATCCTGGCGACTGCCACTACTACTATGACAGCAGCCGTAGCTGGAGCCCCAGCCTTTTAAATCACCACCAGAGCACCGTGTCATGCACTCTGCACAGCTTTGAGGGCTGGGGCAGGCAGCACTGAGTGCTGGCTGTGCCCGGCCCCACCCCTTTTGCCTAAGGCCCCACCTCTTTCAGGGCATGGAGCCACACACCCTCTTGCCCGAGAGCCCACAGAAGCTGTCAGCTCCCCTGCCTTAGCACTAACCTGGATTGATGGTATATTAGTAGGTATTGGCTCTAGTCAACTGACTACTGCCCCACACAAGGGGAATTTTCAGCTGGTGAAATCTGACAAGTCTTGTTCCCCCGTATGCTGTCAGAGCTGTGCAGAGGCAGGGACCAAGCAGACAATCCAGTTCTATAAGTGCAAGGTGCCATTTCACCATATCATTAAGAGAGTGAGAGCCATGAAAAAAGAAGGACTGGAAAATTCAGTAATTATGAGTGCTGTCTTGCAATGGAAGAACACTTCCTGCCTCAATTGGAAGAGCTAGTGAAGTCCTGCCAAGAATGGAACTGGGAGAAAAAATATTGTCAGGTGAGGAAATAAAAACTCTTCAGCATGGTTCCTCTTTGGGGGACTTCCTGGCACTTGGCAAAATATCGGGGACAAGTAATAAGAAACAGCACTGACAACTGCCAGCTATCTGGACATCAGCCCAGGCTGCTAATCATGTTGTGGAACAAAATATACTCTCTCAAGCTAGGAAGCCTCTTACCCTCCCTGAAGAGTTGAGAAAAACTAACAAATGAGGGAGGGAACGTCTGAAAACTGTCTTCAGGGAAATACAAGATTTCAGCCACCAGACTTACTCTTATCTGTGTTGCTACTTCCATTCTACCTAAACAGCTCCAATCAATAATCTTACAGTAATTTATTGTGAAATAATGTGTTTGCTTTAGTTTTAAACTAAGGGACAGAAGGAGGGTGAAGAGATAAAACTATGTCTGAGGAATACATAAAATTTCTGAGCCCAGTTCTGGAGTTAATGGGGCCATTTGTGTCATGAAAGTTTGTGACATCAAAGTATTACTTTGGTGGGGCTGACCAGGATGGGTCACCTCATAGGGCATGTCTACACTGCAACGTTATTTCAAAATAACAAGGTGATCATCTACGCAGCAAGCCTGTTATTTCGAAATAATTTTGAAATAACGGGCTTCTTATTCCGAAATGGGTAACCCTCACTTCACGAGAAATAATGCCTATTTTGAAATAGTGCATTTCAAAGCGGAAGCGCCCAGGTGCAGCCTGGAATCAGCGGGACTTTCTGCTGGCCTGGGCTCCACACAGCGTTCCAACTTTGAAATGCACAAGAGCCCCTGCTGGGGCTTTTGTACATTTCAAAGGCGGAATGCTCAAGTGCCTATCGACTAGTCAGCTGGAGTCCCCAGCTGATCCTGGGCTCCAAGCAGTGCTGCCACTCTGAAATGCCACAGCTGATCCTGGGCTCCACCTGGCATTTCAAAGTGGCAGCTCTGAGGAACCCCAGGCTCCAAACAGCGCTGCCACTTTGAAATACTGTGAGGAGCCTGACACCGGGCTCTCTGTGGCATTCAAAGTGGCAGCACCACACAGAACAACTCACTCCAGCCTCCATGCAGCACTGCTACTTTTAAGTACCCTCCTTTTCTCCCTCCTTCCCCCCGCTGCCTCTGTTTGATAGAGGCAGCAAGGGGGGGAGCGACTAATTGACTATCCTGTCGACTATCTGATAAGCATTTGCTTATCGAATAGTCGACTAGTCCTTTACATTCCTAGTGTGGATATGCTATTTCGCTAGAGATCTGCACTATTTCGATGGGGATTTGTGGTGTGGACACGCTATTTTGAAATAGCTGTTCCGGGAGTTATTATTCCGAAATAAGTGCATAGTGTATATGTACCCTGAGTGTATTGCATTCTGCTTCCTGAAGCTCCTTGACATTCTCATTGGGTCTTTCAATTTTCCTACATTTCTGTGTTATTCCACAGACTGGCTAGTATAATTATTGGGGCTTTTAACTCCACTGTAATATGGTTTGCAATTATTATTTATTATTTATTATAAGTTGAATCTCCCAGATCCAGAACTCTCTGGTCTGGCATCATCCATAATCATGGATGATGCCAGACCAGAGAGCCCCGGAGGCGAAGAGCACGAGCCAGCCGGGAGTCCTGCAGGTGCTGGGAGCCCCAGTTGAGCTGGCAAGGGCAGGTCCTGCACTGGGTGGGGGAGTCCAGCACCGTGGAGCCCCAGCAGCAGCCAGGAGGAGTCCCCAGCCCCAGCTGGGAACCCTGGCATCAGCGGGGCCAGCACCAACTGGGAGGAATCCCTTGCCCCGAACCCTGGCAGAAGCAGGACGAGTGGTGGCCAGGGGGACTCCCCAACGAGGAGTGTGGCCAGCCAGCTGCGGCTGGAGAGTCCCAGCCCAAGGAGACTGAGCCCAGGAGCCTCAGCATGAGGCCAGCAGCAAGGCAGAGAGCCCAGGCTCCTGGGATCCCCACAGTCCAGAGAGGATCCTTGACTTCGCTTGATCTGGCAAACTCGCTGATTCGGAACCACTTAAGTCCTGAGAGTGCCGGACCAGAGTGGTCAAACTTGTAGCGTTATAATAATCCAACACTATTACATCATGGTGATTTTCTTTAAAAAAAAACAAATAGCCTTTACAGCATACAAGATAAAAGGAGATCGCTACTACAGTATCTAAAATGTAGCTCCATGAGCCACCAATAAATTTGATTCTATAGGTTTGGGTTGTCAGGAGCTTTGTTAAACCTTCCTCAAAATTTCCTTCATTCATTCTCCTTGACTTTCCTTAAAACTCTTGCAGTATTTAAGGGTGCTGTCTTCTGGAGGTCATTGATCACGATGTCTTGCATTTCTGACACATTGAGCTATTCATTCATATCCTTAAGGATCAATCCAGGTGATCCAATAAATTCCTGGGATTATTTTGGTCTTTGTTTTCCATAATTGCTCCACTTCAGGGAAGAGTTCTTCATACGTCAATCACTTCTTTTCTTGTTGCATTTCTGTCTGATAGTATGGCAATATCAATTGACATGGTCTGTTTGTCTTCTTTTGTATAACTATTATATCCCATTTGCCTGCACCATTTGGTCTGTGATAATTGTCAGATTCCATAAAATCTTAGCTTCTTCATTCTTTAGTGTTCTTTTAATTTACTGGCTGCAATACCACATGGTGTATTTAAATCTGTATTGGATATAGAGGTGCCAATGTAGACACTTGTCAACCTCATTGTGTCTGTTCATATATTCTCTCCCAGCCAGGCCCCTGCACACACACAACACATGTTTTACTGTCTTTTCCTTTCTGGAACATGTTCTGTATTTTGGGGAGCAGTTCTGTCGGCTAATGTTTGTTTTGAATGTACGACTTAAGGACTACTCTTGTACATTCATAACAAGCTTATCTATCTTTTGAAATATCCTTCTGCAAGCAATGATTTTGTTAATGTTCAATTGCTAATGAGTTTCATCTCTCTCTCCGCCAATGTCCATGTACTGATTTCTATGTAAATCTTTGAAGTCTTCCTTTGATGAGTTCATTTCTCCTTTCCTTCTTCTTTCTTTGGTTGCGATGCATACTTGGCCATCACTTGTTATCATGGCCAGATGATCTTTCATGCTGGCTGATTATTTATTGTCAATTGCTTCCTGCACACAGAGAACACCTATAACGTCTTTGGGTGTGCATCCTGTGCACATTTTGATTGATATTTGTTACTCCATGCATCTCCAGGAACTTTCTTCTTTGGGTGACAGATTGTTTTTTATCTTCTTGATTCCACTTGAGTACTTTGGCAGTGTGTACTTTATTACTGGTATCACCTATATATTAATGGCTCAGATCATATTATTTGAATTTCAGGAAAATAGCCTTATTAGTCTGTTTCAACAAAAACAACAAAGAGACTCTTGGCACCTTCCAGACTAATAATTTTATGAACGTCACAAATTCATAAAACAATTCATGAAAGCTTATGCCCTAATAAAACTGTTGGTCTTTAAGGTACTATCAGACGTCTTATTCTTTGAGTTATGCGTAAAGTAATTCTTTAATATACTTTCCTCACATCTTTTTTGACTTCCTTATTTTGCAACTGTTATAGTTCCCTGCCTGAAAGGTATTTGTAGATGCCATTCTGAGAGAGAGATTGGACAACACTTTAGTTAACTTCTAATCCATCTGTTTGTCCCAGTTTTCTCATACACACCAATGCACTTGTAGCCAAGTCAACCCATAGCTTTATAGCTTCACCAAACTCTTCTACACATATCAGTCTCTTTTTGTGACCAACCATATAGTTTCAGGTCATACTTGTGTAACAAATACTTAACTGGTTGTTACTCTTTACTGATATGATAAGCACAGTTTATCTCAGAGAGTATCTATCTCATTGTTGATAAGGAATTCCCTTAAAAATTCCTCTTCTAATTTGGACCCTGTCAACAATTCCCTTCCAGGTAGAGTAAACATTCCAGATAAATATAGATTGCTGCAGATAAAAATGATATTTGAATGAACCTTGTGCATTTTCAACGTCTCCCTTATACACAAATTGTGAATTTCTGTCATATGCTTTTTGGCAATTTTGTCCACACCATCTCTACATTTTTGGTTTTTGTTTGCATCTTCTGTGAGCCTCCTAAGGTGATCTTTTACCCTTATCATGTTTAACATGGAGTTATTTTGGTCAGGAGACAGTTTTCCAGATCACCTTTGCCAGAACTGCCATTAGAAATTTCCACATAGTCCTTAAACACATCATCAGTCTACAATGTAAATGATGACTGTGTTCTTTCTTCTGAGGATTGTTC
The DNA here is from genome assembly GCA_019425775.1 of Rafetus swinhoei. Taxonomy (NCBI): domain Eukaryota; kingdom Metazoa; phylum Chordata; order Testudines; family Trionychidae; genus Rafetus; species Rafetus swinhoei. The sequence continues at coordinate 22,684,316 of CM033437.1, read as the reverse complement.
TCCTTTTCACCAACTACCTTGCATATCCATTCTTCAGACATTTATTAAGTTGTTAAAATAAACAGTCATGGCGTGAGCTTAAGTGTTTCAGACAGAATTCATGCATCTCATCTGGTCTGGGTGTTTTCCAATTTTACATTCCACTCAGGACCTCATTTCTTTCTTTCTTTTATATTCCCATGTATTTCTCTGTTGCTGGTTTTTAAATTTTTCTCTCAAGTTTTAATCCACTGTCTGACTATGTTGTATATCATATGAAAAAGAACAATTTAAAAATTACTTTGACATGTTAGATGTCTTCAAGTTACCAGGGCAACATGAAATACATCCTAGAATGTCCAAGAAGCTAAACTGAGAAGATATTTGAACCATTAGTGATAGTCTTCAAACAGTCATATAAGACACAGGTGAGATTGCAGGAAAATGGAAAATGGCAAACACGGTGCCCATCTACATAAGGAAATGAGGACAATCTAGGAATTACAGACTAGTCAATTTAACTTCAGTACCCTTAAAGATAATGGAGCAAATCATTAAGCAGTCAACATAAATGATAAGTCAGTGTGGCTTTATCAAGAACAAATTGTGTCAAATTAACCTGATAGTTTTCTCTAATAGAGTAACAATCCCTGTAGATCAGGGGAAGTGGTAGATATGGTACATCTTGACTTTAATAAGGATTTTGATGCTAACTCATGAATTTCTCATAAATCAGCTAGAGCAGTGGTTCCCCACCGATAGTCTGCAGCCTGGGTCTGGACTGTGGACCACTGACTGCTGGGCTGTGGTGGCTCTGGGGGCCGGAGGAGCCACATTGCAGCTGGGGTTGGAGGAGCCACGTGGTGGGCGGCAGGCAGCTGCTCCAGTGGCCAGAGCCAGAGGTGCTGTGTGGCAGCTGGTACTGGAAGAGCCACATGGCAAGCGGCAGGTGGCTGCTCCAGGAGCCAGAGCTGGAAGAGCTGCGTGGTGGGCGGCAGGAGGCCACTCTGGCAGCCAGATCTGGAGAAGCCACATGGGAGGTGGTGACAGCTCCAGCAGCCAGGGCTGGGGCTGCTCTGTCCCAAAACCTGCAGGCAAGATGAGCTCTCCCCAAAATCAGGGCAAGCAGGCAGCGAAGGCACTGTTGAAATTTTCCCCATGTCCCTGTTAGTTAATTCATTCCAGTAAATCATCCAAAATAATTTGTAACGAATATCAATTTTCTGTGTGAATTTCTCCCTGGCTGCTGTGTGAATTTCTCCCTGGCTGCCAACAGGACTCCCTAATTCTGCTGATAAGAAAGCAGCTGGGGAATAAATGGGCTCTAGGGGTTATGGCTGGTGCTGGGAGGGTCTGGGGCTTGGGGCTTTTGGCGGACCGGTAACATTTATTTGCACATTTTCATATTCATTATTTGCATAATGAATATGCAAATATGAAAATAAATGTTACCAGTGCACCAAAAGTTTGTGAATAGGTTTGCCAGTTCACAATATATAAAAAAGGTTGGAAACCACTGAACTAGGGAAATGCAACCTAGGGGGAGCTGCTATGAGATTGGTGCATAACTGGTTGGCAAACGGTCAACTGTGATCGTAATCAAATGGAAGGGCATATCAGGTGGGGTCTCTCAGGGCTAAGTTCTGGGTCCAGTTCTGTTCAATAATTTCATCAATGATTTAGACAGTGGCATACAGAATACGCTAATAAAATTTGCAGAAAATATCAAGCAGGGAAAATGTGCAAGTGCTTTGGAAGATAGGATTAAAATTCAAAATGATCTGGACAATCTGGAGAAATGGTCTGAAGTAAATAGATTGGAATTCAGTAAGGAGAAATTCAAAGTACTTTACTTAGGAAGGAACAATGAACTGCACATGTGTACAATGAAAAATAACTGCAGAGGATGGAAAACTGCAGAAAGGGATCTGAGGATCATAGTGGACAACAAGCTAAATATAAATCAACAGTGTAACACTGCTGCAAAAAAAGCGATCATCCCAGGATGTATTGGCAGGAGTTTTGTAAGCAAGACACAAGAAGTAATCCTTTTGCTCTACTCTGCACTGATTAGGCCTCAGCTGGAGTATTGCATCCAGTTCTGGGCACCACACATCAAGAAAGATGTGGACAAATTAGAGAAAGTCCAGAGAAGAGCAACAAAAATTATTAAAGATTGAAAAAAATGGTTCTCTTTAGTCCTGAAACAAGAAGACTAAGAGGGGACATGTTGGTAGTTTCCAAGTACATAAAAGTTATTACAAAGGGGAGGGAGAAAAATATTCTCCTTAACTTCTAAGGAGAAAACAATAAGCAAGAGGCTTAAATTGCAGCAAGGGCAGTTTCAACTGCACATTAGGAAAAATTTCCTAACTATCAGGGTAGTTATTCACTGGAATAAATTGATGAAGGAAGTTATGGAATCTCCATCATGGGAAGTTTTTAAGAGCTGGTTAGACAAAGACTTGTCAGGAATAGTCAGTATAATACTTAGTCTTGCCATGAGTCCAGGGCACTGGGTTAGAAGAGTTTTTTAGGTCCCTTCCAGTCCTATGATTGTGTGATTCCATAATTTAAAAAACTGTTTATTTACTGGCTCTCCATTTTTTCCTGCTCTGCTTTTAATATTGATCTGATCAAAGAATTTCTTAAGGTCTCTTGTGAAGAGTCTGTTCCTTTGATTTTGACAAATTATTATTATTATTATTATTATTTTATTATTAAATTCCATATGGCTGTCCCGCACTTCAATTTTGTGAGCAAATTACACAGCCATAAGCTGATGCTGACTCTTTTTGGTAACACCAGCCTCTGAACACTATGTAAACACTTTTAGAAAATTGTAGCATGAAAATGAAAGGTCTGGAATCACAATGGCTTGTTGGATCATATAAAGGGCTTCTTCAAGGAGCAGGTTTTTAGATCTGTGCTAATTAATATTGGAAGTGTCTTAGATGTAAGGCATTCTGTTTAATTATGGATGAGAGCGCTCCTTTTAAGTGCACCTTCCGATTAAATGAAGAGATCATTATTACCATTAATGTTATTATTTTATACACTCTCCATTAATGCACCTTTTCCCTCCTCCCTCCAAACATCAGGTCACATTTCAACAAGACGGCTGTTGTTTTCCCACATTCTCTTTTAATTATCACTTTCTCTCTTCACCAATCCAGGGGGGTGACACTGGGATCTCGCTCAGGCTCACAAGGAGTTGGAAATATTCTGCAGCCATTGTTTTACTGAATCATTTCTGGAAGCTTGGTGCAAATTGAAACCAATTCCAGGGAGAAACCAATTTAAACCAATATCCAGGGAGAAAGATCTCTGAGAGGCTGTTTTGCTTTGTGGGCAACATACGAAGCCAGGACCTCATCTTTCCTTTGCTCACACCATTGTTCTCATGTTTTTGGAGCTGATTTTGGAGCCACCTGCTCTATCTTTTCACTTTGTTCTAAATGTGTTGTTTTGCATTAAAATGGGACTGATTTCTATGGCAGCTGATCAGTGTTCATCTTGGGCTTGGTGATTGCCACTGTGTGGCACACCATGGCTAATTAAAACTTGACAAGCTTCAGAGGGGTAGCTGAGTTAGTCTGTAACTGGAAAACCTGAAAAAACAGTAAATAGTCCAGCAGCACCTTAAAGACTAACAAAATATGTAGATGGTATCATGAGCTTTCGCTTCGTCTGAAGAAGTAGTTTGTATCCATGAAAGCTCATGGTACCATCTACATGTTTTGTTAGTCTTTAAGGTGCTGTCAGACTATTCATTGAAACTTTACATTAGCAGCAGGGATAGAACTAATAGAGTCAAAGATTTTTAAGTCCAGAAGGGTTCATTAAATCACCAAGTATAACACAGCCCTTAGGATTTTCCCCACTACCCTTGTATCAAGCTAATAACTTGTTTTTCACTAAAATATATCTTCCAGAAAGACATCCAGTCATGATTCGGAGACTCTAAGAGATGGAAAATTCACCACTTCTCTTGGTATCTTGTTCAGTGAGTAGTCACACCCTCACTGTTAAACATTAGTACAAGTCTTTCTAGTTTGAATTTGCCTGATTTTCATTTCCAGCAATTGGCTCTTGCTATGCATTTCTCTGCTACATTAAACTCACACCCTTTTTCCCCAAAAGTACAAGATCCCTGTGCCTGAACTGAAAGAGAGTGTCAGTATCCTTAGCAGTAAAATAAAATATGTGCCACATAGCTGAGTAGGTCTAATTACATCCAGTAACATGCATAACAGCCAGTGCCTCTCACTGTAGTACTGGATTCCACCTATAACTAAATTTGTTAAGAAGTTTCAGGGGGTAGCCGAGTTAGTCTGTACAGGATACATTTAAAAAACAACAAATGGTGCACTTTATAGACTAACAAAAGGGTAGGTTGTGAAATTGTAAAGGAACCACCAGCTTTCCTAACGTCATTTGCAAGTGTCACAGACCTGCACTCCTGGACAGTGCTACACCCATACATTGTGATAAGGCGTCATGACATAACAGTGCTGTGTTGCATCATCAGGACACCATGTAATTAAGTGATGATACGCTGTATCTTGACGGCATATTCCACCACCAACCCTGTGCTTTGCAGAGTTGTTAGCCTGGAATCTCCTAAAAGATGGGACTGCTGATTTGAACAAGATTCCACTCCCTCTTGCAGCACTTCCACACTCTGCTATAACTGATGTCAATAGCCTGCTAGGATTTGAAACTGAGAATTAATAACCCAGTTTGACACACATAGATACAGGGCTGTAAAGTTTAGGTCAAGAGTGGACATTTACCAAAATGTGAAGTGTGGTGTGTGTTCATATCCTGAGTTTTGGCTCAGCTCTTTACAGCACTAAGATATAGTCTCAAATTCAGTCTTCTCTTCTGCCTGCCCTTATATGTATCTACTCTTCTTAGTAAACACCACTCTGACTGGAAGAAGCCTGTACTAGTATCCTACTGTAAGCACCTATCAGAAGGAGGCACTTACTAGTGGTCACAATACCTTAGTGGGTCACAGCTGAGGGTGCCAAATTCAGGGCAGACGACTGTAAAATACAGCAGACTCACACCACACTGGTGATTATTCTATCATTATATCATAGATTCTCAGTCATGGGTATGTGTACTGCTTTGGGTACGCAAAGGTCTTCCAGGAGGTATGCAGCTCTTCTAGATATTTGTCTAGTTTTACAATAGGCAACAAAAAGAAAAAGCACTAGCAAAGTCAGCACAAACTAAAATTATATACAGCAATGACTTGTTTATACTGCTGCATACGCTATGCACCGAAATGTAAGTACAATATTCCTATTGCAATTGATTTATTTTATAATTATATAGTAAAAATGAAAAAGTAAGCAAGCAATTTTTCAGTAATAGTGTGCTGTGACACTTTTGTATTCCTATGTCTGATTTTGTAAACAAGTTGTTTTTAGGTGAGGTGGAGTTTAGATGTACACAAGACAAATCAGACTCTTGAAAGAAGTTCTTGTAGTTTGGAAAGGTTCAGAGCCACTACATTAGATTATACCAAGCTAGTAAGAAATTAACTTCTGTCTCACCACACCAGTTAACAAGAAATCAAAAATACAGTCTCCTTAGACATTCCAGCTTTGGCTCACCAGCCAGACACTAGGCTTTATGATGAGTAGTTACTGAAAACCAATTTCATCAAATCCGGAGTCCTTCTAATTCCAAGGGATCAGTCACTTAGCCAGGTCTATACAGAACTCAGATTCTGCCTAGTAATCACACTGGTGTCAATCATTTAGACACTAAAACTTTAATAATAACAGAAGAGAAGAGAGTTATAAATGGTTAATTGATCAGATAACACATGTCTACACTGGGGAGTTATTTTGAAATAACAAGCCCCTTATTTCAAAATAACAAGGCAAGTGTCCACACTACCAAGCCTGTTATTTCGAAATAAGGAGCTTGTTATCATATATATAGTAGCCCATTGTCTGTGAGTCTGTAACACTGATGTACACGCCCACGCCCCCTGGCCGTATACGTCAGCGCCCTGCCCCCCTTCCCCTCCCTCTGTGGCGGTTCGGCCCAGCGCTGTGCAGCTCAGCTGGGCCCCGCGGGGGAGCAAGCGGCGGCAAGCAGCTGTTTGGGGTCTGTGCTCCCCACGTGTTGGGAGCGCAGACCCCAAACGGCCGCTTGCCGCCCCGGGCCCAGCTGAGCGTGGTTCCAGCGCGCCACGGAGGGAGGGGAAGGGGGGCCGGGCGCCACGGAGGGAGGGGAAGGGGGCGGGGCTGGCCGGAAGGGGGTGGGAAGCAGAGCTGGGGGATTGGGGCTGTGGGGCTGGAGGGGAGGATGGGGGGCCCGGAGGAAGGGGAGGGAAGCAGCGCTGGCGGGGGTGTCCGGAGGGCCGTGGGGCTGGCCAGCAGGAAGAGGGGGTAGAAAGCAGAGCTGGGGGGATCGGGGCCGTGGGGCTGGACAGGAGGAGGGGGGCAGGAAGCAGACCTGGCCGGGGGGGGGCGTGCAGCCACTGGCCGCAGCCGGAGTCCTTGTGAACGTCACCGCCCCCCCTTCCTCCTCCCGCTGTGGTGCTGAGTGGTGCGCCCCTCAGCCGGGCCACCGCGGGAGAGGGGAAGGGGGGGTGGTGACGTAGACAGCCCCGCCCCCTGGCTGTGTACGTCACCGCCCCGCCCCTCCTCCCCCGTGGCGGCCCGGCTGAGCGCACAATACTCGGCTGAGCCACCACAGAGGGAGGGGAAGGGGGCCGGGAGGTGACGTACATGGCCAGGGGATGAGGCCATGTACATCACCGCCCCCCTTCCCATCCCACTGTGGCACTTAGCTGAGTGCTGTGCCCCTCAGTCGGGCTGCCGGGGGAGCCAGCAGTGTAAGGGGCTGTTTGGGCTCCCCCGGGGTGGGAGGGCGGTGACATACACAGCCCCGCCCCCTGGTCGTGAACGTCACTGCCCCGGCCCCCTCCCTCGCGGCAGCCCGGCTGAGCAGGCAACACTCAGCCAAGCGCCACGGCGGGAGGGAAGGGGAAGGGGGAAGGGGGAGACGGAGGGGAGAGAGAGGCAGGAGGAGGAGGAGAAGAGAAAGGGAGAGTGAGAGGCAGGAGGGGGAGAAGAGAAAGAAAGAGATGGAGAGAGAGGCAGGAGGCGGAGGAGATCTGAGAGACGGGGGGGAGGCAGTAGGAGGAGAGAGAGACAGAGAGACAGAGCGAGAGAGCTCAGGAGAGAAGACCTGAAAATCCCGTCTTATGACGGGCTAATTGGCTAGTTTCAAAATAATAACTCCTGCTTGTGAAGACAAATAAGCTTATTTTGAAATAATAACCTGATAGTGTAGACATACATGTGATTTTTCAGTGCTCATAGGTCAGGATCATAGCAGTGATGGAATAAACTTCTTGCTTGCAAGAGTCTCCCTGGTAACTTACAAAAGATGGGAAGGTCTTCTGTCCATATTTCAAAATGCTCCTTTTAGTTGTAAATCCACAGTCGAGAAAATCAGAGCGGAAAAGAGGCAAAATGGAGATATTTCAAAAGTTTTTATATACTCTGTCATGTACCTGGAAATTGTCTCAAACAAAGCTTGCAACTTAGGGGCATGGAAAATTACTGGCCCAAGATGGAGTCCAAGGTCACATGAGCAGATCACATGCTCTTAGATGCTTTGATGACCACAGAAGCATCCATTGCCCATATTCTTTCTGAGGCATCCTCAGGAAAGTTTACTGGGTGGGATGAGTTTCTTCTACAGCCCATAGTTAAAATGAAATGTCCTTAATGGGCCATCGACATTTAGCTGTCTAGATTTGATGTTAATGTTATCTGGTTGGCCTTATCCAGGAATACAACACATGAGGAAGATATGAGTCTGTGGCCAATATTCGTAATTTTAGATATAAAAATGATACACAGATTAACTAGGATAATCCTATTTGATAAACTGTAATGTTGTCTGTACACGATTTGTTGCAATTGTGTAACAGTAAAAACATCTATGATATAAATCAGGGGTGGGCAATAATTTTTGAGGGGGGGCGAGCACTCCAAGAATTTAGTAAGAATTTAGTAAGAGCCACAGTTTTCTATGATATTAATGAAGGGAGCTTGGGGGCATAGGAGGGGATGCAGGGTTTGGGTGAAGGAGGGCATTGTGAACTGGGGCAGGGGACTGGAGTGGAGTGGGGGTGGAGGGTCTGGGAGGGGGGAGTTGGATGCAGAAGAGGATTTTGATCTGGTGGAGACATACAGGAGGGAGTGCAAAGAGTTTGGGTGCAGGAGGGGATTGTGACCTGGGGTAGGGGCTTGGGGTGTGGGAGGGGGTGGGGTGGCAGGTGTAGGCTCTGGCTGTGAGGTATTTATTATAGGTAGCTCTTGCCTGGCCTCCCAGTGGGACCCTCAGGCAGGCTCCCTAGTTATTGTGGCCTTACATGCTACTCAAAGTGGCTGGCTGCTGGGACCAGCATCTGTGTCTGTGCAATGCATCCCTTAGGTGGACGGGGCAGCACATTTCCACATGCTACACACACTTACAAGCACTGCCCCTGCAGCTCCTATTGGCCAGTTTCTGGGCGCTGGGAGGATTGTGCTGGGGGCAGAGGCAGTGCACAGAGCTCTCTCTTCCCCCAAGCAGTGCACCCTGCAGAGACATGCACCCTGACCCCAGCAGTTGGCTACTTTGAGCAACATGTGAGGCTGTGGCAGCTAAGGGCCTGCCCGAGCTGTGCCACGGCAGGATGGATCCAAATGTTTTGCGAACTGGATCTGGCATGCTGGCTGTATCTGAATACTCCTGATATACAGGTCTGGCATCTTGGGACCTGACCAATCCCAAATGACACAGTTTGTTGGATCGGGGAGGTCAATCCTGGTTCCCTGCTGCCAGTCCCCAGGCTCTCCAAGGGGGCTACAGGCTCTCTTTCTGCCTCACCCCCCACCCTGGCTCCTGCCACCAACCACACTCCCTGTCCCCAACCCCAGCTGTGCTCCCTGGCTGCTGGCCACCAACCCAGGCACACTCCCCAGCCCCTGCTCCCAGCTGCTAGTGCTCTCTGGTCCAGCAACATCCATAGTCCTGCCTCAGCATGGATGTTGCCAGGCCAGAGTCCTGGACCAGAGAGGTCCTACCTGTAAATAATCACATTCAATCCTATGTTATCGAGCTAGTTATCAAGGAAATATCTCTTTCCAGACCAAGACCATAAACGCACTCCCATGATCCTTTTGGTCTTATAGCAAGGAACTGAGTTTGGCATCTTATCAGGGGAAGAATAATCCACTGATTAGGGCACCAGCTGGGGTTCAGATTTCTCTAAGGCTGGAAAACACCACCATGCTGCATTCACTTAAGACCATAACCTGTCTGTCATCTTCAACTCAAACCCCTCTCCTGATCATCACTGCCAGCTTATGTTTAAATCTTGCTTATTCTTTCTGCATAAGGTTTCTAAAATAAAGCCTCCATCCAAGCAACTAGAATTCTTCATCTCACAGTCCTCTTTACCTCAAGAGGCTCTTGTGAGGACAAATCCATTAAAGATTGCACGATGCTCAAATACTTGTAGGGCCCATACAAGTACCTAATCTGGATAACAACTTGGAAATGCTGACTTTTGTATCAAGGCCCAAATGGGAATATTGCTTTCTTCTTTTGAGAGAGAGAAAGAAACATGAATGCCTGGTAACGTCTCCTGCAGCTAAGCGAAACCATCCTCAGGTAACCTGAACCCAAGATCAATACAAAGCATTCCAGGCAGAAAATGTTAGTGTTTTTATTATAGATATCGGCAAACAAGCCAAATGGAGCTCGTTTAACATTACGTTTCCCAGCCATTGTCTTATATTCTGTGTAGAAATATCCTTTGACAGAAGGGTATTCTATGTAGTACAGTTGCTATGCAGTGATTACAGACTCTTTCTGACATTGCTACGCTGCGTCTCCATGGCACTCTCTGGACTGAAGAAAAGAAATAAAAAGCAATAATAACAGCATGTCACAAGAAACACTGAACTGTTTCTCACAGACAGTTTAAGTGACTCTATTCCATCTCCTACCTAAAAATGCCTTTTCTTCCATTCAGCGGCTCAGTTTCTCCACCATGCTACAGCCTCTTTACACCACTCTGGCGGCCCAAAAGTTATAGACAATCATTGAAAATGGTCTTCATGGAATACCTGAATGCTTGGGTAGTAAACAGCTACCTGAATGGTTCTTATGTTTAAAATGTATTGGATGTTCTGGGACTAGACGAAGAAGGTAGTGGGCACTGCCAGAAGAGACTATGGCAATGGAAGGCAAATACCAACCTGTGGGCTGCATGCAGTTCATAAGGGTTAGTCCCTGGAGGGCCGCCACCTCTTTATTTACCTGTGCCTCTGCAGGTACAGATGCTTGCAGCTCCCGTTGGCTGTGGATCATGGTTCCCAGCCAATAGGAGCTGCAAGAAGTGGCGTAGACAGGGATACCACTTCCCTCCACTCCCATTGGCCGGGGATGTTGATCAACAGCCAATGAGAACTGCAAGCACCCAGACCAGCAGAGGCACAGGTAAATAAAGGTGACAGCCTGCCAGGGGCTAACCCTGGCAAACTGCCTCTGTCTTATTGCCCACCCCAAGTCTATACTCTAGCTATTCTCACTAGCAAAGCAGCTCCTGGGGATTTTACAGCCAAGGATAAATAAGGGAATTGTATTTTAGTGACAGGCCTAATAAAAATACCATGTGTTTTTTTACTTTGTTTTCACCAAAAGATCTCAAAATGCTATACAAACCTTAGCTGGGCTGCCCAAGGCCCCTATAATATTCAAAAAACAAATCAATATATTATTCTGTCAGAAATTCTACTCTTTCAACATTTGTTTTACCATAGAACTTAAACTGACATAGTGACATTTTTCACAGAACAAAAAGTTGCTAAAATTTTGATTAAGAAATGTTGAAATGTTTCGTTGTAACATTTTTGGTCATTACAAAATACTTCAGCTTTCCCAAATTGAAATGTTTCATCTCATTTTTTTTAACGGCCCTTTTTTAACTGATGTTTTTTTCAATTAGTCCAACATTAATTTAAATTTTCACCTGATGGTACATTGTGTTGTGGGAACGGTAGTGAGGGTTGCCTAATGAATGCGTCTGCAGTCACAACTCATCTGCACCATGTCACTTCATCAGCAGGAAGACTAATGCATCCTGAGAAATGTAGCCCAATCAGGGAGCCTATCCCGCAGGAAAATGGGGGCCCAACCTGCAATTACCATGAGCAAAGTGCCATAATGAAATGCAGTTTAATGCCAGTCTGTTCAATAATCCAAAATGTTTCAGTTTGAGTCAAACAAAATATTTCATTTTGATTTTCTGTGAAGAAAAATATAAAAATGTCTGCAACACTTAAATTTTCCCACCAAAATTTTCATTTTGAAGAAAATGTATTGGCTGTGAGGAAAACATTCCAACAGAAAATTCCCTGCTGGCACTAATATGTTATTTTATCTGCTTTAGAATTGGCTAAACTGTGAAAATGAGTCAGATACTGATTTTACTTCCACTGGTGTAAAGCTGAAGTAATGTCACTGAAGTTAACTGAGTTCCAGCAATGTAGAATAGGTGTAAATTATATTAGAATTAAGCCCAAACAGAAGCTAAACAATTTCACTAAGATTCCATGCTAAAGCCTGTTTTCTTATCCCCAAGGTAGGCTTTTAATTGGCATAGGGAGATGCATGATAAACCAGCAGCAATCACAGAAGAGAAAACATCCCAGCACATCATAAGAGATGGCAGAAGTATAAATGGCAACATGTTGCCAATTGAGCAAATAAAAGATGACATGACATGGTAAAGTTTAGAGAACCTAAAAAGGATCAGTATAAAGCGTAAGAAACTGACCATAATTGTCATTTAAACAACAGTGACCGAATAGTGAAATGTATTATCATGAATAAAGGATGGTGTATTTTCCCTTGTCAGAGAGAAGTATGCAGGATTTTTTTAATTTCAAAACTCGCAGTAATGCCCAATCACAATTAAAAGGCAGTTTTCATTTAGGGTTTTTGTTTACTTTTCTATGTGTGTTTAAGATCCTTCACCAAATTAATACAAACATGCAGATTTCTTTCCTTAAGATCTTGAGTTGGAAGGTAGATCTACCAGCTCAGAGCTCATACAGCGGTGGTTTCTTGAAATTCTCACTCCTATGAGTGATCCATACTCCTGTGACTAGTCTCATAAGCATTGTCTACATGTCACAGTTCAGGGCCACTGCACCTATCTTTCCCCTCTGTGTCCCAGTGAGGGCACCTGCTGCAGGGCCCTCAGCAGTTAACTCTCTTGGGTAAAGACCCATGACTCCCTCCTGCCTGACTGGTTTTTTTTCCAGGTTCTTGTGAATTCCCCAGCAAGTCAGACTGCCATAAAGTCAGACTGCAATAAATTGTCATTGTCCATAGGTATCAGTTATTACAGAGCCCGTTCTAAGCAAGCACATTTGTTCTTAAGGTGAAAATATTAGAGAAAACATTAAAACAATAGAAGAACCCGCATGAATAAGCTTAGCAGAGATCACCTCAACTCCAGCAAGGGTCCTGGCAGGTTAACAGCCCTTCAAACCTTACACAGGAGAGTTTCTGTCATCACAAATTTGTAACAGCCAATAGCTCAGAACAAGCACCCCCCAGGAATCTGTGAGTCTTTATACCTCCAGATACCCACAGTTTGGATATGAAATACTGTCTAATGCTGCAAAATCCATATAGCTTATGCCCCTTGCTCCCCTTCCAGGGAAATTACATCCAGTGTCACTATACATACTTACATTTTGCATTTTGCATACAACAAACTGCTGAGATATTTAAACTTAACTCAGTAAGGTTTAACTTCACACAGCAAGATTTGTCCAGAATGTTGCATGCAGGCTAAGGCACATACACTAGGAAAAGTATCAGCTGCTTAACATGGGTGTCAGCAATGGATGGAGTAGAACCAATGGGGACCAGGGTTTAACTGCACAAGTAGGCAACGACAACCCAGGTTTAGCATCATTCCAGAATGTAAGGTTCAACCCTGTTCTGAACGGAACAGTTTGGCCTTGTAAACTCTTGGGTTTAAATGGTGCATTCAGCACCAGTCCAGCTTCTCTCTTTGTCCTCACGTCTGTACGGCATGTGCACAGATTCCAAACCCCTGTCCTGAAAGATAGATATGGAAAGGTTCCTTCGCAACTTTGCTTTGTCCATGTAGATCTGGAGTGTTGGAAAAGCTACCTCATTATCTTTAGGAATGTTGAATTTTCCAGCTTCTGTGGGTATCCTCTTTTGTATACAAAAAAAATCTTCATCACCATCTCAAACAATAATGTTTTTACCATTTTCGCAATCCCTGGTAGTAAAACAAATTGGTGGCAATTTTTTCCCCTTATAGCATTGTGTTGAAGATGAGAGTGTTTATTACATTCTGATTGACATTTTAATGTATTATATGGATGTTGGCGTTTTAGATGCTGTATGTTTTGGTAGTTGGAAAAGACATATGTCATATGCAAACTAGTAAAACATACTTGATTGATTGGTCCAGCTGCTCCCTTTGTCAGCAAAAGATGCCTTATTCATGTAGCCCAACTGAAGTGAATAGCCTTGTCTACATTAGAAAATAGACAAGGCCATTCACTTCTGTTGAGTTACATGTGTAAGGACAAGATTATTAAATTGCAACATTTTCCTTCTGCAGTTAGGATCTGGCCCAAAAGCTATTAAAGTCAGCAGGGTAAAGCCTTTGGCTGCAGTGATTTTACATGAGGCCCTTAATCTAACTAGAAGTAATCAGATGTGAATTCATTGGGAGGAGAAAGGAGCAAACATATGTATTTCCTTGGGCATTCAATTTTACCTTTACCAAAACTGTTGTAATATTCATATCAGTGAAAATATCATTTATAGCTTTGAGGTTTTCAAAAGACTTACATTCTACATTGAAGCCTTTTATCTTTTCATCTCTGCTTACTTCAAGGTTCATATGCAATTAAAGCAACCTTTGTCCTTTTTAAGCAACCTCTTTTTACCGTAATACACTCTGCTACTTTGACCTTATTTGCTGATGGCATAATCTGTCTTATAACCCTACATAAACATACTACATCCATAACTCTTTCTCAAGGCTATTTCCCCCTGAACCATACAAGAGTAAATTGGTTATTTTTCTTTTCCATGGTGCAGCAGAGGCCATTATAACCTTCCTTGTTTGATTCTAATGCAAAATAGGCTTGTAGTCATTTGCTTTCTTCAAGACAGAGGCAAGGTGGTAAACTGAAGGTGAGGTTTTTTTCCTTTTAAATGTACATCTTAACATGACCTTTTCTACGCTCCTTTCATTTCTACAGAGGAATCCTTTCCAAACCAACACTGGAACAAACAATTAAAGTTCAATGTTAATTTTCAAAATACTGCACTGCTTGTTTGACATCAAGTTTCCAACTTACACTGGGATATAGTTCAGGCACAAGCTTCTGTAGAGGGTAGCAAGTTTGCAAAACCATATTGCGGTGTTCTACAGTAATATTCTAAACTACTGCTTCTTAATACGCCAGCCTTCACTTTGTATCTTGGATATTTTGGGTGCTTGAACAGGGCAAGATTCTAAACCACTTACTCATAATGGGCCAAATCCTGACCCCTCCCATGCATCCATTTACTAAATGGAGTAAAGGTGTCTAATATACCTCCTTACTTCCCTGCATGAGCTATCTGTGTCACAGGTCAGTGCATGGGTGGGAATAGGGCTAGCCCGAGGAGTTTTGCCAGACAGGGCAGAAAATGTTTTCATTATCCCACCTCCCCTATCCCCAAGCATAGCCAAGTAGAAGAAGAAAAGCCTGACTGAACAAAGCTAGCCATGAGTAAGAGAACAGCCTCCAGGGGCAGCGATTTTTGCTTCCACACAGGTGAATGGGTGGTCAAATGTTGACCCATTCTCCTCAGTCACCCCAACATGATGGCAGACTCAGCGAGCCACAGAGTAGGGAAAAAGTAGGGGTAAAGGATTGGTGCATCTTACTTCTGTCTAAGGCTAATTCTACACTACGGCCTCTGTTAGCAAAACGTAGGGCACTCAGCCCTGGTCCATACTAGGGAGTTATTTTGAAATAGCCCCCCTTATTTTGAAATAATAAGTGGAGCATCCACACTGCTTATTTTGAAATCGGTACTCCTGCTTTCCCTGGGGAATAACGCTCATTTCAAAATAGTAATTTCAAAATAGCATTAGTGTGTATGCTCTGCAGCTGCCGTTTTGAAATTACCTCTCCCCAGAGCAAATCAAAGTAATTACCCAAGTGCTGCCTGGGGCTCTAAATTGAGGTAGCGTGTCCACAATAATGGAGTCTGCCTCGGACTAATTTTGAGGCTCCCCCATAGTGGGAGATGCTATTTCAATTTTGTTATTTTGGGGAGTTATTATTTTTAATTTAGTTATTTCGATATAATTTTCTAGTGTAGACATGCCCTCGGGGGCCTGAGCGACAGAAGTTACTCTGACAGGTGTTCGTGTGCATAATGTTATGTCAGCAGGAGAGTTTCTCTGAGCAACGTAGTTTCTGCTGTTTGCGGAGGTGATTTGACTTGCCAGAGAGCTCTCACCCATCAGCACAGAGCATCTCCTCCAGACATGTTCCATCAGTACAGCTGCCTGTATAAACATTCCCTTAGAGCAAGAAACAATCAAGGATCAAATTGTTGGTTTCTCTGAGTCATAACACTGCTCCCAGTCTGCTCTGGAGGCACTGTAACTCTGCACTGCCCCTGCCTTAGTGCATATAGTAGCTCCAGACCATCCTGGACTGGTGAGTTGGCCACATGAGTTGTCCTCCTCCATCTCAGTGGGCCACAACATTGTCATAACCAAGATGGTCTCCCAGAATAAGGTAGTTTTTTTAGCTGCACTTACATGCCTAGAATTTGCAGGGAAGTAGCAGCGCTTTTATTGGACGCACAGGGAACGCACAGCTTTCCCAGTCATGTTGAATGCAATCAGCAAGCACCTCACTTCACATGCCAATACTGGTAGGGGGAAAAAACTACGCAGAGGGAAACAGGTGGAATCTGGCAACCCTGTGTGTGGGCAACAGTTAACAAAATGTCTCCCGGGCCACACATAGAACCCTGATGGGCCATGTGAAGCCTGTGTTGCTCACCCCTTCTCCAGAGTCTTTATGGAATAAGCTACTATTCAGTATGAGTTCGGTATCAAGAGCTGGCAGCGATTAAGTCTCTGACCCTCTTGAAGCAATTCTGTGGAAAAAAAGAGATGATTGCATACTAACTAGGGACTGTCCTAGTGCTCACAAAATGGGGGATAGAACTAAGTTGCTACAATCAACCTTAATTCTGGCATTTCCTAACTGCTGAGCAATTTGCTTTGCTTAACATATGCAACAATTTTTTTTGCATGGTACATATACAAACACGGTATCTGTTACAAGCACTCCAAACTTAGAAAATGCCATATTTATCGTTTTTCATGCAATCGTAAATCCGCACTCTTGGGTTTCCAATTTGTGAGCCAAATGAGAGCAGGGTCCTGTGTAAAAAAATCCTAGCATGGTCTCATGTAACTAAAAGCTATCTCATAATGCATGCACGTATAATGGAGAAGAATCAAGGTTGGTTGAACAGTTGTAAATCTATCATTTCCTAGCTTTCAACTGCTTGACTAGGCAAGCCAAATAATTTTTTTGCATTTAGGTAAAAAGAAAAATATATTACAGTAAACTACTGTTATGTACAGTTATGATAGCATTTGAACCCTTAAGAACAGACTTTTATGATTTGAGCTACAGGATTTAGTACAACAGCTTGGAGCAAGAGAAAATTATTATCCAGGAAATGGGTCACTAGGGCATGTGTTAAGTCCAAAACAGAGGTCTGAGGGGAAACCTGTTCTTTACCCCCCACCCTCACAGAAGGTGAGGGGAGTTCTGTCCTTATATGGTGCCCCAAAGAGGACAATGGTCCACTAGGTTTGGAGAGGAGTCACAAGGAGCACAGTCCGGTTCTCTACCCATCACTTCTGGAGAGGCTATCAGCTTTCGGGACTCCCAGTGAAGTGTGTGCTTCTGCTGATTTAGCAGCGGTGGGGTCGGGGGACGGAAGCAAGAAAAGGGAAATGGTGGATTTTTCAAAACTTTATCTCTGACGTACAGCTTGGACCTCCCTAAACCACCACCCTCATAATCTGACTGGTCCTGAATGAGGGAGTTTTCCAGAAAGTCAATTCCAGCCCCTCTGCCCTGCTCCACACCTGGACCCAGCAGCCACTCCCTCCACCCAGAACTGTTCGTAGGGGCGGGCGAGCCGGACAGTCGCCCAGGGCTGCCATTTTCAAGGGGCTGCCGACAGAGCCGGTCTTAGGGGTGGGCTGTGACCGCATTTCGGCCCGACCTCCTGAATCTGTTTTTTTTTTTTAACCATCTGGAAACCCTATGGGCGAGCGGGACAGTCTCCCGGGGCCGCCAATTGGTTAGGACCGACCCTACCTCCATCCCTAGTCCTCTGGACTGGTTCTGATTGCAGCCCTGGCCAGGCTGCCAGTCCCGCTGCAGCTGTCCACGGCCGCCAGTCTCAGCAGGGCTCCTGGCCATGGGCCCCCTGCGACCTCATGCCCAGCCACTGGGCTCTCTGACTAGGAACATCCATGGTCCCAGTTTTTAAAGGTTCAACCTGTTCCAGAATAGGTTTTAAGGAAACAAAGAAAAGATACTTCTCTAGCATGAGGACTTTCCTCCTTTAGAGCTTGAAAAACATCACAGAAATCACACTTTTATAACAGAAAGTGTTAGAAACCTAAATATAAGGGTACCTATACTTATATATATGTATTTAATATGTGTCTGGCTCGCTGTGCGTAAAAATCATGTAGTAAATCCTTACCGTTCAGATTTACATCTTCTTTGTTATAGGCATGAGACTATAAAGAGGTCTGTTATATTTCAAACCATCTCTTGTTTATCTCTTGTTTGACAGCTAAGATTTAGAGTTGATTATATAAAAATGCTAGTTTTTGAATAAACATTGAAATGATCCCTACAGACAATGTATTAATGTTCCTGGAAGAGCCTTCTCTTGTTCGCTGTTTAGGTTTGAAAAAAAATGGTTGTATAAAATACATTTGAAAATAATGTATGGAATTAAAATCAAAGCACAGGAAAATACTCACAAAAGCAGATGTTGCAAGTTATGTAATTTAATATAAGAGATCTCGGATGTCATGTTAAAGAGAAATAGGATTCAGTAACATGTCTTTATAAGAGAACATTAATGGAGGGTAAATTACTTTCACAATCCTAAAGATTTACATATTGCATCCATATTCTTAGCACAATAGTGGATCATAATTAATGTTATTGTTGAAGGAATACCAGAGAAACCAAGTGATTTACTAATGACTTGGCCAAGGTCTTATACAGTTGCCTTTTGCTCCTCGACAGTTTCAGTTACAAGGAATAGTTCTTAGCTCTATTATTTCCTTGAAACGTTGTGAGTTCCATGCAATTAATTAAACAAGGTGTCAGTGACAAGGACATGGGTGATCTGCCCAGTGTTTAGTCAGAAATTGGAGCCATGGTTCAGAACCAGAGCCCAGAGTCAGAGCCGTGGCCAGGAATCAGAGCCAAAGGCCTGGTACCAGAGCCAAGGGTGAGAGGTCAGAATTCTGGAGATGAGGATCAGGGCCAGGTTACCTGGAGTGAGGCAACCCTGGCTCCAAAGCACACAAGGGAGCTAGCACAGCTGTGGGCAGATGCCTCAACGGCCACAACTGCTGCTCATTATTTTTGTGGTGAGGCAGACTCATCTCTTGGGTCTATAAACACCACCTATTGTATTCCGTGTACATTCAGGCCTGCCGACGGGATGGGGCAGCAGGGGCAAGTGCCCTGGAGCCTGATGATTCAAAAGGGCTCACGGCTCCCAGCTACCACCTACTGAAGCAGCAGCTGGAGCCCCAGGCAGCGCATTCCAGGCAGTGGTAAGGGCTGTCTGGGAGGGGTGCAAGAGGTCTGAGCAGTACTGTGGGCTGACTCCCCCATCCCTGCCCCTTCTGCCTGAGGCTCCAGGTCTTCTGGGGGTGCAGAGCTGCTGCCCCAACCTTGCCCAAAGGCCTAGTAATTCTGTTCACCCCATATACATTCATGTCACTACCCTGCTCTACATTTTTAAAACAACCTAGTAGAGCCTTTTTCTTGTTATTCCATTTCCCAATACTCTCCCCAAATCCCTCACTCATTGTACAGTCTGTCTCCTTAAAGCATCTAAGCAAGGGCGCCGTTTTGGGAGGGTGGGGGGGCAGCAGCCATGTGCTCCAGGACACAGCTAGCTTTTCAACCTGTTTCCCAGACTCTAAGGGAGTGAGGGGAAAGTGCTTGCATTCCGTGCATGCCTCTCTCACCTGGCTGGTAAAGGAAGCTCACCAGCCAGGTGTGAGAGGAATGCACGGAATGCAAGCACTTTCCCCTCACTCCCTTAGCATCCAGGGAACGGGATGAAAAGCAAGCTGCGTCCTAGAGTGCACAGCTGCTGCCCCCCTACCCTCCCGAAATGGCACCCTTGCATCTAAGCTCCGCATGAAGACACGCCCCTACTTTCCCTAACAGGTGATCAACTTTTTCTTTAACCTCCTATGTGCTACACAACTCATCTCTGTGTCTGCTTAGTAATGATAAGTTATTACTGAAATCACAAAGGCTAGTTTACCTTCTAGATATGATCCCTTTGCTGATCCTCACAGAACATTGGAGTATCACATTGTCCTCTGTTTGGGGGTGTGCTTCATTGAATCTACTTTCTCTTTTTTCCTTGGTCTACATTTCTTCCTGTTCCTTTTTTAATCCTTTTTTTAACTAAACTTTGTAATTCCTGCTTACTCAAAGGAATTTTTAGATCAGTTTCTTCATTTTTGAAGCATTTTTCCCGTTCTTATCTGCCATTTCATTGACAAATGTCCCAACATGTGTATGTTGCCAAACACAATATTTCATTTCTTAGATAACTTCTGCTTCCTGATTGCCGATAATCCCGATCACAAATCCAAAAAGAAAACAATTACAGTAGACTGTAGGTCCTTTATCCAGTTTAGTAGTAACTCAACTAAGGGGAATTATGATGGAGGTCTACAAAATCATGACTGCTGTAGAGAAAGCAAATAAGGAAGTGTTATTTACTTCTTTTCATAACACAGGATCTAGGGTTCACCCAATGAAATTAATAGGCAGCATGTTTAAAACAAACAAAAAGGAAACATTTCTTCTAGGGATGTAAGTGACTACTCTACTAGTTGACTGTCTGATAAGCAAAAGCTTATCAGATAGTCAACACTCTAGTCGACTAGTCGTTTCTCCCCCACACACACACACTTGCTGTCTCTGTCAGAAAGAGGCAACGGGGGGGGAGAAGAGGGAGTGTTGGGGGGAGCCAGCTTAAAAAATGGTTCTCCCCAGTTCCCCTCTGTGGGAGGGGGCAGGGGTGCAGCAGTGGCATTCCACATTTGAAATGTACAAAAGTCCCCACCAGGGTTCTTGTACATTTCAAAGCAGAAGCGCGGCATGGAGCCTGGGGCCAGCAGTGGACTAAGAGTCCCCCACTGGCCCCAGGCTCATGCTGCATTTCAATCTTCAAAATGCATAAGAGCCCCTGCTAGGGCTCTTG
Source organism: Rafetus swinhoei (assembly GCA_019425775.1). NCBI lineage: Eukaryota > Metazoa > Chordata > Testudines > Trionychidae > Rafetus > Rafetus swinhoei. The sequence continues at coordinate 22,663,667 of CM033437.1, read as the reverse complement.
TACATTTCAAAGGCAGAACACCGTGCGGCACTTCTGCCTTTGAAATGTAGTGACATCTGGGCAGGCTCTTGCCACATTTCAAAGCGAAAGTGCCCTTATTGACTAATCAAATAGTTGATGGAAATTCCATTGACTGTTCGATTAGTTTATTAATCTGATTTTAACATCCCTAATTTCTTCATACAATGCACAGCCAGCCTGTGGAACTCTTTGCCAGAAGATGATGTGAAGGCCACTATAACAGGGTTCAAAAAAGAACTACATAAATTCATAAAGGATAGGTTCACCAATGGCTATTAGCCAAGATGGCAGGGATGATATCCCTAGCCTCTATTTGCCAAAAGCTGGGAATGAATGACAGGGAATGGATCACTTGATGGTTACCTAGTCTGTTCATTTCATCTGGACCACCTGGCATTGGTCACTGTTGGAAGACAGGTTACTGGGCTGAATGCATGGGTGTCTGGTATCCTAGGTGGGAGAAGGCACGGCCTTCCCAAACCGCCAGGCATGGCCCTGCCCACACTCCACCTCCAGAATGTCTGTTTTAAGTATACTGAGGCGGAGCGTTGCTGCACTGGAGCACCCACCCTCCCCAGTGCTCGAGGACCAAGGAGGCTGGAGATGCATGCCCTCCTCCCTCCCTGGTGCTCGGGGGCTGGGGCGCGCATGCATGCTCACCTCCTCTATTCCCCATGGTGGGGGGGCACATGTGCTTGGTGTGATGCCCCGCCTTCTCTCCTCTCTGTGATGGGAGCAGGGCCTCAGCAAAAGGGGTGGGGCTGTAGGTGGGGCTGGGCGCATGCCTCCCCCAGCCCTACCTTCATTGACCACCCATGGCTAGATGGACCTTTGGTCTGACCCAATATGACCATTCTTATATTATGTTTTTATTGTTCCCACAAATTCAGCTGCCAGAGTGGCTTCAAAATTAGATATTCTTTTAGATGTCTTAACTCTCATCTCTAGGATGTGAAAGACTATGCACTGCCTCAATTTTCATCTTTTGAACTGTCAGTATGTAGTTGGCAGTGGTAATTCCATTTACCACATACTAAATCAAACTTTATCCATCACATAGGATGACTTTCTTTTCCTTCATTTTATTATACAATTCTAACTTCATAGCCAGAGAGACGATTTTCCATGTATAATTTACTGCCCTGTAACACTGGATTTTAATCTTTCAGTCCAGCCTTTTCACTTAAAATTTTACCCACATTTTAACCCTAATAGCATGAGCAAGTTTATTGTGTCAGGCTACATTTAGTCCATTTAATTCCCAACATTCCTCATATATTTGTCTAGCACTCTTATCAGTACTATTTCCCTCAAACGTAGCCCAAAATGCCACATCTAATATTTTCATTCCTAAATGAGTAAGCAGTTCTCCAATAGTTACTTGCATTACACACAGAGGAGTTATACGAAATGTTCCACCTGCAATTTGTAGTTCTTGAGATCAAATTGAATCTAATTTTTTAAGATCCAATCAGAACTAAAGTTTTGATACCAATAATCTATGACTGATTATATTAATGCTGTATGTAGCATCATGAGCATTTTCTTAACTGCTCCCTAGTGGATCCCAGCAAAACTTTTAAATATATCAATCCTACCTTTATATTTTTAATACTTTGTATAGGGCCCTTCCAAGTTAGTTTGTTAGCAAACAATTAACCCAGAAACTTCAAACTGCTAACTATATGGGCCTGTTCTCCATAAATTACATTCTTGTGTAATCTTTCTTCTAGTGAAGATCATTCCCTTTGTGACTGAACATTTAAATTCCCAAGGATTTCCTATGCTTTGTTGCTGGTAGTCTGAAGAGCCTGCTGCTGAGTATTCCAATTGAATCGGGCCAATCAGGTAGCCTACACCAGGCCAGTAGTGCTCCTTTGTTTGCCCAGAGACTGATTCCTGATATGATGCTTCATTTTGGAGCCTTAATATTCTACATCTCTTGTGGAATATTTCTTTTGCTGTGAAATGAATTCCATTAAATTCTACTGAGTTCCTGAACAAAACAATAAAATAAGTGTTTCCTATAGGTCAACAAGAATCTGTACAGGAATCTGTTGGTTTGCATCACTATTGCAAATAGACTATATAAACAAAAAGGGGGCTGATACTAATTCTCATTGAGGGTATGTCTACGCTACAGAGTTTTGTCAGAAAAATGGTCATTTTTCCAACAAAACTTGAGGAATATCCACACTGCAACTGTGTTCTTCCTCAAGAAAATTGAAAGAACAGAGGGGGTTTTCTGGCATTGGTAATCCTCATTCTATGAGGAAGAAGCCTTTTTGCGAAAGAGCTCTTTCCACTGACCCCGATAGTACAAAGACTCCACTCTTTGAATCTACTACATAGAGTAGCTAAACTAAACACTCTGCCATTTCCAATGGCTGAGTTTTTTATCCAGGTGTTCTTTCACACTGTTGTTGGGGTATGTGCACAGTATATAAACAGGCATATATACATAGCTTGTTACAGTTTGTCTTGTTCAGCAGACATACAAAATGGAGCAGAATGCATAAATTCTCTCTGAATAAAGGCAAATTCATCATTCAGTTTTCTGCCCAGCTACTGAATCCATAGCCACTGAAGTGCATACTACTGAAAGAGTCTTTGAATCATGAAATATGAACTATGGTAAGACACAACAACAGAGAACTTTCTAAAAAATCTATAGATTCTTGTGACTGTTAGAATTACTGTATTGGAAGAAAAACAGTGAAAAATGACACATTACCAGAGTAGCATATATTTATTTCTGCCTGTCCTGTTGATTGGTATTTGTCAAGCCCACATGGAGATGGTTTCTCTATTTGTGCAAAACACAAATGTCTTATAGTATATCAGGTGTCCAAAGGGCTATTGAATAATCACTTGTATATAAATGAATTCATAATAACCTGGGAGGGATAATCTTCAGAAGAAACAGCAGAAGATGTGCTGCTGTCTTAATCTTGACTGTTTAGAAAATGGAAAAGATTTTATTTCATTTTTGCTTAAATATTTGAAATTCTGCCATAAGGGAAATGGCATGAGCTCTGAATCGAGATGAAATAACAATGAACCCCAGCCATTCCTAGTGAAAGCAGCTGGTTTATTTCTATGCAGGCATGGAAAGTGAATTTTCTATTAGCGCCGTATTCATAATATAATTTGAACAGATTTCCTCTAGGTTGTACATTACTCTGTATATTGCAGGCTTCTTTACCAAATAGAAAAAGTCAAATCTGTTCTGTTTACCCAGTTTTCAAAACAGGTTGTGGGGTTTCTGTTTTTTTTCTTTTTGTCCTTGTAATGTTAGCTTAACTCCTCTTTTTCTTTGTTTGTGGATTACGGTTCCACATGGGAGCAGCTCAAACAAGTCCTGATTGGACTGTAATCCAGAAAGAATTAAACCATGACTCCTGTCCTGACTTGTATGGCATAAAAATAATCAACTCAAAAGAATCATCCTGCTTCTCAGATGACTGTATTTTTAACAGATTAATTGCTTTTTTGCTCTGACATGTGTTGCCTGATGTAAGATTATGTTTAAATTTCTAATTACCCACCTTTAGGGTTGACAGGTTCTTTGTCCCAGGATCAGGCCCAGTATTCATTTATTCTATGACTGGGAACCCTGATGTGCACAGTTGCAACACTCACAATATGGAAACTCTAGTGTATTTACAAATATAGTTTATTAATACAGTTAGCACAGTCACAAACACCCCGGTTACATAAGATAGGGAATGTGCATCCATATTTCCGTACCATATACTTACATCATTCCTTCTAGAACAATCTTAGGTGTTAGCCCATCATCTTTCTCATTATCTTTACCTTCCCCATTACCAGGGACCATCATTCTGGCCCTTCCAAGGACGACATCTTCTCCTCCCTATCGCCCCTAGGATGGGGTCCCACTTTTATACTATGTGATGCTGATGCTGACATGTTTGATGCATATTCAGTAGGGGATGTTTCTAATGTTGAAGTGTCCTTTTCCTATAGGTCAATGTATCATTGCTCTTAACTTATTATCATATATGTCAATTCATTACCATGGGCCTTTGTGGTCATTTATCGCATCCTGTGTCCTGATGTTATTTTTCCTACCATCCTGTGTGGGTGAAAGGTCCTTGACATAAGTTCCCCTTTTCAGTCCCAGGAAACCATAAATAATCTATGACCTGTATCTGGGTAAGACCGTGTCTCAACCACGGAAATCTGCTAACCTTAGCTTCTGCTGATCTTGCAAACGGCCTGTTACAGCCTGGACCAAAGATAAAATATAGCCCCATATTACTTGACCTGAATTGTGAGCTTATGTGTGTTTTTTCATTCAAGTGCAACCTGTGCTCTAATTGGCTTTAATGCAGATATGGCACTCATTGTAAAGTGCATTCAGAGGCCGAACCGTTCTGCCATACCCCAGAGCAGGAACCACTGCACAGCAGGGGAACCCGATTCACCAGACAGCCCTTGGTCTGGGCTGTACTGCATCCATGCCGCTGCCATGACCAATGGCATCTGGACTGCCACACAGCCCAGAAAGTGCATGGCACCAAAGGGTTTGTGGTTGGCTGTGGTGGGGGAGGCAGGGCTTTTTACCAGCCATGGGCACCATACCAAGCAGCACACACACAGAGACAGTTACAAGCAACAGGACCACTAATTTGGGGCTCTTGCTAGACTCTTATTTACAAACATGCCCTAGCCCCAGCCAAGAAAGGGCACAGACCTGTACCCAGGCAGGTCAATGGCAAAGCCCCACCACCACCACAAGGAGTTGACTGCCTCTGTGCTAATATTCAGTGAGCCTTCACAAACTGCAATGGGCAGACATAAGGCCTAGTGTATTACACCTGAACCCAGACATCAGTCAAGCTAACACAAAGGGCCTGCAGGAATGCTGAGAGCTGCTTTGCAATGCCTGCCTCCCACTCCCCTGAGTGTAGCCCTCTGGCCAGGTAGATGTGCCCCCACGCATATTGCTCCAGTCTGAGGCACTGGGCAAGCAGGGCACATTGTGCTGCAGACCAGCCTTTAGCAGATGTTTTTTGCATTACAGCTCTTAACTATTACCTAATTAATCTAAATTAACACAACCATATTATTAGCATGATAGACAAGTAACTTGATAGGCTACATAGAATCATAGAACCATAGAGCTGGAAGAGACCTCAGAAGGTCATCAAGTCCAGCCCCCTGCTCTAGGCAGGACCAATCCCAACTAAATCAACCCGGCCAGGGCTTTGTCAAGCCGAGACTTAAACACCTCTAGGGATGGAGACTCCACTACCTCCCTAGGCAACCCATTCCAGTGCTTCACTACCCTCCTAGTGAAATAGTTTTTCCTAATATCCAACCTGGACCTCTCCCACCACAACTTGAGACCATTGCTCCTTGTTCTGACATCTGTCACTACTGAGAACAGCCTCTCTCCATCCTCTTTGGAACTCCTGCAGGAAGTTGAAGGCTGCTATCAAATCCCCTCACTCTTCGCTTCTGCAGACTAAACAGACCCAACTCCCTCAGCCTCTCCTCATAAGTCATATGCTCCTGCCCCCTAATCATTTTGGTTGCCCTCCGCTGGACCCTCTCCAATGCGTCCACATCCTTTTTGTAGTGGGGGGCCCAAAACTGGACACAATACTCCAGATGTGGCCTCACCAAAGCTGAATAAAGGGGAATAATCACTTCTCTATATCTGCTGGCAATACTCCTCCTAATGCACCCTAATATGCCATTAGCCTTCTTGGCTACAAGGGCACACTGTTGACTCATATCCAGCTTCTCATCCACTGTAACCCCCAGGTCCTTTTCTGCAGAATTACTACTTAACTGGTTGGTCCCCAGCTTGTAACTATGCTTGGGATTCTTCCGTCCCAAGTGCAGGACTCTGCACTTGTCCTTGTTGAACTTCATCAGATTTCTTTTGGCCCAATCCTCCAATTTGTCTAAGTCACTCTGGACCCTATCTCTGCCCTCAAGCGTATCTACCTCTCCCCCTAGCTTAGTGTCATCCGCAAACTTGCTGAGGGTGCAATCCATCCTCATCCAGGTCATTAATAAAGATATTGAACAAAACCGGTCCCAGAACCGAACCTTGGGGCACTCCGCTAGAAACCGACCGCCATCCTGACATCGAGCCGTTGATCACTACCCGCTGGGCCCGGCCTTCTAGCCATCTTTCTATCCATCTTACTGTCCATTTATCCAATCCACATTCCCTTAACTTGCTGGCAAGAATATTGTGGGAGACCGTATCAAAAGCCTTGCTAAAGTCAAGGTATATCACATCCACTGACTTCCACAGAGCCAGTTACCTCATCATAGAAGCTAATCAGATTGATCAGGCACGACTTGCCCTTTGTGAATCCATGCTGACTATTCCTAATCACTTTCCTCTCTTCCAAATGCCTCAAAATGGATTCCTTAAGGATCCCTTCCATGATTTTTCCAGGAACCGAGGTAAGACTGACCGGCCTATAGTTCTCTGGATCGTCCTTCTTCCCTTTTTTGAAGATGGGCACTACATTTGCCTTTTTCCAATCATCCGGGATTTCTCCTGATCTCTATGACTTTTCAAAGATAATGGCCAAAGGCTCCTCAATGACACTTGCCAACTCCCTCAGTACCCTCAGATGCATTAAGTCCGGACCCATGGATTTGTGTACATTTAGCTTTTCTAAATAGTTCCTAACCTGTTCTTTACCCACCACGGGCTGTCCATCTTCATCCCATCTTGCGTCACTTAGCACAGAAATCCAGGAGCCGACCTTGTCCGTGAATACAGAGGCAAAGAAAGCATTGAGTACTTCAGCTTTCCCCACATCATCTGTCACTAGGTTACCTCCTTCATCCAGTAGGGGCCGCACCCCCTCTCTGATCACCTTCTTCTTGTTAACATGCCTGTAGAAACCTTTCTTGTTATCCTTCACATCCTTAGCCAGTCGCAATTCCATTTGCGCTTTCGCCTTCCTGATAACCCCCCGGCATTCTCGAGCTATACATTTAAACCCCTCCCTGGTCATTTGTCCAAGTTTCCACTTTTGTAAGCTTCCTTTTTGTGCTTATGTTCACCAAGGATTTCCTGTAAGCCAATCCGGTCTCCTACCATGTTTGCCTCTCTTGCTACGCGTCGGGATGGTTTCTTTCTGTGCCTTCAATAAGGCTTCTTTAAAATACTGCCAGCTGTCCTGGACTCCTTTCCCCTTCATGTTAGCATCCCAGGGATTCTGTCCATCAGATCTCTGAGGAGTGAAAATCTGCTTTTGAAGTCCAAGGTGTGTATTTTACTACTCTTTTTCTTCCTTTGGTCAGGATCCTGAAATCTACCATCTCATGATCACTGCTTCCCAGGTTGTCACCCACCTCCACTTCCCTATTAGTTCCTCCCTGTTTGTGAGCAGAAGGTCAAGCTGCGCACGGCCCCTGGTCGGATCCTTCAGCACTTGCGTCAAGAAGTTATCCCCAACATTCTCCAAAAACTTCCTGGATTGCCTGTGTACTGCCGTATTGGTTTCCCAACAGATGTCAGGGTGATTAAAGTCCCCCACGAGAACCAGGGCCTGCGATCTGGAAGCTTCTCTCAGTTGTCCAAAGAAAGCCTCATCAACCTGATTCGGTGGCCTGTAGCAGACACCAACCACAACATCACTGCTGTTGTTTGCTCCTTTAAACTTAACCCATAGACTCTCAATAGGTTTTTCTCCCTCTTTATACTGGAGTTCAGAGCAATCATAGTGCTCTCTTGCATATAGTGCAACTCCTCCTCCTTTTCTACCCTGCCTGTTCTTCCTGAACAGTCTATACCCTTCCATGACAGCGCTCCAGTCATGCGAGTCATCCCACCAAGTCTCTGTTATCCCAATTAAATCATATTTCTCGGACTGGGCCAGGGCCTCCAGTTCTTCCTGTTTGTTGCCCAGGCTTCTCGCATTAGTGTACAAACACCTCAGGTAACCAGTTGATCGCCCTATCTTCTCCATTTGAAACAGGGGTCCTCCTTTCTTCCTCGTTCCTCTCTGCATTTCTTCCCGGTATCCGACTTTCCCACTCCCCTCAGGGTTTTGGTCACCGTCCCCCGACGAACCTAGTTTAAAGCCCTCCTCACTAGGTTTGCAAGCCTGCCCGCAAAGATGCTCCTTCCTCTCTTCGTTTGGTGGATCCCATCTCTTCCTAACAATCCTCGTGCCCGGAACAGAGTCCCATGGTCAAAGAAACCAAAGCCCTCTCTGCGACACCACCTGCGCAACCACGCATTTACGTCCTCAATTCGACGATCCCTGCCCAGTCCTTTCCCTTCAACAGGGAGGATGGACGAGAACACCACTTGCACTCCAAATTCTTGGATCCTTCTTCCCAGTGCTACATAATCCGCAGTAACCCGCTCAAGGTCATTCTTGGCCATATCGTTAGTTCCCACGTGGAGAAGCAGGAAGGGGTAGCGATCTGAAGGTTTGATCAGTTTGGTAAGCCTCTCAGTCACATCCTTAATGCGAGTTCCCGGTAAGCAGCACACCTCTCGAGATTCCAGGTCCGGATGGCAGAGGGATGGCTCAGTCCCTCTTAGGAGGGAGTCCCCCGACCACCACCACCCGTCGTTTTCTTTTGGGGGTGGTGGCTGTGGAACCCCCATCCCTAGGACTACGCATCCCATGCCTTCCAGTAGATGGTGTTCCCTTCCGGTTTCTTCCTTGTGAGGTCCCTTCCAAAGCATTCAGCATTGCAGAGCCTGTGGAGAGAGCCTGAGAGTGATTACTTACCTCTATAGCATTGGGGGATTCCCATGCTGGCCTTTTTTCCCCTTCTAGAAGTTACATGCTGCCAGTTCTCTTCCTGGTCACGTACTGCCCTCTCTGGCTCTTCCGCCTGCTGTGTGTGAAGGATTAAACGCTGCCTTCGATCGAGGAAGTCTTCATCCTCTCTGATCGAGCGTAGGGTCGACACTTGGGCCTCCAACCCTCTAATTTTTTCTTCCAAAATGGCGACCAGCTTGCACTTAGTGCAGATGAAATCCGTTCTTTCTTCCGGGAGGAAGACAAACATGGCACACTCCGTGCAGGTAACAATAGCAGAACCATCACCATCCATCCCTGCTGTCCTGGAGAAGGGATTTAAAAAGAAAGGCAAGAGAACCTCGCCCCTTCCCAACTCCCTCTCTAAACTCCCTGTTAGCACTCACCTGTTCAAGCTCCTTGGTCGCTTGCCCAAGGAGCCTTATAAAGCCCTGGACTGCCTGAAAGTCCCTTCCCCTACCAAGGGTCAGCCAATCAGCAGAGGCTTCTAGAATTCAAACTTTAATTAGAAGCCAACAGTTTCCACCTGCCAAACACGGCCAATCACAGCACCTGCCAATCTCAGCCAATCACAGCACACACTCCATGAAGGGGAGGGGAAGGGCAAAGGGGAAGTGAGAAAAAAAAAAGCCTCACTCACAAACACAGGGTGAAAAACAAACAAACAAAAAAAGAACACACACCAACCCTCACTCACAAACACAAGCTCAGCACACAGCAAGAAAGCCCCAAACACAACACACACTTCCCTCAAGAGTCCTGTATCTGCTTCTCCTCTACCTGGAGAACTCTCTCTCTGAACTCCCTGTTAGCACTCACCTGTTCGCAAGCTACACATGGGAGAAACCATGCATAAACACCATTGAGTGTGCATGCTGGGAGAACTCACCATGAGTTCCCTAGTAGGAGACAATTGACTAGTTATATCAGCAAAAAGGTTGTAGGGGTATTCAGAAAATAGGGGTGGGGAAAGAACTCAATGATGACTCCATAGAGCTTTCAAATGTCATGCCTCTTTCTGACACATAATTACCAGGTGCTGAATACAGCACCATGTGGACTCACCAACAAGCACAAACAGCATCACTGCCACTCTGCGATAGGCAGTATTGGAAAGGGGTGTTACATTCAAGCAGAGTCATGAAGCAGAGTCATGATTGACAAATGTCATGAACAACTGATGCTTTCTTTTTTTAAATGTGCACTCAGATGCCACAGCCTGTCACATAGGTGAAATGATGGCACTTTTGCTGTGCTGGATCATCATCACCATTTCCTTGCATTCCCTCTACTGTTTTATTTACTTCTATTTTCTGGTGGGGCCAGAGTGGTGCAGCTAACAACAGTTCTATTAATAACATAATCATTCAGAGGTAATCTGGTCCAGAGGAAAGGCCGTTTGTCAGGTCTACACTGGGACCTGGATGGTCAGCTTAAAGTACACAACTCCAGCTATGTAGAATACCTAGCTGGAGTTGGCTTACCTTAAGTTGAGGTTGGTGGCATCCACAGAGTGGGAGGGGATTGTTCCCATCAGCTTCTTGTACTCCTCATAACTATGAGGAGTACAGGCACTGGCTGGAGTTCCCCTCAGCATTCGATTTACGGGTCAATACTAGATCCACTAAATTGAAGCCAGAACATCGATCTCCAGTGCAGCAAGTGAAGACGTGCCCTTAGACTACATGTCAGGAGACTGCATTCTGTTTCCAGCCCAGGCACTGACCTGCTGTATGACCTTTGACCTGTCTGTTTAGCTTAATAAATATAATGTCTCTTCCGTGAGTTTGTACAGCTCCTGCCACACGGGAACCATCATTTCAATTGGGACCTCCAGCCACTACAGTAGTATAAATAATAATTACTGAGTTAGCTAATATAGAGTATATGATACATCTATAGTTTGGTAGCATTCTTCTTCACATTTAGCCCATGGCCTTTTATTGTGTCAGGCTCTTTGGTTAGCATTAGAGGTACAATTCTACTAGGACAAAGTTTGCTTCCTCAAAAATAAACAGCCTTTGTGCAGCGGACCCAAAAGGTGTGTGTGGGAAAGAATCCAGGGGTTCAAGCTGATGCTGATGCTCCAGGTCCAAGAACTTTAGTTTCCACTGATTCTCTGGCATGCTCCTGCGTAAAAGGTTTGAGCCTGTTGGATCTGTATAATGCTGGGTCCACTGGCCACCCCACCACCACATGCTGCTAATTGCAAAGTTGGGGAGAATCCTTTCATTGCCCTCTCTTACAGCGGAACAATGATTATTCTAGTGTATTCATGCCCTACAACAGAGAGTGGGGCAGCATTTGACCCACCATTAGTAAAAGGCATTGTGTTAAAAGCTAATAGGAATAAAAGTTCACATGAAAAAAATTATATGAAATGTTAAAAAACGTTTTCATCCAAAAACCAAAATATTTTGGGAGGTTTCTGCATAGTGGCTTATAAAACGCAAAAGATGCTTCTTAATCACTTGAGCATTTTTTCCAAATCAGAAGTATGCTCTTGTCTAGGAGATAACTAGGTGAACTATACTGTGTGTATTCCAATCAGAAGTTGATGAAACAACCAGCTTTTCCTCACTGAGTTTAGAGTGGGTGCTTTACCCATCAAAAATGGATGGGCTCCTAATTGAAATCTCCCTCATTAGTGAGCTTGTTCTGAACAGCATCAGTGAAAACAACCTTTTTTAAAAAAAGTACTTGGTTTGTTTGGAGTGTGTGTTAGAACCAGGTCATTGGCTAGGATGAAACCTACCTCATAAGGCAACATGAAGAGAGTACAATTCCAATTCAAGTGAATCTCCACTGAGAAGTTTGTTTGTATAATGAGTTCAGTTTATAACCTTTATGCAACTCCCTATCTGAGTCTGTGGGAGTTCAAAATAGGATCTACATTTTGCAGCTCTGATATCACCTCAGCCAGAAATAGCTGAACTCAAGATCTTTGCATTTGTAGTACAACAGCCTTTTGCTTATGTGCAAAAATGTAATTTCATCACCAGGAGGGTTTTGAGGGTTTTCCTGGACTTAGCACTTGGTTTTATGCCCTGTGAGGAGACCTCTTGGTCCATGACTCAGAGACAGACACTTGCTGTGTGATGCAAGTCAACTGTGAACACAATATGGTCTGAGAGCAAACATGTCTGCTGTTGGGATTCCCTCTGAGACCTCTTTCCACTTGGCTTCACAAGAACTCAGTTTGACTCCAGACTTTGTCACTTCGGTTTCTTTATTTGGCATACTGCAGTACTAGGCTGAGTTGTTCAGACACAAACACAGGAGATGGGTGCAGGTACATCACACACACAAACTTCCACAGAAACCCTCATCCGTTATATACATTTACACATACATTGCATCACACATTTTGGGATCTGTTTGATTATTTTATAGGAGCCAAACCCTGTACAGAATGTTCTGTCCACACACTGTTCATGTTCGACCTACTCATTATCTTATCTTTACATTCCCAGCCTAACTTGTCCACTGTTATCTCAGTTTTTGTAAATGGTTCCCTGTGTGATCCCTCCCCTTATTTTAGCCAGTTCAAACAGTCTGTCTCTGAGCTCACTGGCCATTTACCTATATGATTTAGCACAGACATTCTGTTTTCAGTCCACTGACCTATTTACTTCCCTACTCCTGTCTAAGAAATGAAACCTCCCCCCATGTTTAATGAGTCATGTCAAGCCAGGCCTATGTTCCGCTCCCTTTTATATATAGTCTTATTTATATATTCATTTCATTTGCATTCTCTCTTTCTGTGCTTTGTTTTTCAAGTTTATCCTCCAGCAACACATTCCCACAACCACAGTAGTTGAAATCATTTGAACCACCATTTTACTATTGAGGTTCAAAGTCCTGGAGAGGTCAATGTTGGTACCAGAAACTGGAAGCAAGAGTGCCATTTCAGGAGGGCTGGGGAGGGGAGGGCTGCAGCCTTGTGTACTGGGATGCTGCTTTCTCTGCTTGTCACTTCTCTGACTATCAGGGAGTGAGGGGAAGGTACACAGCCTGCATGAGTTACTCCTCTACTCCATTCTCTCAGCAGCTGAGTGTGAGAGGAATTGACCTATTTCTGTTTACTCTGTCTGGACCCTTTGCTAAAGGAAATCGCCCTGGTTTGGCTGGTGGATGTTTAAACTGGGATGAAGAAAACTGCCCTAGAGTGTTTAATTTGTGCTTGTACTGAGACTAAATGGGACTGTCACATCAATGGGGGTCATCTGGTCTCATTGCAACTAGGAAAATACTGGATCATTTGAAGGGAAGGGTTAAATGTAGCCTTAGAATTCTTTGCTTGGTCAGGCCTTCAACCAGCCTTGGAAAATGGATTTCACAAGCTTTATAGTTGTCCCATTCCAATCAGCAGCTCCCTTATGCACTCCACTGGTCAGTGTGTGTTCTCCCTCCCCAATCCAGTCAGTGACCAGGAACTGAGAAGCTGTAACAGCCTCTAGCTAGGAGAGGTATCTCCTTAGTTTGATCTCTAGAGGCCTCTTGTTCATGCTCTGCCCTGCACAGCTGTCAGATGCGTTGGCTAAGGTGATGATGATCATACTGGCTCACTTGTGCTCATTCTGTGTCTTTCTGCTATGCTCTCTCGCTTATGACTCTGCTTCTTTCCATCTCCTGTTGCCACAAGCTTCCTCCTAGGCTCTGGAGATACATAATGTACGTTTTGTGCTTCCAAAGTAAGCATGCCCAAATGCCTATGAAGCACTAATCTCACTGTGATGTTAAAAGGGAGTTATTCCATCAGAGACCTCTAACTATTACTTTTTACTAGTGGGTGGCCCTTTCTTTTTTTAAGGACCCTTTTTTCCCTCCCTGTGCACAATTACAGGTTTTACAACTTAGCTGAAGCAATATTTTAAAAGTCCTAATTTCACTTTTTTCAATAGCAAGTAAAAGTTCAAAGTCAGCTGTGGGTGGGCAGAGCACTATCTGAAAGCTGCTGTGGCGGCAGACTTTAAGTTTCAGTTCTCACTGCCTTCAAGGCAGGACTGAAAATCAGCACTAACATATAGAAATGACTCTGCGATAGAGGAAAACTATTAGCAGCCCTGGGAAATATACTGTAGGGGGTCCTACATCAGCATTGAGAGATAGTAGATTAAATGAGCCAATAGGTGTCTCCCATTTCAAGTTTTTATGACAGCTTTACATTTGCCTGTCTATATAGGTACTTCTGATGCAACTGTCACCTGCCCTAAGTACAATTGATTTCCTGTACAAAAGAAACTCCATTCCTGCAAGAGACTGAATTCTTAAGTTCTGATATCTCTCAAAAGGCTAAATTCTCCCATGTATAGATGGTCTGTTTACTGCTTAACTCTCACTTCCAGGTGAATTTCAGTGACTGTTTTCCAGGACCTTTTTGTTTTCTAGCTTCACTGTAAGGCAAAGACCCTCTAAAAGTTTTTGCATTGTGATCTGAAGTTAGCTAGTTTCAGTTTCATCTTGATTTCTAGTGAAACCACGTTCTGCAATCAAGGGCCCTTTGCTAAGAGTGTGCTGTCCACAAAATAGCCACAGAGATCAGAAACTCGGCTAATGTAAATTAGCATGGCTACATTAAAGTTGTCTGTTTACATTAGCTGAGGAACTGGCTTAGGGTGAACAGAAGTCAGACAAAATATTGCAGGCCAAATTCTCCACTGGGTGTCCATGTGGAATTTCAGTGCCCTTGTCTGGGAGCCCCATCTCAGAGTTGCTTGGGCAGTCCCCAATTTACTCAAAAATTGAAATGTGACGTTGTTTTCTGAGAAGCTGAAAGTCCGGACAAAAGCAAAATGATGCCATTTTTGCCAAAATGTTGGGTGTGGGGAGTGGGGTAGGGCCAGAAAAAAGCTTGCACTCTGGACCCAAATAAGATTCTTCATAAAAAATGCAATGGGAAAAATGTGTTATGTCTTTGATGGGTTGGGTCACAGAGGTCCCCTTGGGCCAGTTACCCAGTGTGCTGATCATACCACTGGGCCTGCCTAGCTGAGCTCTGGGGTGCCCCCAACACCATGACCAGCTGGTCAGATTATCTGGTCTCCCGCAGCTATGTGGGGGATAACAGAGTTGGGGTAACTGCCCCCCAGCAGAGTAACACGGACACTGATAACAACTCAGTTCTGCAAAGGCTCAGCTACAGGGACTTGTCAGCCCGAAATAGGACTAAAACCCCCATATAAATCCATCTTACTCTGTATAAAAGTTTTACATAGAAAAAGTTCATACAATTTGCCCCCTTTATCAATGAAAGAGAGACATGCACAGCTGTTGCTAAATCTGTATCTATACTGATGACCTGAGGGTTGATTGGTTTGTTTCCTTAAAAGTGCAGAGAACTCAACAGCTCCCATTAACCTTGATGTTACTTTTTGAAAATTAGGCTACGCATTCGGGTGCTTAAATATGGGTGTAGGCGGTTAATTTTAGCTGCCTCATTTCTCTGTTCCTTTTTGTGTAAAATAGAATCAATAATACTCTGTGGCACAAGGGTATGGTGAGAATAAATTCATAATTGTTTGGGAAGTTCAACTGTTACAATAATGGAAGCGTGTGAGCACCTAGGTAAATGCAATACAAATACAATACATGTTATTACAATGCCAAGTCTATGTCTTTAAACACAACAATCAAGAAATACAACATGTAAGTTTCTTGTACTGCTGATGAGTTAATATGACAAGTACCAGTGCTTCGATCCACCACCTCAAGCCAACCTGTCAGCAGGTAGGCTGTTCATGGTTTCCTCCCATCCCTTGCCAGACCAGCCCATCGGGGATCTCTGGTGCTGCGGGAGAAAGAAAAGGGGAAGGGAACTTGTGCTGCTGCTGGACAGCAGTTCCCCTTCCAAGGTGTGATGGCAACTCCTTCCGGAGGCCCTGAAGTTGGAAGAGCAGGGATGGATGTGGGCAGAGAGAAGAAGACCCCACTGTTCCTTACCCCCAATGCATGGTCCATCTCGGAGTGCCTGTCGTGTTACAAATTTTGTCCCACATGTCTATGTATTGCTGGACTCTTGCTTTAAAAATGCCTTACATTTTTCAGTGCAATGTTTGTGGCCTCTAGTCTTAGTTTAACAAGACATTGCCCATGAGGACTTGAAAAGGTGGCCACAGCTCAAACCTGCAGCAAGGGCATAACATTTAGTGTTACTGCTTGCTCTGTGGCCACTTCGCTGCTGGTTCATGAGTTAAAATCATATGGCTAATGTTCAGAAGGCACTGTGGCCCTGGTAATGGAGTCAGAGATGTGAGACAGCTATTGCTTGTTAAAACAAACACCTCCCCCACTTCCCGCCAAGAACGAAGATTGCCAGAGGACTTGTGCACTCCTCTAGCTGAGATTTTTGGCCCAGATTCCATTTTTCCATTGTCCTGCACCACTGCCGTGCAAAAAGGGTGTAAAATATTGGTGTCATGAGGTGGATTGAAGCCTTCTACTGGCAACCCACCAGACTAATCTGAGCAGAATCCAACTCTCTGTATCCCTGAATTTTTAAAGTCTTTGGAGTCTGAATGGAGTCCAATTACTGGCCTAATTCTGGGATCCGGAGGCACCCTCTCATGTCATAGATCCTTTGTCTAGCACTCCATCTTGGCAGCTGTCCAGTATCTTAGCTCCCTGGGGCTTTTCAAGACAGAAGGAGGCACCTCTTCTCCCATGGCCCTGCCCCTGTACATTTCCACTCCACCTCTTCCGCCTCAGGCCCTGCTGCCACTCCTCCTTCCCCTCCTCTGCCTGTAGCCCCAAGACCAGAAAAGCAGTATGTCCCTGTTGTGGCCCTGAGGCCACAGCAGGGAGAGATGACTCCTCAAATCACAGGGCTGTGGCAAGGGGAGATTTTTTTTTCCAGGTGCGTCAAATATACCTCTCCCCGCAGCAGTGTGAGATTTGGGGAGGCTTAGCTTCCCCCAGCCTCCATTATGGACAGGCCATGCTTTCAAGGCCCCCATAAAAAGTTTTTCATCTGTAGTTCCCCATACTGCAAAGGAAGGTGAAAAAATCCCAGAACATTTTCTAAATTCAACTGGGGAGGAAACTCCTTCTGACCCTAAATATGGTGATCAGTTAGATCCTGAGCATGTGGGCAAAACTCACCAGCCCGTTACCCAGGAAAGGCATTTCTATAGTAACTCTGAGCCCTCCTGCTTTAGTGTCCCATCTCCAGCCTTTGGAGCTATTTTCTATTAGCAGTTGCAGATGGGCCTTCTGACATTGTAGGTATTCTCCCCATGCCATCCCCCCATAAACTTACCAAACTCAGTCTTAAAATAAGTTAGTTTTTTCACTCCTACTTCTCCCTCTGTAAGGCCGTTCCAGAATTTCATTCCTTTGATAGGTAGAAATGTTTGTCTAATTTCAAGCCTAAATTTATTGGTGGCCAATTTAGATCCATTTGTTCTTGAGCTACCATTGGCCCTTAACTTAAACAATTCTTCTCCCACCCAGGTGTTCATCACTCCGATGTACTGATAGAGAGCAATCATATCTCTCCTCAGCCTTCTTTTGCGGGGTGGGGTTAGGCTAAACAAGCCAAGCTTGTTAAGTCTACCCTCCAAAGGGAGGTTCTCCATTCTTCTGCCTATCAGCCCTTCTCTGCACTCCAGTTCCAGTTTGAATTCATCTTTCTTTAACATGGGAAATCAGAATTGCAGGTGGTATCCCAGATGATGTCTCATAAGTGACTGGAATAATAGTAATAACAATTTCCAATTTCTCTACTGGAAGTACCTCACCTGATACCAGCAAGTTGGCAACTGATACTCATCCTATGAGGCCTTTCTCTTGCTTTCAAGTGACATGTCCCCAGTCTACAGCAACAATTGTTGTTAGTCCCTTAGTGCAAAGTCATGCACCTATAACATCTCATCACTTTTTTTATTACTCTGGTTTTTGAGGTCATCATCCTAACTCTGCAAATCATTTCTCATGCTGAGCAAATTAACTCATGCTCAGTGAATGTGCACTACTCAATACATGAATGACTGGCATAATCTGACCCTGAGCTAATAAGAATTTTTCTCTGTGTGTCTTCAAAATAATATGAACCTTGAAATAGAAGTCATTCTTTTTTATTGTGCACTCTACTTAACATAAATTCCTGCTGATTAGAAATTTAGTCTTAAAAAAGCTTTATTTATTCATTACAATACTTCTATGTGTGCAGTTGCTGACAGACGGTAAAAGATGTAACGATGTGTAAGGAATGGATGGAGAATAATATGGATAATGTTATAATGCTATTGTATAAAGGAATTGTACACTCTAACCCAGAGTAGTGGTCACCACATCTCAAAAAGCACACTGCAGAATTAGAAGAGGATCAGAAATGAACAATGAAAATGACTGGGGGCATGGAAAAACTCTCACAAAAGAAATTGATAAAGAGTGCGATTTCTTTCCATGAAAAAAAGAAAGCGATAACAAGCGTACAAAATAATGAATGGTGGAGAAACTAGATCATCAGTTTCTGTTCTCTTTGTGTCACAACACAAGAACAAGGAGACTTTCAATTAAACTGAAAGATGGTGAATTCCAAATGGATAAAAGAAGATACTTTTTCACTCAGTGAATAATTAGATTGCATTCATGGGAGGTCACTGAGGCTAAGATTTTAGGGTTAACAAAGAAATAGGATTTTGTCAACCTATGGATAAGAAGAATATCCATAGTTGCTCTATCTAATGCAAACCAGGAATGCTGGAAAGGATTAAAACTTCATCTTTCAACTAATGGGGCGAGGAGCTCATAATCCGACATCTGTCTGCTATAGTGTTCTTGCACATTCATCTGAATTATTTTCTTCTGGTCACCGTGTGAGAGAGGATACTGCAGAAAATGGACCTTACACTAATTCCTATGTTTCTACAATTCTCTGTGTCTCTGGGGGTGTTAGGTAGTTCAGTGGGATTGTTCTATAGAGTTTTATCTATAGAGACATGGGTCCCAAAGTATGAGCCATACATAGAATTAATTGGCAAAACTGCATTTCCATGCTATTTTCCAAAACAGAAATATTTATTTCAAAGCATTTTACCAGGCCTAAATCCAAATTAATTATTTTAATTTGGTGTCCTCCTCCCAGCTTTTGGCAAACTCTCACATAATTTAGTTGAAGAAAGGCTTGGAGCCCAAGTAGAAGCATTGTAAGCCTAAAGTGGGATGTGCCAACTCTGGTGACGTTTGTACAGTATCCATTAGCACGGCATATTACTTTCTCTCTCTCTCATCAGCCCTGCACTCATTGACAGCTGCTAAAATAAAGTAAAAAGGAAAGTGATGATAAATATATTCTGAACATTTGAGTTTTTCACATTAAGGTACAATAGGAAAAATCATTTTCTTAAGGAAAGTCAATGACATTTTGATGGTTCACAAAACTAAGATGGAAAAGGCCTATTATGTGATCTAGTCCATCTTCTTGACAGTGCATTGCAGAATGTTGTATGAACACTTGACTTCTCTCTCTTGGGGGCAAAAATATTTCTGCTGGTCACTTTCTACCTACTGATTTTTTTATTTTATTTATTTATTTATTTATTTATTTATTTTTGCTACATTCTTATATATGATTTTCCTGCAGTACAGCAAACCACTTATTTGAAGTGAACTCAAAACTTAGTTCAGTTTCCTTGATATGACTAATTTTAATTCCACAAAAGCAACAGTTTAATTTCTGGAGTTCTAATGAATTGAATACTCTCATGGTAGTGGGAGTAGAGCAAGCCAATGTAACCAAACCACTGCTGAAGTAATGAATAAGGGAGATTTTAAATATGAAAATTGCCTTTGTGAGATACATGCCCATTGGGAGGTTTAGAACTTAGAATTGGAGAGAAGTAGCTGAAGTTGTGGGAAAGACTCCTGAACTAAAAAGGGGAGAAAATTGATTGTATAAAGTTACATGCAAAGGTACAGGCAGCAATATGTGAAATCTCATGTCTCTGTGGATAACTGTGGCATGCAACTAACAACCCAATCAACAAACCTAAAGGGGGACCGTGTAAGTGCTTGCATAAGTTGAATGCATAGTGAATATTTTGATTTTGATAAAACATATGTAATTTAATCCCACTTAGCCTGATAGGAGAGGTGACCCTTGACATTTTGTAATAAAATACTTTAAAAACTTCCCTTAGGGTTGTCACTTATGGATAGGAATAACTTGTGTATTATGATTCTGTTACAGCATTGTTGCAACAGTACATGAGGCACATCCTCTGGCTACATGCATGCCAAGAGTGGAACCCCACAGCTGAACTCAGGGAACTAATATACAATTACAAATTCTGAACAACACAGCCACAGCTTTGTCTATTTCATGGTCCAAATTAGACCCCAAATTTAAACACATCCAAATTGAGAGAGTTTCATCATAACTTCAGCTTTACCATGTAGACCCATATCAAAATGACATCATGTTCCAGTGAAATGTCTTTTGGGCATTTTGGTTTTTGGTTGTTGTTGGGGTTTTTTTTGGGGGGGGGGGGTTGTCTTTTAACATGCCATTCACAATCAGGTTCAGCAAGGCAAGTACCTCAAATCATACAGCTCAGCAATTAGCTTTATCTGTGACCTCCCCCAGAATGCCCAGCAGAAATCTTCCCAGGCTGCTGGGGAGCACAAGCTGGAGAACTGCTTGTTGCTGTTTTTATTTTAATTGAGGGACCTGTTCAATGGCCCATTCAACCCAACAAGGGTCTTAATCCCTTCTGTGCATATCCTGCAGTGGCGTCTCTATCACTGCATGTTCATCTGTATGAGAAACTGCTGAAAAAAAATTAATCATCAGCATGGACCTTGATCGGGGATGAAATGATGAACCAAAAAAGTGATGCTGGTCTCCCTTCCATTCCTAGGGAGATGGACAGGCTTGAAAGAAAGCTGTGATATCCTTTTGGAGTGGTCTGACTACAATGTTGCTGATTAAACTCCTCTAGAAAGGGGGAAATTTTGACTAAACATTTTGCCTCCACTTATTTTATCTGGCTTCTACTCTCACAATAGTGGGATTTACAACCTTCATCACTAAAGAACCTAATTCTTTCCTCTGACTTGTATCAGCAGTACTTGGCAATGGTTCCGATGTTTATTTGATCATCAGTGTTGTAGCCCAGCACCGAAGAAAGAGGTACATTTTCCCTTCCCTCTCAGACAGAGAGTTCCACAGTATCCCCACGAAGAGCCACAATAAGCCAATCACTGGAAGTTAAAGCCAGACCAATTTAAATAAAAAAATAAAGCACAACATTTTAATAGTGAGGAAGGTTAAGCATTGAAATAATTTACTAACAGAAGGGTCAGATTCTCCATCTCCCTGTGTCTTTCAAAGAAGACCAGACGCCTTTGCGGAAGGTGTGTTTTATTCAAACACAAGGAGAGGGGACTTGAATGCAGCTGTGACTGGGTGAAATTCCAAGGCCAGTGTTTATAAAGGAGATATGACACATGCTGCTCAAGTCATGCAGAGTTGTGAATCCCTGTATCACTGCTCTCCCCTCAGCAGGAGTGAGGCTTGCTAAGAAATTCCTCAAGGCTCTTCCAGTCCAAACTTTGCCTTGCAGGTAATAGTCCATGAACCCCAGTTCCAGAGTTTCCCAAAGACAACTTTCTGCAGGGGCCAGTCCCTCTCACTGGACCTGCTCAGAAGATAAAATTCACTGCTTCCAAGGAGACAGTGCACATGCCTTGGTGGTTTTGTAATAAAACAAAAGTATGTTTATTAGCAAAGAACAGATATTACTCCTGGGGTACTTCTGGGCAACTGCACATGTGCATAATTCATTCAATTCTTGGTGGCTGTGAGTGAGTAGGGCCCAGCAGCCTACTTTTCTTTAACCAAGCAGGCTGAAAAGCATCCCAAGCTAGGGATCTAAGGGGACGCAGCAGTTCAGAGTGAACCCTGGAGAACATCACACTAATATCCTAATTTGATATCCTTGATTTCCTAATATCATGGGACCAACACAACTGCAACAACACTACAAACAATATGGAAAAGAAGAGTATTCTCTAATAAGGTTGCATAGAAGTGCCTATAAATTAATATTTTTTATAAAACACTAATGACTAAGTTCCCTACTAAGTTCCCTAGGATTCTTATATAACAGAAGACAACAGCTGCAGGCAAAATCAGTTTCTGGTATAAATTAGTATTATTCCATTGGAATCATAGACTGTACTAGTAGCCAACAGGAGAGACTGTGATCCAGAAACCCTTTCATATAGGGTACTTAATAGCCTATTAGTATTTTTCAGTCACTAATGGGCTGGGCTGGATTTGAACCAAGAAGACCAGTGCTAGGTAATCCAAAATCTATCATGCCTGTGCCCTATTATCTCCCCAAAAATAAGATTTTCCAGCCAAATACTTTTGTCTTCTTCCAGGTCAACAATAATGTGGGAATTTCTGTCTTACCTCCCTGCCAAAAATCAGGAAACAGAGGCCAAAGAATACTAAATGTGTTTCAAAATAGCTCACTAAGCTCATCACCTAATAAACCATCTTGTTAGTCTTTAAAGTGCTACATAGTCCTGTTTTTTGTTTTACCAAACTTCTGGTGCCTTAAAGGTAGACCCAAATTTGGTAATCTTATATGAGTTTTGATGTAAAACTGCCTTTAAGAAAAAAAGTTCTCTCAGCGTGTAATATATCAGGAGAACAATTATGTTTAAGATAAACAGGCAGTTGTGTCTTTAAGAGTATGAAAATTGCTTGAAGGAGAATAGGCATTCATGTTTACTGACAGAGGGAAGAGGCAAAACAAAGAAGCATCCTCTGCATGAAGTCATAAATATGTAAGATGGTCACTGAGGAGTAATCATTAGGAATCTTGACATATATCTCCCATTTAACAGTAGATGGTTTTCTGGTCCATTACATGAGCTTTCTGAGTAAGTACGGAAGATCAGGTCCTTAAATATCTGCTCATCAGCACTGTTAATAAATGTGACAAGAGAAATGAATTTCATTTGTTTAGCTGAATATCATTATTAAGCAGCCCACTGTGTTGAACTCAACTTCCTTGCTTGTATTAAGAGTGTTTCACATCCAGGTACTATCAAGAATGCATTCTGGCAGAGGTTGGTGTCTGTGAAACACCACTGTACATCCAGCACTAATAAACGTAATTCATATTCAGATATCCCCTGTATCTATTCCAGGTTGATTTGAGATTGCTTATTACATAACCATAAACTCCTTACTAATTGCATCTAACAATAATATGCCTTTTCTGTGTTTGAAACATTCTACTATTATTTACATTTTCTCATACTTACATTAGCATCATGATAAACACTTCCAGTTATCACAAGTTTAGAGGCTAGATTCACATTGGATCAGCTCCTTGACTGTTTAAAGGGTGCATCTAGACTGGCAAGATTTTGCGCAAAAGCGTCTGCTTTTGCGCAAAAACTTAACAGCTGTCTACACTGGCTGCTTGAATTTGCGCAAGAGCACTGACTTTGTAATGTACAAAATCAGTGCTTCTTGCACAAATACTATGATGCTCCCGCTCAGGGATAAGCCCTCTTGTGCAAGAATACTTGTGCAAGAGGGCCAGTATAGACAGGCACCTTAATTTTTTGCACAAGAAAGCCTGATGGCTAAAATGGCCATCGAAGCTTATGCAAAATCGCTGTTTATGGCCACGGATGCTTTGCGCAAAAGCACTTTTTGCGCAAAAGCATCCGTGCAATGTAGACGCTCTTATGCGGAAATACTTTAACGGAAAAACTTTTCCGTTAAAAGTATTTCCGCAAAATCATGCCAGTCTAGACGCAGCCTTTAGGTATTTTTGTATCTAATCAGCAAAATGGGATTGGAAATCTTATTGTAATATCCTTCTAATGCAGGACTTGTGATGCTTCTTCCTTCCAGTCTGGCACTGAAATAGCATGTACATAATTGTGGATTTTACTTAATAGTTCACTTTGGAAGGAGAGGCACTGCCTTTCAACAGAAATGAAATGAGGAGTTCTTGCTTAGTCAACCTGGTTCCTCTTGGCCTTTTTGGTAGTGCTGCTATGGAATTGTTTGACAAAACAGTATTTCATTGGAAAATGTCTGTTTGTTGAAACTGAACATTTTCAGAGGAACATATTAGTTTAGACCAAACTTTAACTGGGATATTTTTCATGATTTAGGATGAAATTTCTGGCCAAAATGTGAGCAAAACAGACACCCTTGAACAATTTAGTGGTTGAGGCATTGATGTGGGAGACCCAAGTTCAAGACCCTGGTCTGCTATTCTCCCACATCCCAACTCAGTGCCAAAACCATCATGCTATGGCTCAGGCAAGAAGACTTCTAGAAATGCATTATGCCTGCATTGAATCATAGTCCTTCTTAAGAAGGAGGTCTTCATTAAAGAAAATGACTCCAACAACAGATTAGGCTTTGTTTCTTGTTTACCAGGGAATTCTGTGCAGTCCACAGACATAAAAGTGGCAAAATAACTGCACGTAAACACTTTATGAGAGTGTATCTCAGACTTCATGGCCATTTATTCCTTGGCTGTTTCAGAGATCTTGTCATTACTGCAGTGTTAAATCAAGGTATAACCTGAGTGTTGCCCTTAACCTGACTCCCATTCTCAAACACAGCTCTCTAGCTTGAGTTAAATGGTGCTTTCACATCAAGCAACCTCATCTGTTGAGAGCTGGGTTGAAGTTGGAGTACTGCTGATACTCTTACTAATAATGCAGGGGGAACTCCGCTACTCAGGGCATCTGATCCAATCATAGTCACATAGCGAGGACATCTAGACAAACTGCAAGAGAAG
Source organism: Rafetus swinhoei (assembly GCA_019425775.1). Taxonomy (NCBI): domain Eukaryota; kingdom Metazoa; phylum Chordata; order Testudines; family Trionychidae; genus Rafetus; species Rafetus swinhoei. The sequence goes on along the minus strand of CM033437.1, from coordinate 22,639,075 downwards.
AGAGGCTCTTGTGCCAGCCATCAGAAGCTCATGTACTTAGTGAAAAATGCAGTCTCCAACAGAAGCCTCTTTTGATTTACTTTTTATGAAATAAGAAAAAATACGACATTTTATGATTGCTCAGATAATAAATATTCAGTCATTCAACAAATACAGATTCAGAAAAATAAAAGTGTAGATCTTATCATGAAAGTGTAGAGTAACATAGAGCTATTTCATGAAACTAAAGCCCAAGTTTTCTTGGAGAACGGCAGCTGAGTTTCTCCATAAAGACATACAGGTTCAGTTCTGATGTCAAATCACTTTAATATGGTGGAAGAATAAGGTTTCATAAGAACATAAGAACGGCTATACTGGGTCAGACCAAAGATCCATCTAGACCAGTATCCTGTCTTCCGACAGTGGACTGGATGCCCCAGAGGGAGGGAACACAACAGGTAATCCTCATGTGATCCCTCCCCGTAACCCATTTCCAGACAAACAGAAGCTAGGGACGCCATTCCTACCCATCCTGGCTAATAGCCATTGATGGACCTAACCTCCATGAATGTATCTAGCTCTTTTTTGAACCCTGCTAAAGTCCTAGCCTTCACCACATCCTCTGGCAAGGATTTCCACAGGTTGACTGTGCACTGAGTGAAGAAAAACTTCCTTTTGTTTGTTTTAAACCTGCTGCCTATTAATTTCATTTGGTGACTCCTAGTTCTCATCTTGTAGGAATAAGTAAATAACTCTCTTATTTACTTTCTCTTTCTTTTGTGGGTCCTGTTCATCCTCTAGTGTGATAAAATTATTTTCAAATAAGAAAAGGAATTCTCACAAGCTCCTACTGATGCTCCAGACAACAAGACTATTATTGGCATTTAAAAAATACACAGGAAAGCTCCGCTAATTCCTTGGCAGTACCTAGAACACCTTCAAATTCTTTGAAGTTTCTCTTATCAGTGTTTTAAATACAACCATTTCAGCTTTCACCTTCTGAATATCTAATCCAAACAAGTCAATCCAAGTACACAGTGATTCCAATTTCAAGAAGAGCTGGTGGAATACATTACTGACATGCTTTTATATAATTTGGAGTTCTTCTCAGCAAATCTGCTTTTCAGTTCACCACTGGTTTCATCAATCAAATCATGTTAAGACTGGGACCACAGATGCTCACTTATACTTTGAAATCCTGGTAAGCACTCAGTGACTATTGAATCCTGAAATTCTGAGGGCAATACATGGGCTTTTTTGATGGTACGCCTTAATGTTGATGCTTTATCACATGCATTTTTCAAAACAGGATGCTTGGCTGAAGTCTCTGTAGGAAACATCTTCACACATGTCTTTCTTTACTGAAGATCTTCAGAGGCGACAGTGATCAGTTCAGTTCTTTTAGCCAGATGCATTAGTTCTGTTTGAATGTAATTGTTCACAGGAGCAAAACTTTTCAAAGTCATTCTCATAACTTCATTTAAGGACAAGAGTTTGGATGATTCTGTAACTTCCAACCGCCCTTGCTTCAATGGCTAGATTGCCATATCCATTCACAAAGTTTAACAGAATACTCTGAATCTCTGCCAAATTGAGGAGAATTTCCAAGGTTTTCTGGTAACCTGTCCATCTGTGAGTCTTTGTAGGTTCTGGCATTTGTAGAGAATACACACTAGATGTAACTAGTGATTCATGAAGTGAATTTAAGATATTTGCTTATTTTATTTCTTTTGTAAGAGCATTTATACACCTCCTTTGCGCATCCTTACATAACTTTGGCAACATCAAAGTGAGAACAAAAGGTATTCTGAGCATCAAGAACCAGTTTTGTGGAAGTCTTTCAAAATGTGTTGTGTAATATCTTCAGCAGTGAGCTTATTCTGTTGGGCTACACTAGTAAGTTCCCCTTTAGTTTTGCCATCAGCAAATTGGAGTAGAACAGTGGACAAGCTTTGTATATTCATAGCATTCCCTGTCAAGTTCTTCTGCCTAAAATGTGACATTACATCGCCATTGTTCTGACTTTCTTCAACAATATCCCTCAAAATCATCTTCTATAATATCAGTTTATTTCATTCTGAATATTAGCAGAAGATTTTTTTTCTGTGTATTTTTTCAGAATGGCTTTCAGAGCATCTTTGAATTTTGGATCTCGTTCTGCAATAAACTTAAGTAGGTTGATTGACAGTTCTTAATGGACTGTCCAAAATAAGATCTATGTCCTTGAAATTTATGCTAATTTGATCTTTTCTCAGGCCTTGTCTCCATTTACCAGGAGATCAATGCTATGGAGATCAATTTCCAAATGAGTCAATATAGCAGGTCTAGTAAGGACACTTTGACTCCAGTACTCCACTGGGGCTATGTCTACACTACAGAGTTTTTCTGGTACACTGGAGGTATCCCGGAAAAACTCTGCCACATCCAGGGAACGCGTCCACTTTTCTGGAACAGTTTCCAAAAAAGCGGGCACGTTCTTTCGGAAGCCCCATATTCCTCATTTTATGAGGAATAAGGGATCTTCCGGAAGAGGAGGTCTTTCCCACATTTGGCCCCATATAGATGGGCCAAATGTCGGAAAAGCCTCTTCTAGAAAAAAAAAGCACAAAAGTAAACAGAAAAAGAACACAGTGTAGACATAGCCTGGGTCGAGAAGAGTAAGGGAAGTCGACGGAAGAGTTTCTCCCATTAATCCCCCGCAGAGGGAACACTGCAGAAATTTGGACTATTCATGTAGTTGTATATCACAGACACGCCAGCATAGAAGCCCATTTTGCTGCTTTACGTACATTGTCAGCTTCCCTGCAGAGGCTTTCTCTGCACACATTTTCTTATCAGGCTTGCACAGTTTATCTTATAGCAGCAACATGAGGAATTCACCACATTTCACTTAGTTTAAACTGGGTCAAGAACACCCCCTTCTCTCCCGGACTACTAGAATTGCGACCCCTATTCTGTGGCCTTGGGGCTACAATCACTCATCTGAGGAAACTTAGACTAAAAACTTGGAACACACTGCATTTCTAAAGAGGAAGCAAAATATTTCAGGGGAGGAAGGAATTTCCCCTTATATCTCCTCCGACCACGCCTGCTACAGGCTGTCACTCTATGTAGTTCAAGTATTGGTCTGCATAATGACAGCCTAGCTCACATGAGAGTAAACTTGCATGTTGATATCTTTAACTAACAGTGCAATGAAGACCAGTCCTGACTGTGGCAACAAGGAGCTTGTTATCCTGCTAGTGGGTAGATGGTAAATGTTTGTTCACTAGGAACTGGATGGAGATCACCAGTTTATCAACTGCTGCATTGTGACAGACATCATCCAGCTGTGTGTAATAATCACTACAAGGCTACTTGGACAGTGGCTGATCTTACACCATGATAGTGATAACATCTAGAATCAATGGGTCTCTACTGATCTAAGAAAGTGAAACTCCTATGACCCCCAAACTCCTATGACACCCATTTCCACCAGCAGAAAATCTCACTACTTTGAGAAGTCACTTAGGCCTGATTCTCGTGTGCCAGTGTAACTCAAAAGTAATTTGAATCAATGAGACTATTGTGAAATAGCAATAAGAGAAAACTGAGGGCCACATTTTCATCCTTAAATCTCATGCTACCTGCTTTTATCCCAATTCTGACATGGTAGGCTGTGCATGTATCTCTTTTTCTTGTCTATGTCAGATTTAATAACAAAATGGATAGTAGAAGTTAGGCATGTAAGCGAGAAGGCACCAAAGTGATATATATTTATGGGAGATATATATACACACACACGTTGATTTGGCATGTAATTATTTCAGCAGTTTCATTAGGGATTCTGGTGAGAGTCAGGATGTCACTTATTTTTATTTAAAGGTTACAGGAAGGAAAATGAGTGCTGACATCTTTTCCGAGTCGACCTGATTTATCAGCTATCCGCCGTAACGCCAGCGTTGTTCACTTCTGCGCTAACTTGGCTTTCTAGATACGAAAGGGATATTTTCAGCTTGTTACAGGGCAGTGGCCTCTCAGTTTCTCTTGTTCAGCTGTTGTTGTTTTTCATACTTATTTTTTTATTTTAGCTGTAATGCTCTAATTAGCTGCTGCAAGGATTTGTGACTTGAGTAGTAGGTACCAGAACTGTTCATGGAAATGTTGACTTCCTCTGGCAGATGCAACTTTTTAACCCCATCTTCACTATAAAGTGGCACGTTCCAGTACATAGGTGGCTCGCTTGGGAGTCGGGATGCTTGGGTTCTTTTTCTGGTCCCTCCACTGACCTACTGTGTAACCTTAGGCAAGTCACGTCCCCTGAGTTTCCCCTCCCACCCTTTGTCTGGTTTTTCTTTACCCTAAAAGCTCTCTCAGACACAGAAACCTGCCTCAAACTGTACATAAGAGCATAAGAACATCCGTACTGTGTCAGACCAAAGGTCCATCTAGCCCAGTATCCTGCTGACAGCAGACCATACCAGATGCCCCAGAGGGAGTGAACAAAAGAGGTGATCATCAAGCGATCCCTCCCCTGTCACCCATTTCCAGACTCTGACAAACAGAGGCTAGGAACATCCAGGCTAAGTAATACTGATGGGCCTATCCTCTATCAATGTACAGTAAACTTCCGATAATCTGGCACCTTTGGGACCCAGGGGGTGCCGGATTATTGGATATGCCAGAGTACCGGAAGGGGGGCCATGAAGGGTTGGGGGGGTCGGCGGGGAACTGCACAGCGTGGGCAGCACTCCAGCTGCTCTGCCCCCGACTTCCCCAAGTCCGCTGCTGCTGGAACTGACCAGCGGCGGACTTGGGGAAGCTCTGCCCCTGGCTTCCCCAAGTTCGCCGCTGGTCAGTTTCAGCGGTGGACTTGGGGAAGCCGGGGCCAGAGCAGCTGGGGTGCAGCCGGGTTGGTCCCGCAGCGCCGCTCAGGTGAGGGGCGGCGCTGCGGGACCAACCCGGCAGCACCCCAGCTGCTCTGCCCCGGGCTTCCCCAAATCGCTGCTGCTGAAACTGATGAGCGGCAGACTTGGGGAAGCTGGGATGCAGAGCAGCTGGAGTGCTGCCGGGTTGGTCCTGCAGCGCCGCTCAGGTGAGGGACGGCGCTGCGGGACCAACCTGGCAGCACCCCAGCTGCTCTGCCCCTGTCTTCCCCAAGTCCACTGCTGGTCAGTTTCAGCAGCGCCAGACTTGGGGAAGCCTGGGGCAGAGCAGCTGGGGTGCTCTGCCCCACGGCTTCCCCAAGTCTGCCACTGCTGAAACTGACCAGCGTCGGACTTGGGGAAGCTGGGGGCCGAGCAGCTCCAATTGTCCGGCTGGCCAGAGCACTTCCGGGTTCCAGTTGGTGCCGGACTATCAGGAGTGCTGGACCACTGGATGCCGAACAACTGAAGTTTTACTGTATCTAGTTCTTTTTTGAACCCTGTGTATGTACAATGGGGCCCTGACCTTGATTGGGGTCTCTAGGCACTACCATAGCAAAAATAATAAAGTAGGTGGCAGTGGCACTTTGTGTACGTGGAGCTAGAGTGTAGTCAGGAGAAGTCCTGCAGGAAATTCCTAGCAATGACCTACCTTAGACTAAGCTAAGCTGTATTTTGAATTGTTGTTTCAACAGTAAATCTAAAGACCCACCCAGGAAAAGAGGTGTGCTCTGAGGTCATCTTTGAGGACATCTACAATAAATGAACCTGGGAACAGTCAAAGGAAAGATGGGAGAGACAGAATGGGGACCACGCCAAACAATGGCGGACAGCTAGATGCTGCACTCTTGATTCAGCAAAACATTCATGGTGTTGCCCAGTATACTGAACTAACTGCAAGTAAGTCCAGTCTGGTTCCTAGTGGACAATGGAACCACATCACAAAACCACCACTGTAACTGGAACTTCATTGGTCATTTCATCAGGGAGGCCAAAGGAGGTAGGAGTTATTCTTCCCCTGATCCAGCGCATCAGGGTTGAGAAATAATCTTATGGCAGTATCCTTGCTGTGGATGGAGGCCTTTACAATCCTTGAGAATTCACTACAAAAGAAATACTCATATCTTCTTCATATCAAGTTCTACCATTTCTTATGCCTCTGTGGCTTCTGCTATTAAAGACCACAACAAAACTCTCATTCACTTTGACAGGATGAAGTCTTGCTCTTGGTAGTATCATAGAACTGGAAGGAACCTCAAGCACTCATGGCAGGACCAAGCACCATTAGACCATTCTTGACAGGTGTTTGGAGATTTTTAAGAGCAGATTAGACAATGATGAATATTCCACAACCTCCCTAGGCAATGTATTCCAGTGCTTAACCACCCTGACAGGAAGTTTTTTCCTAATGTCCAACCTAAACCTCCCTTGCTGTTAAAAGGGAGAAGCTGCTGGTGGGATTTTTTCCCATGAAGGCACACTTGCTTTCTTCTCTTGGTCTGAAATGCCTGACTTTTTTTTTAACCTATTTCTGATTCAACTGGAAGTCAGGACTGCTTTAAATCTTGCAAAAGAACCTGATCTTTTGAGTCGTACAACTCACATTTGCAAATCCAAGGCATTTTAAAGGCTCAGATAAACATCTCAGCTTTTTGACATTTGCTTATCCGAATCAGTTTGTTGCCAAAATGCATGCACCTATGCAAGGTCTGTGAAGGACAAAAAGTAATGCATGCAAAAGTAAATTATTTTGAATAGAGCCATTAGACCAACTAGAAAAGCACAATATAAAAAGACAGGAAAGCCTCCAGCAACAGTGGAAACGTTAACAGGAACACTTTATCCTAAATAAAAAACATTCAGGATGACATATCAAAGCACAATAGCCTCTAGTGTTACATGCAATGTGTTACATGGTTTTACAAGTCAGGTTAAAAACAAGTGGCATCTCACAATGTTCATAGCATGTGTGCGCTTAATTTTTTAACAACAATAAAAATCCAAAATACGTGAATCTGTCTTGGTAAATGGCTGGGATTGTGGACATTTTAAGGAAAACAGATTAAATTGGATTCAGAAATACAGTACAGACAGCACATTTGATTCAGATACAGTACAGTATCTTCAATGCAATAAAACCTTTTTAAAAACAAAACATTAAAAACTTCTGCATTAAAAGAGATTGTTAGGAAAGCTAACCTGTTAACAGAAAAGTCGCATGCATCTGTGTCCTGCAATTTGTTGCCATGTACAAGGGAGAAAAGAAAAAAAATCTTGCAGACACACTTGAATGCCTGTGTGAAGCTATGCAATGGCTTAGTTCATTTTGCTATTTCACACACAAGATAGCTGACTCCTGAGTCTTTATAATTATTATTCTCCGCCTGGATACTGAAGTTCTATCACCCCATAACAAAGGCTGGGGGTATATAGATCTGGTATTGTGGTTTAAGCCCCATAGAAATAAATGGCACAATGAAGACAATTTGGATCATATCTTTGTTCAAATTTTAAAGCTTTCCCCCCAAATATAGAAGCAGTCTTATCCTGGGTGTTGGTGTATGCCCTTTTTTCAGATTTCTGCCTGCTGTGACTAGACTGTGAAAACCTTTAACGTAATTGATCCCCAATGGCAATACCAGTTCCCTTAATGAATAGGTTGAATCTAATCTCTAATATCCAGCTTTTCTTCGTACTGTCCTGTGGGCCCTATTCAGCAAGCATATGTCTGGAATGTTGTATGTTTCATTCACCTGAGGCTTACAATGCACAGAGAATGAAAACCCATCACATAGTTGGGAGTTGTCAACCTGTTTGGGACTTGAGACATTGAAGTGCTCAAATATCATGGCAATGGGCATGGGCTAAGAACATTTTAATTAGAATAAAATGGTGGAGCTCACTGCCTCCCGTGCACCACTGTGCTCAATATTGTGCTCCCTCCTTTCTTGTATTGCTGGGACTCAGCAAGTCAAGGAATTTGTGGCAATCTTAGGGCTGCAATAACACCTCTCTCAGGCAAGAGATGGAGGGAATATATTCCTATCCAACCATGGGACTAGATCTGCCATTAGTATCCGTCTGCAGTGTTGTTGTAGGCATGTGAGTCCCAGAATATTTAAAAAAAAAATCTCAGTGGGGTAATATCTTTTTTGGTCCAACTTCTGCTTGTGAGAGAGCCAAGCTTTTGAGCTTATATAACTCTTCTGAAGAAGAGCTCTGTGTATCTCAAAAGCTGCTTCCCTCTGTCATCATGAGAAGTTGGTCCAGTAACAGATATTACCTTAAAAACAACGTGCAGTCCCATGGCACCTTAGAGACTGACAAATATATTACGTCATGAGCTTTCATGGGTAAAACCCACTTCATCAGATGAGTTGGAGTGGAAATTATAGAATCCAGGGTATACACAACAGCAAAAGCAGTTACCTGCCAATTATAGGACCAGTGTAAATGAAGCTAAGTAAGTCAGGCTGGATGTGCCCCATTCATAACATTAGATGTGGAAATGGAAATATCAAAGTTGGGGAAAATTGCCTTTGTATTGCATTAACCAGTTTATATCTTTATTCAAACCTAAGTTAATAGTGTCAAACTTGTAAACAAACTGCAGTTCATCTGTCTCCCTCTGTAACTGGGAGATAAAATTCCTATGTAGAAGAATGGCTACTTTAAAATCCATTATTGAATGTCCAGGAAGGTTATCCACCTTTTCTCCATTAGTGATTGGAGAGAGGCAAAGCTGCCATGCAGTCTTCTGAAGCTCAAGGCTGTTCATTTTGGTCATCTGTTTTTCTACAAAAAATAGGGCATGTGTGTATTGTGTATGTCTGGGGGTAGGAAAAAAGATGTGAAGAGCTCTTAGGCTGAAGACTGTTCTCTCTGGCTCACTGAAAACCGATTGAAACAGGGATGTTTATTCTTCAGCAGATAGGTTGAGCTGTATCTGGTGAGATTACCTAGCTAAATAAGCGTCCTGTATCTTGTGAGATTACCTAGCTATATAAGATGGCTAATTGTGCCATGATTATTTTCTGTAGGACCAGGCCTGCTGATGGCATGGGGCAAAGAGCAAAGGGGGCAGTTGCCCCGAGGCCCAGAGATTCAAAGGGGCCCGGAGCTCCTGTCCAGCATTGCTGCTGCTGCAATTGGGTCCTTTAAATAGCCACCAGAGCCCTGCATGATGTGCTGCAGAGCCCCACGCAGTGGCCAGCGCTGGGACAGGGGAGAGGGCACGCTGTCCGGGTAGCGCTGAGGATCCGCAGCCCCAGACTTGCCCCTGCCACTTGGAGCTCTGTCCCTACACCTTGTCCTGGGGCCTGGGGAGGCTGTTGGTTGTGTAGGACAGATAAGTCTGCAAAGTCCAGGAAAGTGCATATAGCTGTGCTTCCAAAGAACAATATTCTACACAACAACAGCACTTTAAGATGCCGATGTTGACAGAGCATCTGTGCACTATGCACATTCTCTCTCAAACTAGAGTTTTATGTACCCCGCTGATGCTGTTGATATAAAATCTAGCTAGACAGGGGCTCTGCCACACTTAATACAATCACCAAATGCTTTATCTATCTATTCCTTTAAAATTGCATGAGCATCCAGTCGGTTTGCCCCCTTTGCTTCTCCCCTTCCCGTCAATGCAGGCCTTATGGGAGGGGCCCGTCGGCTTTCTTAGGCAGTAATTCTCTGATACAGAGGTTCTCTCCTGCATCCGCGCCTTTGTTTGTGGTGAGTCCTGCAGTCTGACTTTCACAGGGGGCTGTCCCTTTTAGAGGAGTTAGGGCCTAGTTTACCTATGTTGAGCTTCTTTAAGGAAAATGAGCCCATCTCAAGTAATTAGAGCTCAGCTGGAGGGTTGCCCATAGAGAGAGGCATTCCCAGGGAATGGCAGGTCACCACAGAAGGCCGTGGCAGGCCCAGCCTCCAGAGCTCCCTGCTGCTTGGAGAAGAGCTACTATCAGCAGGCAGGCCCTGCACAGACTCTGGTTCTAGGAAGATATCAAGGTCTGAGAGTCCTCATGAGCAAGGGGCTTGGATGTGGAACTGAACCTTAAATTGAGTCCTGCCTCCCTGCCAAGACACCTGAGTAAGGGGCTTTCTTGTGCTTCTGTTGAATTTTCTGCTAATAAATATGACGCTCAGAAGGTGGCGCTGTTCGATACACCGAAAGCCTTGCTGAAATTCCTGACAACCCGATTGGGGAAAGGAAGACATGGTGTACTGCAGTGGGACATGGGGGGTGGCACACCGCTTGTCCACAGATCCGTATATGTGATCTCTTCCATCAACACATTTGTCCCACTGAAGTCAGGAGGGTTCTGCACCTGGTGCAGTGGATCAGATTGCAGGATTGGAGTCTAGCTAAATGTAACCAAAATGCATGTTTACATTTGACCTTTCATCACTTACCTATTTGTTGTGCCTTCTGCAAATCACACAGACAGTGAAACTGGACTTCTTGTTTCAAATTGGTTTGTTTTCCAGTATCATTGGTGATGCTTTCTAGTAGGAATACCAGATAGCGTGTAATTGCATAGTCGTGTAACCGCATAAAATTTTAGCGGTTACACGACTATTTGATAGTTTCTGGGGGTAGGGCCAGCAGCCAGTGTGCTCTGGTCCCAGTCCCAAGGAGCCCGCTAACACCCCGCACTGCTGCCTTTCTATCAGAGGCAGCAGCGTGGGGTGGCAGGCGGGAGCTGGTCCGCAAGGAGAGCCGGTTTCTCTAACAGAGGCTGCTCAGACTCCCCATGGAAAGGGGCTGCTGCCAGGACCCAGGCTCTCCGCGGGCAGAGGCTGCTATATAGGATGTGGAGCAGCCTCTGGCCGTGGTGAGACCAGGCCAGGACAGAGGCTACTCTGCGGAAGCTTCCCCTGCCAACCTCCTTTCCCCATTGTTGCCTCTGATAGAGCAGGGGGAGAGCAGGCGGAGCCAGTGCCTGAGGGGAGCTGGCTTTTAAGTCAGCTCCCCCTGACCACTGGCACCTACCAGCCCGCCCCCTTCCCACCACTGTAGGAGGCAGCAAGGAGTGGGGAGCAGGCAGGTCCAGGGAGCCAGCATACGTGGATACGCGGAGAGCTGGCTAAGGTTGCCAGATACTTTAAAAAAAATACCGAACATGGCGGGAAAAAAATTGGTTGAGCAGGACAAAAACAAAAAAACTGGGGGACCAAAGCTGTTGAGCAAAAAAAAAAAAAAAAAAAAAACCTGCAGAAGCTGCATGCACAAGTCGCCTTTAAATCCCCATGCTCAACGCTCCCCTTGCCCCCGCCAGATGTGGCAGGGGGGAATGTCCCAAGTGGCTTTCCATCCAAGAAGAACAGAAAATACCGGACATTTTACATTTTTTCTGTTTTGTTTTTTTACTGGACAGAGGCCACAAATACCGGACTGTCTGGGCCAATACCAGACACCTGGCAACCCTAGAGCTGGCTTGAAAGCTGGTTCCTCATGCGTATAGTCAACAGGATTAACAGATAAGCCTAGGCTTAATCGCGTAGGCATCTACAAGTTGACATCCCTACTTTCTAGTATTTATGGAGAAGAGGGGCCAGATAGAGGGACACACTGTTTTTACAAGATGTCTTGTCTTTCTGAACCTATTATTCAGTGTCCCTTTAAAAATAGTAATAAAACTATACAATTAAATTTCTCAGTTTTGATTCAGTACAATATAAAAATGAGAATCTTATTAAATATGCTGATTTGCTCCAATTATTCTCTGCAGTTATAAAAAGACTAGAAAACAATAGCTGCTCAATTTTCCTTGGAGCCTTGATTTTTGGGTATTCTTATGCCTTGAAAATATTTTAAAGATATAATTTTACACTAATATTGGAGTTATGGCCCTGTAACTTAGTTGTTTGTTTTTTCTCTCTTTCTACATAAAACTCTTCTGGGTGACAGCATATGGAGTTAGTGATCTACATATGAATGAAGTATCTACTCAGCAGACAACTGAACTGGTAAGTAGGTTGCTTTATTCTTTTTGTTTTGCAGTTTTTAAACTTGATCTGTGTGAAGTGGTTTGCAATCAGATTCTGGTCAATTACATGTTTCTTAAAATCAAAGGCTATTCTAAATTTCTCTGATCCTCTGTTTGCCTGAAGAACTTTAATGTCAGCAAATTCCAGCTATGCCGTCTTGAAAGATAATGTTTTCACTCTGCAAGTAAGCCATTTTATTTCACGGTGCATCATGGGGTAATGTAGACAATGTTTTATCTACTGTTTGTCCCTTATTCAGAATCCATGGCACTAAATTTCCTATATACTTCTTCATGAGCAAGAAATCTGTCTTTGTTTTGACTTTTGGAGTGCACTTGGCACACAGAGTTTATTGTAAGTATTATATTAGTGGTGGTTAGGTGTTGATACTAAAGAAAGCTTGTAGGTCTATAAATGCCAATGCAGCTTTTATTTATATCTGAGTAATGCTATTCAGAGATCTTAATGTATTTAAAGAGACACTGTCAAGAAGTACAAAAATCTAAGGGTATGTCTACACTACAGCGTTATTTCGAAATAGCTTATTTCAAAATAGTTATTTCAAAATAGCTTATTTCGAAATAACGCGTCTAGATACAAAATGCATTTCGAAATAGCGTTTTGCTATTTCGAAATAGCACGTCCACACTGATAGGATGCTGAATCGCATTTAAGGCTGGCCGGAACCAGTTCTGGCAGGGCATCAGGTCAGGAGTTACCTTGTGTGGCTGCTGCCGGAGGCTATCTGAGACCTGTGCTTAAAGGGATCCCTCCCGCCCACCCCTCCCCCCGGACAGCTGGTTCTAAGGTTTCCCTGCTTGCTTGCCTACCTTGCTGAGGGACAGCAAAGCATTTTTTTCTCTGCATGCTCTGGTTGCCCTCACTCAGGATACCACAGCACTCTGCAGCATGGAGCCAGAGCCGCCCCTGGGCACTCTGGTGCTTCTCCTGGACGTGTTGCTGCGAGTCTGGCAGCACGTTCTGCAGGCAGTAACAGTCTCCCTGGTGTGCCCCACTGGGGGCTTTTGCCTCATTCCTCCCTCATGTCCTTCCACTTACCCCTCCCTAGCCCCCTTCCTGCTGCACAATAAAAGACACATGTGTTCATTACAACAAAGCCTCTTTATTGAACAAAACTGGGGTTGGGGGGAATGAAACTGAGGTGAGACTGGGGAAAGAAGGTGGGAGAGGGGAGGAGGGAGGGTGGCAGAGGGGAGGGGGAAACCTGGGAGGAGGGAGCTGTCAGGGGGAGGCAAGGGAGGAAGGGGGAGGAGAAGCTCAGGGCTCAGGGTTGGGGGTTTCACCGGCCCAACTGTCTCCCAGCACTGTGGGTACAGCGGCCTCGGCATCCCTGGGGCTGTGGGGAGGGTGGGGAGGAAGAAGCAGGAGGGGGAGAAGGAGTGGGAGGAGGAGCGGTAGCTGGGGAGGCAGCAGGAGCTGGAGCAGCAGGAGGCAGAAAGCTCTGCCTCAGGGTTGATGACCACCTTATATAAACCACCTGGGGGGCACGGACTGTCCTGCCCCCCAGGATGCGCTCCACGGCATCAAAATAGGGGTAGGAGTCTGGGTCTGCCCCTGGTTGGGAGCTGCCCCCTGTGGCCCTGGTATATGCTTGCCGCAGCTCCTTTATTTTCATGTGAACCTGCTCCTGGGTTCACATGTGGCCTTTGGCAGCCATCCGCCTGTATACAGTTGCGTTCCTCCATTTAGTGCGGAGATCATGGACATTGGAGGCATCCCCCCAAACCTGAATTAGGTCCCTGATCTCCGCACTGGACCAGGCAGGTGCCCACCTTTTCCGGCCCCTGGCAGGCTCCTGGGGAGTGGTGGAGGGCTGGCTGGCACTGGCTGCCTGTCTCATGCTGGGGCCACTGGGTCAGGTGCAGTGACTGCTGGCTCTGGGCTGGCAGGCTTGGAGCCGGCACAGGTACTGTGGCCAGAGTCTATCCCTTTAAGGCCTGCGGGGACGGGGGGGAGGGCCGAGTTTCCTTGGTTGTGCCCAGAGTGGCCACCAGGGCACCCTGGGAAGGGCTGGCGGCCTCCTATTTTGAAATAAGCATCTACACAACGCTTATTTTGAAATAGCAGTTTCAAAATTGGTGCTATTCCTCGTGGAATGAGGTTTACCAATTTCGAAATAAGCCCTCTGCTATTTTGATTTAATTTCGAAATAGCAGTTTGTCTGTGTAGATGCTGGTAAAGTTATTTCGAAATAATGGCTGTTATTTCAAAATAACTTTGCTGTGTAGACATACCCTAAGGGACTGGTTATAGGGTTACGGTAACTGGCTTCCATACATCGTTGAACAATCATGATGCTTCTCTTCTTCAGTTTCTCCCTTAGTGAAGTGGGGCAAAATTGGATTTCTTCAAAGGAGTCCGACAAATTTGCAAACTCTGATCCTTCTCTTCCTTTAAGTAACCAGTGAGCTCATCAGTCAGCTTATAAAAACCCATTAGAAACTCATTAAATGTGCCAAGAACGCACCTTTTCCCAGAAACACACACAAAGGGAAACAATTTGAAATGGGACTTAGTTCTCTTGCTGAGTCACTGCCTAGGCTTGTGTAATGCAACCTTTCCATTTCTCAGCAATGCCCCCGATGTTTGCTGTGCAGGCTATGTGTAATATCTAGATCAGGGATTCTGTCTGTCTGTCCTGCGAGGCACAGAGCTGTGCATGCACGGCAAATGAAAGATGACCGTGATGGGGAGTCCATCCCACACGGGGCTAGAAGGGGTTCAGGTAGCTCAGTAGGCCAATTAACTGCTCAAGCTGCACCTGGAGGAGGAACCAGGGAGCAGAGAATGATTAGAAATGAGACTCAGCTTGATATGAACAGACAGGGCTTATATAAAGCCCAGAAGCAGAGAGCAACTAGAGCGGGGTGGGCAAAATACAGCCCATGAGCTGGATCCAGCCTGTTTAACATTTCTATCCAGCCCACGTACATCAGACCACTCAGGCAGGCTGGCTGGCTGCCTACCTGCCTGCCTACCTGCTGTGGACCCAGGCCGCTCCTGGAAGCAGCTGTATGCTGCTGCTGCCATTTCTATGTGTCCTCCATGAGGAGAAGGGGCAATGGGTCTCCATGTGCTGACCACGCACACCCAACACTATCCTCGCAGTTCCCACTGGCTGGAAACTGGCCAATAGGAGCCGCCGGGGCAGAGATTTTGGATGCCGGCAGAGCACAGGACCTGCTGCCCTCTCCCCCTCGCTCTCCTCAAGGGGCACACAAAGACATGGTGGCAGCAGAAGCCAGCTGCACGGAGCCGTGTGTGTAGAGCCTGAGTGCCCTGCTCACTGCAGGCCAGGAGCCACCTGTGGTAAGCACCTCGCCCCCACCTCCCACGCCCCAATCCCCTGCCCTGGATCAGAACCCCCTCATACACCAAACTCCTTCCCAGATCCCAAACCCCTCACCTTTTCCTTCAGCCCAACACTGCAGCAGCCCAAAGCTCCCTCCAAGACCCCGCAGCCCCTCCATGAATATAGTAAAATGGTACAATTGTTGATGACTTACAGAAATGCATAGAGTGGCCTCCCTGCGAAAATTACATAAGAACATAAGAACATAAGAACGGCCGTACCGGGTCAGACCAAAGGTCCATCTAGCCCAGTATCCTGTCTGCCGACAGTGGCCAGCACCAGGTGCCCCAGAGAGGGTGGACCAAAGACAATGATCAAGCGATTTGTCTCCTGCCATCCCTCTCCAGCCTCTGACAAACAGAGGCCAAGGACACCATTTTTATCCCCTGGCTAATAGCCTTTTATGGACCTAACCTCCATGAAATTATCTAGCTTCTCTTTAAACTCTGTTATAGTTCCAGCCTTCACAGCCTCCTCTGGCAAGCAGTTCCACAGGCTGACTACACGCTGTGTGAAGAAGAACTTTATTTTATTAGTTTTAAACCTGCCCCAAATTATTGCCTACCCCAAGCTAGGGGCTTCAGGGAATGAGTTTACAGTTCCTCCCTAGAAAAAATGCTTTCCCTGATGCTTTCCCTGGACGTGATGGAGATTTTCCAGGATACTGGCTAATTGCTCAGATCACAAAGGGATAACAAAATAGAGATCGGCTTTTCTATGTGTGTAGTGTGTAAATAGAGTCTTTTGAGTCCCACCTTACCTGGGTGGTTCCTTTGTATTATATCTCCTGCGGGAAAAGCAAAAGACGTAGCACGTCTTGCTTTCCTGAGGGGACTTGGGACTGAGTTGGAGGAGTTATGTGTTTAAGGACCTAACACCCAAGGCCATAGCTAAAATACTCTTGGATTCAAAACTGATTCTTACAGAATTTTTTTCAGCTTCCAATCACAAAAATCACTCCAAAAGAAGCTCTCTACAGATGAAAGTTTTCTTAAGCAAATGATGGAGCTGTCAGATTTAATTATTATTGTATTATGGTACCTAGAGCATTTTTCCTGAGAGCGGGGGCAGTGCAGCACAATTTCTCAGCTCCCATTGACTAGTTTCTGGCCAATAGGATCTGAGAGATTTTTCTGGGGTTGGGGTCAGCATGAAAAGACTCTCCCTTCCCCTCAGTGCAGAGAGCCACATCAAACAGCCATAGGCCTCCAGCAGAGATTAAGGGCCTTCTTGCTGTAGGTATACATAGTGATAGTCC
Organism: Rafetus swinhoei; assembly: GCA_019425775.1. NCBI lineage: Eukaryota > Metazoa > Chordata > Testudines > Trionychidae > Rafetus > Rafetus swinhoei. The sequence goes on along the minus strand of CM033437.1, from coordinate 22,622,574 downwards.
TTGCCTAGAATAGCTTATGGCTTCAGTAGACAAAGACAGAGGGTGGGAGGAAAAACAGCCACAGATGGGAAATAACTTGCCCCAAGTGACACAGTTCTATTTCCAGCTCTGCCTATGACTTGCTAAAATCTCCTGAATCCCATGCCATTGCCTTATCCTTTCAATCATGGCCCCTCGTGGTTACACTAAGGAGCAACCCTGCTTCCATGTTTGGATTCATTATTTCCCTCCTTCCAGCAGAAAATAATACTTGCCTACCTCATCAGTAGGGTTTTTCTAATGACTGATTAATTAATATGTATACAGTGCTCTGCACATTTGAACTATTATTTATATAACAGACCTGACTGGCATTACTTGTAAAATCTTGTCACACCTATATCAGTAAGATATCAAAATTTTGGACCTAAGCATCTTGATCATGTCCAATTAAATAATAATTAAAAATTATCTTGGAATATAGAACAGAACTGGTAGTATTACCTAATGCACAAGGTGGGGCTCAACACTTAGGCTACGTCTACACTGCCCTCTCTTATGCAAAAAAATATGTAAATGAGACGAAGTGTGGAATATCGCCACGCCTCATTTGCATAATTAATGAGGCTCCGTTTTTGCGCAAAAAGGAGTTGTCTACACTGCTCCTTTTTGCGCAAAACCCCCCTCTTGCACAAGAGCCATTCTTCCTGAAAAAAAGCAAATATTTCACGCTTTGCCTCATTTGCATATTTCTTGTGCAAAACAGCACAGTGTAGACGTAGCCTTATAGTTTGAAAACAACACACAGTCCTGTGGCATCTTAGGGTGCATCTACACTGCACTGTTATTTAGAGATAACTAGCATTATTTCAAAATAACAATGTGAGCATCTACACAGCCATTCTGTTATTTCAAAATATTTTTTAAATAACGGACGGCTTATTCCAAAATCCATAAACCTCATTCTACAAGGAATAACACCTATTTCAAAATAGCTATTTTGAAATAAGGCATGTGTAGACACTCCACTGCTGCTATTTCAAAATAGCCCCTCACCAGGGCCATTCTAAGTTATTCCTCCCCAGTGCCTCCTGGGACTCTAAATCAAGATAGCACGTATACATTAGGGAAGCCTGCCTCAGACTAATTTTGAGGTTTTCCTGAAGTGTAGACAGGCTATTTCAGAATAACTACTCCGGACTAGTTTATTTCGAAATAGCTGTGCAGTGTAGACGTACCCTTAGAGACTAACAAATATATTATATCATGAACTTTTTTGTTACCACCTGAGGCATTTATAGTTTGGTGTGTTGACTGATATCTGGAAATGTATGTCGGGGTAGTGTTGGGCATGAGAATAAAAATCCAAATTTCCTTGCACAAACCATCTTCTTTGGCGATACAAATGATTAGAAAGAGTAGTGTTACAAGTATAGAGGCACTCTGCAGAAGCTGTGGTGAACCACAACAGATGGCCTTTCACAATTGAATCCATTGATCAAAGTGCTTTTTGCACATTGCTGTTTTAATGCAGGTCAACCAAAAATAAATATTGGTCAAAGAAATTCAAACTGCACTGGGAGCATTTTAAATAAATAAAAGAGTTAAACACAAACTAGGGCAGAGGCTGAAGGCTACTGCCAACTCTTATTTGAGTGCTACACACTAGGTCCTATTTTGTAGCAGACCCCAGGTCAAGGGGAAAGTGATTAATCTTGTTTTTGCTGGAGGAAAAGATGTAGTCCTCCTCCGTGGATGTTTAAAAATGCAGTTTTACTCCAGAAAAGTTACATTAATCATCATCCACTATTTTTCTGAAATGGTTTTGTAGAGCTGTGCTACCTGCTGATTAATGGCCTCCTTCACTTGTTCAGAACCACCTGTGGAAATGCTGAGCTTGTACACTTGAATTGTTTGGAATTTTACTTTCCACAATTCCTGTGCATACAAGTGCATTTGGTTATATCAGGCTTAATAGCTCATGCTGAGTTTGTCATTGTGCATCCTTGAGATTGCTAACCAACAGAATGGCCTCCCTCTTCCTGTGGATTTACATTAAATGCAAGGTGATAAAAGTGCTGTTTAGTTAGAGGGGGGGATGGGGAGGAAAGACAACGGTGTAGTGACAGGCGGCAGTTAAAAGTGACAAGCAATGTGCCTGCTGAATCTTTCAGCATGGCAGTGCATCTGAATTGAGTAAGTGCCTGGCTTGAGGCAGATAAAGAGAGCAAGTAGCGGTGCCACAAGGTTCAGAACTGAGCAGCAACATGGTTTTAGCCGCATTTTCAAGGGAATGTTTTCGAGGCTTCTCTCTCTAGCAGTTTCCGATAGAATGAAATAAATCCAGCACATCAAAGAACCTTAATGCATCAAAGAGAAAATTGAACTTTTTTCTATTTCTATGTAAAATCTATGCAGCGTGGCTAAGCATGTATTGGGTCACATCACACACACAGAAATACGGTTCAGTCTGAAATTATGATTGAATGGTCCAGTGTTGTCATCCATTTCAAAAATAAATGTGTTATCAGAGCTACAGTTTGGACACTGTTAGGGTAGCTGGCCTTTGAAAGGGTGTGGGGCTTAGCCCCTGATAAACTGAAGCTAAAAGTCCAAAGAGCCTGAAGATCACCTGGCCTCAAATATTAGAGGAGCAGTAGGTGGTGTTCCCTGAAAGCAGAGCACTTGTGAGGCCATCCAGGAGAGATTCAGGTGCTGCTCAGCTGATTAGCAGAGCACCCACAGCCGGCAGCGTGTATTCCTACTGGTGGTGCACATCCACGCATGCCTTAGTGCGCATAATAAAATTGATTTTGTCAGGCCTGCTGACAGGGGGAGAGGGGCAAAGGGAACAGTTGTCCCGGGGCCTGGAGATTCAAAGGGGCCTGGGGCTACTGGCCGCTTGCTGCTTATATTGTGGTAGGGGTGGTAACTGGAGCCTTGAGCCCTTTAAATCGCCACCAGAGCATCTCTGAAGAATAGGAAGGCACCTTAGGAATCTATGGGCCAGAGGAAAGGACCCAAATTTATACATGACTGTCAGGCACATGGCTGGCAGAGAGTAATTCTGTGGGAGGCAAGGTGAGCCTCTTTGATCCTAGGTAGATAGCCTTAGGACTAGTTCTGTAGGGTGTCAGCAGGCTCCTGTAGGAGTCAAGAGAAAAGGAGAAGTTTGCTACATTGGACTGGTTCTGGAGAACTGAAACTGAAGCCCTGAAGAAAGGGGAGAGTGGGATCCTGTGTCCCAAGTGTCTACCTCAGTGCATGGCCTGGTGAGTTATTCTAATGGCTTACAGACGCTAATGTGAATTGCAAATGTCTATTTTTCAGATGATAAAAAAAATGTTGAACTAATCTGAGACAATCAGTGTCTGAATCAATAGCAACCGGTTCATCCAAATGATATTTTAAAAAAACTGATGTCGCATTGTGATCCGGTAGCATCAAATGACTGACATATTATTGAATTAGTGAATTTCATTTGATGCATTGCACCTGCAAAGGTGCTTCATAAATGTAAGACAAAACCAAAAATCACAGGGCTGAAACCATGTGTTTTGCTCGCTAGCATATCCTATTAGTCAAATATTAGGACACAAATTATTATGACTTAGTTTGTGTTCTCTTTGTATTAAAGACATCTGTTTTTTGCATCCAGGGTTGGCTGCAGAAGATTTCTGTGCCACTTCACATGCATCTGTAAAAATTTCCCAAGTAAAAATGACTATTGAATTTTAGTGATTTAATGCATTATCCTCCATAGATAACTTTATTCCCATTCCTGTACTACACAGGATTTACCTTATCTGGTAAATGAGCATATCACTGCTTGTGCTCTACCTCCTAACCCACGTTCACTGTCAGTTCAAAGCTTTGTTCCTGGTCTTTCCATGGGTGGATGTCACCAGGGCCTGATGAAATGCATCTTAGGATACTCAAGGAGCTGCTAGAGGAGGTATCTGAGCCTTTAGTTATCATCTTTGAAAATTCATGGAAGTCGGGAGAGATTCCAGAAGACTGGAAAAGGGCAACTCTAGTGCCCATCTATAAAAAGGGGAAATAAGAACACAGGAAACTACAGACCAGTCAGTTTAACTTCTGTGCCAAGAAAGATAATGGAGCAAGTAATTAAGGAATTCATCTGCAAACATCTGTAAGATAATAAGGTGACAGGCAACAGCCAGCATGAATTTGTAAGGAATAAATCATGTCAAACCAATCTGATAGCTTGCTTTGATAGGATAACAAGTTTTGTGGATAAAGGGGGAAGCAGTGGACGTGGTATACCAAGACTTTAGAAGACCATTTGATATGGTCTCGCAGGACCTTCTTATCAATAAACTAGGGAAATACAACCTAGATGGGGCTATTATAAGGTGGGTGCATAACTGGCTGGATAACTGTTCTCAGAGGGTAGTTATTAACAGTTCACAATCATGCTGGAAGGGCATAACAAGTGGGGTCCCATAGGAGTCAGGTTTGGGAATGGTTCTGTTTAATATCTTCATCAACGATTTAGATATTGGCATAGAAAGTGCTCTCATTAGGTTTGTGGATGATACCAAGCTGTGAGAGGTTGCAAGTGCTATGGAGTATAGGTCATAATCAGGGCTTGACAAACCGCAGCGAAAGCCACTCGCCAGCCCCGCACTGCGCATGCATGCACCGCCGGTAAATGGGGCGCCAGGCTGAAATCTACTCACCACGGGCAAGTACATTCAATAGATTGTCGAGCCCTGGTCATAATCATAGTTCCTGCTAAGGTGCGCTCTAGCGTGGCCACACAAAAAATTCTTCCCCCGCCCACCTCCTCTGGAGAGCTGGGCAGCAGCACTCGCGCGACAGGTAGCTGCTCCAGCCGGCTGGGCCGGCTGAGATGGCATGGTGAGGGGGCCTGCTCTGGTGGCCCTGGCTGCCACATGGCAAGGGGGGCTGATGCCTGTTCTGGCAGCTTGTGCTGGGAACGGGACCTGCTGCATGGGGCCTTTCTGCTCCAGTGGCTGGGAACGGGCCATGCTGCTTGGCAGGAGGTGGGTTTCTGCTCCAGCAGCTGGGAATGTATGTGTGTTAATAAACTGGGTGCTATGGTGGCACACATCCAAAGCAGCACACGTGACCTCAATATTGGTGCACAAGCCAAAACTCACTCCGCTCATGGTTGGAAAATCTTAGAGGGAACACTGGTCACAATCAGTGTTCCCTCTAAGGTGCACAGCCTGCACGGGTACACACCAAGAATTTGCCTCCCACCCGCCTCCTCAGCAAAGCTGCACAGTGGCTGCTCAGCTGCTCTGGGCGTGTTAGGCAGCTGCCCCGCCCCAGGAGCATAAGGGGAACCACCACAGGACCCTGGCCCTGGCTCTAGTGTCAGCCCTTCCCCCAGAGCTGTGGGTCACGTGGCGGGCGGCTGCTCCTTCAGCAGCCCCAGCTGGGCCCAGAGCCATGTGCCAGGCGGTAGGCAGCTGCTCAGGTGGTCCTGGCTAGGACCAGAGCTGGTGCCACGATGCAGGCCGCCAGCAGATGCTTTTCCAGTGGCCCCAGCCAAGGCCAGAGCCGGGAGCCACATCACAGATGGCAGGTGGTTGCTTAGGTGGCCGTGGCCAACTGAGGCTGCATGGTGGGGATCCTTGCAAAGTGCTCTACAGGTGAAACATAGTGACCTTAAAGGCATCTCTAAGGGTATGCCTACACTAGCCCCCTAGTTCGAACTAGGGAGGCTAATGTAGGCATTCGAAGTTGCAAATGAAGCCCGGGATTTAAATATCCTGGGCTTCATTTGCATCTTCCCGGGCGCCACCATTTTTAAATCCCCCTTAGTCCGAACTCCGTGTCCGTGGCTACACGCGGCACGGAGTAGGTAGTTCGAATTTAAATCCCGGGCTTCATTTGCAACTTCGAATGCCTACATTAGCCTCCCTAGTTCAAACTAGGGGGCTAGTGTAGACATACCCTAAGACTGGAATCACGGCCCCAGTTCCAGCGATGGTGGAATGCCACACAGCCTATGTGAGAGCTGGGTGTGCAAACAGGTAACTGACTTTTTCTTCAAAACATTTGTGTGCTTGGGGAAATGGGAATGGTATTCGCATGTGCAATTGCCCAGGGTGCACCTGAAAGTATGAATGTTTATTGTTAACTAGCCAATTAGCCCGTCATAAGATGGGATTTTCAGGTCTCCTCCACCTTTTTTCTCTCCTGAGCCTCCCTCTCTCTCCCTCTCTCTCTCTCTCTCTCTCTCTCTCTCTCCTACTGCCTCCCCCCTCTCTCTCTCAGCTCTCCTCCGCCTCCTGCCTCTCTCTCCATCTCTTTCTTTCTCTTCTTCCCCTCCTGCCTCTCACTCTCCCTTTCTCTTCTCTTCCTCCAACGTCTCTCCCCGACCCCCTTCCCTTTCCGCTTCCCCTCCCGCCGTGGAGCTCGGCTGAGTGCTGCCTGCTCAGCCGGGCTGCTGCGAGGGAGGGGGGCAGGGCGGTGATGTACACGGCCAGGGGGCCGGGCCGTGTACATCACCGCCCCCCTTCCCCTCCCGCCGTGGCACTCAGCTGAGTGCTGTGCCCCTCAGCCAGGCCGCTGGGGGAGCCAGCAGTGCAAGGGGCCATTCGGGCTCCCCCGCGGTGAGAGGAGAAGGGGGGGGCGGTAGCCAGCCGGGGGGCGTAGACAGCCCCTCCCTCCGTGGTGGCTCGGCTGAGTGTTGCGCACTTAGCCGGGATGCCGCAGGGGAGGAGGGGCGGGGCAGTGACATGCACGGCCAGGGGGCGGGGCTGTCTACGTCACCGCCCCCCCTTCCCTTCTCCCGCAGCGGCCCGGCTGAGGGGCGCACCACTCAGCGCCACGGTGGGAGGGGGAAGGGGGGGCGGTGACGTACATGGCCCCACCCCCTGGCTGTGTACGTCAGTGCCCCGTCTCCCTTCCCCTCCCACTGGGACTCAGCTGAGCGGCGCAGCGCCAGTGCCGCTCAGCTGGGCCCCTGCGGGAGCACCGCTCAGCTAGGCCCCGGGCGGCAAGTGGCTGTTTGGGGTCCGCACTCCCCATGCATGGGGAGCGTGGACCCCAAACGGCCGCTTGCCGCCGCTTCCTCTCCCACCGGGCCCAGCTGAGCGGCGCAGCGGTTGGCCGAGCCGCCACGGAGGGAGGGGAAGGGGGTTGGGGCGCTGACGTACACAGCCAGGGGGCATGGCCTTGTACGTCAGCATTACAGACTCACAGACACTGGGCTACTATATATATGATGCTAGTTGAACAGCGCAGGAGTGCAGCAATGCTAAGCATACTCATGAATGGGGCGGTGAGGAGTTGAAAAATGCTGCAAGGGGATAAGGCAGGAACTGGTGCAGCAAGTATAGAATAAACTGATGTAGAGCTGGGTTGGGAGCAGCACAGAATTAATTAATTGGCATCTGTGTTTTTTGAAACCACCCACTGCACCCAGGAAAAGGAGCTAGAAACCCTAGTTTCTATGCATATCTAAAATCAATCTGTTATTTTGTCACAAGAATTTGGCATGTGTCCGACAGGGAAAGTGAGACACTGAGAAATATAGGAACTGAAATCTGTGGGAGATGCAGGTTCTGAACACTTCTGGTTATGGGATAATTTATTCAGTCACCTGACTTCAAAATGTTGATCTTAATCCCTTCATCTATAATATTGAGGCCTAATGGCTGATGCATGGGATTGTGGCTTAGGAGCGCTGGGTTCTATTCCTGGATGTGTCTCTGACCTTAGATGACTCACTGGTTTATACCTCAGTTTCCACATGTATGAAATAATGATGATTGTGCTCTCCTTTGTAAAGTATTGTGTGATTTATTGAGGAAAAGCACAGTATGAGAGGTAGGCATTGCTATATTTACTTCTTGCTTCCAGGTGCAGTAAAAATAATTTTAAAAATATATAAAATATATTTGTTAGCAACTAGTGGGTATCACGGTGGCACACATCTGAACAAGTGCACATGACCTCTATATTGGTGCACAAGACAAAACTCACTCTGTTCATGGATGGAAAATATTAGAGGGAACACTGGTCATAATTCAAAACAATCTGGACCAACTGGAGAAATGATCTGAGGTAAATAGGATGAAGTTTAATAAGGACAAATGCAAAGTACTCCACTTAGGAAGGAACAATCTGTTTCACACATACAAAATGGGAAGTGACTGTCTAGGAAGGAGTACTACAGAAAAGGATCTAGGGGTCATAGTGGACCACAAGCTAAATATGAGTCAACAGTGTGACACTGTTGCAAAAAAAGCAAACATGATTCTGGGATGCATTAAGAGGAGTGTTGTGAGCAAGACACGAGATGTCATTCTTCCGCTCTACTCTGCTCTGATTAGGCCTCAACTGGAGTATTGTGTCCGATTCTGGGCACCACATTTCAAGAAAGATGTGGACATATTGGACAAGGTCCAGCGAAGATCAACAAAAATGATTAAAGGTCTAGAAAACATGACCTATGAGGGAAGACTGTTGGTTTAGTTTAGAAAAGAGAAGACTGAGAGGGGACATGATGGAAGTTTTCAAGTATCTAAAAGGGTGTTACAAGGAGGAGGGAAAAAAATTGTTCTCCTTGGCCTCTGATGATAGGACAAGAAGCAATGGGCTTGCATTGCAGCAAGGGACGTTTAGGTTGGACATTAGGAAAAACTTCCTATCTGTCAGGGTGGTTAAACACTGGAATAAGTTACCTAAAGAGGTTGTGGAGTCTCCATCACTGGAGCTATATATAAGAGCAGATTGGATAGGCATCTATCAGGGATGATCTAGAGGGTACTTGGTCCTGCCATGAGTGCAGGGTACTGGACTTGATGACCTCTCAAGGTCCCTTCCAGTTCTAGTATTATAGGATTCTATGACACTTGTTTCTCAGTTTAAAAAAAGCCAACAACAGCAACATTCAGCAGAGTTAGCAGTCTTTCTTTAATAGAGATCCATGATTCAAGCAGCTATGGGACTTAAAATTTACCAGAGAGCATGAAGCAATCAAGAACGGTTCAAAGTTTTATAGCACCCTTCATCCAAGGACCTTGCAATACTTTACAAACATTAGTTAAGTTTTGTACCACCCAGCAGCCGGATGGAAAAGAAAAGTGCTACTCTTTTCCACATGGAGACATTTGAGGCCTATAAAAGTTAAGTGACTTGATAGCTGTCACATAACAAGTTGGCAATAAAACCCAAACCTCCTAACACCCAGGCCTATGAACAAACCACTGAACAGTAACCTTTCTCAAGGTTAAACTGGAGGTTTCTTTTCTCAGCTGTTCTCTAGCAAATAAGCTTTGATTGTAGAATTTTTAAAAAAAAAAGACATTTTGATAGATTTTTATTCTTTCCAGGAGTCAAAAATTAATTTGAACACATTTTATTAGTTTAATCAATTGTCTTGAGGCCTGCTTTCTGCTCTTAGGTAGGTGTGCAGTTACTATTGGTTGCAGTGGGAGCTATACAAGGGTGTTACAGAATGTGAGTGCAAGCATCATGAATGTTTAGGGAACTGTCCACAAGTGCATTCTTGTTTTGCACACCAGAAAAACTCTGTTAGACAGAAGACACAAAGAATTACATTCATGGCATACACAGGAATGCAACTTCACTTGCTAGTTTTAGGCTGTCATGGAAATATTTTAGCAAAGGATGGTTCGTTTCTATGAGTCACTATTAGAGCCTGAAACAGAACTACAAGGCTGAGCAATTTCAAACTTTCACAGACAGCTGGTCATTTGGTCCATAGGGGCCTGAACCAAGTGACCCAGAACTTAAAAGTTCAGAAAGAATCTGATTCTACCCCACTGACGTCCAGGGCTGGTATGCCATTCATTATAATGGGCACAGGATGGGACTTATTCAAATGTTGAGTATTGAATCCGCCACTTTTCTTCAGAGCTGTTACACAGGTAGCTGACAGAAAAGAAGTGAGAGAGAATTCCATTAGGCTGTCATTTAATATTGGTCCAATTTGATTACTTCAATTAGATATTATGATGTTTTTGCAGTTGAAGATCTTTTTCAAGAGAATGAAAACTAGGCGAATTCCAGTGACCTACTTTTCTCAAAAATAAACAAACAAAAAAACCCTATCTCGTCCACCTTCCTGCATAGGCAGGGTGTGTACAAGAGCCAAATTTCAAAAGGTGTTTTAATATTTCTAGAATTGGTTATCATAATCTAGGATGACTCTCTGGGAGTTAATCTCTGCTGAGAGGCTATAAACCACCACAGGCCTCACATGGAGAAAGCAGTAGAAATTCTCATATATATAAGAATACTTCAGCAAATTTAGTAGACTGAGGTGAAAGGATAAACAGATTTTCGGAAGCGAGAATTCAGTCTTTAGGGCCCTGAAAGTGACCCACAGCAGGGCCTTGGACAAGTCACCATCTGCCTCAATCTCTTTATCTGTAAAATGGGGATAATTCAATATAGGGAAGTATTACAACTACTTTGTACAAGTGTTAACAGTGCTAATTGGGGTGAATAGCTTGTAAACTACAAATTCGCTTATTAGTCCTTACTGTAATTCTGTGAAGTAGCTAAATATAATTATACTCAGGCAGCTCCCTTTCTTCTCTAAATCCAAACTGATCTACACAAACTTGTAAGAAGCCTTGTTTTATAGCCCATTTGCTCTGCCTCTTATGTGCCGACTCCTCTACAAATGGAGAGGGATTCTTTTCTGTATCACTTATCCATGCTTTCCAGCAACTCCCATATCTGCTCTTGTCACTGCAATCTCCTTGACTGATTTGGTTCCCTGAAAAGAGAAGACTTCCTCATCACCTTCTCTAAATGCTAAAGTTGGGTAAATACCTCCAAAACACTTCTTGTAATATTGGTTTAGGGAAAGTAGATAGGAGAAATCTCTTTCTTTTCTCACACCAGTTCTGTGTTAGACTTCCATGAATGCACTAGTTACTATGATTACTGGAAGGGATGATTATGGTAATGATGAATTTAATGCAAATATTGGAGACTATTTGCAGGAACTGAATTTTGAACTCATAATAAGAATTTCTAAAAGCTACCTCACTCTATGAATTATGCTCATCCAATCATGGAATGATGTTAGCATGCGATCAGTCAGACCTAAGCAGCACAGCTCTCATTTCAGACCCTCACAATAAATTGGTCACAAACAGTGGAGACTGAGTTATTTGCCAAGTACTTTTGAGGAATAACTTTAAATAAGAAATGCAATTGCCATAATCATAAGCTTCTTTCTGACCATCCATCCACAGGAAAAAGGGGCTAAATTGCTGAAATAAATTATTCAGTAGAAACAATTCACTTAGTTCTTCTGAGTATGGAATTGCTGTCCTATGTCCTGGATGCCAAAAGATGGCTCCAGTCATTATAAATGGTTTGGTTTCGCCTAGTGATCTAGAAGGCCTACAGCTACCAATTATCAGAGTGCAGTAAAAAGCATTTATAGATACACCAGCACGCTCCTCCCCTTTTCCATGTTCCTTTAGTACAACAGTTTGCATTCTCAAAGACTGTGAATGGCTAGCCAACTACAAAAGCAGTTTCTCCTCTCTTGGTATTCACACCTCCACATCAGCTGCTAGAAGTGGGCCTCATCCTCCCTGACTGAATTGACCTCATTATCTCTAACCTTACTCTTGATTGGAACTCTTTTCTTATGCCTGTATATTTATACCTGCCTCTGGAATTTCCACTACATGCATCTGACGAAGTGGGTCTTTGCCCCACGAAAGCTTATAGTGACTCAGTCGTGATGAAAGTTGGTTGGGGCACTACCAACTTAACAGCCGTTGAAGGTGCAAACAGCTCTTTATGTAGACTCCTAAGTCAGGAAGGATACTATCAATTGACTTTCATTCTTATCTGCTTCGTTTTAACTACCCAACCTTCAGATACATACTGATTCCCTCTAGCTCCCTGTCTCCCATCCCCCTTCCTTTTTTTTCCCCCTCCTCCCTCCCCTTCCCCTCTCCTATTTATTTTGGGTCTGTACATCCTAAGCTCATAACTCCGGTCATCTGAAGAAGTGGGCTTCTTAAGTGAAAGGGAATACTCAGAAGCCCGTTGAAGAACATTTCTGCTTGCCTAACCATAATCTGACAGATCTGCAGGTGGCGGTCTTGTCACAGGCCAGCTCCTCAAGCCAAATTCACAGGGAAAGCCTGGAATTACATTACATACACAAATTCAGTTCACATGCTAATGGACTCAATCGTGATTTAAATTGGTGGGGACTCTATCACTGAAGGTGCTAACAACTTTCTGAGTGGTTTCCTTCCTGTCTTAGCAATGTATCTATTGACTTTGATCTTTATCTGCTTAGGTTTAGCACCCCATTCTCCAGATCCTTAACAAAAAAACAGGAAGGGGGTGGGAGACAAAGCATCATTCTCCCCCTCCCCCCCGCCCACCTTCCCCTTTCCCTTCTCCTATTTATTTTGAGTTTTCATATCCCCTACTCGTAACTCCGGTCATCTGAAGAAGTGGGCTGTGTCCACGAAAGCTCATGATACCATCTACATGTTTTGTTAGTCTATAAAGTGCTACCAGACCATTTGTTGTTTTTTTCTGGAAAGATATAGAATTGCATGCACATAAGAAGAAGACAAGTGATCATGTAGCTGCTGTTTTCTGGGAGACTGTTATGCACTATGATGTATTAAGTGCTCAGAAGGAAAATAATGTATCCACATTGCTGTTTCTGGTGGGGGTGACTTTCCCTATGAAAAGTATTGTGATTTTTCTGCTTCAAATCACTTTAGACATAATGGGTAGTAACCAGTAATGCCAGCCCTAAGAGTTCAAAAACCACAAGTCAGGCACCAAAATGAGATTTTTTTAAAAATGTTATTCTGGTTTAGAATTTTATGGGCTCATGTTCACATGTTTTGCTCCACAAATGTAAGGGGTAAATGAAAGCTGTGATTCTCACAAGCACATGACTCCCGGAGCTGGGGCTCACAAGGTATGGGTACATTGGCAGGCTTACAATGAAATAATGGGAGTTGGCAACCCTGATTACCATGTTCCATGGGTAGCAAGAGGAGAATCCTTAAACAGTAGTATAAGAGTTCCAGTAAAGGAAAAATGTGTGCCTGAAATTCACACTTTTTTTTATGCCAATTTCTCATAGTTTGCAATGTTGTAGCTGTGTTGGTCCCAGAATATTGGAGACACAAGATGGGTGAAGTAAGATCTTTTATTGGACCAGTGTCTGTGGTGAAAGAGACAAGTGTTTGAACTGACACAGAACTCTTCTTCAGATATTACAGGTGAAGATATTACCTCGATATAACTTCTCATAGGGCATTATTTAAAATAGTATGTCTTCAACTTTTTAAGCCCTTAACAGTTTTATAAGGGTATTTATGGTCTTCCCCTTAACAACATGTATTTTTATCAAAAGAAAATTGAGGGAAACAGGCAGGCTAAGTGAATGTTTATTAAAAAAAACTGCCCAAAGAAACATAAACTGGAAATTATTTTTCCACTAACTTTTCAAATATATTTATTTATCTTTGAAGTTTTTGAGACAGATTTTTTTTTTCAGTTGGCAATGACTATATGAAGATGTGTTCAGCAGTATTTTGGGGATTGTAGTTGTGATCATGCATGTAATGCTACTGGGTCCATACACACTCTCTTCCATTTATGAATTTTTATTTTCATTAGAAATTTGATTGGACAAGAAACGCTTATAGTCACAGAACAGAAATACACCATGTGTCCTATGTGGCTAATCAAAGCTAACCAGTGTATCTCAAATTTAAAATCTGCTAACTTCTTATAGAACATGTATGAAGAAGACCAAGAATTTTTCAAGAAACCCACAACCTGTTTTTGGACCATTCAGAAAGAAAAGAAGTCAGAAAATGGTTTTAAAAAATCACTATTATAAATACACAGAAAGGAGAATGAGCTGGTTGGGGAGTGGAGTTCAATATCTGCAAGGCTGTACCATTCTTGTACCAGTCTTCAGTTAATGTAAGAAGTGTAATGAAGAATCTGTAGCTGGATACCCATTTCTCTTTTGATGTGTTATAAAACTGCAGTGACTAAAAAGTCCTGTACATTCTATGAAACTATGAATATGGTTCCAGATTTGAAATGTGTACAGAAAATTACACTTGTCTCCTGGTAACCTCTTAAAAAGCTGCTTAATGGCACTAATTCTTCTGAAAAGTCCTTGTAAGAATGGAAACTTGTGCTCTTCACTTCTAGTTTAAATGCAACAGAGTGGTCACCACACCAACACTGGGAGAGAGCTCTACCAGTGCTCTAGTTTAAACCCCCTCCACGAGGAGAAGAGCTAACAGCACTAGGAACCTGTTTACACTGGCACTTTACAGAGCAGTAACTTGCTGCACTTAGGGAAGTGTTTTTTCACACCCCAGAGTGAGAAAGTTACAGTTCAGTAACTTGCCACAGTAGAAAAGCCCTTAAAACCAGCTTTTTCCTTGAATGCTTAGCAGTTACTCACTTTTTGCTTCCTTTCTGAGCACAGTAAGGAACTTGCTCTCCCAAAATTGCAAAATCTTTTCGCAGGGCATGTCTTCATTCACCATGCTGGAGATCGACATTCTGGCATTTGATTTAGTGGATCTAGTATAGACCCATAAATCGAACACTGAGGGCAACTCCAGCGAGTGCCGGTACGACTGTCAGTTGCAAGGAGTAAGAGAAGTTGACGGGACTGTTTGCTCTTGTTGGCCTCCTGCTGTGAGGATGCTGCCAACCTCAGCTTAAGATAAGCCAACTCCAGCTACATATTCTACGTTGCCAGAGTTGCGTACCAGGTCTAGGCCAATCCTCCAGGTCTAGTGCACATAGGGTTGCCAGGTGGCCGGGATTGACCTGGACAGTCCAGTATTTTCGCCTCCTATCTGGTAAAAAAATTCAGAAAATACCGGACACCTAAAATGTCTGGTATTTTCTGATTTTTTCCCGGCCAGGAGGCGAAAATCCTAGCTGCTTAACTGGTTCTGCAGGGGAGCTGTCTGGCCCAGAGCAGGAAGACAAGATGGTGGATGGCCACTGGCAACCTGTTAGAGCCAAAAAGCTTCAAAGGCATTTCTTAAAGGGGCCACGGTTTATTTATTTATTTATTTATTTATTTATTGCCTAATGACTCTTGGGGTCCTTTTTTTTTGCTCAACAACATTGGTCTTCCCCTTTTTTTCCTCAACAGAATTTTTTCCCTGGTGGTTTGTTTGTTTGTTTGGGGGGGGAGGTGTTCGCTATTTTTGGTTAAACCATCTGGCAACCCTAAATGTAGACCTGGCCTAAGAAATGCCAGTTATTAGTGAATGCACACATTGATCACAATTCCATATTTATGTTGTTTTTTACACTTAAAGCTGATTCAACCACATAGCTATGTACACTGAAATCAATATATCTTTCCAAAATTACTGTTTTTACTCTGAGTACATGATGAATTTTATGAAAATTTACAAGTAGATCCATCAATTAGTTAAGGCATTAAAATGTTTTTTAAAAGACTCTTTTAAGAAACTTAGCACTTTGTGTCAGACTTTGTTTCTGTCATCACTAAAGAAGAGCTGGCCTTATTCCATTCTTATAATCAAACTCTCCGTGTCATTAAAACAGTCATTTTGTGCAGCGACTACATTTAAAAAAGTGTTAGGATTAATGATATTTTGCCATTATTCTGCTTATACTCTTCAGAACAGAGTGATACATACTGCTCTTTTAAAGAGAAACCTATGAAGAACTGCCTTTCTTTCAAAATGGTTGCCATTTCCTCTTGTTCTCAGTGGGTCTCGGGCCACAGATGCCTTCCTTAATAGTAGCCACTGCCCAACTAAGTTAGATTTGGGGATAATGGTGGTACTCTGTGTTGTCAATGACATCCAAACAGCCTTATTCGCTGTCCTTTACTGAAACCATGAGGGGGAGGGAAATTTAAAAAAAAATCAATGTAATCCAATTTCGGACTACATTTTTTATAAACTAATAATAATTGGGTCATTACTGCAGGCACTCAGTCCTGGGTGGAATTAAAATTGTTTGGCTGCCTTTACTGTGTATTTCCCTGTCAGAGTATATTTGGATTTCTTCTCATTTTAACTTTAACTCTCAAATTCTGGGGCCAATAACAGCTGTGTAATGAGTCTGCTGACCAATTGCTAAGTACTCTGGTAATCCATATATGCTTCTCTTCAGTTTAACTTGTGGTTTGTCTGGGAGTTTAAATTAAAGGACACTAAAGTAATCCCTTTTTTTTGTGTGTGTGATGTTGACTGAATTTATTAGACACTAAAACTCACCACAGAGTCTTCGTATATACATACCTTTGATGCTTCAGTAGCTCATTGAGCATCATATATATAGGAGCCCAGTGTCTGAGAGTCTGTAACGCTGACGTACACGGCCACGCCCCCTGGCTGTGTACGTCAGCACCCCGCCCCCCTTCCTCTCCCGCCAGGGTGCTCCGCTGAGCGCTGCGCCGCTCAGCTGGGCCCCGGTGGGAGGGGAAGGGAGGTGGGATGCTGACGTAACGGCCAGGGGGCGTGGCCATGTACGTCACCACCCCCCTTCCCCTCCCGCCGTGGCTCTGAGTGCTGTGCCCCTCAGCCGGGCCGCCGTGGGGGAGGAGAAGGGGGGGCGGTGACATACACGGCCCGCCCCTGGCTGTGTACGCCATCGCCGCCTCCTCCCCGGGCGGCCCAGCTGAGCGCAACACTCAGCCGAGCCGCCACGGAGGGAGGGGAAGGGGCGGGCGTTGACGTACACGGCCAGGGGGCGTGGCCATGTACGTCACCGCCCTCCCTTCCCCTCCCGCTGTGGCACTCAGCTGAGTGCTGCGCCCCTCAGCCGGGCCTCCAGGGGAGCCAGCAGCACAAGGGGCCGTTTCGGCTCCCCCGCAGTGGGAGGGGAATGGGGGGTGGGTTGGTGACATACACAGCCCCTCCCCCAGCCATGTATGTCACCACCCCGCCCCCCTCCCTCGCGGCAGCTCGGCTGAGCAGGCAGCACTCAGCCGAGCGCCAAGATGGGAGGGGAGGGGAAGGGGAAGAGGAAGGGGGGCCGGGAGACACAGAGGAGAGAGAGAGGCAGGAGGAGGAGGAGAAGAGAAAGGGAGAGTGAGAGGCAGAAGGGGGAGAACAGAAAGAAAGAGATGGAGAGAGAGGCAGGAAGCGGAGGAGAGCTGAGAGACAGAGGGGGAGGCAGTAGGAGGAGAGAGAGAGAGAGAGGGAGTGAGAGACCGTAGGCTCAGGAGAGAAGACCAAGGTGGTGGAGAGACCTGAAAATCCCATCTTATGACGGGCTAATTGGCTAGTTAATATATAGTTGAAATACTCTGAATGTGTAAGGCTTTCTTAACAGAAATGAAGGCATGATAAATAATATAATCTGATAACTGTCAGTCACACTTTGCAGAGTTTATTATCCTGTTGCAGATCTCTCTGCTATTAGAGACCTCTCATTACCAAAATGTATGTAGCTGCTGTTACCCCCAAGAAAAAAATAGTAGAATTGTTTTCTCTTGATTTTTAATTTGTGTTAGTGTATTCATGTTCCCCCCCCCCCGCCCCCATTCACTTCTAAAATGGATGGAACTAATCAGGAATAGTTAACTGCTTTAAATTCACAGTTTACTTGATCCCAGATTACCTTTTTTTCTACAGACAAGCCCTAAATCTCAAATTTGAGTTCCTCTACATATCTCTGTTGTGATAGCGTCTCACAAGTATGGAAATGATCTCTGAAGCAGACAGGTCCCAGATCACCAGAATTTGACACCTGAAACTCTGCCTGTAGCCCAGACATCATTACATTCTGATGTCATGCTCACAAAGATGTCATGCTCACTGCTGATGTAAGGAATCAACTCTCCTATGAGACTAGTTCAGAAAAGGGAGAGACTTCAGGAGCTAACTGTATTTACATAAATACATCTACATTGTGTAGGTATCTAGCAGCCCCTTCTCCCTGCGCCCCTCTGGGTCTGTGCCCCCCATTCCGTGCACTGTCCTTGGACCCCGATCCTTCTGCCCCTCCCATTCCCCGTGCCTCCCCTGCACCCCGCTCCCCCCAATCCCTGCATTCCTCTGGTTCTGCGCCTCCCATTCCCCACGCCACCCCTGTACCTCCCACACTGTTCCCCACACCCCTCTGGCTCTGCGCACCCCAGCACCCCAATCTCCCTGCTTTCCCCAGTTCCCGCACCCCTCTGGTTCTGCGCCTCCCATTCCCCATGGTGAACCCTGTTCCCCCTGTTCCCCATGCCCCTCTGGCTCTGCGCTGTCCCTGCACCCTGCTCCCCCTGTAGGTCGGGAGTGAGAGGTGCTTGTCCATAGGGAGGGGCTGGACAGAGCAGGGAAAAGGCTGTTGTGACCCAGCAGCGAGTGAAAGGGGAAGGGTAGTTTACTTGAAGCGCCTTTGCATTTATGGAAAAAAAATAATTAAAATTATATTTGCTATTTATAGGGCTAAAATGCTGGGACAAAAACGAAAACAAAAAAAATTGCAAAGTGCAAACGTGTAAAAGCCAACAAAAAAGGGGGGGGGGCATAAAAACCAAGAGCCGGCCCTGGGTTTGCTTAGCAGCAACAATGTGTTCGAACTGTACAAAGAATAAGGCCAGTACCTACCCTGAGGAGCTTACATTTTCAAAGGCTGAGACCTAGCAAAGTACTTAATAGTTTATGCCAGGGGGGCAACAAAATTGCAAGGCCCCTGGCCTATGTGGGAAGAGGGGATTCCAGCAGCGATTTAAAGGGCCTAGAGCTCCGGCCGCCACTGTTATCACAGTATCAGAGGCAGAGGCCAGGAGCTCCAGTCCCTTTTGAATTGCTGGGCCCTGGGGCAGTTGCTCCCTTTGCCCCCTTTCTACCCCGCTTCCCTCCCCACACACACACCTCATGTTGGCAAGCCTGATTAATGCTAGTAGACAAGCTCAGTCAATGGAGATTACTCCCACACTTAAGAGGAATCAGATACTGAAGTGATTTCTTGGACACCTGCCCCATCACAGAAAAATCCAAAAGTGGGGATAACTTAGAGTAGATTGTTTCCCCAATTAACTTGCTTGTGGGCATGTTGGAAAGTGGGTTTGTAAAGCATTTATAATAAAGCAATCCACAGAAGTTAATAGGTGAGTACCAGAGCTCCATTGCCTTGGAATGATCCCTGTAAAATTTGATGTAGTAGTATTAAAATCCCCTTGGCAATTTTTTAAAGGGCAGGAATTTGAAAATTATGAAGAAAATGGTTAATGGCAGCCTGAATGAATAAAAACAACCTTAACCATCAAACTGGGCTGGCAGTGAGTTAAGGAATGGGCCTGATTCTGATCTCATGTATTCCTCCGCTGTGCAAAACACGAGTCATCGTCTTTGCTGTTTGTACAGCCGCGTTGTTCCACTGGAGTCAGTGGAGATCTGCCACTGTTTTACCAACAGAGAACTTGCCTTTAGGAACAACTCCCCTGAAGTCAGAATTACATTGGTGAGATTGGAATTGAACACAGATGGTTTGCCATGCCTCTGAGGAAGAAAATGGAGACAGTATACTCTGTCTGGCTAACTAGAAAAGAGCACACAGGTTTATAAGGGCTGAACAAGCTTGCTTTTAAAGAATCTGAAATCCTACCCAAATGCCACAAATATATTGGGATATAAACTAAATCCGCAAAGGTGCAAATTGGAAATAAAAAGGACAAGGCAATGAGACGGCCCTAATTAAGAAAAGGATAGTGCAGTACTTTGAGAGGGAATCAAACCATCTTGCAGCCTTTCAGGAAATATATTGTGCCTTTCTAACCTGTTCTTTGAAAAAGTTAATAAAACAGTAGATAAAGGTGACCCAGTGGACATAATTTACTTGGATTTTCAAAAAAGCTTTCGATAGAGTCCCTCATATAAAGCTGTTAAGGAAAATAATTCTCCACTGAGTAAGGAGCAGACTCTTGCTGTGTATTTAAAAATCAAGTGAAATAAAGACTAGTGAATGACTCAGAGTGGAGAGAGGCTAATGTTGGGTCAGAGTAAAGGACCAAAGTTATATTTATTGACGTCTGAAAGATGCAGTGGACCATAAATTGGAGACATTTGCCAATGGCACAGTCCTCTTGATGAGTAAAAATTGCAGAGGCTTATGAGATAATCCTAGTAAAGATAAATGCATTTATCTCTTATATTGTGGTAACACCTAGAGACCTTAACCACTGTTACCCCATTGTGCTAGACACTGTATGACATATAGTAAATGACAGTCCTATGCCAAAGACTCTGCAATAGGGGAATGGGCATCATGATAGCAGCTGAATCTTAAAATGGGAGACAACCACAGTCTAAATTTGTCAGGGGGCTGCTGGGCCTTGACCTGTCAGGGTTCTCTGAGGAAAAGATGCACTGTGTTCCATTGTCTTGCACCTTGGACAGTCACGTCAATGCAAAGTGGGTTTCAAATGCTGACTCCTTCTGATTTCTTAGCATTTTACACTCACTTGTACTGATGTGAACACACAAGACAGAGAGAAATGGAGAAACAGTCCCGGAAAATCAAGAGTTACTAATGACTGCTCAAAGATGTTGGCCCAGTGTGCTTTGGTGGCAGTTGAAAATTAATTTTGTTTGGTATAGGAACGAGTTCTGAGAGTTGCTGAGCTCTTGTTATAGCAAAATGGGAGTTGAACGTGTTCAGCACCCTATCAGAACTGGCCCTTGAGAATGTAAACTCTTTGGGACAATGAACATCTCTTCCTGTTTGTTTTTTTCTGTGCCATGTTTAGTTACAGGTTTCTATAAGTAAAAATAAATGTAGGAGCTGATCCAACCCCTTTTAAAGTTGTCAATGGAAGTCTTCTTATTGACACTAATAGGAGCTGGGGGGGGTACCATTATATGAGTGAGTGTGTGTGAGAGATTAGATTAGATTAGATTAGATTAGATGTGCTAGATAGCCTTAGGATGATCATCCAACCAAGTGCAACTGAAGCTTTTATATGGAGGAACCTGTTTATGAAATTGTTAGAGATAATGAATAGAGGAAGAAAGGAATTAAAAGATGTCGCCGTGAATATTTATGCTCCAAGTAAAGTTAAAAGGACAAAACTAGATCTCATCAGAGAGCTCTCAATTTTGAAACGGAAAGGAAAGGTAAAAGGTAAAAGGTTAGGTACCTGATTGGAAACAGTAGCTCTTGGAAGGTCTAGTATTGTGGGTGCACATTCACATGGATGGACAATGGCCAGTAGGCAAAAAACAGTGTTGTCATCAGACTCAGAAGAAATGATATTCAGCTGCAATTTATGGGCTGCGGACTTGGGCTAACAAATATGCTGTCCATGAAATATGCTGTAAAATGCTTACATTCTTCAATTTAACTAGACTCAAACTGAATGAAAATTGCTGTCTGGGTTGCCAAGATAGATGACACTAATAGGAGCTGGGTGGGTACCATCAGAAACGTCTGACTGAAAAAATGCAGGACACAAAATTTACTTTTGAGATATTTTAATATATTTGCCAACTGTCTTAAAATTTAACAAGACAGATTGGATTAAAGGCCAGGTACAATAAAATACTTAGAGGCTTTAAAAATAGATCAGAAACACATGCCAGGATGTATTTGGTTAATAAGTAGTCTTTACTAGAGTTTTACAATGTTGCTAATAACACTGATTTGTGTCTTGACATCGGCTGCTTCTGTCTCTTTCCACTTTTGTCTCCACCCTCTGGGTACATCTACACAGCAGAGTTATTTCAGAATAACTGACATTATTCCGAAATAACACAGTGCGTGTCTACACAAAAAGCCTTTATTTCAAAATAATGTTGAGCTGGAAGACTTTTAACTTTAACTTATGGAAACCCTCATTTCATGAGGAGTAAGGGAAGTTGAAGGAAGAGTGTTCTTTCTTTGACTTCCTGCTGTGTAGACAGCACCTAAAGCCGAGTTAAGCTATTTCGACTTAAGCTACGCAATTGACATAGCTAAAGTTGCATAACTTATTCCAACTTTAGCCCTGCTGTGTAGACGTACCCTCTGGCTCCTCTTCTCCTCCCTTTTCTCCTTCTGTCTTTTGGGATATTTACTCTCATAGTTCTGAGCCTCCCAGTTCTGCTGCAAAGCACTTACGCACATGCTGAACTTTTAACTGTATGAGCTGTCTCATTGACTTGTACTTCAGTGCTTTGCTGAATCTCTTTAGCAACCATGCTTCTGCTCAGCTGAACACATAACTTTATAAAATCTTATGGTGATGAAACAAATAATAGTCTAATTTTTACTATAAAACATAGCTATTTTAGAACCCACGGATATGATCTTCACAGTTACAACAAACATAAATAAAGAGAAAACCAAAATTAACATTTGAACATTTCAGTCCACACAGAATACGTTAAGAAGAAATTGAGAGATCCCAATTTAGGTTTAGTTAACTATATCTCAGTTAGTGTATTTGATCACCAAATCTTCACAATTTTCTCAGTCTGAAACATCTTCCCTCAACATGCTTCCCACAATCCTCAGGTGGAATCCAGGCAGACTCTTCCTCTGCTGTGGATGATGGATCACAGCTAGCCAGTCAGCTAACTGATTAACCAGTCACTCAGTTAAGTCACAAGAAAACCCTGATGCAAAATGGTTCAGAGTTGGAGGCAACAGCCTGCTTTCTGTTCCTGAGCCCAGCTTCTCCCAGTTCACACAGGGCACATGGCCCTTAGTAAGGCAGCTCCCTTACTACTTGTTCTCATGGGCTATGTCTACACAGCAGTGTGATTTAGGAATAAGGTATTCTGGAAGAGATAGTGCTTAGCTATTTCGAAATAGCACATCCACCCTGATTGGATGCTGAATCACATTTAAGGCCACCTGGAACCAGTTCAGGCAGGGCATCAGGTCAGTAGTTACCTTTTGTGGCTGCTGCTTGAGGCTATCAGATGTTCGTGCTTAAAGGCACCCCCCTGGACAGCTGTTTCTCAGGTTTCCCAGCTTGTTGGCTTACCTCTCTGAGGGACAGCAAAGCATTTTCTCTTCTTGCTCTGGTTGCCCTTACTCAGGACACCACAGAACTCTCTGCTATGGAGCCGGAGCTGTCTCCGGGCAGTCTTCAGCTCTTGGAGCTTTTGCTGCAAGTCATGCAGCACTTTCTGCAGGCTGCCTCCCAGGCTCTGCAGGAACCCAACCCCCAGGGTTTCTTCGAGACCCTCCTCGGGTATGTGGGGGAGCGGCTACAGGACCTAGTCTGGGCGCCATGCCCTGCCGCATCTGGTGTCTGGACACCAGTGCAGACTGGTGGGACCACATTGTTCTGGAGCGCAGGGGAGAGCGCCATTGCTCCAGTACTTCAGAATGAAGAAGGGCACCTTCCTTGAGCTGTGTGAGTGGTTCACCCTTGCCCTGACATGCACAGGTCATTCCCTCCAGAAACGAGGCCCGCCATTCCCTCCAGAAACGTGTTGCTATCGCCCTCTGGAAACTCTCCACGCTGGACAGCCGCTGATCCTTGGGGAACCAGTTTGGGGTGGGGAGATCAACCGTCGGGGCCCTGCTCAAGCAGGTATGGCATTCTCGGGCTACAGTCCCAGGAGGGGGGTGGAAGGAGGGAATGGGCTTCCCTAGGGAAAGGGGGTTGGGAGTAGAGATGGTGCAAGTCCCCTACCTGGGAGGGTTTGTTCTGTCTCTCCTGCACAAAGCCCTGCATGGGGTGGCCGTGATTGCAGGGGGTTGCTCCTGGTGAGTAGAGGAGAGGGGAAGTAGAAGAGGGGAAGGGGAGAACTCTAAGATGCCCTGGCACTCCTGTGATTCTCGGTTTGTCTCTTTCTGCAGGTGGTCCCCGACTGCCACATCAGGGTTGGGGACATAGACATGCCCATATGCCTGGTGGGGGATGCTGCCTATCCCCTGTAGCCGTGGCTCATGAAATCCTACACCGGCCACCTCAACCCAACAGGCATTTAATGCCAGGCTGAGCAGGGCCCGCATGGTGGTCGAGGGTGCCTTCGGCTGCCTGAAGGCGCATTTTAGATGCCTCCTCACCCGCCTGGACCTCGGGGAGCACAACATTCTGCATGTGGTGGGTGCGTGCTGTGTCCTGCACAAAGTGTGCGAGAGGAAAGGGGAGGCCTTCCTGCCAGGGTGGGGGTGGAGGTGGACCCCTTAGGCAGGGCCTACGAGCAGCCATGTACGGCTATCATCCGGCAGGCCCATCAGGGGGCTGTGCACTTCCTGGAGGCCCTGAGGGAGAGCTTCTCCCCAGAGGAATTGTGATACTGTTCCCTGGTCTGGCACAGTGGGGGATTCTGCTTCACCCCTCACTGCCATCCCTCCAATTACCCCTCCCTTCCCCCTGTTCCTGATGAACAAATAAACACACTTTGTTTTTGGGCAAAACTTAACTTTCTTCATTTTACAGAACTGGGGGGCTCAATGAAACTGAGGACAGAGAGGGGAAAGAACCTGGGAGAGGGGAGGAGAAAAGGCGGTGGTGAGAACCTTGGAGGAGGGAGCTGGAAGGGAAAGGAAGGGAGAGGAGAGGCTCAGGACTCAGGCTGGGAGTGGCACCGACCTGTGTGGATCCCACCAGTGCAGGGGTCTCAGCATCCACGGGAGGGTGGAGAGGGTGTGGAGGGAGAAGCAGGAGGGGGAGAGGGAGTGGGAGGAGGAGCAATAGCTGGAGAGGGAGCAAAGGCTGGAACGGGAGGAGGCAGCATGCTCTGCACCAGGGTGTGCACATCACTGCACAGGGAGCAACCCTGTGCAAGCAGCTCCCACCAGCTCTCCCACCATAGCTGCAGGTCCTCCTCCACCCAGCGATCGATGGCCCTGTGCAGGGCTTTCAATGCTGCCAGGTGCTGTCGCTGGTACTCATCCATTGGACATGCACGACTGCGGAAGCCTCGGATGCGGGAGGATGTCCCGGGTGGTGTGGGTCGCCCTCCACTCGCAGCTGGTCTGGCTGTGAAGAACAAAGAAAGATGGTCAGTCATCCCAGGGGACACAGTGCCTGAAGCCCAAACCCTCACCCCCCCTCCCCTCCCCCCGCGATGTGCTTGGAGCCAGGTCATGTGTGCTATGGCTAGTGGCCCCTGATGTCCTCAGGACTGGGGGCTGCCCTGAGATTGTGGCCATGCCCATGTGCGGGAGTGCTCAGTGTGTGTGTGGGGGGGAGGGCGGGGGAGATGTCCCCTTCCTCTTTCTAGAGGTGGTTTGTGGAGGGAGGGGGCTTGTGGCGGGAGGGTGTGGGGCTTATGGAGGGAGGATGTCCCACCCCAGGGACAGAAGCATGGCAAGTCTCACCAGACACTCTGTGGCCAAATAGCCCAAGGCTCATGTGTCACAACATGCTGGGGCCACATGCCCAGGAGAGGCACAGCACATGCTCTCATGCGCACAGGTTACTGTGTGATCCGTGGCCAGCAAGGGCTAAGCATGGAGTGCCTAGTTCCCCCAACCCCACACTCTGCATGACAGGAAAGTGATGGCACTAACACAATGTTCCTTCCTTGGCTTCGGATGATGCCTGGGAGATGTCCACAGGGAGGACTCGGGGCTCCTGGGTCAGCTTGGTGGTCAGGCTGGCCTCGTCCGGGTGCTGGGCCTCCTCCTCCTCGTTGCCATCATCTGGGCCCCCAGCAAGGACGACGATGGGTGTCTCCATGCTGGAGTTTATATGCTGGGGGAGTCTTCCCCACCCCCCCAGGATGCGGTCCAGCTCCTTATAATATGGGCAGATGTGGGGCTCTGCCCCGGATAGGGAGCTGTCCTCCTTGGCCTGGCATAAGCCTGGCAGAGCTCCTTGACCTCATCCGCACCTGTTCTTGGGTGAGGATGTTGCCTTTGCTCCCCAGGCTGTCTGCCATGCGGCCATCCAAGTCTGCGTTCCTGCATCTGGTGCGGAGATCCTGGAGGTTTGTCTCATCCCCCCAAACCTCAATAAGGTCCACGACCTCCGCACCAGACCAGGAAGGCGCATGTCATTTGTGGTCCCTGGCAGGCTCCTGGGAGCTGGCTGAGTGCTCCCAGGGAGCAGTGTAGGGCTGGCTGGCACTGTCTGTCTGGCTCGTCTTGGACCAAAATGGAGTCAGGGGCAGCTGAAGGGTGGCTCAGGCTGTCAGGCCTGCTGCGAGCCACAAACCCTTTCTGCAGACTCTGCACCTTTAAGGGCTCCATGGGAGGTGGGGGGATAGAGTTTACCTGTGTGTGGCCAGAGCGGCCAGCAGGGCACCCTGGAAAGGGCTGGAGGCCTCCTAATTTGATTTAGCCCCTATTTCCTGTCTACACAGCGTCTATTCAGAAATAGCTATTTTGGAATAGGCACTATTCCTTGAAGAATGAGGTTTGCAGAACTCAAAATAAGCCGTCTGCTATTTCAAAATTATTTCAAAATAGCAATTTGGCTGTATAGATGCTTTCAAAGTTATTTCGAAATAGCAGTCATTATTCCAAAATAACTTTCTGTGTAGACATTCCCATGGAATCTGACCCAGCAGCAGAGAGAGAACCTATTTGAGCAGAGTCCAAAACTACCACACCCAACTCCAGAAGGTTCTGGGTGTGGAGTTGCTAAATCCGCCTAGCAACAATGACCCAGACTTAACTCCCTCCTCTCTCCTCCCTGAGGGTCTCTTAAAAAGCTATCTCCCTATTAGGTACATGGATTACAAACAGTCTTCAGATCTGGCTTATGGATAGGACCAAATCAAGTGAGAAGACTCATGCGCTAGCCTACATCTGTCTCTCTGCATGGATATAACTGCTCCCAGCCAAATTGTGTTAGAACTAAGTTCAACTCCAGCTGAATTAAGCAGTCAGACAGGAACATGGTTCATGTGGACTTTATTTCAAGTCTCCAGTTAACAGTTTAGCTCAGTGTGTCTATCTGGTTCCCAGCTATGTGCTGGCACAGCATTTTGGTAGGATGCATTCATCTTTAATTCCTAGAGACTCCAGGCCAGTCTTGGAGGTTGAAAACCGTACTACGTCTCCCTTGTGCCCCTGCAGGCTTCAGAAAGGAAGCTAGGCCCAGGAAAAGTCCAACTTATTGAGTATCTCACTGGGGATCTTAGCCAGCAATGTGGGCAGAGTTCAGAACGTGTTCTACAGCTTAGTGCAAAGTCCATAATTTCACTAGTATCTTAAACAAGTGAAAAATAGCCTTGAGTTTCTCCAGGAGGGATTTGTTGTGGGCGAGTGATTATGTCCTAATGAAAAGGTCAAGTCTCTGTGGTACAATGTTCTCATCATGTTCTTAAAATAAAAAAGGAGTTCCAAAATTCATGTTTTCTCTTATTCCAGTCCATTCTACCCTACTCAGCCCCATCCCAGAAGGTCAGAGAGCCTGACCTTGAAACCTCATTCAGCTCATTAGAGCACTACTCAGATTGTACATCTACAGGAGTGTCATATTTTCTATCTGGTGATACAGTTGTATGTATTTTTAAATATGGTGTTCAACTCTAAGGAACTGAAATATAACCTATCTTCAACATAATAAACATGCATATGCATAAATATGCAGTGGGCAATATTCACCAGGGCTGGCCTTATCATGAGGCGAACTGAGACGGCCGCCTCAGGTGCCAGACTGTGGGGGGGTGCCACTAGGACCCAGAGTGTAGAAAAGTGCATCTGCTTGTGCACATATATTCTCTCTGTTCTAGAAGCACAGAGATGGTGGAGTGCTGTGCTGGAGGAAGGAGGGCACAAGAGACATAACAGGCAGGCAGGAGAAAAGGGGCTATGGGGGCATCATTTGAGCTTCCTGCCTCAGGTGGCAAAATGTTGTGGGCCAGCCCTGTGTTCACCCTTGGTGTGACTTGAGCAGATCACAGATTCATAGAACTGTAGGCCTGGAAGGGACCTCAACAGGTCATCTAGTCCAGCCACCTGTGCTGAGGCAGAACCAAAAAAGTTGCATCAGGGATGAATTTGAACTGCTTTTATTTTCCCCCTTTCCACAGTTTCTGATAAGAATGATAAAATCAGTAAAAATGATAATTTACATGATTGTGGCAATTTGGACTAAGCCAGTCCAGCTGACACAGAGAAGACATTTTTTTCCCCTTAATGAGACTGGCTGTTCATGCAGAGACTTATCCTTATGTGCTGGTGTAAAAAACAGTCTATCCGAGATATATTTGTAATGTAAGTCAGGAAGAGGTGAATCTAGCAAGCACAGCAAATTAATTGAGGGTTGCAGCTGTTAATCTTACTATATAGTCTCTTTTTGCTTAGATTATAATACAAAGGAAACACAAAAGACATATTTCTTAGCTGGGCAATATCTAGGTTAATTTGAAATCCTGAGAAACTACAACCAGTTTGCATGAATAATCTCTCAAATACTTTTAATATATGATAGCTTCATATGTTAGGTGTAGTCTAGTTGCAACAAATCACCCAACATACAGCCTGAAAATTCCAGAGTAGAGAATCTGTCACAGACCCTAGCTACATTAGAGGATCGTGGTTCTAATTCTTCGGGTCCTCAGTTTAATCCCCAGTCACAACCAAGCCTGAAGTCTTCATAAAAGCCTCTAGAGGTTGAACTACAGTATTAAGTCCTGCAGCAGGGAGCTGTCAACAGACTGTTGTTCTTCTCAGCAAGATGCAAGGAGTTAGTATTTGACAATTAAACATTTTTATCTAAACATGGTAGAATAGGGTAACCAGAGCCACCTGTCTGTACTTTCTTGGTCTGACAGAAGTCCTGAACTCTGAGGGTATGTCTAGACTACATGCCTCTGCCGACAGAGGCATGTAAAATAGGCTACCCGACATAGTCAATGAAGCCAGGATTTAAATATCCCCGGCTTCATTAAAATAAGAATGGCCACCACGCTGTGCTGGCTCAGCTGATTGTTGGCACAGCGTGCGAGTCAAGACGCGGATCGGTCGACAAGGGAAGCCTTTGTCGACCGCTCCCTCATGCCTCGTGAAACGAGGTTTACAAGAACGGTCAACAAAGGCTTCCCTTGTCGACTGATCCATGTCTTGACTCACGCGCTGTGCCGACGATCAGCTGATCCGGCACAGCGCGGCGGCGATTTTTATTTTAATGAAGCCGGGGGGGATATTTAAATCCTGGCTTCATTGACTATGTCGGGTAGCCTATTTTACATGCCTCTGTCGGCAGAGGCATGTAGTCTAGACATACCCTGACAGTTGGACTTTGTGAGCACACCCCATATTCTGATATAATGATAGTATCTCTTCTACACGCTATTTTGTGTTGAACAATCACAGAGGATAGTGTAAAACACAGACTTAACTGTGGGTTGCATTTGCATAGCCCATTTCTGGGGATGAACAGAAGCAGTGATAAGATCATTATGGGCCTAATAACCATGGCACTCATGGTTTAAACCAGAGGTGGAGAATCTTTTTTGGGTTAGGGGCCACTGACCCACCGAAAAATCAGTTGGGGGCCACACACAAGTGAGAAGTAAAAGGAAAAACCCACCCTCACTGATGTGACCCCCCAAATAAGAAGGAGAAAGACGTTCCCCACATTTCCTTCGCACACCAGAGCCTGGGGGGACCCAGCCTAGTAGATTTTGTGTGCTCCAGTTCCATGGTGGGACAGCAGGAGTCTGGAGCACTAGCACAGGCTCCCCAATGCTAGGGGACCCCTGAGCATTGGGGGCCAGATCCAGGAAAGCACGGGACCACATCCAGCCCCCACGTCTGAGGTTCCTCACCCCTGGTGTAAACAAATGGTGGTGAGATCAATTTTAACAGATTATTAAAGCTGAGGGTGCAGAAGTAACTGGAGAACTAAGAGAGAGAGATTGACAAACAACAGAACTTTGGTTCACACAGTAATATTCCGTTACTCCTCCCATCATGCTTCACTCTACTTACCTCAACGAACAAAAAGGTGTGCAGCTGCAAAACCTAGCCACCAGGTGGCAGACAGTACCAGACATTGCACAGTTTAATTGAGAGATTCTGGTTTCAGTTTCTGCTAATTTTTGGTATTTACTTTGTGCTTATTATGTACCTTTTAAATCTAACAAATCTTTCTTCAGGTTCTTGCCTATGTCCATTACATTGAAGGTGCGTTCACATCTCATGCCAGCGAGTTTTCTCCAGCATTTCCCATAAGGCAGTCCCAGCCACATAATGGATGAAGCTGCCTCATACCTCCTTCACTTCCTTCTTGATGTCTAGAATGGTCTGTGTTCCTTGGGAACAAACTACATGGGACTTACCTGTATTTGCCTAGTGACGCTGTTTTCTTTTAATCCTTCAACATTCTCTCTCTCTCTTTATTGGAATTTTCAGTTTTTAGTTTTAAAATGTTCAGTCAGATACTGGTGGAGCTTATATCAAGATCCTCAGGTTTCAAATCTTGCTTGCTGAAAAGCCTATGGCTGTCAGTGACTCTCATCTGCCTGTCTCGGGCGCTTGGGAGACAGCCATGTAAAAAACCAGGGTTCAGTCTGTTGCAGTGTCAAGCCTAGGACATGCAAAGCTGTGGGAAGAGGTGTCTTCAGTGGATTCTTTTGAAGGTCCTGCTGATCAATGATGCCATTATGCAGCCTACTAAGATGCTGTGGCAAACCACTTCCTCCATTCCTCTTGTGCCCAAACAAACAGAACATAAATTCCAGGGTCCATCCCAAGGGTTTGAGCAGTTTTATTTACATCCTAGGCTGGGCTCAGTATTAGTGGCTGCACTGAATTAATAGCGTCATCAAGACCTGATGAAGGCTTCCCCCAGAGGAAAAGTCCAAAGGAGGATAGGGGAGAAAGACTGAGTCCACAGCAAATTTACAGCTCCAAGTTGTCAACCATTGGGCCTTTGTATCCAGCTATGGCCACTCTAACTAGCAGACATCCCTCAAATGGTAAATAATGTGCTGGAAACCTGTAAGGAGCAGTTTCACACCACGGTGGCAGGAAATCACCTCGTCTCTCAACTGGCTCCGCCACCTTCCTTGGATGCATCATTTTCTGCTTGCATAGCTATGGCAGCAGCAGTGATTATGTGCATTCTTCAGGGCTGCCATCACCAGAGATCCCTGTGTGATTGCAACAAGCAATTGAGGATTTCCCTTTAGAAAGCTGTGTTTTAGTCTCACCCAGAAGATATGAAGCTTTACACACACTAATGGACTCTAGAGAAGTCCTGAAGTCCGTAGGCCTGTACAAACCTGCTATGAAGAGATCTAAATGTCTTCCCCAATATTGGCTAATGCAGCAATATTTCTGCTTTTGGCAGCCTGGTCATTCCAAGAGGTGGCAAAGATTTCAGAGAAGGATGCCTCCTCTGTCTCATCATCCAGGGAACCACAGGTCTTAAAACAGTCTGTAATATTCCTATGTTGAGGAAAATTAATTCCTCAACCTTAATCTCATTGGCTCTTCCCTCCCTTAAGGAGTCAGTGCTAGTCCCGAGCTCCATTAGGATTGATCTGGCTGCTCTCTCAGGATACGTCTACACAGTTGTGCATAGCTTGAAATAAGCTACGCAATTTGAGCTACGCAAATTGTGTAGCTTATTTTGAGATAGCCTACTTCAAAGTTTGGCGCCAAATTTTGAAATAGTGAGCTATTCTGGCATCTTCCATATTCCTCATTCAACAAGGTTTACAGGAAGCCAGAATAAACCACCCGTTATTTTGAAATTATTTTGAAATAACAGGCATGATATTAAGACGCGCACGATGCTATTTCGGGATAACAGACGTTTTCCCGAAATAGCATCTCTGTGTAGACGTACCCTCAGTATTTCTCTCTCTAATTGATGGTAGAATAGTTTTTATGAAACCGTTCATGACCAGGTTCCTGAACGGCCTGGATAGATAGTCCTCATCTCTCTGGGATCCCATACCAACTTGAGATTTGAACTTAGTGATGTCTGCTTATATGGACCCTCCATACAAGTCTTCAGTTTCCTGCTTGCTTCTGTACCTCTTAGCAAAGGGAATCTTCTTCCTGGCCATGACCTTGATAAAGAGAGAGAGGGAGAGTCAAATGCACTTGTCACTCATTTGCTGTCCTCCATCTTTTACAAAGTTAAAGCATGGCTCAAGACCCATACAAAGTTCCTCTGGTTTCTGACTGCCATCTGAACCAGTTTATATACTTATGAGTTTTCTTGCCAAGAAAGTATGCTCGCAGGAATGTGTGAAGCCTGCATGCTCTGTTGTCTTTGGTTTTCTTTTTTCCCCCAGCTCTGTTTCCTGTGCAGAACATATGAGAGATTGGCCTGTTACAATAGAGCAATTCTCAAAATGGATTACCAGCCACACCACTAGGTGATAACCTGCTGAATGCAAAATTCCTCCTAAGGTATACCTCCTGCAGCAAATTCAACCAGAATGTACTCAACCTCATCAGTGTTTGGGAAAAAAAGTGGTCCTGCCATCCCTCTTCTGAGGAGACTCCAAGCCTTACCAGCAGGGATAATAGCTCAGGAGTCACCTACAATACAACAAACATGCAAGCACTTGAAGGAGAAAAAAACTGTTACTCATCTTCTCAGAACTGTTGTTCTTCAAGACGTGTTGCATTTTTCTATTAACAAACCAAGCTCTTTCTCCAGCGCATCATGTGTTTTAGCGTGAAGCCACTAAAGAAGGTGTAGGGTGGCTCCCTCCACTGTACCCTCTGGTCTGAGCACAAAGAGCTGGGGTGTGGACAGGGCTACCCTGTGGGCACTGACAAGGACAATTTCTTGGCACTGGTGCACAGGAAATGAACACACCTACAGCTTAACGGACATCTGCAGCACAGCTCATGGAACAACAGTTAAGGGAAGGTGAGTAACTCTTTTTTTTCCTGCAAATTTATTTTAATCGAGGCATAAGTTTGATCTGAACTGGTTATTTTATTAGTCACTGAAAGAGATGTAATGTGAATTGGTTCCAGGGTTCTCCAAGACAATTGACATGCTGAGAAACTTGAAAGCTGTGGTTGTGAGGAATTCCTGTTGGGACTTGAAACAAAGAACCACTCTAAAGTTAACTGTCTTAGTCCTTGAGCTAAAAAGGCTTCTCTTTTAGGCTTATATTATAATAGCACTTATTTGTGTCTGATTCCCATACTTTCAGGCAGTGGGCATTGAGGCTACTATGTGACAGGGGATTGGTGAATATAAGATCATAGAGGTATGGTAGTTATGAATTGGTTGAGTGGAAATAGAAGTAGTCAGGGTAGTTTGCCTTCCAGCATTTTGCATCCCATGGAACTCATATAATAGAACTAAAGCTTGTAAAAGAGGGAATTGCACTTTAAGTGTGAATAAAGGTTTTGGCAGCAGCACCGCAAGGGCAAGCTTTGGCAATGTGCCAGTGATTGTGATAGACAGAGAAACAGGAGGAGAAAATATGGAAGAAAAATGTAACCTTTGGTCCAGGGCTATTCAGATTTCTAGCCTTGAGAGCAAAGCTATGAATAACAGTTGCAGAGCTAGGGAGGCTGGACAGGCATAACTCTGGACCCACACAGATGGCTTTAGTGGTACTAAGTTATGGTGTAGCCAAGAGCTGACAGAGCTGAAACAGGCAGCTAAATGTGAGGGAGAGAGATGAGAGTGCGAGTCATGGAAGATACAGAAATGGATGACATCTGAGGAGAAGTAATTGCCAGAGAGGTAAAAGATACCCTTGTAAACTTTTCAGAATATATGAGCACTAGGCTTTTCAACAGTTTAGTTAAATACCAAACTGGGATCTTAGTATTTCACAGTTTTATGAAGGCCCAAATATGACAAAAGCCTCAAAATCATTACATGTAACAGCCAGCAGAAATTACAGCAGCACATATTTTACAGTCTATCAAAAAGACGACATAGGGGCAAAGTTCCTCCTTAAGATAACTCTACTGAAGCCAGTGAAGTTACAGGAGGAATGGAATTGGCCATATGTGTCTAATGCAAGGCACTGCTATTTACAACCACGCAGAACAAGGATACTTAGTCCTTACATGGGCTTTTCATCTTATTAAAATAAATGAATCCTAACAAAATTCCGGTTAGCCCTAGTTTAAAAAGAGTGAGACTGAGGCAGAAGGTGAATATGAATTGTCCAAGATCAGAGAGGGAATTTGTGCCAAAATTAGAATTCTTGATGCCTGTTCTCAGATCACTAGACCATGCTTTTCTCAAACATGACCCTATGATACTTGGCATGAAAATCCTTCTTGACAGTGGACTAATCCTGTGTATCTCTCTGCAAGGTAGATGGGTTTTTGTATCCTTGCATGGGACCGATTCATAATCAATTTTAATTCCCAGCTGTGGCTACCTCCACATCTCTATCAAATAAGGAGCCGTACTCCTCCTTATACCAACCTACCCACAACAATAGCCTTAAAGACCTAATCAGCAGAGGAAGAGAGTCCATGCTGCCCGTTGTAATTAACTGTTTTGGAGACTGATCTGGCGTATGCTTCCCTGCTCCTCTGAGGCACTGTGCACAAATCTTTTGGGAGCTGCCTTCAGCCATGTAACTCCATGCACACTTACTGTAGGGCTATGGCTTTAGAGCCACATTGTAGCCCAATGTTTGTCTAGTCCTAATCACTCTGGCTATGTCTAGATTATGGTCTATTTTTGAAAGAGGATATGAAAATTCCACGGGAATGTGCATATCTTCTTCTGATCTCACTTTTGAAAGACGATCTTTCAAAAGTGAAAGTAGTCTGGACCTGGGGGGGGCGGTTTCGGAAAAAAACCCTTTTTCGAAAAAAAACGCTCTTCCTTAAAAAATGAGGTTTATGTGGTTTTTTCAAAAAAGGGGTTTTTTTCCCAAAAAAAATGTGTCCAGACTACTTTCACTTTTGAAAGATCCTCTTTTGAAAGTGAGATCGGAAGAAGATATGCAAATTCCACGGGAATTTTTTGGAAAAATATGTAGTACCCTTTGTTTCAATTCAGGTCAGACCGTGCCACAATCATTCATCTTCTTTTCTTCTTCTTCAAAAGCTTCTTCACCTCATCCCCACCCATCTGGTGACATCAATGGAACATCTCCAAGCAAGGAGAGTATCCATTTTATCTTTTTTCCCTCCTGTTGTGGTTTGCTGAACCTTGTTTCCTTGCAGTTTGATAGAATTATGTTCCTGGCGCCAGAAGATCCTCAGAATGAATGTTTTTCATGGTTATCAATGGACTCTGCTTCACTTCATCACATAATTACTCACAAGAGCCAATTATTGGCTTGTAAATTCCTCCACCATGAAAATTACCTCTTAAAAAATAAGAGAAGCCCTACATTTAATTATATTTTACTATGCTCCCTGGAACTGCCACAGATTTCTTCATAGCCTTCTTCTCAGTTAGCTTTCTAGCACTAGTCTTATCTTTCTCCATTTGTCTTGTCACTGTTGATGAGACTGGCTAGACCTTTGGAGGTCCTGTCACCTGAAGCAGCCTTTCTATATTCCTCTGTTTCATAGACTTGACAATGCACGTCAGAGCCACTCTGAAAGCACACCCTGTGCCTCATTTTTGTACTCCCTCAATTATTATGTATTTTTAAAGAGGATTTAAGTAAATAGTTGTATTTACCTTAACTGTGGAAGGTGCT
The DNA here is from genome assembly GCA_019425775.1 of Rafetus swinhoei. Classification (NCBI taxonomy): domain Eukaryota; kingdom Metazoa; phylum Chordata; order Testudines; family Trionychidae; genus Rafetus; species Rafetus swinhoei. The sequence continues at coordinate 22,587,097 of CM033437.1, read as the reverse complement.
TGGGGAAAACAGAGCAACGGAAACAGATAAGAATGCTTTAAGCACCTTCCAAATTCCTTTTAGGACAAGGAAATAGACATATTTATGTGTAGTGCATCTCATCTTTCTTCTTCCAGTGTATGCCCACAACTTGAATATTGCCTGTCACATTGCCCCATCTCAAAAAAAGATATATTAGAAATAGAAAAGATGCAGAGAAGGGCTACAAATATGATTAAGGGTTTGGAAAAGCTTCCTTATGAAGAGAGATTTAAAAGACTGGGGCTATTCAGCTTGAAGAGATGACTAAGGGGACTGGGATAAAGATTTAAAATCATTAATGGTATAAAGGAAGTGAATAAGGAAGCATTATTTACCCCTTTGCATAACAGAAGAACTAGGGGTCACCCAATGAAATTAAGCCACAAGTTTAAAGTAAACAAAAGGAAGAATTTCTTCACACAATGCACAGTCAGCCAGTGAAACTCATTTCTAGGAGATGTTATGAAGGCCGAAACTAAACTAGATTCAGAAAAGAACTGGATACATTTATGGAGCTAAGATGGTCATGTACGCAACCCTGTGGTATGGGTATCCCTAAGTCTGATTGCCAGAAGCTGGATCCAGATGACAGAGATGGATCACTTGATTGCCCTATTCATTCCCTTTGAAGCATCTGGCATTGACAGCTGTTGGAAGAGAGGATCCTGGGCTACCAGGACCATTGGTCTGACCCAGTACAAGGGGGGCCAACAGACTTGCCTAGCCCCTAGACAAGGTGGGAGGATGGCTCTGCACTTCCAGAAGGGGCAAAGCCATGGGTGGAAGGGGCAGGGCTGGGGGTAGGTAGCGCTCAGCACCATCCGGAGCTCACCCCTCTGGACCCTCCCATTCCCCCAGCCAGCCCTGAGAGCCACCTGGAGCATTCTGATGGCAATCTAAAGGGCCCAGAGCTCTGGCCACCCCCGCTCCTGTGGTAGCAGCGGCAGCAGCAGCCAGGAGCCCAGGCCCTTTTGAATTGTCAGGCCCTGGGACAATTTTGCCCTCTTTGCCCCCTTCCCCCATCAGCAGGCCTGACCCAGTATGTCCAACCTTATGTTTAAAGTTAAGATTTGGTCTCCTTTATTTTTAGTAAAAATCACGGACAAGTCACAGACAATAACCAGAAATTCATGGAAGCCTGGGGCCTGGCCCTGACTTTTACTAAAAATAGCGATGACAAAATGGAAGGGAGGATGGTCCAGCACTCAAAGGTACTAGGGCTGCAGCATCCTCCCTTTCCTCCCAGCCTGTGGTAGTCAGGAGCTGCGGGATCCTCCTTGCACCTCTGGCAGCTCAGATCTGCAAGGGAGCCCTCTAGCCACCTGCAGGATCTGGTGGTCTGGTGCTGCAGGATCACCCTGACACCTGCAGTTGCTGAGAGCTGTGGCATCCCCGCCAGCTGACCCCTCCCACAAACTTGCCTCAGGGTAAAGCAGAAAATGTCACAAGATCTCTGGAAGACATGACCTCTGTGACAAAATCTTAGCCTTCCACAAGTTCCCTTATCCTGGGAATCTGAAAGACAAATGAAACAAGGGAACTCTGAACTCAGGACTGGAGGCCAAGAACCCCCCCACCAGGAACACCGCAAATTGTTGCTTTGACTGCAGTGCTAATTACTCATGGCACCAGGCAAGTCACTGAAACTCTCTGCCTCAGTATCATCAGCTTTCAGAAGTTGATAATACTTCCCTTCCTCGCAGGTGCATCGTGGGCATTAACTGGACTAGTAGCATTACCTACTTGCTATGTGGTGGTGGGAGCCCTCTGAATGCCTAATAAGGGGAGAGTTCTGCTAAAGTGAGCTGCAGACATGACAGTATCAATGTTCCCATTCCCAAGTGTTCCAAAAACCATGAGTCCATTCATGCACCCCCAAAAATTAAGAGACTTGTCTTAAAAATCATGAGGTTAAAAAAGTACCAAATTTTGTAAGGCTGTGAAAAAAACCTGCACCACAGTTTTGTTGCAGAAGCTGCAACTTTCAACACTTACAACTTTTTATAGTTGCTGCAGTCCTGAGGTCTCATGAGACCCCATGCTCCTGGTCATTACACCACTCGCTCACAGGGTCAAATCACCACTGAAATTTAGCCTGGCTGCCCCTCAGTCATGGCCCAGAGGGAGCAGTGGTGGAGGTGGATGAGGAAGCAGATGGGGCTAGGGATGTGTGTGGCTTGGGGCCAGGCTTCCCGGGGTGGGGGTGGGCAAGCCCTACTTTCAGCTCTAGCTCCACACCAAGCACCATCCCCTGCATGCAGCCTTGCTGGTGTTAACCTCACATATCATCCAGATGCAGTTCTGTCTCCACCAGGTGGTGCAGGCCTAGCCTGTCAAGCAACAGCAGTTCCTGTACAACCTGGAGGACTTCAGGTTCCATAGTTACCCAGCTGCAATAGCGGATGGGCTCAGGGAGGCCAGAGTGAATGGGGCCAGACATGTTGGTGCCTGTGCCTCCCACAAGGCATGGGACTGGGATGGGGAAGCCCAAGTGCTGCTGACCCCTCACAGGACTTCCAGGGGTCTCTGAGCTGAAGCCAGCTGTTGGGAGCAAAGGCTCAGGCCCTCCCATCTTACCTTAGTGGTTGGAGGAATGGGAGTAAGTACCCAGCCCCCATTGAGAGGTAAAGGACCCTGCTATCATTCAACATCAAGTCAGTTACAAAACAAGAGTCGAGGTCCTGCACCTTCTATACCACTACCCCCGAGCTGCCTCCTTGTGCCTGTCCTGAAATTTCCCCTTACCCTGCATTCCCAACACACCTCTGCCTTGAGGGTGTCTCTCCACACACGTGCATTTGGTTGTGCTGATGAAGGCATGGGGCCAGTTTTTAATCTCCCCCCCCCCTATTTTTATGGTATTTGAACTGACCATGATGAAAGAACTTTAACAAGCGGTGGCCCCAACTTTTAAAGAAAAAAATCACTGCTTTCTTACAGCCTTAAACCTTTTTTTTTTTTTTTTTTTGCTGCTTATAGCCTTTACAGTTTACGTTTTCAAGTTCTTCTCTGCTACCTCAAGGGGCGAGGACCTTTATTTAAATGAAAGCTGAGAGTTTTGCCTAATCACCTGACTCCTGGAGGTGGAGCTTTAAGAAAAAAACCACAAAATATGGTGAGACTCAAGCTGTTAGCACAGAAGCCTTTAGACTAATGAGGGACAATTGTATGTTAGTGAACCAACTGCAAAAATAGCAATGGGGATGGACAAAATAATCCCATTTTTAAAGGAACAAAATACCAGGATTGAGCTATCCATTGGGAATCAGTGGGGAAAAGAACTTTTGCAAAGGCAGGAAATCAGAGTTAACCTTCCTTTTATTAACTAGGTAAGGAAGAAATGTAGCTCTCATGGTTAGTAGAGTGTGAGAGGCATCTACAAAACAATGATTCTCTATCTAAAGCCATAAAACTGTATTCCTACTCTGCAACCATGCTCTCTCTGGATAAGGCAGTCTAGTCAAATCCATATCCATTTTAGATAGCCCATCATCTCCGTTATTATTCCATGAGTGAGAGAGAGACAGCATAAGCTGTTTAAATACTGACATTGGCTGAAGACAAATGCAAGGAGTGGGTGGCTGGAAATGTGTCACTGAACAGTTTAATGAGGCAGATGTACTATCGCTTTGTACATCTTATTTGTTAATCTTCTGAGGTGACTCTCTGTAGAATGTCAGCACGTTGGAACTGGAGCACAGGAAGCCGAGACTTATTTTTAAGAATCCCATAGTCCTGGCAATGGGGCTCCTCTTCCTTCCCACCCTGCTGTTGCTTATTGCAAATAATAACTCTCTCCACTGCCTCCCCTGCAAAACACATCCAATGTGTGGCAGAAGAGAAGCAGGAAGACTTGCCAAACAATTTTTTGTATATTTTTTGCTGTTGTTGAACCAGTGAGCAAAATCTGATTCCGTTGTTTTTGTAAAAGTTATCTAAAGCTGCTGAGCTTTTACCAACATAAAAATTAATTCTATTGCAAAATACTGCCCGTGTTGTTGCTGTTTGCAGCCATAATGTTAGTTTGGTTTACTAGTGGGAACACAGGATATGCACTGTTGCAATAACTATATATCATTTTTTAGATGAAGATACTAATCCCATAGTGAAGAGTAGCAGTTCTTTTATAGCGGGATGAATTTCAACAGAATCCTATTGTTTATTCTTCCAAATCCAGCTGTTTCTTTAAAGGAAACATGTCTCAGAATTTGTTGGGCTAAAACATATGTGCCATCTCCACTAATTTTGAATAGTTAAATCTTGTTTCCAATTTACTGTCATTGGTTTTACATTCAAAATCCAAATATTCACTACTTAGCTTTTAATGCAAAAGTGATAATAATATCTAAATCCAGTTTTCATTGCAAAACTCTGTGTTATGCCCAGGAAATATAACAAAGGGGTAATATTTAATGAAAGGCCAAGATTTCCAATAGTGTCTAATAATTTTGAGGTGCACAACTTCTTTAAAAGGGCCTGATTTTTGGAAAGCACTGAGCACCAGCCCTCCATAAATCAGGTACCTTCATTGAGGTATCTCAAGCTGGGAAGCCCTATTCAATAGTGATTTTTATAAATCTTGACCATAGAATTTCTGCATAAAATTTGTGGATTTGGGCCTAAAATTTATGGATACATTGACTGCCCTTCCCCTCCCGCCCCCCATAAATGATAAAATGCCATCTTATGAATAAGTCATGTAGGGCTGCTGGCTGGTAACATGAGCTATGTTTTGCTGACAATTGTAGGAAGATGATGTCATCTGCAGCTAATGAAATATTGCATCAATATTGTACATGTTGCATACCCATGTACAGTTTCACAGTATGTGATGCTGTTCAAGGCTGTTGTCCAGTTTCTTTTGGAAATTCAGTATATCCAAATCTTTGGTTCTGCTTCTGAAGTCACTATTAACATATGACTCTTGAAGAACTAAGTAAGATTGTTAAGTTTTTGGTACAGGGAATGATACTATACGTTTCATACTTTGATTCCCTCACTCAATCATAAGGAAAAATTAGTACTCAGCAGTGCTTTAGTTAGGCCTCTGACCTGTAGAGTCACAAATAATTGGATTTTTCTCTTTTGTCCTGTTTTTCCTTACATTAGTATATATTATATAAATTCATTATCTGAGGAATAGGCTGTAATTGTTCTGGTTCCTTGAGGAAACATTACTTATAGAAACTGGCTTCAGCAGCTGGTGGGAGAGCCAACATTTTTTTTATAAAATGTTCTTAGTATTTTATTGGTGCCCAAATATGCTGAGCACAATACAGGCACCTAACAAGGCCCTAGGACCTGCCCTGAGGAGATTAGTATCCAAAATCCTGGTCCTACAAGAGGTTCTGCACAGATAGCTTCCCTGTGTCTTCATGGAATTCTTTTGACTTGAGTGATTTGTCTGTGTAGATATAATTGCAGAATTGGAACCTAAAATGTCAAGAAATAAAATTGGGTGATTAGGGTATAACATACAACCACAGTTGCCCAAAGATAGGCCAGAGATGACTGTACCTTCTTAATATTAGTTAAAAATACTTCTGACTTGTTACTTGTTCCAACATCTCATTTATATCAATATTTTATGCTTCCAGAGCACCTGTCTGCCAATGGTCTCAATACCCTTTACAGACCTGAATTCATTAAGCTTTGCCCCATATCACACAAGTGCATATTTTTTACATCATTTTAGATGGGAAAACTCAGGTTCCAGAAGAACTTGACAAATGTCAAATACTGAGTTAGAGTTATAAGCCCTGCTTCATCAAAACATGTACTTATGTTCCATTGGTGGCAAGATATGAAACTGATTGTAATAAAGAGACAAAGTCCCCAATCAGCCAGTGTTCAGCACGTGTAAGTGTTCAGTTGAATGGATATGGATTTAATTGTGTCTTTTTAATTTTATTTGATCCTGTGCCATATTCAGCAATCTGCTCATGACGTTACCCACCAGACAATATTCCCTTTCTTCTACACTAGTCCTCCATAGATCTTTCCATAGAGCAGGCTCAAGATGAAATCATGTCATGCTTCAGTGGTATATTATTCTGCATGAACATACCAATTAAATAAGCCCTGGTTGTGAATTTCTGGAAGTGAGTGACAAACACAAAGCATATTAAAATATTACATCAAACAGCATATCCTCAAATATCAGGAGTTGGACTAGAGGACACTTGCGGTCCCTACCAACGCTATGAATCTGTGATCAGCATGCACTTCAAAGACTTTGGAAGACACAGGTATAATGCCAACAGGTGGAACCAAACCTGGAATCTCTGGAGCTTAGTGCATGAGCCTCTACAGCTTTAGCTAAAAGCCAGCCAAGGCTGTAGAGGAAATGCAATCCTTCTTTCTGTAAGTGGTCTCAGTGCCCAGTAAAACAGTGAATCACACCCAGTAGATGTGTGGGTAACATACTTCCCCTTGCTGAGGAAACATGTCCTGAACTTCAGAGACATCCTAGGTGAAATCCTGGACGAGCCCCCACTTGTAACGCCCACAGGCAGAACCAAACCTGGGACCTCTGGAACTTAGTGCATGAGCCTCTACAGCTTGAGGTAAAAGCCAGTATTATTGAAATTGTGATTTGCCTATGTTCCAAGTCGGGAGTCAGTGGAAACGTTCGCTCGTCCACATTCGTGCAAGGTCATTTGATAAACAGAGAGAGTTCAGAGAAGAGTCACAAGAATGACTGAAGGATTAGAAAACAAGCCTATAGTGATAGTTGATGAGTTCAGCTTTATCTTAACAAAGAGAAAGCTGGGGCGTGTCTTGATTACAGTCAAGAAGTACCAGCATGGGGACCAAACATTTAATAATGTGATCTGCAGTCTATCAGAGAAAAACTTGACATAAGCCAGTGGCTAGAAGTTGGAGCTAGACAAATTCGGACTGGAAACAAGTTGTATAATTTATGGTGAGAACAATTGGAACCATTTACCAGGGGTTATGGTGGATTCCCTATAACTGACAGTTTTTAAATCAAGGTTGAGTGCTTTTCTCAAAGACCTGCTCTAGGAGTTATTTAGGGGAAGTTCTATGGCCCGTGGTTTACAGGAGGTCACACTAGATTATCACAATGACCCCTTCTGGCCTTAAAATCTATTAATTTCTTTACTTTTTTTAGTGATGTCAGTGCCACCGGTTTGTAGCTTGACAGTAGGAAAGAAGCAGTTGCTTTGAAAAGGCAAATTAAGCAAGTCCTTTTTCTTTTAAATTTACATTCAGCACCCCAGCACTGCTCAGGTGCCTTCAAAATCAGCAGACATTGGCTGTAGTAAATATCTATTCAGGATATGCACTGGGTTCCCAGAGGCTCATGAAGAAAATGAATCAAGCATATCAAGGGGGATGGGAAATGGCGGCTCCAAGTAGCACTGGAAAGAAGATTATTGCAGCAAGCCTACTATGCATAGCAGGGTTTTACTCACAGCCCTCTTGTCTAATTACTGTCTGCAGTAAAATAATTTGTTTTATGGCTAACATTCAGGACAGGAAGAATTCTCTATATGCACTCTACTTCCTGAGTGCTCTGAGGGAACCTTACGTTAAAAAGGAAAAAGGAAATGCCTTGAGAGCTCTATATAGATTACCCAGCATTAGTAAATTTGCATTGAAGGGGTTTATTGCCCTTGCCTTTGTTTTACCAGCATAATCTCGGAAAGGCTGAAAGCCCTCAGAGATTGTTTTTGTGTGTGCTGTGGTTGTCTTTTTTGGTAGTTTTAAATCATTTTTTTTATTGACTGAGCTGCATTGGTTGGGTTTTGCTGAGCTGCTAATATTGCTAACAATGTCCCCTACTTTTTTTATGATGCCATCACAATAATGTGTGTATGGGAGACAGAAAGAGAGAGAGAGAGAGAGAGAGAGCACTGAAATGACAGCTTCAGACCCATACACACAAACATCCCTACCCTCGGTGTCCTGCTGTTGTTAACATCTCTGTATGAAAAGACCATAAGAGCATTGTTCCCTTGTTTTATACAAACAGCATGTTTGGTTGCAGGATTTCATGTCACTTTACACCCATACGTTAATTAAGCCCTACAACACCCATGAGATATGTAAGTATTATCTTACCAATTAATAACATAAGGGCACAACAAAGATGAAGGGACTTGCCCAGGGTAACATAGTGTGTCAGTGGCATAAGCTCAGAGTCAAATATATGTGTCTCCTGGTCTCCTGTCCCAGCCATTAACAGTGTGGAATATATTCTGTCATTTTTTGAATTAGGGCAGGTTGGTCTAGGAAGAACCCTTTGTTTTCAGCAGGTGAATCCAGAGGAGTTAGCTGGACAGTTATCCACACGAAATAGATGTAAAAATGACCTACAAAGCATGCCCTCTTTTTGCAAAGTGCTGTAATTGCACGTGACACAAGTTCACTTTAAAGCCACTTTAATACCCTTTGATGTCAAAGGTAGCCTTTTCATTAACATCAGTGGATGTGGGATCAGACCCTTGAATATCAAAGAGGAAAATCGACAAGTGACGGCCAGCTTCACATATGTGCAGGTTGAAATTGAGTTTCCTCAGCCTCAAACGTTCCCTCACTTTGGAAGCCATTTCTTGTATTCACTGCTGCTTTCAGAATAGAACAGAAAGAATATGAATTTCTTTTGTTCTGAAGTTTTCTCCTTGACTCTCATAGGCTGGGCACACAGTTTGAAAGAAGGACAGCTGAAACCTCCTGAGAGAAACTGACCTACCTTGAATTAGTACAATTGGGATGCTGGAGAAGTTTTTATAGTGAGGGTGCTTCAAGCCATAGAATCATTTGTCCCACTGGTAAATCAGCATCATGCCAACCTGATCATTACAAATTGAGTGTAAAGAACAGTAAGTTTCCTGCTGAAGAGGAACCCTAAAAATACAATCTTACCCATTCTTTTGGCAAGAGGATAGGGGTATAAGATTTGTGATCAGATGGGAGTAGAATCAGATAGGAATAGAAAAGAAGGATGCAAGGCTATTTGTGCATGACTATAAAATAAACAACACTGAGTTTCCCATAATCATAACTATTTGGACACCTGCCTTACTCCAGAAGCTTCCTTTCCCTCTGGGTTAACCTGGACTTTAATCAGTGAATGTAGTATTGAATGGTTTTGTCCTTTTTATATGTAAATTTGTACTTGGAAAATCATCAGCTACTTTTAGTCTGTTTGGATTAACATGGTCTGCTTGCCAAAAGTTATATTTGCATACTAATTTGGCTTTCCTATGTCTATTGAAAAAATGATGCAAATATATCAACAGTCTGATGACTAGATGAGAGAATGCTGCTGTGTCATTCAATTCCAACATGAAATAGTCTGAAATGGGGATTTCACTAACCATTCTTGGATTTAATCACTTCAGCATTAAAACATCTCATTGTTTATAGCTGGGCCTCACTTCAGGAAGACTCCTTAATGTCCATGTTGTCACCAGTCCAATTAAACTGGACTTTTTACTAAATAGAGCCAATCCATATCTCAAAATGTGAAAATCCTGAGTACTGTCACTGGTAGAGGAGATCCTGGATCCACATGTACAATCCCTAAACACTGGAAAAGTTGGGTCAAGATTCAGACTGCACAGCCAGCCCCTCTCTTTGTGGCAGCATAAGGCATACTGAAACTCCTGCTATAGACACTGTAATTTTAAAAAGTATTTGGATCCAAATCTGCTCTCTGAATCTTGGGTCCATCTCTAGCGTCTATGGAAAATAATTTCCTTTACCATGGATTTGTCTGAAGATTTTCAAAAACCACCCAAAGGATTTAGTCACACAGATCCCATTAATTTTTCAGTGGGATTTGAGGTCTTGAATCCTTTGTTGTTCTTGATGACAATCTCTCGCCTAAATGCTAACAATATGTTTGCCACTGTACCATACACACAATAAACCATCTTTGACCCAAAGTCCTAAACAAGGTGCAGACACAGGACAGCGTGACTAAGATATTTACTAATAATAATTACTGTTCATTTTTTGGGGGGTCACAAACATGAGGCTTTTAAAGTAATTAGAATGAAGAGATGGCAATAGAGCTGACTGATAGAGGAGACACCATTTACATATATGTAACCCCCTCTGCCAGATGGAGCTGTCAGCACAGGGGCTGGCTTCAATATCTAGGGACTCCTTTTCAACAGTGCCACAGAACCAACTCCAGCCCACACCCAGTAATCTGGGAAAATTACACACCACCCCTGGGTGCCTCTGAGAGCCAATTCCCCCTTTCTTAAGCACAAACCATGAATGTAGAAAAGGAAGGAGGGAAGTCACGTGGCATTAATTAGAGAAAATCCCATAAGCAAGATTCATAATCATAAAACTACGAGCAGGACATCCATGCCAGAGTGTGTGGGGCAGAGTCTTCTGTCTCAAGTTCTTGAGTTCAACAACCAAAGGTTCCTTTTCTGAGCCCCCCTCTGCTCCTTCACCATTCCCCCACCCACAACGGTTGTCCTTGGTCAGTGAGGACCTGGGTTCAGAGGTGCCTTTGTGTGAGTTCACCTCTCACCTGGAGAATAAGGCACCTTGCTTGCTCTGCCATCTGAACACTTGCTCTGCCTGGCCACAGAACCAGACGTGACCTCTTGCCACCTGACCTTCCCGCCAGCTACTCTCGACTGCTTGTCACTTTCACTGGCTCCTCCTGCTAGCTGTCCATCAGTCACCTTCTGCTGCCCCCTGCCCCTCTGCAGTGACCTCTGCAGGTCAGTCTCTTAGTGATATTTAGCTCGGCAGGTTGGGCAGAAACACTGGCTCACACGTGATTTCAGTGTTTATTGAGTACTTTAAATAACAAAACACTCTTAATAAAGCCTATTTAATGATATCTTTGAACAATGAGGAGAGACAGGTTAAACCAGGTTGGGGACCCTTATGGAGAGTTCACACCACTGGGGGGCACATCTATCCCCACCCTTCTGATTTTCACAGGGTTCTGTCATGTGAGCTCCTGCCTTAACAAGGTCCTACAGATGAGGGTGACCCTCCTCATTTGGTACAGGTTAAGCACATTTCTGCTCCCCTTTATTCATACAATAAAGACAACAATATTGATAATATTTCACTAGCCCTGCATTCAATACTAATGTGATGTGTAACCGAACACAAGCCAAAGTTGATCACTTTGAGCTACATCACTCTTGTTTGCTGTATTTCTTGTCAAAGGAGGTGTGTTCATGTTAATATGGTTTGCTCCTGACGTCTCTTTGCCTCCCAGCAAGCTGTCCAGGGAGAGCTCATTCAGAGTCTGCTTACACATAAACAGGCCCTCTCAGAGAATAACAGAGACCTGGGCCACTTTGAGCATAGAGGCCCCAGCCTCAGGCCTCTGATGTATCTAACTGTTCATCCACAGGGTCATACTAAAACCAAAAGAATATATGAAAATGCACACTTGAGACATTTATTTATTAATAATTAAGTCATTATATCACTAGCATGTAGATTAAAAATGTGACTTTAATTGTGAGTTTCCACTACAAGCAAAACTCTTCATTTTAGGAATGCTTTTCTGGCTTTGTTGTGTGCAAACTCATTTATAATTGAAGAAAAATCTAATTTACATGTAACATCACTGTTAATGTTAAGCATTGCAAGCCCATTCAAACACTTTTGTCTCATTGTAAAACGATGATAGTTCTTCACTTGTTTTAACACGTTGAATGTGTGTTCACCTGAAGCCACTGATGCAGGGAGACTGAAAAAATATGTAATGCAATTGCAAAATTAGGAAATACAGTTGACAGGCTGAGACTGAATATTTCTTGAAGCAGTTCTTTTGACTTACAGTCTAATTGAAAGTTGGTGGAACATATACATTTCAGGAACACGATCTCATCACAGAGATCTCTTGAAATTTCATTGTTGTACTTTTGTTAAAACTCTTCAGCTGCTGAATATAGATCTTCATCACTTAGTTCTCTGAACTCCCAAAGGAATCCAAAAAGGATACAAATTTGTCGCTGTGACTCAAATCGACGTGCAAGACCAGATTTGATGGAGTCAATAATAACAAAAAAAAAATTGACTCGATAGTGCCTTTCTGCATCAGATTGAAATGTTAGGCTGTGATTGGTGGAAACCTCAGATGAACTGTCAATACCCTGTGCTACTGATTTGGACTAAAAAAGGATTGCTTCCCATTGATCACGAATCTTTTGAATATCATTAAGAAGTCATTCAATGTTATCCCTCTCATACCTAAAGTAGCCTTAATGTGACATAAATAGAAGCAATTGACCCTTTTGAGAGAAATTGTCAAACAGCATATTGGAGAAAAGGTTTGGCCATAGATAAGGTGTTGTGTTGAATTTTTTATTTTGATTTGTTGCTAATTTTGTTATTTCAATCTCTAACAAATAGGCACTTACAATATTCTTGGGGAAAATTTACTACATGAAATAGGATCTATAGTGGAGCAAAATGTTCACAGCACAATCTAATACTGTGTCCAAGTTTCATGTTTAATTACAAACTGAAAACATGCCAAAAGTTCACTAAGGATCACAAACCTTTTACAGTTTATGGAAACATGGGCCAATTTCAGAGCATGCATTAAAATTCTGCTTTAGTCACACTTTTGCTTGAGTTTGACACAAAGCCAGGTGACATTTTGTGGTTTTGACAAGTTTTACTATGTTCATTTTCAAAACTGAAAGCAAAACACTGGGGTGGGGTGTGAACCCACATGGATCAAAACCAAAGAAAATGTTCACACAGACTTTGCAGAGTAAGTATCTGCATTTGACTCAGCATAAAAATAATGCCCTAGATAGAGTAACCTAAACATAATTTTTGCAACAAAACCTTTAGATTCATCTTCCAGGGAGGTGGTGATGATCATCACTAATGGCATGTCTATATTTGTGAGAAGATAGACCCTCCAGAGATCAATCTTCTAGCGTTCAATTTAGTGGGTCTAATATAGACCCACTAAATCAAACACTAAGAGCAGCCCCCCACTGGCATCCGGTACTCCTTGTTCTGCGAGGAGTAAGGGAAGCTGACGAAAGCGTATACTCCCATCAGCCTCCTGTTGTATGAATGCCACTATGGCTCGACTTAAGGTAAGCCAACTCCAGCTATGCATTTTCTATAGCTGGAGTTGCTTACCTTAAACTGACTTCCCTGGTCTAGTATAGACCAGACCTAAGTGATCAAGCTTGTCTATGTCCCCATGCCCCAAACCTCACCTTTATTATCATATTCCCATAAGTGAAAACTCATTTCATAACACCATAATATACTCCTTTAGATATCATATACTTATATTCAAAGAAGCCTAAATCTAGATGCAAGAAACAATTCATTTATGCTAGGTCTACACAATTTGCATAGCTTTTTCTGATTACTTTTCCAGAAGAGGCTTTTCCACCATTTGGCTCAGTTTACCCAGGGCCAAATGGTGGAAGAGCCTTCTCCTTCAGAGGAGCCCATATTCCTGGTACAACAAGGTCTACAGGGCTCCCCGGAAGAGTGCATTTGCTCTTCCAAAAAAAAAAGCGGAAGAGCAAATATGTTCCCTGGACAGGGTGGAGTTTTTTCCAGGATACCAGAGGTATCCTGGAAAACCCCCGCAGTGTAGATGTAATCTTAGTTTGTTTTAACTCTATTTTCAGTATTTTAATCTTTTTTTAGTTAAGATCATTCTTGTATGGGGTATCTTCATGCAGACTTCCTCAGAGAGAGGGGAGCCCCATAACATCTAATGAAAGGTATAGAAAAATAAAGTTTCTGGAACCTATGTCCCTCTCACAGATACAGACAAAGGACGTGGACAAAAACGTTCTATGCCAATGAGTTGTGTTGCCACTAGGATGTAATGATTGAAACCAGGAGGAGACATTGAAAGATGAAGTAGGGGATGACAGATGGCTGTGGTATTGGTCACACAGAGGAATTACATTTTTAATATAATCTAAAGTTTCAAAAATGGCCTATGTCTAAGATGTTATGAGGGCATGTGTCTAAGATTCTCTGGGTTTAAACTTGGTTCCAGGACCCAAGAAACTGAGATTGTTTGCAAAAGGAGAACTTGTAACAATGTTTTCGATGACAAGACAGGAATGTTCACTTTGGAAAAAGTCTGTTGCTCTCTGACTTAATGTGCTGATACTAAAGGCGAAAATAATTAAATATAAAACAGGGATTTTAATCTAACTACCAAAGCTTCCATAATACTGTTGCTTTAGCAAAATCAACCAAACATGCACATACAGTTTTTCTACTGAAACCAGTGTGAGTTGTGCATGGGTATCTGAAGGTAGAATATATTCTTGTCACATTTTTCCTTGATTTATACAGGTGTAATGCCAACAGGAGGAACCAAACCTGGGACCTCTGAAGCTTAGTGCATGAGCCTGTACAGCTTGAGCTCTCAGTTAAGGCTGAAGAATGCACTAATTCTTCCTCTCTGAAAGGGCATGTCTACACTACAGCGTTATTTCTAAATAACTCATGTTATTTTGAAATAAGGCAAGCATCCCTTCTACATTTCACCTCAGATTTACAATTGTGAGTGTTCTCATAAACACTGTCAATTCTCTCTGATTGTGAATTGCACTGTGCTCTTGGCCGCAGTCATATGGGGGGGGAGGGCATTATGTTCCACAAGCTAAGTATGTTATACAAAAGAAAAAAAGTCTTTTACAGCTTTAAATTTCACTGCCTTTCAGTTGCATTGAGTATACCGTATTCATGAATTCTGATGTGAGGTAAATGAGCTCCTGATTTACCTATTCAATACTGTTTGTAATTTTCAAATTCTCTGCTCTTACTCGTTTTCTCTTCAACTGCTTCAGAGGGGTAGCTGAGTTAGTCTGTACAAGATAAACTTAAAAAACAACAAGTAATCTGGTAGCACTTTAAAGACTCATGATATCATCTATACGTTTTGTTAGTCTTTAAAGTGCTTCCAGACTATTTGTTGGTTTTTAAGTGTATCGTTTTCTATTGAAACTAACATTCCCAATGCAGATGAACATCTTATTGAATGCACCATAGATAGCACATATTATCAGTATCTGGGCTTATCCTCCTGCTCTTTCATATATGACCTCCAAATATCATTAGCTAGCAAGCATGATCCTAAGCATTTTTTATATTATGGATGATCCTGGTGATATGATCCCAGTGATCCTGGTGTATGATTATTTGGTAGAAATGGTCAAGTATTTTTTTCAGACACATTTTTTTCCTGAAAATGCCAGGCCATTGAAACAGAAACTTTTATTGGGGATAGTTTTGATAAAAATGTCTAGGGAGGCAGAAGGCAGGCGGGCAGAGTGGAGAGAGAGTCATCCACACCAAAAATGGACAGCTGACCAAATTGGCCTGCCTGACTGTGAACTTCTGCGTAACCCATATCTCAAGGGAGAATCCTAATCAGTGGGCTATTTCTTGTTCTGGAGTAGTATGGTGTCTCTTGTTGGTTTTTATATTAAAAGGTTTCTGTTTCATCTTGATGAGTCCTTGATAAAGCCTAAAACTGAACTTTGGCTGGTGGTTGCACAGCTGTGACTAAAATAGAAATATGATCAGAAAAATGTGACTGTACATTCAGTCATCTATTATTGAGACCAGGTTTGCAGCGCTGAGGACTGGAATGATCCTTACCCGACCTGTGGTGCCCTGGCAGGAAAGTGCATCTCTTCTATCCTAAAATGTCAGCATCAGAGTGCCTCTGCAGAATGGCCAATTAAGGACAAACTGTCAAAGATTTGAAGCATTCAGAATTATTTGGCAATGTGGGCTCTCACAGTGGACAAGAATGGGGACAAGAGCATTAAACTAGGTTTGGAGGAAATAATTGTATAAATAGAATAAATGGCAACTAAGGGGTAGGGAAAGGGCCAAAAGGATCATCTATAGCAAGTTAAAAGTGCAACACTCCAGAGGGAGAGGAGTGGCTATAACAAAAAATAAAGGCTTAACAAAAGGAACATAGTAGGCTCAATCTATGGAAAAGTATCATCCATGGTACAAGACAACCTCCTGAGTGACTGTTGGAAGCCTAGTCATTTAAAGTTGCATTGGACAATGGACTAGAGAACAATTTTTGTGTACATTTGCATCATTCAGTGAAAGGCAATCAGTTTAAGGCCCTGATCCAACAGGGCTCTTAAACACTTGCGTAAGTGAGCAGTTCCATGGACTAGCCCACTTCAGCTGGCTATGTCTGCAGCCACCATTCACTGCAGTGCTACTAGCCACATGTGCATGAGTGCTCGTGCTGGATTGTGGTCTTCAGTTGATTTGCCTTGGGTCCCCAGTCAGACCATTTTTAGTACGTCTGCCATGAAGATGATCATGGGTGATCCAACCGCCTAGGCAAACTAGCCCCTGACCTCTTCTGCCCAGGCACACTAGCCCCTGTCTCCTCCCCTGCTGGAGCCCAGAGCTTTCCTGTTCATGGCCATAGCACCTGCACGTTTTAGGCACAGCTATAATTATAATAATGATTAATAGTAGTTGGGTCTTCTTGTCAGTTGAAGACTCTGGGATATATTAACCTAGGCCAACCAAACATAGTCTCCATAGGGGGAGGCATCACAGCTAATTTGCATGAAAGGAAACAGAGAACTGCTGCACTCCTCTTTTCCTAGGGTATGTCTACACAGCAAAGTAATTTCGAAATAACAGCCGTTATTTCGAAATAACTTTCCTAGCATCTACACAGCCAAACCGCTATTCGAAATTAATTTGAAATAGCGGAGCGCTTATTTCGAATTTGGTAAACCTCATTCCACAAGGAATAACGCCAAATTTGAAATTGCTATTTCAAAATAAGTGCAGTGTAGACACTTATATCAAAATAGGGGGGCCTCCCGCCTTCCCAGGGTGCCCTGGTGGCCACTCCAGCCTCAACTAAGAACACTCCTCTCCCTCCCCCCTCTCCCCAGAGGCCTTAAAGGGGTTGACTCTGGCCACAGTGCCCGTGCCAGCTCCAAGCCTGCCAGCCCAGAGCCAGCAGTCACTGCCCCGACCCAGTGGCCCAAAACATGAGCCAGCAAGCCACTGGCAGCCAGCCCTCTGCCGCTCGCCAGGAGCAGTCTGCCAGCTCCCAGGAGCCTGACAGGGCCCGGAGACAGTGGGTGCCTTCCTGGTCCAGGGTGGAGATCATGGACCTTATTCAGGTTTGGGGGGGATGCCCCCAACGTCCATGATCTCCGCACTAGACGGAGGAACGCGGCCGTCTATAGCAGGATAGCTGCCAGCCTGGCCACCAAAGGCCACATGCAAACCCAGGAGCAGGTTTGCATGAAAATCAAGTTGGTCTGGCGAGACCCCCAACCCTGAGCTTCCCCTTCCCCTTCTTTCCCTTGCTTCCCCCTTCCAGCTCCCTCCTCTCCCCTCTCCCACCTTCTCTTCTCCCTCCTCCCGCCTCGTTTCCCCAGTCTCACCAGAGTTTCATTCCCCCCCACCCAGTTTTGTTAAATAAAGAGAGTTTGCGTTCATGAAAATATGTGTATTTTATTTGATATCAGGAAGGGGGGTTAGGGAAGGGTAAATGGAAGGACGTGAGGGAGGAATGAGGCACAAGCCCCCAGTGGGGCAGACCAGGGAGGCTCTTAATGCTCCTCAGGGTGGACACTCTCCCACAGGACCTCCTGGATACTGACAGCCCCCCGATGGACCTCCCGGATGGCAGCCTGCAGAAAGTGCAGCCAGGCTCACAGCAACACGTCCAAGAGAAGCGCCAGAGTGCCCAGGGGCAGCTCCGGCTCCATGTTGCAGAGTGCTGTGGTGTCCTGAGTGAGGGCAACCAGAGCACACAGAGACAAAATTCTTTGCTGTCCCTCATCAAGGTAGGCAAGCAAACAGGGAAACCTGAGAACCAGCTGTCTGGGGGGAGGGGTCCCTTTAAGCACAGGTCTCAGATAGCCTCAGGCAGCAGCCACACAAAGTAACTCCTGACCTGATGCCCTGCCGGAACTGGTTCACTGGTTCACTGGTCCACTCAGTGTGGACGTGCTCTTTCAAAATAGCAAAATGCTATTTCGAAATGCATTTTGTGTGTAGACGCGTTATTTCGAAATAACTTATTTCAAATTAACTATTTCGAAATAAGATATTTCGAAATAACACTGAAGTATAGACATACCCCTAGAGGGATAGCTGGCAGAGGCTTTATTCCACAGAATACCCGGCTCCATTTTCATCCCAGCAGCCTGGCCTTTGGCCAGTCAGGCTGCACTTGGTCCATCCATGTTCTAACCGATTTTCGATTTAGTTCAGCCAGCTGAACTAATGAAATTTGTAGTTTAGGCCCAGTGGAAAACTAAGCTCATTCAACCACCACATTTATCTTAGAAGTAAACTAACCATCCACCCTCTGTAAGGACTTGTGTGACAAGGAAGAAATAATATCCATACCTGTAATATATAGAAAATTCTCTAGACCTCAGTCCTCTAGGCAGTAAATCAAAACCACAAGCCACTAGGAATCTGATGCATTTCCTAGCTATGAGACAGTAAGATAAGTTGAGGATTGATGCTTCCATATTATCCAAGGAGCGACTGCTTCCTGGGATGTTACCGAAAAGGTTGCAAACGTAGCAGGAAAACAGAAAGCTGCATTTCTCAATTTTCTTACATATAATCCTTCAGACGTTACTGCTGGGACAGTGTCCTCATCCATTACAAAAGCCCTTCCCTCCCAGGTGGGGGAGGGAAAGGTCACGTATATAACATGGAAATAAACCTTTCCCACTGGCATAAGCATAGATCTTAACCACTGCAGCAAAATCAATTCTCTCCCCTGTTTGCACATGCAGAGCAGCAAACTTGCCAACTGGGAAAGCAATCAGCCTGGTTCACACTGGAACAGAATCTGGAGGTCACTGAACTAATGAAAGGGTTAACCCTTCCATAACCAGAATGGACAGTGAGTTTCTTCTTGTTCTCATTTCTGTTACCCCTTTCCTTCCTTACCCTAATCTCTCTACATTTTGTTAACCCAATTCTTCATGTCATGTCTGAAACTAGATTGTAAACTTTAGTAAAACCAGGTCTTTACATTTTTATAGCAACATGCCCAGCACATTGTTTGCAAATTATTATCACAGATGCAATACGCACTTTGTCAGTGTATTTAGATAGGAATAAAGTGTATAAAGAAAGGAATAGTTTATATGACATCAGATATAGGCTTTCAAAAGTGACAAGTAATTCTGGCTTCCTTAACTTTTTGAATGGATCAGTTTTCCATGCTATGGAATATCAGTACTGTTTCCTAGACATTTGTTGTGGTGTTTAGAGATGGGTTATGAATTAATAAATATTAATAAAAATAGATAGATGCAATCTGGAACACCACAACCACTATGCTCTGGTGATTGAGATTAAAATGGAACTTGTTACCAAACCAATCCCTGGTTTCGTTTTTTGCAAAACCTTTCCATTCCATCCCTAGAGCTCATACCTGTGTGTCCTGAGAGAGCTTTAAAGCCCTTTAGAGAGATGGTTTTGCCCCTTGTGGTATTGATGCACCCTGTGTGATGAAATCTGTTTTAGCATCCTGTAGCTCTGACTCCTGCTGAAAGGGTTTAAGAACAGGTCCTTGATGGTCAAAGACAGAGAGAGCATGTCCATCTGAAGAAGTGGGTTGTGCCCACAAAAGCTCGTGATACCATCTCCATTTTTGTTAGTCTCTAAGGTGCTGCAGGACGATTCTTTTTTTTAAAGTTTTTTTCTATTTCAGAGTGGTAGCCGTGTTAGTCTGTAACTCAATCAAAGATGACTGCAGTGTTGTCGACATCCCAAGATAGCTTTGTTTTGGCTAGTTCGGGTAGTAGTAAAGTGAGGAGGCAGAAGTAACATACCAAAGATGCTAGGGAGGTTTGCATGATCCGTACCGCTGCAGTTTCACAGCGATTGTTATTGGCACTAGCTAGACCAAAGTTAGTCTATGCATGCTACAGTCATATGTCTGATTTCTCGATTTCAGGGTTACTTATGCTGCAAAGCACAGGCAGTAAAAGCTAGGACAAATGTATGAAGCCAACCCATCCTAGAGGGCAATTGCCACAGGAGAAGCAAATCAGCTATATTGGAAGCAGACTTCTAAATGTGCATATGTACACACATGCTGGCTGCAACATGTGTGTTCTTCTCATTCACTACCTGCCCTTTGGGTAGCATCAGTGTCGTGTCAAAGAAGAGGAGAAAGAGAAGACTTCACAGCTGTATGACGCCAACAGGAAAGGACAAACCCTGCTGAAAGTGCAAATAGCAGTTAACTGTCCAGTCTAGATGAGATGGAAAATTCTAAAATAAATGCCTGTGGAGATGGGTGGAAGGAGATCAAAAACCCCCAGAGAACTTGAAACACTGGGACTTTGTAGGAGGAATGTTGCAATCCAACTTGGAAGGATTCAAATTTCTACTAATTTAAGCTAACATTTATTGCGATTAAACAACTGTTAGGTTAAATTATTTTTTCTTTAATCAACTATTGCTGAAACTGATGCATGTAAAGTTACATACCTAATCCATATTTAGGGACCTAAATTCATGGCCATATTTTCAGAAGTGTTGAGCAACTCCATTGGTTACAGTTCACCTTCTGTTGACTAAACCTCTAGCTTCTTGAGGGGTAAAATCTTTAACAGAGCCCAAGTAACCCAAGAGCACATGTTCCACTGGCTTTCAATGGCATTTGTGCTCCCTGTTAGATTGAGAAGTTCTGTTTACATAACCTCTGTGTAAAAGAAAGCAAGACAAAACACCTAAACACAAACTGGAAAAGACAAACTAATAATAATTTGAAAACGCAATTTATAAGAACACGCAGGAATGTACATGCAGGCGTCACAACCCTCAAAATACTATTATGGCGGTGAAAACCTCCCTTACACGTTACACTGAATGCTTGAATAAGAACACAGAAATAAAAATTGTTCAATAAATAGTAGAAGTGCCCATTGGACATCAATGAAGAAGATCGCTGTTTTCAGTTGTGTGAAACTTTGTCAGAACTGAACTATGTAGACTGAAGTTTTCTATGTTTGGCATTTGCCTTGAGTTGATTTTTTTAAAAGTATGATAATAACATAAATAGGCTTGGAAAGATTTGATTTTTATAGATAAATGTCAGTAAATGTCAATTTCCCCACATATACAAACTGCTGAAAAAATACTTCTATCTATAAATAATTGAATTTTACAGGAAAGTAAGAAAAAATGCATCTTGAAAACTTACTAGAGTTTAACTTAAATATATTTACTTTGTATAACTTGATGTGATGTTGACAATTTGAATTTTAACAGTTATAAAGTGATATTTTGAATCTCGACATCTACTATCATTGAATAGTTGACTAATCCCCCCCACACACATACAAAAATCCCTCAACTGTGAAAATTTAAATAGGAAAAAAAATTAACAATGAGCATTGATATTATCTGCTGAAATTTAAAAGAAAATTCTGCCAACCCTCACTCTAACATATGATACGATCTATACTCTGCTGCACTCAGGGACTGACCTTCAGGGGCCTATCTTTTATTACATCTAAACAGCATTTATTGGGACATGCTCTTTGATATACTTGAAGAACTAAAACAGAGAGGAAAAAATAAAAGTGAATACATGGAAGGGGCATATACCATGCAAGCTCAATGTTATGTTGCTTGTCTACCTCCATAATAGGTGATATTTATTATATTATCAAGAAATGAATAGATGGTAAAGGCTGTATTTTATTTATGTATCTCTGGTCTCTGTTGAAAAGCACCCTGTAGCAATTGTATCCATGCCATGATATCTGGGATAATGCAGTTATTTCCAGTTATAAGTAAAAGGAAATGCTTTATTATCCTAGATGTCACTCTGTTGGTGAGTATTGACTTTTTTAATGGTGAATGCTGTTTGTGTGCAGTGTTTATAAGAAGCCTATTACCTCTTGAATACTTAGATCCAGCCCAGATTTTATTTCCTTACAGCTCTTATTAAAGCCTGGAAATAAGTTTTATAGAAGAAATGCTGATAAGCCCTATAACTAGAGCAGTGCTCTTGAATACCAATATAATTAGCAGAGCAAATCATTCAAAGTGTGTGGCCTGTCAGTCCTTTCTGGCACTATTTTTATGGCCAGGCCTTACTAACTTTACACCTGTCCCTTCTGTCTTCTCAGACAAAGAATAATGTAAATAGTTTTGCTTAAAAGACTTGTGTGACTGCCTTGAGTGTGTAAGAAGTCCATATGGGGGAAAAATGCCATAATCACCATAACCATTTCTTGTGCTTGTTTTGCTTAATGCTTGTTCCTAAAATCATACTTCTTAGGCTCCATTGAACTATTTTTGTTATGAGTTAAAGCTTATACAGTTAGGGATGATTGATGTCCCTTTTCTTCTTGCTGCTGCTTTTCCTTAATGGTCTGGTCTAATTTTACAAGAAAGCAATGCATCTAATACAACTGGCCAAATGCCCTTCCATTTCAGGGAAACTCTAGAAGGTGGCATTTAATGAGTGTCAACACTGAGTTATCCAATGGGTCCTAAGTGAATTAGCTGGAGAAAGTTGAAAATGACATAACCTGAGATATAAAAGTGAAATGTCTCATCTGATAGCTAGGGAAATGTTGATTTTATGTAGGACTAAGAAAACAGTTTCCTGAAATATTTTGATTTTTTAATTCAGGGAACCCTTTGCTATGAATAAGATTATACCAGGGAATGTAAACAGTGCCCCAACACTGTTTTTATTAGCTCTCTAGATCACTTCCACTTGAAAACTGATTTGGAAAGTCCCCTCCCCAAACCACACACACCCCTAAAATGGGCTGACAAATGTTTTCAAAAATTCAAAAAGGAAAATCAATTTAGATTGCTGAAGCAATATTTATCCTGTTTAACCTGTAACCTTCCTCTACTGGTTTCCTCCCTAGCCGTATCTCTGTACTTTCTCATGTCTCAGTTTATGTCCTGCACAGTCTGATTTTCAAGGTTTTAATTAATATGAGGTTCAGGGTAAGGCACCTGTTTACTAAGGGGTTTTATGTTCTGTAAACTATTACGTCTATTGATGGCATTGCATATGTATTGCAAAACAGTGAGAGAGTGAATATTATATAACACTGTGTATATGGACATGATTATAATCTAATCTACATCTATCCATTTTGTGAAGACAAACAACTCCATTTTGAGCTCAGTGTAATAATTATGTTCCATTAACCCTTCTGGAAAAATCATATAGAGTGTAACAGAATTATAACATTTCTATAAAACTTTAACCTGCCTTATATAATTCTATTCTAAAGGATATAATTCTTTATTAAATTCCTTGGTTTGGTTTACATTTTCCTATTAATTTCCATGAGTGTTTTTAGTGTAAGTTCTATATACCCTTATTACCTTACCCTATCAAATTTTATGGGCCTTTTTTCCATAAGGGAATGAACTCCATAGACAACTGACTGTTGTGCAAATGATCTTCTGTTGAACTGTTGCTCAGTAGGATTCCACTTTCCAGATTCTATTTCTTTCTTTAATTTCACAATGTTCCCCAAACAGCCCCACATTAATAAGGTTCACCAAGCACTTTCCATTCCTTTCCTCTGTGCATGGCTGGTCACATCTGAAATTGCAGGAAGATACATACACTAGGAAGATACATTTCTCTTCTCTCTCTCTGCCCAGGAATATGGGAGAGAACAGTCCAGATTAATGAATCCTTATTAACTCTCTCTTCGTAACTGGTTTTGAAAGTTTCTAGTACTGTATCTGTTTTTGATGTCCACATGGGGCTAGCTATAATGGAACAAGTCTGAAAACTAGGGTTATATTTTGGTAAATATAATAACTTCTGGATGGGGCATTGCAGATAGCAATATTTATGCTCGGTACCCTTTCAGAAAGACCCCTCTCCCAAAAATAATAAAAGTGTACCTTACATGTTCTGAAATATCCAACCCTCCTACATATCTGGAATTTTTTATCACAAAGGCTGGAGGGTTAACCATTTTTTACTATAAAGCTCTTTACTGGTTAGTTATTATTCCTTTTAGCCAACAAAGCACCACTAGAATCAACAGAAGTGGTTATCAAATAAACAGGCCATTTAGTACAAGGGGAGTGGGAAGGTATGGGGAGGAGAATGTACTTTTGAGTCTATCTAGCATAACAGATGGCTATTCCCTGGTTGAAACTGAAGATCTGTTGACATTCTACCTCTGAATTTAAACTAGATTATGCTTATAATTCAGTGAAGATTTTCGCTGCCTCTGTAACTCTACAAATCAAGTAGAGATTTGCTCTGAGTGCTTAATAAATGAATGGAGCACCAATTGAATTAGGATCCCTTAATGTCCATGATGTGTTTCTCACTCGTGTTCATAGTGATTTCTCGTTTGGAAAGAAAGTTGGATATTGATAAATATAATTTTACTTTAGATAGGATCTTCTGGCCATTGAAAATGTGGCTCTGATCTGAAAAAATTTAATTTAAAAAGAGCCTCAAAGGAAACAAAATGTGGAACTACGAGATGCTGGAAAACCATCATTCTGTTCACTTCATTTGTATGTTGTATCCCTTCTTCCCATCATTTGCCTTTGCTTGTTTAGATTGATACATCAAGTTTATGACCAGAGGGGACCGTCAGATCATGTAGTCTGACTTCATGCATAGAATCATAGAAATACATGGATGGTGGGGGGGACCCGTAAGAAATCATCAAGTCATTTCCTGGACTGAAGCGAGGCAGGCCAGTGAATTAAATCCAGGTACTCCTGCATTGAGCCCAATGTACACTCTTTAGGGAAGGGATCATCTTTTACTCTGCACAGTGCCTAGCTCAGAGCAGCTATGAGATCTGTAAGTGCTACTGCTACTCAAATAATAGTAAATTAAACCGGTGCAACTTTTTTAATGTGAATCAGCTGTTGGCCTACAAGAAGTGTGTCCTGTCCAGCTGCCCACCCTGCAAAAGGCAGCCAACAGGCAAGATGTGTTATTTCTCTTTTTTGTATCACCACCAGGAACAAAATTGTGCTTTCCAGATTTTGTCCATATTGAAGCATCATGGGTTTGCAGTGGAAGTATGACTGAGAGCATGATTTTAAAGCATTGAGGTTACACAACTGTAGCTGAAGAGTTTCAGAGGTGTAGCCACATTAGTCGGTTTCAGCAAAACAGTGAGGAGTCCTGTGACACCTAAAAGACTAACAGATTTATTTGGGCATAAATTTGTTAGTATTTCAGGGGCCACAGGACTCTTCATTGTTGTAGCTGAAGAGACATTTTGAGCTGCCAAGCTTTGATACGGGTAATGATACCCCAAGAAGGAGAGAACAAGGATGATCACAATATTTGTTAACCATTTGCCATGAAAATGAAGAAATGGAAGAGGGGGAGAAATCAATTTTACCAAAACATCAAATGTTTCTGGGAAATATGGGAAGGAAGGGATTTGTCTTTCAGTTATACATTTTTTTTTTAAAATGCAGAAAATAATTCCCATTTTCTTCTCTAGTTCCCCTTCTCTTTTGTACTAAACACAATTTTATGTTGTTTGAAAATACATTTTCATTTAAAAAAACCCACACATGCCACAGAAACTCTTTTTTACAAGCTCTTGGAAAGAAACCCACATGACTCTCAGACCCCAGGTTTGTAGGCTGGCAGTCAGGGGAAAAAAACCCTTTAAATGGAAATTTGCTTAGTTTACATGTTGTTTTTGTTGTTTATTATTATTTTGTATTCTCACAGTGCAATGGAGCCCCAGATAGAGATTGCTTCCTGTTGTGCTTGGTGCTGTACATCAGAAGATGGTCCATCCCCCAAAGAGCTTACCATATTTGCATATGACCATAGACTATGCGTATGTCCATGAGACATGACAGCCAGGAGCCCCCACCAAATGCCATTTTTCACAGTAGAACTGCACTATAAACATGGAGCCTTGGGAAGCATGATGCAGCTAGCCAGGAAGAGTCCATTCACCCATTAAGAAAGGGGGTTGCAATGACTCTGTCAGGAAAGCCTGACTGATTGTGAACGCACTTGCAAAGTGGGTGTAAAACACTTCCAAGGCAGATTCATTGCACTGGCTGCACAAGATGCAGAACAATAATAAATCAGGCCCAGGGTGTCCAGTTTTGCCTTCACATGAGAATCCACCACCCCAAGCAATGTCTACGTTGGCATTCAGCAAGAGACACTGAAAACTTCCCTCGGTAAAGCAACCAACCTCAAAATCTACAGAGCACTAATAGCTGCCATGACAATTTTGGTCCTAAAAGCACTGTCATGTGTTATGGTTCCTGGGGGATATATTTCTCAGACAAATGAATATCCATGTCCCTGTTTATTCATGTGTGACTTTTGCAGGATCAACAAGTTGGAGTCTTTAGCTAAATCCCATCTTCTATCCTAAATTACAGGGAACCCTTACTTAACTAGTTTAATATTTAATTAGGGGAAGTGCTTGTAGTGCAAATTTTTTCCATTATTTAGCAACCTCTACAGTGGGCTTGTCAGAGGGTCAAGGAGTACTACCAAAGTCTCTTGGAAACAAAAGTTAACTCCATCTCTGCTTACCCTTTCCTCCTCCTCAAAATTCAGGGCAAGTGTTATAGATAAGGGTGTTGAGAAAGGAGAGAATTGCTTTGAGAAGATCAGATTCCGCACCTAGGAGCACATAACTGAGCTTTTCTGTTAAATTTCAGGTTATGTTACATCAATTTTATTATTGGAAACATGTCCACTTAAGGGAAAGTCCTTGCTGACTGCAACTGCTTTTCTGCCAAGTAATTTAATATGAAACATATCTTTTGCATGTAGTCTGCATCTGAGGGGATAAATCTAAAAATATTAAAGGGGGCAGATCCTACAAATTCTTATTCATGCAAGCAGCCCCACAGACCTCTACTTACCATGTGAATAAGGGTTTGCAAGATCAGACTTTATCTTAGTGGTAGCACAAAGCCTTTTTGCTTAATTGACAAGGAGTCCTGTAGCACCTTATAGACTAACAGATGTATTGGAGCATAAGCTTTCATGGGCAAAGACCCACTTCGTCAGATGCATGTAGTGGAAATTTCCAGAGGCAGGTATAAATGTGCAGGCAAGAATCAGGCTAGAGATAACAAGGTAAATTCAATCAGGGAGGATGAGGCCCACTTCTAGCAGCTGATCTGGAGGTGTGAACACCAAAAGAGGAGAAACTGCTTTTGTATTTGGCTAGCCATTCACAGTCTGAATTTGACACCATCAGCTCAGGATTAAACCAAGACTGTGAATGGCTAGCCAATTACAAAATCAGTTTCTCCTCTCTTGGTGTTCACACCTCCAGATCAGCTGCTAGAAGTCGGCCTCATCCTCCCTGATTGAATTTACCTTGTTATCTCTAGCCCGATTCTTGCCTGCATATTTATACCTGCCTCTGGAAATTTCCACTACATGCATCTGACGAAGTGGGTCTTTGCCCACGAAAGCTTATGCTCCAATCTATCTGTTAGTCTATAAGGTGCTACAGGACTCCTTGTTGCTTTTTCAGATCCAGACTAACATGGCTACCCCTCTGATACTTTTTCCTTAATGCACATGTATAGGCCTAGAGTCTGCTTAAGACCTCAGAACAAGGAAAATGCAACTTCAATGTGTCGCCTGTATTTGCCTTTCAAATGTGCCAAATGTTTTATCTGTACTTTCAGCAGGGAGGGCAAGGAAATGATCTCTTCTAACTTGTGATTTTCAAATATTGCCACTTAAAATGTATTCAGGCATCTTTTCAAATTCTGGGGAAGAATCCATCAGACACTGATGGAATGAATAAACTGTTACGCTTTGGATAGCTTAGAGTTTTGCATGTCACATCTGCTTCGAGTCCTCTGGTACTGATTTCTAGATTGATTTAGAGAGGTCCCTTTGTAATAAATTGTTTCATTCCTTATTCACTATAGGGGGCCAGCTGCTGCTGGTTTTCACAGCATGAAGGGCACAATTGTGTGTTTAGAATGTAATGGCAACAGATGTGAGGTTTCCAGGAGGTGGGGGGTAGGCTGGTTAGTTGGTTTGGTGTGGAAGAGATCCCTTGAGATTTGCTGCCAATATGAGTTTTTGCGTCTATTGAATCTATTTTTTGTATATTCGTCTTCGGAGTTTTGAGTACAGAAGAGCCTCCTGGCTAGATGGAGCAAATGACTTTGAACTTTCTGCAGACTTGACCCGGTTATGGAGACCTCTCTTGACCCAGTTATGGAGACTGCACCCGTAGCTCGAAATAAGCTACACAATTTAAGCTACGCAAATTGTGTAGCTTATTTCAAATCAATTTTGAAATAGCTTATTTCAAAATTTGGCGCTGTGTACACAGCACTTACTTTGAAATAAATCGCTATTCCACAACATCCCTTACTCCTCGTGGAATGAGGACATTGGAATAGCGAGCCCGTTATATTTTGAAATAACGGGCACAATCAAAAGACACGGAATAGCTATTTTGGGATACCTCCAGTATCCTGAAATAGCGCTGCAGTGTAGACGTAGCCTAAGACTGCAGCATACGACGTCTCTGCTCCTCTCTGTCCTTTTAATTCTTCTGCAGTTGTTCCTCCATGTCAGTAGTTGCAAGTCCTACAGGCAGCATGGAAGCGAGCAAGGAAGGGGTCATCTGAAAAACACTAATACAATAAGGTGGAATTCATAGATGCGTCCAAGGCACAAAGTTTGGATCCATGTTGCCCCAGCATTCAGGTGTGTGTGGATTTAATGGAGTATGAAGGAGTTTGGCCCTGTAAGTTAGTGGAATGACTCAGCAAGAAGAAGAATGGTTTTATTCAGCAAGGACTTTTTTTCAAATGTTAATGCTTATAATAAGAAAATCAAGTTAACATAATAAGAAATTTAACAGACGAGCTCTATAATGGAAGATTCCACCTAGCCCCATTGTTCTGAGGTGTGGCTTCTCAATGCCATCCTCCCTGTTCCCAGTTTCCATTTTTACAGCCCTTCCCCTGAATGTCCATGAAGATAGATACACTGAGATGAAATTAACTCTGGTTTCCCAGGGCCTTTGATAGTGTCCCCAGACCTTTGGACTATGGACAAGGGTTCAGTGTAGCATTTGAGTGGGGATGTTTTTGTGTAAATTAACAAAGCTAACGATGACCCTCAAATCCCTAATGTAGCACTCTTTTGGAAGCCCAATTCTTCCTCCCCCCACGAGAAAGAAGGGCTCTTCCAAAAGAGGGTTTTTTTCCTGAAATTTGGCCCAGTATAGATGGGCCAAATTTCGGAAAAGCCTCTTCCGAAAAAACTATCGGAAAAAGGTACTCAAATTGCAGAGCGCAATTTGCGTACCTTTTTCTGATAAAGCCCCGTAGTGTAGACATAGCCTGAGGTAGACACTCCAGGCAGGGGGAGAGGGAGCATACTCGGAATGGGTGATGAAGAGATGTAGATTGAGGCAGATCAGATGGCCACACAATTTTAAAATATATTTTATATGTGACTTTAGCCTCTCTCTGCAGACTCCTGGGCTCCCCCAGAGATCCCAGCCATCATAGCAGGGACCCGATCCTTCCCATCACTGCCTCCTCCATGGCAATTTTAACTGGAGCACAAACTACTCTGAGCCTCGCAGAGAGCCATCAACCACTTTGCAGGATCAGAGCCTGCATTCAGCCATCGTCAACGTTTTAATTAAACAGCTCTGTGGCCTACCATGCAATGGAGCGATGGGATGCAAAATCAGATGTGTTGCAAAGCAGCAAATATAAATTTCTAACCAAAATTTACCATATGTTTGAGAGAGTTTGCCTGTCTCTTCTTCTGTCTGTCCATGTGTCCATGTTTGCCTGTCTGTTTGTTCAAGAACTCCTCCTAAACAGTAAGAGATAAGATCACCACATTTGCTATACAGCTTCATCTTATCATAACTTAAAGCAACGTAAGGGTTTGGTTGGGCCAGGAAAATGGGATGTGCCTGGAGTAGGATTGTGTCTCATAAAACCATACAGATAAGAGACAGAATCACCAGACAGGTGAAAGGGGCTGGCTGAGGGCACTCCCCCCCCCCACCCACTCCACTCTCCATCCAGGATTGACTTAGCCCCAAGCCTCCCACCCCCAGGCATGCTTTAGGGAGGGTGGAGGGGCTGAAGCTCCCCGCCCCCATTTGCATGGAAACATTGCTGGCTGTTTCCCTTTGTCAAGGGGAAAGTACACAGTATGCTGCATTTCCTCACTCTGTGGAGTGTTGGGGGCAAATAAACCTGGATCTGGCCCAGCTGTGGGACATGCACCTATGCCCCAGCTGTGCCCACTAGAGCTGCAGTGGCCATGGAGAGGTGCTTCTCACCTCCTCCCAAACTGTTGGGGTGAGAGAGGGCTGGGGGCCACATAAATACGTATCCCCAGCCCCATCCCAGAGCAATGATTTCAAGGAAGAAAACCAAAAATTGAGTAAAGGACACAAGGAATGCTGAGTAAATCATCTAGTATATTTAGCAATTTCCCTCCACTCCTAATTGAGGAACAAGCTTGTGCAAGTGTTGAGGGGAAAGTACGATTTTCGTATTCTTCATTACTCACTTGTAGCTTCACCTCCTGTGAGTTATGACTCATTTTCTCACTCCTGGGACATCTCTCATATAAACTGATCATACAATAATTCACCAGAGGGGTGAAAAATTAACTTGTCTTCTTAATACAGAAGTTAGGAAAATAGGCTAATAATTCATTCCCCTAGAAGAAACTGATATAATGGGAGCAGTCAGGTCATAGCACGGTGTGTAGCCCAAGTTAAAAAAAAAGTGCCTCAGCTAAACTAGAGAGCTGGAGATAGAAAGCCTGGCTTAACTTGATGGATGTTCATATGTTGCCTCAACACTTATTTTCTGTCTCTGATTTGTTTGGGGGAGGGTTCAGGGAGGAGAGAGAAAGTGCTTTTGAATGGTGCTAGACAAATATCACCGTTAAAGGAGCTCTCTTTCTGTGCATAGGATATGTATAACGTATTCAGTGGCATTGCAAACTTCCCCACAAGAGGCATCCTCTCTGCAGTGGAGCAGGTCATTGCGTTTCCATTTTCTTTTCTTGGCCTTTTTGCTGAGACCATCAAACGGGTGCCCCTTAGGTTTGCGCTACACAACTAACATATCAGTATAAGTGTGTTACTCAAGGGTGTGGAAAATCCCGTTATACCCACCTAATCCCCGTGCAGACACACTAGATCGACATAGTAACCTCTTCTCAGGCAGATGGAGAAACTCTCCTGGGGCAATAAGAGCTGCTGCATTGGAGATTTAGCTTCCATTAGTGCCACTGTCTGTGGAATTCAGACATTTGCCGGCCAGGAGCTGCACTGAGATGACCAGTTCATTTTACATCAGTCACTGGACCACGTGGCTGCTGCCATCCTAGGACAGATGTTTGAACCATTGGCAGAGATAAAAGGTACAATATAATGAAGTCTGTCTCCTGAGCTGGCTAGAGCTCCATGGTATAGTGCCTAAGGCACAGGAATGTCAAGCAGGAGACCTGGCTTCTAAACCAATCTCTGCTATTCACCAGGGCTACATGTACACTTTACATGCTGGAAACTGCATGCAGTGGACATATAGCTACATACCGCAGTGAAAAGCAAGCTGTATCCATGCAGTACTTTGCAACTATGCCTGGCAGTGAAAGGTTCTGGCAGAGAGGAGGCAGCAGGGAAGGGGTCTAGGACAATCTTTCCTTGCTGCCTCTCCCTGCCCAAACCTTTCCTCACTGACCGAGATTTACCCCGCGGCAGAGAAAGGTTCCTGCAACAGAGTGTTAACAGAGTGTTTCCCTACTGCCAGAGTGCCTGCAGGACAGAGGCACCAGGACAGTGTAGATGGGTGGAGAAAATAGAGAGAGTATTTGCATTCCTGCCCACACCCTTCAAACCTGTCTGCTTGTCTAAACCATGTCTCACTGGCTGCACTGCTATTTGTAACCATGCCAGGGGGATCTTCAGCTCTGTACCCTACATGTTGCCCAAAGAAGCATGCACTGTAGATGTACCCTTGCTATGTAACCATGAGATAGTCACTAAACTTCTCTGTGCCTCCGTCTATAATATACAAGCAATACTTGGTCTCCAGTGTGGGTAAGATGCAAAGCCACAATTTTTTAAAAAATTCCCCTGGTTACTTTAAGATGGTCTGTTGTGTATAATAAGTTATAACAAGCAGTAGATGCCATCAATACTATTTGCATTTATGTAACGTGTTATTCTTAATATGCATTTATATTATGGTATAGCCCAAAACCCTGATAAGGACTGAGCAGCTCCAGTTTGCTAGGTGGCTGGACAAATATGGAAAAAGAGACAGTACCTCTGCCAAAGTTGAAACATTCAAAGTCATCACAGTTCAAACTAGCCTTCTGGTGCTTGCCACGTGGCTGTCAAGAAAACATAGGTGGCATAAATGTAGAGAATACCACAATACAGTACAGCAGTTTAGGACAGGAAATGAAGAAATATCCACTTCAAACTGCAGGGGGGATTTAGGTCAGCAGAATATCATTACTCAAATTGGAATTTATCTAGGACACTAAGGCTAATAACGCTATTCTTGGGACAAGTGCTATGGAATTTTAATGACCACCAGTTGTCATGACATTGCTTTTGCATCTGATCTGAACGACTGTGCCACTTGTAACTCTTAAAGCTCCAATTTCATGCCAGGTCATCCTGGCTGGTTGAGTTCTGATGCTCAAAGTGGAGGATAACTACTAAATCAGCAGCACCACATTTTTGCAGCACTCTAGGTTTTTCTCAGCACTCCCTCTCCTTCTCCAAATATTGCCAAGATGTGAGCCTTCTGAGTTTGGGTATTCTGACTGGACCACAGACCCCCTTGGCATGACCTACATTTTTTGCTTGTTCTTTATAATTTCATTTTGAAAAGTAAAAACTCATTTTCTTTTGTGCTAAAAGACCATAATTCCTTGTGAAGGAATGGGATTGCCTGAGTATGCTATTGAAGCTGGATATTTTTAGGTGTATGTAAGATCAAAGCTCTGATATCTCTTGGTGCAGTAATTCATGTATCAATACTTGAGAGCCAAAGAATCTCTTTTCTGTTTCTCCATTCATAGCATTTTCATTATATTTAAATCTGCGGTTTTGACATTTTTGTGCTGTGTACGGTGCTTTAATGCAGCACTGGTTGATTTGAATTATGCCAACCCCATGTAAGTACAGAAATGTGCAGATTCAGAATGAAACAGGTTTTATCCAAAAGACAGGCAAACTTTAAGGTTTTCAGAGAGTAGGTTTGGATAAATCTAATTGAAGCTTCATTGCTGTTAAAATTGGATAGGAGAACTTGCAATGAATAGACTTTCTCCTACAACTTTTGGTAGTGTGTGGTGCTTGGAATTCTTCACAAATGTTTTAAATGTACTAAATTGTTATGTCTATATCCAATCCTCATTTAAAATCAATATAAATAAATTTGTCTGGGCTGCCAAGTTTGGATCTGGAGGTGGTTTGGATCCAGGATTTTGGCTCAGGCTGTTATTGACAGTATGTCTACATGGGGATGCGGGAAGCTAAGCTGAATTAATTGAAGGTGTGAGTTTGAAGTGCATTAAACTCCTGTGTGGATGTTCAGTTGTTGTTAGTAACAGGGAAATGCCCTTGACTGATCAAGCAGCCTTCACCTATTCTTAAGTGTAAAGGTATTATCATATGTTTCTGTTTCCTTCAGGATTCCCACTTGTAACCTGAGCACGGGTGCTGTTGCAAACTATCAAAACTATCTAAAACTCTGGGGATTTTGTATAAGGGGCTTTTATCTATGTTAGTAAGTATCTATATTACTAAGACTGCATGGTAAGAGATCAATAATACAGACTGTGTGACATTAACAACATTATTCTTCTTTCAGTCTTTCTCTTCCTTTTCCCTGTCATACTCCAGCAAATTGATGAGTTCAGTCTATGACAGGGCAGGTAATCATTTTTGCAGGGAGAGGGCACTTCAAGAATTTTGGTAAGTGGTCAGGACCCACTTTTTTATTATATTAATGGAAAGGTTGTGGGATCTGGGACAGAGTTTGGGTGCAGGAGGGAGCTCCAAGCAGGGATTCAGGTGTAGGATAGGGTGTGGACTCTGAGAGGGAGTTTAGGTGCAGGTGGGTTCTGACCTGGGGCAGGAATGCAGGGGAGCAGGCTCTGGGAAGGATTTTGGGTACAGAATGGGATTGTGTGACCTGTGGAAGGAGCTGGGATGCAGGAGGGGATACCAGGTGCAGGCTCTGGATGGGAGGGTGCTTATCATAGGCAGCTCCCAGCCAGTGGCACAGCAGTGCACTCAGGCAGGCAGGCTGCCTATATGCCCTGGTGGCCCCACACCACTCAAAGGTTTCTGCTGCTCCGTTTATGCATGCCTCTTGGGGGAGAGGGGTCAGCGGCACCCATGCCCACAAGCACCACCCCTGCAGCTCCCAATGGCAGGTTTTCAACCAAGAGGAGCTGTGAGGATGGTGCTGGGGGCGGGGGCAGGGAACCATGGCCCCTGTACCCCCAAAGGGACTGTAGAGAAATGCCTCTCCCAGCAACCTCCGGTTATGGCACTTTTAGGAGTGATGTGGCTGGGGCTGTGACAGGCAGGCAGACTGCCTGAGCATCCAACTGAGCCGCAGGACATTTTCCTCAGGCTCTGGACATGGTCATGATAGGCAGGAGGAAAATGTTTGGTGGGCCACATCTAGCCCACAGGCTATATTTTGTCCATCCCTGTTCTATGAGGTCAGCACTTCTGCCATTTCCTGATGATTTTTAGGAATTATCCTTCCACTTTTTCCACAGTGTAAATTGTTTTCTTCCAAGAACTGAAATTAAGACGTAATTAAACTATCATTTGTAATTGTTTACATGTTTGATGGAGATGCTATTCCTATAAATGCACACAGCAATTGCTTAAGATTGATACCATTGCTTATTTTGTGTCTGGGTAAGCTTCACAGAAAGCAGGATGCAAAATGCTAGGACATATCTCATTCACTTCACAATCCACTTTAACAATAACTTGATTTGCTATATTTAGTTTCTTTAATGTTAGCTTTCCTAGTATAGGAAGTATTATGAAATCACTTCTTTAATTAACGTTTTAGCACAAACTTTTTGTTTTTAATTTGACAGATGCCAGAAATAGCTCACTGAAGC
This sequence comes from Rafetus swinhoei, assembly GCA_019425775.1. Classification (NCBI taxonomy): domain Eukaryota; kingdom Metazoa; phylum Chordata; order Testudines; family Trionychidae; genus Rafetus; species Rafetus swinhoei. The sequence goes on along the minus strand of CM033437.1, from coordinate 22,551,912 downwards.
AATTGCCAGTGTCTAATAATTCGAAATACCCTGAGATTCACACATCATTTCTGACCTGAGAGTGCTTTACAAATAGTAGCTTATTAATCCTCACAGCACCCTTTTGAATTTAGTTAGGTAGATAAATATTATTAGTCCTTGTAACAGGGTGCACTCACTTTGCCCTGGACAGGAAGGGGTTAACCCTACACCGTGGGCTGAGGAGGCCACACCCCCTCCACCCTACTGGTCATGCTCTGAACATGGCAGTTTAAAAGAGCAACTAAGCTCAGTTGGACCACACTGCTGTCGAGGAAGGATGTGCACTGTCCCCTCCAGCCAGGGCTCAGCAGAAGCCTTGGACTATTGGAGTAGGAGATGCTGCCAACTAGGCATATGCCAAGGCAACCATGGAGGTCTAGCAAGAGGGGCAGACTGGGAGGCCTAGAGGTAACAGGGATTCCCAGGCTACAGCATCACGGGCAACAGCAGGAAGAAGCCCAGGGGAATCTGACAACGAACAGGTGAGTGAGCTGAGGCCTGGAATCAGTGTTTTGGATGGTAGCTTTCCCTGCTGACTTAGTGGCCTACGGTCTGGCTACTAACAGTGCCCTGGGCTGGGGTCCATACTGGAGAGGGATGTTCCAGATCCAGGTGTTGGGGGGATGCAACACCACTCCCTTATCATATCTGACTTTGGCCATTGGTCATTACTGCCCTGCAAAAAGGGGCAGATTTCCTGGCACTGGGCCACTAGACCTTACTGTACTCCCCACACTTAGGCTACGTCTATACTGCTTTCTTCTTGCGCAAAAGCCTATGCAAATGACGCGTGTATTAGCATATTGCCGCACTTCATTTGCATAATTAATTAGGGGCCGTTTTTGCACAAGAGGCTTTTGCACAAAAAGGAGCTGTGTAGACAGCTCCTTTTTTGTGCAAAAACCCCCTCTTGCACAAGAGCCATTATTCCTGAAAAATGAGGAAGAACGGCTCTTGCACAAGAGGGAGCTTTTGTGCAAAAAGGAGCCGTCTACACAGCTCCTTTTTACGCAAAAGCCTCTTGCGCAAAAGCAGCCCCTAATTAATTATGCAAATGAAGTGTGGAAATATGTTAATCTGCGCTTCATTTGCGTAGGCTTTTGCGCAAGAAGGAAGCAGTATAGACGTAGCCTTACTTACGCAGAGTGACGGACACACTTTCCTTGCGCAGGAATCACCTCTCCAACTCTGTCACAGACCCATTTTGTAGATGTGATCAGTGGATGCCTTTATGATCATCAGCCTGTGACTAAAGCTTCATAAGAAGTCTGAGAAATCTCCAAAAATGGCAGAATATCTGTATTTACATTGTGCAAAACTTTTCCCTACTTGAAAACACACACACACATGCACAAGCACACACACACCTGTTTTTTACAGATCTGTAACATGTCTGTTTTTGTGGCTCCATTCTGACTTGGAGTCATTCATGTTCATAGACACTGCTTGCAATTAAGTACAGAAGACCTACTGCTTTAATTGAGTTCAGTCCAATTTGTCACTTCAGACTTAGAAAATTATGTGTAAGGAAAGATTTATGTGTCTTTTTGATTCAGCTAAAGTTGACAGAGGAATACTTTTGATCAGGCAGCCATTAAGCACATTTCAGAATGTCAGGCTAATTGCTGTGGGTTTAACACAGTTGGAGCTGCCTAATGTACAGTGTTGTTTAAGGCAGAATATTTTTGTGTTTCCTCAGAGCTTCTGAGCCCAGTTTTGTTCTCTCACACTGGAGTAAGTCAGGAGTAGCTGTCTTGCCTTCAGAGTTAAATGTGGGGGAATGTGTAAATCCCAAACAAGTTCTTAGTTTGGGGAAACGCTCCACCTGACTTGCTGGTTATTTTGTGATGTTTGCTAAACCTTTTCAGAAACATGTACTAGGAACATCTCCCTCAATTACTGGTGACTAGATAGGTGGCTTTATGGGGAATGGGTCAGCACAGATGCCCCCTAGTCTCTTACTGTCTCACAGTAGTGCTGTCCTCTTTTGCCCAGCATTGTGGTAATTGATGGATTGAACCAAATTAAAGTTGGATTCTAGAAAACTCATACAGAATAGGGCTTGGTTTCTACCTTTCATTCAGCTTAAAATGAAGAGTCATCTGGGACTGGTAACCCCAAGGTTAGCGTTGGGCTAGAAAGCCTTTGCCTCTGGGTTATTAATTCAGATCCATCCCTGCCCCGTGACTGCTGAGCCCTGGCTGGAGAGGACAGTGCACATCCCTTCCCATGACTTAAAGGTGTTGCCATCTAAAAGCTCTGCTTAAGCTAGTGTGAAATGAGCTGGTGTCATTGATGCAAGTCTTAGTGGACATGTGCCCTCAACATTAAAACCACCCCCATTAGAGGGCAAGGATTATATGAGCCTAAGAGACAAATTACTGCCCTTCTTGATCTGGTCCCTGCAGGCTGAACTTCAGGCACATTGGCAGGAAAACATGAAGCTTCCTGTGTTGCCCCTGATCTGTCGGATGGGCTTTGGGCTGGGGGTTTTCAAAGGAGTGTAATGGAATTAAGCCTCTCACTCCATTGAATTCTCTTGTGAGAACTCCCTTAGTCTATCTGAAAATCCCTGTAGGCAGGGTGCCGGCCTGGGGTCTAGAAGAACAGAATGCAATTTTCCTTTCTGCCACAGCCTTCCTGTCAGACTTTGGGTAAATCACAGAGAGTATGTCAATACTACACAGATTTTATCAGCAAAGCAGCAACAACACAGCCTTGTCGCTAAAACTCTGTGAAAACATGAATAACATAGTTGGAGTCGATGTACCTTTGGTTGAGTTACCCCAGGTTCTACACTGCTGGGGTTGACAGAAAAAATTCTCATCATAGATTCATAGAATCCTAGGGCTGGAAGAGACCTCAGGGGGTCATCGAGTCCAGCCCCCTGCTCTTGTCAACGTCCCTTATTTTTCTTGTCTGAGGTAGAATAGAGGGGTTGACTGCAGAGCAATCTGCAGTCTTTTTGGTGGGTCTTAACTAGACCTGCTATATCAGCCACCAGTGATTGATCTTGGAACATCAATCCAGGCTGTAGTATAGACATAGGCTGAAGTTAAAATGTGGAGATGTTGCTGCATCTGTAGACTGACCTACTATGCTGATTAGATAGTACTCAGTCCAGCAAAAGACGTGCTGCTTTATTGGCAACCTTCATGCCATGCTGGCCCTTGGTTGACATGGAAGCGCATTGATACTTAGATCCCTGCCAGATACAAAAATGCGCATCCGCATCTGATCTGCTTCTGCCCGGCTCAACTCTTCATCGGATCTGCAATCCAGATTTTTCTTGCATCCACACGCAAAATCTGGAGTGAGGTTGTGGTGGAACTCAGATGAGCAAGGGGGGGGAATAGGGTTGTGCAGGGGAAAGGCAGGCAGCAGCGGAAAGAGTGTATGTGTGTAACCAGGGAGTTATCACATTTTCTATTTTATTATTAGTCCCTTTTGAGCGCTGCTGTTTCTATTGCTAGATACAGAAAGAGGGTGGGGGAGCGGGGAATCCAGACCTACCTGTTGGATTTCCACACTTGTGGACGCTACTGTCCTTTTTAACTATGTGTCGGGGGCTCTGTAGGTCAGCGCTTACCAGACAGACAGTGAGATGGGGGCTGGGCAGGGCCAGCACTCCGCCCCTCCTGCAGGAAGATTTAGGACTCAGCTTCTTGCATCCTTTGCCTGCTGGCAGTGCAGGGGCCAGCCCTGGCACACACATTCCGCCTCCCCTTCCCCCTCCCCATCTGTGCGGGTATCTGCTCCACTATCCACAGATATCCATGGATATGCAGGGCACTGTTGATACTGGCTCCACAAACATCTGATTTTTTGATTCGGCCAGCTGCTGTGATGTCTATTTTTTTTCTTTTCAGAAATACAGCTTAAAGAAATCACATACAGCCAAGGATGACTCTTGCTAATCATGTCTCTGACTTTTCCCTCCTCTCCCCCAGACCGCAACCCCAGAAAAAGAACCAGAGAGAAGCTTCACAGAAATTTTAATTAGTCTCCCATTGGCATGAATATCAACCATGTCACATGCTGTTCAGAGACCACTGAAGGAGAATAAGCCAGTGAAAGTGGCAAAGAATGGATGCCTTAAGTTGACTTACATTTTGTCAGGAATAGGGTTGCCAGGTGTCCGGTTTTGAACCGGACAGTCCAGTATTTGAGCTTTCTGTTTGGGAAACAAATTGAGGAAATATAAGTGTCTGGTATTTTCTAAATAAGATGTAATATAGATCGTGATGTAATGTCAAGTGTGTCTGGTATTTTTGTTGAAACCATCTGGCAACCCTAGTCAGGAACATTACATTAAGTAGGGTTCTTAGTTTCTCTGCACATAGGTTTTCATGTGTTTTCCTTAATTTCAGTAGTTGAAGGGAAGCAAAGAAAAAGGACAACACAGGTCAAAGAACCTGGACTACTGTTTCAGGCTCAAATTTGCGATTTATTCACAATAAAGTTTTCCTTGCAACTGTAAGTTTCAGTTGAAGCTTTGGTTCTGTTGAACGATTGTGCATCAAACTCTTTGGATGCAGACCCATAGAATATGCGTGGCCTTGTGGATAGCAACTAGAAGAAGTTAAGTTCCTAGTGTGAAACTGTTGTAAAGCAAATTGTATGAGGAACAAAGTAGATTACAATTCCTGAATTCACATGCTAAAGAAATGTTGTCTTTTGGAAGCTGCCTTTTGAACCCAAGGGAGAATTGCAACGATATCCTTAACAATGTTTACATTTTAATAAACAAAAACAACAGTTTACAAGGAGAAAGAGAAGTAAAATAGCCTGACTCCAGCCCTACTCCACACTCAGAACAAACAATTACAGGTAAAATAAAAATGCCCTGGTCTGGAGCACTTGTAAAAACAGATTCTTGTTATTTCAACAAATACGTCCCTGAACACTTTAGAATTCCCACTATTCAGCCTGTGTTTTTCTTTTTTTGCTTGTATTCCTTTGCCCCTCGTTCTAACCCCCTTACACATCCTTGATGATTCTCTCCATCCTTGATTACCACACAGGTAGTCTACACTATCAGTGTTTTCCTTCAGTTTTCAGAGCAGATCCAGATGATCCAGTGGCTAAGCTAATGATTTCGTCTCCATAACTCTCCCTCCCAGCTATAACCACCAATAGAGCTGCACCTGTGAAGGTAATGGTGGGGAATTTATAGGAAAATGCTGGTATAGACAACACCATCAGCATTGATATGGTCTAAATGGTTTGGGTACCTGATTACCTGCACGATTACTTCCCTCTCTATGCTTTGTTGCCACAGCGGAGATCAGCTGAGGCATTTCAATTGGAGCATCTTTGCTATAAACCGGAGAGAGCTGCTGGCAGGACATGAGATGGACTTTATTTAACCTTCCAGACTTTCTGCAAAATGCATATTTTTCCCCCCTAGCTTGCTGAAAGGAGGAATTAGGGCAGGGGTGATCAAAAGCCTCCACAGGCCAGATCCAGCCCACCAAGCAGGTTGATCCGGCCCACTGAGGCCCTGCCGCTCCCCCCGCCCCCAGGCTTTGGGGCAGAGGGAAGCACGTGAAGTCTCTACCTGCCCTGCCCGGAGTGTGCAGTGCTTAGAAACGCTGTACGCTCCTGGCAGGGTTGGTGGAGTCTTCGTGCGCTCCCCCCGTCCCCAAGCCCTGATTGGCCTGGGGGGTGGGCGTGGAGCGCACAAAGTCTCCTCACGCCCTGCAAGGGATTCAGTGCTTCTAAGCACCACATACTCCTTGCAAGGCAGGGGCAGGGCAGGAGGAGACTTCATGCGCTCCCCCTGCCCCATCAAGGCTTGCGGGCAGAGGGAGCACGCAAAGTCTTCTCCCGCCCGGCAAGGGGCTCGGCACTTAAAGTCAACCGCCAGCTGCTGCTAAGCTGGTGATTGACTCTAAGCATGGCAGGGAGTGAGAGACTTCGCAAGCTCCCCCTTCCCAGGCCCTGATTGACGTTGGGATGGAGGCAGCAGGCTAACCACAAGGTACGCTATAATATGGAATAAGAGAAGTACATAGGGCTGGAAGGGACCTTGAGAGGTCATCGAGTCCAGCCCCTCGTGCTGAGACAAGACTTGGACTTAGACCATCTCTGACAAGTGTTTATCCAAACAATTTTTAAAAACCTCCAGTGATGGGAATCCTGCAACCTCCTTAGGAAGCCTATTCTAGAAATTAACTACCATTTCTAAAGATCCTCCCCACCAACATTTAGCCTAAATTTTATACGCTTACTCTCTGCTCCATTGTCCAGGTCATTCATGAAAATATTGAAAAGTAGTAGAATTGGGACTGATCCCTGCAGGACTCCTCTATAAACACTCCCAGTTTCACAGCAAATCACCCGCTTGTGCACCCACCTTACAGTAATTTCATGTAGACCACATATCCCCCGGTTGCTTATGAGAATGTCATGTGGGACTGTGTCAAAAGCCTTACTAAATCAAGATATATCTGTTACCTCCCCTATCTATTAGGCCAGTAACATTGTCAAGGAGGGAAATTAGGTTGGTTTTGCATAACGTGTTCCTGACAAATCCTTGTTGGCTATTCCTTATAAACACATTGTCCTCTGAGTACTTACAAACTGATTGCTTAATAATTTCTTCCTGGTTTCATATATTTCCAGGTAACAAAGGTAGACCGACTGGTCTATAATTCCCTAGGTCCTCTTTGTTCCCCTTTTTAAAACGAGTCTCTGTCTTTCCCCTTCTCCAATCCTCTGAGACCTCATCCAACCTTCAGATGTTCTTGAAGATAATTGCTAATGGTTCTGAGATTGCTTCAGGTAGTTCCTTAAATACCTTAGGATGAATGTCATCAGCCCCTGCCAACTTGCATGCATCCAATTTATCCACATATTCTTTAACCTGTTCTTTCCCTATTTTGGTTTGTGTTCCTCTCCCTTGTTTGTAATGTTAATTGTGTTGAATTTTTGGTCATCATTAATGGGTTTAAAACCTCAGTTCACTCTGCTCCCTTGGTGGGCAGCCTGACCAGCAATCAATGGATGTCTTGACCTAATATTATCCATTTCTGAAAGTAGTTGCTCAAGAAGTGGAAACTTGTCTCCTTTCCAGACATATTCATTGTGGTTCTGTGATCACAGTGGTCACTGTAATAAGAGCTGCTCTTAGGGGTCATTTTCAAGGGGCCGCCGACAGAGTCGGTCTTAGGGGGTGGGCCACAACTGCATTGTGTCCCAACCTCCCGAATCCTCCCCCCTCTTTTACTCCCCAACCCTCTTTTTCTTTTCTTGACAAATTTTTGTCCGATTTTTTTTTTAAACCATCTGGCAACCCTACGGGCAGGTCGGGCGGTCGCCCGGGGCTGCCAATTGGTTAGGACCGGCCTGACTATAATTAAGGCAGCTCTTATGTGGACCAGTAGCACATTAAGCACAGGCCCAGTACCAGAACTCTGGCCCCACTCATGCTCCACCTCTTCCACTGAGGCCCTGCCCCCTGGCCAGTCTTTGCAAACCATCCACCAGGGTGAGTGGGAGGTGGAGGCAGAGGCTGTGTGTGGGACTCCAGCAGCAAGAAAGGAGAAGCAGCCCCATGTGGCCTCAACTGTCAGGGCCTAGCACAGTGGGGCCGTGGTCCATGAGTGAGGCTCATAGGTGCTATGATGACACAGTCAGTCATCCTGCTGCTTCCTCCCTCCCTCGGCTGCATGGGCACACAGAGCATGTCGCTGCCAGGGGAAGTGCTGCATTCTTGCTGCTGGATGTCCATGCTAGAAATGTCCATGCCAGAAATTAAGGGGCACATAACACCCTCTCCCCCCTGCGAACCTTTCATTTGTGCTCCTACACTAGCCACAGCTACCTGTCACCTATGACCTATGATGACTATGTTAAAAAGTGGGTGGACATAGGTTCCAGTGTCCCCGGGCTTCCAAGGTTGGGGGGGGTGTGTACTTTGTGCCCAGAGTCCCAGTAAATCTTAATCTGCTTGTGAGGTGGAGGGATCTTAGGGAATGAAGCCAGGGCTCACAGCACACTTCTTTATTCAGGATTCTTTACAGATGTACAGTGAATGGGGCAAATGTCACTCTGGAGCCTCTGCTTCCTACAGGGCTCAGCTGAAGTCAATGGTGCATTCTTATTTACTGCTGAGTGGAGAATCAGCCCCTCAGTACAAATCTTGTACAGGGGCAGTGAAAACGTCATGCCGTGGGCTGGATACGCTGTTCTGCTGGTGTCACGGAGAACATAGAAGGACACATTTTCCATTTGCTTTTGCTGGTGAAAGACACCAAGACAACAGTCCAGGGGACTGAAGTCTGCTGTTTATCCCAGGAACAGGCAGAGCATGGGCAGTGGAAGTCCCAGGTTACTGACATGGCCTCTCTATTTTAACTAAATCCCTGGTCTGGAGAGCTCACCTCAGTGGGTGACAGGACTGTTAATTCTCCATGGCTCATGGTGGCCTTGACCATTGTGCTGTGAGTATCACTCAAATTACTAATTAGTGCTCGTTGTGGTGACTATCTTTTATTATGAGCACTTGGAAATAAGCTGAGAATGGTGAACTCATCTCACGCTGGCTACTGCAAAGCTACTACACAATAAAAGCTTTTGGTTATTGTCAACCTGACTCAGGTTTGGTCTGTTAATCTGGACCTGAAAGTGTCTCTTGTCACTTAGGGCTCCCTTTCTGCTTTAGCCTGTAAAATAAGTGAAGAAGAATTCCCTACTGATGAATACCAGAGTGGCACCTCTGCTACACTTTGTTCTGAGGCTTTTCCAGCGTGAGGGATCTGAATGGAAGCTCTACAGTATTGTTCGCACTCAATGGCCAGTAAGGCATAAAAAACAGCTCTCCCTTTCTTCCACATTCAGTGTCATTATTACTAATACCCTCAGCAGGTATGACAGCCTCTGTAGCCCTTGACTACCAAGGGAAAGTCTGACATAGATATGATAGATAGGATATGATAAGGAACTACCTCTTCAGGATTTCTGAACTCCCTCTCGCTTCATGTACCACCACATCTGTTGTGAGGTCAAAAGGAAATACTTGACTATGAAGCAGTGTCCTTGGGTCTCCTGTTTTTTCTGCTCAGAGTCCACCAGATCTATCTTAGATATTTCTAAAGCACCTATCATTGCTAATAGAAATATAAGCCAAGTAAGGTCACAGCCAAGATAAAATTATGATGCTTCTCAATAGCACAACAAATCAGACACAGTTCTCATTAGCCAGGAAAAAGGTGTTACAGCCAACTTTTTTAGATGCTGTGTGGCAAGGTGACTATTATGAATCTCTAAAGTGGTTGACTAAAGACATGATCTCTTGCCCCAAAGAGTTTACAGACTAATTGTAGTAATGAATGGGTGAAGGTGATGAACAGTGTGGAGGGTATAGGTCTAGGAAGATGAGGTTTCAGCTACACCATCACTACTTGGCCTCAGCACAACTTTTTAAATAATTAAATCATAGCATACTAGAACTGGAAGGGACCTTGAGAGGTCATCAAATCCAGTCCCCTGCACTCAAGATAGGACTAAGTATTATCTTGACCATCCCTGACAGGTGTTTGTCAACATTCTCTTAAAAATCTCCAATGATGGAAGTTCCACAATCTCTTCTTATTCCAGTGCTTAACCACCCTGACAGTTAGAAAGTTTTTCCTAATGTCCAACTTAAACCTCCCTTGTTGTAATTTAAGACCATTGCTTCTTGTCCTATCATCAGGAGGTAAGGAGAACAATTTTTCTTCCTCCTCCTTATAACACCCTTTCAGGTACTTGAAAGCTGCTATCATGTCCCTCCCCACCACCCCCCAGTTTTCTCTTTCCCAAACTAAACAAACCCAAATCTTTCAGTCTTCCCTCATCGGTCATGTTTTCTAAATCTTTAATCATTTTTGTTGCTCTTCTCTGGACTTTCTCCAATTTCTCCACATCTTTCCTAAAACGTGATGCCCAGAACTAGACACAATACTTCAATTGAGGACTAATCAGTGCAGAGTAGAATGGAAGAATTACTTCACATGTCTTGCTCACAACACTCCTGTTAATGTTTCCCAGAATAATGTTTGCTTTTTTTGCAACAGTGTCACATTGCTGACTCATATTTAGCTTGTGGTCCACTATGACCCCTAGATCCCTTTCTGCAGTACTCCTTTCTAGACAGTCACTTCCCATTTATATGGGAAGCTGATTGTTCTTCCCTAAATGGAGTACTTTGCATTTGTCCTTATTGAACTTCATCCTATTTACCTCAGGCCATTTCTCCATCTTGATGGTTCTGTTAGTTATTTGTGCATCAGGACGACAAAGACATGAGAGTGCCTTTTTCTTTATAGACATGGCAGAGGAGGTGAGTTTCCAGGAAGTTTTTCATGATCAGTTGATAATAACAGATATAAGCCTTTAGCAGGTACAGGGCATTATCCAATGTGTCCTATTCAAAAGCTTCAGTGTTACAGCCAAGCTGAAAATGCAAGTATTTATCCATTCAGTTATTAAATTTTCTAAAACAGGAGCACCTGCAAACAGACATTCACATTTAGGTTTTGGCACTTATTTTTTCTTATAGGCTGGGGACAAGTGGATGGCACGTGTCTACTTCCCAAATTATTCATCACTATAAAAACATGCTATGGACAATCTATATGTATATCTGCAATTAAATAATGGGAGATATGGGTGTTGTGATGTACCCTAAAACCTTTTAAACATCTGAAAGAAAGAATAGTGACTTCATTAACTTCTTAGCTTTCCTGTGACATGTGACTATGCCAAAAAGAGCATCATTGGTGAAAGCAAGAGGAGAAGATTTTGCTGTGATAAGGTGCTTCGAGAGTATGAAGGGGACACATTTCATAGAGCTCTTTTTGAAACAGAATTCGTCACTTTCATTCTTGACATATAAAGTGTGCAGCCCCATTCATGTCGATCTCGGGGTAATGGCAGTAGTGACAAATAAACACAAGGAAGGGAAATGGGAAGAGAACGCAGGAGGGAAGAGAAAACAAAAGCTGGGGGAAGAGAAGAGAAATACTGTGTAAGGATCCTTGTTGATGATGTTTTATTTTGTAGCAAGCACAGGCCCTGATCAGGGGAAGAGCTTCATTGTGTTAAATGCCTATTTCAGGGGGGCCAGAATTTCACCAGTGGTCCCTGTGGCAAAGAGCTGAGACTCTGAGGGCCGGATCAACCATTTGGATTAGCTAATGAGGGAGATTGTGACTCCTTCCTGATCTCCCTGATGCTCTGAGGAGGCCCTGAGGGAGTAAACTGGGACAAGTCTAGGCATTATGCAGTCATACATTCCTCACCCCATCCTCCCCAACTACATGGTGGGGAGACATAGCAGCTCTGCGGAGTCTGATTCCCCTGTTTGGAAGTGAAGAGGTGTCAAGGGGTGTCTTGTACTCATGCCATGATCTTGCCCTAGGAAGTCAGACAGAACACAGCACGAAACGTGGAAGGAAGGGGACAGAATCAAAATGCATGTTATGTGTGTAGGTTCAAAAACTAACTCACCTATAACCAACTCACTGTTTCTAGTATTATGGTTTCATTTAAACCAAGGATCTGAAACTCACAGCCTGCAGGCCATCTGTGGGCCAGTGCATATTCGCAATCCAGCTCAGGAGACCCAGCAGCCTGGAGGGGGATGAGGGAAGGCCTTGCTAGTCCCCATCTCCCAAACCCCACCCCTTTCCACCACCACCCCATCATTTCCCTCCCTATTGCACCCCATCCTATCTTGGGGATTACTGTGACAGCCTGGGGTGGGGCGGCAGCAGTGGTCAGACCCTCCCACACTCCCCACAGAGGCTTCAGTCTACTACCCCACACCAGCCCCTCTTCCCCCGGTAATCCCTGAGGCCATGTCCCTTGGAGGATGGGGTGCAATGGGGAGGAGAGGGCAGGGTGGTGGTGAAAAGTAACAGGATTTGAGGGACGGGAACAGGCACGTGTTTCCCTCTGCAGGCTGCAAAGTCTCCTGGGCCAGACTGTGAATATGTTCCAGCCCGTAGATGGCCCACGTTGAGATCCCTGATTCAAACCTTATATTCGGGAGTATAGTTAAAACCTCATCAGCGCTGATGAGCATGAACGTATCCTTCATTTAAAAGACCATTAAACAGCCCCACCTAAAAAAGGCATTATGAAATCTGTTCAGTAATTAATACCATGTGGCCAAAACGACAAGGAGTCCTGTGGCACCTTATAGACTAACAGATTTATTGGAGCATAAGCTTTCGTGGGCAAAGACCCACTTCGTCAGATGCATCTGACGAAGTGGGTCTTTGCCCACGAAAGCTTATGCTCCAATAAATCTGTTAGTCTATAAGGTGCAACAGGATTCCTCGTCACTTTTTGCAGATCCAGAGTAACACGGCTACCCCTCTGATACATGTGGCCAAAAGACTTCTCTGGGAATTGTTTGACAAGGGGCATGCATCTGCATGTGCCAGAGAAAGCAAGCATCTTCCTGGCAGCCCACTGTGCTCCTGGGAGAAGCCTAGAGAGAGCTGCTTATATCAAAATGAAGGAAGCTTGGAACTGGAACGGCGCCTTTTGTTTTGGATTCCTCCTGCTTTTGGGGAAGCAGGATGCAGTATGTACCATGTGAATAAACAAAACTGCATCAAAGAAAATACAGACGCCATGTCCATTTTGACTGATCACTGGAACATCTGAAAGGCCCCGATCTTTGACTGGCAGTTTGTGTCAAAAAGAGGTAACAAACACTAGTAAGTGGAAAATAAATTGACTGTATGTTGTGGTTTAATACAGTATAAAATACAGGATATGCAACTGTTTTATTCCAACCTTCAGGGAGAATGTCATTCCTATATATTTCATAATGTATCTTGTACATTGCTTCTTCGCATTGGCTGAAGCAAATCAGGTGCCTTCAAACTATTTTCTTGTATTACAGATTGAACCTCCTAAATCCAGGATTCTCTGATCTGGCAACATCCATGGTCCGGCAGGATTATGGATGTTGCTGGACCAGAGAGCCCCGGTGCCCGGGAATGTGAGCCAGTCAGGGAGTCCAGCGGAGGGGAGCCCCAACACCAGATGGTGAGCCCGGTCCCCGGAGAGCCCTGCCTGGGCACGGCAGCAGTGGGACCAGTGAGCCCCGTCTCCGTGGAGCCCCAATCTGGCATGGCAGCAGCAGGGCAGCCATGGAGCTCCCTCCCAGGGGAGCCCGGCGGGGCGAGGCAGCAGCAGTGAGGCCACCAGCAGCTGGTGAGCCTAGTCCCCTGGAAGCCCTGGGTGGGACAGAAGCAGGGCAGCTGCGGAGCCCTGACCCTGAGAAGCCTCAGCCGGGCAGGGCAGAAGCGGGGCCATGGAAGATGTGGAGCTCCAACCCCTGAGAGCCCCAGCCGGCTGGTGGCAGCATCGTGAGCCCAAGCCCTTTAGCAGCAGGGCTGAAGCCCAGTGGTAGTGGGGCTGGAGCGGAGCCAGCCAGAGGCAGGGGTAGAATCCTGGGAGGCCAGTGGCAGAGAACGTCCCCTGATCCAGCAAATTCCCTCATTTGGGGCCGGTCAGATCTGGAGGGAGCCGCAGTGGGGAGGTCCAACCTCTAGTCATATTCCTGGTCATCACTAGCTTCCTCCTTCTGCCACCCTCCCTCCGTGTACTTGCTGTAATTTAAAGAGCACAGTTCTGCTTCCGTGACTCTGAGCTGTGGGGTCTCACTCTCCCAGCTGGAAGTTGCACAGTATGGGAGCACATTCTGCCCGTCTTTTCCTTTTGAATGGGTTTTGAAAGAGGAGTATGTGATAGAACAGTTTTGCTTTAAGAGCTTTTAAACACAGTCTTCCAACAAACTTTACATTTGGATGGCTTGAAAACCAATACTGTTACCCAGGTGACATTCTCTTAGAAAAATGTTGATTTAAGAAAAAATGTTAGTAATTATTTTTAAGTTTGCTTTCTCTCCTGTGGCTAATTCACCTAATTATGAGTTGAATGTTTGCTTGGTTCAGGAAGTCAGGCAGTGTGAGATTTTCTCATGCTCAAAGAGAAGAAAATGTACTTACAGCAGGAATTGCTCTTCATTCTGATTAAGGAAAACAAGAGAGGATTTTAGTCCCAGTCCTGCAATTGGATCTGCATGGACAGACCTCTGAAGAATCAGGCTCAAGAAAAACAGTCTCTGCTTTCCAAAGAAATTATTTAGAGTGTTCACTCTTCAGGGCCCCTCTTTTTGTTTATAAGCGGTTAGCACAATACGGCCATGATCCGTGAGTGGGGTCCATTGAGACTACCACATTACAAATAATAAATCAGGCTTTAATATCTCCATGTGAAACAGAGCATGGTGATTCACTGGATAACATCCTGTTTCTGAACCTGGAACATGAAGTGGCAGCTGCCTCTTTGGCAAGCAGGGAGATGCCTTCCCATATAAAGTTGTGCAGGAAATAGACTTATAATGATCTTGCTTCTGCTGTGTATATCGTAAGTGGAATTTGAGTTAAATGTTGTGGGCTTTGCATTAACCTTGGTGCCAGTATAAACCCGGAACTTGTCCTCAGGACTATGAGGTAAATCCAAGGATAAGTTCCATGTGACAGAGGCACTGGCAGTTTTGAATTCAATGGTGTTTCACAGCTATTTGGCTTCATTTGAACGTAGAAACTCAAAACCATAACTAAGGAGTGGAAATGTATGTGAATGAAAACTCAAAGTAGGTTTGTTAAGACCCTGGTTTCTGGCAGACCCATCTCCTCAGGGGCTGATAAAAGTCTGTTTGCAAGTGGAGAATCATGAAAGAAATCAGTAATTATAGCCAGCAGGGAATTGGGAGGAGGGCAACTGTATGGGGCAAGAGGGTGAGGGACAGGGGCTAGCCTTGAGCACCCATTACCTTTATTCTCCCCTGACTCCTCTCATACTGTGGGGACTCACAGGTTCGTCTCCAGTTCCAGTTTGGGTCAGGCTTTCCACATGAGTCTGAGCCATGCAAGTTCCTCCATCTCGCTGAAACATGGCCAGATGAAGGTGACTGTAATGGCATGGACTTCACATTTTTAGTGTTCCATAAACAGAAGCTACTCATCGATATTGTTGTCAAGCTGTCTGGAGTGGCTCAGGAGAGAGAATACCAACCTCAGGGCAGACTGTTAAGAATTAGGGCACAAACCCCAAGTTGAAACTGGAGAGGGACTTATGAGTACCCACAGAATGAGAAGGGTTTCAAGGGTGATCAGAAGTAATGGGGGGATGGGTGTGTAACCCACACGGCAACTGGGTGTGGTGCACTCCCCCATGTGGTGGCACTTAGACCACGTACAGAGAGACAGTTTGCTTTACAGCCTTAGTGGAGAACCAGCTGGCTTTTAGCTCACGCACTAAGCTCCAGAGGTCCCAGGTTTGGTTCCTCTTGTCAGCGTTGCAGATGCTCAGTGGGTGCTCAAACCATTTCACCAACAAGTGCCAAGTGTAAACTCCTCAGGCGTTATACAGCCTTAACATGAAGTCACGGACAGTCCCCTTGGGCATACTCAGCTCCCTTGCCACCTTGGCAAGCTGAACTCCGTGATAGATGATCACTTTACACTAAAAATCATAAAATATTTGGTTTACTCTGAAACCCAAAGGTCCTGTCACATATGAAGCAGGAAAAACAAATGAGAGTTATAGACAAGTTTAAAGCATGCAAGCTTCTAATAAGCAAACTTGTATGTCCTTTGGGGCCAGCCCAAGCCAAGCAGCTTGGGGATCTCTTGCTTATGTTCATAGAATCATAGAAGTGTAGGATTGAAAGAGACTCAGTAGGTTGTCTTGTCCAGTCCTCTGCACCCCTGCAGGACTTAATAATAACTAGACTGTTCCTGAGAAGTGTTTGTTCAACCTGCTCTTAAAACTTCCAATGCTGTAAATTCCACAACCTGCTAAGCAATTTGTTCCAGTGCTTAACCTTGACAGTTAGGAAGCTTCTCCTTATGCCTAGCTAAACCACCCTTGCTCCATTAAGCCCATTGCTTCTTGTCTTATCCTCAGCAGTTAAGGAGAACAGTATTTCTCTCTTCGCCTTGTAAAAACCTTTTAGGTACTTGAAAGCTCTTAGCATGTACCCTCTCAGTCTTCTCTTTTCCAGACTCAACAAACTCTGGACTTTCTCCAATTTGTTCACATTTTTTTCAATGTGATACCCAGGAATTTTTGCCTCATAAAGTCCAAACAGCATAAAAGACCCTAATTTTTCCTGCTCGGAAATTTTGAATTCCACTTCCCTAGAGTCCAAAATGATCGGATGGTGTATCTGCACATAAGCTCTTCATGGTGGGTTAGGAGAGCAATCAACAAGGTCTTTCTTTCACAGTGAAAATTCTCAGAGGGGTAGCCATGTTAGTCTGTATCTGCAAAACAATGAGGAGTCCTGTGGCACCCTAGAGACTAGCAGATTTATTAGGACATAAGCTTTCATGGATTAAACCCATTTCATCAGTCTCTAAGGTGCCCCAGGACTCCTTGTTGTTTTTGTTTCACAATGATGCATTTAGATTCAACAATCCTTCCTGATGGGCAGGAGAGAACACCTGGAGAACCCAGCAGTTTGTATTAGGTTATTTTTTTTCCTGTTTGGTGAATAACAATTTCAGAACATTTTACAATTATAAGACAAACATTTAAGAAACATCTTAAAGTATAGGATGCAAATATTATAAGTAGGATTAATATATACAGAATCATACCAGCATACCATAAAGTCTAAAAACACTCTTAGAATACCAATATCGTTTTAAACTCTAATAACCCAGCTATGCATTGTTCAATGAGACCCAAGATCTTGGCATGAGCTTGCACCTGGTCTGCCAGTGTCACCAATTTTCTCTAGTGCCTGAAGGTGAGACCTGAACTTTTGATAACAGTGGACTTGATGTTGAAAAATATCCTCAATGGTTGAAGAAACTGTTGTTTCTAAGAATCTTCCACTGCTTCCACTGCTGAAAAACCCAATGCCTGGTTTGGGAGGAGGGGAGTGTTCTCAGGAGAAAGCATGAGTGCGGCTCACAGCTAGAAGGGAATTAAGAGGAATTATCTTCACATTGTCGAGATGCTGATTGGATAGTCAGAGCATCTAAATTTAGATATCTTTAAGATAGCATTTTGATATGTGTATCCAGTGCTTTTTTTTGTTAAAAAAAAAAAGGTGCCGGTACTCATTTCTTGAGGAAAGTAAATTTCAAAAATGCCTCTCCCACCCTTCTTCCTATATCATGTCAACATACTCATGCGCATAAGTGAAAAGAAAATTTTTCATTTAGCTGTTCCTACACAAGGAGTCAGTCAGGCTGCGGGCTGTGCCAGGGGGAAGTGGCGCGGCGCAAGTGCTCCCAGGGCCGGCAGGGGGCTGTGCCGGGGGAAAGCGGCACGGCATAAGTGCTCCCAAAAAAAGGTGCCAGTACGCTGTACCAGTGCGTACCGTCACAAGAAAAGCACTGTGGCTATGTCTAGATTAGGCACATCGAAATTGCTAATGAAGCAGGGATTTAAATATCCCGTACCTCATTAGCATAAACATGGCCACCACTTTTTTTCCAAACGGAGCTTTTTTGGAAAAACACAGTAGTCTAGACGCGATCTTTCAAAAATACAACCCTTTTTCAAAAGATCCCTTATCCCTGCTTCATTAGCAATTTTGATGTGCCTAATCTGCATCCCTTTTTCGAAAAAGGGATGCAGTCTAGACATAGTCTGTGTGTATCCATCTTATATAACCTAAAGCATAGCCACTGACTACATTGGTGCTCCAGGGCTTGCTCACCACAGGAAAACAATCTGTGGGTACTTAGCACTCATTGGCAGTTAGCTCCCTTGGGACTCTTATCTGCCAGCAGCCCTGCCAATCAACTCCTCCCCCTCCTTCCTGCCCACTGAGATCAGCTGTTCCTGGGCATGCAGGAGGTGCTATGGGGGAGAGGGAGGAGCAGAGATGGGGTACACACAGGCTATGTGTACCTGTATGAGGACGGGGAATAACAGGGCAGGGGTGCAGTAAGGCAGGACGAGGTTGGAGTTTGAAGAAGGAGTCGGGGCGGAGCTGTGGGCAGAAAGAGGCAGGGTGAGGCTGAGGGGTTAGGAGAACAGGGCAGGGGTACAGCAAGACAGGAAGTGCTTGGGTAGGCCTAGAGTTTGGAGAAGAGGTCGGGGGAAGGGCTATGTGGGGAAAGAGATGGGGTGGGACTGAGGGCTTGAGAGAAGAGCTGATGTGGGGGTGGGGCAGAGCAGGGGGTGGGGCCCAGAGGAAGCCAATGCCTGTGGCCTTAAATATCAAGCAGCCATTATCTGGCTAAAAAGAACATTAGAACTACTATACCAAAGCATGTAATCAGCAGAGCCCTTAGAGCAGGTTGACTGGGTCTGCCATTTTTTCATTAGCACAGATGAATGCCTGTGCCCTATCTTTGTTATGACTCTCATCATGACTAAGACTGGTGAGGGTGCTATTTAGGGAACAGGAGACATTCCTCTGAGACTAGTACATAGCAGACATTATATGGCTTCACTTATAACTGATCCTTCTCAAGGACTTTTAAGTGTAAACACGATGGATAAACATTTAATTTGACATTTATGACTTTTAAATATTCATAAGCTATTGAATACTAAGGGAACACCTACTGCAGCATTCAAGCTTGAATAAACCCCGATGTGCACGTGAATTCCTGTCTGTGCTCTATGGGGAGTATGGAGGTTCAAGTCTTAAGAATTGTGTTATTACAAAAAGAACAGACTCCTTGTAACACAGCCCTTGGCAGACTAGGCAGCCTCGCAGGTAGCGTGCACAGTGCCACCTCCCAGCAGGAAGGTCTTTCAGTCCAATCCCTGTTCTTACCAGAGGAGGACTGAAGTGAGTTTCAGGCTTACGTTTTCCCACCCTGTTGCAGCATGAGAAGTCGGTAGGGAAGGCCAGGCCCCTCCCACTTCATCCTAGGGCCCTATGAGAGTCAACAGTGTCTGACACCCTAGCGTGCTCTCTGAGTTACCCTCCCTTGGTCACTTCCTACTAAGTGCGTCTCTCCCCCAGCTCCAAGTCCAATATAAGAGAAAAAGAAAAAGATAACTAACCCATCAGTCCCAGAGGGGCAGCATACAGTCTTATCCCTCTCATGATGCTTCTCTTGTACTCTTGTCTAGGAGCTCTCGGGAGAGGTGTCTCTTACTCCCCAGCCTTTCCCCTTCCCAGCTGAGTTCCCCATTTCCAACTTCTTCAGTTGGAGCGTGCTCTGTAGGTCAGGAGGGGTAGGACTACTTCAGCTTGGTATTATCCTTTATCCCTTCCAGCCAGGTGGGGGTTTGTACACCCCATCACACTTCTCCTCTCCTGGGAAGGCTGATTGGAGTTTTAATATTTGTCAAATGCCAACATTGTCTTCAATTCAGGACAAGGCTGAGAATATGACTAGAGAGGTTCACATGCTTTGTTGATTGGGTAGGCCAACCACATTGCACGCACCAGCAGCTGCTTTCATTCCTCTCATACACACACATAATATCTCCCTGTGTACCACCTTCCCATCCCTTTCTATTTCAGAAACTCACAGCAGGGCCCCAGCATGTCGTGAGTTGTGTATGCTCCCCTATTCCTGCTCCCACTGTTCCCCTTGTGCCAGGGACTCTGTTTCCCCTCCCTATTTCCCTTCCGAGCACATACCAGTCCCCCACCATTTTCTCCCTCTGCTAAGGGCTCAGTGTCCTACCAGTGGCCTGGGTTCTTTAGTGGCATTGAGGGGTGATTTCCTCCTCTCAGTGAACAAAGGACAGACATCCATTCTCATCCTCCTAGATATCTCTGCAGCACTCAGTGCTGTTGATGATGAACAAATACTGTCTCAACTGAGGGAGGTGAGAAACCCAGGTTTCAGTTAGAGATTTTAGATAGCGTGTAATTGAATAGTCATATAACTGCATGAAATTTTAGCGGTTACACAACTATTAGATAATCTCCAGGGGAGGGAGCGTCAGCCAGCAAGCTCCCAACCCCACTGTCAGGCAGGAGCTGGTCCACGTGGAGAGTTGGTTAATTGTGTAGTCGACTACACATTGACATCCCTAGTTTCAGTCTTTCCTGAAGGGACACATGCAGTGAAATGGCTTCTTCACCAGAGATCCCTCACATGTAGGGTTCCACAAGGCTCAGTTCTTTTTGCTCTTGTTCAACCCTCAGCATGCAGCCATTAGATGAACTGGTCAGACAGCATGGATTCAAGTACCAGCAATATGCGAATGGCACACAGCTCGACTTGTCCTTTATTTATAACCACACCACTACCATCAAGATGGCCCTGTGTTTGGACAAGATCAAGGATGAAAAACAGCTGGCTGAAACTGGCCCTCAGGAAGACAGAGCTGGTGCTGGTGATCACAGAAAAGCATTTTTAATAGTTTACAGGCAAGGTGCATTGAATTGACCAGCTATGAGAGTATGCCTGCAACTCGTTTGGTTGCAGGCATACACTCACAGCTGGTCAATTCTGCCCATATCTTAGGAATGCTCTTGAATTCCTTGTTGATGTTAAGTTCTTACATAGCAAGTAATATTTTCTACCATCTCTGGTGGATTATGAGACTCCATGCCATCCAAGAGGACAATACCCTGTCCTCAGTAATTTGCACCTCTGTCTCCTCTCAGGTGTATTGATATATTTAGGCATGAACTCTTCAGCCCGGAGGATATTCCAACTAGTGAAGAACACTGCAGCATATGTCCTCAGTAATACAGATTATTGCAAGCATGCCAAACTTTCCCTCCATTCTCAGTAGAGACTTCCCCTAGATTTTTTAATCAAGTTCAAGGTCTAGGTCTTTATCTTAAAGGTGCTCAATGACCTGAGTGCAGGATATCTACAAGGTCCCCTACAGTTCTGGGATGAAGACCTAGTCAACGACTCTTCTTTGGCACTGTGGAACTCTCTGTACAAAGGGTAAAGCTTGTCTGTACAGGAGGCAGAGCTCTCTCAGGGGCCTGTCTGAGATTGTGGAATGAGCTATCCCCAAGAACTGAGGACCATCACAAAACTTCCCACTTTTCACTACAAGTGAAACATCCATTTCTTTGACCTATCTTCTGCGACATAAATACACAGCAACAGATGTGTTTTAAGAATCAAAAACAAACCCTGTCAAAACAAGACATTCCAGTGTACATGCTTCTCTCTGTAGAGAAAGAATGAGGGAACAAACAACACAGATATGTGTTCATGTTGTGGAAGGTGAGCATTGCATAAAAACCTACAGAACAGTGTGTGTGTGTGTGTCACCATTCTCTTCCACCTCACACCATGCCAAGAAGCCCTAGTGCCTCGCTCAAGCCAGAGTCTCTGTCCACCTTTCTCCTCTACCCCTCCATACCCCACCTCTCTTCTTCACCATTCTTTTCTCTTTTCTTTCTGTCTGGAAGACAAGTCACTCAGATTTTAACATTTTTAACTTGTTTTGAGAGGAGTATAGAGCCAAAATGGTATTGTAACCAGATTGGACCCTGGATACTAGAGCGACAAGTTGAGTGAGGTAATCATTTTTTATTGGACCAAATTCTCTTGGTGAGAGAAAAAAGCTTTCAGGTGTACACAGAGTTTTTCTTCTGGCCTGGAAAATGGCTGCCTTCAGCAGGTTCTTTTACATGTAGGGAATCACAAAGCTGATGGAAGCTGATGGCTCTGCTAACTAGATGCCAAGCGTTGTGTGAATCCCTGTTTTTTTCCTGTTGGTTTTCCAGTTTTCACTAAAATTAATTGGTACCTAGAACATTCATTAATATTTTGGATTTGGTCAGGTACAGTGGGCCTTAGTTATCATAGTATAAGCAGGCAGATAGCCTTACTTCACTTCACTTCAGTCAGTTATTATAGAGGCACCTATTGTCCCAATCCTGGCCCCATTGGAGTAAGTGCTGTAGAGACACAAAATGAAAAAGAAGTCTTTTCGGACAGGTTACACAGAGTACCTGAGTACGAAATCAACGGAGAAATGTATGGAGCAACACTAGGCCTTGGCAATCCAGTCCTGAGGCTGTTCTAATATATTATGGCAAACATTCCTGAGATGTAAAAGAGTCATTGTGGATAGGTCTCTGAAAACATCCACTCAGAAGTCAAAAAAAGCAAACAGAATGTTAGGAATCATTTTAAAAGGGATAGAGAATAAGATAGAACATGTTTTTACCTTTATATAAATCCATTGTACTCCTACACCTTGAATACTGAGTACAGATGTGACCACCTTACCTCAAAAAAAGATATATTGTGCACTAGAAAAGGTTCAGAAAAGGGCAACAAAAATGATTAGGGATATGAAACGGCTGCTATATGAGGAGAGATTAATAAGACTAGGACTTTAGAGATGACTAAGGGGGAATACAATACAAAGGTCTATAAAATCATGACTGGTGTGGAAAAAGTAAACAATGAAAAGTTATTTACTTGTTCCCATAACACAAGAACTAGCAGTCACCAAATGAATTTAATAGATAGCAGGTTTAAAACAAACAAAAGGAAGTATTTTTTTAACAAAACACCCAGTTAGCCTGTGGAACTCCTTGCCAGATAATGTTATGAAGGCCAAGACTATGACAAGGTTTTTAAAAGAGTTAGATTAACTCATGGAGAATAGGTCCATCAATGACTATTAGCTAAGATGAGCAGGAATGGTTTTGCTAGACTCTGTTTGTCAGAAGCTGGGAATGGGCGACTGGGGATGGATCACTTGATGATTACCTGTTCTGCTCATTCTCTCTGGGGCACCTGGCATTGAAGCAGGATACTGGGCTAGATGGAACTTTGTTCTGACCCAATATGGCCTTACTTATGTTCATATAAAACATGCTTTGCTTTGAACGCAGCCCCCACACGAGCCGTGCCAACTGCAACTCAAAATCTGCACCGGATCGGGCCCATCTATTTAAAATATGTCTGACTTTCTCTCATCACTTTCACAACATGTCTGTACTCACTTCCATTATTATTTGTCTTTTATTGCTCTCCTGTTAGCTGTACATTTAACTAAACTTTCCATCTTGTTCATAAAATCAATGTTTATAAGTCTACAAGGCTTTTAATGAGAAAAAAATAAACAGGAGATTGTTCATGTGAAAGGCTTTCTTGCACCTGAGATTATTGGAAACATGTGAGAAATAAGATGAAATAAATGAAACTTTAATTTTTGTAGGTGAGGGAAAGAGTGGCCCACTGGTCAGAGTCTTAACCTGGATTTATTTCCCTGTTCCAAAGAACAGCTTGAATCAGTACCAGCATCTATATTAGTCCACCAGGGTGTCAGCCAATGGTCAGGGCAGTGAGTGGTGTGTGTGTGTGTGTGTGTGTGTGTGTATTATACACCCGAGACTTCAACTGCCAGGACCGGGGTCCTTAGCAGCGGGCAACCTGGAGGAGGTTGACGGGTGCCCCAATAAGTTTACAGGGAAAAGCTTATACACCCGAGACTTCAACTGCCAGGACCGGGGTCCTTAGCAGCGGGCAACCTGGAGGAGGTTGATGGGCGCCCCAATAAGTTTACAGGGAGAGCTTATAACACCCGAGACTTCAACTGCCAGGACCGGGGTCCTTAGCAGCGGGCAACCTGGAGGAGGTTGACGGGTGCCCCAATAAGTTTACAGGGAAAAGCTTATACACCCGAGACTTCAACTGCCAGGACCGGGGTCCTTAGCAGCGGGCAACCTGGAGGAGGTTGACGGGCGCCCCAATAAGTTTACAGGGAGAGCTTATAACACCTCAGATTTTAGCTGCTAGAATCCAGAAATCCCTTCGCAGCGGGCAGCCTGGGGAGGCTGAGAGGTGCCCCAATGGATCTGTCACCTGGGAGTGACACAAATCCAAACGCCCAAGCTCTCCCTATACCTGTCCCTTTTTGACTGGCTGAAGTTCTTTTGTTTTGTGTTCGGTTACAGCAGCACGGGTTCAAGTCAGAAGCTTGACACGCACTGGCTTATTTATAGGAGGGGACAAAAAAATAAAATAAAATAAAATAAAGAAACTTGGTTCAGTATATATATATATATATATTTATAAGTGAATGAGGGCACCCACTTATTCCCAAAGTTTATAGCTAAATTGCCTTACCAAAGGCAGTTTACAATAGAAATGAAGCAGTTTGCCTTAAGAAACTATAATAAAGTAACTAAACTTATAACAGAGTGACAATTAAAGTGTACACATAAAGAAACACATTGCAGGTACAATTCTCACCCCTGCGTTCCAGACTTGGCGTGGCCAGCGTCTTTCTCTCAATCCCTCGGGAAGAAGTAGGGCGAGGCTGGGCGTCCCACGGACCTCGGGAGACAATCAATACCTGCCAGCAGGTGTAGGTGATTGGAGCTCAAATGGGGTGGGCTACTAAACCCCTCTTTATACCCCTTGGGTCACGTAGGCTTCTTCCTGGTCTCAAGTGGCCAATTAGGAAAAATGGCTTTGAACACCAAGTTTCCCACGAAGGGTGCAAAGCATAATTCACACCTGTGAAAATGCAGACAATGGGCACCTCTGGTATGTGATGGGCGAAGATTCCTCTCCTGAGACAGTGCAGGCGTGTCAATTACTGATACTAGCCATCAGGGCGACGGGAGGCCTCCCAGTCGTCAGCTAGCCCATTTACTGTCTGGTTTCTGTTTATGGTAGAGTCAGGGACAGGCACCACACCTGCGTTCCCAGGGCATCAAAGGCTGACTGCCTTTCTCTTGCTCTCTGGGAGAAACAAGATGGGGTTCGTGTCTGGCTACATTCCACCCCCTTGACACGCCTCACTATGTCTCAGAACGCAAGATGGCGGTGATGCCAGCACCTTTTGCCCTCCTTGGAGGAAGCTAAAATCGCCCTATCGGTAGGGTCTGATCAGATAATTTTGGATCAAGGGATTGATTAGGATCGCTTCCCACCGGCTTCCACCAGTTTGTCCGTGCGCTCCTGCCCTGGCTTGGAGTAGCTGAGCTAGAGAAGGCAGTAGTAAATGTATCTGGGCAAATAGAACAGGCACTCAACCACACTGCAGATGCTCTAGGCTTGCTTAACGAGCAAATTCAATCAGTAGCCCGTTTTGCCCTGCAGAACAGAATAGCCTTGGACGCAGTTTTGGCCCAACAGGGGGTATGTGCTAATCAACCAATCTTGCTGCTTCTATGTAAATAAATCAGGACAAATTGAACAAGATGTACTCGCTATAAAGGGCGCTGTTAAGGTACTACATGCTGTAACTGAGGATGGAAAAGCCTCATGGCTAGATTGGCTAGCCCAACACCTAGGATTTTCGTTAACTCCATTCCTTCACTCTATTGTGAATACTATATTAACCGTTTTACTTGTTGTAATTGCTTGCTGCATGCTTCTATGTATTGTTAAGCGTTTGGTGTACACTGCTACCTCCTCTGCACAGGTCCGGTATATGGCGTTGGGAAGCGATCCTAATCAATCCCTTGATCCAAAATTATCTGATCAGACCCTACCGATAGGGCGATTTTAGCTTCCTCCAAGGAGGGCAAAAGGTGCTGGCATCACCGCCATCTTGCGTTCTGAGACATAGTGAGGCGTGTCAAGGGGGTGGAATGTAGCCAGACACGAACCCCATCTTGTTTCTCTCCCAGAGAGCAAGAGAAAGGCAGTCAGCCTTTGATGCCCTGGGAACGCAGGTGTGGTGCCTGTCCCTGACTCTACCATAAACAGAAACCAGACAGTAAATGGGCTAGCTGACGACTGGGAGGCCTCCCGTCGCCCTGATGGCTAGTATCAGTAATTGACACGCCTGCACTGTCTCAGGAGAGGAATCTTCGCCCATCACATACCAGAGGTGCCCATTGTCTGTCTGGTTTCTGTTTATGGTAGAGTCAGGGACAGGCACCACACCTGCGTTCCCAGGGCATCAAAGGCTGACTGCCTTTCTCTTGCTCTCTGGGAGAAACAAGATGGGGTTCGTGTCTGGCTACACAGGGTTAGCTCCTAACAGGCTCCCTCCACTATATTTACCTGCGTACCTGACAGGTACTGTCAATCACAGCTTCTGTTGTCTACGGATCACTATTCCCGGCCAATAGGAGCTGCAGGAAGCAGTGTCCCGGTCTGCACTGCTTCCCATTGCTCCGATTGGCCAGGAAAGGCAATCTGCTGCCAACAGGAGCTGCGATCGCTGGTACCAGTGGCCATGCAGGTAAATATAGCAGCAGTGGCCACCAGGGGCTAACCCTGATGAATTACCACTGTGTTATTGCCCATCCCAATTTATGTGTACATCGAAAAATCCTAGCACATGAAAATCTATTAAAAATGAAAATCATTTTAACTTTCACTTACTGGCTGCTGAGTTCAGGATTCCACGAATCTAAGATTTGCTGGATGTTTGTAACTTTTGAAGTAGTGCAGGGAAACATTGTGAAATCCAAAGCATTATGAAATCCAATGACAGAGGAATGGATAGGCAACACTTTTGTTTAAGCATGTAATTATATGTAATTTTTCAGTCTAAATATTCTGTTCTTTGTTTGGGATTGTAAAATACTGTAGTTGTTTTTATTTTTAAAAAAATATCTTCCATTCACTTTTTAAATAAGCCAGAAAATGTTATGTCTGTGTTCCTTTTTTAACTGTACATTTTTTATGATGACTTGATTCCCATGGCTTTAAACTCCTCAAATTACAAAGCATGTGCATGCTTCATAACACCCACACCCACACACAAAGTATATCAGATGAAATTGCTTTAAAATAATCCTATAATTTTTCCTTGAGCAATGACAGATTTTTTTAAAGCCTGTTCCCAACAGACATTTTGATAAGAGCTTTAAGTTGATTACTTTTTATATCCTGTGTGTTGTTTGGCTGATAAGCTCCCAATGTCCATCACTTCACATTGTTTTTATCTTCCTCTGCTGAACCCATCTACTCAATGTCATTTTTTCAGTTGTCGGCATGAAGGTAGTGATGGAAGTGAATGGAAAGAGGAGTGTCACAGCCCAAAGGCATGTTAGAGATTAGGGGTCATCCTTCCCATAAAAAAAATAGCTGTTCTACAGTCATGAATTAAACTGATAATCTCTGGAATGCTGTTCATCTTCCATTAATCATACAAGCTATGACAGGTCTCTGATCCAGAGCCATCTCATCTATAGGACTGGTCAGGGCAGCTGCCCGGGGCCCTGCACTTTGGGGGGGACATGCAGGGACCCGGGTAGCCTGGAGGATTACCAGGGTGCATGGTACTGACAAAAGGGTTCGGGCCCGCCCTGCATTCACCAGTGGCTGCTGGAGCCGTGGGAAGCGGAGCGACCCAGCAGCCTGCCCCATCCGCTCTGCCATCTCCCAGCTGGGTTGCTCTGCTTCACCGCGGTGGCAGCAAGGAAAGTGACCACCCCCAGCCCACTCCACTCACCCAAGCAAAGCAGCTGGGAGCCAGGCTCAGGGGAGGAGAGTGGAGCGGGCGGGGATCGGTTCGCTCCACTTCCTGCCAGTGTGTGGGGTTGGGTATGACCCCTGCTGCTGGTAGCAGGACCCCCAGTAATCCACTGGGTCACGTCACTTGGGGGAAGGGGTTTGGTGAAAGGGGCGCAATGGGAGTGGGGCAGGGGTGGGAAGAGGTGGAGGCGGGGTCTGGGGTGGATTGGCAGGGGGTGGGGTTGTCCCAGGACCCACATCCAACCAAGAGATGGCCCTGCTCTCTGATCAAGATGCAGCAGGCAAAAACCTCTTGCTTCTTATTGCTCAGATCTGTAAAATCTGAGGATTTTTCCTCCTTTTTTAAACCTCTTTTGATGATTATCTGCTATGTTCATTCCTTCTAAAGCATCTGGCATTGGTCACTGTCAGAAGACCAAATACTGGGCTAGATGGATCTTTGACCTGACCGCGTGTGGCCATTTGTATGTGTCTTACACTTTTTCTGCAAAGTTTATAGGGTTAGTGGGTAAGGTGTAGAATTGGGGTTCAGGAGATCAGGACTCTATTTTTGAGTGATCTTGGGAAAGCTGCATAACCATTCCTTGCATCTTTTTCTTCATCAACATAACGGGGGTGATGAATTAGCTTGTGTGTGTGTATATGTGTGCACGCACGTCACTGGAAGAAATCAGAAATGCTTGATTTTGTACAGTGGGCCCCACACTGTTAATAGAGTTGCACTTTGTTCTTCAGCTCAAATAGTTCTGCTCTTGGAGTAGGAGCATAGGAATTCTGTCCCACTCAAGCCAAGTGTTCTAGTTGACTAATGATTTATTAAAACACTTCTATGTAACCAGGTGAGTTTAATTCATTAATTATTTTAAAGGACATTGAGATTTTTCAATGGAGGATGCGGTAGAAGCTTCTTAATAGTAGTAGTACTATTTACTTTATTACTTCAATCAAGTTTACAATTTTATCCATTGTAATTAAAACAAGGAGCTGATACAAAGGAGAAAATACAATATTTGACCCATAGGATTTTCCAAACCAGAACAGAACATTAGTCTGTCTGATTTGGTGTCCTGATTCTCTTGGCCAGCATCAGGCTGGCTTACTGATCTGTATGAACTATCAATCTCTGTGGAATTATGAGTTCAGACATTACACAGGCATAAAAAAGGCAGCTACATATGCTATATACATAAGGTTGGAGGGAGACTGGTTTTGTCCAGCACACCAAATACGCCAGCAGTTGGACAAAAAGCTGATGCCTAAAGCTTTGAAAAGAAGTTTGGAGCAAGGAAAGACTCTTGTGATTGACGCTCAGAAACTGGAAGAATTTCCTGGGGATTCAGAAAAACCTCTTCATTACCTCTTGCCACTTGTATTTTGGGCTGAGAAGGAAGATTTCCTTCTATGCCCTCAGAATGCAGATCACCTCTAAATGGACAGAGAAACTGCTTCATCAGGAGACGGAGAGATTTCCCCTGCAGTGAGACAGGAGCCAAACCCAAATCACATGGCTCATAGTGTTGCATTCTGGCTGTGTCTTTTACTTTTTACACATCATAAACAATATGAAGGAACCTCTTGGACAGAGAAGTCCCATCGTTTCCCCTAACAGTATTCAACGTGCAAGGCCAAACTCCTACACTGCTGCTCTGGTAGGGCTATACGCTACACTATCTGTGGCAGGTATATGGCCCCCATCATCACAGTATCTGAGCACTGAGCTTATCCTCCACAACCCTCCTTTGTGAGCTGGGAGATTGATTCACCCTTATTTTACATATGGTTAATTGAGGGATAGAGAACATAAATGATTTACCCAAAGTCATCCAGAAGCCTGTGACAGAGCAAAGAATTCAGCCCCGTCTCCCAGATTCTAGTCTGGTGCTCTGATTACTGGCTTACTATTCCTCCAAACAGCTCCTCCCTCTCTCCTCAGTGATATATAGATCTGAATGCATTTTCTACTAACAAAATAGAATTTTGATTTTTTTATTTAATTAATTTGGGGATGATAATATAATTTTTGCAAGTTTTGTTTTAAATCCTTTGACAACATACATTGGTCAAAATAAAAATGAATAAGCCTGGGCTGTAGACCATCAACCCATAACAAATATCAGGTCAATTTCTCTAAATTAAGGTAAATTAATTTGGTATGGAAGAGGTATAAATATATTTTGTTGTGCCATGACACCAATGTCTAATTGAAGAACGGATTTAGTAGGTTTTGCTGAACAAATGCAAAATGCCATCTTCTCTGAAGATGGTAAAAATTCCGTAGTTCTTTAGAACCACCAAATGCACCTGGCAAATGTCAAAATGTCATAACTCATCAAAACATAATTTAGATGTTATGCTGTGTCCTTGTATTTCACTGTAAAATGACAGATGAGGGTGGAAAAAAGTATGATCTAGTGGTTTGCAAAGAGACCCGGGAGTCAGCATTCTCAGGTTCTCCTCCTGGCTATACCCTAATCTTATTGAGTGACTTTTGAACATGTCAGTAAACTTCTGTCACAGTTTTCCAGCTGTAACATGTGAAGGAAGTATACACCCATAGCACACAAATATTGTGAAGACAGTGTTTGTGACGTGCCTTGTTAAAGATGCATGAGAGTCAAATAAACCTGGCAGAATGTTTTGTTTTGTTGCAGTTTGCCTGGATATAAGAGAGAGAATAGGAGATGAAGAACAGAGGCGTTAAACATCCTGCCTGAGGGCTGGATCCAGCCTGCTTCATGTGTTTATGTGGCCCCATGGCATTTTCTGATTTGGCAGAATCTAAGCTGTTTTATTTTTAAAGTATGTTGCCTAGTTGTGAAGAAAAGCTTCCAAATGTAGCGTGAGTGTAACTGCAGCAGTGTAGCCTTTCTAAATTGGCAGAAAGCCTAAAAAACTGCCTCTGGGATATGTGCACTCTCCTGCCCCATCTCCCCCCTCCCGCATGAAATGGGGATGTTGACTCAAAAGACGAATGACACACTTTTCGTGGAGTGATTGACTATTTCATTACTGATCATTTTATCAGATGAAATGGACAACAGGATGAAAGTACAAAGCCCACAGCAGGGAACTGGGAGGAGCTGGAGCGAAGAAAATGGAGAACTGGGGTGGGGGAAAGAAGGGAAGGAGGAGAGAAACAGAGAAAGCAGACTGAGAAAAGGAAAATAGGTGATTGTGAAGATGAGAGTATTTTGTAATATTCTGTAACTTAATTAATACTAACAGTTTAGCTACTACTTGCAACCCACGTTCTACCCTTCATCGTCTCCCATTGACATTGGTAGGAGATTACCCCTCAATCCACAGGATACTTAGCCCTAAATGTATACCCTTGTCCATTTTCATAATAATCCCCCTCTCTGTAAATCCAAATACAAGTGTGACATCCCTGATGAAGAATAAGTTCCAAGTACAGATGAAATTTATTCAACACCAGATCTGTTTTGACGTTTGAAGGATGGAGTCACGCGTATATGATTAAAATAGTATTTTAAATGTTGTGGATGGGGGGGTCTCCACTGTGAACATTTTGGAAAGATGATATAGCCATCAGCCCAGCTTTAGCTCAGGAGAATCCACACACCTTGGAAATGTGTTTGAATTTATTAATCTATTCCTTTTATTTACAGAGCCTTGTTAATCTCGTCTTCATATTTTTACATATGAAGGACAAAACCAAATCCGTCATATTGGCTAGAATCTGAAAACCACTTTTTTGCCCTGAAGGGTTCCTACTTTGCACTTCTTCCTTCCTTCTCTCATATTCATCAGTTTATAGATTCAAAGGCCAGCAGGAACATTGTGATAGTCTAGTCTGATTCCTGCATAACACAGGTCATAGAACTTCCCCCAAAATAATTCCTAAAACAGATCTTCTAGAACACCTAATCTTGATTTGAAAATTCTTACTGGTGGAGAATCCACCACAATCCTTGGTAAATAGTACCAGTGGTTAATAACCTTCACTGTTAAACATTTATACTTTATTGCCAGCCTGAATTTGTCTAGCTTCAACTTCCAGCCATTGGACTGTGTTATACTGTCCTCTGCTAATTGAAGGGTTTATTAAACATTGTTCCCTCTATACTTAAAGACTGTAGTTAAGTCACCCTTGAACCTTCACTTTGTTAAACTAAATAGATTGAGCTCTTTGAGTCTTATCACTTTAAAGCTTGTTTTCTATCTTCTAATCATTCTGGTGGCTCTTCTCTGAACCCTCTCCAATTTATCAACATCCTTCCTGAGTTGTGGGTGCCAGAAATGGGCACACTGTTCCAGCAGTGGTTGGACCAGTGCCAAACACAGAGGCAAAATACCCTTTCTGCTCTCAGTCAAGGTTCTCTTGGTAATCATCACTTTACCATCAGCTACAGAGAATGGGTGTAGTCTATTGATCTGAGCACAAGACTAGCAGCCAGGAACTGCTAAATACAAATAGTGACTCCAACACTGACTTCTTAGGTGGTAATTTCACTGAATATCTTTGCATTGGTTTCACCATGTGATAGTATAATGAATGATCAGAGGTCATGCTTGCTTCACTGTGCTCTTGGGAACATGTTGATGCTTGCAAAAAATCCCAGTGGAAAAGAAGTGCTAGAAGCTAACATAGTTGTCAGCACTAATTCTATTTAGTGTACTTGTAATACAAGTGGCATTTGGTTTTCAGTGGAATGATGGAGTGGGAATTTTCTGTGATAGTCTGTATGAATATTGTGTGTGCATCAGCTTTCCCTACATGATGCACTGGTAACTAAGTGGAGGGGAAAGGTTGTTTATTCTCTACAGAGATTCACAGATACAGGTGTGACTGAAGCCTAGCTGTCTAGGGCCTGGGCTCCATGTGCATGGAGAATTCCAGGAGACAATGGGGACTCCAGTTCTCAGGACACTTGGTACTTAGAAACTAACAACCATGGAGGTTTCCACCACTGTACAGGAAGCCAGCCAGGTTTGCCCAGGAACTAAAAATAAAGGAGTGAGGAGGGGCCAGGTGGGGGAAGGGAGATTAAGTGGGGGCTGTTGGAATCTTGAGACTCTCCTGAACTGGGAAAAAGAGGGGTCAGCGGATTGTGGGTTCCCCCAAATGGACTATGCTGTAATTTTCTGTTCTTGCTGCTGACCACCGACTTTCTACACTGTATTCCAGACATCTAATAAACTATTGCTTTTGCAATGCAGAGAATCACTGCAAATATTGAAGGTGGGGTGCATTGCTCCGTTGGGGCATACCAGTCTCTCTGAGGTGTGCAGCTCAGCCAGACTTACTGAAAAAGAGCTCACATCATGAAGGAGGGGTGCTAAAGGCACTGAGATTCAGTTTGGGGAGGTGATGAAGGCAAGTGGTTTACCCTAATGAAAGAGTAAGGCCCTAACGGGGGTCTGGCACCAGGAAGGGATCCTTTGAGGAACTGTTACAAAACTCCCCATGCTCTGGACCTGTGGATCCCTTATGTATATTGAATGGCAACACCCTGCATGAATAGTCCCACTGAAGGTTATAGCAGATAACTAGGAAATCAGAAAGACTAGGACTATATTAAATGTAGCTCATGGAAGGCGAATGAAGTAAAACAGCATTCACTCTGAAAGAGGGTTTCAGAATCCTGTCTCTGCATGCATTGGAAAGACTATAAATTTATAGAGAGAGGGAATTATTATTAGAAGAAAAATGAGTCATTCGTACTGAGGCTTATGTCTATGTAGCCAGTGAACTGAGTGGCTAACCATGGTTACATTGAAAACTCTGCCAGCTGTATCTGCTCAGTTTGTTGTCTGAAGAATTAATGTATTAAAAAAAATACCCACATA
Source organism: Rafetus swinhoei (assembly GCA_019425775.1). NCBI lineage: Eukaryota > Metazoa > Chordata > Testudines > Trionychidae > Rafetus > Rafetus swinhoei. The sequence goes on along the minus strand of CM033437.1, from coordinate 22,518,703 downwards.
CTCAACAGGTCATTTTGGAAAAATCTAGCATTTAAGAAAATGATTATCAACAATGTAATACTGCCATTATGTTGCTCTTGAAAGCTGGATCAAAAAGAGGGAGAAGAGATGTATTCTTCATCTATCTAGGGTATTAAAAGGGATTACTACTGTGACTTATAGTACATCACTAAGATATTAGAGAGTCTAGCACTATAATACAAACATAGAACACATGGATGTTTAAATTGAAACGATAGCAGTCTTGCTATTACCTCTTTAAGTAAAGAACTGTTCTTTCAGCACCTTTTTGGTTTTTGGGAGGACAAAGAGGATAAAAAAAAGGCTGGGAAGATTTGCTCTGCGCTGACAGCGAGTCGCAGCCCATGGTATACAATGCTAATCTTTTGTGGTATAACAACTTGGCTACTTACATTCATAAATCAAGCCCTCCACATGAATTTATCAGGCCTGAATGGAATGTCTCTTATGCTGGTAAAATTCAGAATAGGCATGGTAAAATCAGTGAAGTTAAACCACTGCATGTCATAATTGGGCCCAACGGCTTTGTTCTGAAGTGTAGCGTATTTCAACACACCTCTGTTAACAAAATAGAAATTTTTGGGTGTGTGATTTGTTTGGGCTTCATGTTTACAAGGTAATAATCATATTCAGGGCTAAATGAACTCAGAGTCTGAAAGCTAAGGAACAGATTTTCTCCTGCACAAACAAATCTACCTAGCAAGGGACTGTCAGGAAAGTAGGATTGCAGAGCAGGGTTGCCAATTTTCTAATTTAGAACCTTTCCTGGCCCCACTTCTACTTGCCTCTTCCCCAGGCCCTGCCCCCATGTCTCCATCACATGCTCTCCCCCACCCTTGCTCACATGCTTATTTTTAGTGCAAGGCCCAAACAGGCATATTCATTGTTTCTCCATGAGGAAAAATTTTAGCCTGACTTTTACAAAAAGTACAAAAGGTCCAGAACTGAGGGAGAGAATCTGGCCTTCCATTGCTAATAGCCCAGGATTTTTTTTTTTAAATGGTCAGGGCTAGAACTCAGTGTTCAGTTTCCAGTGATAGGTTGTGGCAGCCACATTTGTTCTTGGCATATGGATGCAAGCGCTGTGCATATTGGAGCCTGCATTTTCACGTGTGACCAGTGAGTTTGTGTGCATTTTAAAGGAGTTCTGATTTTCCAGAGGAGGGGTTGTGAAAATCTGCCCCTTTGAATTTGTCTGAAGGTGCCCTCTTTAAAACAGAGGTATCCAAAATCACTAAAATGTTTTTGAAAATGCAAGCTTAAATGAACATGAGATAATAGATCTATATTATAAAACCAGGATGGTAAATGAAATTTCTCCTTTGAAATAGATCGGATGGGCACAATAATGATGAGCTTGAGCCATTTGGCACTCCTCAAATCATCATGGGATAGAATTAAATAAACTTTACCATTTGGAAACTCTCTTAAGTGCTATGTTCACACAAACTTCAAAACACTTTGGGCCTCATTCTTCTTTCTCATTGGTATAAATATGGAGGAACTCTATGAGAGTGAAGAGAAATACACTGGAGTAAAGGTGACATCGCTTACTAGCTAACCTGACCTATAGTATTTTGCTCATAGACTGCAACTTCTGCTCTGCTTTCCAACATATAGATGCTAAGTTGTATACATTTTAAACTATCTTGTTTTCTAGATCGATTAAGCTGTTATCCCTAGTATAAATACTTCATCATGTGATTTTTAAATTCGTGTAATAACCTCTCATAATGTCATTATAGTGTGTGTGTATTAGAGTACATATATACAGTACCTTAGTATTAGAGTACGTATATACAAGTGCCATCGTATGTGGGCTGAGATCTGACTTCACTTACATGCCATGCAGAGTTTTACAGGTATGTACAGTAGATCTTTATTGTAAAATGCATATTAATTACTTTATAGCCTTTACTCTGTCATTCTTTTTAACAATATTAAATGTCTGATCCCTGTGGGTCCATCAAAGACCTTTCAGATGATATTTCAAAAGAAATCTTATTCATCTTGGTGGCAAACTGAGAAAACTAGGTCCCATACCAAGATACTGTTATGTAATCCTGTTCCCCCAGCCCATGAGAAACCCACTGGAACTGCTGTGAAATTAATGTTGTCTGTGTCTGCCTCAGGATTTATTTGCTGCAATTTCCTAATGGGGCCACAAGTAGGAGCATTAGTGTAGAAAGGATGCCATGTGGCTGCAATTCTGTTGTGGTCTAAGTCTTCTCACAACAAGTTTGCCAGACATGGTGGCCTCAGGAACGGTCTCTATAACAGCATTTTGGCTTTTCCCAGTGTAGGGATGGTGACAAACTTTAGGAATGCTCCCTGGAATAGCTACTGTGGGACCTAGCTATAAAGTGGACTGGCTTTCAGCTTAGGCTGTAGAGCTCACTTGTTCTTATCTCTTGCTGGAAGTGGTCTCAGTGCCACTACACGGGACAGTGAGCCACTCTGGCAGTACGTCTACACAGCAGCGTAACATCCGTTATTCCAAAATAACTATGCGACGCTCCACTGCGGCTATTTCAAAATAGCTCCTTCCCCAGGCCATTCAAAGTACTTCCTGGGGCTCGTAATCGAAGTAGCGCGTCCACATTCGGGGAGCCGGTCTCAGAGTAATTTCCAGACTTCCCTTTAGTGTAGATGCCCTATTTCGAAATAAGCTATTTTGGAGTATTTCTTCCAGAACAGTTTATTCCGAAATAATTGTGCAGTGTAGACGTAAGTGTGTGGGTTACACTCTGCAGATGGAATGGGCTGCCTAAGGGCCAGACTGCAAAGGCCACTTGGGGGGCCTTTAGCCATCTCCAGGCCTTGAGAAGGGCAGCCATTAACAGCCTCTTCTTGGCTGCAGACTCAGCACACTCCTCCTCTGAGTCACAAATATTTTAGAGGCACTTCCATCCTGCCAGATGTATTCCCCTTTTGGAGCTCATAATGAAAATGTGCCTGCCCTGGTCCCCCATGCAAACTTTAATCTGTTTGATTTTAATATTGGGGTGGGGTGGGGAATGAGATTAAAGAAAAAATTGCACAGAAGAGCCTGATCATCTCAGAACCGAGTAAACCTGTGCTATTATTAATAGTAAAAGAACAACAAGAAATGTACCTGGCGGAATTGCCACCTCATATATCAGGCTTTAGCATGAAACAAACTTCTGCAGCCAGTTGCTTTTTCAAATCCTAGAAAAAAAAACAGCCACATGAAGCAAATCCATGCTAGGCCCTTTAACTGGAGCAACACTAGAGGGAGCTGCTAGGTGTTTCCATTTCCTCTGGTGCCCACATTTTTTTATTTTATTTTAGGGATGTAGAGGAGCATCTTGTGAGCTGCTCAGAGTCAGAGGGACTGGAAAGGGGATGACATAGTAATATTCAAAAGCGAGTCAAGTGCTGGGGAGAGTATAAATTTATTATAAAGCCCTGGAATGCTTAATAATTAATTTTCCAGCATGAAGCCTCTTTTTCTTTTCCTTATGGGAAGAACAACAAAATGTTTTAACATACTCTCTCCCTCCACGCTATAGGAAGATAGAGCAGGAAGCAAATAGTTTGGTTTAACACTCAGTGCTCTTGTACGCATCCTATTATCTGGTGCTCTCCCTCTAATTATTTCAAACATGCTGCCCGCCACTTTTCTGACCCCTGTGACAAGAGACCTGTCCTTTTCCCACCTTCTGGCTCTCCTTGCTGTACGCTAAGCAGGCTTTAATCATGATGTTGACACTGTTTTCTCCTTGGCTACTCTTGAACCATGTTTAGCTGCATCCATTTGCAGCTCTGAATAAATTTCATAGACTCATAGACTTGTAAGGTTAGAAGGGTCATTTAGTCCGACCTCCTGCATAACACAGATGATGGAATTTCACCCAGTAATGCCTGTAACTTGCATTTCTGTGTGAATAAAGCTAAACTGTCTAATTCTACCTCCTTATTTTGCACTTGGTCTTCCTAGTCTAGCTGTCAAGTATCAGAGGGGTAGCCGTGTTAGTCTGAATCTGCAAAAGCGGCGAGGAGTCCTGTGGCACCTTATAGACTAACCGAAGTGTTGGAGCATAAGCTTTCGTGGGCAAAAACCCACTTCGTCACATGCATCTGACGAAGTGGGTTTTTGCCCACGAAAGCTTATGCTCCAACACTTCGGTTAGTCTATAAGGTGCCACAGGACTCCTCGCCGCTAGTCTAGCTGAAGTGTGTGATGAGTGCACCTTGTAGAGGAGGGACTTGCGATCTACAGCCAATAATTCAGTGTTGTCATAGGGATTCTAATCTACTGCCCCTTGAAGTCTTTCCATTCATGTCAATGGGCTTTGGCTCAAACCCAGCATAATTTTCCTGAAGGGGAAAGAGCCTAGCATTCTATCTGCCCATCAGGACTGGAGAATTTTTCTTTTGCTGGAATTCATTCCTCAAATCAGGGACATTTTCTCAGGATGTGAAATTTTAAAACTCCAGGATTGAAAGTGTCAGTCTAATGACTACTATACCTCTTCATAGCATGCATGACATATGGTACAGCTTATAGCATGCATTCACCTCCCAGCCAGAAAATGGGAACAAGAAAATGACTGGTGGAGGAGGAAAGATGGCCAAAATTTAAGGGTGGAGGCCTAAGTCGGGCATCTAAATTCATGTTTAGGCACAAAAATAACTGGTAGATTTTTGTTGGTCCTCTTTGTAGTCTGTCTGAATGCTCAGCACCTTGGAAAATGAGGCCACTTAGTTTCATAACACTCCAATCCTGCAAGTCTGTGTTTGATTTTGTACATGTGTGGTAGCTCCCTTGACTTAAACTGAGGATTATAGTGGATAAATCAGGTGAACACCAGCTCCCATTGTGATGTGGTAGCCAAAAGAGCTAATGTGATGCCTGGGTGTCTAAACAGGAAAATATTTAGTAGGAGTAAGAGGTTTATATTACAGCGGGTTCCCGATTTACAAATGGTCGATTTACGACCGTTCGCATTTACGACCAAACCTTCCATTAAGCGGTCATAAAGGCAGTCCCCGAATCACGAACACGACCCACGCTTACAAACAGCGCGGTCGCAATGTAAATCAATGGGGTCTGACTTATGAATATTTCGAGTTACAGCCAAGTGTTTGGTCTGTAACTCGTTCATAACTCGGGGACCGGCTGTACCTCTGTATTTGGCACTAGTGTGACCACGGCTGGAACACTGTGTCCAGTTCTGTGGTCCACAATTCAAAAAGGATGTTGATAAATTGGAGAGGTTGCCACAGGAATGGCTCAACTGGAAAACTTGCCCTACAGTAACAGAGTCAAGGAGCTAAATCTTTTTAGCTTAACAAAAGGAGGTTCTGGGTGAATTGATCACAGTGTGTATGTGCCTACCTAGGAAACAAATATTTGATAATGGGCTTTTCAGTCTAGCAGACTTAGGTTTTGCAAGGTATACCTTGTGGAAGCTACAAATGTTGAGACTGAAAATAAAGTGCAGAAATGTAACAGTAAAGGTAATTAAGAGTTGGAGCAATTTACCATGGGTTCGCATGGATCTTTCATTACTGGCAATTTTTAAAGCAAGATTGCATGTTTTCTTCTCAAAGATATGCTCTTGTTCAAACTGGAATTTTATGGCTTGTGTTAGGCAGGAAGTCAAAAATTAGCGTGCCCATACGTCCCGTTTTGGCAGGGATTCCTGTGTTCCCTCTATGTTGTGTGGTTGAGCAGCCGCCCAGGAGAGATACACAGTTGATTAGCAGAGTGCGCACATCCAGCAGCATGTGTTCAGGTGCCCTTCCCTGCTGATTTGCAGACCTGTTGCTGCTCCCGGGACCCTCCTACTGACTGAGCAGAGGAGCGGGAGGGGGAACTGATGTCAACCCTCTTCCTGCCCCTGTAGCCAGTATCCACAGAGCCCAGGAGGGGACAGCTTGACTCAGGACTTGGAGTGCGGCAGGGGCAGTGAGTGCCTTTCTTAAAGAGACAGTGCACAATCTCTAAGACTTCTCCACCAGCCGGCTCACCCAGTCTCTCTCTCTCTCTCTCTCTCTGTCTCTCCCTCTCCCTCTGCCCATGTACCCCATCTCTGCATGTCGGGAGAGGGAGACAGGGCTCAGGGCAGAGTTTTTAGAGAATGTCTTAAAGAGACATTGTGTGGTGTCTCTCAGGCTATGTCTACACTACACTGCTCTTCTGGAGAAAGCTACGCAAATTGCGGTTCACAATTTGCGTAGCTTTTTCCGCTTCTTTTTTCGGAAGAGGCTTTTCTGACATTTGGCCCGTCTACACCAATTTGCATATTTGCATATTCATTAATCAAATGATGAATATTCAAATAAGTTGTTTCTGGTCTTTCCAAAGCCCCCAGTGCCAGCTTTAGCAAAGCTTTTGATATGGTCACCCACAATATTTTTGCCCTCAAGTTAAAGCATATGGATTGGATAAATGGAGTGTAAGACAGACAGAAAGCTGTTTAGACCAGGGTTTCCCAAACTTTTTACTTGAGTTGGAACCCTTTTTTTTTCAGTACTGTTTTTTGCAGCCCAAAAATATAAACACATAAAAAACAAACTGAGAAAATACCAGACATATAACATGTCTGGTATTTTCTCATTAGGTACGTTTTATTATTACTAGATGTATCAGTTTGTAGTTTCGAACTGCCTGGCTGCTAAATGTGCTCAGGCTGCATGAGTGTGTCTACCAGCCAGCCAGTTCGCAACTACTCGAGGGGGAGGCGGGGGGCACAATAGAATCCCCAGGCCAGACTCACTCGTGCTTTGTGGGGGGAGAGGGGGCAGTGCCCCGAGATCTACATATGGCCGGGTCAGTCCCTCTCCCCCCGCTCCCCCCGCTGCGCCTCTGGCCAGCCCCACTTCCCCCAACCCCCTCCCGGACAGCCAGTTCTCCCCCGCTGCTCCTCCCAATCTCCCTTGGCCAGCCCCGCTGCCTGCGTCCAGACCTGCTTCCGTGGCCGCTTCTCTCCCTCCCCACATCTTCCCCAGCCAGCTCCCTACCCCCAACCTCGCACCCCCCGGCAGCTCTGCTTCTGTCAGCCCTTCCAATCTCTCCCGGCCAGCTCCGATGCCCCAGGCAAGCCCTGCTTCTGGCAGCCGCTTCTCCCCTACTCCTCCTCCCGATCTCCCGGCCAGCCCCCTGCCCCCCGGCCAGCTCTGCTTCCGCCGGCTGCCTCCCACCCCAAATCTCCAAAGCCCGCCCCGATTCCCCTGTCCAGTGCTGCTTCCGGTAGCCGGCTCTCCCCTCCTCCTCCCCCCCCAACCCCGACCTCCCCTACCTATGCCTCTGCCAGGAGCTGGAACATCGGGCTGCAGGTTATGCTCAGGCTGGCCAAGGGCTTGGTGGACCCGGTGCCACACGTGCACTCCAGGAGCCCAGAACACACTGAGGCCAGGTATTTTTTTCCTGCGGCCCGGTACCAGGCCGCAGCCCATAGTTTGGGAAACGCTGGTTTACAGGATCAGGCCCTAAATTCGAATTTAGGAGCCTATCGTAAGCACCACATTTTGATAAAAAGAAATTGGCCTATTTTATATAATTGGTTATTTTGGATTGGAACAAGATGTATTTCTTTAGATTGTGAACATTGTGAGTTAGGAATTATGGCCTTTGCACTATTCAGTTGTGATGGTCAATAAATAATAATAGGCAACATTCTTATTAGCAAATGCGCTGCAGCAATAGCTGATCAACCATGATTTATGAACAACTCACATCTGAATAAATGAGGAATTGCTTTGGTTGTTTAAACACACGAATGGCAATAACTTGCTAATTCTGCAAGTATCTCAAAATAATGGGGAAAATACAGAAGCAAGAATAAACCCTCAGGAAAACAGGGCAAGAAGGAAGGAACACCAGGGAGAGCTTGAAAGAAGTGTCCTGCTGAATGGAAGAGTTGCTAGTTAACACCGGTAAGTCAGTGCTTACCAAGGGGAAGGGGCAGAGGGGGAAGGCTAGAAGCTTGCACTATGTGCTGTGCTATCAGGATTTTTCTCTTAGGATTCTAAGAGAAATCTTAGGATTTTTTTGTGCCCCTACATTCGATCGCATGCAATTTTCCAGGTACAGGTTGAACCTTTCCAGTCCGGCACTCTCTGGTCCAGCAACATCCGTAGTCTGGCATGATTTTAGTTAGACAGATGTCGATTTATCATGGGTGGACAAGTTTTGAGGGGTCCCATAAAATTTGTTTACAGCCACAGTCCTGGCTTTCAGTGTTCTGTGCTGTTATTTAGCTCAAATTTACCCCTAAATGTCTTCTAAGAGCCCACTAAGTAGTGACAGTGTTGGTAATGTGGCTTGACAATATTGGCCTCCTGTGGTCCAGCAAATTCTCTGGTTCAGCACCGGTCAGATCCTGAGGGTGCCAAACTAAAAAGGCTCAACCCATAGTGTATTTGAAGGTATCTTTAATAAATTAGCAGAACTGTTTATGGTTAAAATTAAGCACAGAAATTTAGCAGCCACATTCACTGAAGGAACTTTCCTTTGGGACTGAGTTTCTCTCAATAATATGTAAGGTGTTTTATTATTTACTAGAAGAATTATTGGAGCAGAGGGAGAGGGTGACGGGTCTGCACACCCTGTCTTCTGGCTTGTTCCCAGGTCAGCCCAGAGCCAGAGGGGGGCCATATATTTTGGCTGAGAGCATCTTCCCAGTGCTGGCAGGAGGGGAGAGGGGCACACTCCAGCTGCAGGCTTTGCCCCGGGGGTTGGCCTGGGGGCAGAGGTAGCCGCGCAGGCCTCCCATCAGCACTCACTGGGCCCAGGCTGGGGCAGCGGTGGAGACCCAGGGCAGAAAGGGGGGGACGCGCACCCCAGCTGCTGGCTTTGCCCCAAGATCAGCCCTGGAGTGGAGGGAGCCACAGAGAACTCCCGCCAATACTCTCTGGGGCAGGCTCGGGGGCAGAAGGGCTGAGCAAGGCTGCCCACTGGCTTTACCCAGGTCCACCCCAAGGACTGCCGCTCCCTGGGGCAGGCTGGGCTATTGGGTGCTACTGGCCAGCAGCTTCTGGCTGAACTGCTTGCTGCCCCCTATGGTTATTTTGCAGTATAACTGCTCCTCCTGCCAGACCACTCCCTTTCCATTTTATGAGAAACAATTGAATTTCAGGCACATCCTACTGTCCTGGCACAACCAAACCCTGACCTTGCTTTAAGCTATGATAAGAGGAAGCTGCACAATAAATTTCGTGGTCCTAGCTCTTCCCATTTAGGAGGAAGCTTCAGGGGGTAGCTGAGTTAGTGTGTTCCAGAAAAAAAACAACAACAAATGGTCTGGTAGCACTTTATAGACTAACAAAACATGTAGATGGTATGATGAGCTTTCGTGGGCACAGCCCACTTCTTCAGATGACCGGAGTTGTTCTTTGACTCATGGACAGACAGACAGACAGATGCACATTTCTAAAATATATAAATAGATTTGCATGTCCGTAATGCCTAGAGGGTCGCTCTCAGTTAGGTGCTAGACAGGAATAGAGGATGGTTCCTATTCTAAAAAGAGCTTTACAGTCTGAATAGAGAAGACAAACAATGTATTTTACATTAAGGCCAGTCAACAGTAATTTTCTTTCAATTTAACAGAGTTAACACTGGAATGGTTTAATCACTACATTAAGCACTAGATCATGAAGCCAGAAGAGAAAAGAACCTACACTCCTACCTAATTACATAATTATAATGTTCACAATTATATATAATAATTTGTGGACAGTATTTTTTTCCTGAAATGAGGCAAATTTGTCATGGGCTTTAAATTAGAAGGAATTCAGATAAGAAGAAATTATTGAGACTGTAAAGATTGTCTTATGAGAGAATAATAGATAACTAAGTGTTTTGAATTAAAGTATTTTAAAGCACTCACATGTATTGTTGTTATCACCTTTGATTAATTAATGTATTTATTTATTCAGCATTTTATAACATGGCCAGCTGTGTACAAGGCATAAAAATAAAGACAATCTCTGTCCCCAAAGAATTTACATTTTAAATGTATATTATTGCAACTAATGTTATAATTTGCACCTGGGTTCAATTAATTATTCAGATATGAGATAGAAGAGCAAGGAAAATCAGAACATGACTTGTGGCAATATATAATTCTTTTTCTGGAAATTAAACTCTTTGGGGGTTCGAGATTGTATTTATTATTGTGTCTTGCTGAGCTAAGTACGCCTCAGAGCTGAACAAATTGTACAATAATATTACGTGTCCAAAACACAGAAAGTAGGAAACAATATAAAATCCAGAGGAAGGAGTATTTTGTTGTTGTTGTTGTTAAATCATAGTTGTTATAACCTTGTGTTTGGTAGGAACTTTTAGGTTTTTAATAATATGCAGCCTAAATTGTTTTGTCTAGTTTGGCCCCAGGGGGTAATTTCCTAGACTACTATCTTCAGTGGAGTGAATGTTTACCAGGAAATCAATAATTTGTGTCAAATTATTTTGAGACCTAATAAGAAAGAGAGCTGGTCAACACTCACAAGAGATTGCTGGTGAAGTGGAATGAGAAATGTAATGGAAAAAAGAGAATGTTCTGTTCTAGACGGGTTCTTATTGTGCCCTTATCTCCATAGGTTTCAGAAAGGTAGCTCTATTCGTCTGTTTCAGCAAAAACAACAAGGAATCCAGTGGCACCTTAAAGACTAACAATTTTATAAAGGCGTAAGCTTAATTTTCCTAAAGGGGGAAATTAAGTGCTGTAATGAGAGAACCATTCTCAGTCCCTATTTAGACCCATTTGACACCATCAGAATGGGTCTGAATATGGACTGGAAATGGCTTTCTCATTACAATAAGTAATTTTCCCCTTCTTATTTACATCCAACCTGATGTAATGCTCCCATCTCTGTATCTCTACCATCTGCTTCTTTTTCTTTCTGTTCATGCCTCTGATGAAATAAGTTGCAACTCACAACAGCTACTTCCATAATAAAATTGTTGCCTTTAAGGTTCTATCAGTCTCTTTGTTGTCTTATCACCATATTATCTCAGTGCCTATCTCAATAAACAATACATGTAGAGGGTATCATGAACTATCGTGGGTACAACCCACTTCTTCAGATAAATGGAGTATTAAAAGTCCAGTTCCAAAATAAATAAGGGATGGGGGAGGGGAGAGAAGGAATGGGAAAAAATAGTGAATTAGAATGTTCATGTTACATGAACCTGATAGAGAAGCTTCAACCTCAGCCTGGATCAGTCCACACGAGAGATCCATTTCCTTGACACTACAGTACAATTATATGATGGACACATTTCCACCACCTTATACCAGAAACCTACTGACGGCTACACTTTCCTTCATGCCTCTAGCTTCCATCCAAGACACATTTCTCAATCTATAGTTTACAGCCAAGCCCTAAAATACAACCAGATTTGCTACAATCCCACAGACAGAGACAAACACCTACAGGATCTATATAGAGCATTCCTAAAACTGAAATACCCACCCAGAGAAGTGAAAAAACAGATTGACAGAGCCAGAAGAGTACCCAGACATGAACTACTTCAAGACAGACCAAGAAGAGAAAACAACAGAATTTCACTTGTCATCACCTACAGCCCACAACTTAAACCCCTCCAAGGTATTATCAACAGTACAACCTATCCTGGAAAATGACTCCTTACTCTCACAGGCTTTGGGGGAAAGGCCAATCCTCACCTACAGACAACCCCCTAACCTCAAACAAATTATTTCCAGTAACCACACAGCAGACCTCTATCATATTCACCCAGGAACCCAGCCCTGCAATCAACTCTAGTGCCAACTCTGTCCACACATCTACACAAGCAACGTCATCACTGGACTCAACCACATCAGCCACTACATCAGGGGCTCATTTAACTGCACATCCACTAATGTGATCTATGTCATCAAATGCCAGCAGTGCCCCACTGCCATGTATATTGGCCAAACTGGACAGTTTCTATGGGAAAGAATTAATGGACACAAATCAAATATCTGAAAAGGCAACACACAGAAACCTGTTGGAGAAGACTTTAACCTGCCCGGGCTCTTATTAATGGATCTCAAAGTCACTGTGTTGTGTCAGGTCAATTCCACAAGCCAAATACACAGGGACGCATTGGAACTTAACTTCATTTCCAGGTTTGGGACCCATCGCAAAGGTATGAATAAAGACATTACCTGGCTAGAACACTAAATTCCACATCCTAATGACTTAACCAACCAAACAATGGGTACTTAAGAACAATTTGAACCTTCTCTATCAGCTTCATGTAGCATGAACACTCTAATTCACTATTTTTTCTTCCTTTTCCCTCCCATTCCCTATTTCTTTTGGAACTGGACTTTTAATACTCCATTCATCTGAAGAAGTGGGCTGTACCCATGAAAGCTCATGATACCATCTATATGTTTTGTTAGTCTATAAGGTGCTGCTAGACTATTCATTGTTTTTTAATTTTTTCCAGTTACAGTGTAACTCAGCTAGCCCTCTGAAGTTCATTAAACAATGTGACTAACAGCTGTCCTATATGGTCTGCTCTCTCAGTCATTCTTCTCTCTGCAGTGGAGTGGATTGTTTTGGTAAGGTTTGGGGCGGGGGGGGGTTGCTTTTCATGTACATGCTGATCTGTGTTTGCATTAGTGGAGGCAGGTCAAAGAAGTGTGGCTTGCACTTGTAGCAGAAAGTGGGGAGGTTTGTGTTGGTCCTTAGTTCCTGGGTGAGTTGGTTCTACAGTCTCAAATAGGCTCCTGAGAAAACTCTGTTGCCTGCTGTGATGGGGTATCCAACCCCTACAGGACTGGAAAGGGTTAAAATGACCAGGTCTGCCTATTAACTCCACAGGCTGCACCAGAAAGGAGACACATGGAGCAGGGCATTGAAGGGAATAGGAAGGGCTTGTAAAGGCAGGAAGCTGGTGCTGTTGCAGGGAAAGGGTAGGCACTCTCTAAGGCTGAGGCAGGGTTGGTCAAAACATGGCCCTTGGGCTGGATCCAGCCTACCAAGCCACCGGATCCAGTCTGCGGACACAGCTAGGATCCCGAAGCAGGCTCCTTGCTTGCCTCGCCCCACCCACATGCCACTCAGAAGAGCAGCTGTTGAGCCTTTTCTCTTGCACAACTGTGAGCCTGGAGGGCAGGGGGGGAAGACTCCATGAGCCCCCAGCACAATGCCATTAGCTAATGGGGGCTGCCTGTTTCAATAACAGGTAGCACACGAAGCACCACGCCCCCCACCTCAGGCTCATAGTTATTCATACACACGTGGTCCCTGCAACCTGTGCAGGGGTGGGGCAGGCAGGGGAAGCTGCTTCAGAAATGTGCTGGCCTGCCAACTGGGAGTCACCCAGAAAAGTCTCCCAGCCACGGCCTGCCTCTGGCACCCCAGCTCCTCCCTCCCGCAACTCTGCCCCCCACTCCTGTCCCCTTACCCCACATAACCCAAACCCTCTGCCCCCCTCCTGCACCCATACCTCCTCCCAGAACCTACACCCCAATCTCCTACCCCAGGTCCCAACCCAAATCCCTGCACCCCCTTCTCATGCCAATCTCCTGCCCCAGGTCACAACCCCCCTCCTGCCCTAGGTCACATCCCAAACCGCTGCACCCCAGTCCCCTGCCCTAGGTCACAACCCAAACCCCTGCACCCTAGGTCACAACTCCTTCCTGCTCTAGGTCACAACCCAAACCCCTGAACCCCAGTCTAGTGCCCCAGGTCACAACTGCCTCCTTACCCCAAACTCCCTCCCAGACACCATGCCCTCCCGGACACCACACCACCTGCACCCCAGTCCCTCACTGCAAGCTTCCTTCTGCACCCAACATCCATCTCAGACCCCTGCACCTCCTCCATTAATATCATGGAAGAGGTGCGGCCTGCAACCACTTTCCAAAATCTTGGCATGGCCCCCACATCAAAAATTATTGCCCACCTTTGTCCTAAGAAGAGGGAGGAGGGCTAGGGGCTGATACACCTGGAGAGAGCAGGGCAACCAGAGTGGTTGGAAGCAGTTCAGGGAAGGAGCAGTGAGGTCTGGGAAAGGAAATCCAGAACAGCTAGGTGTAGAGTCCCTGGCGTAGAGGGTGGTCTCAGGTTCCTTTACCAGCTATTGAAAATGTGTCAGACTGCAGGGCTGTGAACAGGAAGACCAGCTCACCATGGGAGTGACAGAGCATTGAAGAACTGTCCTCCAAAAGGAGGAAAACACTGGCTAGAGGACTGAGTCATGAAGAGGATGCCGTGGGTCCTGGGACAAGAGAGAGAAGCTGCAGACCTGCAAGAAACAGTGTGATGGCATGCAACCATGGGAAGGAGTGTTGAGCTCAAACAGTCTCATACTTCTTAAGCCAGTTTCACAATTTTTGGCGGGGCCCTGATTCAAGTTTATTCAATTGGTGGGACTGGCAACACTGCAGTTATTCAGCACAATAAAAGGGCACGTGGCTAAGAGTAAAGATATGAAATTAGCATATGGACAATTCAGGGTGAATATCGGGTAAAGCTTCCTGAAGCGGAGATCTTAGGTGCTGCTGATTCTCACAATTTCAAGTACAGTGATTATGGCTCCCCCCCTGGAGTCAGTCTATCCATGAACTCAGAAGCTACAGCATGAGGGGATTCCCAGCTCCACTCAGCAACTCTGATTGGCTGCCTTTTCCACTTCCCCACCTCTTGGGGAAGAACAGCCAGTCAGAGCTGTTGCAGGAGGCAAGCAGCGCTCTCCCCCCTTCACTTATCTCGAGGACCAACAGAAGGGAGGAGAAAGATGAAGGAGCAATAGCTGATACTCTTTCCACAACTGAGGAGGAGAAAACAGAAAAAAGCATAGAAGTTCGGGGTAGCTCCGCTCCCTCCTGTGAAAAATGGGTCTGCCCTTCACTCCTCTTTTCGAATCCTACAACACTAGGCCTGGAAGGGGGGGAAGGAATCCCCACCAACTGCTCCCCCAAGACTCAGAATGGGGGTCAAATACTTCTGCAGTTGCCCCCTTCCCAAATTTGAAGAACCTTTTACATTTGCAGGAGGAGTAGAGGTGGAGCTGGCAGGCAAGAGCCAGAGGCTAGAGTGGATGTGGAGTCTGGGGTAAATGGAGACTAGGAGTGAACTGGGGTGAGGATGGGTACTTGATGATGAGTAGGTCAAAGGGAGCAAGGGGCATGACCTATATGGACTTTGTTGTATCAGACGGCATTTCATACAAACCTGCGTGATTCAATGTCACCTAGATCTTCTATCAGAGTGTCCCTCAGTTGGGGAAGGGAAGGAACATTTGAGCAAGCGAGCAACACAGGAACTGCCACATTTACTTACGGATGGGCAGGAGTTTAAAAATCAAGGTAAGCTCCAGCCACAGTATAATCTTTTAAAATAAATAATTAATCATTACTTTGGGGTCCATTTCATTAGTTTATCCATTACAGCCATCCTCTAAAGACATAAACGCATGTTTAATATCATGTGATGGGATCAGTTCTGTTTATGTCTATGCCAGTACTCACAATGCACAGAGTTAGTTAAGCACTTGAAAATAGCTTAGCAACAGCAGGGTCTCTTGTGCTGTGAAACAGTCTTTGATAGGAAATGGTGAAAACTCTTATCACATGGATCATTTACCCTGCAGTGGACAAAGAACTTGAAAATGTATTGTAAGAAATGATCCTTCATGACCTGGCTTTTAGATTGGGATATTTAACATTGTAAATCTTTCCCTTCTCTCATTTCTATGATCTCTGCACCATCACTGTAAATCTGCTACAGATTCAGGTGAAGAATGCTTCAAGTAGCATAAATAGCATCTTCTCCTGCATAGCCACCATTTCAAAGGGCAGGGATTCTGGCATAATGTTTTCAAAGAGGAGACCTTATGCAATTTGTCTCCTTTTGCTTGGCCTAGCAGTAGGGTTACTTCTAAGCTGAGTGCTTGGGCAGCCACCCAGGACAGATTCAAATGCCACCCAGCTTATTAGCAGAGTGTCCTCAGCAGCTAGCATCATCTATTTCTACTGGTGGTGCACATCCACACCTACTTCAGTGCACATAACAAAATGTATTCTGCATGTGGATGGAAAATATTAGAGGGAACACTGCCCAGCAGACCCCTAATTTGTTGACTTTCTACTCTATTTCCCCAAGTGTGTGGTAGGGGTAAATGGCTGGGAAAGACAAGTCTTAGGACAAAAGCCTCTCGTATGAATTGCAGAGCATGTTCATGAGCTTCTGTGAAAGCTGTAGGTTCTCAGCTTTTGTAGGTTTTCAATATTTGGCCATTGTATTGGGCAAACTGGAGAACTGTGGACCTGGATCCTGTTGTGCTTTGTTTATATATTTTGTATGTGCACTTAGACACATGTAAAATATATAAATGAATAGCCTTTGCTACTGAAAAAAAAGATTCAAGTAAAGTAGGTAATATGGGATATATATTCAGAATTATATTTTAAGCACTCTGGGGGTATGTCTAGACTATATGGCTCTGTCGCCAGAGCCATGTAGATTAGTTTACTAGACATACCCAAATGTCTAGTAAATTTAATTTAAATGTCCGCTTCATTTAAATTAAAATGGCTGCCGCTCTGTGCCGATCAGCTGTTTGGCAGCACAGCGCGGTAGTCTGAACGCTCCGTGGTCGACATCAAAGGCATTTGTCGACTGCCCCGGTAAACCTCATCCCACGAGGCATAACGGGTGGTCGACAAATGCCTTTGATGTCGATCATGAGCGCCCAGACTGTGCTGCCAAACAGCTGATCGGCACAGTGCGGCAGCCATTTTAATTTAAATGAAGCGGACATTTAAATTAAATTTACTAGACATTTGGGTATGTCTAGTAAACTAATCTACATGGCTCTGGCGACAGAGCCATGTAGTCTAGACATACCCTGGGATTTTTTTAAATTTCCCTATTAGGAGCCGTGGGTTTTTGCATATGCACAGTCTGTACTTTAATTGCTGTTTATTGAAAAAAAACTAAATGAGGTTCACAATCTTTGCCACAAACACATAATTGTTAATGCAATTGATAATACTCAACCATGTTTTAAATTAATTCATACTTGACTTATAATAAACAGCCAATAAAGATCTCAGACAAATGAAAAAATCGACTCTCTATAAGGACATTGTTCAAAGGCCAAATGTTTACCATACTGTGGATGGCCCATTTGTAAGGTCTAATCTACTGGACTTCCTACCTATTTAGGAAAAATTAACCAAAAGAAAATTAGCTAACAGCTTTCATTTTGGGAAACTTCTAAACCAAATGGTGTTCCTATAATTTCCTTCCTCTTCAGCATCATTGCTAAAACCTTCTCCATGACATAATCTTCTCCCAATCTAACTACTGGAACCTCCCTGTCTCCAAGTGCTCCCCTAAAGTCTGCCCCTCATGCTTCAGTTAAAAACATCTTTCTTACTAGACATTACAGTGTCCTTCCCTCTCATGCTCATCCAGAAATTTCTGCCCTGACCCCATTCTCTGCATCAGATTCCAGCACTTTGTCTTATCCTTCAAGGTACTGCATAGCCTGCATTTCATCTCCTGCCTCCTATTACTTGCATGTGACCTAGGGTTGTCAGATGGTTTAACCAGAAATACTGAACTCCCCCCTCCCCCCCAAAAAAAACACCGGGGAAAAAATTCTGTTGAAAAAAAGAAGGAAGGGGAGACCAAAGTTATTGAGTAAAAAAAAAGGACCCTGAGATTTATTAAGCAAAAAAAAATAAAAAAAATAAAAAAACCCAGCATGGCCCCTTTAAGAACATGGGCTGGGCTCTGCCTCTCCTAACAGGCTGCTGGCAGCCGGAAGCCATCTTCTCTCCCTGCTCAGGACCAGGCAGCTCCCCCGCAGAACCAGGTAAGCAGGCGGAGAGGGACGGGGGTTGGGCCTGGTTGCTAAGTGTGTGTAGGGTTGCCAGGTGTCTGGTATTGATCCAAAAAGTCCGGTATTTTCACCTCCTGGCCAGGAAAAAATCTGAAAATACCGGACAAAAAGGAAGCTTACAAAAAGTGGAAACTTGGACAAATGACCAGGGAGGGGTTTAAATGTATAGCTCGAGAATGCCAGGGGGTTATCAGGAAGGCGAAAGCGCAAATGGAATTGCGACTGGCTAAGGATGTGAAGGATAACAAGAAAGGTTTCTACAGGCATGTTAACAAGAAGAAGGTGATCAGAGAGGGTGTGCGGCTCCTACTGGATGAAGGAGGTAACCTAGTGACAGATGATGTGGGGAAAGCTGAAGTACTCAATGCTTTCTTTGCCTCTGTATTCACGGACAAGGTGGGCTCCTGGACTAATGCGCTAAGTGACGCAAGATGGGATGAAGACGGACAGCCCTTGGTGGGTAAAGAACAGGTTAGGAACTATTTAGAAAAGCTAAACGTACACAAGTCCATGGGTCCGGACTTAATGCATCCGAGGGTACTGAGGGAGTTGGCAAATGTCATTGAGGAGCCTTTGGCCATTATCTTTGAAAAGTCGTGGAGATCGGGAGAAATCCCGGATGATTGGAAAAGGCAAATGTAGTGCCCATCTTCAAAAAAGGGAAGAAGGACGATCCAGGGAACTATAGGCCGGTCAGTCTTACCTCGGTTCCTGGAAAAACCATGGAAGGGATCCTTAAGGAATCCATTTTGAGGCACTTGGAAGAGAGGAAAGTGATTAGAAATAGTCAGCATGGATTCACAAAGGGTAAGTCGTGCCTGACCAATCTGATTAGCTTCTATGATGAGGTAACTGGCTCTGTGGATGTGGGAAAGTCAGTGGATGTGATATACCTTGACTTTAGCAAGGCTTTTGATACAGTCTCCCACAATATTCTTGCCAGCAAGTTAAGGGAATGTGGATTGGATAAATGGACAGTAAGATGGATAGAAAGATGGCTAGAAGGCCGGGCCCAGCGGGTAGTGATCAACGGCTCGATGTCAGGATGGCGGTCGGTTTCTAGCAGAGTGCCCCAAGGTTCGGTTTTGTTCAATATCTTTATTAATGACCTGGATGAGGGGATGGATTGCACCCTCAGCAAGTTTGCGGATGACACTAAGCTAGGGGGAGAGGTAGATACGCTTGAGGGCAGAGATGGGGTCCAGAGTGACTTAGACAAATTGGAGGATTGGGCCACAAGAAATCAGATGAGGTTCAACAAGGACAAGTGCAGAGTCCTGCACTTGGGACGGAAGAATCCCAAGCATTGTTACAGGCTGGGGACCAACCCACTAAGTAGTAGTTCTGCAGAAAAGGACCTGGGGGTTACAGTGGATTAGAAGCTGGATATGAGTCAACAGTGTGCCCTTGTAGCCAAGAAGGCTAATGGCATATTAGGCTGCATTAGGAGGAGCATTGCCAGCAGATCCAGAGATGTCATTATTCCCCTTTATTCGGCTCTGGTGAGGCCACATCTGGAGTAGTGTCCAGTTCTGGGCCCCCCACCACAAAAAGGATGTGGACGCATTGGAGAGGGTCCAGTGGAGGGCAACCAAATTGATTAGGGGGCTGGAGCATATGACTTATGAGGAGAGGCTGAGGGAGTTGGGTCTGTTTAGTCTGCAGAAGCGAAGAGTGAGGGGGGATTTGATAGCAGCCTTCAACTTCCTGAAGGGAGGTTCCAAAGAGGATGGAGAGAGGCTGTTCTCAGTAGTGACAGATGGCAGAACAAGGAGCAATGGTCTCAAGTTGTGGTGGGAGAGGTCCAGGTTGGATATTAGGAAAAACTATTTCACTAAGAGGGTAGTGAAGCACTGGAATGGGTTACCTAGGGAAGTAGTGGAGTCTCCATCCCTAGAGGTGTTTAAGTCTCGGCTTGACAAAGCCCTGGCCGGGTTGATTCAGTTGGGATTGGTCCTGCCTAGAGCAGGGGGCTGGACTTGATGACCTTCTGAGGTCTCTTCCAGCTCTATGGTTCTATGATTCTATGACATTTTAGGTGTCCGGTATTTTCTGATTTTTTTTACCGGACAGGAAGCGAAAATACCGGACTGTCCAGGTCAACACTGGACACCTGGCAACCCTAATGTGACCTGCTGCAGGCCTTGTACCTAGATTCTGTTCTTCTCTCACAAGCAGCTCCATGCTAGGCAGCCTCATGGATTTTTCGACAAATCCCTCTTTGCAGTTTGCTGCTTCTGGCAGGTGATCTCCCCTCCCTCTTACAAATCATTCCTCGGTCAGTGCTGCTGTTCTCAAAATTTACTAAGTGTATGTCAAATACGTAAAACCTCACTCATGTCCCTTCCCCCACATTTCTTCCCCTTGTTGTTAAAGTAGCTACTTTAACCCTTCATTTAGTTCTGCACACAAATCAAATAAGGGTCTTTATTCCCTCATGGACAGGGCCCTACCAAATTCACATTATGATTTCAGCTATTCAAATATAACTTTTCACAGTATTGTAATTGTAGGGGTCCTGACCCCAAAAAGGAATTGGGATGGGAGGGGTGGAGTACAAGATTATTGTAGTGGAGTGCAAGGTAGCACTTCCTTCAGAGTTAAGCAGCCAAAGAGCAGTGGCTGCTGGCTCAGAGCCCCACTTGAAGGCAGAGCTGCCACCAGCAGCAGCATAGTAGAATGGCATGGTATGGTATTGCCACCCTTACTTCTGTGCTGCTGCCTGCAGAGTTGGGCCCTCAATCAGCACATGCCATTTGCTGACCACCTCCTAGCACCGAAGCCAACAGTATACAAGTATAAGTGATATGGTGATGGCATTGCAACCCATCTCTGCCTTCAAAGTGGGGCACCCAGCCAACACCCGCTGCTCTCCAGCCACCCAGCTTTGAAGGCAATTCACACATAAGGGTGGCAATACCACAACCCCTGCTAAATTAACCCTTTTACCCCACTGAAACTCACTTTTGGATCAGGACCTCCAGTTTGAGAAGCTCCCCCCACCCAAGTCTGTGTAGTATGAGAACATAAGAACGGCCATACTGGGTCAGACCAAAGGTCCATCTAGCCCAGAATCCTGTCTGCTGACAGTGGCCAATGCCAGATGTCCCAGAGGGAGTGAACAGAACAGGGAATCTTCAAGTAATCCCTCTCCCATCCTGCCTTGAGCAGGGGGCTGGACTTGATGACCTTCTGAGGTCTTTTCCAGCTCTATGGTTCTATGATCCCATCACCCATTCCCAACCTCTGACAGTGAGTAGGGAAACCATTCCTAACCATCCTGGCTAATAGCCATTGATGGACCTAAACTCCATGAATTTATCTAGTTCTTTCTTGAACCCTGTTAAAGTCCTGGTCTTCACAACCTCCTCTGGCAAGGAGTTCCATAGTTTGACCATGCTGTATGTGAAGAAAAACTTCCTTTTGTTTGTTTTAAACCTGCTGCCTATTCATTTCATTTGGTGACCCTTAGGGTGTGTCTACACTACAGCACTATTTCAAATTACCTTAATTCGAAATAGTTAATTCGAATTAAGCTTATTCGAATTAACGCATCTATACACAAAAATTATTTTGAAATAGCGTTTTGCTATTTTGAAATAGCACGTCCACACTGAGTGGACCCTGAACCGAAGTTAAGGCTGGCCGGAACCAGTGCCAGCAGGGCATCAGGTTAGGACTTAGTGTGTGGGGCTGCTGCCTGAGGCTAACTGAGCTCCGTGCTTAAAGGGACCCTACCCCCAACCCCGGACAGACAGTTCTCAGGGTTCCCCGCTTGCTTGTCTACCTCGATGAAAGACAGCAAAGCAGTCCTGTCCTGGAGTGCCCTGAGTGCCTGCACTCGGGACACCACAGCACTTGGCCACATGGAGCCAGAGCTACCCCTGGGCATGCTGGTGCATCTCATGGGGTTGTTGCCATCAGCCCGGCTGCACTTGCTGCAGGCTGCCATCCGGGGTGCCCATCGGGGGGCTGTCAGGATCCAGGAGGCCCTGAGGGAGAGCGTCCACCCCGAGGAGCCCTCAGAGCCTCCCCGGTCCTCCCCACCGGGGGCTTGTGCCCCATTCCTCCCTCACGTCCTTCCACTTACCCCTCCCTAATCCCCCTTCCTGATGTCAAATAAAAGACACGTATGTTCAAAAACAGAAACTGGGTTTATTGAACAAAACTGGGGAGGGGATGAACCTCTGGGGAGACTGGGAAAAGGAGGTGGGAGAGGGGAAGAGAGAGGATGGGAGAAGGGTGGGGGAAACCTGAGAAGAGGGAGCTGGAAGGGGGAAGCAAGGGGAAGAAGGGGGAGGGGAAGCTCAGGGCTCAGGGTTGGGGGTCTCACCGGACCAACCTGACTTTCATGCAGATCTGCTCCTGGGTTTGCATGTGGCCTTTGGTGGCCAGGCAGGCAGCTATCCTATCATAGACGGCCGTGTTCCTCCATCTAGGGCTGAGATCATGGAAGTTGGGTGCATCCCCCCCAAACCTGAATAAGGTCCATGATCTCCACCCTGGACCAGGAAGGCGCCCGCATTCTCCGGCCCCTGTCAGGCTCCTGGGAGCTGGCAGACTGCTCCTGGGGAACGGTGGAGGACTGGCTGCCAGTGGCTTGCTGGCTCATGTTTTGGGGCCACTGGGTCAGGGGCTCCGGTGGCCACTGCTGGCTCTGGGCTGGCAGGCTTGGAGCTGGCACAGGCACTGTGGCCAGGGTCTACCCCTTTAATGGCTCCGGGGCTGGGGGACAGGAGAGTAAGTTTTCCTGGTTGTGCCCAGAGTGGCCACCAGGGCTCCCTGGGAAGGGCTGGAGGCCCCCTATTTAGAATTAAGTGTCTACACAGCACTTAATTGAAATAGCTATTTCGAATTTGGTGTTACTCCTCGTAGAATGAGGTTTACCAAATTCGAAATAAGGGCTCCACTATTTCGAATGTATTTCGAAATAGTGGTTTGGCTGTGTAGACTCTATTAAAGTTAATTCAAAATAACTGTTGTTATTTCGAATTAACTTTGTAGTGTAGACATACCCTTAGTTCTTCTGTTATGGGAACAAGTAAGTAACTTTTCCTTATTCATTTTTTCCATACTAGTCATGATTTTATAGACCTCTATCATATTCCCCCCACTTAGTCTCCTCTTTTCTACGCTGAAAAGTCCCATTGTTTTTAATTTCTCTTCATATGGCACCGTTCCAAACCCCTAATCATTTTGTTGCCCTTTTCTGAACCTTTTCCAATACCAATATATCTTTTTTGAGATGAGGCAACCACATCTGTACACAGTATTCAAGATGTGGAAATACCATGGTTTTATATAGAGGCAATAAGATAGTCTCTGTCTTATTCTCTATCTCTTTTTTAATGTTTCCTAACATTCTGTTTGCTTTTTTGACTGCCACTGCACATTGAGTAGATGTTTTCACAAAACTATCCACAATGACTCGAAGATCTCTCTCTTGAGTAGTTATAGCTAAATTAGTCCCCATCGTCTTGTATGTATAGTTGGGATTATTTTCTTCCAATGCGCATTACTTTACATTTATCAACACTAAATTTCATTTGCCATTTTGTTGCCCAAACACTTAGTTTTGTGAGATCTTTTTGAAGCTCTTCACAATCTGCTTTCATCTTAACTATCTTGAGCAGGTTAGTATCATCTGCAAATTTTGCCTCCTCACTGTTTACCTCTTTCTCCAGATCATTTATAAATGGGTTGAATAGGATTGGTCCCAGTATGGACCCGTGGGGGACACCATTTGTTACTTCTCTCCATTCTGAAAATTTACCATTTATTCCTACCCTTTGTTTCTTGTCTTTCAACCAATTATCAGTCCATGAAAGGACCTTCCCTCTTATCACATGACAACTTACTTTACTTAAGAGCCATTTGTGAGGGGCCTTGTCAAAGGCTTTCAGGAAATCAAAGTACACTATATCCACTGGATCCCCCTTGTCCACATGTTAGTTGACCCCTTCAAAGAACTCTAGTAGATTAGTAAGGCATGATTTCCCTTTACAGAAACTATGTTGACTTTTCCCCAAAAATTATGTTCATCCATGTGTCTGACATTTTTATTCTTTCCTATAGTTTCAACTAATCTGCCCAATATTGATGTTAGACTTACCGGTCTGTAATTGCCAGGGTCACCTCTAGAGCCCTTTTTAAATATTGGTGTCACATGAGTTATCTTCCAGTCATTAGGTAGGAAAGCTGATTTAAATGATGGGTTACAACACACAAAAGACCAGATTTCATGGTCTCTGATGCATTTTTCATGACCATGAATTTGGTAGGACCTTAGTCATGGAGATCTAGTGCAGCCTGAGACTCTGTAGGGAGCCTATGTGGGTATCCACTTGTGTACCTGTTTGCAGGATAAGGACCTTGCTCTGAGAGGGCTTGTGCCACACCCCATCACCTTCACCAGGCCTCCCCATTGACACAGGCCTGGATTAGCCTCCATGAGGCAACTGGCAGGTTTGGGGCCAGTCAGTAAAATCCTTGAGGCAGGGACCTTTTGTTTTCAGAGAGAGGAGCTGGAGTAGGAGAGCGGAACACCTCGGTGAGCCATGCCCGCCTGGGGTGCTGGAGAGATAAGAAATAATAATGTGTGCTGGGAATAGAAGAGGTCAGAAGTGCATTTTGAATAAGAATCAGTGCATGTCCATTGTGGGCTTTGGTGTGAAAATACATAGGATGACAGGAAGCTGCATCCCACTTTTTTGTTGAATTATTCCTGTTTAGCATGGATGGGCTGCAAAACAACTCTGTGCCCTGGCTGGGGAGTACAGGAGCTGAGATTTGCCAGATGAAGCAGCTGTCAAGGTCAGACAGATTTCTGTGTGTGCCCATGTGGACAGAATAACCCTGATAGTGTCATTTTTATTTAAACTTTTAATTTCTTTTTATGTAGTCTGTTGAAAATCTTGTCACTAAAAGAACCCAAGTATATTCCCAGCTCATTTTCATAGATTTGGCATCTTTTAAACAAGTCATACTAGTTTATTTTTTCTGGCAGTAAAAACATCATCTAACATGGCAAATTACATAAAATGGAATATCCATGTATGAAATTAAGAGAACAAGCTAAGGGTGGAATTCTGAAGACAGCAGACTATTAGAAAGGACCCCAATGTTCATTATTTATAATCCCATCATTCTCTGTCCATGGGCAGTGACAGCTGTCCCAAGACAACAGGGATAGCTACTCAGAAATGCTGACATGTCAGTACTCTCTGAATGGCTAACCCGCTCAGAGGACCTCTTCCTAATGACTTCCCTCTATCAATACAATGCTTCCTTTATGTAAGAGTGAAACTTTCACTCGGACATTCTGAGTCCTGTGCCCTAACCGAAGAGCATTATGTAGATTTCAAGTCACAACTGTTAACCACACTATAACACTATCTTGACAGTCAGCGTAAGTCCTCAAAGTTCGTTTGACACTGCAGGTTACTTTCAGAGAAGTGGTGACTACCCATCACTCTGTGTGTGTGTGTGTGTGTGTGTGTGTGTGTGTCTGTGTGTGTGTGTGTGTGTGCGCGCGCACAACAGTTACTGACAGATATACATTGTTATTCGAGCAAGTAAGGCATTGGTATTTTTAAAAGGCATAGGTAGAATAACAGAGCATCAATTACATTCTGAGTCAACACTTGATGAAGCAAAACTCATTCAATGTAAAGCTATTGGATCATCATATTTTTGAAGCACAGATGCTGGCAAAATTTATGGAGATAAAGATTGCATAATCTTAACACTCTGCTAAAGAGTCCAGTTGTGGTTCCAGAGTCCAGCTGCAGCTCCAAGGCTGATCCCTGTCCTCTGGAAGGTCAACTTTTTTTTAATGTAGCATTTTTAATGTGATGGCTTAGATATAGAGTAAGAATTATTAACAGGATTTGTGGTCCATACCTGATTCAGTCTGAAGCCTACTTATAACAGCACTTATAGTCTCCATCCTCTTCTTTCACAGGCCATGGGGAGAACAGGATTGACTGCATTACCCTCAATATATATGTCTATTTGCATCAAGACAAATGATTGCAATTAAATCTCCTGCTTCAGGGCCTCAGTTAGTCACTTGCAAGGATCAGGAAGGAATTGGTTTGCCTGATGCACAACCGGCCAGAGGGATTCTGTGATATTTTTTGGCTTTCCTTGGACACATCACATATTGATCACAGCTGAAGACAGGACATTGGTTTGACATTGGCCAGTGTTCTGAAGTGGAACAGAGAATTCTCTTTCTTAGATGCCAGACTGATATCCTGCTTATATGCTCAGGATCCTTCTCTTCTCCCAGTTTGGGGTTGGAAAATGATTTCTCCCAAGGATACATAGGCAAGGTGTGACACGCAGAACCCCTCAATGGTACCTAGCAAAAGGTTCACTGTTCATAGCATCATAGAATACTAGAACTGGAAGGGACCTCAAGAGATCATCAAGTTCAGTCCCCTGCCCTCATGGCAGGACCAAACACCAGCTAGATCATCCCTTCTAGATGTCTAACCAATCTGCTCTTAAATATCTCCACTGATGGAGATTCCACAAGCGCCCTAGGCAATTTATTCCAGTGTTTAACCACCCTGACAGTTAGGAAGTTTTTCCTAATGTCCAACCTAAGCCTCCCTTGCTGCACTTTAAGCCCAATTTTTCTCCCTCCTCCTTGTAACACTGTGACAGACTGCTGGCTAGGCCAGAGCTCTGCCACTGTAGCCTGGCTAAAAAGGCTGAGGGGAAACAGCTGAACAAGCCCAGGCCTGAAGGGCTATTACAAGCAGCTGTGGGCCTCACTGGGAGAGGGCTATATAAGGCAGAGGAAGGAAGCCAGCAGAGGGTACAGAGGAGCAAGGAGCCTGGGTGTGGTTGAGTGTGCTCCCAGGCAAACAGAGGAGCTAGCTGAATTGACTGTAAGCTTTGTACATAGAAGGTGGGGGGAACTAACAATAAAAGCACAGGTGACTGCACCAGAAGCGTCTCTGGCTGATTCGTGGACCACAAGGTGTTCCAGACCAAGGGGCCTGAGTGGGGACTCTGCCACAAACACCCTTTTAGGTACTTGAAAACCACTATCTTGCCCCCCTCAGTCTTCTCTTTTCCAGACTAAACAAGCCCAATTCCTTCAGCCTTCCCACATAGCTCATGTTTTCTAGATCTTTAATCATTTTTGTTGCTCTTCTCTGGACCTTCTCCAATTTCTCCACATCTTTCTTGAAATGTGGTGCCCAGAACTGGACACAATATTCCAACAGAGGCCTAATCAGTGCAGAGTAGAGTAGAAGAATGACTTCTTGTGTCTTGCTCACAACACTCCTGTCAATGCATGCCAGAATCATGTTTGCTTTTTTTGCAACAGTGTCACACTCTTAACTCATATTTAGCTTGTGGTCCACTATGACCCCTAGATCCCTTTTAGCAGTACTCCTTCCTAGACAGTCACTTCCCATTCTGTATGTGTGAAAGTGATTGTTCCTTCCTAAGTGGAGTACTTTGCATTTGTCCTTATTAAACTTCATTCTATTTACCTCAGACATTTCTCTAGTTTGTCAAGATCATTTTGAATTTTGATCCTATCCTGCAAAGCACTTGCAACCCCTCCCAGCTTGGTTCATCTGCAGACTTAATGAACATACTCTCTATGCCATCATCTAAATGGTTGATGAAGATATTGAACAGAATCGGTCCCAAAACAGACCCCTGCAGAACCCCACTTGTTATGCCCTTCCAGCATCATTGTGAACCATTAATAACTACTCTGGGATAATGGTTATGTAGCCAATTATGCACGCACCTTATAGTAGCCCCATCTAGGTTGTATTTCCATAGTTTATTGATAAGAAGGTCCTGCGAGAACATGTCAAAAGCCTTACTAAACAGGTATACCAGGTCCACTGCTTTTCCCTTTTCTACAAGTCTTGATGTCCTATCAAAGAAATCTATCAGATTGGTTTGACATGATTTGTTCTTTACAAATCCATGCTGGCTGTTTCCTATCACCTTATTATCTTCCAGATGTTTGCGGATGAATTCCTTAATTCATTGCTTGATTATCTTCCCTGGCACAGGAGTTAAACTGACTGGTCTGTAGTTTTCTGTGTTGTTCTTATTTTCTTTTTTATAGATATGCCCTATATTTGCCCTTTTCCAGTCTTCTGGAATCTCTCCCAACTTCCATGATTTTTCAAAGATGACACCTCCTCTATCAGCTCCTTGAGTATTCTAGGATGCATTTCATCAGGCTCTGTTCTGTGTCAGCAATTCTTAAGAGTCCTGAAAATCTCACTGCACCCAATACATTCATTTCATGATAGCTATCCAAAATCAAATGACATAACTAATTGTTTATATCATATTGATATTTATAATCATAGCAAGATGTATGTACAGATGATATTTAAGGACTTGTGTGTATGTACTGAAAATGTTTCAAGATTGTCTCGGGCCAAGTTGACAAATAGGTTTCCTCCTGACAAGAGGTAAGTTCTGTATCTCTGCCAGATGTAAATTAAGCATGCTAAGTCAATGCAATGGACACTACATTTGCATATGGAACCAAGAGGAGGATGTGAAATGAACAGAGAAGAGCACACCAGCGACCAAGCAAGAGGGCATTTCAAAGGGTCACTGGACCATAATGAGGATATTTTGTCATCCATTCAAAGAGGAATCTCAAGAGTGCAGTTTGAGTATATCAGGAATGGATGAGGAGCCTTGAGAGGAAAGGCAGTTCTGTGCTAAGCCTGGGACCATGTGACTATAATATATACCTTTTCGTATATTAATAAAACAACAACAACCTAAAATCCCCATATCTCTTCTTAGCTTTGCCTTTCCCTTTTTATAATAATACTAATATTTCTGTTTCACAGAGAAACAGCTAAAAGTGATTAATTGTGTAATGTTCAAAGTGAGAAATAAGAATGATGGATGTATGCATGGGATTTGGGCTTATGAGTCTAGAGACGGGTGAAGGGGGATTTGATAGCAGCCTTCAACTACCTGAAGGAGGGTTCCAAAGAGGATGGAGAGAGGCTGTTCTCAGTGGTGACAGATGACAACGAGGAGCAATGGTACCAAGTTGCAGTGGGGGAGATTTAGGTTGGCTATTAGGAAAAACTATTTCACTAGGAGGGTGGTGAAGCACTAGAATGGGTTACCTAGTAAGGTGGTGGAATCTCCATCCCTAGAGATTTTTATGTCCCAGCTTGACAAAGTCCTGGCTGGGATGATTTATTTGGGATTGGCCCTGCTTTTAGCAGGGGATTGGACTTGATGACCTCCTGAGGTCTTCCAACCCTATGATTCTATTATTCTAAACCCCTTGAAGGGCATGGAAAGTTCATGAAAACTTGGATCCTGGTTTTAACACAAAACCAGCAGCTCTGTCAAAATCCTTGGGAGAAAAGCTACTTTATTAAATAAGAAAGGTAACCAGTGCTAAGTGTAAACCTTGGGTTATGTTATGAAACCGTCATGTTTATCATCAGAGCTCAAGTTTTAAGAGACAGCTAGGAAGGATAATAAGTGAAAACAAAAATGGTTACACAAGTAAAAGAAAACACTAGTTTCACTTATATAATACTTCAATGTTGTGATTCTATAAAGGACTGATCCAGAGTTGTGCCAGTAAAGCTGTTTGCACACTGACTCTTTGGGAACAGCTTACCTGTTAATTTCTGTGAGTTTCCAATGATAGGGGCTGGACACCACAAGGAAGACTGAGGATCTGGAGATTAGTATGTGCCTCTCGCTAGAGTCACAGAGAGGACAAGGCCTGATGAGACAAAGTCAGTGCTGATGTGGCCAGAAGCTTTTGGTTTCAAGGAGCTGAGTGACAGCAGGCACAGCCACGACTGTTTCATTCTAAGGGAAGGGGATAGTGTGGTATTTCACTACCCTGGGTACCTCTGGGGTGTATCACTCTAGGACTTTGCGGGGGGGTTGCTTTCTTCTGCAGCATGGAGCGTGATTCAACTGCTAGCATCATCTGAGCATATCTGACTGAATCAATGCCCTTCCTACAGTTAATCAATACTATTGTAGGAGCCTCAGGCATTGGTGGCAGCTCCATCTCTCCTCTTCTCTGCCTGCTGCACATCACACTGTTTATTTTCCGGAAGACTGAAATGCCTGGGACTAACTAGAACCCTTGGGGTCAACATAAGGTATCTGGGTGAAATTTAATGGCCTGTGATATACAGAGCTTAGACTATGTGTTTTAGTGGCGTCTTCGGGCATGAAATTATGAACTGCAAACTACAAATGTACCCAGCATTGCTCGGATCCCTAACTCAATTTTGTTTTGTTGTTTTTTGGAAAATAAAATAAAAATGTACATGCTTTATTTAAATCATTGTTCTGGGGTGGGGCTGGAGATGAGGGGCTTAGTATGCAGGCTTCCCTAGGGAGAGAGCACTACCCCAGCCCTTTCTATCCACAGCAGCTTAGGGGCAGGTAAGAAGCGCCTCTCCATTGTTGATGCAGTTCCAGTGAGCACATTGAGAGGTGCATGTACCCCCAGCTGTTGCCAGGTCCAGGTTCGTCTGCCCCCTGCACTCCCCAGCCAGAGCGAGGAATGCAGCAAACTGTGCACTTTCCCCTCACTTCCTGATGAAGGGGAACAGCTACCAATGTTCTTGTATGAACTGGGAAGGAGGGGAGCTTCAGCCCAACCCCCAAAGGGAGTCTGGTGCGGGGGAGAGTCTCGGGGCTGCAGAAGTCACCTGCCTGGTGATTCTATCTCTTTTCTGTTTGTTTTCTTGAGAAGCAATCCCATTCCAGGCACATGCCATTTTCTGGCACAAGCAAAACCCTGACCTTCTTTAAGTTAGGATAAGTGGAAGCTGCATACCAAATTTGGTGGTCCTAGCTCTTACCGTTTAGGAGGAGTTCTTGAACAGACAGACTTGTAGACAGACACACCAACAGACAGATTGACAGACACCAAAATCTCTATATAAATGAAGGAAACCCATATTATTAGTGCTGTATTTATATTAACACTGACCATTCTGTCCTATCCTAGTTTTTATAACATACCTGTCATTGTGGAATCTACAACTTTTAAAAAAAGCAAAACAATAAAACTCAAATTTAAAATGTAGTTGGATTGCATATAATGGGCATTCATCTATTTGCCCAAAGAGCTTATATATGCATCTACTCGCCAAATTTCTAATGTGATCAAAAGTCACATTAGAAATTTTCTGAACTATACCAAAAAGCTACCAAATTTTATAGATTAAGCCATCTGGGAATTCTCCTCTACCATATCGGAAAAGAGGATCCACCTTGCTTAATAGCCAGTAAATTTCACTTTCAGTCTGTAGATGAATTCATCTGTTGTTGTTAGGTTTTTATTGTGGGGGAAGAAAAGGGTAAATCAGAGCAGGGTAGAGAGAGGTCTGCACTGTTCCACTTTTTGACCAGAACCATTTTAGATGAGATAATTAGTCAACAATGCCGACGTTGATGGAAAAAGGCAAATCTAGTGCCCATCTTTAAAAAAGGGAAGAAGGACAATCCAGTCCAGTCAGCCTTACCTCAGTCCTTGGAAAAATCATGGGAGGGATCCTCAAGAAATCCATTTTGAAGCACTTAGAAGAAAGAGGGAAAAGTGATCAGGAATAGTCAACATGGATTCACGAAGGGCAAGTCGTCCTGACCAATCTGATTAGCTTCTATGATGAGGTAACTGGCTCTGTGGATATGGGAAAGTCAATGGATGTGATATACCTTGACTTTAGCAAAGCTTTTGATACGGTCTCCCACAATATTCTTGCCAGCAAGTTAAGGGAGTATGGATTGGATAAATGGACTGTTAGATGGATAGAAAGCTGGCTAGACTGTCAGACCCAACGGGTAGTGATCAACGGCTCAATGTCAGATTGGCGGTCGGTTTCTAGCAGAGTGCCCCAAGGATCGGTTCTTGGACCAGTTTTGTTCAACATCTTTATTAATGACCTGGATGAGGGAATGGATTGCACCCTCACAAGTTTGCAGATGACACTAAGCTAGGGGGAGAGGTAGATACACTGGAGGGCAGGGATAGGGTCCAGAGTGACCTGGACAGATTAGAGGATTGGGCCAAAAGAAATCTGATGACATTCAACAAGGACAAGTGCAGAGTCCTGCACTTGGGACAGAAGAATCCCAAGCATTGTTACAGGCTGGGGATTGAATGGCTAATTAGCAGTTCAGAAGAAAAAGACCTGGGGATTACAGTGGATGAGAAGCTGGATATGAGTCAAAAGTGTGCCCTTATAGCCAAGAAGGCTAATGGCATATTAGGGTGCATTAGGAGGAGCATTGCCAGCAGATCCAGAGAAGTGATTATTCCCCTTTATTCGACTCTGGTGAGGCCACATCTGGAGTATTGTGTCCAGTTCTCGGCTCCCCACTATAGAAAGGATGTGGACGCATTGGAAAGGGTCCAGCGGAGGGCGACCAAAATGATTAGGGGGCTGGAGTGTATGACCTATGAGGAGAGACTGAGGGATTTGGGTTTGTTTAGTCTGCAGAAGAGAAGAGTGAGGGAGGATTTGATAGCATCCTTCAACTTCCTGAAGGGAGGTTCCAAAGAGGATGGAGAAAGGCTGTTCACAGTAGTGACGGATGGCAGAACAAGGAGCAATGGTCTCAAGTTATAGTGAGGGAGGTCTAGGTTGGATATTAGGAAAAACTATTTCACTAGGAGGGTAGTGAAGCACTGGAATGGGTTAGCTAGGGAGGTGTTTAAGTCTTGGCTTGACAAAGCCCTGGCTGGGTTGATTTAGTTGGGATTGGTCCTGCCTTGGACAGGGGGCTGGACTTGATGACCTCCTGAGGTCTCTTCCAGCTCTGTGATTCTATGACATAGATATGTATTTCTCTATTCACTGTATTTGTCAATAAGTAAGTTGACGCTTGTAGGAACTGACGCGTTATAAGTCCTCCCATTCCCCGCTGTGCAAATGCAATTTGTGCAAAACACAATTTGTGCAAATGGAAGTCAGCTGTGGGGAAAAAATTCCCTGCTTTAAATTGTTTCACTATAAGTCCAAGTTTTTTGGAACGTATCTTGGACTTATAGTGAGGATGGCCTATACCTAGAAATTCAGTGTTTACGCATTTCAACATTCATGCGTAGTGCCAGTGTGTCTCTCTTTTCCCTTCTATTACTCCAGAGTCTATGCCAAGAATGTGGTTTGACATCAGCTCAACGTAACCTAGGAAAATGAGCTGTATTCAGCAAACGTGTTAGTTAATGTGTTAATTAAGAGGTCTATAAGCACCACTTAGCATCTAGTGTAGCAAAGGACAGCAGTGCTTAAAATGTTAGCCTTTTATGGTTGACCAAGATATTAAATCCTGTTTTGAAATGTGGATGCTGGAACTATAATGTCTCATTATATTTCCTATTCAAAGGTAGTACCACCCCCTGTTTATCCATCCCATGTTTGCCTTAGCCATCTGAGCTACAATATTGCACCAAGACCTCATGTTTAGTCAGCTACCTGCTGCAACCCCTAAGGCATTTCCAGTGTCATAGTATTTCTGCATATACTCAGCCATCTTACAAGTGTGACCTGTCTGGTTTATATTTAAATGTCTGACCTGCCTTTGGCTTGTGAATATGTTTGTACAAATGAGCTTACCTTATCAAACAATCCAGATTGATCTATATAAAGAACTTGTCCCCATCTTTACTTACCACTCTACCAATTTTTGCCATCTGCAAATTTGACCAGATCTGATTTTATGTCTACTTCCAGAATCACCACCATTGGATGGCTTGAAATTCAGTGGACGCTGACTTCTGTTATTGAGAAACCTTCTAAGTTACTTTAACTGTCCTTAAAATCAGTGACAAACTTCATTTCTTGTATTTCAAATGATATAACCAGACAAATCAAAACTACAATTTCTAGCTTTGATTGATAGTTCCTGATTATGGTTAATAGATATAGTTTCATATCCTCCAGAGCCACAACCACGCTCCAAAAAAAGTCATGTTTCATGACTGTGATATCAAACGTGTGACGCAATTGACCCTCTCTTTGTCAATTGAGTAAACAAAGCAAAACATTTGAGTTGGCAAAAAGATTTCAACACATATGCCTCTGGCATTTTTCAAATTTTACTTTTTATTAGGAGCTTAAATGTGATGTATAAAACTCCTTGTGCTCATTTTAAAACATACTGCATTACTAGTTGGTTTTAAATAGAAAAATCAGATAGAATAGCAGGATTACTTGCTTCCAAAGTAAATTAAACTATATCAAATTAAGATCATTTAATTCTGAAAGAGAGTGTCCACACAGTGGTTTAATGCAGTCTATCTAATCCACTTTATAGTCAGAGTGTTAGTTTCTTTGGATTAATTTTGCAGTGTGCGCCAATATAGACTAGCCCAGATTTGTAAACTGACATTGTTAACATGAATTTTACTATCTAAGGTCTCACGAAGGGACCTAACTTCCCCCATCCTGATTTTACTCTTTTCCCTTTGCTTGTTCAGCAACCTTTAATGTATTCCTTGTGATTGTTCTTCAGTCCATTTCCCATGTTATTGGTGTTATGGGTGATTTCCCATTTCAGGTAGTATAAAAGTTGGCAGAGGCCATTTGTTCAGCACCTTCCTGCTCTGCAAGGTGATTATCCACACTGTGATTGGGACACATGGACTGTGCTCATCTTTTTTAACTTTTTTTTTTTTTAATCAGTGCATTTATTTTTACTCAGGATTTTAAGGACATCATCCCATTCTCACATCCCACTATTGCCCCCTCACAGGCATAGTGGGACCAGACCACAGTTCTGCCACAATAGACATTGATGCTGAGTCCCCACTTAAAGGGTCTGCACTTTTCACATACCATAGAGCTGGGTTTCACATGACCCTCTGCACTCTGTTCTGTTGCTGGCAAGAGTAATTCTCAAGTCCAACACTGGGTTCTGTAAGTACAAAACACGCTGCACAAGTATCTGTCAAACACAAGCAGTTTATTTCCTGACAGTTTTCAGCTGAACCCCTTAACTAAAAGAACAACATGATAGGAAAAGCGGCGTCTTACATCCCTTCTGCAAGCTGGGAACCCTGTTTCAGCTGCGGACAAGGCGGGAGGTCATCTAGGTTTCCAAGGCACCGGTACCAGAGTCCGTCGGTGAGGTCCAAATTGCTATACTGTGGTGCAGTTTTAAATACAGCGTCTCCACCTTGTTTTGCAGTATGGAAATTTCTGGGGGTTACATATTACTTGCTAATGTATGGCTCAGCTGTTAACTATCGATCTGGTACTACTTGTCCTTTGACCTTGTTTACATGATCAGTACATCTGAGTAAACAAGATTGTTGTATGTTCCTGCCCTTATCTATAACTTGTTCTTGCTACAATGGCACCACCACTTATCTTAAATGGTGTGTGTTCCTAGAGGCTTGCTTCTGGCTCAACAGATATAGGGGAAGGGGGGGGGAATGCATGCCTCACCACCCCTACACTTCAGATGTACAGAGTTCTTCCGCAATTAACCCCTACAAGTTCAGCACTGGCTGTTGGGAGAAAGGGAATGGGACAAAGCACAGAAGGGATGCTAAAGGGATGGGGAAGTCTGAAGGTGTTCTAGACAGGGGTGAGACTAGGTCAGGTGAAGGTCTGAGGTCAGGTTGGTGCACCCTTGACATGAGAACATCAACCATTCTCTATAAGGTGGGGTTGGAATGAAGTAGCCATGGGTTCTACAACTGTTCTGAAGATGTAGAACAGCTGTGCTGCTTGGAGATGCAGGATAAGATTTTTTCCCTATCTGGCACCAGTAGTGCTATCACATTGCTCAGTCGCTGAGCTGAATTTAGGATATGGTCCAGAAGGAATGGAATACGCAGTTTTGAATAAAACTTCATGGAGAGACTTAATTTGTTCCCCAAAAGATATTAAATATTTTAAATAAACCCATGCCAGCCCAATAGGGAGCTGGTGTCCTTCCCTATTCGCATTGATTTGCTTTTTCTTGGCTTTCCTCTTTCACCTCTCTAACCCCTTATATTCCCTGTTTTTTCTTTGTTACATGTTAAAGAGAATCTTTCCAATCTACTAGAATTATTTGAAGGGGTCAACAAGCATGTGGACAAGGATGATCCAGTGGATATAATATACTTATATTTTCAAAAAGCCTTTGACAAGGTCCCTCACCAAAGGCTCTTAAGCAAAGTGAGCTATCATGGGATATGAGGAAAGGTTTCATGGAGCAGTAACTGGTTAAAAGATAGGAAACAAAGGGTAGGAATAAATAGTGAGCTTTCATAACAGAGAAAGGTAAATAATTCTGTCCCCCGGGGGTCTATATTGGGATCAGTACTATTCAACGTATTCATAAATGATCTGGAAAAAAAGGGGTAAACAGTGAGGTGGCAAAATTTGCATAGAATACAAAATTACTCAAGCCAGTTAAGTCCAAAGCAGATTGCAAAGAGCTATAAAAGGATCTCACAAAAGTGTGTGGCTGGGCTATAAAATGGCAGATGAAATTCAGTGTTGAAAAATACAAAGTAATGCACATGGGAAAACATAATCCCAACTATAGATATAAAATGATGGGGTGTGAATTAATTGTTATCGCTCAAGAGAGAGAGCTTGGAATTCTTGTGGATAGTTCTCTGAAAACATCCACACATCCACTCAATGTGCAGCAGCAGTCAAAAAAAGCTATCAGAACATTGGGAGGCATTAAGAAAGAGATAGATAATAAGACAGAAAATATCACATTGGTGCTGTCTAAAATGAGCTATATTGGAATTGAAAAAGATTCAGAACAGGGCAACAAAAAGGGATATGGAACAGCTTCTATTTGAGGGGAGATATATAAGATTGGAAAAGAGACAACTTGGGGAGGATATGCTACTATAAAATCATGAAGGGTGTGGAGAAAATGAAAAAGGAAGTGTTATTTACTACTTCTCATAACACAAGAAGTAGGGGGTCACCAAATGAAATTAATAGGTGGTAGGTTTAAAACAAAAGGAAGGAAGTATTTTTCACACAATGCACAATCAAGCTGTACAACTTTTTGTCAGAGGGTGTTGTGAAGACCAGGACTTTCAAAAGGGCCAAAAAAGAACTAGACAAATTCATGGAGAATAGAACATAAGAACAGCCATAATGGGTCAGTCCAAAGGTCCATCTAGCCCAGTATCCTGTCTTCCGATAGTGGCCGATACCAGATGCTCCAGAGGGAGGGAACACAACAGGTAATCCTCACGTGAACCCTCTCCTATCATCCATTCCAGACAAACAGAGGCTAGGGACACCATTCCTACCATCCTGCCTAATAGCCATTGATGGACCTAACCTCCATGAGCTCTTTTTTGAACCCTGTTAAAGCCCTAGTCTTCACAACCTCCTCTGGCAAGGACCCTCAATGGCTACTAGCCAGGATGGACAGGAATGGTGTTGCTAGCCTCTCTGTTTGTTAGAACCTGGGAATGGGTGACAAAGGATGGATCACTTGATGATTACCTGTTCTGATCATTACCTCTGGGGCACCTGGCA
The DNA here is from genome assembly GCA_019425775.1 of Rafetus swinhoei. Classification (NCBI taxonomy): domain Eukaryota; kingdom Metazoa; phylum Chordata; order Testudines; family Trionychidae; genus Rafetus; species Rafetus swinhoei. Next base: position 22,481,320 of record CM033437.1, on the reverse strand, counting down.
TTGGCTGCTGTAGGAAGACAGGACATTGGGCTAGATGGAGTTTTGAATGATGCACCGGCAGCTGTCCCATGGAATAAATATAGCTCTGTAGTTGCCTGGTTTTGTTGTAAAACTAGGTGACATTATGTAGTTCAACTTTCAATGTTTTTTTTTTTCTGAGTTTTTACTAGAGAGGCACTTGAGACACAGCATTTGGGTTTTAAAGACCTCCATATTCAGGTATGTTTGCATCAGAGACTTTGGTTTGGCCCATTATAGAGCCTGCAGTGTTTGAATCCAGATTTAGGTTCTCATTTTGAGCCCTGAAAAGTTTCTGGATAGATGATTGAGGCCCATTAGGAAATGCGGGTGTGAAAGAGATATGGTATTAGCCCTAATAATATTTTCCATAAGCCAGATTAGTTTTAAAATGTGCTGCAGAATCATAGGACAGCGCTGTTCCATTCCATGTATTCATAGTGATTTCTAAAACTTTTTATAATTTTTGTTTCCCTCCTCTGGCCTTTCTCCAGTTTGTCCACATATTTATTAAAGAGGGGCACCCGGAACTGGACACTACTTCAGCAGAGACCTCACCAGTGCAGAGTAGAACATGATAATTGCGTCCTGCCTTTGCTCCACTTCCCTTCGGTTCCTGCCACCACAGGGAGTGCAGAAGGGACGACTGCTGCTGCTGCCCCATGCCAGGCTCCCCAGTAATCCCTGAGCCTGGGTCCCTTGGGGGATGTTATGGGGGGGTAAAGGGCAGGGTGGTAGTGGGAAGGGTCGGGGCTTGGGGACAGGTTTAGACATGCCCCCCGGACCACCAGATCTCCCAGACTGGATTGCGAATATTCTCCTACCCACCGATGGCAGTTTGAGACCCCTGGTCTAGGTGTGCTGGGTCCTGCCACGGGTGCAAGGGATTGGACTTCATGACGTGTAGAAGTCCCTTCAAATTCAATGATTCCTGTGGGGAGCCTGCTCTGAATAAGCTCTTGGCTCAAAATCATGCAGGGAAAGAGAGGACCACATGGGGGAGGGGAGAGAGCAGAGGGTGATTCCCTGGGCTTGTCCCCTTATCCTCCATATGGACCATATCCCAGTGGAGGGGAAGAATGGAATGCAAAAGGGCTCGTGAGTGTTATTTCACTTACCTGAGTGGTGCAACTAAAGATTCCCTCCCATGCCTGGTGACTTTGGCTGAGTGCTGGGCTGTTAATTTATCCCTCAGTCTCTAACATTGCAAGAGAGGATTTCTAATATTTTCCCCAGTCCCACCCTTGCACGTGACCAGCTATGCAGAAAAAAAATGAGTATCCTACCTGCACATACAAGACTGCTTCCGCAATTACTGGCACCTCTTAAAGAACAGGCTGAAAATGTGATGAATTATCAGCAGAACAATTAAGCACCATGCTCCAAAACAAAGTAACATTACGCCGCAGGATGCTCAGAAACATGGAGCTGATCTGCGCACCCTAATGCTACAAATGCCACTTAGAAGAATATCTATAAACAAATGCTGCATTGTCAGTCTACAACAATGAAGAATAATTTTCATTCCTTGAGCAGAAGAGCGCCAATTATATTCTAATTCAGTTCAGATTAACTGTGTTTTGATGACATTTTCATTAACCCCCAAAAATAAATTTATTAGCCAAGTATACTATGTTGTGACTATAGCACTAATGCTAATAAGGAGGCTGTTTAATTGCCTTAATGCAGCATTTCAAGCACAGTTACAAAATACTTTTATAAAATTAAGAGTGAGAGTGAGTAAACAGTATACAAAAATCTGTGAAGGGGTGTCTGCCCCACATAGGACTGATGTGAAGGGGTGTTAAGATGGCCAGGTAGGTAGGCCTGGAGGAGAAGCCCATGAGCAGGGAGCTAATTGAGAGGCTATGCAGGAACTGGCAGGGCCTATAGAGCCAGGAAGCTGGCCGCAGATGAGGGCTGCTGCTGGGGAAGGACATTCATGCCCTGGGAACCAGGAGGAGGGTTTGAAGCTGGTACATCTAGAGAGAGGAAGGAGCTAGAGTGGTAGGAAACAGTTCATGGAAAGAGCTGTGAGGAATGGGAGAGGAAAGCCCAGAAGTGCTGAGTATAGGATCACTGGACTGGAACCCACAGTAGAGGGAGGGCCCAGGTTCCCCTACCAACCACTGACAGTTGCAGGGCACTAAACTGTGTCAATATGGGAGTGACAAGAAATTTGAACGAGTGAATCCAAGCAGGGGGAACAATGACTCGCCTAGTCACAAAGCAGATGCTGCACTTCCCGGAGCAAGAAAGGGGCTGCAGACCAGAGAGCCAGAACAGCAGTGTGCAAGCCCAGGAAAGGGGCATTGGCCTCAAGGGCTAATCCCTGGAGTGACCAGGAAGAGGTGCCAGCCCAACTGTGAGCAGAATCCCACACAAAAGACACTCATCATGATTTCCAGGTGAGCTGTTAATAAAGGCTCATAATGTATTCCAGGGGCTTAAAATCCTGTCTGTTAAGAATGTTCATGGGAAGCCTTCAAAGCCTTATTCCAATTTCTTGTCCCCTTCAGATAGAGTTCACAGCCTATGTTGCTGGGTGTGATCTAGGGAAAAGAGAGCAGGGGTTCTGTGTGTGTATGCATGAGAGAGAGAGTGAGTGAGTGAGCCAAACCTGGCCAATCCATGTACATAGAGGCAAAATATACCTGTGCTTTATGGCTCAGTGCAACAAGTCAGTGCATGCACTCTACCGAAAGGAATCAGTAGGAAGTCAGTGGATGACAGCATCACAACAGTGGCTACATCTAGACTACAATGTTTTATCGGAAAAAGGTACGCAAATTGTGCCGCACAATTTGTGTACCTTTTTCCAATAGTTTTGTCGGAAGAGGCTTTTCCAAAATTTGGCCTGTCTACAGTAGGCCAAATTTTGGAAAAACCTCCTCTTTCAGAAGAGCCCTTCTTCTTCATAGAATGAGGAAGACAGGGCTTCCGAAAGAGCGTGTCTGCTCTTCCGTAGTCTAGACGTAGCTAGTAAGATATGTGGGGTTAACTGTCCTTAAGCCAGGTAGCAGACAGCCAATAGAAATGTAGGTAGGAATTTCAAACTGGGACAAAGGAATTTTTGGGTTTTCCCTCCTTTGTTCCTGGGCAGTTTCTCTCCAGCTACTGAGGAGGACAGACGTCGTGTCTGTCTCCAAGAAAAGACTCTTCACTATCTGTAAGTAGGGTAAAGTTTAGATAAATCTGTTAGGTTTTATTGTTTTATGGTTTGGGAATGGGAATCTGATGTCTGTGCATTTAAAAATGGGAATCCTCTCCTTTGTAACTAAGCTCTTGGCCCATGGGAGGTCCCCCCATGAGTATATTAATTGGTGACTTTTCCATCTAGTCATTATGCTTGTAACAGGAGTATTGTGGTGATAAAAAAAAGTTCTTTCTCTTTTTTTTTATTAACCTGGTACTGGTTAATTTTTGTGTCCTGGTTTTTACTTTAGGGGTGAGATTTCCCAAGTGATCTCTCCCCTAGTTTCTTTATCATTACTTGGGTGGTGGCAGTGGATTTTTATCCCCAAAATCTAGGTTTTTAAGATTTTGGGGGGAAGTTTTATACCAAAGCCTGGAGAGATAAGGTTTTAGGGCACTTTTGCGGGCCCCCACTTCTGCATTTATCATGCTAGAGTGGGGAAAAAGCCTTGACATGGTGCATTGGCTGGGAAGAAATATCTCTCCTGATGCAGATGGAACAGTTCCTCAAGGGTGTTCTGGGAGAGATTAGAGGGTACATCCTGGACGGAAAACCAAAAAACCTAAGAGAGGCAGGAGTGCTTGGGGCCTGATAGATGGAGCTGAGGGGGAAAAGCAGCCCGGAGAGCAGTCTGAGAGGGACCTCCCACAACCGGGGATCCTCCTGGCCCCCACCTCACAGAGAAGGGAGGATACACCTCCAAGGAGATCCCAGATTTTCCCTCGTCCCTCCACTCCATCCTCCGGGAACCCACCCCGTCCCAGTGATACACCTGTGATGTGATGCTTTAAATGTAATGAAATGGGGCATGTAAAAGCCAACTGTCCCAAGAGCACCAACAGACTGCAGCTTATCACTCTGGGGTCGGCACAAGAAGCCTTAGGCCCAAATGCCTCACAGATTCCCCCAGAGCAAAGGGAAACTGTGAGTGTGTTGGTCTTCAAACTATCAAATGCCTTTCAAGCAGTCTGTGCAAAGGAATTAGGCACTGAGTTTGACTCCTCACTGAACCTATAGGATGACAATGTACATGGGGCCCGTGTTAACTATAAATGTCTGCTATTGAATTATTTACCTTGAAGGAAGCTTAGCCTGTGTTCATATCATTTACTACTGCTGTTATAGGTATGAATCACTCTGGTCATTTACTTCATGATAAATGATAATATTTCTGTCATTGAGCTTACGTTAGCGAGACTGGGTGGTGTGCTTTAGTTAAGAAGCTGGCTTTTTTAAATAAAGAATCCCCCTTTGCTTTTGGACCATCTATAAAAACAAAAAGATAGATGCAGTGACAGCAGGAAAATTCTGACTACTCCAAATTTATATCGATGGAAGCTTCATTTTAATTACTTTCCACAGTAATGGAAAACCAGACCCTGGCTGTATTTATAATTATGTTTCATTCAAATTTATTCCCTCATCAATGTTGTATGTGAGCAAAAATCATCCTTTGATTTCTGCTTCTATTCTGCATTTCCATTTGATAACAAAACATGATTTAACATGGAAATCATAATCCAATTTAAACTCCATCCAGGGGAAAACAAAGTTATTCAATGTGAGGCTAGAAGCTGAAAAGCAGAAAAGCCAAAATAAATATGGGCTGATCATCAAGCCATTCAAATTATTTGTTGTGAACAATTTACCCCACATATTTAATACATTTTGGGGGGGGATGTGAATTGTACACAAACAGATCAACAGTTGACCATTAAGTTTTGTCCAATTTATTTTCCCCTTAAAACTGTTTCACAAATATTCTGTATAAACACATTTAAGCAGGTAGATTACTCATGGGCCGCTCTGCACAAGTAGAGGGACCTACATGGGAAGATTTCTGATATTAATCTAGCTGACAACAGTACAAGACCTAATGACTGTGAGCTGCAACTAGACAAATTCAGACCACCCAAAAGTTACTTAAAAACCAAAACAAACCAGTGAGGCAGCTAACCATTGGAACAGTTTACCTACAGATTTGGTAGATTGTTTATTGCTTGAATAAAGACTGAATATTTTTCCACGGGATGTGCTCCAGAGCAACCAGCCCTCTGGGGAAATTATATGGTTTGTGTGATGCAGAAGGCCAGACTAGGTGATCATAATGTGACCCTTTAGCCTTAAAAAAACCTATTAAGTACTTATTTGCATATTTGTGACGTGGGGAAGAACTGGTTAGACAGTAGTACTGCTGAAAAGGATCTGGGGGTTTAGAGAATCACAAATTGAAAACGGGTCAACAATGTGAAGTAGTTGGGTAGGAAAAAAAGCTAATATTCCAAGGTGTATTAAAGGGGTGTTGTGAATATACTCCAGCTCATGCATGGCCTGCAGGCTGAAGTTTGAGACCCCTGATCTAGAACATCCCTGATAGGTGACAGGAAGTTTTTTCCAACAGTGTTACACTGATCCCTTTGGGTATGTCTACACTGCAAAGTTAATTTGAAATAACAGCCATTATTTCGAATTAACTTTAATAGCGTCTATACATGCAAACCGCTATTTCGAAATGAATTTGAAATAGCGGAGCACTTAATTCGAATTTGGTAAACCTCATTCTACGAGGAGTAACGCCAAATTCGAAATAGCTATTTCAAATTAAGTGCTGTGTAGACACTTAATTTGAAATAGGGGGCCTCCAGCCCTTCCCAGGGAGCCCTGGTGGCCACTCTGGACACAACCAGAAAAATTTACTCTCCTCTCTCCCAGCCCTGGAGCCATTAAAGGGGTAGACCCTGGCCACAGTGCCTGTGCCAGCTCCAAACCTGCCAGACCAGAGCCAGCCGTGGCCACCAGGGCACCTGACCCAGTGGCCCCAAAACATGAGCCAGCAAGCCACTGGCAGCCAGCCCTCCACCGCTCCCCAGGAGCAGTCTGCCAGCTCCCAGGAGCCTGACAGGGGCTGGAGAAGGCGGGCGCCTTCCTGGTCCAGGGTGGAGATCATGGACCTTATTCAGGTTCGGGGGGGATGCCCCCAACATCCATGACCTCCACACTAGATGGAGGAATGCGGCCGTCTATGGCAGGATAGCTACCAGCCTGGCCAACAAAGGCCACATGCGAACCCAGGAGCAGGTTTGCATGAAAATCAAGTTGGTCGGGCGAGACCCCCAACTCTGGGCCCTGAGCTTCCCCTTCCCCTTCTTCCCCTTGCTTCCCCCTTCCAGCTTCCTCCTCCTAGGTTTCCCCATCCCCTCTCCCACCCTCTCTCTTCCCCTCTCCCCTCCTTTTCCAGTCTCCCAGAGGTTCATCCCCCAGTTTTGTTCAATAAACCCAGTTTCTATTTTTGAACATACGTGTCTTTTATTTGACATCAGGAAGGGGGGCTAGAGAGGGGTAAGTGGAAGGACGTGAGGGAGGAATGGGGCACGAGCCCCCAGTGAGGAGGACCGGGGTGGCTCTGAGGGCTCCTCAGGGTGGACGCTCTCCTGCAGGGCCTCCTGGATCCTGACAGCCCCCCGATGGGCACCCCGGATGGCAGCCTGCAGCAAGTGCAGCCGGGCTGATGGCAACGACCCCACGAGATGCACCGGCGTGCCCAGGGGCAGCTCTGGCTCCATGTGGCCAAGTGCTGTGGTGTCCCGAGTGTGGGCACTCAGGGCACTCCAAAACAGGACTGCTTTGCTGTCCCTCATCGAGGTAGACAAGCAAGCGGGGAACCCTGAGAACTGTCTGTCTGGGGCTGGGGGTGGGGGTGGGGGTGTAGGGTCCCTTTAAGCACGGAGGTCAGTTAGCCTCAGGCAGCAGCCCCACATCTGCCGGCACTGCCCTGCCGGCACTGGTTGCGGCCAGCCTTAACTTCGGTTCAGGGTCCACTCAGTGTGGACGTGCTATTTCAAAATAGCAAAACGCTATTTTGAAATAGTTTTTGTGTGTAGATGCGTTAATTCGAATTAGCTTAATTCGAATTAATTATTTCTAATTAAGTTAATTTGAAATAGCGCTGTAGTGTAGATATACCCTAAGGGTGTGCCTAGACTGGCAAGCTTTTGCGCAAAAGCAGTCGCTTTTGCGCAAAAACTTGCCAGCTGTTTACACTGGCCGCTTGAATTTGCGCAAGAGCACTGACTTTGTAATGTACAAAATCAGTGCTTCTTGCAAGAATACTTTCCGCTCCCGCCAGGATAAGCCCTCTGGCGCAAGAATACTTGCGCTAGAGGGCCAGTGTAGACAGGCACCTTAAATTTTTGCGCAAGAAAGCCCGATGGCTAAAATGGCCATCGGAGCTTTCTTGTGCAAAATCACGTCTATACTGGCCACGGATGCTTTTGCGCAAAAAGCACTTTTGCTAAAAGCATCCGTGCCAATCTAGACTCTTTTGCAGAAATACTTTTAACAGAAAAACTTTTCCGTTAAAGGTATTTCCGAAAAATCATGCCAGTCTAGACGCAGCCTAAGTGTGTAAGGGATTGTTACTTTCTAAGTGGAATACTTTGCATTTGTCCTTATTGAATTTCATCCTATTTACCTCAGACCATTTCTCCAGTTTGTCCAGATCATTTTGAATTTTCATCATATCCTCCAAAGCACTCGCAACTCCTCCCAGCTAGGTATCATCTGCAAACTTTATAAGTGCACCCCCCACCCCCATTGCGTTTATATCCAATAGGTTCATTGTGAGGAGGTGACTGGCACTGGAATGAGGTGCATAAGGGATGTGCATTGCTTTTGTAGTGGCTAACTGTGCAGGATTTCTTTATGACAGCATGAAGAAAGTATGGAGGGAGAGGGAGCCATGAATGGGCAAGCTGGAGAGGGTTCGGGGTCAAAGGAGCCACTCCCTACACCAATCCTCCTATCATTACCACTTTGTTTGAGACAGGGGATCATGTCCATCAGAGACCTTGGCAGAGGCTACTTCAGCCATTTGAGATAAGGAGCTTCAGCGAAGTAATACCACAGCCTCTTTGTGGCCTCTGTGGGCAGGATCATTTTCTCAGCATGCCTCAGCCCTTTGTGTTATCTGATGGCATTTCAAGCACCATGCTGTGCAGAGCTAGTCTGAGCAGAGACAGGAATACAGTGCTTAGAACACGCATGCCTGCCCAAAGGCCTGTCTTCACTACTGCCCCCACCGCTGCTCTCTCCGGTGGAGCGACTGGGGAGAACACAACACTGGGAAATGTGGGTCCAAAAAAAGCCAACTGCTAAAGTTCCAGTCAATCCAGAGCATTTATATCACGGTCATCATGACTGTATTTAAGTACATAGAGAATCTGTGTTAGAACTCTGTATGCCCTTGGAGATTAATACCTAATCCCTAGAACAATTAACAAGCAGTAAATCCATCCCTGAAGTCTCTCAATAAAGATCTGTGTTTCTAAAATATATGACCTACTTCAACCAGAAGTTATTGGGCTTGATACAGGAATTACTGGGTGGTATCGAGGAGGTCAGACTAGATGTGCTTAAAGGTCCCCTCTGGCTTTAAAGTCTATTAAGCTGTGTAACAACATGGTGGCACATTAGACCCACAGCAGCGGCTTCCTTACAGAATTGGGGAGTAGGCAGAGACCGGACGCAATGCTGGTATACAATACTCTAAATACTTTCATACGCTCCACATTCATACCCCAAACATACTGCACCAGAATCCATAGTCAGAAGTCCCAATGGCCAGTTGAAATTCCTTCCCATCACAAGGTGTGGGGAGTCAGCAAATACCACACCATATCTAAACATGGCTCTGGAAAAATAAACAACTCCATATTGCAAATGCATGCCGCCTCCATTTATAATCCACTTCAAGACATCATGGTCTTTCGTCTAAGCCTTTCCCCCACACAATTCTGAAGATACAATCCTGGACAGGTCACCACAATCCAAGATATGCCATTTCCTCCAATTCTTCTACATTTTTACAGCAGTCCAGCTGGCATTATTTCTTTATCTGCTGATTCTTCATATTTTCCAGGGACATAACAAAGTTGTTTTGAACAAATAGTTCTTGACCTCTCAAAACCTTAAGTTCTCATGTAAGTTGCCAACATGCAACACACGCGCTCATATCCAAACACACTTCATCCGCAGTAGGCCTCCATCTCCTATAACATATTAGGTGTGGATATCTACGATATAGTTGAGAGAGTCTGTCTTGTATGTTTGTGAGTCTGTTTGGTCAAGAACTCCTCCTAAATGGAAAGAGCTAGGACCACCAAATTTGCTACACAGCTTCCTCTTATCATAACCTAAAGCAAGGTAAGAATTGGGTTGTGCCAGGAAAATGGGATATCCCTGGAATGCAATTGTATCTCATAAAATGGAAATGGAGGGGGTCTGCTAGCAAGGACAGTTATACTGTATAATGACCACAAGGGAGCAGCAAGTGGACAGATATGGGTACCATCAGGGCAGCATGGGTTGAGAATGGGACCGCTATCTACTATATAGTTGAGAGAGTTTGTCTGTTTGTCTGTCTGTCTGTCCCCCAGCCAGGAGTCATGTATCCCTCCTGTGGATGTGCTAGCTGCAGCTGCAGCAGCCATGGACAAATGCTTCTCACCTGGGCCCAAGGGACAGAGGGCTGGGGTTGTCCTCTCTCCCCAGGGCAGCCTGCAGACTGAGCCCCTTATCTCCAGCCCAACTCCAGAGCAATGATTCTAATGCAGAAAAACAAACAAAAAAGTATCAGTTAAGGACCCAAGCAATCCTCTAGTGTGTGTGTGTGTGTGTGTGTCTGTGTGTGTGTGTGTATATATATATATATATATATATATATACAGGACTCGACAAACTATACAATCTACTCACCCGGGGTGAGTAGATTTCAGCTGTGCACCCCGTTCATTTGTGGTGCACACATGCGCAATGCGGCTCTTGTGCATGCGCAGTACGGGGCTGGCGACCGGTTTTCACCGCCGTTTGTCAAGCCCTGTATATATATATATCTATATCTATAGATATATATAGATATATATAGATATCTCTTAACAATGTTATGTTACAGTCCAGAATAACCACACCACATCTATTCCCAATTCTGCTGCTGATTCCCTCTGCTTCTTTGTGTTCATCTATGACATAATGTCTTGATGCTGACACAGCACTTTCACAGGTTGGGGAAGAGTGCTACATAAAAACTACGGGTGATTATTATTCCCATTCAATTAGGTAAGGAGATTGTCCCCCATTTTCCATTCCTAGTCTAAGCCTCAGTTACTATTCTTATTATTAACATGTGCTCCCCTAAAGAATTCCAGCTCAGAAACCAGCCCAGAGCCTCCCTCTCTTGGCAATCTGTAGCATTTCATGGGATTCCTTCAGTAGTAGGGTTTTGTGCGAGTGAGAAATGTGTATGTTAAGAGATAAGTGTGAAGGCCACCAGACCAGATGTTCTAGGGAATACCACTGGACCAGATGTTCTAGGTAGAAGCCAAGGACAGATATAAAGACACCAGAGATTGCTGTATATCCCCATCAAGATGTAAGCCGTGGACAGATTGATGGCTCTGAAGGGAGGCATCCCTACCAATATACAGGCCCTCTCAGAGAATGACAGAGGCCCAGGCCGCTTCGAGTTTAGAAGTCCCAGACCAGTCCCGGCCCAAGGCCCCCAAAGTATCTAACTTCTCATCCACAGGGTCATACTAAAACCAAAAGAATATATGAAAATGAACACTTGAGACATTGATTTATTAACAATTAGGTAATTATACCAATAGCTTGTATATTAAAAATGTAACTTTAATTGTGAGTTTCCACTGCAAGCAAAACTCTTCATTTTAGGAATGCTTTTCTGGCTTTGTTGTGTGCAAACTCATTTATAATTGAAGAAAAATCTAATTTACATGCAGCATCGCTGTTAATGTTAAGTATTGTAAGCCCATTCAAACACTCTTGTCCCATTGTAGACAATGATAGTTCTTTACTTGTTTTAACATGTTGAATGTGCATTCACCTGAAGCCATTGATGCAGGGAGACTGAAAAATACATAATGCAATTGTGATATTAGGAAATATAGTCAACAACCCAAGATTGAATATTTCTTGAAGCAGTTCTTTTGGCTTGCAGTCTAATTTAAAGTTGGTGGAATGTATACATTTCAGGAACATGAGCTTGTCATAGAGATCTCTTGAAATTTTGTTGTACCTTTGTTGAAACTATTCAGCCTCTGAATATAGATCTTCATCATTTAGTTCTCTGAACTCCCAAAGAAACCCAAAAAGGATACAGATTTGTCGCAGTGACTCAAACTGACGTGTAAGACCAGATTTGATGGAGTCAATAATAACAAAAAAAAAAAACATTGACTCAATAGTGCCTTTCTGCATCAGATTGAAATGTTAGGCAGCAATTGGTAGAAAACTCAGATGAAATGTCAATACTCTGTGTTACTGATTTGGATTCAGAGAGGATTGCGTCCCACTGATCATGAATCTTTTGAATATCTTTAAGAAGTCACTCAATGTTATCCCTCTCAACATCTAATGTAGCATTGCGTGCTTCAATTAGAAGATTAGTTTCATGGATCATTTTTAGCAGCTCCATCCACATGGACAACATTAAAATGCATTCACTCAGGAGTAAGTTTTCAATTGAACTGTCAGCTAGTGCTGCTGTATTAGCTGATTTCCATGTAACATAGTTACCTTTATGCGATACTGAAGTTTCATGTGTAGGTATTCAGTCTTTCAGCTTCAGCCAACCTTTACTGATGCTGCAACTGGATGGATCAGACAGTACTGATGCATTTGAAGTATTACTGTTAAAAATGAAACAAGGTACACAGTAAAGAACCTGCTTTTCCATGCTCCAGCAGAGCCAGTCTCTTGTATAGATCTCTCCATTTGGAAGAGTTGTCAGCAGATGAGTGGGAAAAGCATGATTTTCAGCATCTTTCAGTATATTACTTGGAATCTGAAAATAACTAACGTTGAGAAATGATTGCATTTGAGCAACATTGTTCTTATCAAAAAGTCCAATATCAGGTTCTGATGCCACTGTTGTTACACTGGGTCCTGTGCTAGTCATAACTTCTTGTCTTGTTGTGCAGCATCTCCAAGGTCCTCATTTTCTGCCTACACAGTCTCTAAATAAAGCTTAGATTCTGCATCTACCACTACTGTTGGCATTTCTGTGACTTGATTAATGATCTCTTCATTTTGAGGCAGTGGCTTTGAAATGTCATTTGTGGGTACAAAGTTTTCATCATCAGAACTGGAAGTGTCACTGTCAATATGGTCACCATCTAATAGCTGAGGCATCTTTTCTACGAGAAATGATTTATTGGCTTTAAACTCTTAACTGCTGCTTCCCTCTGTTGCTTTCGCCATCTCTTACTTGCACCACTTTCAAATCTGATTCATTTTTATAAAGGAGTTATTTTAAAACACAGTAACACACAATAAATTAATTCACTAAAGGCTATTGGTTATACAAAATTTTAATTGTATATACTTTGCAATGAACATTATATAATAATGGTTTGGGGGTGTTATTTACTATGGTCCTTTTAGCCTTATTTCAAAGTTTTGAAATTTTGTCTGCTAAGATGTTTCCATTATTCAATTCTTTTAATACTGAATGTGTTGTTATGCAGATGAAAACTCGGATATGGCCAAAAAATTGGCGAAGGCCCGAGGTCCCACAATTATTTAAATACATTTTTTACAGGTATATATAGCTTCTTTTGTTGTCTCTGTTATAACTGCAAGGTGTATACAAAATGGAAATGACTTGGTAGAAAAATGTCAACATTTGAGACCCCTTTGTCTCCTGAGGCCTAGGCCAAATGGCTTCTCCCCCTCTATCCCCCCAACCCCCACTCCCCAATAGGGCCTGCCAGTATAGTAGGGTTGTTGTAATTCCTGTGGACTGAGCTATATATTCCTGATGGAGCATGTGGAGGCCAACAGTTCAGATCATTTAAGTAAGTAGTGCATGGGAGGTGAGGAGCACACTTTAATGAACTCTTTTACTTTGTGCAGCTCAAGGAAAAAATAGATCACAGGAAGTAGTTCTATTTTGGTTAATGAGGATGAACCAGGGGGCTTCTGTAATAGTTGAACTTCCCCCAGCAAATGCTGGCCTACTGAAGAACAATATTGGCACTCCACTTATTGCTGCCCAACTGATTACAGTACAGACAGATCCTAAATGGCCATGGGCGATGGAGTAATGTAGCATTTGTTGGAGCGTTCCAGTTCTGGGTGGATGTTACTATGCACATCACTAATCGCTAGGGCAGTCAGAGTACATTTGTCTGTCATACGATGGATGACATTCTGTTTTGCTAGGCATGTGTGATAACTGTCAGTCATCTGCACCAGACGTGCATGCAAGGTATGCAAGTCAGAGGAAACTATATCTAGCCACAGAAAGAGAAGAGCGATTTCAGTTGCTAGGAGGCCTTAACATTCATTAGGGATTTTCCTAAAGGATTAATTTGAGGAAAATGGTGCAAATAACTGCTGCCTATGATAGCTGGAACTTCTGTGCTAACATCACATTTTTAGAAGTAATAGAAGTGGGTTTTAAAAGCCACTTTATTTCAGTATTTAACAAAGCCTGTATAATTAACCCAGCATTGCATGGTGCAGGTGGCATTTCTGTAGGAATAGCGGTTATTTTAGGAACTACAAGCTAAAGTGTCATAAATTGGATTCATTGGAAAGTATAGACTAAGCACAGGGAACAAGACCAACTGAGTGATGGCATAGCCTTCTAGCCCCCCAATAACGCCCCTAATTTCAAAATAATAAGTGGAGCGTCCACACTGCCAAGCCCGTTACTTCAAAATAGCATTAGTGCGGATGAACCGATGCTGCTAATTCAAAATAATTGGTGGCCAGAGGCCTCTCTCAGCTGCTCTTCTGACTGCTCTGGCCACACCTGCCATCTCCACTGCACCCTTTTCCTGTGGAGCTTAAACTACAGGCAGCAGGAGAAGGGCTTGTGCCACGTGGCAAGCTTTGCCAGCCCTGTGCCACACAGCAACATCCCAGGGAGCCCAACACTCCCTCAGAGCCTTCCATGGCTGCCAGCACTCCTTCTGCTCCCTCAGCTGCCACTGACCAGGGATGCAGGAGAGCTCTGGCCTGGACTGGTGTGGAGATCCTGGAACTCGTTGAAGTCTGGGGTAAGGAGACCAATCTCCAGGATCTCCACACCAAAAAGAGGAATGTGGATATGTACGGTCAGATTGCCGCCAGCCTGGCCAACAAAGGCCACAATTGGACACTCAACCAGGTCTGCATAAAGGTGAAGGAGCTCCAGCATGCCAACCAGAAGGCCAGGGAGCAGAGTGGATGCTCTGAGGTAGCACTGCACATGTGCCGCTACTTCAAGCAGCTGGATGCCATCCTGGGAGTAGGGCCAGTCACCCTCTCTCCTCCTCCTCCCCCCCATTGTTGTGGAGTTCAAAATTATTTCCTTATGTAGACATGCTTCTAGAGAGTTTGGTGGGAACTGCACTGCTTTTAACAGAGGAAGGAAGCTCTTGTGGTTTAGGTAGTGGATTGAGAGTCCAGAGTCCTAGATTCAATTCCTTTCTGCTGCAGACTTCCTGTGGGAACTTGAGCAAGTCATTTAATCTGTCTGTTCTTCAGTTCCCTATCTGTAAATGGGAATAACACTTTCTTTCTCCTCCACTGTGCCTAGTCTGTAAAAATAATCTATCATCACACCAGTGGAAAATATACTGTGTGAGACATAAGAACATAAGAACGGCCATACTAGTCAGACCAAAGGTCCATCTAGCCCACTATCCTGTCGTCTGACAGTGACCGGTGCCAGATGCCCCAGAGGGAAGGAACAGAACAGGTAATCATCAAGTGATCCTTCTTCTGTCACCCATTCCCAGCCTCTGACAGAGGCTAAGGGCGCCATTCCTACCAATCCTGGCTAATAAGTATTAATGGAACTTCATAAATTTACCTAGTTCTTTTTTGAACCCTATTAAAGTCCTGGTCTTCACAACATTCTCTGGCAAAGAGTTCCACGGGTTAACTGTGCACTGCATAAAGAAAAACATCCTTTTGTTTGTTTTAAACCTGCTGCCTATTAATTTTATTTGGTGACTCTTAGTTCTTATGTTATGGGAACAGATACATAACTTTGCCTTATTCACTTTCTCCACACCTGTCATGATTTTATAGACTTC
This sequence comes from Rafetus swinhoei, assembly GCA_019425775.1. Classification (NCBI taxonomy): domain Eukaryota; kingdom Metazoa; phylum Chordata; order Testudines; family Trionychidae; genus Rafetus; species Rafetus swinhoei. The sequence goes on along the minus strand of CM033437.1, from coordinate 22,466,002 downwards.
TATCATAATCCCACTCCCCCGCTTAGTCTCCTCTTTTCTAAGGTGAAAAGTCCCAGTCTTTTAAACAGGCTTGTAATGGTCCAAGGAGGACTGGATAATAAAAATAGCCCTTTAACATCTATCATCCATGGATCTCAAGGCATTTTACAAAGGTGGGTAATTATCACTAGCCCCATTTTACAGATGGGGAAGGAAACAGACTTGCCCAAGGCTATCTAGTGGCCCAGGAGCAGCTATGCAAAACAGCATCCAGGTCTGTCAATTCCTGGACCTGTTGCTTGGGCCACATTATGTGTGTGACCTAACCTAATTCCTGTGATGATGATAAACAAGTCTCCTTACAGTGGGCCTAAGAAAACTGCATAAGATCAATGAATAAAACTGTTTTCCTGATATTCACCACTGTCCCTGTGCAATAATTGCTCTGCAGACATTTTTTTTTCCTGAGCTTGGTATTTTATTTACATGGAAATGTCTCAGCTAACGCCCACAGTAAACATGAGGCGGTAGTCAAAACGTTACCACATCTATTATCACAGGGAGTGGGCTGAGGAATTTCCACTTCTGCTATGAATAGGCCTTATTTTATTATCTTTGTTGTATACTCATCATTTGTGTTTGGAGAGATGAGCAATCCCATTCGAGATTATTGTTATAATTAATTAAGGGTGCCCTAGTCTCGGGGCTTTGTATTTATTTTACTACGTATCTTAATACAATTAATATATTTTAAAATTAAATTTACCATGAAATGCTCAAATCGTACTTGGTAAATTATGTGCTAGGGACATAGCACAGCACAAGTTGTGGTGCGCATTAAAGCTCTAACAAATAAATAGGAGTGTGGGAGACAGCAGTGCAGTACAGGGGGTGGGAAGATGCATCACCTGCCACCAGCAGCCTGACTTCTCTGGCCCATGAACTCCTACGCCCTCCTTTCCAAATGTGAATGAGTCATATTGTCACCTGGGGCATGAGGTTACAGAGCCTCTCAGACTTGGCTCAGCCAGAAGTGGTTAGGTTGGAGCCTGAATAACCCCTCTCCCCCAGCCCTGTGACCTACGATGTTGCGTGACTATCACCATGCTTCTCTGTGGGCACAATGCAATCTAGCAGTTAGAACTTTGGACAGGGAGCTAAGAGTTCTTCTCCCTGCCACCAGCTTTCTGCATGACCTTAGTTGCAAATGACTTGCCTAAAGTTTCAAGTGACTTTATTTGTTTGGGGGCGGGACTTCCATTTTTTTATATCGGACTTTAAATTCCTAGTATTTAAACAAAATGCAAGTAATAATCCTTATCTTCATAGCACCACAAGCTGGGCACTCAGAAATGGATGACAGTTAAGACTTTATTTTGTTGCCTCAGTTTCTCCATGTTTAAAATGGGGAAAATATTCAGTTTTGTAGAATCCTGTAGCACAGATGTGGGGAACCTAAGGCCTGGGGGCCGGATGTGGCCCCTGGCTTGCCTGGATCCAGTCCCCAAGGCTCAGGGCTCCCTCATGGGGCTGGAGCACACAAAATCTACTATCTTGGGCCCCCGTAGGCTTAGGGTTGCCAGATGGTTTAACAAAAAATACCAACCCCAAAAAAAAAAAAATTCTGTTGAGAAAAAAAAAGGGGGAGACCAAAGTTGTTGAGAAAAAAAAGGGGGAGAGACCAAAGTTGTTAAGCAAAAAAAAAAAGGGTGCTGTGCCTTTAAATGGCCCCACACTCAGCGCCTCCCATCCCAGAGCACCCAGAGCACTCACCTCTCCCCCAATGCCCCCCCATCCCAATGCACTCACCCCTGCCTCAGAGCCAGGCCCCCCACAACGTCCCCCATCCCAGTGCACTCACCCCTCCCCCGAGCCAGGCATCCCCAGTGCTGGAAGCGCCCCACCCCAATCAAATCCTTCCTCCCCCCCGCAGAGCCAGGCACCGGAGGAATGGGATGGCTGGGTAAGGAAATCTTACCTTTAAAGTCACCACTCCTGCCACCCGGCTGGGCTGCCTCGGCTCACAGTGTGCGTAGAGGGAGGCATCACCTGGACAGCTCCCGAGTCTCTGCTCAAAGCATCACGTGGGCCAGAGCAGCATGCGCTCTGCTCACACACCAGCCTGGTGCCCCCTAGCATGGCGCCCGGCAAGTCCCCTTCCTGCCCCCACTATGCCTCTGCCACACGCTTCACTCCCCTGCCCCCGCCAGACGCGGCAGGGGGAAATTGTCCCTGCCGGGCTTCCATCCGAGGGAAACTGGAAATACCGGACATTTCACATGTCCAGTATTTTCTGGATTTTTTTTACCGGACAGAAGCCGCAAATACCGGACTGTCTGGGCCAATACCGGACACCTGGCAACCCCACCTAGGCTCTGGTGTGCAAAGGGAATGTGAGAACACTTTCTCCTTCTCAAGTCAGGGGACACGTCAGTAAAGGGTTTTTTGTGGCCCCTGTCTGATTTGTCTATGGGTCTGTGGCCCCCAACCCAAAAAAGGTTTCCCACCCTTGCTGTAGCAGAAGGGGAGCAAGACCTACATGACAGTGCATTAGCTCTACACAAGCAGCTTCATATCTTCACAAGCAGGGAGGGGGAATTTAGTGTAATAGTAAGCACAGTACAGGTGCCTGGGCCAGTGGATGGTAACCACTGCTGTAAGCGATCTCTAAAGACGAATAGGAAATTTAAATCGAGATGTTTGAAAGCGTAACAGTTTCCTAAATTTGAGAACACCTGCAGGAGGAAGCAGGGCTGTTTAGAAAGCTGTGGCCAAACGACTGCTTTATGATGTATGGAATGTGCCACAGAAGTGCTAAGTGTTATTATCATTTATTATTACAGCTGCACACTATTCTCAGCCATTCTTTAGTTTACGAAGTCATCTTCTCTCCTCCCTGCAGCTGTCACCAGGCTGCGGTTAATTTGCTGGGTGTTTGTTTTTTAGCAGTTTAACACAAAGGAAAAACAATGGGAATCAATTATATTACATGTTACAGGCTGGGAAAGGGGGAATGTGCCAGCAAACTGAAACTCTTTAGCATACAACCCTGTAAAATAATCTGTAAATAAAACCCTCTAAGAGAACAAAAACCTACTCCAGAATACAGGTATGTAAGGTATACATGGTAGGCAGGGGTTAAAATTAGTGTTCTAATGAGATGTGGAAAAGATCCATACTAATGAGAAATGACCTTCATAACTCATTTCCAAACCCACTGAGTTTCATTTGTGAAATTTATTTTTTCATATCTCATACTGATCCATCTTTGTTATCACTGTTACAGAGTTATTAATACATCAGATAGTCTTGCTGCAGTTTCATTTTTTTTACTTCAGAAAATTGCCTTCCTTACAGAAATCAGTGTTTAAAAATTGTCTTTATTTTTAATTTCCTAGTATTTTATTGCTATAATTATATCTTAATGCTGCTTTCCACCACTTTACTTGCTGGGATCTCAAAAGTACCTTAAAAGTTTATGCACAGACTCACACCACCACTGTGACGTTGAGAGGCATGGTAATACTTAGCTCTTATAAAGTGTTTTTCATTCCATAGCTCTGAAAGCCCCTTTTCAAAGCCCAGATTGGGAAATCAAGGTACAAAGAGACATGTCCTGCCCAGCTAAGTTTAATGAATTAGTGATAAAGACCATTGAAACCCAGATCTGATTCCCAGTGTCCTGTGGTTGCCACCATATCAGTTAGGATGACATACATTTCAGTGTTTGGAGTTTGTATTCAATGCAGGATTCCCAAGGCCATTGTTGACATAAAACCTCTTGGGTCTGAAAAACAGGGTAGGAAATCTTATAGGATTCCCATTGCATGGTGCTTTCAATTAAAAAAAAATCTTCTTGAGGAATTTTAGCAGTTGCGTTCCCCATCCTGGCTGGAATCCCGAAGAATAGAGGTGCAGTAAAGAAATAAAAGTCAAGAAAAGTTCATTTGATTTCATATGAAGAATTTGGTCAGTTCTCATTTAATCTCTCCCAATTTCCTCATCTTTCTTTGCTGCAGGGGAAGAAGTATGGACACAGCAGTAAGTCAGAGTGATCACAGACAGTGGTACTACAAGACTTTTAATAGTGGGGGTGCTCAGAGTCAGTCCTCTGGCATCAGTCTGCCCCCTCCTTTCTGGGGCTGGAAGCAGAGCCTTATCTCCAGTAGGAGGGGATCTGGACAGGTAGAACCTTGTAAATGTGTGGATATCCACCTCTCATTTTTGCAGATACAGCTGTGGATGTGGATACAAATTTTGTATCTAGAACCCTGCATGTCTGCAGATATCCGTGGATTATTTTTGCAGATGCGGAAATTTTGTATCCACACAGGGCTCTAGGGACAGAGGCCAGAGGCTGAGGCTGCAGCCACAGCTGCGGGCAGGTGCAGGACTGGCCGCAGAGCCCACATAAAATGTGTGGGTGCTGCAGCACAGCTCTGCATCCCTAGTTCCTGTGTCTATGAGCGTGATGCATTCCTAAGTGAGCTAGAAAGCAGGGGACCATCCACCATGTTAGCTCAGGGAATTATGATGCCATCTAGCCATCCAACCACATAATATATGGGCAGCAATCTGCCGGGTACTGCAACCAACATGCCCACTGCTGCCTTTCAAGAGAGCAGCACTGAGCAATCCCCAACCTTCGTAAGTCAGCCTGACCTGTGTCTGAATAGCAGCGCACCTCACACGTGGCATACATGGCATTGCTGGTTCCCCCTCAAACCTTCAGCCACAGCTCAAAGTGAACCTCTCTTCTGAGCTTTAAGCTGAAGTTAACGTTCCCTCCCGATATGGACTGATTTTTGCACCTCTCTTCATTAGATGGTTTGAGGCAGGGCTGTGAGAGGAAGGCTCAAAATAATCTGTTCCCCCCTGCCATTTGCAATCCAGGTCTAACTGTCATCCACAAGAGAAGCATTATCATGGAAATTTCAGCCTCTTTTTGCACACAGGCGGCAGCTAAACACCCAGGTGTGATCTCACTTGCACACGTGGTAGGCATGAGTTCCTTCAGTGGAGTTGCTCCTGGTTTAAGATACGGGAGACAAGTAGGCCCAATGTTTTCAGTATTTGCTATTACAAGAACATCTTCAACTTACACTCCTCACCACCACCTTTTAGAAAGCTGCCCTTGGTATCAGGAATGGAAACTTGGGTGGCCCACCCGTCCCTTGACATTTCTGCCATTTACACATACCCAGGTTTGTGAATCTGAATCCCTATAAATATTATCAGCATTAGAGTCTATCTTGACCGCTCTGTTCAAACTCTTCTTTAATTCCTTCACCATCTCTATTCCCTCCTTTATGATTTCCATAAATCCTTGCTCATCAGACTTCAGTACTCTTAAAATGTAACAGTTCATATCTCTTTATCTCCAGCTAGAAACAGACACCTAGAACCCAGATCCTCCGATTGTAAGCCCTCTGGGATGGGAACTTTCTCTTAGGCTCATCTATATTGCTGGGTAGATCGACGCTGCAGCAGTCGCTCTTCCAGCATCTGATTTAATGGGTCTAGTGGGGACGTGCTAAATTGAACGCTGAGGGTTCCCCCATCGACACCAGTATGCCCCAGTATTGCAAGGAGTAAGGGAAGTTGACAGCAGCATTTCTCCTGTTAATCTCCCACAGAGAGGATAGTGCTTTAGCTTGGCTTAAGGTACGTCAACTCCAACTACATTATTCACGCACCTGGAATTGCGTATCTTACGCTGACCTTCCCCAATAGTGTAGACCTGCCCTTAGTATACATATGTATACCACCTATGCCTCTGGGATTCCAGTTTCATCTGGGGCTTTATGGCACAGTTAGAATATAAATCAAAACTTTAAAACCTATACTTGAGACCCAGGTATCCGACTCCACGGGATGGTCCTCTTGTCATTGCCTGGAGCTGTCAAGAATGCATGTCAGAGTGCTCTTCTCAGGCGCTCCTGCGACAGCTTAAGATTGTCAGCCTTCAAGGCGCAGTGTAGGAATTTAGTTGGTCTTTTTTTGTGTGTGTGGCTTTTGATTAGTGTACTTAGCAAAGTTCTATGTGTGCTTTACAGACACAGTATTGTGTGTGTCGGCACAATGGGTGCTATAGAAATACCTAACCTGGATTAGATTTGATTGACTGACAGACATCTGGTTCAAAGTCAGTTATCCTGGTGAGATAAATCCTGTTTATAGTGGAGGGAAAGCACTTGCTCGTTAATTGAGAAAAGTAGTTAGGAGAAGGAGAGATTATCACATCTCATAAATGGCGTGAATTCTCCAGTGGCAAGATGGTCGTCTGGAAATACATTTAAGTTTATTTTTAGTACCTTGTTACAGTGCTACAGTAATAAAATGCAAGTACAGGAAGGCAGCAGTTTCAAATGGAGCTTTTAGAGAGAAGAACTAGAGACTGCTATAGCACTGTTTTCAAATTCTAACTGCCTGTCCAAACAATACTGTATTAATGTGGGAAACTAGCTTTTTGCTATGAAAAATTACTATTGTATCCAAAAAGCTTTTATCCTATGCAGATGATTGCTTTAGTTATCATGGTGAATGGAGAGGGGCTTTGGAAGTTGATTACAAATTAACATGATTATTTACTTGTTTGCATTACAGTAGCACTTAGAGGCCCCACTGAGCTCAGAACCCCACTGTGCTAGGCAATATACATGCACTTAGTGAGAGACAATGTTTGTCCCAAGAAGTTTACAATATGCATGACAGACAGACAGTGGGGGGAAAGGAAGAGTGGTGAGATCAGTTTTACAGGTGAGGAGGAACTGAGTTACCCAGAAGTCTCACCAGGTAGCCGTGTTAGTCTGTAACTTTAAAAACGAGTAGTCCTGTGGCACCTTAGGTCATGTCTATCCTACAGATAAGATCGAAGCAGCCACAGTCGATCTTCCGGGGTTCAAATTAGCGGGCTTAGTGAAGACACACTAATTCGAACTGAGAAAGTGCTGTCATCAATGCCGGTAGTCCTTCTTCTACGAGGAGTAAGGGAAACCAAAGGAAGAGTGTGCTTCCGTCAACGTCCCACAGTGTGAACGGCACCAAAATTCAAGTTAAGATACTTCGACTTAACCAATTCTGGCTCTCGTGCTCTGTGTGTTATTTAGCTCTAAATTACCCCTAAATGTCTTCTAAGAGACCATCAACCAGTGGAAGTGCTGGTAATTCTGCTAAGCGTAAACATGGTTTTTATGCTTTATCGACTTATTTCCTTGTGCCAACACAGTAAAATTGTGTCACAACACCAACACTTTGGTATGAAGAGAGCCGATAAGCCTTGGCTAGGTGTAGGCTTATATAGGGTGCATCAGAGCAGACATACATTCTTAAACAGCATTGCAAGCACTGTTCCATTTATTTGCCTTGGTGAAATAAAAATAAAGAGGACCACTCATGTGATGTGGCAAATTTTCTGGTTCAGCACCAGTCAGGTTGCGAAAGTGCCACACTAGAGATGTTCAACCTGTACTGGCAAAGAGGAGTACGTAGGTGAGATGAGATAAGGAGACAAGGAGCAAAATACTACCCCTATTAAAGTCAGTAAGAGTTGTGCCATTGATTCTCAGTGGGCCAAAGATTCAGAACTCATGAGTTTTATTCCCAGCTCTGTCACCCTGCATGGCCTTGGGGAAGTCATGTAACCTCAGTGTGCCTCTGGTTCCCCACACATGAAGAAAGATGAGAATTCCCTATGTCACAGGGCTGTTGAGAGAGAGTTAACATTGGAAAGGTTATTTTGAAATCCTTGAGTGAAGGGTAGTTTTGCTCCTGTGTTCTGTTGTCAGCAGAGACAGAGTTGTGGAGAAGGCATCACTGAAAGGTTCTCAACTCTACAGTGGCTGGCACAGAGGGAGCTGCTTTAGAACATAAGAGCACCACAGTGGGTCAGACCAAAGGTCCATCTACCCTAGTATCCCGTCTTCCAACAGTGGCCAATGCCAGATGCCCCAGAGGGAGTGAACAGAACAGGTAATCATCAAGCAATCCCTCTCCTGTCATCCATTTCCAGTCTCTGACAAACAGAAGCTACACCTTTCCTTCCTATCCTTGCTAATAGCCATTGATGGACCTAACCTCCATGAATGTATCTAGTTCTTTTTTGAACCCTGTTAAAGTCCTGGTCTTCACGTCCTTTGGCAAGGAGTTCCACAGGCCAACAGAGCGCTGCATGAAGAAAAACTTCCTTTTGTTTGTTTTAAACCTGCTACCTATTAATTTCATTTGGTGACCACTAGTTCTTATGTTATGGGATACGCTTTGGCAAATCTAATGCTTTGAGACAGTCAGACTAGGGATGTTAGCAACTAGTCAACTATCTGATAAGCAAATGCTTATCGAATAGTTGAGTAGCCACTTGACGCTCCCCTGCCTTTTGCTGCCTCTATAAGAGAGAGGCAGCAAGGGGAGGGAGAAGCAGGAGCCAGTGCTGGGGGGCACTGGCTTTAAGCTGGTGTCCCCCAGCACCGTCTCTGTTGGAGAGCAGGGGAGGCAGAAGCACAGCAGGGAAATGGCATAAGCAGGGTCTGTTTCAGTCCCTGCTGGCGCTGGTTCCCACTGACAGTGCTTCTGCTTTTGAAATGTACAAGAGCCCTCAGGAGCTCTTGTACATTTCAAAAGCAGAAGTGCCTCAGGAAGCACAGGGTGAGCAGAGACTCAAGCAGTCCCTGCTCGCCCTGTGCTCTCTGCGGTGCCCTCCTTGCTGCCTCTTTAAGAGGCAGCAAGGTGGCGACAGGAGCTGGTGTTGGGGGGAGCCAGCTTAAAAACCAGTTCCCCCCAGCACCGTCTCCGGAGTGCTGCCTCCCCCCCCTTCCGCCTCTATCAGAGTTGGGGGGACTGAGCAGTCCCAGCACACACTGATCACTGCGCCTCTGCATTTTAAATGTAGTAAAAGCCCAGTGGCTCTTCCTACATTTAAAATGCAGAGCACCAGTGTGGGTGGCTCCAGAGCCGGCTCCTGCAGCTACCGCCTCTGCGGCTCTGCACAGCAGCACTTATTGACTAATCGTATAGTCGATACAATTTGTATCGACTATACGATTACCCAGATAATCGCATTTTAACCTCCTTAAGTCAGACGTGGCCATGATCATCGCAGAAGTGCCTGTTTTAATGTCATAAGGCTGGAGGGAGACAGAACAAATTTTAAGTGAATGGCCTGTGGTATGTTCTGATGATGGATCAGTGATAGGATACAACATAGGCAGAAGAAGAAAAAGAGCAGCAAGATGGTGTAGAGAAATCATCAACTGGAACTTACAACAGATAGTTTGTCTGCAAATGGTATCCGTTTAATCTCTCTGAAACTCTTTTCACTGTTCATCCATGGATTGCAAGAGATTGGGCCTGGTACCCCAAAAAAGCTAAATTCTATAAGGACCAGATCCTCAGCTGGGGTAAATGGGGGACATGGCATTGAAGTCATTGCAGTTGGACCCATTTACATCCGCTGAAGACTGGCCCGTGTAATTGTTCTACTAAATGTTTTTTGTTGAGTGAACCTGGATTTTTTGCATCAAAATCAATAGTAGTTCTTGGGAAAGTTCCTCAGTTGAAACCATTGAAAGGCTCATGTGAATTCCTGGGAACCAACAATCTCAGCAGCTAAAACAAGGAGGAGGCCTATGGCACCATAAAGACTAACAGATGTATTTGGACATAAGCTTTTGTGGATGAAAACCACACATGCATGGAGTGGAAATCACAGAGGTTACAAGGGAGTTACTTAGCAAGTGTAGGACCAGTGTTAAGGAGGTCAATTCAGTCTGCTAGTCTTTAAATGTGCCATGGGACTCCTCATTGTTTTTGCAGATACAGACTAACATGGCTACCCCTCTGAATCTCAGCAGCCTTAAGTATGGCTTAAATCAGCAATTCTGGTGCAAGCCCTGTAGCGACCCAGTTTTTCAATTATTATCATATCATCTGATTGCTATTTTGAATGGTTGAATTTGGTATAGTTTATATCACTACACAGAAACATGAAACTCAAGATCATCTCATCTGAGGAAGTGGGTTTTGCCCACGAAAGCTCATGATACTATATATATATATCATCAGTCTCTAAGGTGACGGAGGACTACTCGTTATTAAAGTTACAGACTAACACGGCTACCCATCTGAGACTTTCAATATCTTCTTACACCCAATATTTATTTCTGGAAACACTCACTAGCCATTTAAACCTTGCAAAACAACTATTGTAACATATATTAAATTTCATCTTCAGACTGAGAGATATGCAGTAAAATCTGCCATGTCCTTGCTACTGATGTGCCACAGACTATTCTGAAATCATCTTGCAGAACAAAGAACAAAAGCACAATAGATGCTAGTAGTGTTTTGAGAAGCGGTGCAAACACAGCTAGCCCTGTGGCATAGAGGAACGCTACTGTTTTGACAAGGGACGATTTAGGCTGTCAGGCATTGTGTACATTGCTGGGAATGTCACATAGCCAGGCGATGCTCAAGCTGCAAGGAGAGGTAATTGCCAACACCTCTGGAATGCTGGACCCCCTCCGTGCGCTGCCAAAAGACCAGCATTGATGTCAGCTTCAAACACATTAACCATTTGCAACAAAGGCGCTGAGAAGCAGCCAGTCTGAAAGCAGATGGGCTGAAGAGAGAATCAATCACTGAAAGTGGTGGGATGGGAAGATTTAAGTTTTACAATGAAGTCTGGGACAGTGGATGCTTGATTTCTGAGATCAGCATTGGCAGGTGTGGGGGGGTGGGGTTGCGTGGTCAAGTTAAACTTTATTACAGTTATTTTATTACAGGCATTTGGTTTCTGATATACCTGGTCTGAAGCAGAGGTGGGTCCGAATATCCCTGAGTTACTGGAAAGTTGAGTTCTGAATCTAGCTTTCAGATATGTCTATTTTTGGTCAAAGACCTGGGTTCAAACACCACCTGATCTTCAGGAAAATCTGGATCTCAGCTACTTCCTTGGACCCAGGGCCGTCCCATACATTCGGGGGTCGGCCACTCCAGGCACCATGTCCCATGGCAGCTGCCTCAACTGTCCTGTGGACAAGGCCCAGAGCAGTTCAGTTGATTACTGGGGTCCTGGTGCAGGGCAGCAGCAGGGGTCACCTCCCCACTCACCACATTAGTGGAAGTTGGAGCGACCTGGCAGCCTGCTCCATTGTGCTAAGTGCAGGATGCACAATTTTTCCATTCACCGCTGAAACACAAGCCCACTTAAAAAGCTGGCCACATGTTTGGTGGCCAGTTTTCACAGATGCGCAAAGGACAGAACTGCACTGTCAGCTCTCGAAGGGGCATCCCAGGAAACAAGGCTGATCCGCTTCTTGGGGGGCAGTTTAGGGACGTTGGCACTGCCACTTTCTGTGCAATATTACTTCAGTGAACAGACAGTTTTCAGGGCTGTCAGTCTGGTATGTTTCATTACATTTACTCTCAAAATAAACAAGAAAAATGTATAAACCGACAACCAAAAAATAATGTAACCGGTGAAGATGAAAAGTAAGGTACAGTAGGACACGGCTCGCTTGGGATTTTTCAGTGTGGTGTCAATATTGCTTAAATCTAAATCATATTAAATTCCTGCTGCACAGATATATTCTATTTCTTCCACAATGTTTATGTTTTATTTGCTGTCAGCCCTCCTTCCCCCCCCCCCCCACACCTCCTCCCCAAACACTGCCTTGTAGGAAACTGGGTTCCTTAGGTTCAGAAATCCGTGGAGTCGTCAAAAGTCTCTACGTATGAATTTGAGCCAACCCCTAAGAGAGATGAGCATGGCATTTGCACACCCTATTGACATTTAAAACAAAAGTCAGACCCTGAAAACATAACAAAATTATGGGTTAGATTCCCTTTCGGTGCCTGCATAAATTAACAATACTGCCATCATTGTCATTTAACGCTACGCCTGCATCCATGTGGCAATTCATATGAACGGCACTGGCCCACTGATGTCACTTGCTGTCAAGGTTGAAGAATAATTTCACATGAGGCTGACACTGTGTAGTAGGAGTCTCTTCTGTGCTGAGTTACTGTGAAGATTACATTGTGGACTTTTAAAACAAAGGACAAAAAATGACCTTGCCATTGTAGCAGTTCTACAGGGTCACTGTCATCAATTCACGTAACCTCTCCTGCACGCTTTTCAAAACTGATTCCAAAGCTCAGGAAGCGGATCTATCACATACCTTTAGGTTAGACTTGGGTCCCAATTCTGGACTCCAGTGGTAGCAGGGGGAGATCCTTCACACAGGATGAACTCCAAAACCTTCCTGATGTTGCGTTCAACAGGGCTTTGTGAGAAGCCCACTGAAATCAGCGCAGGTAGTTTGCACCATACAGTACTATTCAGTGTAGGTGTCAGAGTCTGCTCCTTTGTAAATAACTATTGAATAACTTGCTTGCGTTGACCTCTAAAGAGAAAGTGGAAACCTTTGAAACATGGTGTGTTTCAAGTCTACTAGTCTGGATTGGCCCCAAATAAGTTAGTAACATTAGTTTGGGTGGGGGAGTAGATGTAAGAACAGAAGAACATAAGACCATAAAAATGGCCATACTGGGTCAGACCAAAGGTCCATCCAGCCCAGTATCCTGCCTGCCAACAGTGGCCAATGCCAGGTGCTCCAGATGGAGTGAACCGAACAGAAAATGATCAAGTGATCTCTCTCCTGTCATCCATCTCTACCCTCTGACAAACAGAGGGTAGGGACACCATTCCTTACCCATCCTGGCTAATCGCCATTAATGGACTTAGCTTCCATGAATTTATCTAGTTCTCTTTTAAACCCTTTTATAGTCCTAGTCTTCACAACCTCCTCAGGCAAGGAGTTCCACAGGTTGACTGTGCGCTGTGTGATGAAGAACTTCTTTTTATTTGTTTTAAAAGCCTTAGATAAGGAACCCACGGGATTTTAAGGAAACATGTTTTCAAAAAATATGGTTCTAAGACAGTTTGGCTCCAAGTACATACATTAATTGGCCCAGTCACCTCCATAGCACTCTTCAACCAGAAATCTCATAGCCATTTTACAAAGCTTCACTCTTCCTGTTCTCCAGGTGAAGAAACTGTGGGCAGGTCGACACTAGAAGCAGCTATACTACACAGATGCAGCTGCACTGCTGTAGTGCATCTGGGGAAGATGCTCTGTGATAACGGGGGAGCCCTGTCCCATTGGCGTTATTACCCTACCTCTGCGAGAGGTGGACTCATAGAGCACCCATGCAGACAGCACGTAGGGTGCTGTAACTTGCATCTCTCAGGCTTGTGAATTTTTCACACCCATGGGTGATGTAATGTAGCTTGACTTCAGTAATAGTGTCGATCCGCCCTCTGTCACAAAGATGTTCAATTGACTTGGTTACAAGCTTCTCAGTGACAGAGCCATTAATAGGATGCAGGCCTCTAAACTCGGAGTTTGGAGGGTTATTCACTCAGCAGCAGTACTCTGGTTTTGCTAGAAACTAGGTGACCTGGAACAGATTTCAACGGAGCTACCTCACATGGCAGGGACACTGTTATGACTGGGTCCAAAGACAGAATATGGCTTTGCACCCCTAGAGAAGGTCAGTTAGTGCACCTTCTTAAAGGATGACGGGGATGTTACATTCTTTCAATTCAGTTCATAAATCTGACTGAGGAGACTAGTAATTCCTGCCTGAATCTGTCTGCACTGATTTCTTACAAACACAGGTACAGGACAGAGCACAAAGAAACACATATCCAGGGGCCTGATCCTGAACGGTGCCACACTCACAGGAATCGAGGGCACTCAGGCCTGGTCTACACTAGACCAGGCAGGTCGATTTAATGTACACCATCCAGCTATGCAAAATGTGTCTGCACTGTGGGAGGCTGACAGGAGCACATGTTCCCATCTGCTTCTCTTACTCCTCATAGAATGAGGAGAACATGACACTGGCAGGGGCTACCCTCAGTGTTCAATTTGGAGGCCTACACTAGACCTGCTAAATCAAATGCTGGAAGATCAACCTTTGAAGAGTCAATCTTCTCTGTAGTGTAGACAAGCCCTCAGTGTCTTGTAAATCAAGCCCAGCACCAGAGAGTTGCGAAAAAGCCTGTTTAGCTGTATTATTTCTTACAACTATAGACATTCCTCATTTCCAATATTCTAGCTCTGCACAGCCCTTCAAAACTATTCTGTAGCAGGAGACCACAAAGGGGATGGGGGTAAGGAAGGAAAGGTTAATAATATTTTACAGATTAGGGAAACTGAGGCATGGGTGTTCAGTGACGTGGCCTATGTCTTGGAGAATCAGCTTGGTGTTCTCAGCTCTAGGCAATCCTGCCTCCCTGGTCCTGGGGAGAGATAGGTCACAAGAGATCCCTGGCTGCTGCCTGTGCCTTAACGGAGACAGACAGAAATAGCACATACTTGCTACCAAGAGTATGCCCTGTTGTTTTGGGCTGTAATTCTATAAAGCATATCCAATTTTTTCAAATCAGCTTACAGAAGGGACAGCACCTTTGGAAACAAGATTAAGGTCACTGCTTCATCCCCAATCAACCTCACAGCCTCGTTTGTTCTGCAGGGGCAGGAAGGGCTCGCTGTTGCTGCCGAATGTGGCAGTCCCTAAAAAGTTGCATGTTCATTTCTGTGGCTGATGTCCCCTCCCAGGCAGGGCTGTCATTTTAGAAAAGTTATTTTGGGGGGAGGAGTTGTCTAAACATCCCCACTTCTACCTTCCTGCTGAGGGGGCAGCTGCTCATGGCAGGGTTAGAAGCTGATCCTGAGGGAGTAAAGAGGTGTTATGCCAGTGGGCATGGAGGGTGTCTGACCGATGGCTGGCCCGGGGCAGGGATCAGGGCCTAGCTCACTCTGTGATCATCACAGGTCCCCGCTGCTGCTTCCTGTCCGGATGGTGTGGTGAGCGGGGAGGAACTGATAATATAGCTGTTAGGAGCCCCAGTTTGGCCTGTGTTCCTTCCACCCATGGGGTATGTCTGCACGGCAGCTGGGAAGGAACCAGGTAGACAGACTAGCACTAGCATGCTAAAAATAGCCATGTGAATATAGCAGCAATAAGGCTGGCTAGGATTAGAAAGCAGAGCCGGCTTGCCCCAGCCCCAGACCCAGCCCCCGCTCCTGCACCCTCCCTCTCCCCCTCGCCCGCGCCGGTTCCTCTGTAGGAGGCAGCAAGGGGGAGCGCAGGCGGGTCAATGAAGCCTGCTCGTGCGGAGAGCCGGCCAAAAGCTGGCTCCCCACAGATATTGGCGCCTGCTTGCCCCCTCACCCTCTGCCCTGCTGCCTCTCTATCAGAGGCAGCACCAGGGTTGGGGGGGCAGACGCAAGGGGGGAACCGCATGTAGTCGACGGGATTAACCGATAAACCCAGACTTATCAATTAATCGTGTAGTCCTCTACACACTGACCTCCCTAAGGGCCACACTGTCCAGACTGCTATTTTTAGCCCGCTAGCTTGACCTAAGCTAGTGCCAGTCTGTCTACATAAGCCAGGAGGCATGCTGCCTCCCAGCTTAACTGTAGATGGTTCCACAACCAAGCCTAACAGCCCAGGGGTGACACTACATTGATGGCTGGCAAGGAGCACAGAAAAGTCAGGTGATGGTGGGGAAGAGATCAAAGCTGGGTGGACAACTGCTCTGCCACCCTATGACAAATGACGTCCCTGCTCCCAGGCTCATTCTTATTGTAAACAATAAAGCAAGTTTCCCTAACACTGAAAACACAGTGCTTTTCCGTGCATTCCTCTTGCAAGGAAAATCAACAGCCAAGGTTGCCTTTGGATTTTACTTACAGGTGCATGATCAGTGTAGTTGTGGGAAAGCAGGAGTGACGGACTTCCAGGGAATCAGGAAGGCAGCAATTTTACGAGTCGCCTTTGCAGCATTATTGCCTAGCGGTAGGGGTGTCTAATCCTTATTGCCAAATGAATGAATTCAGTGGGAAATAATCAGGGATTTCAGACATCTACCAGATGCCATTGCAAATAAAGCATCTGTCCTACGGTCAGTTTGTTCTGAATCCTTTGCTTGTTTTTCCTGGTTTGAACTTAAGGGAATTCTGGTTTTTGATCAGGCAGCAAGAAGAAAACCTGTTATTTGTTGCTCTCTGAGAGACCAATGCACAAAAATCTTTACAACAAAAAGAACACTGCCATTAGGAGCCAACATGGATTTAAAATTTCTTTTTTCCCCCTATTACATCTATTTCTTCCATACCACTGACATGCAAGTTATAATGGGCCAAATTCAGGCTTAGGTGTAACTTGACTGATTTCAGCATGAATTTGGCCAAATTTTCTAAAGGATGAGCTTCTCTTTTGCTGGTGTAATTTGCACCTGTAGTTGAAATACAGGTACAAATCAGATAGCTAGAATAAGTGCCTGGATCTACCATTGTAATTCATTTTGCAGGTGTGAATTTAGTGAGTGCAAATGTTGCTGCAAAAGGGAAGAAGAAATGTCACAAAGAGGGCAAAAAAATATGATAGATCATTCAATTCTCCCCCCCCCGCCACACTCCCTTTCACTCCAACACACGTCTGATGGTGGGTAGGACAGGCCTTGTTCTGTGTTGGTATTTCAGGATGGGCAAACCTGATATGAGAAACTAGATGGATATACTAGTGTAGGTATGAAGCAGAGACAACACAGTTCATCTTTGGGAATGATGGAACAGTCAGTCATCCTGTACAAAGCCAAGTGGTTCTGGGGAATGGGGTGGATGTATGAAAGAGCTGGGATTAAAATATAATCTGTTTTTTGTCATCCACTGACTAAAAGCTTTGTAAACCTCACTCACAACTCTTGTCTTTTAGCTCTGCAATGAACTTCAAAACCTGCATGCACTTGTCAGTAAATACTATTTTTGCTCCGAGGGGATTCTTAAAAAATCAAGACCAGTGTATTTGTGAGACCATGATTCGAAGTGAGAATCTGGGGGTCCCTTTTGCAGGAAAACTCATCAGAGAGGGATAAAGAGGAAGAAATTGTTAGGAATCGTGGGGCAGGATCCTCCCAGGGAATCAATGGGAGGCCTGTGCTATTCAGGGGGAAATGCTGTCTCGCCTTGCTAGCTCTGGGTTGCTGGTGCTTCCTCGCTTCCTGGCCTCACAAGCCCAACGTAGCTAGACAAGGCTTCCAGCAGCAGCCCATAGGACCTTTCTGTGTGGTTGTCCCACAGTGGATATGAGCCATGGGAAAGCAATGCAGGCCCAGATTTCCTTACTGAGCTCTGCAAGGTTGATGGGTGGGTGGCGAGCATCCCCTTGCTACTCTCCTGCTTGCTCCCTCCCCATGCTCCAGTCTCTGGAGCCAGGGGAATCCTGCCACAGGGCCTCAAGAGCTCCCTCTTCTCAAAGGAGGCAGAAAGGCTCATGCAAAGTAGAGATGTTAGATAGTGGTTAACTGAATCAGGGGCAGTAGTGAGGGGTGGCAGCAGCCCCTGTCTGTGGGGGGTCAGGGCTGATACAGAGGCAGCCGAACACAGGGAGTGGGGGAGGCTAGTGGCTCTTGTGAGCCAATATGCATGGGGACCTGGCTTGAAAACTGACCCCCCCCCCCCCATGGGCACTAGCTCCCACCTTCCCCTCCCCTTTCTGCCTCTGATACAGAGGCAGAGAGAGGGGGAAGTGTGTGTAGGCTTATCAGTTAATCGTGTACTCAACTACACGTTGACATCCCTAATGCAAAGTACCCACCTAGTGCTGTGATCTCATGCAGGATTGGGCACTGAGTTTTTAAATGTATTGAGGATTAGCACAGCAGCTCAGATTTCTTGAGGTGTTGCAATAAAATGGAGAGGTCCAGTGGAGAGGGTCTGTTAGGACAATTGGGACTTCAGATTCACCCTAATTGTGAGCTCAGCTGTGAAAAGTATGTGAAAGCCATAAAATGTCACACTAACCTATAAGAACAAATATTGATGGGGAAAGGTGCAAGAGTCAGACAGAGAGATTAGATTACTCCAGGCAAAAAGGCCACCTAGATATAATTCACAGACGATGTTGAGATCATACTTGGAAAACAAGAAGTGGAATCAGAAATTAATTAATCAGAATTGGTGTCAGATATTAAGCCTAACTGATGGACAAAATAATGAGGGCATGAGCTATTTCAACTACCATTCCCTGTGATGACATCACTACACACTCCAGAAATCTGGATTTAATTCCTGGCTTTCTCACTGATGTTTGCGTGATCTTGGGCAAATCACTTAGCCCCTGTGTGCCTCAGTTCCCCATCTTTAAAATGGGAATAATATTAATCCTCCTAGTGATGGCATGAGAATGAAAACAACAAAAGATTGTGAGGTTCTCAGATGTAGTGGTACCTTAGATAGAAAGTAATCAGTTTATATCTAGACTGTATAATTTTAGGATCTTTGATTGGACGAGACAAATTAAATGAGAATTCGGGTGGGGAATGAATGGAAGTACCTGAGCCCTTATGATAACGAAACCCAAGATGTCAATAATTCTATTGAGTCACTGAATGATAGCTCTATAATGTCACATAGGATAATTGGTGGGGGCTTTGCAGGAGGTGGGGGAAGGGAAGAGCCCTTCAGAACAAGTTTCTGCTGCTCTCCATTCATGCCTTCTCTCCACGCCCTAAACCATTGTCGTGGGCCAGTGGTTTTCAAACTACGGGTCGCAGCACAGTACTGAGTCATGGAATGTTAGGCACTAGGTCTCATTGCTGCAGGGGAATCAGGTGACCAGTGAGGGTGCTAAGGCAGCTATCTGCCTGTCCTGTCACTGCAGACTGTGCTGTGTCTCAGAAGTGGCCGGCAGCAGGCCTGGCTCCTAGGTAGAGGGGTGGGGGAAGAGCTCACAAGGCTCCATGTGTTTCCCCACCCTGAGCACTAGCTCCACACTCTGCTGTGAGAGAACCTGCTGCTGGCTGCTTCTGGGGTGCAGCATGGTCTATGGTACCAGGAGAGGCAGAAAGCCAGCCTCGGCACTCCTGCTGTACCTCTGACAAGGAGTCGCTTGAGGTAAGCCCTTCCTGCCCCAGCCCTGAACCCCCAAAGCCAGAACCCCCTCCTACATCCCAAAGCTCTCATCCTCAGCCCCAACCTGGAACCCACACTCTAGTCAAATTAGGCTGGATCATGAGAATCAATGATTTTCTTCAACTGGGTCATGAGGAAAAAAAGTTTGAAAACCACTGCCTTAGGCCTTGTCTGGTCTTGCAAACTGTGGATTGAACCTGATTTGTTTATAGTTCCTGGGTATGAGAAAGACAAATCAAAGGCGCCCCAGAGAGCGTTAATGGTGATTTAGCAAAGGACACTAGGTCTCTTTTGAGTCTGGAGTGAGCCTAAGACACAGCATGGCATGGGGGGTACTTTGCTTTTGCAGCCTGGATGCTTTAAGATGAGAGGTAAAACTACGCTCATTCATGAAATCATTGCTCTTCTTGTAAATATTATCAGCCTGAGCCCTGGTGCTAAAATAAATTTTAAATTTTCCAGCCTAAATTTTCCCTGCTATACACACATCAATGGGATGGTGAGTGTATTCTTTCCCACTTCCCACTGTTTGTTAGTGTTTCTGTGTACAGCTACTGTATTCTGCCTCTCCAGCAGTTGCATTTCAGTGGGGAGGAGGCAATTTTAGTATGAACTGTTTTGTGGTTGACGTTGTCTACATAAATGCAAGATGCTGTCATAATCCATGGCCACAATGTTTGCTACGTTATACAACACAGGCCATTTCGGATTTCATTCACAGCAGGGGGTAGAATCCTCTACCACTTGAACAAAAAGAACCTCCATGAACCTACACACAAAGGTGAGCTGTTCTGATTCCCTCCAGTAGAGGGCCGCAGTATGCACACTAGTTAGTTTTTTAAGTAAATTTTGTTTCATGATAGTATTTACTATTAACATAGAACGTGGCAGGGAAAGAAGAGAACTTGGCACTATTTTCCGGATTGAACTACAACAGCTCTTGTTGTATTTTGTCAAGTTGAAATTTCTCCAGACAGCACAGGGCCTATTTTAATCCCCTTTATTTCTTTGCTAAAAGCTTGCAACTGTAGTAACCTCCAATAGCCTGGGGCCAAGAAATAAGTATCTCAATGCTGACCCTGGAAAGAGGGCCTCCTGCAAAGCTGCCGCAGTATCCAGGGGATGGTAATTTTCCCATTAAGCATTGCAAAACACTTGTGCTATGGGGGTTCCAAATGCAGTTTTGGTTTAACACTATATCCTAGCACCAACTTTTAAACTATCCTTTTCTTGACAGTCACAGGGGTGGATTTGAGAGGGATACACAGCAAACATCTTGGTGATGGGAGTCTGTTTTTAGAAACAGGCCCAAACAATATTAGGAATTTACAGAGCAGAAGAAAACTGTAAGCATACATGCACACACATTCAAATTTACAAACATGCACCTCTCCAAAGGCCTCCCTGTTATAAAATCTTTGCCTTTCACACACACCCTCCCTGCCAAAAGTCAGTCTCTTCTCTCACACACACTTCTCTCCCAGCACAGGATCTTTCTGCTCTTTCTCCCCCATGTGAACCCACACACAGAGAAGAAAAAAAAAGAAAAAGTGTGTTCATATCCCATGTCCACAGAATCCCCAGTTCATTCCAATGGTTTTACATTTTAAAGTGTATTTCACTTTTCCCTTAACCATTTGCCCTCTGCCTGTTGAAAGGCTGGAATTCCATTGGAGATTAACCAACCTCCAGGAAAGATTGTGTCCCTCTCTCACACTTCCTCAAGCTACCTTCCTACCTGTTTGCAAAGCAACCAGATGACTATGTATTTCCCTTCTAAACCCTTTCCCCCCACATCTACACTGCAGGAAGGCAAACTGCATCAGCTTCCAGTCTTTTGATTAATGGATTTTCCACGTTGAGCTACAGTATGTGGGTAACAAGAAAATCTTATTAAAGTGACATCAAATAGCAAAAGGACCGTCAGATCAGAAAAACCTAACATCATATACACTACCTGTCTTTCCTTCTTGCCCTCTAAAAGAAAGGGGAGGGGGAAAACAAAACAAACAAACCAAAGATCAATACCAGCAATCACAACGGAGAGACTTTTATATGTAGGAAATTAATCGTTAGCACTAAAGACACAGTCACTCTTTTAATGAACAGGCTGCTGCAATATCATTGCAACAACTAGCAACCCACATGTTCTATTACAACAGGTTGAGCCAGTGCATGTTCCCCTGTGCCATAGTTAAAAAAAAAATCAAATGCCTAAACCTGAGGCTCCGTCATTTCACATGCACAGATCTATCTTAGCACAGGCTTTTTGCTTTAGCTTTCCTTGTACAGAACTGGTGATGGCTTATTTACCTCCCTACCTATCTTTGAACAGGGATGTGACTTTTATTTCAATAAATTAAATCACCTGTTTCTAGCAATACCTTTATCCTCTTGAGTCTGGAGCTAATTCTCAAATTAATTTTTGCTTAACCCCCATATTTTAAGTTTTCAACCAAATATCTGCAGTCTGCAGGATGAATTTCTATTAAAGGACCTTGAAGAAAAGTGAGCCTTCGGGTAAGCAGAAACATTATAATGTCTGGATAATGCTCCTGTTTTGTAGCTTTTGTAAGTTATCTGTAATAAAATGAAAAGAAAATGATAGGTTGCATGAATAGAGTAATTTGGTTTGGTCTGTAAATATTGGGTCAGATCCTGTGTTGTACTGGTGCAGTCCCATTGATTTTTAATTATGTTTATTTTGGTATTTCCTAATAGCCTTAGCATAGAAGATATTTATGTTACTTTTCATAAACTTAAAGGGACAGATTCTGATTTCAGTGACACTGGTGCGCATTCCAGAGTGAGTTTACTGGACTTAGGCTGGATTTACAGCAGTGCACTGGATTAAGAATTTGGCCTTCACACTTATTTTAAAAGAAATCTAGCAAGCGTCAATCACAACCAGCTAGTTCAACATACTACAGCAAAAACTGAAAATGTTTTTCGCACAAAGGTGGCTGAGTGCCTTCCAGGCAGCTGGTGAGCAGCAGCAAAACCTCGGTGGTGTAAATTGGCCTACCTCCGTTGAGGTAGCTCCTTTGAATTTTATACCTGCTGAGAATATGGCCCCTGGCATGGAAGTTACAGAACAGATTTTTTTATTGTATTCCTTTGGGAACAAGATTGTCAGGAGAGAAAAGACAATGTTTTGCTTTTAAACGATATGTAGAAAACCAATGCAATTCCTAAGAAATTACCTGAGTTAAGGTATTTCTTTTCTTCTGTAAATTCTAGAACGCCTTAATAAAGATCTTTGTACCAGCCCCTTGAAACTTAACATGTTGTAAATGTGGCATACTTTTAGATCAAGCCTATGTTATTCTATATAGCTTAGCTTTTTTTCCTGTAGTGCCCATTCCCATAGGATGCAAGCACATATATTGTTTTAGAACCCTTGCACATTGAGAAATATTAAGAGTACTGATTATAAGGAACATTGCCCACCCCATTTGCCACAGTTGTTGTTTAATCATTGGAAGAAGTACTTATTTGTTTAAATGCCATCAGCGTACCCAGCACAGAAACAGACATGAGCTCTGTGAGAGGAGCCATAAAGGCCATATTCTGTAAATGCAGTGCAATGTTCGCTATTCGAATCTCCTTGTGGTGGCAAGCCCTATGAACAGTAGTGATTGTGAAACTGGG
Organism: Rafetus swinhoei; assembly: GCA_019425775.1. Lineage (NCBI taxonomy): Eukaryota > Metazoa > Chordata > Testudines > Trionychidae > Rafetus > Rafetus swinhoei. The sequence goes on along the minus strand of CM033437.1, from coordinate 22,443,386 downwards.
CCCAAAATTCAGATCCAAGTGCCACAGTCTGATCTCTGTTACTTTGGTGTAAATCTGAGATAACTGTTAAAATCAAAAGACTTGCCCCAGATTTTTACCCAGGTAAATGAGAACAGAATTTGAGCCTAAATAGCACGGGAATTATTTTATTAGTAGTTGTTGTAATATTTCAGTGTAAACAAAGAACCATAGACCATGACGAAACTGTCATTTTTATCTCACTTTGTAATGCCCCAAATCCCATAATCTAATTGTTACACAGCCTCGCTCAGGAGAATGGCTCAAATATTAGCTTAAGGTTGTAATAACAATTAGCAGTGCAGAAGCTTAAGATATCTGGGTAAATCACAGGGTTTGCATACCATATTTTTTATCATTGTGGGCTAGGGGCACCTTTTAATTTTATGTTGGACATTTTTAATTGTATTGATATCCTCTCCTGGAGATGTCTTTTGCATGTTCATATATCCTGTACTTTATCTGTATTTTAAGATGTGGACAGGGGCATGTTAAATACACCATGAGTCCACTTTGGGAATCAAGCATTCAAGGAGGTAGGCGATCGTAGCAAATACACTGAGAAGTATTTGAGCACTGAACCTGGTGGGCTGAACATAGAGCTGAGCAAGGAACTAAGGATTTGAGTGTCCACTGCCTGCCACCCTGAGTAATAGTTTACTCCTGTGCAAGGTAATTGCCAGATACTCCCACGATGTAAGTGAATGGAGAATATTACCATTGAGCACTCACTTTGCATGGGTGTGAATGACTGCACGAAGTGCTGGTCAACAAACAATCAGCCCCAGGCTGGTCTAATCCTGACAGAGCCACAGACTTACTCCTTGACCTTGGGAAAGTTGCTTAGACTGAAATTTTCAAATGTAGCTACCCTGGTTAAGCACGTAGGACCTACTTCTCATTTACACTAATACAACCTTATTTGTAATGTGGCATTAGAGTGCCCAGAGGTGTAATTTTAATCCCCTTTACGGAGCCTTTATGCTGCCAGGGTGAGGTAAAAAGTAAGTGAGAATGTGGCCTTTAAATTCATATTTTAGGCTCCGACGATTGAAGATGTTGCCCTTCTCAATGCCACAGCCTTCAAAGCTGTAAAATGGGGATAAATGATACTTATCTCCCTCACAAGGGGATGAGTGAGATGAATTCAGTAATGTTTGCACTGTGGTCTGAAAATGTAAAATGGGTTATACCCCCCTGACTGGTAATGCGGGCCTGATTCAGCCCCTTTTCCTTACAATGTACGGCAGCTCACACAGTGTAAAAAGAAAGGGGCTTCCTAGTACTCAGACACAACAGTGACGAGATCAGTGTAATTACCTGAACAGAGTGGGACATGAGCATGAGTGGCAGAGCTGGGCTCTGTATTAATAGTAGGTAGTCATTTACAAGGCAGTGAGACAAATCCTTCTCCATACCATTGGTCCAAATACAAGTCCCATGGGCTTCAATGATATGTCTACACTTTAAGTGAAGGTGTGATTGTAGCACGGGTTAGTATATCTGTGCTAGCTTTAATCCAGCTAGCAAGGGTAATAGGACCATGGCAGCTAAGGCTAGCAGTCAAGGCACCTGGGTACATACTCAGGTTACTAGCCCATGACATTGTAACACCAACAGGTGGAATTGAACCTGGGACTTCTGGAATTTAGGCCAGGTCTATACTAGACCCAGAAGGTCAGCTTAAAGTACACAATTCCAGCTATGTAAATAAAGTAGCTGGAGTCGACATACCTAAACCAAACTTTCACAGAGGGAGGTTGATGGGAACAAACACTCCTGTCAATTTCCCTTACTCCTTGTGACTGTGAGAAGTACTAGAAGTGACTGGTGCTATACTAGACCCACTAAATCAAACACCAGAAGATGTGTCTCTGGTATGGCAAGTGAAGATGTGGCCTTAGTGGAAGAGCTAGTGTGTGAGTTACAACAGCACATCTACACTGCTATTCTTACTGTGTGCATGCATATGTCTACCCTTGCTACAAGAACACCTTCACATACCAGGTAGATATACCCAGTAGGATTAGGCATATGACTGAGAATCTGAAATATCAGCCGCTTGTTTTGTCACACCAACCATACCCTGAAAATCTGTCATTAATTTCAATGTAGAGATTGGGCTACATAGCCTATTGCAGGATCAGATGACTGAAATCCAAACATTTCTCCAGGTAGTTTTGCAATTACTCTGATTTCAGTGAGTGTGTAACCTTATAGGAAGTACATAGCCAATATCAGATAGTAAAGTCACATTTTACTCTGCATTGAGGATGTCGAAGGGTAGCTTGTCCTGTAAGGGAGGCTGAGCATAGCCCCACCTGTGACTAATCAGCGGCTGCAGAGACAACACTGAGGCCAGAGATCTGCTGATTGCTTGAGGATCACGTTGGTGCATAGGCCAGTTATTTAGCCCCTTGGCTTACAGAGGGTCTGGTTGCTCTCATTTACACTGATTTATATCAAGAGAAACTTCACTAAGTCATACTGGTATAAAATAGTTGTGAGATCAGGCCCTATACATCACTAAAAGCCTCAATCAACCTAAATTCCTGATTTAATGCTTTGCAGAGTAATAGATAGAATAGTAAGTTTAAAATCTTGTTTCATGTTTTGTTTACTTGTACTCTTAATGCTTGTTTATGAATGTTGTGTACAGTGCTAAACTCAGCCTTAAAATACTCTATAGTGTGATGTCACTCATTATATTTTGTAATAAATGGCATTGACTGCATTATAATTTGGATTTGTAGGTTATGTACAAACACACATCCCATGCAATATGTGCTTTTATAAAAGAAGAAGCACACCTAATATGATTTAGCAGAGTCCAAAATATGCAGAGAGGTTGCTGGAGCATGCCGGGTAACTTTCACTCTATATTTTCCAGTAATCTAATGCTTCCTCAACATCCCGAGCATAGTAACCAGTCCTTTCTTCCTTCTCTTTAGAGATCACCAACTGGAAATGCTGCTCTTCTTGAAAAGCAGAATGTTCAGTTTTCAACCCTTGTTCACATAAGTGTAGCCACTGATTTCTAAAGGGTACTAATGAATAAAAAGATTTGCATGATCAGAGTCTTCCATTTTTGATTTTCAAGAGATTTCAGGAAACTTCCTTATGTAGGCTAGCATTCAAACTAATCTTATTTTACCTAAAAGTATAGTGACGTCCTTTCAAAACTCCACTGGGTTACAATTCTAGAGGAAGAATGTATCTGCTCATGAAAACTCAGATATTAATGTATTTTTAATATCCTACAATACCTAGTTAGGTGACTAATTTTAATTGCTTCAGAGGGTAGCTGAGTTAGTCTGTCCAGGATAAACTTAAAAAACAACAAATGGTCTGGTAGCACTTTATAGACTAACAAAACATGTAGATGATATCATGAGCTTTCGTGGGCACAGCCCACTTCTTCAGATGACTGGAGTTTTGAGTTTAGGATGTGCAGACCCAAAATTAAATTTTAATTGGGCATTTACATGTATATGGACAGATGTGAGTAAAGATTTGCAGGATGGGACTCTGTTCTTTCTGTGATATCATAATATGAAAGGACCTTCTTCAACTTCAGGCAACCTTTGACTACCTTGTTAGTTTCAAATTACGGTGAGTGATCTTGCACACTGGAAAATGTTATTTATCCTCATTTAGACTGAGTCTGCCAGCCTAAACAATGTGCTCCTACTTATGCTGGTGTACAACTGAAATAAAACCACTGATTTTAGCAGATCTACTGCAGTGTAACTGAGAACTGAATTTGGCCTGTTATGTATAAATATCAGTGAGGGATAAGTCAAGGAGGAGTATGTCTGCAACCTGTGTTTAAAACTTCACAGGGTGGTTTAAATTTCCTTCAGCCCTGGTTTAAAGTTTATACACACAGGGATGAATATCTACTTTCCCTTAGTTTGTAACAGGTTTTTTTAAGTCTATCTGTTTTAGGTTCTTTTGTCCCTCATCACTGGAGTATGTAAGCACTTCACAATCTTTAACACTAAGTGCTATTATTCAGATTGTACTGGTGGGAAACTGAGGCACAGGGCGACTTGGTGAGGTAGGTCATCAAGGTCACAGAGGAAGTTTGTGGCAGAGCTGAGAACCAAATCTGGATCTCCATAGTCCCAAAGCTTGCATCCATCCAGGCTCAGACCAGTGTAGTTTAAGAGCAGAGGTTAGCCTGGTGTCTCAGTCTCCTCTGTAAAATGGAGATGTTATCTACATAAAATGGAATATTTGGAAGATAAATTGGTTAACATTAATCATGAGTGCATTGGAAATGTCAAGCGTTATACAAATGCTACATTTTTATGGGCAGCAGTATTTATTAATGATGCACGAGGTATATATTTCAGCTTATTCTTCCTTATTGGTATTGGATGTCTCAGGAAACTAAGATAATCTATCTGGGGAACACACAGGAAATATATATCATAGAAACATAGGGCTGGGAGGGACCTTGAGAGGTCATGTACCCCAGCTCCTTGGGCTGAGACAGGACCAATGCATATATTAGAAAATGTTATCTGAGGGGAAGAACCAAGGCTCGGCCTATTCCCTCCTCCTCTGTGCAGAATAGGGAGCAGTATCTCAGTGGTGGTACTTTTCCTCCCTCCTCAGCAGGGACACGTGATGTAGGTCAGTGTTTCTCAACCAGTGGTACAAGTACCCTTAGGGGTACTTGAGAGAAGTCTGGGGGGTACGTCGACGCAACTGAAATGTGGAGAAAACTGAATTTTTGTTTTAAGTTTTACAGCGTTTTATTATTTTTGTACTTTTTACACCCAAAAATTTCATCACCCACCTGGCTACGATTAAGTTGTTTAAACAAATGTGTTGCAATGGTAGAAAAAATGTTGTGTGTCTGAAAACTGTAGGTACTGGGGGTACTTTATAAAAAAAGGTTGAGAAACACTGATGTAGGTAGCCGGTGCAGGGGGAGTTCCTGATGCCCTTTGCTGTCTTGAGTGGACTTTCAGCCAGGCTCCAGACTGAGAGATTAGCAAGTGATGCAAGAAGTGTGTGTCAATGTCTATAATTGAATCCAGATCTTCTCTGGCCTAACCCAGTGCCTTAACCACAAGCCCATCTTTCCTCTCCTCAGTCAGATAAGGATGTGCTAGCTTTGTCACTTCAGAGGTCGTTAGTAAGTTCATGTTTGTTAAAGCACTGCAAAATGCTTGGCTGAAAGGTGTTATAGAAGTGCAAAGTAGGATTCCTAATTCTCTCTCTCAGATGCTATCCTTAAAAGGAAAGAATGTCCCCAATTCAGATCTATTCTTTTGATAATACTGAAACTGTTCTGAAGAGAAATAGTCATTTCTTTCCCACAAAATGTGAATTGGTGTCTAGTGTGTATACACAGTAGTAACTGAGCCAGATTCTGGTTTATACGAGCATAATTCTGGAGTAATTCATTTAAAATTAGCAGAGCTAGGTATCATCCAAGAACTAGATGATATTACGCAAATGTATAAGATACCAGAATTTGTCTCAGTGAGCTAAAATCTGTTTTGCAAAGAGGATGTGCTCTAAATGGGAGGGAAAATAGGCCTTATGTTTTATTTGACTCCAAATATTGTCTGATAGGCTACATATCCTGTTATAATTTAACAGCAATTTCAACTCTCCTGGCATTTCTAAATAGGTTCTTATACTGTACCCATTAGCATGGTAGCCAAGTGCCTTTATTAAAAAGACTGCATCAAACTATCTTTATTCATGATTCTTTATTCATGAGCCTGAAATCATATTTAAAATGTTTTTTTTTAAAGTTGATTTAGTCTGTCCATTTTATACAGTGAGATGTGAATAAAATCCATCAGATGTCATGTTTGGTACAGTAAAAGAATTATTATAGTACAGGGACTGTTTCAACATGTTTATGACTACTTACAAAGGGGATGGCCTTGAATTAGAGTTGTTCAAGGCAGTTCTGTCATATCCCATGGATTTCTTTAAAAAAAACGATATTCTAAGTTTTCAGAGAGAGGAAACTATATAAGTAGAGAGGAGTAATTTGATCCTCTGGGCAATTTATACTCCTTTTGACATGATCCTCCTCTTCCTTATGCAAATTTTCCTGCTTTTTGAGTAAGAAATGAGTACGTTTTTTGGAGACAAAAGAACCCATGTTCTACATAAATTAGAATGAGAGAGTCAATCTCTCATTTAAGTTGGCCCCATAGGGTCTGTGAAACATGTTTATACAATACCCAACCACTTTATTTGTAGAGAGAGGTCCTTTCATGCAAACTGCATTGCAAAATGCTTTCTGTAGTTTAAAAAATACATTTACAGAGTTAAATTATAAATAATTCAGAGGGAAAGAGAAAATAATAGGCACAGGCGAGGGAGAATAGAGACCTATACACTTAAAGGACCTTACATCTAATTGCCTATAAATAATTATCTTGTACATATTACCCGTAAGAAGAGTGCATGGTCCCTGACAGAATTATAGAACTGGATGTCAGCAGTGGAGCTCGGCTACTGTATGTAAATGGTTTTAACTGTGCTCTTGATTTTTACTGTGCTTACCGTATCTTGTTTTGTTTTATTGGCACTGTACTGTAAGCCTATTCTGTAATGCACAAATAAAAAGGTTTGTAAGCATGTGGGCTGAATCCTTTGATCTTTATTAAGGCAAAAGTCTAGTTTACTTGAGTAGGAGCTTTGCCTAGGTAAGTAAGGACTGACGGCCTGATCCTCTCTTCAGTTCCATGAGCATTGATTTTAGTGGCTTTTGGATAGGGCCTTAGAGCATGACTGTGGAAATCAGTTCTTGGTAAGGAAGAGAGGCTTAGGGTTTGGTGTTACAGCTCAACCAGTTGTGACAGACGTGCCATTCTGGCACCAAATGCCAAATGTCAGGCCATAAGGGGAAGTGCATTATTCCCCATCCTCCAGTATTTGGTAGGAAATTAACGGATAACTCCCCTTCCAGTCAATGGAACGCTCATCACAAGCCACCCATAGAGGAACCCCAGGCTGTTTAAGCAGAACTAGGAGAGCTGAGTTGAGCAATGGAGAGATGCCAGGGGCCTTATAATCCAGATGGAGGCATCAGGGCACAGAACTGTTTGCTTCTTCACATAGAAATGGAGAAACCCCACTTGCCCTAATGGAAGAGTTTGAGAGTGCATTCTCTATGATCCTCCTTCCTGAAGATTTTTGCGCAAAGGGTATCCTCTGGCCATGAGTCAGGACTGCAGCAGTTCACAATAAGACATCACTGCGTTCTGCATTCTAATGTGTAATTGGTCCTATATATTGGGCTTTGAATCTTGATTACATCAGATCGGAAGTCTTTGCTACCAGGTTGGGTCCTAATCTTCATATATGTTGTGGGATTGCACCTCTGCCCTTGAAAGATGCATGCATATCCTTAATGTTTTGCTCAGTGTATAGAAAGTCCCATAGGGTCCTTGGAGCCTGATCCTATGTATCTTATTCACATGGGTCGCCCCATTAATTTTAGCAGTCTTTATTTAAAAGACTCTGCATCATACTATCTTTATTCATGATTCTGAGCCTGAAATCATCATTATAAAAAAACATGTTGATGATATATTCATCCATTTTGTACACTGAGGTGTGAATAAAATCAATTGGATGTCACGTATTGATACAGTAAGGAAAGAGGATCATGTCAAAAGAAGTATGAGGAGGGATGACTCACCCAAGCAGGGGCTTCAGGATGAAACCTTTATTTTCTAATCCTGTAAACCTTAATGTTGAATTGTCCCATTCATTTGCTCTCAGAAGAGTGTTTGCAAAACCTGTTTAGTTATAAACATTGTTTATTCCTGTATGGAAAGAGAGAAGAATGGTATATATCTAAATTTGGATTGCCTGGACCTCACAAGCTTTAAGAACTAAAGAAGAGGTCTGTATGAATAAAAAAATTAAGGGTATGACTTCTCCTTTAAAAATATAAAGAAAAACATTGGGGACTTTTAGCGTAAACAGTGGGTGTGCAGTTTTTATGTTCCATCAAAGGTGAGGGTTTGAATAGGTCTGTGCAGTGTTTCACTACAACTGATTTAAAATATGTGCATCTATGCCTTTTGATTACTCACTTAAGAAAAAAAATGGTTAGTGGTGGCTGTCATCTGGTGTGGCATATATTGGTAAGGACATACTTAATCAGCTAAAGACACCTCTGCTGCTGAAAGACACCTTTGACCACAGCAGATGTTGCTATTTTTGCTTGATGAATGAGAACTTTATGATCTGTGTTTTCATTGTTTTCTCGGAGCAAATGTCAGTGTGGAAATGTAACCTGACATCAGGACCATTAAGTGATAATCTGAACAGCAGCTTCAGGACTTGATCTCCTTGTCCCCTGGAGCAGAAGGTCTAATAGGCTAATGCATTAGTCTTTTCAATCACCTTCTTGCTCCACAGATGGAGCTTCCTTTACAAATTCTGCTAAAACACTGTTTCCGTACCCTGCATCATGCATAGAGCATTGCAGTGCTGCATGTGTCCTACATTACAGAGTACGTGAGTGTGTGATATGACCCTCTGTGCTGGTGAACACAGGCATTTTTTAATAAACTGCCTCATAAAAACAGTCTGAAAATTTGCATGCAGCACACTCCTTCAAACATAGTAATTTGTTCAGAATTGAAGCAGGGGATTTTCCTAAGCAAAGTAGATTTCCCATTAAATTTACTATTGTTCAGTTTTCCAAAAGCATCATTGTCTAGTTCAGTTAACAAGGGCGGGCCAATCATGTAAAGAATGCTGATCTGTTAAATCTGAATTTAACAGGCAGAGCCTAAACCCTAACTGCACTACCATGCACGTGGGCGCAATAGTTTCTATTAATATTTTAAATGTATTCAAAAATAAAATAGCTGCAGTAAATGTTTTGATGAAATGGAAGAACTTCAAAACTATGGAACAGTATTACAAACCAGTAAGAGCACTAACAGAACAGGGAAAAACAAAAGTTATCTGCAATTGCAAGTGAAGATGTTCCATTTCCTTTCTAAAATCAAATGCAAGCTGCTCATGTGACTGATTTAGTATTGAACAAGAAGGGGAAAATTGCCTCTTGGCATTTAAATGGAAATGTTTCTTGTTCAGAAATTTTGGAAGCTTGCATACCGTACGATTTTTTTGAAAGGTTTATACAATTACCATTGAATTTGGATGAGGTAAATTCTCGTAGATACATACATTTTTCCTATTAAAATTTACCCCTTCTAAAGGCCCAAATTACCTTCCTCTTAATCTTGATTCCATAGTTTGCATGTATTCCAGAATCAATAACATCAATGAAAATATAGTTCATTTTTAATATATACAATTTTAAAAGACATTAATAAGAGCAGTTCTTCTGTATAATAGATCTTTGCTCCATATGGCAATGAGTGTCCTGCTGGTTACGATGATGCCGATTTGCAGTGTGCTCTTTTGCTTGGTTTTCTGTTTGGATTAACATACAGACCTTTTTTGCTCTTCCTGAGGGTTGAGAATGATAGGATGAAAACTAGAGAGAAAGCAAAGCTGGATGCAGCACTCTTGCCTCTACATAGTTTAAAGATACTGTGTGAAAAGCCAATTTCAGTGTACACTGAATTGTTGCATTATGTATTTCAGCCTTAGTAATCATATTCAGAGAGTACAATTTTAGGACTGAATTCAGCAATCATTCTACATATGGGACTTCCATGGAATCTAGTCATTATTTTGCACTGCATCCTTTTTGCAAACAGTAATGAACATTGTAAACAAGCTCAGAGGACGATGCAGTCCCTGCCCCAAGAAGCTTTCATGTAATACTCACACAGGAGAACCGATGGAGGTAGAGGCGGGAAAGGGAACCCAGCTTCCTCTACTGCTACTGCAGATGTTAGAGCCATAGGCCTTTTAAATTGCCACCAGAACCCTGTGCGACAGGGTCCGGGCAGTGCTGAGGGCTGTCAGAGAAAGGCTAACCCTAGCCCCGGCCCCTTCCACCCGAGACCCCATCCTTTCTGGGGGTGTGGTGCGCCTCCTACTTTGCCCAGTAGCCCAGAGAGTCTGTTTGCCCCACTGCACCCAGATAAAACATTTTAGTCTTATATAGCACAGTGCATTAGGCTGAGATGTTGCAGAAACCATTCAGCAGTAACTATGAAAAGTTTTTCAGGAGTGAGTTTTGAGGAGAGCCTTGACATGAGAGAGGACAGTTGTTCTGTGAATGAGAAGATGAGGCTGTAGGCCGGTTAGGCCTCCCAGAGGGGTTCCTCCGCCTTCGGGTCAGTGGGCAGCCACTCCGCCCCACTGCACAGACACTTAAAATAAAATCCCAAGTCAGTAGTTCAATAACCTGGCCTTGCTTCAGGTTGGGGTGAGAGGCAAAGTGTTCAGGGGTCTACCCCTGGTGCAGAGCGGGCAGTAAAAAAACCCAGTCAGTATAAAGGCCTAGCCTTGGCTTAGGGCTGGCAACAAGCACAGTTAGTCTATATCCTCGGCCCTGGTTCAGGGCGGAGCAACAACCCAGTATAGTTAGTAGTGGAGCCCGGCCCTGGCTCTGGGTGGGCTGCAATCACCCAGTCACAAATAGTTCAGAGTACCTTGGCCCTGTTTCAGGGCAGGCCACAGCCAGTAGTTCACAAGCCCAGGCCTTGGTTCAGGCAGGGCTGCAACAAACAATCAGTTCAGGCTCCCAGCCCTGGTTCAGGGCGCGGCAGCAGACCATCCCACAGTTTAAAACAGTAGTTCATAAGGCCCGACCTTAGTTCAGGCAGGGCACCAAAGACACCTAGAGGCTACGTCTACACTACAAGCATTTTGCGCAAAATGAGCTGGTTTTGCGCAAAAACCTGCAGAGCGTCCACACCTCAAATGAGCTCCTGCTCAATTAAATGGGCAGTTAAACGGCAGAACAGAGGGCTTTTTCCGCAGTAGGTAAACCTCCTTTTACGAGGCATAACTGTTTTTAGCACTACAGCTATTGCACAAGAAGGCAAGTGTGGATGCTCTAGAGGGGTTTCTTGCGCAAGAAACCCTTATGGGAAAAAGCACAGGTCCATGCAGTGTGGACGCTCTCTTGCGCAAGGTGTGGACGTGCTCTTGTGCAAGACATTTTTGTGCAAAAACTCTTGCACAAAAGGCTTCTTGCGCAATAAGCATGTAGTGTAGATGTAGCCAGACAATTTATAAGTTCAGGGAGCCCTGGCGCAGGGCGGGGCAACAACACACAGTTGAGCAGTTCAAAGGGAGGACAGGCCCTGATTCAGGGCATGGCAGCAAACAAACACAGGTTTGGGGTCTCCTTGTTCAGGAGGGTTGCAGGTTGCTCACCTGCAGTGGCGGAGGGGGGGAGACTGCCACCCAGTAGGTAGGTAGTACGGGGGGAGGGACACAGGCTCACCCACTCTACTGCGCCCCAGCCCAGGGCCCTAGATGCAGAAGAGCAGCTGCTGGGAGTTCAGCGGGGGCTCCAGCCCACAACGTGCTGGCCTGAGGCATTTAACAGCCCTCGCTACTCCCTGGGCCACTTCCCTTCTCCCCCTCAGCAGGTACCTGGATTTCTGGCAGATCACTTGGGGAGTCAAGGGTGGTCTTGTCCAGCTGGAGTCCAGGCGGCCCAAGCCAGTCCTCCGCCACTTGCAGGTCCAGCGGTCCCAGCTGGTGCTCTGGCTATGGCAGAGGGAGGCATCCCAGCTGATCCTTGGGGTCAGGCCCGGCTGGCGGTCCTTGCAGGTCCGGTGGCCCCAAATGGTCCCAGGGTACAGGCTGGTGTCGGGATTCAGGCAGGTCCTCCGGGGCAGCCATGGTCGGAGGCCCAAGCCAGGTCTCAGCCTCCCTGGCAGGAAGCCCTGAGCAGGCCTCTGGTTCCTCTGGGTCAGAGGCAGTTGGAGGCCCGAGCCAGGTCTCGGCCTCCCAGGTAAGGCACTCCGTGTAGGCCTCTGGCTCCTCCAGAGGCTGGGCCCAGACTGAGCTCCCCGGCAAGGTTCTTATAGCCCTGGCCACGCCCCCTGCCTTCCAGTCAGGTGACGGGGAGGGGTTATGCTGCGCCCAAAATGGCTCCCGGAGGGGTTCCTCCGCTTCCGGGTCAGTAGGTGGCCACTCTGCCCCACTACATCCCCCCTCCTTAAGTCCAGTTCCCGGCTTCTGGGACTGGGCCCTTGGTCTTCTTCTATGCGGGATAGTGCTTCCGCGTTCGTGTTGTCCCTCCCTGCTCGGTGTTCGATGGTGAACACATAGGGCTGGAGGGATAGGTACCACCGCATGATGCGTCCATTGGTATCTTGCATTCTGTGGAGCCATTTTAACAGAGCGTGGTCTGTAAAAAGAATAAAAGCATCCCGCAGGAGGTAATATCACAGTGCTTCGATGGCGCATTGGATCGCTAGGGCCTCCTTCTCGATCACGGCATATTTACACTCTCGGGGAAACAGCTTTCGGCTGATGTATAGTATGCAGGGTTCTGCGCCCTCAATTTCCTGAGACAGTACTACTCCCAACCCACTGTTGGTTTAAATCTGGGCTGAATAGAACAGGTTCGCTGCATAATGCGTCTTTCAGGCTCTGGAACGCGGTTTCACACTCAGCATTCCACCTCACCCTTTGGGAACTATCTTTGGTGAGGAAGGCTGTGAGGGGCACCACGAGGGTGGCAAATTGTGGCACAAAGCGGCGATAGTAACCCACCATTCCCAGGAACTGCCTCACTTTCCTCTTGGTGGTGGGGACCAGTAGCTTTGAATTGCCTCAATCTTCCTCACTAGTCGGTGGACAAGGCCCCGTCCCAGACAATACCCAAGGTATGTGGTCTCCTGCCAACCGATCTTGCGTTTTTTTGGATTGGCTATCAGGCCAGCGTCCTGCAGGGTCCTACAATAGGTGTTCCTGCCACCGTTGACTGTAGATCACCATGTCGTTGAGGTACGCTGCGGCATACTCCATATGAGGGGAGAGCAAGCGGTCTATCATTCGTTGGAAGGTCGCAGGGGCCCCGTGGAGGCCAAACGACATCTTTATAAAATGAAATAACCCTGAGGGGGTAGTAAAGGTAGTCTTCTCTCTGGACTCTGGATCCAAGAGGATCTGCCAATACCCTTTGGTGAGGTCGAGTGTGGTTATGAAATTTGCTTTCCCTAGGTGGTCTAAAAGTTCGTCCATCTGTGGCATTGGGTACGCATCAAATTTCGAGATTCTGTTCACTTTTCTAAAATCAATGCAGAAGTGGATGCTGCCGTCAGGCTTTGGCACTAACACCACCAGGCTCCGCCACTCACTCTTAGATCGTTCCACTCCCAACTCCAGCATTGTTCGGACTTCTTGCTCCACTACCTCTCTCATGTGGCGGGGAAGGGGACAATTTAGCGAATTATCTGGATTAGACGGGTCCAGATGCTATGCGTTATAAGGGTGGTACATCTGGGCTGGGAGGTAAATGTTTTCCAGAAGGTCTCTATGTGGTGTTGCGCTTGCTTTCACTGGTTCGTGAAGAGGGTGTCCCCAAGTTGCGGTTCTCCCTCCTCAGTCAGCTCGGGTACCTGGGGGCCCAGGGCAGGTTCGGAGGGATACGGAGCAATCATCAACCCCTCTTGTTCTCGCCATGGTTTCAACAGGTTCACATGGTATACCTGTTTTCTCTTTCTCCAGTTGGGCTGATAAACCTAGTACGTGACTGGCCCCAGTTTGTGGGCGATTTCATATGATCCCTGCCACCGAGCCAGGAGCTTCGATTCTTCAGAGGGGAGTAGTAACAATACCCGATCCCCGGGTTCAAAAGTTCTCTCTCGCACTCCGCGACTGTAGTTTTGTTCCTGTGCTTCTTGCGCTGCCTGGAGGTTCTCACAAGCAAGGTCGCCAGCCTGGGCTAATCTCTCCCGGAGCTGGAAGGCATACTGGAGAAGCCCCTGTGATGGTGAGGGGGTCTGTTCCCATGTCTCCCTCATCAGGTCCAGGATGCCATGCAGATGCCGCCCGTATAGGAGCTCGAATGGGGGAAAAACCTGTTGAGGCCTGCAGCACTTCGCGGATGGCTAGTAGCAATGGGGGAAGCAATTGGTCCCATTGCTGCATCTCTGACCGAGGAAACCTACTTAACATCCCCTTCATGGTGCGGTTAAAGTGCTCAATGAGGCCATCAGTTTGGGGATGATAGACCGAGGTTTGTAGCTTCCTAATGCCCAAGAGCGTACACACCTGCCGGAGCAGCTGGGAGGTAAAATAGGCTCCCTGGTCCATGAGGCACTCACCAGGAAGCCCCACCCGGGCGAAGATCTTCACCAGTTCTGAGGCAATGGTTTGGGCGTAGGTATTCCGCAGCAGAATCACTTCGGGAAAGCGATAGTCCATTAAAACAAGAATAGACTGGAATCTGGCTTTGCTCTTGGGGAGGGGGCCCACCAAGTCAAGGTCTACCTGTTCATATAGAGTCCCCACTATGGGTAGAGGGACGAGTGGTGCTTTGGCCACCCCAGGGTCGGCGGCCAGTTGGCAGTCCGGGCACAACTGGCAGTAGTCCTTCACCTCCCAGTGTACCCCAGGCCAGAAGAAGCAGGATAATACTCTGGCCAGGGTCTTCTCGTGTCCCAAATGGCCAGCAGCGGGAATGTCGCGGGCAAGGCGGAGCACGGCCCTCCAATGGCAGTGTGGCACAAGGGGCTGCATCTCCACTACCTGGGTCTGGGGGTCGTGGCTCACCCAGTAGAGGCAATCTGCCCTTAATTCAAAATGAGGCCACTGCTCAGCCCTCTGTGGGTCTGTCACTATGCCGTTGACACAGGCTATCTGTTCGTAAGCAGCCCTCAACGTTGGGTCCTCCCACTGGTCCCGAGGGGAGTCCGTCAGGGCTAGAGGTGGCGGGTTCTCCTCCCAGGGGTTGTGCGAAGGGTTGGGCACCTCCCCTGCCTCACTCGCGGGGGGTTCCTTCTCTCCAACCGGTTCTCTTGGTTGGGCCTCTGGCGTGGTTTCACTCAGGAGGTCTCCTTCCACGTCGGTCAGAACAGGGGGGTACCTCGAGACTAGTCTCTCTAAGGAGGGCATGGAATCCTCGCCAATCACAACTCAGGATAATAGGGTAGGGCAGGGCTGGCGCCACCCCTACCGTCATCTCCGCTGCCCACCCTTGGATGGTGATGAGGACCCTAGCATGGGGGTAGGACTTCACATGGCCATGCACACACTGCAGGCACAGCTCCCCCTCTGTCTCTATGCTGATAGGGAGAAACTCCTGGTGGACGAGGGTCTGGCTGCACCCCAAGTCTAGGAGGGCTGCTACTTCCTGCGAACCCCTGTGCAGGGGTTGTGAGCTTTGAAGGGCTGGTGTGAGAGGCATAGTTCTCTGCCGTGCAGACCTGACCATACTAGCAACGCACTTCCGGGTATCCCCCTTGCTGGAGCCTGCTTGGACGTTGCACCTCGCCACCCTGACTCTCAGCTGGTAGGGGTCCGGCATACGGAGCTGCCCTGGACCCGGATGATGTAGTTGGCATGGGGCCGAGTGCTCTTGGCCTGGGTGTCAGGGTACCGGATCCCAGCCCCGTAAGGTTTTTGGTGGCCGGAATGTCTTTCTTCCCGGTGAGAGTCTTAGGATCACCCTTGAGCTCCCTCCTCATGAGGTGGGTAGGTCCGGTGGGGCTGAATGACTCTCTGGCAGGTCCCGCCAGCGGCCCTTTGGGTTGGGACCAGAGGGCGATCAACTGCTGGAGATCCTGACATTGGAGATCCTGGAGCTGGATGCCCAGCTGCTGTACCAGCTGCCAGTGTTGAGCCACAAGCTGCTGCAGTTGTTGGTGCTGGCGCTAAAAATTTTGTCCACAGCCATGGTCAGTTTGGGCCATTCCAAAAACAACAACTAGGATAACAAGGGGGGAAGAAGACATTTTTATTTGAACTTAATTTAATTTAATTTAATTTAATTTTATTTGGTCTACTGAGGCCCGTCCTCAACCCCTTACCTCAGGGGCGGGATCAACAGTACCCACGTTCTCCACCATGTGTAGGCTGGTTAGGCCTCCTGGAGGGGTTCCTCCATCTCCAGGTCACTGGGCACCTACTCCATCCCACTACAGAGGCAATATGGGCTGATTAAACTTTTACAGTAAAATTTTACAATTACATGCATATCCCCACTTTTTTTTTTTTTTTTTTTGCACAGTAAACTATGATTAGTATATATTAGTATATGTTAAAGTAGCATCTAAATGCTCCAACCAAGAGTGGAGCCCCATTGTATTAGGCCCTGTGCAAACCCATGGTACAGACAGCTATTGCCTCCAGGCACTTGGATCCTATAAACAGACAAAGGGTTGGGGGAAAGGAAGTAGTCTTGTATCCACTTTACAGCAGGCAGTGACTCAAGGCTGATAGAGATTATAAGTGATTTGCCCAAGGTCACACAGGGCATCAGTGGCAGCACTGGAAATTAGACCCAGATCTGAGGCCCCATCTATTATCTCAATTGCATAATCCTCCTTCTTCTCTTAAGAGACTATTAAGTGGCAAAACATTCACTTTGGTTTGGCTGAAGTTTTTTTTTTTAAATCCAGAATGAGGATGATTTAAAAAAAAAAACACACCTGACAATACATTTTTTTTCTCCTTAGGAAATAACCTTTTGTGAGTGATGCAATTAAATGTTTGCAGTCCGTCTCCTCCCCCCACCCCCCCCACGAGCAATATAGTTATAGGTGCCTGATAACAACGATCACTTGACAGTGTTTCTATGTGGGATCTCTGAGCAAAGAATGTAAAGGCGAGACATGCTGGGAGCGGTGTTCGCGTGTTAATTACGTTGGTCGGCGCTGCAGCCAGACAACCCTTAAATACCGCCGGGGCGGGCGCTAAACCCCACCTCAGAGTGGGAGTGGGAACCTGCGCGGGGGCTGTGCCACTCGGCGATAGCCATTGGCAGCATCACCTGCGCGGAGCCTGCCTCCTCGCCCCCCCTTCCCTTTTCGCCGGAGTGGTGCAGACCAGCTTTGAATGCATGTGTGCTTGTCATTCCCAGGCAGTGTAGGATTGGCTCCTGCCTCCCATTCATGTAACCTGTGTGTGGCTCCCTGCCTCTCTCTCCGTGTGTGTGTGTGTGTAAAGGAGAGCGAGGCGAGGCGAAGGGGGGCGGGCTGGGGGAGCGCTGAATAAAAGCCTTTGGATTGCAGCTGCTGGCTTGGGGCAGCCCTGCCAGGGACGCTTCTGCCTGGGGGGAAAAGCTGGACCAGCCTTCTGGGGGGTTGTGGCTGAGCCGCCTGGCGGGATGAGCTCCTGCGCCTGGCTGTAGTTGCCCAGTTTGGGATCGTGCGGAGGAGCCGTGCGTAGAAGTGGCTTGGCGCGGCGGGGGGAAGCCTGCAGACATGGTAAGCTCGCGTTTCGCTGGGAAAAGTGCGTTTGTGTCTCTTCTTCCTCCAGCTCTGTCTCTTCCTTCCCGCCCCCCCTCGCCGCTGCACACGTACTCGGGGTTTGGGGAACACGGTGCAGCGAGCTCTCTGGATTGCTCGCTATTTCGCTCCCAACCCTCCCCAAAAATCCTTCTCGTGCCCCACAACACTTGAACCCCCCCTCGCCACCAGTAACTTTCCATGCATTGTTGAAAGAGCCTCCCTCCCTGGCTGGCAGGCTGGCTTCTCCCAGCCTTTGCATGGCTTCGTTTCCCTCTGTCCTTTCGCAGACACATTTCCGTGGCTGCTCCAGCTCCCGGTTCCCTCTGTCCTTAGTTTGCAGCCTCTTCGTGCAGCCAGAGCTCATGGCTCAGCACAGCGTCTGGGAGAGATGCTGGGTAGCTAGGACCCTGAGCCTGTAAGATTTTAGGTGTGTAGTTTGGGAGGGTTGCTTCACCCCCCTTCCGCCCTGCTCCACCCCAACCCATTTGGGTCAGCGAGGATGGCAGGTCTTCCCAGAAAGGCTGCCAGAGACTGGAAAGAGGAAGGGAACAACCTAGAGCTTTTACCCAGGGTTGCAAGATTTCTTAATTATTATTGTATTATAATTATCAGCAAAAAAGGGCACCATTATTTATCACCACAAACCCCTCTTTCTAACCTCTACGCCCCTCTCCCTGTCAGTGTTGCATGTGTTTACATTTGGATGTGTGTTAGAGTTGTGGTTGTGTTCCACATTTTCCAAACGGTAGATTTCTCAGTTAAAAAAAAAAAATTCTGCTAGACTACAACTTGGGAGACAACCCCCTTTCTTGGCAGTTGTTTTTTAACCCTTCCCTCACCATTCCCATGTCCTTCCAACATCCCTGCACATGGTTTGACATTTTTAAGAAAAATGGGGGGGGGGATCTGTTATTTGTAAAGATTGCTCTTTTAAATTCTAAACTTGGATATCCAAAACTGTAATATGGTTACATAACATAGAACACACAGGCTCCTTAACTGCATTTCTTATAACTATTTATTTATGGTGTTCAGAATGTTGTTATTGCTGTGATATTTAACTTTGAAAGTGGCAACTGGTAACATACTTGCAGTGCTTCTAAAAGAAATATTGTAAAGGTTATATGTGGAGCTATTTGCACTATAACACTGGACTATCCAGGGTTGAAAACTATTTTGGTGAAATAAGTAAGAAATTGGACATATTTTGAAAACTGTAATATAAATGCATATTTTCTTACTCTTTCTAGTTTATTGGGTGAGTTATGAACACATTTTAAAATACCTTATTCATATAGTCAAAGTAGATGTGCCTAAATACTTGATGCCAAAACTTTCCAGTCTTTGGGTTGCATATTGCTCAGCTCCTGTCCTTTCTGGAAAGTTTGATTCTTTCAACTTTTAAAATAGAGTTAAGGTCATGACACAAAGTGGCAAAAGCTTGAAACTGAAGTTGGGCTGTGTCCTTGACACATTCACTTGTGCTTTTTATGTAGCAATTCATTGCTGCTAGGTTGAAGAAATTGAGGAGGAAGAGTTATCATGCTGTGAGCAACTCAAGTCTCATATTGTTCTGCATATCTGATAAAATAGTTTGCTTTTGGGATAGCTCCTCCCATAGGGTTGCCAGGTGTCCGTTTTGAACCGGACAGTCCAGTATTTGAGCTTTCTGTTCGGGAAACAAATTGAGAATATATAAATGAGAAAATATACATGTCTGGTTTTTTCTAAATGAGATGTAATGTAGATTGTGATGTAATGTCAAGTGTGTCCGGTATTTTTGTTGAAACCATCTGGCAACCCCACTCTCCCACTGGAGAGTGTCCTGCTGCTAGTGTGTGCACCATCTCTGCCTGCAGTGTCGAAGATCTACCATATACACCTGTAAAATACCACCACCACGTGTGCCAGCAACACCCAGACACACTGTGCCCACGTTAGACAAGCAACGACAAGTTGAGGGCAGGGTATCTGCCACAGTAAACAGATTCCTTTCTTGAGATTTCTTTTTTTTTTGGGGAGTTTGTGTGAGGCAGGTCCTAAGTCTGTAGTTTGTATTTATTTCATTGGCCTTTTCAGAATCCGATGCCTCCCGCTTTGTGTCAGCCTGTAACACTTTATAGAGTCTGATAAAGAAACTATAATAATAACATATATTTTTATGCGTATGATAGAGGGGGGAAAAAAATCCTTTCTGTGAACCCATACAGCTTCCCCCTTATCCCCACCGAAAGCAAAGACTGAAAATATTGAGGCTTTTCTGATGCTGCTTGTGATAAGGACATGCTGGTGTTTGCTATTTTGTGTCAGTTGTGTTTCCCTCCCCACTTAAATTCTTCAATGCCAGCCTCTTACATGCTGCTGGATAAATCCTCCTAGCTCAGGCTGTTCAGGGCCATTAGGATTTCTTGCTGCCATGATCCTTAACAATGCGAAACGCTTGTGCAGAGAAATGACTGGTGTTATCAGTAGAGGTAGGGGTTGTGTGAGAGGGCAAGCAGGGAGGACACATGTGGAGGGGGCATTTTCTGTAAGCAGTTAGTCATTACTTGTTTTTGCTCACCTCAAGAGTTGAGTCCACTGTTTTGCCATGGATCTTCCTCAGAAAGAGGAGGGAGCTCTGTCGAGAGATGGGATGGGGGAAGGGGTGTTTCCAAACAACCTGTTTCCACTTTGCCCCTTAGCCTGATTCCCTCCAGAAGCCACTGCAATGGGGAACTCCAAAAGCACTAACATGCGCTTTGCTCAGGCTGGGGATCCTGCTGAGAGCTGCTTCTGTAGCTCACCCCTACTTTCCTTTCTGTGTATCTGTCTCTTACAGGAGGAGGGATTCAGTCTGGCTCTTCGCTTCAGTTTTTGGGCACTTGCTGTGTGTTCTGTTGCAAGGAGATCACTTTTTGGGGGGAGGGGCTTTCTCAGATATGGTTTTTGGGGGGCTGGCAGTAGGAAGGGAGAGCTGTCTTTAATCTGTGGCAGGAGAAAAGGGGCAAGTATTCGTGGATTTTTTTTTTTTAATTTAAAGGGGGCAAAGGGCTGGGGGAGGAGGAATTAGCTTTCGCTAATTTTAGAGGGTATGGCAGAAAGGAAGGCTGCTGGGAGAAGAAAGGGGTGGGTGAGAGGGGAAAAAATACTTGTCTGATTTGGGGGGATAGGAAAGGATGTGCCCTTAGCTTAGCAAAACCTCAGAGGTGGGAGAGGGCAAATGCCCCCTCTCTTCTTCGTGGCTTGCGAAAGGAGGGAGTTTGGGAGAGACAATTGTATTCCCTGTTTTCTGCGGTACCGCTAAATTAACTTGCTAGAATAATTAAAATGCAGTAACTCTGTTTTTGTGTGCAGGTAGCATGATGATAGTTGACATCCTGATTCCTTATTTTGTTTGTCAGGGTGTAGTTGTGATGTGAGGTTTTTTTCTCCCTGGAATGGGTTTTAACTGAAATGCCATTTCCCTCTCTAGTGTGCGCAATACTTCAATTAAAATAGTCTTCCCTTATTATTGTGGTTTTTTTCTCCCAACCTAGCATTATACTTCTTTTCTGCCCAAGAAAACAAAACACTTACTGTGGTTCCACTTAAAATTAGCTGAGATACTTGAACAAAACTCTCCTCTTCCTTCCCAGGAAAGTCATTTCCAGTTTTGTTAGAATTTCTGCTTCAGTGGTTCATTTTCTGACAGAATCACATCCTTGTGAGGGAGCAGAACCACAGTCTTATGTAACTTGATGTTTCCAGATCAAAAGTTACAAATATTGCACTAATAAAATGAGAGCAATTTGACAAAATTAATATTGTGTGACATGAATGATTTCTTATTAGGATTTAAAATCAATGCCATTTCTAATAGTTAATGAAAAATAATAATTGAATAACAACCTTTTTTTTTTTTTTTTATCGCTGTTTTCTCTGTTTTATCTTTTGGCCCTGTTTAAACAAACCCCTATTTGTGTGTCTGTGATTTTTTTAATACACATTATATAAAACTGAAACAACTGAACTTGAAATTGCCTCGTCCAGATTTGATTCAAAGAGCTGAAACTCTGTAAATCATTCAATTCAGATTTAAAGACTGGTAGCTGTCTGCCCTGTTACAAGCTCTGTAAGTCTAGCTTATTATAACTAAAAGCTAAAATATTCTGTTTCTGCTTTGATCCAACAGATTGGCATTTCTGGGCGCTTTGACAGAATAACATGCGCCACTTGCCTGTGAATTGGGTATTCATGGATCCTTGACCAATATATTTTCAGAGGAAAGATGAAATTGTCTTAAATGTATCTCCACTTTGATACAGATTAAAAAAAAATCCAAGTGACTTTTTTTTTTTCTTCACCTGATACACCACTCCTGAGCTAGGGATATAGGCTATTATATTGTAGTTCTACAGGAGCAAAAAAAGTGGGATCTACATTCCTCTGTGCCATTCCACCATCACTATGCTGACAGTCAAATTATTTTCCTAGAAATATTTTTCTTCGATAGCTCTTTTGAATGATTGTTTCCAATAACAATTTGAAAGCCAGCAGTACAGTTAAAATATGAATATTGGTGCAAGTTTCTTTAACTATATGGAGTGGCAAATACTTATTGCTGAAAGTTTACATTCCTTGACAAGTTTGACCCTCATGAATGTAAAACTTTATGCCTAGCATGTAAACTTGCTTTGAAAGAAGTTGCTTGTTCTGAAAGCAGATTCACGCTCTGTCTTGTATCATCAACAGAAAACATGGGCAGAACGATTTATTTATTATAAGATTATTTTTTAAAGAGTTCTGGTTATTGAAATGTTTGTTCTTGGTGTGTGATTGCAAAGCTGAGTCGCAGGATAGATGAATATATTGGCAATCACCCGAAAGGGGGGGGAGTGAATAAAGTTGACAGTTCAGACTTCTGATTCCAAGAAGAGATTTGCTTCCTGGGTTTTGACACATCCTACTTTTAAATGAGGTAAAGGGGGAGGGGGTGGGAACAGCAGGAGAAGTTGCTGAAAGCCTGTTTTGGTGGACAGGCCTGCGGAGCCCCACTTACCAATTCACATTTATCAACCTATTTTAAATGGAGAGAATTTAGTTAGATTTTTATTGATGTCACGTCAAGTTTTTGTACAGCAGTACACTACCCTATAGGAAAACGTCTACAGTTAAGACTGGAGTTTTGGCAGCATGTGTATTACACTTACAGCAAAATAAAATGTGAAGTTTGTGGCTATTTGTGTACTGATCCAGGTTTGGGTTTATTATTGCACTCTACACTGCCTTTTCCGGTGAGTCAACGCTATACTCTACGTATATAAACTCTCTCTCAAAAAAGCAGAGTTTGTATTAAAAGATTATTGAACTTGCCACGACAAGCCCTCACACAATGAGAAATGAAGGTTGCATGTACACCCTTAATTTGGCCCCCTTGTGCATGGTCCTTGTGGGCTCTGTCTCCCCTTTCCCCTGCCATCATTTGTCAACCACTGCGTCCTAGTCTCAATCTCTTTGCTCAGCCAGTCCCAATCTTCCTATCCCACCCAGCTCCTCGTCTGATCCAAGTTTCCCCATTTTCCTTTCCCATCCTTGCAGATTCTGGGACTGGCTGGGCTCTCTAGCTAACAATCTCTTTTTCTCTTTGAGGTGTCCCCACCCTTAGCTCCTTGTCCCAATCTACTCCCCTTCCAGGTCTAGCTTCTCATTGTCCCCCCTCTAATCCCCACAATTGACTTAGCCAGCCTCCTCTTCCACACTGCTTGGGTGTCAACAGAGGAGGGCGTAGAGAACACAGATGAGATGGCCTCCCTGCACTCAGTTCTCGGACCTGGCACAATCCTCTATCTCAGAGCTGCAACCGCAGGGACAGTCTTACTCAGCACTCTGCTGGAGCACACCCAGCATGGATGGAATCTTTGGAGACTACTGTTAAGCAGAACCCTGCAAATCCTCAGGTATCTGCTTTATATCCATGAGTATCCACATACGTGGATATCTGCGGCTCATTTTTCCATATGAAGATGCTCATGTAGATACCAGTTTTATATCTGCACAGAGTTCTACTGTTAAGCTCTAGCTACTCTCTAGTGAGCAATGGGTGAGCAGAGAGTCTTTTTTTTTTTTTCCAATACAGATTCCTATGGGTCTTTTATGGAGATGGCAAAAAGCACGTCCCTGACACAAAGGCCACTCCGAGGGCACATTTCAAATCCCAATTCCAAAACACCAGGTACTAGAGTGTTTCAAACAAAGAGGCCACCAAAATCTATTCGCATGGCCAATACAGTGTATTTCCCCCCCTAGACTTGTTGGAAACAGCTGAACTGTTCTGACGTTTAAAAACCAAAAATGAGCGAACAATGAGCCAGCCTCAGACACCCAGCATGGAAGGGCTTGACCAAGTTATAAGCAATTGAAAATGGGGCACTATAATGGGAAGTGTTGAGCAACTGTAATAGGCAAACGTTACCAGGCCTGCCTATTATAGCTATGATAAAATTTGGTATTTTGTCATCTGCCAGTCAGTGTGTCTGAACACACGTACACATGCATGTGTATGTTAGCAGGTAACAAAAACTGAAGCTTTCTGGTGAAGAAGGGAATGCAATTAATGAGAATCAGACAAAGCTGCATCAAAGGGATCCAGCATTGCAGGATTTGTAGAATGGGATTAAAAGGGAAGAAATCCCAAGAGAAACAGCATTGACAGAGCAATCACGCAAATTGCCCAGCCTCACACCTCTGTGGTCGTACGTCTTCTGTCAGAAAAAACCTCAGTTAGATGACAGTGTCCTACTCTAACAGAAACTTTGATGATTAGAAATCACAGACAAATGACTGAAATGTGGGAAAGTATACCATTAGGGTTTTTTTTTTTTTTTTTCTTTTAATCTTCAACTTCCTGTTAAGGATGAATGACTAAATCTTGTGGTTGAACATTTACAAGCTCATGGCAGTATCACAAACCTGACTTAGATTAAGCCTGATTCTTATTTACATGGAGTTCCCCTTTGCATGGCTCTGTAGTATAAAAGTGCCTTACAATGAGCATCAGTTATGTTTTATGCCCACTGTAAGGCCGCTACATGCTGCCAGAGTGGCATAGCAGGACCTTGGGGTAACTTAAATGCAAGGACTCCGTGTTTTCTTTGTGGCTCCTCACCCCATCTGTAAAGGTGACTATCCTTGTGAAGTACTGAAGGAATCTTGCTTACATTTTCTTCTGTCTTTTGCATTCATGGTTGAGGGTTTTTTTTGTCACCCTCATAATGGCCATCCATTGCTTCTCCTTAACTAACTAGTCAGCTTCTGTGGATCTCTGGTACTCAGTAGCAGAACGGACTGTCATGGCTGAGGAGTTGAATCTTGTGAGTGGAAACTTGTGGAGAGGATCAGCTGGCTGGGCAATGCAAAAGCAGAGTCTCAATTAGTCTTTTAGGCTACGTCTAGACTGCAGGCTTCTTTCGGAAGAAGCTTTTCTGGAAGAGATCTTCCAAAAAAACTTCGTCCGAAAGAGCGCGTCCACACTGCCAAAGCACATCAAAAAAGCGATCTGCTTTTTCGAAAGATAGCGTCTATTCAGTGTGGATGCTATCTTTTGAAAAAGCAGATTGCTATCTCGCATTTAAGCTGTGACTACTATGGATGGAGTGGCTACCAGGGCACCTGTGCTTTTTCCTCTTCTTTCAAAAGAACTCCCTCTTCCCCATCCACACGCGCCTTTTTGCAAAAGAGCTCTTTTGGAAAAAGGCTTCTTCCTCATAGAAAGAGGTTTACCAATGTCGGAAAAACCCCTCTGTTCTTTCAATTTTTTTTTCCCGAAAGAACGTGGTTGCAGTGTGGATGTAAGTGAAGTTTTTTCGGAAAAACTCTGTAGTGTAGACATAGCCTTAGTCTTGCTTTTCTGCATGCTTCCTGAACAGAAACATGATCAACAAAACACAATTTGACTGAGGAAAGAAACTGCCCCCTTCTTTCCCCACAGCCCCATGGTACAGCTCAGCTTGTGACCGCAAAATGTAGTGTTCTGCCTTCACAAAAGGTTCCCCCCCCCTTCATCTACTGAGTAGCTGGGTTTCCTTGGACTTTTTGTTCCTATTGTTAAGAGTTTCTGGTTTTTCTTGTGAGCAGCACATTGTGGCTCCAATCTGACCTCAGTGTTCGACCCTGAACACCTGTGTGAGACCTGAATGGGGAGAGAACTTCTATAGTTGCTGGTAATGAGCTAAGGCCAGTTCACCCCATCACAATGGGTTTTTTCCCCCTCTCCATTTTCTCTGATTCCCTTCCTCTTGTCCCAGGACTTCCGTGTGCTATTATTATAGCAATACTTCTGTGGACTACCTCTTAAATACATTGAGATGTTGGGATTTTTCCAAGAGATATGATTCCATTGCTGTGTGTTGCATGCAGGTCCCTGGACAGGTACGTGATGATCACAAACTGAAATAGGCAGAGAATATTTTCTCTAAAATTAGGGGTCACATTTTCAATACATGTGTTAAATATGTATAAACAAGTACTGGAAGGAAATTGTTAACACATGGAACTGTGCCGAGACAACACTACTCCTTTGAAAACCCTGCTAATGCGATTCCACCCTTCAAAAATATTGTCACAATTATTTATATGCTTAGAAAAACAAAGCTAAATATCATCTCTGGGTGACAAAGAAGAACGAAGATTGTCTTGGGATGAAGGCCTGGAAATGGTAATCATAAAATCTTGATTGTATTCACATCTCTGCAATATACTGTCTACGTGACCTTGTACAAGTCACTTAGGCCTAGGTTTCCAAAAAAGCTCCTTATTTTCGATTCCTCTGTTTTTACTGAAGTGTTTTACTGTAAGTGTTTGGCACCTGTAAAGCACCAGGTCCAATATGTTGTCATGCTGGGGACCCAAAATTACTGGTCACATGTGAAAACATTGAAATGCAAAAACAAGGAATACAGGAGGTTCATTATCAGATGCGTGTTGAACTAAATTGGATTCAAATTCTGGATGCCTCAATTTCTGGGTGTACAAGTTCAGACCTCCTACTTAAGTACCTAGCCTTCAAAATTTTGGCCTGAAAATTTAGAGACAATGTTTTCTTGGAAGTTCCACAAAGATTGATTTAGAAAAACACAAACTTTTGAGGACATTGACCCATTAAGATTAATTCTGCTAAGTTTATTACTCTGGCTACTAGATTTAAAATCTGCAGGGTTTGGAAGTTACTGATACTCTCCAGGATTCTGGCTAGGCTCTTATCCCACAATGAGTTCTGATCAGGCAGAGCCTTTGCCCTTCTGTGGCACTGCAGTTGCTCCCAGTGGAGCAGAATATGGGTGTAGGGGTCTCTGCATGGGACTGATTGTAAGACTGGGGTCTTAGTGGCTTACTTGTGGTGCTGGTGTCAGTATCATTTGGGGTTGGAAAAAAAAAGAAATGGCACATCTAGGATTGCCCCCATCTGCCTCTCTTGCCTAGTACATACCCCACATACGCCTTTAAATGTCAGCTGTTTGCAGACGTCTGCGCTAGAAGCTGCCGATCACAGGCTCCAGGGAATTGCGTTTATTATGCACCTGCATCATTTGTTTTTGCATGATTTTATGTCTTCTGCATAATTAATGTTTTGTTGGAAAATTTTTGCTTTTTATGTCATCTTCTGAGATAATCAGGCAGCAAGTGTCTAGCTGGAAGAAAGGAACAAAAAACAAATTAAGGGATATCAGAGGCTGACTTGGAAGGGGGAAAGGAGCTTATCAACTACTGTTAAGTACTGGGATGCCAGTCCTTTCTTAAGAGAGCCTGGTTTTCCATTCCCTCCCCAAGAAAGCTGAGCTATTAAAATGATGTGCATGAAACAAGAAGGCCTGGGTTACTTTTTTTTTTTTAATATTAGTTACTCTCCCTCTTCTCCCCCCCCCCAATTTCAGAAACAAATGCTGCTGATAAAGATTAGTGTGTGAGCTCTTCATTTAACTGATGCTCAGATTTGTTTCTCTGTCCCTCCTCTATGCAAAAAACAAAACACGAAGCCTAGAATAACCTTTGCAGAAATGGTACAGACTATATGGTTGCTTACAAAACATTCCAAGGAAAATTTCATAAAGGCTCATCTTTCAGTCTGTATCGGGGAATGGACAGGGTGACATTGGTTTTTATTTTTAATTCCTTCATTCATGGGGGGGTTGTCTGTAGTAACCCTATCATTCTCCAGTGCACAAAGTACAAGGGGGTTGGTATTGGGCCAGGTAAAAAGCCCAATAATTCAAAGTCTTCCATGGACTGTAATGGGCTTTGGATCAGTCCCTTATCTTGTGAGCAAAGATAAAGGCTGTTTTCCTCAATACAGCAACGTCAAATCATTATGAAAATCTGAAGGCTGGTTTGGAAATAGATAGGATTGTGAATGTCTGATTAATGAAGTGTTCTAGAATGGACTACTGGTAGGTTGGGCATTCTTAAGTCTTCACAAAAGCCAAAGTTCCTGTAATGAAAACATGTATGGTGTGGTGGTGTTTTGTAACTATTTTTATACCTACATCAGACTTGATGTTAGTGGCTTTGAATTATTTAACATTTTTCTTCCTCAGCTGTCCTCTCTGGTGAGTTTCCATTGCAGGGCGGCAGGATTTCTTGTTGTGTAAGAAACAATGCAGTTAGACTCGTATTGTTTACAAGGATTTTTGTTTGTTTGTTTGGTTTTTATATCTATAAGGTTATTTTATCTTTTTTGTTGCTGGTGAGGGGATTACGGTCCAAAGTATTAAATCTCGCTGACCAGCGTGGACTGAAAACAAAAAACATGCCAGATAAATACCCAAATGGGGAGTTTTCTGTGTAAACCACTGAACATGCATGTCTATTATAGGCAAAGCCAAGTATTTACCATTCAGTCCATTCAAAAAAAACCATTATTAGGTCCCATAGGTAATTTAAAACCACATCTGTTAGGGCCATATGTGGGGTCAGTACTCTTCTTCTTTTAAGTTCCAAGTTATCCTCTTTATGGGGTTATCTTCACTGTGGGCCTCTTTTAAAGTTAAACTGACAGCCATGAAGTGCCTGGAACAAAATAACCACATGAATTGAACTCTTATCTTTCCCTGTTTGTAATTAATGCTGTAGACTTTTAACAGATATTGGAAGGTAGACATCCAGCTTTGATGACAGGGAGCCTTCTGTGAATCAAGATCATGCCTTGTGCTATGCAGTCAATAACCCAATATTTGTTTTTTATTTCTGCTTTATTGGAAATTTCATATCATTCTTCTTGGCATTCTTTTGGCTTCACTTTAATAATGGATGAAACTCAAAATGGCTCTTTCAGCTGGTAAGAGTGGCTAATTTTTACCTCACATAAAGAATCACAGTGGGATTATTCTGTAAAGGCTCTTATGTGTAGCTCTTAAAACAAGCTGGGGCACCTTTCTTTTCAAAGCGCCCCATCATTATTATTTCACTAACATTAATAGCACAGTCTTGAGATCCAGGCTCAAGGTGAGGCTGTGCTAATAGCACGGGGCCCATAGTCAGCAGCGGTGTGGCTCTGCATAGATCCTGAGGATCAAGAAAGTTTCCTGGAGCTCTTGCATTTCCATCGTGGGAGAACATTTGTGCTATTCCTTTATGCTGTGCTCTGTGGCTGGCCAGCTGTGCTCGCTCGCATGTGGGGTGAGTGGAGCTATGTCTCCTTGTACTTGCTGCCTTCTTTCTAGCAAATTGCTCCCCGGGTAGTAACTTGCTAGTCACGCCAGGCACACCAGAGTGCAAGGGCTGCAATTCTGGACCCACTATGGAACCTGAAGAAGGGAGAGAGAAGGTTCTTCTCCCCCCTACCCATATCTCCATCCTCTCCAATTGCACACCTACATAAGTGAAGGGCATTGTTTCGTTTGTAGTTTGTACTCAGTCCTAAATCAAATTCCCTAATTGCTGGCAAAAGCTATCTATGTCAAGGAACTGCTGCTCATCAACATTGGGTGTATATACTGTAGCACTTCCCCATCCTCAATAATGACAATTGATGTCAGTGGGAACTGTGTTTTGAGATATGACCATCAAAATGCAGCACTGAACTTGGTGTTCTGGGTGGGAATCAACTGAATCTTAACCTTTGTACTTTGAAATTAATAGTTAGCTGATTAGCTCAAGGACTAGCTAAGTTAGTCACTGTATCCTCACTGCATCACTGTAGTTACCGCTCTTAATTACACTAGCATAGTTATCAATAATGAGTAATCATGTAGCACCTTAGGGTATGTCTAGACTGCATCCCTCTGTCAGCAGAGGGATGCAGATTAGGCAGGTCGACATTGCAAATGAGGCAGGGATTTAAATATCCATGCCTAATTTGCATAAAAATACATGCGTTTTGCCGACTCAGCACTTTGTCGGCAAAAAGCTGCAGTCTAGAGGGGTCTGTCACGAAAGAAAGCCTTTTTCGACAGATCCCTTATGCCTCCTGCAAGGAGGTTTACAGGATCTGTCGAAAAAGGCTTTCTTTCTCGACAGATACCCCCATGACTGCTGCTTTTTGCCGACAAAGTGCTGAGTCGGCAAAACGCGACGGCCATTTTTATGCAAATTATTTAAATCCCTGCCTCATTTGCAATGTCGACCTGCCTAATCTGCATCCCTCTGCCGACAGAGGGATGCAGTCTAGACATACCCTTAGAGACTAACAAAAATATGTATATAGTATCATGAGCTTTCATGGACAAAACCTACTTCCTCAGATGAGCAGAATGGGTTTTGTCCACAAAAGCTCATGATATATATATATTTTTAGTCTCGAAGGTGCTACAGGACTACCTGTTTATAAAGTTACAGACTAACACGGCCTCTGAGACTTTTAAATACAGGTTGAACCTCTCTAGTCCAGCATCCTCAGGACCTGACCGGTTCCAAATGAGAGAATTTTCTGGTCAATATTATCTAGCAGCATTGCCAACACTTCCACTGCTTACTGGGCTGTTAGAGGACATTTAGGGGTAAATTGGAGCTAAATAACAGCATAGAACATTGAGAACTAGGACTGGTGGCTGTGAACAAACTGGGACCACAGGAAACTGGGCCATTCCGGACGATGGATGTTTCTGGATGATAGAATTCTGGATTAGAGAGGTTCAACTTGTAGTTGTCAGTGGGTATCGTAACTGCACTGCTGTCCCTTTTCTTGCCAATAAATCTGAATGTGTGAACCCTGCCTCCTACTGAAGTACTGTTTCGAAGTCTGGGAATTATCTCCAAATAATGGAATGCTCCCTGGACATGTGGAAATCTGTCAACATTTTCAGGCCTTTTATTATCTCCTACACCTGTCTTCTCTACCTACTTTAACTATCACATTTTGAGGAATATTGAAAAGCAAAATTATCTGAAGTAGCTATGAATGAAAGATGTTTCATTTGAGAAGCCACCATCACAAGTTACAGAACTTTCCTTTGGCATTTGTACAGTTCATTTCACATCTCTCAATCTTTTAATATTTCACAGTAACCTACAGCTTCCTTAATTAAACAAAATTTTAAGTGGTGAAGGGGTTGGAGGACCTGGGAGTCAATGAGTGAAATACACATAGGCAGATGTAAATAGCAGATCTCCTTCCATGGAATGCATTATAATTGTAGTTCTAAAGGTTTTTTGGTGGCTATGTTGTGAGCTTGAAATGCCTATCTTTGAGGAACATGTGTAAATCTCTGAAAATTGGTTTTTGTTGTCTGAGAGGTTTGGCATAAATGCCATTTACATATGTAGTTTTGAGTAGCAATATGATAAAGATGGTTTTGCATGTAAATGGAGCAGCATTTTTCAATTCATTTCAGGTTAAACAGTTTCCAAGTTTTTCTGAGTGCATTAATTTGTTCTCAATTTAAACAGAAACTTCATTAAACCCTGGGCGACTCAGGCCTTCCTGTTCTGAGTGTGATATTGGAATGGATTTATAAGATAGTTTCCAGACAAGGAATGGAAAAAAGTACCTATCCTTTCATTTGAATAGTATGAATATTAGGTGTGGGAGGAACTGGAGAAATCTTTGAGAGAAGCTGAATGTTTTTTGTGTTTTGCTTTGTTCAAAAATACTGTTCAGAATGTAATGCTTCAGGATCCATCCTTGTGTGATCCTCTGATACTTGACGGGTGAATAAGATAACTGTTGATCATCTAATGAATCTCTGCGAGTAGCACTTAACAAATATAATTAATCTTCACATTTTAAGCTTTTTAAAAATAAATGTTCTCACCAGATATCATAGCCACTTTCCCGTTGTAGTCAACTGTTAGAAGGAGAGGTATTTTGGGTTCTGTTTTCTTCATTCACTGAGTGGTGCATGTGTTGTATTTCCAAAGCAACTCCCCATTTCTTGTAGCTCTGCTTACATTTTAGGTTTTGCTAGAGTCTTTCACGATAGAATTAGACTAGCTCCAGCTAATTTTTGTCTCACTAGGTAATTTACCCGAAGGCTTCTGAAGCTGCAACAGTGAATAAGGAAAGTTTGGTGTAGTTCATCTCCAATATTATACCTCTGCTATTAAATTCAGAGTAATTTCTTAGACTTTTAGAATATTTGCTACAAAGCAAAGCCATACAGAGCTCTCATTGCTCTATTCATAACACACTGAGCAACATTTCTGGCCATAATCTGCTTTCACACTGGTATAATCCCATTGAAAGTAAGAGCCGTATTTGGCTGTACATCTGTTTCCTAACATAGGCAAGAAGCTATCATTCTGGAAGGATGATAAAGGCACCCTGCCTGGGAGGGAATCCCTCTAAACAAAGAGGACTGATGGATTGATATTGAAACATAAATCCTGATGAGCACAGATTCTGCACTGTATATCCCAAACTGTAGGATCCTACTAGTCTGGGCAGGATTCTACAGGGATACGTAGGGATATGAGCCGCTCCATTAGCTTGTGCACTCCGTTTGTTACAGCATGTGTGCTAGATAGTTTGGAGGTTTCCAGACCCTCCCACTGCTCCCCCACCAGCATATCATCTCTCATTGGCGAAGTAGGCTGGCCTGATATTGTGCAGAGAGCCCCATCCTTCTCCTTGTTTGTGAGGAAACAGTCAAAAGCAGGTCTCCATGTGGGGCACCAGAACCACAGTGCTGGCACTCAAGGAAGTGAGGGAAAGGGATGTAGGGCATAAGGATGTGACTGGTTAATCAGTAAGCATCATCCAGTAAGGTGCTTACTGGTTATGGTTCACTGATAGGGGCTGGAGCAGCCTCCAACCCACCTCATGCAGGGGGCTGCTCCAGCCATGTGGGGCCTGCTACAGGCTGGCTGGAGAAGCCCTTGTCTGCAGCTGGCCCAGCCTGTGCGCCCCCGTTTAATCACTTGAACATAATGTTTAACTGATTAACTAATTAAACGAGATTTGACATCCCTCTCTTAGCTCACCTCTAGTTTTAATGACACTAATTAGTCAATAGAAAGGCAGTGCACCCTTAATTTAGCCTAAAGGACTGGGAAGTCAGGACTTCTGTCTCCAGCTCTAAACTGGATGCATGACATGGGGCAAGCCACTTTCTCTTCCTCGGTACAATGAATGTGGGTATGTCTACACTACAGCGTTATTTCGAAATAACTTATTTTGAATTAACTATTTCGAAATAAGATATTTCAAAATAACGCGTCTACACACAAAATGCATTTCGAAATAGCGTTCTCCTATTTTGAAATAGCGCGTCCACACTAAGTGGATGCTGAATCACATTTAAGGCCAGCCGGAACCAGGACCAGCAGGGCATCAGGTCAGGAGTTACTTTGTGTGGCTGCTGCCTGAGGCTATGTGAAGCCTATGTTTAAAGGGACCCACCCCCTCCCGAACAGCCGGTTCTCAGCTTTCCCTGCTTGCTTGCCTACCTCGATGAGGGACAGCAAAGCATTTTGTCTCTGCGTGCTCTGGTTGCCCACACTTGGGACACCACAGCACTCTGTAGCATGGAGCCAGAGCTGCCCCTGGGCACTCTGGTGCTTCTCGTGGATGCGTTGCTGTGAGCCTGGCTGCACTTTCTGTAGGCTGCCATCTGGGAGGTCCATTGGGGGGCTGTCAGTATCCAGGAGGCCCTGCGGGAGAGCTTCCACCCTGAGGAGCGCTAAGAGCCTCCCTGGTAGCCCCACTGGGAGCTTGTGCCTCATTCCTCCCTCACGTCCTTCCACTTACCCCTCCCTAGCCCCCCTTCCTGATGTCAAATAAAATGCAGGGCTCAGGGAATCTCAGGGCTCAGGGTTGGGGGGTCTCGCCGGACCAACGTGATTTTCATGCAAACCTGCTCCTGGGTTCGCATGTGGCCTTTGGTGGCCAGGCTGGCAGCTATCCTACCACAGATGGCCGCGTTCCTCCGTCTAGTGCGGAGATCATGGATGTTGGGGGCATCCCCCCAAACCTGAATAAGGTTCATGATCTCCACCCTGGACCAGGAAGGCGCCCGCCTTCTCCAGGCCCTGGCAGGCTTCTGGGAGCTGGCAGACTGCTCTTGGGGAGCGGTGGAGGGCTGGCTGCCAGTGGCTTGCTGGCTCATGTTTTGGGGCTACTGGGTCAGGGGCAGTGACTGCTGGCTCAGGGCTGGCAGTCTTGGAGCTGGCATAGGCATTATGGCCAGAGTCAACCCCTTTAAGGGCTCCAGGGAGGAAGGAGGGAGAGGAGTGTTCTTGGTTGAGGCTGGAGTGGCCACCAGGGCACCCTGGGAAGGCTGGAGGCCCCCTATTTCGATATAAGTGTCTACACAGCACTTATTTTGAAATGACTATTTTGAATTTGGTGTTATTCCTCGTGGAACGAGGTTTACCAAATTCGAAATAAGCGCTCCACTATTTCTAATTAATTTCGAAATAGCGGTTTGGCTGTGTAGACGCTAGTAAAATTATTTCAAAATAACAGCTGTTTTTTTAAAATAAC
Source organism: Rafetus swinhoei (assembly GCA_019425775.1). Taxonomy (NCBI): domain Eukaryota; kingdom Metazoa; phylum Chordata; order Testudines; family Trionychidae; genus Rafetus; species Rafetus swinhoei. The sequence continues at coordinate 22,409,156 of CM033437.1, read as the reverse complement.
TTTGCTGTTTAGATGTACCCTGTGAGAGTAACTTTAAGCAGCACAACTGCTGTTTTTTCCAGATCTTTTTGATATCTTGTCATCTGTGTCTGTTTCCACCCCTATGTATTTATACCAAAGTAAATATGACTACTACTCATTCTCCAATGAAATGTGCTATAGAAATTCAGAACATCATTCTTTGTCTGAACTTAGAAGTCACATTTGGAACTCCAATGATAAGTAAAAACCTCTCTTTGGGGGTATTTTGTTTTATTATATTTCTGCCTGTGATTGTCTCATTCCCTTCTGTGCCATTCTAGAAAAGAATTCCCAGTCTGATTGTAAAATGTGCATTTTTCTTTAAACAGCAAGGAGTCCTTTCTAAATTTGTTAGACTTAGTAAGGAAAGATTAGCCCATGTAGCTGTCATAGCGGGTCTGAAGGTCCAGGATTGTTAGTTCATATAATACACTGTGTTCAGTATAGCTGTATTCCCAAGTATGAATATTTTAGCAGGGTTGTATGTCACATTTAAAAATGAATTGAATTCTCTCTTTGATCTGCCAGAGTAGTTGAATCTTATGCATTCCCACAATTCATGCATTAGTATCCTTTCTTTTGGACCAGAATTTGACGGAGATTAATAGCAAGCATTTGAACCACTGCCCAGTATATTCTAGACAGGACCTTTCTTAGCTAGAGGTGATCTCTCTTCCCAGGAGGAAAGCAATGCAGGAATGAGTGCTGAATGACCCTGGAGCCACAGCTAACTGTAGAACTTTTTCCTGCTTCTACCAGCCCTTACCCCTGACTGCTCTATGGCTTGGAAGACACCGTAGGCACAGCAGAGATACTCAGCATCAATCAGAGGAGTGTGGGGTTTCTAACCTTCACTGTCCACCTGGCACATATTTTGTCTACCAGGGGTTTACCCTGCCTTTACCCTTAGCAGATCTCTCTTGGACAAACTGTACCCGGCTTCAACAATAATTCCCCAGAACCTTCAGTGCTAGACACTTGTGTTGGAGGAACCTTCTCAGGGTTCCTTTCATTCACCAGAAAGCCAACATCTGAGAGTGGCTGACTCCCTAGGATCTTCACTCACAGGTCAGAGCCCTTCCTCTGGAACCTCGTATGGCCATTAAGTGAACAGCCTTGAAAATTAAGGGGTGGTGCACAAGCAACTCACCAAACATAGAGAAGTCTGAGTCCCATGAGACTGGATTCATCTCCCAAGACATCCGTGGGTGGCCCCCTGTACGAAGTAAAAAATGTTACAATTAATAAGAAGACTGATAACTGGGTTAATATATTTCAATTTTAATCCCACCCCAAATCCCACAGAACTTTATGATGAAAATAGGTTCCAGATGGTCTTATAGTATCTGACATGCACAAAAACTTATGTTGACAGCATAATTTCTTTAGAAACCATACGGTAAATAAGCAGAAAATTGGGAGATTAAAGAATCTTTGTGAGAGGAGCGAGTGTATACCAGTTTTCAGTTTCCCTTATCATATCTTTAGTCCTTTGTAGATGTCAGTTGAATCCTAATAACCTCAATGAATTAATTTGCTATGTATTTTCTTCTTCATAAAGGATATTGGACATAGTGGCATAAGTAGGTCAGAGTTGGATGAACTAATCCCCATCCAAACAAGGGGGGCATTTCTAAGGAAAGTTTTATTGCCTTTGATGATTGTTTCCAGTGCAGTGTTTTTAAATCTCTAAACTCCCTTTTTATTGCTGAGCACTGTACCTTCTTAGATCTTTCTCTACATGTTCCCAAGATCACGAGGTATCAGTTCTTGGTCCTATGCTATTTAACATTTTTGTCAAAGATGTGCAAGGAACATAAAATGACTATTGATAAAGTTTGCAGATGGTATAAAGATCAGGGGAGTGATAAATAGTGAAGAGAGAAATGTGACCTGATACAGAGCAATGTGGATCCCTTGTTAAGCCGAATACAAACAAACTGTTTCCGTAAGCCAGTCATATTTATAGCTCTATCCTGGAAAGCAGTGACAGATTTCGGGTTCATGGCATGGATAACCAGTTTGAATGTGGGCTTCTTGTGGCTAATGCAATCCTGGGATATGTAAATGGGAATACGGAGTAAGAGCAAGAAGAGACAGTATCAGCTCTGTATTAAGCACTGGTGTGCCTACTATGGATAAGGCCCCGAGAAAGTTGTGATTTCACGGCCTGCATAAAAATTATGAAATTAATGGAATCCTAGGATTTTTTCCCCCTCTCCCCTACAAGTGGGGAGGCAGAAGTGGGCCTTTGCAAGAGCCAGCCTTGTGCTTGGTGTTGCTCACAGCAAGTGGCTGTGTGATGTTGGAATGGTAATTCAGAGAAGACTCAATGGCTGGTTTTATGCAAGGCATAATAGTGGCAGTGGTGCTAGCTTGGAACAGGAGCAGCTGGCCTCAGCAGGGAGGTGGAGGCGGATGTTCATGCTTACAGGTCTTATGTAGCTTGTAGCACATGTTCCAAGTGGCAGCAGCACAGGCTGCAATCACCTTTCACTATGTTCTGTGCACGTTTGGTAAGATTTGCTACTTTACCTCGTAACACTACTGTGAATTTTCTTAAAATGCACCCATGATTTTTCTCAGGTCCTCATTATGTCCAGCTCTAGTGTCCACAATTAAAAAAGGTTGTTGATAAATTGGAAGAGGTTCAGAGAAGAAACATGAGAATGATTAAAGGATTGGAAAGCACGCTTTCTAGTAATACACTCCAGGAGATCAGTCTGTTTAGTGTAACAGAGAAAAGGTTAAGGGTGACTTGATCACAGTCTGTAAGTTCCTGTGTGGGAAATAGAAACTTGATCACAGAATGCTCTTCAGCCTAGCGTGCAAAGATCTAACACAGCTCAGTGGTTGAAAGTGGATGCTAGACAAATTCTGATTACAATATTAGTGCCATTTTATTAAACAAAGGAACTAATTAACCATTAGGACAATTTTACCAAACGTTATGGTGGATTCTCTTTTATTTGAAAGTTTTGAACCAAGGTTGGATGTTTTTCTAAAAGAAAAGCTCTAATTCAAACAGGAATTCATTCAGGAAAGTCCTGTGTTTTCTGTAATATAGCAGATCAGACTACACGATCATAATGGTCACATGATGGTCATACTGGTCCCTTCTGGTTTATAATCTGTGTATTTGTGAATATATTGTATGTTGGCTTTGCCCAGAAGGATGCATTGTCCCCCTTTATAACCTCTTAAATGGTTAACTCTTAGGCTATGTCTACACTGGCGGGTTCTTGCTCAAGAACAGCCGTTCTTCCACAGAGTGTCCACGCTGCCCGTACGCTCTTGCACAAGAAGACTTACAGTAAAGCGTGGTAAGAGAGGGATTCTTGAGCAAGATCTACGCTCTTGTCTAACAAGTGTAAGCCCTCTTGCGCAAGAGGACAGTATGGACATGCGGCAGGGGTTTCTTGCGCAAGAAAGCCCTATGGGTAAAATGGCCATCAGAGCTTCTTGTGCAAGAGAGCGTCCACACTGCCATGGATGCTTTTGCGCAAAAGCACATGGTCGTGTGGACGTCTTCTTCCACAAGAGTGCTTGCACAAGAACCCTTGCAAGAACTCGCCAGTGTAGACATAGCCTTACTGTTTTCCCTCAGCCTATCAATATGATTCTGCATCAGTTCTGAGTTAGATTTCAGAGCTTGTGTTTGACTTGCATAAGGATCCAGAACATTGCATTCTCATCAGGTGTTGATCTGGATTCCCCACATCACCTGTGTCTGGGGAAAAAAGCTGAAAATTTGTTGTGTAGTCATTTACAGCTATACAAAGTGAAAGTAAATCCTATGTGATTTGATAATTTATACTGAGTCTGCCTTAATTTTGCACAGGTATGGGTGGCCACACAGAGTAGAGCAACAGAATCGGGTCTGAAACTTCTGGCTGTAGACAGAATTTTTAATGTGTAAAAGGATGGAAAAATTAAATTTTCAGAACCTTGAAAAAATGTTTAATTTGGGGCTACAAGTGGAGAAAATTGTATTAGGTTTTGTTTTTTGTATAGTGAGGGTTGTGAGGTGAGGTGAAGGATTTTTTTGGTGTGGTGAAGGTTGTTATTTTATCTGAAATTGCTTCGCTTATTCCTAATGCAGACAAATCAAAGTAATAGCAAAGCAAAGGTTGCTTATTATATGCCAGTTTCTGTTCTCAAATGTGTGCTTGGGTCCCATGTTAATTTGCTGACCTCTGGCCCAATGCTACCTTGATTATTTTAGTACTGAGTTCTGCAAGTGTCCAAAACCTGAGCAGGCTGACATTACCCAAACAAAGAGAGAGACTAGGCAGGGGGGACGCTGTTCTTTCCTTTCCTCCCAATTCGTTTAGTTGGAACAGAGACTGAGTACCAGACTTCATGACTCATGTAATTCAGTAGTAATATCTCTGTAGCTCTTAGGTCTTTTTCTGCACTTGGGGTTGTTCTTTGTGTGTGGACAAGTCCTTAGTGTTATTCTTGATAATGTCAATGGAGTTGAAACAAGAGTATCTTGAGTCAGACTGATCCTTATCTCATATTTAACTCTGCGTTGTGTGAGTCTGTCTTTGGAGCAGCCTTAGAAAGAGGAAAATATTTTTTATTGTGCTTTATTAAAATTTTATTAAAATCTGCCAAATGTAATACATTGCTAGATAACATGTGGAATAGGATTGAGTAGATATGGTAGAATTAAAGGCTGGGGAGGATGACAACAGAGTGCCAAGGAACCTTCTATGTTACCAGGAAATCAATGGGGTGAAGTGGAAGTGTGGATGACTGTCCAGTGTTCCATCTAAGCTGCCTGGCAGCACAGCTTTACTGATGATTAATCAGGCCCACCCAGTCAGAGGCTCAGGGCTCTGTTCATGGCGCTGACTGGGCGGGGCTGATTAATCACCAGTGAAGCTGTGCTGCCACACCGTTTAGAGGGAACACAGTCTCTGCTCTGGACAATACTATGTGGACAAAAGAGGAATGGATGAAGCTTTACTTAAGAGTATGAATTTGTATTTTTGAATACCTGTTTTGGACCCATGGCCTGATTCTATGCACAGGTTTAACTATAGGTGTAATTTTTAAACCAGTTTGGTTACGTTGGTATGGCCTTGAGTATTGTTTTAGCTTGAATCCATAAATTAGTGTAGGTTAAGGCCCAGTCTACGCTAGAAAATTAGATCGGTATAACTGTCACACCGGGACATTAATTGTGTCACTCAAAAGTGAGGACTTTTTAACTGACTTAACTCCAGGTGTAGATGGTGCTATATGAACAAGGTGGACTTTTGCATTCGACATAGCTACTGCCCCTCTTGGCAGTGAAGAACCCATGTTGGTAGCAAGGCTTCTTCTGTCATCATAGGTAGTGTCTTCTGTGGAGCATTTTAAGTGTAAAATATTGACCTAAACCAATATACTCACTCTATATCAGTGTAAATCAGGCTTCTATCTGCTCAGGGACTTGCACTCTCTTAATTCTGTTTTTAAATTGAATGAAGTTGAACAGGTGCAGCATCTGTAGATGGACAAACCTAATTCTTCATTGCCCCCGCTGCACCTTTTGTAGCCTTTTTACACTACTGCAGAATGAATGCCAAACGGGTGCAGAATGCAACCAGGTCAGACAGTGGTAGTGTTTTTACACCCATTTGTAGTCACTGTGCCCTGGTTAAAATGAGTTCACAAGACGGAGAATCAGACTGTTTGTGCGTATATGGTTTAGTGGTCTTACTCAGTTTATGCCAAAGAGGATGATAGTGAGTCCCAAATTTATCTCTGGTACAAGTAGATGATTTCAGTGAAATTGCATTTGTTTGATATTTGTTCCCCAACTTTAATGATTTAAGGTAAAACACATGGTAGGGCAGGCAGCCTTTTAATAGGCTGGAGCACCCAAAGAATGAAGAAAAGAGGATTCCCCTTGCTTTTATTTGTATTCCCATCTTATTCCTTCTTAGCCTTCTCAATTAGGGCAGTGATTATCAACAATTTGCTTTGTCTGATGGTTAGCGACAGAAGGACGGGGTCCCTGTATAGATGTGAAGAACTTGGCTGCTTTTTGGAACTAGAGAGACAGAAGTGAAGTGGCTATTCAGTGCTATGGAACAGAACCACATTATTTCTCTTCAGGAAATCTGTCAGGCCTTGGGAGCTTTAGCAGATCTTTATTTCAAATGGTCATGGTGATTCATAGGCGCAAAGTTATATGGGCTTTTGTTGTGGTGTATTCTCAAACTGTTTAGTTTGGCAAGCAATAGTATTCATCGTAGGCCCGTCCCCTGACAATTGAGTATCGAACCAATGATTGGCATTGTAAAACCTCTGCTCCTAGCACAAACAAGATGGAAACGGGCAACTTCTCCCATCTCAGTTTAACCCACTTTGTTGACATGTGCCAACTTTATGTATTTTAAACTAGTTTTTGGTTGTTTTTTCTTCATTTTCCTTCTCTCTTAAGTCACTCTAAAAACATTTAATGAGTTGAAAAGAAACTCACCCCTCCCCAATTAGTGAAGAATAATACCTATGCAGCCTTCCTTTTCTAAGGGGTTTTATTACCAACTGGGACCCAAAATATCTAATGAAGTTAATAATGCACAATTGTTATAATGACTGAGGGCCATTAGCAATTTAAAAAGCAGATGGCTCATAATGAAACTGTGAAATAATTATTTGTTTATTTTCTGTGCTACTCTTAACCAGCTTTGTCTTTTTCCTTTTTGCCTTGTCTCAAGTCATGGTTGTCTCTGATCTGAAGGCAAAGGTTCCCATGCATAAAATAATGGTAAAGTCTATTTATTACCCAACACTTTGTACAGGACTGAGCTAGTTATCCTGTCTGTTTAATGTCTCCATTTTTATTGTTTTTTAATCTATGGAACTGATGTTCAGTGGAAACCTGTGGGGCTTTTAAGTCTACAAAAGAGTATGGAAAATCATAGTTACGTAGGGCCTGGGTTCCTTAGTTTTGATGCATGCTAAGCTATTATGACTTTCTGTCCCCTTGTAATGGCTAACCTGTGTATGGCAGGCCATGAAACTGTAACTGTCTCTGAGCTAATAGGACTTATCCTTTAGCCCAAGATATATAGGCTTCTGCTTCAGATCCACAGGTCTTTATTCAGGCCTCATGTGTGATCAGATGAGGCATGTATCTATGGCTCTGTCCCTTTTAGTGGCCAGACTAAATACAGAGGGTTGAGTGGGGGCAAGGGAAGTACATAGTCGCCATGTATTACTTTGGGCCCTGTCACCCTTCACTAGCTCAGACCCATGTTTGGGCGCAGTACTCTGTTTGCACAAACTCAAGAGGTGAAAAATCATGAGATTGACCCCAAAATATCAGGAGATTTTTAAAAAAAATTTCTCTTGTTTTTTGAACTCTTCTTCTCCAGGATATATGTATGTGATAATTCATGCTGACTGTGTTCCCAAATATATTGGGTGAGGTGATTTTTTTTTTTTTTTTTTTTTTTGGCCTGTGTTTTTTAAGGAGCTGGCACCTGGCCTATGATCAGCAATGAGTGCTGTCTCAACCTGATCAGTTCAGTTCTCCTCAGCCATCCCTTTCCAAAGGCTGGGGTCTGAAATGGGGTCCCCTTTCTCTTTAAAGGATGTGTGGGGCAGCTCCATGGACTCTTCACCTCACTCTGCCCCTTCCCAGGCTTTGGAGGGAGTGGAGTTGTCCTAAGCTGCTGGGCTCTTTAGCTCCGTCCTCCCCTTCTTCGAGATTCACTTCATATGGGGGCAGGGAGGGAAAGCTCTGCCTGCAGCACCTCAGCCTGAGGAGGCAGGCAAATGGACTAGGCCACTAAGGCTCACACTTGCTAGGGAGCTAGAGTTTCTTACATCATTGTGAGACTGGCTCCAGTCCCGACCAAAATCCCAACACTTGGAAACTTTTTCCAAGAGTTGGTGACACTGTTACAGAACCAAACCATGCCAGATGGTGTTTTCTGAGGGAAATTCAACCTTCTGTGGTGCATGTCGAGACTGGGGCATGAACGTATTGCTTGTTAGGATGTCACATGCATTATGGAAGCACAGGGACTGCAAGAATGAACGAGGCGGGAAGGGAGTGGCTTTTTTGACCTCTACTCCCTGACCACGTGTGAAGCACCTGGGCAAACACTTCAGCTGTGTACTCCCGCCTCTTAACCTCCTGTATGTGGTCTGGCCACTAGAAGGGGACAGAGAGCCACACTGCTAGCATGGATTAATCATACATGTCTTGAAACTGAGCATCCAGATATGTAAGCCCTGGAGTTATCCTAGAAGGTGGGTTGGAGGGGGGTTTTGGTTGAGGTGGGCTAGTGGTTGTGGGCATTATGAAAGAAGCAGCAGGTCTGTAGAAGGAATATAAATGAGGTTGTGTTGGTGTCAGAGAGGGTGGGCGCAGGTGTCCAATAGGCAAAAAACAAAACAAAACCCCAAACCAAAAAGCAGCAGAATACATTCTCTCACCAGTCTCTGGTGGCTTCCATTTGGAGGGGGTTGAGGCCTTGTTGAGCAAGCTACGTAAGAACATAATTACCTTGAACAGCTTGACTAGTCGGAGGCTATGACTACCATAAAGAGCTTAAAACAGTGCAGCTGCATCTGTGCTGTAAGCTCTCTAGTGTAGCCACTCTAAGCAAACGGGCGAAGCTATATGGACATAAGTAGTAGTGTAGAAATTGCCCTATTGACGTCAATGGGTTTGGAAATCTGTGACCTGTTTGCCTCAGGCAAGGTAGGAATGGGATGAGTGCATAGTTGGGGAGACCAGGATAGCATTGAGTGAGCCAGTTTTGCAGGCATGTTGGGCCAATCAGACAGAAGGCTTTGAAAGTCAGAGTTAGATTCTCAGCAGATGTAAATCTGTGTAGCTCGATAGACTTCAAAAGAGCTTTGCCAGGTTGTCATCTGAAGATCTGGCCCGGGGATGGAAACATTGACCTGGACTTGAGAAAACACTGTAGTAGGGGCCTGTTGACATTCTTTTTATCCGGTAACGTGGTCCCAGTTCAGAAAGGCACTGATGAATTTGCTGAGTGCGAGGTTCCTGCTTTTAGTACCTTGCCGAACTTGGACAGCATAAGCTGAATTCTGGTCTAACCTCATCTTAAATCCAGAATAACTCCACCAAAGACAAAATGTGATACCATCTATCCCCACTACAAGCCTTTGCACATCACAGCCCTGCAGGCAACATCTACTGATCTGGCAGCTTGTGCATATGTGTACGTTTTTGTGTCACATCAACAGTAGAAATGTCACTTTCAAGTTCTCCGTTAAGAGCACCCTCTGAGCTGACACACGGCAATAAAGATATTGCTCATTAGAGCCTATGTGATTTTTTTTTTTCAACCCAAAAGGGTTGTGGTGGAGGGTGGGTCAGAGTTAATCCTTGGAGTGCCGTACAGTCTATAAACTGGCCCCTCAGCTTGCTGACCTGCAAAGCAGCTCTCATGTTCTCTCTCATTTCAGGAAAGAGTTAAGAATTATAACACCAAAAAATAAAAGTCTGATCATCGTACAAGATGGTTTAAGTGCTGTATAGCATCACGGCACTGAAAACTGCAGACTGAGTATTTAAATCTTTTTTAAGTATCCAGTGCTGGGAACAGATAGCTTTTTGGGAGGAGTTAGGAGAGGAGGAATCTGTATCTGAATTGAGGATGTGAAATACAAACCATGTAATTTTGAAGATGTCCCAAACTGTGGTGACTTTTCATGTCTAGACTCCATGCGAGGAGTTTATATGTTGGAACAGCACCTTTTGAAGTTCATGGAACTATGCATTTTGGCACCAGCTGAAGATCTGGCACCTTTGTGCTTAGAAGGGAAGTTAGAAAGTGGTTATTTTAATAATTGTGTACATTTCTTAGTGGTTACACGGTTACTCAATGGTTACTCACTTATTGGTTAATTGGTTAGCCGACTAGCCATTAATGCCCCTAGTGCTTAGCCCAAACTACTTGAGCCATTGGCCCCCTACCATATTCTGGCCTCACCTGAGCACTTGGGAGCTAATGGTGACCTAAGAGATTTCCAATCCCAGTTCCCCTTAGCAAAAGAATAGCCAAAGAAGGTGCTGTATTGGTTTTGTTTGTTTGTTTTTGGGGTTTTTTGAGGTAGAGTGGGAATGCCAGTAGGTCAAAGGGAACAGAAAAGGATAGCCATAGGATGGAAAAGTAGAGGAGAGGTTGGGACAGTACACTGAGGAGGATGCATGTGAGAGACTTATGGCCAGAGGTGAAGATGACTAGGATGAGAAGACTTAGCAGGGAGAGGACCGGTATTGAGATGGTAGACAAAGCGTGCCAAGAGAGAGGAGGAAAAACCAGCTTATGGATCTGGAGAGAGAAATATAAGCACTCAGCACACAGCGATAGGACCTTGAACACAAACGAGAAAGGGATAGGCCCTTGGCACCCAAGAGAATGAGAAATGTGGCTTTAACAGATGTGAGTGGGAGCTAAAACTGGACAGAAAGCCTGGCAAGAAAGTTAGAATCTGCAGCCAAAGTCAGCTGATGGTCCCCGTTCTTCCTGTCCTCATGTTTAAGCACTGAAAGGATGTTTCTGAGCTGTTACTGGATGCCTTATGTTGTGTGCAACAAGGCACAAGGATGGGCAATGAAGGCCAAGTGACTAAATCCTTGAAGTGCAATGATTGAATTTATCATAAGCTGTATGGGGAATCCCACTGCCACCGTGGAATGGAATTTGGATACTTAAAAATGAAAATTCTTAGATCCATTGATGTATGAGTCACTGCTGCTTTGGTCATAAGAATGTAGAAACTATCCAGCAGCCACACAACCTGCTTTATTTGTGAAAGCAGAAGATCTACTGTTTATAAATGATTTTTTCCCACCCAGAAATTAAAGCTGAGATTTTCCAAGGGAATTGTGGGGGTTGCCTGACATTGCTGCATTAAGGAGATGGCTGCAAAGAGTTTTGTTTTGGAAGGCAAGGCTCTGGAATGAAGGGAGCTGTAGGATGTAGAGATGTTGTTGTGTTTTAAATACATAATAATAATTTAAATATTTAGTATAATCTCTCTCTACATTAATGTTATTGACTCAGAAACTGGGCCTTCCAATCTCTTCAGCTGTTTTGAAATCTCTACTGTTGTTTCATTGACGAATGTGGAAAAGACTGGATTCTACAATGTCTCAAGCAACTGAGACTCAACTTAAATGTTAATCATCATTTTTGTTGATCCAGGTCCGCACCTACAGGGAGCATGTGCTCATGGTGCTATCACAAGTTTTATTGGGGCTGTGCATGAAATGTGGAATGGCTGAGGGTGGACGGTCCTGTAATTTGTTCCAAAGTCCCCATCTACTAGTCTACTGGTCATTACATTCAGATTTAAAGAGTTGTTGCCATTTTTTAAAAAAACAAGGGAAAAAATTCTACTGAGGCAATTAGCCTTTACAAAAGCAGTGTAGACTAATGATTAGAGCACAGTTAATTGATAGTCAGGAGTGTAGATAATTCTCCTTTGTCTGCCCTGGACTGGTGTATGATTTAATCCCAGGTCCTCAGTTTCATCTTCTGTAAAGAGGCTTCTAACTCCTGGCTCTTTCAGGCTAAATAAGTAGAAAGGTATTATTTTATCTCATACTCTTTCTTTTTCCTTCTTTGTTGATCTTATCAAGGGACGTTTGAATTAGGGTGCGGGATTATAGAGTAAATTCTGCTGGTATAAATAGGGAATATATAAAATTCAGTGCAGTTGTTTCAGATTCACAGCAATGTCACAGCAGCTTTTAGCATAGCATCTTTGTTGCTTTCTTTGTCGTCTTCTCTCTGTTGCTTTTCCCTGATTTGCAGCAAAAAAAATTAAAGTCTCTGTGTGTGTGCAATTTGTGCATACAAATAGGGTTGTGCATGCACATTTTCTTATTGACTCATGGAAGGGTTCATGTTTAATTCACACAAGGAAAAGCACTGAGAGAGGAAGACCAAATGAAAGCATCTTCACTTTAGTTCTGCCCAGCGTAAGCTTGTGAATAGCTGAGAGGAGAGAGATGCTTATCTGCAAGAGAGTTCTGAGTATTGCTTAGAACTGAAAAAAAGGTGACACAGAATAAAACCACCTAATCCTTCATGGATGTGTTGGTGCAGCTTTTTATTTTTCCTAGATGGAGCAAGTGTGTGTTTTTGTTTTTAAAGCCAGCCTGTAGAAAAGCCTTTGAAAGGCATGGTTTTGGGTTTTATACAATTCTGATAGTTGTGCCTCTCCCTTGAATATTAAAAGACCAAGTTCAGCAAGTCTAAATAGGAGGACAATGCTCACTTTCAATGTGATTAATGTCCTGCTGTTACTTACAAGTGGTCCATATTGCCTGAATGGGCAAAGGTAATCAACCTTGAAATCAGTATGCAAACTTAACCTTAATTAGAAGTTTCTAAGTCCAGTTTCTAAATCCAGACCAGCCAATTTTTTTTTTTTTTTTTTTTTTTTTTTTTGGTGATTTAAAATTTAAAGAAAGTCATTGGGGAATACTATGAGTTAGCGTGTATTTGGATGCTTAGCTGTAGAATCCTGTAAGAGCTAGATGGTGTTGCAACAGAAAACAAATATGGAAACACACAAGAAAAGATGGATTTATCAATTAGCTTGTTCATTAATAGCTATAGTGTCTCATTTCTGTGGAACAAAGGAATTAGGATAATCCTTTTTGTGCATGCTGTCACGGAATATTTGAAATCCCTCTCATTTTTTGTTAGCCCATCTCCTGGAATTCCCACAAGGAATAGAACTGAAGCCCTAAAACATGCGGAAGAGGACTGGACAGAAAAATGGCACTAGTGTTGCTGAAAAGAAAACATATTGGACGTATGCCCATTGTAAGGGACAGATGGTATTTCACTGATTCTTGTGTGTATACGTGTTTGCCATAAATCTTGTTGCTTTCATTTGTGGCTCGCCTTTTGGTGCCCAAGGACTACTGGGCTTTATTTTAAATCCTTCTCTATTTTTAAGGGTATTACTATAGTTCTCTCTCACATCAATAAGCACCTGTCTGTCTCTTGCAGAAAACCAGCAGGAACAGAATACTATTAATACATTCTCTGCCGTCTCTCTTTAAAAGGGGAAAAAAGTGACCCCTGAACCCAAAACACAGCCCAGTTCAAATCCATATATATTTGTGCTTACATTCATTTATGCAAAACTGTCTAGTATCTTCTGGCATTTCTTATCTATAAATAGGTGATCCCTGCCAATATCTGGGATATTTAAAAAAAATGTAGGGGGGATAGTCCTGAGTTCTCTCAGTTCACTAGTTATCTTCCCGCCCATTTTTTTGTGACTAGTTCAAACAAACACAATCTTTTCATCTAATAGACAAACTGTCTAATGGCAGTTGTATAAGATTCTGTCATTTTCAAAACTCTGTGTGTGTGTTACACGCACGTGCTATTTTTGTGAATAGTTACAAAGGCCTGTAACTGAGAAGGGACTGAGGTTTAGAGATTGACATCAGAACCGCAGGGTCAGTTGGTTAGTGCCTCACTTAACCCATTTGTAAAATGTGGGTAATAATGCTTATCATCAACGCAGTGGTGTTGTGAGGTTAAATTAGCTAATATTTGCGGAATGACTTGGCACCTTTCATGTGACTGCATTTAAATTGAAGTTGTATGATGGAGTAAAAAATATCCCAATGATGATATACCAAATAGAGAATAGCTTTCCAAGGAAGTAGCAAAGGCCTGTTCCTTTAAAAAAAAAACCTCAAGTCTGTCATAATTGTAGCAATCAGACCTGGATTGGGAGACTGATGGACTAGAGCAGGGCTACTCAACACGTGGCCCGTGCGGCCGCATGCGGCCCACAGCCCATTTGTTTGTGGCCCATGGTGCAGTTTAGGTTCACATGGGGCTCAACACGCAGCCCGCAGGTGGGATCCACTGGAAACACACTCCACAATGGAGAGTCAATATAATGGTCTTCTGTTGACATGCGTTTTAGTAGTTAAATTCCTGGACTGACATTGCTCATTAAAAGTGCTGTCATATGGGTGGAAATTGGGTAAATATTGCATTTTATTAATATCAGCCGAACTGACTTAAATGGGGCCTGCGAGTTGTGAAGTCTTGCCTTAATCTTTGTATTCATGCCCATCAGTGTGAAAGAAGCTATTTGCATATATTAGCATATATGTGCAACGACTCTTAAGTTGTGGCCCTTGGCATGTGCTGTGAGTATTATTGTGGCCTCTGGAGCTTCCAAAGTTGAATAGTCCTGGACTGGAGAGTGATGACAAAGATCTTCAAAGCTAACTTCCATGATTCTGAAATTTAATCAGCCAAGGGCATGTCTAAATGGGGAAGTTACTGTGGACAAACACCGTGACTTCTGTTTTTGCAGTGTTTTCCTGCCTTCTGGTTTCACTGTGTGCCATGTACATCCTCCTGCCTCCTTCCAATGGATTGTGCCTGCTGGGCACCCCTATTTTTTTTTTGGTGGGTCCTTGAACCCTGCAGCACTCATGGGTTGGGCGCTAATGAATGCGGCATGTGCTAGGATGTTTGACGTGCACTAGCTCTTCTGCATTACTTTGCTTTTGTGAACTAGAAGTATATTTGTATGGTTTAGCTTTCTGCACAAAGGCACTTTTAGTGAGCTGTATAAGTGTCCATGTGGGGAATTAGTGCAGAGCAGCTTGCACATTGTAAATTCATAACCCACTTTCCTGCACAATAGCTTCCCCATGTAAACAGTGCCATAGTTCAGAAAGGCAGATGTTTTAAAAATAAAACACTCTTTCACCCATATAGGTCCCCTTTGTTCAAGTTACAACATTTTTTTTCTGATGTAGCTGGTTCATTTGAGCCTGATGAGTTGTGTACTGTTGTAGCAGGTGCTGTTTTTAAAGAGCTCTGTGTTTGCCGTACATCTCCCTATGTTTTGTGTAATGCCACTATAAACTATTTTCAATAGTCTCTGAAAATCATGAAAAATGTTTTCACTATTATTGATTTATTCCTAATCTAATGTACTTCACAAAGACACTTGAGAAGGGATTTAAACATGACAGGAAAGGGCGTTCATTTTGATAATGGTGAGCAAGCTGCGTTGTCTTTTTATGTGCATTATTTTAATGTAATTCCTTCGGATCCCCTAGCCTTCCATATGCCACACTGGGCAGCTGGGTTAATTCAAATTGTCCACTTCCTGTAGTGAGATTTTTCTTTCAGACTCTTCTAGAAATTTTATGTTAATTCTTTTTGTCCTGACTCCAGCAGTGACAAAGGCCTAGATTTTTAGAATAGCTGACTGTATTTTATTTAAATTAGGTGCTACTCTCAGGCTTCTAGCAAGTTAATAGCGTGACTTATTTTTTGGGGAAGCTTGGTCACCCCTACATAACTAAACAATGTAATTGGCTGTGGCTTGGCTCTTGCTGATGCTACGAATCTGCCATGGGCTTCACTGGACACGACAGCACTTGTGGTACTGTGGAAAAGGCAGCAGATGCATCCACCAAATTCTACATTGTTCAGTGATCCGAAGGAGGAAAGACACTGGAAACGTGGTACATTTATGCCTAGCTGTGGTGAATTCTGTGGAAAGCCTTCCCTTTCCAAATAGTAACACCACAACTCCACTGCTACCACAGCTGCAGTCTCTGATCTTTCTGATGGAGGTTGATGCAGTTTATAAGTTAATGGGATGTTAAAGAGCGTTTGCTTTAGTTCTCCTTGGCAGTACTTTTTCATTTGGGATGAAGAGCGTACTGCTGAGATTGGTTGTTTTAGAACACCACCACCTCCTCTGACCATGCCAATTTTTCTTTTGTAGGATGCGTTCTGTGCACAAGTTTTTGCAGGCATTCTGTGCACAAGTTTTTGCAGTGTGGGAAGGCTCTCTGATTCTGCAGCTGCAGAATATGATTCTGAATTGCTGGAGGGTCATGGAGGTGGGAGAAGACAGTCCAGCAGAACCATATGCATAAATCTTGGACAGCTGAACTTGTGGATGTTTACCCAAACCAACCAGCGGGGCACTTGGAGGTTCATTTCCAGCAATAAACACTATTTCTAATTTATTCATTGCAGCAAATTGATGGCAAGTGGAAGATGGGCTGAGATAAGGCAGTCTGCACTGTGTGGTCTACATTATGGAGATGTGGGAACAAAGAGTGGGAAGTGTTGTCTTTTGCTCCTGATTGCACATTTCAGCTGTAACACAGAATGAATGGTAGTGAAAGGCCTCATAAAACAGCCTTGTCACCAATTAAAACAGGAGGGCTCTGCTTCTGGTCTGGAGCAGTGGAAGATTAGCCAGCCATATGCATACAATAATCATTATTAAAAATCAAGTTTCAACAGGCTAGCCGTGTTAGTGTGTGTTAGTGAAAACAACGAGGAGTCCTGTAAGATTCACAAATGTATTTGGGCAAAGCTTTCGTGCCATAGGATTCCTTGTTGTTTTTATTAAAAATCAGCATGTGTTGTCAGCTGTTGTTGCACAGTGGTATCTGCGAGATTCCATATTTCCTCCCTTTGTACCAGAATCTGATGCTTTGTAGAGGGTGAAATCCTTGCCTCATTGAAGTGAGTGGTAAAATTCCTCTTGATTTCAGAGGAGCTAGGATTTGTTCCATTAAGAACACAAGCAGTCCAGCTGAAGCAAATCAGACTTTCTGTGGAATAAAGTGCTAGCAAGAAAGAGTAAGGCTGTCAGAATCTGGCCCTAGATTTAAAATAGGTAAAAGTTGTTGCCTATCAGTAGGTAGATGTTGTCAGTTTAATTGTAACCACTCTTGTGTTATCAGTGTGCTCTGAAGCACTACATGAGGAAGAGCTTTTGAGAACAGTGATTCTGTTAATTACAATTTAATATGCTGGCTCAGCTTGCTGCTTCTCTTGTTTCATATTTCTGTACTAGTGGCCTGTTAGCTATGAATACACAACATACTACTTAGTATCAATTTACTAGGCATTCTCTTGAATTTAAAAAGGCGAAAAAGTATTCCACGGCATATTATGAAAATCAATTTGTACCAGGATGGATCAATTTAAATCGAGGTGATTTTAAATCAGTGATTCCAGTCATCATGATTTAAATGACCAAGTGAAAAATCTTCAGTTGAAATAATCAATGGTGATCTTTTCCATTTGTACTTCAGTTATTTTGTAAACAATTTTCTTATTTGTTGATATAAAATGTGTTATAACTAAACAAAGGCTTAACACTAAATTTGGTACGTCTTTTTGCTACCTAAAAGTGTACACCATAACTATATATATTTATTTCAACAATTATATAGCTTAATATTTCCAAATTCTTCTTATACATTCAGTATGTTAGAAAATGATGAATGACATATCGTTTACCTACTACATAATTAACTTTTTGCTCATGATTTGCATCAGGCTGCATTAGGATGGTAAACTGGAATTGAAAAAGACAGAAAAACAGCATGTACAATTTTTTTTATTAAATAAAACAACCTCCAAATGTTTTAGATACATAAATGTCTCTCATAAAAACATGTTTCACATTTACAACTAAATGATTTATTTAGCAGATTCACTTAGGCATATTTGAAAAACTTCCCAACTTGACCTGAAATTACCATTTTCTTTCACTGAAGACAGTTAAAGTGACAGGAGCTTAGAAGGAACTTAAGTCTTTTAAGTCTCTTAAGTTACTTAAGATGACCTAGTGGGTCACATTGGTAAAGCTTGTCTTCAAAAGTTAGATGTTTTTCCCCCAATTCATTCTTTATATAGAAAAGCAGCTGCTAACACTGAGTTTTTGATAGTATCTCATGGGTTCAGCGTATTGATTTTTATTTAAATGTTTAAAGAGAATAAAGTTTAGGTCTTACCATATTTTGTATTACATTCACATTTAATTTTGAACACATTTACTTTTAAAAGGAAAAAAAGTTATTATAATTTAAATAACAAAATATTTTTTTTAACATTGATTTTTATCCACCCTGATCAGCACCAGATACCAACCTTTTATAACCGCTGCATGTGCCTGTGATATTTTATTCATGTTGTGGGGAGCAGTGGATGAAGGAAGGAAAATGTGCTGTGGAGTTGAATACTGAACATCCTGTTGCCAATGGGTGATCTGGGTGGAAGGTTGTTGTTGGTGAATATGAGTAAGAGATTGTTGGCTTTTCAGTTAATTATGATTTTATATTGAGTATTCAATCCACCATCCATCCCCATTTACCTGGTTAGCATTTTGCCTTTTCTTCCCCACATCCAGGGTCTTGCCAAGTCTTATTTCTTCTTCTGTGACATCTCCAAAATCCACCCTGACTTCTGAAATACCCCCTGATCTATGCCCTTGTGTCAGCTGCAGCATCTTTCCTCCCCTTTTGGCCTTCCTGCATCTCATGTCTCCTCTAATCACTCTATGGCTATTGCTACACGATAGAGCTTACAGTGTAGCAGCTCTAAGCCAAGAGGAGAGAGCTCTGCCATCCATTTAATACATCCCAACCGGCAGCAGTAGCAGCACCTCTCCTGCCAACACACTGCTGTCCATGCTGACACTTGGTGTAACTCGTGTCACTCAGCAAAATGGCTTATTTACAACTCTGAGTGACACAAATTTTATACTGACATAAACGATAGCATACACATTGCCCACCCTTCTAAGCTCTTGATCACTTGTGGCCAAGTGCTCCACATGGAGAATGCATGTTTGTGGTTTTAAAAACAAGAGACTGTCCATGGGAACAGAGCTAGTCCCAGTGTTCTACCAAGCAGAAGCTCTGGTGTTCATGAATCCCAAGCTGATATGGGGCTTTGAGGTCCTCTGCTTTCTCTGCCCCAAGAGAACTGCAGAGGCGTGTGGGAAAGTGATTAGGTCTAGCATGAGTTTCAGTACATTTTCCATAAAAATAGTATATTCTGTGAGAGGCCTTGTTTCAGGGATTCCTACTTGATTATGGAGATACTTCACTACATCTATGGCTGTCTCATTCATCTTTATCCATTGCCGAATTAAATGTATAATACAGCGGTTCTCAAACTTTTTGGGCTCCGAAGCCCTTTACATGCGTAAAAATTTATGCGGAGCCCCAGTGGTCCACTGATTGTATGTGTTGTACTTATGCGGAGCCCCAGCAGTCCACTGATCGTATGTGTTGTACCTATCGATGTTTCCAGTTTGTCAACCTCGCGGAGCCCCTGGAGATGTCTCGCGGAGCCCTGGGGCTCCGCAGAGCACAGTTTAAGAAACACTGGTATAATACATGTGCTCAGTAAGTCTGGTGTTCTGCACTCTGCTTGTATGCACATTGATGCACATGTATGATCAGTTAAAGTGGTATGCACATACGGGTTTGGTTGGTAGAACCTTGTGCAATGCATGTTATCTAGGCAGGGGAGAAAGCTATGATTCTGCGTTACCTTGTTTTTCCGAGGGGTGTATTCAACTTTCAGAAGCACAGCCTGGCAAATCCCCAATAGGAGCTTGGTGTGCAGCAAGTTGGCCTATTCCGCCTTAGCTTTGACTGAAATTTATTTAATATTTTTAAATGATGGACACTTTGTCTGACTACTCCCAGGTGGATGAGGCTGAAAACTCTCCCCACTGCTGTCTCCTGGCTTTCTAGTATTGTAGATACTCTTCTACTGGCCCTTACCCAGGCTGACAGGAACTCAGCATGAATCCACGAATAGTTGACTTTATAGAGTGGAGGTTGGACTCCTCAGTCCTGTTCCCATTCTTTCACTGTGACCCTGAACTCTAACTCCCTATGCCTCGGCTTCCTCACATGTGAAATGGTGACAAGTGTGCTGGCGCCACTTTGCACATTCATTTTGAGCTCTACAAATAAAAAGCACTATAAATATCGATTTGGTTTTCTGCATGCTAATTTGTTGCCAAGGGTGTGCCCTGGTTAATAGGCAGTATAGCTGTATACATCTTGGTCACAGGTGTTCTTTAAGAAGACTCCCAGTCAATTGTAGCTAAAGCCTTCGCCATTTTGCCTCCCCAGCTTAGCTGCTACCATGTTGTCTCCCTTCTAGGGCACTAGTGTCAGGGCTGTGAAAGAGGACATTAAAGGAGCAGGTAGCCTAAGAAAATAATGAGGGATTAAGTGGGAGTTTAGCAGAAATGCCTGTCTGTTTTTGTTTTCTCCTCCTCCTTCAAGATAGGACATTTGTTGAACTACTAAAGCCGGCAGTCAGCGAGTTAAAAAGAATGCATCCTTTCTTCAGTATCTGTCCGTCCTTTTAGCATTCCACTTACAGCTTGAGTGGCTGCTGTATTGAAGCACTCACCTCTGTTCTTCTCCATTTCGTTGTACCCTATTTGTCGTTGTCAGGCAAGGGAAAAAAATAGAATGAAAGGACTGAAAGCAAATGGTAATCTTGGTGAGATGAAACTTTTCCTCCTGAACTCCTGAGAGTAGATATTATACATGCAGATTTCATTCCCCTCTTAACTTGGGAGTAACAACCCCCACACACTGAGATCCATTCAGTTTAAGTGCCTGCAAACCCTTCACTGAAGTTTTCAGTCTGTGCTTGCCTGCAGACTGTTTTTTTTTTTTCTTTTTCTTCTCTCTCTTTGGCTCCCTTTTATTCTGATGCCTTTTGGTTTTAGCAACTGGATTTCCCACCAACATGGCTTCTTCTTGGCTTTCAAAGAATATGCATAGTCATAAAAAGCTGTGTTTGGCCTATTGGGGACTTATTTGTCATGCATTTAAAAGAAGAGATTGGGAGAGATGTTAAAAAAGGAACCCTACTGATGAGGTGGGATGTGCACAGAGGTGAAAGTAAGTGGGTGAGCTCTGGTGCACAGCTCCATCAATAGCTGGCTGAGCTGTGGCAAAAGCTATAAGGGAGCTATTTAAAGAGCTGGCAGGGACCCGGTTGCAATAGGACAGAAATTTTAAGTTCCTTTCACCACTGGATGTGCATGTGCTGGTAAGTCAAGGATCCTCCTAACAGAGTTTGTTTTGAACACCTTGTAATAAACTCACGGCAATACATATCTTAAGGCTTGGCATGGTTTGAGACCAGGGGCCACATGTTAATTTCGTTTTAGGCCTCCCCATACACATACAGACGTTCCCCCTGCTGCAGAAAGACAAGAGATGTCTGAATTTCCACACTGCATTTGCCTCGCGCAGCTGCATGCAGAACGCTTTAGTTGCTTCAGTCATATCCAGTTACAGAACGTGACTCTATTATTGCTGCTGTTAATCCTGCTCAACAGAGGCTGGAAATTTGTGCAAGCTGGAAATTCAGGACCCCTCCTCCAAAAGACCGATAATAGCAGCCCAAATTATTGCCATTGTCAGGCATCAGGGGAAGGACATAATCGTCATTGCCTGCAAACTGTGTGCACTTGGCTCTTGTTTTGTTTTTTCTATCATCTCCCAAGCATTTGAATCTAAAAGGCTAGACAATAGCGTCGTTTTCCCCCCAGAATGGCTCAGCAGGCTGTTGACACAAAGTATTAACAATTATGCATTGTTACTAAAAGCCCCAATACACAGACCCAAAGAAAATGATGAATATGCAACTAATTACGCTTTTTTTTTGTTTGTTCCCCAATCTGTCATCAACCAAAGGAAGGTGACTCCCATGTTGCATCTCATGGATAAATAGATGGGTTTTGGACAGTGTGTGACATGTGGTGTCTTTAACCTCCAGCGGGGAGGAGAGAAAGCGTTTAGGGAAGAACAATTTCCTCTATAATTTGAATACTTAGTCATGCCTCGTGGGGAAAAAATAGGAAAAATAGTCTAGCACCATGCTGTGTAAATACCCTCCCTTTAACAGACTCATGTGGGATGCAGCTCCTAGTGGAGGGAAGCTGCCTGCTGAAGGCCCTCAATGTCCTGCTGCATATACATCTTCGTGATAGAGCTGTGGAAATATAGAGCCTGCTTCTCTTCTTTCCGTCAGTGAAGTTTCTTTGTACTCCTGATTTACGCTAGTGCAATTGAGAGGAGAATGGGGGCCGTAATCTCCCACCAGATCATCTCCACAAGGCCAAAACTCAAATGATGTGTCTCAAATAGTAAAACTCTGCACCAGTAGAGGTACTGTGGAGTAGAGAATGACCGGGAAATTGCATATCTTCTTGCCAGTTTTTCAGCTCTTCAGAGTCTAATTGGATCTGCAAAATATTTAAAGACCAACTTTCATCTGAAGACAGTTTGGCCTAGTCAAAGAGTACTCTTGTTGCCCCTGCCCAGCAGAGCACTTCAGCACCTGTTCTATTGCACCTGAGTTGTCACACTGATGTTAACAGTAACAGAGAGGTAGCTGTGTTAGTCTGATCTTGGTAAAACAAAAAAAAGCAGTCCTGTAGCACTTTAAAGCCTAACAAGATAGTTTATTAGGTGATGAGCTTTCGTGGGGCAGACCCACTTCTTCAAATCTGAAGAAGTGGGTCTGCCCCACGTGGGTCTGCCCCACGAAAGCTCATCACCTAATAAACTATCTTGTTAGGCTTTGATGTTAACAGGATTATTAAGGTGCTTGTGTGCTAGATCCAGGATTTGGTAAACCCAACCGTCCTAAGATGGGAGGAACTCAGCTAAAGCGATCGTCAAAGAGTTGTGTGGCATTTTGCATAACTAAACTGGAGCAAGTTTCTGAGGAATGAGAAGCTAGAGCAGCCTCCGCTATTCAGTGGAGTTTCTGATCTCATAACTGAATGGACTCATTGGACTTACCATGTGTCTTCTCACAGCAATGTCCCTTTAATGGACCTCCATTGACTCCCATGGAGTTAACTCTTGGTTTACACCAGGTTGAATGAAAGGAGAATCAGTCCTATTGACTGAGCACCGTACAATTGCATAGCTAAGTCTTCAACCAGGAGCATGTAGGTAGCAGCCAGGAACAATGAAAAATGCACCGAAAGGCTGCATCAGCCAAGGAAGTAGGATAATTTTTGCCTAGTTGATAGTTGCACGTGTCACAACTAGTACTTGTACTTGCACTTGCATCCAAACACAGCACAGCACTTAAAAAAATCACTTAAGGCTCACAGCATCTTTGTAACATCAGTAGTATTTCTATTTGACAAAGGGGTAAACTGAGGCATCTACAATTATAATTTTTCCAACAGTTAGGGCAGAGACAGAAATAGAACCACCTGTTCTGCCTTGTAGTACCTTGCTCCTATTAGTTGACATGTTATAGATTAAAAATAATGAGGAGTCCTGTAGCATCATAGAGACTAACAAAAAATATATGAGCTTTCATACTTAATTAAACTATATATAAAGTAACGATGTTAAATTTTGATTAATCAGCTAATGGAGTAGTCAATGGATTTTCCATTGACCACTCGGTTAGTTGATAAAGGGGGTTCTCGCTATCCCTGCTGCGCTTCTGCCTTTGAAATGTAGCAAGTGTGGAGAGCAGCTCTTGCTACATTTCAAAGGCAGAGGCGCAAAGCGGAACCTAGACAGGGGAGGCAGAGGCGCAGCAGGGAACCTGGGGTGAGTGGGGACTGCTCACGCCAGGTCCCAACTGCTGCGCCTCTGCCTTTGAAATGTAGCAAGAGCTGCAGGTGGTTCTTGCTACATTCCAAAGTAGAGGTGCAGCTTCTGGGACTGGGTGCAAGCTAGGACAGGTGAGTCCTGGCTCGTGCCTGGTCACCCATTGCACCTCTGCCTCCCCGCCCCTTCCTCCCCAGTGGAGATGGTGCTGGGGGGAGCCTGCTTTTAAACCAGCTCCCCCCAGCACTGGCTCTTACTCCCCCCGCACCTCTTGCTGCCTCTGGTAGATGGGAAGCAACTAGTTGAGTAGTGACTCGACTACCTGATAAGCAGACACTTATCAGGTAGTCGACTATTCGACTAATCACTTACATCCCTAATATAAAGTGTAAAGTCCTACAGTACTCTGTGGTTATGGTCCCAGATGTTGCCGTAACACTCTTGAAAGGGTTGGTTCTTCAAAAAACAATCTCTACCAACTCTAAGTTTAAATATTCAAAATAAATCATGAGTTTCCGTCATGTGGAAACAAAACTAATGAAACAGTAAAAGACTACATTTCCATATCTTTGACTCACATCTGCATGTTCAGCATTTGAAAGTCAATGGGAGCCGCGTAGCTAAGTGAAAATAGACAGCCTGCCTCCCTCTTGGCAGCCACAACGCTATCTTGGAGCAGAGGAATCACCTGTGTGATTCGCGTTTGATTTCTTCACTAACTGATAAGCAGCCTGAACCCAAACACAGGAGATGTATTAAAAAGAGCTGGATGCTGTAATGATATGAGAACAAACCGCATTCTTGAGAAGTAGAATGTGCACTTGCCCACTGAAAGCTCTGAAAGTTGGGAGAGAAGAGGCTGGTCTTATGGTTAAAGCAGAAACATGAAGGCTGAGATTGGGGTTTTATTGCTCACTCTGGCTTTGCCAACACTGCTAAGTTTAAAGTTCAGCAATGGCAGTGCTTTGAAGCAGCAGTGTGGTCACAAGACCACCTCCATGAAGGGAGTAGCTAACAGCACTGGGATACTGTTCACACTGGCGCTTTACAGCGTTGTAACATGCTGCACTCGAAGTGAGTTTTTTTCACGCCCCTGAGCGAGAAAGTTACAGCGCAGGGAAGTGGCAGTGTAGACTAGCCCTCTGCTAATGCCGTCTTCTGGAACACTGGGCAAAGTTTTTAAAGAGAAAATGTCAATTTGTTTTAATTGACTCATTTGAAGAGTAAATCCATTTTCACACTTTACATAGCATGCTCTGATTCTTTAGTAGCTTTGGGGAAACATTTGTAAAAGTTTCTTATCTCCCCTGGGTGGAGAGAGAGGTGTTTCAAGGAGAAATACCCTAAGGCCCTGATCCTGCAGTGAGGTCAATGTGGAGTCCCGTTGATAACCAGAGGGCTTCTTGTAGGTACGAGTTTACTGCGCAATCTTGTTGGATTGGAGCCTATAGGGGAACATAACAATTGGATATACCCAAAGGGTTTTCAAATATCTAAACATAGAGATGGATATATATTTTTCTCCTAGCTTAGATCTCCCTTGCAGCTGTACACTCCAGTCCTGCCCGAAGATGTGCCTAGGAGTGGAGATCCACCCATGTGGATGGTATAGTGGTAGGATTGTGGCCATTCCAGCTGCAGCCTTTTCAGTGCGGTAAATGGCTCCATTATTTTTTCAGCTGTGAACTGCAAAGGCTTAGCTGCCTCACAAGGGGTTGAGTTGTGCTCCATTAATTAGGGTTTAAGTGCTTTGAGATCTCAGTAGTTATCCCAGGGTAATGTCGTTGTGTTCTCTTTCTATGCATTAGAAAACAGTTCCTTCTTGCCTCATTAAAGCTTAGAAAATGAGGGCCTTTCCCCAACAGACTGAATGCCAATCAGAAATATTATTGATAGGTCACCTGTTAGGAATTATTAGCAACTTGGATTGAGCCCGGTGCAGCTTTGTGTGGTTATTTGTGGTGTTTTTGCCCAAATTTATCTGTTTAGGAAATGGAACCAATATAAACATAACACATGCTAGAAATGGTATTCAGAGTCTATACCACACCATAACACACCAAAACTAGGAAAAGCCAGAGTTAAGGCTGATGCTGTGACTAGGGATGCAAAAGGTTTACCAGTTCTGGTTAACCAGTGGGAGCTGGAGCAGTTCCTTGCATTCCACAAAAGGGGGCTGCTCCCCCCTATGGGGGGCCTGCCACGGACAGGGGTTGCTCTGCCCACCCCTCCTTTAATCAGTTAACCAGCTAAATTTCATGTTTAACCAATTAAACGGAATCTTACCTCCCATTCCCTAGCTGTGACTTCATCTGTTAACATTATCATGCCTAGTCATCTGAGTACTGTAATACTGTATCTAGGACAAAGCCATCTTTGCAGACTCTCCCAGTGCCAAGATCCAACAGGAAGGGAGCCGTGCAAAATAAAACATACAGCATCTAGTAGCTTTTTCACTATTCAGGTTTTGCACCATTACAGAAGTATACTCTGATAATATTTATTTTAAATAAAGGAGGATCACATGATAGATTTCGGGCTGGAAATCTAGTCTACTTCCTTCTCTTTGGGCTCTAAGTCTTATTACTTACTGTTGGTATTACTGTAATGACTAGGAGGTTTAGTATCACAGGGTGGCTTGGCCCCTTTAAGGGGAGCCTACCTATGACCAGCTTCATTAAGAATGACCCCATCTTGCCCTCTGTTTATCATTTCCTGCTTGTGTGTCTGGTTGGCTAATGAGCACCTGGACCTGAGAAACAGTTTTGCTTAGTGGAAGGGGGTGCCTGTAGAGAGAGGAGGCTCCTAAAAGGAAAAAGTCTCCCAGGGAAAGTGTTGTAGGGAAGGAACTCAAGGTAGTTGCAGAAGGACCAGGCTAAGTAGGTGTATGCTGCTTGGGGAGGAGCTGCAGTCAGTAGGTAGGATCTGCACAGCTTCTGGCTCCAGGAAAGGAACAAAGCTTCGGAGCACCTTCCAGATAGAGACCCTCATGGGAGCCAGCAAGATTTCTGGGACCCTGAGCACTGTGGGGGATGGGGCCTTGGGCAGAATGGGACGGACTGGGGGAGTCTGCCCCCAGTGCCCTTAGGACAACACAGTGCCCCTCCTCCCCCCCCACTCCATTGGCCCTGCACTCCAATAACAGCTGGGAACCGCAGGCCCTTTAAAATTGCTGGGTCCCAGGGCTGGCTCCCCTTTACTCCCTGCCCCATCAGCAGGACTGGAAGTTCTAGCCAGAGGAGTGGTAGACTCAGACAGAATTTGCCTTCCCTACCGACAAGCCTGGGTGAAGGTCCTTCGTGTGTTTCTCTTGCAGTCAGAGCCTCAGAAAGGGGTGTTGTTGAACACGTAGAAGACTTGTTGACATTACTGACAACACGATTGGGGAAATGAAGGCACATCATACCTGCACGGACCTTACCTGGCCACAAGGGCAAGTGTGGGAGAGAATGTGCCTTTTGCATGTAGTGCCCAGCTGCACTAGGCAGACAAAACAAAAAGACAGCCCGTGCCCCAAAGTGCGTACCATTGAAGTCTAAAGGACTTTGACTCTTACTCCAGTATGCTTCTTTTGTATACTTGTGGCTGACGCGAATTGCAGTTCATTCTTTCACATAGGATTTTCCTTGATGTGGAGGGCCTCCCACTGGAAGCTGGCCCACCCTGGGTTTGCAGTGAGAGAGCTGGGGAAGAGGTGCTCTGTGCTCCACCCCACTTTGAAGTTGGGGGAGAAGCCTCCTTGCCAGTTCTGCAGAGTGTTAATTGCAGCCAGGGGATCTTTCCCTACATTGATCCAGTGGCCGTTGCAGCAGACACACAGGAACTACTCTCTCTGTTTCAACCCACAATCAGGTGTGTAGTTTGTGGAGGTGCTGCCCGGCGTCCTGATCCTAGGGTGGGGCGGGGGTTGCCTGATGTTGGTGTTATACACATCTCTTCATTGCCGGATATTGTGTCCTTTTGCATTTTAGGAGTGAGGTTTTTAGCTGTTTGATGGCTTGATTTTTGACTTATGGCATAAGGTCATTGTTAGAATATGATCACTCTCCTTTCCAGTGCAATCCGCTATACCAGATGATGCAGTGGGAGGAAAATGCCAGCCATGAGACTAATCAGCACTATGTGTGTACCTCCTATGACCGCTACAAGTGGTGTTGGCACGTTTCACCTTTCACTGAGTTGGCAATGCAAAGTGGTAACCCACAGGCTGGACTTCAAGTAGAGTGCGTTTGAGCCCCCACTCTCATCTCAGTGTTGGTGAAGCTGAGCAGGAGGGGAAAGCATTTCGCCCCATGGCCTATGTCACAGTTAAGCAATCTTTTTATATCTATTTTAAACAAATTGTACTGCTTACAAATAAAAACATGACGTTGAACTGAAACTTAGATCTTAAGAAAATAGTGATGTTTGGAGAATTACAGTAATGCGATGGTAGCTCTGTGATCCTGCAGCCTTCTGTACATATAGAGCCCATGGAAAAGAAAGGGAGTTTGGTGGGTGGACAAACTGCAGGTATAACCCACACATCTACTGGCACTTGAGACCACTTCCACAGAGAGAATGAGTGTGTTCTGCAGCCTTAACTGTGAGCCAGCTGGCTTTTAGCTCAAGCTGTAGAAGCTCATGCACTAATCTCCAGAGGTCCCAGGTTTGGTTCCACATGTCAGTGCTACATGAGGCTGGACCCAGCGTTGGTCCAGCTGAGATCCAGATTTGTAACTTACCAGGAGTGCACGGATCACATGTGACTATAATGACCTTACCCAGGGTATAACTGGGACCATTGAACAGCTGTGTCCCCTGAATTCTCTAGCCTGGGGTGCCTTGACACTGCTTTGCTATCAGAACATCCACTCCTGGCCAGCTGACACTGCCTGCTGCAGAGTCACTCCCTGCTGAGTACATGAGTACTCTGACCAGTCACTTATGAATTACATACAGGGTGACGCATGCAAATTCCATGTCCCAGTCTTGTCCCTCAAAAAAGTGCATCTGAACAATGCAAGCTCATAGAAATGAAAATGATAATTCACCAGCCTTGTTATCCCAAACGATGTTTCCCATACACTTAAATTCAAACATACTGGTTCAAATAAAACAATAGAAAGAAACTACTGCTCAATTCAGTCTCCTTCTGATATTCACTGATGTCATGAGCAGAGAGGTGGGAGAAGAAAAGTTCGGTTTCAGGCCACTATCTCCCCTTTTTATACCTCTTTCCCTTCTATGAGTATTAACCCTAGCTTGGTGTACAGACAGTCTGTCTTCTGGATGTGAGGTTTGAACTGTCACTGTGACAAAATGTGTTTCTCTTTTTTTTTTTTTTTTACCTCTTCTTTCCCCTACCTTCCCCCAGCTGGAGAATGGCCTCCTAACAGATTATAGCTCTTTAACATCTGGCTGGGGCCAATGTATCTTTGTCTTTGAAAACCTGTTCTATAGGTGTTACCCAGAATTACAACATAGTTCAGTAGTTTCGGAGGGGTAGCCGTGGTAGTCTGTAACTAAAAAAACTGTAACAATGAATGGTGCTACATAACATAGTTCACTAACATTCACACAGTAGAATGTCATATATAGCATTGCTATATATATTTCAACAGGATAATGATGTTCAGCAGATTATGGGTTTTTAAAATGATACCTCACAAGGTGTACTTTTGTACAGAATTTATCATAGTTCTGTAAAAGTGGTGAACCGCAATAGTATAAACAGTCACAGCCTCCCTGCAGTGGAACATGTGGATGGCCCTCTCATATTTATTACAGAGGGACAGGACAACCTGTGGGGAAGACAGATCTCAGCTATTAAATGTCTATATTACAACAAATTGGAAAATTGCATCCTGGGACCTATAATTACTGAAGGCATAGGAAAGACAAGACTGGACTGTAAGGCCCCAATTCACTAAGGTATAATAGTTCATAATTTTTTAAACACTTTCTGGAATCCTATTGAAGTACTTTAACACCATGATTAAATTGAATGTTAAGTGCACTTTCTTTGAAATCAGTGGGACTACTCTTATGCAATTGGGACCATGGGAAGTGGGTATCATAGGCACTAGGGATGTTAAATTTTGATTAATCAGCTAATCGAGTAGTTGATGGGATTTCCATCAACTACTCGATTAGTCCCTGCTTGCTCCGGGTCCCGACTGCTGCACCTCTGCCTTTTAAATGTAGTAACAGCTGCTTGACTCTTGCTACGTTTAAAAGGCAGAAGCGCAGCAGTTGAGACCCGATGTGAGCGGGAACTGTTTCAGTCCCTGCTCACGCCAGGTTACCCACTGCATCTCTGCCTCCCCTGTCCTCCTGCGGAGATGGTGCTGGGGGGACCCAGCTTTTAAGATGGCTCCCTCCAGCACTGGATCCTGTCCCTCCCCCTTGTTGCCTCTGATATACAAGCATCAAGGGGGGTGGGAAATGTGAGTAGTCAACTCGACTACTCCATAAGTCTTTTACATCCCTAATAGGCATGGGAAGGCTCTGCTGTCCCCACCCATGCTCACCTCCAATCTCCCGCCTTCTGGTGCTTCCATGCCAGTGGCAGCATGGCATGGCCCGCAGCCTGCCTGTGCCCATTCTCCCCATGCAGGGGTCTCTTCAGCTGCACTGCCTGCCCAGTGCAGGGGCTGGCAGCTCAGAGGTGAGGGGCTACAGGGACAGGGAGCCATTCTGGCTGGGGGCCAGGTGGGGCTGTGGGTGAGACTGGGGTCATGTTGTCTGGCTCTGTGGTGCTCCAGGGCCTGGGGAGGCTGAGGCCATGCTGCCTAGTACTCTGGGGAAGAGGGCCAAAGTCTGGGAATCTGGGCAGGGGCCAGCAGCGGAGGGGTCTTGGGTGGAAGGGGCCGGGCTGGGGCTAGTTCACTCACTGCTTATGATGGAGACCTAAGTGTTCGCCAAGCCTAAAATTCATTCTAAGATGAAGTTTGGCTATTTTTACTTAAATATTAGGATCCATACACAGGTCCCTCTAAATATTTGCCTTTCTTCATGTTTAAAGGAATATATTTACTAAATAAATCTGGAATGTTCTGTGAATTTGTTGATGGATTTTCCCATAAGTTGGTTCCTTCACTCACTGTTCAGTTTCTATCAGAACTGAGGCACACCTTAAAAAAAACCAAAAACTCACCATCAGCATTTATACCATGCCCATTGCAATGGTGTCTGAGCTTCCAAGCGCAGGCATTCTAACAAGAGTGATTCTTATTTTTCTTGCTTATATGTGTATCACAGAGCGTTAGAAAATATAATGAACGTTTGAATGCGGAAACCTTTCCATTCCATTTAGAATGTTCCATCTTTAATTTGCTTAATGCGCAGTGATACAGCTGATCCATTTAGCTATTCGAGGAACTGAAAAGTCCTAACACACTGAGAATGCAGAATTTACCTGTAAACAAATGCTTTACTTGGATTGGTTAGTTCTATAGCAGTTATCAAGAGCATCTGACAGACATTATTTACAGCCTGTGAATGGAAGGGAAGAATATTCCACCAGGTATTTTTCCTTGCCCCAAATACATTACAATATATATGTGCATGCTGTAAACAGTTATTTCCTGATCTCCTTTCTTTGATTTCTAAAAATGTAAGTGCTTATTAGTAATTCTTTAAAGGAAGTCTAGTTGACTTGTCACTGTTGATGATCTTTAGTTATTTTTTGTTTCAGTCAGCTTGGTCAATGGAAATCAATAAAAACAATTTCACTTCTGTTTAGACTCAGTTTAACTGTTCGGCATCTTAGTGCTGCAGAGTTTGGGTTTGCTGAACTACGAGAGACTGTTTAACTGTGGTGGTAGTGGTGGGTTTTTTTATATAGTAACGCTTCTCTTGGATTTCCTGGATTTCATAATTTCTTTTTACAAAATATATAGATGCCAGATTGGATTCCAATTCAGCGAAACACTTTAACCATGTGCTTTAGAGCACTGTTCAATAGAAATGAATCTCATGTAGAGGCTCAAAACTGAGCAATGCATGAAGTGTTTTGCTGAATCAGGGACTTAGTGTAATTAAAGGAACATGTTATTTACACTGAAATGGGTTCTAGATACTGCTCGGGAATCTGACAGAATTGCTGGGCCCCTGGGCAAGGGGGTGGGGATCGTCTCCGTGCTCCTGGAAGGGGTGGGGCCTCGGGTGGAAAGGGTGGCCAGGACTGTGCCATGCGCCCCTCCGCCGGCCCTTAGCACAGCCAGAACCTCGCTGCCTGGCACTCTGGTGGCAATTTTAAAAGGCCTGGGGCACTGGCTACCACCTGCGGCAGCCAGGAGCTACAGGCCCTTCTGAATCATCAGGCCTTGGGGCAGTTGCACCGTTCCCCTCACCTCTAACAGTGGGCCTGGATACTGCAATCAGTGTCTCATTGTGCTGGTTACTTTAACACACATGGTTAAAGAGATGGTCCCCACCGTTAGCACTGTTGAAAGCAGTGTGGGGTGGGCCTGGCCTCTTCCTGCTGCAAACCCTGTCCCTTCCCTAAATCCGCCTCTGCCTTTCAGTATCTAATATTGGATTACAAGCTCTGTGCCAGGGAAGTTGTTTTTCAACTTGTATTGCGAAGTGAGTTGCATTCTGGGGGCACCGTGGCTGGGATTTGGAAAGATACCTAAAGGCAATTCAGAGTCCAGACTGAAAATCAGTGGGAGTTGGGTCCCTTAAATGCCATTGAAAGGCCCAGCCTGCTCAAAATAAATAAAACCACTGCTGAGCGCTCCTAAATTCTTTCTTAGCCACTGGCTGCGCATGTCATTTTTGTTCTGGTCACTGTAAGACTCTCCTATGCCCACAAAGATACAATAAAGTTTAAACCCAATGGCTGGTGCCACCCCGACCTGTTTGCAGACTACGGCTAACGTTTTCAAACAGAAATAAAGTTAGGTGCTTACATTTACATTGAGTTATGCAATTAGTGGCCTGTTACCTCACAGCTCCCAATGACAAACACGGAATATGGATGATTTTAAAGAAGAAAATGTAAAGCATGGCTTGGTATTTGAACATCTTGACCCCGGAGGAGACAGGGAAGAATTTAAGCAAAGTAAAGGAGAACAGAAGTGAAACAAAATCCACCTTTCTTTGGCAGGTGTAAATGGGAGTTCAATTTTCCATCTAGCACACCTGCAGATTACCTATTCTTCATTCCTTAAATCCAAAGGCATGAAAAGTCACCCAAACAAAAGAGGCAGAAGTGAAGTATTTCCCCTTTGCAGTGTTTCTCACTGCTGTTTCCGCCCCACTAACTTGGAGAGAGCTGTGTAAACCCCAGGTGAGCCGGGCTGAAGAGAAACTAGCATAAATTGAAGGTTTGTTTTTTTTTTTCTTCGAGCTTGTGTCCCACAGCAGTGGAACAGTGCACCAGTGCTCCATAAACACCTTGCTTCTGTCTTGCACTGCTACTGCCTTGGGTTGCATCATACTTGTGACAGCGACATTCTGCCAGAGTTGCGATGGGAAGAAGTGAGGTTTAATCGCGTTATCTGATGGTAATTTGTTGAACAAGGAGAGACATCCGAAAGAGAGAGAGACCAACAGAGGCTGCTCCATCCTGAACCAGGGAAATGTCTCTTCACAAGTTGGGGTTGGCATGTTTTTAACAAAAGCTTAAGTTTGTGACTCTGCTTGCTAATGTGATCTGTCATTTAAATTTCCATCAAGCTCCTCGGCCCAAATATTTGCACATGCAAATTTGTTCAGCTGAGGCCCCTTGATCTGTCATATTCCTGCAAATCATGTTTTATGTGGGCTCACTCTTTGGGACAGATTGCCTACTTTTGGATTTGTTATTAAAAGATAATATTGACTTAGTTGCATTTGCACTGAGCAGCAGCCTCATCTCCTCAAGGCCGGCTGGGCTATTTTTTGTCGCAAGCTGTTTGCGAGGAATTCTATCCTGCTGCCGTTAATGACAACAATAATTAATGACACTTTCCCAGAGCTGCCACGTGTCACGCATCTCACAGCCCTGTCATGCCTGCCAGCAGCTCAGCAACCAGCCAAACCAGCAGCTGCATTTGCCTCCTCTGCCTGCTTCTCCTGAGGGCTTGGAGCTAGCCTCTCTACTAGCCATAGGCTGGGATCCAGCAGGAGACCCAATACTGGTCCCAGGATCCCCTGTCCCTAATTCCCCTAGTGAACTTCACAGGCTTCCCCATCACAGCTCCCCTAATGCCTGCCCACCTGCATTAGCCCCAGGCTTCCGTGCTAGCACCTACCACCAGCAGCCCTAGGTACTCCATTTCCTTCTATATCCTCAGCTGCCTCAACAGCTGCCCATCTCCAGTAGCCTCAGGTCCTCCTGCCCATCTGCACTACAACCAGCTCCCCAGGACCCGTTCTGTCTAGCACTTCCAGCTACTGTGCCCATTATCGACCCAGCTAGGACTGTACCCCCCAAAGCACCCCACCCACCTATTTAGCCTCTCTGTTCAGTGTCTCTCGCCCTTGTGGCAGATAGGGCTCTGGCTGGGTGCTGGGGATCCTGGAATGATTCCTTTAGGCTGTTGGGTGGGGTGTCTGTATTTGGGGGCTCTGTGCAGCTGTGTGCATCTATGGAGCCAGGCTGCCTCTTCTCTGCCTGTCTCATTGCTCCCTGCTGACTGGAAGGCAAGAGAGACCAGCCAGTGGGGGTAAAGGAGAGGTGACGGCTACGGTGCCTGTCGCCCTGCAAGTAGGCTGCAGGAGAGGGAAGTTGGGGTGGACATTTCCCCGCAGGCCAATCCCTTTACCAAAACTCCCCCTGGGAGCGGTTCAAAATTTGGCAGGTCTGCGTTACCCTTCTGTAGCTTCTTCCACACATGGGACACTCTGCCGGCAGCAATGCATCAAACCCTGCAAGGCAGCTCAGAAGGACTCCCCTTACTTTTCAGATGGGAAAATTTGAGGCCAAGTGACTGGTGCCAGCCAGAGCTGGGAGCGGAACCTCAGGTTTCTGATTCCCTGAAGCACAAGATCACACTTCCCCTTGTGTTTTGGCCAGATAAATGAAAACAGCAAATGTTATTTGGCCCTGACTAAGGGCAGAGCCACACTGCCGCGGGGAGGCTCCAGTGAGGAGGCGTAATTCCTGCCCCTATGCATGCTGCACTGTCCTTTTGGGGGAGCCAGTGCCATCCCATCTACCCTCTTCTTCAACCACACCTGGGTCCCTCACTTGCTCGTTCCTGCTACTGGAGCCTGCTGTCTGCCTCAGGGTGGAAGCAGCGGGGGCCAATGGCTTGCTAGATGCCGTTTAGGGTACCTGGCTGTCAAGGTAGAGAGAGAGATGGGAAGTGGAGAGCATGAGTGCTTGTATGTTGTGGAGGGGTGGGTGTCCCTAATAGGAGGGGGTGTGGAGAACTAATCTGCTGGGTGCAAGAGGGACAGAGGTACCATTGTTGCATAAGGGATGGAGAGATGAATTAACTCCACTCTTGTCCCTCGACATAAAGCTGTAAGGTTGAGTAGTGGCCTTCAGTTCTAATGATTAATGGCTGATGATTTTCTGCTCCATTTTAAGGGCACACTCATGTAGTCACACTAGCTATAGTAGGTTCCCCCTCTCTCCCTCCCCCCGCAAAAAAAACCCCACAACAGTTGCTGTGCACAATATTGGAAAGGGGCATGGTGGTTACTGCCTTCCCCTCTCAGGACAGTGATGATCAGTTGTGGGTCAGTTAGATGGCCGCCACCTCTAAACACGTGAGCGCAGACACAACTTATGTCCCAAAGGCAAAGGGAATTCACTGTATGCCTCAAAGTACCCACAAAAACAGAAATGGCAAAACTTGATTCTTAACTCTCTGCCATATCCTGTTGTGTCCCTTGGCTGTGCCCAGCTAGTGAATGGGCAGCACCCAGCACTGAGGTACCTTAGCCCCATGATGTGAGTGGAGGATGGAAAAACAGGGAATTAGAGGAACTGTAACAGGGTAACTGCACCATTTCGATGAAACAAGGCCCAGCACTCCTGTTCCGGTCCAGGCGTGCTCTGGTTTGAGGTAATGAGGGTGGGGCTGCCCTGGGAGTTATAAATGAGAAGAATCCTGAGGGGGGAGCATTTCAGATCCAGAGTTTGGAAATGGAGGCAGTGCTGAGTCCTGAGAGTTAAGAGAGCTGAGAGGCAGAGTAGAGTGGCGAGAGCTCCCAGTTTGAGCAGTAGAGCCACCTCAGGCTGACGGAAGCAGAAGGCAGTCAGGCGTCGCCTACAGACTTCTCCAAGCCAGAGCGGGTGGACACCTGAGGCCAGCAGAGGGAGATGACTGCTCCATCTCTGAGCAGAAGGGCCAGAGAAGGCTAAAGGCTGGGGAAGGATGAGCTTGCTCATGTCTCTGAGCAAGAGCTGGAACCATTCCTGGGAAGGAACATAAGAACGGCCGTACTGGGTCATACCAAAGGTCCATCTAGCCCAGTAGCCTGTCTGCCGACAGTTGCCAGCACCAGGTGCCCCAGAGAGGGTGGACCGAAGACAATGATCAAGCGATTTGTCTCCTGCCATCCTTCTCCAGCCTCTGACAAACAGAGGCCAGGGACACCATTTCTACCCCTGGCTAATAGCCTTTTATGGACCTAACCTCCATGAAATTATCTAGCTTCTCTTTAAACTCTGTTATAGTCCTAGCCTTCACAGCCTCCTCTGGCAAGGAGTTCCACAGGTTGACTACACGCTGTGTGAAGAACTTTCTTTTATTAGTTTTAAACCTGCTACCCATTAATTTCATTTGGTGTCCTCTAGTTCTTCTATTATGGGAACTAATAAATAACTTTTCTTTATCCGCCTCTCCACACCACTCATGATTTTATATACCTCTATCATATCCCCTCAGTCTCCTCTTTTCTAAACTGAAAAGTCCCAGTCACTTTAACCTCTCTCTTCATATGGGACCCGTTCCAAACCCCTAATCATTTTAGTTGCCCTTTTCTGAACCCTTTCCAAGGCCAAAATATCTTTTTGAGGTGAGAGACCACATCTGTACACAGTATTCAAGATGTGGGCGTACCATAGTTTTATACAGGGGCAGTAAGATATTCTGTGTCTTATTTTCTATCCCTTTCTTAATAATTCCTAGCATCCTATTTGCCTTTTTGACCGCCGCTGCACACTGTGTGGAAGTTTTCAGAGAACTATCCACGATAACTCCAAGATCTCTTTCCTGATTTGTCGTAGCCAAATTAGCCCCCATTATACTGTACATATAGTTGGGGTTATTTTTCCCGATGTGCATTACTTTACACTTATCCACATTAAATTTCATTTGCCATTTTGTTGCCCAATCACTCAGTTTGGTGAGATCTTTTTGGAGTCCCTCACAGTCTGCTTCTGTCTTGACCATCCTAAACAGTTTGGTATCATCCGCAAACTTTACCACCTCACTGCTTACCCCTTTCTCCAGATCATTTATGAATAAGTTGAAAAGGATTGGTCCCAGGACTCACCCTTGGGGGACACCACTAGTTACCCCTCTCCATTCTGAAAATTTACCATTTATTCCTACCCTTTGTTTCCTGTCTTTTAACCAGTTCTCAATCCAAGAAAGGACCTTCCTCTTATCCCATGGCCATGTAATTTACACAAGAGCCCTTGGTGAGGGACCTTGTCAAAGGCTTTCTGGAAATCTAAGTATACTATATCTACTGATCCCCTTGTCCGCATGTTTGTTAACCCCTTCAAAGAACTCTAATAGAGTAGTAAGACATGATTTCCTTTACAGAAACCATGTTGACTTTTGTCCAACAAATTATGTTCTTCTACATGCCTCACAATTTTATTCTTTACTATTGTTTCGACTAATTTGGCCAGTACTGAAGTTAGACTTACCGGTCTGTAATTGCCAGGATCGCCTAGAGCCCTTTTTAAATATTGGTGTCACGTTGGCTACCTTCCAGTCATTAGGTACGGAAGCCGATTTAAGGGATAGGTTACAAACCCCAGATAATAGTTCAGCAATTTCCCATTTGAGTTCTTTTAGAACCCTTGATGAATGCCATCCGGTCCCGGAGATCTGTTAACATTAAGTTTTTCTATTTGTTCCAAAACCTCCTCTAATGACACTTCAATCCGGGACAGTTCCTCAGATTCATCACCCACAAAGGACGGTGCAGATTTGGGAATCTCCTAATGTCCTCAGCCGTGAAGACTGAAGCAAAGAAATCATTTAGTTTCTCCGCAATGGCTTTATCGCCCTTGATTGCCTTTTTATATCTCGATCGCCTAGGGGACCCACAGGTTTTTTAGCAGGCTTCCTGCTTCTAATATACGTAAAAAATATTTTGTTATTTCTCTGAGAGTTTTTGGCTAGCTGTTCCTCAAAATCTTTTTTTGCTTTTCTTATTACATTTTTACACTTGATTTGACAGTGTTTATGTTCCTTTCTATTTATCTCACTAGGATTGACTGCCACTTCTTAAAAGATGCCTTTTGTCCCTCACTGCTTCTTTTACATGGTGGTTAAGCCACGTGACTCTTTTTAGGTCTCTTGCTATGTTTTTAATTTGGGGTATACATTTAAGTTGGGCCTCTATTATGGTGTCTTTAAAAGTTTCCATGCAGCTTGCAGGATTTGGCTCTAGTCATTGTGCCTTTTAATTTCTGTTTAACTAACCTCCTCATTTTTGTGTAATTTCCCTTTTTGAAATTAAATGCCAGAGTGCTGGACTGCGGAGGTGTTCTTCCCACCACAGGAATGCTAAATGTTATTATATTATGGTCACTATTCCCAAGCAGTCCTGCAACCGTTATCTCCTGGACCTGATTCTGCGCTCCACTCAGGACTAAATCGAGAATTGCCTCTCCCCTTGTGGGTTCCTGTACCACCTGCTCCAAGAAGCAGTGATTTAAGCCATTGAGAAATTTTATCTGGGCTTCTCTTCCTGAGGTGACATGTATCCAGTCAATATGGGGATAATTAAAATCCCCCATTATTATAGAGTTCTTTATTTTGGTAGCCTCTCTAATCTCCCTCAGCATTTCAATGTCCGTATCGCTGTCCTGGTCAGGTGGTCGGAAATATATCCCTACTGCTAATTTCTTATTATTGGAGCACGGAATTACTATCCATAGTGATTCTATTGAACATGTTGATTCATTTAATATTTTTATTTCATTTGATTCTACATTATCTTTCACATACAGTGCCACTCCACCACCCAGCCGGCCTGCTCTATCCTTTTGATATATTTTATATCCCGGTATGATTGTATCCCACAGATTTTCCTCATTCCACCAGGTTTCAGTGATGCCTATTATGTCAATCTCCTCCTTTAATACGAGGTACTCTAGTTCACCCATCTTATTAGTCAGACTCTAGCATTTGTGTAGAAGCACTTTAAAAATTTGCCACTGCTTATTTGTCTGCCCTTCCTGATGCATTGGATTCCTTTCTATGCGGTTGTTTGTCTGCTCTGGCCCATGGTTTGTCCTCTCCCCTCCTCTCTTTCTGACTACAGCTTAGAGAATCTCTATCAATGGATTCTCCTCTAAGAGAAGTCTCCATCCGATTTACATGCATCTCCGCACCAATCGGCTTTCCCCCATCTCTTAGTTTAAAAACTGCTCTACGGCCTTTTTAATGTTTAGTGCCAGCAGTCTGGTTCCACCCTGGTTTAGGTGGAGCCCATCCTTCCTGTATAGGCTCCCCCTCTCCCAAAAGTGTCCCCAGTTCCTAATAAATCCAAACCCCTCTTCCCTACACCATCGCCTCATCCACGCATTGAGACTCTGAAGCTCTGCCTGCCTACCTGGCCCTGCGCGTGGAACTGGAAGCATTTCCGAGAATGCCACCATAGAGGTCCTGGATTTCAGTCTCTTTCCTAGCAGCCTAAATTTGGCTTCCAGGACATCTCTCCTACCCTTCCCTACGTCATTGGTACCTACATGTACCACGACCACCGGCTCCTCCCAGCACTACACATAAGTCTATCTAGATGCCTCGAGAGATCCGCAACCTTCGCACCAGGCAGGCAAGTGACCATACGGTTCTCCTGGTCATCACAAACCCAACTATCTATGTTTCTAACGATCGAATCACCCACTACTAACACCTGCCTCTTCCTAACAACTGGCATTTCCCTCCCCCTCAGAGGTATCCTGAGTGCGAGAGGATACCGCAACATCCTCGGGAAGGAGGGTCCCAACTACGGGATGGTTTCCCTCTGTTCCCATTGAATGCTCTGTTCCCTTGAGACTTTCATCCTCTTTAAGAGCACTGGGGCTCTCAGACTGGAGGTGGGACAGAACTACAGTGTCCTGGAAAGTCTCATCAACATCTCTCTCTATCTCCCTTAGCTCCTCCAGTTCAGCCACCCTGGCCTCCAAAGCCCGAACTCGGTCTCTGAGGGCCAGGAGCTCCTTGCAACGGGTGCACACGTACGCCACCCGCCCACAGGTCAGGTAATCATACATGTTACACTCGACGCAATAAACAGGATAGCCCCCACTCTGCTGCTGGGCTTCTGTCTCCATTTTTTTTATGAATAAGTTTAAGTATAAACTGGGCTTATTAAATGTCTGGAATACAGATTATTATAAAAGTTAGGTTTAAAGAAGGTCAGGAGTCACTAGCGCCCTCTAACCTCCCCCTCTAAACTCCCTCTCCAAACTTCCTATTAGCTGCTCCTGTTTCGCAAGCTCCCTGGTCGCTGACTCACAGGCTTATCAAGCCTTGGTAGCTCCTCCCCCTGACTGAGGCTCAGCCAATTAACAGAGGCTTCTAGATTTCAAACCTTTTAGAAGCTCCTTCAAACAAACAAACAAACCAAACAGACAAACACAAGCTCAGCACACAGCAAATAACCCCCCCACACACTAACACACACTACAGACAGCCACTTACCACAATGGTCCCGTATTTACTCCTCTTTTACCTGGAGAACTCCCTCTCCAAACTCCCTGTTAGCTGCTCCTGTTTCGCAAGCTCCCTGGGATGAGGAAAAGGAAAGAGGATGTCGAAACAGCCCCGCTAGAGGAGCAGGACTGAAGTGAGGTGAGAGATGCCAGAGCCATATCTGAGAGCTGGGGCTTGGTGAGAGATGCCAGAGCCAGGGGCAGATGATAGTTTTGCAGGGCCCAGGGCAGCACAATTTTGCGCATGCGCCATGGCCACAGCCGACAGGTAGTAACGCGTGCGTGGGGACTATTGCAGCGCGGGGCCCAGGGCAGCCGCCCTGCTCACCCTGCCCTATCCACCACTGGCCAGAGCTGTACTTGGTGTTCCACTGGGGCAGCCATACTGTCTGGTCTGTGTTTCGGGGATTCTGGTTTATTGTGGCAGGGCTTTTGGGTAATAAATTATCCTTGCAAAAGGGATATTTATGTACTCAGAAAACTGTACTGCATTTATCTGAGGAATCAAGAAAAAAACTGAGAGGAGGGGTCATTTGCAGGGCTGTCCTAAGGCCATGGGGTGGGAGCAGGAAGCGGCCACACGTGTAATGGGACAATGTTACAGTTTTTTAAAATCTTAAAAAAAAAAAAAACAATGATTTTTTTCCTTGGTTTGTTCAAATGGAACTGGAATTTGAATATCTGATTTTTACTATTTTGCCTTTTTGAGTTGTTATATTGCATTTCATTCAGCTCAGAGACTGAAATTTAGCATAGTCAATTTCACTTTTCTTTGTAATTAACTTCTAGTCCGTTTTAGAAATGGAGTGAAATGCTGCTCAAGCTGAAGTCTGTATGATCAAGCCCAGAAACAGGAAGGTCTGGCAGCTGACAGGTAGCACCAGGAGTCAAGAGTTCTTCCTCTTTGTCTGGGTTCTGCTATAGACTTGCTCTCTTAACACTAAGCACATCACTTAATGTTGTTTGGAACAAC
This sequence comes from Rafetus swinhoei, assembly GCA_019425775.1. Taxonomy (NCBI): domain Eukaryota; kingdom Metazoa; phylum Chordata; order Testudines; family Trionychidae; genus Rafetus; species Rafetus swinhoei. The sequence continues at coordinate 22,367,900 of CM033437.1, read as the reverse complement.
ATTCACATCATTCAAATAAGAGACATGCAGTTAGCCCAGGCGCCTGATCTGCTACCATGACAATCAATAGGGAATCACCCACTGACTTCAAAGAAAACAGGATTGGGACCGAGGCATCTGAAGACAATTACACAACTTTACAGGGAGATTACTCTCCCTTCCCAGCTATAACAAAGGCTCTGAAATTGCTTTGTCCTGAAAGTTGGGGGCATGGAGGTCATTAAACAAGACAGAACTGGGAGTCCCATGATAGCAATAGAAACAATCAATTTTCACTGCCTAAAATCTATCTATTCATACGTCGTACACACTCACTGAGCCAATTTTTGCCCCAAGCTTTGCAGATTGCCTTCCCTGGGCTCTAGTAATATATTTCTAGGTTTGTAGAAATGACTCTTGCTCTTCTTCCTTCCACAACTGCAATGGAAAACCAGGCCAGGGAAGAGGAGTGTGGCTTGCTTTGCTTCACTGAGTGCAGAAAATAAATAATTGTCATCTCCAGCATCCATTACTTATCCTGGCTGTGTGTTTTTTAGCCTACCTACTCTGAAAGAAGATAATTTATAATCATGTTATATATTAAGAGTGTTTGTTCACATCTGTCTGTCGACAAGTTTTATAAATCAGTTAGCCTCAGACAGACACACTGTGTAGTTTTCTGTGTTGCCAAAGATGTCACTTGCTCATCAGCTAGAAGAAGCACTAGCCTTCACCGTCTTTTAATTTGGGTGCCTGTGAAAAACAATTAAGTATAGCGTCTCTTGTACGTGTGTATTGACTGTTCTAGTTACCTGGCAGTCTGGGGGAAAGCATATTGGAGGGCCAAACATTTGTATAAAAGAGTATACAGTATGTAGTCATATGAGAGATTATGTTAAAGAAGTTGGGGTGGGGGAGGTCAGTTTATATTCAGGGTAGTATAATTGATTGGTTGCCGTAAGCAAATTATCTGGTTAGGGGCAGAATATGAGATTGGGAGCAGTAGAACTGGGGAAGTGGTAAATGAGACTGGGAGGGGCTCTGGAAGTCTGCAATGATGCAAGTCAGTGCAGAGATTAGAGGGATTATTGAAAAGTATCAAGCAAGCAGGCAAAGTTGACATGCCTGGTGCATACAAATGCTCTTGGGTTCAGTGGGAAAACTGTTGCCAAATTTCTGTACTAACTTGCTTAGATCAGCACGGTAATATGTTGTTGTTTTTGTTATGGTCAAAGACATGATCACTCCTGAGCTCTTTGGTATGAACCAGGGGCTCTGAAAGTCCATGAGGCTGTGACGCTGCACACTAATGTGGAATAAATTGTGTGTGTGTGCTAACTAATGGTTTAAAGATAAAGAATGAATATGATCCCTCAATGTAGGGTCAGGGGAACTAGTGTCACAGCTACTTAACTTTGTCATCACTTTTCTCTGAGAACTTGGGCTAGCCAGTTAAATGCCATGCCTCAGTTTACATCCCTTGTCCAATGGGGAAGCTATTGGCATGCCGATTACTTTTTTCAGAACATGTGAATATAGATATGTGATTGAGCAGAGCAGCCCAGAGAAAGTGAAGTGGGGGTGAGCGATGAAGGGGAAGTGATAATGAAGATGGGATGTAGAATGAACATAAAGGGAGTGAATGAAGATGTAAGTGGATTCAGAGAGGAACCAGAGTGTGAGAAGGGAAGAAGCTGGTCTCTTGCATGTTTTAAATGAGAACCTGGGTGATTGTTTGTTTGTTTTTTTTTTCACAGCTCATACTCACACACCCTCTCTCTCTTATGCTGTTATAATAATGAGATCAGCTATTGGGAGGAGGTGGAGTGAACCACAGGGTATTTTTCAGGAGCACTTCGACATCAGGCACTTGAACTTTGGGAATAACATCACGTTGTATGATGGAATTACATAGATTGACTAGTCCGTTCTCTGTACTTTCTGCCCCAGTTCTTTAAAATTAAAATTTCTTCACCTTTGTGATACTATTTTATTTCCATAGACCTGTAAATGGGTTAATCTTTAAAACCTTGCAGTAATAAAACTGTTTTAATTAGCATTAGCTTGGAATGACAAGACTACAAGTAATTAAGTTACACTGGGATCTAGTTGGAATAAAATTGATACAAGGGGATAGCAAAAACATAAATCAGCATTTAAATAAAGTGAGATCAGATTGCTGTAATTAAAAGGAAAATCCATTGGTATTAAGATGTAAAAACAACTGATACTGTGTTTGTTAGATCTGCAAGATAAACAGGCTAAAAAAATGCACATCATCCCAAAAAGGAAGGGAAAAAGCCAGTGTGGCTAGGGTTAAGAAAATACAATTCTATAATGTGGAAATGAAGTTAGAAGAATGAATAAATGCTATGAGTGTCAGCTTGGAATGCCATTAAAGTTAACCTGATACATTGCAAGTGAGTTCTTAGTTATAAAAGTAATTACAAGAAACAGAATCCATTTGGAATCCACAAACAAATGGGAGAAAGAAGGATGAGCACAGAAGAAAGTCATTACCTCTTGGAAGTTATGAAGGGTACATACAGTAGGAAGCTACCAGGAAACTTCTAGCATGAGTTTAATTAGACTGTGGACAGAGAGCCCAGAATGCATCTATCAACACATATTATGCTTTAGATTGCTTACTGCCACAGGACTTGGCACTTTCAGATGATAAAAAGGTAATTGGTTCATTAGCTTTTTGGATTAAAGGAGCCATTGCATCTTGAAGTGTTTGTTACAGTAATTAAGGTATAATAGTTTGAGTGCCCCACTTTTTTTTTTAACAAGGCAATAATCTCCTTCTGCAGAACTGCCAAGACATTGAAGGGTTTGGAGGAATTGATGTAGGAAGGGCAGATGAATAGAATTCTGACACTAGAGATTCAGATTGAGCTAGGGCAGTGGTAGGCAAACTTTTTGGCCCGAGGGCCCATCTGAGCAGACAGGTTTTTGTATAGTGGGTCATAAATGCTTGTTTTTCTGACTGCCTCCCAGTTGTGGATTAGCCATTGGGCCAAAGGGGCATGCCTAAGGGTCCCAGCCAATTGGGGATCCCTGGAAAAATGGGCACCTCCACACCTCCCAGTTCCTAGTATTCTCGCTGGGGAACAGGGTCACAGTGGGGCTAGCTCCCAACTGCGCTCCCTGGCAGGAGCAGTGGACAAAACAGGGCAAGCCCCTGAATGTGCTCCCCAGCAGGAGCTGAATGTAAAGGCCTGAGAGGCCAGATGTGGCCCACGGTCACAGTTTGCCCGCCTCATCTAGGGAATGAGAAACCTAGCGCCAGTTTTGACTAGCTCAGTGAAGATGTCCTGTCAGCACACGTGACATGATGGTGGTCAAAATAGTTAGACTGAGGAAAGAAGAGAATACTACACTGAATACTACTGTGCCATTCTGTCGATTGGTGATAGATCCTGTCTTTGAATGTGGTATCATTTCGGTCTGCTAAAACAGGATAAGGAAATGGAACAGGTTGAGAGATTACTACAAATTCTTCAAGGAATAGGGTAGTGTGTGGTGGAGGCTTTCTGGAGTGTGGAGAGGTTGAAAAGCCTAGAGCTGTGAATCGGGAAAGGAAAAGAAGATGCAGTACTATGTATACAATGAATAATGTAGAGGAGGCTTAATAAACACACTGAGAGCTTGTCTATATGCAATGCTACACTGGTTTAGCTTAAGATATGGCAAGCTAGCTTAATTCAACAGGTGCTAAAGCTGTGTAGATGCTTAAATAGTTTCAAACCTGGCTTAGCATCACCGTTTAGCGTAAATCAATTTGGAGGTGGTTTAAACTGAATAGAAGGGAGCCACTCTAGAAGGAAAATAAGTGTGTGCGCACAAGAATTTGCACCAGTTTAACTAAAATGGTGGAAATGTGTGTTCTGAGAAGGCCATAGTTTTGTTCTCCTTAGCATGCTGCTAGTGTGGAGACCAGGGAGATGGGATAACAATGCGTCAGGTGCGCATAAAGAGGAGTTGTATTTTGTGGACACTTGCGACTAAAACTGGGATCAAACAAAAGAGAAACTCTAGGAGAGGAGGAATAAATAGCTGCAATGGTAAGCAATATGTGACAACCCAGCCTATTCCTCCTCTTGCTTGATACTAACCTAAATCAGACAGCTGCCGCTCAACTCTGTAGAATGACATCAAGGTAAGTGAGAGGTGACACAGGGTCTTAGTGTAAAATCCTGCCCCCACTGAACACAGTGGGAATTTTGGCATTGGGGTCAATGGGTCTGAGATTTCATGGTCAGTCTTTAATCAGTGGAAATACCATGTGATTATGGAATAATAGGAGAGCAATTCTTCACTGTGGTTCAGAACCTTCACGTAAATACATCAAAGTTGCTCTTTCTGTGTTGATCATGTATGTCAGCACAAGATAATTAGCTTTAATTATAGCATTGCCATTTGCAGGTTAGGGATCAAACGGGAAAATTAACAGACTAATGTTCTGATATAAATGAAACAGGCATTATTCAGGCTGACTTGACCACACATTCAGCTCCTCGGACTGAATGAGTGCTTGTAAAACAGTGTGGCTAGTTAATATTGGAGGTTCAAGTGTTAATTGCTCTCTGCAGGTCACTGGATTTTTCTGTGCCCCTTGAAGGAATGGAGCAGAAGAATAATTTGAGCCGAGCCTTTGCTGGGTTTTTTTTTTTTTTTAGAGGCCTCTGGTAACTTGGTGAACCATCAGCTGGGAAACACCAAGCTGCAGACGAGACTGAATGGTTGTGACCTGGCATTTGCATAGTTCCTGACATCCATGTGGAACCCAAACTGCTTTATAGATTTTTATCGGCTGTGGCTGTACAATGTGCTGGGTTCTGTAGTGCAACTACCCTTCAACTGAAACAGCAACAGGTGGACAGTTCACTGCATCCTCACACAAGAAATCTGGAGAGGTCATGAGAAATCCTGTTACCTGCTGATAATACAGGGGAAGTTGTAATAAATCAAAGTGAAATTGGGTCAGGGCACTAGAGGTGTTTGTTGTCATTATATGCAGAAAGAGGAATAATCTCCTTACACTCTTTAACTTTTTCCTTGCAACTGTAGCTTGTTTTACAGTATGAAATCCCTTTTGATCACAGGATCTTTAATGATGACAAGAGAGTAGAACTTCAGCTCTGTGTTTTATCTGAAAGATGGTGCTCCCAGCAGCACAGTTTCCCCTTTCCTTTGCACCATGCTGAATCAGCAGAAAAAGTGTCACCTATTCCTGGAATCATCCGGGCCAGGGGTGGGTAACCTGCGGCTTGCGGGCCACACACAGCTCATCAGGGTAATCCACTGGCAGGTCACGAGACAGTTTGCTTATGGTTACCATCCACAGGAACAGCCCTCTGTAGCTCCAATTGGCCAGGAACAGCAAACCATGGCCACTGGGAGCTATGGGAGGGGGGTACCTATGGATGTTCAACATAAGCAAACTGCCTCATGGCTTGCCAATGAATTACCTTGATGGGCCGCAGGTTGCCTACCACTGATCTAGGCTTTCCAGCCAAACCCTTGTGTAGTTTCATCAGCCTGTTCTTAGGAGATATGTTATGAAATCACAGCTGGAGCTCATGTGGCTGAATAATGCTTGGATTTGCCATTTTCAGTGTTTCCAGATGGGCAAAGGCAGATGAAAGTGCTGTGGAGATCTGCCCTCCCTCAGCATAGGTGGGTCGGGCAATTCTTTAGTACAACACTGGTGCCTGGTTTGGAGAGTATGCCTGGGTTTTTTCCCCTTTGGAGGTAGCTTAAGTTATAGCTGTCACGTTGAAAGGGTTCAAGATGAATGAGAGGAGAAATTTGGTATTAGAAGGCATAACGTCCCTAAAAATCTTGCCTTTCAAATCCTTTTTACCTAATGTCTCATGTTACTCTCTTTCAAATTTAAAAAAATACTTCAGGCGCCTACACTAACAAACAACAACAAAGCCACCTGCCAAAACTCTATTACAAAGTGTAACAATGCTAAAAGAAATTTTCATCCCCAGCAATGTGCTAAACAGGGAATGTCTGAATTAATAGCTGGATCCTGAAGTTGGGCCTGATGGTTAGCAAGGCTCCCGAATGAACTAATGATTTCTAAAATCAAGGATCATTCATCTGAGAATGCCCTGCCTTATGACTGATAAATTGAGGCATTATAAATAAATCTTTATCAAGAGTACAAGGACGGAAGCATTCCTGATGGTAACCAGGAAAATTGAAACCATGTGTCTACACAAATACCATAATTTGCACTCAGTAATGAATGCAAAACCTTTGCAGTGTGTGTAATGGGGTGTGTCATGGCCCAAGTGCAAAACACCACTAAGGAAGCAGATCGTCAGTATGCTGCACTGGCTGGAATTTCTGGATGGGCTTCAGTTGTACCCCTACATAGAATGGTTTGCATAATCTATCTTGGTGATAAAGGTCCTTTTGCTTGCAGACTACAGCACAGCTTGCTAGCCAGACAAAGATGGAGCAACTGCCACCTTGTTGACACTGGGAGCAGCTGGGGATCCTACAGGGCTCCTACGTTGCACACCATTGCCACAAAGGATAGGCATCTCTGTGTTTGATAAACCAGCACACGCACATCCTATGCACATGGGCTCATTTATCTCCCACCTCTGGTCACTTCCCTCGCTCCACCGACTTCACCTTTCTTATTTGTGCAGGGCTCCTTCAGCCAGCTAGATCGTGCCCTAGCCTCGGTCTCGGCCAAATGAGGAAAGCCAAGTGACTGCATTCTCTGGGTCAAATGAAATAGACAATGCAGGGGGTGAGGGGGAAGTGCCGCCAGCACACGAATTGCTTACTACCCAGCTTAACTTATTAGCTCCCCTAATAGTGTCACATAGACACTCTGAACAGGGAGGGGGCAAAATGGAACCCTGAAGAAACAGAGCCATTTCACCACAGCTCTGGCCCTGCTCGGCCACAGGCCTGTCAGAAACACCACAATTACCACATGCACTGGTCTCTGACCGTGATACGTGAGAGGGTGCTGAGGGCCCATGTGCACCTCCCCGCCCCCAATGCTGTCTGTGGGAGGGGCAAGGGGCTGGAGCTGCCCAGGAGACTAGTGCAGGGGGAGGAACTGGCACTCACAGCAGGGTGTGCCCCTCCCCCCCGCACTCATTGGCAGCAGTGGGGAGGAAGTGAAATAATGTGGTTCCACTCCACTGCTTGCTGGCCACATGGATCAGGAAAGGGGTGGGACTGCCTCCCGGCCCCACTCACTGGCAGATAGTGGAGTGATGGGGCCACGTTGCTCCTCTTCCCCTCACAGCGGCCAGTGAGTGGGGGTGTGGGGCTGATGCTTGCTGCTGGTGCCAGGCCTGTGTTGCTCCAGGGAGATTTGTGGAAAAGTGGCAGGGCAGGGGCGAGATCTGGAGTAGAGGGGGCATTGGCCCAACCTTCCCCCAGTGATGCAGCCAGTGCCCACCCTCGGCCCACCATCTCCTTCCTCACCAGTCACCCCTGCTCTGATGGGTGTAAGTATTGGCACAGACACTTGACTCCTGGAAGGGTCTCTCTTTAGGGTAGTGGTTGTTGCTGGCTTTATTTAATCTTCCAGCGAACTGCGAGAATATTTCTCACCTGCTTTCCTTCTGACATAAGAACAATAGAAGCCCCATCTTTTCCTAGTCACATCTCATTTCCTGCCCTGGCACATATGGAGAAATACCTATCTCATAGAGCTGGAAGGGACCTTGGAAGGTCATCAAGTCCAGTCCCCTGCCTTCACAGCAGGCCCAAGTACCATCCCTAACAGATTTGCCCCAGATCCCTAAATGGCCCCCTCAAGGATTGAGCTCACAACCCTGGGTTTAGCAGGTGAATGCTCCCACCACTGAGCAATCCCTCCTCCAAATACAGCATCTTGACTTGTTATGCTGCTGCCGGTGTTTCTCCCTCATTCTTTTGAACATGAGGGCAGCGTATGGGACTTCCAGGTTGCAACAAGCTTTGCAGTTGCAAGGAAGTGATTCCGCCTTGTGGATAGAGCACTGGACTGGGTTTCAGGGGACCTGGTTTCTATTGCTGGCGCAGCGTCTGGGCGCCTCTGGTCAAGTCATTTCACTTCTGCATGTCTCAGATTCCCGATGAAGATACAAACTTCCTTTGTTTAGCTCTTTGAGATCTGTGCTTGAAAAGTGCTAGATAAGAAGTAGATTTAGTTTATTGTTATGTGTTTGAGGCTAAGTAGATCAAAAGGTAGCATAGCATGCAAGAGCCCTAATTCTCACTGGCTATCACAGGTTGGATCTCGCTGGTCTGACACCCTCTGGACCTGACTGGTCCCGGATAAGGGAGTTTGCCGAACCAGAGACGGTCTGGGAGGAGGTAGGGCCAGCCTTTCTGTTGGGCTCCTCTCCCCAGCTACCCTGTGGGCTCTAAGCCCCTGTGAGATTCCTGTGGCCCTGGTAGCCTTGCTGGTGTTTGCAGCCCCCAACCCCACACACGGCCCTGCTGATTGCAGGCTCTAATGCCCCGTGGGCTCAGCTGCCCCACTGGCCCCACTGGCCAGCTCTGTTTCCAGCCCGCAGCAAACCTTGCACTGTGGCTCTCTCTAGTCCAGCAACATCATTGGTCCTGCTGGAGCATGGATGTTGCCAGACCAGAGAGTCCCGGAGATTCAGCCTGTACTCCAAGAGATGACTGTTGCTCATGGTTATCTCCTGCATCTCGTGCAAGGTAGTTGTTGTGCTCTGAGCTCTAGCAAGTTGTTGGGGAAAAGGTTTGACAACCCCACTGTCAGCTGCAGTGTCTTGTTCATAGTGAATACTGCAGCTTGGGGCAGTGTCTCTGACAGTAAGATATCCTGCTTTCTCCTGCCTGCTGCCTTGTCCTGGGCATCAGTTTATGACCAGGGCTCAGTGTTTGTTCTTGGCACACAGGATATAACTGATTTCTATGGAGTCAGTGACTCGTTGGAAAAGAGCTGAGCAGGCATCAACAGCCTGCACTTAGTAAAATAGATTCAGAGGCACTGCTGTATGAAGAGCACATGCAAGAGAGAATCAATCCCTGTTGGGAAATCAAATTAAGGCTGCATTGAAATGTACAAGCTGCTCATTGAAACGAAGTCTAACTTGGGGGTGGGAGAAGAGTGTGTGTGTGTGTGTGTGTGTGTGTGTGTGGGGATGGGGATGGGGATGGGGATGGGGATGGGGAGGGCTGGAGTGAGGAAGTGACATGTCAGCAAAGCCTTTTAGTTAAACCACAAAGTTCCTTTGCCAGCACCGCGCAAAATATAAAACCTGGCCTTGCTCTGCTCTTGTAAATCTCTGGAATACAGAGGCCATGACAACAGAGGAAGCATTCTACGAAGCAAGCGCAGAATGGAATCAATTTCTTTGGACGGGCTTTTACGTCCTGGTATGAGGAATGGAAGTATTATTTCTTTCAGAATTCAGTCTCCTGGCCATTTCTCTGAGTTATTTAAAAACCAACAAAAAAACAAAAGTCTCCCAATCAGGTAGTGCTGGCTCTGCTCCCGACCCTTTGTTAGTAAATCTTCTCTGCCAGGCCGGCTGACTAGCTCTTGATTCCTTTCTGCGTGTGGTTGTTTGTGTGTTGATCCATGCCTTCGTGCTGAAGACGCTTAAATGAAGAAAAATGAAAATGTGGCACAACGCCAAGGCGGTTTTGCTGCTGACTCGCTCATTGTGAAGGATGAGTGTGAATGTGGGCAAACAGGCAGAAATATATAATGCTGTGTCCTTCATGCAACCCCCACTCAGAGCCTTGGCCACCCCACTGTCATGTGCCTTAGCCTCCTGCACTCTTCTGAGATGGGAGTTACTAGATGCATTTCTTGCTAGGTATGAAACTGAGATGCTGAAAGATTCTACGGTCCTTTTCACAAGAAGGTCCTGTGATACTTGGCACAAGAGCAAGGCTGTTAGCCCTACTGCCCTGGCCAAATTCCATTTTGGATCACTGCTTTCTGTCTGCATAAATTTCTCCTGCTCTTTCAAGTGCATTCATGTTTTCCATTTGACTTTCTGACCTAATTTGTTGTGCTGTGTGTCTGCACACTCTTAAGGACTTGCTCTGTTTCATCAGATGACTGCTTGTCAGCAAGGGTGAAATCATTTCTATGTATGAAAATAGGTTTTGTATCTTCTCGAAAATGCCTTGTGGGGAAATAACTGTAATGATGATTGTTTGTATTACATATGGGTAACACTTTAAATAGAGACAAAGTCACTTTCAGAAGTTACTTTTTAAAATGGGATCTAGTCTCTTGTCTCGCTTAGCTACTTGTAAAAATGTTGCCTGTGGTTACCAAGTGGAGGGTCTCATTGTGCTAGATCATGCACATACCTGCAGAAACAATCCCTGATCCAACCAGCTAACAGTCTAAGGCTGGGGTGGGCAAAAGGGCCTCAGCAGGCCAGATCCGGCCTGCCAAGCAGGTTGATCCAGCCCGCAAAGGCCCTGCCACTCTCCCGCCCCAAGGCCAATTAGGATCTGGGGTTGGGGGACCGTGCGAAACTTCCTCCTGCCCTGGCAGTACCACGCAGTGCTTTGAAGCACCATGTGCTCCCCGCAGGGCGGGAGGAGACGTCACGCACTCCCCCGCCCCCAAAACCCGATTGGCCTGGGGGCAGGAGGAGTGCACAAAGTTTCCTCCCTCTCCTCCCCCCCTGCCTTGCAAGGAGCACATGGCACTTCAAAGTGGCGTACGCACGTGCAAGGTGGGGGCAGGGCGAAGGAAGCTTCGCGCAGCTCCCCCGGCCCCACGCCCTGATTGGTTTAGGCCCTGCCCCTTCCGGGGCGGCCCCCGGCCAAAAATTATTGCCCACCCCAGGTCTAAGGGTACATCTGAGTTTGGGGGTGATTTTTCAAATGACACCTGAAAGTTGCTAAGTACTCATGCTTGATCTTCTCAGAAAGGGACAGCATTGTGCTGTTTTAGAGCAAATGGCCAGGAGCTGGAGCAGCAAGGGGGAGGCGGAGTTGGCACCACAGAACTGGTGCTGGGGGGGAACTGGCTTTTGAGCCGGCTTTCCCCAGCATTGGCTTCTGATCCTCTTCCCCCCGCCCTTCCCCCTCCACTGATTCTGTAAGAGGCAGCGGGGATGGGTGGGTCCATGGAGCTGGCACGCGGGGAAAGCCTGCTTGAAAGCCAGCTTCCCATGTTTATCAGCTCCAGCCTGCCCCTCTAACCCTCCGAGCTGCTACCTTTCTATCAGAGGCAGCAGATTGGGGATGGGGAGGCAGGCGGATCCAGTGCTTGTGGGGAGCCGATTTAAAGCCGGCTCCCTACGGGCAACAGCTCCCGCCTTGCTGCCTCTGATACAGAGGCAGCAGGGAGTGGGGGAATGTGTGCAGGCAACAAGATTAATTGATAAGCCCAGAATTATCGGTTAATCATGTAGTCATCTACACATTGACATCCCTATTGAAGACCACTAAAAATGCTTAATTTTAGACAGATTCAGGGCAATTCTTGCCCAGACTGATTTATTCTCCATATTCACAGTGCAGGGTATATCAGACTCCAGTCTCAGTGAAGTCAATGATGATTTCACTCCGTGGGTCTCTTGGATAGAACAAAGGGGTAAGACTTCAAAGACATGGGCTCTATTCTCAGCTCTGTCATTGGCCTGATAGGTGAGCTTGAGCAAGTGACTGCCTTGCCCTGTGCCTCAGTTTCCCCATTTGTAAAATGTGGCTAATGATACCTACCTCCTTTGTAAAATGCTTTGAGATCTATTGATTTAAAAGACTCTGTAAAAGCTAGGTTGTATCTATTTATTTATTTATTTATTCCATGTTAGCATTGATTTTTTTTTTTTAGCAGAGCAGGATAAAGTAGTGGGTGAACATCTTTTGGTTCATTCCACATATAGGCAGTATTTTGCAGCTGCATATGCCACAATAAAGTTCATTTTGTTTGACCTTTTTGGAGCAAACCTTTCTGTTTTTTTAGTTTTTTCTAAAAATAAATAAAATAAAAATAAAAGTCAGCCACAGCTGAGCTAGTAAGAAGGGGAGAGAAACAGCCCAACAACACAGCATACAGCACCTGGGACATAATAAGTGAATATGTCATAGATGAGAAAGCGGAAGGAACAGGTGTATTTGCGTTGCTGTCAGAGGTATGCTGCGGTACAGCATTATAGTGTGTAATTGTATTTTCATGCTGCCTAGGATGTCAAGTGCTTTGCAGAGACTTCTGAGTGTGTTTGCTTCATAGCCTAGATAAAGGCAGCAGTTGCTGTGTGGCGTGACCAAAATCAAAGGCAGGGGATTTTTTCCTAGGAAATCTGGAGGGGTTGAGGTGGGGACTGACACTAAGGTGAGGCAGGAGATAAAACCTTTGTTGCTTCTCTCAGGGAGGATTCACTACAGATTCAGGTTTATCCAGACACTTCTGGGGTTTGGATCATGTGGGTGAAAGTGTTGTCTTTTGTTTTTGTCACCATAACATAATATCCCCCCCCCTCACACACACACCATGGATGATTAATCTTTTAAAATACAATGTAAAAGCTCCAATTTGGCTTCTAAGCCTAATGTCAGTTGTAGTCACAGTCTGTGTTTAGTATAACCCACCACCTGCCTGTCAACGTTCAGTAGTAGGTTTGGGTGCATTTCCCAGTGATGAAAGAGACTGGATTCATAGCCCTTGAGACTGCAATCCGTTGTATGCAGTGCATGGACATACAGTGTATACTGACTCGTACACCCCCATCAGTACACTGACACTCTGACCTGGACAGGGACCACCAGGGAAGAGAGATTATGAGAAGAGAAGAGCTGGCATTAAAGGAGATTGAGTTCCGTGCCTGGATGTGCCATATAAGTCTGTAAGTACCCACATGGGAAACAAATATTTAATAACCCCTTTTCAGCCTAGCAGAGAGAAAACGTGTAACACCCACCAGTGGCTGGATGTTGAAGCTACAGCAGATAAGGTGCATATATGTTTTAACCCTGAGAGTCATTAGCCACCGGAACAGTTTTCCAAGGGTCGTGCTGGATTCTCCATCACTGACTATTTTTAAAATCAAGCTTGGATTTTTTTTTCCAGCCCTCTCTAGGAATTATTCTGGAGAGGCTCCATGGCCCGTGTGATACTGGTGGTCAGATGTATCACTGTGGTCCTTTCTGGCCTTGGAATCGATGAAAAAGAGACTCCCTGTGAACATGGGAGATGTCGTTCAGTCTCGCTGTGCATCCAGTCTTCCAACTATAATAATAATCCTTTGTCCCCACCCTGTGTCTTGCCTGTTTAGATTGTAGCGCCATTCCCAGCAGGGCTGGTGCCCTACGCAGCTCAGCACTGACACACACACATATGCGGGGGGAAAGGGCTGAAGCTGTGGGTGACAGAGGGTTGCCAGCTTTCCCAGAGTGCAGCAAATGGCATCCAGTCTCTCCAAAGGTTGGCAACTCTGGAGCATGGTGGGGAGGGAGGCTTACATGAGAAGCACAGGTTGAGCAACAGGTGGACACACCATTGGCCAGAGAGAAGCAACGCTGCTTCTCACTTGCCGCCGACTGCGCGGCTGCTCCCTGCTCTTCTGGAATCTGGTGAGTGGGGGCGGGGTGCAGAGCTCATAGGGAGGAGGGCCGCGGGCTGGAGGCTGCTAGAGCCCCGGCGCTGAGCCTGCAGGGATAGAGGGCATCCCTAGGCATGCACAGCCTAGGACACCACTACATTTCAGGCACTAGTGTGGTGCCCCAAATTTAATGGTGCCCTGTGCAGCTGCCTATGCCTATGGACAGCCCAGTTACAGGGAGCTCTTTGGGGCAGAGGCGGTCTCATGCTGTGTGTATGTGCAGTACCTGGCACAAAATAGCCCTGAGCTGCATTGGACCTCTGCTTGCTACGTGGGAATTGCATAAATGGTCTACTCCCTGCCACCCCATGTCATTTAGAAGTGTGTGTCAATCAGTTTTGGTAAAGACAAGTGAACATTTTCCCTCTGTCTTGTTAGGATGCATCTTAACAGCGCTGCCTTGATTTCCAGTTTATGCTCTTCCATCCGGGGGAGGGGGAGCGTGTCTGGTGGCACCATGATCTGTGTTCCACCAAAAGTTGGTGAGGGTGCTTTTTGGGTGGTTGTTTCTATTACCTTGCCTGATAATCACAGAGTCAAGGCTCAAATGTACTAGATAGTATACAAACACAAGTTACAAAGATTAGTCCTGTACTGGAGAGCTCATAGATCTAGGGTTGCCAGATGGTTTAACAAAAATACCGAACACGCCCCGCCCCTACCCCCAAAAAAAAACCACCAGGGGAAAAATTCTGTTGAGGGAAAAAAAGGGGGAGACCAAAAAAAAAAAAAAAGGACCCCAAGGGTTGTTAGGCGCAAAAAAAAAAAAAAAAAAAAAAAGTGTGGCCCCTTTAAGAAACACTTTTGAGGCTTTTTGGCCCTAACAGACTGCCGGTAGCCATCCACCATCTTGTCTTGCTGCTCCGGACCAGACAGCTCCCCTGCGGAACCAAGTAGGCACCCGGGATTTTCGCCTCCTGCCGGGAAAAAAATCAGAAAATACCAGACATTTTAGGTGTCCAGTATTTTCTGAATTTTTTTTACTGGACAGGAGGCGAAAATACCGGACTGTCCGGGTCAATACTGGACGCCTGGCAACCCTAGATAGATCACATGATGGACAGGTCACAAATGCTGTAAGAACTAGGGGGGAAAAAATGAGTAACAATACAGCAAAGGGATTTCTACATAAAAAACAAAATCTCACTTCACCAGTTGCCATTCAAGAGCCATATTCCATTGAGATTTTCAGCCGGGCCATAAATAGGCAACCTCTGAAGACCTCATAAGAATTCTTGTAGGATTTCCAGTCTACTTTTATAAATTAGTATTTTTATTTATTGTGTACATTGTTCTCTTGACTGGAGGTTGTATGTTTGTGTGTGTGTGTGTGTGTGTGTGTGTTTCACTCACCATCTGTGTGCATAATAAATACAGATAGCATCTGTCCTCGGTGGCTGGGCACAATTTACAAAACCGGAATTAGCTCACACACACCCATTTTGTCTAATAGCTTTTAAGTCAGTAGGAATTAAGGGCACTCAGACCTTTCAGATTTGTGCCCACAATTAGCCCATAAATGCTGTCAAGGACTGTGTGACAAATTTATCTTGTCCTGTGTTTATGCTGAAGATCAGCCCAGATGGTCTGTTCAAGTCTTAGAATCTATGAATTTGTGCACCAAACTAGATCAGAAACAGCCAATCCTCTTATTTTTCACAATTTGTTTATTTTAAAGTAATATTTTGAATCCGATCCCTCCACTCTAGGATCAAAAAGTGTTTAAGAACATTGAATTAATTTAAGTTTTCACAGCATTCTTGCAAGATACGGAAGTATTATTACCACCATTGTAGTGGTTGGCAAACTGAGGCATGGGCATTCAAGCAATTTGGTAGAGAACATATGAAAAGCTAGCAGCAGAGCTAGGAACAGAGATTGGGACAAATGGACCGGGAACATATCTGTGCCTTAATCCAGAGACTGTCTTTCCTCTCTTTATGAGGAATAAGGCCTTGATCCAGCAAAGCACATTTGTACGTGCATGCATATGATTTCAATTAGATTACTCATGTTTGAAGTAGGGATGTAAGCGAATAGTCAAGTAGGCTTATTGGGTAATTGAGTCAACTACACAATTACTCGCTCTCCCCCCGCCACCTTGCTGCCTCTGTATCAGAAGCAGCAAAGGGGAGGGAATCAGGAGCCGGTGCTGGGGGGGAACCGACTTAAAAGCTGGTTCCCCGCAACACCATCTCCACAGTGCCGTCCCCCCATGCTGCTGTCTCTATTAGACGCAGCAGCGTGGGGTAGGGAGGGAGAGGCTGCTGCGAAGCAGCTTCTGCCTGTGGCAGGGGCAGAGGCTGCGCCAGCAGCAACCTCTGTTCACGGTGGCTGGGGCTGGCCATGAACAGGGGCTGCTGCCAGTTCAGCCTATGCCCACAGCCAGCCCGAGCTGCCACGAACAGGGGCTGCTTCGTGGCAGCATCCCCTGTCCATGGGGGCTCCCACCATTCACCCTCAGACCCTCTATGGACAGGGGCTGCTGTTAGTGCCATTATACAAGGCATTGGTGAGACCCCATTTGGAATACTGTGTGCAGTTCTGGTCTCCCATGTTTAAGAAGGATGAATTCAAACTAGAACAGGTACAAAGAAGGGCCACTAGGATGATCCGAGGAATGGAAAACCTGTCTTATGAAAGGAGACTCAAGGAGCTTGGCTTGTTTACCTTAACCAAAAGAAGGCTGAGGGGGACATGATT
This sequence comes from Rafetus swinhoei, assembly GCA_019425775.1. NCBI lineage: Eukaryota > Metazoa > Chordata > Testudines > Trionychidae > Rafetus > Rafetus swinhoei. The sequence goes on along the minus strand of CM033437.1, from coordinate 22,351,638 downwards.
GCACTCTTTAAATATATTAGAGGGATAAATACCAGGAGGGAGAGGAATTATTTAAGCTTAATACCAATGTGGACACAAGAACAAATGGATATAAGCTGGCTAGTAGGAAGTTTAGACTTGAGATTAGACGAAGGTTTCTAACCATTAGAGGAGTGAGGTTCTGGAACAGCCTTCCAAGGGAAGTAGTGGGGGCAAAAGATCTATCTGGCTTCAAGATTAAACTAGATGGGTTTATGAAGGGGATGGTTTGATGAGATAACATGATCTTGGTAACTAATTGACCATTCATTATCAGTGGTAAATAGGTCAATGGAGGGATGATAGGAGTTACTATAGAGAACTTTCTGGGTGTCTGGCTGGTGAGTCTTGCCCACATGCTCAGGGTTTAGCTGATCGCCATATTTGGGGTCGGGAAGGAATTTTCCTCCAGGGTAGATTGGCAGAGGCCCTGGAGGTTTTTCGCCTTCCTCTGTAGCATGGGGTACAGATCACAGCTGGAGGATTCTCTGCATCTTGGGGTCTTCGAACTATTTGAAGGCTTCAATATCTGAGATATAGGTGAGAGGATTATTCTAGGAGAGGGTGGGTGAGATTCTGTGGCCTGCATTGTGCAGGGGGTCAGACTAGATGATCATAATGGTCCCTTCTGACCTTAAAGTCTATGAGTCTATGAGTCTATGACTCAGGCTCATGCTGGATCCTGGAGCCCTACCCCTGCTGTGCCTCTGCAGTTTAAATGTAGTAGGAGCCGGGCTGCGTACATGCCTGGCTCTTGCTACATTTAAACTATAGAGCTGCAGCAGCCTTCCATTATCAACTAATCATGTAGTCGATTAAAAATTTTATCAACCACATGATTAGTGGATTACCTGCCTCTTAACATCCTTAGTTTGAAGTAGCATACTTTTTAAGTATTTTGCTGGAATACAACCCTTCCTTCTCCTCAAATCTTCACTCAAAAAGTCCAACTGAAATAAAATCTTTAGTGAGTTTCAAAAAAGTGAATATTGCCCTTTCCCCAGATTTTTAAACTTTGCTGATGTTAGAACTTCTGGGCTCCAGTGTGGGAGAGGAGCAGAAATGCCGATAACTCTTTATGTGAATGGCCCAAAGCACAAACGTTGCGAGGAAAAACACCTGGGCCAGGACTGGCCAGTCTGCTGTGTGTCTGATGGGGTACAAGTGACTGGGAAATAGCCAACTGAGAATTCTCACTGCACAGGCAAGCACTGTGCTACCTCTTGCTCTCCCCGCCCCTAGTGTGTTAGGCATGTTGAGGGAGGAGGGAAGGAGTATGGAAGGGCAGATTTGCCCTGTGCTGCTCCTTCACTAGCATAATTTCAAGCAGCCCTTCAGCATCATGAACTTGTACCAGGACCAGGTGTCACAGGGTGAGGGCTCTTCAGTGACTCCCCGAGCGCTCCCCCCTTCCCCCCATCACTGTGAAGTGTATGGGATTTGGATACTAGGGAGAGTTGAGCCTTTAGCTTACCAGTGCGTTCCATCAATCCTGGGTGGAACAGAATGCATGTTCAACACCTCTCAGACTTGTGCTTTCAAGGAATGGATCTACACTGTCTGTTTTCACGTGATGGCACGGATGGAGAGGGAGCTCAGTTTTACTGACTGAAGGAGAAAATATCAGCCCCGGTTGACTCAATAGGCCGAGCTAACAGGTCAAAACACTAAATTCAATTGTTCAGTGATGGGTCTGTCTGTGTGGGCGTGAACAAATTCTCCATTGTGTGCAGCACAAGTAGCCTTTTCTTCCACAGCGAGCAGCAAGGCCTGTTTGTTCCAACTATTTTTTGTGCCATAGAACAAACATATTTATTGTCAGCAGTGCAACAGAATCCTGCTTCCCTTATGTCTGAGTTCCCATGTGTCTCTCTTACACTATCCTGGGGCACTGATTGTGTACGGGCTCTTATTCCAGACCCTTATCTGGCTTTTATTTTATTAGTGCCCTTGGCATCTACTCCTATTCATCAACTTACTAGTATCTCTGTGACCCTCTGCATCATGAACCCGCTCCATCCTTTAAACACCAAAATAGAATTCCCTCCTTTCATCCGCTTGGCATCTGCTGATACTTCCAGGGCTGTAGAGTTTATGTGGACACTGACAGCAGATGTTTAGGCAGCAGGGGGGCCAACCAAATTGCCAGGCTGCTGGGCAAGGTGGGGGTTGGGGAATGGGCCCCAACAAGGCTGTCATTACCAATATGCAGCTGTGTAGGGCATCCAAAAATCTGGAGCACCACTAGGTCTTAATGTTCACTCATCTGCCTCTCCTTATCCCTGTTCTGTGGCTGCTGCAGCCTGGTGAGTGGTCTTCTGGAGATGGGCTGGTTAACTTAAAAGTGAAATAGTCTTCTAGACAGCCTATTAGCGGAACACTGAACCGGTGAAAGAGTCATTCAAGTGGTAAAGAAGCCAATTAACAGGTGTATACTGTCAGTTTCTGAATTTACTGTTAGTCTACAGGACCTTCTTTTAAAATTTGCTTTAAAAATATTAGTGTGGTGCTGAAGATTATAAAATTGTATATTTAAAAATCATCTCTTCCCCCTCTTGGGCTGCCATTGGGTATAGGAGCACTGGTTTAATAGTATTGCGAGGGCCCCATAAAGCCTAAGGATGTCTCTGGACACTGACTCTGCACTCACAGAAGGGGCAGGCCCTTGGGCAGAAGGAGCGGGGCAGGGGCCAGCCAGCCCTCCGTTCCTCCTGGACTGTGCTGCGTCTCCTCCCAGACAGTCTTTAGTGCTACCCGAAGTGCTCTGCTCTGCCCAGGGCTCTGGCCTCCACTGCTGCTGCAGTAGCAGCAGTAGGCCCTTTAGAATCACCAGGCCAGTTGTCCCGTTTACCCCTTCCCCATCGGCAGACCTATTAGGTTGTGCTCTCAGCAGTGAGTATATCAAGACCACGAGCATCAGTGAGCTGTATTAGTGTAGTCCTGCATTATGACATCCTCCAGTTATTTTGTAATACACCTCGCAGAAGGCAGCTTTTTTGTAGCTGAGTAATAATTCCAGTTATTACTTCCAGACTTGCCTCCTGTGACACATAAAGGCTGTTATCTCCTTGTGGTACATACACTGAGACAGGCCCTCCACTGGCATAGAAGCTATCAGTGGGGCAGTGTTGATTTATATCGCCTGAGCAACTGACCCAGTAATTAGATCGCACAGTGGCTAGTGGCCGACATTATCATGGTAACAGGACAGTTGGCCCAAGCCGCGCGTTTGTCCAGGTTCACTCCAGGTGTGACTCTATTGAAATAATGGAGTTACACCAGGCCTCAGTTTGGCCCCCTGTGCTCATCGCAGCAGAGATGAAGGAAGGATGTATGAATGTGAACTAGCAGTTCTAGGTGAATAGGGAAGGTAGCTTTATGGCTTAAGGCACTAGGCTAAACTGAGACTGGCAGACTGGGCTCAATTCCTGCCTCCTCACAGATTTCCTGTATGACCTTGAGGAAGTCACATAGACCTACATTTTCAAAAATGGCAAGTCGTTTTTGGGAGCCCAAGTTTGGGGAACCCACCTTGAGATGCCTTAAAAGGGGCAGTTTTTCAGAAAAGTCCTGAGCATCAAGAGCTCTTTAAGATGTCCCAAAAGAGTCAAAACTTGATACCCCCACAGAGCCACTTAGAAAACATAATCTGGAGTCTCCTTCTGCCTCAGCTCCCCATTTGTAAAAAATAGCTATCCCTTCCTTTCCCTCTTCCCTTGTCTGTCTTTGTGTGCTGTGTTAGTTTGTTACTGCGTGTCCGTACAGCGCCTACCACAATGGCAGTCACTATACAGAGCACAGCAAAGGATTTGTGATGTGATAGTGTGAAGATGACTCCATTGTCATTCCAGGCCACCAGAATGATCTGCAGTGGAAATCTTAAGAAGATACTAGGGGTGTTAAAAAGTGGTTAATTAGGTAACAATGTAACCATTAAAAATGTTTGGTGTTACACGCCACGGTCTCTGCAGCATAAAGCTTACACTGCAGAGCCCTCAATATAGACGGCTACCGGGGGCGGGGCCAGTAGCCAGAACGAGGCCCCGTTCCTAGGGAGCCAGCTGCTGCCCTGCATTGCAGGCTCTGATACAGAGCCAACAGTGCAGGGTGGCAGCCATCTCCCCAGGAGCAAGCATGTAACTTACGGTAACCAAGGAGCTGATACTTATCGGTTAACCATTTAAACAGTTATACTATTACATTCCTATAAGATACTCCTTCTCACCCGCAAGGGCACAGGCCTTCATGCTATGCTATGAATGGTTTTGGGTAAATAAAGCCTGATCTGAAAAGTCATTCTGACATTCGTTGTGCCCATATTGTGCCGCGGAGCAGCGAAAAGAGTTTTTTTTCTGTGTTAAGGAAGTGGTGCTTATCATTAAACGACTAAGAGCTGAAGAGCTGCTTTATCATCAAATGATGTTGTGGAAAATGGCAGAATTATTGTAAAGCAATGTAACATTTCAGGCCGTCATTCTCCTGGACTGATCAATGTCATAATGCAAAGATTACAGCTTCGTGTCAGGTTGTCATCAGTGTTTATTTTGTGTGTTCAGGGCTCTCCATCTGGCCCAGTCTCTCTCCTCTTTCTCCTAGCTTCTGGAGGACATAGGCCCTTGCTGTCTTCAGCCCACTCTTTACTGTGCAGCCTGGCATGCGCCAGCTAGTTTATTCTTGTGGTCAATATTCTTCATGCCTTCCTGAGAGTGCAAACCTTTTGTGATCTTTTGCAAGTAACTGTCTATAGTTCTAGAGCCAGCGGCTTTGTATCCTGAGGTATTTCAAAGGGTCCTGACAAATATCACAAATCCTCTAGCAAATGATGGAGTTAGTTGGCTTTTATCAGCAGTTGAAGGGCCACTGTATGAAGTAAATTGAAACTCCCATAATTTGGGGAATATCATCTGGCTTCTAGATAGCTCTTTAAAAATGAAGGGCCGTATTCCCTGCTATGTACGTTTTTGGCTCTAACCCAAGCACAGGTCAGAGCAGGCCGTGGGCTGATTTAATATGTACCAGCTGGCAGTGATCTTCACCGGACCTCTGCCGGCTGGGGATCGCCAGAGCGTAACCTTCTCCAGGCACTCCCCTTCCCAGCCCCCAACACGGCCCCTGAGCTGACATCTGGTAGGAGACTGATGTTGGCACCAGCTCTACTGGTTCTGGGCTTCCAGAGGACTCCCAGGCTTGGAAAATCCCCCGCTAAGGTTTTATGGCCAACTCTGTTCCCTTTGTGCCACCTGAGCAGCACAAAGGGAGCAGAATAGGGTGTAAATGGTTAACCGATAAGGATCACCTTAACTAGCAGACAGGGGGCACTCCAGCTCAGCCCAAGCAGCCCCAGTCTGCCATGGACCTGGCCTGGCAGGCTGGGAGCAGCTCCTGTCCACAGCGCACCTGGGCCAGGCCTGCTGGAAATGGGGGCTGCCCCGGCCGGGCTGGAGCGCCTCTGCCTGGGGTGTGCCCAGGCATTATGTTTAGCTGGATAACTTGTTAAATGGGATTTAACATCCCTAGAGCACAGTGTACCAGAGAATCTTCCCCAGATACACCGTAAAAGAGGAAAGCCCAGTTGCCATTGTTTATATAGGATACCTACATGAAAACAATGTTCTGTGCACTTTTTTGGTTGAACAGAAGGTAATTAACAGCAGCTGTTCCCCAAAACTTAGCTGAGAGTAATGGCATGCAAGCAAGTAAACATGGGACCTTGTTTTGATTTATATTGCTAGAACCCAGAAGAGGAGACAATGAAATGACATTGGTAAGGGACAATGGAAAGTAATACGGACAAGTGTCCACAAATGGAGCTGTCGTAATGTTTCTTTAAGATCTTTGGGTTATGTGATAAACATACTGAAGCCTTGCTTTAATGTTTAAACCACTGAAAGGCAATCTCTGCTCTAATATGACCATTTTAAACTGTCCCCAAGGTTTCTGGTACGATTATGTTTGACCGTTAAAGATCAACTCTACGAGGCAGCTGATTTTTTTGCCAGTCCCCACAGGGGTTCCTTAAGACAGGTTTTACTGTCTGTTGAATACAGCAGTACTCCAGATGTTTTTCTCAGGCAGATGTTGCCTTACTTAATACCAAGCAGCATATTTCTTGAGCTGCTATTTTGTGTGTGCAAAGCAGCTGCAGCTGTGATTCAGAATTAATTTTCCCCTATGTCATTTAAATTTCCTATGCAGTTCATGTACCCCCAAATGGTTTCATATTTAAGAAGCACTCCTCTTAAGCAGTGACATTTGTTAAAAAATACTGGAAGATTGCTGCTTTAGACGGGGAATGCACCATGTACTTTTTAACAGTTTTTAAAGGAAACCATTTAGCGTTGCATGGAGCGTTTAATCTCCTTTGCATAGACAATTAATTGGATTGAGTCCAGGGTAGTCTTTCTGGAGCCAAGGTAGCAGTGTCAAAACAAGAGGGAACAAAGTCATGTGATGCACCTCTGTGAGCTGTGAGCTGAATCCTTCCAAGTAACTTCCTTGTTTTAAGTGTTGATTTTTGACTTCTCGGTCAATTAAATCACAGAAATAGCTGTCAAAACCTCTATATGTTCTATGAGCACTACAAAAGACAGTTCTTCTAAATTTTATCATCAAAACTATGAGCTCTGAAAGATGGTTCAGTCTGCAAGAACCCACAATCTAGCTCCTAAGATCCTCCAAACAGTGGACTACTTTAATAGATAATGTTTTAGGAAATGCATGTTTGTGCCGCCTTCTTTAGACTACCTCACCCAAACGGTAGACATATTTCACAACCACCATGAGTGAAACAAATAGCAATGTTTGAATACATCAATCTGCAACTCTATAATAACAAAATTAGTTATTCAGAGCATAAAACTAAAGAGACTAAAAACAGTAGTAGGCACTATCATCTCTACCGTGTCAATTCAGTGCATGACTTGGGTCTCCCTGAAGGAGCAGAAAGTTCTGATTCAAGAAGCTTTTTATGTTGAATGGATCACAAAACTTCTAGACCTACATTGCACCCTTATCTCGAAACAAGCTACACAATTTGAGCTACACACATTGCATAGCTTATTTTAAGTTAATTTCGAAATAGCTTAGTTTGAAATTTGGTGCTGTTTATGTTTGGTGCTGTTTGCGAAATGTCCCTTAATCCTCATTGAACAAGTTTTACAGGGATGTGGGAATAGCAAGCCCATTATATTTCGAAATAACGGGCTTGCTCAAAAGAATAGCCATTTCAGAATACTTCCAGTATCTCGAAATAAGCTCCACAGTATGGATGTAGCCATGGAGACATCAGACACAAACTGCACTGCAAGAAATGGTCTTTGCCCCTGACTTGGAGGCCCCAGACTAGATACTTTATGTATATCTAGGTCTGTTCAAAGCTGCCATGAAGGACATAGATCTTACTAACTGCAATGAGGACTCAAAAGCAGAAAAACTTAAGTCAAAAAAGCCTTGGAGGAAACTTTTTTATATATATTAATCAATGCAGCTATATAACATCAATATTGTTAAATGACCGAAATTTAAATAACGTAGTGTTTTATTAGTCATATGCATGACTTTTAGAATGATAATATTCTAATTAATAAGGAACCATTTCAGTTCTGATTTAATGGCAACCTTACCTTTGATGATCTTTGGTGATGTATGTATCTCTGACTTTTCTGTTGAATTTATTTATCAGTTCCTTCCTTCTTATAAGTTCTGCATTTTTTCTTTGAGGAGATAAAATCCCCCCAATCATATATATATAGTAGCCCAGTGTCTGAGAGTCTGTAACGCTGAAATGCTGGCTGTTCCCTCTGGGCGGCGCTGTTGCTGAAATGCTGGCTGTTCCCTCTGGGCGGCGGGGCGGTGACGTGTGGCGTGACAGTGGCTCCAGGCCGTTTGGGCTCTGCGGTCCCCCGAGTGAGAGGCAGGAGGGGAGGAGAAGAGAAAGAGAGAGACAGGAGGCGGAGGAGAGCTGGGGGGTGCGGGGGGGGGGGGGGAAGGAGAGGCAGTAGAAGGAGGAGAGAGAGAGAGAGAGAGAGAGAGAGAGACCGGAGACTCAGGAGAGAAGACCGATGTGGAGGAGAGACCTGAAAATCCTGTCTTATGACGGGCTAATTGGCTAGTTTCCAAATAAACAAGAAGAAGTAATAGCTTCAATTTTTCCTCTGTGAAGACTTTGTTAATGTCTCAAGAGTGCAAAGCCAGGTTTGATAAAGAATTTTGTTTCCCTTTCCAAAGTTTGTGGTTCTTCATCCACAATAAGTTGCATTTTATATAGCTTTGAAGATAGGTGTGATATTTATCTCAGATCAAGTCCCCTTGGCTTGAAACACATTTTGGCAAAGCCCAGAAACCCAGATGGAGAGTTGACTCTAATTTAAAACAGAGAATGTATTTGGTTTACTTAAGAATATTTGGGAAGTATTTTAGCTATATATTGGTGGAATGACCATTATTTATGGGCATGTGATTAAAACCCAAAGCAAAATAATTCATAGGAGGCCTGGGGAGGAGGAGGAATTATAGTTTCTTCAGCAACAACTCTGCTGTCGCTTTGGAAGAAATACATGTTTAAGCTAAGAATTTCAGTTGAAATTTGAGAACTGTATTGTATCAATTTGTTTGTTGCATTTGGAAATAAAACCCATTATCTGTGTTCAGAAATAGTCAGGACAACCCACTAATGCCCTGACTATCATACCTGTAATTGTAATATAAAATCCTAAATGATTGGGTTAAAGAAGTGGTTACTTTTAAGTTTTGCTGAAATGCTTGTTCTTCTTTAAAGTTCTTCTGCAGCAACACAAATGAACAGTTTTTGGAGAACCCAAAACAAAAGAATAGTATGAAGCAGTGATACTAACTGATGAAGTCCAAAAGTTATAATGGATCCTCCAAATAGCACTTTACAGAGCCTGACCGGTTTACCAATGAGTTCTATAAATCTTTTGGGGAGCTTTTAATGCCTCAGTTATTTCAAATATTGCTACACTCCACTGAGCAGGGAACATAGCTGAATTCCTATTTTCAGACAAGGTATTACCATACTCTTGACCATTATTGGTTATTAATCTAGACGAAACACTGGGAAAAGTCTTAGCAGGCCAGTTATCTGTAGACCTACAGCTACTTATTTATGGTTGACCAATCTGGCTTTCATCCAGGCTATGAACTACAAATACTCATGTTCAATAAACTCTAAATATCATCCATCTCACTAAATGAATACACACAGCCTACCATCATGAGGTGGAGAGATAGTGTTCAGTGAGTTCTTTGGGATGATCATTTTCCAGCACTAGGAAGATTTAAAAATGTGGACATAATTGATTACCTCCATCAAACTGTTCTACAGTCCATTGCTCAGTCTATAACCTGGCCTTTCTGAGAAGAGTCTTTAAGAAGGCAGTAGCTGACAAGCTCTTAATTCCCAATGGCATTTGATATACTCAGATTCTTTGGACCCCTATCAGCCATGTGTAAGTCCTAGTCATGAGAAAAATTACATTAGTCACATCAGTTTTTCCTGAGTCTACTCTGTTTAAAATTCTATATTGTGCCCCAGTCATGGTATTTTGCATCCACCCAAAGACTACGTACATCATTCAAGACCAGAAGCCAGAGATCTTTGTTGCTATTGCAAGATTTCACTAATTATGGGGTGCTGTTAACAAAACTGCATGACCTGCAACAATGGACCCAACTGTCAAAGAATGGATTTGCCCATTCCTCTCCCAGAGATCTCGGCGGATGATGTTAGGGGGAAACATCTCATCTTGAGCCACACCACTGATCTAATCCTATTGTACTTTTTATTCAGTGATTTTCTGAACTGACTGCAGGAAGCTGAAATACAGTAAGGGCTACAGTGTCATCTGTGTGCTGGTGATACCCAGCTCCAACTGTTTCCGTGCTCCTCCACTGTCAGACACTGGGACTTGGATGAAAGTTGTTTGAGTTGAACTCAGTTGGGAGAAGATGATGGTGATAATGGCTGGCTGCAGTAAACATTCTGAGAATATGGCAAAGTCTCTAATCTGTATATTAATGGGGGACTATGCCTCCTTGCCTCTTATTAGAGTAGTTTTAATCACAAGGTACTAGTACCCTATGGAAAAGTTCTATAGAAATTACTAGAAAGTGTTATAAATATCCCCTTCTCTTTAAAGTGCCACAGATTATTTAAATCTACATAATTTCTATTGAGACTTCTTGGCTTCATCTATGTTAAATTCTATAGGACTTATCTATACAGGTGTCCTATAGAATTTTAGATTTAGTTGGTAGATTTCTTAGTTGCAATAAAAGCCAGAAAAGACTTCAGTGATCTTTGAATCAGACCTTTTTTTTTACTGCAGGTATTTAAGCATTTTGGCAGCATTTAAGCATTTCTGATTGTTTGTGGGGAAAATGAGCTCAGTCTCTTGTGGCTGGCAATTTCTTGCAAGGTGAAAGTAATATAAGGAATGTGCATTAAAATATATAAAAATAATCTACAATATTGAAAAGGGATACAGCTAGTGATCTCCTTTATGTGGCCATCAATAGATCTCAAAGCACTTTAGAAAGATGGGTAGGTGTCATGATGCCCCTCATTTACAAGAAAGAAACTGAGGCACGGAGAAGTGACATGACCTACCCAGAGTCAGACAGCAGATCAGTGTTACAGCAGAGAATTTCACTCCTGACTTCTGGGCAGAAGTGCAGAGTCAGGTTTATGGATGTTGTATTGCTGATAATGCCGCCTTTTGCATGAAATGTCAAGCTGCAATCCTGGTTGCTTGTGATCATTAAAGATCCCATGGCATTCTTGCTAGGGAGGTAAATGATGGTTTCTTGGCCAACTCCCAACATGGTCTGGTTTCCTAAATGTTAGTTCAATTTGAATATGCAATATTCTTTTCTTCCCATACCACTGTTAACTGAGGTTGGCATCATTGCAACTGTGCTGCTTCACACACCTCACAGGCTTTAATAAAAACCAAAGAACTGTTCTTCATCTTGGACTCTGATTTGGCTTTTCTGTTTGTTATGTTAAGTGTGATGGCCAAAGCTCAAAAATTTGGCTTGAGAAGAGCATCTAGCTAACATTTCAGATCTTTAATATGAACTTTTGTGACCAGGTAATTTTGACGAGAAATGTTGGAAATCAAAGCAAACTTCCTCCCCGGCTAGTGCAACACAGTTGATATAATCAGAGTTGAAATGGCCGATAAGACTCAGGTTTCTAAAAGTGAGATCAATTCACCATAGGACTAGGTTACCAAGGTGTGACGAGGCGCCAAGACCCCGCACTGACCGGGGCGAGCGCCCTATTGACGCTGCCGGGGAGTGTCTACCGGCCGTGCGCCAGCTGCTCCCAGGCCGCGGCACGGCGGGAGAGTGCCACGGCAGCCGCCAGAAGGGGGCCGGGCGGAACGCCCAGCTGGCCGGCGCCTAGGGCGGGCCGTGCGCCGGATGCTCCCATGCCGCGGCACGGCTGGAGAGCGCGGCAGTGGCCGCTGGAAGGGGGAGGGGCAGAACGCCCAGCTGACAGGCGCCGAGGGCCGGGCGTGCGTCAGCGTCCGGGGCGGTGGGAACTTTAAAACCCGCCAGGCAGCAGGGAGAAGGGGGAAGGCAGGCGAAGGCGAGTGGACTCGCCAGAAGGGGGGGTAGAAGCCCCGAGCCGCCTCCCCAGAGAGACCAGAGGGATCCGGTAAGCAGAGGGAGGAGGAGAAAGGAAGTAGCCCAGGGCAGGGCGGTGAATCAAGCCCGTGGGCTGGCGCGTTTAGGGGCACGACCCTGTCAGCCGGACTAGGACTGCCGTGCAGTTCGAGTCCTTAGGGCCCTGGGCTGGGGCCCGCGACTGAGGGCGGGCCTGGGCCCCCCCTTCCTCCTCCGTCTCCAGAGGAGACCAAACTCAGTGCGACATTTAGACCCGTGACTAAAGTGCGCGGCCTTAAAGGGGCCGAACAGTCGGGTTTCAGAGGGCCGGATGTCCCAGGACAAGATAAAGGGAGGGGCGGACAGAGGACGTCGGACCCGCGCCCGCCCCTCCCGCCGGGGGCGCAGTCACACAAGGGATGTGGAAAATCCTATGTCGTTTGAAACTGGTAAATCAAAATTGGAAGTCCATTTGAAAAGACATGCCATAGCCCAAGCAAAAGTTATTGGACATGATATAGAACTCACTTGGTCTGTGCCATGCAGGAGACCAGATTGGATGATCTTCTTGTCCCTGGAAAAACTTAAACCAGTTACGGACTAACTTGGCTACCCCTCTGAAACTTATTGTCCCTGTTAGCTTTACAATCTGCAAAGGTTTTTGATTGGTATGGTTTTGTTGACATGGATAGTTTCTCTGGATTTATACCAGTATAGCTTGGCTCAATTGTGTGCCTATCTGTGTACAGCCCCTGTCCATTTAATTCACAATTAAAGGCTCAACTTGCACTCAACTCCAAGTAATAAACCAACGGGATCTGATTGCTCAGCTGTGAAATTTAACAGTCAAACCTTTGACCTTGTTTGTGAATTGTTCGCCAACATGTATTTCTGACTCTTGTAGCAGAGTTGCATCACTTTTCAAACAGGTAGTTGTCGCATATTAAATCATTTATCATAAGAAGCCAGGTCCAGGGCCCTGCTTTGTTGACTTTGTGCTACATTGGCTGCATCTTCCCTGTTAGGCAATCCCGAATGTACATTGGAAAACCACAGCAAGTGGAGACCTGACTCTTGTGCATCTCCTGCCCCTTCCCTCCCTCACCCCCGGAAAATACCAAGGTAGCAGTTGTTGGAGTGGAAAAGAGACAAAAGCAATGCTGCTCTGCCTGTCTCCACAGTGAACAGCTACTTGGGAGCTACTGCCAGCTATCTAATCCCAGTTTACCTATTTTTCTTAAGCACTGACATGGCCCTGACCAGAATAGCTGAATGCCTCATGACACTACTGTGATTAGGAATGTAAAATCCCATTTTAATTAGTTAACCATTTAAATGTTAAATTTACCTGGATAACTGATTATATGGGGCTGGTGCCGTGGCCTGGGAGGGCTGGAGCAGCCTGCTGCAGGTGGAGGGCTGTTCCCTGGGTACTGGCTAACTAGTTATCCGGTTACCCTTGCATGCTTGTGTTATAGGGCAGTATGATTTTCCCATTTTTACAGATGAGGGGCTGTGGCACAGAGAGATTAAATCCTCGCCCAGGGAAATCTGAGGTGGGGCAGGGACTTGAACTTGGTTTTTCCTGACTCACAAGATGGCTCCCTGGACCTCTTCTGGCCTCAGTTGTAATTAAATTGATAAGTCATGATTTATCAAGGTCACCATTCCAACCACTAGGCTGTTGACTCTCCTAGGACATACCTAGAGGTTTTGGAGGTGACATCTAAAACTGGGTGAACTCTTTAGCGCAAGTATTTTGTTTAGTAAATTTTTGCCTTTTCTGTTTGTGGACTGTTATATCATCTGTTTCTTATTCCTGATTGCTTGGTTAGAGCCTGTTACTGATGTAGAGGGGTGTGGTTGGCAGATACCTTGCACCGTTGAAGGCAGTGGTCATCTTACCATTAACTGCAATGAGAGCAGGATCTGACTCTCGGACTCCTGGGTCAAGGGCCAGATATTTCATTGGTGTTAGTTGATATAGCTCCATCGATCTCAATACAACCATGCTGATTTACACTTGGTGAGGATCTTGCTCAAACACTGACAATCAAAGCTTGGTTACACATTGGAACAACTCTTAAGAAGTTTATAGGGGGGTTGTTTGAGGGTAACACCTGTATTTCTTCTAGCTTTTATTAATGCTCATCATAGTTATTGATTTTCTCTTTATTCTCTCATCCATTTCTATCATTGAGTTTTTCCAGCATTTTGAGTCCATCATCTATCCTGACATTTCTTGTTTATCATCCATAGAGGAAAATCTAAACATCTTTGATTGACCCTTCCACAGACCCTCTTCCTTTCCAGTTATGTAGGTAATGCATTGTCCCTGAAACCTGCTGTATAGCCTCCCTATTCTGCCGGTGATTAAAGGGTGTTTATGTGGAGTGTGCATTTCCTCTTTCCACCTGTCACAATTTGTGAATATATCACTATGACCTGAGACTAAGGAGAGTCATCAGAGACAAACAAATTATGAGTTGTTTTCAGCACTGGCCAGATTTCAAGTTTCCTGAAGGCTATGACTATTTGTTTATTTCCCAGAAAGAATTAGGTAGTTAACTCCCCAGCATTTCTTGCTGGTCTTTTACATCAGCTTCTTTGATAAATCTTTTGGGACGTCACATAATCAAGTGTTGCCATAAAACCTTTATACAGATCTATAAACTAGATTACATTGTGTGGGAAATAATTAAGCTGTTCAACTTGAAGTGGGCTGTTTATATTAAATGCAAAGCAAGGGTCTGCACAGATGTGCAGGGGTTCAGGATAGGTAGTCCGGTAGCAGCTTTCCTTTTTAACCCGGCCCAAGCGTTGATGCCATGAAAGATCATGTTTAGAAAGAAACACCCTTGGAGGCCAAGTTCCCTGATCCCCTTGATTTTGTTACCTCTAGGTTCTCAAGCAGGCTGCTATCATTATTCCACAGCAATGGCAGTCATTGCCAAGTGATTTTAAAGTGTTGCATCATTTGGTGGCAGTCATTTTAATTTAGTATTTCCATGCCATCCTGCCCTGGGATAATTCACGAGGGATCTTCAGTAACTTCACGTCATTCTGTGTGTATTAAAACAACTGCCATCTACATGCAGTTGTGTGGAAAAAGCCTATGTGGACAAGGTCTTCAATGCAAATTTTATATCAGGTGTGATGCGAGCCAGCGCATCCTTCCCCCTCTTTGCCGCAAGCAAGCAGAGAGTCACTCATGGAGATGTCAGTCCAGCCTTTCATCATCACCATCTAGCATGCCACTAAGTATTTCAGTGGGATCAGATTCACCACTTTTTCTCTTATTTTACATGAGGGATGTAAAATGTCGTTTAAAAAGGTACCCACGTACCCGCAAAAAATCTTAGTCGTTACACGCGCTGCGAGCTCTTCAGTATAAAGATTAGCTTTATATTGCAGAGCCTTCAGCGAAGGCTCCCCAGGAGTGGGAATGCCTGCTCAGCTCCTGGGAAGGGGGCTTTGCTCCCGCCGTGAAGCTGCGTCCCCGGGAGCAGGGCTGGCAGGGGCTGCCGGCCCGGCATCACCTCCGGGGAGGAGACTTTGCTGCCGCAAGGAAGCTGCCTCCCCGGGAACGGGGCCGACAAGGACTGCCAACCCTGCTCCGGGGGAGCCACAGCGTGTAACCCGTGTCGGGGGTGCCACAGACAGGGACTGCTCTGGTTGGGCTGGCTCCTCCCGCTCCAGCTGGTTAACCTTTTACATCCCTATTTTATGCCATTGATTACAATGGAATTATATCTGTTGCTCTGTCGGTGGGTTTTACACTGTCAGCCATCACTGTAGTTATCCGAGTTCCTTCCACAGGAAATCAATAACAATAGTGAAGTCCCTACTGGTTTAAAACTGGAAAATTGTACTGGTGTAAACTGGAATTGTAATGATGTTAAAAATCTGCAGAAAGTCACCCTTCGAAAAAACCCTTTCCACTGTAACAGTGGCTCTCCGATCAAATAAATAAAATTAGATCAAATAAATAAAATTATAACCTATGACACAAACAAATCAATCAATCAAAAATCCCAAACAGACTAATACCCCAAGCAGACTTTTTAACTCCAAAAGAATGAAGTGCCAGAGATCCCACAAAGTCTACTAAGGACTTTGTTATTGATATTGATATTTTATGTGGGAAGCTACTCAGATATTTCAGTGATGGGGCAGCAGTGTAAAGACCCTCAGAAAGATAGAGGATAGCTGTGGTGAATCAGACCATTAATATTTATATTATTTGCAAATAATAATTTATTTTCAACTTTAGAGAACTGTACAATTATTAACACCCCCTGAGAGGTAGGCAAATATGCTTCTGAAGACAGGGGAAAGGAAGCAAAGAGGCCGTCTTCTGGCCATAGTCACATATGTATCCTGGAAAAGCAATGCTGCGTCCAAGGAACGCGTCTGCTTTTCTGAAAAAAATGTTGGAAAAGTGGACGTGTTCTTTTGCCATCCCTGTAATCCTCATTGTATGAGGAAGACGAGATGGCTCGAAAGAGCAGGTTTTTCTGAAATTTGGTAACATGTAGACACGCCAAATTTCGGAAAAGCCTCTTTCAAAAGGAAAGCAGAAAAAGATACACAAATTGCGAACCACAATTTGCATATCTTTTTCTGACTTTTCTTTGTAGTGTAGACATAGCCTCAGTTAGAATTCAGGAAGATCTGGCCCCCAATATGGTACTCACACTACAGGTGTTTTATGTTCTTGATAGTAATATCAGCATAGTATAGCATCCTTTTCAGTGGCAGAGCTGCATAGAGATACTGGTCCATACAACATGGAACGTATTGTTTAGATAATAAAGTATTTCACAAGCATGACATGCTAGTAAGTGCAGCACAAGACTGATGGGCTGTGTCTAGACTGGCAAGTTTTTCCGCAAAAGCAGTTGCTTTATGAAAAACTTGCCAGCTGTCTACACTGGTCGCTGAATTTGGCGCAAGAGCATTGACTTTGTAATGTACAAAATCAGTGCTTCTTGCGCAAATACAATGACGCCCTGCTCGGCAAAGACCTCTTGCGCAAATGCTTTTGCGCAAGAGGGCCAGTGTAGACAACCCAGAATTGTTTTGCACAAAAAAGGCCCGATGGCGAAAACGGCTTTCTTGCGCAAAAGCGCATCTAGATTGGCACGGACGCTTTTCCGCAAAAAGTGCTTTTGCGCAAAAGCGTCCGTGCCAATCTAAACGTTTTTCAAAATGCTTTTAACGGAAAAACTTTTCCGTTAAAAGCATTTGCGGAAAATCATGCCAGTCTAGACGTAGCCAAAATGTATATCCTCATGTGGAATATAAAGCTAGGATTGTACAGTCATGATAGCAAACAATTGCCTCTTGCATTGTATTTCTGAGCAGATTGGTTGCTTACCTTACCCCAGTGTTTGTTATAGTGAGGAACAAATATTTCTTAATCCTGTTGATTCTCCACCAATCATCATGAAGAAAGCAGCATAACAAACTATCTTACACATTTACTCAAACTGTTGACATTAAATACAGTTCTTGGCTTAATAAACAGATGTTTTGTATTTTAAAATGTATTTTTTATTTTCCTACTATTTTTGTTTATTATTTTTGAAAAGGGAGAGTAAAAAGTCAAATTCTCTCTCTAATTCTCAGCCCCTTGTTTCTGTGTTTGCACGTAGGCAGTTTTCCTTTCTAGTTCCATGGGTCCTTACCAGTTTTGCTGTTGTAGAGAAGTGATTAAACTGAATGCTCAGTTTATTTTAATTTATTTCACTTTTAAAAAATATCCTGTCTAATCTTAACTATACTGAGCAATGGTTCTTTCACCACATCACTTGATTTATAAAATCACTGTCAGGAATTATTTTAATGATATGGAACTCTTTTTTAGCTTTGCCATCTACTATCAAACAGATTGCATGGATGATCAAATGATAGAGTGAGTAGGGCTAAGTGTTACCAAATAATGCCAGTAGTTGGTGATAACATTTAAAAATATGTTTTCTTATTGGATTCCCACAGAACTCTGGTTCTTATCCAGCCTTCAACAACATAGTATCTGAGCATCTACCATTACTGCAGTAAGTGGGGTGACTGGCATCTGTCATAAAATTTGTCAGCTTTTCTTCTCCATGGGTGGTGGTGTATTTTGAGGTAATTTTTAATTTAAAATATAAAGTGTGTGCACTGCATTTATATTAGCAAAGGGCAGATAAAGAAGCGAGTCATTATGGTGGATCTTGGCTCCTAAGACAAATGGTTCCCTGTCACAAATGAGCTTTCACACACACCTACGTTGTGGTGCAGTTGTAACCCACACACATTCTGGGCGTGGTGCACTGTCCCATCTAGTGGCACTGAGACCGCTTACAGAGAGAGACTGAGAGAATGAATGAGTTTCCTCTACAACCTTAGCTGTGAGGTAACTAGCTTTTAAGTCAAGCGGTAGAAGTTCATGTCCTGAGTTCCAGAGGTCTGAGGTTCGGTTCTCCCTGTTGGTATTACAAGCGGAGCATGTCTGTGATTTCAACTGGGTCTCTAAAGCTGAGGACATGGTCCCTCAGCTAGGGGAAGTAAGTAACCCATGCACTGCTGTGCAAGGCTCACTGTCCTATGTAGTGGCACTCAGACCACTTACAGAGAGAGAGAATGAGTGTGCTCTACAGCCTTAGCCAAGAGGGGAGGTGGCTTTTAGCTCAACCTGTAGAGGCTCATGAATTAAGCTTCAGAAGTGCCAGGTTCGGTTCTGCCTGTCAGTGTTACACAGCTATTGCTCAAGGTCCTGGTCCCAGACATATGGACGCAGCATCTTTTGCATCTTTTTTTTTTTTTTTTTTTTTTTTTTTTTGCTCACATGTCCTTGCTATTTTGTGTGGGCCTGGAAGAAATAAACAGAAAATGTCCCAGGCTTCTTTCCATCCAGCCTTCCAGCACTGATGTTCTCCTGCACAGTGGTGCACCCTAGTTGCTTGGAGTGATTGCTCTGCTTTTCCTGAAGGGGAAGAGAGGCAACAGGATGGCTGATACTCCCCTTCCGTTAAAGGGCTGTAGTTGTTTTACATGCAGCTTTGGGTCAGGATCTAAACAATGAGGTTGTAGTGAAACTTTCAACAGTGGCAGGATGAACCCGCTGCACAAATTGAAAACAAAAAATCTTTGCAATTTGTGCTAGCTGGGATTTGCTTTGCCATTGTTTGCCCACTCTTCAATCCAAACAGGGAAGACCTATTATTTGATCAAATCTGACTCTCAAACAGAAATCTCATTAGAGCTGCTTTCAGTAGCATAGTCGCCTTTTCAGATGCACAACAGCTCTTGGTTATTGTGAAAGGGAGGAAAGGATGTTTGTTTCTTTAAAGGCCACTGAGAGAGAAATCTCCACTCTTTGTAATGCCCTGCCCAGGGCTGATCCTGAGAGGTGGCAAACATCCCACAGCTGTCTGCAGGATCTTCAGTGGGGGTTCAGGTCACTCCACAGAGGGCTTATTTGTCCCAAAACTGAGTGCCTTCAGCTCTGATCAGACCTAATGGAAGCAGAGGATCCCAGCCCCTTGTACCTCTCATCTCTGTCCTATATGGGACCATCCTGATTATCTAGTCTGACCTCCTGCACATTGCAGGCCACAGGCCTTCACCCATCCAGGCATCTAGCTGAGTTACTGAAGTCCTCCAATCATGGTTTAAAGACTTCACTCTACAGAGGAGTCATCCTGGGTGCTAGTTTAATCCTGAAAGTGACTCATGCCCCATGCTGCAGAGGAAAGCAAAATCCACCCCAATCTGATGTGGGAGAAAATTCTTTCCTGATCCCAAATTTGGCGATCAGTTAGACCCTGAGCACATGTGCAACACCCTCCAGATACATGAGAGAGAATTCTCTGTAGTAATGCAAAGCTCTCTCCTTTTAGTGTCCCATCTCCAGCAGTTAGAGATTTTTGCATAATTGGGTTCAGAATGTTCCTTGCTTGGGCAGCTTGGTTTAGCACTTGTATACACTTGACAATTAGTTTGGATTAAGGGAGTGTGTGAATTTAAAAGTTAACTTCATATGATAAGAAGCCCTTCAAAATCAACTATAAAACATAGGCACCAAATCTCTCTCCACTCCCTCTCAATTTCTTTCCCTCCCTTCTCTTTCCTCATTTCATAATTCACTTCTGTAAATAAAATCTGGATCTTTGGGATTAAAATTTCACTTGAATTTGGAAATCCAGTTTGCAGTGTAACTCAATAAATAGAAGACAACATCTGCTCTTTAATCTCTGTAATAGGTGCAGGGAGTAGGTGGTTGGGATTTAGACTTCTCCTTATTTCCACAGAGGCCTTCTGGGTATTTTACAAAGCTGCTAAAGTTCACATTCTAGGATAAGGTAGAATGTCTTTGAGGCATTGACTAGCACACATTTAATGAAGATAGAAAGCCAATCACTTAACATCGGATGAGGAACAGCAATTTCCTTCAGTCTGGCACTTTGTGTATTGAACAAAATTGCATGAGAGCTTTGAGCGCTAGGAGAGCTGTCAAGTGACCGTTTGTCTAGGGGCTAGTGCAGTCCCCTTGGAAACCGCTTTAACCCTTTTAAATGAAAGCATTACAAAATGTACATCTCTGTGTAATATATTGCTGGTAGGCTCAACTGTCAAGGGCTAAGCTACAAAATGTTTAATTTTTTTTCCTGATAGTAATTTTCATGCTTTCACACATGAACAGAATCCTCCATAGGACTACTAGATTACTCAAGAATCAAGAGTTGTACATAGTGTTTGTTCTTAAAAACTTTTCAATTTGCTTAGCTAACTAAATAACACTTGCCTTAGTCTTTGCAATATTCCCTAGGTGCATCTAATATAAAGAACATGGCAAATACTGAAGTTCTTTTGGCTAGATAGGGTAAAATCAGACCATTTTAAGGTCACCCGCTGTTTACTGAGGAGGGAATTGCTAATTTTAGGGATCTGTTAATGGATTTCCCTGATGGACAATATGCCGACTTGTGCCTGCTGTTATCTATGTCTGTGGGCCAAATACAGAGGTTTTTCTTATAGTTATAAGTCAAAAGAGGGTGTGTGTTACTGACTAATTAGGCCCTGAATTGTATGAGTGCTGAGCAGTTTCCATACCAACTGAAATCAGTGACCAGGATGCTACAGCAAAGACTCTGTCACAAGCACCTATTGTCTGAGGCTCTCAAAGTGTTAAAATAGCAATAATCTATTTAGTATAAAGGAATGGATACACCTGCCATCTGTTAGGAACATAGGAGTTGCCAGATTTTATCAACTTGAAATCCATCTAGTTCTGTATCCTATCGCTGACAGTAGCTAGCGCCACATGCTTCAGAGGATGGTGTACAAACCTCACTGTAGACTGATTGTGGGGATAATTTGCCCAGGCCTAGGTCTCCTCCTGATCTTTAATAGTCTGAGAATGGCTTAAACCAGGGGTGGGGAACCTAAGGCCCAGAGGGCGGATCTGGCCCCTGAGGCTCAGGGCTCCTCCCCCCCAGCACTGGGAAGCCCATGCTGGCACTCCAGACACCCAGCTGTCCCACTACGGGGCTGGAGTGGACAAAATCTACTATCCTTGGCCCCCCTAGGCTCTGGTGTGTGAAGGGAATGCGGGGAGTGTCTTTCTCCTTCTCAGTCAGGGCCACATCAGTGAGGGATTGGTTTTTCTTTTTTACATCTCACTTGTGTGTGGCCCCCGACGCTAAAAAGGTTCCCCATCCCTGGCTTAAACCCTGAAGCATGAATTTTAATAACCCTTCTAATATTTTTAGAATTAATTATAATAAATGTGAGTATCCCAGCTGTCTGGATAGATCTCATTCCTTTTTAGAATTGTGTTGGTTTTGACCCTAATGTCATCCTGTAGCAATGAGTTCCCCAGTCTAATGATAGAAACCAAATCCACAGGGAAAGCTTGGAATTACAATACATATACAAATTCATTCACATGCTAATGGGCTCAATCGAGATACAGGATGGTGGAGTCTTTATCAGTGAAGGTGCTAACAGCTTTCTGAATGGTATCCTTCCTACCTTAGCAATCTATCTACTGACTTTGATTTTTATCTGCTCAGGTTTAGCATCCTTTCTCCAGATACTTTAAGAAAAAAGGAGGGGGAAGAAGGGTGGGAGACAGAGCATCTTTCTCTCCCCCACCCCCTCCTCCTATTTATTTTGAGTTTTCATTTCCCCTACTCATAACTCTGGTCATCTGAAGAAGTGGGCTGTGCCCACGAAAGCTCATGATACCATCTACATGTTTTGTTAGTCTATAAAGTGCTACCAGACCATTTGTTATTTTTTTAATGATACATTGTGTGAAAAAATATTTCCTTATAATGTTTTTCATTTCATTGGTTGTCCCCTTGTGCTTGTAAATATATGTATGAGGAAATAGAGGCACAGGGAAGTTAAGAGACTTGTCCAGGAACACAAAATGAGTCAGTGGCACAGCTTGGAAATAGGACCCAAGCGTAACAGGTTGGTCTGCCGCTTTAGGAATCATTGGGGGGCTGGGGCTAGCCAGCCCTGTTCAGTTATCAGACCCATCTAGAAGTGAGGCAGGTGATCCCTTTAAAGGATTGGGAGAGTTCAGTTGAGAGGAGTTGGAGGAGGAAGGAAGATTCTTTTAGCCAGTCCTGAAACAAGAGGTTGGAGAGAAGAATGCATCTTTCAATGCTGAGAGAGGCGGGGGGAGGGGGAGTCGGTAGCTGCAGCCCAGATTGGGCAACGAAGGTACTTTTGTCTGGATATTTTGCCCAAGTTTTGTTGGAAGTGGAAAATTGTCTGGATAGAAACTTGGGTGTGGTAGTGAATCCTTCCTGGGCAAGTCAGGAGGAGATCCACCCTGAGGGAGGGACAGCAGAGGCAGTAGCTAGCCTGAGACCAGGCATAGAATCATAGAACCATAAAGCTGGAAGAGACCTCAGAAGGCCATCAAGTCCAGCTCCCTGCCCTAGGCAGGACCAATCCCAACTAAATCAACCTGGCCAGGGCTTTGTCAAGCCTAGACTTAAAAATCTCTAGGGATGGAGACTCCACTACTTCCCTAGGTAACCCATTCCAGTGCTTCACCACTCTCTTAGTGAAATAGTTTTTCCTAATATCCAACCTGGACCTCCCCCACAGCAACTTGAGACCATTGTTCCTTGTTCTGCAATCCGTCACTACTGAGAACAGCCTTTCTCCAGCCTCTTTGGAACTTCCCTTCAGGAAGTTGAAGGCTGCTATCAAATCCCCCCCTCACTCTTCGTGTCTGCAGACTAAACAGACCCAGGATGAGGCTGAACATCAATCCCCTGTTAAAACCCCAAAGATCCAATTCATCTCTTGATAAACACAGAATTCACAGCTGTTAAAAGAAGGGTAAGATTGTTAAAAACATCCTAAATAAACAATGCTCTAATGGGCATAGTTGACCATCCTGTTTCTCTGACCTTAACTCTGTTGCTTTGCATGTTTGCTGACTCTGTACACCTCCTGCTGCCCTTTCTCCAGGCATGCTTAATCCTGGGGGAAGGCAACGCTGAAAGGGCGTGAAAATGCAAAGAGAATTGGCCAATAGCTCAGAGGAGCTCCTCTGCTGTTTTCTGAGAGGTTTCTTGATGATAGATGGGAATGCATTTGTTGTTTTGAAGGTATTATTCATGCCAGGGCAGAAGACCCAGTGGGATCAAAATAAATCTACAGCGGTAACATAAACAAGCATAAGAGAAGTGATTATTTGAAACAAGCTGGGGAGAAACTAATGGTTATAAAATGATAGCAGGACAGGTTTTAGAAGTTAGCAGTTGGCAAAGAGGCCAACCCATTGTTTACAAGAGGTCCACAACACAGGGCAGGAGTTTATTGATCGTGAAGCTGCCTTGAGATCGATTGCAGGTAGAGTAGCATAAATAATTTAGAAGGATTCACCTCTCGGACAGTGTTGTGGGCCAAATCCTCACTCAGAGTTCCTTAAAGCCAAGGGGGAGATGTATTGGAGTCTAGGTGGAAAATATATTGTGTGTACCCCCAGGGCTACATGCTGGACTTACTCTAGCAGCTTTCGGTCTGCCTTTGCCCTTCTGCCTGCTGTCGCACCCTGGGAGGAGGAGGATTCTGGCCAGGGGATTTACAGCAGTGAAAGGTCGACCTTTGAGGCATCCCCACGTATTGCCCCTCCTAGTGTACCGTTTCCACTGTGTTGCAGCCCACGGTGCACATGCTGTGCTGCCACGTTCATGGCCGCCTTCTCCCACAGATGGGAAAGGTGTGATTCCCCCTGGAGGCATGTGCGGGTGCAATTACACTCAAGCCCTCTGACAAAAGCAATGTGGCATGTGTGGTGGTTGGTGAGGGGAGGAAGCCTTCAGAAGTGGCAAGTGCTGCCACCAAGAGAGAAAATAGGCAGTCCATCGCACAGCTGTCCACTCTGAGGCTGAGGGAAGCTCGGGTGAGAGGCATCAGTGAAGGGATTCTGGCAATTGTGAGGGGAAAGAGAGAACGTTCATCCTGAGACTGTAAACTGCTTGTGACAGCCAGCCTTTGTTGTTTGTGTGTACTGCACAGCAGAAAGGAGCTTATTTTTTCTATATCTAACCCTTCTGCCAGGCGGATCCGGCAACAACCAGACCTGAGTTCAGTAGCTAGGGGTTCCTTTTCAACAATACAACACAGAACCAGCTCGAGCACCTACCCAGTAACCTGGGAAAATCACACACCACTTCTGGGTGCCTCTGAAGCTATGTCTAGACTACAGGCTTCTTCCGGAAGAAGCTTTTTTCAGAAGAGCTCTTCTGGAAAAACTTCTTCCAAAAGAGAGTGTCCACGCTGCAAAAGTGAATCGAAAAAGCGATCTGCTTTTTCGAAAAAGAGCGTCCAGACTGAATGGATGCTCTCTCACATGTAAGCTGTAATTGCTATGAACGGAGTGGCCACCAGGGCATCTGTGCTTTTCCTCTTTCCTCTTCTTCCGAAAGAACTCCCTCTTTCCCGTCCACACATGCCTTTTTCCAAAAGAGCTCTTTCACAAAAAGGCTTCTTCTTCATAAAATGAGGATTTCCAATGCCAGAAAAAACCCTCTGTTCTTTCGATTTTCTTGTGGAAGAATGCAATTGCAGCATGGACGTTCCTCAAGTTTTGTCGGAAAAACGACTGTTTTTCTGACAAAACTCTTAGTGTAAACATACCCAGAGAGACAATACTTCCCTACTCACAAGCATGGAGTCTGAGTGTAGCGAAGACGCTTTTAATGAAAGGAGGGAAGTCACTTGATATGAATTAGGGACAATGCCACAAGCAGTATTCATAAACATAAAACTTTGAACAGGACATCCACCCCAGAGGGCGTGGGGAACAGTCATCTGCTCTATGTTCTTTAGTTCTAAAACCAATGGTTCCTTTTCTGCGCCCCTGCCTGCTCCCGCACCATCCCCCACTCATAGTGGTTGTGCTTGTCAGTGAGGACCCAGGGCTCAGAGGTGCATCTCTGTGAGCTCACCTCTCACCTGGGAAAGAAGGCACCTTGCTTGCTCCACCATCTGAGCACTTGCTCTGGATGAACATCCTACTGGCCGTGGCTCCTCTCCACTGGCCACCCCGCAGGCCGCTCACTCAGCTGCTGCTGGCTGCTGTCCCAGCCGCTGCTCTCGCTCGCTGCTCCTGCAGGTTGCCTGCTCTGTGCTCCTGCTGGCACCTGCTTCCCTGCTGTGACTGCTGCAGGACAGTCTCTTAAGGATGGTCAGTTCTTAGTGATTTTTAGCAGTCTGGGCACAAGCCCTGTCCTGTTACGAATGATTTCAGCTCTCATTCAAGCACTGAAAATCACAAAGGCGCCTAATGATGCCTGTTTAGCTCTGTCTATGAAGAGTGGGGAAGAACAGGTTAAACTAGACCGGGTATCCTTAGGGAGAGTTCACATCTTCTGACGGGGGCATCTGTCCCCACTCCTCTGACTTCCACAGGGATTTGGCTTTTGAAACCCTAGCTTAACAAAGTCCTTCAGCTGAGGGTGAGCTCTCATTTGGGACAGGTTAAGCACAGTTCTGCTCCCCTTTATTCATATAACGAAGACAATAATATTGATAACATTTCACTAGCCCTGCATTCAATACTAAAGTGATTTGTAACCCAACACAAGCCAAAGTTGATCATTTTGAGCAACATCGCTCTAGCTGTTGGATATGTTGGCAGTAGAAGTATGTTGATGTAAATACAGTTTGTTCCTGAAATCTCTCCCCTCCCAGCTAGCTGTCAGGGAGGAATTCATTCAGACCCTACTTATGTCTGGTTTCCCCAGCATCACTGAAAGAGGGTGACAACGCAATGTGAACTGGTCTAGTAGCACCGAGGAGCAACACTGGGGCCCGTAGGTGTCACTGTGCTAAAAAGAATCAATCATAACAAATAACCTTTCCTTTCCATGATTAAAAAAATAAAAGAAAATAGCAACCAGGAGTCTCCATGTTGTTGCCTTGTGAAAGTCTGTGATACGATTAGAACTTTGGTTCACTTTTATTTTTCTAGCTCCCCCTTCCTTTTCCCCCCCTTTAGAACTTTTGGGAGTGAGTGACGATTAGAATCCTGCCTATATCAGTCACACCTGTGAAAAAGAGGCAGTCAAAAAGAGAATAAAGTTACATGTTATCTAGTTCATGTGCACGCCCAATAATGGAATTCTATGTAATCATAGCTCTTACAGAAGGTGCTGCAGGACCATTGGTTGTTTAAGTTTTTTTTAGTGCTTTTCAGCCCTATATATCAAAAGTGTTTGAAAAAGGAGTGTAGCCTAATTATCCCTATTTTACAGACGGCAAAACTGAGGCACAGAACAGTGAATGTCACCCAGCTGTCTAGTGATCAAGAATCCAGATCTCGAGAGTTAGTCCAGTGCTCTGTCCACTGGGCACACTGTCTCTCGCATGGCTACAATGTACTTACCCTCACTCTGTAGAACACAAGCTTAAACAGCAGTCTAAGGGAGCCCTAATGTAAACAGAAGTATTTTGTGGGTCACAGAAGTTGTTACTTGTACATTGTGTCATGGTGTGGGTGGTTTTTACAGGGTAGATATGCATGGGCAGCGGGTCACATAGACTAGCAGAGTATGCCTCCCCAAACAGCCAGCCATTGTCCCACCCATGCACTGCCCTGCCCAGGCCCCCAGCTCATGCGGCTCCTCTCTGGTCCCCCTGTGATCTGGCCAAGGCTGGGATGGTGTGCCACCTGCCTTCCCCATGCTCTGGGGTTTGAGTTGGGAGGCTATAGCCATTCACCACTCACTTTCCCTGTGTTCTGGGGCTGGAGAGGCTATAGTCTTGTGCTGCCTGCTCTCCCCATCACCCTCAGGGGTTGCCAGGGGCTAGCTTGGGGCAAGGCTCTGGGCTATTGGCCATGCTGAGGAGGGGGGCTCTGGGCTCTGGTGTGGGGGGGACAGAAGGGGCAAGTGGAAGGGGAGGGCTAGGGCATAGAAGGCCTGTTGTGCAGCTGGGAATAGAAACCAGGTCTCCTGACTCCAACACCTGCACTCTATACACTAGGTTAGTGCTGCCTTCCAGACATTAAAGATGTGTGAAGGGTCATCCCTGCCAGTGAAGACCTGTTCCCTATGATACACTTCTTACTGTATCAAGCTGTTGAAAGTCTTGCATGAGCAGGATTCTCTCTTTTCCCTTGGGAAGCTGTCCACATCCTGCAAGATGTTACTGTTGTGCAGTGCAATCTGTGTTTTCTCTTTCTTAATTTCTTCCCATTACATTTAATTCTACACTTTTGAACAGGGCAGGCAAGATGCGGCCCGGGGGTCGGATCCGGCCCACCTAACACTTTGATCTGGCCCGTGGACTGATCAGGCTGCTTTCTATTTATATCCTGCTACCCGTGCCACTGAATTTCAAGGCTCAGGTAGCAGGATCTTCTTAAAATGGCTCACGGCTCACAGTACGGTGCTTCCCGTACTGTGGAAAGGGCCAGAGCTGCGAGCCTTTTAAATAGCCGCAGCAATCCCGGCCAGCTGCCAGGCAATGTGGTGACAACAGGGCTGGGAGCCATGAGCCCATTTCTGCGTTTTTAGTTCAAAGCCGCTGGCCCCAGACAGCTCCAGGGGTAGGCTAGTCCCCAGATATGCCCCTTCCACCCCAGATCACGCCACTTCTAAGTGGGGGGGGAGAAGGTGGAGCCAGCCCATGACCAGGTAGAAAAATTTATTTAAGTAGCCCCCCTGTGAAAATTATTGCCCACCGCTGCTCTTGAACCACCCTAAATAATTCCTCCCTGAACTGCTGTTCAGAGGCACAGTAAGACAGCAAAGCATGTCTTGACAGCTTAACCAGGATAGTAAATATAATGAAGACCATGCAGTGCAAAGTAAAATTAAATGAAAAGTCAAATAACTGGCATTTATTACATTTAAGTAGCCTTTATTCTTGAGCACCTGGCAATAATCTGTGTATTTGTTCCCTCTTATGCAGCAATATCAGCAGCATGCATCTCTGGTTTTCAAATAGCAATGGACACCCATTTGTAAGTCTACTTCACCGTGCTATGCTTATTAAAATAATAATGTACATTATTAGATTTATTGGCTAGCATACCAATTTTTTTTCATGAACAAAGGTGCAAGATGTCATTGGGCTCCTGTGATGAGATGTAAACCTGTGAGTCTGTCCCCTTTGGGTTGTTCACAACCTGGTGGTACCTTTTTTAAAGGAGATTAATTAAAAATGACTGAGCAACTTTTCTAAACAATTTTCCAACAAAAATTGGCTTTTCAATTAAGCAGAAAATGTCATGAGAACTTTTTGCTTTTGCCAAATGTTTTGGGTTTTTATAAAATAACCAAAACACACTCAGTTTTTCGGTTTGATAAGCATACAAAAATCCTGTAAGAAGTCAATTAAGTTGAAAACACATTTTCATCTATATATTTGTAACATAAAATATATATTTTGATAAGCTTTTATTTTTTAATCTTTGTCTTGCTGATTTCAGATAATTTAATTCTGGCTATTTAAATTCCCCTTGCAATTTCAGATGAACACAGTATTCTTCACAACAGTGTGGGATAATAAGTATTCTGCTAGTGAGATGCTGTACTTTATCCAGAGGCAGGTATGTTTCAACAATGGGTGATTTGATCCCTATGTACACCTGGGATTTTGTAATACAAGAAGTGCAAAACCAGTCCGTTCACTGATTAAAAGCCATGAAATGGAGATGGAAGATGAAGGGCACAATACGGGTGAAAAGTATTATCACTGTTATAGTATAATTATTATATTACACTGATACATTTTATTAGGATAAAGAACCTCTTTGCATGGATGTAAGAAAATATAGCAGCATCAAACAAATTAAGAACATTATGGATGGCAAAATGTTGGCTTACAGACTCATTTAGAACAGGTTTTATAGGTAGCTCCGATTTCCATTTGAAAATCCCAGATAAATAGTAGTTCGATTTCGTAATTGTGAAAGGAAAATATTGTCCACAACTTACTTGCATGGCCTGCTAAAAGAACCCAAGAACCTTAATTTAGTCAGTTTAATTATTCTAATTTTATAAACATTAAAATAGCCCTGACTTCCCTAGTTTCTGCAAAAGCACTAAGTTGAGTACTACAGGCATCCCATTTCAGCAAAGTTTTTTAAAAAGCACATTTTTCCATAGGCGAATAGACTATTCCTTGTTTCACCCTCATTTTTATGGGCTGGTAAAACACATTTAGGCCTTGTCTACACTGGGAGATGATTGAATTTATTAAAGTCAGTTTACTAGCACCCACTTTTATAAAGTCAAAGGCGCATGCACCCACTGTGTGCAAGAGTTCTAAGTAGTGCATCCCCAGTAAGGTGGCTACTGTCAACTTTGACAGCGATACACTGTGAGTAGCTATCCCACAGTTCCTGCTCCCCTTTGCATTCTGGGTTATGCTCCCAGTGCATGCTGGGCCCAAAACTGTGCAGTGTGTGGTTCTGGGTTCATGTTGTCTGTGTCACTTGTCTCTGCCCTTCACCTTGCTTGAAAGCAATGGCAAACAATCTTTTTGCACCCTTTTCCCACTGGTTATCCGTGCAGATGCCATAGCAGAATAACCCAGAATGGAACCTGTTCAGCAGCAAAAGTACTACTATGGCAATCCTATTAACCATCTTGCACCTTATACTGCAGTAGGTCCAGAGCATATCCAGGGACCACCAGAATGAGATTCACGAATCTCGGAAGGCCATGAATACGCTCTTCTTTAAAGCACTTGAGATGAGCGATTGGCAGATGTTGGTGGCATTTGATCCTATTGACACAATTGGTTCTGGCGCCATGAGACCAGCACAGACTGGTGGGATTACATAGTGATGCACCTATGGGGCGATCAGCAGTGGCTGCTAAACTTTCACATGCATAAGATCACTTTCATGGAAGCTTGCAAATTGCTTTCCCCCTCCCCCCGCTGCCCTGAAGTGCAGCAATACCAGAATGAGGGGCAATAGCCCGGTGGAAGCTTGCAGTGCCAGACAGCTATCAGTAAGCTGGGAATTAATTCAGAGTGGGGAAATCTACAGTGCAGGCTGTTGTGATCCAAGTAGCCAAGACAATCAATAGCCTTCTGCTATAAAGGATAGTGGCTCTGGGAAATGTGCAGGACATAGCGGAAGGCTTTGCTGTGATGAGGTTCCCTGACTGTGGTGAGGCGATAGACAGAATGCACATCCCGTGTGTACCAGCTCCTGCCTGCCCCCTCGCACTGCTGCCTCTTTATCAGAGACAGCAGCGTGGAAGTTGGGGGCCAGGCTGCTCTGCACAATCCGGTGCTCATGGGGATACAGGGGCAGCGGGAAGGGGAGTGTGTGTAATTGACAGGTTTAACCAATAAGCTCAGGCTTATCGGTTAATCGTGTAGTTGCCTACACATTGGCATCCCTACTTGGCATGGAAAGGTGTCTTACCACGGAGGACGGAATAAGCCAGGCCTCCTCAGAAACTTTGTTAGAAGGATGAAAAGTTCCTCTATGAGAGCTTCGTGGAGATGTGCAGGGAAGATTCCCACTCCATCTCCAGACATGTTTTGGGGACCCTCCGCTGTGTAGATGGAGTGGCCGCCACAGATCACAGCCAATTTCCTTAACCCTCCTGTAACATAATTAAAAATGTGAAAACACCAGAAGTGCCGTACCCGTCATCAGGGCCTGGTAGCAAGACATCCTGGGAGGAGGGAATTGACTCCAAATTTTAAAAAAAAGTCCTGGCTGTTAGTGAGGTTGGATGCTCTGATTGCCTCCTGACCATTCTCCTCTTCCTTATCCACACTGTCCTCCACGCTGCTGCCCGAGGAGTGTTTTGGGAGGAATCCATGGACTGGTGTGGGATACTGGTTAGGTCCCACCCTAGAATCCTATGCAGCTGCTCATAGAAGTTGCATGTTTGCAGTGCTCACCAGACCGTCCATTTGCCATCTTTGTTTTCTGGTATGCCTGCCTGAGCTCCTTCACGGAGCACTGCTGAGTGTCCCTGGCGTATCCTTTCTCCGCCATGCCCTTTGCGATCTTGGTATAGATATCAGCGTTGCTTTTGCTGCTTCACAGTGCTGCCTGAACCGATTCCTCTCCCCACACGGCAACGAGGCCCAAGATCTCCTGCACGCTCCATGCTGGTGCTTGTTTGTGATCCTGAGCACTCATAGTCAGGTGTGCAACTGAGGTGCGCCGCCTGCTCTGAGGTCTGCTTGCCACACTGACTACACAGGAAATGAAATTCAGATTTTCCTGGGGCTTTTCTGTGCACCTGGAAAGCAGCAGAGTTGAAAGTCCTGGCCAGAGTGGGATACTGTGTGACTCCTCCTGGAGGCCAAGAATGTCGCCTTCCACAGCGCTGCACCTGCCCTATTCTAAAGTTGACCATGCCAGGTTGAATTTACCATTACTCCTCGTGAAAAGCAAGAGTACTGAAACTGACTTGAACAGTCCTTAAAGTCGATGGAACAGGTTTGGTGGTGTGGAAAATCGACCTAATGTGGTTAAGTTCAACCTAAACTCCCAGAGCCTTGTACAAGGGGTCTGAGACTTCTAGATACCTTTTGCAATATAAATAATAATAAGAATTGGGACCCTGCCTCAGCCTTCCCTTGTGACATGTCAGCTCACTTTACCTCTCTGTGCTTGCTGATTGTACAATACTGCTACACAGGCTCAAATCATTTACAATCTTTATGGCAGATGTGGGGTACAACACGGGTGGCAAGTAATATACCATGCAATGGAATTCTAATAATAGCCTGTTAGAATGTTTCTGCTGATTTTTGGCTGTGATCTGGCCAAACACAAAAGTATATGCTTAACTTTAGACATTCTAACAGAGTATTTGGATGTCAGAGTCCTTACATGCTGTGCTTTAAGCACCTGCTTAACTATTTTGCTGGGTTGCAGCTGATGTGCAGCAGTTCCGTCTGTTCGTCCTGTCAATCAAGGCAACGGAGGAAGTGAATTCTCACTTACAAAAACAAGCCTTTATCAGATCTTTTCCATACATTCACCCATCACTGCTCTACCTTGTTGTTATATATTTGCATTAAACAAAGCACTCCATTTGTCCTGATTGAAAGAAACTTGAGATGATAACGAAAATAGGGGCTGATGTGACTTGTGGAGTGTGACTGTGCAGATGCCCTTAGCAGGGTGCTTTTACCCAGTCTTCAGAGAGAGCTTCTTGTGCTCAAAAAGGACGGCCATAAAGGCTATGTTATGTATCCAAAAGGCTTACAATTTCCTGGCTACAAATACAATGATCCGAAAAGATTTATATCCCCATTTGTGGCTTCTGAATCTTGACTCTCTTGTTCAGAGGTCATTGCTTGCAATGGCTCAGTCATAAAGCCAGTTGCTAACTTTCTGACTGAATAGTTTATCAGAAAATGCCAACCCAGCTAAACTGAAACGTTGACAGGAAAGGGTCAGTTTCCATGAAGTTTTTTACTTGAAATTGGGGGGAAAATCATTTAGCAATTGTCAAAGTTTAGTCTTGACATTTTCTGAAGGAAAAAAAATCTGTTTTGGGGGTGAAAATGACTTTTGTTTTGAAATTTGAACTATATATCATAATCTTTTTTTTTTTTTAATCAAAACAAAACATTTTGATTAACTCTAACTCCATTTTTATAGATTTTTGGTCCATGAAAAATTTTGAGATTTCAACTGTTGTCCTATTTTGGGACAGGAACACTTTTTGGATCTCTTGAAAAATTTTCTAGGGTGGGAAAGCATTTCCCATCAAGCTTTACTTAATCATCAAGTGAAAGGGGAAACTGGATCTAAAAACCTCTCCTTTCCTTTTGCATGAACTGCATTTAGCAATCTCTTCACTAGAGTGGCCCCTGTATATGTTACTTGATAAATTGCACTCTGGGTTATGGTGCTCCAGGAGGTCAGCTTCAGTCAGCTCAATGCTTCTTTATTTATATCTTGTCAAGTCTTACAATTAGCTGATTTATTAGGCCCTCTGCATTCTTGACCCTTTGAATATAGACCTGTGCTCAACTGTCATTAAGGTGGGCTGGAAAGTAACAAGTTTCATGATTCCTTCTCAAAAGGGGCTGAAAAACTGTAATACCTAAAGGAAATGCTAATGGCTGGCTGATTGGATGTGTGAATTTTCCTAAACCTCATGTAAGTGCTGTTCTTTCCAATAGTAGTTACAAGAGTAGGTATGTCCCCAGAAAGAGGTACTCTAAGGGTCCGTTGGCTATTAAGAACAACAATTCTGTGAAAATACTGTTTCCAATGTCCCAGGGGCGAGAAGATTCTCCCACACCACACTGTGATGCTAATATAAAGCAATAGAGCATAGTCTTGCCAAAATAATGCCAGACCCAGGAAAACTTCTTGTCCTTAAAATGAGGCTCCAGGCTGAAAAGAGATGGTGAAAACGGTATAATGGGAATCCATGTTAATTCTGTCTCTGTGTTTTCTGGATCAAATGCTCACAATTTATAAGTGAATGATTATTACAGACCTGGCTGAGTTTCCCCATAGACAGTTGTAATTAGACCTACCCTGTGGATTCCACATAATTCCAATCAGCGGGGTCTGTAAAGCCTCAACTCCTGCTGTTACTAACTCGGCTTCTGAGGTACACTCTTCTCTCTGTCGCTTTACGTGGGGGGTGGGACTCCACATTCCAACTCTTCCAAACCACCTTCCCTGGCTTATAGACATGCCAACTCTTACAAATTAATAGAAAAATCACATCTCTCGAAGTAAAATGATTAAGCATGACTCATAAGCTCGCAATAGAACTGCCAGGGCTGATAAAAATAATACAAAAAAAAATCCTGACATTTGAGAGTTCTATCCCAAGATCATGAGTCAGACTTAATAATTTTACTTAGAAATTACTGTCAGCCCCAGGCTGCAGGGGTCCTGCTGTGAGCCAGCCCTGGGACTGACAGTGGAAGCCACAGACACCTGGGGATGGCAGTGGGAGCCCCTCCTCACAGAGACTCCCCACAGTGCTGGCTATGGGGTGGTCAAGTCTCTCTGCTGTCAGCCCCTGGGCAGCTGGGACTCCCTGTTGTCAGCCCCAGATGGCTGGGGTTCCCCTGCCAGTCTGGGAAGTGAGAGAGGGAACCCCACTGTAGCCTGCCCAGGCTTGGGATGAGGGTGAAGAGGAATAGAGGTGAGGCTGGAAGGGCTGAGCTATGGCCTGGGTGCAGGGAGAAGTGAGGAGGGTGGGAGCTGATGGGGTGGGAGGGTTGTACTGATGGTGGATTCTGAATAACTGAGGTGAGTACTAAATTGCTGAGGGGTGCTTCAATCCCAGCTCTGCTCTAGGCCCACCTCTGCTTCATCCCTTCCCCCAAGACCTCATACCTGCCCCACGTATTCTCACCCATCCCCAAGTGCACTGTGTGCTTGCTCCTCCCATTCTCCCCCCAGCGTCCTAAATGCTGCAAAACAGCTGATTGTTGTGTGTGGGAGGCACAGGGAGGGAGGGACAAATGCAGGGAAGGAGAGGGAGGTATTGTTCTGTGGGGTCCACCTGGAGACACTGGGGGTGTGGGGAAAGGAGGGGAGCTGATGGTGGATGCTCAGTGCTCACCATTTTTCCCTCAGGGTGCTCCTGGACTTGGCACCTGTGAGTCCATGTCAGTTGGAGAGGCCCCTCTAGCCCTCTGATCCAGGGAGAGAGAGTCCTTCTGTTGCCCAGATGTTTACCCCCGGAGAAAGATTTACCTCTGTCAGTAAGTGACTGAACATCTTCAGCACTCAGGTCCGGTGGTTCCAGCCCTCTGGCCCTAAGAGTTCAAACTGGGAGAGCCAGTTTGTCAGCCTGGCTATTCCATATAGCAGAATCATTGTTCAGACAGTCACCAAGTGTGTTAATCCATTCAGGGTGCTCTTGGGCTTTATCACAGAGCTGGAAGAGACCTCAGGAGGTCATCAAGTCCAGCCCCCTGCCCAAGGCAGGACCAATCCCAGCTAAATCAACCCAGCTTAATAAGCTGCCTTAGTCCAGCATTTCTCAGACGTGGCCATCGTGGCTGCATGCAGCTACCAGTGGATTTTTTGGCGGCCAGGATAGCCTCCAAAGCATGAGCAGAGATGGAGGGGGTGGAAGCAGCAGCTCCGCACTGTGTCACCCAGCTGTTGCTCTTAGATGCTCTGCCTTGGAGTTCATACTGGTACTCATCAGCGCCTTGCACAATGCAGCCTACTTGGGAGTTCTAGGCAGCACCTTTAGACACACGAGGATACCAGATTTGCCCGTTGCTCTGGGGTATGCTCTTTTATAAGAATTACTCTTCTGAGGAAGGGGGGTTGCTTGTGTCACTTGTGCTCTCATATGGTGCTCTACTTCTCCCTTCTGCCAATTCCCTCCCAATGGAGCTCTCCTGCAAGGTCCCCAGGACTGGGCTCTTCCCACCCTAGAATCAGATAAACACACAGACACTCACACCCACTCTCAGAGCACGTCTGAAAGGACCAGTTAATCAGCATTCGCAAGCTGACCCCTGGACCTAGTAGGATGGGTTGTACTGCAATGCCAAGCTGTGACCCTCAGGTGCCCTTGGATTTAGTGGGCTGGGTTAAACAGCACTTTAAACTTCCACCCTCATACCACAGTACCTCGGTAGCCCCACTTTCACATGACAACTGCTAGTTACCCATTTGATGGGCAAACCCAACAGGATTTTTGGGCACTACAGGGATCTTTAGCTCACGTACAAGGAGCGTTGTTGCAGAATGAATGGGGAAGCTAAAACAACAGCCATAAGAGAGAGAGGAAAAGAGAGAAAAGTCCCACCCAGATAGCAGCGGGTCTGAGATATGGCTTCAGCCCCAGGGTTCCAGGTCTCTGGCGTGGTATTGTAGGAAAAATTGTCAGATCAGCAACAGTTGTTCTGAGGCCACCAAAAATATTGTTGCAAGGATTCCTGCCTCAGTCTGTCCTTGACATCTCTTGATAGTTAGTTACAGACTACACATATAAATCATAGTTTTCAAATGGTTGTTACAAGGTCAAATGAAGGTCATTATTTGTTAGAGGTGTATGGACACACCAGACAGTCACAAAGATTCCTTTTTCTAACTGGATGCAAATACAATGTGGTCTCTCAAATGTCAAATTGAGTTCCTAGGGCAGGGGTGGGTAATAATTTTTTGCCAGGGGCCACTTTTTTTTTTTAAATGGCCCTGGGCTGCACCGGAAGGGGCGGGACCAGGATGCTTCAGGCTTCCCAACCCACAGAACATTATTGGTCTGTTGGAGGGGGAGCCCCTTTGCCCCCACTTCCCACTAAGCACCCATGCCCCTGGTGGTAGGAATAGACTTCCCATGCTCCCCCAACCCCAGGCCAATCAGGGGCTGGGGGTAGGGGAGCACACAAAGCCTCCTCCCGCCCTGCCAGGAGCGCGCGGTACTTCTAAGTGCCACGTGCTCCTCACAGGGCGGGGGGTAGGGCGGAGGAAACTTCGCGTGCTCCTCCTGCCCCCAGGCCAATGAGGGCTTGGGGGTTGGGGAGCACGTGAAGCTTCCTCCCACCCTGCATGCTCCTGGCAGGGTGGAGGAAACTCTGTATGCTTCCTCCCGGCCCCAGGCCCTGATTGGCCTGGGGCCGGGGGAGCGGCAGGGCCTCCGTGGGCCGGATCAACTCGCTTGGCAGGCCGTATCCGGCCTGCAGAGGCCTTTTTGCCTACCCCTGTCTTAGGGTCTCATAGAAGTAATAGGTATTTAGGACCAGAAGAGAGTCCTCAGCCCTGAGAGAGGACCAAGTATTATATAGACCATCCCTGACAGCTGTTGTCTTACCAGTTCTTAAAAAACCTCCAGTGGTGGAGATTCTACAGCCCCCTACTAGCAATGTTAAAATGTATTGTGGTTGGTTTTTTGGGGTGGGGGAATGTAAACATATAACTGCTGAAATTTGCAGTGTTTACACACAGGAGAGAGGCAGCTCAGCGGGAGCCAGTGCGTGTGGGAAGCCAAGCTTTTAAGCCAGCTTCTCATATGTACCGGCTCCCATGGAGCCACCTCAACTCCCCCCCCCCCCCCATGCTGCTGCCTTTGATACAGAGGCAGCAGCGTG
This sequence comes from Rafetus swinhoei, assembly GCA_019425775.1. NCBI lineage: Eukaryota > Metazoa > Chordata > Testudines > Trionychidae > Rafetus > Rafetus swinhoei. The sequence goes on along the minus strand of CM033437.1, from coordinate 22,314,447 downwards.
GGGGACAGGCAGGAGTTGGTGCTTATGGGGAGCCAGCTTTAAAGCCAGCTCCCCACAAGCACCAGCTCTCAGGGAGCCACCTGCCTCCTCCCCTCCCCCCACATTGCCGCCAGAGATGAGGTGGGGGGAGGCAGGTGGCTCCATGGGAGCTGGTACACACGGGTAATTGGCTTAAGAGCTGGCTCCCCATGAGCACTGGTTCTCACCTACCTCCCACACTGTCTCTGATACAGAGGCAGTAGCATGGGCGGGAGAGAGGGGGGAACTTGTATGTAACCTCAAAGGTTAACTGATGAGTCCAGGCTCACTGGTTAACTGTTGAAATGGGTAAACTTTCACATCCCTACTTCCTATGTAATCTGTTCCAGTGCTTAACTACACTTACAATTAGGAAGTTTTTCCTAATGTTTAATCTGTCTTCTCCTGTCCTCACTAGGGAAGGACAATTTATCACCCTTCTCTGTAAACTCTTGAAGACTGTTATTGTGTCTCTCCTCAGCCTTCTCTTCTCCAGACTAACTGTTTTTTCCATCTTTCCACATAGGTCATGTTTTTGAGACCTTCACTCACTTTTGTTCCTCTCCTCTGGACTTTTTCCAGTTTCCGCATCTTTCCTCAACTATGGTGCCCAGAGCTTGACACAATATGCCTATTGAGCCTTATCAGTGCTGAGCAGCATGGAAGAATTACTTCTTGTGTCATGCTTACAGCACACCTACTAAAAGTTCCCTATGTTTGCAACAGTATCACATTTGTGACACATTTAGTTTGAGACTCACTTTTCTGCAGTACTCATGCCTAGGCAGCCATTTCCCATTTTGTACTTGTGCAATTGATTCCTCCTTCCTTAGTGCAGTACTTTGCATTTCTCTTTCAGATTTCATCCTGTTTAACTCAGACCATTTCTCCGGTTTCTCAATATCATTTTGAATACTAATCCTGTCTCCAAAGCACTTACAACCCCCATCCCGGTATTATCCATAACCTTCATAAGTGCATTCTCTATGTCATTATACAGATTGTTATGAAGATATTGAACAGAACTAGACCCAGGATATATCCCTGTGGGACTCCACTTGCTATATCCTTCCAGCTTGATTGTGAACCTTAGATAACTATTGAGTGTGATTTTCCAGCCAGTGGTGCACCCCTTTGTATTTGTTCATCTAGGCTATATTACTCTAGTTTGTTTGAGGTGATCTCATAGACTCATGGACTTTTAGGTCAGAATGGACTATCAGGATCATTTGTCTGAGCCCTTGCACATTGCAGGCAACAGACCCTCACACACTTCTGTAATAGACCCCTAACCTCTGGCTGAATTGCTGTTATGTGAGACAGTATCAGAAGCTTGATTAAAGATGAGATATGATATCTACTGCTTTCTCCCACTCCATGAGGCTTGTTATCCTGTCAAAGAAGGAGATTAGGTTGGTTTGACATGATTTGTTCTTGACAAATTCATGTTGGCTGTTACTTATTTTGTCTAGTTAGTTACAAATTGATTGTTTATTTGCTCCATTATCTTGCGGGGTACTGCAGTTAAGCTGACAGGTCTCTAATTCCCTGGATTGTCTTTATTCTCCCTTTTATAGGTAGGTACTATATTTGTCCTTTTCCAGGCATCTGGTATCTCTCCTCTCCCCAGGAGTTCCCAGAAATCACCAGTGGCTCTGAGATCTCTGCAGATAGTTTCTTACATATCCTAGGAAGTATTTAATTGGACCCTGCTGACTTGAAGACATCTAATATGATTTTAATGTTTAAATAAGTTTAAAGGCACTATTATGTCTGCTAGGGATGTAAATGACTAGTTGACTACTCACATTCCCTCCCCCCCCTTGCTGCCTCTGTATCAGAGGCAGTGGGGTGGGGTGGAGGGGAAACAGGAGCTGGTGCTGGGGGAAGCCGGCTTAAAAGCCAGTTCCTCCCAGCATGGTCTCCGCAGAGCTGCCAATCTCCTACTGCTGGCTCGTACTTCCAGCTCCTACTGCCCAGCAGGCTGCCTGGCTCCTACTGCCTTTTAAATTGCAGAGCCACAGCAGGGTTTGGTCCTGGACTTAGCACGAGCCGGGAATTGAGCCAGGCTGCCTTCCCCTATCAACAAATCAAGTAGTTGATAAAAATTCTATCAACTACTCGATGAGTAAATTAACCTCATTTTAACATCCCTAATGTCTGCTGTACCTGTGTTCTCAGTGATAGAGCTCCATCGCAGGGGGGAGGGGAGGGCGTGCAGAAGTGTAACTGATTTGAACTTGGTAAATAATTCCGCTGAGGATGCGTGAATCAGAATAGATTCCAGCTCACACTGTTAGCTGTGTTAGTTCTGCAGGGATAACAAGAGACACATGGGTCATGGCAGTCAATAGACATTCCTCCTCCAAATACATGGAGGAAGCTAGTCTGCTGAATAAGGAAGCATTTTTGTATAGTCATTGTTCATATCGGAACCGAATTTAGAATCCCAGAAATGTAGGGCTGGATGGGACCTTGAGAGGTGATCAGCTCCAGCCCCCTGAGTTGAGACAGCACCAAGTAACTCTAGACCAGTGTCAAGTATCAGAGGGGTAGCCGTGTTAGTCTGGATCTGTAAAAGCTACAAGGAGTCCTGTGGCACCTTATAGACTAACAGATGTATTGGAGCATAAGCTTTCGTGGGCAAAGACCCACTTCATAAGATGCATGGAGTGGAAATTTCCAGAGGCAGGTATAACTATGCAGGCCAAAATAAGGCTAGAGATAACAATGTTAATTCAGTCAGGGAGGGTGAGGCCCACTTCTAGCAGCTGATCTGGAGGTGTGAACACCAAGAGAGGAGAAACTGCTTTTGTAGTTGGCTAGCCATTCACAGTCTTTGTTTAATCCCAAGCTGATGGCATCAAATTTGCAGATGAACTGTAGCTCAGCAGTTTCTCTTTGAAGTCTGGTCTTGAAGGTTTTTTGCTGCAGGATGGCTACCTTTAAATCTGCTACTGTGTGTCCAGGAAGATTGAAGTGTTCTCCTACAGGTTTTTGTATATTGCCATTCCTAATATCTGATTAGGTGCCAGTCTGTGGTGCCAGGACAGGCAGGTTGTCTGTATTAGCATCCCCACTGGTCACCTGATCCCCCTGCAGCAATGAGATCAGGTGCCTGACATTCCAAGGCCCAACACGTGAACATCTACAAAATCAAGGTATGAGGTAGCAAAAAGTATGCAGCTTATATTGCAAACAAAAAATTGAAGCAGTGTGAAGAGTAGGATTCCGTCGTTACAGAGCTGCACAACAGATTAAGTTTGATGTGATCCTAACCGGGAGGTGAGAAGTGTGGCTTTTTTTAAACACCACACATCTATTTCTACAATATATCTGAAGGATTGGGAGCAACCGTGTCTTGGATCTTTATGGAAGGTTCCATGTTATTAAACAAACAGTAAAACTGATAGTTATCTCTGTAACGAATCATAAAGAGATTTCTCTCAATGAAATAAACTTAATGTACAGTGTCATATGGTAGGCAAGTACCTGCAAATGTGGCAGGTTTAATAAGGGTTCAGAGACAGACATATTGGTTTGCAGCAGGCTAGTTAGTTAATCAGAATTTCACCTTCAACCTCCTAAATAGGGGGTAGATTTATGAAGTTGAAAATTCCCGGAACTGCTGACTGTTGCAGTTACAATCGTGCTAATCTGCCTGACCTGCTCTTAATGCTATAATTGTAGCAGTAGGAGACTGTTGAATTAAGAAAATGTTTCTCACAGTCTTTAGAACTGAAGGTGCGCATCTCTATGTAAACTTGTTAAGGCAGTAAATGTGACGGGTTGGATTTTTTTGTATTGCTGCCATTTTTCTCATTACCTCTATTCATTGGAGTTGTCTTGTTTTCTTGAACAGCACTAAGTATTTACAATGTCCATGAGATACAATTTGATAACGAAAAGCAAGGTGGCGAAATACTTCAGATTGTGTTACAAAGAATGTAAGACACCAGTGGGCATCTGCTGTAAGTCATGAAATGGAAGAAAAAACAAATTCCTTGGACCTATTATTGAGGAGCTAGATACAAGACACAATATTCATGGGGTACTTTAGCTACCTAGACAACTGATGAATAGCAAACAGTTAAACCTGGATTGTCAAGGACATTTGTACATTACATGGAGGAAACACTTTATGATGTGTAAAGTAGAGAATATAACCTAAAGGAGCCATTCTGTGGGTTTTTTCCTGAGCAATACGAAGGAATTGAGAATGTGAAAGGAGGTTTCAAACTAGTGAGTGCAAATGATTTGAATTCCAAATGAATAGGTTCACAAAATGCAACAGAACAGGGTTATTGGATTTCAGGAAAGCAACTCTGTCAGAATTCAGACACCTACTGAATATGGTGCAGTGCAAGGCAATGTTGAAAGTTCCAATGGAGATAAACTTGTTATACAGACAGAACTCCAGCCAAAGGATTGTAACCGAATGATCAAAAAGCAATGTGTGTAATAGTGCAGGGAAGCATTCTGGGTGGTGCTAAGGATATTTGCTTTGGGTATAGCCCCATTTAATATTTTCATTGATTATCTTACAGACTGTGTTAATTATATTTGCCAATAATATTGAGAGCAAGATTTGACTCTTGGCAAACTCAGGCTTTTGAGGAGAAGGGATTCATAGGGACTCAACTGCAGCTGAATCACCTAAAAATTCTTTTGGTAGATCGTCAGCGGCACATACTGGAGTGATACCAGGGCTCTGCCGCTCTTTAAAGGGGTGGTACAGCCAGCTCTCTGTTTTGTATCCAGTGACTAATATGTGGGGAAGAGGGAGGTCCATGTACTTGCCTCTTCCTCACAAGAAGCTGGCTGGCACCCACTCTATCACTCTGAGCACAAAGAGAGGGAGCTAACCATGAGCTGGGGACTACAATCCTCAACAGGATTAAGGCCATCCCCAGCAGAAGATACAAGGGGATTGAATTCTTTTTGCCAGTTGCCTCCCCACATCTGCAAAGGCGCCAGCCAAAATCTGACTCAAAATGAGGAGCGATGGCTATGCTCCAGGAAAGATATTAAACCACTGAAAATGGAATGGAAGATGTCCTAAATATGGACTACACATAACAAAAGGAGATTTGACCTAGAAAAAAATGCAGGCTAATGTATGTGGGCAGATGAGGGGAAGAATAATCTGAAATACTGATATTCAGTCAGACAAAAACACCAGCAAATAATATATAAGCCTGAACTGCTATAGCATGACAAAAGGGGACAATGTTATATGGGCCTGCATATGCAGCGGTGTCATTTTTTTATCCATAGGGAGGTGTTATTCTTCTCTAGAAGGCGCTGATGAAATTGCATCTAGAATACTGTTGATACATGTTGGGAATTCTGAGAACAGCAGCAAAAATCATTAAGGAGCTAGAAGATTTGACTTGGAGGAAAAAAGAAAATTGTGTGCTAGAAATGGAAGAGTAGAAAGAAGAAGAACTGTTTGTTATCCCAAGGTGACAAAGACCAGAGGGAAGGGATTAGGTTAAGTATAGGAAATTGGGCTGTATATCAAGAAATATCTGCCATCTAGCAAGACATTTAGTTAGTCTCACAAGAGACACAATGGAAGCTGCTTGAGACATTATTTCCCATCTGAAAATGTATACCTGTGATTGTTACAAATAACACTCAAATATAGCTGATAGAGATTAATTAAAATGTTCATTGTCTTTGGTTTGTTCCCTTAAATGCATCTGACAGCACTTTGTGTCTAGTTAGATTCCCTGATTTATTGAAAGTTGGACTACCTGTCTTGTGGCCTAGCATGAAGTCATACGATGCTGGGAGGAAACAATTATGTGTAGCCCATGCTTATCATTCTGGGTCTCTCTACCTGGAAAACAGAGATTGGAGAATTGGCTACTGGCTTTTGACTACTAGAGCTTAGTTCTTTTGGTTATGGCTATGCTACATGAAAAAATGCATGGCACTGAATCTCAGGGTATGTCTAGGCTGCACTCTAAAATCTAAATAATATATGCAGTTTGCACTATGCAAATTGCGTATCTTATTTAGATTTTATTTCGAAATAGGCTATTTCTAAATTTGGCGCGTTTACGCGGCGACAGTTGTCAAAATAAAGCACTATTTCGAGACATCCCTTATTCCTCGTGGAATGAGGTTTACAAGGATGCTGAAATAGCGCGTCTGTTATTTCGGAAAATTATTTTGAAATAGCGGATGCATTCCTTGGACGCAGGGTAGCTATTTCGGGATACCAGAGGTATCTCAATATAGCCTTGCAGTCTATTCACTTGGGCTTGGGCTATGGGGCTCAAAATAGAAATGTAGATATTCCTGCTGGGGCTGGAGCCCAGGTTCTGAAACCTGTGAAAGGATGAGGGTCTTGCAGGCAGAGCTCCACAAATCTGTCAGTTGACTTTGGCTCTGAGATTCACTACAGATTGGACCTCTTTGGTCTCGCACTCTCTCGGGACCTGACCCATCCTGGATGAGGGATTTTGCCAGACCGGGGTGGTCATTTCTGTTCCCCCTATCGCTGCCCTCCCAGCAGGCTTCCCCCTCTCGCTAGCCCCGCTGCCCTGTCGGCAGCCCCGCCGCCTCTGCGCACCAGGCTCCTCGCTGCCTCTGTTCGCCAGGCTTCCACTGCCGCACCATGCAGCCCCACCTCCTTTGCATGCACCAGGCTCCTACTACAGCGCCCAGGAGCCTCGCTGCCTTTTGCGCACTGGGCCCTCAGTACCGTGCTGTGCAGCCCTGCCGCCTCTACGTACCAGGTTCCGGCTGCAGAGCGTGGCTCCTGCTGCTGCTCCAGGCAGCCCTGGAGCCTCTGCGCCAGGCTCCTACTGCCACGGGTGGGGTTCCCACAGCCCTGCCAGGAAGCTCTGCTGCCCTGCCAGCTTGCAGGGCTCCCTGGTGCTAGCCCTCTACTGGGACTCTCTGGTGCTGGAACATCCATGGTCCGGTTGCTGGACCAGAGAGTCCCAGTTAAGAAAGTTTCAACCTGTACCATATTTTTGCAGTGTAGACATACCCCTAGTCATGGAGTAGAGGCGAATGCTTTTAGATCTAAAGGTCCTGTGTTCGCCACTTACCAAAGTACTACAAAAGGGTTTATTTTCAGCTTCCAGATTGGTGGAGTCCCCTTTTCTCTCTCCTACCCCAGCAGAAAATACAGCATAGCCCCCTCACTGGTGAAGTGTTATAAGGATGAATTAGTTAATGTCTGTGCAGAGCTTGGGACACCTACAGCACCCACTAAGATGTTACTTAACACACCAGCAGCAGCAAAGCTGAAACTGAAGAGGCAGCAGTCAGCTGTTTAGAGCCCAGGGATTAAAGACTAGTCGATTCTCCCCCCTCCCCCCACCCTGCTGCCTCTATCAGATAGAGGCAGCAAAAGGGGGGAAGAGAGGGTATTTGAAAGTGGCAGCCCCGCACATCTGATCCCGGATCAGCTGTGCGGAGCTGCGTGCATGGAGCCCAGGGTCAGCTGGGGAGTCTCCAGCTGATCCCCGGTTCCACGGAAATGCTGCGCTGGAGCCTGGGATCAGCTGGGGAGTCCCCCGCTGATCTTGGGCTCCATGCTGCGCTGCCGCTTTGAAATGCACAAGAGCCCCCCGCTGGGGACTTTTGTACATTTCAAAGTTGGCACCCAGTGCAGCTCAGAGTCAGCGGGACTTCCCTCTGGCCAAGGGCTGCAGGCCGAGTTCCTCATTCCTCCTTTGAAACGTACAAGATCCCCAGCAGGGACTCTTGTACATTTAAAAGGAGGAATGCGGAAGTGCCTATCGACTAGTCGAGTAGTCGATGGAAATTCCATTGATTACTTGACTAGTCAATTAACTGCTAGTTAACATCCTTAGTAGAGCCCTGTGATCTGTGGTTATCTATTCTGTGTTCACAGGTATCCGCAACTGTGAATATGGATGCAAATATCCATGGCTCATTTTTGTGGCCACAGATGCAGATCTAGAATCCTGCAAATTTGTGGATAGACACATTCATGGATGTGGATATCTGCTGCTCATTTTTGTGGATACAGATGTGGATACAAATTTTGTGTCTATGCAAGGCTCTCTAGATATATGCACAGAAAGAAAAGGGCGTATTTGGTGGCTGTGCTAAGCCACAAGACACTGCTAGACAACAATGGGTGGGGGGGGGGGGAGGCAGAAAACCTGTTAATTAGTAGGGGGTGGTGTGTGTGTGCAAAAGGAATGTATTAATAGGCCTTTTCTAGCACTGATTCCTGTTATTTTGTAATGTGATTTATCTACCATTTTATGGTGGGGTCTCTGTGCAGTTGGAGATGGGCCAGTAATGTTAGAATCTCATTTCCTCTGCTATTTTACTTATGAAAAATTAATGACAATTAACTTAAACTCAGTTGACAGGAAATGGAACCGTAACGCTTTTACAACCTTAAAGTATGGAAGTGGCACTTGCTTTTTAATATCTAGTAATGTGTTAATTTGCTTTAATATTTATGAGCAGTGATGGTAATTTTTTTTTCTCTCCCCCTTCCTGTTGTTAACCTGATCAGAGTTGTTGGAGTTTTTTTGAAGGATACATAAATCTCTTTTTCTATGGTCATTTCAAAAAATTACAGTTTGAAATAGTCGCCACACAAATGTACGCTCCAGTAAATTAAACAAACTGGGACAGAATCAACTTTACATTAAGGTCACTTTGGCAGTGTAAAGGGGCCTTCCAGTGGGAATGAAGTACATCAGTCCATGTCAGAATAGATTTAGGTGATTTGCTTCCATTACTGAGAAACCAGGCAGTCTGGCTTGGGTACATTTAGTGAGACCCATTCATTAGTTACATGGGTCTGATCCCATTGACTTTAGTAGCATAACATCAGAGAAACTCAGAACACAATATGGTTCCAGCAAATCTGGGACTAATTTTCCATTGTTCCCCACCTTATAGTCATTTATACCAAGGCAGTGTTTGTGTAAAATGTTGCCATTCTCATCTGATATAATTTTACATTCTCTTCCCATTCACTTTCCTTGGTATAAATGACTACACAAGAAGCAGTCCAACAGAGAATTAGATTCTCTAATATAGTCACTTAGAAATTACTTGTATTCCATAACATGTTTAATATCTATAGGATCTTTCATCTGATGATCCCAAATGCTCCACATGCAATAAGTCCCTTAGTATCACAATACTGCACCGTTTTTACACATGGATAAAATAGTGCCTGGAGATTAACACCCAAATACCAACTCTCTAGAAACCGTTTTGGTTCCGATCCTGCAAACACTTATACCTATGCTTAACTTGAAGCATTTCACTACTCCCTCTGGAATCAGTGGGGCTGCATGAATTTCAGTATGGGTATGTCTACACAGCAAAGTTATTTCAAAATAACAGCCGTTATTTCGAAATAACTTTACTAGCGTCTACACAGCCAAACCGCTATTTTGAAATTTGGTAAACCTCATTCCATGAGGAATAACGCCAAATTCAAAATAGCTATTTTGAAATAAGTGCTGTGTAGACACTTATATCGAAATAGGGGGCCTCCAGCCTTCCCAGGGTGCCCTGGTGGCCACTCCAGCCTCAACCAAGAACACTCCTCTCCCTCCCCCTCCCCAGAGCCCTTAAAGGGGTTGACTCTGGCCACAGTGCCTGTGCCAGCTCCAAGCCTGCCAGCCCAGAGCCAGCAGTCACTGCCCCGACCCAGTGGCCTCAAAACATGAGCCAGCAAGCCACTGGCAGCCAGCCCTCCACCGCTCCCCAGGAGCAGTCTGCCAGCTCCCAGGAGCCTGCCAGGGCCCGGAGAAGGCGGGAGCCTTCCTGGTCCAGGGTGGAGATCATGGACCTTATTCAGGTTGGGGATGCCCCCAACGTCCATGATCTCCGCACTAGATGGAGGAACGTGGCCGTCTATGGCAGGATAGCTGCCAGCCTGGCCATCAAAGGCCACATGCAAACCCAGGAGCAGGTTTGCATGAAAATCAAGTTGGTCCGGTGAGACCCCCAACCCTGGGCCCTGAGCTTCCCATCCCACTTCTTCCCCTTGCTTCCCCCTTCCAGCTCCCTCCTCCCAGGTTTCCCCTCCCTCTCCCACCCTCTCTTCTCCCCTCTCCGCCTCCTTTCCCCAGTCTCACCAGAGTTTCATTCCCCACCCCCAGTTTTGTTAAATAAAGAGAGTTTGTGTTCATGAAAATACGTGTATTTTATTTGACATCAGGAAGGGGAATTAGGGAGGGGTAAGTGGAAGGACATGAGGGAGGAATGAGGCACAAGCCCCCAGTGGGGCAGACCAGGGAGACTCTGAGTGCTCCTCAGGGTGGAAGCTCTCCCACAGGGCCTCCAGGATACTGACAGCCTCCTGGATGGCAGCCTGCAGAAAGTGCAGCCAGGCTCGCAGCAACGCGTCCACAAGAAGCACCAGAGTGCCCGGGGCAGCTCTGGCTCCATGTTGCAGAGTGCTGTGGTGTCCCGAGTGAGGGCAACGCGAGCACGCAGAGACAAAATGCTTTGCTGTCCCTCATCGAGATAGGCAAGCAAGCAGGGAAAGCTGAGAACCAGCTGTCCAGGGGGGTCCCTTTAAGCACAGGCCTCAGATAGCCTCAGGCAGCAGCCACACAAATTAACTCCTGACCTGATGCCCTGCTGGACCTGGTTCCGGCCGGCCTTAAATGCAATTCAGCGTCCTCTCAGTGTCGACGCGCTATTTTGAAATAGCAAAACACTATTTCGAAATGCATTTTGTGTGTAGACGCGTTATTTCAAAATATCTTATTTCGAATTAACTATTTCGAAATAAGATATTTCGAAATAATGCTGTAGTGTAGACATACCCTATGTGTTTGCAAGAGCTGCACTTTAGTGTACATTTACATGGCATACTACTAGTGCAGCATGGAAGGTACATATAGCTGGTGGGCAATGGGTAAACCTAGGGCTGGGGGGAAGCAAGCCCCCACTCCTGCCACCTAGGGCCTTTGTGGGAACCAAGCCCCCACCACTTTAGGGGCAGGCCACCAGGGCCGGCTTTAGAAAGTGCCGGGCCCAATTCGAACCATTTCAATGGGGCCCTGGCAGCCAGGATTTCTTTGTTGACCAAAAAAAACCAAAACCCCACACACAAATTTTGGTTGAGCAAATAAAAAAAAAAGCAGCACACAAAGAAAAAAGTCACAGCTCCTTTAAATCCCCAGCTACAGGGCAGAGTCCCACCTTCTGGCCAAATCCAGGGGCCGACTCCCCCTTCCGCGGCACACAGAAGCCGCCGTGCACCTCCTCCGGGGCCGACGCCCCCTCCCACAGCGCGCCCGGCATGCCAGCACACTTCCGGGTTTAGGGCGTGGGGCCCTTTTAGGTGCAGGGCCCGATTCTGGGGAATCAGGCAAATCGGCCTAAAGCCAGCCCTGCAGGCCACCACCTCCAGCTGGCAGCTCGTGGTCCCCAGGAGCATGGGGAAGATGGGCAGTCTCTCCCCGCCCCAGCCCCGGAGCATGGGCAGTCCCTGGCCCCAGCCTCCCAGGTCCTGGGAGAGCCAGAGGGATGGCCCCAGCCTCAGTGGGGCTGAAGCCAAGGCAGGCCCCAGGTGATTGGGGGAGCCACACTGAACAGGGGAGGATGTCAGAGTGTGGGTGCGGCCAGATGGGCAGTTTGGGAAGGCATTGCCTTCCCCTACCTCTTATACCGCCGCCCATGGTATAGCTGCACACTCCAGTGAAAGGCAAGCTGCTGCAGCCTTTCTCTGCTGCCTCTCATATGCTGGAGCCTTTCCCTGCTGCCTGAACCTTTCTCCAGGGTGGGAAAAGACTCCAGTATCAGGGAGGCAATGGGTCACTCTGCTGTTAATAATAGTGTGGACAAGGGAGGCACTGCTTGAGCATGCAGGGAGCAATGTAGGATACATACCCACAGGGTTCAGGCGTGTCTTTACTCACCTCAGCAGTGCCTTCCCATCTATGTTGCCCTTTGCATCCAGGGCATACAATGTATGTGTTCTCCATGCTGCCATACAAGGCATGTGCAAAAGACATACCAAGTGTAGAGAAGTTTTGACTTGCCTCATGTCTGTGCACAGGAGCTGGGACTGCAACCCAGGATTGACAATTCCCAGTCCTCTGCTGTAACCACTAGACCAGGAGTGGGCAAAAGGGCCTCCATGGACCGGATCCGGCTCACCAAGCAGTTTTATCCAACCTGCAGATGCCCTGCTGTTCCCCTGCCCACAGGCCAATCAGGCCCAGGGACGGGGGAGTGTGCAAAGTCTCCTCCCCAACCAGTGGCGTGCAGTGCTTATAGTCAACTGCTCAGCTGGTGGTTGACTCTAAGTGCGGCGCCCCCTTGCAGGGTGGGGGCAGGGAGCGAGAGACTTCCCATGCTTACCCTGACCCCAGGCCCCAATTGACCTGGGGCGCGGGTGCCTAGGGGGAACCACTAGCTCCTCAGAACAGGTGGTGATTGTCTCTGGGTAGGGCGTGGCAAAGACTGCACGTGCTCCCCCCATCCTCAGGCAAATCAGGGTCTGTGGGCGGGGAAGTACGGAAGTGTTCTGGCCCCGCCCCTTCTGCCCGAGGCCCTGCCCCTTCTGGGGTGGCCCGGGGCCATTTCAAAAATTTCTGAAGTGGCCCCCATCTAAAATTATTTCCCGGCCCTACATTAGACCATGCATTTGCTTTATATATTTATTACAGATTACATTATATTTATTTATTACAGCGTGTGTTCTCTTGTAATGTAAAGTCTACTGTCCAAAATCACTTTGACCTGTTACACTTGGAGGCTACATATTAGGTTGTAAATGAAGTTATTGTAGCTGAATAGCTGCCGTATGGCTCTGTCTTGTTTAAGACTTAGGGCAGGGAGGTTTTGTTTTATTGTGCTATATTTATCTTAAAGAGGTTTTGTTTTGCTGTTGGCCTATTCTCAACATGACTGTTTTTGAAGTAGGGGCGAGGAAGGGACATCTGAGAAGGAAGCAATAATTCACAAGCAAAATGATAACTATAAAACTATAATGAAATGCCGCCGTGTTAGAAAGATTTACCCAGCAGATACAGTAGGACCAGTTCATCCCTGGTAGATGTTCCCTGACTTCAGTAGAGCTCCCCCAGGCATGACTTTGGCCCAGCATGCGTTGTTGACCTAACTCCAATATACTATAAGAGCACTGGTTAGTCAAGCTTTGGTAACGTTGACCTTCACCCTAACAATTGTTAAGTGAATTGAATCATAGTAGCTTATTTCTCGAGCGCTGGTGCTTTAATGTGCAGCCTGACAAATTTCATTGCCCATGGCAAGAGGCAGTGAATTTCAGATATTAAACTTCCATGTGGGTTATTTGTTCCATGAGTTGATCTGTCAGTGCCACTTGGAGAAAGGGTGAAAATCAAAGAGCTGAGAACAACACTTGCTTATCAGGCACCAGTGACCTTTTAAAAAAAAAAGTCAGTCCTGTGAGGCCATTCATTCTCAGGAAAGAAAGTACTTAAGAGCATAATTCTTCCACAGTACCAAGAAACAACCTTTTAATAAGCATCATTAAGCCTTTAGATTGCAATAAGAGGCCATCCGCCCTTTTATCCCATATTAGATTGCCCAAATTCTTCCTTGCCCCCTTTGCTGTGGTTAGATGAAAGCTGCGTGTATTCATATTGATCATTAAAAGCATTTTCTCTCCCCTTGTACCAGTTCCCTGCATCACTTCTAATTGCAGTTTATCTGATCTCTCTTCCTTTGGCTCCAGCCCATTCAAGACTTTCAAAACTGTAGTTTAGTGCAGGTCTTGAAGCCAAGTGATCATGTTTCTTACATCACTGTGGCTGATGACATGAGGATCTTTGTTTGGAATAACATTCAGAAGAAAAATAACTTGCTATGTTTTCTCTCCCCCATCCACCTCGCTTTCATAAAAGTTATTTCGAGCTAGATGCAGCAGACTCTGGAATGACTTGTGTGTGTGTCCTGCCCTTTTCCCCTTTTTATTTGGTATTAGGTTTTCCAAATCTTAGACATTATGGAGGTGTAGGTATGTTGAAATATAACTCCTGATGCAAGCTAAGCCCTTCCAGGCTGTTGGAATAAATGGTTCTCAGAGTTATTCTTTTTCACTGTGAAAGACAAAAGTTGCTCTTTGACATGGTAATGAAATGATATAGGCAACAAAGCTATCACCCAGTCGAAGGGTTATCAAGAATGTAAATGTAAACAGGCCTTAGCTTCAGTGGCTCTCTATCCCTCTGGCTGTGTCTATAGCTTTTCTTCCTGGCTTGCAGTTTGGGTTAGTACAGATTTACCAGTGAAAATCAATGTAGCTATGTCAAGTCCTATTTTCCCCCTTCTTTTGTCCTGTACAGTGCAGCATGGAACACCTGGATTCCATCTGGTTCTAAGGATTGCTATTTGGAATGATAGGAGCCACAGCCACTGGGCCAGATAGTTTAGAAATAGAGATTTAAAGTTTGAGTGGCCTACTAATGAATTAAACTAAAGCAACATGCATGCATGCACATGGGCTAAATACGACTGATGCTAGGAACAGGTCTTGTTGGGCAACTACAGAGGCTGAAAGCACTATGCGAGCTGAAGAATGGAAAATGACACAACAAAATCTTCGGTTCCCCATCTTGTGAGCATGCAGCTCTGCATGCAGCTTCACGAGTGAAATTCTTAGCACCTTCTGTCCAGTATTGTGTGTATGTACCCGCGCACGCGCGTGCACACACACACACACACACACACACACTATCAATATTGCCACTAGATAGAAACACCATTTTTGACTGTGACTTCCTCCTTCCCACAAGATTTAGTCAACCCACTTGTTGTTTCATCAGATGCAGTTTAATCTTATGCAAGAATGTGAAATGGCACATGGTTTTCATCCTGGAGAGATAATTGACCCCTCTGTGATTTCAACCAAATGGGATGAAGAATTTCTTTCTTTTTGGGGGTGAGCGCTGTTGCGGGAGGGATAAGGAACAAAATTTTTGCCTCTGAAGAACTTTTGGAACACAAGAGTCCTAACATTTAAGGTTTGTTCCATGCATTTTCCTGTCCATCTGCTCCTGTTTTATGCTAGGTTTTGGACCAGTTATGGGCAACCTAGACTAGTGAGTGGACAGCATGAGTGGCCCTCCTTCACCTCAGTGGGCCACAAGATTGTCATAACTAAGATAATCTCACAGGATAGGGTAGATTTACTAACTGCACATGCGTACTTAGAATTTTTGGGGTGTGCTGATTGAACTGTAGCAGCACTTTGATTGGGCGCAGAAGGAGCCCACGGCTCTCACAATGTTGTGTGCAGTGAGTACACACCTCACTTCACATGCTCTTGCTTTGTGCGTGTGTTGCTTTTGTAATACCAGTAGGAAAAAACTGTGTGGACAAAAACCAGCGGAAATTGTCAACCCTGTGCATGGGCACCGCTGAACAAAATGTCTTTTGGGCAGCAGCTGACAGCCTCGACGGGCCCCTGGGCTATGTGGGAGGGGGCCGGCTCTGCGCTCCTGGAAAATGCAGGGCTGAGGGCAGCCTGCCCGCAGTGCTGCCTAGAGCGTGGTGCCTTTGCCCCATTTACTTCTCCTGTCAGTGGGCCTGCTTGTGGGCCACACATAGAACCCCAATGGGCTGCATGTGGCCCTGGGGCCGCAGGTTGCCCACCACTGCTTCAGACCCTTTCAATATGGAGTTGTTCCAAGACAACGGGACACTGTCATGTGCCTTGCCACTCCTAACCCCATACTCACTGAGGAGCCTTGCTGCTATTAGTAGCCTAACCACAGCTTCACAAATCTCTCCCAGCCAAGGTTCTTACATAAGCTAGAAGGAATTAAAGACAGCGAAAACACCTTTTCCCTCCAAGAAGCTGAGGGTATGTCTACACTAGCTTGTTAGTTCGAGCTAGGTAGGCAAATGAGGGCAACCGGTACTCCTCATTCCACGAGGAGTACCGGTAGTTCGAATTAGAGATCCTAATTCGAACTACCTACTCCGTGCGCGCTGCAGCAGCCGCACGGAGTTCGACTAAGGGGGATTTAAAATGGCGGCGCCCAGGAAGATGCAAATGAAGCCCGGGATATTTAAATCCCGGGCTTCATTTGCAACTCCGGTTGCCCTCATTTGCCTACCTAGCTCGAACTAACGAGCTAATGTAGACATACCCTTAGGGAGTGGCTCTCTAAATGTATCATTTACCCACCTCTAACACAAAGGATGAAACAACTAAGCTTGGACAGCATCCTTATAAAAAACTCAGCACCATTCCCTTACAGAGAAGTTAGAATTCCAAGGCTAAAAGAAAACCTCACAGAAACTAAGACTTTTTTCATCAATATTTTGCTAGTGGATTTGTGGAGCCCACTGTCCTCAACAACTGTCAAATTTACTTTGGCTTCTAGGTTTAGGCCTCTGATTCTTAGGTGCCTGGTGAGTGTTTCAAGTCATGCCTCTAGCTGAATGGTGCTGAGCTCGTGAGCAATACATTTCTGCTGCTGTGCTGGCTGTTTCAGGCTCTGAAATCCCAGTCTTGTTTAGGTTCCGTGGAGTTTTCTTTTAGCCACTAGCCATCTGCCATTCCTCCTTATGGAACAAGTAGAAAGTGGTTTTGCTAGTATGACATGGTGTGTCCGGACAATCACTCCGCTGTACATTTATAAACAAAATGCATCCTTTGGTGGGAAAAGACTTTATAATATTGATTTGAAGTATTCTTCCCCCACCCCCCAAAAAACCCCACACTCCAAATCAAAACAGGGGGAGCTGCTTTCTTGCTGATATTAAAAAATCAGGGATCTGGGAGTGATCTCATAACTTGGAGTGTCACTTTTTCCATTTAGGATGAAATCATGAGCCCAGTGCACACCATGTAAAGAAACATGCAGTATGCTATGGAGGGTGTATAGATGACAGTCCTTTCTTTCAGACCATAGGTAGAATCAGTCTTCCTGTGTTTGAGCCTTCTGTAGCCATGATATATTAGGAGCAGTGGTTGCAAACTATTCCCCCACAATTGTCATGGCATTTGTATAGTCATCTGGAACAACGAAGGACAGAAAAATCTCATTTGGAAGGAACAGTGTGTTTTCACTTCTTGCTGCGTATGGCAAATTGCACAGCAAACACGCTAGTATTTTGACTCTTTTCCTATCCAATGTATAAGCCCCATGTCCTGTCACTGTAGAGTGAGTTGGGTTGTTGTGAATTCTGTTCTGTAGGGCGAGGGCTAAAGGTGTGGCACAGGGCCATTAATCTAATCTGGTTGATATACTTTTGTGTCTATAAGTGCCTTTCAATGTTAAGCACATTCATTAAACCCTACGACATGAGGTATTTCTGGATTTATAGATAAGGTAACATGAGTGCAGAGAAGCTTAAGGATGTCATTATTCAAGGGCGGCAGGTATAACAGCTGTGGGCGCCTGAACCCTGGTTGCAGGGTTTGCTGGCAAACTTTGTTCTGCTTTATGCCCTGTGCAAGTTCCGGGACGTCCATGGAGGTGATATCTGCTGAGTAGCAAATACTGCCTCCTCAACCACCCTGGGATTGCACGGGGCATATCAAAAGTGTTGGGAAGAGATGCTTTTCCCCAGGGCAGCTTGAGTCTCGGGACGGGAAGCACAGCTGCAGCCAACCTAGGGTTACTCTAGGCAGGTGTGGGGGGAGCCCGCCAGCTGTCCAGCCATGTCTTCGGCCACTTCTAGGTTCTTCCAGCCGCAGGAGACACTTGGGGCTTTTCAAAGTGGGCAGCGGCTTGTAGCTCCAGCCGTGGGAGAGGGGCCCTGTGGGTGGAAGAGGCAGAGCTGGGAGCTAGCTTCTCTGAAGGGGGGCTCCATCCACGGGCCATGTTGTTATTTATTTGTCGTATTATAGCTGTACAAACGCAGCACAAAAAGACTGTAAGATCCATGGGGCAGGGACTATAAGAATAAAATGTGCAGAACTGGACACCAATATAATGTGCCTTTGTTCTTTTCTGCCTGGCTAAATCCCAGTGCTCAGAAAATGAAGGCCCAAGTGTCTGCAATTGAATGTCCAAAAACCCGAGCAACCAGCATCAGGGGGCAATTTTGAGCATTTTGGATTAAGTGCCTTGCTAGGTCAAGTACATAAGTGGCAGATCACGGGCTAGAACCCAGGGGTCCTGCTTGCAAACCCTTGCTCTGGTAGCCCACACACTGAAAAGGGCTTACACCATTTCATCTCTTTGCTGTTGGTTCTCCGAAGATACAGAAGATGCATGTACCTGGGATCACACACTTTACTCTGCAGACTAAAAAAATATTTTTACCAGGCTTGCCAACCTGTAGACATCTTAATGAGTGAGGTGTCCATAAATAATTGAGCTCTGTCAGCTGGAGCAGGAAGACCCTTGGCCTTACTGTCATTCATCTCATTCAGTAAAGGATGTTCTGGTGGAACATTCAGAATCAACAAGAGTTTTGTCAGGATGGCACTGATATTGTAGCCGATTAACGTGCCTGTTCCTACTAATGATAAATGCGTCCGCTGTCGGTTCATCTGGCACAATGCCTGTAGCATTACGTAATCGTCTGTGAATATACCCGAGGGGGTCCGTATCCAACTACTCAGCTATTATGCATCATCCTAATTCTTCGAGGAAGATGGATTTGGTAACTAGCTGCTGAAAGATGGTTTAGGTTAAAGAAGAGCAAAGGTCAGTTCTGCCTTTGTGATGGGTACAGTGATGAGCACTGAAAAATGGAATGAAAATTGGCTCAAGTTGTGCAAATCAGGGTTAAATGGTGATACATCAGCCTAGGGGAAGCAGCCTAGGAGAAGGGATCAGGGTTAGGTCCAGTCTGCTTGAGCACCTTCATTAGTCATCTAGAAGAGGGGGGTTAATGGCTCATTCATGAAATTTGCAGGGGATACAAAGTCACGAGGTATTTCAAGGCTAGAAACCAAGAATAAAGGGACCTAGGGAGCTAAGAATTGGCATTCCAATTGTGGAGAAATGCAAGCCAATAAGTCTGATTAAACGACAGAAATCTAGATGGATAATCCAAGATGAAGATGGGAGGCAAAGAAACCTGGGAAGCAATGATGCTGGAACAGACCTCACATGAGTTTGATATTGCCGAGTCCCCAAAGCTATGCCTAAATCCCTTGGTGCAAGGTCCTTGGATGCTGGGGCACTTTGATGGGCAGACTGGAAGAAGTTTGGTGAAACCATTTATTTATATTATTTATAAACAAAAATTAATGATGCTGAGCAGCAGATTAAGTATGAAAACATGGAGTGAGTCTTGAATAATTTTAACTGTTCAGATCCTGGGCTTGGAAGGGAAGGCTATTGGAGGGGGATTGGCAGGATAAGAGAGAGTTGATTGTGTCGGGGGGTGTGGCTGCGTGCTTACTCCTGGGCAGTACCCCTTCTGGTTGGTCCCCTCTCCATCTGGGTTGCAGCCACCTTTCGCTGCTTGAGATAATCCCTCTGCCTCCTCTGGCCCCCAGGTGCCACCCTTGCTTCATACTTTCTCTGTGGACCAATCAGCCAGCAAATGAAAACATGCAGGGATGCATCAACTGCTGCTCCAGGGCTTGGGAATGGGAGGTGGAAAGGGACAGCTGCATATGAGATAAGAGAGGGAGAGGATAGAGAGAATAAAGAATTGGGTAGAGATGGGGAGCGGTCCTACTCAGCTGCTATTGCTCACTTCAGAATTCTCAGGGCTGTTTGCTCAGCTATGGGCTCTGAGTAAAATCCTAAGCAGGTATTAAATGGTGGCACTGAAGTCAGTAGATCCAAGCAGATGTATACCAGCTATGGATCTTTCCCCGGGGTTAATAAAACTACCTTAGCCTCCTGTCAATCGTACATAATTACCATATGTCACATCTTCTGGGGATTGGAGGTGGGGTGGGTGGAAAAGCGGATAATCGTTTTTCTTAAAATATCCAGAAGCCTGCAAATGTCAGCTAGTGAGCTCCCTATGGCTTTCTAGTCTCAATCCTCCTAGGCTCTATTGTTATGAGTCTTTTAAACACCTAAGCTAAAGATAGCAATTTTTGTATATAATATTGGTCCCTTTTCTTTTGATTTATATAGAAGAAGGGGTTCTAAATAGGATAAGCCTGTTAGATTGTATAATTTTGAGTATACAGCATTGCCAACTCCAAACTTTAAAAACTGAACCAGGCCTCCAAAAATTAGGCAAAAATCTATGACTTTATGGCTTATTTTAAATTGCCTTCTAGTTGTTGAGCCTTTAGGGCCTGCACGTTTTAGGTTGCTTCTGGAACCACAAGGGCTAGAAATTTATTTTTCATTTTTAATGAAACCTGAGATTCTTGCATTACAAGCAGTTCTCAACTTTATGGCCTTCGACTTGCAACAAATGGCACGTGACATTTATGAATTAACACCCTGATTTGACTTATGATGTTGGTTTCGACTTTACGCCGTTCGGTCCCGTAATGGAATGGATTGTGGTTCCGAATTATGACATTTTGACTTATGACACAATTTTCAGAAACCAATTCTGTCAGAAGTACAAGGACTGCATGTGTAACACTTTCAGTAGCTGGGTCTTTAGGGAAAACACCAGCATTGTGTGACTTGTGATATCTTAGGACTTGTGGTCCAGTCCTAGCAGTTCTATATTTTGAGCCATCCAGATGGAAATGGTTAGATTTTTATATTGTGACTAGAATACATGTTCACCTGTAGTTCACATGAGGCATATAAACACATCTTCTATAGCTCCATTAATTTAAATGAAAGTTGTGTATCTATATCCACTAGGCTGCTGTGAAAATCTCACCTCTGTATTATTTTCTTATTTCCTTCTTTGTCTAACTTTTGTTATAAACAAAACAAGGAGTTCCTGGGAGGGTACAAAAGGGAGGATTAGAGATATCAGGCTAGATCCTTAGCGGCTGAAAATCAGTCTGGCTCCCTTTAAGTCAATGAAGCTGCCCTCATTCATCCCAGCTGAGGACCAGACCATAAATTCTAAGAACAACCAGTTGAAAACTGATAATGTTTAAATTGTTCTTTCCTGAAGAGAGTATAAGTGATCGACATTTACTGTATTCTCTACTAGAATCCTTTCATGGCAGCTCTTGCCAGTCAAAACAAAACCCTTTTTTAGAAATGCTGTTACTTTAATTTTCATGCAAAATGAGGACATGGTTTGTTTGTTTTTTTTCTCATTTAAAAAGGAGCACAGGTCCATATCCTACAAACAGTTGTGCATATGCTTAACTTTACACCAGCTCATAATGCCATTAGAGAAGTAGTCTTCTAGAACTCAACATTACTTACATCCATAAGTGCATGCAGAGACATAGCCATGGGCCATACTCACCCCAGGTGTAAGTACATTAATATAATTGGAGTTACAACAACATAAAACTCTTTCAAGAACACACTTATCGAATCAGCCTGTTTTCAAACCATGCCAATCCAGACTGTGGTGCTACATGAAATCCTTAGAAATAAATAGCTTGTATTATCCCCATAAAACATGAAACTTAACGAAAAGGGGAGAAAAATCAAACATTTCTATAATAAGATTTCTTTTTAAAGATGGAAGAGGAAGAAGCAACTGGTGCTTATGAAAGTGTGGGAATCAGAGGCAGGGATATGCTGGCACCGTTTGCATGGCTAGAGAGTCTTCCAGAATGCTGACTTATAACACTTGACTCCCTCTCTACTGGAGAGTGCCAGGCCAGCCATACTGTGCCTTGATGTTTGTGGATGATGAATTTAAAACGGGGGTTGAAAAGAGACTGCCAGACTCAATTTCATATGTGGCTTAAACGGTATGTGAGCTCTCAGCTCTATATACATTCTGTTGCTGAAAAATGAAGATCTAAAATGTGTGAAGACGTTAATTGTTTTTAAGGGTGTTTTGCTTACAACAAGGTAGGGACCAAGTACAAAATCCTTAATCAATTGCAAGCATGAAATGTATACATTTGTAATTTGATGTGGTGTTATTCAAAGTACCTCTGCACCTAAACACTGTTGATAAAATCAAGTTATTTGAATTCTTGTAAGATTATAAGGGATCATCATTTTGTTTCCTAATTCTATTCTTTTTTCTATGTGTAGAAATAGCACAGGAAACCTTTGTGAAGATATATAGTTGTTTCAGGAGCAAATAGTATTTTTTTTTCTGGTTTGTTGGTAAGACAGCTAACTGATCTGCTTGACTGAAGAGGGAAAATTGCACCCTGGGATATGTAGTTTTAATGGGCCACACTTCCACGTTAATGTTTTTTTAAATTCTGCAAAATCAAGCTCCGCAAACAAATCTTGGTCTGCTTCCCCTCTCTTTAAACAGCCTGTGTCTGTATCCTAGAAACTGCATCACCACCATCACAAATGCTCATACATGTGCAGTATGACTGCAACATAGCAGCCCATATTCTGTTTAATATATGCTTTATACACTCAATTGCAGGTCACCTTTAACTCATTAAATAGAGATTAAAGACCTGTCCTTTCCCTCTGCACATTCACCCCATGCTCAACAAACAACACGTAAAATTCTTTTCCTGGTTTGTAAAAAGGGAACTGTCCCAGGTTCTAGAAGCTCTTGACAGTTCTTTTAAAAACACACATCACAACAGAGACAAATAGTTCTTGATATGTCTCTGTAAACGTAACTGCATCTTAAAGGTTTTTATGATCTGGCAACACAGAATTTCTATTTTTAGCCTTTGCTTTAGTTGCTGCAGTAGCAATGGATACTGCAATAACTAACTGCACAACTGCCAAGCATTTCTATTTTTATTTGGAGAATCTCTGGAGATATTTCAATAAAAATTTGCTGCAAAGTGGGCGTGGGCCTAGCCAATGTGTTAAAGAAGAAAATATTTTCGTGACCAGTGAAATGTGTTGTAAGGTATAATGGAATGCCCTCATTTCCTGTCAGGAAAGAAATGGAATGAATGCCTGCAGTGTGGACCAGCCAAATTATAAACTGGAGCACCTAGCCAGCCTCTTGGACATTAAAATACACAGTGGAGATTGTAGCTATCATGAAACTTGTAGCACTCCCCTTTTTCAAAGCCTCTCCATCACAATTCACTTAGCAGCTCTTAAAATGTCTCATTTCTGGGAAGAATAAGTATCAATATTAACAATGAAAGATACAAAACTGGGTTACCACAAAATGGAGTTTCTCTGTTAAGAAATTGACCATGCTAATTCAGACTTTCTGACAGTTATGAGAATAAGACAAGATTATATTCAAAATGGGCATTGTGTTGGGGTAGCCATTTGCTGCCAGATGTATTGTATGTAAACCCGTCTTTGTTTGTATGTATGTATAGGTGTGTGTATATAATAGGTATGGTTTGCAAGCAAAGGACAAGAGATTTCTCTGGAAAGTGCACAGACAAGGAGCTTGGTGCATGGGGGCTGAAACCTACAGAGACTGTCAGGATGTTGTATCAGCAAAACAAAGGGAAGGGCATAAACTGATGCTTACTCCTTTAGCTTTCCAGTCTTTCAAGAAGAAGGTCATAGATATTGCATGGGTATCCATTAGGAAAGAGTGAAAGGGGAAATTCAATTATTCCTAGTTCTCAGGGATTACACTGCCAGCCTGCAAGAATCTATCCTTCTGAGAAATAAAGGTAACCTGTAAAACTGATCAAAATATTGATCACATTGTCTTGGGGCTGCCACTACAATCCTAATAGCTCATGGCCTCACACATCCAGGTTTTTTTTGTCAGCACTGAGATTTGTATTTCCAGGGAAGAAAATAACTGGCACCGGTGAGGCCACATCTGAAGTATTGTGTCCAGTTTTATACCTCCCCCCCATTACAGAAAAGATGTGGATGCATTGGCGAGCATCCATCAAAGGGCAACAAAAATGATTAGGGGGCTGGAGCAAATGACTTATGAGGAGAGGCTGAGGGATTTGGGCTTATTTAGTCTATAGAAAGGAGAATGAGGGGGGATTTGATAGCAGGCTTCAACTTCCTGAAGGAGGGTTCCAACCAAGGAGAATGGAGAGAAGCTGTTCTCAGTGGTGCAGAAGTCAGAATGAGGAGCAATGGTCTCAAGTTGCAGTGGGGGAGGTCTAGGTTTTATATTAGGAAAAACTATTTCACTAGGAAGGTGGTGAAGCACTGGAATGGATTTCCTAGGGAGGTGGTTGAATCTCCATAAGAACAGCCATATTGGGTCAGACCAAAGGTCCATCTCGCCCAGAATCCTGTCTTCCGATAGTGGCCAGTGCCAGGTGCCCCAGAGGAAGTGAATAGAATAGTTAATCATCAAGTGATCCCTCTCCTGTCATCCATTTCCAGCCTCTGACAAACAGAGACTAGGTACACCATTCTTACCCATCCAGGCTAATAAGTATTGATGGACCTAAAATCTCCGTCTCTAGAGATGGAGCCTAAATCCTGTCTTGACAAAGCCCTGGCTGGCATGATTTAGTTGGGGTTGGTTCCACTTTTAGCAGGGGGTTGGACTCAATGACCTCCTGAGGTCTCTTCCAACCTATGCTTCTATTATTCTATTCTTGACATTACTGCTGGTCTGCTAGGTGAGCATGAGTAAATCCTTCCCTCTTTGTGCCTCATTTTTCCCATCTGTAAAATGGAGATAGTGATACTGACTTCATATTTGTAATGTGCTTTGAGATAATAAGTGCTTAAAGCCGAGGTGATTATTTACTATTACTTTATGTCATTTCCAGAAAACGTGCGTGATCTGAGGCTGTGTAATACATGCAGACCTTGGCTGCCATTGCTATATACATTGACTTTCACCACTCTGTCCTTTGGCTGAAAATATTAAAGTGCAGTACCTCTTTCATGAGACATTTATCATTTCTACAGCACACTGCTGACAGTGCTGAGTGATAGCTGATCACAATGATTTGGAGAAGATGCAGAGCTGGCAAATAAAACTGATGCAGTTTTTTACATGTGGGAGAAGAAAAAAACATATTTGTTGAGGTGGGCAATAACTCTTTTCCTTGGATATAAACCCGCCAAGAGTTGCTAGATTCCCCATATTGAGGTGCAGATTTCTCCTGAAAAACGAACAATCTTTAGAAATATCATGTCAATAATTGATTTGAAAGGTTTCCAATTGAATCACATTGGGGACAGGTTCCTCCTGCTTCATGCCCCTGCCCTCAGCAAACTCTTCACTATAATTGGGGGAGTATAAGTTGTATCATAACATTTAATTATGTAGGGCCTCATGGGTTTTCTAGCTTCAGTAACTATTTTTTGCCAGTGTAGTATGGTTAGAAATTGCTGCCAAGTCAAATTCTTACAAACAGAAGGAAGATGCAAAAGACAGAGAAAATAACTGAGCATGCGAGGGAGAGGGGCAAAGAAGAGAGCTGGAGATGGGTACTCTCCTGTCACACACACACACACACACACACACACACACACACACACACACACACACACACACACACACACACACACACACACACACACACACACACACACACACACACACACACACACACACACACACACACAGAGAGAGAGAGTACAAGCCTCAGGCCTCCTTGTGGGAATAGCACAGCTGTTGTATCTGCTTACCTAACTTAATTTCTGTGGGGAATAGAGGTTCCAGGCCCTTTATCAGCCCTGAAGGCAGCATCAGGGATGGGAAAGCCAAGTCTCTGCCCCCTCCCACTCCCCAGTGAGGTTGGAGCTAATTATCTGGGGGTCTCTATTCTCAGTCACCTCCCGCTCTTAGGTCAGGCATTACAACTGCAGGTTCTGGAGTAGAGCTGCTTCCAATGTAGGGACCCAGGCCTGGTCCTGGGTTGGAAATCAGATCTTATCAAGTGCCTCTGGCCAAGAGGCCTTTCCATACTCATCTGCTAAGCAGACTGTCTTCCTTGGTCACTCTTCCCACCATCTTTCACTCTGTGATGGCTGGTTTTTTTTCAGCAGTAGTGACTCAAATAACTCCAGCCACCTCTGAATACCCCAGCTATGGTAGGCCTCTGTCTCTTGGCCCCTGAAAATTTAGGGTCAGCATCTCAGTGTGGCCCCTGAAAAATTAAGGCTCAGCTGTCTCAGTGCTGTAGGCAGTGGTTTCTAGTTCACCAGTGTGGCAGCACCAAGAACTTCTTGGGACTAATCTAGCACTTCTTCCCACCCTGTTAACTTAATTTTTTTTATTCACCTTCTTTTATTCACACTTCACTCTCCTGCCTTCAGCAGGGCTGAGGAAACAGTTGGTTGTAGCTTCCACCTTGCTTCAGTCTGCTAGGGAGCCAGGGTTTGATCTTCTTGGCATGCAGCCCTTCAGGAGACAATTCTCTGAAGTTTGGTTGGAAAGCTCCTTAAAGGTGCTTTATAGGTCCATGTTCTCTTTCCTGCGCTCACGGGTAGCTCTACAACATCATCTGTTTCAGAAGTGTGAAGATCATGCTGCTCAAAGCAGAGGATCTTCTAAATTCTCCTTTCTTCTACGCTCACTGAGATGCAGGAGGCTATGGGGAGCCAAACGGGTAGAGTGGGCATATCTGTAGGGCCTATATATGGAGGGGATTTCACCCCATAAAATCCTTCTCACATCTGGACCAAGATCATTTCTATTGGTCCCAGCAGCAGTGATTGCTTGAATCCTACTTGGATGGATTCTTTCTCACACACCAAACCCTTTGTGGCTGTTCTGAATTCCATAGTGTGCCCAGCGTGCTATGAGTATACAATGGAGATAATTATTCTATAGGTGGTGTGCTGTATTTTGTGTGAGGTATGCGTTTCAGCCTCCATCTTTGCTGAGTCAGTGATGTTTGTAGTTTGGTGACCCCAACTGGAAGCCATGAATTGAAGTCCCAATGACATTAGAAATAATTAAGGAAAATCCATCTCTGAGAGCATCTGTTGCAGAACTTGCAAAATAAACACCTCTTTCTTGATGGTTTTTCTCCTGCATAGCTTAGATAGTGAGATTCCTATTGTATCAGCAGATAAAGCAATTATGTATTTTAAGCAGGATTTCAAAATTAATACACTAGCTTTTTACAAACGCCTTTATTACATACATGTAATAAAAAGCAAGGCAAAGGCTCCCGAATCCTTATCTTCCCATTGCAGATAGGGTGAGAAAAAGGCTGCCTGTCATGAGAAGATGAACTCAGCATTTGGTTTGTGATCTACAGAACAAAAATGGTTACATTTCTTTGGAAGTATAATCTTCAGTGGAGTTGGCTTTTTAAACTGAAATGTAATGAAATACCAGTAGCCTTTTCATAAAATATTTGACAAAGAGCTCTTGTTTGATAGCATTTGTCAATCAATGCTGGACTATTGTTCCTTTTTTCCCCCCAATTGGCCTCTGACTGGGAAAATCACAAACAAACTTGGCATTTTAACTAAGGCATTGTGGAGTGGTTCTTTTTCAACATTTGAACGTCTCAGGTAGAAGAAAAAATGGCTCATGGGCATTGTGACGAGCAAGGCAGAAAGGTGAGGAAAGCTACTAAAAGGGGTAGAAAGATGGTTTCTTTGTTTTACCTGGATGCTTCCAGGAACCTTATTCTCATTTTTTAAAGATGTCACCAAGTGCTTTTGAGATATAGGCAAGATTCTGTGAAACTCTAGAACCATTAAACCATGGATGTACACTAACAGTACAGTGAACTCAAGTCTCTTCAGTGACCAGTCATTTAACCTCTCTGCACTTCATGTTCCCCTTCTGTATGGCAGATTTTAATAACAGCCACCATTTTTCATTGTGTAGAAAGCTATCATACAGATACTGTAGTCTGGTTACCTATACCTCATCATTTTATTTCTTATTTAAAGGTTAAAGCATAGTTATCTCAGGCTGTCTTTGCACTGGTTCTGTCATTCATTTTCATGATGATTGTATTCTGGAGCATGAAAGCAATACCATTTTATTTTAGTTGTGTAGGTGGTTCCCATAAACAGCAGAAGTGTTTACTGCTTAGTCATCAGCTCCTTCTTTTTCTACATCAGAGCCAACAAAACGCTACATTGTCACTTACCTGCCTGTAGCTCGTACCTAAACTCTTTGATGTGCCATTTGAGCAGGACCTCATAAAGGTTTTGTTAAAGTAAATCAAATAGTCTGAGGCAGCAGAAGGTGAAAGTATGAACATGTCCATCAGCAATCACCACGGTCCCAAAGGACTGACAAATACCTCGTTGGGCATCATCATTTTTTACATGGCTGTACTAGGGAACTTTTTATTGTGGCATTTTTTGTCAATACTGATGTGAGTTAGAAAGGCTGGCAATATATTCACTCCTTACAGCCTGCCAGATTAACAAACTAGGTTTGTAAAACAATAGCGCACCCCTGAATGCATTTTTACCCCCAGAAGATTGAACCATGCACTGATACAAAACAAAAGTCTGTCTCTGAGGGAGGGCTGATGTTCCATTACGTGCGCTATGTGCTATAGTATTGGAATACGTGAATTTATGTGGAATTTCATGAGGTTTAAGCTTCAACATAGCAAGACTTCACTGCAGAATCATAATCCGTCTCTGATCTGAGCAGAAAGTTCAGGAAGCTCAGAGAACCCTGTGACAGATTTGGTGTAGGTCAGACTTGTTAGCAAAGCTTGAAACCTTGTGAGTTTAGGGTTTCAGCTTCAGTGTGAACATTGGCACCATGTGTCATGACTCAGTTACTCAGATGTTGTAATTTTGTTTCACAAGAGGAGAGTGGGGGATGCCATTGTGACAGTACATAAGTGCTTACACCAAATTTTACTGGGGGCCTGCTTGCTTCTTCTGTTCAATTTAAGGCTTCTTTTAAATGAAACAATTCTAGCCCCTTATGGTGGATAAAGAAACCTTCGAAATGTGAGTCAGTGTCATGCTGTCTGATTGATTAAAGGCTTGGATATATTATATCAACGTTGTGCTGCCTTAGTCGACCTGTATTGCTAAAATGGTACAACTCTTCCCTAGTGTGGGTATCATTATGTTGGTATAAATGTGCTTTGTATGTGCACGTGATAAGGCGAATAAGCTTTACATGTGTAATAGCATCCCCCTGAGGAATTGTATAGGTAAAACTATCTGGGTTAAAGTAAAGGTGTTAAATGTCGGTTAATTTACTAGTTGAATAGTTGATGGAATTTCCATCGACTACTCAACTAGTCGATAGGCACTTCCGCATTCCTCCTTTGAAATGTATAAGAGCCCCCTGCTGGGAAGTCCCGCTGACTTGGGGCTGCACACGGGCATGCCAGCTTTGAAATGTACAAGAGTCCCCACTGACCCTGGGCTCCATGTTGCACTGCTGATTTGAAATGCCACACCAAGCCCATGATCCTGGGCTCTGCGCGGCATTTCAGCGGAACCCGGGATCAGCTGGGCTCCATACGGTGCTGTCGCTTTGAAACACCACCTCGGCATTTCAAAGGGGCAGTGCCGCACAGCTGACTTTGGGTTCAGCTGTGTGGTGCTGCCACTTTGATGTACCCCCCCTTCCCCTCCCTTTGCTGCCTCTATCTGATAGAGGCAGCAAGGGGGAGGGGAATCGACTAGTCAACTGACTATCCGATAAGCATTTGTTTATCGAACAGTCAACTAGTCCTTAACATCCTTTGGTGAAAGTCACACTCAAACCCCTAACTGACATAGTCAGACTGGTCCAAAAACTATAATCCAGATCTGAGTGTGCACGCAGCCTGAAATTGTTTCTCGGTGTGGTGTGTTGTACCAACAAGAACAAACTTCCTTGTTCACCCTAGTAGGGGTTTAAGTCTGGTCTAGTAATGCCAATTTAAATGACAGTGTTAACGATGTGAGTGGAATCATTCTAGCTCTTCTGGGATTAAGGTGGATATGTCAATGGTAGGTGGAGCTTCAGAAGAGCATCATCCCCACTTGACTGCTTTCCAGCGTGGTTGGTGTGCATGGGATTCAGAGGGTACGGCTACACTGCAATGCTATTTCAGGATACCAGAGTATCCCGAAATAGCTATCCCGCGTCTTCACAGCAAACCAGTTATTTTGGGCTTGCTATTCTGATGTCCCAGTAAACCTCATTCTATGAGGAGTAAGGGACGTTTCCGAATAGCGCTTTATTTTGAATTTTGACTCTGTGTAGACAGCACCAAATGACGAAATAAGCTATTTCAAAATAGCATTGAAATAAGATGCGTACCTCAAATTGCGTATCTTATTTTGAGTTACGGTACAGTGTAGACGCACCCAGAAAGAGTCGCTATCTCAATACACTAGCTGTGCTGCATAGAGACCATGGTGTCAAATAGGGATGTTAAAGAAGAGTTGTTGAAATGATTAACTGATGAGCCTGGGCTTATCAGTTAATCCTAATGACTACACCCACTCCCCCTCCCTTGCTGCCGCAGTATCCCCTGGGCAGCTGTCTTTTAACCCTAACCCTATCCCTGCCCCCACACACTGCAGCCTCTTATAGAGATGAATCAGTGAGGAGGTTGAGGGGAGATGGTAGATGGGGGAAGCCAGCTCCCCATGTGTATCGGCTCCCGCGGAGCCATCTGCCTCCCTTGCTGCCTCCCACAGAGGCAGCCGTGGGGGAAGAGCCAGTGCCTGGGGGAAGCCAGCTTAAAAGCCAGCTCTCTGTGCGTGCCGGTTTTGCGGAGTCACCTGCTGCTCCTTGTGCTGCTGCCTCTGTATACATGGGGTGGCAGGTAGGAGCTGGTCTGCGCTGGGAGCCGATTTTAAACCGGCTCCCCTTGTGGACTGGCACCTGCCTGTTATCCCACAGTGCTGCCTCTGATACAGAGGCAGCAGCCTAAGGTGATGGGGGCTCCCTGGGAATGGGGCCAGGAGTGCACTGGCTGCCAGCCCTGCACCTGGGGATCATTGAATAATTCTGTAACTGAAAATATTTGGTGCAGTTACATGATTATTAAATTACATGAAATCTAACATCCCTAGTATAAAAAATGTTTTAAAAAGGCACAACACCATATAACCATGTCTAAAAGACAAAGTGGCCTGGAGATTTGATTGGTCATGAAAGCATCACAAATCTAAATTAGTACTTAATTGTATCAAGCAATTGCATGATATGGCATATCGGCAGGGCTATGAGGTTGCTTGTTTTTATTTCATCAAGCTGCATAAGTTAATACCACTGACAGGTGGGGGAACAAAGTGAAAATACCAGAATTCCTATCTTTTCAGCCAGTGAGTAGGGGAAATGACAAATGCAGAACTGAAGAAGAGGCAAAGAGCAGAAATCAGGAAAGAAAGCATGGAACAGAAGGGTGTTCGTGGTAAAAGTTGGGGAACTAAGTCTCAAGTCCATACAATTTAGGCTTACTCAGTTTTCTCCTTTATACACTTTTAGGCAGAATTATTGTCACAGTCTGAACATACATTTATTGCAGACAAATAATGATAGGACAGAATTGGTAAATTCTGGGGCACTGAGATGTTTGATGATGAATGTCATTTTCACTGATCCCTTGTTCTGGTCCTTCAGTACCATTCTTTGAATGATATCTCAGCAAAGAGAAGAGTCTGAATAGCCAGACAAGAGGGAGAGGAACAGAATGCGGAGGGAGAAAGCAGAGAAACAGCAGGATGGAGTGATGGCAGGAGCGGAACATGTAGAGGCTTCTAGCTACTTCAGTGATCATCTATATTAGACAAGCCTCAGACGAGTGCATATGCACCTCACATACTGCAGCCATTTTAAAATTCATAGATCTGTAGATTCAAGCCCAAAGGATTATCTAGTCTGACCTGCTGCGTATAACTGGCTGTAGAATTTCATTCAGTTACTCCTTCCTGTATTGAACCCAGTAACATATGTTGTCTATCCTGTTTCTCACAGCAATTCATCAACCACCACTGCTCTTAACTCCCACTCCCACTTTGCCATCTACTACACCTCCTTTAGGAACATAACTAATACAATAACAAAGTGGGGTGTGACCAATGGGGGGTTAATAATATGGAGGAAGTAATTAAAATTTAATGGCCTGTTTTGTTAGAGCATCCCAGATGCTCAGTCCCTGGATGAGGGGATGGTTTCTGACTACAGATTTTCCCCTTCCTATTTTAGGTGTTGTAGTTAGGTGGATTTACTGCTGTGGTGTCCTCACAGGTCTCTGGCTCCGTTGATGATGATAACCAGAAGGCTGCTTGTGTGTGTGCTCAATGATTTGGGCCCAATGACCATAGCAGACCCCAAGAAGGCCCCCAAAGACCACAAACCAGATAAGGATCAAAGGTGCCAGGCCAGGTTTATTGTTAATCGAAGTACAGTAAGAGTTGTCAGTAGGCTCTACTGAATCACTACGCACATGTACTTACCACAATGGAATGACTCAATCAGTAGGACATTTCCACTGCCCCCTAAGTCATAGAAAGACTGCCCCCCTCACCCCCAAACACCACTTTATATACAGGTATAAACAAATCACACCACACTGCTGACGTATCAGGTTGCCACCCTCTGACGCTACTTAGATACCACCCATCACCCTGTACCTCGTGGTTTGATTAGATCATCTCTGCATGCTGTCATTTTAGACCCTTTCCTGAACCTGGGTCTGTATCTGTGAGGAGTGGGTATCAAGGTCTTTTTTAATGAGCTGGTGGTACCATGTGCATTCAACTTATGACTGGTACCAATTATTGTTCTGCACCTGGGCCTATTAGCAATTAGTGTTTTGCACTCTCAGCCCTGTTTGTGCCAAGTTCTGACAGCAGGGGCCTGCCTCTTGCTCACAGCTTAGCTTTGCTTTATGTGAGCCATATTTTGTCCATTGTTAGCTAGGCCTCAGGCCTCAGACCAGGCCTGTGCTGCAGGGGCTTATGTTTTAGGCTTTCATCTTACTATAGGTGTGTAATGACCATTGTTGAGATATGCAGCATGCCAGCATTAGCCCTGTGAGAATATTAACAAGTCAGACTCTGGTTGGCCAGTGAGCAGAACCAAATAGTCTGTTTGCTTGGCTTCATTATCAGGATTATGCATTCATTTTGTGCTGACAAAGCAATTAGCATACAGTCAAGCATGCAGGTTTTTAAAAAATATACTCTTACTCCTAGCTAAGGGTGGTCATCTGCTCACTTGCTTCTGCACTTCCTTACTTTGCTTGTCCAAATTTTCTTCCTCTGCCCAAGTCATCTTTTCTGTAGAGAAAGAGAACCAGGATGGGGGTCTCTGAGCAGGTGATCTTTAGAACTGTGCCAGATTGTGGGTTCACTTCTCAGGGATTCTTCAATTTCAGTTCACTTAAGGGTCAAACCACTTGATTTGCATGGATTTTCAGGTTCAGCACAAGTGTCATCTGTTTTTTTATTGAAACCATATGAGACTGCGATTTTTGCATGACTTCAGTCAAAGGTGGGCTGCCCTAGAAAATGCTGAAACCTGAGGAAGTCTGAATCAGTGTCTAGGTCTGATCTTAATAAGTGACAGATAGGATGAACTAAAACTCTGGATTTAAATCCATAAATTCTGGGAGAGTTCAGCTTGACTGAACTTTATGGATTTGAGTTCATCACTAATGTCAATGAAAAACCACATGTAGGATCACGCTTGAAAATTTTAAGAAGCTGTCACTGAAGACAATCTTATGGCAAGTCTTTAGAAACACCTGTAGAGTTTCATGAGGTTTCTTGAGTTGTGAAAACTTCTCTTCTAGAATTCTATACCTCTAAATCAGTGTTTCTTAAACTGTGTTCCGTGGCACACTGGTGTGCCGCGAGGCAGTTGGAGGTGTGATGTGGAGAACAACAGAATTCAAAATAGCCACCCTTAAAGGGGCAGATGACCTTTTTTTTGTTTGTTTTTGCTCAATAACTTCCCCTGACCCTTTTTTCCCTCAATATCTTTCCCCCCGACCCTTTTCCTCCCAACCTTTTTTTTTCTCTTCTCAACAAAAAATCCTTGGTGTTCCCCATAAAAAAAAATTATTGTTTGGTGTTCCTCAGTCTTAAAAAGTTTAAGAAACACTGCTCTAAATTATCCTTGTTGAGGTTCATGGCATATCTCTTTAATGCCATTCCTCTCTTCCTGCGTCTGACAAGACTGGCAACAAGAGCTTTGCTGGGTGGATCACAGAGGATGAATTTAGCCTTAAAAATGCAGAGTGGAATTAGACTCTCAACTCTGGGAAGAGTGCCAATCTTTAGATTAATAATAATTCAATTGTTTTAAATTCATTTATAATTGCATAAATGTTATTTTTTCTTGATTAAAGTTAATTAATACTATTTAATTGATTTGATATAATACAATAATGCTGCTGATTACAAAAAAAATGGATGCATTGTTGAGATGGCAAACATGGAAATAAAGCAGATTTCCAAGTTTTTCACCATACCAAGGTCTGAAAATAACTATATACCAAATAGCACAGCTTTTTTCAAAATTGGCAGCTACCATTTTAAATGAAGCAAATCAAGGAAAAAAACTGCACACCACCCATAAGAACACCTTGATTCTGCCCCCCAGTACAGTGACTTGCAATCTAGATTGCATAATTCTATTAAAAAGAACCCTTTTATATTAAAAATAATATTTCTGCCTGAGACTTTTGTCTCCTGTTGTCAAAGGTTAAATTGAGATTTACTATCATGGAACAATATGTTTTTCTGTTTCTTGAATGGGCTTACCTTGTATATTTTAACAGCATTCCGGTCCTGAGACAATGCTGATCACAATTAACTGGACTCTCGATTTACTTTAATGACCTTTGGAACAGTTTAGTCTCCTGTCCTGCTCCCCATGTAGTCATATATTTAGCCAATCATCCACGAGGAGAATGTTGGGTGGGATGTTATGTGTTTTGTTATTTTAGGTATGCGGTATGAGAGAGAAAATAGGTGTGTGCAAGTGAGACAGTTTTGAAAGATAAGGACTCTGTAAGAGCCCATTGACTGGCTAGGAGACACACCTGAATATTTGAATGTCAGCAGAAGGAGGAGGACCCCACGGGAGTAGGGCATGTGGAGACTGGCCAACTAGAGATGGCTTAGCTCAGACTTGCTAAAGTTGCCAAGGAAGATCTGCAGAGACTAGTCCATCAGGGTTCAAAGATACAGGTTGCCAACAGAGGGGCAGAGAAACTAGATTGGGGAGCATCAGACTCCATGGTATATGAAAAAGGAAGCATGTCCTCAGGATATGAAATAAGGCTTTCTGGGCCTTAAGAACAGTAAGCATTGCCCACTGGAGTTCATTCATCAGTTTTAATTGTAAACAATAAAACACAAGAACGTTAATTCCATCTGGAGCAGAGTTGTGGGGAATGGGCATTTCTGCAGGGACCTTTGAAGAGCACCTACCCTACCTATCAGTGGACCCCTGCTCCTAGGAACAGAGTCCTTATAATAGAGCACTGTGGTATCATGAGGTAAAATTTCTAAATGAGAAGTTTGGTGATGGGTCCAAGTGTCCAGCACTGCGTTCTAGAAACTCAGCATCACACCCATGTTCTCTGAGTCTTAAAAAAAAAAATATTGTAAAGAGACCGATATTCAACTATTTTAAACTTCTTGATTTATTAAGATTTCAAATTGACAGTAACCATTTAAAACTGTGTGTATAGTTAAACAATTGATCTTACTAATAATCACAATTAGGCTAATACTGAAGCAGAGTTAGTATTCTTACTTAATAGTTTAATACATTTTAAGGCCATAGAATTTCATCTCTTTACACCTGTATTGAGTCTAGTGTTCCCTAAGCTGTGCACTTGTGTGACCATTCAAGAGAGATTCAAGTGCCGCCCAGATGATTAGCAGAGTACCCACAGCTAGGTTTTTTTTTTCTGCTGATAGTGCTCATTCACACAAGCCTCAGTGCACAAAAAAATTATTCTGCACGTGAATGGAAAAAAATGGCACAGGGATGGAAAAGATTAGAGGGAGCATCAATTGAGCCCAATAATTTTTATTGACTTATTTCTTGTCTCCTATTTGTAATCTGAACTTTTCTAGCATTAACTTCCAGCCATTAGTTATAATGCTTTCTTCCACTCGATTAAAGAGCTCTTTAGGACTCAGTATTTTCTCCGTGTGAAGGTGCTTATACACCCAGGTCAGGTCACTTCTTGATCTTCTTTTTAAATGTTGTTTGTCTACTTTTTTGCATTTTGCTCATCTGGGATAGTGAAAATACATCAGTCAGTTTCACTTCTCTGTACAGTCTGGTTTTCACATGCAGGTACAACAATGTTGTTCTTTGGTCTTCAGACTCTGGAGGATGTTTTTTTTTTTAATTTAAATTTCACAAAATCATTTTAGTATCACCTCATTCCTTCCTTTTCTTTCACTAACAAAGCCTATGTGTTAGTCTGTATTCCTGGACAATATCCCTATAAAGTTAAAACTAGTACTTCTTCAAAACATGCCACAAATAAAAGCCTGTACTTTTTCTCATTAGTTACCTGCCTCTTTCTAGTAGTTTTGTTGATAACAATCAGAGGCCAAGAAGTTAGACTTATTCTTTTCACCTGTCTTACATGATTGTCTAGCTACTGCTCCTGTGTTAAAACAACCTCATCTCAACAGTCTTATTTTTGAAGATACATCCTTAATAATGGCCCTTTGGTGAACTTAAGAAATGAGGGAGGGAAACATAGCTTCTAAGTGCTGGAAAAATAAAATGAAGTATCCATATATACACTCACTAAGTTGTTTTCACTTCCAGTGATAGCAGTTCAATAATGAAGACTGATATTTTCCTCACAAAACATTCAAAGACAGCTTCCAACACTTCTAATTTACATCAGTGTGTTTTAGAGATGTACTGCAGTGTGTTACCATATAACAGCAACATGTCTATTATTGAGCCATAATTCCAGATAAGCTATTAATTAACATAATAATTGCATCTGATTCTTCCCTGTTACATTGATGTGAACGATCATTTACATCAGCAGAATTAAAGAGGTTTACATCAGTATGAATCAGAGGAGAAATAGAACCAATGTGTTCTTCCAGGTTTATTGCATAGGGTAATTCCTTTATGATCTCTGTGACATGGAAACATAGAAAAAGGAATACTGTAGTAATATTTAATTAGTAAATAATTAATTGTTAATAAAACATAAGCAGCATTAATAAGAACCTTTTAAGACATCCTTAACCCCCTCTGTGTGTGGCGATGCATGTGAATCACATGATTACCTTAATTATCAAGCACTTTTGACCACATCACTTGAGTTCTGCAGACTAATTCCTTTGTCTAGGGCTGGACTGAACATTGCCCTGATCCTTCAAAGACTTAAGCATATGCTTAACTTTAGTCAGTGGGTCTATCACAGTGCATAAATTTAAGAACCTGAATTATTATTTTCAAGATTGGGACCTAAAAGTATAAGATTTGTATGGATGGAAAAAATATGTTAGGTAGTCTTTCTGGAAATGTTTCAGAGTTTTAGTTGACTTTTTCCTCTAAGCCATGTGCAGCTGAATTTGCAATAGATAATGTTTTCTGGCTTTCCAGGTGAAAGGACACAACAAATATTCTATTAATATACAGTTGTGAACATCCTAAAATGGAAGTGTGTCTCAAGCAGAATAGATGCTGCACTGTTGCATAAAAGTGCTGAGCTGTCATATAAAAGGGTTGCTGGCACTTATTAAGGGAGACATTTTTTGGCCGGCGAACTCTTTTGTGTTAGAGCCAATCTCTAGCCTCTCCAGCAGCTACACCTGATCCTGTGCTTAGTTGTCCAATGACTGGAGCTGTCTAGTGTTTGTGATGCCCTGACGGGGAATGATAGCAGGTTCTTTCTAGGTTCTTTATTGTGAAGTGATATTTCTCTCTCTACCCTTAGGCCTTCCCATCCCTTTCCTCAGAGGGAAGCTCAGTGAGTGGAGTGACTTTGATTAAAGCGGAGCAGAAATGTGCAAAGGGGCTTCAGGGTTTCGCATGGCAGAAGCAGATGTTGCATTGGACAGGGGAAGCGTGGCCTTTGGAGAAATTTACCTGGGACCTCTTGGAGAGTGATTGACCTGCAAACAATAATCAAGTCCTCGGGGTTATTCTAGTAGCGGTTATCTGCTAGACATTTTCACTAGCTGTAGCCTGTCAGGTCAAGAGGTAAACAGTAGGATCCGTACTTCTTGGCAAAGTATTTTTCAGTTGCAGTGTCTTTAGAATCCCAATGAACAGAAATTGAATTGTCCTTCCCATACTGTGTGTTGTTTTTTTTAATAACAGCAAAGAATTAAAAACGCAAAATATAAATAATTTGGTTGGCAATGTCCTGCATCAGTTGGGTCTGCAAGGAAATGCACAACGGAATCCCCATTTGGGTACAGGTTGAACCTCTCTAGTCTGGCACTATTGGTATCTGACCAGTGCCGAACCAGAGAATTTACCAGACCATGGGAGATCAGCATTATCTAGCAGTATCACCAACACTTCCACTGATTATTGTCTCTTAGAAGACATGTTGCGTAAATTAGACCTAAATAACAGCACAGAACACTGAGAGCCAGGACTAGTGTCTGTAAACAAACTTTATGGGACCTCAGGAAACTTAGCTACACCCATGATTAGTGGATGTCTGGCTAACTAAAATCATGCAAGACCACAGATGTTGTGGGGCCAAAGAGTGCTGGACTGGAGAGGTTCAATCTGTAGTTGACACCTGCTAACTTGGCCTTCCCTGCAGAGCTAACTTGGTATCTAAACTTGGATTAATGCCTCTTGAGTTAGCCTAGCTCAAGTGCGAGCAGCTACACCATGAAATGGCACAGGAATAACAGAGTGATTTATAGCCGCTGATGAGTTGTGAACTCACTCAAGCTGTAGCCTGTATCACTCCAAAGACAGCCAGCTCAAGTGGAAAGCACTAGCACAGTCGAGTCGAAGTTTTCTATGTGTGGACAGGACAACACCAGGTTTATAACTCAAGTGAACTCTACAGTGAAGACAAAGCCCATAGTCAGGCTGCAAAGAGCACTGTGGTATCCACCTGTCAAGCCTCTTTCCAAGAGAGAACATTTTATTTTACTATTAAGTACTAGCAACTCTAAGAGCCTGTGCAATATCCAGTTGCATCTGATTTATAGCTGTAAGGGTCAAATAAGTGTCTCTCTGGCCCTCTGAAAACATATTAAAATGCTGGCTTTAAAGGGACATATCCACTTAAAATCATAGGTTGTAAACAAGTTTATTAACCTAGGTTACTCTCATAGCACCTGAGAACAAAGAAAAGGAAATCATTTTAAAAAAGCACTTTACTTGTCTCTAGGTATTGATGCCCTTGGCTTGCTTTTTGCATGTGCCTCAGCTTGGATGGTGAAAAAATCAATCAAGCCAGTTTCCTTTTTGTTTATAATCATTTCACTCTTTGAGTTCTCTGGGCTCTGATGGTTGAGTTTCAGACACTGGAGGGAGAATGTTTGTCTAAGCACGGGGCTTTTCCATTGGAATTCTTTAGATTTTGATTTGAGGTTTTAGGAAAGCATGAGTTTTAAACAAAATGTAAGCGTGGCCGCAAAGGGAAGGAACAGGCTATTTGAAGGAACAGTCTGTTTAGTAAACTTATGTTTGCAGCTGGTTGAACTTGTTTTGCTGGAATAAAATTGGTTATTAAATTGCCAGTAAATTAGCAGAGAGACACATTAGCAACTGTGGTGCAGTTATTAGGACACTAGCTTGGGGCTTCAGAGACAGGAGTTCAGTTTTCTTGCTCTGCCAACTGTCTGCTCTGTAACCATGGGCAAGTCCCAGCCTCTCGGTGCCGTGGTGTTTCACGTGCAAAATGGAGATAATAGCATTGCCCTGCCACACAGGAGTGTAGTGTGGTTAGGAAAAATACAATAAAGATTCTGAGGTGCAGACAATGTGGTAATGGGGCTATATAGTATCATAGATACATGATCATGAAATGCAGTACATCAGCAAATTAAAATGATAGCATTAGAGTTACATGAGCAAGGAGGATATTTTGAATTAGTTTTTAAGGCCCCCATTCAGCAAACCACTTAAGAATATGCTTAACATCAGGCACATGCTTAAATCCATCCCTATGCGGCAAAAGTACATGCTCAAAGCCTGTGGAGGTGCCTTGTTGAATTGGGACCTAAATATTGGAATGTTGCTGGAACATCTACAAGAGAGAATGCAGAGAAGGAGAGAAGGAGAGACTGATGCAGCAATCGAACGATGCACGAGTCAGATGTGGAGCAGAGTTAGATATTGCTATTTATTTTTAAACTGAGCTCTCTGGGGTAGGGACTGCATCCTAATGTGTGTACTGGAAATGCCTAGTGCTTTATTATCGAAATAGGACTAGGAGTATTATTAATAATCCCAACTGGGCCTCAGAGTGCTACCAGAATGTAAATAAATAAATCCACCTGACACACATCCTAGTCAGGGAGATGATATAATCAATGTCTGATTGGACTGATGCTTGATAGGATTTATGAATCAGCACTTACCCTTATGATCTAATGCTTTCCTTTTCACAGAGAAGCAAAGGGAGAATAGGTTAGTCTCCAATTAACCTGACTTTCCCTTCCTTTCAGTATATTCATTAGTAAGTGAAATCAGCCCAGAGTATTCCAAGGAAGAGAGAAGTCAGTGAAAGGTTAAATTTTACAAAGCAAGCCAAGAAAACTAAGATGCAGTTGTTCAGAGGTTAAGGAAAAGGCCTCTTGTAAACTTCATGAATTGAAAAAATTGAATTTTTACAATTTCTTGGGCTATGTCATCAGACAAGATTTAGGGTAAGTGATGTGTGGGTATGTAATGTCTTCACGAAAGCTAATGATCGTGCAGGGTTGTGACAGAATTCAGAGCCTGGAGAAGGGGATATCCCAAGTGAATACCCGTGAGCCAGGGTCACGGTTGACTCAAAGTCAGTTTGCAAAAAAATCTATGCAAGGGAATGTCTGGCCTAAGCAATTGAGCTGTGTTTATCAACAGGTGTCAGAAATGGGCTTCTCACCAGTAGCTACCTCAAGCTGTGTTGGAAGTAGCTGACCTGTTCACGTAGATAAGGGTGAACCGCTCGGTGTTGCTGAGCACACCGAACCCCTCATTCTACCAAATGTCTGACATGCTGTGCTACAAAAGCAGTTGGACTCCACCAGCTCTTTTCAACAGCCCACGGAAGAAGAGAGGATTTTGACAACCATTGTCAAAACCATCTCATTTGCCTTGTGGAGAAAGGGCTTAAGGAGTGTCTAGCATATGGGTGTGATGTCCATTCCTGCATCATCGCTTGCACATCTGTTGCCTGGTGAACTCTGCTGTGTGTCAGAGTGCTGGGACTTTCCTATATGTAACACCTTCCCCTCAAATTCACTGCACTACACCTACGTTTCTCACCCTCCTGTGCCCCCTATATCCACAGCCCTGCCCTGGCCCTGTTAGTGAAATTCCTCTCCCTTTTCTTTCCATTTAGCTTGCTCCCTCCTACTGAAATCCATTCAAAAACACATTTTCTGCCAGCCCTCTCTGTGTGTGTCATGTACCTTCCCCAACTCTGTCGCTCTTGTCTGTTGATATTTCAAGCAGGGATTGAGCCTGCTTCTTTCTACACTGTGCCTAGCCCATTGAGGCCATGCTCTTTGGGGGCAATATGGCAAATATGTTTAATAACAAGAGCACTAAATGTCATAGGCCAAGGGATAGGGCACTGCACTGGGAGTCAGGTGACTTTGCAATTGCTGAATGAATCAGACCTGAGGTCCATCTGGTCCCGTGTCCTCTCTGATAGCAGCCAGGACTAGATGGTTCACTCACATGAAGGTTTAAGAATCCCACAGCAAGCAGATATGGAATAATCTGTCCCCTACACCAGTACTTCCTCGTCTCTAATAGTTAGAAATTGGTTAACATCTGAATCACCTGGCTTAGTAATGCCTTTAAGTTCAGAATTAATAGCTAACTACAGTGAGGAACTGGGGGGGTTCTTAGCCAGAAAAATTGATCTAAATCTAATGTATATTTGAAAGAATATCTGTTCAAGAACTCTCCCTAAACAGTAAGAGCCAGGACCACCAAATTCAGTATACAGCTTCCTTTTATCATAAGTTAAAGCAATGTAAGGGTTTAGTTGTGCCAGGAAAATGGGATGTGCCGGGAATGGGATTGCAGGAGACAGAATCACTTGGCAAGTGAAAGAGGCTGGCTGGGGGTGCATCCCTCCCCCCAGTCTGAGTCTCCCACTCCCCCCAGCTGCCCATTGAGGGGGGCTGAAGCTCTCTCCCCACCCCCCGATTCATGCAGGGCATTTCTTGGTTGTTCCCCTTCATCAGGGAGACGGGAAAGTTCACAATTTGCTGCATTCCTTACTTTGGCTAGCCCCCGGTACCAGGGCCGGACTAAGGGGTGGATGCCTGATGGCAGTTGTAAGGGGCGCGCAGCATCCCTTATAGCTGCCATCATGTGGCACATGCCCGGCTCCCGCAGCGCCGCACCTCCCCCCTCCCGGCCCCATCCCCGCGGCGCCAGCCAGTAGCGCTCTTTCTCCCACGGCTGCAGGGCCCTGCACGGCCAGGCGCTGCGCGCCAGCAGCAGTGGCCAGGCCGGGTTGGGCAGCGCATGCGCCGTGCGCCCTGCGGGCGGGCCTGCACATGCGTCGTTCGCCCCGGGGGCGGGCCCATGCTCCCTAGGGGGGGCGGGCCCACGCATGCGCCATGCACCCGGGGGCGTCGTCATGCGCCCGGGCCCGGGGCGCCAAAATGGCTCGGGCCGGCCCTGCCCGGTACGATTCTTGGGGGGGAGGGTGGATGGGTTCTCCACCTTCCTCCCTACAGACACACACCCATACTTCTCGTCCCTGCCCAAAGCCCCTCCTCACTCTCCAACCCTAACTCATGTACCCCCTATCTCCTTAACCCTCTGACTTGAGCCCCTCCTGAAGGACCGGAGCAATGCCAAGTAAATATGCTAGTAGTTGTATATTGTAGACCAGATCCTCAGCAGGGTGTGGCTCCATTGACTTCATGGAACAATGTTGATTTAAATTAGCTGAAGACCTGGCCTCAGAGTTTATTTAACCACAAACTACCAAGATGAAAACATTGATTGGTGCCGCCTGGGCTTCTGCGCACTGTTTTTGACCTGTGGATTCCTCTTGTGTAAACACACACTCTTTGGTTAGTGAGAGACATAATGACATCCGATTTCATAAGCTGAAATCAGGTTTATTTAATAGGCCTCTCTGAGACCGTTTCACCAGCAGCAAGTCAATGATGATGATTCTTATCAACCATATGCTAGAAAGGACTTTGTGATCTGACCAGCAACATGGCCAAAATGAGCAGTAAAACTAGCAATGCCGTGTAACTTAAAGTTAAAGGCTTTGCGTTCACCTGCAAAGAGATTTCAAAGTACTGCTTTGGAATTATTTGTGCCTTCATGTAATTTGTACCTATACTGCAAGGAGACTGGGGCAGGGTTGTTAAGTTTGAGGAGGACTGAGAGTCAGGTGAGATGGTCCCCACCTGGCCCTTGTGATCTCAGGCACTCACTTCTCCTCACTGAGTGTCAGTTTCCTCATCTGTAAAATGAGAGTGATTGGGCTTTGAAAAACCCAATGACCTCCTCACCCAGGAGCTTTTTCTGGGGATAGCCTAAGGAACTACTGATTCCTTCTCTAAAGAGGGTGAGGGAGGAAGCAGATAGCTCCAGGTACTGCTCATTATTTTTAAGGCTGGAGAGGAACAGAGTGTCTGGAGCTGCTACTGTGATGGTTTGGGACCTCTGGGATGCCAACTGAGGTGCTGAAGTTACCACTGATTCAGCTTATTCTGCTAGCCATATTCCACATTATCTGGACTTGCTGAGCCATGCACTAAAAGCATTCTCCAGCAAAGCACACAAGAAGAGCCACACCCTGCTGCAGAAGGTACAGACACTGAGATCAGTTCTGGGAAGACCCAGGATAAGGGCCTTGCCGCAGTACCCAGCAGTTCACCACCCATTAGGGTACACACCCAAAGTTATATGGTGTTCACCCTCAATGTGGAGGAAGGTATCCACAGCCTCTAAAATTACATACATTGGATGATGATATAGACAAGGAAGAAGTTTCTTAACTACTAAAAGGTATATTTTAAGTTTTTAAGTGAGTAGCAAACAGAACAAAGCAGATTACTATG
Source organism: Rafetus swinhoei (assembly GCA_019425775.1). Lineage (NCBI taxonomy): Eukaryota > Metazoa > Chordata > Testudines > Trionychidae > Rafetus > Rafetus swinhoei. Next base: position 22,270,423 of record CM033437.1, on the reverse strand, counting down.
GAAATAGTACAAAGCACGTAAGCTAAGCTAGATTCCTGAAGAAACCTGTTACAATAATTTCTCGCCCAATATATTGTTTCAGGTAGAGTCTTTCACAGGCCAGGTACTTTCCACCCCCTCTGCAAAGAGTTGGGTTCAGAATGCGTTTATTGGATGGGAGAAGCAACTAGTTGGGGTAGCAGCACTAATTCATGTTCTAGGGAGAAGAGCAGCATTCATTGCTTTGGGGGCTATGGAACTGCTTTTATTTTGGGCAGAGCAGAACTGATGGAGGGCAAGATTGGGTCCCCCAACCCAGTTGTCTCATGGTGGATGAGGAAGAGACTGAGATATTTTCTTCATCAGAGGCAGAATCCCCGCTGGCTTGGCACCTGAGATTGCATCTGTACTCAGTGTGGCCTTTTGCAAATAACTCCTACAAAACGCTAAGCATGTTGGATTCCATTTGATTTCAGTGGAAGTAGCAGGTGCTCTGGATCAGGCCTTGGTTCATGGAATCAAAGCAGTGTGTGTAGGTCTCCAAGCACTGCAGGCAGGTAACCACATGATCTGATTTATTGAGAATGACCCTGGAAACCCCTGAAAATAGAAAGCAGTTAATGGAAATAGTAACGGAGTCGAATTCGGGTATTTTCAAGGTATTGTCAAACCAAAAGTGAAATGCTGTGACTTTAAATGGAAATGCAGGTGGTTGGTGAGAAATGAAAGAGAAGAAGAGCAGTGAAAAGCAGAGTTAACATCCTCCTAGTGTGTTACAAAGATACCGATATCCTTGTCACTTATTAAAGTTTTATTTTGTTCCCCCATGAACAAGGCAATTAATTATTTAGAATACTAATCAATCAGGGATTAGATGTACTAATCAAACACATTCTAGCTGCTAAGTATTGCTCACTTAAGACATTGATCAGCTGTGGGATGCTCTGTAGACCACTGAGATGAGTATTTTACAGACAGTGTGCTTTAAACCCCCCTGAGGTCAAATCCTTGACACCATCCACTGGCCCATGCAGATGGTTGAATGCCAGCCCATCTGACAGACTGTAATTATTTGCCATTCTGATGCCCTTTACACAGTCATCAGGGGATCAAATTTCTGAGTGAGGCAGGAAAGTTCCTTGAACAGCAAGCAGCTAATGGATTGAAAATGAGCCTCTTTATGTTATGTTGATTATTTTGCTAGTTGATGTTGTTGGAACCCCCAAATGGATTATTGAGGTCTAGTTTTAAGATCTGACCGCTGGCAATGTCTGTTTTGGTTCTTTTGGGACAATTCCTGCTGGGTGCTATGACAGGCAGTTAAAGCACAAAATAACTGGGCACCTTTCCATTTATTTTTAGCCTTAACTATATTCCTTGCAGTTCTATGCTGGTCCTTTCTGAGGAATAATTAGAACAACTTAAGAGTAGATTCCTGATAAATAATTGAATAAGAAGGCACATTGTTTGCAGTCACAATGTGATTGCAAAATTAGGCTTCTGCCTAGCAAGTTGCTATACGATTTCTCCTTATGTTGATCCCTGTGGTAATTGGAATTTCAATTATTCATTTTCAATTACAAGCATGGCATGATGATCACAAATGTCATTAAGTATTAAATTATATCTAATGATGGATGAATTCTTTTTATGGATCATTTCTTTATTTAATGCTATCCTTTTAGGGCAGAGCTTTTAAAATTTTAAGAATTTGGTAACTGCTATTTATGCCTAGTAGCTGAGACCTACTGCCATGGACACCACCCAAGAGCAGCCTAGGTTTTTGTCTTGGTGGTAGAAATAAAAATGGAGCCAAACACACATCTCAGATTCAGATGCTTTCAAGTGTAATTTAACAAGGCAAGTGAATAGAGTAAGATATTTGCTTTCTTCCTCACTTCAGAAGATGATCTCCTTCTGCCCGTAAATGGGTCCTGTTTTGTCAATGGGAATTCCCATACCGGGTTTGACTACTGGGCCATTCATGTCAATCCCCATTAATCATAAGGGAATGGCATACAGATTTAAGGCCAAACCTTTGAGTAGCCTCGGTCCCATGGAAATTGGTGGGCATTGCCATGTCACACTCTCATTGACTACATCAGAGCTACAGTGCTGGCTACTTTTCTCTTTTTATGCTCTTTGTACTCTGGGTACCCCTCATCAGAGTGTAAGTAAAGTAACTCCCTCTCAGCAATTCACTATTACCGCTACTCTGTGCCCCCATCAGCAGCAGATGAATAATGAGGATTACTTAGTTGGTGCCTATGCAAGTCTTGGAAGCTGATGCTATACAGATATTAATGAATAAAGTCTAAAATCATCATGGTGAGGTGAGTCCTATTATCTCTTTATAGAGACACGTTGGATTGAACCTGTGACCTTAGGGGGTTAAAGCCATATGCCGCTACAGCATGAGCTAAGAGTCAACTACTTCTCAGTTAAGGCTATGAGCAGACTTCATTCTTCCTTGCCAGTGATCTCAGTGTTACATGCCTCCCTCAGCTGAGGGAGCAGGTCCCAAGCTTCTTAGACCTCCCCAAAGTGCATCCCAGAAGAGCCCCCACTTGTAGAGCTGACAGATCTAGGTCATCGGCATGTGTGATTGATCTTGCAATCTTAGGGGCTAAAGCCATGTGCCTCCACCGCATGAGCTAAGTGGCTATCAACAAAGGCTGTAGATCGGACTTCGCTCCCCCTTGTCAGTGGTCTCAGTGCCTCTGGGTTACACCTATTTTATACAACAGAGAAATGAAGTGACTTGCCCAAGGTTGCATAGTGAATCAGTGGCAGAGCTGGGAATAGACTCAGGATCTTACACCTTTCAGGCAGATTAGTTCTTTCCCACCTTCCCTTAAATTCATGTTCACCTGATGGGAAAGAAGGGTTCACTCTCCACTGCTTGGTTAAATCAGCACTCCAGAATTAGGGGATAATTGTTTTATAATGCAGGGTTTTATCTCCTGTGGTTTGATTCTCTGAGCAGCAAGCATCTCTTTCAAATAAACACCAGCCATTCCACAGCCCAGGTCTCTGATTTCTGCCTCCCCTTCTCTTGTTCCTTCACTCCCCCCTCAGGCTTCATCTCGCCCCCCCCCCCCCACTTTATCTTAGGATCTCTCCATGTCACAACTTGAATGCCTCCCTGCTCTTGTTGCTATCCCTTTGATATCCCTCCCTCCCCCAATGGTTTGTTTATTAATTGGCTCCTAGCCTGGTCTTTGGTTCCTGTCTTTCTCAAACCCAGTTCTCAGTGCCTGTAGCAGCAGCGCGGGGACTCATCCATCACTCTGATCGCACCTTTGCTCCTGCATGGCACTGCCTTTCACAGCATTGCCAGTAGCATGATGAAACTGATTAGAATTGTACAATCCTAGTTAGTTTTGTGTTGCTGCCAGCACTTCCAGGAAATTGCTACTGTGCAGATTGCACAGATACGATCTCACCTTAGCTGATGCATGATTCTGCAGGATGTTTTTCTCATTCAAGTGAGTGGCAAAAACACAGGAGGGCAGGGGGATTCCCTTAAGGCTCAGGATCTTAAACAACCCCCTGCTCACCTCGTCCCATGCTGGTATACATCTTCGTGAGGCATCATCTTTCCAGCCTGCTGACCCAAGGGCCTGGGATTTTAGCTGTAACGAATGTATTAAATCTCAGAAATCTTAAAGATAAGATAATAAAAACAAGTGAGAGGAGGCTGGTTGCAGTCTGTCCTTGGTGTGAGGCTCCTGCTTTAGTAGGATCTGCAGGTGGCCCTGAATTATTAACTAAATCTGATTTCTGGTTGTAAATTACCTGCAATCAGTTAGTAAAAAGACTTGGGTGTGATTGCAGATAGCTCAGTGAAAACTTTTAGCCAGTGTTCAGCAGTGGCAGTCAGAAAAGTACTTCAGTTATTAGAATGTAAAAATGGCAGGGTCGCAAATAATACAGAAAATATTTTAGTGCCTCCCCTCCCTAGAAAAGATTGGTACTGCATTCAGGTCCTGTCTCAACAGGCAGAAATAGAAGAGATCCAGAGAGAGCTTATGAATATGGCTAGACTTGAGGAAATACTTCATATGAATGAAAAGGAAAAGAGATGGGCACTGTTTAATGTATAGAAAAAAGAACAAGAGGGGGATTTGAAAAGACATACAAAATAATGAATGGTATAACGAAGGTAAATCTGGCTCCCCCTTATAAATTTGCTCTTAACACAAAAACAAGAAGGTATCCAATGACACTGAATGGCAACAAATTTAAGAATGATAAACTGACTTTCTTGCAGTGTGTCATTTAACCCATGGAACTCATTGCCACAAGATATTGACCTACCATATAGTAGAAGTAGAGACCAGGTTTAGTGTTTGGCTTCAGATCTGATGGTATCCGTAGTTTGGCAGACTTTGGAAAACATGTTCAGTCCTTTTCATCCAGGTACCAACTATGTCTCCTTCACAATGGCATCTGTGCAACTCACAAACGTTAATGAACATTTCTGTGTGGTAGCAGAATATTATTATCCCTCAGTTACAGATGAGGATCAGTGACCTGGATGGTGAAAATCCGCCCCTGAATAGTGGGGTGATACAAGAGTTATATACTGCTTAAATCCCCCACACAGAATTTAAGTAGGCCTTAAGTGGTGCATAGACTTTGTGCTGGCTTTTTCCCCAGGAGTGAATTTTACCCAGAGAGATTAGCCTGGAGTCTGGCAGGAAGCCCCTGGCAGAATTGTGTATTGAATACAGATTAAATGAGTGTTATCCCAGCACCTTAACTGTGAAGCATCCTCCCACTGTGTTCTCCTTTTGGAATAATGAGAAGTGAAAAGGCACCGTATGTTGGAGAGAGCAAGAGCGTTTGGTTTTAATGTAAGTACAGTGCATTCATCCCTCTGCCTTTTTTACATGGCCGTGATCCCTATAGTGTCTGAATGCCTCTGGGAATTATTATTGTGAGTTTGAGTTTGACTTTTTTCCTCTCTTTTGGATCCCTCAACTCCCATTGGACGCCTATAACTGATGAGTGCAGAGTTGAGAAATTAGGCCAATTCTGGCAAGGAACACTCTCTGGCAGTGGCTGTATGTGAGGTCTCTATTTCCATCAGTGCCAACACCAGATCTTCTTCATGGAGATGACGCTTGATCTCAAAGTGTCAGCAATAAGCTGACAATGACTCGGATGTAAGAACCTGGCAAACCTGCCCCTTTCCTGCTGTTTATCTTGATGTGCTTCAGAATCTAAGCTTCTCATTTAACCAAAAAAGCTCTAATCTTTATCATTACAAAAATAACATCCAAAATGTGACCGGAGTGTGTGGTGTGACATTGGTGTCTGCCTGAGTCTGCAGACAGCTTGAAAACATAGCTCTGAAAGAAACATGAATTGTTTCTATTTCTTCTCAGTGGATGCTCATTCTGAAATGCAATGTAGCTGAGATTTCCAAGAAGCTGAAAGGAGTAAGGTGCCCAACTCCCATGGATTTTGAATGGGAGTGGTATGCCTAGCACCCTTTGGACATTGTAACCTTAAATGTCAGCATTTTAACTGTGTCACCACTGGTCATAGATCACAAGAAAAAAGGAAAATTATGCTATCCATGAGTAGCACCTTGAAATGTGTTGTATAATGTTACAACATACCTGAGACCCGTAGGTGCTGTCACAATATAGTCACGTAGTGGATTGTGGGCAGAGCAACAACGTTCTGTTGACTCACTCAGGGCTGAAAAGTTGGAGAGAAAGAAAATGTCCTTGAAATACATTGACTTGAACAGCTTAATTGGAGACATTCCAGAGAAGAGAAGAGCAATTTAGACACCTTTGTCTGAAGAAGCTTTATGCTAGATGGGAACGTTTTCACGCCTTGTATTAGAGATGGGGTTTTTGAAAGTTTGCAGGATGTCAGTGTACGCACAGGCACAAGGGAGCAAATGAATAAGTGAGTGGATGAGCTCTTCTTTCTCATCTGTTTTCTGAATGAATGCAACTACTGTACTTATAGTCCAGCTGGGAAGCAAAATTAAATTGTCTGGGTACTTGATGGCCTACTGTTTTTAGAAAGCTATTAAGATGCGATGCTATCTAGTAGACAGCCTCCTTGACCCTCTTTAGCTGGCTCATCTAGTGGCTCCCCCGTTGACTTCATCACTGTGCAGAAGGCAGCAAACCAGGGGTGACCATGTTTAGCATTGTCTTCCACTAAGTGGCTATTTAGTGAGCAGCTGAGAGGAAACATGTTAGGCCGATTCCTCCATTCTGCCCCCCCTCCACTTCTGGAATATTTTGTGAGGGTTGTGTTGTCTCTGAGGAGTACCGTGGAGGAAGAGGACATCTGATACAAGCAAGATCCTCACTCACTTGACATCCTCAAAGTGTGAAGGGGGGGGGGAAAGCAGCAAATGCAGTTTTAACATAGAACCAGGCCGCGCTTTCTGAGCCAGACTGATCCAAGGGTAAATTACATCTCCCTGCACTGGCTGTTCTCACCGTGTCTCGCATGATTCACCCCAGCAGAAAGATGGGAGTGTTGGAATTGCTGCTCTTTTTCAGGCTAATCCCTCAGCAGGGAAGGGAAGCTTTGTACAATGGGCGAGCTTCTAAAAGAGCCCTGCGGGTGGAGGCTGCTGAATCAGATCATCACTTGCCTTTCCCCTTCCCAGCCAGTGGCAAGGGCTTTTTGAACCCTGCTAGATCTGTGCGGCTCTCAGGAAAGGGAGAAAGTATAGCCTTTTTTTTTTTTTACATAGCTGCAACCTGCCCTGGATCTCTGGGTTGACCTTCCTCCACCAGGTTCCATAGAAAACTGGCCCTTTGTGTTCTTGTCTGTAATTCAGGCATATTTCCTAAGAATAATTAAATTTAAATGCGATGGACAGAGTTCACCATTACTTGTTGAACTTCTTACTCCCTCCCTTCAACATCATGTTGTTAATCATAACTGAGGAACTAGTGACACAGCACAAAAGTGCACTAGCATCCAGGTTCTAGCACAAATCAACAGACGCACCCACTTCTAAGTACAGACACTGATGTACTCGGAAACGGAGCCCCAAGAGTGCCATGGTGGGCTTCCAAGCACTTCCTCTCAGTTACTCCAGATCAAACACGTACAAGTAAGACAAAGATGTCAGCACTAATAATTTCCATCTGGGATGTAAAAATCAAGCTGCTTCCTCTGACCTCATCATCACTTCTACAGATTCCTCAATGGAAACTTACATTTAAAATATTGATGCACGAGGCATATAGAACCAAGATCATTCTTCCTGAGTTGTATTGTCTCTGGAGTGCTGAGAGCAGTAAAAAATTGGTTTTGCTACTGAAGCTAGTGGATTGGGCATAGAGGGCCATATCCTGAGGGCTTTCATCATTTCCTGCTTAGCACATGTCCCGGGGAAAATTCCTACTGAAGTCCGTTCTTTAACTTGAGTAAAGATTTCAGATTGTAAGCTGAGAAGCAAATACGTTTTGTAAGAAGAGGCTGTTTTTGTTATTGTCAAAGTCACTCCAGCCTAGTATCCCCTCCTAATTGCACGCAGATTTCAGTGAATATTCTGAATCCTGTGTGAGCTTTCACAGTCAACGTGCATTATTCTGCGTAACTGTGGATGAGAGATGCCGTGCCGCTTTTAGGAGTCACGAACTAGAATTTTCAAGTGTACTGAAATACATTTGCTTGCTCAAAGAGCTGAAGTGTGGAGACGCATCTTCTCAGAGCCTGAATGAATCCCTATGCCGATAATACAATTAGAGTGGCATTTCATTTGGAGTGCTGGACTAGAATAGGTTAAATGTAATGCTTCAGGAATGTTTTAAGTGCACAGTCTGGTGATCCCCAGATGACTGATTAATGAATCAGACTCAAGTTTTGTTGTTTCAAAAAGCCCAATGCTTCCTGCCAGGGGTGGTTTCCTCTTGTTTCTTTATTTTTGTCTTCAGTCAATGCCGCTGAAAGGGCATAAAGGTTCACCTTAAGGGGAATGGGGACAGATACCAGTCAGCCATTAAAAAGAATCCTTTTCAGAAGAGATGAGAAGAAAAGGCAAATGGCAACAGGTCCCTCCAGTCAAATTGCTGGTTAAATACTTTCATGGGGGTGGGGAGGCCAAGTTCGGACACTTGTGCTTGGAGGAAGCAGCTCTTTTCAAACTGGTATTTTTCAATATAGTTGTTTGCACTGAATCTGCACAACAGCCCAGATCTTCTGATCTCCTGAGCGGATGAATGACTGGCTTCTTCATCTGGCTCTGAACCCTTCACACAGGATTTCTAAACCATTATTTGCAAAGAGCAAAGCTGCCCCTTAGCACAATGTCCTCCAATGAACCAAAAGGAGAACTGGCTTCACTCTGAAATGAGCCCATTGTTCTGGCACATTGGAATGCTGCAACATCTGCTTCAGATGCTCCTTTATTTTATTTCTCCCCACAGATTGTTCTTTTTAAGAAACTAACTTTGATTCAAATCTCTGAAAAACCAGTCTCATGGTCCTGGAAGAGGCAATGGAAGTTGCTTATCTGTTGTGTTTGTGTAAGTTTTCTTATCTTGAATAGCTAGTCATGCATTCAAATGCATCAGGGTTTCTTATCATCCTCTGAGCCAGATTCTGATCTTGGTTAAATCAAAGGAGCTCCATTGAAGTTCATTGATTTACACCATTGACTCGGTTGGCTTCAACAGAGCTACACTGATTTACACTTGCTGATGTACCATATTACTACTATACCAACTTGTAGGAAATGAAGCCATGTAGATAATCATAGGGTTTTATTCCAAGATAACACAGACGTTGTATATTTTATTAGCGCTTCAGCTGTATTGATGCCCAACATAATCTCACCTTTCTCCCCCTTTCTCTAAATGGATTCAGTTTCACAGAAGTAATAAAACAAAGTGAAGAAGAAAATGCCCCCCATAATGTTATACAAATGCAGCCCTTTAGAGTAGTAGTTTTCTCTGAAAACTTAGATCACCAGCTTGAAATAAGTTGCTGCTGTTATTGAAACATTTTCTAAGCTATGCATAAAATAAAATAATTGCCAGCTTGTTGAAATAGTGTATCCTTGTTGCAAATATGATACAAATCTGACAGCATCCCTTTAATTAAACAAAAATATAGCAAAAGCTCTGTTAATTGGCATGTTGGAGAAATGTGAGGGTGCCGGTTAATCAATTATTCTGGTTAACTGAGAGTTAGACTTTACCAATGGATTACCAGTCTTCAAAGAATCAGAATACAAGAAAATCAACAAAGTATTACAGAGCATACAGGTAGTCACCAATCCAGCAGTACTGCACTGCAGAGTGGTTGTTTCTTGAAGTGCTTTGGTGTACACAGGTATAGTTTAGGTTATCTTATGACCCTGCATGGGCAGCACATGGCACCCACCCAGAACACTTGTCACTAAAACTATACTGAACATTATTTAATCTTTCTGTAATTCAGAAGGCACTTCAAGATCATGCAGTGCTTCAGGATCATCATTATCGCTGTAGATGCAGTAGGGGTAGGAGATTGGGATGAATCTGTAAGGACCCTATGACATACCCTGGAAGCTGCTTTTTTAAATAAATCCCTGATTTCAGTTTGCTTATTCGTCTTCTGCTTCATTTGCATAAAAGTAGAGGCAAGAAAGAGATATCAGAAATGCTAGTTAACTGAGCTTTCTAATTAATTGAATGCTGGGTAACAGAACTTTTACTGTAAATAGAAGTTATTGTAGTATCCCAGTCCTGGATGTAATTTCCTTTTTGGCTCCACTGAGACTTCTGTGCAAAGAATTGCTGTCTGATCGGCTTCAAAAAGGCAGGATTTGAAGCTAGCTGTAGAGACGTACGCAAGCTAGGTCGTTAAATACATAGAGGTAGCTCTAGCAGGAAGTGAGGAATAATCGAAAGGAACTGACAATGTATCAACCTGGTCCTGTGCATCATTCGCACTCAGACCTCTCAAGGACCTTCTCTGGCGTGTGCACAGATGGGCAAAGAGGACGGGACACAACAACCAGTGGGCTGTGGTGTAAATTGGCATCAAAGAACAGATGCTGCTTTACACCAATGAAAATCAGGTGGAGGAGAAATTTGTGATGGAGGTCGGTCTAGGCAGGGGGTCCCTCTTTTGCTGGTTTTGGCCCTTTTATCAATTGCCCTTTGTCCTAACCAACCAACCAACCTGGGGGCCTGTGTCAGGGATCAGCATTACTCACCCAGAGCCCTCTCTTGGAGGAATTGCCTTATTGGTTGCCTGGTGAAACAGCACAGCCCACTTTGGTATCTAATGTTGACTGGGATGGTCAGCATGCCTTGTGTTACTCTTCTGCCTTCTCTTAGGATTCTCCCTAGGAAAGGCCCCAAAGAAATAAAACGTCAAGGCAAAGAGGAGAGGAGCTGGGGAAGGCTGAGCTTTCTGTTCCCTACAAGAAACACACACTCACACAAATAGGCAGCTGAACTGACCATCGTCAGCAGAAGACTCACCAATTTCCATGGCAGTTAGGTCCATAAAAGGCTATTAGCCAGGGGATAAAATGGTGTCCTTGGCCTCTGTTTGTCAGAGGCTGGAGAGGGATGGCAGGAGACAAATCGCTTGATCATTGTCTTCGGTCCACCCCCTCTGGGGCACCTGGTGCTGGCCACTGTCGGCAGACAGGATACTGGGCTAGATGGACCTTTGGTCTGACCCAGTCATGGAGGTTAGGACACAGAAAAGTAAGGGTGGCGTTATACAGCCAGGGGAGCCGACAGCCTTGCCAGGCCTGTGGGCAAGATGGGGAGGGTAGGCTTGGTGCTCCCAGGAGGGGTAGGGCCTTGGCTGGAAGGGGCGGGGTTGAGGGCAGACTGCCCTCCCTGCCACACCGAGAGCGCTGCACCTCCCAGCTGTTGATGTGAATAGTTAACTGGTTATTGGTAAGCATCACCTTTAATGGGTGATGCTTACCGGTTCCAGTTAACCAGTGGGGGTTGGAGCAGCTCCCCAGCACCCTCCCCCCACCTGCCACCCCCTTTGATCAGTTAACTGGTGAAACATTACGGTTAACTGATTAAGCAGGGTTTTACATCCCTCTCCCAGCCCTCAGCACTGCCTCTAGCGGGCCGCATGGCGCTCCAGTGGTGATTTAAAAGGCCTGGGGCTTCTGGTGCCACCATTGCCACGGTAGTGGCAGTGGTGGCTGGGAGTCCTGGGCCCTTTTGAATCACTGGGCCCTGTAGCAACTGATCTTTGTTCAGTGCGCACTGAGAAGTTCTTGGAAAAAGCTCTTCTACACCTCCTTTCATGGGCACTGAAACTGCGCTCTGCTAAACGGCTTATAGGGATAAAATGTATATGTGTCTGTCTGTCTGTCCGTCCATGTCCGTCCATCCTATCTGGTGTATCTATCTTCTGTACTGTGTCCTTGTACAGCATCTTCTCTCTGACAGTTTCCAACCACTCTACACACGTTTAATTAATTAAGCCTCACAAACCCGCTCTTGGGTAACTAAATAGCGTGTTAATTAATCCTTGGCATGTATCTTAATCTTTACTCCTTGAATAGCTTTTCATCTTAGAAGATCGTCAAGTGTTTTGCAGGCTGTGGGCCCAAATGTGAAAACAGGCACTTTAATCAGGTGCCCAAATCCTGCATTATGGCTGCTCCAATCAACACTGAATCATTCTAGCAGCCTTTCATTAATAACAACATTTTAATCATCATGTTGCACTCACCACACTTATCGCACCTTTCATGGATGGCTCTCAGGCTACACAGAAATAGGGAAGTAATGTTAGTCCTAGAGTCACAGAAATGAGTCTGATTGCTATCCCCATATATATTAGTAGTAGTAGTAGTAATATTATTCTCTATCAGATAGGGAAAATGTGATTCCAGACGTTTAAGTGAAGTGCCTCAGTCACATACAGTTCTCATTACCACGATGAGACTATAACGTAGGGGTGAACTCCTGCTTCTAATGTAGCCAGTGAGAGATTTGCCATTGACTTCAGTGAAGCTAGGATTTCACCCTAGGCCTTCTGACTCCCAGTCTTCTGCTCTAACCATTAGTCCATGCTGGTTGCCAAAGTGCTACATTTAGGGCATGATCCAAGATCTAGTGGTGTCAGAGTGGTTGTCAGAGGTAGGGATGTAAAATTTTGATTATTTGGCTAATAATTATTTGGCTAGTCGATGCAATTTGCATTGACTATTTGATTAGTTGATAAGGGTGCTTCTGCCTTTGAAGTGTAGCAACAGCCCCAGGATTGCAAAGTGCTGTGGGGAGCATGGGGCCAGCGGGGGACTCAAGTAGGTGCTCCCCGCAGCGTTTCAAAGCGGCAGCACTGCATGGAGCCCAGGGTCAGCGGGGGAGTCCCCAGCTGACCCTGGGCTCCACGCGGGCGCTGCCATTTTGAAACACTGCATGCAGCCCTTGCCAGCTGGAGACCCCAGGCTACAAGCACTTTAAGTAGCCATAGCAACCTCAGGTGGCTGCCAGGCAACACGTTAGCCATGGGTCTGGGAGCTGCAAGCTCTTTGCTGTGTTTTTGATTCAAAGCCTCTGGCCCCAGACAACTGTGGGGAGAGGCTAATCTCCAGCCCTGCCCCTTCTGCCTCAAGCCCTGCCCCATCCGGAGGTGGAGCTGGCCCATGACCATGCACCAAAATACATTGTGGCCCCCTGTGAAAATTATTGCCCACCCCTGCTCTCAAGCAACTATTCCTGCGGTATATTGAGTCAGGATTGAGGGAGGAAGCACCAGCAACTTCCTGGTAAGAGTTCTGCCTAATGCTATAGACTCATTAGCTGGTTTGGATTAGCCTCTGAACACACTAGATCTTAAACAAGTCAGCACCTTGCAGATATTCCCAGCAGAGCATGACCAGAATGGGGGAAGATATTGTTTGTAGCTTGCCTTGTTTTTGATCCTCAACTCAGTTTTGTCCTGGTGAAGCTCCGTTGACTTCAGTAGAGTCCATCTCCAGCTTTCTACTGGCATGAGAGAAGCAGGCCCATCATTTATAACAGTCCCATTTCATATCCTCCGTTCATGGACTGTCAGTCCCAAGAGCAGGAAATCAAGGTCATTCTCAATCAAGGTTGTGCTTCTAATAGAAGTGCTGTTGCTGCACAGTGGAAGTCAGGAAGAGGAAACACAGGAAGGAAGGATAGTCTAGTGTGTAGGGCATGACTGTTGTTAGGATTACCCAGGACTGTGAGTCACATTCTTAGTCCTTGTCTCTAATGAGAGGTGGGAGTTAGCTCCTTAAACCATCAGCGTTTTAGCCACTCAAGTATTCTCTTTTGGGGCATGCCAGCCTGTCTTCACTTTGCAGGTTGACATCAGGAACCCCCTAACTCCAGTCCCTTTGAAGTATTCCCCTGCAATATCCAGCCCCTGAAACCGAGTGCTCATGGAAATCCCAGATCCTTTGCCCCCAAAGGAAAATGTATCCCAGTATACCAGTGTTACCTTAAATCACCACTCCTGTAATCCACACAGCACTTGTGAGCACTTAGAATGAAATAGAAGTAGTTGATTTAAGAATGACTAGAGATTCAACTGGAAACAAAAGAAATGGTGGAATGAAATGGTTTCAATACAAAACAGAATGTGAAGTAGGGTCTCCATCAGTGTTCCCTGTAAGCTGAGCACTTGTGCAGCCACCCAGGAGAGATTCAGATGCCGCCCAGCTGATTAGCAGAGTGTGCATAGCTGGCAGCATGTGTTTCTACTGGTGGTGCACATCTGCACATGCCTCCTCGGTGCACATAACAAAATGTATTCTGCACATGGATGGAAAAAATTAAACATTGGTCTGCAGTCTTTCATAATTACATTTCTTGTGTAATAAAGTAGATTCTCTCCCTTCCTCAGCAAAAGTCAGTCTGGTGCAGAACCAGTTGGCTTCACAAGAACCAGGAGCCAAAGAAACTTCTATAAAAATACCCTTTCTGCACAAAATGTCTCCTCAGTGAATAGATCCAGAGCACCTCTCCCTGTTCTTTTATGCTGAAACAGTGTTTTGTCTTCAGGCCCATCAGTGGGGGTGAGGGTAAAGGGTGCAACTGCCCTGGGACCTGGCGATTTAAGAGCGCCTGGCTGCTTCTGTGGCTGGAAGCCTTGGGCCCTTTAAATTGCTGCTGGAGCCCCATGCAGTGCACTCCTGGCAGCATTAAGGGCTGGCAGGTGGGTGCAGTGCACTCCAAGTGGCTCTGTGAGCTGGCTGCCCCAGCTCCACCCCTTCCATCCGATGCCCCACCCCTTCTGGGAGCACAAAGCTGACCCCCAACCTGGCCTAAGAGCCCAGCAACTCTGTCAGCCCCCCCCATCTGTTCTTATTCAGAGACAATGGGATCTTCTGTCTGTTGTAATGTTTCCTCTTTATTCCACGTGGTTTTGATGGCTTGCAGTTGTCTCTGATGGTTTTCTATTGATTGCACTGAGAGCCTACACAATTGAGTCTTGCATTAATCATCACCAACTAACCAGGTAGAATGGGCCATCTCTGAGAAATGTTATCCCCTGGTGACTAACTTTTACTTCTAGACCATAAAGAATACTTTCATGATAGTCCCATTATTCCGCAAATTAGTATCTGTGCATTAATCTCACAATGATTATAAGTCTTGATAAGTTACAAGCATTCTGTAGATTCCAGCCCTTATAAATATATTCTGTGTGAGATGTGTTTGGTATAATAAGTTTGTCAGGCCTGAGAAAAGAGTTGTTGCAAAGAACAGGGAACCCTTTGGAGAGGGGCCTTTATGTCACATAGGGCACATTCCTAGAAGTTGGAGAGCCTGGATTTGATTCCTTGCTCTGCCACACACTTCCTTTGTGACGTTGGATAGGTCATTTTGTCTTTCAGTGACTTAGTTTCCTATGTGCAGAATAACATAACATAACAACACTTTCCTACCTCACAGTGTTGTTGTTATATTATGAAGCATGCAAATGATATGTCCTGGGGGCTATAGAAATAACTAAGATCAGTAGAAACAAATCACAATTCCCTGCCAATATATAATGGGAGAATTTGATTTTTGTTGTTTAGACCAGTAATCGAATCCAGTTTGGTTTAGCTTTTCCTCCCTGCACAGCGAAGACAGAGAACCCTTGAAAGAAACACACCACTCTTTTTTAAAATTCCTCTGAGAGAAGGACAATAGCAACACATGCTAGTTGGCAGAAGAGTGTCATTGGCTTTGTATTTCAGACTCCTCAAACCTTTTCTGAAGGCTTCTGTGCAGTGTCTTTCAGCAGATATTTCTGCTGTGCGGTTATAAATAACTTTACGGGCTGTTTCTCTGTACACACACTCCATTCTACCAAGCGAATGGTAACACTGAAATCAAGATCCATGCTTCCCAACCTTACAACAATAGGACTGCTACTTCTCTGCAGTACCACGATTTGACCCAAGAGTCCTCCAGAGCAGAGGCTACAAAAGATTAACATTTCAGTCTGCTGAGCCCACCGGTGCGGTCTTGTCTTATCTTATAAGCTCTGCCGGAGGAATGAATTACCCTAGTTCATTAAGACCGTTTTTGAACTGTGGCGAGAGGTCACCCCCATAAGTCACCTCCAGTCTATTCTGCGAATAGAGGGGATTGCAATAAAAAGCCTGCTGGGAGGTTGAAGCTCAAGGGTTTTGTTTTCTTTATTCTTCAAGGTGGGCAGAATAGAGGGTGGAGAAATCCTGATCAGGACATTTCCTAACACTGAATAGTAGACTATAGAAAACTCCTTTTTGTTCTTTTTTTAACCCATGAATGAGTGACCTCTTGATCTTCCTGACCCCTTTATTTTTTCATGAAAGAAGTAAAACTAGCTGTGCCTATACAAAATCTTCCTTCTTTTCAGTTTTCTCATGATTAAATTCCCTGCTGTGGTTTTTTGTTTAAGTGCACTGAATCTGCCTCTTGGAATTGGGCAGATGTTTGACTCTTTGAAGCAGCAATTTTTTATTATTATTATTTAGCACAGGGCTGCAATCAAGGCATGTTCACCCACATCAAGAATAGATAAGAAAATGTGTTTCTATAGCACCATTCATGTCTAACCATCTAAAAAGTGCTTTACAAGTGGTACATTTGGACACAGTAATTAGGAATGTACATCAAAACATAGTCCGATGCACATAATGCGGCGCGTGATAAAACAAAGGCTGTATCAATGTTGAGTAGATTATGGAAATGCACTAATTACAGTTTTAAACCTCTCCATATATAACCAAGTCAAAATAAGGCAATGGAGGATGAGGCTGAAGGCAGATGGCATATGGTGATCTGTTTTAGTGGCTTATTTAAAAGTGAGTGGAAACAGGCACAAAGAGGAATACATGGAAATAAAATGGAAGAAAATAGATGTACTTTAAAGATTTACAGTCAGATGCTCAGCTGGTGTAAATATTCCTTGTTCCATTGACTTCATGGAAGCTTACACACAGAGCTATTAGAATTATTTATACTTCAGTATTTAGAAACGTGCCATACAAATACTGAGAGTTTAATTTTGGTGGAATAGACAGCCTTCAGGATTTCACCACATGTTCCTAAAATAAGCACAAATGTACTATAGTTTTTATGCAGTTGTTTCCACATATTTTTTATCCCACATATAGCCAGAGGTTTGGCTGCATGATCTACACTCCTGGTTTGAAATACTGCAGCTAGTTTCCCTCTAACCATATGTTCAAATCCCATCAGGGCTAAGCTAGCCTTTCCTTATTTCTCAGCTATGTCCCATTTGGTATCTCTGGTGTACTCCTCCCAAGATGTGGGTGCATTTCAGTGGAGCTGTATATAAACAGTAGTGAAGTTAGGGCTTTGTTTGCTGTGTTGCTTTATTCATGCTAGTCCCAGGATTTTAGAGAGGCAAGATGGGTGAGATATCTTTTATTGGCTCTCCAGAGATTGATTCAATAAAAGATATTACTTCTTCCCTCCTAGTGTCTGTAATTAGTTGCTACCGGGGTTGTCAAGCAGTTAAAAATAATTAATTGTGATTAATCGTACAATTATTACACTGTTAAACAATAACATAATACCACTTATTTAAATATTTTGGATGTTCTCTATACTTTCAGATATATTGATTATAAAAGTACTGTAATGCATTCTCTTTATCATGAAAGTTGAAATTAAAAATATAGAATTATGTACAAAAAACAACTTCATTCAAAAATAAAATAATGCAAAACTTTTGACCCTACAAGTCCACTCAGTCCTACTTCTTGTTAAGCCAGTTGCTCAGACAAACCAGTTTGTTTACATTTGCAGGAGATAATGTTGCTAACTTCTTGATAAAAATGTTACCTGAAAGTGAGAATAGGCAATTGCATGGTGCTGTGGTAGCCAACATGGCAAGATATTTATGTGCTAGATACACTAAAGAGTCATATGTCCCTTTAAGTTTCCACCACCATTTCAGAGAACATGCATCTATGCTGATGATAAGTTCTGCTCAATAATGATTCAAAGAAGTGAGGGTCAATACATGTTCATTTTCATCATATGACTCATGCCTCCAACAGAAGGTTGATTTTTTTTTTTTTTTTTTGGTGGTTTGGGTTCTGTAGTTTCCACATCAGAGTGCTGCTCTTTTAAGAGTCCAGAAAGGATGATCTATACCTCATCCCTCAGATTTTGGAAGGCATGTCGGATTCTTAAACTTTGGGTCAAGTGATATAGCTATCTTTAGAAATGTCACATTGGTGCCCTCTTGTCAATCTGCAGGGAAAGTCTTCTTAAGATGAAAATGCTCTGGGTCATCATCCGAGACTGCTGTAACATGAAATATAGGGCAGAACGTGAATAAAGCAGAGCAGGAGACATACAATCCTCCCCCAGGAAGCTCAGTCAACATTTAATTAATGTTTTTTTTAACGAGTGTAATCGTCATGGATGCATGTCCTCTGGAATGATGGCCAAAGTACAAAAGGGCGTACAAAGTTTAGCACATCTGGCACGTATATACCTTGCAATGCCAGTTACAAACATGTCATGAGAACACCTGTTCTCACTTTCACAAGGCACTGTAACTAAGATGTTGGGAGCATTATCTCCATAAATGTAAACAAATTTGTTTCTCTTAGCAACTGGATGAACAAGAAATAAGGCTGAGTGGACTGTAAGCTCCAAAGTTTTGCATTATTTTGAGTGTGAGTGCAATTGTGCAACAACAAAAATCTACATTTGTAAGTTGCACTTCGATGGTAAAGAGATTGCATTATGGTTCTTGTGTGAAGTGAACTGAAAAATATTATTCCTTTGTTTTCATTTTTACAGTACAAATATTTGTAATGAAAATAATATAAATTGAGCAGTGTACACTTTGTATTCTGTGATGTAATTAAAATCAATATATTTGAAAATGTAGGAAAACACCCAATAATATTTAATACATTTTAATTGGTATTCTATTGTTTAACAATGTGATTAAAAGTGCAATTAATCACAATTATTTTTTTTATTGCATGAGTTAACTGTGATTAATTGACAACCCTCATTGCTACCCAATTTGCTTTTTATTACGTAAACACGAATTTATGCTGAAGAAATCATACACAGCATATTGTGTATGCATGCACTGACAATGAAATCTTGCACTAACCACCGCCTTCACTGGGAGACCTTTTATTTTAATCAACCACTTTAAAATATCTCCAAGGTTGCCAGCACACTTTTGTTCAATCTTTAGTTTAAAACTTCTACTAAATCACATTTTTTTCTGATCCGTTAGGAAGGGAGCTAATAGCAACTTTCATAAAATGTGTGTAGTACAAATATTTTAAATAGGTGAGAGAAGTAGATTTAATGTTTTATATAATCATGCCCCAATCCTACAATAATTTGGGTTTACTTTTACTCTTTTGTGAAGTTTTGCTGGCGTATAGAAGGTTAACTCCTGCTCACCTTAGACATGAAAAGAGTGTCATTCAAACCAGTAAGTCTATTGGTGTGGGTGAGTGGAGCAGGATTTGCCCTGCAGCCTCGCTCCTCTCTATGCGTTTGAATAAGGATGCCCATTTTCCTTTATCAGTCTCTGATCTGGGATGAGAAAAAGAGCTGGAGACAGGATGCACCAGCCTTTTCTGGGAGTGACTGCACTGACGTAAATTATTGCCCTAACTGTGAATTATCATTTTTGCAAGATCTTAAAAACCAACAGCTGTGAAATTGACTTCTAATTGATTTTTAATTGAGATGAACCAAAACTTAAAATATCAGAAACAAAATTTTTATACCTGTTCCTCCAGTTGATATAGGCATTTTCTTGTGGCATTTACTGTATGTCTGTTTCTTTCAGATATACACAGAGCATGCATTTTGTTATGAAGTGTTACTTCATAAAACATCCCAGAATTTATGATGAAGTTTAGAAACCATTTGACCAACTTTGAAAGAAAGAATGTCAGGGTGTCTTTTCTAGCTCCCCAGTAATTCTGCATGCTTACCAAAAACCTGGAAGCAAACATAAAACTGTTACTGATGAAGTGTGCATATTACACCAAAATTGGGCAGTGGTATATGATGAAGATGACAGGTCACTGGTTCAGAGCAATCGGGATCACTTGGTCATAAGCCTAAATATAACTGTATACATCGAGGAACAAGGCACAGAGGCCATATTTATTGGATGGATGACTGTCATGGGAAGCAGGGACTCTGAAAAAGATTTGAGGGTTGTGGTGAATAATCTGCTGATCATGAGCTCCCAATGTGATGTTGCGGCAAAGAGTGAACTACCTCCTGGGACACGTAAACAGGGGACTCTCACATAGAAGCAGAGAGGTTATTTTACTTCTGCATTTGGTACTGGGCAGAGGTGATTGGTCAGGGAGAACTTGTGACCCCCCACCCCAGCTGGGGGGGCCAGGACAACCCCCCTCCACCCAGGCCCCACCTCTCCCCTTGCTCCACCCCCTCCCCACCCTTGTTCTACCCCACTCTCTCCTCTCCACATCTCCACCCTTCCCTCTCCCTACCTCTTCCTGCCCTTGCTCTGCCCCAACCCCCAGATCTTCCCTCCACTGGTGAGGCTGGTCCGCTTGTGCAGTCACCAGCAGTGGCAGGGTAAGCGGAGCAAGGGGACCCTGCTGCTTTGCTCTCCCAACCATGCCACTCTGGGGGAGGGAGTGGGACTAGCCACGCTCCCCAGCGGGAAGTGGAGTGATACGGTGTCTGGAGGAGCCCCACACTAGTCTCTTCATCAGATGCCCGCTGGCTTTTCCTGCCCACAGCGTTGGGGGCATGTGACTCCTCATGACCCCCCATGCATCGCCCCCTGGCATCAATGCTATTGCTGGTGGAATCCTGTGTCCTCTTCTGGTGCCCACAATTCAAGAAGGATGTTGATAAACTGGAGAGGATTGAGAGAAGTGTCTTGAGAATAATTAGAAGATTAGTAAACAGACTCAAAGAGCTTGATGTATTTAGTTTAACGAAGAAAAGGTGAAGGGGTGGCTTGGTTACAGGCGGTAAGTATCTGCATGAGAAACAAATATTTGACAATGGGCTCTTCAATCTAGCAGAGAATGGTACAAAAATTGAAATTGAAGCCAGGCAAATTCAGACCAGGAATAGGCTTACATTTTTAACAGAATAATTAACCATTGGAACAATTTACCAGGGGTTGTGGTGGAACTTTGTGGAATACGCCGCAAAGTGGTGTCAATTTTGAGGAAATGTTTGAGTCCGTCCTTCTCTTATCTAAATCCATTGGCTCATCCTTAGGATTAAAGCAGCCCCTAGCAAGTCATCCAGAGAGCTACAGCTCCTATCCACGAGACATTCCCAGTTTTGGTTTCATTACCAGGGGACTGAGTGGAGTGTAATAGGACACAGATGGCAATTCACAAATTAATGGCAATGAATTAATCTGCCAGGGCTAATATCATAACATAATTACTACAACACTGTTCCTAGCTTAATTGAAAACTGTCTGTATAAAAGACACAATTAATGAGAAATGCATGTTTTGGTGATTCTGAAGAGACACAATTGTGGAACCCCTTGGGGGTAATAGAGGGTTAGGGGGTAGATTTGACGGTCCTCTGAAATGTGAAAAATTACCTAGACTTTCACTCAATGGGCCCATTTCTATACATCATACAGATCTTTACCCACTTGGATTTTTTCCTGGTTCCATTGAAGTCGCGGGCAAAGTTCCCGTGTTCCTCTAGCCAATATAACTAGTTGCTTGAGGCAAATTATGTGCATATGTTAATCTTTACAAGATCAGGGCCTAGTTTTATTTTAATTGAAGATATTAGACCAAATTCTACCCCGTCACATGAATGTAGCCTTGTTGATGATGTTGCATGAATGTGTGAGCTGAATTTGCTCCCTGATCTAAAATCATTGAAGGACTGTATTATTATTAAATATGTAAGGGTCTGGGAAGAAGTAAATCTCTTGCATTACAACCCTCTGTGCAGTTAAGGATAGAGGCTTAAGGAAGGAGAACATGGACTTTGAACCGAGGTCTCATAGTTGGGACTCTCCTTCCAACTTATGTTATGGTTTCCTCTTGCACTGAAGATGCCCCTCCTAAAGAGGAAACCCCAGTTACTAAGAAAAGCCAGGTAATAATGGGGAAGTTGAGTATTAGAATTATAGATAGTTGGGTTTGTGATGATTCAGAGAACTGCATGCTAAATTGTCTGCTGGGCATGAAGATTTTGGATGTCATGAGACCTCTAGACAGACATATGTGCAGGGCTGGGGAGGAGTCGATGGTTGCAGTATATTTATGTACCAGTTGTTGGGGTTTTGCCAAGACATAATATAGATAGATCTTTTATATTAATAATATCTATTGTGTGTTTTTGTAATTTTTGTTTCGGTAGGGGTTTTGTTTGTAATTTTATTAATTTATATTTAATATTCATTATTTAATTTAGAAAAAATGCTAAAATTGTGAAACCACTGAGAGATCTGAAAGTTATAGATGGCCAGGAAACATTGGTTATTGACCAAGCAGTGTCTGTGTTACCTTTGCAAATTTGAATGAAAAGTAGCGATGGAATTTTAGTGGCATTTTTAAAAAGCTAATTTGACACATACCTATTTTTTTTTTTAAAGGTGCTTTTATAAATGTTGAGGTTTTTTGTTGGGCTGTAAACAATTTATAATTATAAGTACACGGTTGATGGGTCCATAAATGGTTGTTAGTCATAAAGCTCTTATTGCCAGAAGCTGGGACTGGATGATGGGATGAATTGCCTCAGCAGGGGAGGTATTATGAGGATTTGTTTGTCTGTGGATTTCAAAAGGCATTTAGGAACTCAGGCTTCAGCTGCACTACTACAGAGAGCAACGCTCTGCGATCAACCCACCGACTGTTATTTTAGCACAGCGGTTCCCAACCACCGGTCCACGGACTGGCAGAGCGCCACGAACCCCTGCCTGCCAGGCCACGCCCCCAGCTGCTAATGAGCCCCGCCCGCTGGGGTTCCCCATGCAGCAGCAGGGTGAGTGGCCCTACGGCACCCGGGTAGCTGTGGCTGGAGCCAGGGTCGCAGTGAGGCTGCTCCTACTGGGAGCCTCACTGTGGCCCTGATTCCAGCTCCGATGAGCTGCTACGCAGAGGCACGGCTGCTGCAGCGCTCAGCTGAGGCCAAGCGCCACGTGGAACCCGGCGGCTGCGGCTCTCAGCAGGGGCCCAGCATGCTATGCAGCTGTGCAGGGAAGCGCTGTGCACTCAGCTGAGTGAGGGGGTGGGGCAGGCACGGGGGCTCTGGGGCGGGACAGGCACGGAGGTCTGGCGGCGGGACTAGTGCTGGGGGGCTCTGGGAGTGGGGGTTCTAAGAGGCAAAGAGCCTCTTAGAGGGGCACTGTGACATCCAGGATGGGGAGCTGGCACTGGGGGGGCTCTGGGGGTGGCACTAATAGTGAGGGGGATGGGGAGGAGGGCTGGCACTGGGGACAGGGCTAATATTGGGGACTGGGGCTGGCACAGGTGACCTGGGGGATTGGGTGCAGGGGCTGCCACTGAGGTGTTTGGGACAGGGGCTGGCACTAGGGAACTCTGAGGATGAGAGGCTGGCACTGAGGGGGGCTGGGTGCAGGGGACTCTCAGGTCAGTGGCTGGTGCTGGGGGGGTAATAGGAGGGTGAGGGG
Organism: Rafetus swinhoei; assembly: GCA_019425775.1. Taxonomy (NCBI): domain Eukaryota; kingdom Metazoa; phylum Chordata; order Testudines; family Trionychidae; genus Rafetus; species Rafetus swinhoei. The sequence goes on along the minus strand of CM033437.1, from coordinate 22,247,351 downwards.
CTCTAGGGATTAGGGCTGGCACTGGGGATCAGGGGGCCGAGGCTTTTTATACCGCGGACCAGCAAACCTATGGCAGACTGGTCACATTTCATTTGCATATTTGAATATTCATTCACATAATAAATATGCAGATATGCAAATAAAATGTTATCAATCCAGCGAAAGTTTGTGAATGGGTTTGGCGGTCCCTGATATAAAAAAGGTTGGGAATCACTGTTTTACCGGGTCCAGTAAAGACCTGCAAAATCAACTGCCAAATCACTCTGCAGTCAATCCCTGTACTCTGCCATCAGCCCCCCATGATGCAGACCCCATGGTAATGCAACCTAATGTACGTCGACTCCAGTTGTGTGATTCACCTAGCTGGAGTTGCATACCTTAGGTCGACTTTCTGCAGTACTATAATGTATGGAGAGTCAGACTCAGTTTGTGTAGTTCATTGATTCAGTGGTGACATTTTCATGCTGTCTTTTTGTGACCTCTAGATTGACTCTGCCGTCTAAAGTGTGACGCGCTTGCTCATGAGCAGATCGGGCAAACAAACTCATTGGTGAGCATCTTGGTAGCTATAGCTGAGTGTGATACATTTCCCTTGCAGCAAACAACTGATTATTTCTGTCCACTTCAAAGGCAGGGAATGCTCTGACTACTGTGTGTCACCAGACTGATGAAGCCTTCTCATCAGCCTTATTCCTCTTAAAATCAGGAATAAGGGACCTTTCGGAAAAGGCTTTATTTTCCGAAAGATCCCCGTCTAGACTGGCGCTTTTTTCCGGCAAAGCCCCGAGCCGGAAAAAAGCAGCAGCCATGTTTATATAAATGAAGCGGGGAAAATTTAAATCCCCGCTTCATTTGCAATTCCGACTTGTCTCATCTGCATCCCTTTTCCGGAAAAGGCGTGCAGTGTAGACACAGCCCTTATGTCCCTTTGAAAATGCCATGCTTTGTGTTTAGAAAGCACAACAGACACGTTGTTGGTCCTGTCTGCTGCTGTTTTTTCTGCCCCATAGGTAAAATATCTGTTTTTGAATCCTTGTAATTACTGATCAAAGGCCACTGTCCTTGAGATTTTATGCAGGTAAAGAATTTCACTGAGCACAGTACTCAATTGCTAGCAGTATTCAAGGACAGTGCATGCTTTTCTGAAGGCTAAAAAAATTTCCACTCATTTCCTTTTGTTCTACTGCTTTAGTGTAGATTATGCTGTCAGTTATGGACATCACATCCTTTTACCTGAGTCTTTGTCTGATTGGGGGGTGGGGAAAGATCAAGAGCTAGGAGTGGGTTTGTTCAGTGGTGGTGTTTTGTTTGTTTTTAATGGCATTCTTTCTGGAAAAAAACACTATAAAATTGCCTTTGATATTGAAAAAGTGGCATTTAGAGTGCTTCAGTGTGAATTTTATTGATTGTTCTGGGTATTTGATGCAGATTTCTGAGAGGCGCTTTTATTTCCATACTCCACTCCTTTAATTTCACTGGGCTTGGTATCTGGACTAACTTTTAGCTATCTATCTAATCTATATTAATGAATAACTCATATATACATACGAAAGAGTGAATAAGAAGAATTTAATCAACATATGGTAAGTTGGGAGGTGAACATGAAGGAGAAAAGGCTTCATAGGTAGATAGAGGATGAAGAAGTGGGAAAATAATTTGCATATTTCAATATAGAAAAATGACCTATATTTTTATTTTAGCACATCAGGCCAATAGATGTTGTTGAAGTTACAGGTAGTGTCACTATTGGCATTTGCATAGTGCTATGAATGATGAATTAGATATAGATTTATTCTGTGAATGTACTATGGGTTTTTCTGGACTCACACACACACGCCCCCTTCCCCAACCAACACCCCTTCCTCTTTGTGGATGAGTATACCGGAGAAGATGCATCACGCTTCAGAGGAAAATATTGTGTGAATACTATGTACCACGGTGCCCAATTTTGTCCTGACCACATCTGATGATCACCTTATGATCTGTGAACTTTGTCCTTCATATAATTGCTTGGCTTAGCTACAGGTGTTGTTCATAGTCAGAAAAGTGTCTACCCCTTTAATTTTTGAAGTTCTTAGTACTTTCCACAATATCTCCTGTGGTATTTATTATTGCATGAAGAATGGAAGGTTTTATTCTAAAAAATAACGGCATTCCCAATGGATTTTATGGCCTTCCTGTCTTCCTTTTCATCTAGGCACTTCTGAATGTTCTGCAATAACTACCATGGACAGCTGCTTGTTGTAGGTACAACCATTGGAGTATTTTTGAAGGGCCAGTTTATCAATCCAGCTAAGGGGACCTGGGGCCTGCTAGGCCCTCATATTCCTCCCTTATCTGAAAACTGCCTTTGGCTCATTCATCTCTTCTTTTCTTACCTACAGCTCTCTCATCTTAATAAGCTGCAAAATTTCCTCTTCTCCTTTCTGCTCCCGTTTAGAACACCTGAGATGCAGCTAGCAGAGAAAGGCGCATGAGTGACAGGTCAGAGGTTGCCAGAGGGTACAGGAGGAGTAAGCTGATCATGGCTTCCTGAGCATCCCCACTGTTGTCACTCTGCCAGGCACTTTCCCTTCAGCCCTGCCCATTTGATTTGCTTTCACTGGGTTCTTGGGGTGCTTAAGGACTCTGTGATTTTTATATTGCCGCAGTCACAGGGAGGGAAAGATTATAAACCATACTTCACGGTTATGCCTTGCATCAGCTGTTTTCTGCCAGCACCTTGCTCTCTGGCGTTCCCAGACTCATAGATATTTAGGACTGGAAGGAACCTCAGTAGGTCACCTATTTCAGTCCCCTCCACTGAGAAAGAGCTCATTGTTTAGGCCAGTGTTTCTCAATATGAGTACCCTCAGGGGTATTTGAGAGAAGTCTGGGGGGGGGGGTACATCAACACAACTGAAATTTGGAGAAAACTGAATTTTTGTTTTAAGTTTTACAGAGTTTTATTATTTTTGTACTTTTTACACCCAAAAATTTCATTGCCCGCCCGTAGGGTTGCCAGGTGTCTGGTATTCACCCGGACAGTCCGGTATTTTCAGCTCCTGTCTGGTAAAAAAATTCAGAGAATACCGGACATCTATTTTCTGAATTTTTCCCCGTCCAGGAGGCAAAAATGCCAGGCACCTGGCAACCCTACAAACACTCAGCGGCCTCCCCCCACTCCTGAAGCCCCGGCCTCCAACACCCCCAGCCCCCTGACCCCAGCCCCCATGCTTACCTGGTTCCCCAAGGCTGCTGGCCAAAAGACCTAGGGGAAGACCCTGGGTCTTAGTGCTCAACCGCTCCCCTGCTCTCACTCTTAAAGGGGACATGCTGTTTTAATGCTGTTTTATTTTAATAAGCTTTAATAAGTCCTTGGGGGGGGGGGTGTTCGGTATTTTTCTTTCAACCATCTGGCAACCCTACCCGCCCAGCTATGATTAAGTTGTTTAAACAAATGTGTTGCAATGGTAGAAAAAAAATGTGTGTGTCTGAAAACTGCAGGTACTGGGGTACTTATAATTTTTTTTAAAAAAGGGGGCACTTCATAAAAAAAAGTTGAGAAACACTGGTCTAGGCCAATGGTTCTCAACCGTTTTGGGCTCAGGACCCGTTTGTAAAGGTTTATGGCCTGTCATACCCAGTAAATAGTCTGGGAGTGGAGGCCCTGGGGTGGTTTCCATCGGATCCTGCCCTCTGGTGGGGGAGAGGGGAGATAGGGTCCTGCCCAACACTCATCCCACAGTGGTGCCTCCTGCAGCTCTAGTACTGTGGGACAGGCTTTTCACTCTATTGCAACCTGCGTCCCAGTGTTTGAAAACTGCTGCCTCCTGCCAGGATGTAGTGGACCGGAAGCTGGTGGGAGCCATCTGGCTTTGTGTCCCCTCCCCATGCCAAGCCACCTTGCACAGATGGGCACTCTCCAGGCAGGGCAAGCAGTACATCTGTGAGCTACACCCCTGATGTGCGCCTGCCTTTTCCCTGCAGGAGCTCTGTTCCAGCTGTCAATTCCCCTAGTTAGTGCCCTGGCTTCCGCAGCATGGAAAGCCACAGGCCTCACTGGGCTGGGTAGCTTTGTATCCTAGATGGCTGTCCCACTCATTCCACCCTAGTTACAACCCCATATCACTGTTCCCTCTAATTTTTCCACCCACGCATGGAATAAATTTTATGTGCACCAAGGCATGTGTGGATGTGCCCTACAAGTAGAAGCATGTGCTGCCGGCTGTGGGCACTCTGCTAATCAGCTGGACACCCAATTGCTCAGCTTACAGAGAGCACTGCCCTCCATTGTCATGATGGCTGGGCCAAACAGAAGTGGTGCTGGGACCCTGGAAATTGCACTCCCAGGAGTGTGGAGGTGAGCCCATCCCACCTTTTGCACACATTTTGGTGACCCAGGTTTCTAGTGTGACCCCTGGTTGAGAGACCCTGATCTAGACCATCCCTGACAGGTATTTGTGTAACTTGTTCTTAAATGCATCTGTTCATCACACTGATAACCCATGACTTGCATGTAAATACACTTAAACTTTTATTCGTGATAGAATAAAATTATTACGTACTTTTAAACCAGTGTGAAGTTGAGATATATGGATGACAGCTGCAAGCAGTAACCTGCTCAGACGAGGGCTGCTAATGCTGTTTGGTGTGGCCACAGTTCTTACATCTTGTGTACCAAAAACTGGTTGAAAAATAAAATGGTGCCAAGATGGTGCAAAATGTATATTGGAGTTGAGAGGGACAGTGACCCCCTCCTAGAACTTTTTCCTCAAACATAGTAATTGAGGACCTCTTTTGGGTTCCAGCGCATTTTGGATCATTGTTGTGTGCGTGATGCTGCTATTCTACTGAGATGAAAATCTGGTCTTTTGCTTCACAAGGGCCCTTGCTTGCAGATTCTTGACTTTAATGATTGTTGCCAGCCCTATTTTGACTATACTAGCTCAGGTGCACCACTTGTGAAGGAAGGATAACAGACCTAAGAAAATAATGTGCAAATTTGTGTTGGCCCCATGAAGTGAATAAAAGGTGCTGTGGTCTTTCTGTTCTCACTTATTTATATCCTTGCTCCCCGAGGGGGAAAATGGTTAGCTCATCTCATCTTCAGTTGGGGGGTGTGTGTTTTGGTTTGGTGTTTATTTTGTTTTAAATGTAAGATTTTAAATCCAGTGAGAGGAAACAAACAGGACTAGTACAAAAGTGGGGTGATGCACCCAAGGGAACACAAAACTGTTTATTTCTACCTTGTCATGTTATATATTGATTTTCACCTAACTGAGCAGGAAGGTGCCTACAGGGAAAGTGTGAGATCAGGTTTGGGAAGCTGTTAGGAGGTATGTATTTTAAGCAGAAATCAGACATCAGGAAGAGATTTGAGGACCTCTTGTATTAGTATGCTGGACTTTCTCAAAGTAGAAACAAAAGAGACCAGACTAACACGGCTGCATCTCTATCACTTTTCTCAAAGTAGGCATGTATTTATCGGCATGTTCCCTGCATTTCACTGTATGCCCCAATAAACAATATACAATAGCAGAGGTCACCAGTATATTTATCTTGTTCACTTTAACATCCAAGGAAATGCCTATAATAAGAGTGAGGTGCTGTAGATTGTAGTCTGTTGCATTGTGTAATTTACGTCAGAATCTGGGTTAGTTGCTACTAACTACTATTACTAATGTACTACTTTATGTGAGTGGGCCTGTTTGCACCAAACGAGCTCTCATTACCTCAAATGGATTCTTAGTCATCAAGAGCCTTCCCCTTTTTAAGGAACCATAACGTGTAAAAGTTAACCAAATGTTCACAGCTGATGCACTCTAGGCTGTGAATGCTGGTGTAGAAAGCTTTTAGCTGTAACCTGATTCGAGTCTGCTCTGAGCACTTACAGTGATGAAAAGTGACAGGGTTGAGTACTGTCACTGACCCAGGCTCTGTTTTTGTTGGGGTATTTTTTTTTTTTTTTGTTAAGTAAATGGCACCAAATCACCCTAATTATTGATAACAACCTGTAATTTTCAAACTCTTTACATCATTACCCAGGCCATTTTCTCTGTGTCTCTTTACATAAAATATTGGCTAGCAAGGCTGTGCACCAGTGAGTCTGACCTGTATTTAGCAGCTCCAAGAGTGATTAGGAATGTGTGAAGCAGCTGAGATAAAAATCACACATGTTTCTCTCCTGACTCCCTACAAAAGGAAACCTTAGCTCCAAACTTGAATTGAACCTGTATACATTTTTCCCCCCCTCAGGTTAGTTCAGCTAACTTTAAAATGTCTGCTGAAAAGCGGGTCCAGAATGTGGTCCTGTGTGAAGATGCTTTCTCTGCATGACTCTCTCTTATTGACTTCTGTTCACTTCTGAAAAGCAGGTCCTATGGCTTTGGGGCTCTTGTATGTGTGGGAATTGGGCACAGCTGCACCATCCTAGAGGGAGAATAGGATGAAGCTATGTGCCATGTAGGTGCAGTGCCTCCTGGGCTTCTAAGAGGGTTTGCAAACCCCCACTTAGGCCACTAGTCTTTACGCTGGCAAAACTTTTGACACTCCATGGTGTGAAAGAAACATCCTCCGCCCTGCAAGCAGCATACGTTTTGCTGGCATAAGCGCTTGTATGCATAGCACTATGTCAGGAGGAGATGCTCTACTGCCAGTGTAGCTGCTGCTGCCCGTTAGGGATGTAGCGGTGTAACCATTTAAACAATTAATCGATAAGCATAGGGAATTTTTTCCCTTTGCCTCCTGGTGTCTGACTCTCTGAGATTCACTTGGACAATGTTGTCATCCCTCCCCCCCCTTAATTAAAAACTGACTTTTATATTTTAAACTGGAAGCTTCATCATAAGACTCCAGGAGCTTGGGCTTTAAGAAACACATTAGATATTGCAAGGCAAATTACAAAATTTTGAGAGTTGACCACACTGTTTGGAAATGGACAAGAAATGGAGCAGAACACCTTTAAACTTGGGGAAACATCATGACTGGATGTTCTCAATGGGGACCCACCTTTCAATGGAAAGTTCATCTGCCACTTACAGCATTATAATGTCCGAATATCTGAACTAAGTGAAACAGAAATACAGTGAAATCCTTTGTCTGGAGGACAGAAACTCACATGAACGTTGTGTGACAGTTCTGAGTGACTCTGTTAAAGGATTTGTAGGCTGGTTTTTCATCTGCAGAGGCCTGGAGCCCTGTTTCCACTGACCTAAAGGGAGAAATTCTTTTTTTCCTTCTTTATGGGAGGTGTTAGGGCTGCTTTGTTCAAATCTCAGCTGAAGTTTCAGATAAAAATAAGATTTATGGTCTCCTCCTAGACTCTAGTTCACATCTTTCCTTCTTCCATGCTACTCACTGGGACTAACAAGAGACCCAAGGTTTGAATGGGGGATGCGGGGGGACAAAGGGGAGGGAGTTACTTGTGGGGATTGAGATATCTCGGTGGAGTTTTGTGGGGAGAGCTTGTAAGCTGCCAGTTGACGGTTTGCCTGACTCGCTCTCTTGTGTTGTCAGCTCCCCACTTTCACAAGTTCACACAGAATAGAAGGCTCCAAATACTAATAAATAAAGCTTGATGGGAGGTTGTATGGTATGGTTAAAGGACTCTTGTATCATAGAGTTCAGTCAAGAGAGGCTGCTGCACCTTTCCCCAGGGCAGGCAGGTTGGCTCTGGGGAAGGGATGGGAGGAGCAGTGCAACTCCTCTTCCGACTGGGCTGGCCCAACGATCCTCTGGTGGAGGGGAAGGGCGCTTGGGGCTTCTCTGGGCCAGGGAGGGCTTGCAGCCCTGGCCAAGAAAGAGAGACAGGGGGGCCAGTGATTTCTGCGTTGGTGCCCAGAATTTCTGTTGGTGATCCTGTCTGTCCTATCCTGTTTTGGCTGACTCTAGTGATGGGGTGTCCTCTGTGGAGGACTGTTTCATTGTCAAAAAGTTTACTCCTGATAATCCTAATATTTCCATTTTTGAATTTCATCTAAGTGCTCCTTAGATAGTTCCTTCCCTGCATTTGTGTTCTCACCTCCACTTTTCTACAGGTGTTTCTGCACCTTCTTAGTCATCACTTACCGAAATTCTATGCATCTGTCTCTGTGAATCATTCCTCATTAGTCATGCCGTCCACATGTATTCATTTATATGGAGAAAACACGGTGTCCACTTTGACTTGTTATACTTTAGCTTTGTTGGAGTATAGCTACTTTGGCTCCTGTAAGGGTCTTGCAGTCAGTGAGGTTGGCTTCACTGTAGCACTGCAGGATATTCCACCTGACTTACTCTAGCTTGTGGGAAGAAGGGCCATGCTACAAAACAAATCTCTGTTCCACAAACTGAACTAAGCTGCAAAGAGATCGGATTAGCAGCAGAGTGCTTGGGTATGCAAAGTGGTTGGACTAGCAGCTGATGAGTTCGGTCAACTTGAGCTGTGACTCCATCCCCATTGCATTACTAGTCCGATGGCATTTTCTCCAAACCTCATCCTTTACGGGGCCTGCTGGCTTGAAATTAAAGCACCACTTAACTCAAGCTAGAAACTTGTATGTGTGAATGGGAGTCAAGTTAGGGGCAACACTTGTGTTCTACCTCCAGCCAACACTGCAGTGAAGACGGCTCAGGTGGCCTTCAGGAGCAGATACTGTGGATCAGAGCAGAGTCTATAGAGAGACAATGAGGCATTGTCAAATGTAACATTATATTCTTTGGAGAAGTTGCTTGCTTATCACAGGAAATCTTTGGAGTATTTTTTTTTTTTACTCGTTTAGATGTCAAGGATGAATGAGCCCCAGACATAACTTGAACCAATTACCCACTGATCCAGAAGATAAAGTCATGCAATCAGTAAACCATAATACACTTACCCTGTAAAATGGTTACACTTTAATCTTACACTGGGACTGTTCCTGGCATAACCCCAACATGATGATAGTGGTTATAAAATGTGACCTTGATTCTAATATTAGGACTTTGCAGATAATCCAAGTTTGCATGGTTTTTTTTTTTAAATGGCCTCCGTTAGAATCTGGTGGTAACGTTTTCCTTCACGATCTGCAGAGCACACTTCTTGTCTGTACTGCAAGATTCTCAGATCTCTAGAGCATGCCCTGCACTTATCCCCCCTGCACATGGCCATCAATGGAAAATCCACGTGTGGAACAAGAACAGTGTAATACACAGTGCAATAGAAATACACAGTGCGAATGAGAGGAGAATCTGAAGAGGAAGGATTTTAGTGCAAGGGATCGGTTATAATGAAAATATATTTGTATTAAAGTTGTATTAAATTTCATTACCTTAAAACTCGATAGCCCTGTGCAGTGCTATTTAATTATTAGGAGGGCTCAGTTATAATACAGTAAAACCTCAAAGATACGAACAGTAGAACTAGAGACTGACTGGTCAATCGAATATCCTGTGGAATTGCAAGTCCTCAATCAGGCAGCACTGCAGGACGTCCCCACCAAAAAAAAGGCAAATACTGTACTGCCTCTGGGATTAGGCCACAAGGCATTGGGGGCCGGGGAGGGAATCAGGGCTCTGGGCTGGGGTGAGAGGGGGCTTCTGACCCTCAGGAGCTCCTGGGCTTAGTGCTTTAGAACAGGGTGGTGTGCTGGGGCTTGGGACTTCAGCTCCGTGGATTTGTTTCCTGAGTAGAGCTGGGGCTTTAGCTATGAGGGGAACGCCAGTTTCCCCCATAGGTAAAGCCCTGAGTCCTGACATCTCCCACTGCTGCTGAAGCCGGGAGCAGAGTTATGGGGAGCCGCAGACTCCATGAGGCTGAAGCTGGGAACAGAGCTCTGAGGCTGAATCTCTGAGCCCCATAAGACCTTATAGTGATTGACTGAAGATACAAAAATATTATCAACTGTAAGTAAGGAGGCAGAGGACTGAAAATATTTTTGTTTGTGTCTGCATTGGCTTTGGTTCAAATATACTGGACCATTATGGATTTATTTGATTGCACTTCTCTGCCGAATGCTTCCAAGCCCTGCAGGATTCCAGCACATCTTTAAATTGCTTCCCTCTGTTGCGTGTCATCATTTAAAAATATGATGCACACTAGTTGACTTAGGTCCATGATCACTGGGAAAACACGGGACTAAATTCCATTTTTCTGTAAGGCTATGTCTACACTACAAAAAAAAGTCAGAAAAAGATACGCAAATTGCAAACAGCAATTTGCATATCGTTTTCCGCTTTTCTTTCGGAAGAGGCTTTTCTGGCATTTGGCGCATCTACATGGCCAAAACCTCCTCTTTCAGCACATCCCTTCTTCCTCCTACAACGAGGTTTACAGGGATGGCAAAAGAACGCATCCACTTTTCTGAAATTTTTTTTGGAAAAGTGGACGCGTTCCTTGGACGCGGCAGAGCTTTTTGGAAAAGAGCTGCAGTGTAGACATAACCTAAGTGAAGAGTCTCTCCAGAGTGACTTGAATTCAGTGGACTTGCCTGGATTACAGAAGTACAACAAAGTAGGATTTGGTTCCTGGACACCAAACTGCATAGCTCCAATGTCATGGATTGATGGAGGTTAGAGACAGTTTTGGTCTCCATAGGATACTTTCCAACCCCCGTTCGAGTCACTGGGAGATGTTCTTGGCTTTGGGAGGAGTTGCACTGGGTCTTATGTTTAAATGCACTGGCAGTTTATATCAGTCTGGTTTTGTGATTTGCTTTGGTTTTTGCTTCTGGAGATGAGGTCCCTCGAGTAGAACTTGAACTTTGATTCTGATTCAATGTGATATTAAAAGCAAATCAGAGCACACAGAGAAGTCTGCAGACTATTCTAGGTAGTTCAGGGACACCATCAAGAGGCTCTTCCAGCACATGGATGATGATATTTTTGGGTGTCATCACAGGACCGTACCACTGATATCTGTCTTCAAGTGAAAAACTAAAATGGGTGGCTATAGCACTTCACTCTATCCACAGACATTCACTATCTAAGACACCAATCAAAAGTCAATTGATGAGACCTAAGGCACCATGAAACAAGACACATTGTATGTGTGGTCGGGAGGAAGACAACTGTAGCACCGTGCATGTATTACAGTAGAGCCCACAGTCCTCATGGAGGTCGTATGTGTTGAGCAGGGGTTTTGGTGTTTTCAACTCATGAGATATCACAAGTCTCAGGATACTTGGTGTTTCTCTTAAGGTCCCAGCTGCTGGAGAGAGAATGTCACCTTCAGTGGAAGGGAGCGCAGGGTGTGGGAGTTAGTTTTTAGCCTTTCTTGTTGAGGAAAAAAGCTTGAAAATGTGTGTGAAAACAGGGAGGCCAAGGTGTATCATTTAAAAAAATATTTTAAAGTCAAGATCATGTTGGGGGGAACTGATTCATAATGTTTAATGCTGGGGGTTGGCAGTATTGGGATGTGAAAGAGAAGACCAAAAGTGTTCATTTAGTTATTCCGAAGTAAAACTGCAAACTCTGGTAGACTGTTCCTATCAGAAATCGACATCCATGTGACTACAACAAGAAGAGTGGCCTCCACTGCTCCCAATTCTCCTCCCTTTTGTATCTCTGTGCTCTCAGCTACCTGTACTGTTGCTGCTTGGGGTAGATAAGATTACACAGAGTCCACAGTTAATTAGTGAAATTGAAAGACAGTGTGGCCTAGTGGCTAGAGCACTAAACTGGGTTGGGGGGGACCTGGATTCTAGTTCTGACTAGAGCAGATGCAGGTGAGGGGGGTTACCCCAGACCCTGTGCCCCGCTCAGGACAGCCCTGAGATGGACCATTGGTCTCACCCAGTCTGACAGCTCTTGTGGTTTTATTAATTTAAAAGCTTGTTTCCCAGATTTCCAATGAGAGTAGCACTGTTGTGTGATGAAAGGTGGAAAGCTAGCTCCAACAGCACCTTGTGGTACCTTCTGAAGACCTTTGGCTAAAGAGAATGCTAAACTTTTGTGGAAGAAGGGTGAGGGAGTCTGGGAGCTCTGAAAATAGAGCGTGTTAAAAAAATGTGATTACCCATTAAGTGAGGGGAGGGGACTATGGATGGCTGATCCTCCTCCACAGTGTACGCTGAGAGATATGTGGGTGACAGAGAAGGAAGGAAGTAGATGAAAAGGAGAGAATAACATAGTAAAATAGCACTTTGAAGGTGATAACTTTGTAAAAGTTGTAGTCTATGCTGAACACAGTTTATATCCGTACAGAAGCTACAGTTTATATCAGCCCAGAATTTTGGCTTGGGAACCACCCTTCATTTATCATCTAATTAGCGCCCTGCAATGGGAAAAGAGAGGGAAGCAGCCCTCCCTTCCCCCATCTTTAGCAAAACATCACCTTGTGCGTCCACTGCACAGCAACATAGTGAATATACATTTTGCAGAGGAGATCAATTCATCCACCCTGACACCTCTCTGTTTCAGCCACTGGATCAAGATATTTGTAGCGTATTAAGCACAAAACAAGCCCCATTTGCAGAGGCCTTTTACTGCAGAGCAATCTCACCTGCACTCACTGCAGCACTAAAGTACTGCGTACTTCATGCTAGCGGGCTCTAACCACAGAGGACCAGTAAAAAAGCTCTTTCTGTCCGACATGAATTAGGACGCTCAGTTAAAAATTCATAGGAAGATTACATAAAACCATATGCTGCCTTTATTTTCCCCCTTTTGCATTAAAAATGTACAGCTGGTCTGCATTAGACATTCCATTAGCCTGTGCGTCTCACAATCTAGAGTTTATAGTTAATGACGGGGAGGAAAAAAAAGTAAAGTGTTTTAAGCACAATATTTGGGGCTTCCTTAAAAAGACAGCGCTGTTAGGTAGATGGAGAATGTTGGGAGGAGGAGGTTCTGCTCATGAAAAGCTGTACATATTGGAGGACACCTGGTTTTCGAATTCTCAGCTTGTCTTCTGTGCTCCCAAACAGCATGAGCAAGAATTAAAATGATATAACCTGTTTCCTGTGGTCATTTGGGAAGAAAATAAAAAAAATCTATATTCCAAATGGACTCAGGAAATATCTAGACTCCTCTAACAACATTAAGTTGCGCAAAGTTTTATGGCCGCTCCATTTCTTCCGCAGAAGACCCTTTAGTTGGAAGACTTGAGGAGTCCCACTTTAGTATTAGATAATTGACTGTGTTGGGCAGGTAATTGCCTTGGATTAAATATACGGGCACTTATTGTAGAATCATCAAATCCTAGGGCTGGAAGAGACCTCAGGAGGTTATTGAGTCCAGCCCCCTGCCCAAAGCAGGAATAATTCACTTTGTACTGACAAAGTGAATTATTTCACCATAATCTTTGTATACATAGTAAAAAGAATCATTCCAAAGAGTCCTCTTGATACTGCTGTGTCAATAAGTTGCTTAAAGAGTTTTATACATTTACTTTGTTGCGTAAAGGTACTGTAGGGTGTGATCATGTGGAAAATGGACCAAACTCAGCTCTGGGACAAGTAGCTGCAATAGCAGCAGTGTCAACCAAGTTGCATAATTTTTCAACAAAGCTTAATTTGGTTCTAAATTTGTCCCCAAGATAAAAGCAGATAATCAAGAACGTAGTGTTTAGCCACTTTCTAGTGGACCAACCAAGGGGGTACAGATCTTTTCACCTCTCTTCATAGTATAGTCTCCATTCATGCCATGTGAAACATAGAACAAGGAGTAGAGAATCCAGCCCACTTATCAGAGATGCCCCAATGCAAATGGGAAGGAGCAATTTGCCCATTGTTTATTACAAAGAAAAGGGTGGTTTTGATTCTATGCTTGATGTATTTGAAGATTTAAAAAAAAAAACACATGAAATACACAAACAAGACATTTCATTAAATCCTCCTTTCTGGTCCATACATAGGTCCTCAAGGTAGATACTCTGATTTTGTACACGACTTTGATTTCCTTTCCGTGCCATTTGGGTTTAGTGCCTGTAGGGATAATAGAGTAGCCTTGAATGAATCATCCATGTAGACAGAGAGGAGAGACTGCTGTTCAAAAATGCAGATGATGCATCCTGACAGATTGACTATAATTCTGTACAATCATGAGAGATGAGGAGAAAAAACAGAGATGTTCTTAAAGTCACATAAATGAAAGTTGAACGTGAGACATCTCAGAATGTGTGGAGGTAGTCACCATTGTTTGGCTACATATTTAATTAACTGCTGTATCTGAGTACATTTCTAATCAAATGTAAATTGCTATCTAAAACAATAAAGCTGGAAGTTCTGGGCAACAGGAACATAGAAGCATATTAAAATGTCTTATTTAAATTATAGACAGTATGATCTGATTCCACTGGGTAGAGGAGTTACTCTCTTAGCTCTATATGCCCATAGCTCTAACTTTTGCATCCAGCTAATGATTTAAAGGTATTTTTGATGCATGATTTATTCACTAGAAAACACATTGCATTAAACATGTGTTAATCTAGTAAAATTTGAGACAATCTCAATTCTGTCTAACCCACACACCTGCTGGGTGTGGTTCATTATCCCATCAAGTGGCACTTAGACCACTTACAGAAAGAGAAAATGGGTTTGTTCTGTAACCTTAGCTGAGAGCCCGTTGGCTATTAGCTCAACTATAGATGCTCATGCACTAAGCTCCAGAGATCCCAGGTTCTGTTACGCCTGCTGGAGTTACATGTCCACATGAGCTATGTGATAACCAGACCAAAGGAAAGAAATTCACTGCTAATAATGCAACTGTAGCCTTGCTTTGCAGATTTTAAGGCCAGTAGGGCCCACAGTGATAATCTACTTTGACCTACATAGCACAGCTATTCTCTTTTGAAATATGTGGCACTCCGTGCACCAAATTGAGATCTCTGCACTGTGATCTCAGCCTAGCAAAAGACTTAAGCATACTTTCTCTATCACTATTCTTTAAGAATGTCAGTAACCCAGTGAGTTTTGATGGGACTTTTCAAACGCTTAACATTGTGCATGTTTGTCAGTGCTTTCCAGATCATGGTTTACATTTGTATTTTAGTAGATGCATAGTAAAGCCTGCTATATATTGGCCACAATGAAGCAATTTTCTTGTAGCCTTCTAACAAAAGTAAAATGTTAGTAAGTGTTTGGGCAAATATCACATGGCAGTTGAAAACCCGTTATAGAAGAAATTGACATTAATAAAACTGGTTTTAAAAAAAGAAATTGGCTGCACAGCTGATAACAGCATCGCAGCCTGGAGCAAGTGTTATGGCCAAGCTCTAAGTCCCTGGTTCCTAGGGAATACAGTCACAAGCTGTAATTTAACAGCCCTGTTGTGTAGACTTTTAAACTAGTGTCTTGAATGTCCTGTTTGAAGAATATGTGTCATTGTGATTGTGGTTTGGTCTTTATGGAGAATTCTCATTGATATTATTAGGAGCGCTGCATGTGAACAGCAAGTACAGCATGGTCGCCTTGCAATTATGTTTATTTTAGGGGCCTTGACATACATAGGTTTGGGTTACTGAGTGAACCTGCTTACATCGGGAACGAACTCAGTACCATAGCCCCATGCCTGTCGCTGGTGAATTGGCCCATGGAGATGATGGGAGGAAAGCAAAGATTGGTCCTGCTGTGCTTCATCGGGGAAGGCAGCTTTCAGCTCTGCTAAGGCTTTCATAGGAGCCTTGACAGCAGAACCCATCTGGGGGTGCTGTACCATCACATACCTTAGCCTTGTTTTCTCTTGTACTAGCTTCCCCCATTCTATAGCCTGTGCTGTCCAGCTCTGATCTTCTGGCTCAATGAAGGTTGCCAATTGCATGCATCATTCAGCTGCTGCTTCAGGCACATGTTTTAGGCTCTGGGTGGTAAATTTTGACTCTTATTTCTAACAAGCTTAGGGATGCAAATTGCTAAGTATTATAATGGGGACTGCCCTGAGTGAGCCAGCCAGCTTCATTCATTGAATGGAGGTGCCAAAAGGGAAACAGAGTTTATAAAAACTTGACTGAAAATTCCTTCCTTTATAAGTCTTAAAGGCAAGTGATGTTGTGCCAAAATGTAAAAATAGTAAATGGGACTACACAAGTAATTATAGGCCTGTCAGTCTGCCATCGATTCTGGGCAAAATAATGTAATGGCCGATACAGAACTTGATTAATCAGGAATTAA
This sequence comes from Rafetus swinhoei, assembly GCA_019425775.1. Taxonomy (NCBI): domain Eukaryota; kingdom Metazoa; phylum Chordata; order Testudines; family Trionychidae; genus Rafetus; species Rafetus swinhoei. The sequence continues at coordinate 22,231,305 of CM033437.1, read as the reverse complement.
AGGAAAGTAATATAGTTAATGCTTGTCAACATGGGTTTATGTGAACTAAATTTTGTCAATGTAACATGATATCTTTTATTGATGAGGTTGCAAGTTTGGTTGATAAAGTTATTAATTTTGATTTAATGAACTTAGACTTCTGTGAGGTATTTGACTTGGTCCCACATGACATTTTGATTATGAGATGAGTACAATATAAAATCAGCATGGCAAACATTAATTGGTTTAAAAACAGGCTAATGATAGGCCTCAGCATGTCATGAGAAACAGAATTATCACTGAGAAAGGTGTGTTCCTGTTGTGGTCCTATGGGGATCGGTTCTTGGCCCGGTGATATTTATTGTTTTTATCAATGACCTGGCAGGGTACAAAAATTCTCACTGATAAAGTTTGCAGATAACACAGAGATTGGGGGAGTGGTGAGCAGTGAAGAGGCCTGGTTGTTGATGAAGAATGATGTGGGTCTCTTGGTGCTTAGGGTGCAAGCCAGCAAAATGTGTGTAATACAGCCAAATGTAATACAGCCAAATGTAAAGTCATGCTACTGCAAACAAAGTATGTAGGCCATACTTGAGGCTTCTGATTTTCAGTTTTGATCTATAAAACATTGATAAAACACCCTTGATACAATCTACTATAAATTTGAAAGAGTGTGTCTGTTTGTGAGTCTGTCTGTCTGCCCATTGTCTGTTTGTTCAAGAACTCTCCTAAACAGTAAGAACTAAAAATACCAATTTTTTTTTAGCTTCCTCTTATCATAACTTAAAGCAAAGTAAGGATTTGGTTATGCCAGGAAAATGGGATGTGCCTGGAATGGGACTGTTTCTCATAAAATGGAAAGGGAGCACTCTGCTATATAATATCCACATGGGGGCAGCAAGGGGCCAGAGCTGGGGACCAAGACAGGTTGAGAGAAGCTGCTGGGGGTAGCCAAGTTAGTCTGTACAGGATAAACTTAAAAAACAACAAATGGTCTGGTAGCACTTTATAGACTAACAAAACATGTAGACCATCTACATGTTTTGTTAGTCTATAAAGTGCTACCAGACCATTTGTTGTTTTTTAAGTTTATATTTGAGAGTGTTTATCTGTTTGTGCGTCTGTCTTTTTGTGTGACTGATGGTCTCCCAGCTGGGGAACATGCACTCTTCCCCCTGCTGGGCCCACTGGAAGCCAAGTGCTTCTCACCTGGCCCCACGCTACTGTGGTGAGAGACGGCTGGGGTATTCCTCTCTTCCTAGGGTAGCCTGCATACTGAACCCCTCATTCCCAGCCTCGCCCCAGAACAATTATTTAAATAAAGAAAAACAGAAAAAAATGAGTTAAGCATCCAAGGGTCACTGGGTAAATCTTCTAGTAAATAAATAAAAACTAAACAATGAATTTTGTGTGTGCCTAGCTATACTGGAGAAACACCAGAAATACTTACTTGTCTTTAAGAGCTTGTCTACACGCAGCAGCAAGACTAGCTATGAGGGCATGAGACCTAAAGCACACTAATGTGTTTGTAGCAGGGTGCTGGTGCAAGAGCACCTAATCAGCCCCTGCCCTGTCAGCTCCAATCAAGGGGAACAGTTTGGGGCTGATGAAAAGGTCTGATGCTGGCCTGATGATCGGTAACACCTGCCAGCCTGATGAGCCAAGGGCTATACAAGGTGGGAAAGAGCCAGAAGTGGGGAGTGGTCAGTCGGGGAGGGAGCTGGAGCCTCTTAGCTAAAGACTGACTCTTCCTCTAAAGAGGAGAAAATTCTGTAAAGACTCTGTATAGTTTGGCATTGGTGTTGGGGCAAGCTAAGGCGAATAAAGACATAGGTGTTGCACTATGCTGAGGTCTCTCCAGGCCTGATTTGGGAGGGCTACCAGCACCCCAGAAGAGGGGAGGGAGCTGGTCATGCATCCTGTTATAGTGTTGAACACTAACTGGTCAGTATAAACCCTCCAGTTGCACCCTAAAGGCTCCATAGTGTGCTTGAACATACTGCTGTTTGAAACAGGGCTATATGGAAGTGCACTAGGGAATATTACAAAGAGATGGCTCATTACCGTATATATTAGTACAATGCGTACATTACATCATTCATTACACTACGTGCAAAGAGCCCCAAATGCCTTGATTTTGTCATTTGTATCAAACTCCCAAATTGCTAAAAAAAAAAAAACCCCTCAATGTGAAATTAATAATCCCCCCAAACCCAGAAGTCCCAGCCATCCTTACAGTGGGGGAGACTCTCTGCAGGGAAGCAGTGACTCTGAAAAACATTTGGTGGTTAATCAGCGGAGTGTGAGCTCCCACTGCAACACTGTGACCAAAATGGCTAATGTAATTCTTGGGTATATAAATGGGAGTATGGAGTGGGAGTAGGGAAGTTACATAAACTTTGCATTAGGCACTGCTGTGACTGCGACTGAAAAAATGTGGCCTGTTCTGCTGTCCACAATTCAAGAAGGCTGTTGATAAATTGCAGATGATTTGGAGAAAAGCCACCAGAAGGATGAAGAGATTGAAAAACATGCTTGGCAGTGAGAAAGTCAAGGATCTGAATATGTTTAACCCAGTGGTCATCAACCAGTAGATTGAGATGTACTGGTAGATCCTGGAGCCTCTGACAAGTCATCCTGACTGGCTTGGCCAGGAGGCTATCAAGTGCCGGCACTTCGGCTGCCCCTCCCTCACTGCTGTGCTTTCCTGCCCTCTGCCTCGGAGCTGCCCCCTGGGAGACTTCTGCTTGCTGTACAGGATGAGGGAGGGAGAGGACAGAAGCACAGATGTCAGGGTGTCCCTATCTCCCCACCCTTGTACTCCATCTCCACAGAGAGGGAGGACACAATGGGTGTGTCTAGACTACATTGCTCCGTCGTTGGAGCCATGTAAAATAGTTTGCTCGGCATAGTCAAAGAAGCGGGGATTTAAATAATCCCAGCTTCATTAAAATAAAAATGGCCACCGCGCTGTGCCGACGATTAGCTGATCCGGCACAGCACGGTAGTCTAGATGCGGCGTGATCGACAAGGGAAGCCTTTTTCGACCGCTCCGGTAAACCTCATTTCATGAGGCATATTATTTAAATCCCTGCTTCTTTGACTATGCCAAGTAAACTATTTTACATGGCTCCGTTGACGGAGCCATGTAGTCTAGACGTACCGAACAGGGCTTGGAATGGAGAGAGCTTGCTGGCAGTTGCTTCTACGTCTGAATGTGCTCAGCAATGCAAATCTCAGTCACTTTCACACACTGTGGCTATGTCTACACTGCAGGCTTCTTGTGCAAGAATGATTGTTCTTGTGCAAAAACTTGCGGAGCGTCCACACTACAAGCCCATTCTTGCGCAAGAAAGTTTACAGTAGATTGTCAGAAGAGAGGGCTTTTTGCGCAAGAGTTATTCCTCTCCCCACAAGGAATAAGCCTTTTTGCGCAAGAACCTAAAAGGCTAGTGTGGACGGGAACAGGGGTTTCTTGCGCAAGAAACCCCTATGGCTAAAATGGCCATCAGAGCTTTCTTGCACAAGAGCGCATCCACACTGCCAAGGATGCTCTTGCGCAAAAGCACATGGCAGTGTGGACGCGCTCTTGCGCAAGAACTTTTGCGCAAAAAGTTCTTGTGCAAGAAGCCTGCAGTGTAGACATAGCCCCAGTGTCTCTGCTCTATCTTTACCACTCACCTCCCAACCTACTTGTGGTGGTGTTACTTCATGTAATTCTTTCACAATGTGTTCTTTTAGGTTTTTGATTGGTCAGTGCATTTCATAATTTTTATTTCTTTCTTATGCTTACATTTAATGCTTTGAGTTGTGAGTTCTAAAATGCCTAACCTGTCGTGGCTGAAGTAATTATCCCAATGGTAACATTTAAAAAATATAATATGTAGGTTTTTAGTTTCTACTGGTGGTGCACATCTGCTCATTACCTTACTACTGGTGTACGTAACAAAATTCATTCCCTCTAATTTTTTCCATCCATGTGTAGAACACTGGCCAGGAGTCTCCAGGAATCGGGCTTGATCTCCTGGAGGCTCCAGCAGCCAAATGAGAAGATCGGCTGCTAATAGTCCTCCCACCCTTGCCCTGTGCCACTCCTGGAAGCAACTGGCAATGTCCCTGCGGCCCCTAGAGGAGGCAGGGCATGGGGTCTCCACACAGTGCCCTTGTCTGCAGGAATTATTACCGCAGCTCCCATTGGCTGTGGTTCCCTGTTTCTCACCAATGGGAGGTGTGGGGATGGTGCCTGATACGGGGGACAGTTCGCAGGGCCACCTGCCACTCCCTCCCAGGAGCCATTGCTTGACATGCTAGCTGCTTTGGGGAGTGGCACAGGGCCAGAGTGGAGGTTGAGTCTGCCTTAGTCCTGCTGCGCCATGACCCAGGAGCTCCTTCAGGTAAGTGGTGCTCAGACGAAGATTCAAATTCCTTCCCAGATCCTTCAGCCTGAACCCTCGGCTGTACCCCTGCCCTAGGCTCAGCCTGGAGCCCCTCCCACACTCTGAACTCTTTAGCCCAAGCCCCCCTGCCCTAGCCTGGTGAAAGTGATTGAAAAGGAGGGAGGAGGGAGTGAGCAGGGTGGGGCTTCAGAGAAGGGTGAGGCAAGAGCGGACCTTGGAGAATGGATGGGAAAGGAGGCGGAGTAAAGCTACAGTAAAACTCCAATAGTCCGGCATCCAATAGTCTGGCACTCCTGATAGTCCGGCATCAAAATGGCAAGAGCCTAGTGAGTGAGCTTCGGCAAAAAATGAGTCACAAGGTAACAGCGGCAGCAGCTGAACTGAGCAAAAGGGTAAAAAGGCTTAAAAACTAAAACATTACAGTATACTGTATACAGTATGTACAATAAAAAGGGTTAAGAACACTTTATATACAGTATATAATGTATACAGTATATATATAACCTGCTTATAGTACCTTCTGATAGTCTGGCATATTTGATAATCCGGCACCACCTAAATCCCATAGGTTCCGGATTATCGGAAGTCTACTGTATTTGGGTTTGAGGAAGATCCTGGATAGCGCTTCAATTCAAAAAGTGATCCTGTACTTTTAAAAGGCTGGAGACCACTGGTTTAGCCTAACTGCGATGAGTAAGGGGTGATGGGATAACAGTCAGTTAAGTATCTAGATGGGGAACAGAAATTTGATAACAGGACTCTTCATTCCAGCAGGCAAAGGTATAATAAGGCCCAGTGGCTGGAAGTTGAAGCTAGATGTGTTCAGACTAGAAATAAGGTACACATTTTTAAGTGAAGTTAATTAGCCATTGGAATGGCTTATCTAGGTTGTGATGGAAATTTTTGAATCAAGATTGGATTATTTTTCTAAAACACATGCTGTAGGTAGAACAGGAACTAATTCAGGGGAGTCCTATGGCTTGTATTATATAAGGGGTCAGGATATATTATCACAATAGTCTCTTCTGGCCATATAATCTCTGAATTTCTGAGTATCATAATTTATTTGGAAATAATTTCATTGGAGATATTTAAGATCAGGTTGGATAGACACGTGTCAGGGATGATCTAGATCAGGGGTTCCCAACCTGGGGTATGCATACCCCCAAGGGGTATGAGAAGCTTGTCAAGGGGGTATGGGGAATATTTGGTAAATAGCTAGATTATCCTAACTGAAATATTCCAAAAGTAGTAGTGTTAGTGAAAAAAGTTGTGGATTCTAGAGTCTAGAATTTATTTCCTTTCATATTGAATAGAAGTGCGGAAGGTTTACTAAAATAGGGGGTACGGGGACCGAAAAAGGTTGGGAACCCCTGATCTAGATGGTGCTTGGTCCTGCCATGAGGGCAGAGGACTGGACTTGATAACCTTTTGAGGTCCCTTCCAGTTCTAGTATTCTATGATTCTGAATATCTGAATTGAGGGTCTGCTTGTACTCCCTCAGAGTAAAGTCAACATTTTCTTTGACTTTACTGAGAGGAGGATCAGGCCCTCCTATCTATGTTGCTACAGTCACATATCTTTATGATATCAGATCACACGAATCACATTGTCGCATCTTATTTAGCCACCCGTGATTTTAGAACTTGTCACTAGACTTCCCTCTGATGCAAGGGAGGTTAGTTTGTTCAAGAGGATGGAGCCAGGAAACAATGCATTTGCCAGGAAGCTTGGGAGAGACAAAACATGCTGTACAGGTGATGCTAAGTTGCAGATGTGAGCTGCTGCTTCCTGCTCTGGTGAAGGAACATTCCCTTTGACAGATGGAGCTCCTGGCTAAGTCTCTGCTGTCTTTGAACACAAGGTTCCGCCCTCCTCTATGGCCTCGTGGCATTCCATATGGAGTGAACTCCTGGCCTTCCAAATATGTACTCTAGACAAACTAGAGAATAAGAAATACAAGATCTAACCAGAATGCCTTATTACAGATCTGCGCCATCTGGAATTAACAATGCGTTTCCTCTCAGTGCTGTATTGAAAGCATCACTACTGAAAGTGGACAGAGACCCTCATTTTCCCAAAATGTCTTCTGCACCTAATTAATTAGTTAATTATGTATGTGTTTCAGTTGATTAGGGAAGGTGTGCTGGGGAAGATTGCTGCCCTTCCCACCACTCTAAAACCATACACGTTTCTGCACTTTGCCAGAAAGACTTGCAGCCCTTCCCATAGAGCAAAAAGGTCAGAGGACACTAAAGACAGATTTACAGGGCCTAAAGACATTGCTCATTCTTTGGAGTCTACTGCTATGCAGTCAGGTTGGACACATTTCTAGAAACCAGCATTAGTTTCCCATCCCATTTGCTTCTCTAACTGGGTATCTGTGCTCTCTGGGTGTGAATCCAGGTTCAGTAATAACAGTTAGCATATTGAAAATACTTGCAACTCCATACCAGTGTAGCAATTTCCATCTCCAAAGCACTTTGTGAGTGTTAATGAATTAACCCTCAGCTCACCACGGAGTGGCAGGTATTTTCAGTATTGTTCTCCTCACGTCACAAAAGCTGTGAGGTTATAAGGCTGCAGCAGAAGTCAGTGAGGGTTTGTCTACACTGCATTTCTCTTTAGAGAGAGGAATTCAAATGCAGGTGAACGAAATTGCAAATGAAGCGCAGATTTGAATTTCCCACGCTTCATTTGCATAATCGCGTCCGGGCGCTATTTCGAAATACCCTATTTCTAAAAAAGAAACGCTGTCTAGATGCAGTTATTTCGAAAGAAAACCCTTCTTTTGAAATTACCTTTAAGGGTTTTCTTTTGAAATAACCATGTCTAGACAGCGTTTCTTTTTTCGAAATAGGGTATTTTGAAATAGCGCCCGGACGCAATTATGCAAATGAAGCATAGGAAATTCAAATCTGCACTTCATTTCCAATTTTATTCACCTGCATTTGCATTCCTGTCTCGAAAGAGGAATGCAATGTAGACATATCCCGAAAGTCCAAATACTCCATATCCACTGGATCACCATTGTCCACATGTTTGCTGACCCTCTCAACGAATTCTGATAGATTTGTGAGACATGATTTCCCTTTACAAAAGTTGTGTTTAAACAAAATAGGCAACATGGGATAAAAGGGAAGGTGCTCTTATGGAACAGTAACTGGTTAAAATACAGAAAACAAAAGGTAGGAATAAATGGTCATTTTTCACCCTAGTGAGTGGTAAATAGCAGGGTCCTCCAGGCTCTGTACTTGGACCAGTAATATTCAACATATTCACAAATCATCTGGAAGAAAGGCTAAACAGTGATGAGGAAAAGTTTGCAGACAATAATACAAAATTGTTCAGTAAAATCCAAAGCTGACTGGGAAGCATTACTAAGGGACCTCGCAAAATTGGGTGACTGGAAAAGAAAATGGCTGATGAAATTCAGTGTTGATAAATGCAAAGTAATGCACATTCGAAAACATAATCCCAGCCACACATACACAATAATAGGATCTAAGCTTAAGAAGAGAGCTTGGAATCACAGTGGATATTCTCTAAAAACTTTAAATGACATAATGTCACTATATAAATTCAGGGCACAATGACTTCTTGAAAACTGCATGCAGTTTTGGTTGCTCCATCTCCAAAAAAGATATGTTAGGTTTGTTTAGGCCTATGATAGAACTTCCATACAAGGAGAGATTAAAAAGACCTGGACTGTTCACCTTAGAAAAGAGATAACTAATGGTGGATGTACGATAAAGATCTGCAAAATGATGACTGGGATGAAGAAAATGGATAAGGAGATGTTATTTACCCCCTACATATCACAAGAACCAGGGATCATCCATTGAAATGAATTGGCATAATATTTAATCAAACATAGGGGTGTACTTCTTCATCCTACGGACAGTCAACATGTGGAATTTGTTACCCTGGGGACTGTGAAGGCCAAAAGTATAACTGAGGTCAAAAAAGCATTAGATAAGTTCAGGAAGAATAGGTCCATCAGAGCTATTAGCTAAGATAGTCAGGGATGCAACCCTATACCTGGCTGTCCCTAAACCCCCATCTCCCAGAACCTGGACCAGATAACAGGGTATGGATCATTCGACAAAAGGGATGTAAATTCCTGTTTATAAAGTTAACCAGTTAAACAGTATGTGTAACCAGTTAACTGGAGGGCTGGGATCCTGCGGTGGGTTCTGCTCCAGACTGGCTGGGCATGCCATGCCATGGTCTGCTCCGGTGAGGGTGGGCCACAAGTTAACCGGCTATTCAGTAAGCATGCCAGTAAGGCTAATTCTTATTGGATAACCGGTTAACCCTTTACATTCCTATTCGATAAGTTGCCCTAATTTGTTCATTACCTTTGAAGCATCTGGCATCAGCTGCTGTTGTAAGGTAGGAGCCTTGTCTAAAAGGACAATTGGTCTGCCCCAGTATGGCCGTTCTTATGTTCTTATCCTCTTGTTGGTCTCAGCTAGATACAAAGATATCTGGGTTGCAGTGTTGTCTAAGAGGAGGTGAGTCAACTTGTCTCTCTCAGTCTGTTCTTCATAGTGTCTTGTAATTTCCCTCTGTGGCTTCCTATAGTTGTTAAATATATGTGGGAGGATGGGGGAGGAAAGGAAGGATGGTCCAGTGGGTAGAGTGCTAGATCTTGGCCACGTCACTTAGTATGTCTGTGCTGTGGTTCTCCGTCTGTGGAATGGAGTAGTAGTACTGCCCTACTTGCAGGGGTGTTATCAGGATAAATATATTTAAAATTGCGAGACTCACAGGTGTGGTGATGATGGGTGTCCATGCAGCGCCTAGATCGGGGTGGGCAATAATTTTTGAAGGGGGGCCACTGCAAAAATGTTCGAAGTGGTCGTAGGCTGGTGGAAGGGGGCGGGGCCTTTAAATAGAAACAAGTGCCTGCAGCTCCCAGGCAACTGGCGGGGCCGGGAGCTGCGAGCCATTTCAGTTGCTTCTATTTAAAGGGCTTGCACCTTAGCAGCTGTGGAGAAGGGGCGAGCCCTTGAAATAGAAGCAGTTGAAAGGGCTCGCAGTTCCCGGCCCCCCTAGCACATTGCCTGGGAGTGTCGGGGAGGTATGGGCACTTTCAGATGTTTCTATTTAAAGGGCTTGCATCTGCCGGCAGCTGCTAACGCATTGCCTGGCAGCCTACCAGCAGGCGCAAACTATTTAAATAGAAGCAAGTTAAAGGGCTCGCGGTTCCTAGGCAATGCGCTAGCAGAGGGACCAGGAGCCGCGAGTCTTTTCAACTGCTTCTATTTGACGGGCCCGCACCTTTCCCATGAGCTCTTTAAATATAATCTGTTGAAAGGGCTCGCAGCTCCTGGCCCCACCACTAACACATTGCCTGGGAGCCGGGGAGGCATGCGCCCTTTCAGCTGTTCCTATTTAAAGGGCTTGTGTGTCCCCAACTCCCAGGCAATGTGTGGAAGGGCAGGAACTGCCACATGAACCAGATTAAAGAGGCTCTTGCCCACCCCTGGCCTAGATGAAGAGGAAACAATTATTTCTGTTCCCTGGATGTAGTCCTAAAAATCGGTTTCACTCCATCTCAACACCTCACTGATTCCCGCTGCTGTTTGTTTGAGGTGGGACAGCAGTATTCCATGAGCAACAGTATCAGTCGCTGTGGACAGGCATGGTGATATCAGAATAGCTGTCTCCTAGTGGCCCATGCAGAGATGCTAGAATGAGGGATGTTGCTGGTGCTGCCTCAACCCCCGGCTTGAAGTGGTTTCCTTTATATCCAGGGTTTATAATTTGTTTCAGTAGCTCTCGGCACCTCTCCCTCCCATAAAAATAGTTCCAGTACCGCTGGGCCCATGAACAAGAGCAGGTCCTCTATCAGCTTGAACTATTTGTTTGATGTCTTGGCCTCAAGCCTTGTATGGATCTAGGGGATTGGTGATGGACAAGTGAAGCGGGAAGCGACTGCTGTTCTTTCAGTCGTCCTATTCAATATTAGACATAATTGGATGGTGGCTGATTAAGTCTGTTGGATTCAGAAACTGTCTCTTGAATTCTGGCTGACCTATTGCATGCATTGAGTGGCAGATAGCTTCCTCCTGACTCTCTGCCAGGAAGGAAGCCAGCTGATCTCAGAAGTCTTTCACCCGGCAGGAAGGCCAAGTGTTCCCTTGCTTTTGTCAGTGGGCTGAGGTCTGGGAATGGAAGAGGAACATGTGCCATCTTGGGCTTTGTGTCTCTTTCTGGCTGTGTGCAGAGGCCCCTGTAGATTCAGGGATCTTCTCCCAGAGGCAGACTCTGGGGTGGTGTGTGGGCATTCTGATGATGAAATTTGCAGTCTGGAAAAGACTGGCTAGTTGTGAGTCAGCAGCTGCTGTGGCAGAGGAGAAGAGAGGTTTTGGTGGCTTTACCATAAATCTAAGCCCCTACCAAGGCCACATAGAACAAGACAGTTAGACTTTCTGGCCTATAACTCTGTTCTGAATATCATTTACATCACCGGCATATGAGTTCCCTTCACCCTTGCTTCGCCTGCTGAAAATCTGAGGGTTGTGCTGATCTGTGAGGGACCAATCTAGTATTCAAGCTCTTATGCTCTTTGGCCTTTCAGTTGAGTGATGTTTCTCTAGAACTGAGTTGCTTCCATGAGCTTACAGGGGAGAGAGCCTGACAGTCATCTTCTTGTTTGGGGACTTGAGTCCTGCTCGGAGAACAGCGACAGTCTGTCTCGGAGAGAGGCGTTAACTTTTATGCTCCTTACATCTACTTCTTCTTTGGTGACAATGCATGTCTGATCACTTGGACCTTCGGTGAAATCCCCAGTTCATTTCACAGAGAGCACCACACAGCCAGCAGCTAGTAATGCCTTTGTGTAAGCACTAGACTTATTTGGATTTGAACTGGTGACTGCTGTCTCCCATTAGGACTCCTGAAGCCACACAGAGTCTCTGTCCTGGGAGTACTTTAATGAGCTGAAAGTGTGTTTTTGTGCAGATTTACTGTGAAACATAGATATACTGTAGTGAACACAGTGTAGCATCTTGCTTGCAAATAGAGCAATAATTGGGCAACCTCCAGGTGAAAAGTTCTGCAATCCTTATGTCAGTTTCTTGTGCTTACAAAATTTAGGAAGAGAAGAGGATTTCAGTGCAGGGATAGGATTCCTGGGTAAATTCTCCGACTGTATTCTCCAGTTGTTTAATTCTAGCAGTCAGTCCTTCTAGCATAATGTGGTGTTTCCTTTTTTTTTATTTTTGTAGTCGTCTTGTACCACCCTGCCAGATGGGCACCTTCTGTGTGTCTCCTCCCTGTCATGGTTGCTGCAGTCTATCTGTCTTGGTGAATGAGTGCTCCGTTGATGGTTGTGTGGTGTGTCCCACCCAGCATATGCGTTCTTATAGCTAAGCTGGGAAGCATGGGAACACCAAGGTTGGGTCTGTGATATCCTTACTTTAAACTTGTCCACATAGGGTACTTCCATTGGCAGCAATATTATGGGTCTTATACAGAAGCCCACTGAAAGCAATGGAAAGACTTCCATTGACTTCACTTGGATTTGGGCTGGCACCATGGGGCGGCCGACACATAAGTAGTGATAGAAAGAGGCAGTTTTCAAGAAGCCACTCACCTAAACAATGACTGCACTCCATGGCTAGGATTTAAATCAATATGCATTGCAGGGCCTTATGGCCACAGTGAGGGAAACAAACACATGACTGTTCTCTCTGCTATCACCCAATGTTTCAGCTTGTCTGATGGCGTATTACACCATCAAAAGCAAAAAGCAGAATAAAGAACAACAAACATCCCCGTTGGAATAGCCAGACACGGCTCAACTGTCCTGAACTGACGTAGCAAAGTGGTCAACGCTGTTTCCACGCCGCAGCTGGATAGTGTCTCTTAATGTCTGCGAGAGTATGGCCCAAGTGTATCAGCAAAGAATGTGTATTAGTGAAAATGAGAGCCTCCATAATTTAAAATCTGGGTGTTATATGGTCTAGGAACTGCTCCCATAAATAGCACTATTTCTGTGTAATCATTATTTACCTCTCCTTCCAGCTATATCTCAGCATAGACACGTATGTGCTGTTAGAGTTAACACAAAACCACTTAAAATCTGAATGCCTAGTTTATTTCCAAATGGGAAGGTCAGCATCATTATCCTTGGTGGATTTAATTACCAAATCCTGCATAATCATAGCGCTTGCTTCCTGTCTGTTAATCATGTCGAGCTGTGCATATATTATGTGCAAATGTAACCAAAACAAGAGATGGAATTTCCAGGTGTGGCATGCCTAACATGTGTTCTTATAGGTTGAATTTTGACTTCCCTAATATGATATAGATTTTTATTGTGTTTTTTTTTTTCAAAAGGAAAACCCTGTGGCAAAGAAAAGTGGGCAGGCATCTGTTTGCAGTTAATCCTTCAGCTTCATTTAGACCCCACAGGATCTGTGAATGTAAGTCATAACAGTAGAACAAAGTTGTCAGACCCCAGCAGTGAAAAAGCCTCTAAAAAAGAATGGCAATTTTAGTGAATGGCTCCCCCAAAAGTGTTGTTGGTTTTGTTTTGCTTTTCAGGGGAGGATTCTGAAATATATGAAATATTTGTTTAAAGTTATTTCATATATTATTTTTTCCTTATTTATTATAATGCTGTTTGACACTATCAACTATAACCCTAAAGTGGAGAACAAAAGGATGAAGTCTGGTAGTTGGGGCATGATCCTAAGTCTTTTGGAATCAACAGGTTTCTTTCCATTGACTTCATATCATGCCCTTAAATGTTTTCCTTACCTGTGTTACTGCTCTAGATTATTACAAATAACAGCAATGCCTTTTTCTTACATAAAGATTTTCATTAGCAGATTTTAGAGTGCTTCATAATCTTTATTTTTGAAATAAAACACTGTGAGACATGGTAGTACTACTATCCCCATTTTGCTGATGGGGAACTGATACACAGAGAGCCTAAGTGACTGTACCAAGAACACATGGGAAGTCTGTGGCAAAGCACAGCATTGAACATAGGTTTTCCAAGCCCTAGACTAGGGCCCTAACTACTGGACCATCTTTCACAAAGACCTTTGGAAGGTCTTTATACCATTTTGGCTCCGGAGGGTGGGTGTGCATTCTGCTGAGCTTAAACAGTGAACTAGAACGGTCAGTTTCATTTTCTGCCCTCATGAGTTTCTTACTCCACATTCATCAACATGATATGTGAATTCCTTCTGTTCTCTCACACTGTGTTAATGCTGCTGCTTGGATGGACAGTGCCATAGGGGAACACTAAAGGGACTTTAAATGTTATTTGTTTAAAAATGAGTTACAGTCAGCGCCAAGTCCTACACCTGCCACGGCATGCATCCCATGGCAATGTCTGTGGTGCTACAGTTACTTTATTTTATCTCATTATTTTCTTTTTGTCTTTTTGTTGCTGTGTAAAAAGACCCAAGCACATAGCAGGGGAAACTGACAGACCACAATCCTATGTTGTGATCTACTGTGTTGCAACTAACACAAAGCCCCCCTTGGATTGAATGGGAGTCCGTGGAAACACACCCAATCCATAGCTGCAGATTTCAGTTCAGGACAAAAGACCTTGGAAAAGTTTCACTAACATTAATTGTGGAAGCTCAAGCCCTAGCTAATTACAGGGATTATAATATTTCTTTAATCCTTTGCACTGAAAGCAAATGTAGGTGTTATCTGTAATGATGACGATAAAATATATTTGGATAAAGGCATGATTTTGTTTGAAGTGGCCAAGTTTTTTAAACACTTCCACTACCAAAAAAAAAAAGTTTTCATTAAGATATTTTTAAAATGTTAAAAATGTTGTACTTGCATTGGGTTTTGTTCAGATGCCTCTCCCTTTGTTTAATTAATATTTGTATTTGTTTTATGTGGTTTACTTGTGAGCTTAAGCAAGTCCCAATTAACAAAAGTAAACTACAGGTTGTACCTCCCTAGTTGGCATCTGTGGGACCCGACAGATAGCGAAGGAGGAAGTTTGCTGGGCCAAGAAGGTCCAGAAAGGTCCTGGCCTTCCCTCCTGGCAACTGATCCTGCTGCTGGTGTACCATCACACTGGGCCCAGCCCAGGCTCTGCTGCCAGCCCTTGCCGGGCTCTCTAGCCCTGGGCTACCAGCCAGGCTCTGCTCCAGCCCCATCATGCTTACTGCTCCCTGGTCGCCAGCCCCCCTGCCTCTGTATCAGCTTCGTCCCTGGTCGCCAGACTGGCTCCGCTCCCGACACTGGCCAGGGTCCTGGCCACTGGAACTGTGGCCACTGGACCGCCTCTGCTCCCAGCTGCCAGCCTATTGGCCACCCAACTGGCTCCACTCCCAGCCCTTGCCGGGCTCCTGGCCGCTGGCCCCCCTGCCACGGGACTCTCAGATGATCCCAGCTCTCTAGTACAGGGGCTTTCTGGCCTGGGGGCTCTGTCCCACGGTCCTGCTAGACTATGGATGTTGCCAGACCAAAGACTCCCACACCAGAGAGGTTCAGCCTGAAACATCAAATATTAGAAGCACAAGGAGGGTGAAATAAGATTTTTATTGAAGTGATTTCTCCTGGTGAAAGAGAGAGGCTTGTGAGCTACAAAGAGAACTCTGAGTACCTTTCGTAGACCTGAAGAGGAGCTCTTTGGAAGCTTGAAAGCTTGTCTCTTTCACAACAGGAGCTGGTCCAATAAAAGATTTTACCATATCTCTCTAGTTACCCTCCTTGTCTCTGTGATATCCTGGATCCAACATGGGTACAAAACACTGCAAATAACAAAGCAAATATGACATTTCACTCTGATGCTCTATCAATATAGGAGCCATTCTGAGTACTGAGCATTAAGGGAATCTTAGAAATTGAAGCATACTCTAAGAGGCCTGATTCTGATCTTCTTTTAAAGAGTTATGTTGGTGTAAAACTGGCATAGACTCCAGTGGAGTTGCTTCTGATTTACACCAATGTAAGTAAAATCAGAATCAGGCTTATTGTTTTATAGGAATTTGTACTGTGGGAAATGGAGTTATTTTCAGTAATGAATGAAAGATTTTTTTAATGATTTTTAACACTGAACAAAGTGAGACAATCTGCATTTCATCAGAAATGATTCTCTGAAAGGCATGTTGAACTTTGACATGACATTTTTTTGCTTTAGGTTAGTCATGATTTTTTTCCTAGTGTCAGTATTTTTAGGGATGTCAAAGCAATTGAAAAATGAATCATAATCAGTCACGCAGCTGAAAAATTAATCACGATTAATCACAGTTAATCACGGTTATAGCAAATTGTCACTATTTCCGCCAGCGAATATAGGCTTTGGAGAGGAAAATGATGAAAAACTTGAAGTAGCATTACTGTAAACACCCCAAAAGACATTGGATTCTCATTGTGTCAGATACTTAAAGACACATAATCAGGGACAGTTTCTGCCTTATACACCTTTACACTTGAAATAGAGAAGACAAAAAGTAGGAGAAACAAGTATTACCTCAGTTTTACATATGGGAGGACCTAAGGCATAGGGAAATGAGACCAAGATTTTGAAACATAGGTAATGAATGGTAGGCCCCTCGGTTTATATCTGGTCACTATATAATTGACTCCCATGGGAGCTCCCAACTGCTCAGTCCTTTCAAAAATTCAAATATAAGTAATCATCCCAAAGTCACGCATGGAGTCTATGACAGAGGAGGGATTTAAACCCAGGTATCTGGAGTTCCCAGCCGAATCGTAACCCATCTCTTCTGGTGTTCACCTTGGCTGACACTGGGTTTTGCATGAATTATCCCCCATGGAAGTGTTGGCATTTTCATAAATGAAGAGGAACATGTTTGCAGCAATAACAGCATTTCACTTCTTCCAACCTGAGCTGCTTGACTGGAAAAGAAGCAAAGATTTGAGCCAGAGCAACAACTTGTTCTGCTTTTCATTAGTACGGTGTAGAGTTTGTATCACAGTGCTAGGTAGGAGTCATCACCCTGGGTTCTCTTTGAAATACTGACATTGATCTGTGCATGGCTGCAAGTCTCTTAAAGTCTGTGCTGTGGAATGACTATAAAACCTGCTTGCTGAAGGATGATATGAGACTCTTCTAGGATTGCTAATCTGTCTCTGTCCAGGGCTACGCAGCCCTTCTTAGGGCCCTTATCCTAAACCACCTCTGCTTTATCAGACCTGAGCTGCTTTAGTGAGGAAGAATTCTTCACACCTCCTGCCATTTTGCAGTAGCAGCTGCTGCCGCTCCTTCACAACTTGACTCCTGCCTGGTTCCCTCTCTTTCTCATGACTGGCCAGATGCTGCATTAATATCACTGAGAAACAGATGTCAGTGCAGCAGCCTGAGATCCAGCCCCCCTTTCGCCCTCCCCCCCACCCCCTGTAGTTTGTGACACAATCAACATTGCCCTCTTTTTCTGTGGTGTCCTTCTGCTTTTTTGGGGGGGGGGGACCCTCTGTCATCTTCCTTCCCCCTTCAACCTCTCAGAGCTTCCGCATGTCTATTGTGCTAGCTGCTCATCCAGCCGGATCCTGATCTCAGTTATCCTAGTGTAATTCTAAGCATCCGCCCACCGGTTATCTCTTCTCATGTTATCTGAGCCTGTTACACTTGATTGCCAGTAAACAAAAATATAGAAAGGAAGGGGGCATTGCAGTAATGCAGGTCACAGAAGGTCTCTTGCTGGCAAAAATCCAGGTACTCACTGAGCAGCCAACATTAGGACATCAATAAACCTGTGGATTTTAATTACCTTTCCATTTAGTATTTTATCCTACATAACGCATTGATCAATGTGTCTTGCGCCCTCTGCTGTGTGTATGTGAATCTGCTGCAGCGGGCACCTGGAAGACTCATGCCTATAGCTCAAGATAGAGCAGCCAATACGTTGAACGTTGAAAATTTCCTCCTTCTGGCTCTGTCCCTGTTTGTGATCAAGATGATAACCGGTCCAGCTGTACTGTTGGAACCAATGGGACATCTTTAAATGGGACCTGAGTGGAGAATCTTGCATCAAGGTAGCACCTTTCATAAAGAAGGATCTCAGTGAATGACAACCAAAGAGTCTGCTCCTGAGATGTGCGGAGTATCTGCAGCTTGCATAGTGATTGGCATTTGTCTGGATATGGATTGAAGCTTCTTGAGAAAGGGATATGGGGGCTATTTCTGCCAGTTTTCCTTCTGTGGTGACTCCCCAGGCTTCAGTGTATGTGCTTGCTATCATGAATACTTCCATTGTCTTTATGTTTTTTGCAGGGTAGGGCCCTATATTTGTACAGTACTATGTGCACTCATGGTGCTATTGAAATTATCATCCTTATAAAACTGTTCTCATCTTCAGTACAGAGGAGTCACTCCTTGCACTACTGACATGCACAAAGCAAGAGAGCAGTTACACCAACAGCACACAGCACCGCTCTACCGCAGTTAGGGACAGGAAGTGATGGCAAAATACCATCTGCCTCTGAAATGGTTAGGTACACACCATGTACCAATTCCATTCCAACATGGAATGTAACCGGGACTCAGATCAAATTTCTCTACTGAAAACAAGAAGCAAGTTTGGGTCATTAAGAGGAAAATTGTCTCTTTCATCAAACACTTGCACATAGAGTGAGGTGGCATCTGACCTTCCCTTGTGATTACATGGGCTTCCACTGGTCTAAGCATGACAGCATAGCAGGCTCCATATGCCAGACAGGGAGGCTAAGATATCTGCCACTGAAGCAGGGAAGGGGGTGGAGCCTTGGCTCTTACTTCCCCCAACCAGCATGAAAGTGAAGAAATCTGTTAGTGGTAAAAGCCAGAAGATTGGTTGCCTCTGGACCAATGGGGTAGCTAGGAAAGGACTGGGAGTTGTGGCTTCCCCACTCCTAGAATGATGAAGCCACAAAGCTACCTCTTACTTCTGGCCTTCAGCAACGTCGCGGTCTTGCTCTACACGATCCCATGTGTCCAGGAGCCTGCATCTCTCTTCTGAGGGACAGTGCCTCCAGTCAGCAGCGTTCACAGCCCTCGGGCTGTGGTAGTTGTTCTTTAGTAACTCCAAGGGAAGAAAGCTACCAAATGAACACCCCCCTGGCGAACCTCACAGCAGTTTTCATTCCAAATCTTCTGCTCCTTCTGGACCACAACACCCTAGTCTCACCCATGCATCACTTTTGGCATGTTTCCTATTTCCTTTCCATGACGAGAGAGTGTGGGTTGAAAAATTCACGCTTTGGTGTGCTTTTTGGGGATGGTGGGGGACAGGAGCGTGCATAGTTTAGCTTTGTGCTCTAATATCTTCAGCTGGTACAAAATCATCAGGATGTTTCCACTGACTTTCCTGCTCTCGCAACAGTAGAATACTAATAGTGCTAGCAGACTATTTGTTGTTTTTTAAGTTTATCCTGTACAGACTAACTCAGCTACCCCCTGAAGCTTTTGAACACTGTAGCGACGCTTTAAATTGTCTTCACATTAGTTTGTTCGTACAAAAAAAATTCCCTGTGCCTCATGCAAACTGCTTTGCCTTTCTGGGGTGTACAAATTGAAGGCATTTGCAAAATGCTCCTGTCTCCATCTCTGAAAAGTGCCTCCCCGTCTGTTTCCCTGATTAAGCAATTCAGTCCACTCAATGACAGAGTTTGCTCAGCTGGAGCTGACTGTTTGGTTGGGATTAATAAGCAGTTGTTCCTTTCTCTCATACATCTTCCTGCGTACCATAAAAGAAAACAAATGACTTTGGGGCTTTCCTGTTCATTTGTTCTTACACCAAGTATATTCTGGGTGCTTGTCTAGTGCATCGAACTCCTAGAAATAGAACACTGGCAGCATGAGTGAGACTTTCGTCCTGTCTCAGCCGGCCATCATCACTTAACAAGGCTGAGCCTGGGCAGTGTGAAATATGCCTTGTTAAGCACTGAATGCTGAGTGAGACAGAAATAACTGACTGATCTGGGTTACACAACCGCGTGTTGGGATTTATTGGTAGATTTTCAGTTTTAAAAGAGGGAAGGGGGAAGGGAATTGAGTGCTTGGATTGATAGCCCTGAAAGCTGATCATCCTTTATGCACAGGACAGGTTCTAGACAGGCTACAGCAGAGCAAGTGTTCTCCAGGGTGCTCCGTCAGCATGCCTCACCCTTTTGGGGGGTGGGGGTGGACGGTGGGAATATTCTGGGGGATCAACGGACAGTAATTTGGGCCCTTTTAAGCGTTGGCCTTGCTGCTGAGAAGGGTGGCATATATAACAGTGGCTCTTGTGCTATAGACACACGACCATCTGAAGTGGAGAGACCACCAACTTCTCAGGCCTCTGAATGGGCATCCGGTGGCAAAAGCTTTTGGCCAAAGGGAGTTAGGAGCCCAAATATCATTTACCTCCAATAGGATGTGGGTGCCTAACTCCCTCAGGCTCCTCTGACAATGCCAGCATCAGACTAGATTTGAGCCCATGAAAGATGCTGTTCTTTTATTGCTGCACCATCCTAGTCCCTTTGACTGTGATGACCTAAAGGGTCCCTCCCACTTTGTTCCCTTCATGCTGGGTGGTGATTGTGGGGGCACCACTGAGCTGAAGAGTCTGACCACCCTAGAAGTAGCCTGGGAAGGCACCGCTCTGCAGAAATACACTTGAAAGTCCCAATTCCTAGCTACACCCTCTGGGGCAATAGTACCTTCCCCATCGGCACATACCATCAGCAAATTACGAGTCCCCTCTGCACTGGCACAGATGCTCTGGCCAGTGAACAGGAGACATGAACCCAAAGCTCCTCCCATTCTCCAAACACCTGCTCTCGCAAGGGGGTCAGCAGGTGAGGGGCCCTTCCTACTCCGCTCCAGATGTCTAAGTACCTCCTGCTCAGATGAAAAGGAATCCTCTGGTACCTCTTCCAAATCACAATCTTCTCTTGTTTTGTTTTGTTTTTTTTTAATGATTCCATGGCAACTTGACACTGCCATCTCTTTTCTTTGTGATTTTGTTTTTCCTGAATTTATTTTAAATTGATTCCTGTGGCCTGTCTCGGTCATGTTTTTCAATAGCATTGACACACTAAATGTATTCTGCATCGGTCTGGGAGGGCCCACTGTTGCCATTAGATTTACAGATCAATTTTCATTGTAGTTCCCAGTTTTCTCCTGCTGATAACATTCCAAAAAACCCACCATCTGGACTGAAGTAGTTGCGGAAGAGTGAAGAAGGGAATACAGTGTCCCATTGTCTAACTAATTTAGTTGTCGTGTTTAAACATACTACAGGTTGAAACTCTCTTAACCAGGACTCTTTGGTCTGGCAATATCTGTGGTCCAGTATGACCACGGATGTTCCAGGACCAGAAAGTCCCACTCGAGGGCTAGCACCCAGAAGCCCAGCAGGCTGCCAGGGCAGCGGGGCTTCCTAACAGGGCTGCAGGAGCCTCATGCACAGCTGCGGGAGCCCCATACGTGGCAACAGGGCTGCCCAGAGCAGCACCAGAAGCCAAGTTCTTCAGTGGGAACCCAGTGCGCAGCGGCAGCATGGCTGCTGGGTGCTGGAGCAGGCGCGTGGAATACACACAGGTGGTGGACCTGGTGCAGCGGTGGGAGCCCGGCGAGCAGTGGCGGGGCGAGGCTGCCTGATAGGATAGCAGGGACTGACAGGGCAGCAGCTGGTGGCTGGGGCACCAGAAATGACCACCCCTACTCTAGCAAAATCCTTCATCCGGGACCGGTCAGGTTCCGAGGGTGCCGGACGAGGGAGGTCCAACCTGTACAGGAATGTGGTTAAATGCTTGGCTCAGGTGGGTCTGTGGATGAAACAGAAGTGAGCATGCACAGTGGAAAGTTTAGGCAAGTTGTAAGGGGAGAGGGATCTGAATAAAAGCACCATATCAAAATATCTCTGGAGTTTGGGTGGAATTCAGATTGGGCTCCATATTCTTCATCAGGTTGAATATTTTTCATTAGGTGTAATGTCCACGCTTGGAGGGAGATTCTTCCTAGTGCAAAGGTCCAATAATACATAGGCTATGTATTTCTCCTCACAGAGGTTTAAATTTCTTCCCTGTGAATGTATCTTGGGATGTGTAGTGTTTTCCAAACTAATTTAAGAAACATCAATTAGGAGAACAGTATGTCAGACGAATGGGTTAAGAATTTGCCAATTAAATGCAGTGTTGGGAAGTATTTGTCGCACTCTCTGAACCTCTATCTGACATAGAGATATGCAAGAGAATGCGAGTATAGAGAAATCTCTGTGCCACATCACGCACTAACTAGAAGAAACAGGAAAGAATCCCTGTTATTAAAAGTTAGAGAACAGTTCCTAGACATCTCAATTTCCAATTCCCATTGTAAATTCCCAAGTGTAACCAGCCATTTTGGTGCATTCATATTCTTTACTGAACAGCCTTCTAGAGATGCCATATGTCATTCTTTTGACCTGAGAAGCACTTTTTTTGTTGTGCCTCTTTATTGAAGGTAGTGTTACAAGGGTGTTTTCTAATATGAGCTGTGTTCAGGAATCTCTGTTGTACAACCAAGGGATAATTTTCCCCTAAGAATTATACTGCTCTTTTGAAAGGCTATAATAATTCCTATTTCATCTGTCTATAGCCAATGGCATTCTAAGGGGAACAAGGCAAACTCTGATTTATGAGTAGTTTTGTTGACAGCGCAAGGTAGAAAGTTTCATGCCATAGTCGGTATTCAGAGCTGGATGGCACAGCCCTGTAAATGCAGTTGTGAATGGGCAGTAGCTGTCTTTTTAAGCATATTTCAAATTAGGGATGTAATAGTGTAGTCGATTAACCGATTAAGCAAAAAGCTTATAGATTAATGCTATAGATTACATGCATTTCCCCCCCCCCCACCCCCCGCCAGTAAATTTTTTAGCAGGATGGCCAGCAGCCTCTCTCAGTCCTGGCTTGCGAAGGGTCCAGGACCTATCCCCGCTGCAGCTCAGCATTTAAGAGGTGACAGGCAGGCAGTCCACGAGGGTAGCTGGGTCTGGGACTTAACTCCTTGCATACCAGCTCCCTTCTGGCACCCCGCGCTGCTGCCTCTAATACAGAAGCAGCAGCGTGGAGTGGCAGGGGGGTTCCTCGGGAGTGGGGCCAGAATGCACTGGCTACCAGCCCCACCCCAGGGGACTATAGAATAGTCGAATAACCTATAAGAATTTATGAGGTTACTCGACTATCCAGTTAACCGATATTTAAAATCCCTATTTCAAATAAGGTCAGAAATGAATAATATGAACTTTTCACATAAATACCATAAAGCCCTAAACTTGTCCATTGATTTCAATAGTGTGTGCACTTAAGTTTAGCATTTGTAATGTTCAGGATATTTCCTATAGCAAGATTAGAGAAGTTCAAGGAGATAGCGCAGGTAGCAAAGTAACCTTTTCTGTTCATCAGAGGTAGGGCCCTACCAACTTCATGAAAAATGTGTCATGTACTGTTAAGCCCTTCCCCATGAAATCTGATGTCTCCTTGTTCCTAGGAGTACCCCATCAAAGGAGGCTTCCTAGCTCCAACTGAGCAGGGGAAGGAAAGGACCTTCAAATAATTCAAAATGACCTGGACAAATTGGAGAAATGGTCTGAGGTAAATAGGATGAAGTTTAATAAAGACAAATGCAAAGTGCTCCACTTAGGAAGGAACAATCAGTTTCATACATACAGAATGGGAAGCGACTGTCTAGGAAGGAGTACGGCAGAAAGGGATCTAGGGGTTATAGTGGACCACAAGTTGAATATGAGTCAGCAGTGTGATGCTGTTGCAAAGAAAGCAAATATGATTCTGGGATGCATTAACTGGTGTGTTGTGAGCAAGACACGAGAAGTCATTCTTCCGCTCTACTCTGCACTGGCTAGGCCTCAATTGGAGTATTGTGTCCAGTTCTGGGCACCGCATTTCAAGAAAGATGTGGAGAAATTGGAGAGGGTCCAGAGAAGAGCAACGAGAATGATTAAAGTTCTAGAGAACATGACCTATGAGGGAAGGCTGAAGGAATTGGGTTTGTTTAGTTTAGAAAAGAGAAGATTGAGGGGGGACATGATAGCAGTTTTTAGATATCTAAAAGGGTGTCATAAGGAGGAGGGAGAAAACTTGTTCATCTTGGCCTCTGAGGATAGAACAAGAAGCAATGGGCTTAAACTGCAGCAAGGGAGGTTTAGGTTGGACATTAGGAAAAAGTTCCTAACTGTCAGGGTAGTCAGACACTGGAATAAATTGCCCAGGGAGGTTGTGGAATCCCCATCTCTGGAGATATTTAAGAGTAGGTTAGATAAATGTCTATCAGGGATGGTCTAGACAGTATTTGGTCCTGCCATGGGGGCAGGGGACTGGACTCGATGACCTCTTGAGGTCCCTTCCAGTCCTAGTATTCTATGATTCTATGACCTGTCCCTCCCCTTCAAACTGCTCAGGCAGTGTGAAGAGGGACCTGAGCAGACTTACCTCTACCTCTTGGAACCTCCTGCAGCTCCAGGAATCTCTGAAGGCAGCCCAGAAGTGAGGGGGGCAATCCCAAGATCCCCCCTGCAACAGGAATGATGATTGGGAGTTTGGGTGGCTAACTTGAGATATATTTAAAAGCCTGGCTTATCAGAGGGTGGCGCTCAGCCCTTTCTGAAAGTCAGGCCTCCTCTGAGAAGCCTCAAGTTGGGCATCCAAAATCATTTGAAAATCTTGGTCTTTGGTAATAAATATCACGTATTCCGTCCCTATGCCTCTCAGCCTTGTCTTGCTCCTTCATTATTTTCTCCTTATTTGAACTGCTTTTTGAGGTAGGGGCAGCCATTTATTTTATGTGTGAATGGCAGCTGGCCAAAAGAGGAAGACACTGTATCCAGTGCTCTTCTTAGTTTTGAATTGGCAGCATGCGTTGAGTCCACTCTCAGCAGAAAATGATGCAGTTGCGTTACTATTTCATAATGATAAATTGTCCGTATTTCATCCAAAGCAAATGCATGAATGAACTCCAGCTCTTCTCCTCAATGGCCTGTTTGGCTCTGAAGTTGCCAGAATAGTTGGAGCGGGCAGCACTTCTGTTTGAAAAGAAACATCCTTAAAAAGGAGAGTTCAATGAGGCAGTGGGACAACATGCAATTTTCCTCCTCTTGAATTCTTAGTCATATTTATGTTTTGTCTCCCTTTTGTTCTTGAAGTCGGTTGTTTCTCGCTAGCTTAGGGACCAGTATTTGAAATTCCCCTGGAGCCAAAGCAGCTGCGTGAATTGGCTGTTGTGTGGTACATTGGAAATATAATTCTAGAGCAGCAGTGTTTCTTAAACTTTTTAAGAACGAAGAACACCAAACAATATTTTTTTTTAATGAGGAACACCAAGGATTTTGTGTTGAGCAAAAAAAAGGGGGGAGGAAAGTTATTGACAAAAAAAAAAAAAGGTCGGGGGGAAAGTTATTGAGGGAGAAAAAAAAGAAGGTCGCCTGCCCCTTTAAGGGTGGCCATTTTGAACTCTGTTGTTCTCTGCAGCACACTTCCGACTGCCTCGCGGCACACCGGTGTGCCACGGAACACAGTTTAAGAAACACTGTTCTAGAGATTGTCTTTGAGCAGATTCACAGAGTGTGTGCCCCACACTCAAATATGGCATTGGTGGCTTATGTATCTTGAGTCTGACAACTAGTTGTGTGGCACTCAGTTGTCGGGTGGGTGATATGGGGATATTTGCGAAACTGTGGTTGGCATGGATATAGGGGAGGTTAACTAAGTGATGTGGAGAACCATTGACAATCTTCTGAGAAATTCACAGCCATTAGCTTAACATCTTCCAAATAAAGCCACATGAAACAGCTAAATTAGGCAGGGCATTAGTATCCAGTCAGAACGTTTGGTATGTTGCGATATGTGTAGAAAGATAACTTTCATCCTACATGATCCCAAGCTGCGCTGCATACTCTGTGGCATTGAAATGCCCTCCGGCATGCAGGACATTGCAGAGTACCTGTGACATTTGAGACAAAGACATGCTTTCCCTTCAGGAAATACAGATCAGATCTTTGGGATCTCGGGCTCTTGAAGGGAAAGGAAAATAGGCCAGGTCAGGATTAAGTGAGACGGAGATGAGGATAATGAAATCTTAATGTCTTGTTCTCTCTTCTTTTCTCCTCTCCATACTTTGGCTCTACCTCAGAGATTCCAATCCTGAAAAGGTAGATGAATCACTCTGAACCTTTCTAGATTACTGCACTCCTTTCAGGAGTCTGAGTTGGCTTGCGTACTTCCAACTGTCACCTCACTTAAAAACCACTTGGTTACAGAATCAAATATAAAAATACAAAAGTGTCACAGCACCTTATTACAGAAAATGGCTGATTTTTCTCCTTTTTACCATATCACTCTAAAATAAATACATTGGATTATGAATATTGGACTTACATTTCAGTGTATAGTATATAGAGCAGCATAAACCAGTCATTGTCTGTCTGAAATGTTACTTGGTACTCACATTGCTAGTGCTTTTTATGTAGTCTGTTATAAACTAAGCAAATATATAGGAGCTTGTCTATGCTATGGAGAAGATCTACTTTCTGGAGGTCGATCTTTCAGCGTTTGATTTATCTGGTCTAGTGTAGACCCCCAAATAGAACACGGAGGGCAGCCCCTGCCGGTATCCTATATTCCTCATTCTGTGAGAAGTACAGGAAGCTGAGAAGAGTGTGTGCTCCCATTGGCCTCCCACAGTTTTGACTCTGCAGCGGCTCTGCTGAAGGTAAGCCAAATCCCGCTACATTTTGCATAGCTGGATGATGTCCCTTAAGCCGACCTTCCTGGCCAAGTGTAGACTAGGCCTAGATGACATGATACACCCCCTCGGAGTTTTGCTCACCTAATGCTTCCAATACTACTTATTGCTAGTAAGCTGGGGGGGGGGGAGCACAGAGATGAGAAGCACTGGTACCATGCCCTGCCCCCACACTTGCTGGCTACAGTCAGCAACCATCACATGGAAGGAGGCAGTAATCTGTATGAAAAAAAGTTTTAGTAAATAGCTCTCTCCCTATGGCAAATGGGAACAGGAGAGGCATACAGCTCCGAGTCACAATTTATCATCTGGTGTACTCCTAGGGAAGGGCGCCTATTCGCTTTCCTTTACTCAGGGCAGAGTGTGCAGTTCTGGTGTGAACTCTAGTAAATTTCCCTGTCTGTGGTCCAGTTCAACAGCTCCAGAGAGCCATTGTAAACTCAGCTCCTTTAGTTAATCGCCCAGTTTAATTTCGTCCACTTAGGTTAGATCCCTGGCCACATCATCTCCAAATAATTACGTCTCCGTGTCACAATGTTGCTCCACCCATTCCATTCCCTCCTACTCTTTCCCTCTATGTCCCCCCTTCCCTTTGCAAAAATGACTTCTTTCCATCTCGTGTGTCTTTATTTTATGATACAACATATCTCAGACCTATTCCTTCTCTCATTAGGCAAGCATAAGAACTGGAGCAATATTTCACATTTTTATTGTTGCAGCTTTTATCAAATCTTCAGAAATCCGTCATCGTGTGTCCTACCCTTGCTGTGTAGGCAGCTGTCTTCTACTTTTTGACATGACGTGTCTTTCACTGAAGATGATTAGTATTAAAATTAGAGCAGAGACTGTCTGTGCATCTGCCAAGATGGAGCGCAGTGCAGTATATGGGAAAACGTTCCACTAATTTGTATCTGTGAGCTAGCAAAATATGGTCAATTGTCACATGTTAAGAACATAAGAACATAAGAATGGCCATACTGGGTAAGACCAAAGGTCCATCTAGCCCAGTACCTGTCTTCCAACAGCGGCCAATGCTAGGTGCCATCCAAGGGAATTAACAGAACAGGTAATCATCAAGTGATCCCATTCCTGAAAAACGGAGGCTAGGGATACCATTCCTACTTGCCTGGCTGATAGCCATTGATGGACCTAACCTCCATGAATTTATGTAGCTCTTTTTGAATTCTGTAGAAGTCCTGACCTTTACACCATCCTCTAGCAAGGAGTTCCATAGGTTGACTGAAAAAAACTTCCTTTTGTTTGTTTTAAACCTGTGTTAATTGTGATCTCAGTCAGAGGTCATTCAACTATGGCCCATGAACATGAGTGGTTTGTAGGAGCTGGCTGTAACCTGCTCCCTCCTCTTTTTATTGCCAGCTTTTAAATAGCATTAAAAGACAGTGACTAATACATTAAATTTCACTCTTCCAATAAAAGAATTGCCATAGTTGGCATGGGATTCTCTCTGGATCGTGACTGAGAGGCCGTAATCCAGGAGGCAGTCTCTATTGAGATGCAGCCCGCTCTGTGGCAAAGTTTGAGAACCAATGTCTCTGTCAAATGAGTTTGGTGATCAGTTCTAGTGGACAGGAGTCTAAATTACAAAAAATACAAACACATGTGACACATGCTTTTGCCATTCGTCTCAGCAGAGGGGCCAGGTACTACTGTTCCCTGGGGTTTGAGCCAGGAGCCACTGACAACAATGAGATATTGGACATTGACTTCAGTGGGCATTGGATTGGGCCCTTAGGACTTTATTTGCAAGTGTTCAGCACAGTGGACCAGATTTTTAAAATAAATAGCTCAGCTCCCATTGAGATACTTGAATCAGGGCCATCTGGTCCATCATGTTCAGCACCCAGCAAGTCCTGCTGTGATGCTAACATCCAGATTTTCAAAAGAGCTGAACAGCCAAGGTGCAGACTTCTTTTAAAAGTAAAGACACCTGTTTGGGGACCCAGAGCTGAGTTGTGCTTGTTTGAAAACCTGGCCCCGGTTTGAAATTTGAAAGTTCTGGACTTTAGGGTAAAGTTTCCCAACAGTGACTCAGGAACGTAAATCTCAAAGGGACGTAGCTCTTAAGTCACTGAGGGTATGTCTACACTAGCCACCCTAGTTCGAACTAGGGTGGCTAATGTAGTCATTCGAACTTGCAAATGAAGCCCGGGATTAAAATATCCCGGGCTTTATTTGCATGTTCTAGCGCCACCATTTTTAAATGCCGGTAGTTGAACCCCTGCCGCGGCTGCATGCGGCGCGGGCTGGGTAGTTCGAACTAAAGCTAATTAGGACTACTGTTACTCCTCATTGCAGGAGGAGTAACGGTAGTCCGAATTAAGGGCTTTAGTTCGAACTACCTAACCCGTGCCACATGTAGGATGGGCTAGGTAGTTCGAACTACTGGGCATTTAAAAATGGCGGTGCCCGGGAACATGCAAATAAAGCCCGGGATATTTTAATCCCGGGCTTCATTTGCAAGTTCGAATGACTACATTAGCCACCCTCGTTCGAACTAGGGTGGCAGTGTAGACATACCCTGAGGCATTTTTGAAAATGTCTCTCTAAGTCATGATTGAAACTCATTGTTGGGGCAGTGGGTAGCTTGCGCTGCTATTACCTGCACAAACTAAAACTGTTCTGTAGATAAACAAAGGCCTTCTTTCAACAGGCTTTCCCTTCCCCTCCTTTGACAAGATTCCCCATTTGCTTTTATGTGGTAAGCTGCTTGGGGCCAACACTGACCCTTCCCATCAGTTTGTGTAGCACCCTTCACAGTGGGACCAGGCTGGGACCTCTGCACACTGCCACAACCTAAATGATAACTTATAAATGTGTATTAGAAAGAGGAGTGAGATGGGGAGGCTACTGAGAGGAAACTGTGGGGAGAGGATCGCTGCATAGCAAAGGTAGGTTAATTAAATGTGGCAGTGGAGGAAGATCTGTGAGCCCTGATCTTTTCTTTTCAAATTAATGCCAGAGTATGTATGTCTTTATTTTAAATCAAGAGACTGGGGCCTTGCCTTTCCAGAGGTCTGAAACAAAACAAATCCTGACCTTAACTGACAGAATCTACTCCTGTTTTGATGGTATTGATGAATAAGACAACAGCAGCGTGGTGGTGTGTGGAGGCCCTTGGGGAATATTTAGAAGGCACGTTATAGTATGGTAACATAAACTAAAACAGCTATTGACAAGCATGAAGTTCAGAAGCTGTAGTTTTGCCTGAAACCCTGGCTTCCCTCCCTTCCTCCTTTGAAACCTCTTGTCAAGACTGATCATTACCACAGAAGGAGGCAGTAAGGAGGTGCCATTTTCATTAAATGAATCCACAGATAAAGAAAAGGGTGGGAAAGAGAACAAACCTGGTTTGTGGCGTCTCGATGCTAATTGAGCAAGAATTTCTAAGACGGGGAGACATTGGTTTTCATGTACATTGTCCTTCTTAGTAGAAGAGCTTAGGAATCACTCTTCTGGGTTTGTTGGGAATTCATCACATCTGGGAAAATCTTGTAGGAGTTAGTAGCAGGGCCAGGGATGTGGCAGTCCCAGTAGCAGAGTCTCGGCCAGGGACATGGCAGTCTGGACTGCTTGGCACTGCAGCAGCATGGCAGCCAGTGGGTGAGGGGGCTAAGGCCGGTAGTGGGGTGGGGAGGCAGGCTGGGGGGGCCAGTAGCAAGGTCCGGCAAATTCCCTCGTTCAGGACCAGTCAGGTCCCGAGGGTGCTGGGCCAGAGGGGTCCAACCTGTAGTGATTAAAACACAAGAAGGAGAGTCAAGGCAGGTGATTTTAGTTCTGCTGGAGAGGGTCCTTTCTTACTTTCTGTGTGACCTTGAGAACAGTCCTTTATCCTTTCTGTGCCATAGTTGTCCCATATGTAAAATGAAGATAGTCACTACTGCCTCATAGGCAGAGTAGCTTATAAGCTATGTGGCCACTCAGCAACCTAGTAAATGCCACACGACTTCTCAGGGAAGCTGCACAGCCCGGACCTGCGATGGCCGGGGGTTGGGGACAGTCCTCACCTGGCTCCAACTTAGTCCTGGAGCTGGCCCATCTTGGAGAGGTGGCTACACCTCCCCCTCCCTGCCCAGGTTCTGCTGGAGCTGGGGAGAATCTCATAGTCCTGGGGTAATCTCATCCCAAACACCTCATCCCTGGACCACCCACGGCCCGTACCTCAGCAGGAGCCCTCACCTCCTGTATCCTAACTGTTTTCCCCAGCCTTGAGCGCCTCATCCCTGGATCCACCCCACAGCCCACACCTGAGCAAGATCCCTTACACCTCTGCACCTCTGCCCCAGCCCTGAGCCCTCTCCCATCCTCCGAAGCCCTCAGCCCCACTTTCACCACATGAATTTTGTTATGTGCACCAATATGGAGGTGATGTGTGTACATCACCTCCATATTGGTGCACGTTACAAAATTCATTATGCACATGTAGGGGAAAAATTACAGGGAATACTTCTTACAGGTGAACTACGAAACTCATTGAAGTAATTTCTTGGATAAAACAACCCAAAACAATATCATTTAGCAAACTCCTGCTTTACTTACTGTTTAAGCGAATTCCTGCAGTTTTCAACAACTTTTTCTACACTCTTTTGTACATTACTATAGAATCCCTCTAATTTTTTGCTCCAGTGAGCGGCGGTACCAGTTCTGCATGTTAGCAAATGATAAAACATGCTGAAAAAATAATCAATGCTACTGCACTGCGAGATGTAATGTTTGGATTTATTTTGGCAAGTATAGGTAAGTTTTAATTATTTATGTTAATAACACATAGACTGTAAATATTCAACATTGGGGTTTTTTTAATGTTAGGAAGGCTGGATTGGCTTGTGGTTTAAGTTAGAGAAATAGGAGCTGTGCGAGTTGAGTTCTATTCCTGTCTTTGCCACAGAAAGTGGCAAAATGGCACATACAGAGAATTCTCCTGTGACCTTGGAGAAAATCACTTAATCATTGCCTGCCTCCATTTCTTCCTTTGTGCAATGGATGTAATAATACTTACCTACATCTTCAGGGGTGTTATGGATTGTAATGGTTTGGAAAGCTCTTTGAGATCCTCTCATGAAGGTCACTGTAAACATACAACAGACAGCCCTATCAGAATCTGCATAGAAAAGTGGAGTGAGGCTAGTGGGGCTCTGTGAATATTATTAGGTATGTAGATTAGGGATGTTAAATTGAATTGACTAATAAACTAGTTGATGGATTTTCCGTCGATAAGATGGGGAGCTGAAGTGGGGTTAACTCCCGAAGTGGAAGCTAACCTCACTGCAGCTCTGCCTTTTAAATATGTTAAGAGCTGGCAGGCTCTTAATACATTTAAAAGGCTGCAGCGCAGCAGGGGGGACCCTGCGCAAGCCGGGACAGCAGGTCCCCCCTGCTATGCTGCAGCCTTTTAAATGTATTAAGAGCCTGCGGCCTCTTAGCACTGTCCCCATTGCAGGGGACAGGGGGAGGCAGGGTGGTAGTGGAACTGGGCATGAGCCGGGAATCAGGTGTCCCGGCTCACGCCAGG
This sequence comes from Rafetus swinhoei, assembly GCA_019425775.1. NCBI lineage: Eukaryota > Metazoa > Chordata > Testudines > Trionychidae > Rafetus > Rafetus swinhoei. Next base: position 22,199,684 of record CM033437.1, on the reverse strand, counting down.
TCCACCCCGCTGCACTTCTGATTTTTAAATGTATTAAGAGCCACCATCACTGGCTCCTGCTCCCCCCCCGCCTTGCTGCCTCTGATAGAGGCAGCAAGTGTGGGGGGAAGCGACTAGTTGACTATCCGATAAGCAAAAGCTTTTATCGGATAGTCGACTAGTCGCTTACATCCCTAATGTAGATTACATCCCTAACGTAGATTAGCAAATGAGAATATAGATTAGCAAATGAGAATTAACTAAAGAACTTCACATGGAATCATCATTTACTATACATAGGGCCCTACCAAATTCATAGCCATGCAAAACACATCACAGACCATGAAATCTCGTGTCTTCCCATGTGTGCATTTACCCTATACTATACAGATTTCATGGGGGTGACCAGCATTTCTCAAATCGGAAGTCCTGACCCAAAAGGGAGTTGCCGGGGGATCACAAGCTTATTTTAAGAGAGTCACAGTATTGCCACCCGTGGGTTCCTTTTGGTGTTTGGCAAGTGGTGATCAGTGGTTGTAATGTTGGCCAGGTGCCCAACTCTGAAGACATCACCCCACCAGCAGCAGTGCAGAAGGGAGGGTGGCAATACCATAGCCATGTTGCCTCCTACTTCTATAGTGCTGCTTTCAGAGCTGGATGGCCAGAGAGAGGGAAAGGTGCTGACTGAGGAGCTCAATCCATAGCCAGCATCTGCGCAGAAGGAAGGATTGAAGTGCTGGAACCCCATACAAAATTACTGTGACCACCACACAACTCCATTTTTGAGTCAGGACCTCTACAATTACAACACTTTGAAATTTCAGATGTAAATATCTGAAATCATGCCATTTACCATTTTTTATAATCCTATAACCATGACATTGACCAAAATGGACTGTGAATTTGGTAGAGGCCCAAGAATACATGTATGTTGCACCCAGCATAATGGAGCCCAACTTGGTTGTAGTTTAAGACATTACTGCAGTATACCCAAAAAGAAGCCTGTGATTTCCCACATACAATTGAACACAATGTTTTGGCTTCTAAAATGTCAGATGCCAAGTGTCTAGAGACCCCAACTGAGATCACAGCCCCATTGTATTGGACACTGTACTAACAGCTAATGAAAGAAAGGCCCTGTCCTGTTGTGGTAGGTTAATTGTAGAGAGAGTGCCGCTTTCTGGAGTGCAATATGAAAGATTCTAAGGCCAGAAGGAATCACTGAGATCATGTAGTTTGATCTTATGCATAACAAAGGCCATAAGAATTCTTGGAATCAATTCCTATTTGAACTAGAGCATAGCTTTTGCAAAGCCAGCCAGTCGTGATTTTAAAAATTGCCCTGGATGGAATCCATCACACTCATTGATAATTCATGCCAATAGTTAATTACCCTCACTGTTAAAAACCCCCATGCCTTATTTCCAGTCAGAATTGGTCTAGCTTCAGATTCCAGCTATTGGATCTTGCTATATTTGTTTCTGCTCAATGGGAGGGACCTTTGATCTTACATTTGTGTCTTTTAGACTGTGCCTCATAGAACTGTTTGCTATGTGTGCGAGCCCTGTGATGAGGAGGAAACCTTTAATATTGGCGTGTAAGCTAGGAATGAGGCTATGTCTACACTGGGAAGGTTTGTGACAAAAGTGCTGTCGACATGCAAAAAGTGAAAACTGGTCAAACCAGTTTTTCTGCCTCCCGTTGTCGACATTTCATGGCCACATTGTTAGCACCCTGTCCACAGATAAGAGCAAAGCAATCTGGGTTAGCATCACACAGTGCAGTGTTATGGGAAGACAGAGCTGCTCTCTGCGCTTCTTGGGATTCCCTCATAGCTCTGTGAGCTCTCCGTGCTAAGGAATGTCAAAGCAGTACAGCAGTCTCTCCAGCCCTCTCCCTGAAGCAGCAGTCTGCCTGCCACTGTGTTCCCAATGCAGGGCACTCCAATGATTTGTTCTCTGTTCCCCAAATGGAGCAGCTCACTCAGCTGTTAGATACTTCCTGGAGCTTTGAAAGGGAAGGGTGCATGCTTGCAGGGCAGCAGAGATCACAAAACACTGAGCACAGCCCTCAGGGCAGACGTGAGATACAGGTGGAAGCCAGTTCTCTCCACAAAACAAACAGTAGAGCCCACACTGGCTCTTTGTCGACATTAAAGGGAGGAAAAAAGACAAAAGTCTCCTCCAGGGGTGAAAGGTTTTTGTCACCCAAACTGGGTGTTTTTCCCAACAAAAGTCCCATTGTAGTGTAAATGCTCCCACTGTTTTGTTGCCAAATGGCAGTTTTTAGTGACAAAACGTGCCAGTTCAGACAAGCTTCTGGTTGCCAAGAGTCTTTCTGGTTGCAGCCTTGCTGTCTTTTGATGTTGAGAGGAATTTGACTATTGAAGTGAAGTTGAGAAACATGGACCTGGAATATGCTGCCCTTTGGTCTCTCAGGTATTGGGCTCCCTTAGCAGCCCTGGCTGTATGAAAGCCACTGCTGTCCCCAAAGTGTCAGCAAGAGCCTCAAGGTGTGAACAGTCAAGCAGAATTTTGATGTAACACTCCAAGTCTGACATTCAGACTGGTGGGGATTGGAGTTTCTGTGGCTATAGACAGAACTCAGATCTTGTCTCTCCCTCTGACTGGCTCCTGCCATTCCAGCTGAGCTCAGCTGAGTTTATCCCCTACTCTTAATAAAGTCAATTTTTTTTCTAACTTGCCTTTGGACTGTTAGATACAAATATGCCAAACACAGTTAGGTCTGTCTCCCGTCTTCTGACTTGCTAGTGGTCCTGTATGTGGTGAAGGCTGGTGGAGTTTGCCCAAACAGAGAAATAAGTAGACTGATTTAGTTCACTTGGACACTAAGAAGACGTTGCCTTTCCTAGTGGTGATTTCAATTTGCATTTGTTTGTTTCCTCAGAGCTATGGAACATGCTCTACAGATTTCATTCGAACATCAGAGTACTGTTTAGTTCTCTTAATCCTGTCCACCATGGGAGTCTCTGAATTCCTTACCAGAGGGTATGTGTTTAAGCGTTTGTGTTCTGTCAGTGTAATGCAAGATGACAAGTACTTGGGGGAGATGATACATCTGGATTTATGGGGGTTTTTTCATGATAGGTGAAGAATGGGCTAGAAAACTTTTCATCGAGGGATTAAGTCCCAGGGGTATAGTCTCAATGCTTCATGCAGTTTTAATCATGGGACTCATCAAAACCAGCACGAGACATACAGTTGATCATCCCTATGCAGCAGGTCTTGTAAATGAACCTATGTCTTTGTTCTTTTGAGGTCAGGGTTTGAATTAACGAGTGGGATTCAGGGTCATGTCTGTAAGTGGTTTGGATTTTCCTTAGGAGGAGCAAATATGCTATAAAACTGTTCACCAGCCACTTCCTACGCCCAGGATTATGGATATCCCAGAGTGGCTTCTCCAGAGTCCCAGCAAAAGGAAATTGCCAAAGTTTCCATCCAGTAAGGCTGCTCTCTGCCTGATATTGATAAGGAGTTTGCACCATGACCTCATTATCTCTTGTTTTGATTACAGCATCCTCATCTATATCATACCCAACTTCCAGTTAGCTCTCTCCAGCCCACTAAAAAACACGGCTCTTATAAAATAATGGCCAGGAAGAGGCCATGTGGGGATTGCTGGTATTTCAAAAAGTTCCAGTGATTTGAGAACTGTCAATCTGTGCACAGAGCTAGCCAACTTAAAGCACTCTAAGCCCTTTTCTCAAATGGTTTCTTATTAAGGATCACGTTTTGCATTTTGCTGGACAGCGTCTTCCAGCAATGAGCACAAGACCTAACCTGATTACACCCATGAAAAATTAAATCAGTTTGCACCAGATCTTTAATGTCCATGCATACCAGGTAGTTTTATGAGGGATGACAGAGATGCCAAGAACCTACAGGTCCAATTGGGATGCTGGGCACTGCTGGAAATTATGTTACAGATTTCTAAGATCCCTACATTTGGTGTCCCAAAATCCATCTCATGAACTGAGTGGAATAGTACTCAGCTTATCGGCCTCCAGAGTATTCTCCCAGGATTTGGTCCCGTGGTTCTCAGGAGTCAGTGTGTTTCAAAACCTGAGTCTTAGACTTTATAAGCCATTCTTTTCGGTCACAATACCGCATGGGCCTCAGCTTCAGCTGATAATAGGTTTTATCAGTCTCAAAAGCCATTGATTTTTCTTAATAAAATTTGCCACCATAGTCATTGTCCCTTAGACAATTGTGCTTTGATGGCCACACTTGCAAACCTCTATTGACGATTGTGCCTTCATTCCCCATGTAGAGCTTTCATTGATCTTGATGGGAGTTGTGTGTGAGGTTCGTACAGGATATGCCGGCGGGGAGATAAGAGTGCTTTCGATAAGAGTTTGCACTTCAGATAAGAGTTCTGGAGGGCCACAGAAGAGCCGCATTTTCACCTTAATTATCGGTCACCTTCCTCTGTATTTCAGTGGAGGATGCCCAATTTAAAGGAGATATTAAAAAAAACACAACAACAAAACCAGGCACCAGGGAGCTGCCTGGAATCTCGTAGAAACTGCTACAGATAAAATCTTTAAAAATGCACGGCACCACTGCTATAAATCTTCAACAAAGCACCGTGCATCCTGAGTAGCTTTCAGGAAGATGTGTTGAAAAACCCAATCATCAAGCCTGCTGGTCAGTGATAATCTGCAGCATGCCAATTCATTCCCAACAAAACCAGGAGAGTCTTTGGGGAAAGGGTTTTCTCTTTGAGAACGTGCCTTTAAAATGCAGCCCAGTACTTCCTTGTGTATAACAGAAATGCCAGCCTTTCTAAAGGCAGGGATGATAACAATAGACTTATTAATACTAAAAACCTAGCTCTATAATTATAATAAAACTATTGAGTCTCATCTCTTTTACATAGATGGCACTATGCAAATAGGGAAGCATCCGCCTTGCTAACTGCCGAGGCAATGAAAATCTTTATTTGAAGAATTTAAATCAGGTTTTCCTGCTGCATTCAGTACTCAAAGTTAGAAAAGGGCTCTCTGCCCGCCCCAGCCCCTTTCTTTCTGAACATAACAATGCATTTTAAACTGCTCTGAAATTGAAAAGCCATTTCACAGTTTCATAGAGAAGAAATGGCTTGAGGGAACCATTTGCCTTTTATGCCTGGAACATCAAAATAAAATACCAAATGGGAAAATGAATTCTGGTGTGCGAAGGGTGGGAGCAAAGCCGAACGGAGTTTTTTTTCCAGAGGGTTCATCGGCTGATGGGGGCAGGGATGAATGAAAGTGGAAAATCATCCTCATTTGAGGTCCTAGGATGCTGCTTACATGTGGTGACAAGATGTATAAACCTACATTTGTATATGTGAGGGAGGAAAGCATTCACCCCGGTTTCATTAGAACCAATAATCATATATTAATAGATTCATAATATGGGAAAGGTAGGGGCACTATGACCCCCTGGTAACTCCTAAGTTTCACTGTTGTTTCAGGCTTTCAGCATAGTTAAGCAGTGTCACTGCATTTCTTTATGTGCCGTCTACATTTTTAAAGTTATCTCTTCAACCATAAGGACTTATATACTAGGGATGTTAAGAAGAGTGTAATTCGTTAATCATGTAGTTGACAAAAATGTTGATGACTACACAATTACTCGATAAGGGTTAGCACTGCAAGCACTCAATCCTGGCTCGAGCCGGGCCCTGGCCACTACCCCCACTGTGGCCCTGCATTAGAAGCACTTTAAGAGCCAGCGCATGGGCAGGCTGACTCAGTTCCACTTCCAGCCGGGTCCCAGCAACTATCCCCACTGCAGCTCTGCAATAACAGTATTAATAGTAGTAACGCAGAGCCGCAGCAGGGGGTGATGCCGGGACCTGGCACAAGTCAGGACTGAGCCAGACTGCCTGCGCATCAGATCCCCAGTTCCCTAATAATGCAGAGCTGCAGCAGGGGTAGTTACCGGGACCTGGCTTGATCCAGGACTGAGCCAGCTTGCCCATGTGCCGACTCCTAAATTGTGTCCAGTGCAAAGGCTGGGATTGATGCTGAGACCCCGTGTGAGCTGGGACTGAGCCAGCCTGTCAGCCAGCCACTAAAAAAGTATTTACTTGCAGAGAGGTGGGGGAAGGGGATCAATTTCATGTCAATAGCATTACCGAGTAAGCACCCACTTATTGGTTATTTGTTTTATTGACTACACTGTTACATCCCTAGTGTAAATACACACACATCCAGCCATACATATGTTTAAATTAAAGGGTAAGAAAGGGAGGGAAATGGAAGGTATCATGTCTTCCTTAGGGGAGTCACGACTTGCTGTGTTTATTAAAATGGGTCACTAGGAAATTGGGAGTTTCATCCCAGCCTTCTGCTCGTGGTTTTACCTGCCTCAGTTCAGAACACGGGGTATCATTGTCTTTGGAAGCACCGCACAGTTTTGGTTGCCTTAAACAAATCAGGCTTTTCGTAGTAAGTAGATTACAGAAGTTAAAAGTCATGGAAACATAGAAGATGTTAAATGTTTAGTAGAATATTCAACATAGTTAAAGAATAGACCTAATAAGGGGTCAGATCAGTGGTCCTACTAGCCCAGGATCCTGTCTTCTGACAGTGGCCAATGTCAAAGGCTTCAAAGGGAATGGACCAAACATCAAGTGTCCATGCTGAGGCAGAGGGACAGACTGAGCATGGGATTGCATTCATGACCATCTTGGCCTATAGGTCCATTGGTGGTTATTTTCCGTGAAGCTATCAAATTCGCTTTTGAATCCAGTTAGAATTTTGGCCTTCACAACATCCCCTGGCAACAAGTGCAACAGGCTGGCTGTGCATTGTGTGAAGAAATCCTTCCATATGTTAGTTTTAAATGCGCTGCTTATTGGTTTAATTGGATGACTCCCAGTTCTTGTGTTATGTGAAGGGATAAATAACACTTCCTTCTTCATTTTCTCCATACCATTCATAATTTTATTGACCTGTCATATCCCCCTTAATCTCTTTTCCAAGCCAAATAATCCAAGTCTTTTTATTCTTTTCTCATATGGGAGCTGTTCCACATCCTTAATAATTTTTGTTGCCCTTCTCTGTATCTTTTCTATTTCTAATATATCTTTTTTGAGATGGGGCAATGCAGTATTCCAGGTGTAGGCGTACCAAGGATTTATATAGTGACGTTATGATATTTTCTGTCTTATTATGTAACCCTTTCTTAATGGTTTCTAACATTCTGTTTGGTTTGACTGCTGCTGTACTTTGAACAGGCGTTTTCAGAGAACTATCCACAGCAACTCCAAGGTCTCTTTCTGGAGTGATAATAGCTAATTTAGACCCCATCATTTTGTATGTGTAATTTGGATTATGTTTTCCAATCCTGTCTAGACGTGTGAAGGTAACTCATTATAATAAATTAATACAATCTAACTTACAAAATAAAAATAATTTTAAAAAATATTAAGGTAGTCCAAAATTTTTACTACCAAGTAGTGTATGCAGATGTACCTTGTTTTGAACCACATATTCAAACTGGTTGAAATTTTGTGAAATTTCTAGGAAAAGAATAAAAAGGAATTGATTACATTGTTTATGAAACATTTGTAACTGTTTTTGAACCAGCTCTAAGTCTCATAATGGAGTCTCTGTCTTTTTTATCTTCAGGAGGGAAAGGTCCTTAACAATAGGACCTAGTTTGCGAAAGGAAATCTTCTTTTCTCTTTGTCCATTGGGCAGGTGAGGAATACAAGTCCCAAAGCATGGGTTGTTGTGGCAGAGGTGTTACTGCATGTAAGGCTTTGTCTAAATTTACCAGGAGAGCAGCGCTGTGGGAATTGATTTTTCATTACTAGACCTGCTAAATCAACCACTGATCATGCTCCTGTCGACTCTGGTACTCCACTGGAGCGAGAAGAGTCAGGAGAGTCAATGGGAGAGTTTCAACCTCCCACAGTGGGGACACAGCATTAAGTTAGATTAAGGTACATCGACTCCAGCTAAGCTATACACATAGCTGGAGTGGTGTACCTGAGTTCGACATTGCCCCCTAGTGTAGACCTGGCCTAAGGTATGAGCTTTGGAGGAAGGGTCTTCCAGCTGGAAAGCTTAGGGACTTGTGCAGAAGAAGGGAACGGAGTGTTTTGAAGCAGCTAGTGACCAAAACCAAACAGTATGTTCAAAACCAAGCCAGACAGTGATATCTGCTGTCAGGCTTCTGAAAAATGGAATTACTTGGGTGCACTTTGTGACAACCTGTGTTCCAGATAAACAGTATTTATGTGCGTTTTGTAAGTCGAGAAGTTACACTAGAAAATATACCCTGACCTCATGTCACTGTATTCTCAATCGATGGGAGAATGAATAGCTGCGAGCCCTCAAAATCTGTTACCACTTAACAAAGGGGATCAGTATTGATTTTTGCATTCTAATTGACAACGTTCCTTTTAGTTTGATGTCCTACATTCAAACAAATCTTGTCACAAACATTTAGAGGTAGCTCATGATACCTGCATAATAGCAGTTTGCTCCATGATTCACCCAAACAACTTTGTTGGGACCATACGTGGAGGAAGATACTTTTTATTTAAGATTATCAGAAAAGTGTGTAAAATATACATTGAGTTTCCCTCTTAAAATCTGAGAGTTAAGGTTGGTCAAATGCATATCCAATTAATGTCATCAGTAAAAAACGCGGGGGAAAATATTGTTAAAGGCTAAATTAACTGCCCACACATTATAACATTCACATATTCAGATCCTTCACTTTTATAACTAATTTCCTTTTGCTACACCCACATCCAATTCCTCTAAGTCACACTTAAAAGCACAACCCTACCTATGACCTAAAGAAAATATTTTGCAAGGCAGATCTATTTCACAGTATGATGAATGAAAAAATCCAAGGTTCTAGTTTGGGCATTTCTTTGTAAATTTCCACATGAATAAGTGACTGGAGACACTTGTCACGTCTTTGCCTACACTAAATTCAGTTATGGAAAATTATTGCAATCACTTTAAAGATTTAGTATTTTGAGCTCATCCACATAACCTGTATAAGAGAGATTTTAAAGATGAGTTACTGAGTAAAATTTGTTGCTCGTATAACATCACAGTTAACTCACACAATTAACTCAAAAATTTAATCACAATTTTAAAAATTAATCATGATTAATCACAGTTACAATTGCACTGTTAAACAGTGGAATATAAATGGAAATATTAAATTAAATATTTTGAATCTTTTTTACATTTTCAGGTCATAAATAATAAAAATACAGAATTGTAATGCACCTCGAGAGGTCATCTACTCCAGTTCTGGGCCCTCATGGAAGGACCAAGCACCATCTAGACCATCCCTGACAGGTGTTTGTCGAACCTGCTCTTAACAATCTACAATTATGGAGATTTCACTCCCTCCTTCAGCAATTTATTCCAGTGCTTAACCTCCCTGGCATTTAGGAAGATTTTCCTAATGTCCAACCTCAATCTCCTTTGCTTCAATTTAAGCCCATTATTTCTCATCCTATCATCAAAGGTTAAGGAGAATAATTTTTCTCCTTCCTCCTTGTAACAGCCTTTTAGGTACTGGAAAGCTGCTATCATGTCCCCTCTCAGTTTTCTATTTTCCAAAATAAATAAACCCAATTCTTTCAGTCTTCCATCATAGGTTATATTTCCTTAAAAGCTGGCTCCCTACGTGCAACGGCTCCTGGGAGTCACCTGTGTCCCCCATCTGCCACGTGTAACCATGTAACCACTGAAATTTTCAATGGTTACACGGTTACTTTATAAAACACATTTTAACATCCCTAGTGGTTGCCATTTCCATCATATGGGGAGCTCATGTCTCCATTATCAGCAAAGTAGATTCCTGCATTACATTCCAGTCCAATTGCCAACCCCCAAGGATTGCTCTCAAGTCTCAGGAATTAAAGATTAATATTTCATTAAAGATTAAGTCATGTGATGAAGCCTCCAGGAATATGTGCAACTACAATTGTCAACCCTACCTTCCAGGCCACAGAATTGCAGTTTGCCACTTGGCTTGTGCAGGTTACATTTTACAGTGTTGCAGATCCACGTTAAAATGTTTTGTGACTAATGACAGAGCAGGATTTAGTGTCTTTTTTATCACTCTGCACTGAAGGAAGATCTCTTTAATATTGCACAAGAAATTTTACAGTTGAGAGCTAGCTGGCTGGAATTTGTACGGATAAAAGAAGAAAAAAACACATGGCTTATGTTTTTACATAATTCATCTCCCTTGTTTGTATTATTCATGTATATGATGAAGTCTATTTTTATTTATTTATTTATTTATTTATTTATTTTAGCTTTTGGTCCATTTCCTGCTTATGCAAATTTTTGCAATGTACGTTTTGTAATACACCATATAAGGAATGAGAGGCACATATAATGCATTTTAAGAAGTAGGTCAATGATGCTGCTTTTAAAATGTGTGTTTAAAGAAAGAAAGGGGAAAAAAATCACACGCGTGCAATAAAGAAACATGTCAAGGAGATAAATCCTATGGGACTTTTTCCTACTCAAACAAATTTCTTCTTGAAGAAAATGGCTTGTGTGAGGGTTTTGTTGTGTCCAGTACAAAACTTGCATTCTTTTTTGAAAGGTTAGGGCTAGATTATTGGCCAGATTCTAAGATGGTGTGAATGGGCAAAGCTCCATTGACGTTATATGCTTCATAAAACAGTTTGATTGACTCTGTGGAGCTCTGCAGATTTCCACCAGCTGAGAATTTGGCCCTCTGACTTTTTGTACAATCCGGATCAATGGATGTGGCATAAACTGTAGCACCCCCAGGAGTAGCCCATGAGCATCCTGATTCACAGAGAGGCCTGAATCACAGAGTTGGGTCTACAATATAAATTAGCTACATCGCCGAAAGATGTAAAAAATTCACTCCCTTTAGAGATGTAGCTAAATTGGCCTAAACCATAGTGTTGGCACCGCTAGGTTGTCAGATGAATTCTTCCTTAAACCTAGCTACTGTCTCTGGAGGTGAATTTACTATAGTGCTGCTCTAGCATTTCTGGGGCAGACATACCAACAGCTCCACCTGCCACCTGTTTTTGAAGGGCAGGAGGAACAAGTATTTTACTTCCAGACTAAAGCAGCACATTATAACACCCCCTGTGCCTGCTCATCTGCACTGACCAACAAATATTGTGGGGTAAGGGTAGAGTCAAGGGATCATGCCTCCCCTGCCTTTCCTACCAGCTCCAGAAAGGCAGTAAACAGGCGTATAGTTTCACATACTCCTTCATGGTCCAAGATTTGAGTAGTTTGTGCAGAGGAGCTAAGTGTTCCATAATGCCTTTGTGCATGTTGTCCAAGTAACACTCTGACCACAGCACTAACACACAATCAACCTGTGGAACTCATTGCCAGGTGATATTTTAAAGACTGAAACTGCACAATGCTCTTGACAGTCTCTAGCTTCTTGACACTCAATGATTGATTGTTCTGCTCATTCTCTCTGAAACACCTGGCATTGGTTATCATTGAAGGACAGGATACTCGGCTAGATGGACCATTGATCTGACCAGAATGCTTATTTGTATGTCCTTATATTATTTTCTTATGCTACAACAGAGCATTCTAAGGGATGTGACCAAGATTATAGTGAGACTTAATTAGGGTGACCAGCCATCCTAATATTACCAGGACCATAGCAATACTCGGGGGTTTGTTTATACAGTATATGCAACTATACCAAGAGCAGATGTCTCATCCACAGATGTGGTTGCATCGTTTGCCATCTTTGAGAATCACATATCGGATGCAGATGCAAATTTTTGTTTCTGTGCAGGCTCTGCCACTGGGATAGGGTGCTAGCGCAGATGCAGATACTTATAAAAGGTGGAGTGCAGTTTGCCGGTTGGATATAAGGTAATTATTGCAGATGCAGGTACACATTGATTTCACACAGGACTCTATGTACACCCTTTCCCACAAAAAAAGTTTCCTGATTTTTCTTTGTTGCTCTCTGGAGATCCTAAACTTGTTCAAATAATCAGTGTTTGATTCTCTTTACATGCTTTCTCTTTTGTGGTTCACAATTTCAAACTTGTCTCTACAGTCATGATAGCTAAAGACTTTTTCTTTTTGTTTTTTTAAATGAAAGCTGAGGGTCTCAAGTAATCCCCTGCCTCCAGCAGCTGGGGTGGTAAGAAAAATACCAAATATTGCAAGAATTGGCAACACTGAAACAGAAGTTAAGAAAAATTCCTAGTCTTGGTTATTAATACCACTAGGTATTTTGAATCATGTACTGTTTGCTTGCTTTTTGCATTTCACTCACTTAGACAGTGAAACAAAATAGATTGGTTTCGCTTTATACGAATAGTCAGTTTCACTTCCTGCTTCTCACCTGCTGCTGAGATGTTTTAATTTAAAAGAAGAAAAATGTTTCACTGAATTAATTTAAAAATTCTGATTGTGTTTCTGGTCATGTTATGTTTCTCATACATGTCCCAACAAGTTGCATTTGTTATAGAATTCTTCACATAATTTACTGTGTAGTGTTGCTGCATGCTTTGTCACAATTTCCACATGTCACCCTAAAGGTGTATTGCAACAGTGGGTGGAGTGATTGTTGTGTACAATTCCTATGCCTGTTTAAATCTGTAAAGTTCTCCAGGATCCTCTGAAATGAAAGGCACTATAAAAGTGTAAGCTGCTATCAGTATTATTTTTACAAATCAGAAATTGTAATTCTAACACTGTTTGCCAGCGTCCTTATAATACCTGAGAAATACACATCCTATTTAGATTTAAACCCGTAAGGGTATTTTCACAGATTTGAGTAGTGGGATTAGAATGATTTCCTCATTCTTAAATCTCTGAAGTGCAGTTATTGTTTTATATCATTTGGAGAGGATGGAAAAAACACCAGCATAATGCCAATCAATTTCATAGCACTGCATTTCAAGGTTGGTCTTAATTCAAATCACTATTGGCAATAGGTAATTTAGGAAGCACTTTCTGGACTAGCTGGCCTGAGGAATTAAATACTAAAATCTTATCAATGTAGGAGTAAATGCATGCCTTTCCCTGCCTGAAATCTGTTATTTATAGATCTGACTTTTCTTTAATGGTTGGCTTTTGGATCTCCAGTAAAAGATAATACTGTAAATACAGGTTGAACCACTCTAGTCCAGCACATTCAGGACCTGACCTGTGCCGAACCAGAGAGTTTGCTGAACCACAGGAAGCCAGTATTGTCTAGCAGCATTACCAGCACTTCCATTGCTTACCGGGCTCTTAGAAAACATTTAGGGGCAACTTAGAGCTAAATAACAGCACAGAACACTGAGGGCCAGGACTAATGGCTGTAAAAAAAGTTTATGGGACTGCAAGAAACTTGGCCACATGCATGATAAGTGGACATCCAGCTAACTAAAATCATACTGGACTAGGGGTGTTGCTGGCCCAGAGTGCTGGACTAGAGAGGTTCAGCGTGTACCATGTCCTACATGTGCTTTATAGTGCATTCTTTGGGATCTATACTCTGTTGTGTAGAGTTGCTAACACTGTTAAAAACTGTACTCTCCACCCCAGTGGTGACTGTACTTTGTTGCGGGGAGAAGTGCTCTCTGTGTGTCCCTCAGTGTCAGACTGTTAGACTCTGTTAGTTATTGGGTTTAAAGTGCTTTGAGATCCTCCAATGTAAGGTGCTCCTGAAGCTTGAGCTGTTCTTCTTCCCTATCCAAACCACCATGTCCAAAGCCTGCTTACAGCTGATGTCTCCTCGGTAGCCTTCCTTCCCAGTTATCTCAGCCTCGTGGGCTTGATGAGTCACCGCCCACCATACCTTTTAGGAAGGCTGATGGCTGCTATCCTATCCTTCTTAGAGTGGCACTAGATAATGGCAGACTGAATGTGGCCCTCCCTCTCACTAAGGCAGCAGGAAAATAACCCTTCTGTCTCCTGCTGCAGCAGGTATGGAGAGATCATGGGACTGCAAGAAGCAGAGATAATCGATTCTGTATTTTAACTTTCTTTATGGGCAGAGGGTGATTCCTGGGCTCAGGGAGGCTCATCTCCAACCCAGCATGACCTTTTCTTCCTGCGGCCCTCTGTGTTTCCGTGCTAGAGCCCAGAGACACCTCCTCCCATCCTGGGCCACCCAAGTGCCCTCGGTCCCGGAGCACCAGGTGGGCAATGTAACCCCTTCAAGTCCTGGACCGCCAAGCAGGTGGAATGGCACGGCCGCCTGCACTCAAATGACAAGTGAGTGATGAGATCCCCCACCCCTGGAGCGATGGGTGGGCAGCTCAGCCCTCCAGCCCCCGAACACTAGGCGGGCAGCACAAGCAGCAGCTCCAGTTGCCTGGAGACCGAGGCCGGCCCCAGCCACAGCTCAGGGTTACAGCCACAAAGCACCAGTGGGAAGCAGGAGGGGGGCTGGGTGGACCAGGGATGGGACCACACAGGGTTGTTTGGAGAGGCAGACCCTCCCCTGGCTTTTGATGATCTCCGCCCATGCCCTCTTTCTGTGTACTGCATTCAGTTAGTCCTGAGGTAACATGATCTAGACAAGGTTTTAGTTGATTCCTTGGCTTGTCTCCTATCTGCTTTCTGAAGCTGCAGATTCCCATAGCGGTAGCAGCTCACTTGTCTCTCCAGGTGACACAGCATCTGTTCCGTTGCACTGGGTGAATTCACTATTGAAAGGAAAATGATGTAGAACATGGCTGCAGGATGGCCCACCATGGTGGCGTACTGAAGGCTGAAAACCACTTGTTGGATAAGAGCCATCATCCACGTGTCATATCTGCAAGATAAATTAAGAAAATCTAGGCTTATTATTCTGCTTCCTTTTCCCTGGAGAGACAGCACTCTTTGCTGTCCTAGCCAACCACAATCAGTTTTTTTAAATACACATACACATGCCCGCACGCAAACACACACACACACACACACAAACACACACACAGAGCAACAGTGGAATGTTTCAAATGTATTGAGATTTGTGTTGTGAGAAATGTCAAAGGGGTGAAATGACTTGCAATCATTTAAGCACTTAATTAACTCCATGGCTGCATTTAAGTGGGTCAACTAACATTGCCAGTGAGGATTTTGACACAGCGAGGCCGATGCTGTCACCCTATACATGCCCTTTGGGAACCGGAAGAACATCAGCTAAAAACCCCAAATAAAATAAACTGATGGAAATATTTGGCTCTCAGTGGAGCCAAATGCTGGTAGGGCTTTTCCAGAAATCAAGTGTGTTTTGCTTGGGGGAATCTGACCCTAATTTCATAAACTGCTTGGAGCAAATAACAGCATTGGCTTTGAATGTGTTGGAAAAGAGAATGACATAGTCAAAAAGGTCATGAAATCTGATGGGCTCCTGTAAATCTCATGGAGTACAAATCAGCAGGTTCAAGCCTGTAAGCAAGACTGCAGCCATTCCTAAGACACTTAAAGACAGATATAGATTTCAGTTCCTTTGATGTAAATCTGAAGTAACCCTGTGAACATCACTGGAGTTACTCTGGATTTACACTATGAAACAGAGATGAGAGTCTCTCGTAAGTGTGCAGCATGGAAGTGTACCAAATGTCAGTGTCTGATCAGATAAAGTAAACTCACAATGTTACAATATAAATCAATGACTGTTAATATCTAATCTGCCATTTACTATGCCTGTCAAAAATGCCATACCAAGGGAAGCACATTCTATAATACTAGAGTTAACATGATCAATTTTTATATGAAGTATATGGTATCTGCAACAAGAAGAGGCAGTGAGGAGTTTTTTACCTTTTGAACCACAATTAGAATGATAGAGAGTAGTTGATGTTCCTTGAAAAAACAAAAGGACCATACATTTAATTAAGAGGAGCGCAAAGTCATAAATCAGCTATTTATGAATAGTTTACTTCTTTGCTAGTGCTCTTCATCTACAAAGGACTTTACAAACAATATCCAGCTGTCCACCGCAAGAGGCAAGAATATAATGTAGCATCCCCATTTCATAGAGAGGAAACGGCGACTGGGAGGTTAGGTGACTTGCCCAAGGTCACAGAAGAAGTCATAGTCGGAGCTAAGATTAAAATGCAGGACTCCCTGTCTCTCTGTATTCTCAGATGACTAGAGAAAACAGTCCCCCATCATATGTTCACAGTGAGTTCTATTGTGATTTGTGTGATCTAGATTTATTCTTTCTTTTTAAAAATGACCTGATTTTATCATTGCATAACATGAAAAGACAAGCACAGCAGCACATCTTTGCAATGTGCCTGCAGAGTCATAGAGGAGCACTGCAAATGTGGGACATCTGTGTCAATAACACTGACCCATCCACGATGCCTAATGCCAGAATGCACTCATATATCTTTTGTGTGCAAATCCAGGGCATCTATACCATCACAGATCACATGACAAAAGAAAATGGAAAAAATACAAGAAAGCCCAAAGTATTCCAATGTAATACGCATGCGACTGAAACAGTTTTTAGAAAGAAACCTCCTGTTCCAGGAAATTCTAGCTGGTTGTAAAGAATCCCAGTCTGTGTCTTGATTAACCCCAAAGCTCCTGGAAGAAACTTTATCTATGTGCTGTCTGTATGCAGAAATGTGTACATCTTGCTTCTTTATCTATAGTTTCTCCCTTTTCATGTCTCTCCTTATCTCCCGTCACTAGATGTTTTGATTCCCGGGGAAGGCTTTCATGGTCAGAATTGTGTTGCTAACTGGTCTTTCTGGGGAAGTTTTCAAATGTCCCTTTAGGTTGCTCTAATTTGTAGAAGGGGTCTAGACTGAAAAACACGGCTTAAGATCAGGGGGGCCAAAAGGAGGCTTTCACTCCCTCTCTGGAACTGTGTTCTGCTCATCTCAGGGGCAGAAAAGAATTGGGGCCTAGCTCTTTTATAGTGGAAATGTTAGATCTTCTCTCCTTACTTGCACATGGAGCTTCTTAGGTCTCTGCAAATGAAGATGCTGCTGTTTAAGATACACCCACAGTGGCTGAGGCAGCATGTTTTATTCTTTTGGTGACAGACACAAGCTTTTGCGCTTACACAGAGTTTGTCTTCAACTCCTTCATTTTGTCATCATAGGCTCCACAGAGGAACCCTATTTGGTGCAATCATATGTTCTTCTACATTGGAGCAGACAAGACAGTGCCCCTGCCAGAGTCAGCCTGCCAAGCCTTTGGATCCAGCCTGCAGCCTGACAGGACTCTCAAGCAGGCTCCCTGCCTGCTGCAGCCCCTGGCTGCTCAAAGCAACCAGCTGCTGGGGCCACGTGCCTTTAGGTGCCACATGCCCCTTGCAAGGAGTGGGAAGAGACTTTGCACTCTGCCTCCGGCCCCTGGCACAATCATGGCAGTTCCCATTGGCCAGAAACTGGCCAATGGGAGCTGCTACGCTAGTGCTGGGGGTGGGGGCATGAGGTGCAGAGAGGTACTTGGTTCTAGCAGCTAACCACTTTGAGCCCTGGGGCTGTGGCAGGCAGGGAGCCTGCCTGAGGGTCCCACTGGTCTGCTGGCTGGGAACTGCCTAGGTAAGCATCTCCCCACCAGAGCCTGCATCTAGCACTCCACCCCCCTCTCACACCCCATCTCCCCTGTCCCAGGTCACCACTCCCTGCTGCCCTAGGTCACAACCCAAACTCTCTGCACCCTCCCTCTCCTCCTGGCTCAAGTCACAACTCCCTCCCAGACTCTGCACCCCCTTCTGCACCCCTCCACCAGTCCAGACTCCTCTCCTGCACCCATGTCCCCTCCCAGACCCTACACCTCAATCCCCTGTCCCAGGTCACATATTCCTCCACCCAAATTCCCTCTCAGATTCTGCACCTTCTCCTGCACCCTAGTACCTTACCCAGAGCTCCCTTCTGCGCCAAACCTCCATCTCAGACTCCACACCCACTCCACAGAAAAGTATAGCCCTTAAACACTTACCAAAATCTTACAGTGGATCCCCCTCAAAAATTATTGCCCACCCCTGTTCCACATTCTGTTCCTTCTGGACATACTGTTAAGCTTCATCCTGCGCATTCTCCTTTTACTTTAGGAAGCAATGGATCGGCACCACCTGGCCTGTGTCAAAGGGCATGACACCTTTTTCAATCCCTTCTGAGCTGGTTCTCCTTTTAAGAAGCCACTTGTAACAACCCCTTTCTCATCTCCCCTTCAGCATATTATGAAGCCTATCTCGATGGTTGGGGTTCAGCCGAGGAGGCTCTGGGTGTAGGCCTCATTCAAGGCAAAAGTGTAGGTGAATACTTTCCCCATTTCTTACTAGTCGGGCTTTGGACCAACACAGGAAACTTAGCTAGCCCAGCAGCATTCTGGACTGCTCCAAATCAAAGCTGTGGGGTTTTTTTCCTTATAAAATAATTGTTGTTATGTGGAAGCTGCCCTGGGCTTGATCCTGCAAACTTTGTGCGAGTGAAACCCCCAGTTGGCTTCACTTGGAGTTCCATATGCAAAAGGCCCCTAAGCAGAATCTGCCATCCTAGCTCCCTTGATAGCAGTCACATAAGCTTTGTTTTTGTCTCCTCTTCATTTGCTGCAAAAGAGCTTGCCATTAGGTTTAGGTTGGACATTAGGAAAAACTTCCTAACTGTCAGGGTGGTTAAGCACTGGAATAAATTGCCTAGGGAGGTTGTAGAATCTCCATCACTGGAGATTTTTAAGAGCGAGTTAGACAAACACCTGCCAGGAACGGTTTAGATAATACTTAGTTCTGCAATGAATGCAGGGGGCTGGACTAGATGACCCCTCAAGGTGCCTTCCAGTCCTAGGATTCTATGTTTAAACATGAAGCTTGGAGTTTCCTTGTCCTTATCAGTCAGTCTTGGTGTGATCTTCAAAAGCTCTCTATATTGTCCTGACTCTAGTCCTATAAAAGTCAATGGTAAAACTCCCATGGAAGTCAATGTGAAAGCAGAGGTAGGGCAACTCTGAATGCTTATGAAAACACCTGTGTCTTGAGCAGCTTCATCTTGCTCTGATATTGCTGCTGATTGGAATTCAATGCAGTTACACGGGTGTAAACCTGGAGCAACTAAGAGGAGTGTCTGGCCTAGTGTGGTTTAATCTCACCCATATGGAGTCAGTTTTCCATTTTCAATGTACAGAATTCTGTTTAAGGTTAGATTGTTGCTCTAAACCCAGAGCCTTGCACAGGGACCAGAGCTGGTCTGCCTCAGGGGGTGCTCCTGAGGGCTGGGTCCTCCAGCAGACATAGCCCCTCCCATAGCTTTTCATTGTCAATGGAAATGTACAATCTTCTCTACTCATTGAAATGGAGCAGATTTCTCTCCCAGTGGATCTGCCTCACTCTGGGTACATCTACACAGCAGCGTTATTTCGGATTAACTGACATTATTTCAAAATAACATAGCACGTCTACACAGCAAGCCGTTATTTCGAAATAACGTCAAGCTGGAGGACTTCTTACTCCGACTCATGGTAACCCTCATTTCATGAGGAGAAAGGGTAGTCAAAGGAAGAGTGTTCTCCCTTCTGTTTCCTGCAACGTAGACAGCACCAGAAGCCAAATTAAGCTACTTCGACTTCAGCTACACAATTGACGTAGCTAAAGTTACATATCTTAATTCGACTTTTGTCTGACCGGCATTTAAGTTAGGATTCATTTTTTTCATTATCATCAACTGTCATGATAAGGGTGGGGAGAGTGGGCTGTGCCTGCACAGATAATAGTGTTGCAACGCTGACTTAAACTCTGTTTAGCTAAAATTTAGTTAGCGTCTGTGTGGCTTTTCAAAGCTGGCTGGCTGGCAACCCATTTATCTGAAGGCTCCTGGACATCTGAGAACATGATAAACAAAGTATCTAGAGTCTCTAAGGGTGGTAACTGGAGTGTGGATGTTTTAAAGCAGTGTTTCTCAATCTTTTTTTTTTATGAAGTACCCCTTTTTAAAAAAAAAAAAGTATACCCCTGGTACCTACAGTTTTCAGACACACAATTTTTTTTTCTACCATTGCAACACATTTGTTTAAACAACTTAATCATAGCTGGGTGGGAGATGAAATTTGTGGGTGTAAAAAGTACAAAAATAATAAAGCGCTGTAAAACTTAAAACAAAAATTCAGTTTTCTCCAAATTTCAGTTGTGTTGATGTCCCCTCAGACTGCTCTCGAGTACCCCTGAGAGTACCCCTGGTTGAGAAACACTGTTTTAAAATATGATGCCCCTTTAACAGGATGGATGTTTCAACAGGGTAGGGATCTGGACTCCTATTTCACCAGAGAAGTGGGAACATATTTTTCATGTGATCCTGTTTAAGCCACAATGCACTGGTGTTTTGCTGTTGGACATGGCTTTGTTGGTGGTGGGAATTTTTTTCCCCTGTTGCTAACTTAGGCCTGTTTCTCAGTTGCTTGTGGTTAATTATGAGGCTCATTTGCTTTCCGGTGTCTCTTATCCTGCTTTATTACTAGATCCAGAGAGGAAACATGACTGTGGAAACTAAGCACATGACCAAGGAGCAAAGGATTTACTGCCCCCCCAAGGAAGCTTGAATTACTAGCTACAGCATTTGCAAGGTTAACCAAGAGATGGAAAAGTTAACAGAGACTGTCAAATGCAGGGACTGGGAAAAGATGGTCTGGGTAATTTCTGCTGCCTGTTACACTGTACAAAATTCAAGTCATATTACTTTTGTTATTTATTATGTGCATTATGATAACACTCAGAGGACTAGCTGAGATTAGGGCCCCATTGTATTAAGCACTATACAACACAGAGGCCTGGTCTACACTTGCAAGTTTTGCTGATATAACTATGTCAGTTAAGGGTGTGACTTTTTACTGTTACAGTTATACCCGTCAAAGCCCTTGTGTGGACACATAGTTATACTGGTGTAAAGGTGCCTTATACTAGAATAGCTGATTCCTCTTCCCACACAGGTATAAGCTGTATAGGTAGAATTGCCTTTATATTAATACAATTGTGTCCGTGCTGGGAGTTGGGAGTGGCTGGATTGTACCACTTTATAACACTGTAGTTAAAGCAGTGGAAATGTTATATATAGATAAGCTCATAGTCAGAAACTGTCCCTGACCCAGAGTTCATAAGCTAAATACACAAGCATTGCGCATGGGTGAGTGGCAGTGGCAGGAACCAGAGAATTTGCCGAACCACAGGAGCAGCATTACCAACACTTCCGCTGCTTACTGGGCTCTTAGAAGACCTTTAAGGGTGAATTAGAGCTAAATAACAGCACAGAACACTGAGAGCCAGGACTGGTGGCTGTAAACAAACTTTATGGGACAGTGAGAATTTGGCCACCCCCATGATAAAAGGACATTCGGCTAACTAAAATCATGCTAGACCACAGATGTTGCTGGACCAGAGAGTGCTGGTCTAGAGAGATTCCACCCGTACCTATATAAATTGATGTTCCCCCTGGAAGACTTCTGCATATACTCAGGGTTACCCATCAGTGTTCCTGTAAGCTGTGTGCATGGGCGGCCACCCAGGAAAGGTTCAGATGCCACTCAGATGATTAGCGTATTCAGATCACCCACAGCAGGCAGTATATGTTTCTACTGGTGATGCACATCTGCACATGCCTCAGTGCACATAACAAACTTTATTCTTCACATGGATGGAAACAATTAGAGGGAACACTAGTACCCATATCCGCAGTTGAGAACCACTACAGTATAGCGTGGGGATTGACAACAAAAGCTTGCTCATATTGTTTGCTTGACCTTTTGTTCCTTTCCATATTGCTTGACCTTTGTTCCTCTATGTTGGTTTGTTAAGACCAGGGTAGTTCAGCTATAGCATCTATAAATCTCAAAGCACTTTAAAAAGGAGGTCAGTTATCATCTCAATTTTACAGATAAACAAATTGAAATACAGAGAGGTGAAGCGACTTGCCCAGGGTCAGCCCAGCCAGCCAGTATCAGATCTGAGAATAGTGCCCATGTCTTCCGATTTCCAGGGTTTATCCACTAGCCCACACCGTCTTCCTTCTTGTCCTCTCTCCTTAGTCTGTCAACAAAGCTGACAGTTTCTAATATCAGAGCAGGGTGGATTGATTTAAATAAAAATGATTTTAAATCACCAATTTAATCATGATTTAAATCAGCCAGCAGCAAACCTTGATTCAAATCATTGGTTTTAATCATGTTTTGCATTTGTACTTTATAGTTATTTTCCTAAAAAAAAAGGTTGATTTTCACTCATCGGTAACCATTTGAACATGTTTGATTTGCAACTCAGTGTAGCTCTTAGACTAAATGTAATGCTTTTTTTTTTGCTAACCATGAAGGTAGTCTATATCTATACACATTTATTTAAGCAATTATGCAGCTTAATTTACATTTATTCAGATTCTTAATTCATCCATTTTTTTATTGTTAGAGAATGGTGAATGATGCATTTCTTATTTACCTGGATGATCAGTTTTTTACTCTTGACTTGCGTTGAGCTCTGTTTGAACTGCCATACAATTAAAAAGGCTCAAACCCAGCATTTTTAAAAATTGAAGAAAACTATTTTGAAGATGATGGATATTTTTTTTTCCTATCAAAACCATTAACTTTACATAAAACTCCTAAACTATGACTGACATGATGGACTCCGTACAGGAGTTTTACTGCATAGAATTCTATGGCCTATCCTGTGCAGAGGCCAGACTACATAATCATAGTAGTCCCTTAGGCCACGTCTACACTGGACCTGGAAGGTTGACTTAAGGTACGCAACTCGAGCTGTGCAAAATGTGTGGTTCTTGTAGTCCTCTTTCCTCAAAATTGAACTTGTCCAGTATTTTTCAGCTTTCTTCATAAGCCTTTTTGTTACTCTTTTTTGGACTCTCTCCAGTTTATCCACATCTTTTCTAAATTGCAGTTTGTGCAAAGGGCTGTCGAAGTGATGTTCTTGATATAAAAAGTAATTGCAGTTTTCTCCTTTTTCCAAGTGATTCTGTGATGAATTAGAGATTTGACCTGATTTGCCTGTCACATTGGTGTAAGTAAGGAGTAAGTTCATTGATGTAAATGGTGGCACATTGATGAGATAGTAGAATCTGGTCCTGGGCATCTCTTGGGGTACATTGCTACTTAGAGAAGACGTTTACTGTTTTTAAACTAATTTGGAGGCCATGCAGTTTCCTAAATAGAATTTCTAGCAGCTTGGAGTTAGTAGATCACAAGTACACTCTACAAACAAGGAAATGGCTATTCATACTAAAGTCTGAGATGCCTCAGGCTATCTGTTGCTACCCATTAGAGGTACTCTAGGATTGGTTATAGACAGCATTGTACTGCTGATCTTGTTAATGAATGTTGGCACTAAATAGCAGGGGCTAGAGTCTGTTCTGATTTACAGTGGTGTAAATCAAGAGTAATTGCATGCAAAATACAACTGAATCAGATTGTTGACACAATAGGCTTAATATAAGTCTATTTCACCAGTGGTGTTACTCTGCTTTTATGCTGATGTAAATTCCTTGACTTTGGTGCTGAAATTAGCCCATGGAGTATGCAAACCATAGCTTACAGAGAAAAAGAAATACAGTTATCTGACTACTGACTTCATTTGTGAAAAAGGGTGGCAGTATTTTTTCCTCAAATAGATTATTTCTAACTAGACATGTATCTGCTTGCTGGCACTACTCCATTTTCAAAGATCTAGAAGATACTAACGTGATAAGTAACAGTCACCATGAATTTGTAAAGATGAAATCATGTCAAACCAACCTGATAACTTTTTTTGATAGAATAACATACTTTATGGAGTGAAGGGGAAGTGATAGATGTGATTATACATAAACTTTAGTAAAGCAGTCTCTCATGAACTTATCATTAATAAACTAGGGAAATACTACCTAGGTGGGGCTTCTTCTTTGGGGGAGAGGGGGTTGAATAACTGATTGGATAACCATTCCAAGAAAGTAGTTCACAGTCATTCTGGAAGGACATAAGTGGAGTTCCAAAGGGGGGAAGTTCTGGGACTGGTTCTATTCAACATCTCCATCAATGATTTACATAATGGCATAGAGAGTACACTTATAAAGTCATTAGATGATACCAAGCTGGGAGGGGTTGCAAGTGATTTGGAGGATGACTGGATAGATGAGTCTGTACGGCAAGGCTACTCAACTTTGGAAGCCCTGGGGGCCA
The DNA here is from genome assembly GCA_019425775.1 of Rafetus swinhoei. NCBI lineage: Eukaryota > Metazoa > Chordata > Testudines > Trionychidae > Rafetus > Rafetus swinhoei. Next base: position 22,175,593 of record CM033437.1, on the reverse strand, counting down.
CAATGATACTCACAGCACTTGCCGAGGGTCACAACTTAAGTGTGGTTGCATATACATGCAAATATATAAGCAAATATATGCAAATAGCTTCTTTCACACTGATAGGCATGAATACAAAGATGAAGGCAAGACTACACAACACACAGGCCCCATTTAAGTCAGTTCCGCTGACATTAATAAAATGCAATATTTACCCGATTTCCACCCATATGACAGCACTTTTAACGAGCAATGACCGTCCAGGAATTTAACTACTAAAACACATATCAACAGAAGACCGTTATATTGACTCCTTTTTTTATTTTGGCTCCCACCCATGGGCTGCGTGTTGAGCCCTACGTAAATCCAAACTGCACCGTGGGACGCAAACAAACAGGCCGTGGGCTGCATGTTGAGTAACTCTGCTGTACGGTTTGATATGTCATAGATGGGGCGGGAGAGCATGCTGGACAACTAACCACAGCTGGCATTTCCTATTATTACATTGGGATAAATGTGAGAGTTCTACTGCATTGTGTAATCCTCACAAGCCATTTTTCTAAACAAGTGTTGCCCTACCAGTGATGCATTTTATGGTCCAATTTGCACCATGCATTGGTGTGTTCCTTTCTGTGCCCCTCACTTTTGCAACATAAACAAGCCAGGTGTGTTGTGAGCAAGACACGAGAAGTCATTCTTCTGCTCTACTCTGTGCTGATTAGGCCTCAGTTGGAGTATTGTATCCAGTTATGGGCACCACATTTCAAGAAAGATGTGGAGAAATTGGAGAAGGTCCAGAGAAGAGCAACAAGAATGATTAAAGGTCTAGAGAACATGACCTATGAAGGAAGACTGAAAGAATTGGGCTTGTTTAGTTTGGAAAAGAGACAATCGAGAGGGGACAGGATAGCGGTTTTCAGGTATCTAAAAGGGTGTCACAAGGAGGAGGGAGAAAAATTGTTCTTCCTGGCCTCTGAGGATAGAACAAGAAGTTATGGGCTTAAACTGCAGCAAGGGAGATTTAGGTTGGACATTAGGAAAAAGTTTCTAACTGTCAGGGTGGTTAAACATTGGAATAAATTGCCTACGGAGGTTGTGGAATCTCCATCTCTGGAGATATTTAAGAGTAGGTTAGATAAATGTCTATCAAGGATGGTCTAGACAGTACTGGGTCCTGCCATGAGGGCAGGGGACTGGACTTGATGACCTCTCGAGGTCCCTTCCAGGCCTAGTATTCTATGATTTATGGATTATTTGCTTCTGCTCCAAGTTTTACTAATGTAAACTAAGAATAACTCAACTGACATCCATGGAATCATGCCAGGATGAACCCATGTAAATGAGATCAGAATGAGCCCATTGGTGATGTTAGGATTTTGAACCCACTAATTCAGGCTGCAATGTTGTATTTTAGTCCAAATGCTACCAACTCTATTTCCATCAGTTATAGTGCCTTATTTATAGGAGGGTAAAATGAACTCGCTTATGAAGATTAAGAAAATGCAGTATGGGTATGTCTACACTACAAAGTTAATTCGAAATAACAGCAGTTATTTCGAATTAACTTTAATAGCGTCTACACAGGCAAACCGCTATTTCGAAATAAATTTGAAATAGTGAAGCCCTTATTTCGAATTTGGTAAACCTCATTCTATGAGGAGTAACACCAAATTCAAAATAGCTATTTCAAATTAAGTGCTGTGTAGACACTTAATTCGAAATAGAGGGCCTCAAGCCCTTCCCAGGGAGCCTGGTGGCCACTCTGGGCACAACCAGGAAAACTGACTCTCCTCTCCCCCAGCCTCGGAGCCATTAAAGGGGGTAGACCCTGGCCACAGTGCCTTTGCCAGCTCCAAGCCTGCCAGCCCAGAGCCAGCAGTGGCCACCGGGGCCCCTGACCCAGTGGCCCCAAAACATGAGCCAGCAAGCCACTGGCAGCCAGCCCTCCACCGCTCCCCAGGAGCAGTCTGCCAGCTCCCAGGAGCCTGACAGGGGCTGGAGAAGGCGGGCGCCTTCCTGGTCCAGGGTGGAGATCATGAACCTTATTCAGGTTTGGGGGGGGGGATGCCCCCAACGTCCATGATCTCCGCACTAGACGGAGGTATGCGGCCGTCTATGGCAGGATAGCTGCCAGCCTGGCCACCAAAGGCCACATGCAAACCCAGGAGCAGGTTAGCATGAAAGTCAAGTTGGTCTGGCGAGACCCCCAACCCTGAGCCCTGAGCTTCCCCTCTCCCTTCTTCCCCTTGCTTCCCCCTTCCAGCTCCCTCTTACTAGTTTCCCCCTCCCCTCTTCCGCCCTCTCTCTTCCCCTCTCCCACCTCCTTTTCCCAGTCTCCCCAGAGGTTCATCCCCCCCAGTTTTGTTCAATAAACCCAGTTTCTATTTTTGAACATACGTGTCTTTTATTTGACATCAGGAAGGGGGGCGAGGGAGGGGTAAGTGGAAGGATGTGAGGGAGGAATGGGGCACAAGCCCCCGGTAGGGAGGACCGGGGAGGCTCTGAGGGCTCCTCGGGGTGGACGCTCTCCCTCAGGGCCTCCTGGATCCTGACAGCCCCCCTGATGGACCCTCCCGGATGGCAGCCTGCAGCAAGTGCAGCCGGGCTGATGGCAATGACCCCACGAGACACACTGGCATGCCCAGGGGCAGCTCTGGCTCCATGTGGCCGAGTGCTGTGGTGTCCCGAGTGCGGGCACTCAGGGCACTCCAAGACAGGACTGCTTTGCTGTCCCTCATCGAGGTAGACAAGCAAGTGGGGAACCCTGAGAACTGTCTGTCTGGCGTGGGGGTAGGGTCCCTTTCATCATGGAGCTCAGTTAGTGTGTGGGGCTGCTGCCTGAGGCTAAGTCCTAACCTGATGCCCTGCCAGCACTGGTTCTGGACAGCCTTAACTTCAGTTCAGGGTCCACTCAATGTGGACGTGCTATTTCGAAATAGCAAAATGCTATTTTGAAATAGTTTTTGTGTATAGATGCATTATTTCGAATTAGCTTAATTCGAATTAACTATTTTGAATTAAGTTAATTCGAAATAGCACTGTAGTGTAGACATACCCTATCAGAGTTGTTTGCTACTCATGCCACTGGTATCTGATCCATTGGCACCTACAGGGGCAGATGATCATTTTGCGGGGCCCAGAGCAGTCCAATTTCGCGGGGCCCCCCTTTGCCACGGCGCATGCGCGGGGCTTCTTGAAGCACGGGGCCTGGGGCGGCCGCCACGCTCACCCTCCCCTATATCCGCCCCTGGGCACCTAGTTAAAATTATTTGCTTCTTTTTCATTCAATGTAGTAATCACTTCTTCAGATAAACCAGTTTCATTTTCAGTTCCTCAAGTGACCTGTCCTAGTGTCTGTGGGTTAAGTTATTTGTTCACTGATTTATGCAGTCGGTGGATCTTTGGGAAATGGAGCAGACCCTGTCCCATCCACATGTGTAATAAAACTGACCAATCTGTGATGGAAACAGTCCTCGACTAGATTTCAACTAAATAACCTTAAATAGTGATTCCTAAAGTACTCTGATGACCTCCCATGTCAAGAGCATGCCTTGAAATTAAATGCATATTAAAAATAGTTCCTAATTATACTGTTTACACTGCCTCGGGGGGGTATAAGCTACAGTAGACTTTAGGGGTGATAATCAAGCTAAAAGAAAACTCCCTCGCTGCTATATATAATCTGCATTTCTGTGAGGGGACCAAGTCTCTAGTCTGACAGCATCAAACCTTTACTTCCAAAATAGCATTGTGGCAGAAACAAGCTAATTGGGCCTGGTTGCATTTCTCTTACTGGTTGTAGCACTGGTGTAACTCCATTAATTTCAGTGTTGTTAACTGTGATTTACCCCAGTGTAAATGAGATCAGAATGAGGCCAAAAGATTCCACTTAGAATTTTGCTGATAATTTCTGAGATGAGGTGAACCAGACTCCAGATCACTCTAGAGCTGTATCGAATGCTCCGCGCCCCATACCTTGTTTTGGATAGTGAAGAGAGAAGCTATGACTTGGTTGAAGTAAGATGACGCAGTGTTTAAAGAGGGCCAAATGCCAACACCCGTGTTCATGGTAGGGATGTTAAATTTAGATTAACTAATCGAATAGTCAATGGGATTTCCATTGACTATTCGATTAGTCGATAAGGGTCCTCCACCTTTGAACTGTAGCAGGGGGAGGCTGGTCCCATGCTCATTTCAAAAGGAACCACCGCAGAGAGCGTGAGACCAGCCTCCCCCGCAGGCCCCGCTCTCCTTGCAGTGTCTGAGCCTTTGAAATGTACAAAAGTCCCAACGGGACTCTTGTACATTTCAAAAGCAGAATCGCAGCAGAATTTCCTGCTTTCCTGCTACCTCCCCTGCCCCCGCGGAGAAGGTGTTTTTAAGCCAGCTTTCCCCAGCACCGTCTCCTGCTCCCCGCCTTTGCTGCCTCTCTCTGATAGAGGAAGAAAGGGGTGGGGGGAAGCGACTAGTCACATCACTAATCAATTAGTCACTTACATCCCTAGTTTATGGGGAGATACTCATTATAATAGTCTTATTGAGAGAAATGAGACTCCTTGAGGAGCTGCATACTAGCCATGGCAGAATCTGACTCATACCTGGAGTTACTTTCCTACATATGAACTGGGCCTTCTCCTTGCTTTAGTTTGTGTGCTCCACTCCATTCGCAATGTTAGTCAAGCATTTATAGCATGTTGAGGATAACGTATTCTGAAAAACAAGTTCTCCATTGTGTCTGTGTACTCACTGGGCTGGGAGAGATTAAAAAAGCAAATGGGAAAGTATGTGACGGAGATTAAGACGGTTCTGCTAATATTACCGTATGTAAAAATGAGTCCCTTTTGTGCTTCTTATCTGCCGTTTGAAGTGCCATTACGTAAGCCCGGCATTTATTTGTTTGTTTGTTTGTTTATGTATTTGAGAGGATGTGAAAAGCCATTGCAAAAGATGAAGCCTCTTCAGTATAAAAACACCAAAAATTCCAGGTCAGAGCTGAGATGCTGGATGAGAGGGAGTTGCACCCAATGAAAGCTTGTTCAGCCTGTAGGCTTTCAAATCCTTCTGCGGAGATAAAGAAGATCAAAGTGTTTAAACACGTTGATCCACTACTGAGGGAAATTTAGTGCCAGCAACACAGAGCAGCTGCACAGTTGCTGGCACGTCTAAACTCACAGCAGGGAGTTAATTGGTCCTTTGGATGGATTGGCTATGCAAAAAACAGGTCCGAAGGAGGGCTGCTTGCATGTGCACCGTGATGGAGACCTCTGTGCAACCAGAGAAATGCAGATCTACGGTAGGTAGGATTATCAGGAGGGAAATAGCAGTTGGGAGAAGCAGGTAGTATGTGTGTGGAGGGGGGAGTAACTCTCTACTTGTATTCCATTTGTATTGCACAGAAAAAGATCCTATCAATTTACTCAAGATTAGAGCATTAGCTTTGAGCTCTTCTTGAGACACATTAAATAATGAAATGAGGGAAAATAGCTCAAAGTCAAACCATGATGTTATTTGTACAGCATATTGTGTGTGGATAGACCGGAGGGGAGGGGCTACATTAACCAGAGATTTCCTACTTTTTAATTAAAATTGAAATGTTATTTCTCTATACATTATTAATGCTTTTTTGTTGAGGGAAAAGTCATTAGGCTGGTTATGCTGTTTAAAAAATTCAGTGTAAAACGATAGCTGTAGCAGAAGAGGATTCTGGTGTAAGAGCCGTCTTTCTACTTAGAGGCTTGTACTCTCATTACCAGAGTATCAGAGCACCTCACACGCACTGACAAACTGATCCATTCGACACCACTGTGAGGCACTGTGGTTAACCCAGTTTACAAGTGTGAAGTTAAGGCAGAGAGAGATTCAGTGACACATCCAGAAATTCTGTGGCAGAGCCAGGAATTGAGCTAAGTCCTTACCCAGTGGGATTTAGTAACAAGGATCATTCCATGAAGCTGAGGAAAATGTGCTGATTGCTACTTTGTACATATGGCTGTGAATTTTGAGAGATGCCTGAGTTCTTTTGTACAGTGCATGCTATGATAAGCATGAAAGGCCAATAGAATAATTCCATTGACTAAAAATCTGGCCCAAAGCGTCATCCATGTTTAAAAAAAAAAGTTTTTTTTAGACACTGTGAAAGAGGAGACTGTGCCCCTGTCAACTCAGGAACATGTGGCCCACCAGGGTTCTATGTGTGGCCCACAAGACATTTTGTTTACTGTTACCCATATGCAGGGTTGCCAGATTCCACTGCTTTCCCTCGCATAGTTTTTTTCCCTACCAGTATTATTAAAATGATACACCCTTAAAGCAAGGGCATGTGAAGTGAGATGCGTGCTGAATGATCATAACACTGACTCCTTCTGCATCCAATCCCCGTGCTGCTATGGCTCAGTTGACACAACCCGTAAATTCTAGGAATGCAATCTATCCCGGGAGACCGTCTTGGGTACGGCAATCTTACAGCCCACTGAGATGGAGGACCACTCATGCATCTCATTCACTAGCCTAGGCACTGGGCTAGAATGTGTCCCCTCCCAGATGTCACAACACATCTGTTGAATGCACCCACTCCAGTGTCTCCAAAGTGGATTCACGCTTAATTGTGACAGCAGCGAAATAAAAGTATGCACGCTTGATCTGTGATTCTGAACTGTTTATTCCGTACGATGTGAAGGGAAACACAGTGGTTAGAGCATTTAGCTTGGAGTCAAGAAACCTAGCATGAAATCCTATCCCCAGTGAAGTAAATGGCAAAACTCCCATTCACTTCACTGGGGTCAGGATTTCTATCCTAGGCTCTGTTCCTGACTCTTTCCCCTCTTGCTGTTCTCTGTAAACTGTGTGTGCTTCAGTTTCCCTGACTGCAAAAATCTAGTTACCCTCTTTTGAAAAGCATTTTAAGATCTTTGAATTAAATATCAGCACTGGATAAATGCAAATTATTATTGCCTCCCTTTAAAGCCCTTAGCTAAAGAAAATGCCTTTAGCTAAAAAAAACCCCAAAAAACCCTCGCGCTTTATTGTTGGAGGAACGTGTGTAAAAGAGCTGAAACATTACAGAAAAAAAAATCAAAATAACAATTATAACAACATCTGTTCCACAGTAGAGTATGTGTTCCCTCCATATCAGGGAGGATTTCTAGGCACCACAGACAGTTATATTTTCTTAACAGCATATTTTTGATGTAAAGTATTAATGAGACAGAAGAAAATGGTTTTTCGGTGAGTAGATGAACCCTGCAGTAAAATGGGGTTTTTTTCCACGCATAAAGCAGTAGCTGGTTATTGATCCAGGAGTGAAAAAAACTCTTTTTCAAAATAGGCCAAGAAAATACTTATTTTGTAGACACTCATTGCATAAGAGACCTATTTGAATGCTTGAACTTGGTGATATGGATTATGACATCTTCAAAGCAAATTTTGCAGTAAGCCCTAAAGAAAGGTTTGATGTGCCGCAAAGCAGGCTTTCTAAACTGCTTAGCAAGCCCTGATCAGATGGTTATGTTAATTTTAAAGTATGCAAAAATATAATCAATTCCAATTAAAGAGAGAAACCATTGAAAAGGATACATTTGTTGTTTAATCACTTAGGGAACTTGATTTCAAGATCTAGACCCAGCTATAGCAACTCCATTAATTTGATTACACTAGTGTCCACGTAAGCCAGTGGCAACTTAGTTCCAGTCTCTCTTAAGTTTAGTTGGCAGGGACTGGGCATGCTATAGAAAGTACCATCTGAATTCTATCGGCTGGTAAAATAGCATCACTTACTAGCCAATTCTGAATGGAGCCATTAATAGAACACTGCTGAGCATGAGGATAGTCATGGTGACAGTAGGAACCCGGGTAACGGGGGAAAATAGCTATGTTTCAGAATACTGGGCTTGAATGAAGCTCCTTTATACTGCTCTGGCTGTTCATGCAAATACAACTTAGCTTATCAAAGGGACCTTATAGAAATGAGAATCTGACCTATTATGTATAAACTAGCCAATTAGCCCGTCATAAGACGGGATTTTCAGGTCTCTCCTCCACGTCGGTCTTCTCTCCTGAGCCTCCGGTCTCTCGCTCAGTCTCTCCTTCTCTCTCTCGCTCTCCTCCTCCTACTGCCTCCCCCTCTCTCTCTCTCTCAGCTCTCCTCCGCCTCCTGCCTCTCTCTGTCTCTCTCTTTCTCTTCTCCTCCCCCTTCTGCCTCTCACTCGGGGGACTGCGGAGCCCAAATGGTCACTGCCCCTTTGCCTCCCGCCGTGGCGCTCGGCTGACTTCTGCGCTGCTCAGCTGGGCCGCCGCGGGGGAGCAAGTGTCCATTTGGGTTCCCCGTGGCGGCCCGGCTGAGCGGTGCAAAAGTCAGCCGAACACCACGGTGGGAGGCGAAGGGGGGCAGGGTGGTGACGTACACGGCCAGGCCCCACCCCCTGGCCATGTACGTCACCGCCCTGCCCCTCTTCCCCTCCCGCCGTGGCACTCGGCTGACTTCTGCACCGCACAGCCGGGCCGCCGCGTGGGAGCAAGCGGCACAAGCGGCCGTTTGGGCCCCGCACTCCCCGTGCAGCACGGGCAACCCAGAGGGAACAGCCAGCATTTCAGCAACAGTGCCACCCAGAGGGAACAGCCAGCATTTCAGCAACAGCGCCGCCCAGAGGGAACAGCCAGCATTTCAGCAACAGCGCCGCCCAGAGGGAACAGCCAGCATTTCAGGCAACAGCGCCCCCCAGAGGGAACAGCCAGCATTTCAGCATTACAGACTCACAGACATTGGGCTACTATATATATGATATGGATCCACATTTTTACATAATGTACCCATTTGTCTTGCAGCTATTTGTGGTATGTGGGTAGGATGGTGTACATACCCCTTGGAACGTGTGGGGCAGGAAGGGAACAATGCTCGGAAGGCATCAAACTGTGATGCAATGCCTGCTGAGCAGAAGCATGTTACCACGGCTGGTACCTCTTTGGGATGGAGCAGAATTCTCTGCTTCCGGTTTCCAGAAGTTCAGTTTTTCATACAAGGTTATTCTGTGGTGAGAAAAATGACTTAATTCTTAATGGTTCCCACTGTATATTCATGTAAGCAGGCGTTTTCCCCCAACCTGCTCTGCAAACACACTATTTAAAGTTCAAACTCAATCCCTCCCCCTCTCATGTTATAAAAACAAACCAAGAATACAACTAAGATAAGATACCAAAAATAAAAGTTCTCCAGGGTTGACTGCTTCTTGGGTTCCTCCCTAAGGACTGCTCAGCTCGCTGACTAGATCCTCTCTCTTTCATGAACGATGCTCATCTCCCTTCTCTCCAGCTGGAACAAAGAGTTCTCAGGTCAGGGAGCAAATCCACAAAGCCCCACTTTACATAACCCCTTTCCCAGCGCAATCAGCATCTAACAGGTGATGGGTTTTTTCAGGCAATCCCTGTTAGCTTGTTACAGCTGGGTGGTAAAAGACCTCTTGTCAGTTATCAAAGTGCTATCCTATCCTCTCTAGCTATTACAAGAAGCATTGATTGCACAGATGATAATAATGATAATTATAATAAATGTGTTTTGCTGATGGCCGAGCAAGTGTCAGTTTGTGGCAGAAAAAGGTTAGCTTAAAGCCAGTAAGTATTTCTCTATCTACAGCGTGGATTTAAAAGTCAGAATATGCATCGCTGAAAGTGTGCTGTGACTGAGCAGACCCCATTCATTGCAAAGGAATATGCTGACTTAAGGAAAGAGATTCTATGACTTGACTGTACCTTGAGAGAATCTCCACGGCTCTTATTTGCTCCTTCTTGGAGCATAACTGGGATCTCTGAATTTATCAGCCATATCTTTCCCTTCCTCCATGGGGTATAATATAATGAGTGTTTTTCTGGGACAAGCTCTAAATCTGGGCAATACTTTATAGCAAGGGTGAGGATACTTTATAGCAGATGTGGCCCCCGGCTTGCCTGGAACTGGCCCCCAAGGTTCAGGACTCACCACCCCCTCAGAATTGAGGTGCCTGCACTGGTGCTCCAGCCCCCTCGCTGCTCCAGCGCAGGGCTGGAGCACACAAAATCTACTAGCCTGGGCCCCCTAGGCTCTGGTGTGCAAGAGGAATGTAGGGATTGTCTTTCTCCTTCTCAGTTGGGGGCCGGGTCAGTGAGGGTTTGTTTGGTTTTTTTGCTTCTCCATGGCGTGCAGCCCCCAACTGATTTTTTTCTGTGGGTCAGCGGCCCTCGACGCAAAAAAGGTTCCCCACCCCTGCTTCGCAGCCTGGCTCTTTACATGTTGTCACTACTCCCTGTAGTGCTTAGTTTAGCGACCACATTACACAGCTAATCTGTGAGAATCACGTGCAGCAGAAGGTGCTAATAAAAAGAGTGAGAGAAAAGTGAACCACAGAAATAATGTAAAATGACAGCAATCATTTATAATTATAAAAAAAATGCAGTTATGTGAATGACTCCCCTCTCCCTCAATTTATCACTCTATATCAGTTCAGTAAAGCACTTTAAATATATATGGAACTAGAAGATTTCCTTGGTGTTGCTCGGCTCCCTAACTCAAAGAATATTTGTTTTTCTTCATTTAAATCATTGTTCTGGGGTGGGGTCGGGGATGAGGGGTTCAGGAAGCAGGCTGCCCTCAGGCGAGAGAACAACCTCAACCCCCTCACACTGCAGCAGCTTGGGACCAGGTGACAGGAGCTTATCCATGGCTGCTATAGCTGCAGTGGGCACAGCCAAGGGAGAGGTTCATGTCCCCCAGTTGAGGGACAAACAGACAAATTCTCTGAAATATATAGTAGATAGATATCTCTTTCTCCAACCCTGCCTCCCTGGGCCCATCTCTTACTTCTTGCTGTGGTCATTGTGCAGTGTAACTATCCCTCCTGCCAGACTCTTCCCTTTCCATTTTATGAGAAACAATCGAATTCCAGGCACATCCCATTGTCCTGGCCCAACCAAACCCTAACTTGCATACCAAATTTGGTGGTCCTAGCTCTTACCATTTAGAGGAGCTCTTGAACAAATCGACAGACAGACAGAAGCACATTTCTAAAATATAGTCGTGGGAGAAATAGAAGAAGATGTAAGGCATATGCTTTTGTGTCATTGACTTCAATAGGACTTTAGCACATGCTTAAAGGTAAGTAGTTTCCTAATGATTTTTCTGGGGAGAGATGGAGTGAAGCATGTGCTGAAATCCTTTGCTGAACAGAAGAAATCTTAGTGCTGGCTCAACGGGCCTAAGAATTGAGGACCAAATATTCATTCTTGGAGGCCTAAAGCTACTCTTTTAAATCCACATTTAGGCCCCGTGTAAAAGTGGCCTGATTCTCAGATGTGATGAGGACCAGAACACCTCTTGTAGACATGTGAGATGCTTTGTTTGCCATACCTGCGGAGATGTAGGTAATCGCAGCTCCTATTGACTGCAGATCACCATTCCTGGCCAATGGAAGCTGCAGGAATTTCTTGCAGTGGCTGCGATCACCCGTACCTGCAGATGTACAGGTAAACAAAGAGCCAGCTACTGGCTTTCCCTGACAAGCTGCAACCCAAAGTTTGAAAACCCCTGCTCTGGAGGGTACAGTGCAGTAAGTCAAAATAAAGCATGGCGTAATACATCTGTTATAAATGAAAGCCAGTGCACCAAATGTCAAGGGTGTTTGTTTTGATTAATCAATGACAATTATAAGCCTTGGTAAGAATGTGTGAACAAATGGCAATGATTAGTGAAAAAGGGGATTGCTTGATTTTTAGTCCTTTCACACAGCCTTTCAGAGACTGGGACATGGGGGTTATGCCTAGTAGTTGGAGCAAGCATCAGTTGCCAGAGTCAAGAGTTAGAACCAGACTACCTGGGTGAGGCAAAGCTGGGGCCAAGCAGGAGCCCTCTCAGCCATGGGCAAATGCTGTGAGAAGCCGCCAAAGAGCTGCAGTTCTTGGGCTTAAGAGCCGGTCTCTGCTGATCAGCGAGGCAGCCTGCTATAGGCTCAGACTACATCTACACTACAAGTTTTTGCGGCAAAAAATAAGCTAATGAGGGACTCATTAGCTTAAGACATGATTTCATTTGCATATTTTCTGCTGATCCATTTTTTCGCTAGGGGTTTTTGCGCAAAAACAAGCAGTGTGGACATTTACTTTTTGCGCAAAAAACCCTTTTTGCGCAAGATCCTTATGCCTCAAAAAATATGCAAATAGGATTGCGACTTATGCTAATGAGTCCCTCATTAGCATATTTTCTGCTGCAAAAACTCGTAGTGTAGTCATAGCCCCAGGCTGCTGCTGAGGTGGTTCAGAGACTGGTTCTTCTGCTGGCCCTGATCCCTGACACAACCAGTGTATATGTGCAATGAATTCAGTGTTTTGTAGTAGAGGAACAGCAAGGACTATTTAGGGCTAGCTCATCCTCATTCAGTAAGGTACAGACTGAACCTCTCTAGCCCGGCACTCTCTGGTCTGGCAGCATCTGTGATCTGGCAATATCCGAGGTCTGATATGATTTTAGTTAGCTGGATGTCCACTTCGCGTGGGTGTGGCCAACTTTCGCACGATTCTGTAAAGTTTGTGTTTATAGCCACCAGTCCTGGCTCTGGGTTCTGTGGTGTTATTTAGCTCTAATTTACCCCTAAATATCTTCTAAGTGCCCAGTAAGCAGTGGAAGTGTCGGTTATGCTGCTAGACAATATCGACCACCCATGGTTCAGCAAATTCTCTGGATCGGCACCAGTCAGGTCCCAAGGATGCCAGGCTAGAGAGGATCAACCTGTACTACTCGGTGTGCATGTAAAGGTGGTAGGGCCTGTCCCTTTAGTGGAGGAACATTAAAATCAAGTCTCCCTATCTTTTTTAAATTTCCAATTAATTTGGTACTGTTTGTAGATTGGAAATATGGCAACAGAACAGCTAGAGCATTTAAGACTCCATAGGGCAGACGTTCACTCTGCAAACACCCTTTTGCAGTGAGCTTCACTTCTGCCCTGATGGAAACCTCCTCTGTGATGAAAGGCCACAGAGGCACAGAGATGCTAAGTGACTTACCCAGAGTCATGGAGTCATGATAATGACAGAGCATTGAATTGCAACCAGATTGCCTGAGTCCCTATGTACGTCCTTAACCACAGACTATTCTTCCTGCTCTACAATAGGACATAACTGGATGCCTGTTGGAAAATAAGTCTTGAGTGCAGGATCACTCTATTATATTCATCCATCCTTATAAAAGCTTTCTTCACTGCATAGAATGTGTTAATCAGGTTCAAAGTATTATTACTGTCTTGTCAACAGACACTAGTTAGAAAGCCTCATGAAGATGAGGTAGAAATTCATAGGGGAGCAACTTCAAAAGTCATGCAAAATTAGTTTTCGATAAGGTTTTGGGGAGCTTATCATGTGCTACATAATGATTTATGGCAATTTGAATCTCACTGTTTCTGTAATTAATATTTCTGGATGCTTCCTATTCAGAGGGAAGTTAATCATAATAATGCAAATGGAAGTATTATTGCAGCTCTGCATCAGTCTTCATATTTCAAATTGAACCAAAGGTTCAATATTCAGCAGCCTTCTCTATGGAGCATTCACATTGTATGGGTAGATGAATGTGCACCAAAGGTAAAATAACTGAATTAATATGAGCCAGAAGAATGTGTCTGGCTCATAGCTTCCCATTTTCCCATTTTGCTGTAAGGTCCTGATTGTTCAGCCTTTTTAAACCCCAAATAAATTATTGCAATACATTTGCTAATTATGCTCTACCAAAGTTCTGTGTAGTATTAAATTGCAGCAGTGATGGATTTAGATGAAGTTTCTTACGCTGATTTTTAGTGATTCAAAGAGAGTTCAGCTCTAGCTAGGCCTCATTTGCAAGGCTAGAGGAAAAAGATATGCATAATCATTTCCCCAATTGTTCATAAACGTATCTTTCCTTGCTTAGTGTTATTGAAGAGGGCAGAAGCCACAATTCAGATTAATTGTGGTGTGTGTTTAAAAAATGCATTTGTGAAATTGGATTCTGCAAATACCCTCTAATAGTATTCAGGCCCTGTTCTTTCTTTTTAATTTTCTCCATGCTCTGTTATTCTCTTTCTTAACCCATGATTTCTTTTTCTGACATAGTTGATATTTCTTGAAATGGCTGGTTCTTTTTTTGGCTTGAATGTTTTTTTTTCCCCTGCTGGTTTTTATTAAGCAGCATGTGAGCACAGAGTTTCCAAGAATATTTCAGAGCTGATTAAGAAGCTTCAGTTAACATTTCTACAAAAAAACAACCCAAACATAAAAAGATTGCTCTAGAAATTTAATTCTCAGCCCTTTGCCCTTTACCTGACAGGACCTTTTCTGTAGTAACTGTTAAGGTCTGTCCCCGCCCCATGATTTCTAGGATTATCCTGCATATGGACAGGATGAGCCCTACTTTTGGGGGCTCTCATATGCTTCTTCTATTGTAGCATCAGCACATGATGCAATTGCCATGGAAACTTCATATTGTGGTGATTTACCAGTAAGTGTTTCTGATTTGTGTAAGTATGATCTGTTACATGCTGCTGGAGAGAGGCTGCATGGCCCAGTTGTTAGGCCACTATATCTTAGCATTTGTGAGACCTAGGTTCAAGTATATGCACTGTCACAGGTGTACTGTGTAATGCTGGGTGAGGCTCTTCGGGCTAAATTCACCATTTATTCAAATGCATCAGACAGCTCTCACTTAATGCTGTATGCACCTACATCCCCATAGGTGCTGGCTTGCTTGGGATTTGGGAGACCCAAATCTGAATCCCTATTGAGCCTGATTTGGAATAGGGTTTGGGAACTGGGCTGTCTCGTGTGAGTGCCCAAACCACGAGGCTAAAGATTCAGTATTCCCCTTTTCCTTTGCAGCCCAGTGAATATTTATTTATATGAAGTGGAACAGCTCCATCAGGACAGGCTGTCAGAGACCCACTCCAAAACAGCCAATAACCTGTAGTTACAGTGTACCCATATAAAATGACATTTTAGGGTTCAAATCCCTGCTCCACATGAGGCAGACAGGCACAAACATACAAAGCACAGGGAGCCTGGGTGCATAGCTGAAACTCAGTATTTCACTGGGCAGCAAGATGCCTAGGAATTGGGCATGGAAGCACCTTGCTTCTACATCTGTACAATGGGCTCTCCAATGCTAGTGCAGCTCACAGAAATACATCAGATTACTCTCCTTCTGACAGAGGAGAGAGCTCAGTTTATTCTCAGTTCTTCTTGCATTCAAGATAGCCCAGTGGGGCATTCTAGGGACTAATAGCCTCTTTCACTTTCGTTTGTGCTCCTTCTGAAATGAGCACAACAGATGGAGGAGATCTCAAGATTAACTCAGTTTATCTTGGATGATGTTGATCACAAACCATCTGAATAGTCATAAACAAAGGATAATAATACATGAACGTGCATTGGACTATGTGAGAATGCTAAATGCACCCAAACTAATGAAATGGAGGGATAAACTGGAAAGGAGAAATGGTGAAAGAGAACATAAGAACGGCCTGCTGGGCCAGACCAAAGGTCCATCTAGCCTAGTATCTTGTCTTCCGACAATGGCCAATGCCAGGTGCCCCAGAGGGAATGAACAGAACAGGTAATCATCAAGTGATCCCTCCGCTATCAACCATTCCCAGCTTCTGACAAACAGAGTCTATGGGTACCATTCCTACCCATCCTGGCTAGTAAGTATTGATGGACCTAGCCTCCATGAATTTATCTAGTTCTTTTTGGAACCCCATTAAAGTCCTGGCCTTCACAACATCCTCTGGCAAGGGGCTCCACAGATTGACTGTGCATTGTGTGAAGAAATACTTCCTTTTGAATGTTCTAAATCTGCTACATATTAATTTCATTTGGTAACCCCCTAGTTCTTGTGTTCTGGGAACAAATAAATAACTTTCCCTTATTTACTTTCTCCTCACCGGTCATAAGTTTATAGACCTCTATCATATCCCCTCTTTGTCTCCTCTTTTTTGAGATGAAAAGTCCCAGTTTTAGTAATCTCTCATCATATGGCAGCCATTCCCAACCCCTAATCATTTTTGTTGCCCTTTTTCCAATGCCAAGGCATCTTTTTTGAGATGAGGCAACCACATCTGTACACAGTACTCAAGATGTGGGCATACCATGGTTTTATAGAGAGGCAATAAGATATTATCTGTCTTATTCTCTATCCCTTTTTTAATTACTCCTACATTCTGCTTGCTTGCTTGTTTTGACTGCTGCTGCACATTGAGTGGATGTTTTCAGAGAACTATCCACAGTGACTCCAAGATCTCTCTCTAGAGTAGTAACAGATAATTTAGTCTCCATCATTTTATATGTATAGTTGGGATTATGTTTTCCACTACACATTGCTTTCAATTTATCAACATTAACATTTATCTGCCATTGTGTTGCCCAACCACCTAGTTTCATGAGATCCTTTTGACACTCTTCACAGTCTGCTTTGGATTAAACTATCTCGAGCAGCTGAGTATCATCTGCAAATTTTGCCACCTCACTGCAAGCTGTAAACTGGAGGAGAGCACTGGAGGGAGTAGAGGAACCATTCTGGTGTGCCCTCTGCACCTGGCAGTCCAATTATCATGGACTCTAGGTCACCGGCATGATATGGCAATGTAAAGACGCCAGTGCAATTTTGGACTGTAGATTCAGGGCACCTTGTCACAGAGAAAGGATGGGAATGCTTGTCTATATACTGATCTAGTGCCACCATACTTGAAATATTACACTTGGTTTAGGGCACCTTCATCCCAGCAAAAAACAGCTCTAGAGGAGTCAAAATTTACAAGCATCAAATGAGAGTAGCCAGTAAAGAGGTACTGGAATTACCTTAGTGAGTAAATAAGGATCTAACTCAGTGAATGGAATTGGATTAAAAAGGCTTCATTAGGCTGAATATAAGAGAAAACCATCTTCCAAAGAGTGAGAACTATTAAATTGTCAGGCAAGAGAAGGAATGGTTACCACATTGCCTAGGATACAGACTAGAGTGAAAACTTGGTACTTGCAAGAAATGTCCTCCATTGGCCATGGAATGGGATGAACCGGATGGTTCCCAACCTTTTTGAGCACACAGACCCATTTTCAATCTATTAAAATTTTACAGAACGCCAACCCCAAACAATATAGCTCTTTTCAAACAATATAGCGTCCCTGCCTTTCGCCATTCTGGGTCAGGGGAGCGGTGGGAAGCAGCAGCCAGCATGTCCCTGGGTTTGCACTGCTTCCTCAGCTCCCGCCTCTTCTACCCCTGCCAGTTCACGGAGAATACTGCGAGGGGGCTCTCATGGCCAAAGGCAGCTCCTGCCCCAGTACTCGGCCCTGGGCCAGGCATGGAGCCCTGGGGGAGAAAAAAAAGAAAAGGAAAAGAAAAGGATTGGGCAGAACTGGAAGGGGGAGAAGGCTGGAGTGTAAACAGTAGCGCAGTTGGTGTCAGGAGGATGGATGGTCGCGAATGGCGAGCCCTGGGAGAGAATTGCCTGGTGAAAAGTCTCAGTCCTGCAGTGAGCCTGATCCTTGCTTTTAAATTTTTTGCGGACTCCCTACAGTACCATCGCAGACCACCAGGGGTTTGAAGACCATAGGGTGGGAACTAGAGTTGTCAGGTGTCCGATATTGACCCGGACAGTCTGGTATTTTCGCCTCCTGTCCAGTAAAAAATGTCAGAAAATACCGGACGCCTAAAATGTCCGGTATTTTCTGGTTTTTTTCCCTGCCAGGAGGCGAAAATACCTGACAACCCTACGACACACTCAGCAACTGGGCCCAGCCCCCAGCCCTCCCACGCACCCCCGTCCCCGGATCCCTGCTTACCTGGTTCTGCAGGGAAGCTCCCTTCTGGCTCGACCAAGAAAACAAGATGGCCACTGGCAAAAAGCCTAAAGACCTGAGCAAGGGGAAGCAATGCCTTCCCTAGGTCTTAGTGCTCAACCTCTCCTCTTCCTATCCCTATTCTGACTCTGCACACACTTAAAGGGGCCCTTTTATTTATTTATTTATTTATTTATTTTGCTTAATAACTCTTGGGGTCCTTTTTTTTGTTCAACAACTTTGGTCTCCCCCCCCCTTTTTTTCCCCCTCAACAGAATGTTTTCCCCGGTGTTTGGTTGTTTTTTTTTTTGCGGGGGGAGGGGAGAGAGGGTTCGGTATTTTTGGTTAAACCATTTGGCAACCCTAGTGGGAACCACTGGGCTACTTGGTCTTTTCCGTTTTTACTGTGTGCTCTTAACCATAGTTGCCACTGAGGTGCAGCCTGTGTGGCCACACACAGAAAAGTTCTTCTCCTGCCCACCTCCTCTGGAGAGCCACACAGCAGCACTCGCGCGGCAGGCGGCTGCTCCACTGGGTGGGGCTGGCTGAGATGGCATGGTGAGGGAGCCGCTGGGGCAGGGGGCTAGGACCTGCCACAGCCATGTGCCAGGAGGGAGGCCTGCTTCGGTGGCCAGGGCTGCCACATGGCAAGGAGGGCCGGGGCCTGTTCTGGCAGGTAGGGCTGGGAATGGGACCTGCCACATGGTGTGGGGGAGTATCTGCTCTGGTGGCCAGGAACCAGATAGGATGCATGGGGTGGGGTCTGCTCTGGCAGCTGGGATATGCTGTATGGCAGGGGGGGCAGGGCCTTCTCCGGTGGCTAGGAACAGGACATGCTGCGTGGCGGGTTCCACTCCACTCATAGTTGGAAAATCTTAGAGGGATCACTACTCTTAACCTTGATTTGATACGTAACATATTAACTGCTGGGGAACAATGGGCTTTAGGTTCTGTGCCTGATGATTGCATTTACTAACAAATTTAACCTGGTGTAATCCTAGCAGCAACATTCATACCAAACAGTTGTGATAGCAAAGGAGACTGGTGTTATGGCCCACTTGGCTCACAAATAGCTATTTCTAATTCTTAGTTTGTACAGACTTAAGATCAGTTTTAAAAACATGACCATTTTTTTCTGTGTTTGTTTTTCAACAGGTAGACTGAGACCGACACATGTCCAGGTTAAAAGTGCATTCTTCAAGGAGTATTTCATGGATTATTCCTAGATACTTCAGAAAGGTGAATTAAAAAGTGAGTGGTGATGCCTTCATTTTTGTTGGAGGGGTGTGTGTTCCCTTACAGTGTGTTACTGTTTAAACTCAAATAATGCCATTTAACTATGTGTGCGTCTACACAGCACCCTAACTCGAAATAAGATACGCATTTTGTTGTATGCAAATTGCGTATCTTATTTTGAATCTATTTCCAAATAGCTTATTTCGAAATTTAGCGTGTCTTCACAGCACCAAATTTCAAAATAATGTGCTATTTCGAGACATCCCTTAACCCTCATGGAACAAGGGTTACCGGAATTCCGAAATAGCGCACCCATTATTTCGAAAAATATTTTGAAATAACGGGTGGCTTGTATAAAGGCGGGGTAGCTATTTTGGGATACCTCCAGAATCCCAAAATAGCTGTGCAGTGTAGACGTACCCTATAATGTTTCTCATTCTCTGGTGATAGGGTTATGTCATGTGCTTGTCATATAAATGCCTCTTATGAGAAAAGGGAAAACATGGGCAGTTTTGCTACTTTGTCTTATATCTGTCTATAAACAGAGGAAAATAGGAACAATATTTTTTAAGCTCTGTAGTGAAATGAACAACTCCAGAAGCCTTTCTTGAGTGTCAGTCCTTACTCAGGCAAAAATGCCATAGACTTGAATGGAATTTTGGTTGAGTAAATAGGAAGTAAAAATTAAATAAATTCTTTAGGATTTGGTCCTAATCCTATTGTTAAGTTCTACCAGTTCCTCCTGATCTCCTGGTGTTCAGTATCTCACGGGAAATGCTCGGTACATTGCAGGACTGGGACGTTAGGTCATCTTGTTCCTCCTCATGCTCTATTAGTGTGACTACAGCTGTACAAATGGAATATTTCACTCTCCATATCTCTCCAGTTCTTGGAGCCTCTGGAAGAAATCCAGGCCCATTGACTCAGGCAGAAGTCTAGTTGACTTCCATGGGGTCAGGCACATATGCTCTCTCTTCCTGCTTTTACATTTTGGAAACACTTTGAATTCCTATTTTGGGAGGAGGGGCCTATTGTGCTAGGCACTGTACACAAGCATAATGCAAAAACAGTCCCTACCACAAATACTTTAAAATCTAAAAGCTTCAGCGGGGGTAGCCAAGTTAGTCTGTAACAGGAAAAACTTACAAAAACAACAAATAATCTGGTGGCACTTTAAAGACTAACAAAACATGTAGATGGTATCATGAGCTTTCGTGGGCTCAGCCCACTTCTTCAGATGATTGGTCATCTGAAGAAGTGGGTTGTACCCACGAAAGCTCATGATACCATCTACATGTTTTGTTAGTCTTTGAAGTGCCACTAAACTATTTGTTGTTTTTTAAAATCTAAGTCAGCAGGAAAGGCCTTTCCCCCCTGAGACTGTCAGCAAAGATGCTAGTTCTGGTTGTCGTGTATCGAATTCCTGTCAGAATTATGCTGAAGACACCAACTCATTTATCCAAAAATGGTGACAATTTGACGGTAGTGTTGGCCTTATCCAAATATAACTCCTAACCCCATAACTGAGAGGTGTAAGGCTCTGTACCCCTTTAATCTGTTGCACCATTCAGTCTCCCAGACAACCATTAAACTCAGATTTGTCAGTGCTAGCTAAACGTAAGTGGATGAGATGGCCACATTAGAGTGTTTCATATCTTGCTTCCTTTAGAAACCACACTCTTCAGGTATAATAGTTTCTTTGACCTCCACAGTGTACCAGCCCATATTGTGGAGGAAGAGTTCTGAAGTACCTAGCATACTTTTTGGGAGTCCATCCACTGGGAGAAAGAGTCTTTGAGAAGAAAGGCCTCAGAGCTGAGGCCCTAAAGTGAGACTCAGGAAAGCTGGGTTCAGTTTGCAAACCTGCTACGAAGTTCCTACATGGGCAAGTCCCTTAATATCTGTGTGCCTCAGTCCCCTGTCTGTCAAGCAGGGATCATAATCAGGCCCATTGACCGGGTGGGGGACAAAGGAGACAGTTGCTCCAGGGCCCAGCGATTCAAAGGGACCCGCGGCTGCCGGTCGCCGCCATTGTTACTGCAGCAGTAGTGGCGGCCAGAGCCCCGGGACATTTAAATTGCTGCCAGAGTGCTGTGACATGTGTCCCGCCAGCTCTGATGACTGCAGGGGTGCACTGTGGACTGGGTGGCACTGAGGCCTGGTTGCCCCTGTCCTACCTCTTCCGCCTGAGGCCCCCAACCCTGCTGTCGTCTCCTCTGATCAGAATATTTCTTTCACAGTTTCTCAGTTTTATCTGTTTAAGTGGTAAGACCTCTGTGATGTGTATTTGTAGCATCTAGCACAATGAGATTCTGCTCTTGGTTGCGGCATCTAGGATGCTTCTATACTACAGATGACAAATACATAACCACCTAACCCTGCAGTCTCTGTTGGACCGATAAATGGGAAGACCAGGATGCCTATAAATAGAAAAAATGCAAGTATGGGGTGCAGGTGGCAGTAGTAAAAATTGTCATGCTGAATATAAAGTGATGTTCAAATGAAACTGATGCAGTTACATTGGATTAAAAGATAATGGGAACAATGAGTGAACACCAGCGTTTTAATCAGCCGCGCAGAACAGCTTTTGAGCATAAATAACAGGCAGCTGTCTCACAGAATGGATCACTTACACTGGCAGATTACGGCCAGGATTGTTCATTATTTATTCGTTCTTTGGGGAGACACCACTAGTATAAGGAATTCATTTGTTTCCTTCTGCAATAACACTGATCACGATGAATTAATAGGACACTCGGAGGCTGTGTCATATATATATATATATATATATATATATATATATATATTTTTTTTTTTTTGCATGTCTATGCCATGAAATGAATTATAAAACATGACAGATCATAGATTACTGGGACGCCATTGGCTAGGAAGAGTTGAAGCTAGGTATTTCCAGCCTCCTAGAAGTGCAGTTAGGTTCAAGAAAGCATGTCCCTGAAGGATCTAAAAGGAAAGAAAAAAAATTATCAGAAAAACAAGTGTTGTTTGTATCCATGATGCATAAAATGTAACAGCTGAACCAGGGAGCATATTGAATTGGGTGGGTGGGTGAATCTATAAAAAACATGCAAACTTAAGGTAACGTTTCCTGAACTCTTTTAGGAAGGGATCATGATGTTAGCTGTGTTTACAAGCTCTTTGTAAATGCAGGGTGCTTTCACAGAGAGGATCTGTACTGCTAACAAATTCTTAAGTTTAAATATTAACTGAATGTTCCTAGCAGAACAGAGAGAGGGATGCTAGTTGCCCACCCAATGTATCTATTGAGATATTTATTTACTGACCCGTGAATGCTGGTAGCCAGTCTGTTCAGTAACAAACAGTTGGTTAAAAGACTTCCTAGTGAGCTCTTCCAGTGGGGTAGGCCCTAATTTTGCATGAGCTGAGGTTAGTGAAAAAACTACTGGCTTCAGTGGATGCAGGATTGGGTCCTTCAAGCTGTGCCTCTTCTCTGTACAGAGGTTGAGTCCCTGCACAAGCGCCTCCTTGTGGCCAGATGTGGTATAGCTGCTGTCTCTCCCTATTGTGCCTCCTTGCCAGTCTTGTTCCATTGCTATCCTGGGGTGTGTCTAGACTACAGGGTTTTGTCGACAAAACTATACCTGTGTCTACACTACCGCCGAGTTTTGTTGACAGTAAGTCGACAGAACACAGAAGTTTTGTCGACGGCGGTAAACCTCATTCTATGAGGAATAATGCCTTTTTTCGATAGAGTTCTGTCGAAAAAAGTCGCTATTGCATCCACACTGTACTTTTTCAAAAGAGAGCGTCTAGACTCTCTGTCGAAAAAGCGGCTTGCTTTGTCAACAGAACTGGCTATGGTCTAGATGCTCTTTTTTGACAGAGGCTGTGTTGACAGTATCTGTCGACAAAGCCTCTGTCGAAAAAAGCCTGTAGTCTAGATGTACCCCGGTCTCTCTTCCTGGAGCATGGCCCTCTGGCAAGGTCCCACTGTAGCCCACCTTTTCCGGGGCAACAGAGTCCAACCTAGCTATAGTCCAGTGATCTCACGGTAGGTCTCATGTCAGTCTCTCAGGTCCAGGGTCTTTACCCCCTTCCTTCAAGGAGCTTCACTCCCACCTTCCTTGTGGTCCCATTGGAGAAGCGGAGTTCACCATCTGCTCTGGATTCCAGCCCAGGGATCCTATTTCTGGGGTCCAAGGTCAACTCCCTCCAATGCTTTGCTGCCTCCCTGGACTGATGCTTATTTCTTTTTCCCCCCAGAGAGAGACTGTAGACTCTGTCCCTGTAGCCCCGTCTTTTCTTAACTTCTTGATTTTATGTTAACCAGCCTACTCCTTCCCTGTGGGGCCAAATGATCTTTTAAGGTTGGCCCTCCCTAAAGTATAGCCGGACAATAGAACTAGCCTCACTGACCCACCTCACATGAGCCCTGGGACGCCTGTAGGGGGTACACATCCCACCGTACCCAGTAGCATACATTCATGAGATGCAGACACACTGCAGGGCTCCACTGGAGAAACTAGCTGGCTCTCTGAAGACTCCCACAAAAGAAACTGCAGACATCTTCCACACTGAGTCCTACTGGGGATCAATGTTCCTTGTAAGCTGTGTGCTTGGGCAGTCGCTCAGGGAAAATACAAATGGCACTCAGCTGAATAGCAGAGCACTCCTGGCTAGGTTTGTGTTTCTCCTGGTGGTGCACATATATACATGCCTCAGTGCACATAAACAAGTTATTCAGCACATGGATGGCAAAAATCTGCACATGGATGGCAAAGATGAGAGGGAACATTGCTGGAGAGTGGAGTCAACTACCCCTCCAGTTGTTCCGACTGGGGAAACTTGCTGCTGGCTCTCTGCATTCTTCTTCCCAATATCACTATTCCAAGAGGAAGCCTCTCAACACTACCCAAAGGCAAGAAGTGCTGGTGAGTCTATTCTGCTTGCGGAACGACCGGCAAGTAGGAGTCTAGTGGGGTAACACCCAGGAGAGAGAACTAGGGGAAAGTGTTTCTGTTTGCATTGTGAGTTGGTGGTGGTTTGTTTTCCTTCAGAGAACTTCTTGGGCCTGCCCTGAGGCCCACCATGTAAATAAGGAAAAATAAAACCGGAATGAAAAAGAAAACCCCTCTTGAGTCAGAAGGATTTACTCCAGGCCCCCACTACCCAAGTGAGAATTGCTGAGGCGAAGGAGGTACCCTGCTGCATTAGTAAAATGAATAGGAAATGTCTCCAGGGGCTATTGAAGTAAAAAGGAAAAATATCTCTGGGCAAACAGGGATCCTTCTGCTGAGCATTTTGGCAAAAATGTTCACATTTGGGTGTCTAAGGTTAAGGAACTAAATATAACTAGCCTGCTTTTTTGATGTGCTCCCATGGTTGTCTGTAGGAGTTGTAGTATGCCTCTTATTATTATGCCTCTTTCGTTAAGGTTCCAAAATAGGGATTTAGCTGCTTATCTTTAGACACTTAAGTTTGCAAGTGTTGGCCATTGCACTTAGCCTTTCCACCACAAACTTTGGATGGATTTCCTTCTCAAGTAATACTTTACTGTTATTGCAAGCAGCCAGTATTTATTCTGTTTATAGTTAGCTGTTTTAAGAGAATTTTGTTTCCATCTGGTAGCAATTAGATTTTTTTCTTTTGTTCTGTGGTACTGGTAAGTAAGCGCTTTTAGGTTTGTTCACCATTGGTTGGGTAAAAGAAATTAGAAACTGCTACTGGCTATCTAGTATTTTTTTTTACATCTTATCACTTTTGTTTCCCCATCTTTCCACACCACACATCACCTGCTTCCCACCTTTGTTTGACTCATTCACTTGTTAGATCTTGTCTTTTTACATTGTAAAGTCTATGGGTATGTTTGTACAGCCACTAGCACATTAGAGTCCTCCTGATATCTTTCAGCAATATATAAACACCACCACCAATAATAATAGAAAACTGCATTCTCTTCCCAGGCACCTTGCTTTGATCCAACATTTAAAAAAAATGTGTAAAAATGTTCTGTTTATTAAAATCGGTTTGTCAGCCAGTGTTAGTTAAGCATTAATTAATAGTGCTTTTTTCTGTCAAGTTTTAGGCTGTCATTTGCCACATTGTCTCCTGTTTTACTCAAGATATTTAGAGGAGAATGAAATAAGCTTGTCTCCTTGACTACTTAGGTCTCTCTTTCTCTCTCTCTCTCTTTTTTCTTTTACTGTCAAGTAGATCAGTCTCCATATTCCTTTCCTTTCCCTTAGAAGAAATTGACAAAATGATGGGAATGATGTAGCTGATCATTTGATAAAACAGTATAAAAAAAACAGACAAAAAAATCCATTTGAACGTTGTTGGTCAATCACTTCCTTGCTGTTCAGATTTCTAAGTGAGTTTCAGTGCTATCTCCTGGACACCTCAGATTTTGTTTTTCTTTTACCGCTTTGTGGCAAACTTCTATCATAAGTTTTCATCTTTCCTGTTATGGCAGAGAGAGGATGTGATTTCACACCCTACAAATAACTGACATGACAGTGAAGCTGGAGTCGACGTACCTTAAGCTGAGCTTGGCACCATCTGCACAGTGGGAGGTCAATAGGAGAAATGCTCCTGTTGACTTCCCATACTCCTTGCAACAGCAAGGAGTACCGGCACTAACGGGTGTCCTCAGTGTTTGATTTAGCGGGTCTTTACTAGACCCACTAAATCGAATCCCGGAAGATTGATCGCCAGAGTGTGGATGCTCCGAAAAGTGGAGAGGTGACCTTAGAGTGTAGGTTATAGACTTTCTGAATTGAACTGTGTACATTACTATTAATAAATGCACAGGTAATATCCAAGTAGAACCTTCACTTCACAGTAACATTTAGCCTGCCTCCCATTAGGCTTAGTAATGCACTGCACTTCCATATCACTTTCCCTCTGAGGATCTCAGAGTGTTGGTCATGAGTTAAGCCCCACAAATACCCTGGTGAAATAGGGAAACATTACTAGGCCAAGTATCAGAGGGGTAGCCGTGTTAGTCTGAATCTGCAAAAGCGGCGAGGAGTCCTGTGGCACCTTATAGACTAACTGAAGTGTTGGAGCATAAGCTTTCGTGGGCAAAGACCCACTTTGACATGCATCTGACGAAGTGGGTCTTTGCCCACGAAAGCTTATGCTCCAACACTTCAGTTAGTCTATAAGGTGCCATAGGACTCTTCGCCGCTATTACTAGGCCAGTTGCACAAATGGTGATACTGCAGCACTGGTGCCCAATGTCACATGTGAAGCCTGTAACACACCTGATAATATAACTCAGTTTTCCATACTCCCATCTTTTGCTTTAGCCAAACCATTCTTTACTGGTAGGCTGTACCTTTAAGAGACCTGATTGTGGCCCCACTAGAAAGTGAAGCTGGCAGATCCAAGGGCATTGTAGTGATGGCTAGTCATGACCAGATACCATGGTGATGAGCACACTGTAAATAGATGGAGAGATGGCTATTGTATCCCTTCCCCATTCCCTTTTTTGCTCTCGTACTGTGTAGCTGTTTTCCACACAATGCCCGTGTGTAAGTCTGATTAGCATTGTAGCATTCTCACAAGGCAGAGTCAAGTCTGAGTTCCACTGTAACACAGCCAAGGATAATGTGTGTTCATATTCCCAGATGCAGACTGAGAACCGGTAGTTCTTTCTCGCTTACTACCTCTGATTGACTCATGTATCCCATGGTGCCTTGTGCCACTCCCAAAGAGTCTCTGCAAGTCCTGGCTTGTAATAGGCTGTCTTGGAGGATGTTGCGGTATCCTCTCGCACTGAGGATACCTCTGAGGGGGAAGGAATGCCGGTTCGGAAGAGGCAGGTGTTAGTAGTGGGTGATTCGATCGTTAGAAACATAGATAGTTGGGTTTGTGATGACCGGGAGAACCGTATGGTCACTTGCCTGCCTGGTGCGAAGGTTGCGGATCTCTCGAGGCATCTAGATAGACTTATGTAGTGCTGGGGAGGAGCCGGTGGTCGTGGTACATGTAGGTACCAATGACGTAGGGAAGGGTAGGAGAGATGTCCTGGAGGCCAAATTTAGGCTGCTAGGAAAGAGACTGAAATCCAGGACCTCTATGGTGGCATTCTCGGAAATGCTTCCAGTTCCACGCGCAGGGCCAGGTAGGCAGGCAGGCAGAGATTCAGAATCTCAATGCGTGGATGAGACGATGGTGTAGGGAAGAGGTTTGGATTTATTAGGAACTGGGGACACTTTTGGGAGAGAGCCTATACAGGAAGGATGGGCTCCACCTAAACCAAGTGGAACCAGACTGCTGGCACTAAACATTAAAAGGCCGTAGAGCAGTTTTTAAACTGAGAGATGGGGAAAGCCGATTGGTGCGGAGATGCACGTAAATCGGAGAGACTTCTCTTAGAGGAGAATCCATTGATAGAGATTCTCTAAGCTGTAGTCAGAAAGAGAGAGAGGAGAGGAGAGGGCAAACCATGGGCCAGAGCAGACAAACAACCGCGTACAAAGGAATCCAATGCATCAGGAAGGGCAGACAAATAAGCAGTGGCAAATTTTTAAAGTGCTTCTACACAAATGCTAGAGTCTGACTAATAAGATGGGTGAACTAGAGTACCTAGTATTAAATGAGGAGATTGACATAATAGGCATCACTGAAACCTGGTGGAATGAGGAAAATCTGACACAATCATGCGGGATATAAAATATATCGAAAGGATAGAGCAGGCCGGGTGGGTGGCGGAGTGGCACTGTATGTGAAAGATAATGTAGAATCAAATGAAATAAAAATATTAAATGAATCAACATGTTCAATAGAATCGCTATGGATAGTAATTCCATGCTCCAAAAATAAGAAATTAGCAGTAGGGATATATTACCGACCACCTGACCAGGACAGGGATACTGACATTGAAATGCTGAGGAGATTAGAGAGGCTACCAAAACAAAGAACTCTATAATAATGGGGGATTTTAATTACCCCATATTGACTGGATACATGTCACCTCAGGAAGAGAAGCGGAGATAAAATTTCTCAATGGCTTCTTCTTGGAGCAGCTAGTGCAGGAACCCACAAGGGAGAGGCAATTCTCGATTTAGTCCTGAGTGGAGCGCAGGATCAGGTCAGGAAATAACCGTTACAGGACCGCTTGGGAATAGTGACCATAATATAATAACATTCAACATTCCTGTGGTGGGAAGAACACCTCAGCAGACCAGCACCCTGGCATTTAATTTCAAAAGAATTACACAAAAATGAGGAGGTTAGTTAAACAGAAATTAAAAGGCACAGTGACTAGAGCCAAATCCTGCAAGCTGCATGGAAACTTTTAAAGACACCATAATAGAGGCCCAACTTAAATGTATACCCCAAATTAAAAAACATAGCAAGAGACCTAAAAAGAGTCACGTGGCTTAACCACCATGTAAAAGAAGCAGTGAGGACAAAAGGCATCTTTTAAGTGGAAGTCAATCCTAGTGAGATAAATAGAAAGGAACATAAACACTGTCAAATCAAGTGTAAAAATGTAATAAGAAAAGCAAAAAAGATTTTGAGAACAGCTAGCCAAAAACTCAAAAGAAATAACAAAATGTTTTTAAGTACATTAGAAGCAGGAAGCCTGCTAAAAACCTGTGGGTCCCCTAGGCGATCGAACTATAAAAGGCGCAATCAAGGACGATAAAGCCATTGCGGAGAAACTAAATGATTTCTTTGCTTCAGTCTTCACGGCTGAGGATGTTGGGAGATTCCCAAATCTGCACCGTCCTTTGTGGGTAATGAATCTGAGGAACTGTCCCGGATTGAAGTGTCATTAGAGGAGGTTTTGGAACAAATAGAAAAACTTAATGTTAACAAATCTCCGGGACGGATGGCATTCATCAAGGGTTCTAAAAGAACTCAAATGGGAAATTGCTGAACTATTATCTGTGGTTTGTAACCTATCCCTTAAATCGGCTTCCGTACCTAATGACTGGAAGGTAGCCAACGTGACACCAATATTTAAAAAGGGCTCTAGAGGCGATCCGGGCAATTACAGACCGGTAAGTCTAACTTCAGTACCGGGCAAATTAGTGAAACAATAGTAAAGAATAAAATTGTGAAGCATGTAGAAGAACATAATTTGTTGGACAAAAAGTCAACATGGGTTCTGTAAAGGAAATCCTGTCTTCACTAATCTATTAGAGTTCTTTGAAGGGGTTAACAAACATGCGGACAAGGGGATCCAGTAGATATAGTATACTTAGATTTCCAGAAAGCCTTTGACAAGGTCCCTCACCAAAGGCTCTTGTGTAAATTACATGGCCATGGGATAAGAGGAAGGTCCTTTCTTGGATTGAGAACTGGTTAAAGACAGGAAACAAAGGGTAGGAATAAATGGTAAATTTTCAGAGTGGAGAGGGGTAACTAGTGGTGTCCCCAAGGGTCAGTCCTAGGACCAATCCTGTTCAACTTATTCATAAATGATCTGGAGAAAGGGGTAAGCAGTGAGGTGGTAAAGTTTGCGGATGATACCAAACTGTTTAGGATAGTCAAGACAGAAGCAGACTGTAAGGGACTCCAAGAAGATCTCACCAAACTGAGTGATTGGGCAACAAAATGGCAAATGAAATTTAATGTGGATAAGTGTAAAGTAATGCACATCGGGAAAAATAACCCCAACTATCGTACAGTATGATGGGGGCTAATTTAGCTCGACAAATCAGGAAAGAGATCTTGGAGTTATCGTGGACAGTTCTCTGAAAACTTCCACACAGTGTGCAGCGGTCAAAAGGCAAATAGGATGCTAGGTATTATTAAGAAAGGGATAGAAAATAAGACCGGAATATCTTACTGCCCCTGTATAAAACTATGAGTACGCCCACATCTTGAATACTGTGTACAGATGTGGTCTCCTCACCTCAAAAAGATATTTTGGCCTTGGAAAGGGTTCAGAAAAGCAACTAAAATGATTAGGGGTTTGGAGCAGGTCCCATATGAGGAGAGGTTAAGCGACTGGGACTTTTCAGTTTAGAAAAGAGGAGACTGAGGGGATATGATAGAGGTGTATAAAATCATGAGTGGTGTGGAGAGGGCCGATAAAGAAAAGTTATTTATTAGTTCCTAAATAGAAGAACTAGAGGACACCAAATGAAATTAATGGGTAGCAGGTTTAAAACTAATAAAAGAAAGTTCTTCTTCACACAGCGTGTAGTCAGCATGTGGAACTCCTTGCCAGAGGAGGCTGTGAAGGCTAGGACTATAACAGAGTTTAAAGAGAAGCTAGATAATTTCATGGAGGTTAGGTCCATAAAGGCTATTAGCCAGGGGATAAAATGGTGTCCTTGGCCTCTGTTTGACAGAGGCTGGAGAGGATGGCAGGAGACAAAGCGCTTGATCATTGTCTTGGTCCACCCCTCTGGGGCACCTGGTGCTGGCCACTGTCGGCAGACAGGATACTGGGCTAGATGGACCTTTGGTCTGACCCGGTACGGCCGTTCTTATGTTCTTATGTTCTTATGGAGTGGATCACTGACTACATTACGGGGCTCAGTGGGAATTCGGTGTATGAATCTTCGGAAGATTTTCATCCCTTTTTTGCTTTTACCGGTTTGTGTCAAGGCAAATTCATCCTGATCTTGATGGTGCATTTCAAATGCTGTATCTGTCACAGGCTAGGCTTGATTTAATTTTTAGCTCTAATTAAATATTGACTGGTGCGGTGGGAGGAAATATGCTTTGGGGCAGGTGAGCATCAGTGACCAATGAGGACCTAAAATGTTTCAAGTATGAAGGAGATCGGGCTTTTTGAGTTTAATATGAATGTTAGTTTTTAATGTGTATGTGAGTGTTCCAGATGAAGATGTTGGAGAAGTGTTCTTTCCATGTGTTTTCTTATTGATGTTAAGGAGCGTGTCCTTACTCAATATCATTTGGTAAAATAGTTGGAAATGCAACTTTGCAAGGCTATATCAGGGGATAATAGAGGCGTTCATCTTAAATGTAGAGGATTAGTATTCAACATTCATGAAGGTAAAAGCTGTAGGATCTCTCACTACTTAGTTTAGGATAGGCCTTCTTGGCACAGTCTAACAAAGCACTTAAGAACATGTTTAAATTTAAGCTTCTGATTATTTAATTGGGACTACTCAGATAGCTAGAGTTAAGTATATGATTAAATGAGACCACAGTCTACCATGCTGATCAGTATAGTCTCATTATTTCTTTGTAGTCCCCATCTCTTTGACTGCTTTCATTGATTGCATCTTGTCCTGTACTTAGATTGTGACCTTTTTGGGTAAGGGACTGTTTGTTCTTTGTACAATATGGTCCTGGTCTATGAAAGTGATTCCTAGGTTGTACGACAATACAAATAAATAATACAACATATGATAATTATTAAAAAAGCATTGCTAGGTTGGAACCAGCAAGGATAACTAAGGTCAATTGCGTATTGAGGTCAATAGAACTACTCATCTGCTTAAATTCTTTCCTGGGTTGGGGACGAGAGGGATGTTATATGGCTAACAGGTGTAGTGAGCTTTGTACTGGGGAATAACGCCACTGAACATAGTGTAATTACTTTGTTTTAAAACTAGTGTCAAAGAAGAACCAGATCCACTTTTTGCCCAGTTGGTGGGAAGAACAATCTGATTCAGCTACAGAAAGAACCATCCTGAACTCAAATTCAGACTTTTCATTTTTTTAAAAGTTGGATAAGTTTAAAGAAATTAATAATAACTGTATACCTCAGCACGTCCTAGTTCCAGGTAGACCCCAAAGAGCCAAGGAACATGACATGAAGGGAACCTAACTAGAAGCAGGAAATGCCAGACAACATAGTGAGATCTGCAACTATTTTTCTTCAGATTCGTAATGCTTGATAAGTACTGATCTGAACTGAAGTGAGGTTTGCCCACCACCATGCAATTAGAATAATTAGTTTTCCAGAAGAATCACTAGCAATGCATTGAGAGAGACAGACAGAAAATGCATGCACACATATAAAGAGGACTACCGTATCCATTGGCAGAACTTACATTCTTTTGGAATAAGTCTAGATTTTTACTTCTTCATTTGCAGTGGTCCTCCCATGCAAGGTGAAAATGTAATAAGTCTTTGGTACACCAGTTTTTGAATCTCTAGCAAGAAAGTCACCACAGTCTCATTGCTCCAGTGAATGGTGAAGCTAGCCTTTTTGGAGACTTTTCTACTTGCTGGAAAGTTTGTTTTCCTTTCAGTCGCACTAAGGATAGCAGATTGCTGGCAGTCATGGAATTAGCTTTATAATCAGAGTTGGTAAATTCTGCAAAATGGTCAGAATGTGCACTGATTAGGCACAGACCTGGGTTTGGGTAATGCAGACTTGCAATACTCCCAAGAGGAGTTCCAGGAGTAGGGATGAAAAAGTTGTTTAAAAAGGTAACTGTGTAACTGCTTAAAATCCTATTGGTTACACACGTTGTGGGCTCTGCAGTGTAAGCGCTGGCCCTGCTCCCAGGGAGCCAGCTTTGCTGCGGGCTCTGCAGAGCCCACACTGAAGCCAGCTTCTGAGGAGCCAGTGTGTAACCATAATGGAATCTGATAAGCTGATGGAGTGGATTCACCTCATTGGCCTTCTGGGTATACAGATGAGGTGTGCTTGTTCTTAGAGTATAGCGACTGCAGTTATACATAGGGATGGGGCTACAATGAGGAGAAAGACTCTTAGCACCTTCTTATATACTAGGTCATGGAGTTAGTCTGAGACTGTCCATAAACATTTGAAAATAAAGTATCAACTTATTTTAAACTTTTTTACTTTTATTTTTAATCTTTTAACGACTTGACATTTTCCAGCATCAAAGGCATGTAGCAACTAAAGGAAATGGTCAACAAATGCCCATTCCAACATTTTGCAGAGTGTATGGCCAGAAAGGACGATTAGATCCTCCAGCCTGGGCTTCTGTTTGTCTGCCAAAGTCTGTCTTCCTGTGGGTTTCAGCATTGCAATGAGGAATGGGAAATCTGCTCATTTTTCCTGGTTACTTGGCAAGCAGCTCTTGTATTTTTAACCTGTTGGCAAACACGATAACTGTATACAGATGAAATTGTATGTTTTCACATTTAAATACATTTGAATAATTTCCACACTACTCCGCCCTGTTTGAACCTCCTCTATTAACCAATTTTCTGGTGTGTCATCACATTTAACCCAC
Organism: Rafetus swinhoei; assembly: GCA_019425775.1. Taxonomy (NCBI): domain Eukaryota; kingdom Metazoa; phylum Chordata; order Testudines; family Trionychidae; genus Rafetus; species Rafetus swinhoei. The sequence goes on along the minus strand of CM033437.1, from coordinate 22,142,435 downwards.
AGTCGGGAGCTCCCAGCATTTGTGAATAAACCAGTCGGTGGGGGTGGGGGTGGGAGTGGGTGTGTTTTCCCCATTGACAATTATCCTGCTTATTTCCGTCATCACACAGGGGCTTTTATTGTTCCAGTAGCAGCCAGCATCTGATAGATTCCAGCTGGCAACTGTAGAAATGACAGTCTCTGTTCCTCTCATTCAGTGTGACCCACTGTTGTGGTGTGGCAGCAGCAGAGACTAACTGAGCAACAGTATCCTTGTTAAACCCCCAATAGTAACTTTTTTCAGTTACCGGAGCCAGCTTTCCAGATGAAGGTGGGGGAAACAAGAGAGGGAATCTGGCATGCTGACGAGCAAAGAGCATCTTAGAATCAGTCCAGCGGCTGTTACCCATCTTGATTTAGGGACAGATTGCATTAATAAAGCCCATGCAATAAGTATAGAATTGTGTACAATTAAGAATGTTAGCATTCAGAATGACTGTTCAGAGTTACAGATGTTGCACCTTTAGTCTTATAGTCTAGTGGATGTGTTGGGTTTTTCTTTACTAAAATACGTCCCAGTTGTGCCCATAAGGCATGGGGGTGAAGCAATGGGATATCCCAAGAACAGAAGAAAAGTTTGTTTTCTCCCCCAATTTTCAGTGCCTGCAATAAATGACCTCCTGGGAGAAGACAATAGAGGATTTGCTTTGTGATTACTGGCCTTGTTGAAGTGATAAGATTCCTAGGGGCTTCCTGTCACAGGCATAGTCTTGGAGGCTGCTGATGAGCAATGATGAGTGGTAGAGCAAATGTTTGCACTCTGAGCTGGCTCCTACAATGTCTGATGGGGAAAGTATGTGGGTCTCTCTTTGAAGTCTGTATTAGCTCCCTGTGTGCATAACTGGAGACAGAATAGCAATGTTATCATTTTAAAGTTTCAACTAAAATACTGTGACCTCTGACCTAACTGAAATTATCTTCAGGTGTGGACTTAGACATAGGAATCAGAGCCAGGAGGTCAAGTACTAGCACAGCAGAAACATACTGCAATAGCGCAGTAATTGAGAAAAGGGAGTGGTCCTAGAAATACCTGAATAAGGGTAACTGGGAGAGCTAGTCTGTGATATAGTCACATAAAAGAGCTAGAGTGAGGGTGAGTCTGGTCAAACATAAGGATGTTAAGAAGCAGATAATTGACTAATCATGTAGTCGATACAGCTTGTATCGACTACACGATTACTTGATCAAGGGAGGTGGAGTCCAGGAGCTACCCCTGCTACAGCTCTGCTGTTTAAATGTAATAGGAGCTGGACGCGCAGGCAGCCTGGCTCCTACTGTATTTAAACTGCAGAGCCACAGCAGGGGTAAATCCCAGACATGGCACGAGCCAGGACTGAGCATTCCCAGCTCACACTGAGTGTCGGACCCCTGCGCCTCTATCTTTTAAGTATAGTAAGAGCCACCCGCTCAGCTCTTACTATATTAAAAAAGGCAGAGCCGCAGCGGGGTAAGTCTGGGACCTGGCACACTGGGCCCCGGACTGCTGTGCCTCTGCCTCCTCTGCTTCCTGCCCCGCCCCACACCGCGGAGACAGTGCTGGCACGAAGTGGCTTTTAATCTGGCTTACCCCCAGCATCAGCTCCTGCTGCCCCCCCCCGCTGCCTTTGATATAGAGGCAGAAAGGAGGCAGGGGAAATGAGAGTAGTCGACTCGACTACCCAATAGCCCAGGCTTATCGGGTAGTCGAATAATTGACCACTCTTTTACATCTCTAGTCAAACACTTGCATGATTTTTGTGATAGGTTCTGGTAAGAAGCTAGGAGTTTAAAGTTTCTGCTCTCTCTGTGACTATGGGTCAAATTCTGAAGCTCTTACATAGCTCTCAGTCCTTACTGCAATAACACTCCCTAAGGAGCAAGTGGCAGAATAGAAAATGGATTGTGACTCTACCAGTCCTGGTTAGGTTCCTGATATGGCTCCAGAAGGGATGTAATCTACACAAGCCTGTTTGCTGCTAAGTTTGTTTCCCTCCTGGGCGCAGCACTGGTGTGTAGGCCAGGAGGTTTGGGAAGAGGCTGAGCAGAGGTTCCATCCATCTGCATTGGAGGGGGAGAATTATCCTGATGGCAACACACACACACAGACAGCGTCTCTGGCAATGTGGGCAGCTTACCCAAGGAAGTGAGTGGACTCTATCCCTCTTTAGTGCCCTTCACAGGCACTTAGCAGGACTCACAACTGCATCCTAAATGACCTCCTTGGGAATTTTCCCTGACTGAGGACAATTTAAGGATTTGGGCCATCTTTAGGCGCTCTTTCATATGTATAAGCCTGATTTTCAGAAGTGCCAAACACCCACAGCTCCCATATCTATCAGTGGCAGCTGCAGCTGTTCCTTCCCTTTTAAAATCAGGTCATGTAGATTTTGCTGCCAGAATATGGATTTAAGAATCATACTCTAAGCACCAGGTCTTACAAATCTTGGCCTGGCCCATTAGGGAGTTTTAATGCTCCATCACTGTAATGTCTAGGCACCGTGGGAACCTGAGGAGAATTGTCGCATCTGATCTGCAGTTTCATGTGCCAGACTGAACTTTTTCTGGTTACAGACACATTGGTTTTTTTTTCCCTCCTGCCCGCCTCAGATCCCCCCCTTTATTTTCCTCAGCCCCTAAAGCAGTGGGTTTAAGTCTTAGGTCAATTACTCCCTAGTGAGAGGAGACACATTTGGAATGCTGTCTGGAGAGCCAGGTCACACATTTCCAAACAATCCACTTTAGCTCACCAAAGGCTGGGCCACTTATATTGGCTTCGTTTTCTATGTGCGCTTTATACAAACTTTCATAAGAAAAGGTAGTGAGGCCCTCTAAACTAATAACACTTCTCCTTTCTGTGCCTTTCTGTCAGACAAGGCTACTAATGGCAAAAGGGGCATAATAGTGCTTTAATTGGGCTCTGCTTGTTTCGGGGGGAGAGGGGAGAGAGAAGCCTGCCTTTTAGTTCCCATGGCCTTCCAGATGAGTTTGCAGCATAATGCCAATTAAGAGAGAGATAAAGAATATGCAAAGCAGATGACAACTGCTGCTTACCAGGAATCACTCTTTTGTGACTAAAACAATGGGGGCCTTCATTTGAGGGTGCCTTTTGCTGCTGACGCCTTCCTGGTTCTCTGTCGTTGTTTTGCATAGAATTTGCTGCTGAATGGGCTAAGCCTGGATAAAGTAAGGATGAAGCAAAAGCAAGGGCCTTCCACATGTGTTCACTCACCGCAGAGCAGAAAGGAAAGCCAAATTAACTTCTCTCTTTCCCCCTGGGTTTCCTCTCTTTATTTATTTTATTTTATTTATTTTAAAGGGATCAAGGGTTTTTTTTCTTTCTCCCTGTTTGTTAGTTTTTAGGGTAATTATTCACCGGGACCTTTTCAGCTGTCACATGTAACAAAAGGTAATCCAGCCTCTCCCTTCTTCCCCACCAACCTCTTTTCTCTTCAACAAATGTGGCCTTTGTTCTACAGAGGTCATCATACAAGGAGCCCTCTGCAATCCCCTGAGATACAAACATTGCTCTGGCTGGAATCAAGGCTACCTTGAGCAAATCTGGCATTTTGTTGCTAGCTCCGTCCTGTGAAACATTTCCAATGGACAGTTGCCAACTTGACAAATTAGGCTCTGGTAGATAATCTAAATGTTTTCTTTTCTCGAGATGGGATTCCTAGACTTACTACATGAGCTGGCTATCAATTTATCTACAATAGATGTGCTGGCATGAATCAATCTCCATCTAACAGGTGGTCTTTTGCCACCAACTTGGATTCAGCTCTCAGATTGATTTGATATGAACCCTGCAATATATACAAAGTCAGATTTTCTTTCTCTTCCTTTCCTGAGATTTAGTGCTGTTGAAAGATACACACAGTAAAAATAGTACTGTTCAGTACCAACATATTTTACAGACTGGAATGTACGGATCAGCTTAAAAGGAGTACAACCCCTTCTTCGCCTTTATGTAAACATTTGCTTGGATGCTTAATGGGTCTTACCCTGAATCATAGATTTGTCTTGGACCTGTAGCGGAGACTTCTTGATAAGAAAAAGTACCCTTCAGTAATTATACGTACTTATTTGCATCCCTATAGTCAAGACTAGGTCAACGTTTCACTGATAAACTCCTGTTTTCAATTGAATGTACGGAGTGGGAGCCAGTGTTGTTATATTTGGCACTTTTGAAGTTATATAGGTGCAGAGAGAGGAGAGATTTTTGAGGCAGTTCTGTAAGGTGTGGAAATGGGTTTGGAGAAAATAGCCCTCTGAAACTTTAGATCAAAACTCAGACTAAATCTTTGTACAAGTTGAACCTCTTATTTGGCATTCTCAGGGTCCGGCAACATCCGTGGTTTGGCATGATTTTAGTTAGCTGAATGTCTGCTTATCATGCGTGTGGCCAAGTTTCCCGAGGTCCCATAAAGTGTGTTTACAGCCACCAGCCCTGAGTCTCCGTTTTCTGTGCTGTTGTTTAGCTCTAAATTACCCCTAAATGTCTTCAAAGAGAACATCAAGCAGTGGAAGTGCTGGTAATGCTTCTAAGAGTAAGCATGTTTTCTATGCTTTATCTACCTATTTCCTTGTGCCAATACAGTAAAATTGTGTAACAACAGCAACACTTTGTTATGAAGAGAGCTGAGAGGCCTTGGCTAGGTGTAGGCTTAAATAGGGTGCACCAGGACATTATTAAACAGCATTGCAAGCCCTGTTCCATTTATTTGCTTTGGTGAAATAAAAATAGAGAGACCCACTCACCACAATAATGACCTCCCATGGATCCTTGGTACCAAAGGATGCCTGACGAGAGAGGTTCAACCTGTAGTGATCAGAAGATATTTGCTTAGCTTCCCTCCCCATTTCTTTGCTTCCTATGACTAGGAGGCAGAAGCACCATGCTGTTTCTCTAGTGGTATTTCGGATCCTTATAGCTGTATTTTTATTACAGTGGCACCAGTTCAGATCAGGGCCCTATTATGCTAGGCACTGTACATGAATGTTGTGAAAGACACCTTGTTGTCACACGGGTCTTATATACTAAATTGACGAGACATACAGAGAATGGGGGAAATTATCTCTAATTTAGTGACGGGGACTATAGACACAAAGAGATTAAGGCCTAGAGCAGTAGGAGATAGGCATTTAAATACCTCTAGAGGTTCTGAGTCAAAGTGATTTGGCCAGCATCACACAGGGATAGCAAAGCTAGGAATTAAATCCAGATTTCATAAACCCCGTGTCTAATGCCTTAGCTGCAAGACCAACCTTGATCTCAAATGATTGATGTCAGATCAGACTCAATACTATCACTGTACAACAAGGACTTGTTCCCATGAAACTTCCAAATCAGTTCTTCCAGACTGGGTTGGCTTGGGCAAGGTTTGAATGTGTTTCCAGACTTTGGGGGGCTTTTCTGAACTGAGGACCTTGGCATTTTTCGAGGTTAGCCCCATCACCATTTTTTTATGTTGTTCTGGGCTAAAATTGGCTTTGTGGAACATTTACTTTAGAAACAAAAAACATCCATCCAGATCCATAGTCTGTCATCAGACCCCCAGGTGCTCTACATTTTGGATGAGTATGTGCTCGTAGGTATCTGTCCACACATCATTGTATCCATCACTGAAAATGTAACCACCTCTGGGGTGTAATATAGAGTATTAGTATGTTGGCCATGCTCACTAAATGAAGAGTAACATATCCAGTTGAAAGTTTATATAGGGCAGAATGTACAATGAATCTAATGAATTGCATTATAAGTAAGCCCCCGAGTTAGCCAAACACTTTTATTCTTGTTAAATGTTCCTTGGGAATTTAATAACCACATGGTCAAGACCTGGGTTTTAGGACTCATTCAAAATGCCTTCTGGCTTCACCATCCCCTTAAATTCATCTAAACCTTTCATCACTGACAACTTTTAAAATCAATACTGGCTGTTTTCCTAGGAGATCTGCTGTAAGAATTCTTCTGGAGGAAGTTCTCTGGCCTGTGTTATACAGGAGGTCAGACTAGATAATCATACTGGTCGCTTCAGGATGTGGGGCCCAAGACAACCCCTTTGCCCCACCTCTTCTTGCCCCTGCTCTGCCTTTGTCCTGCCCCACTCCCCCCCACTCTCGCTTCGTCTCTGCCCTATCTCTTCTCACCCCTTCTCCATCCTTCCCACTCCCATTCTAGCACTTCCTCCAAGCTTCCACCCCTTAGCGACATGGCCCAGGGGATTAGCATGGGGCCTGGTGCCAGCAGAAGGCACAGGCCTCTCCCCACATAACTGGTGGCAAAGGGAAGTGGAGTGGAGTGACCTGGCCCCAACCTGCTTCACTCTGCCAGCTCTCAGCCACATTGCTCCATTTCCTCTGCGTGAGTGTGGGGGGGCAATTCCACCCTTTCCCTTAGCCTCTCCCCCAAGCCATGGAGCTGGGAGCCAGCTGCTCTGCTTCTTGCCACCACTGGTGAGGTGTGAGCATGGGTTTGATCCCTGCTGCCTCCCTGCACAGCTGCCCTGCTCCTGCCCCCAGCAGCTCCTGTGCCCTGGGTCCACAGCCCTGAGCCCTACCCTGCCCAGGGGCTGCTAGGGACAGCACTGACTAGGGAGGGGAGGTAATATCTTTTATTGGGCCAACTTCTGTTGATGAGAGAGACAAGGTTTTGAGCTGTGTGTGGCTTGAAAGCTTGTCTCACTCACCAGCAGACTCAAGATCGTCTCATCTGCAGAAGTGTGTTTTGCCTATGAAAGCTCATAATACTATATGTTATAATTCTCACTCTCTCTCTCTCTCTCTGGGTATGTCTACACTGCCACCCTAGTTCGAACAAGGGTGGCTAATGTAGGCATTCGAACTTGCAAATGAAGCCCGGTATTTAAATATCGCGGGCTTCATTTGCATGTTCCTGGGCGCCGCCATTTTTAAATGCCCCATAGTTCAAACTACCTGAGCTTTAATTCGAACTACCTAGTCTGTGCTGCGTGTAGCCATGGGCAGGTAGTTCGAACTACGGGGCATTTTAAAATGGTGGCGCCTGGGAACATGCAAATAAAGCCCAGGATATTTAAATCCCGGGCTTCATTTGCAAGTTCGAATGCCTACATTAGCCACCCTAGTTCAAACTAGTGGTGTGAGTGTACTATCAATACTCATTTTTTAAAAGTTGTTTTTAGATGTTGGTCCAGTAAAAGATACTACCTCCCTCCACCTTATCTCTTGAATTTTGTAGCCTTATCATTAGTCTGTGGTGCAAACAAACAAAATTTGGAGGGAAACTGCAGCTTGTGGAAGCTCTCACACACAGCAGGGCTAAACTCAAAATAAGCTATGCAACTTGAGCCACGCTATTTGCATAGCTTAAGTCCAAGTAGCTTATTTTGACTTTTAGTGCTGTCTACACAGCAGTTATTTTGCGAGAGAGCACTTGTCCACCGACTTCCCTTACTCCTCGTACAATGAGGGTTACAGGAGTCGGAGTAAGCAGTCCTCCAGCTCGACATTATGTCAATATAACTACTTGTAGTGTAGACACGGAGGCTGTGTCTACATTGGCACCCTTTTTCGAAAAAGGGATGCTAATGAGACCAGTCGCAATTGCAAATCAGCGGGGATATTTAAATTTAAATATCCCGCGGTATTCATTTACATAACTGCGCTTTTTCCGGCTCAAGGCTTTGCGGAAAAAGCGCCAGTCTAAACGAGGATCTTGCGGAAAATAAACCCTTTTCCGCAAGATCTCTTATGCCTACTTGCAAGTAGGAATAAGAGATCTTGCGGAAAAGGGTTTATTTTCGCAAGATCCGTCTAGACTGGCGCTTTCGGCAAAGCCCCGAGCCGGCAGTCATGTAAATGCAAATACGTGAGGATATTTAAATCCCCAGATTTGCAATTGCGACTGGTCTCATTAAGCATCCCTTTTTCGAAAAAGGATGCCAATGTAGACACAGCTGGACTGTGTTATTTCGGAATAACGTCAGTTATTCCAAAATAATGCTGCTGTGTAGACATAGCCTTATAGACAGTCTAAAAATATTTGTGCCAGTTGTTTTGTTGATGCTAAGAACAAATGGCTATTATGGACTTTGATTAAAAAATCAGCACATACACTGATCCCCCAATAAGTAACTCATTATCAAGCTCTTCAATTTGAGGGGCAGGATCTTATTCCTTTTCCTTTCTCTGGACCCATGTCTGCTCATTGGAATCATCTATCAGGATTACTTTCCACCTCTCCCTTTCTGCTCATAAAAGCTGGATGTGTAGTTTTTATTAAAAGTAAAACAAAATCTGTTTCAGTTGCCCTATAAGGTGCTGTGGTCAACCTGAAGACCCTACCTAATACTAACATGCAACACAGGGAAGTCTCCATAGTGAATCATAATAATAATAATAGAGAGGTAGCTGAATTAGTCTGATCTTGCTAAAACAAAAGGAAAAACTATATAGCACTTTAAAGACTAACAAGATGGTTTAATAGGTGATGAGCTTTCGTGGGCCAGACCCACTTCATAGGTTTTCCTTTTGTCATAATAATAATAATAATAATAATGATGATGACGATGATGAATGGAATAAATCAAATCATGATAGGACTGCGGTTACAACTCATACCACTAGTGTTAGTTATACCTTGCATGTGCATTACCCACTATGCATCACTGAAGGACCTGTTCTCAGTGCTTCTGTAGCACCGGAGGTTAACAATTCTGCTGCACGTTAACAGGCAAGAAACTTTATCCTCTGTTGGCATTAAAACTGAATGTTTGAAAAACAAGTCTTTTGTTCTTCAACTAGATTCTTTCCACTTGTCAGAAATTGCCTGTGTGTGTGAGAAAGAGGGAGGATGGGGGGCAGTCTCCCCATACAAGTATGAGGTCATATGTTTTCCTAGGACAGCCGCCACTGTCAACAGGAGGAACAGACCAAAAAGCATGGCACACGATCCCTAACATGACAACATTCTCATAGTAATGTGTTGCATACTGTGTATGTAGTATGTTTCACCTTGTGATTTGACAGCATTTTACTAGTTAGCACCACAAGAAAGATAAATACAGCTCTACCCATTTTACAGGTGGCTAACATGAGGTATGGAGAAATTACATGACTTGTCAGAGGTTGCAAAGTAATTTAGTACAATTTGTACTAACACTAGAATTTGATTGCCAGTCCATAGTACTAAACTCACTCTTGCACTAATACTGCAGATACTGTGGAGTAGCATAGCTAGTGCCTCAGGAATGTGACCCTCTGATTAATGTGATGGAAAATCATTTAAAATTAACGTGAAAGTTTCTTAATGAATGTTGCATGCTGACTGATTTAAAAGCCATATATAAACTGTGGATAACATGGGCATTAATCACAGCAAGTTACACAATTTAAGGGCATTAGAAAGATAAAGGCTGCTTTCCCCCAAACACTGAAGGGATAAGCCTAAGGTCATCCTGAGATAACATTCTTAAAGAGATCTATATTGATACATATTGTTCAAACCCATAGAAAACTTTGCCAACTCTTCTTGGGAGATAATACAAATGGCACTGCACAAAAGAAAGGAAAAAGACAGACACAAGAATTTGACCAGCTGCAAACTTGGGGTGTGATTCTAACTTTGGATGCTCCCAGGAAAGTGAATGGGAAATCAAACCTGGTCAGGATGTTAAACATATTTCAGGGGTTCAGTTTTATCACCTTAATTAAATAGTTCCTGATGTTTCAAGTTTTTGAGCAACTCTTAAGAGGTTCTTGAGTGCCCTCAAGTCTCCTCAAAGTCATTGGGAACTGGAGGAATTCAGCAGATCCCAAGAGGTGTTCAGTATGTTACAACATTGAGCGTGTCTGTCTGTCTGTTGTTGATTTTAAGGTTCATTAGTATCATCGTGTCTGAGTCACAGGCTTCCCATTTCACGTTTTCTTGAGTTACGAATCTTCTAAATAAATAATGATAGAAATGTAGCCGTGTTAGTCTGGTGTAGCTGAAACAAAATACAGGACTATGTAGCACTTTAAAGACTAACAAGATGGTTTATTAGATGATGAGCTTTCGTGGGCCAGACCCATTTCCTCAGATCAAATACTGGAAGAAAATAGTCACAACCATATATACCAAAGGATACAATTAAAAAAATGAACATATATGAAAGGACAAATCACATTTCAGAACAGAAGGGGATCGGGGCGTGGGAAAGGTAAATGTCTGTGAGCTAATGGTATTAGAGGTGGGAAAAGGTAAATGTCTGTGAGCTAATGGTATTAGAGGTGATAATTGGGGAAGCTATCTTTGTAATGGGTAAGATAGTTAGCGTCTTTGTTGAGACCTACAGGTAGAGTGTCAAATTTTAGCATGAATGACAGTTCAGAGGATTCCCTTTCAAGTGCAGATTTAAAAGTCTTCTGAAGCAGGATGCAGGTAATTAAGTCGTTGAGACAGTGTCCTTTCTGGTTGAAATGGCAAGAAACTGTTTTTTCTTTGTGATCCTGTCTAATATCTGTTTTGTAGGCATTGATCCTTTGGCGAAGTGTCTGAGACGTTTGTCCAATGTACAAAGCAGACGGACACTTTCGGCACATGATAGCATAAATTATATTTCTGGATGCGCAGGAATATGTATTCTTGATCTTATAACTCACTTGGTTAGGTCCAATAGTAGCTTTTAAACCAAATGAAATTGGGGAGCTAGGTTTACAGTTTTGTTCTGCTTTGTCATGCAGATACACAGGACTGATTTTTCAAGCCTGATCATTCCTTAGTGTCCTGATGCTGTAAATTGCTAACCTGCCTTACCTATTTAAAAAAATTGTAAAAACAATGAATAGTCCTGCAGCATCTTAGAGACTAACAAAAAATCTAGATGTTATCATGAGCTTTCCTGGGCACAACCCACTTCTTCGGATGATGTTTTTACATGGCTACCCCTCTGAGATTTTTTTACCTACATAAGTGATTGGGTTTTGACAGCTTTCAGTGTCTTGCATTATCAGGCTCCATGAGAGCAAGGGTAGGAATTTTGTGGAGGCAGCATGCGCATCCCGTGATGATCAAGAGTTGCCACCTATTCAGCACTTCTGGCTAGAAGGTTTCACAGACCTTTTACAGCAGTGTTTCTTAAACTGTGTGCAGTGTGCCACAAGACAGTTGGAGGTGTACCACGGCCTCTTTTAACTCCCCCTCCCCAACCCCGGCGGAGACGGAAGCTCAGTTGGGCAACACGCGCGGCAATTAAAGGGGCTGCAACCACTTTTTTTTCTCAATAACTTTCCCTCGGTGTTCCACATTAAAAAAAACTGATTGTTTGGTAGTTCACAGTCTTAAAAAGTTTAAGAAACACTGTTTTACAGAGAGAAACTTAAAAAACAACAAAAGGTCTGGTAGCACTTTATAGACTAACAAAAAATGTAGCTGGTATCATGAGCTTTCGTGGGCACAGCCCACTTTTTCAGCTGTGCCCACGAAAGCTCATGATACCATCTACATTTTTTGTTAGTCTATAAAGTGCTACCAGATCTTTTGTTGTTTTTTAAGTTTATCCTGTATAGACTAACTCGGTTACCCCCCTGAAGCTTCTTTTACAGAGAAACTCTTTTAAATCACACATCACCTTTGTTTTACAAATGGACAACTAAGTGGTTTGCCTACAATTGTCCACTGAGTCAATGAGGGACCTGAAAATAAAACTACGAAATTCTAACTTCCAGTAACTCAATCCCATCCTTTTCCAATTATCATCTTATGGCAGCCTGTCCAGGGAAAGAATACACCTCAGATGTTCAAACCTGCGTGCAAACACATTTATATTAACCCAGTTTGTGCACTTTTTGGTCCTAGTATGAATTTACAAGGTGGGATTTACATGCAGAAACTGCTTTTTATTGCACATGTACAGAAAGGCCAGTTGCAGTAGTGAGTTTGAAAATCTGGACTATGTTACCGTATCTGGTGTTGTGTTCTACACTATATTAAATTCAAGTTATTGCTTTGTTAAAAATAATTCTGTACAAAGTAAAATTTGGGTAAAATCTCTTTAAAATGCATACTCTGAAAAACCCTACTGGCACTTAGACAGACAAGGCCATTTTTACTGGCATATATTTTGCTTGGCGCTAGTTCAGCCTGTACTAATAGCTTAATAATTTTGGCAGGCACACCAATGAAAAATGTTACTAAACCAGACCCAATTATGTGTACAGAATGAAAACAGTTGTTGTCTCGTGGGAATAGCTACTGTATATTGTCAAGCCGAGCGGCTGTAAACTGCGTAGGGTAGAGTGCTCCAAATTTGTTTGTGACAAATGACCTCCTGATGAGCTTGTTTCTGGGCCTTGCAGCTGATGATGTGATGACATTATCAATGGAGTGTGATACCAACACGCTTCTTGTTACAGCTCTTAGGCCAGCTTTACAAAGTGTGGCAGCTCTGAGCTTGGGCTGGTTTTCTGTTGAATACTTGTGGTAGAAAATGCCAGAAATTCTCTAGACCCAGGTCATAACAACCTGATTCCAGAGCAGTCCATCTCCTTTTCCTCATTAGCCATGAATGGTGTGCTTGCTTGGGCTATTTTAAACCTGGAAAAATAACATGGAATAGGCTGTGCTTGTAGTTTTGAAGCACAGTTGTTGAAGCACAGCAAAGCCTTTTCTTGCCTTCATTTTGTTGACCATTTGGAAAAGTTGCGTGATCTTTTGTATATGAGTCTGGGACAGTCGCTCTAACTGAAAGTGAGTCTGAATTTGGCTACAACTGAACTAAGCTAAGCCCAGTCTGCTATTAAAGGTCTGCTGTGGTGAAAAGGGGGAGTGAGATGAGCATTGGAAAGGTGGGGAAACACAAAGATTTGGAGTTTCCTTTCAGCAGCTTCTGAGAACTCTGAAATGAGAAGACCCTTCTAGCCAGCACCTGGCAATACCATAATGAGTGTGCCTTCCTGCAACTTGAATTAGAGTAACGCTGCAACACAGCAGGCTCCTGCTAAAAGGGGGAAGGGTGGGAGGGAAGAATCTTTTTAAAAAAAAAAAGCCCTTTCTGATGCATTCAGGTAGAAGAGTACAAAGTAAATAATGGAGTCTGAAGCCAAAGAGCTGCACACAAGAGCATGACTTTGCATTCCATTCAAGTCTGCTGCCAAGTTGCTTAAGCAGAACTTAGAAAATGAACTGTGAAGCAAGGCACAGCTCTGTGCTCTAACTGAGCTTGTAAATGCAAACCAGAGTTCCTCTGGAAAGCAAGTTAGAGAGCAAGCCACTTGGAACCTAGGTCACTACCAATCACTGTCCTTATCAGAGTCTTCCAGGGAGCCAGTAAACAGGCATGCTTCAGGAAATGGCATGTTATAAATGTGGGGGACTAAAAGCATTGCAGTGAAAAAGAAGGCAGACTAGTATTTACCATCGCAGTTGCATAGCTACCATTCCCTTGTTGTGCTAGACTGGTTGTAGGGAGGGTGATTCACCAAATCATTGTGAAGCTTCATCTGAGGTAAGCCTAATTTTAAAACCATTTTGTCTTATTTATTCCTATTGCCACATAGTTTTCAGGAAAAAAGTCATCACCTCAAGAGGTTGTCCTCTCTCCCCCCCTCCCCCGCCCCCCCCTCAGCTCAGCAGAGCATGCTGCAATGACAGTTTTCCCAGGCTTTCCCCACTGGCGATGGGGTATTTTATTTGTGGCAGATTGGAATTACTGGACGTTGACTTTTTGTCTTTGTTTAATTATAAAGATGGTAAGGCAAGTTGATTGCGCGATACAAAGAAGAATTCAAATAGATGTTGAGCTATGGAATCTGGCTACTTTTCTATGCCACATGTTCAATATTTTGGTCAAAGATGGGAAGAGAAAAATAATCAAAAGCTACAGATTTCTTTTTGAGTTGTGGAGTTACATGAGATTCTAGCTCTTTGAGAATTACTACTGTGAAGTGTTAAACCCAAGGGCTGCGTCTAGATTGGCAAGTTTTTGCGCAAAAGCAGCCGCTTTTGCGCAAAAACTTGCCAGCTGTCTACACTGGCCGCTTGAATTTGCAAGAGCACTGACTTTGTAATGTACAAAATCAGTGCTTCTTGCGCAAATACAATGACGCTCCCGCTCGGGCAAAAAGCCCTCTTGCGCCAAATGCTTTTGCGCAAGAGGCCAGTGTAGACAACCCAGAATTGTTTTATAAAAGCCCGATGGCTAAAATGGCGATCGGGCTTTCTTATATAAAACGCGTCTAGATTGGCACGGGCGCTTTTCCGCATAAAAAGTGCTTTTGCGCAAAAGCGTCGTGCCAATCTAACGCTCTTTCATAAATGCTTTTAACGGAAAAACTTTTCCGTTAAAAGCATTTGCGGAAAATCATGCCAGTCTAGACGTAGCCAAGATGATTATAGTAGGATCTGATTAAACTTGAAACCAAGTTGGGGGGGTTGGGGTGGCATTGAAAACTGAAATCTATGGACCATAAGAAGCATTTTTTTCTGTGTGCAGTTGAACTTGCTGACAGATCTACCTCCTCTTCATTGAAGTGATGTACCCCAGCTTCCAGTAGCCCCTGCCCAAATGACCACAATTGTCCCCTGAATCAGGCTAATACAACACACCCAATTTAAAAAGCAGTGTAAATTTTGATAACCTTAAACTGGTCTGTGTTTTTGGTTACATCCTCCTGTTTCCTAGTATCGAGGGTGGGCCATGTATGTTGATGAAGCACTGAAGATGCAGAAAATATAAATGTATTCCTAATTCTGCTTCCCTCAGCTCACCGGCTTGGAACTGATGGGATCTTAGTAGCCGACCTCAGTGCTCAGCCAGAGTTTGGCGCAAGGGAGGGGCAGGGAAATGGAGCAGTTACTGAAGCTAGACTGCAGCTCTTACAAGCCTTCATCCAAAGACTGCACAGGATTGCCTGGAATAGTGCCTGGGCAATATGCAGATTTGGCATTCGAGGCAGGAATTTTGGAAGTAGGAGGAGCAGGATCTCAACAGGGTTTGAGATGGGCCAAGAGAGTCCATTGCTTCTTGCCCTCTTGTGGTGTGAACAGAACTGAAATTTACATTATGAGGGTTTGTTTATGGCATTTCAAGAGGAGGTGTTTCTTCAGGTTACCTAGTGACTTCTGATACAACCTCTTTGTCATTGCTGTCAGTTGTGTTCAGCACAGATCTGGAAAGGGGGTCGGTGCATTAATAGCAGTTGCAGAGATGTCATAGCATGTGATTCTAGTTTGTGTGTCCTGGAGAGTTGCTGAAAAATTACACACGAGAATACTAGAATGTACGTAGGGATAATTCCCGTTGGCTGCAGTGGGAATTGCATCTGCTACACCAGTGCCAAATTAGATGTCAGGGCAGGGGCCTCAAACTCACGGCCCCAGGGCCATCTGCAGTCCAAGCAGTCCCACAATTCCACCTATATGCATCTGCTGGATATGAGTCCCTGTGGCCCTGGGGGGGTGTCCGTACCCTTCCCCCAAGTCCAGCAGCTGCTCCATCTGCACCCCATCCGTTCTCTCCCCTTCTTGTATCCCTTCCCTCAGTCCCTCATGCCCGAGGGACATACCCTTGGGGATTATTGGGGGCCTGGTGTGGGGTGGCAGCAGGGTTCAGATACTCACTGCAGGGTGGAAGCTGCAGGCCGCGGAGCAATGCAGTAGCCTTTGCTCTGCTCTGCCACCATCTCTCCCAGGCCAGCCCGGTTGCTCCGCTTCACCGCAGTGGCAGGATGCTGCAGCGTGCCCCAACACGGGCTGGCTTGGGAGATGGCGGCGGAGCAAAGCAAACTGCTGCGTAGCTCTGCTTTCCCACACCTCCCAATGGTGTGGTGAGGGTAGCAGGGCCCGACCGCTGCTGCCAGCCCTAGCTCGTCCAGTGCCCCGCAGGCTAACCTGAGTATGGGGGGACCATGCCAACCATAGGATGGTTAGGGTGGCTGCTATGGGGTCCCCTAAAGCACAGGGCCCGGGGCGGCCACATCAAACTATACTATGGATGGGATGGCTCTGCACACACCTCCCCCAAGCCACAGGGACTCATGTGGCGCAGAGCTAGCAGCTGGAAGCTGCTCTAGCCCCATTCTGCTACTGGTGGTGAGGCCAGAGACTTCGGGGGGGGGGTAATAAATCACCCGGAAAAGGGAGGTGGGGCACTGGGGGACTGCATCAGCTGGCAGGGAGGCGTGTCGGGGAGGGGGGACGCGTGGAGCCACACACCCCTTCCCCCCCCAGAGCCCTGCCCAAGTGGAGTATCTGCTAGCTCACTAGGAGGATTTGAGGACTGGCACTGGCCCTAGGGTAAATTGGGTTTGAGGCCCCAGCTTTAGGGCATTGTGAGGGGGGTGGTGCTCTACTATAGTGCATATGAGTAACCACTTTGGTCATCAGAGATTTTTACATTTTATTTGGCTAACTATCAGAGTCTTCACAAGCTCAAGTAAACCAGATTTTGTCAGGCCTGTTATTCCATCCGATCCTCCCCATCCATCTCCCCCACCACGTCATATCGCTTTCTGGGAGTTGGTTTCACACAAATCAGTGTCTGATTTGTCAAAGATTTGCAATTGCTTCTCAACGGCAGAACAGTGGGTCCGCATCCTGATCAGATTTAGCCTTATCGTCACCTTCAAAGGTCTGCCCAGCTAAATCCTTGCAGGCTTCTTTGGCCATCAAATTCTTCCTTAAAACCCACTGCTTCCTCTGCCTCCCCTGCTGTCTGGTGTTATTTACTCCTATTGCCCAACTGTGATTGTCTGTACTGAGTTTGTCAAAATTTACAGTATACCCTCCGTGAGTCAGGAACCTTTCTTTATCTGTCCTTAAAAAGCCTTGAGTTAAACTGGGGTGCTATGTAAATATTAGTAATAGATTAAAGGCAACACACACAAAACAAGGCAAGTCTAGGTATTTTTAAATAGGAAGATTTGCCATATCATATTGTACATTTCCATTTAGTCCACAATCTTGGAGCTTAAAACGTCTCAAGAGAGCCACTTTAAGGCCAACATATAAATTAGAGATTTCAGAGCTCACCATGTTCGTCTGTTTCAGCAAAAAACAGCAATGAGTCCACTGGCACCTTACAGACTTAACAATTGTATGATGGTCTAAACTTTCATGAGTTACAGCTCACTTCATTAGATGCATGAAGTGAAAGAAAAAGAGACAGACAGGAGGGATACAGAGATGGGGGTGTTACATCAGAGCTAATTCAATCAGGGTGGACGTGGATAAATTAGTTACCAATCTGTTTAAATTAGATGCATGGTAGTGAGTTTGTTTTCTGTTGTTTTTGTTTGTTTGTTTGTTTTTAATGCTGGGTTCTACTAGCTGAGTTGTACTGGTTGTTATCGTAACATTCAAAAAACAAATTGCAGGTGTGGGTGAAATGGTCTAGTAGACTGAACAGTGTTGTCAGTCAGAAGGAAGTAGGTTCTGTCACTGAGTCTCTATGTGACCTAGGATAAGTCACATAACTTCTCTGTGCTTCACGTATATGTGACAGTGGGATAGTGATACAGACTGAGTACTTATGCAAACTTCCTGGCTCATGATTTAAAATGCTATGTAAAAGGATAGTATTAGGCCTACTCCTGAGACCTGTCCTTAGTTTTTGTCCATTTATTGCCTATGCAAACTCCCAACAACTTTAGTAACGGTCAGAGTGGAAACTGAAGGGGGGAAAGCCTTGAGATTGGCCCCATATTTTGATTATTATTGCTGATTGTTAGAAAACAATATCCTAGTTTCATAAAAGCTGCACCCCCCCCCCCCTTACCTGACAATTTTTGCTGCTTTCCCACATCTCTCTTGCTGTGGTAAATTCTAACCTTTATAACCATCTAGAGATGAGAATATTCACTGAAAGGCTGTAATTAGCTCTGACAGGAATTAACAGAGGCAAGAGAAGAGACTAATTTCTCCACTCTGAGGTGATAACACTGCGTAAATGCCATTAGGTTGGTCACATCCTGTGGTAAAGAACATAACACTCAGCTTAAGGTTTTATGTATAGTCAAAGAGAATCATGACCATAGGGCCCAATCCTGCCCTACACTAATCAGTGGGAATTTTGTCATTGACTTCATTGAGAGTCTGCCTGGAGTCACAATAACTAGTGTACTATGTTTATTATGATGCCTTTCATTTCAAAGCACACCCAAGTATGAGATACAGAAACCACAGCAGTGCTGAAATGCTACTTCCGATAGTTGCAGCTTTGAGCACTTGGGACCATAATTTTTAAGTCCTCAGTTGAAACAATGACAGTCCGCAAGCTGCATGCAACTGAGCTCCTTCACCTCAGAACGGTGAAGGACAACTTAAAAATCAACACTTGACACTTCTGCTGTGTTAGCTGAGATACCACATTGTCCCCCTTGCTTTCATACACATTGGCTGAGCGCATTGTCCTCGCATCTTTTATTTTTGTAGGCAAAATTTCCCATTGAAACCAACAGAACTCTACTTAGAAATAAATAACACATTTTTATTATTTGTACTTCCGAAGTGCCTATGGGCCCCAATACGCTAAGTGCATAGTAAGATGAGAGAGTCTCAGTCCTGAAGAGCTTACAAACTATACAGAGAAGGGATGGGACAGAGAACAGAGGCACAATACTCTAATTTACCCAAGAGCGCACACAACCTGAGTGGCACTGTGAGGAACAGAACCCAGGTCTTTAAGAAGATATGGCTCCACGTCATTCTGGTAGCTCATGCTAGCAAGGATCTAGCTGGTACATTAAAAATAGCTCTGTGACCCTTGCTGTCTCCGCAGAGTCTTGGCTAGCACCTGAAGTCCAGCCTAGGGAGTCAGGTGGGCTGGAGCTCGGATAGCTAGTCTGAGTCTCTGCCGGAGTCACAACGTCCACAATGCTTTTTTTTTATTATTTTTTAATTTTTTTTAAATCATGCTGTCTGGAATGCAGCTAGTGCAAGTTTTTTACCAGAATTGGGATGCTTACTCTCTCCTGCAGTGTAGACACATCCTTTGATCCAAATGCACTCCCCATCCGCCTGTGCCTTTGTACACCCTGTTGTGTTGGTTGGTAAATGATGATATTCATAATGGTCTGCCTGTTGTTTTAACTTTTCTAGCCATCCCATTCTTCATCTTCTAAAGAGCAAGACAATATAGCATGGAGTTTCATCTCTCTACTGTTTTACACAATTACAATTTTCCTTTGAGCTATAGAAATTGCATGTGTTTAATATTTAGCTATCTCCAGTCTGTTTACACTAATTTTCATTTATGCAATACATCTCGTAACAG
The DNA here is from genome assembly GCA_019425775.1 of Rafetus swinhoei. Taxonomy (NCBI): domain Eukaryota; kingdom Metazoa; phylum Chordata; order Testudines; family Trionychidae; genus Rafetus; species Rafetus swinhoei. Next base: position 22,123,189 of record CM033437.1, on the reverse strand, counting down.
AGGTAGAGTGGGTTTCTTTTGCTATTTTTGTTTCCTATTCAAGCCTTGAGGGAAGCCTGCCGTTTCTGATCACTCTCTGCTGTGATGTAAGCCAGTGTTTAAGTTCTGCTCCAGTGGAATGTCTGTGGCTTATATTCATGAATGATAGAGTTATTTGCTCTTTTCCTGGTGGTTCTATTTATAGGTCACATTGTTTGTATCTCCCATGCAGTCTTGAGAGAGCATGTAAAAAAGAAACAATCACAACTCTTCTTTCGTCTTGTCTTATCCAGATACAATCTGTTTTTAGTTTTCATCAATGCCAGCTAGCAGGATCATTGTTTCTTTTTATAGGTAAGAGTGTAGGGCAGGGGTGGGCAAAAGGGCCTCCGCAGGCTGTATCTGGCCCACCAAGAGGGTTGATCCGGCCCGCGGAGGCCCTGCTGCTCCCCTGCCCCCAGGCCAATTAGAGTCTGGGGGTGGTGGTAGCGCACAAAGTTTCCTCTGCCCTGCCAGGAGCAGGCTTCACGTGCTCCCCCGGCCCCAGGCCCTGATTGGCCTGGAGGTGGGGGAGCACGGGAAGCTCTTCCCACCACCAGAGGCATTGGTGTGGAAGGTGGAGGCAAAGGGGCTTCCCCACCCCCAGACCACTCATGGTCTGGGGGTTGGGAAGCCCGAAGCATCCTGGCCCCGCCAAAAAATTGTTGCCCACCCGTGGTGTAGGGCTTTGTCATTTTCTACAGCTTTGGTGACCCAGTTTTTTGCTGCCTTACGTTTGATATTGCAATCACATGTGTGCAAAATCCTGTCAAATCAGAATGGAAGCATTTCACACTCACAGGTGTGCACACACGTGGAAAGGTATCTGGCAATGGAAAATCAAGGCCCTTGGATTTTCAAAAATCAGTCAGGAACCTTTGGGCCTGATTATGAGTCCACTTGTGTCAGATTTACACTACGGTGGACTTTATCTGTGCCATTTGCAAGATTAGAATCAGCCCTTTTCTGTAGAAAGGAGTCCAAGATACAAACTTAGAGTTTCGATTCAAGTTCTCTGGACTTTATGGGGGTTTAATATCTTGGACTTTGATTTGATTTGTCATAGAAGGAAGCTACAAAGTTCAGGTTTGGATCAGAATTGTTTTAAAGCTGGTACAGAATTCAGAGTCAGGATTTTGTTGTACCTTAGAGCAGGTGCTGGCAATAAAAGGCAGTGTGCTGGTTAGCTCAAAACAGCTGCAGCCTGTCTTCCACTGGCATATTAACAGGCAACCAGTGCTGTTGAAGAAGTGCACATCAGTGGCTGATTTGGTGCATCACCTCAGCAGCTTCTGATGGCAAGGGTTTTGCATAGCACCCAATGCAAATGAAAACTGACTTTCCTTGGCAGAAAAATCCAAGGAGGCTAAGGAGCTAGCTGCACTGAATATGTAGTTTAGCAAATCTCCCCTTTTTATGGATATGTTTTGAGTGTTTGAACGGTCAATCCATAGGAAATTAAAAAGCTGGGCTGGACTAAGCCATGTTGGGTTATTGGATGAGCTGCATCAAATAGGCTTTTGGACAGATGGATGTGAAAGGACAAAGCAAACAAAATGAATAGTATTCTTTATAAATGGAAGCGCTGGCAGTCCTTAACAAATGCTGAAAAGGACATGGTGAGACACATCCACAGCATGGCTTTTGCTCCAGGATAGCAACAATGGAAAACAGACATTGGATATAAAATCCAGATGGTTCTTGGCCGGCTAGGTTGTTATGATCCCAGAAAACACCGCAAGCAGAGCTTGACTAGAGCTGGGCATATCACCAAAGATTCTGAGACTGAAGTCAGATAAACTGAACAAGGGTATTGGTCACCACACAGGGTTTATTCTGCAGTCGTTACAGATTATGGCTTTGAGTAGGCCTGGTGGCCTTGTGTGACTCTGAGGCTACGTCTACACTGCAGGGTTTTTGCGCAAGAAGTCTTTTGCGGAAAAGTTCTTGTCAAAAACTTCTTGCGAAAAAGCAAGTCCACACCTCAAAGCGCATCGCCTTTGAGATGCGCTTTTGCGCAAGAGAGCGTCCACACTGCATGGAAGCTAGGGTTACCAGGTAGCTTCAGAAAAAATGCCGGACACACTTGGGAGGGGGCTAGCTGGGGGACGGGCGGGGACTGGCAGGGCTGGCGTGGGAGGGTTGGGGGCAGCAGGGCTGGCTGGGGAGATCGGGAGGGGCGGGTGGCGGAAGCAGGGCTGGTCGGGGTCAGGGGCAGTGGGGCTGGCCGGGGGTCGGGAGGGGTCAGAGGAGCGGAGCTGGCCGGGAGATCGGGAGGAGAAGAACCAGTCGGCAGGAAGCGGGGCTTGCCGGGAGGGTGTCGGGGAGCAGGGCTGGCTGGGAGGGTCGGGAGCGGGGCTGGCCGAGGGGGGGGGCGGTGGGAGAGAATCGGCCAGCGGGGAGCTGCACTGACCTGGGCACATGCAGATCCCAGGGCACTGCCTGTCCAGTGCACAGTCCCAGCAAAGCACGAGCGAGTCCTGCTACGGCTCCATAACGCGCGCGCTCAGGAGCATGGACAGGGCTTCTGCTCCTCCCCAAGGCGTCACTCCTACATCAGACGCAACCAGAGGCTCCCAGCGTCGATCGCGCCCCGCCTCCCAGCCACTCCCCCAGCCTCCGCCAGGCTTCCGTTGGGCGCCCAGCTGGAAAACCAGAAAATACCAGACATTACACGTGTCCAGTATTTTCTGAATTTTTTTACTGGACAGAAGGCCCAAAAACTGGACTGTCCAGTTGAATACCGGACACCTGGCAACCCTAATGGACAGCTCTTGTGCAAAAAAGTTCTGATTGCCATTCACAGAATGGCCATCAGAGCACCTGTGCTATTTCGGATAGGCTCTTTTTGCCCAAGAAACCCCTGTGGAGTGTCCACACATTTTTTTGTGCAAGAGCTGTAGGGCAAAAAGGAGTTATGCGTCGCAGAAGGAGGTATACCTACACCACGAAAAGCCGATTGACTGTAGATTTTCTTGTGCAAAAACGCGCTTGAGGTGTGGACGCTCCACGGGTTTTTGCACAAAAACAACCGTTTTTACAGAAAAACCTTGTAGTGTAGACATAGCCTGAGAGTGGACAGTTCTGTGCGTACCAGAAGGCAGATTCTTTTGAGGATTGTGTGTGAATTTTTGTATCAAAATCATGTGAAATTGGTAGATTCTGTTGTGTTTTTGTTTTGGGATTCTGTCTTGATCTCAGTGCTCAAATCAGATTCTGTGACTGGGCAAGGTGGCAAACCATGCAGATCAGAACTGAAGAATGCCACCTAGTCTCTCACCGCATTCATTCCATTGGGTCCCACTGCAGTTCCAGCTTTGCGGAAGGTGCTCGGCAGCAGCAACTAGCAGATGCTGAATTTTTTCTTAAAGAAAAAGGACCAGAAAAATGGCTTATTGAGACTATGAACCTCCCAAGTACCTTCCATTCTAGAATCTCAATGTTCTAGCCAATGTGTAGGGATCTTTATTCAGTGCCTAAAAGTGGACTTGAGCTGATTTTCGTGGTTCAGAAACTAGGGATGTAAAATCCTGTTTAATTGGTTTACTGGTTAAACAATATTGACTGGTTAACTGATTAAAAGGGGAGTGTGTTGTGGGGGCTCTCCCACCCACTGCTGGGCTGGAGCGGCCTCTCCCCGCCTCAGGCAGGAGCTGTTCCAGCCTGGACAGAGAAGCCCCTTGTCCACAGCGGGCTTGTGGCAGGCAGGTTGCTGCTCTAGCCCCCACCAGATAACGGAAACCGGTAAGCATCACCCAATAAGAGTGATACTTACCGGCTAACTGGATAACCATTCACATCCCTATCTGAAACTTTAGATGGTTAATACCCCCACCCCTTTGGGAAAGTGAAGCTGATCACACTGCCATCTCAGGTGTACTGTGCATTGTTTAAGGCCTACCCATCTGTCAGCCGATGGTCAGGGCAGTGAGTGGTGTGTGTGTGTGTATTATACACCCGAGACTTCAACTGCCAGGACCGGGGTCCCTTAGCAGTGGGCAACCTGGAGGAGGTTGACGGGCGCCCCAATAAGTTTACAGGGAAAACTTATACACCGAGACTTCAACTGCCAGGACCGGGGTCCTTAGCAGCGGGCAACCTGGAAGAGGTTGACCGGTGCCCCAACGGATCTGTCCCTTATGACCGGCTGGAGTTCTTTTAAATTGTGCTTGGTTCCGTTACAGCAACTGAAGGAGTCAGGTTAAAACTTAACAGTTACTATTTTATTGTTACAGGGTAAACTTAGCTGTTAAATGCTACTGCTGTGTTACAGATAACACAGCCACTACAAAAGGACAGGACAGAAATTACACTTAAAACAAAAGTCACTTACAGGTACCATGAAACCCTTTTGGTTCTCTGAGCTCTTATTAAATGCATGCAAAATAGACACACTAGCAGGTATATATTCTCACCCCTGCGTTCCAGACTCGGTGGCCAGCGTCTTTCTCTCAATCCCTCGGGAAGAAGTAGGGCGAGGTTGGGCGTCCCACAGACCTCGGGAGACAATCAATACCTGCCAGCAGGTATAGATGATTGGAGCTCAAATGGGGTGGGCTACTAAACCCCTCTTTATACCCCTTGGGTCACGTAGGCTTCTTCCTGGTCTCAAGTGGCCAATTAGGAAAGATGGCTTTGAATGCCAAGTTTCCCACGAAGGGTGCAAAGCATAATTCACACCTGGGAAAATGCAGACAATGGGCACTTCTAGTATGTGATGGGCGAAGATTCCTCTCCTGGGACAGTGCAGGCGTGTCAATTACTGGTACTAGCCATCAGGGCGACGGGAGGCCCCCGGGTCGTCAGCTAGCCCATTTACTGTCTGGTTTCTGTTTATGGTAGAGTCAGGGACAGGCAGCACACCTGCGTTCCCAGGGCATCAAAGGCTGACTGCCTTTCTCTTGCTCTTTGGGGGGGGGGGGAAACAAGATGGGGTTCATGTCTGGCTACACCATCACAGACCAGGTGGTTATGTCTAGTGGTTGGAGCTATGGCAGTCAGATCTAGTGCGCAGAATAGGAGTCAGTGGCCAGAAACAGAGCCACGGGTCTGAGCCAGAGCCCAGAATCAGGAGTCAGAGCCAAGGGTCAGGAATCCAGAGTCAGAAACAGGGCAGGGCTGAAGCAGACTGGAGTAGGGCAAAAGCAAGACTGGCAAGGGAGCAATCACAGCTGTGGGAATAATGTGGAGCAACCAGTGGCCTTCTTCCTCCGCTTGTAGTTGAAGCAGATTCACCAGCTGAGTCTAAAAGAAACACCTGCTTCAGTCATCATATGTTCCTGTGACTACACTTTCTTACCCTGCCATGTGTGTCTTTAGAAACATAGTAGAGCTTTTTTAATGTTGTCCTGATACTCTTCCTGAACCTCTCATAGTACAGTCTGTCACCTTGAAGCATCTCAGTTCTTCCTTAAGAGCCTGTCTTTCCTGGGAACGTTCCCTGCATTCCCATAGCAAGCGACCGACTCTTTTGGTACCCTCACTTGTGTTACGCAACCTATCTCTATGACTATTCGGTAAATGTCATACAGGCTGTCCTCGCTATAAGTCCAAGATACGTTCCAAAAAACTTGGACTTATAGCGAAACAACTTAAAGTGGGGAATTTTTTTCCCGCGGCTGACTTCCATTTAAGCAAACTGGGGGGAGTGTTTTTCACGACTTACAGCAGGGAATGGGAGGACTTATAATGCATCAGTTCCTACAAACGTCAACAACTTTAGTGCGGAACAGATGTATATCGGGGTGACTTATAGTGGGGACGCCCTGTAGATTACTCAAACCACAGTGACCAGTTAACATTCTAGTCTCACATCTGTGAGTACTTCACTGGTCTTCTCATAACTTAATAGTGCATTATCCTCTATCTTGGGGCACATGTTGCATTCCTCTTTTCTCTTTGGCCCGTAATACTTGTCGTAAATTCTTGGGTGACTAAACTTTTATATTCCTGCTTATTCAAAGGAATCTTTGTATCAATTTATTCTTTTTTAAGTATTTTTTGCTTGCTTCTTTGCAATTTCATTGCTAGATATACATGTGCTGGAATCCATGCTAGTGCTATGTTCACACCCAAGTCTACTAGCAGTTGTCAGAACCAGTATTTTGTTTATGAGATCACGCCCCCTATTAAAGCCATCAATCTGCCACTGCTGCTGAGCTTAAATGCAGACTTATAAGCACCTTGCAGCCAATCAGGTGATTCTGCAGCAGCCCAGCTGGGATCACTAATGGTCTGGGTAGCCCCACCCTCTGCTGAAGGAACTCAGGCCCATAGTTCCTGATATCCTCATCTTCATTCATAAATCTTTCACACGCTGTCTGCCATTTCCTTCCCCTTCTGAGGAATGCCTCACGCTTTGGGAAGTGCCGGCCTATTTAATGTTCATGTTTGTGAGGTGGCTGAGTGGTGTTATCCCTATTCTCCAGATAGGCAAGTAATATACAGGGGGATAATGCAGACTGGGACAAGTGAAATGGGAGGCTTTGGGAATTATGGTCACTTTTATCAGATTTGAATTTGTGCTGCAGGGATGCCACAGATGTTGCCCTTTCCTTATAGCAGCAATTGCTGTTTCATGTTGCAATTATGGCAGCATTCAGATAGCACTGTGTGTTAGCTGTTGGCACGTATAGGGTTTCTTAAAGGCAACGCCTTGTACATGACTTGCCCAGGGTCACATAATAAGTCAGTGGTGGGGTGTAAAGAGTAACTGATCCAGGAGAGCATTCATGCAACCCATCATCATCCTTTTCCAATACATTGTCACATGATTTATCAGAGGCAGCGCCTCTAAAGGAGAAGGGCCTGTATTTTGCATTCCTCATCAGCTTGACAGTAGGTCTGGTAGGAGATACATGCTTAGAGCAGAGAAAGAAACTAACACAGAGAGGCTGTACCACAGGGCAGGAGACAGGTCCTGCACTTCAGGAAGCAGCTGTAACACCTCCACAACATTTATGTTGAGCTGAGAAAACAGAAAACGAGTGGTTCCTACCCACGCAGTGCAGTGGCCCCAGCAGTGGTTGTACTACTGGCAGACAGCCTCTAGAATTTGTCTTGCAATCCTGTTGCATTGTAAGACTAAAACAAAGCACTGTGTTTCCCATCACTGGGAGAATGGCACATCGTTCCCCCTTCCATTCTCTTCTTGGCAAAATAAAATAGACAAGTGAAAAGAAAAAAGAAGTCTGAAACAGAAAGTGCGCAGAGGGATGGGCCCTAGGGACAGCTAGGCTGTGTACTTTTACAAAGCCGTTCTCTTCTCAGCCTTCAGATTGTAACTGCTGCAGCATGAGTGTACTCAACCGGGTTCTCCTTGAGTTTCAGTTAATATGATTTTAGAAGCACTTTCATGGAAATAAAAAAATTGGAAATAAGTCTAAGGTAACCCTGGGAGCTGATTTTACCTCTACCTGCTTCCCCTTAAAAAAAACCCAGAACACAGCTACAACAAAGGGACAGATTCTGTGTTCATCTACCCCAGTGGCATAATCAAGGGCTGGTTTTTGTTCAACATCTTCATTAATGATTTGGATGAGGGGATGGATTGTACTGCAGCATGTTCACAGATGACACTAAGCTGGGAGGGAGAGGCCGATAAACAGGGAGATAAGGGTAGGGTCTAGCGTGGCCAAGACAAATTAGAGGATTGAGCCAAAAGAAATCTGATGAGGTTCTACAAGGACAAGGGTGGAGTCTTGCACTTAGGACAGAAGAATCCCATGCACTGCTACAGGTTTGGGACCACATGGATAAGCAGCAGTTCTGCAGTGAAAGACCTGGGGATAACAGCAGACAAGAAGCTGCTTATGAGTCAACTGAGTGCCCTTGTTGCCAAGAAGGCTAATGGTATACTGGGCTGATATACTGAGTAGGAGCATTCCCAGCAAATTGAGGGAAGTGATTATTCCCCTCTATTCTGCACTGGTGAGGCCACGTATGGAGTACTGCATCCAGTTTTGGGCCTCCCACTATAGAAAGGATGAGAACAAATTGGAGAGAGTCCAGAGGAGGGCAACAAAAATAATTAGGGGTGGGCACATGGCTTATGAGGAGATGCTGAAGGAATTGGGTTTATTTAGTCTGCAGAAGAGAAGAATGAAGGGGGATTTCATAGCAGCCTTCAACTATCTGAAGGAGGTTTCCAAAGCGTATGGAGCCAGGCTGTTCTCAGTGGTGGGAGATGACAGAACAAGAAGCAATGGTCTCAAAATGCAGTGGGGGAGGTCCGGGTTGGTTATGAGGAAAAACTATTTCACTAGGAGAGTGGTGAATTGCTGGAATGGGTTGTCTAGGAAGATGGCAGAATCTCCATCTGTAGAGGTTTTTAAAGTCCCGGCTTGACAAAGCCCTAGGTGGGATGGTTTAGTTAGGGTTCATCCTGCTTTGAGCAAGGGGTTGACCTCCTGAGGTCTCTTCCAACCCTAATCTTTTATGATTCTATGTAAATCTAGAGTGACTCCTCCAAAGTTAACTAAATTATATCTGAATTTACAATGGTGCAAATGAGAGCAGAATTAGGATCAACATTATGTTTACTCTTCTAATTTACATTTGTAAAATATTTGTAACATATTGTTTAATTAGGCTTGAAACTGCACTAACTTACAGATCTGCAACTATCTGAAGCAGAGAGGAGAATAATGCTAATACCAAATCAAGAGATTGTGTTCATGATCTCCATGAATCAAAGGAATTGCATTAAAATAAAACTGGAGTAACTTACTGGGGATTTCAACCCTTTGATGTTACACTGTCTACCAACTATATTCAGAAGTGGAAGACAGCTATTTCTCTAAACCCCCCATTCCTCTCTGCATTTGAAAACCTTCCCTGCAGTGTTCAAAAATAATTGCTGCTGCTGGTAGTTCTCAGAATAGTTTTGTTGATGTCTGGTAATATTTTGTTAATGTTTTGGAGAAGGCCCACAGAGTTGAAGATTATTATATCAAATTTCATAAGAGTCAATGAACATGCTTACTTATCTTTCATTTACTTCCCATTAGTTGAACAAATTACCAGTCTGTGCAAGTGAATAAACTGCTGTGGATTCCATCATCAAGACAGAAATAAATGAGGGTGGATTTTGAATTAGTCAAGGAATATGTCCAAACACTCAGTTGGTGATTTATTTTTGCAGTAGTTTTTAATGTTGTTTGTATTAAATTTGCACTCTAAAAGTGAAAGCCATTGATGGTAAAGCTATATGATGGATAAATATGAAGGCATGTATATACCCTGGAGTCGGCTTGAGACTGATTTTCCACTGCCTTGAATCTTCTATAGTGATTTACACCTGTTAAAAGTGGATGTAAAATTTACCAAATTAGTGGGATACCTCTTTACCACCATATCACATGTATACAATCAACATTATTGTTGTTAGTGTTGCAGTACGCTTAGCAGCCACAATTACGACCACGAGCCAACTAGGCACCGTACATACTCAAAACAAAAAGATAGCCCCTGCCCCAAGAGCTACCAAATCTAAGGCCCTGTCTGCACTACTCAAGTTACATTGCTTGTGCAGCTATCTCTTAAGTGCATATGTATTGACTCTTTGTGTCAGCCATTTGTGTACTCAACAGGAGTGCTATTATCAATGCCCAGTGCAGTGCATCATGGGTATATATCCCACTGTGCAACTCATCACCGTGCAGTGCACTGACTTTTGGGAAATTTTGGGAGTGCATGATGGGGCCAAAATGAGTCACTCAGGGTATGTCTGCACTTGCTCCCTATCTCGAGATAGGAATGCAAATGTAGTGTACCGAAATTGCTAATGAAGCGTGGGATTTAAATACCCGTGCTTAATTAGCATAATCGCGTCCGGCCGCCATTTTGGAATCGTGTTATTGTGAAATAAAACGCCCGGTGTAGCAGCGTTATTTCGAGAGAAAACCCTTCCGTCGAAATAACTGTTAAACCTCATTGTACAAGGAATAACAGTTATTTCGAGGGAAAGGTTTTCTCTCGAAATAACGCTGCTACACGGGGCGTTTTATTTCGCAATAACACGATTTCAAAATGGCGGCCGGACGCGATTATGCTAATTAAGCACGGGTATTTAAATCCCGCGTTTCATTAGCAATTTCGGTACACTACATTTGCATCCCTGTCTCGAGATAGGGAGCAAGTGTAGACATATTCTCAGAGATGACTTGGAGTATGGGGCCAACTTCTGACTTTGCAATCTGTGTCCCATCATTTTTGCCCCTGTTTTTTCCCCAAAATCCCACAAACCCTCATGGGCCGCTTTGCTGTCCACCATCTCTGACAAACGCATGAAGCCTGCACCATTCTGCACTACTGCCATTAGTGATTCAAGCACAAGGCATGTGGAAGTATTGACTGATTACTGATTGTTATGGCAGAGGGGCTCTCCCTGCTGTTACCTCTGCTGCTGTTGACACACTCAAGAATTCTCTTGCTGACAGCTCCTTCGCTCTCCACTGTGTGGACTGAGGAGTTTCAAACAGGTAATGAGAACAACATGAGCATCAAGCACCCTTGAACAAGGTCCATCTGCTTTTCCTTTTTATTCACTTTTACCATCCTACAAGGATTTCCCTTGGTATCATTCTCATCTACAGTTGCTCTCTACCTCTTCTTTGGAGTGTATTAGTGTTAAGTTCAAGTGTGGCTTTCATAATTGCTTCCACAAGGTGGGCATGTGCAAAATCCTCAGATTGTGCTTGGATAGTGTTTACACAAGTGAGTTTTATTGGTGCAAAATGGATCCACTATCACATTAAGGACATAGTTGTAACTAAACAGCTCTCTCTGCAGAGGCCAGCTCTCTCAGAGAACGAGAGCTCAGTATTGCTAAATGCTTTGATATATACAGATAAAAAATGATATGGTTAGGTATTATTATTATTTTATTATTATTTTATTTTTATTGCTACCACTTAAGGGATTACTTCTTTAGCTCAGGTGGTAAATGGTTGTTATAAAGTTAGGTAATCTACTTGAAAATGAGATTCTCTATTCTCCTGCAATATATACAGTGTATAATATTAGTGATTTCAAAAACTAGTTATCTATAAATTAAAGGGATATTTAGTATCAATCAATTGCTTAATTGCAGCCAATCCTATCTGGCATATGAAGTGAAACTGAGATCTCTGACTGCCCCACATGCCAGATGTCCCTTTGATGAACACTTTCCTGCAGCTTTTCATGACTTGATGCTGAAAACACCTGGGCTCCATCTATTCCACCAGTTATACCACTATTTTTGTTGTTATTGATGCACTTCAGGGTTACACAGAGATACAGGGTAAACAGTAGACAAGAGGAGCTTTCATTGTCTTGTTAGTATCAAAACCTCAGTGATGTAGTTTGTTGCGTTAGCTAAGTGACTTGAATTTGGAATAGTTTCATGCCTGAGAACAGATTGTATCATATAGGTAGCATATTTAATCTGGGAGGCTGGAGAAAGATTGCACAGGGCACTGACGTAGAGGGAAGCCTCTTCTTGTTCTTCTAACAAGAAATAAGAAACAAATGAACAGTTTATGTGTCACATTCTGTTCTCTTTTGTGTTGAAATGGCATTACTGCAGATTTGCCATGATTTTAAGTAGAGCAGAATTTGGCCCATAGTAATTAATCTGGGACCTAGTATGTCTTTCTCTGGAAAACCTGAACTAACTTCAAAGAGCGTGTTTTAATTAGCTGTGGTACTCATTGCCGGAGGAGGGTGTAACATGAAAAAGAGATTAAACACCCTGCTGTGTTCTTGCCAAAACTTCAGGCACAAGCCTACTGCAGATTGGGTAATGTCTGCGTCAACATTTACAAATGTAAGAATTCATTGCCTTCACTGGTGCCTTGGAATGCCCCCTCCATTAGAAGCCTCTCCATTCTAGTGCCTTTGCTGTGCCTTGACTCACCAGTCAGTAGTTTGTTGGTGTCACTGTGGCCATACATCTTCATAGCCATCAGGAATATTAGCTTCCTCCCCTAAACCTGGATGTCATTGGGGCAATGGGGTTTTAGCAGTGCTTAGGGACTTGTGACCATCCTGCCTTTGTCAGCAACTAGATGTTGGAGGAGTTATAGCCTTCAAGGCAGTTCTGTACCCCTGAGATTTTTCCCTAATGAGGGGTCAGATCCTTGAAGGACTGAATGAGTTGGATTTAGGGCCACTTCTGTGCCAGTGGAGTGGGGCAAAGTGGCCATAGTTCACCTCAGCATTGGGCCCAGTGGGTGGAAAATGGGTGTGAAACTCTCCCCATTGAAAATGGCTCCCCTTTTGTTGTGTTACACTCCATCTGACACTGCACAGGTATAAGTGCACAGCTGGTGCTAAAGTGGGTTTAAAGTCTGACCCATATCTTTTTGGCTTGGAATAGTAGGAACCAGCAGCAAACACATCAGATAAGCAATGTTTATCTCTCTCCACTTGGTAATAACATAGAACCACAGATGTTAGGGATTCAAAATATCTATTAGGCCATCTTGTCCAACCCCCTACTGCTTGCTATTTGCAGTAATGTATTTTCTAGTGCTTGCTGAAGTCTGGTTGTCCCTAAGGCATCACCCATCAATTGGACTTTTACTGATTCTCTTAGGGGATTTAATTATTAAGAAGATTTTTTTATTTGTTTTAATTGTAAATTTTCCTTTTCTTAAGCCTGGTTGACACTGAAAAATGATATAATCATTGCTACATTGGTCAGGGGTGTGAAAAAACAACACTCTTGGCAGATGTAGCTATACTAACAAAAACCCTACCGGAGGTGCAGCTATGTCGATGGAAGAGGTAGTCCAGCAAAGTAGCTAATTTCATTTGGGGAGATGGTGGTGCTACATTGACACAAACAGCGCTTCTGTTGGTGTAGGTGGTGTCTGCATAGCTATATTGAAAGTATCAACATAGCGTCGCTAGGTGTAGACATACCCCGATCTCACCCCCTGTTCCTAATTATACTGCTTTGTAGCACCCATGTCAGTTCTGCTCCTTCCTCAACATTTGCACCTTTCAGATGCTTGTAGACTTCTGTCATTCTTTTGTCATTATTATTTATGCAGAGTATACACATTTATTGGAATCTTTCCTAATGGATCAATTCTTCTATCCCCTGATAATGCACATTGATCTTCCCTAAATTCTCTTCAGCATGTCAGTATTTTTGATAACTCCCCTGGAGAGGCATGGATGGGTCAGTCTAGATGTGCTCCTGAGGGGACTATAGAAGGAGCAATGCACTTCACTGCTCTATGATGTAGCAGTAAGACTTCAAGAAGTGGTGATGTTCCCTCACCATGAGTTGAATAGGTGAGTATGCTCAGCCTTCCCCCCAAATAGAAGCATAAGAAGCAGCCACATCACCTCCACGCTCCGACATGTGGTATTGGTTAATCATATTATTGTCACGGTTAGTTTGTTCTTATTCAGTGTAAGTATCACACTGAGATTAGGTTTTAAACTAGCCCAGCGGGAGGTTCCCATTCAGTTGTGGCATCTCCTTTTTCAGTGTTCTCCATCTCAGTAGGACAATTCCATACGCCCACAATATTGTACAAAGATCTGGCAATTTGGGGGTTGTGTTTCTTGCTGTTACATTATTGATAGTACTCTGACTAAGAAAAACTCACTATGATAACATACATAGAAACAATCATAATTGCATCATCTTACATCTCAACAATGCTCTTACAGAATGTGGCCTAAATGTTGTTTGTACTCAGTTTATCCGTGTAAATCTAAAACGATTCACTTTGCAGCTGGTACATCAAAGCCCCAAACCACCCACCAGAAGCCCAGATAGGGATTGATTCCCAAGCAATCTGGGCACAGACCCTCCTTCCCCACCCCAGCTGTAACTGCTTGCAGCCCAGGTTTGTTTTATTCTTGGAGATATCCGTAAAAGCAGACTCTCTCATTTAACAGCCATTATAATCATTCCATTAGCTCGCAGCACTAAACAAAACCCGGCTGTTCCCCATTTCAGCTGTTTGACACCTATTTGGAATAGTGATAGAGATGCAGCCGTGAGTGTTTGGGTCACAGATTGTTGGCAGATTTGAAGGTTCAGAGGTACAGTCCTGAATCTCCTTATTTTACTTGTGAATTCAAGGCTCAATAAATGGGCAAATCTTGGAAAGGGGACAGACAGAGAAGGGAGGAAGTGATGCCAAGAGAAAGAGGTGGAGGATATTGGTGGAGATGTGGAAATGAAATTGAGTGAGGACTTCCTCCCCAAGAAGGACAACTTTCTCACAAGTTGCCATGGGAGCAGAAGTGTGATCTCACTGACTGGCTACAAGCAAGCAAGTTTATGCAGATACATGCAAACATAATGCATATTTGATCTCAAGCTTTTTGATGGCCTGATGTGTCCCCCTTCCCCGGGCTGAAAAGGCAGTTAATTATTAATCTTATTTTCAGACACAGTCCCTGGTATTTGTGTTGTGTCCTGCTCTCTGTATGAGCTCCATCCTACATCATCAGGGAGTCTGTGTAAGGGGGGAGGCAGTTGACAGTATCTTGAACGGGAAAAAGAACAGACCCAACATGAAAATTACACTTCATTTTTCATGTTGGACAGGTGAAATATCTGTGTGTCATTTGCACACTAAGCTGTACACATAAAGTCACTAAGACATTAAAAAAAAGCCCCACAGTCCAGCTCTGTTTCATTTAACAAGCCGTTAAAGTGAGGGGGGGAAAGCTTTAAAGCCAAATTTAAAAGGAACTTTGCAGAGTCTCCATTGAAACATCTACCATGGTGTTCACTGAATTTCTCTACTTACTTGAATTGACTTAACTAAGGGAGAAAAAGCCAAATCTTATGGCAAGAGGAGAGGGGATTTTCAGTAGCTGAGTCAATAAACATGACATGAAAATGTTTTTCTTGACAGAAAAATACCCAGACAAATAGGGAGGGGTTTTTTTAATTGTTTTCTTTCATTAGAGCACAGAACTTTCCATACTGTACAGTGCCCTGACAGGAAGGCATAAATTATCCAGAAGGTCTCTCTTAAATGGAAAGTTGATTATCCAGCTAGATCAAATATGAGTGGTGATACCATGCAGAAAGGCCTTAGGAGTCGTCTTCTTTGCTCAGTCTATTGGGGAGAAAGTCAGTGAACGTTTGTTCCTCAGTCCATCTTTAAAATGCTTCAGTTCTAACACCCTTTGTCGGTTTTGTCCCTTTAGATTGTCAGTTCTTTGGGGCAGAGAATCTCTCTCATTCTGACTGTACACTTGCTTGTGCAGGTCTGTTTCCAGTGGAATCCCACAGGGATTTGTTTGGCCCTACATTATTTAACATATTTTTCAGGGACTGTAAAAAAACATAAAACCATCACTGAGAAAATTTGCAAAGGACACAAAAATTAGGAGAGTGGAAAATAATGAAGAGGACAGGTCACTGATTCAGAGAAATCTAGATCACTTAGTAAACTAGGCAGAAGCAAGCAGCATGCCTTAAGAGGGCTAAATATAAATGTATATATCTGGAAGCAAAGAATGTGGGCCATAATTTCAGGAAAACGGAAGCAGAGATGCTGAGAGAGATTTGTCAGTTATGGTGGATAATCAGCCTAACACGAGCTCCCACTGTGATGCTATGGCCAAAGAGCCAATGCAATCCCGTGATTAATAAAGCATAGAATCTTGGGGAGGAGTGGAGAGGGGTTATTTTACTTCTGTATTTGGCACGGGGCTGACTGCTGCAAGAATAAAATTAGAAAATAGGTCTTAAAATAATCAACACAAGGAACTCAATCTATTCAGTTTACCAAAGAGAAGATTAATGAGTTACTTAAATACAGTCTATAAGTATCTATGTGGAGAACAAATATTTAATAATGGGCTGTTTCTCTTGCAGAGAAAGGTATAACACAATCCAGTGGCTTGAAGATGCAACTAGACAAATCCAAACTGGAAATAAGGCGTAAATTTTTAACAGTGAAAGTAATTAGCCATTAAACAATTTACCAAAGGTTGTGGTGGAGTCTGCATCAGTGGTAATTTTTAAATTAAGACTGTGTGTTTCTCTAAAAGATCTGAGCTAGGAGTTATTTTGGAGAAGTTTTATAGCCTGTGTTAGGTGAGAGGTCAGACGAGAGGATCACAACGGTGCTTTTTGGTCTTAGAATATCTGAATGAGATCTAGAGGCCTCAGTGCGGGCCTCTAGAGGCTATTGCAGTGTTAATCATTGAATGGCAGTCCCGTTGAGTGGTTAGAACATGGGATTGAACATTGAAAGACCTGGGTTCAGCTCTTAACTCATGGCATTGCTCATAATATTTGTTTTCACTGTAGTGGTACCCAAAGGAGGCAGTCGGGATTAAGCTACCAATGAATAAACAAGTATTACAGAAACAGTACAATGATGTGGTCCCAGCCATGAAGAGCTCAACATCCAGGGTACAGAATTTTAAGGGTATTTAGATTCCTAAAAATGCTAGGCACCCTAACTTCCATTGATTTTCAATTTAGGCTCCTAAATCCTTTAACATTCTGGCCCTTGGAGTCCCAGTCCTATAATTTGCTTGGCTTGGGTGAAACCTGCATCTTTGTAGAATGCCACTGACCTCAGTGGAGCTCTATAAAGGCAGAGGCCGGTGCTCCTAAGGAGGTGTTTGCAAGATGTGGGCCTGACATAAGTGAACAAAGTCCACATCCAACTGTAGAAGGACTCACAATGACTTCAGTGGATACTGGATCAAATTGCAAGTGACTGTGACAAATAGAGAGAAGCAGGAGGGAGAACAAGAAAAATAGCAATGAATGAATGCAGAACATAGGCTAATAATATGCACAGTTCGGTCACTGTCTCCTATTGGTTTTGGGTTTAGCCCCTTTGTGCCTCAGTTTTCCCAGCTACAAAATGGGTATTTACCCTTTGGAGCACAGCAGACTGAGTGACTGTAGAAACTTGTGTAGTCAGACCACATTTAGTCTTCCTTTTTGTACTCTTTAATAAGCACACTTCCATTATTAATGAATGCAGTGCCTTTTAATTATGTTACTTCTCCATTTAACTTAAATTAGCTATCTATTGATATTAGCTAATATCTTTGCAATCTTTATGAAACATTGACTGACTTAACCAGCTGCTGTTTAGTGGGATGATTAATTGGAAGTTTTAAACAGAAAATGTACAGAGGATTGTTTGTCCTAAGCACAGAATGCGGTGCCAAGAATACAGCTGTATAACTGACTACTCTGTGGCCCAGGCAAGTCATTTACTCTATCTTCTGCAGTGTCCTCATGTGTAAAATTGTGATTATTCTTTAGTGCCAGCTGCATGCATGGTGCTCTACAGTCATATGGGAACTCGCGCTTACAGCCCTCACAGGGAACGTTCCATGCAAGGGTGTCATCAGTATTATTTAATCGGTGTCGTCCTCTTTGAAGTTAAACAGCAGCGTAAATACTAAGGATGACTGTTGTTATTGCTGTTTGGCTATCCAGACCTAATCTAGTAAGCCCTTTGCTCAGAGTTCCCATAGAAAAATTCCCAAAGAATCTAGGTCTGATGATTTACTCTTCCTCCAATTGCTGGATCCCACTGCTATCCCTTTGTCCAAGTCTCATCTACTAGAGAAGCATCTGGATAATTGTGACCTCAGTGAAAGTTCTGCCAGGGAGAGAGCTCCCAGGATCAAGCCCCTAGTTACGCAGAACAATCCAGCCCATACATTTGTTTCCTAAGACTCTGCGCCAGCCTGAGTGAGTGGCTAATTTTTGTTTTCATGTAGAGGTTTCTCACACTGATGTCTTGCCAGCACTGGCAAGAAGTTAAAAGGCATAGCTGGGCTTAATTCCCCTGACTCCTGTAGAACGCAGCATCCTCCTTGGCTTGAGAATCTGGACCTCAACATCAATTGCTCATTTTGTGCTGTACCAAGAGTCCTGGGCGCCAAACCAAGAAACGTCTTGATTGCAAAGGCGCACATTTAAAAAGAGAGCGAGAGAGAGGACATCTGTTCTAGTGTGTAATGAAACCCTAATGCCGGACAGACATGTGGGAGATCAAGAGATGCTTTTAAAATATTAACAAAATTGAAAAACAATCCCCAGGGGAGCTTGGAGAATATTTGATTTGATAGTGTTGAGATTCCAATTTGTTCTTCCCCAAGAGCCAAGAGAGACAGAATGCGAGTCAACTAATCCCTCAGAATGGCTTCTCTCTTAAATACTCCTGGGTTATTGCTCACATAGTTTCATCTGATTGGGAGGACTTCATCTCTTAGAAGAGATTAGAGCAGGAATAGAAATCTGGTTGAATTTTCCTCTGCCTAGTTCTCAGCTATCCCTCAGCAGTGTGCCCTCACCTGTGACTACTCTGTGTATGGAGCCGATGGAAAAATCAGTTCCAGCTAATTTATTATTTTTACTCCTTTTAACAAAGACTTCAGTGCTGAGAGCCATACTGTGTTCAGTGGCCAGAGTAGACATAGCCAAGTCAGCTGACAGACAACTGAGCTGCAGCAGCATGAAAACTGCAGCTTTTCAGAACCCTGTGTTCAAACGCTGAAATAACAGAATCACATGTACCTGACCTATCACTGGGCCAATTCATGCTCGATATTTAGACAGATGTCTTCAGTGTAGACACAACTACAGTATCCTCGCCATATAAATCACCAGTTGGGAGAACTATTTATTATCAGTGTGCATCTACAGTTAATTCATTGGGTCTTCCAAAGGAACATGCAGACTCAAAATTACACTAATATAATATAGGACTGCTTTTACTTACTATAGCTAAAGAGGAAAGTGGAATATGTCTTCTGGACTGTATTGAGAAGAGTAACCAGAAATGGGTACTATTAATGACACATGTAATTTATGGCAAAAGCACAAGAAGCTTATGGTAAACTCAGCTGGTAAATGATGTTTGTACCAGTACTGGGAGATGAAGAATGCATTTGACAACAGTTTTAGTTGCATTTAGCAGTAAAAAGTCACTGTCAGTAGTTGCACAGAGAGCAGCAAGCAAGTAATAATTTCAGATTAATAATGTTTCAAGGAAGAATACAAATGAAGAGTTGCACAGCATTCCTCCTACCTGTGCTGTTACTGTTACTATTAGAAGCACAACCAGCAGCTTCTTGTTTTTTATTCAAAATCAGACAACCTTTACCCTCACCCCAACACTCTTTTGAAAGCTAAGAATAATACAGACATGTATAGTTTAGGTGGACCATGGCTTTGCTTTGTGCAATATTGAAGAAAGTTTAGATTTTCCACTACTTATAACTATAGCAAATCTCTCTTTCCTTCCATTTTTAAAGGTTCTTTAGGTACAGTACAAGTATGGGAGAATGAAGTTTAATATCAAGTACATTAAGCACAGCCCCAACAGCTGTAAAAGCCCTACATTTTAGTCTTCAAGGACAATTCAAAACAGAGTGATTCCATTTCTAATGCATCAAAATATAAATTTACAAACAGAGTAAGCTCCAAAACTAGTCCTGAAGTAAAACAGCTCCCAAAGTGTAATTTTGTGTTCATCTGTCCTTTTTTAAAAGAAGTGTGAACATTTATTCGCATGCCTGTTTTATCACTATTGCTAATTTACAGCTGTGTGAGAGCAGAATCTGTCCCACTCAAGACTGAAGAAATGCTGATTTTGCTCTCACTTCATCTGATTCTGTCTTTTCTACCTTCCCCTGCCCCCACCCAAGTGTTTGAGTCACACAACCCCGCCCAGAGCAGCTGCCTGCCCGCCGTGCGGCCGCTTCCTCAATCCCCCAGGCAGCAACGGTCCCACTGCCTCATCCTCCGGCAGCAGCAACCTGCCCACTATGTGGCTGCAAACCCCAGCGGCAGGAACCCACCCGCCCACCTACGGCTCTAAACCTCGGCAGCAAACACCCGCTTGCCTGCCTGCAGCCCCAAACCCTGGTGGCAGACACCCCTCGCCCGCCCGCAGCCCCAAACCCTGCCGGCAGCCGGAACAGCCCGCAGCGCAGCCCCAGCCGCCAGAGTAGCGGTCCGCCCAGCCCCTGCTCCGCCCACCACACAGCCCCAGCCATGGGAGCAGCCATGCCACTCACTTTCCAAATCCAGCAGGAAGGTGAGTGCTGCTACACGGCTCTGCAAGGGAGGTGGGCGGCAGAGAATTGTTTGTGCGTGGCTGCGCAGCGTGCACCTTAGAGGGAATGCTGGTCAACCCTTCTGTTCTTCATTCCAAGAGGAGTGATTACATCACAGATATGCTAGCCTCATGTTTTCGCCATCAAACAGCATAGAAGATGACTGGCCAAATTCAGCCCTGGTATGACCATGTGCAACTCTGTTGAAGTGGATGGAGTTTACCATAGGTGTGAAATTGGCTTGATGTGCAGGTGGGACCTCCCTGGTCCGTACCCTTGGAACACGTGCAGTCCCGAACAACAGAGTTTGCCAGGCCTTGGGAGGTCAGGGCTCCCCTCCTGACTGTCGGCTCTGCTCCGTCTCTGGCCCTTCTGAGGCAGTGCTTCCCGCCCGCGGGGGCTGCACTCTTGGGCTCCTGTCCAGGCTGTGTTCCCAGGCACTGGCTCTGCTGCTGTGCCGCTGTGCCAGCCCTAGCCAGGCCTGTGCTGCTAGCCCCCGCTGCCTGCGGGAGCTACACTCCACGCTGTGCTGGCCCTGCTGCACTCTCCATCACCAGCCCAGTCCCTGGCAGCCAGGGCTTTCTGGTCCAGCAATATCTGTGGTCCTGCTGGAACACAGATGTTGCCCGATCAGAGAGTCCCAGATTTTAGAGGTTCAACATGTATCATGTTCAGGTCACAGATTCCCTCTTTGAAGTTATGGGAGCACTGGCCAGTGACAGGTGAATGGCCCTTTTATACCCCTCTGATTTAGGCAAGCTTCATATAGTTGTAATGCCTTGATTTCAATGGAGCTGCTTCTGAGTTACACCGGTGTGAGACCAGAATCAGGTCCAATGGATTCCATTTTTTTAACCTAACGTGTAACTTAAAAGATAAAGCAAATCCATCTTGCTAAAAAGCTTAAATACATTTCTTCCCAATCTGGCAAATTATTAAACCCCTTTCTTAATCCTTACTAAGGATTCAACCTGGATTTACATAAAACCTCTCTACGGGCAGGGAGATAGATTCAAATGGTAGAAAACATTTGCAAGCCCCATTTCAGCAGGAAGGTGCCTGCCCAGGCCCAAAAAGCAGGGGTCACTGGCGATGTTCCCCCTAATTTTTTCAATTCATGTGCAGAGTAAAGTTTGTTGTGTGCACCATGGCATGGGTGTATGTGCACCATCAGTAGAAACATGCAGTTAACTGTGGGCATTAGGTCTGCTAATCAGCCTGGCAGCATTTGTATCTCTCCTGGGTGACCACCCAAGTGTTCAGCTTGTGGAGAACACTGATCACTGGCTAAGAACGGAGTGCAGCTAGGACAGTTTGCTTATTTCTTCTTGGGAGCCCCTCTGACTGGGCATTTGCCAGAATATTACCAAGTCTCTTCTGTGTCGTCCCCATCCCCCCACAGCTCCATAGCCAACAGCTGTGAAGGAAATGCCTATAAGTAAAGTCTTCAATCAGAGATTTCTTGTTAAGTGGGAAACTACCAGTTGTGATGGGAGGGGAAAATTGCCACCACCAGGAAAGGGAAATGTTATTCACATGTGTATTACCTCCTACCCCGGCATTGTTTGGCCTCTGTGCATGTACTTGGACTGAGACCAATGAGTCAAACAAAATTCTCCTTGTAATTAGCTGCTAAATGAAAAACAAACAGAGGTCTCGTGGCCCAGCTTTGGGGAGGATTGTTTCTTAAATAGCTGCCCCTAAGGGGCATGTAAAAGCTGAAGCTGGGCAGCATAGATGAACTGAAGCTGGACGGGCATTAGTCACAGCAAAGAGCATGTGTGGGCTTTGCTGCTCTCTCCCGCCTGTAGCAACAGCACAGTCGCTGTGCTGTCTCAGGGCAGGTCTGTGGTGGCGGCGCTGTGCAGAGCACAGACCCTGCACGCACTGCTAGCGCGTGAATCAACAGCCGTGTTGATGGAAAGGCCTGGCCTAGGCAAGGGAAATAGAGAAGAGGACTCTTCACACTTGAATCCTCAGGCTTATGCCTTACATGGCTCTCTCCATACCCAAAGGCTGCTTCCCAACTCTGCTCTTTTAAATCCTGCTGCCAGAGCTCCTAGGTCATTTAGGTGCTTTTGTACAATTTGCTCTCAATCTCTCTGTGCCTCAGTTCCCCATTTGTAAAGCAAGGATAACAGCATGTCCCTACTTCACCGGGCTGTTGTGAGGATAAATATGTTAATGACTGAGATGCTCCAACACTTTGGTGAGGGGTGCCATACCAATAGATACTGGAAGTGGAATCGAGAGGCTTTTCCATGTGACGGAGAGTAAGATAAACAGATTTGAGAGTGGGAGGATTATAACAGTTTGAAATGGAAAAGATCTCTTAAAGCATCAAATCCATCTCCCAAACTGTGGCCTGATCTATCTACTCACCTACCATCCTTTTTACAAGGTTACCCATCATCATGATCTCTAGGCATCTTGGTATTGTCCCTGATATAGAGGTGGTATGCGAACACCCTTTCCCTTTGTTTTACAGCACAACATTCCCATAGGCCAGTAAGGAGTAGGAGCCGGATCCTGAATGAGAGGGAGAGCCAAGGAGTGGCATACATACATCCTCTGGGTGTCCTTTAGATAGTAAAACAGATTTTTAATCAATACCTTGTACCATCTGTAGGGTATCACACGTTCTGTAGGGTATCACATGTTTTGGAGGAAACAGCTCTGTGTGTGTGTGTGTGTGTGTGTGTGTGTGTGTGTGTGTGCGCGCGCGCGCGCGCCTACACATGCACTTTGAGAGATCTGCTGAGAAGTTTCCGTAGTCAGCGCCAGAGGGGCTGCTGAAATAATTTAGGCCATCTTGGGGATTCAGTAATTGACATTGCCCAAGTGAGCATGGTAAGCTACAAAGCAGCTTGTTTACTTTCTTCACCTTGAGCAGCCAGCATCGTTTAGGTGTTGGGTGAATTCTTTGCCTCTAGCCTGCTCTGCATACCTTCAGTGTCAGGGTTTTCTTTTAAACGTCTATTATCGGTGCTGTTTTATTTTGCGAGGCATTTGTTTACATTATTCTTCTCTGTTCATTTCTCTCAAGGGAGCCACTTACTTGTCTGCACTAGCTCCCGTCAACAGTGGTTGACAGGGGGACTTACGGGTTAACTGCTCCATTTAGAGCAACTGGCAAGTGCTGGCGTCGCTCAAGCTAAATGAAAATATAAATATTTGTCTCCCTACCCAAGAAATTGGGTCAAATCTGGGGAACGTCCGTTTGGACAAAAGTTTGGAGTCAGTCTTTTTAGAAACGTAACAGTTCAACACACCATTGAATGTATTTACTGACAGTTTGCAGGCCTGTCTGTCCAGGATCCCAGTTTGATAAAATCATGGAGCAAGATTGTCAGAAGTGAATAAGTGGAAGTGGAAACCAAACTCAAAGAGGCCTAATTTCCCGAAAATGCTGAGCACCTTTCCTCTAAAAATCAGGCCTTTTTAAGGTGTTTCTGATTAAACCCTCCAAAATCAAGGCCCCTCAAAATACTAGTCATTTTTTAAACCTGTGTCTCATGTTATTGTTGTCTGGTTCTAAGCAGGTTCATATCAGCAGGGTATTTATCATGACATGAACATTTCCAGCATATTCCAACTCCTGTCTTCATTTATTTTTATCCGCTCTACTGGAGCATTTGGATGCTGATTGACTGAAAAGCATAGTTCATACAGCTTGGACCTCCCTGGTGTGGCACCTCTGGACCTGGCCGGTCCCAAATGAGGGAATTTGCTGAATCAGGGGCGGTCCCCTGCCACTGGCCTCCCTCTGGCTGGCTCCGCTGGACCCCCATTACCACTGGGCTCTAGCCCTTCTACTACAGGGCTTAGGCTCGGCACACTGCCACCAGCCGGCTGGAGCTCTCCAGAGATGGAGCTCCCCAGCCACCACTGCTACACATCTCAGGGCCAGGGCTCCGCAGCTGCTCTGCTTCTGTCCTGCCCGGGGCTTCCCAGGGACTAGGCTCTGTGGCTGCCCCACTTGGCTGGGGACCCCTGGGGCCGGGGCTTCACAGCTGCCCCACTGCTGCTGCACCAGAATAGGGCTCCGCAGGGATGGGGCTCGCTGGTCTCACTACTACCCTGCCTGGTTGGGGCTCTCTGGGAACGGGGATGACCTGTCTGATGGTGGGTCTCTCCTCCTCTGGACTCCCTGACTGGCTTACATTCCCGGGCGCCAGGGCTCTTTGGTCCAGCAACATCCATGATCTCAGATTTAAGAGGTTCAATCTGTACTATATTGTTAACTCTGGGTATATAGGAATTTGAGTTTTAAAACAGTTTGTAGGAGATTTAAACTTACAGGGCCTACTCCACTGCCAGGTAATGTCTATAGAAAGGCCACGTCTACACAGCTTCCCTCTTCCGCAAAAGCCTATGCAAATGAAGCGTGGATTAGCATATTGCCATGCTTCATTTGAATAATTAGTTAGGAGACATTTTTGCGCAAAAAACCCCTCTTGTGCAAGAGCTGATTTTCCTGAAAAAATGAGGGCGAACAGCTCTTGCGCAAGAGGGTTTTTTTGCGCAAAAAGGCTCTGTGTAGACGGCACCTTTTTGCACAAAAACGTCTTGCTCAAAACCGGTTCCTAATTAATTAGGCAAATGAAGCATGGCAATATGCTAATCTGCGCTTCATTTGCATAGATTTTTGTGGAAGAGGGAAGCTGTGTAGACGTAGCCAAAGTGACTAATTCCATTGTATTCCCTTCCATATGGTTCAAATCACAAGCGGCAGATTCATGAAAGTGGTTCTAGTCACACAACGTGCTAAGGAGATGTCTTTTCCCAACTGTGTTCAAGGGATTTACATTTGGAACTCTCATTACCACTAACTGGGAGATTATACATGTAAATTCCCAGCTCACTGGTGAACAAATACAAAAGTAAAACTTTACTTTGTAGAATAGCTTGTTTGGAGATGGTTTTCCCAAATGATTTGCTGACTAAATAAATAAGACGGTGGGCAGCATCTAGAAGCTTCATTTTTCCTACATTATACACCAGTAATTTCTATTGCAGTAATAAATAAATTAGTTGATTGCTTGACTGAATACTTTGTTTTAGACTGAATCACTGAAAACAGTAGTGTAAAGACTTGGCAAAGTGAATAAACTGAAGCATTAGCCAATAATTCTCATTATAGAAGAGGGAGGAAATTAGAGTTGTAATTAAGGAAGAAAAAGCGTGTTTTGAAAGGTGAAATATGAAAATGAGGTGCAGACACCTCAGCCAGGCAGTTCCTAGAATGAGGAGCAACAGAAAAAGTTCTTCTGTGACAGACCTTCATATCAAACCTTCAAAGATGCAAAATTCAGTACCTTCTGAAACTGGATTGATAGGAGCTGGAGTTGGAAATGACCTATTGGAATATCAACGAGAGACAGCATGGTCTCATGACTGAACTGCTGGCAGGGTAGTAGGAATCCCTGAATTTGAATTTTGGCTCTGCTGATGACATGTTGGGTGGCAAGTCACTAGAGATGACATTTTCAAACCTGCATGTATGAAATTAGGAAGCTATTTCCATGCTTAGGCACCTAAATAACAAACTTTGGCCTGACAACAGAAGTTGGCTGAATAAAAGATACCACCTCACCTACCTTTTCTATCTAATATCCCGGGACTAGCCCAGCTACAGTAACACTACAAACAAACTGTGGCCTAATTTTCAGAGTACCGTGGAGCTGCATTTCCAAATAGGACCACTTGGGCCCATTTTTATTTCGATGCCTAAATACAGAATTAGATGCTTCGCTTCAGGAACTCATGTTTGAAAATGTTGGTCTCTGTCTCCTTTAAGAAGGAGTGCACCTCTGACACCTCAGCTAACACTTGATAGGATTTGAAGAGAGGGCAATTGGTAAACAGGAGACCCTGACAACAAAGTGGATCAGTCAGGAGATTGCAGGTGAGAATTAGAGCTCAGGAGAAGATGAGGAGAGGGCTGGGGAGGGGGACGGGGGGGGGGACACCAGAGGAGCAGAAGGCTGTCTGCAGGCTCTTCATGGGAAGGAGGAGGAATTATCAGGAAGCCACAACAGGTTCCTAAGCCAGAGAGCTGTGTCCACCGAAGGTTGGAGAGGGTTGAAGGCTGATAGGTGAGCTAGAGAGCTGAAGCAAGAGGGCCAGAAGGCTGAATGCTGAAGGGTGAGCTGGAGAGAGGTACCAGAGTGGAGCCCAAAGGTGGTGAGAGATGCTCTGCCTACACCAGAAGGCCTGAACCTGACCTGATTATGGGCAGCGGGTGTAACTGGTCAGGCAAGGCTCTGTCATTGTGACGTTTGGCGGTAACATTTGTGCTTTATTGTGCGCCATGCAGGCTCCTCAGATACCATAGAATCTGCATGGGCCATAGCAAAAGCATCTTTGAAGAGCTGCTTTTCCCCAGAGCAGCCTGAGTGGGGAGGGGATGGGAGGATGGCTGTGGTTGGACCAGGACTCCTCCAGGCAGGTGAGGGGGTTCAGGATTTCTCCAGGTGGGGGGAAGGGTGTCTTGTGGCGCTGGCTGGGGGAGAGAGGGTTGCAGAAGTGGAGGGGTGTGGGCGGAAGGGGCAAAGTCGGGTTACCATTCCCAAAGGGGGCTCCATCTGCCCCCCCATGCCAGAGATTCTGGAGTTGCACAGTACAGGAGAGTCTGAGCATGGCAAGAGATGCTGCTGGGAATGTGGTGACAGAGTATAGGGACTTGAAGACCGAGACTACTATTTTCTAGATTAAGGTTGTGGGACTTATTTTCATCTGTTAGCCTCACAAGGGCATTATAGATACTTGGATAGCTCTTGTGGACTCTTTCTGGAGTCACTGAATGTAAAGCTGAGGCAAGAGCAATTTTTAGAAATCACTGGAGAGTGCCCCAGGCAGGGGCTGCCTTATAACAGACTGTCTCTACTTGATCTTTCCCATCTGGACCAGAAGATGATGATGTGGGTTTGCCTTGGTAGACTGGGACTGGAGTTCAGATACTTGTTGCAGAGTACACTTCATTTTAGGTACTACAGGTTGAACTTCTCTAATTCGGAACTCTCTCGTCCAGAAACATCCATTGTCCAGAAAAATTTTAGTTAGCTGAATGTCTACTTTTCATGGGTGTGGCCAAGTTTCCCTCAGTTCCATAAAGTTTGTTTACAGCCACCAGTCCTAGGTCTCAGTGTTCTGTGCTGTTATTCAGCCCTAATTTACACCTAAATGTCCTCTAACAGCACAGTAAGCAGTGGAAGTGTTGGTAATGCTGCTAGACAATATTTGACCTCCGGTGGTCCAGAAAATTCTCTTGTTCGGAACTGATCAGGTCCCGAGAGTTCCGGATTAGAGCAGTTCAACCTGTACTCCTACATCCAGGGCTTATGATTAGAGCCTACAATCATTGCAAATGATCTGCATCTCATGGTCTTGCATCATTCCTGAAATTAGGTGATGTCACCTAGTAAGCATCTAGTTAGACCCTGAGTTAGTATCTTCAGCACTCACACAAAACAGAACAAGTCATACTGATTATTATTCATGTACTTAAATGGGATCTTTAAAAATATTAAGCCCTGTACTATCACTGTGAAGTAGGTAAGAATGATCAGTCCTGTTTACATGTGGAGGAAAAAGTAATTAAATGCCTTGTCCAGAATTGCACAATAAATTAGTGACACAGCTAAGAACAGAATCAACCAGTTCTGTTTCCAGGTCTTTTGCTCCTAAGCACTAGACATAATTCCCTATCCACCTAAGGCATAAGGGCTGTAATCAAGATGTTTTACTTGATACTTAAATCCACTGTCGTCTTAACTTAAATCCACTGCCTTTCGGACTTGTGCAAGGTCAGGCATGTACACAATACACTACAGAGATAGTGGAGTCAGGATAGCTATCTTCACTTAGCTCTCCTCTCCTTTTCTTTTCTACCCATGGTAGAGACAGAAATTCATGTTTTATCTTTCTCATCCTATAACTGTAGCTAGAATATTTTGTGATTTAAAGGTGTCCACTGAACAACTATGTTCAAGTACTGTTCCTTATGTGCATTCTATACATGGGCATGCAGGTGCACCATGGGTCTGAGTCTGGAAATTCTACAGTAGTGCTGGTTGGCCTGCACATGTGCAGTAGATGGTCTCATGCTCCCAACAAAGGGCATAAGGGGTAGCCAGGGCCGACAACTCTCCAGTTACTTCTTCTCAGTGGGTGGCCTGAGTTGGAAGGAATCCTGTGTCCTCAGATTTGTCCAGCTTTTTTGATGGAACTTGTAAGTACGTTTGTAAAGGAGTTTTTGTACTACTTAACCTGTTAGTACAGTTGCAGTTTTATAGTATAGTTACCATAGTTTGCTTTCCATGGCTGGAGTCTCCCTCCTCATGGTCTGGGACTATGCATCTCTTGCCCTTACTCCCACTGCATCAGTGACAGTCACCAGCACTGCCTCTATTGAATGAGATGCCCATCTCTGCAAATATTAGTTTCCTGTTTCCACCACCAAAGGAAACACCTGAATGGAGAAGGCTATGAGGCCCATCTCTGTTCTGGGCCAGGGAATTCTCCCAGTACATCAGCCCCAAAAAATTAACAGAGCCCCTCCAAATACGTGCTTAGGAGCAGAATCTACCAATCTAAGGACTCTTTCTGCAGGGCTTCCCATGAGAGTAGAGGACAGCTCAGTTGAGACCTCCCTACTATCATTGATAGTAACCACCCTCCTTTTTCCCCATCATTTTTGGGGGCCATCTTACCTTCTTCACCAAAAATTGGAAGCTGATCATGACAGTTGGATCTTGAAAATGCTCCATCAGGGATACCTTATAGAGTTCAAGGCTACCTTCTATAGTTCCTCTCCCTTCCCCTCACAAACTGTCTGTCCAGTCTCCCTTCAGAGAGCACTCTCATGAGGTGATTCTTTATTAAGAGGTGGACAGTCTACACTAATGAGAGGCAATAGAACACATCCTCACCTCAGCATCTGTTCCCCATATTTCCTAGCCCCCCAAAAAATGGAAGATGGAGACCCATTTTGGGCCTTCAGTTTCTCAACATTTTTATTTGAAAGTGAAAATTCAGCATTAGCTTTGATAATCCCTTCTATACGGGAGATCAAACCTGCACCTCCATGGAACCTTAGTCTTGGCCTGTCCACAATTACTAGATCACTATTTGAATCCCTGGCCACAGGTTCTATGCCCTACCTATCCATGAAAGTTACATTTTAGTGACTTACACTTTGGCCAGGAGGATCAGTGAGTTGGGAGCTGTCATGTCAGAGCCTCCTTATGCATTGTTCACAAGGAAAAGGTAACCTTTCACCTCCATCCAGAATTTCTCTACAAGGGTCCTTTCTGATCTCCACATCATCCAAAATACAGTATCCACTTGCCTGTTTTCCAAAATCCCATGCTTCTGCCAAAGAGAGGACACTTCACTCTCTCAGTAGCCAACGTGCACTGGTATTCTACCTTCAGACCTATTTGAAAGTCATCCAACTGGCATAAGAACACAAGAACAGCCATACTGGGTCAGACCAAAGGTCCATCTAGCCCAGTATCCTGTCTGCCGACAGTGGCCAATACGAAATGCCCCCGAGGGAGGGATCACAACAGGTAATCCTCACATGATCCCTCCCCTATCACCCACCTCCAGAGAGACAGAGGCTAGGGATACCATTCCTACCTATCTTGGCTAATAGCCATTGATGGACCTAACCTCCATGAATCTATCTAGCTCTTTTTTGAGCCCTGTTAAAGTTCTAGCCTTCACCACATCCTCTGGCAAGGAGTTCCACAGGTTGACTATGTTCTGAGTGAAGAAAAACTTCCTTTTATTTGTTTTAAACCTGCTGCCTATTAATTTCATTTGGTGACCCCTAGTTTTTATTGTGGGAATAAGTAAATAAATTTTCCTTATTTACTTTTTCCACACCAGTCATGGTTTTATACACCTCTATCATATCCCCCCTTAGTCTCCTCTTTTCTAAGCTGAAAAGTCCAAGTCTTTTTAATCTCTCTTCATATGGGACCCGTTCCAAACCCCTAATCATTTTTGTTGCCCTTTTCTGAACCTTTTCCAATGCCTGGTGCTCCAGAAGAAAGGAACAGAAGAGATCATCATTAAGTGATCCATCCTCTGTTGCCCATTCCCTTTCCCATAATCATCAAAACAGAGGTTAGGGACACCATCCCTGCCCATCTTGGCTAAGAGCCACTGGTAGACCTATCCTCCATGAATTTATCCACTTCTTTTTTGAACTCTGTCGAAGTCTTGGCCTTCACAACATCCCTCTTCCTGGTGGTGTCACAGCTTACTCCGTGAGTAGGGTTGCCAGATGGTTTCAACAAAACTACCGGACACACTTGACATTACATCACAATCTACATTACATCTTATTTAGAAAATACCGGACATTTATATTTTCTCAATTTGTTTCCCAAACAGAAAGCTCAAATACTGGACTGTCCAGTTCAAAACCAGATACCTGGCAAAACTATCCGTGAGAGCCCAGGCCACATCTACAGTAACCTTCCAGGATGTCCCAATAAAAAACTTGTGCTGGATAACCACCTGGAGCTCCATGCACATGTTAGCTATACATGACCTGCTAATTCAGGCTTCTGCTGAGGATATGACATTGGGATCTGCAGGCATGGTGCACATAGGGATCGCACTTGAAGTAAGGAATGCTACTTACTGTAATGGGAGGTTCTTTGAGATGTGTGGCCCTGTGTTCCATGTCTGTATTCCATGACCCACCCTCCATCCCTTCTGCTTTGGTTCCTTTTGGTTATGCAATAAACAGAGGAACTGGAGAGGTGTTGGCCCGCATGGCTTCTATGCTCTCTTTCAAGAATACAAGACCAACTACATTATAAACGGGTCAACAGATACACCTTATTAGAATCCTTGGACTTGAGTGCATGGTGTGCATGTGTACCTATGTGTGAAATACAAATACATGTCTCAAAGGACATCTTGTTTCAGGTAAATAAGCTCCCTTTCTTCCCCCAGGAGGTGCATGTTCCTGCCTATGTATTATGCCCAGTTTATTTTTCTCAGTATACAGAGATGTGATATATCTGTTAACTGACCCCCCACCCTCCCAGATATCTCTTTCACCTAGTAATAAATTTGAACTAGGTTATTTTTGTAACATGTATTTAACACTAATTAATAATAATTAACACATAGCACTTGACACTTTCTAATCACTACACAAATGTTAACCAATTACTCTTTGAGTTAGTGTAAATTAATATAATTGTGTTACTTTATATTCTGTTTGCATCTTTTGTTGATCAAGAATTAGTTCAAGTGACTTCCAAGCTTTGATCAAAATAGTCATTAAGTGATTGAAAAAAAAGGTGTTTTTATCCACTATTCCTTACCCCATCTCCAGTCTCTTTCTTGTTCCTCCAGCAATTTCTCTTTTCAGTATTCTTCTATACTAATGTCTTTCTGGCATTAAATTCTAGAAGTAGGATTGCTGATTATGATCATGCAGCTGTCCTTGTGCAGACCAATACAAGACTTGGGGGCAGTTTTTCTCTCCTAAATATATGGTGCCAAGACTTCTTTGTTAATTACAGATGTGTTAAAAAAAATCTTTCCTTTTTGGCCTGGTCTGGTGGTTAGATCAGGGAACCAAGACTCCACATTATGTTCCTAGCTCTGACACTTTGATAAATCACTTAACCTTTTGTAGATCATATTACCTACCAGTCAAATATGAATAATGCTTGTCTATCTTCATTAGTGCCAAAGAGTCATTGTACTCCAATCGATAGGCCACCAGGGCTGTGAATTGGAGAACTTTCTTGTCCTGTCTTTGCTGCTAAATTGCTGTGTGACATGGTTCAAGACACTTTTCTGATGCTTGCCTCAGTTTCCCTGTCAGTAAAGTTAGGATAAGGCACATCGGCCTTTCTGAAAATTCACTGAGCTCTGTATATGGGCAGGAGTAATAATACAACTGCTAACCATTATCACCGGTGCGTGTTAGCTACCTTGCACGTGATGAACAAAGAAGTCATTGCCCGAATTTACAGCATAACCAGCGTGACACCTGCTAAGGGACTTAAAGTTAACTTGAGTTGGCGGGATTTGTGGGCTGGATGAGCAGAGAAGGATTGCCAGACTGCACTTTGCAGGAACAGGTGCCAGGCACCAGCGATGCCCATGGCAAGTGTGGTTTGACGGCATGGCTGATGACAACATGCTTCACAAGGTTTTAAAGTAAGAAGGGAGAATGCTGGCCAATGACTCTCATGTGTTGTGTTTCCTATTCATTGTGATGTGACTTCATGGCGCTTTGCTCTATGCAAAAATAATAATGACTATTATCATTAATGTGTTTATAAAGTCTTTTGAAATCTTTGGATGAAAGGCACTGTGTGCAGCAGCCTTGAAAACTTGCAGGGAAATTAACCCGCCGGGCACAAAAGCTACTTTCCAATCCTCTCCCATGATGGTAATGGGAAAGGGAAAATGAACTAGTGTTATTTTGCTGTCCCTTTGTCAAGCTGGAGGGTAGAATTTTGCCTGGCTGACATAAGTGCAAAGAATTATGTTTTCAAATGAGACGCAGTATTACTCTCCACCAGTTTGTTAGATCCTTCCTAACCACATTTTTCAATCCTGCAGCAATGGTAAATATGATAGAGCATCTCAGGACTGCACTGTGCTGAGTTGCCCTGCAGAGATTTCAACACCCAACCATCAGACAGTATTGGTAAATCCACCTGTCAGAAGTTGATGCATGTGGAATAACAATGATTAGAAGGAAATTCAAATGGAGAACCAGTCCTGTGAAAAGGATTCCATCTTCTGAAATTCCTTCATTGGAGGTGATGGCTCCCAAATTGGAATAACAAGAAGAGACTTTCTTTTTAATAAGGATTATTCCCTTTCTATTTTGCTATTTTTATCTCTGCATTATTCTCCCCTGTAGGCATTTTACCTAAGGAAAATATACTGCCTGCTGCATAAGCTTGAGCTATAATTGAAAGTTAAGCTTTGGACACAGTAGGGGTTGTGCTGATTAATCAGTCCCTAGCATCTTTCAGTGCTTTCTGATTATCACAGGGGAGAAGTCCTAAAATAAGTCCATAGAAAATCAGAAATCAATTCATGGGCCTTTGCAGTCTTTTTACAGATAATTCATATTTTAATAAACTTGGTTTGAAGTTTGACTCGCTTGGGGGATTTTATCAGGAGGAAGAAAAATGGTTTTATTTCTTTTGCCACTGAAGACAGCTGGGGGGCAGATTATTCAGCCAACAATTTCAGGATCGGCTATAAGAGCTAGGCTGATTTTCACCCATGATAGTAGGCAAACTAGGGAAATGTGGTCTGGATCAGCAATCCTCAACTGAGGGTCCGTGGCTCGATGGGGCCCACCCTCTTAAGCACCGGGGGATTGAGGAGGCCGGGCCAGGCCGGGCCACTCAACACGCCCGTCCTCCCCCCCTCCCCCGGTGCTCCAGGGCTGGAGAGGCTTGGGTTGGGCTGGGCCGCGCGGAGCACTGGGGAGGGAGGAAGCAGTGCCACGCAGCCCAGGCTCTCTAGACCTGGAGCACTAGAGGAGGGAGGAAGGCGCACCACGCCTGGTCTCCCCACTTACGGAGCCCTGGGAGGGTGGGCGCTGGGGGCAGCAACACCCCGCCCCCAGAACACCTATAGTAGGCAGATTTGGGAAGGCAGAGCCTTCCCCCACCTTACATACCCGACACCCATGGGCCCCGCCGTCTAGCCAGGTCCTGGGCATGAAGGCAAAGCCAGGCAATGCCACCCAGTGCCACCCAGCCCAGTGCTTTTCTGGCTGGTGGTGCCAGGGAGTGGGCAGTCATGGCATTCCCCCATCTGCTGCTGTTGCCCAGAGTTGTCTGCTCCTCAGTTTTCAGGGCCCCCCCCCCGGCAGCTCACGCGGGAATCTTCTCTAGAATCAACATGAGGCCAACAGACACTTGATGCTGATATTGGTCTTCAAGCCACAAAATCACCACTGCTTTATATATATATGATGGTTACATGCATGGTGTCAATCCCTTCACATGTACTAAATTTCTGGCTTTGTCTTTGATGATTGTGGCAGTCATAGAGCCATTTAAACCAAGCCACATACCTGATCTGTGACAGCGTTTTTCTTTTCTCTGAACACTTTATTATGTCTAATTTCACTCCAAAACATATGGCTTTCCTCTTCCTTGGTACAGGTGTGTCATGATCACCCCTCATCCTCTTATCAGCCAATATTAGGGTCTCGTAACATAGGGCTCTAAATAACCTACTTTTAAAGACTGCCATTCTGGGACAGATGTGGTCCCTGGCTATAATATATTACACCAGTTACATAAAAGACTGCCTGAGCTGAGTGAGTAAATAATATTCAAATATTAAGGTAAAACAGTCTCCAGCAGTGCTATCTTCTGGGGGAAACCTCTGGGTTTAATGAACAGTGTAGGGTTCCAAGTGATGGAACATTAACATGCTTACACTTGTCAAAAGCTATTTAAAACCTTCCAGCTTTCTCATATACCTGCTAATGTAACTGAACAGCAAACACAAATTCTCAGTTCAGGGCAAGTGTACCTGTATTTCCTATCTGTGGTTCACCAGCTTCAGGCTACCCGCTCCTCAACTACCACATCACTTGGGTAGATACAGCTGCATCTTTTGCCATCCTGATCAGGGATGGGGAGGAGGTTTCCAGGCTGCACAGTTTCCTGCCTACACCGTGATATTCCAAAGAAGCCAGACTGCCTAAACAAGCCAGCGCCAGAACTTTGCCTTCTTTCCCAAGTCTGTGAGCACCTGTAATTGCTAGCAGTTACAAGGTACCATACAGCCCTTTCAAAGCAAGCCCTTTTTTTCAAGTAAAGTGTTACAGAGAAAACATCAAAACCAATGAAAGAACCTACACTCATGCCAGTAAGTTGTCCAGAGATCACCCCAACTCCAACAAAGGCTTGAAATCCTAAAAAGGGGGTTTTCTATGATTATAAGTTCATAACAGCCTTAGATCAGAACAAGCAACCCCGTGAATAGTTCAACCTTTCTTCTATACAACTTGGGCCTTTGATCGTCATTTTCTGGGAACAAGCAATCAGCAGCCAATGGTCCGTCCTCAGGGTGTAGATTCAGAAGGCTTGGTTTTTGCATAACCAGAGGTGGGACTTTGCAGTCACCTTCCTCTGGAGATCTTCCAGGCAATCACTTGAGGTTGTTTGCCCCAGTGTTGGTCTGGAACATTGTTCGGGATTGTCCTTTGAAGTTCATAACACACCTCAGGATTCCCATGCTGTCTCCCCACCAGAGAAGTTACATACAATCCCAGCCCACAGTAACACATACCCTCTGCTTTTAATACAATGGAGTCTGAAGATACTTAAGTTTAATTCAGTGAGGTTTTTCAAGGATATTGCAGGAAATTGCCTTATCTGTCACTGCTGTCTCTGTCATTTAAACACTTGCCTTGACAGAAAATTGGATGCTAGGACATGTTGCCTTCAGGAATAGGTATGGTCTATCACCTTGCTGCTAATCTGTTTGATTAGTGACCTGCAACATAAGTCAGCTATGAAAGGCCACCCATCCTGCTGCACCAATAAGACTACACATTGCCTAGCGTGCCTCGTGGAGGTGTCACGCGTTCTTGCAGGTTTTTATTTTGGGGATTCATGTCCATTTGTCTTCTAAGCTGTGACTCATGAAACAAATCACTCCCGTTGTCATCCACTGCCGTTGTCATCTGCTACCAAAAGGCAACATATTTACTCCACCAACAGCACAGCTCCCCCCTCTCGCCCCGCACGTGTGCACAAAACCGGAAATGCAATGAAAAGAAAAAGACTGGGAGCTTCAGTCTGCTATCAGTTCCACTAATGGAAATGGGGAGCCCTGTCCATTATAAGCATCTAAGTTGCACCATCCTAAGCGAGAAAAAATGTCACCGTGAAATGCAATATGGAGGGGTATAGTGGGCCCTGTTTCCTTATGCCTCTTCTCAACTGCACCAGCAGCTCGGAGACCTTTATGCTAGTAAACCACCCAGTGTACTTTAGTTACAATGTTGGTTCCCTCCACTTTTGTGCACTGTACTTCCTTCCTTCCTGTGCCTCTTTCTGTTTGCTGTGTAATGGCTTAATTGGCTTTCTAGCTCTCCTCCACTCATCAATTAGGTACAGCTTTTCTTAACCAGGTCAATTCTGTAGTATTTAATGGGCGATGCAGTGACCGAAGTGCTGGCTTAGCTTGTTGCCTAGTGCTGTGTCACAGGGAATTAATCCTGCAGCCCTTATTCACATGAGCAGCTTTGTATGGACTCTAAGGCCAGGTCTAAACTAGACCTGGAAGGTTGGCTTAAGGTATGCAACTCCAGCTACGTAGACTACGCAGAGCTTGGCACCCTTCCCATACGGGAAGCCAATGGGAGCAAATGCTCCCGTCGGCTTCCCTTACTCCTCGCAAGAGCAGGAGTACCAGTCACCATTGAGGGCGCCCTCCGAGTTTGATTTAGTGAGTCTTAACTAGTCTTGCTAAATCTTACACTGGAAGATCGATCGTTGCAGCATCGATCTACCGCTGAGTGAAGACAAGGTCTAAGTGGGTACGGTACTGTAGGATCAGGCTGTTGGTTTGCTATACAAACTGTATCCCAGACTGTCGTGCAGAGTTACCTTGCCCTCTTGAGTTGAAAAATAAAGAGTCGGAGTTTCTATTAGCTGGCATGGGAGAAGAGAGAAGTTTCCAGAGTAGATTTGAGAAGGGATTGTGTGTGGAGATGAATATGATGAAAGACCCTGACTGGAACAGAACCATAAGGTCTTATAGAGCAAGGAAGAATCTTCCGGAATGCACTAAGCCTCTTGTGCAGAATGGGAGACAGCGTGTGGAAGGACAGAAGGGAATCTAGTAGTAGTTACACTGCTAGAATGGGGGTGAGAGACCCCAGGTTGCTCCTGCAGGCACTTAGCAAGTCTGTGAGGGCCTTTAAGGGCATGAAGAACAATTTTGACCTGGATACTAAAATGAAGTAATGGGAAAGTATGAGGCTGATGTGATTGTTCTTTACATTCTGTATGTGCTGGAGAGGTAGGGCCTGGGGAAGCTTGCCTAGAAAAAGTGTGAGATGAGGAGGGCATTGATGAAGACTTCAACAGAGGTGAAGTAAGACATAAAGAGTAATGGATAAAATGTAATAATGTAGCAGAGAAATGCCAAGGGCCAAATTCCCTGCTGACGTAACTGAAAACAGTGTTGCTACAGCTGGGATTTTGGCCCTACATAAAAATGAAATCATAATAATTGCACATCCAAAGAGATGTGCTGGAAATTCACTTACGTCAGATAATAAAAAAGTTCCTCCTATTAAAAGAAATAGAACCCAGTTAGAATCTTTTGGGGGTGACTTTGTATTTGAAAGCATCAGCTTACAAGAGCAGAGGGAGAGTATAAGCTGAGAAATGTTAAATCTGTAAAGGCTGGAAAGCACTGGGAATCCAAGCCCTGTGTTCCTGAAGAATGCATGTGTGAAGTTTGCAAATTTATGGGGCTTTGTTGACATACTGTATGAGAAACTTGAATTTTTCAACACTTTTCTGTTAGAAAAAGCAAATAAAACTCATCTGGTGGGAATTCACTCTGTTTCCTGATAGGTTCCTTTTTTTTTTCCTCCTGTTTCTTATTTCGTGGTTAGTGATGGTAATTACAGACCCTGCTTGTACCTTGTGGATTCTGACTGCACTGAAGAGCTTTATTGGCATGTGTGAGTCTCCTTGTATAAGATTTTTAAATAACCGGCCTGCAGTGAGCATTGTTGCAGCACTCTTGATTAGATGAAAGCAGCCACCCCTCCACCCCGTTTTTTGTACAACATAGTAACTGCTTTTCCTCACACACTTTGTCCCCCTAAGGGACCATAAACCATGATTTAGATGTTCATTATAATGTCTCCCAGTAGCACTGCTATAGTGAATGGGCCTGTTTTTAAGGTGTTTTAATAAATGTCATAACAAGCTTGTAACATCTAGGACTTTGTACCTAAGTGCTTAGCCTTTGAGTCATATAAAGAAAAGGTATGAGTGCAATTATAGTCATAACAAAGGGTAACAAGAGTCTTTTGTTTTTAAAAAGGAAAACAATGCAATACAATTTTCATAGACCAAAAGAAGTGAGCAATAACGAAATCTTTGTAAAGTCATCTGTCCCATCCGGTGATCAGTGTACGATTTTTTTCTTACACTGTAGCCAGAACTGCTTTTGTTTGATACAGTTTAAAATGGCAGAAATGAAAGGGGATTCTACCAGTTCCTTACCAAAAGTATTCCGCACTATTAGGAAATTCTTGAAAATCCCCGTGAGTTTCACGAGGCATAAAGGATCTGGGGTCGGCAAAGGGTTCTGGGGTCGGCTGATCCCCATCTAGACTACCGCGCTGTGCCGACAATCAGCTGATCGGCACAGCGGCGGCCATTTTGATGTAAATGAAGCGGCAAGTATTTAAATCGCCGCTTCATTTTGCTATGTCTAGTAAACTCATCTACATGGCTCCGTCGACGGAGCCATGTAGTCTAGACACACCCTAAGATCTAAATCCTAAGAAAATCCAGGGTTTGGTTCCAACAGAGCCACAGTGGCAGACTCATAGGTGTCTCCTCCTATTTGTTCCCTAGTTCTAAATGCATCTTTTTGTTGCATAAATTGCTAGTTCCGTCCCCTGGAGGCTAGTCCAATTCACCTCAAGAAGAGAGTCACACTTTCAGGCTGGGTCCAACTCCATTTTATTGTTTGCAAACAAGACCGACAAAGGAGCTCAGTGCTCAAAGCAAAGTCGGCCACGGGCAGCGCCCGAGCTGAAACTTTTATGGATTCTACATTCCTTCTGGCCAGCATATCGTAACGTGATTGGTTGCTGTTACTGCAAGTCTGCTTAGTTTTTCTTATCTAGAAAAAGCTGGCAGAGAGTTTAGCAGCTTCTGAGACATGCACACTCAGCTAAATGATACGTGCTGTTTCGAGCTTGAGCAATGGAGAAGAAGCACACTTAGTTTTTACTACATTTTCACTGCCAATTACTGGCCTGTTTGATCCACTTGTGTCCCTTCCACTGGAATGCTTATGTAGAAAGGGAGCGAACAGTAAAATGCCATTTCTGAACCACCACTTTGTGTCTTGGTATTGTAGGTTATCAGAACATGTATGTAGGAAGCAATGCAGGAGCGTAGATGGAGTGCATTAGTAGGAGCATTGTCAACAGATCTGGGGAAGTGATTACTCCCCTTTATTCGGCACTGGTGAGGCCACATCTGGAGTACAGTGTCCAATTCTGGGGCCCCCGTTACAGAAAGGATGTGGACATATTGGAGAGATCCCAGTGGAAGGCAACAAAAATGATTGGGGGCTGGAGCACAGTATTTAGGAGGAGAGGATCAGGGATTTGGGCTTATTTCGTCTTCAGAAGAGGAGCCTTCATCTACCTGAAGGGAGGTTCCAAAAATGGAGAGAAGCTGTTTTCAGTGGTGATAGATAACAGAATGAGAGGCAATGGTCTCAGTTTGCAGTGGGGGAGGCCTAGTTTGGATATTAGGAAAAACTATTTCACTAGGAGGGTGGTGAAGCACTGGACTGGATTACCTAGGGAGGTGGTGGATACTCCATCCTTAGAGAATTTTAAGTCCCGGCTTGACAAAGCCCTGGCTGAGATAATTTAGTTGGGATTGGACCTGCTTTTAGCAGGAGATTGGCCTTGATGACCTCCTGAGGTCTCTTCCAACCCTAATCTTCTATGATAAATCTAGAGTGACTTTGCCAAAATAAACCAAATTACATCTGAATTTACAATGGTACAAATGAGAGCAGAATTAGAGCCTTGTGATACATCAAAACATATGGTGGCTTACACTCAGTTTGGTATTTAAGAAGTATTTACTATTAAACTCAATATGGCAAGCCTTAGAAATGCCCCTTTGTGCTTGTGCATATATATTCTATTTGGAATAGTCACAGGATCAAAATCCACACTCGTGAAGCTATGAAGCAGTGGTCCCCTCTCTTATGTGCCAGCTTCTCAACTTCATTCCGTACCATAACATTTCAAAAAATGAAATGCAGAGGAGCATCTGTCTCTGCAGACATCTTTTTCTGGGCTCTTTCTAAAACTCACCAGCTTCGCTTCATTCTTCTAATCACCAGCATTCTAATGGCCTGCATTCCTGGACACTTTCTTGTTCTTTTCCTTTCCTATTCCGTCTCTCCAACCTAAAATACTTCATAAAGACCTTTTTTTTCCCCCCCAGGTGCCCAAACTAGTAGGTGGAATAATGATTACTTTAACAGGGAACCATCATGAGGATGTTCAGAAGCAAAGGTTTAGTTTGCAATGCAGATCTATTATTTATAATGTGGTCTGGATTTATAGAACAGACCTGACTGATGAAGATCTAGGAGGAGGACTATTACATACATGCCAACAAAATATACATTGTTTCATTTTTATTTATGTATTAGTAAGCCAAGACCTGGTGAAATGGGTCAAATTGACAGTGTAGAGTCTGAACTCCAATCTTCATAGAGCAGATACAGCAGGAAACTTGTACAAACCAGGCAGTGTGCAGGAAGTTTATTTTCAGATCTGAAGTGTTCAGTGCTGTCTGAAAATTAGGTTCCTGTGAGGTGTTTAGAAGTGGATTGCATTCAGTACGAGTCACCCAAAATTGCTAGTCGCTTTTGAAAATCTCAGCTACGTTCACATTTCAGACATACTAATGCTAGTCAATACTACAATGCTAGTCAATGTTTGGGGGTGGTGGGGGGAGGGGTTACATCTTTGTTTGTGTGTTTATTTTAATCGCTGTGCCAAACAGCAGCTCTTTTTAGCAGTTGCAGTTATAAATGAGACATATAAGGAATGGTTTGGGACACAGCTATTTAATACTTTATCAATAGTTGTTCTGAGTGGGTTCCTGCTACTCCGTTAGATACCCTTTCTTTTGTAAGTTGTAAGATTGAATAAAAAGCTTAAATTAAAAAAACCCAACCCTCTTCTGTTCTAATGGGATCAGCTCAGGTCACATCTCTTTTATACTCTCTTTCAGATTATTCCAATCTGATCCCCACACAGACGCTGTTATTTTAATGTTGAAGACTTAGACAAAAGTGCCATGGATGTGAAAGAAAGAAAACCGTACCGATCGCTGACCAGGCGCCGTGACACCGAGCGACGCTACACTAGCTCCTCGGCAGAGAGCGACGACGCCAAAATACCCCAGAAGTCTTATAGCTCCAGTGAGACGCTGAAGGCTTACGATCAAGACTCCAGGCTGACCTACAGCAATCGGGTCAAAGACATGGTGCACCAAGAGGCCGATGAATTCTGCCGAACGGGTAAGTAGCGTTCACTAGGGGCTGCTATCTGCAGTTTGAGTTAATCAGCTCTGTGCTGAGGTTCAGAACTAGGTAAAGGAATAACTCAAAGCTCTAAAGGGTTCTGAGACATGCAGAAAGGAATGTCTTCACCACAGAGTCATGAGAGAAGACGCTAGAGGAGGGTCGACAGGGCTTTGCTGGAAGGAAGCCACTGCCTATTGGGTGCATATGTAATGATGTCCCTGGGCAGTTTGTTGGCAGTAATTTTGAACCTGGGATGTCTTTGAGCTTGAGTATTGTGGCAAAGTTTTGACCATGCTTCTGGTGGACAGTGTTTGCCTCAGAGGCTCGCTGTGGTCCCACACACAGCCCCCTGCCCTTTACTAGAGGCAAGAGTCACAGCCTGCTATGCCCTTCTCATCACAGGCTTTTCTGCAGTATGGGTGTAACCCCTGCACAGTCCTGGTCTCCTTTCTCAGGGGCAGACTCTGTAGTAGCATGGGGAGGGTTGGGGGGGAACCCAGGCGCACCCACTACTGCGGGTTCTGGCCCAGGGACCCTAAGGGAGCAGCAACAGACTGGGTTTGATCTACTCCCAGTCTGGCAACTACTTCCCTGGCCCACTTCCCCAAATGATCCCTCCCAGTACCTTTCCTCTGGCACCTGAGCAGGCTATCCGGCTCTTCCACAGCACTCTGCCCTACTTGCAGACCTCAGCTTTCACTCAGACACAACTCATTCTCAGATCCTGGGCTCCTTCCCTCCTCCAAACTCCTCTCATGCTAGTAATTGCAGAGGAACCCTTTTAACCAGTCTCAACTGGCATCTTAATTGACCCCAAGTGCTCTGATTAGTCCTATTCAGTTGTCTCCAGAAACCTCCCAATTGTCTCCAGCTGCTTCAATTGGTGTGATTGATTCCAGAAGGTTCCTTCTGGTTCTGGGTTAGCCCTCGTTAGTTCACCCTGAGTACAGAGACTTACTCTGTCTTTTCCCTGAATTGAAAGACTGGGTTCAGTAGCATGGGAGCAGTAGCATTTTTACAAGGTCTACCCAGGAGAGGGAGATGAAGAGCATAGATAATAACTGTTAACAGTGGAGCCCAGACAGTCTTAGGTTGGAAGAAGCAGGGTTTTCTGTCAATCCAGGAAAGTGTGAAAAGGGCAACCAAAGTGAATGGAACATGCAAATGATGAACAGGAAGGTTGACACAGTACATCTTGCACCTCTTATAGGAATAGATTCTCAAAGGGGGATGCTCATACAACTGCCCACATTTAATTTGTGTGTGAAACTACCATAATATTGCATGCTAATCTGGTATTTTATGCACGTGCCCATAGTCACGGTCTTTGTTCTTTAGAGAAATTGCAAGGGGCAATAACTAACAGCAATTATATAGCATCCTCCAACCTAGGATCTCAAAACACTTTTCAAACTCAGAATATCTACAGACTTATAGGCAAAAGAAAGTCCTCTTAGGTTATTAAGTCTGTTCTACAGGTAGAGTAAAATTGCTTCACCCTGTATATTCTCTCTGCTGGAGATATGTGAATTATTATATATGGCTAAACTGAGTCAAAATGAGGTTAAATGACCTTTGAAAGGGTACAGAGGCAGGACTAGACCTCAGGATTCCAGATTACAAATTGCCTTCTCTAACCATTAGACCGCACTACACCTATAGATTGTCATTCTTCAAGAGCTTGCTGACCTCCATCCTATGTTAGGTGCACATGTACTGTGTGCACCATTGCCAGAGACTTTTCCCTCAGAGGTATCCATCAGATCGGCTCTAGCACCCTCTGGTGCCATGCGCTTATGCACTGGTATAAGGGGTGCTCCTGACCCCGCACTCGCTCACTTCCTTCTTACCACCCACAATGGTTGCTGGAACAACACCACTTGCTTCAACAAGGCATTTTTCAGTGGTTTCGTCTCTTTATCCCTGTTTGTTTGGCTTAATATAGTTGTAGTGTAAATATTGTAAATAATACTGGTATGGAGAGTTAAAATCAATCAACTGAGGGGCTCCCTTTGCCCCTGGGGCCAGGCATGCCCTCCAGTCTCCAGGTTTCAAACCTTGTGCCTCCTGTGGCAAGTCCTTGCCAGTGAGCAACCCACACTGCAGTTGTCTGAAGTGTTTGGGAGAGGCTCCCATAAGAGAGCACAGCCAGCTTTTCCTGTTTTTTAGCCAGAAGAAAGACGGACGGCTGTCCTAATGGAAGAACTCTTAAACAGGATTCAAAGCCAAGCCACCCATATTCAGCACCGAACATGCTGGCCTCGGTGTAAAATGCTCTTCTGACAACGCACGTATCTCAGCACCACTCTCTATTGCCAGTGCCGAGAAGAAACATAAGAAGCAGTGTTCCAAGAGAGGACACTCACTGGTGCCGAAGAAAGGCAAGCAAGGGAAAAGCAGTAGAATGTAACCCATGTTGGGCCATTCCTCCATCCCCAGTCCTATGGTGGCATCATCTACTCCTTCCAGAATATCAAATCCAGGGCCGGACACTCCCTTCCCCATACCAGGAAGTCATTGCAGCACCAATGGAATCATGGTCCCTTCAATGGAATCCCTTCAACGGTCTTTATAGTAGCCAGGGACTTATCATTCCCATTATTGTCTACCCTGATTGGACAGCTGTCAGCTCCAAAGAGCATGAGCTGGAGAGAGAATGATGCTCTGAGTTTCTTCCCTGCAATGTGGCATTCAGTACCTTCCAGGGTCAAGCCAACCCTGTTTTCTTCTACAAGACTGTCAACAGTCTGGATCCATTTCCCAGGCCCTTGGCACTAGCCGGCAGAAGTAAGGGGTACTGCTCCCCTGTGGTCACCTCAGGAGGATTCTTTGTCTGAGACTAGGGTGGAGCCCTACATCCATCCAAAGAAACACAACTGGTACCCTTCTCACCTGCCACTGGACCCCAGTGTAAGTGCCCCCACCATTGCCTGGTGGACAGTGGCCTATGCAATAGCCATTTTGGAACCCATGGGGATTTCCCACAGTACTAGGCTCATATTCTCACTGGTCATACTTGGTTGCTTCTGAGATAGGGCTGCTGCATTGCTCTGCTCAGCACTGGACTCTGACTCCAGGACTGAACCTGGTACTGACACCCAGAACTTGGACCTCATGGAGCTAGTTGAGGCTGAAGAAGGGGCCTCTT
The DNA here is from genome assembly GCA_019425775.1 of Rafetus swinhoei. Taxonomy (NCBI): domain Eukaryota; kingdom Metazoa; phylum Chordata; order Testudines; family Trionychidae; genus Rafetus; species Rafetus swinhoei. Next base: position 22,078,602 of record CM033437.1, on the reverse strand, counting down.
CCTCCTTCTCCCCAGATGAGGCTCTCTCAGGACTGAGCAGTTTGCTACAAGATGACTTTTTTGGAGCCCATGAGGAACTTCTAAAGAGGATAGTGGCTAATGGGGCTAGTGATTGAGGAGCTCAAGAAACATAGCCTCATGGACGTTCTGGTTGGAGAAGCACCATTTAAGATGGCCCTACCCATTAACGAGGCAGTAATGTATCCAGTCAGAGCTCTGTGGCAGACCACATTTTCCTAATCACCTTTATCTCAAGAAACTGAGGTGCCTCATCATCTTCCTGGTCTCTATTATCCCTACCCTGGGTCCAGGGAACTGGTACACAGGCCTTTACTTTAAGAATGCTTATTTTCAAATTTCCATTTTCGGTGGCCACAGAAGATTCCTTCGGTTTATAGTAAACCAGACTGATTACCAATTCACTATTCTCCCTTTTGGCCTGTCTGCAGCCCCTAGGTGTTTACAAAATGCATGGCAATGGGAGCAGCCTTCCTCAGAGTCTACCCATGCCTCAACAACTGGCTGATCAAGAGTCTCTCAGAGACCCAAATACAGAACAGCATCAGGTCTAAGCCACCTTCCAAACATTGGACATGTCAATACATGAATAAAAGTCAACGCCCAGTACAGAGAACAGAGTTTATCGGGACAATGCTGAACTTGACCCAGGTCAGAGTCTTCCTTCTGAGGCTCGATTCCAGACAATGCCAGACCTCATGTCCAAGGTTATGCGGCCCACCTGAGCACAACAGCCTAGGTTTGCCTAAAGCTCCTGGACATATGACCAAGTGCACTTACATGGTCTGGCATTCAAGGCTGCACATCAGGACTCTACAGATGTAGTCAACTTCAGTGTACTAACCAGCCACCACTCGAATTCAGTACTTACTGTTGCAGACCCAAACCTTGACTCTCTCGGCCAGTGGAAGGACCTTCAGTCAGCAATGGCGGGCATTCCTTTTGTCAACCCCCCCCAAGTGGTGTTACGGGTGTCACACATAGGTTGGGGAGCCCAACTTGTTAGCCTCAGAACACACGTCCTATGGTCCCAGGAAGAACTCTTTGTAGCATATTAATTTCAGGGAGCTCAGAGCAATATGCTTAGTTTGCCAAGCGTTTCCTTCCTAGTTCACAGGCAAGTTGGCGCTAGTAATGACAGATAACAGTGGCCATGTTCTACATCAACAAACTGGGAGAAGCATGCTTTTCTGCTCCGTCTCACGAGACCATCTGTATAGAGGATTTCCATTTGAAGCACTAGGTCCACCTTGAGGCTTCTCATCTTCTGGGAGCCCAGAATGCCCTGGCAGATCACCTCAGTAGATCTTTCTCCTCTCACCACAAGTCTCCCTTCACCCAGAAGTCACCATGTTCATCTTCTGAAGATGGGTATCTCCCCAGGTAGACCTGCTCACAACCGAGCAGTATAGGAAAAGCCATCAGGTTTGCTTATGACCATGGGAACAGCCTGGGCTTCCTTTCAGACGTCATCCTGCCACCATGGACAGCATCCCTATTCTATGCATTTTCTCCAGTTCTTCTAGTACAAAAGGTCCTTCTAAAATTAAATGGGACAAGGCAAGAGTTATTCTCATAGCCCTGGCATGCCTTTGCTAACACTGGTTTAGCAAGCTGCTAGATTAATCAGTAGTGCTTCCACTACTGTCCCCACTCCATTCAGATCTGACCTCAGAAGATCATGGCCATTAATCTTCCTGCACCTTGGGTCCGTTCACTTGTCTGCATGGAAACTCCATGGCTGAACCTAGAGGAGCAAGCCTGTTTGGAACAAGTTTAACAGGTCTTGTTGAGCAGCAAGAACCTATCTATGGTTACCCACCTCGCCAAGCAGAAGCAATATGGTTATCCCAACAAGGCCTTTCTTTGACTCAGTCTTCCCTTCAGTCTGTTCTAGACTACTTGCTCCACCTAAAACAACAAGGCCAGGCCCTCACATCTATCAACCTAGGCTAGTGAGTAAGCCACATGAGTGGCCCATCTTCATCTCAGTAGGCCACAAGATTGTGGTAACCAAGATGGTCTCCCAAGATAGGGTAGTTAGTTTTGCTAACAGTGTTAAATGGCATTATCGTATATGTAGAATTTGCTAGGTGTGCCATTTGAACCGCAGATGCAGAGGGAGCGCACGGCTCTCAGAGTCAATGTGTGCAATCAGCATGCACTTCACTTTATGTGCCCTTGGTTTACGTGCATATCACTTAATTTTTTCCTACCGGGTATTACTAATGTGGATGGAAACCAGTGGAATATGGCAACCCTCCACATGGACAGCAATAAACAAAGTGTCTCATGGGTCTCACACAGAACCTCAATGGGCAACAGGTAGCCTGCAGGCCTCTGGTTGCCCGTCATTGATCTACTTTCTTAAGGGGTTAGAGAGACTGTATCCTCAGGTTTGTAAACCGATCCCCCTGTAGGATTTGAACTTGGTCCTGTCAAAACTCACAGGCCCTCCCTTTGAGCTGCTGCCATTGTGTCTTATGCTCTTTCTCTCCTGCAAGGTCTCCTTCCTGATAGCAATTACCTCAGCCAGAATGGTCTCTGAAATCAGGGCCCTTATGTCAGAACCATTGTACATGTTGTTCTTCAAGGACAAGGTTCAACTGTGTTCCCCTCTGGCCTTCCTGCCAAAGGAGGACTCATGCTTCCATAGCAACCAAGACACTTTTCTGCCAGTCTTCTTCACAAAGCCACACAAAAAATTCAGAGGAGCAGCAACTTCACTCATCGGATGTCAGGTGTTCCCTCGTCTTCTACATTGAGAGGACTAAACCATTTTGCAGATCTGCACAACTATTTGTAGCAATAACTGAGAGGATGAAAGGCCTACCGGATAATCTCCTGTATTCAGGCATACTGTGAGCAGCCAGATGTTCCACTGCCTGCCATCTTGACTGCTCATTCCATGCATATCCATGAACTCTGAGTCCACTTCTTTGAGTAGTGCTTGCAAATCACTTAATGTGGCATGGACGTGGACAAGCACTCAAAGATAAAAAATGGTTGCTGACCTAAATGTTGTTTGAAATGTGTTGCTCATGTCCATTCTACAAACCACCATCCTACTCCCCTGTCAGAGTTAGCCTGAAAGAAGGAACTCTGGGGGGTTCAGGGCTGACAGTGCCCCTCATACTGGCACATCAGTGCATGGAAGCAGAGTCAGCTGGACAGATACCCCTGAGGGAGAAATTTCCAGCAATAATGTATTATGCAGCACATACACACCTAACATGTCATGGGCATGAATGCCACACCTTGAAGAACAATAGTTAAGGAAGATCAGTAACTATTTTAATTATAAATAATTTTCTTTTTTTCCCTTTGTGCTTGAAACATCCTATATTTTTAGTTCTGTGATTGGCTTAGCTAATTATAACAATTAGCCCATCAGTTTTATGTCTGGGTTTTCAGTTGGTTAAAACCAGTGTAATCTGTTGACTTTGGTGGAACTTCACTGATATTTACCACTTGACTCTGTTAGCTTGTGATATTTTTGCTTGATACAAATAAGGCAAAGTGGTTTTTTTCTAGAGGGTGGTGTAGGAAGCAGAGAGGAGGAAAACATTTCAAATTGACCAAATACATTCAGCAAATAAAAAAGTCAGCATTTAAATGGTTTTAGCCAGAATGAGTGTGCCAAGAAAGCAAACAGTGCAAATAAGCATCGCAAAAAATAGACCAGACCTGAATAAAAAAGTTTTAGATATTTATTATCTTCCTTTTATTGACTTGAGTTCTCTCAGCTTAAAAGGCTGCCCTGAGCATAGAATATGAAAATCAATGTGTCTCATGCTGTTTATTGCAAATAAATTTGATTTTCAGTTAATTGTAGCAGTCATTTTTTTCATAATTTATGAGTTGCTGTTGCCGAAGAGCATCACTCAAGCTGCTCATTGATGTGTTTTGAGGCTGAGTGTGGATTGTTCCTGGTGGGAGGGGAACTTGTGATCATTGATTGGTGGGACTGAAATCTGCAATGAGGAGGCGAAAACAAATGCTCAGCTGTCTGGTGAACTGCAGAGTGCAGGCTTAATCCTCGCTTCGGGGTCTGGCCCAAAGGCAGAACTGGTGGGGTGGAGAAGGGCGAAGCAGTTACATCTGTTTTATCAGTTCAAGTTCACTTGCCACTGAGGCTGTGGATGTTCTCCAGTATGATAGCACAGCAGTGTTATGTGCTCTCTGAGCTGGCTCCCAAGGTTTAATGGCACATATGAGCCACAAGTACCCATGCCTGTCAACTCTGTCAGAAAGCTTAATCGATTTTCATTAATTATATAGGTGTGAAGTTCACCAACTTGTACTCTGAGCATTCCAGACCACAATGCCTCAACAAGCTGAACCCCAGTTTTCATCTCACACTGAAAAGTTTTTCCCCCTCTGCTTTTGCTTAGAGCAGGTGCAGGTTTTTAGGTCTATCACTCTTTCTCCTTCTGTGCACTCTCCTCCCTTCTCTCTTCCCACTGGGAGCGCTGTAGCTAACTGAATTAAGCAGATGTTTCCCTATTAGGAGAAGAAACAAAATGCCAACTGCCTGTGGTTAGTGGATCATTCACCGTACAGAGGTTATTGCAGGAGAGATTACCTGCTAGAAAAGGTCTTGTGCTGGGACATCTCTGCTGCAGCTATACCTCACAAAACCCGAAATACAGCTTAGAACACTGCTGTTAGTTGTGTCGGCCCATTTGGTGTAACATCAACAGGTGGAAACTTGAGGGAAATAATAAGCTTTTACCATGGCTTTAGAATAGGAATGGGGGCAAATCTCAGCCCTGGATCTGAAGTCAAGGTCCAGAGTATATGTCTCTAATGAGCAAAGACCCAAAATGCCTCTGAAAATAATAGTTCACAGTTGAGATCAAGCCACAACTGTCTCTTGGTTAATTTATTCAAATCATTGTAGGAGCTGGGAACTCCCATCTGAACTGGGATCTGCATCCTGAGTTTAGATATGGGAGTTTGGTCTTAGCCCATTTTGATAATAAAATAGAAGGAGATGGTTTTTCTGCCCCAATAAATCTTGGCATCTATAATAATCAGAACCATCTTAGATGTATTTCAGCACGTCTGATGGTGCTTTTCTAGTTTAGTGTCCAAACTATGTCCAGCAAGAGTGTGAAGTCATCCAAGGTAAATTATGCTGCAAAAAAAACCCTAGAAAACAAAAACAACCTCCCTCCCCACACACACACATAAAACTGCAAATGAGTCCCTAAGTCTCTGGGTCAACTGATTTGGGCCCCACAAGTCCAAGTCCGTTAACCTGGGCTCTGAGATTCACCATTGCAGGGATATTGAGTTGGGGAATTTTTCCAGTGTAGATGTTGTGATGCTGACAGACCAAGGGCCAGATCATTCAGAGCCCCAGGCCAATTCACTTGTGTAGTAGTATAGATCAAAGTGATTGTTAAACACCAAGTGCATTCTTTACGTTTAATCTTCATGAGAACGAGTGGGATATCACTTGCTTTATTTTCACGTAGCTGGATCCCATTATAACATAGGAGAAAGTATTTTCCTTGTGTATGCCCTTGTAACTAAATAGCCCATCAAACAAGAAAGAAGTCAGGTGGCATGCAAATGAAGAACGTTAACCAAAGAGTGCTAATTTCAAAGCAAGCGGTCTTTATGTGTGGTGATTGGAGGTCAAGTCAAACATTAAAATGCGTTCCTCACTCTGTCATTAAAAAAGGTCCACATGGATAGTGGCACTGGTCAGCTTGTTTTCTGTGAGAAGCCATAAGCCTGGCTCTTACTATATTTAAAGGCAGAGCCTCAGCGGGGAACCTGGCGTGAACTGGGACTCAGGAGTCTCAGCTTGTGCCAGGTCCCAGATGGCTGCACCTTTGCTTCCTCTATCCCCCACCCTTGCACCATGGAGACAGTGGTGGGGGAACCAGCTTTTAAGGGAAGGTGGCTGTTGATCTGCTCCATGAATGCAGTCACGTGCTCCATCACAGAGGTTATGGAGGAGCACATGGCCTCATGCTGGCTCACAGGCTGGTCCCACATGCTCCTGGGTCAGCCCAGCGCTCCTCCTGGTCAATGGCCTGCTCTCAGTGCTCCTCGTCAAACCCCCCGGATGAGGGACTAGAGGCAGGCCATCTGGTCTGGCAGCAGGTCTTCCCTAGTTCACTTCCTCCGGTGAATTCCACGGAGTCAGGAGGATGGTGTGGGAGGTGGTGGATGTGAGTAGGGAAATTATGGAACTCACCTGAAGTGCCTTTGCCGGGATCTTCCAAGGCCTGGGAGACATCCGGGGGGGGGGGGACTGGCTCCAGGGTGAGGAGCAGTTCCTGGCTGGCAGGCATGGTGTCCTTGCTGGCTTCTTCCTCCTCATCATCCTCCACAGCCCCACCCTCGTGGAGGCTGACTCTGGGCATGTCCTGGCCGGACTCGAAAATGATGGTGGGGGAGGTGACTGGTCCCCCCTCCCTGGCTGACATCCTGTTGTTCATAGTAGTGGCAGGTGTGAGGAGCTGCACTTTGTTCCCTGGCCTTAGTGTAGTTCTGCTGGAGCTTTTTTATTTCATGCAGACCTGGTTGAGGATCCTTATGTGTCCCTTCTGGCCATAAACATCTGCATTCCTGCTCCTGGTGTGGAGATCCTGGAGCTTGGAATCTTCATCCCAAACCTCAATGAGGTACTGCAGGGCTACTCAAATTTGGAAGCCCCGTGGGCCACAATGATACTCAACAGCACATGCCGAGGGCCACAACATAAGTGTGGTTGTATATACATGCAAATATATATGTAAATATATGCAAATAGCTTCTTTCACACTGACGGGAATGAATACAAAGATCAAGGCAAGACTACACAACACACATTGTATTAATAAAATGCAGTATTTACCCGATTTCCACTCATATGACAGCACTTTTAATTAGCAATGACAGTACAGGAATTTAACGACTAAAACGCATATCAACAGAAGACCGTTGTATTGACTACTTTTTTGTTTTGGCTCCCACCCACAGGCCACGTGTTGAGTAGCCCTGAGGTACAGGTTCTCCACACCAGTCCAGGCTGGTGCCCTCTTTCACTCCAGGCCAGTACTGGCAGCCGTGGGGGGTTTGGAGGGAGTGCTGTGGTTGGACATGGCTCGTGGGATGGGTGTTATGTGGCATGGGGGTTGGCAAAGCTCTCCTCATGCCACAAGCCCTTTCCCTTCTGCCTACAGCTTTAAGCTCTGCAGGAGAAGGGGAACATTGGAGTTGTCAGGTGTGGCCAGAGCGGCCACAAGTGCAGCTGTGAGCGGCCCCTGGAGGCCAATTATTTTAAATAGCAGAAGCTGAAAGTCCACACTAACGTTATTTCAGAATAACAAATTTGAAATAAGCGTTATTCCTCATGAAAAGCTGGAGTCATTATTTCAAAATAACCAGACCGGTATTTCGAAATAACGGGCTTGGTGTAGTGTGCATGCTTCGCTTGTTATTTTGAAATAAGAGGAGTTATTTTGGAATAACTCCCTCGTGTAGACCAGAGCTTACAGAGAGGTCTTATCAGAAACAAAGCAGAAATTCCTAGAGAAAATCTGGCTACCCTAAAAAGATGTCAGTAAACTGGCATTTTATTGCATCACTGCCACCCTTTGGAATTACAAACTGTGATTTGCCTGTGCATATATTTTACTTGCTTTAATCTCTCATTTAAAAAAAAGCTAATAAATCTTTAGTTAGTTTTCAGATTGATCTGAGATCGGTCTCTTGGGACTGGGAACAGCCTGATGTGTTGTGATCACAAAGTTCAATTTGTCTGGGTGGCAAGATAGGTTAGAGAGTCCAGGGAGAGTCTGTGACTCTATGGTTTAATGACCCAGTTGTTCACATTTGTGAGTGGCTTGGTGAAATCTAATTGTAGAGCAGACAACCAGCTTGGGGTATCTGTCCTGTTTCTGACAGTCTGCCCCGAGGTAGACACTCACCGTTTGAGCCCACACCAGACAACATGAAACACAAATCCCAAGAGTTCGGTTAAGTAGAGAGATCAGGATTAGGCTCTATGAGAATTGTTTTGCCTACAACTCAAGTTCAGCCGCCTCTGAGATGAAACATGGTAGCTGTATAACAGTGCATAGCAACAGAATGTGAGGACTGCCGTATCCAAGTGAAACTACAAGGGAGGTTAGTTAGGCAGAGTACAATTACCCAAGCTGGAGATTGGCGAAGACACAGGGACTAATGCCCCATACTGGTCCAAAACATTCCTTGAATCCATCAGCTTGTGGCATGCTGTAGAGCAGAGACAGGGGTGCATTGTGTCAGGTAAATGCACAGTGCAGATAAAGCCATTCACAGGATGCCAAAGTCTTTTAAAGTCATTGAATGCTGATAAAAGGAGAATGTAAATTAATAAATAACTGTGGATTAGCATGGAGCCAGTCACTGCTCCACTAATTGTTCTCCCCAGTTTTTCCCCACCATTTTCTGAACAGAGGGCTAATAACTGAATCCCCCATTCACACTACCTGGGACTGATTATGAAGCTCTGCAGGTAACTAGACATGAACTCAGGAGTCATTTTCAGGTTATATTTTTAGCCATCAAAACAATTGCATCTATTTGTGGCCCAGTAACTTCTGCTGTGATTATGTCAGAGTGAATAAACTAAGCTAGGCTGAGAGTTAGCATTTGTATGTGAAACCTCCAGAGGAAACCTAACTCCCACAAGATTTGGTTTCAGTGATTCAAGATGTGGCACACTCACCTCTGAGATAGCTCTGAGTCAGTGCTCCAGGGCTTTTTGACAGTACTGGCGTTGCCCCCATCAGTGGTTATGAAAAATAAAATCCTAACCATAGCTGATCAGTAAATGTCCCATGCTACTTCCCCCAAGAGCATGTGTGTTCTGGTCAAAGTCTGATTGGAGAGATTATATTCTCTCTTAAACTCCCCTCCCCCCATCCACTCATCCATCTCCCTTTACTTTTAAACTGGATAAATCTGGTTGAGGCAATATCACCTGCTACTCATGGGTGGGGACAAGGTGGTGGGAATTTTCACTATGCTGCCTTGGGAAAGTCATCTAACTTATGTGTAGTTTTCCATATCTGCATAATGGGAGAAGAGTACGCAGATATCTCTCAAGTATTAACTTGAGTGATATTTGTAAAGTACGTTGCAAAGCACTGTAGAAATGCTGGGAGAGTTTTTTGTGTAGTTTTGCTATGTACTGCCAAACGGCTGTCATTCTTTATGTTTGGACGCTTTTGTTGGTTCACTCAATGAGGATGAGGTTTCCTGATGTGTGAGAATGTGAACACACTTATGCCTTCGCAGTACTCTGCACTGCTATGGTGAGCATTGTTCCCATTTTGCTAGCAGGAAAACTGAGGTACAGAACGATTAAGTAACTTGTCTGATGTCACACAGAAAGGCTGTGATACAGTCAGGAAGCAATCCGCATATTCCAAGTTCTAGTGTTGTGCTTTAACCTCAAGACCATTAACATGATCCAGCCCTGCTCGGGGAAAGATGGACTAATTGCCATTTATTTTTTAAGACTAAATGACAAAACCAACTATTTATGAGAGAGTTAGTAAAGATTCCAAGAAACCAGAGGTGTAAGAAGTCAGTTACAAGAAATGCCAGTATCACAACAGTCCTCACAAGGAAGAGTATGAAAAATAGCTGGTGTTTCTGTTACAATAAATATTCATATTAAATTAATTGTTTTTTCACTAGCACTGAAAATTCGCTGTTCATTGTACTATGGTGTACAGAGTCAGATGTTAGAGATATAAACAGGTAGCTCATCAGTAGCTGAGTGACTCTGCTCATAGTGTTTTTATACTTATAGTACTGTTCAAACGTATCATCATCATTCTTCAAATGGTAACGCTGGAGCAGAAGAACTAAGGTCCTCAATTTCAAAAGTGGCCACTTTGGGTGCTTTAATTGCTGGCTAGCTGACCTGAGACACCTAGGACCTGGTTTTCAATGGGAGTTGCAGGTCCTCACCACCTCTGATATTCAAGACCAAAGTGCCTCAGCTCAGGTATCCAACATTAGAAGCAAGTTTTTAATTTTTAGGCCTAAGTTGCTTGCCATAGGCCATGCACAAATGGATTAGAACTCAGGAATTGATGTCTCCTGCCCCTGTGCTCAGAGCACTCGATTATACAGTCAGAAATGTAGGGCCAGAAGGGACATCAATAGCTCATCCTTTTTATACCCCTGCCCTGAGGCAGGACTAAGGATTATCTAGACCAGGGATGGGCAAACTTTTTGGCCTCAGGGCCACATCTGACTAGGCAAATTGTCTGGTGGGCCATAAATGCTCATTGGCCTGACCTCCTCCTAGTGGTAGACTAACTACTGGGACAAAGAGGCAGGCCCAGCGACCCCAGCCAGTTGGGGAGCCCTCCCCCAAAAATGGGCATTTCTGTGCTGCAACCAACTCTGGCCTGCAGCCTGATGTTCCACCGGGGAATGGTATATAGAGCAGAGTGATTCCCTGACCACATTCCCGAGCTCGAGGGGTAGGTCGATATGCCCCCGACCGCACTTCTTGGCCAAAGCGGCAGGCAGAGCAGGGCATTTTCTCAACCTCACTCCCCATCGGGAACTCAAGGACCAGATGAAAGGTCCAACGGACCAAACGTGGCCTGCGTGCTGCTGTTTGCCCTCCCCTGATCTAGACCATCCCTGATGGGTCAGTCTAACTTGTTCTTACAAACCTATACCCTCTGCTTTATTCGTTAACCATTCAAATGCTGGACAGAAGAAATATTCTGGTTTGATTAAAAACTACAATGCTATGTTCTCTCCTAGGAGCCAACTTCTCTTTACGAGAGCTGGGCCTTGATGACGTGACGCCCACCCATGGGACTTTATACAGGACCGATATCGGGCTGCCTCACTGTGGCTACTCCATCAGTGCTGGCTCAGATGCTGACACCGAGGCAGATGCCGTCATGTCGCCAGAGCACCCGGTGAGGCTCTGGGGACGCAATACTAAGTCAGGCCGCAGCTCCTGTCTCTCAAGCCGAGCCAACTCCAACCTCACACTCACCGATACGGAACACGAAAACACTGAAACTGGTAAGTGACAACTCCAGATAGTCCTTCACAAATGGCTTTCTTTGTAGTCCAATTTTAATCTGCTTTGAGTTTTGATCTGACTAGGAGAATGGAGGACAATGTTCTTAATCGCCCCATGGTCAGAGCCATCCTTACCTGTAGACAGAATACACAGATGCCTAGGACACCTGAAGATTTGGGGCATCACTGGGTCTTAATGTCCACCCACCTGCTTCTTCCTATTGCTGTTCGGTAGCTCTGCTTCCTCTGGAGAGGATCTAGTTAACTTGAAAAGGAAAAAGCCTGCCAGAGCTATTAGCAGAACACTGAACCCGTGAAAGCCATTTAACAGGCATTTGCTAGCCTGTGTCAGTTTCTGAACTTACCATGTCGGTCTTCAGGGCCTTAGTTTTAAAATTTGTTTTAAAAATATTTCAGTAGTGTGTTGCTGAAGTTTATAAATCACATCTTTAAAAAACTGTCGTTTGCACTCCTCCCAGCTGCCATCGGGAATAGGGGCACCAGTTGAATAGCAGTGCCCCATAAATCCTAGGGACCACCCTTTCCATGGTATAGTGTTTTGCACTGATGTTCAAAATATTCATTAGTGAACTGCTGGAGGAGCTCCTACTTATTCACCACAGAACTGCAGATCAGTAAGTGGCTGTCATATCCTATCTGCTCTTCAAAGGATGGCTTCCGACAAAAAGCATTGAAATCTCTCTTCCCTTCATCCTTATCTCGTGTGCAGATTTTTGTGCAGATAGTTTTCCTCCCTTCCTGTCTGGTTCCTTGACAGTAACTGTGTGGTTTATGTAAATAGGCTGGCTACTCCCTGATGGAAGTAACTATGAAATATTTGTAGAGACCTTTCCTTTGTTGGAACTCAAAGCTGAAGGTCATCAATTTTTTTTTAATCTTTGTAGCCTTCTCTCCCCAGCCGCAGAGACTCCTGCGAGCTTGGCTGGTGTGGGAGCTTTTTGGTCAGCAGTTCTGCTAGTCTATAATGGGAAGGAGAGAGAATTTTTATATAGTTGTGGTTTGACCCTAGTGTCCACACTGCCCTGAGCCTTTGCACTTTAATTTAATTTAGTCTTAATATAGTTGCTGACTCCTTGCCACTCCAGAGCCTGGGCTCAGTCAAGAAGTCTGTCATGAAGTGACTGTACTGTTTGTTCTCTTTATGCATCCTGACACAGTACTGTAGTGACAAATTATGATGATTTTTACTTGAGAAGCCATGACATGGTGTGGTGTACACCACCCACATCGTTTTCTACTTAATTCCAACAAAATACAGCTGAGGTCTATTAAGGTTTTGTTAAGTGTTAATGATATATGTCAGACAAGGTTCAAAGATAAACAGTCCTTTGTTAATGGGAAAGAGGAATGGTTTGATAAGTGAGTACTTTTTTTTAAGTGCTGCGTTCTCAGCAGGGTCACACCCATTAGGGCAGGCAAGCTTTTTCAAAGAAGTGGCAAAATCTGCAGTTTTAGTTCTAGCCTTGGGTTTTATTGTCCAGCGTTTTGCTAAGTGACCTATGGAACTTTTGTATGACTTATTGGATCTTGACCTTGCACATCCTATTAGGTACTTTTTAATAAACAAAACTAAACCCTTGCATCCCTACTTCATTCTCTTGAAGTCTAGTCCTATACAGCATTCCTCACCATGATATCTGAGCAGGTGTGAGCCTGTCCTTTAGCTTTCTCTTGTATTCATGCCCACTAAGGCCACGTCTTCACAAGGGTGAAGATTGACGCTGCTGCAGTCGATCTTCTGGAGTTTGATTTAGTAGGTCAAGTAAAGACTTGCTAAATTGAACTCAGAGTGCGCTCCTGTCAGTGGCCAGTACTCCTGTGAGGAGTAAGGAAAGCACTCCCGTTGCCCTTCTGCTGTGGTGAGGGAAACTCAAATTAAGGTACATCAACTCCAGCTACGTAATTAATGTATCTTAGTTTGACTTTCCCCTTTAGTGTAGACCTGGCCTTAGAAAAGCAAGCCAGTGAGTTGTTAGCTTTCTTCAACAAACAGGAGAGGGACTACAATAGCTTTCTGGAGTGTTTTTCAGTAAAACATCTTTTTTAAATGGATCCAGGCTTCCACAGTGCAATTTTGCACATGCAAATCACATATATGTGAAATTGTTACACATTAGCACCAGTGCCAGAATTGATAGGATTTATAGTCATATGTCTATCTACATATCTACCAGACCACTCTCATTAGCATGCTGTCTACAGGCCTAAAATGAAACAACTGGGTTCTGTGCATGTACATTCTGCTGCTTGTTTGTTCAAATAAAAATGTGTAATATTTTCATAAGCAAATGACTTGTGTCTCTAATGTGGCAGTGGCAAAAATGGAAGCCTGTTTGAGGTAAATTTAAAAATTTGGTCTAAAAAATATGAAGGTTGTTGGGTTTTCTTTTTTGGCAACTGGACTTTTATATCCAAAGCTATCAAGTAGGCTATTTTGAGAAACCCCAAATTTATGGGAGAACTGTTTCAGAGGGCATGAAATGTGTATAGGAACATAATGTAATGACTCGGTTTACCTTTATTAATCAATATTAATTGTTGACAGTATTGATAAAAGCTATAGCCTTTAGTTGAAGTCAATAGGGAGCTTTATGAAGCTGCCATCGATAATAGTTTTTATGGGGTTCATTAAAACCAGTTTTTCCATTCAAGGTTAATATCAGCCACTTTTATGTTTATTAATTATCCAAAATAAATAAGCAATGTTGTCTTTTAATGTTTGTAAATCCAAGCCTTCTGGCCAGGTTTATAGTTAGGCTCAAGGGCGAAGTTTCAGGAGGAGGTAGAGGGGCAGCAGCCGTGTGCTCCAGGACGTGGCTTGCTTTTCATCCTGTTCCCCGGACTATGAAGGAGTGAGGGGAAGGTACTTGCATTCAGTGCATGCCTCTCACACCTCACATTACAACTTGCTGATAACACACACACCCTTCACTCAAGTGGTGATTCTTTTCACTCTGATTGGCTGGCCCATCAAGGGTAGAGACCACAGCCTGAGTTAGAGTCACCTGCGAACATGATCGGTTTGTGCTGTTAGCCCTGTCATCAGTACAGCGCCAGTATTACTTTATCGTGTGGCTGCTCTTACTGGAGAGGAATTAACCCATGCGTAGAGACCTTAAGTTAACTCTGTTGTGAAGAGCTTTCAGGTCAGTAAGGCTATGGCTACACTGCTGTTTTTTTTGCGGAAGAGTATATGCAAATGGTGCTCTCATTTGCATATCTTCTTTCGATTCTTTTGCAGAAGAGGTTTTGCCAATAAAAAGCCCCATGTGGACGGGGCCATTTGTCAGAAAAAAAAACCCTCTTTCACAAGATCCCTTATTCCTCAAAAATCAAGGTTTACAGGATCTTGTAAAAAAGGGGGTTTTCCGACAAATGGCCCCTTCTACACGGGGCTTTTTATCAGCAAAACCTTTTCCGCAAAAAGAATCGGAAGAAGATATGCAAATGAGAGCACCATTTGCATATCCTCTTCTGCAAAAAAAAACGGCAGTGTAACCGCAACCTAAGAGAACAGTAGCGAGACAGCAGCCCTGATTCAACAAAGTCCTAACAATGCTCATCATGAATGTTAAACATGTGATTAATCTCAATTCTGGATCAGGGCATATGAGATGAAGGAACATTATTATGCTAAGTAGCAATGGGAAAAGTTTACCTAATCAGATTCCCTTCCCACTAGGTGGAAACCACTTGGTGATAAAGAATTTGCTGTAGTAGAATTTGGTGTAGCACGTTCTGAGCAGAATTACACTACAACTGGCTGATAACATTTTAAAAGAGGGCTATGGTGAAAGGGGAGTTCCATCCTATATTAAAAACATTGGACTTTTTTTTCAACTTCTGGCTCTTGCAAAGACGCCCCGGTAAATAAGTATGGCTTTTGTTTTGTTTTGTTTTGTTTTGTACTAGTATGGTTTACTTTGGGATTAGTGTGATTCTCTAGCAAGGCACACATTTGGTTAAATATAAAAGGGAGAGAGATAGGGAGTTCTTCATTAGCAGTACTAGTCAGCAGTGATTAATGTCGTACATGTGCAGAGTGGAGCTGATGTTTCTCTCTGTGATCATCTCCTCTGGGGAACAGTGTGGGCAGCATCAGGAGGCCAGAAGGAGCTCACAGACAGGATGAGTAACATCAGATGACGCAGACTGCTTCAACATAACCAGATACTGTGCAGAGCCAACTGCTCAATTACGATATATTGTAGAAAGAAATTATGATGTGCCGGGGAAGAGGTACAGTGTAATTATCTTGTTCATCTGACTTAGAGAGGAGCACAAATAAAAATCTTAGATTCAGTCACCCTGGAACTTTGAAGAAGTTCACATCCATAATTTGTGTCCTGGATCCATCACTATCTAATTGTGCTTTATTGGAGACAGCACTTGGAAAATTCAGAAACCTGTGCATGACACCAGTGTGATTCTTTTTTCCCTCTTAAAAAAATGTTGCATGTGAATTATATTGGTTCACCAAAGGGGCCAGAATGACACCATTGGAGCTCAAAGCCCTACATTTAACCAGAGAACACAGTTTGATCAGTATCGTGCAGTGGAGTGCCAGTTCTGTTCAGAAAAGGTAACTGAATCTCATAAGACCCAGTTAGCTTTTCACTCCACTAGTGAAATTGTTGATTTGTGCCAAATGTGATGAGGGTGGTTATACGTTTACTCTTTGGTGACATAATTAAGAACACTTATTTAGTCAACCGTAGTGGGGCCCAACCATAGGGGTGGGTGGGTGTCACTTCTAAAAGCCTGCCCACTTCTAAAAGCCCCTCCCCCAGCCTTGTGGGAGGGACAACTGGACCTAGGGATCAACTGATTCTGGGGGACAAATAATGAAAAACACGGTCAGGGAGTGCGGGTCAGAGGTTCAAAACAAGGGATGGGGACACCGTGCAGAGAACCTTGGATAGCGCCCACTGCTCCTCAGAGCTGTCAATGGAGCCAGTGGACGTCGCCCAGAGAAACTCTGCCCGGATAGGTGAAACTAGGGAGGAATGGAAATAGGCCCCACAGTCGCAGAGAACCCCCTCGTCTAGCATCCTCCTTCTGGTATTATAGATAGCAGCTTTCGCCAGGGCCAGGAAGAGGTTGACGAGGAGGTCTCGCGACTTTGTGGGGCTACGGATGGGTTGTGCATAAATAAAAAGGTGTGGGGAAAAGTGCAGTCAGAACCTCAATAAGAGGTTCTGGAGGAGCCAGAATAGGGGCTGCAACCTGGCCCATTCCAGATATGCTTGTGCCAGGTTTTCTCTCATGCTGCAAAAGGGGCAGGTATCTGGGATGGGGGAGAACCGCGCCAGGTACACACCAGTGCTCATGGCTCCGTGAAGGAGCTGCCAACTGATGTCCCTGATGGGCCGTGGAATTAGGGTGGAGTACACACTGGCCCATCAGGGTTCCCCACCCTCAGTAGGTCTTAAGTAGTCCCTCCACTTGGTGTCGGGGCGGGACACGAGGGTGAGGAAGTGTAATGTGTGGAGCATGAGTGTTTACAGGTGGTCTCTGGGCATGGTTCACAAGCAGACCTGCTGCAAATCTGGCAGCCAGCTGGGGGTCCTGGGGTGGGGAAGCTGGGGGGGCCTGCAGAACAGGGGCCTTAGAAAAAGGGCCAGAGGGCTTGCAGTGAGAGGGGGCAGGGCATGCCCTCTCGCAGGGCTTGTTGCAGTAAATCGAGAGCGGGCTGCAACAACACTGCTACCTTCACCTCCTGAAGTACGTGCACTGAGCGAGCGTTCGGTGATCCACCCAGTCCCCCCTGTCGTAGTCCAGGAGAGTTTCTGACCTTGGTGGTTTCTGCCAGGATCAGCCTCCGGCGTACCGATTGTGGAGCAGGGGCTCCACAAGGAGGTCTGCTCCCTCGGTGGCCACAATGGACCTGGTCGCTGAGAACAGCTTCCAGGTCTGGAGGAGTTCCTGGTAGAACTCTGGCAGCTCTGAGAGGTCTTTCAGAAGACCCCTCGGGTGAATAAAAAAGAGCTGCCAGTCGTATCGGAGCCCTCAGAGGTGGCGGAGAAAGGTGTGCGCCAAAGTGCTCTGCACCGGACTATCTGCACTATACAGGAGTCTCTGCAGGGCCTGGAGGCAGAAGGTCTGGACCTGGCTGCGCATGCAGACCAGGCCCTGGCCTCCTTCCTCCAGGGGAAGACATAACACCCCTGCAGGCTCAGGGTGTTGAACCAGTGCCAGAAATGAAGAGGACTAGTTGGTTCAGCACCAGCGCCCTCCTACACAGGGAGAGACACTGGAGCAGAACTGTCCATGTCCGCAGCCGTTCACCCACCCTGGCCTCCAAACCTTGCCAGTTCTCTGGCGGAGAAGGATGAGTGGTGGATAGAAAGACACCCAGATAGAGCAGAGGACCCGCACTCCACTGATGGCCTGAAGCGCTGGTGGGAGGGAGCCTGCCTGCTACCTGTCCCCGATCACCAGGCCAGAGCTCTTGACCCAGTTGACCTGGGCAGAGGAGGCTGCCAAGTAGACTGCTTGGCAGGCCTCCACCGCTCCACATCACTCGGGTCCTGGACCACAAGGAGCACATCATCGGCGTACGCCTACAGGACCAGCCACAACTCCGGCTCTAAGCACCAACCCTGTCAACCTCTGACGGAGAAGACAGAGGAAGGGCTCAATTGCCAGAGTGTACAGCTGGCCTGACAGCAGACACCCCTGACGTACTCCCTGCCTGAAGCTGACTGGCTCGGTCAGGGTCCAGTTCAGCCTGACCAAACACTCCACAAGGGCATACAGCACCTGGAGAAACCCCACAAAACAGGGCCCAAAGCCGAAGGCCTGCACGGTGCCCAGGAGATACCCGTGGTCCACCCTGTTGAATGCCTTCTCCTGGTCCAGGGACAGAAGGGCAAACGACAGACCGTCCCTACACCCAAGCTCCAAGGGGTCCCAGACCAAGTACAAATTATCAAAGATGCCATGGCCCGGGACGGTGTAGGTCTGGTTGGGGTGGATCACGTCCTCCAGCACGAACTGCAGTCGCAGCAAGATGGCTGTTGCTACGACTTTGTAGTCTGTGCTGAGGAGCGAGAGGGGACCCCAGTTCCGAAGGTCACGGCGGTCCCCCTTCTTCGGTAGCAAGGCGAGTATGGCTCACCTGCATGACAGAGGGCGGACCCCACTCTCCAAGGACTCGGCCCAGACGGTGATGAGGTCTGGGCCGAAGACGTCCCAAAACACGCAGTAGAACTCCACGGTCAGCCTGTCCATGCCTGGGGTTTTGTTGGTGGTCATAAGACAGAGGGCTTCTGAGAACTCGGCCAGAGTGAGTGGCAGCTTTAGCTGGTCTTGGTCGCCTGCGCTAACCGTTGGGCGTTTGGTCCAGAGCATCCTGCAGGCGTTGGCTTCGGTTGGATCCAGGAAGAACAAACTGGCGTAGAAGGCCCCAGCCCTTCCATGCATCTCCTCCGGATCCGTGAGGGGAAGGAACCCCTCTGGCAGCCATTTTGGGCACAACCTAGCCCCTCCTAGTCACCTGACCGGAAGCCAGGAGGCATAGCCAGGGCTATAAAAGCCCAGCCTGGGAGTTCAGTCTAGGCCTGGCCTCTGGAGGAACCAGAGGCCTGTTCAGAGCTCCCTGCCTGGGAGGCCAAGGCTTGGCCCGGGCCTCTGACCTGGAGGACCTGCCTGAACTCCTGCACCGGCCTGTATCCAGGAACCGTTTGGGGCCACCGGACCTGCACGGACCCAAAGACTGGCCTTGGACTGCCAGCCGGGCCTGGCCCCGAGGACCAGCCCGACACAGAGGATCAGCCAGAACGTCGTCTCCTGCTATTGCCAGAGCACCGGCTGAGACCGCTGGACCTGCAAGCGGCTGAGGACTGTCTTGGACCACCTGGACCCCAGCTGGATGAGACTCCTCTTGACTCCCCAAGTGACCTGCCAGAAATCCAGGTACCTGCTGAGGGGGAGAAAGGAAGTGGCCCAGGGAGTAGCGAGGGCTGTTAAAGGCCTCAGGCCCACGCGTTTCAGGCTGGAGCCCCCGCTGAGTCAGCAGTAGACTGCTCTGCTGCTTCTAGGGCCCTGGGCCGGGACGCAGTGGTGTGGGCGGACCTGCGTCCCCCCTGCCACCCACCTATTGGGTGGCAGTCTCCCCCCTCTGCCACGCTGGTGAGCTGCCTGCACCCCTCCTGAACCGGGAAACAAAACTGTTGTTATTGTTGTGTTTATTTTCTGCCCCGCTCTGACCCCGGGCCAGGGCGTCAGAGACTCAGTGTGTTTGCTGCCCCACCCTGAACCAGGGCTGGGGGTTCTAAACTGGTTGTTGGCTGTCCTGACTGACCTAGGGCTAGGGCTTTTAAACTGCTAAACTGTTACTTGCTGCCCCGTCCTGAACCAAGGCCAGGGCCTCTCTGCCTAAGGGTTTATTGCCCCGCCTGAACCAAGGCTGGGCCTTATGAACTGCTGTTTCAAACTGTGGGTTTGTTCGCTGCCCGCCCTGCACCAGGGCTAGGGTGCCTGAACTCCTTCCCTGTCGCCCGCCCTGAAACAAGGCTGGGTCCTGAACTGTTTGCGTTTGCCTCTTGCCCCGCCCTGAACCAAGGCCGGGTTTAGTGAACTGTTGTGAACTATTGACTTTGAGATTTATTTTAAGCGCCCGCTACAGTGGGGCGGTGTGGCCGCTCACTGACCCGGAGGTGGAGGAACCCCTCCGGCAGGCCTAACTGGCCTACATTCGCAGTCTTTCCAACACTCTTTAGAGAGAGAATAATTTTTGTTCGGTCACTACTCTACTGGGTCATATTTAAATGAACTTTGTGACGCTCTTGTGAACAGAGGCGTAGCGAGGATGTTTTGCACCCGGGGGCAAAGCCCAAATTTGCGTGCCCCCCCCCCCCCAATCATTTGTTACTGTGGATCTGTTATAATTTCTAAGTCAGCAAAAAAATAAGAACATAAGAAAAAAAAATCATAAACACTACTAATAGCCACAGATCCTTGGATCAATTAGTAGATCAGTTAGTAGATCACAGTAGAACTATCTTGAGGGGGATTGGATTGGTATGGGGGTGCCTGGCTCTGGGGGAAAGGAGGGGAATATTTTGTTAATGTTTGGGGTTTTATTTATTTATTCCCGAATAAAATCACAAAATGTATATTAATTTTATATCAATAAATATGTCAATTTTTTTCAAATTGCACAAAGAATTATATGTTTATGCAAAATTTCAGATTTACAAAGTATCTGAAATTTTCACAAAAACCTGTTCCATTTGATTGACCATGGTCTATACCTGTTTTCATTTCAACAAAACAAGTTATGTATCATATAAAAAATTTTAAAGTACCTTAAATTTATATTTAAATTAAAAATCATTTTATATGAGCAAATAATTTTACACATCAAATTATTGTATTATATTAAAACACGACCTGAAAAATATTATAAAATATACCTAAAACATAATCTATAATAATAAATAATTACAACTGCCCTATAGAAGTACATTCTCTTTGGTATCCCTGAAAGCTATCAGTTTTCATTTGTGTGGCCCTCAGAGGGCTTCAAGTTTGACATGCATGATCTACATGTTTCTTAGTCTTTAAAGTGCTACCAGATTATTGTTTTTTAAGTTTTTCCTTTTGTTATAAAGTATCTTTTATTTAAAAAAAATAAGTAACCCCAATACACTCACCCCAGCCCTAGAGCCAGGCACCCCCCATTCCAATACAACACCCCTTCCCCAGAGCAGGCACCTCCGCCCCCTCCATACCAGTGCAACTATAGGTAAATCTCATTAATCTCTGTATTAATAATTTTCTCATTGATTTTTTTTTATTTTAACTTTGTATCAAGTCCTTTTAGTTTTGTAATAAGTCTTTAGTTTCTTGTATTATGTCCTTTTATAAAAACTTTGTATACTTTTACAGAACATAGAAACTTTGTATTAAGCCTTTTTACCTTGTATCTTGATAGACTTTTTAGCCCCCCCTTCCCCTTTGCTAAACTGATTGTCCTGTTGAGTGGATGAGGTGTGAATGGATAAGGCATGAATGAAAAGCATCTCTGGGCACTTGCAATGGTTGGAGAAAGGTGGAAGCCAGATTCAAGAACAATAAGAACAATGGGACCTGTGAAGTGGGCTCATTGAAAGAAGGCTGTACCTATGGATGCCTTGGGAATAAGCAGAACCCACCTGCTTTTGGAAGGTCCCTTTTTGAAGGTGAATGGGGGAGCCTTAAAAAAAAAAAACACCCAGAAGAAGGTGCCATAGATGAATAACTGCATATGCATATGATGACTCTCTGCATGAGAGGGAAGACACTATACATCTCTAAGGCATCTTGCAGTCAACATGGGAGCATTGATCTGGCTCCCAACCCTTCCCCACCTAACTAATCTGGCCAGCAGTTAGGTGGAACAGCTATTGGTGAAAACAAGACGTGTGTGTGTGTGTGTGTGTGCTGTGTTATATGCATATAAGTATTGACTGCTATGTGTGTATTACCAATAAATGTGGCATTTTGCCTTTTCCCCAAAAAAGATCCCATGCAGTACTTTTAAGTACAACACAACCATCCCTGCCCCAGAGACAGCCCCTCCAACCCCTCCAGCCCGAAGGCACTCACACCCCTTCCCCTGAGCCAGCCCCCCCACAGTGCTCCCCATCCCAATACATTCACCTCACCCCTGCCCCAAAGCCAGACCCCCATGTATTCTCCCCTCCTCCCCCCAGAGCAAGGCACCCCCAGTGCCGGGGGGGGGGCGCACTCTCAATCCAATCCTCCCCCTCTACCCAGCCAGGCACGGAGGAATGTACCTTTCTTCAGAGCACTGCTCCTCCCACCCAGCTGGCTGCTTTGGCTTGCACTTTGGAGAGAGCGGCCCCAGCAGCCACAGCAGCACTTAGCCGGCAGCTCAAGAGCAGCGTGCGCTCGGTGCTCTCAGTCCCACACCAATCCGGCGCCCCCCTAGCGTGGTGCCCGGGGGCAATTGGCCCCCCCTGCACCCCGTTCGCTACGCCTCTGCTTGTGAAGTTTGGTCAGAGAAGGAACAATTCTGCTCTCCCAGTCTTAGCAGAAAAAAAGGTGTGAAAAAATGGTATTTTGCTTTTCCATGAAAACAGATTGGTCACTCTGCTTGAACATGTGTGTGGAATTTTGCAAAACTGAGTTCCACTAAAAACTGACAGGTGAAAATTTTAGATCGCCCCATTTCCAGTTCCTTGAGCCATCCAGTTCCTACCCCTTGCTTGTTTGTTTAATCCAAGAGATTGGTTGGCAAAGTAGGAATTAATACAGTTTTTGTTAGAGAGGCTGACAAATGCTCAAGATAAAATTTGGAACTGAAAGAAAATAATGAAATTGTGTACAACTCCTTGGTATTTAAATAAGGATTATAACTACATATCTTATTTAGTGATTAGGGGGTCTGTTCCGAAGTCTTGAACTTAGTGAGAAGACTCCTATTGACTTCCTTGGGTTTATGAGTCTGGTCCTAGATAATTTGCAGATAGCTAAAGTGCTTTGTGGCAACAGCCAGAATGCCAGTTTGGGGACAATTCTTGGTTTTGGTGTTGGTTTTTGTTAAAGACGCTACACAGCTTTATTTACCATTACCACCAGGTTTCCTGAATATGTTTCTGTTCCTTTATGAGATCAGAAATTTGTCATGATGATCAAATCTCTCACATCAAAATCTCATCTGCTTTTCGCGAACACTTTCTGGTTAGAAGCTACATTGCAATTGTTAAGGCACCTGTGTCAAATGGTGCTTGTTTTTTGCAGGTTTTTCTTGTTCCTTGCAGTGCTCTATTATCCATCCATCAAATGAAGCCCATAAATACCACCAGTGGCTATATCATTGATCCACACCGTCTACACTGTGAATGGGGATAATTTTTTCAGATTTTTTGTCCATTTCCTTGTTTCCCAAATCATATTGACTCAGTTCAGTGGCCCTATATACAATTAAATACATTAGTATAATTAGCAGCACCAGATTTACTGTGTAATCTTAGCATTACAAATTATTTCTTAATACTCTTGTTGATTATCAGTGGTGACTTTTCTTTTTATTACCAAGTTTTGCTGACTAATTTCCTTTTAGGCTTCATACCCTCTGTTGTTAATATATGACTCTGATTGCAGTAACATCATCTTTTTTCAGAATTAAATAATGCATTGCAAAGTACTTTCAGAAAATGAATGCATGCCTCAGATGTGTTTACTCTCTTCAAATGGCGCAGGCAAAAATATGATACTCAGACTAGGGCGATTTCAAAATGATTTAAAAAATTCTTTTGTCAAAATAAAAATATCCCTGTAATCTCTCATATGTTACCTGAATTCTGTAAGCAAGATTGGAGGTTTCCTGATTGTCATTTATCCCTTGGTTCACCTAGCAGTGATGTTATATTAACAAAATATCTCTGCTCAAAATTAAAACTGGCCAACAGTCTTTATAGAATAGCCGGTGTCACGGGTTGCCCCGGTTAATCCGTTGCCGGACGGGCCACCGGCTGTGGTTGCCCTCCTGTTCCCGCTTCGCTCACCGCGGGAGGGAGGGGAAGGGGGTCCGGGCCCTCCCTCGCTCCGGACCCCGACCCAGGGCCCTAAGGTGAGGTCAATGTCCTCACTCAGCGGGGGGGGTATCTGACCCCAAACCCCCCGCTCTCGGGTTCCGCGGCCCCGCCCTGGGTCACTTCTTCCCCTCTCGGGCCGGGGTCTCTACCCCTCGGGTTCCCCCTCTCGGGTCTCCTTACCCGGCCCGGCCGTCCCTGGCCACCCCTGCCTCTGCTCTCCTCCTGCCTCCTCCTCGCCCGCCTTTGAATCCCCGCCGCAGGCCGCCTGCCCCGCCTCCGCGGCCCCGTCCTCGGCGTCTGGAGGCGCCGCCGACGCGAGACGCCAATGACGCCATCCGCCGGCGCCCGCCTGTCCTCCCCGACCTCCCACGCCCGCTGCCGGCCATGGCGGCGGCGTTGCTGCCGGCCGGCCGGGCCTCCGGGCTTCCCCCCTGAGCTCCGGACCCGGTAGGAGTGCGGGGCGCGGCCGGGCCGGGCGCTGCCCCGTCACAGCCGGGAACATAGGAGAACTGGCCTGATCCAAAAATCATTGAAATCACTGACTTCAGTGAGAGTTGGACCAAGTACAAATTATTCTTTTCCTACATCATCTGATGCTAGTCCAGGCAATTAAGATTTCCAGAGCACCACCCAATTCTAGTACAGGTTGGACCTCCCTGGTCCCGTACAATCAAGACCTGAACAGTCATGAACGAGATAATTTTCTGGACCAGAGGAGGTCCCCTGTCAGCAGCCCTCAAGCCCTCTCCCTCTGCCAGTTCCCTGGGCAGCCCAGTCACCAGCTCCTGCCCTGGCCCCATACTCCTAGGGGCTGCCACATGACTCTAGCCCTGACCTCACTTGTAGCTGGCTACTGCGGGGCTCCAACTCCAGCCCCACACTCCTGGAGGCTGCCTTAGGGCTCCAGCCCTTGCCTCCCTTGCAGTAGGCTGTTGCGGGGCTCTGGCCCCATGCTCCTGGGGGCTGCTGCAGGGCTCTGGTCCTGGCCCTGTGCTCCTTGGGTGCTGCTGCTATGGGCTGCCACTGGGCTCTGGCCCTGGCTCCATGCCCCTGAGTGCTGCTGCAGGACTCCAGCCCTGCTTGCTGCAGGCTGCCCACCATATTGCCCCGGCCTCAACTGGCCCTCCTGCCCGTAGGCTCCTAGGCTCTCTGGTCCATTAGGACCACAGATATTGCTGGACCAGAGAGTGCTGGTTTTCAGAGGTACAACCTGTAGTCCATTGGGACTCCCTAGATATTGCAGTCTGTATTATCCCTCTTGTGAATGAAACTGTTCAGTCCTGGAAGCCCAGATGATGACCATGAATAAGGGAAATGCCTCCACTTTCACAATCCTTGGGGATGACAATACTCACCTGAAGTGCACTCTCGGGGCTTGTCTACACTAGCCTCTGATCGGTCCAGTGGGAGTCAATTTGTCATGTCTAGTATAGACATGATAAGTCAACCGCTGAGTGCTCTCCTGTCAACTCCAGTACTCCACCAGAATGAGAAGCATAGGCAGAGTCAGTGGGAGAGCATCAGCTGTCAATTTACTGAAGTGAAGACACCATGGTATGTATATCTAAGTACATCAACTTCAGCTAGTTATTCACATAGCTGAAGTTGCATAACTAAGATCAATGGTCCCCAGTACTGAAGACCCACCTTTAGTTCTGAAGGAGACTTTAACTACATAAGCTCCTCAAATGCCATTTTATCCACTGGAAAATTGTTCCTTTAAAGGCTGACAAACAATTTTACTTGTTTTTGATGCAACTTTGTAGTGGCTCAAATCATGTAAGGTAAATCCCTCATGCCCTCTTTGAGCCGCTCTCATCTCTGTTTTTCTTCCCTTTTCTCATTATTAGGGTCTAGGCACAAGATAAGAGGAACGTAGATACCTTTTAAAATATGGAAATGTGTGGAGCTGTCTTAGTCTAAGGATATGGAACAGTCTTGAACACAGCTTTATCTTGGTAGAATAGTAAGTTGGCTGAGTCGGAGACAGCAGAGCTAGAGATGGTTGGGAATTTTGAGACAATTTTTCATCAGAAAAAGACTGTTGAAACTGAATCTTTTTGCAGATAAGAGTTGGCTTGATAAATGTCAGCTAAAAAAATCAAAAAAGATTTCGAAAGGATTTCAATGTTTTCGAAAGAAAACATTCTGTTTTTTCATTTTGCAACATTTTTTTCATTTTGAAATTTAAGTAAATTATTCTTACAAATGGTGAAAAATGAAAAAAAAACATTTTAAAATTATCTAAATGAAACATTTTGATTGACCTAAGATGTATTTTTTCAAACATTTGGTTCATGACAGTTTCATGATTGAATGCAGTAATAGGATTTTGATGTCTTTGTCCTGGATTCCGAATAAGAATTTTTTTAGAAATGTGACTATTTTTCCTGGGACTGGAAATAAGGAGTATGTTAGAGCAGGGCTACTGAACTTTGGAAGCCATGGGGGCCACAGTGATACTCCCAGCACAGGCCAAAGGACGCAACTTACGCGTGGTTGCTTATACATGCAAATATATGCAAATAGCTTTTTTCACACTGATGGGCATAAGTATAAAGATTAAGGCAAGACTACACAACACACAGTCCCCATTTAAATCAGTTCTTCTGATATTAATAAAATGCAATGTTTACCCAATTTCCACCCATATGACATCACTTTTAATGAGCAATGACAGTCCAGGAATTTAACTACTAAAACACATATCAACAGAAGACCATTATATTGACTCGCTGTTGTGGAGCATGTTCCCAGTGGAGGCCATGTTCAAAGGATACCGCACTGTGGGCCACAAACAAATGGGCCACGTGTTGAGTAGCCTTGTGTTAGAGTATAGTCGAGAAAACAATTTAACCGATAAGGCTGGGTGTAGTTAATAGGATTAAGCGATACACGCGCTCTCCTCCCCTTGCTGCCTCTGTATTTGAGGCAGCAACAGGGGGAGGAGGCAGGAGCTGGTGCCTGTGGAGAGCCAGCTTTTAAGCTGGCTACCCATGAACACCCAATCCCACGGGTGGAGGGTGAGGGGGGCAGGCAGGAGCCGGTACACATGGGAAGCCAGCTTTCAAGCTGGCTCCCTGCGCATATTGGCTCCTATGGAGCTGCTTGCCCCCTTGCTGCCTCCCACAGAGGTGGGGGCAGGTGGGCGCTGATGCTCAGGCATTGGCTTGGCGGAACCACCTCCTCCCTTCCCCCGGAGGCAGCAGCCTGGGGGAGGGCAGGCAAGATGCTGACACACCCACTGTCCGTGGGGAGCTTGGACCCCCTGTGGACCGGGATGCTACCGCAGAGCAGCCTCTCTCCTCAGTGGGCCCGGGCTCTCCAGCGGAAGAGGCTGCTGCCGCCCCGCACTGCTGCCTCTCTATCAGAGACAGCAGGGTGGGGAGACGGGGCTCCCCGGGACAGGGGCTAGAGCACACTGGGTGCCAGCCCCACCCCCTGGGGACTGTCGAATAATTGTGTAACTGCTAAGAGTCTGTGCGGTTACATAATTACTGAATTAATCAATACCTAACATCCCTAACTGAAAACCATTTCCTATTTAGCTATTTTCTCCATCTATGTTCAAACAGATGTCCACTAAATATAAAAACAACCTTTAAAATCAGCAGCATTTTGCTATTCGGCTCTGTCTCTCTGTGTCTCTCCTTGTCTCTCTCTCTCTCTCTCTCTCTCTCGTCTGTTTCCATTGCTGAATGACGGCCTAGGCAGCCTGAGCCAAAGTCTACTGATGTCAGTGAAGACACTCCCATTGGTTTCATTGGGCTTAGACTATTATCCAAAATTCAGATCAGAAGAAATCAGAGATCCTTACAATTTTAGTATCTGATCAACTAGTCTTCAGAAACAAAGCCAACTGAGAATGTGTGCCAATGGGAAAATTGTCCTACACTTCCCTGTATATTGCTTATTGCTTCATTGTCCGCCTTTAATGAACTAAACCAACATGCCCTATCTCTATGCTGCTTGACGGAGGATGCTTTGTTGGTTTCACATTATTTATTACTATTACTCTCAAACAAGTAAAATATATAAAATCCTCCAAACTCAGTAATAGATCATTGATGCTGACATAGGAGAACTTGTAAAAATCAAATTAACAGGAAGAAATTACCCTTCTTTTCAATTATATTGTTAATTTTATTCTGCCTTTATTCACTTGAAGCTGCCTTGTCATGAAAAATGCTTTATATAAAAGAATTTTATTTATTAATATTGCTGGTAACCTGCCAACTACTCTATACATAAACCTGAGTGTAATGAGTTTTGCTACCATTTCCCGGTGCTTTCTTTTCTTAGTTCCAATGCCCTTGAAGGAATAGAGCGGTACCGATACAAAAATGCTGAGGCGTAGTTTAATGGTTGTCCTTTGCTTCCTTACACTGTCTTATATCTGACATGTCTTATATCTGACAGGGAAGAACCTGTCACTATGATAGGGCAGATCAGGATCCATACGCATTGCCAGCTGATCCCACTGCTGGAGACTGAACTCTTTTGTTTATCCAAAATGCAGGCAGTAAACCATAGGCTTCCCCACTCCGTCCTCACGTCGAGCCTCAAACCTGGCCTGAAGTGACCATAGCTAGTCATAAGGAGCAGCTCAGTCTGCATGACCCATTCATGGTCTAGTGCTTTTGTTAGGATGTCATTCTTGGGAGTGGGTTTTCCACTGAGCACACCTGGCCTGTAGTAATTTGCCTAGCTGGTTTTTCCAGCCAACCAGGTGGTGTAATCAGTGGACCTGTTCTTAAGCCCAGTTGTAGCGGCAGTTCCGTAGCTGCTCAAAGCATTTGCCCATGGCTGAAATAGTTTCTCCCTTGCCTCACTCCAGATAACTCGGTTCTGACTCTCACCTCCAATTTCTGATCTCTAATCTTTGGCTCTCACTCAGACACAGACTGAAGTTTAGGATAAGATAATGTTATTTCTATTAAGTTAATTTTAGTAATTAAAAAAAAAAAAGAGAGAATTCCATGGCATGTATTTTTTCATTCCTATAAACTCTTATCATTCACTGTATTTTAACAGAAAAGGGCTATAATCAATTTGGTTTCCAAAACATTGTCTTCTAGTTTTTGAACCTTAAGCATTGATTTAGGTGTATCAAAACAGCAAAATTCTCTGTTTAATCTCTTTTCTGTACGGTTTATTGAGAAACAATCCTATTCCAGATTCATGCTATGTTTCTGACTCACCTTGGTTCAGTCTCTTTCAACATTTTTTCAGTTACGCCAGTTTTGAGGACTGTACTTGATTTGGTGATTTTTTTTTTCTCTTTTTTGTGTTTGGTTTTATGAGAAACAATACTATTCCAGGCATATCCCATTTTCCTGGCATAACCAAACCCTAACATTGCTTTACATTATGATAAGAGGAAGCTGCATACCAAATTTGGTGGTCCTCTTTCTTACCATTTAGGAGAAGTTCTTGATCAAAGAGACAAGCTCTCTAAAAATATATTGCAGATTGTAAGTTTCCTGGAGCAAGAATCATCTTTGTGTTCTGTGTGTGTACAGCGTCTAACGCAGTCGGGTTTTGTCCCATGACTAGAGCATGTAGGCACATTGATAATGCAAATGAATAAATAATAATGGCTAGTAAAGCACTTTGAGATCATCTGAGATTAAAGATATTGACATAAGCCATTAGTGTTATTAGTGCTTGAGAAAGCAAAGGTGTTTTTTTCTTATGATTAGTTCTAATCTATCTAGCCACTTAATGCTCTAAATTCCCAATCAGAGAGATGGCAGAGATATTCAGCATTGTGTACAGATAGTTCTACAGGATCCATGGACTCCCTTCAGGTGAGATGTTCTTATTTCTCAGATGGTTTGTTTGCTTCTATGCTAAGAGATCCACTGTATAATAAGCAGAACTATTTCCATAGATACACATAACTAAAGCAGGGACTTGGTTTGTTAGACCGTGGATTCTGGCTCTGAATGTAACACTAAACATCTTCACGCAGTATATTGAAATCCAAGGATAGCATTCTGAGAGCCAAGTTTTGACTGCTTCTGTATGAGTGGACTAAGTGAAAGAGAGGTGGCAAGAAGCATTCACAAAGACATCCCCAGTTGTATTATGGGTTCTTCTTGAGCCTTAGCAAAAGACCTAAGAGAGCTGGAGCTGTGGGTAGGTAGGAATCAACAGTGCTGGAACCAGTATAGGACTGTTAGACTTTTGGAACACGTGGGATCTCTTGGTATTTCCCACGGGATAGTGCACTGCCTGCAAACCTCCCCCCTGCCCCATGCTGTGCCTTATAGGCACAATCTAGCCTCAAATGATGCTCCCCTTGACACAGCAAATACACAGGACCATCTGGAGACGGGTTCTGATGGAGCATGCTTTTATTGCTGTGGAAAATATCTGCGTGACTCTGAAAGCTTCAGCCAGTCCCCTTACAGTTTACAATCATGAACAGTCATTACCCATGCAAAATCCTTTTTCAAGCATCAGCCCCATTTCCCATTTTCTGGCTCCACCTGTCTTTTGTCCCAAGGCACCGCTCGGGTGGCAAACCATCCATTTCCTTTATACCCATCTGTGTCTGGTCAACATTCCACCAATGTTCTTCGTTTCGTCACTGTTCTATATTAATCAAACAGATTTATTTCTCTAGTTAGGGAACAAAAGCATCTGCAAGCCAACTCATTTCCCTTCCAAAGTTCTTGGAGGGCAGCTCTGGCTCAGAGTGGGAAAGAAAACACTTGTCAAGTATTAGAGGAATAAAGAGAATTCTTTTTTCCTCTACTATTATTATTGGAAAGGTTCTCTTAGCCTCCCTACTTCCTTAGGGAATAGTAACATATTGAAAAGATCTTTCATGCAGACAGGTAACAAATGCACTGAAGGGTTGCATCAGAAAAGAAAAAAATACTTACCAGTTGTTCAGGCCTTTCCCCACTCTGGCTCTTAGTGTGCAGAAGGTGGGGGCCTGCAGAAGGTGGGGGCCTGCAATTGGGATGTGAATGGGTAACCAGTTAACCGAAAGCCCCACAGGGCTGGGGGCCGGCAGCCACAGAGGGCGGAGAGCAGCAGATTCACAGAGCTGGCATTTCCCACATGCAGGCGGGGGGCTTCTCCATCCCAGCCATGCTGGAATGGCCCCCTGCCCATTGGATCCTGCTTGATCAGTTAACTGGTTAAGCATAACATTTAATTGGTTAACTGGTTCAACAGGATTTTACATCTCTATCCCACAAGAAACTTTAAAAAAATACCCTTCCTCTAAAGGCTTCTGCTTAAAACTCACCAAAGTCACATATTCCCTGCCCTTGGGTGGTATGCTGTCAACACCCAAATGACCCTTTGAGAACCCAGGAAGACGCACTTGGGAATTTCTTTCTGTGGGGTATCCTCGAACTCTTTAACCCTCCCTCAGGAGAGAGCTTGAAAACAAACTGCAATTTCTCAATAGCTGATCTTCAGTCTCAGGCATGTGCACACAGGACCTCCTGCCTTCTAGAACATAGGAATCAGATTATAGTCTTAAAAAGGTGGTTATATTAACAAAACAAGACATACTGGTAAAGCATACTTGGTTTCTGGATGTTACAGAGCAACTGAAACAAGACAGATTAAAAACACAAAGAATTGCTTCCCTGGGATTCAATTTAAAAACTACGATGTACAAGGGGTACATAAATCAGTACAGATTAATCCCACAAACCAAAAAATATATTAAAAAAAATGATCGCATCTAACTAAACATGCCTTGTTCACTTACATGTCTATTGTTACAAGGTTCAGTTCTTTCTAGGCCTGGATATTGCTGGAAATTCCATGTCTGGTTTCTGGCTTAGTCCATCTAGGTATGTCTACACTGCAGGACAAAAGTCGAATTAAGACCCATAACTTCAGATACGTTAATTGCATAGCTGAAGTCAAAATAGCTTAATTCAGCTTTTGGTGCTATCTACACAGCAGAAAGTCGAAGGAAGAACACTCTTCCTTCGACTTCCTTTACTCCTTGTGAAATGAGGGTTACAGGAATTCAAGTAAGAAGTCCTCCATCTCGAAATTATTTCGAAATAAAGGCTTGCTGTGTAGATGGGTACTTTGTTATTTTGTAATAACGTCAGTTATTCCAAAAACGCTGCTGTGTAGATGTACCCTCTCTGTGTCTCTCCTCTGGCCACACACAGATGAAGCAGGCAAACCACTGTGGTTTCTTTTTTTCAATTCAGATACTAACACTCTCTTCCCATTGGCTTTCATGGCTCCTTGCCAACACTTCATGGAGACCCTCTGTCTCTGGATTTAACCCTTTAGAGGGAATTTAGTCAACTGAATGGCTGGGATATCTATAAAAGGGTAGTACCCCTCCCATCCATCACACCAGTAATGATGTTTGTCACAGTCCCTCTGTGACAGTTTTACCTCTGCTATGGGGTGAAGGACCATATAGGCTAGTTCCATTTGCTTTCTTCGGGTAGGACTGATTGGTAAGATCATACTCCTCAAACTTGGTCCCATCCATTCATCAAATTGGCACAGGCAGTTGTCCTGTCTTGTCTCATGACTGAACAGAATAATCTCTGTTGGGGCCATATGAAGGGAAGAACCAGGCTCCTAATGGACAGAACTATCTGGCTGAGTGAATTCAGTCGTTAACCCTGCCAGGGTAGGGAAACTGAGTTCCACATTGTTGTGTGTGGCTCTCTGGATCAAGATTTTGACCTTTTCTGCTTTGTGCAGACATCACACCAGATATGCTGTAATGTAAAGATTTACCCAGGTGTCTCTGTCCAAACTTGTTCCTCCCTCCAATGCTATTTAGATGGTTTTGTGTCAGTTGGCTGCCACCCGTTTCCTCAGAAAATGGACACGTTTCAATGGTACAGTACAGTAACTCTTGAAATCCTAGGAAATGAATGGAGTTGACATCTTAATAGTGCTTTTCTGTCTCCAATATCTATGATAATTGTGCCTTAAAAAACTCCTGTCACATAGGAATGTGCAAGTCAGCTAAGTCTGCATGTGAGTGAAGAGCTACATACATAAGTGGCCACTTGTGCATCTGTTTGCATATGCAGTTATGGGGTGCATCTACACTGCACCATTATTTCAAGATAACTAGCATTATTTCAAAATAATAAAGTGAGCGTCTACACAGCCATTTTGTTATTTCAAAATAATTTTAAAATAACGGACGGCTTATTCTGAAATCTGTAAACCTCATTCTACAAGGAATAACGCCCATTCCAAAATAGCTATTTCGAAATAAGGCGTGTGTGGACCTCCACTGCTGCTATTTCGAAATAGCCCCAGGGCCATTCTAAGTTATTCCTCTCTGGTGCCTCTTGGGGCTCTAAATAGAGATAGCACATCTACATTAGGGAAGCCTGCCTCAGACTAATTTTGTGGCTTCCCTGCAGTGTAGACATGCTATTTCGAAATAAGTGAAAAGGTACCTGTATAGCAGTTGCCCTTTTTCTGTGTTATAAAAAGAAATTGCTCTCTAAGATAACCCTGTTAATAAAAATAAAGCTAGTACTATTGGTGCATGGGGCACAAAGCAAAACAACAATCTTGTACAAGATGTCCACTTGGTAAAATATTTAATTTAATGTCTCAGGAAACAATGAGAGAAATATCAGGGTCAGTTGGGTTGAAGATGCTGAAAGACCATATCAACAAGGGGAGGGAGGTGACAAAATGTGTTTTTTATGAATGAAATACACAGAACAAATCAAATGGTTGATTTTAAAAAGAAATTCTCTAGCCAATTCTGGAGATGCATACCATTGCAGTCAATTTTTGGTGTCCCATTGTTTGGATTATGTAGTAAATGTCAGAGTGCAGAAGCTGAAGAGAAGGGGCTGGAATATAATGGGGAAATCCAAAGTAGGAAGCTACCTTTTAGAAAATGTCTCCCATTCATAACGGAGACACAATATTTCTGCTGACATGCACATAGATCTATTTTTTTAGAGATGGGGGTAGCTCATTAGCCTCTAAAAATGACTCATTGAATCATACCTTTTATTAAAAAAAAAACACATTACAATGTGTTAATCTGCATTAAAATACAGACCCAGTTTGCAAGAACACTATTTTATAATAAAAAAAACTTAAACAGTGACTAGTTGGGCCATTTCTTTTTGTGCAATATAATTGCACAGGTCACCCACAATGGGGCAGGGTGCTCGGACTACAAGGCTGTTTCATTGCAGTGTAGACTTCCAAGCTTAGGGATGGAGCCCAAGCTCCCATCTCTTAGGGTCTTAGGGTACGGCTACACTAGCTCGTTAGTTCGAGCTAGGTAGGGTAATGAGGGCAAGCGGAGTTGCAAATGAAGCCCGGGATTTAAATATCCCGGGCTTCATTTGCATGTTCCCGAGCGCCACCATTTTTAATGCCCCCTTAGTCCGAACTCCGTGCCCGCGGCTACATGCAGCACGGACTAGGTAGTTCGAATAAAAGATCCTAATTCGAACTACCGTTACTCCTCGAACTACCTACTCCGTGCCGCATGTAGCCGTGGGCACGGAGTTCGGACTAAGGGGGATTTAAAAATGGTGGCGCCCGGGAACATGCAAATGAAGCCCGGGATATTTAAATCCCGGGCTTCATTTGCAACTCCGCTTGCCCTCATTACCCTACCTAGCTCGAACTAACGAGCTAGTGTAGCCGTACCCTTAGAGCCTACACTCTAGCCCAAGCCCAGAAATCTGCACAGCTATAAAATAGTCCCTGGCTCAAGTCCATGAACCCAAGTTGGCTGGCACGGGCCAGCCGCAGGTGGCTCGTTGCTATACAGACATACCATTGCAGTCTGTTCTCACTAGAGTTGGTTCCAGAAATTTCCTCTCAAGTTAGCCTAGCCTGAATGAGAGCAGCCATGCTACAAAATAACACTTCAGAGACAGACCACATGGACACTGCACTTATTCGCGTGAGAGGCATAGATTTCTGGAAGCATATCCTAAGGCTCTTTGCACTGCAGAAAGCACTACTCTATTGGTTCTCTTTTGGTGAGTCATGGGAAGTCCTTTCTGGGCACATATGGAGAATTGTGGGAATGCACAGGAGGGTTAGTGTCATCCAAGTGGTGCTAACCTGTTTTCACACTGCGTTGGTCAAGTTAGCAGCTGATAAGTCGTGCTTACTTGAGTTTTAGCCTATCCCCCTTTTGGGGCCAGCCAACATGAATTTAAATCATCACTGCGCTTGAGTTAAGGTTTTCTTGTGAGTGGACAGGACTAGTTAGAGTCAACATACATGTTAACTTGGCAGAGAGGACAAGATCTTACTTTAGAAAATATTAAGATGACTTACAGGCTCTATACAAAGTCAGCACAGTTCTCACTGACTATTGTGATTTTCCCCTGTTGCCTGCACATGTGAGCCATACCGTCTCACATTTTCACAAGCCATGCCTCTCAACCCTGGGCTCACAGAAGGAAGGGCAGGGAAGGAGAGCACACTTTGAAATGAGCGGGACAGTGGGGTTTTTTTAATGAGCATTTCCAAAATAATAAAAATTGGATTAATTCCTTACTAACCTCCCTTTATTCTAGACACCTCCAAGAGGTGCATGTGATTGTACTATCCTTCCTTCCCCAGAGGAGAGCATGGCTTCTCCTCTGCCCAGTCTGGCAGCATCATTCCCTCCTTCTGCATGGGGAGGGAGGGAGGTCTCCTTTGCCCAGTCTGGCGGCAGCATTCCCTTCCCTTCCATGCTTCCTCCTGAATGGAGATTAGAGAGGAAGTTTGGTTCTCCTCTGCCTGGTCCAGCAGTAGAAATCCCCCTGCATCTCTCTTCCCTGCCAGTGTGTTCCTCCTTGGTGTCTGTGGAAGGCTGCAGAACAACCTTAAAAAAAGACTGTATTTGAGATGCTTGCCCTGCGCAATGTGAGACAGCTTGGTAAGCACCCAGCTATGATGCCCCCAAACTTCGATTTCTGTCACCACTGACCAAGACAGCTTTTTAGTTTCGTTTAGGATCTGATCTTAGGCCAAATCTACACTAGACCCAGAAGGTCAGGCTAAGGCGTGCAACTCCAATTATGTAGAAAATGTAGTTGGAGTCAGCTTACCTTAAACCGAGCTTGGCTCTGTCCCCACAGCAGGAGGCCAATGGGGAAAAAATGCTCCCGTTGGCTTCCCTTACTCCTCGCAAAAATACGAGTACCAGCTGCCTTACTGCATTTAAAAGGCAGAGCCACAGCAGGGTTAGCTCCCAAGGTTGAGCGCTGACCCTGCTGCCGCTCTGCAGTTTCCCCCCTTACCAACTAATCAAGTAGTTGATGAAATTCCATTGACTACTCGATTAGCTGAGTAAATGCAACTTAACATCCTTAGTGAAGGCAAGGCCTTAATTTTAGGCAGTAGATGTACTGGTTGAAGATGAAAGAGTAAATGTTGCCCTTGTCTACACACTTAAATTGTATTGCATTAACTATACCAGTAAGATTAAAGTGGTACAACCTCTCATAGACTCATAGACTTTAAGGTCAGAAGGGACCATTATGATCATCTAGTCTGACCCACTGCACAATGCAGGCCACAGAATCTCACCCACCCACTCCTAGAATAATCCTCTCACCTGTGTCTCAGATATTGAAGTCCTTGAAACAATGGTTCAAAGACCCCCAAGATGCAGAGAATCCTCCCGCAAGTGACTCCTGCCCCATGCTACAGAGGAAGGCGAAAAACCTCCATTGCCTCTAGACACAATTATATTGCTATAGCATATTCCCATATGGACAGGACACCATCCATCCTGAATCCATCCTGAATACTCGATAGACTTTTTTTGGGAGGGGGGGGAGAGGTCCCATCATGCTGGACTCAGTGCTTTAAGCTTCTAAAGTTCACCACTCCAGGTAGTAGAAGAACCTTATACAGATGTTGCAAACGGTTTCAAAACCAATCAACTCACTACTTTAGAAATAGTTCTAGCACTTAACAAAAATTCCTGCGTCAGTTTCCTTGCCACTCTGGAGTGTTCATCAGGACTTTGGCTCTTCAGGATTCCAAATCCCTTTTCCTGTGCCTCTTTTCTCATGGCTTTTCTTGAACACAGTTGTCTCTTCTCCAGACATCTTCCTTTGACTTTGGATGATCCCACAGTCAAAGAAGTTTTCTTGCCCTCCAAAGCCTGCACCTTTTTCCTCTGTCCTGTCCAAACTTCCTTCAGCTCTTTAAATTCTTAATCTAACAACACTGTCCCTTTGTTTTCCTGTTTGGGGACTTTATATTTTCCATTCCCCTCTCCCTCCAGATGAAATTGGATGAACAGTTTTTCTTCTAGCTTTAGGATGCTCACTGTCTGTCTGGTTAGAGAACAGTCATTAAAATTAATACTTCCTTTTATTTGTTCTGTAACTTTTTTGCAGAGTGGGTGTTACACTGCAGAAACCATAGGTGCTGGAATTAGGGGCGTTGGGTGCCTGAAGTGGGTTCCATCATATTCATGGCTTATAGTTTGGTTCTACAACTCTCAGTACCCCCACAAATTGTTCCTGTAGCCCTGGCAGAGACACTACACATTGAGGCATTTAGTGACACAATAATTTCGTAAAAGTAACCAGAGTTCATAAGTTGAATATAGATCCCCAAACTGTCACTTGCTACAAAGTCTGTGTATAAACAAGGCCTTGATTAAGTGGTAGTGATTGAGGTACAGGGTGTCCCTGGAGATTGAGGACCTGCTGGGAGGAGTTGATGAAGATGCAGTGGAGGGCCATTAATGTCAGCTAGCCGTTGGTTCCAGTAATGCCCTGCCCTAGATCATTGTTGCTAATATGACAGCAAATGAAAATACAATATGTTTATGGATTTTTTCTGGGTGATACAGCTTGTTAGTTATATGCATTTCAGTGTATAATAAACAATGACCCTGTACTGATTTATCAGCAGGCAGATTCACAAAATATGTCAGTGGAAATTGCTTTGAAAGGTGTTTCAGTGCTAAGCAATCCATTTACTTTTGTATAACAGAGGCCCATCCTTTATAGGATGAAAAGCAGTGTAGAATTTGTAATGCCATGTTATTACTACATCAAATCTGGAGCTCCCTTTTCTTATGGATGAGCAATGAAATAGAAACTGTCCAGGGTCTCAGCCTTTGAAGGAAAAGTGGAATTATTTTGGGATAGTATTACCACAATAGTAATACAAGGCAGTATTTGTACTGGCAACTCTGAAATTTAACAGCAATCATCATAGTATTTAAAAAGTTCAATCGCAGTATCTTTCATTTTTCAGCAAACAGCAATATCCCAGAAAGTTAGGTCAGGGAGTGAAGGAGCATATACTATACCCAAATGGATCTACAGGAGGAAATATTGGTAGGCAGAAGTGTATAAAGCCGTGTCTTGGTAAATTTCTGGGTGTTCTGTAAAACAGTGACAGTGATGTACCAAGCAGAAGCTTCAGTGGAATTTTAAACAGAAGGGGTGTGCTGGCGAGATGCTCTTGTGAAAAAGCAGTCAGCCACTACATGCCACAGTTGAACTGCTACTATGGTACCATCATGCCTTTTTATGTTCTTGGAACCCTGCGATCTGAGAAGACAGCTTGACAATACGCATGCAGCAAATTCAGCTGGGAGAGCTTTCAAAATGTCTTTGTAGTGTATTTGTTTACATTTTAAAAAACCAAACAAACTTAGGAAACCTGCTTTGGCCACTAAAACTGACTGAGAGAGCAGGGGAAGGTAGAAATGAATCAAGGTGACTGCCCAAGGTTCTCAGAGACTTAGCTCAAAGGCAGGAAAAGACTGAAACCTATTTTTAAAATCTGTTCCATGAGGTTATTTTCTTAATATGCAAAAAGAACATCAGACTATCGATTAGTCTGACACTGCACTGAGCTGATTTCCTGAACAGCCTCAATATCAATAACTCAAAATCGGGGAGTAAACCAGTGAACATGGAGTGTGGTTGACCTTACCAGTAACCTTCACACTGTGTCTGTGGTAAAAGGGAAGAGCAAGCATTGAAGATGATAATGAAGGCACTTGTTTTAGTGCATATTAATATGCACAGCCATCAAACGCTCTTCCTGCTAGATTTTCATTTCACAAGTAAATTGGATGAGACTTAAAAGAGCACAGGGTGAAATACTGATATGGAGATCCACATTTCTGATGCCTGAATGCCCTTTATTGTGACCAAAAGACGTCAACAGTAAAGGTAATAAAGTAAACTGTGTTGGAGACCTGACTTCTCTTGTGGCTTCTGCCACTGACTTGCTGTGCAATGTTGTTTCCCCTAAGGGAGTAATTGATATGTGGCTTTCTTTGTAATGTGCTTTGAGATCCAGGTTGCTCACTCTTGCGATGGTGGTTTTATGTTTATTTTCTTATTATACAATGTTTCCATTATTAAAAGACGAGAGCAGAAGCTGCTGTCCTGCTTCCAGCTCATCCCTAGGGTTGCCAGGTGTCCAGTATTGACCCGGACAGTCCGGTATTTTTACCTTCTGTCCGGTAAAAAAATTCAGAAAATACTGGACACCTAAAATATCCGGTATTTTCTGGTTTTTTCCCTGCCAGGAGGCGAAAATACCAGACACCTGGCAACCCTACAACATACTTGGCAACTGGGCCCAGCTCCTGGCCTCCCCCCGGACTCCCAACACCCTCCACACCCCAACCCGCTTAGCTGGTTCCGCAGGAAAACTGCGTTCCGGCTTGATCGAAAAAACAAAATGGCTGCCGGAAAAAAGCCTAAAGACCAAGGGGAAGCAATGCCTTCCCTGGGTCTTAGTGCTCAACTTCTCCCCTGTTCCTATTCCTATTCTGACTCTGCACGCACTGAAAGGGCCATGCTGTTTTAATGCTGTTTTATTTTTAAATTTTTTTTTTTTTGTGCAACAACTTTGGTCTCCTCCCTTTTTTCCCCCCTCAACAGAATTTTTTCCCTGTTTTTTTTGGGGGGGGGGGGGTGTTCGGTATTTTTGGTAAAACCATCTGGCAACCCTACACATCCCTGCTGTGATGGAATGAGCCATGTCCCTGTATTTGGCCCTAATGGAACTGCTATTGGAATCCTGTGTCCACTTCTAGAGTTCACAATTCCCAAGAAGAACATTGATAAATTGGAGAGAGTTCAGAAAAGAGCCAGGAGAATGATGAAAGGGATAGAAAATGTGCCTTAGTAATAGATTCAAGGAGCTCGATTCAAGAAGCTCGATCTATAAGTACCTGCATGGGGAACAAATATTTAATAATGGGCTCTTCGATCCAGCAGAGAAAGGTATATGACGATGCGATGTCTGGAAGTTGAACGCGGACAAAATCAGACTGGGAATAAGGTGTATATTTTGAATGGTATTAATAACGGGAATGATTTACCAAGGGTCTTGGTGGATTCTCTATCAGTAGCAATTTTTACATGAGTAATGTAGGTTTTGTCTAAAGGACCTGCTCTAGGAACTATTTGGGGGTAGTTCTCTGACCTGTGTTGCACAGGAGGTCAGACTAGAAGATCACAATAGTTCCTGCTGGCCGCAGACTCTCGGATTGCCCTGCTAGAAGTGGCTCCTGTATAAGTTGTCATGTATAATTTCTATACCATTGAAAGTGGGCTAGCTGCTGTGGGTGAAATTTTTACCAATGTGTAAGGGATTTAGGAGGACAAGCCTCACTGAGAACCAAGGGGATTAGGTGCTTTTGAAAGTACTTATGAAGCGAGGTCCAGACTGTGAAAGACCCATGTATGGATATACAGGATGGAGAGACCATTCAAGAAGCCTCTTTTCACTTGCGCACATTCCACAAACTCCTGTCAAAATCACTATCCCTGCTCCCCGGTATCATGGGGATAGCTTCTGTCTGTACACCTACATATTGTCTCCCAGGCGGTGGAAGGGGTGGGGGCATGGCCCCTTGCTATGGACCCACACAGTGCACACCATGAAAGTAACATGGTAAGAACATATCCTCCTGTGCCTCCAGGGATGGGGGGGAGGACTTTGCTCTCAGACCCCTTAGAGCCCATTGTGTATGGAAGGAGGTGCTGGTGGGTACATGGTGTGGATGTCACTTTCAGAGCTATATGCGCAGGTACAAATGCATGTAAGATCCTGGAGAGGTCAAGGCCTGCCAAGAACAAATGATTTAACAATTACCACACATTCCTCTTCATTCAATACAGCATTTCATTCTGGTTTGTAGATCTAGTACAGGAATTTTAACAGACCTGCATAGTAGGGCTTCCTTGCACAGTTATGGTCAGAGCCATCCTTACCCATACACAGAATATGTAGTTGGGTAGGGCACCCAAAAATTCAGGGCACCACTGGGTCTTAATGTCCATGCACCTGCTTCTTCCTCTTCCTGTTCTGTGGCTCTGCTTTCTCCGGAGAAGATCTGGTTAATTTAAAAGAGAAAAATCCTGCGATACCTAGTAGCAGGACATGGAACCATTCAAATAGTAATGAAGCCTTTTAACAGGCATTTGCCAAGCCCAGGTATATCCTTTCAGTTCTGAAAGCTCATCATACCATCTACATGTTTTGTTAGTCTTCAAGGTGCTGCTGGACTATTCGTTGTTTAAGTTTTTCCAGTTGCAGACTTACTTGGCTACCCCCTCTGAAGCTTTTGAATGTACTGTGTTAGTCTACAGGACCTTAGTCTAAAATTTGTTATAAAAATATTTCATGAGTATGTTGCTGAAAATTATAAAATCACATCTTGAAAATATCGTTATCACCTCTGGCTGGCATAGCGGCACCAGTTTAATAGTACTGCGTAAGGTCTCATAAATCCTACTAAGAACAGCCCTGGTTTTGGGTCAACACGAAACAGTCTCAGCAATTCAGAAGAACATATCCTGATGGCAGGAATTCATAAAGCTAGTTGAACTGTAAGTGACAAGCCCCAGCAATCATGAAAGAGGCACACTTTCTTCTCCCAGTGGGCTTTGGGCAGGGGGCCAGACTTGCCTGCAAGAAACCCCACCATCCTAGTCCCCTAGCACATGCACACAACCTCCTTTTAGCTCACTCTTCTAGTAAGCCCCTGATCTGTGGTCTGGCTTACAACATTATTCTGAAGGCCAAGGCAGAAACCATCGTTTTTCTTTCCATTATGTCACAGATCTGCAGAGCGCTTCACGTGAGTGGAACTGTGTCAACCAGGTTGCCTGTCCTAAATGGCACCAGCTGTTACAGTACAATTCGGCTCCAGTGTGCTAAGGATGCGTTGTAGAATAGCAGTAGTTGAAGACGTTTTTTTCCAGGCAGGAGACCAAGAGCGTGGGGGTTACTTTGTAGGCTGTTCCAGACATGAAGAAAGGAAGACATACAACACAAAAAGAAAGCAGTGGTGGCTGACCCCAAGCTCATCTTTAAAGTATTTTATATGGGTTTATATATTTATTATGTATTTATTGCTGTAGCACACTGAGACATTCCCATCTAAGATTGAGGGCCTTATTCTTCTAGGCATTGTTCATGCACATGGTAAAAGACAATCCCTGCTCTGAAGAATTTACATATAAATAGATAATCTAGAAAAGAAGGATTATTTTCCCCGTTTTACAAATGGGTAACTGAGGCACAGAGACATTAAGACCCATAGACAGATCTGAAAATCAGGACACCTGTGTCTGAAGTTGGGTGCTAAAAAACTGAAGGACCCCAAATCGCGGGGGAGGGTGGTCAAAAAGGTTAGTGATACATCTTTTCACTATAGGACCTGTGTTCCATTCACTTGAGCGTATCTGTTCCCATGTAGGATTGGTTACTCATAGTGAATTTCTAAGCAGGCATAGTAGTCTGCCAATGCATTGTGCAATACATGCTCCAGGTCTAAATGTGGACCGCTATTATCATTTCTGTTAAGGCTTTAATCCAGATCATCATTGTTTCATGTACTACTTCCACTACTTCAACCCTTGCAGACTGTATTGTTTCATCTCTTGGCTTTCATCGCTGATGCCTGTTGCTTATTAGTCTAATCTATTTTTCTTCGCAGCAGAGGCTTACTATTTATGCCTAACATTTGCCCTCAAAACTTTTTGACACTGTGTATGGGATCAAAACAATTAAAACATAATATTCTGCTATATGATGATAATTCCCCCTTGTCAGTGAACATTACGAAATGGCATTATTGTAAAGACCCAATTACCTTTTTTATGAGCACTGTATATTTGGAAAGTAATAAAACAGAGTTATAAAACCTAGATGATTAAGAATCTCAGCGATGCTCTGCATTTTAAGGGAGGAGGGGGGAGAATATTCTTTTAATTGTATCTGAGTTCAGACCGACCAATGATTCGTTACTTTCAAAGCAATAACATTACCTGGGAGGCAATAAAAGGAAACACAGGAAAGTTGTGTGACGAATGAGTCCCAGCAGACACAAGGTATAAGAAGGGAAAGTGGTTAATGGCCAGAGTAGCAGCCTGAGAGTCAGGACTCTTGAAGGTTTTCTGCTAATGTGCTGTATGGGCTTGGTCAAGTAGCTTCAACTTCTCTATACCTCACTTTACACATTGTTAAAGTGGGTTTCCTAGACATTCTGTTTCATACGGTCATAGCTGTCTCACCTTACTCATGAACAGTTTTCTTCTTTAATTTATGTGAGGTTGCAGTAGCTCATGTCTATTTAGCTCCCTGCAGGGTTACCTTGAAACATGTGTTGGTCAGATTTGGCATATAGGGGATTATCATGTTCTTCTGAGATTGCTAAGGTTTCAGGCTATTTCTGCGTCATTCCAAATGGTCTGGGACAGGTTCCTTTTAGCACAATCCCTTTCCATGGCTAAGCTAATAACTTAGTTCCCAGTTCAAAGAAGCACTTGAGCTATTGACTTCCACAGGATTTAAGCAAGTGCTTAAAGCTAAGCATGTGCTTTGAAGGCTTTGCCGAATCAGGCCCATGGGGTCCTATCCTGTGAAGTACTTAGTGCCTACATCTTCCACTGAAGTTGGTGGGAGTTTAGGCCACTCAACACCTTCCAGGATTGAGGCGTTCCAAGGGTATGGAACATAGGCCATGTCTAGACTACATCCCTTTTTCGAGAAAGGGATGTAAATCAGGCACGTTGATATTGCAAATGAAGCCAGGATTTTAATTTCCCGCGCTTCATTTGCATAATGGCAACCACCCCTTTTTTCAAAATGGGGCTTTTTCAAAAAAACCCCGGAAGTTTAGATGGGGCATTTTTGACAGAAATGCCCCATTTCGAAAGATCCTGTACTCCTCAAAAAATGGAGTACAGGATCTTTTGAAATGGGGCATTTCT
Organism: Rafetus swinhoei; assembly: GCA_019425775.1. Taxonomy (NCBI): domain Eukaryota; kingdom Metazoa; phylum Chordata; order Testudines; family Trionychidae; genus Rafetus; species Rafetus swinhoei. The sequence continues at coordinate 22,034,747 of CM033437.1, read as the reverse complement.
GTTGAAAATGCCATATCTAAACTGCTGGGGTTTTTTTTTAAAAAGCCCCATTTCGAAAAAAAGTGGCGGCCACCATTATGCAAATGAAGCATGGGAAATTCAAATCCCGGCTTCATTTGCAATATTGACATGCCTAATTTACATCCCTTTCTTGAAAAAGGATGTAGTCTAGACACCATAGGCTGTGTCTACATTGGCATTTTTTCGGAAAGGGATGCTAATGAGACAAGTCGAATTGCAAATGCAGCGGGGATTTAAATTTTCCCGTGGCATTTGCATGAACATGCCGCTTTTTCCGGCTCGGGCTTTGACGGAAAAAGCGCCAGTTCAGACGCTGATCTTGCGAAAATAAAGCCTTTTTCCGGAAGATCCCTTATTCCTCTTAAAATCAGGAATAAGGGATCTTCCGGAAAAGGCTTTATTTTCCGCAAGAGCCGCTAGACTGGCGCTTTTTCCGCCAAAGCCCCGAGCCGGAAAAAAGCGCAGTTATAATTATGCAAATGCCGCGGGGAAAATTTAAATCCCCGCTGCATTTGCAATTCCAACTTGTCTCATTAGCATCCCTTTTCCGGAAAAGGGTGCCAATGTAGACACAGCCATAGTGTTTTCTTTTTCCAAGTACTCATGCTCTCTGAGTTTCTGTTTGAGTTTGGGATTTGATGAATGCCAAAACCTCAAAGCCACAGTCTGCTGGAAGCACTGCATTTTGCTCAATTACATTTTGAAATGAGAGATCTGCCAAAATTTGAACCTTTGTGACCCATTCAATCATCGTTAGGTTTGTGCTCCACTGACTGTAGCGGAGATTAGGGGAAAGGAGGCAGGGGAAAATCAAGGGAAAAATCAGCTGAAAAACCATTGTGCAAAACAAATATAGAGATGGGGTGATAAAAAAAACAGAAAGAGAGAGAAAATAATTTTAGGGCTTGATCCTGAGCTCACTGAAGTAAATGGCAAGTTAGTGGTACAGGATCAGGCCTTTAATAAACAAATATGTGTTAATAGTGTACATAAAGGAGCTAAGTCAGCAGCTTTCTGATGACTGTTCTATCCCTTCAGAGGGGTAACCAAGTTAGTCTGTAACAGGAAAAACTTAAAAAACATCAAATAGTCCCAACCACTTAGCGGAGTCTAGAAAAAACACATCATCTGATTTTTCCCTTGCTCTGCACTGTGGCACTCCTGGAGGAATTCCACACCAAAAAATTAAAAATTCTGCTTATTTTATTTGTCAAAATAACAATCGTTATGCCATTTTCAATTATTTTGGTAATTGATTTCAAATTGTCTGTCAGTAACTATCTAAGAATACAGACAACAGAAAAGATTCAAGAAATGTTTTTGACAAATAGATTCCTTGCTAGTCATATTAATGGAGAATTCTGAATAATTCATTTAAACAATACAGCAGCATATTTCCACACATGCCTCCAAAGCATTGCAAAGACTTGGGGCAGTCAGAGGAATTGATGGGGAGGGAAGTAATTGCTGGGAAGGATCCTGGGTGTGAATTTGGAGGGTTGTTGTGGGGGAAGAAGTATGGAAGGTTTTTTGGGGGAGGAATTGTTAGAGAGTCTTCCCCGCGCAGTACTTGGCTGACACCAAGCCTTTCTCATTCAGTCAGGCACATCTCCTATGTCCCCATGTGTCCTTGCACCCCCACTCAAGCCACCTCTGCTCCCCCCGTATCCGTGGTTCCCTATAGCTCCTGCCCCTTGTTGCTGTGTGTCCCTGCACTCTTCCTCTCATCCACATATGGCTCCCCCCCACTCCCTTTTGTCCCTTTGTGTCCCTGAATTCCCTCTCGCATTCAACCCCTACCCCAGTCTGTGAGCTATGTGTGCCCCATGCTGTCCACTCCCCTTTCCCCCATCTCGTACCTCCTGACATAGCCCTACAGGCAAGGTGCTATGAAGAAGGCATCTTACTCTCTTCACTATACATGTGCTATGCAGGGGTTTTTTTTTTCCTCAGCAGAAAATACATTCTGCCGAGAAGTACCACAGTTATGCCTTTTACCCACCTGGGTTGCTGAGGTGCCAAAACAGAGAGCAGCCTCAGGTGGGCAAAAGGCATAACTGCAGCACTTCAGAATATGTTTTCTGCTGAGGAAAACAAATTCTGTATAGCACATGAATTCGGCAGTGCCCGGAGAGCAGAATTTCCCCCAAGAGTAACTTTGGGTAGTCATGTATACTAGTGTGACATGAGTACAAAGTGGGTATTAAAAGTCCAGTGAAGCAGTATTTTAGTGCTATTTGCACTTAATTTGCATTGATTCTCTAGGCAATGGAGAATAAAGTCCCCCCCCTCCCCCCCCCGTAATTCAATACCTGGAAAATCTAGGAGCTATATCCGTTCATACCAGCTGAGAGCCTGGCCCAAGAGGAAAAGAATTTTAGTGTTGTTGAACTGAGACTTGTTTTGCAGATCTACAAAAAAAACAACAGCAGCAACAACACCACAACCCTGTTTGGCAGGTTGGCAGAACCTCAAAGTTCATGAGGTTCAACTTTAGATGAAACCATATGAAACCACCAAACTTAGAATGAATTGCACCCACAGCCACAGATACCGTGAGAACAGAGTTGTGCCAGATTCAGCCAAGGTTCTCAAATCTCAGTAAAATCTTTGGCAGCCATTGTCTGCGTTTTGGGTTTGTAACTAAATTTTCTGACCTCTGCTAGTAACCCACACGAATTGCATTGCTTGAGTGAGGTTTCCTAGAGACAGAAATAAGTTTAAAAAGCTTCAGAGCCAGAGCACTGGAGCCTGGGCATGTTCTCCTGGGAGCTGATATCCCCCTCATTTAATTGCAAAGATCTCTGCTGACTTGGAAATCAGTTTGTTTGTATTAAGTTGATAGAGAGCCTGTATACTTATTTCCAGGGCCTGTGATCTTCACACTGCTGACACTCTTCTCATTCTGATGTCTCTGTTGGAAAAATGCTGGAGCATTAGCACAGTTGCGTTTATTCCTTCTTATTTGTAAACTAGGGGATGGGTGGGGTCCATGAAATATTTTAATGGACATGTAAATGGGATATAATCCTTGGAAAGTGCCTATCTCTGAAGTTATGATTCCCATCACAGTCCTACATTGTTGTTTTGTTTCCTGGTTAATTTGCCACTGAAATGTCAACTGGGTATGTATTTTTCTTCACTTGGCATTCTAATCTATAAAATGGTAGTGCTGAGTGCTGTTAAACGGGTGCTGTTTTCCACTCCTCAAGTGCAGGTGGAAAGTAAAATGTTTCCCATGTGTTCCTGACCTATCTTGTCGAGGTGTAGTGAAGTATTAGGTAGAGTCTGAAAAGCACTATAAGGCCATGTCTACACTGTGTGAGAGAGTCAACCTAAGATATGCAGCTCTTAGGTTGCAACTCTATGCAACAAGACTACTGTAGCTAGAATCGATGTACCTTAAGTCAAATTTCTCAGGCATCCCCACTGCGGGAGGTCGATGGTAGAAAGTCTCCCGTTGACTTCCCTTACTCCTCATGACCCCGTGAAGTACCGGGGTCAGCAGGGGTGCCATTAGCAATCCATTTAGACCTTACTAGACCCACTAAATCAAATCCCAGAACATCAGTCTCCAGAGTGGTGATTTCAGGGTAAGTGTAGGCCTGGCCTAATACTGAAGCCCTAGAGCATACATCTCAGCTGGCCAAGGCCCAAATATGAGATGAAGTGTGTGACAATGATTGATAATGTGGGGCCCAAAAATAAGTCATGAGGGAAACTTATAATGCTGTGGGATTTATTCCTTTAGTGTAAACAATTATACATTTTCTATGTGGGTTTCAACAATAAAATAGAAGTTAAACTCAGCATGTGGGACACACGAGAGCTACGCACTGTAGAACTACCAAATATTTATTATTATGACTAGGACTTTGGTTTTATATACACTAGTTTTATACTTCCAAACCTTCAGAAAATGAGACTATTTTCAAAATATCTGAGGTTTTTCCTGTGTCATTTAGTGTTTTCAGACCTCTTAATTTTTAATTTTCTTGCTTGCTTTGCTTCAAATGTTCATTATCTCATCACCAACAGAGTATGTTGAAGGTTGGTGGGAGCAAACTCTATGAAGTTGCCTAACATAACAGACTTTGAAAAGTTGGAGGCATGTGGAAAACAAAATGACAGCTATTGTGGAGGAGGGCGGGGAGCAAATGCTGACCCAGAATTATTTGCATTGTTATTCTGACAATTCACATGTGTTCAGTTTCTGTACTCCAAAGGCCCCGGCTTTTAAATAAAACGTGTATGCAGTATGACAGCAGTAAGAAATGCTGCTGTACAAAAATACAGTCTGTTTGTGTATGTCTTTCATTATTGTGAGGACTGATTTCTCTGTGTAGTTGTAGAGATTTTGTTTTAAATGACAAAAGTTGATTTAATCTAAATGCATCTTGAAAATTCATTTTACTGTAGATGTTAGAGGGTAAGTTTGCCAAGCATTGTTCAACCACCGAGCCGAGCCTCGGGGGAGCTTTCTCCCAGTATTTTGTTGTTTGTATGAAGCTTAACATAAAATTGTTTTCATGTCTCAGTAGTTTTTACTAGAGGTGAACTGATGAGGTAGTGTTCTTATCTTGATCTAGGATAGATTTATGGTAAGGATTTGGTTTAGAAGCTGAATTGGGATTGGATGTTGGGTTTGGGTTCAGATTTGATGGCCCCAGAGTCTGCAAGGGGTTCTCACAAGTTTGTGTTCTGTTCACCAATCATAGAGTTTAAGGCCAGATGGAATCCTCGGATCATCTAGTTGGACCTTGTGGATAATCTCATGCCTCCAACCCCACCCACATATTAAACTTAACTGAAGAGATCTCAGGTACCTCTGAACAAAAACTGGGAAATAGGCCCTTTCAAAATTCTGCATATGACTCAATACGAAAGCTGTAAAGCTAGATACAACTCTGAAGATTCACCTTCCAAAATACCAGTGATTTTGGCCCATCTCTAATACTCAGGTTCGGTATCCTAAAGTAAATCCAATCTTGCCATTCTTGAGATTTGGAAATTTTTTAACTCTGACCCAACATTAATTTCTCTAGTCTTCACTTCTTTTTGACTACCAAGATTTTTCCTCCCTAGCATTTCCTGATTTAGACTCTGAGCTCCTCATGAGTCCATCATGCAGGAACACTGCCTTGTGAAGTTATCCCTTTCCACTAAATAAGGTGTGAGAAGCAGGGACTTCGCTCCCAGTCTGCCTGGATTGTAATAGAACCTCATTTACTGGAACAAAGGTGGGCAATAATTTTTGCAGGGGGCCACTTCACGGATTTTGTAAGTGTTTGCAGGCTGCCCCTGAAGGGGCTGGGCCTCACATAGAAGGGGCAGGGCCTCGGACGGAAGGGGGCTGTTCCCTCTAGGTGTGACCCGCCCCTTGCATGCTCCCCCAACCCCAGGCCCTGATTGACCTGGGTGTGGAGGAGCACGCACAGTCTTTGCCCCCTTGCCTGAGGGCAGGGGAGTGTGTGAAGTCTCTCCCTCCTCACGTTGCCCTGCACTGCCAGGGGCTCATGGTGCCTAGAGGGAATGGCCAGCTGTTTAGACCGGGGAGAGGGCGCTGGGGGGGGGGAGTTTGCACACTCCCCCCGTCCCCAGATCTAGATTGGCCTGGGGTGGTGGAGTGGCAGGGGGGTCGTGGGCTGAATCAAATGTCTTGGCAGGCCGAATGCGACTTGCGGACCCTATCTTGCACACCCCGGGTTAGAACATGGAACTGGGAATCAAGAGTTTAGGTGTTTTTTTCCTCGCCTTCGCTGATTCACAGTGTGACCTTGGCAAAGCACATTGGTCCCTCTGTCTTGGTTTCACTATCTGTAATATGGGGACAAAAATTGATCTAATTGCCTCACAGGGTTGTGAGATTTAATTCATGAGTATTTGTAGAGTACTCTGGAAAATGCAAAGCAGGAGCCATTGCATGTGGCCACATTTTGGCTATCTATATTATACACTTAATCCCCTCGCCCACACACACACATGCACACAAAGCTAGGCCAGAATGCAATCGCAATCGAGAAGAGAAAATAAACTGTTTTTCCCTGTCACCACATAAGGTGACAGGTGAAGGCACATGGTGAGTGATGGGTGGGCAAGTCAGGTCATCTCTTCAGCAAAACGTGACAAAGTGATTGTGGGGGATGACAGAGTAACTGAACATGCACTTTGTCATTTCATCTGCCTCTGACAAGGAAACCCAAGGCACCAGAATTAATAGCAATTACCCTGTCTTAGAGGCAAACTCCTTGCTGTCCCTGCATTTTGCTTCCCCATTTCTCCTACTAAGAGTTCATTTAAATGTCTGTGAGGCAATCAGCATTTCTGCTCAGTCCCCAAGAGAGGAGACTGGGTTTAAATTTCAATCTTTACTCTTTCTCATTCAAAGTTTGTTGGGGGTTTTCTTCCCCCAGCTGTTTTTGTTTGGTTTTCCACAGACTAATAATTTGAGCACTGTGATACCATCCTGAAAGGGGTGTGGGTGTGAGAGTGACTTGTGATTTGACTCAAAGGACCTTGCTACCCCCATCTCTCCATACCCTAGTCCCTTTGGGGCAGCTCAAATAGAAGAGCAGAAGGGATCCTTACATGAAACTTAGTGTGCTGGTTAGAATCACGCTTGCTTCATTTCACCTGGCAACATTCTAAAGCCAGTAAGGTAATTTGGGCTCTGCCCAGCCATCCGTTGACACTGGAAGAATGCTGATTGCTGTGGACTGAAGCATTACTGTAAGGTAAAAAAGCATTACAAGAATCAATGCATTTAAGCTAGTTTTTTTTTTTTTTTTGTAACTAGAAACAAGCCCCTGATATGTGGTGAATGGAAAGAATTCCTTCCTGTGTGTGCAGGGCTCAGAGTGGCACTGTGGACCTTTCATTGTCTTCTATATGTTGCTTTGCTATTGCTTTCTGTTTTCTTACATGGATTCATAATGGTTCCTTCTGGCCATTAACATCTATGAATCAGTGCCCCTCATTTCCCCAGGATCTTCCTGAACAAGAGTTTCTAATAAGAATAAGGGGGAAAGGAGCACAGTGTAAATGCCTCAATTAGAGCAGATAAGCCGATGTCTGGATAAACAGATGGGTTCTGCACACCATGTGGCCATTCATGATTGTAGTCTTTTCTGATGGCCCAGGGTATTTCTGTAGTATTACCCTCAGGACACGATTGTGTAGATAATGCACAGGGTGATAGAATGCAAAGAAGCTCCATTCTCTTGGGACTAGGAATGTTAAATATCGATTAATTGAATAGTCGATTAACCTCATGAATTCTTATCGGTTGCTCGACTATTCTATAGTCCCCAGGGGTGGGGCTGGAAGCCATTGTGCTCCCGCCCCACTCCCAAGGAGCCCCCTGCCACTCCGCACTGCTGCCGCTGTATCGGAGGCAGCAACGCAGGGTGCTGGGGGGTTCCACTTTAAAAACCAGCTTCCCTTGTGGACTGGATGCCTCTTGCCCCGCACTGCTGCCTCTGAGACAGCGGCAGTAGTGCAGAGTGGCAGGGGGATCCTTGGGAGTGGGGCGGGAGCACAATGCCTGCCAGCCCCACCCCTGGGGACTATAGAATAGTAGAGCAGTGCTACAGAGGCAGCAGCGCAGGGTGATAGCAGCCCCTGTCATAGGGTGGGGCTAAGCTCCAGGACCTGGCATGAGCCAGAACTGAGCTGGGCTGCCTGCCTGCCTGGCTCCTAATACACTTTAAACGCAGAGCCACTGCAGGGATAGGTCCTAGACCTGGCACGAGCTAGAACTGAGCCAGGCTGCTGGTCAGCCTGCTAAAAAAATTACTGGCAGGGAGTGGGGGAAATGAGTGTAGTCCACAGGTCAATTTATAGTTAAATAAATGGATCTCTGCACCCCCACATAACAGAGGACTAGCTGCTGGAAGAGTGGGAATGATGAAAGGAGTGCAGAAAGAAGTGGCTTTAGCTTGTGGCCAGCCTTCTCTATTCTCTACTGCATATTATGGGTGCCACCAGAAACAAATAATAGTTTACAGACTTATGATTTTTTTTAAAATAGAATTACAGCATTAGTCAGTGGGAGAGGAGCAATAGGCGGTCATACCCTTTTAGGGTCAGTTCCTTAGGACCCGATCCTACTCTCCTTGCAGTTTGTCAAAACACCCAGTGAGGTCATGAGTGCGGGTTCAGGATCTTACACGCTCATCTGTTCAGAGAGATGATTGTTAGGGCCCAATTTTCAAACTTTAGTGCCTTCGGTGTATTTCTTCTTAAACCCTTGTACTCCGAGTGGCGCATAGGCCATCTACAAGTCTCCTCCACTTCACTCTGAGACAAAACTTCTAGCTGACTCCAGGGGTACCCCAGTTGTTGTCCTTCAATCTCAGTAGATCTTCTCCATGTTGTCCGAGGTCTTCCTCTTCTGCGTTTTCCTTGTGGGGTCCATGTGAGAGCTTGACGGACTATGCTGGTTGATGGTTTTCTGAGAGTGTGGCCTAGCCATCCCCACTTTCTTCTCTTGATTTGAACGTCAAGTGGTTCTTGTCCTGCTCTGTTCCAAAGCTCCTCATTTGTGACAGTCTTGCCATTTGATGTGAAGGATGTACTTCAGGCATCTGTTTATGAATGTCTGTAGCTTGTGATTTGAAGACTTTTTAGTATGCCAGTTCTCGCATCCATACAAGAGCACACTCTTCACAGTTGTGTTGAATCGCAGTTTCGTCTTCGCAGATATTATTTGTGAACTCCATATGGGACAAAGAGTCTTGAATGCAGCTGTTGCTTTCACTATCCTAGAACTGTGTTTAGGTTTCTAAAATATTGCCTTAGGTGCCTACTTAGGTGCTGATTGAGGTGCCTAAATACAGATTTTGGTCTCTGACTTTAAACACCCAAGTTTGAAACATGGCACATTCTTTGGTATGGACAATTTAACCCTTTGTGCATGTTCATGTGCATTTATAGCTCTCAGTATGTTAACAGCCATAACGGTAGAGGCTTCTGAACCATGGCAGTACAGCATCTCTCTTGAATCCTCTTTCTTCTGCTCCAGTTTTAATGATACCCATGCACCATCATTGTTCACAACTCCACTTCCTTGTTCCAGGGAAAGCGCAAAGTACTCTACCAGTTATTAAGGTTCAAGCCTTGCTCCCATCATTAAAAAAGCAAACCTAGATTGCCTACCTTGGTTCCAAATAACTGGTTTTCACAGGAGGGGAATGACTTAATGCAAACAGAAAGTAACGCAGATTGCCTGTCATTTCGTTTAGGCTCGTTGGGTTTCAGTTGCCCTGATGCGGAAACAGAACAGAAATATTCAAACTTCTGCTCCATTAATGGAAAGAAAAGGCAAAGCATCTCCCCTTTTTAATAAAAAAAAACAGGTATCAACTAGATCATGGTTGTTAATTAAGAAATGATCCCAGAGAATGCTGCTGCTGCCACTCTAATAAATCATTCATTAACAACAGTCCATTTCAGAGGGATTGTTGTTTCCAAGTACTGTATTCAGCTATTTAAGGAGCCTTTACTATATCTGAGGACAAAATCAGTTAAGAATCCAGTCATTACCTGGCATTTGATAATCCAGGGCTTTAGGAGCTACCAACAATATTTGTGGTATATTTTCTGTAGCTAAAGTATGCACAATATCATAGTGATGGTGCTATCAAAGAACATAACCTAAATGGATGTGCAGGCACATAAAATCATAGAATCCTAGGACTAGAAGAAACCTTGAGAGGTCATCAAGTCCAGTCCCTACACTCAAGATAGTACTAACTATTCTCTATACCAAGACCAGCAGTTCCCAACTACTGGGCCATGGCCTGCTGCTGGGCCGGGGGACATCTGGCTGCGGGCCGTGGTGGCTCTGGGGACCCGGGGCTGTGGTACAGCACTCTCGGCGCGACTGTTAGGAGAGGTGTCATGCTTTGACTCTCAGCCAACCAGCCATGGAAGAGCAGTTCCCTGTGCAGCTCTGGTTGGCTGAGAGGCGAGGCAGGACATGCCTCTCCCAACAGCCATGGCTGGAGGGAAGGCACTGGGCAGTGTACCCCCCAAGGCACCTGCAATGCGGGAAGCAGCACCGGGGTAGGTGAGGGGGGCAGGTCAGGCACTGGGGACTCCAGGGGTAGGGCTAGTGCTGGGGGGCTCTGGAGGATGAGCTAGTAGTGGGAGGAGCTATGCGGCAGGGCTTGCACTGGGGGCTCTGGGGATGGGGCTAATATTGGGGGCTAGCACTGGGGGAGACTCTGGAGGTGTTGGGTGGAGCAGGCTGTGGAAACAGGAGGCTGGTATGGGGGTCTGGTGGTGTAGGGCTCTAAGGGAGGGGGCTAGCACTGAGGCATTTGGGGGTTGGCACTGGGGGGCTATGAGGTTGGGAGGCTGGCATTGTGGGGGTTGGGTGCAGGGGACTTGGGTGAGTGGCTGGTGCTGGGAGGAAAGGGAGGGATGAGGGATTCAAGGGGTTAGGGCTGGCACTGGGGCTCTAGGGGCTGGGCTTTTGGTGGGCTGGCAACAGTTTATTTGAATGTTCATAATTTGTGTAATGAATATGCAAATATGCGAATAAACATTACCGGTCCACCAAAAGTTTGTGAATGGGTTTGCTGGACCCTGGTATCAAAAAGGTTGGGAATCACTGCTCTAGACCACCCGTTTGTTAAACCTGCTCTTTAAAATGAACAATGATGTAGATTCCATAACCTCGCTAAGCAATTTATTCCAGTGCTTAACTACCCTGGGAGTTGGAAGTTTTTCTTAATGTCCAGCCTAAACCACCATTGCTGCAATTTAAGCCTTTGCTTTTTGTGCTGTCCTTACAGATTAAGGAGAACAATTTTTCTTCCTCCTCCTTCTAACAACCTTTTATATACTTGAAAACTATCATCATGTCCCCTCTCAATCTTCTTTTTTTCAGACTAAACCCTGTTTTTTTCAATCTTCCCTCACAGGTCATGTTTTCTAGACTTTTAATCATTTTTTTTTTTTTTTGCTCGTCTGGGCTTTTTCCAAATTTTCCACATCTTTCCTGAAATGTGATGCCAAGAACTGGACCCAGTGCTCTAGCTGAGGCCTAAGTAACACAGAGTAGAGCTGAAGAATTATTTCTCATCTCTTGCTTACCACACTCCTGACAATACATCCATGAATGATGTTTGCTTTTTTGGCAATAGTGTTACACTGTTGACTCATATTTAGCTTGTGATCCACTATGACCCCCCCCACACACACAGATCTCTTTCCGCAGTACTCCTTCCTAGGCAGTCATGTCCCATTTTGTATGTGTGCAACCGATTCTTTCTTCCCAAGTGGAGTATTTTGTATTTCTTTATCATGGATGCATGCATATAAATCTCTATACATATAATATACAGTAGACTTCCGATAACCCGGCACCTTTGGGACCCAGGGGGTGCCGGATTATCGGATATGCCGGAGTATCAGGAGGTACTCTGGCGGGGGGGCTGTGACGGGTCTGCCGGGACCCGCACTGCGACCGGCGGGGTGGGGGTGGGGGAAGGGGTCGGCCGGGAACGGCGCGGTGAGGGGCGAACCCTCCGCCGTTTTGCAGGGAAGTGGGGGGAAGCCCCACGCAGCCGCTGGTGACAGGCCAGCTAGGGCTGCAAGCGGCAGTGGCAGACTTGGGGAAGCGGCTGAGCAGAGCAGCTGGGGTGCTGCCGGGTTGGTCCCGCAGCGCCGCTCAGGTGAGGGGCAGCGCTGTGGGACCAACCCAGCAGCACCCCAGCTGCTCTGCCCTGCTGCTTCCCCAAGTCCACCGCTGCCGCTTGCAGCCCCAGCTGGCCTGTAGCAGGCGGCTGCGCGGGGCTTCCCCACCTCCCTGCAAAACGGCGGAGGGTTCGCCCCTTGCCACGCCGTTCCCCACCCACCCCGGCCCCCGGCCAGACGCAGTGCAGTCCGGCAGACCCGGCACAGGGGTATATTCCCCTTTCCCTCTCCTCCCCTTCCCTTTTCTGGCCCATGAGCATGCGTGGGGCTCACAGGAGCTCCAATTGTCCGGCTGGCTGGAGCACTTCTGGGTTCCAGTTGGTGCCGGACTATCAGGAGTGCTGGACCACTGGATGCCGGACAATTGGAGTTTTACTGTACTGAGGCTGAAATATTGCTAATCTGAGGTACTGTACTATTAGTTATGGTGAAAAGTACCTGTGATGTCACTTCCCCAAAGTAACAGTTGTTGCAGTGTAAAGGAATCCAACATTCGTGAACTGTTGATTGCATTAGTATGTTGAACTGCAATGTCCTTAATTAACTTTATATTTAATAGAGTTTTAAAAGGGCAACACGCTATATCTCTCTTGCTTTTAGTCACTCACTTTGTCTTCTTTCCTTTCAGAAATTATGGCCTTGATGCAGAAAAGCTAAGGTTCTGTGGCCTGTGTTATCTTGATCAGTCTAGATGAAGATAATGATCCCTTCTGGCCTTAAAATCTATCAATCTACCATAGATCATGTTGTGTCTTTCTCCAGCATTATCTTTCTTGTCTGATGGCAAGTGAACTAAAATGCCTCATCCAACCACTCATGCATTTGTGAAGCACCCGCTTTTATAATGGACTGAACCCAAACCATGGATATGATGCATCCATTTCTGAAAATAATGGGGTATCTGAAAGATGTATAATAATTGTATATCTTAGAACTACAATGATGAGCATATTAGAAGTACCTGACATTTAGAGCTAACTAGCCCACTTTAAATCTTGAAATAATCTGTATGTGAGTACCTAAAATGTGCTAGGCACTTGACAATCAAATAAAAGACATATTTCTTGCCTGTTACTATAGTAACTCCTATAAGCCTTGATCAGGTATCAGGACCCTACTCCTCTAGGCATTACTCACACAATTTAAAAAGACAAACAATGCCCCAGAGAGCTGATGATCTAGCTCAGGGGTGGGCAATCATTTCTGATAGAGGGGGAGCACGCCTAGATTTTGGCAATTGGTCAAGGGCCACACTTGTCTGTGGAGCGAGTGCAGGGTCTGGGATGGAGGTTAGGTGCAGAATGGAGCTCGGGGGTAGGGAACTGGGGTGCAGGAGAGGATGTGGGGTCAGAGAGAGTTTGGGTGAAGGAGGGAGTTGTGACCTGAAGCAGGGGATTGAGGTGCAGGGTTTGGGAGAGGGTATGAGTGCAGGAGAGGATTTTCTCCTGGGGGAGGGATGTGGGAGCTGGTTCAGGGTCTGAGAAGGAGTTGTGACGGGGGTGGGGGGGAGAAATCATGCAGAGAGTTTGGGTGGTGACCTGGGGAAGGAGATTGGGGTGCAGGGTCCAGGAGGGTGTATGGGTGTAGGAGAGGATTGTGCCCTGAGGGAAGGGCATAGAGGGGAGTGCAGGATCTGAGAGGGAGTTGGGTGTGGGAGGGATTGGGATGCCAGAGGAAGACTCTGGCCGGGAGGTGCTTACTTGGCTTAGCATGGTAACATCTAACTGTCTTAGAAGCAGCTCCTGGCTAGCAGAACTCTCAACCAGGCTTCCCTGCCTGCCAGCAGCCTCCAGCTGGCTGTTTCATGTGGACTGCACAGGCCAGATTAAAAGGCTTGGCATCCGGATCCAGCCCATGGGCCATATCTTGCCTGCCCCCGTCTAGCTAGAAAAATGTAAGATCCAAACAGTTTAGAATTTAATAATAATACAAGATCTAACCGTGAGACCAACAGCTGTGATTGGAGGAGTGGGGGAAGGGTACCGTAAGAAGGTCATGCACTTAGGCCCTAATTCAGGAACATTCTTAATCATAAGCACATCTTTTAAATATGTAAGTAACCTTATTCCTATTCATCAAACCAGTGACACCTGGCCCAAATCCACTGTCTTCAGTGGGCCTTTCCCTCTTGAAAGTTAAGCATGTGCTGAAGTGATGTGCTGGACTTGGACGAAAGTGCTTAGGCCCCAGATTTTCGAAGGTATTTAAATACATTACTTGGCTCAGCATTGTAACATCTAACTAACTTAGAAGCCTGTTGCATTTTAAAAGTGGTCCCTTTGACTTTCAGTGGTACGTAAACCCCCTGAATGCCTGTGGGACTTAAGCTTCTAAATCACTTAGGTGTTGCAATGCTGACGTGAGCAAAGCCCAAATACCTTTAAAAATCTGGGCCTCAAAGTTTAAATCTGTGGATCCATTAGAGTAGGGGTGGGCAATAAGTGGCCCACGGAGCAGACACTGTTTGCCAGGGTTAGCCCCTGGCAGGCCGTTGGCATTTTATTTACCTGCATGTCTGCAGGTCTGACTGCTTGCAGCTCCCGTTGCCTATGGATCACTGTTCCCAGCCAGGCGGGTTTTTTTGGATAAGGCAATGCAGTCTGGCAGTCTTTTCCTGGCTCTGCCTCTGCCTTCATGTTTCTCCTTGGTTAAGTCACACTTAACTGCTTCATGCCTCAGTTTACCTTATCTGTGAAATGGGGGCACTGTTACAGACCTAATTCACAGGGGTGTTGTGAGGATAAACCCTTTAATGTTTATGACATGATCCGATACTATGAGGATGAGCTCATCTTTTGTACGAAACTGGAGCTTTCCAGGATCTCCCATGACTTACTTGACACACAGTCTGGTTAGACATTTTGTTTGTGTGTCCACACTGTGTTTTAAAACTTGCAGTAGCAAATCTCTCAGTCCAGCTCTGCAGATGCAGGCTGACACGGGTTTTAAAATTCAGAGTAGACATACTCATAGTGGCTTTCTCCATGTGACTTTTCTCCATAGTGGCTTTCTCTGTGTCTATGTTTATTAATCAATTTTCCCGTGCACTACCCATTTTTTGAAAGATTGCAGTTAGAATTTGCCCTCCTTTGTCTTGTACGTGATTCAACAACTCATCTAATCTAATGCATCTTTAAATCCAAGAGGCAAATCTGGGATTACTAAATAAAACATGTATGTCTTTGCAAAACCTTTTACAGTCGCTTCTAGCTTTATGAAACACACACACCAGCACTCCCTATTATTAGCACCCAAGTTAGTGTCATCTGAAACATTCCTGTCTGTGTTTACAATAATGGCTATCATGGCACTTTCTAATCTCCTTCACCCCTTAGTGCTGATGCTGCCTTTCTTTTCATGAGTTGCAGGTACTCTGCTGCTTTTTAAAAAAATGCTGGACTGCACCAGGATGTTTTCTTAACTCTTGAGTAGTTTGTCTCTCAAGAGACTTAAAAGCATAACACTGTTACAAAGCGAGGATCAAAGTATTATCTCAGCACCCTGGTTGGGGTAGCCATTTCAAACCACTTGAAAACAGAAAATACTCAGTCTGTGATCTGATCTTACCTGCTTTGGGGGCTTTTCTTGTACAAATATAATCTTTTAATAGTATTAGCCAAGCACTTGTGTGCCTTCTTATTAACCTATTAATTCAATATTTGTTTTTATTGTGTATTTTAATTGATGCCTAGCTTAGGCATTCATGACAACAAGGATTTTAGAGCAAGTTGGACACCTGTCGGTGATAAAAGGGCTTAGAAAACGTGGAAGAGTTAAGTCAGACTCTTTAAATACATTTTTATTTCTTTATTTAAGGGCCAAATTTGGTCCCATGTCATTGGCTTTGGTGGCACCTGTAGATTGATGGCTAGCCTATGAAGTGTGTACAATTTGTAAGATATCAATTCAATATCTCTTAATACAACTTAGTGCAACTTTCACACTTTCATATATGCAACTAACTTCATTGTGTGAGAAGGATAAACTAATTTTCCACACAGAAGAAATATATTTCATTTGCTAAACTCGAATCTTCAGACCAGAACTTCAAGACAGAGTTAAAGTTGAGAATATATTGCCCTTAATAAAAAAAATTCTTATGTTAACAGAAGAAATCAACACTTGCTACTAAATACCTGAAATGAGGAAATTTACAACAAAGTTTCCAACACCACTTGAACTAATTCTGTCCTGGTATTCTCATCTACCCCTCACTTAGGGTATGTCTAGATTACATGCCTCTGCCGACAGAGGCATGTAAAATAGGCTACCCGACATAGTCAATGAAGCGGGGGATTTAAATATCCCCGGCTTCATTAAAATAAAAATGGCCGCCATGCTGTGCCAGCTCAGCTGATTGTCAGCACAGCGCGGCAGTCAAGACATGGATCGGTCGACAGGGGAACACCTTTGTCGACCGCTCCTATAAACCTCGTTTCAGGTAGCCTATTTTACATGCCTCTGTCGGCAGAGGCATGTAATCTAGACATACCCTTACAGGCAAGAGACTTTCTCTGGGTCTAGTCCTAGCTGAATTTACAATATTGTCACTGATCCACTGTTTGCTGTTTACTTAGTCACATAATTCAAAATATGCTAGTAGAATTGCTTGCCTCAAAATTCTACTCTGGCCTCTGATAAATTGTGATGAATTTCAGGCTAAGAGGATCTTTAGATATTAAAGTATTTTAAATAGAAGTTGTGTATGAAAATGCCAATTTAAATGGAAACTGTCTTTCAGTCATGGCAGTGAAACCTATACCAAGGCTCCTTAAAATAGCAGTATGGTATCCTACTTGGAAAGTACCAGAGAGCCAGCTGATGTGACTACCTCTCAGTACCTGACTACCAACCAGGAGTACATTCAGACCCCCAGTCTAGAGGTGAGAGGTTCTGTATCACATGAATAATCCCGTCTGATCGCTGGGGCCTGTTGTGTATGACAATATCCACTTCAATTGGAAATAAAGGAGTTTTGGACAATCTGCTTTTACAAAAGTTTGGGGAGGGGGCGAAAGGGAAGAGAAGGAACTTAACAAATAGTTTAACAGAGAGAACTGGAGAAGGAGCCAGATCCTCAGACGATCCGAGTAGCTTTGTTAATGGCAATGAAATGCCACCACTTTTTGCCAACAGAGAATCTGACTGTCAAAGATAGCAGATGAATTGGTCACTGTCATCAGAAAGCCTGCCCTGCAGTTTCTGAGGTAGAGCTAGGGTGTAGAAGATGGCTGACACCATGGGGCTGAAGCAGACCTTCACTCTCTGAAAAGACAAACTACTGTCTTGTTCTTCAGAAGGAAATTTCATGAAGCATAATGAAAAAAAAAGTAAAATCTATGCCCTTAAAAGTAACAGCAGGATAAAATACACTTCTCTCAGCCTTCACCTTACAGTCGATCTGCCATCTTGCAGACTGCTTTCCTTGCATGGCCAGGTAACATCTTATCAGAGAGGGAGCATGATGTTGGGACAAGTGGATCAGAGCAATACAACAGTGTTGACTTTTCTTTGAGCGGTAGAAGTTATTGAAGCAGACAGGGAAGGAATGTTGCCATCCACAGGTTGAAAGTGCTTGTGGGAAGCTTTCTTCACCTTTCTTTATTGTTAAAAAGGCCACTGCCAGCATTGCCCAAGTGTTCAAAGATCTGGAGTGAGGACCCAGACACTTTCAGAATGACTTAAAAATCATGAATTTAAAAATAACCCTTTTAGGTCTTTTTATTTACTTTTTTGATTTTACTGGGAAATCTCTGCCTGCCACTAGTGCCCTGGATTTTGAAAACTGAAAGAACGTTTCATAATCCTAATATTCTTTTCCCCATTTTGGGTCTGATTATTCAGAGGCTCTGCTGAGTTACATTAGTTGAGGATCTAGTCCAGTAATGGAAACTGCAGGTGCATAGCAACTTTCAGGATCAGGCCAGCGAGGGCTATGGTTTGCATGGCAGTCCGGGATGTGATTGGAGCACAGGTAGAAACAAGCATTTCACTGATGAGGAACTAAGGCATAGAGAGGCTGAGCTATTTATCCAAGGTCACACAGGATTCTGACAGAGCAAGAAACTGAAGCTAATTCTCTTAGGGTACGTCTACACTAGCCCCCTAGATCGATCTAGGGAGGCTAATGAGGGAGACTGACATTGCAAATCAAGCCCGGGATTTAAATATCCCGGCGATTGCATGTTCAACTGGTCGCCATTTTTAGAAATTGACTAGCCGAAGTAACTGCCGCGTCTACGCGGCGGTGAAAGCGATTCGATTTAAAGCCCCTAAATTGAATTAGCTGGTAAACCTCATTGCAGGAGGAATACCAGCTAATCCGAGTTAGGGGTTTAAATCGGAATCCCATTTCACTACCGTGTGTAGACGCGGGCAGTTACTTTGGGCTAGTCAATTTCTAAAATGGCGACCAGCTGGGAACATGCAAATCAAGTGCAGGATATTTAAATCCCGGGCTTGATTTGCAATTTCGGTCGCCCTCATTAGCCTCCCTAGATCGATCTATGGGGCTAGTGTAGACGTACCCTTAGGTCCCTAACAACAAGGACCATCCTGAGTTTTTGCTACTCCTGCTGGTGGGGGTGGTAGTTTTTGGGACACTGACATCTGTGTACTAGGACATGGTTTGAGACCATCAACTCTTTTCACCGAGGTTCTGATGGCACCCTCAGAATGCTGCTAGCTACATAGTCTCTCCTAGCCGATGGAGGGCTAGACTGGCACTCAAGAGACTGGAGTCCCTATTTCCAGCTCTGTCAGGAGCTCCTGGGTGGCAGCGAGTCATTTCAGTTCCCCTTTTTATCTTAGGTTCCATACCAGTAAAATGAGGCTCATGATCCTGACTTCTTTGTAAAGCACTTTGAGATCTACTGATGAAAAGTGTGGTACAGGAAGGCCCACCAACAGGGTGGGGGTTGGGGGCAAAGAGGCAGCAGAAGCCAGAGCGCTGGACCCTTTAAATCGTTGCTGGGCAGTGTTGAGGGCTGGCTGCTCCCAGCCCTGTCCCTTCTTCCCAAGCCCCGCCTCTTCCCCTTCCAGGAGCATAGAGCCAGCCCCCCGTTGCCCAGGGCCCCAGCATGGCTGTTGGCTACTCTGTGTACAAGAACTAGGTGGTATTCATATTACCAATTTGATGCCCAATCCTCAGTCCCCAATTCAGAAAAGCATCACTTATGCATGTGATTAAATCCCAGTGAAGCCAGTTGAATTTAAGCACTTCCTTAAAGGTAAGCATGTTTGTTTTTTGTTGCTGTACTACAGCAGGGCCTTTAACACTTATGTGAGGGGAGGATGTTCTTGTAATTACAGCCCTGGATTACGGTTCAGGACACTTGAGTTTGATACTCTCCGCTCTGAGTTAGACATTCTCGGTGACCCTGGTCAAGTCACTTTAGGGTACATCTGCACTTCAATAAAAGACTTGTGGCTGGCGCAGGTCAGCTTACTCAGGCTAAAAATTGTAGTGTGGAGGTTAGGGCTCAGGCTGAGGCCTGGGCTTGGAAACCTTGCAAGTGGAGTGGGTCTCAGGGCCAACACCGGTGTGTCTATATCACAATTTTTAGCCCTGCCTTCTGAGTCCTGCAAGCCCAAGTTATCTGACCCAGGCTCTGAGACACCGTGTCCTGTTTTATTGCTTTTGTTTTTTTACTGGAGTGTAGATGTCTCTATAGGATCAATCCCAAAGCCTACTGAAGTCAATGGAAAACTCCCTTTGACTTTTGAGGCTTTGGATTCATATCCTGAATTCCTAAGTGCTTCAGCTCCTCACCTGTAAAATGGAGGCTGTAATACATCTCTGTAAGAAGAGACATTGTAAAGATTAAGGGTATGATCCTGCTCCATTGAGGTCACTGGGAGAAAGATCAAGTCCCAGTTCAATGGAGGACATACAAGTAGACAGGAGGGGAATCCAGTTTCTTAGGGTATGTCTACACAGCAAAGTTATTTCGAAATAACAGCCCTTATTTCGAAATAACTTTCCTAGCATCTACACAGCCAAATGGCTATTTGGAAATAAATTCGAAATAGCGGAGCACTTATTTTGAATTTGGTAAACCTCATTCTATGAGAAATAACGCCAAATTCGAAATAGCTATTTTGAAATAAGTGCTGTGTAGACACTTATTTTGAAATAGGGGGCCTCCAGCCTTCCCAGGGTGCCCTGGTGGCCACGCCAGCCTCAACCAAGAACACTCCACTCCCTTCCCCCGTCCCCAGAACCCTTAAAGGGGTAGACCCTGGCCACAGTGCCTGTGCCAGCTCCAAGCCTGCCAGCCCAGAGCCAGCAGTCACCGCCCCTGACCCAGTGGCCCCAAAACATGAGCCAGCAAGCCACTGGCAGCCAGCCCTCCACGAGCAGTCTGCCAGCTCCCAGAAGCCTTCCAGGGCCCGGAGAAGGCAGGCACCTTCCTGGTCCAGGGTGGATATCATGGACCTTATTCAGGTTGGGGGGGGGATGCCCCCAACGTCCATGATCTCCACACTAGATGGAGGAACGCAGCCGTCTATGGCAGGATAGCTACCAGCCTGGCCACCAAAGGCCACATGTGAACCTAGGAGCAGGTTTGCATGATAATCAAGTTGGTCCAACGAGACCCCCCAACCCTGAGCCCTGAGCTTCCCTTCCCCTTCCAGCTCCCTCCTCCCAGGTTTCCCCCTCCCCTCTCCCACCCTCTTTTCTCCCCTCTCCCACCTCCTTTCCCCAGTCTCACCAGAGTTTCATTCCCTCCCCCCCCAGTTTTGTTAAATAAAGAGAGTTTGTGTTCATGAAAATACGTGTATTTTATTTGACATCAGGAAGGGGGGTTTGGGAGGGGTAAGTGGAAGGACGTGAGGGAGGAATGAGGCACAAGCCCCCAGTGGGGCAGACCAGGGGAGGCTCTTAGTGCTCCTCAGGGTGGAAGCTCTCCCACAGGGCCTCCTAGGTACTGACAGCCCCCTGATGGACCTCCCGTATGGCAGCCTGCAGTAAGTGCAGCCAGGCTCACAGCAACGCATCCAAGAGAAGCACCAGAGTGCCCAGGGGCAGCTCTGGCTTCATGTTATAGAGAGCTGTGGTGTCCCAAGTGAGGGCAACCGGAGCACGCAGAGACAAAATGCTTTGCTGTCTCTCATCGAGGTAGGCAAGCAAGCAGGGAAGCCTGAGAATTGGCTGTCGGGGGGGGGTTCCTTTAAGCACAGACCTCAGAGAGCCTCAGGCAGCAGCCCCACACAGTAAGTCCTGACCTGGTGCCCTGTCAGAACTGGTTCCGGCCAGCCTTAAATGCGATTCAGAGTCCACTCAGTGTGGACGCGCTATTTCGAAATAGCAAAATGCTATTTCGAAATGCATTTTGTGTGTAGACACGTTATTTCAAAATAAGCTATTTCGAAATAACACTGTAGTGTAGACATACCCTTATAGGAGTAGTCTATTGACTTCACTGTGTCGACTCACGCAAATAATTTTACTTACATGCCATAGGGGTTGGCAAGATCAAACCACTGAGCTGGATATAAGCTAGAAATCTTTAAAGGTAAATCTGTATTTAATTCCCAGCCCACTGAGCTATCTTCTCCCCTAGTTTGTGGCTAATTTAATCCACTTGATGAGGTTTCTGTCCAAGCCTATTTAACATTTTATGCCAGATATTCCATCCACATCTGTTTACATAACAATGTTTTTTTGATAATAGAAGCCTGAGAATTGAGCAAGTTTAGCCCCTCTCATTTAGTGTCATTTTTGTTATACTTTGTGTTGGACTTTATTCGCCCACACATGTATTTATGTTATGTTAGTACTCACATCACAAAAGAAATGCCTTACAACTGTTGTTGTCATCTTTTGTGCAATATCGTAAATGGCTTGCTTCCCGAATAACTCTTCCAGTTCCCTACAGAGGCAAATGAAAATTAGTTCCTAAGCAACAAACACTAATTTTAAAAAGACCTCGCTTGTAAATTCCAATAGATGAGTGGAGATACTGATTGCATTTTTGTGGTAGATAAACCTCAACGTTTGCCTACAGCTCCTGGTAGGTATCAAATATATTGTGCTTATAAAATGGTATAGGCTCTAGGTGCATGTTTGTTGCAGGTATGGCAGTATATAAAATGTAATGTTGCTTTTAAGTGTGCGCCAGTAATGGATTTAAACCCAGTTTTTACACTTAAATCGGAGTTAGATTTCTCTATAAATCTTGGCACAGACATCATCAGACTTCTTACAAGCCATGTTTTGGACTAATCCAGGATTCTGGCTTTTTTTTGACAAGAACAAGGGTAAAATATGCTGGATGCTGTGGCTCCTTGAAGACAAATTTGCATTGTATGAGATGTTTAGAAATGAGCTTGTATTTCCAATATTCAGCTGAAAAAAAAAACCATTCTGCCTATTGTGGGCTGAAGGCAGATCTAGCTTACTTTATCCACCATATAAAATACAGGATACAGTTAGAAATATGTTAAAGATAAATGGGGCAGCCTGAGGATTTAAGGTGAGGTTAGGAGCTGGGAGAATTGGCGTCTATTTCAGACTTTTTCACAGACTCACGGGGTCACCTTTGATAATCTTTGACCCACATTTTTAAGTGTCTACTAATCATGAGTGCCACCATAACTCCATTTAAAGTCAACAGGGAGGTGCAGGTTCTCAGCTCCTCAAAAAATCAGTGGTAGGTTGGGCACCCAGATGGCAGTCCACTTGCTAAATGTTGATATTTAACCTGTGTGTGGTGCAGCTGCCTCATCTGTTAAAAAAAAAAGTGGGGGAGAATAATGCTTATCCTCCTTTTTTCCCCTCTTAAGTGTAGTCCCCTTACTAAAGGTGCCTGTGACTTTTTCTGGGAGATCCTGTGTGCCGCAATCTAGCCGTAGAGACTACAACTCCCATGAGCCCTTAAGGAAACCAGGAAGAGAGGGCTTGTCTGGGCATGTTGAGAGAGGGGCTCAGCAGTCTGGGGTTCTCCATTTTGGGAGAGGGGAGCTAGGCTGCTGTGGAAGAGCCTTATATCCAGTCCAGGAGCTGTTGCAGCTACAGCCTGGGACTGAAAGTCGCTGTGTTTGGATCTAGCAGGCTGCTTGAGGGGGCTGCTGACTGCCCTAGATGGGAGAGAATCTGTCTGTGCCTGTGGCTGAGAAGAACTACACAAAAACCAGCACGCAGGAGGAGGCTGTAAATAAATGGGCTCTTTGGGAAAGTGCTGTCTGGGACAAACCACAGAGATATAGACTAACTCTGGGTCCAAAGAGAGGCAGAGTGTCCAGCCCAGTGAACCAGAGCTGCTGGCATTTGGTGGAGCCTGCTGCAGTGGCAGAGGGAGTTTGCAGCTGGCTGCACAGCTTGGACTAACACACAGAGAACCTCCGCTCCAGCTACAGACCTTCAAGCATGCCCACACAAGCAAGTGTCTGGGACTCTGAGTCCAGAGGAGTGCACACTCTGGGGTGGAATAAATGGAGGCAGTGCAAATGCCAGATAGATAAGTTCCTATTATTTCTGTGTACTTTGCTAATTTTATTCATTGTTAATCTGTTAAAATCTGTTTCTTTAAGATAAATAAAGGTGTGTTCGTTCTAATGTAATCAATTAGATGTATGTTATTTATAATTTATATTGTTTTCCTGGAATTAGATTCAGATTATTGTTGGAATAATTTTATTCCTGGAGGCTCCCAAGGCACACCATTAAGTGTGTGCAGGGCCAGCCAGGTGGAGGCACCGCCATTGTATATTCTTTATGAGCCAGAGACTGCAGCAAGGGGGTGGATAGGAAATCCCCAACTAAACAACATCACCACTGGGGTACTCAGGATCTCCTTTTATGTTAAAACCATCAGGCGCCCAGGCACACCTGTGAGTGTGACCTCCTCCCAAGTAACCCGGGGAGGAAGAAGGGTGTTACATAAGTAATTGTATTTATTTACTGCTGGTAGCACTGACTGTGCACAATGCAAACATAAAGGGAAAAACAGCCAGACAAATAAATAAAGAAAATGGTGATCCAAACAAAACAAAATAGAAAGCAAATTGCACAGGGGAAACAGTGAAACTGAGTGTACAATACAGTGCCATGTGAGTTGGCCAACTTCTGCTGATGAAAGAGATAAGCTTTCAGGCTTACATAGAACAACTATACGTACAGGGCTGATGGGGAAAATAAAAATTCTGTGACAAAATTCAAGGTTTTTATCTGTGTTGTAACAAAAGCAAGCCCTTTCAAAATATATCATGATAAAATACAAAACAGATATCCATGTGCCCCAAAATAGTCACTTGGGGTGTGCGAGATTCCCAGACACCCACCTCAGAATAAGCAAAGTCCCAGTCATTATGTTTTCCTCAAATCTCTTTCGGTGGTTGCCATTTAAAATCATAACTGTAACAAGAATAAGTTAAAATCAGTGAGATCAGAGAGGCTATCAAAATAAAAAACTCAATAATAGTAGGGGATTTCAGTTATCTCCATGTTGACTGGGTACATGTCACCACAGGAGGAAATGAGGTGACAAAATTTCTCGATACCTTAAATGACTGTTTCTTGGAGCAGCTGGTACAGGAACCCACAAAGAGAGAGGCAATTCTCGATTTAGTCCAGCGTGGAGCAAAGGATCTGGTCTAAAAGGTAACCATAACAAGACCGCTCGGAAATAGTGACCATAATATAATAACATTTAACATTCCTGTGGTGGGAAGAACATCTCAGCAGCCCAACACTGTGGCATTTAATTTCAAAAAGGGGAACTATGCAAAAATGAGGAGGTTAGTTAAACAGAAATTAAAAGGTACAGTGACTAAAGTAAAATCCCTGCAAGCTGCATGGACACTTCTCAAGGCACCATAATAGAGGCCCAACTTCAACGTATACCCCAAATTAAACACAGTAAAAGAACTAAAAAAGAGCCACCGTGCCTTAACAACCATGTAAGAGAAGGAGTGAGAGATAAAAAGGCATCTTTTAAAAAGTGGAAGTCAAATCCTAGTGAGGAAAATAGAAAGGAGCATAAACACTGCCAAATTAAGTGTAAAAAATGTAATAAGAAAAGCCAAAAAGGAGTTTGAAGAACAGCTAGCCAAAAACTCAAAAGGTAATAACAAAATGTTTTTTAAGTACATCAGAAGCAGGAAGCCTGCTAAACAACTAGTGGGGCCCCTGGACGATCGAGATACAAAAGGAGCACTTAAAGTAAATAAAGTCATTGCGCAGAAACTAAATGAATTCTTTGCTTCAGTCTTCATGGCTGAGGATGTTAGGGAGATTCCCAAACCTGACCCATCCTTTGTAAGTGACAAATCTGAGGAATTGTCACAGATTGAAGTGTCATTAGAGGAAGTTTTGGAATTAATTGATAAACTTAACAGTAACAAGTCACCGGGACCAGATGGCATTCACCCAAGAGTTCTGAAAGAACTCAAATGTGAAATTGCAGAACTATTAACTATGGTTTGTAACCTATCCTTTAAATCAGCTTCTGTACTCAATGACTGGAAGATAGCTAATGTAACGCCAGTATTTAAAAAGGGCTCTAGAGGCGATCCCGGCAATTACAGACCGGTAAGTCTAACATCAGTACCGGGCAAATTACTTGAAACAATAGTAAAGAATAAAATTGTCAAACACATAGAAAAACATAATTTGTTGGGCAAAAGTCAACAGCATGGTTTCTGTAAAGGGAAATCATGTCTTCCTAATCTATTAGAGTTCTTTGAAAGGGTCAACAAACGTGGACAAGGGGGATCCAGTAGATATAGTGTACTTAGATTTCCAGAAAGCCTTTGACAAGGTCCCTCACCAAAGGCTTTTATGTAAATTAAGTTGTCATGGGATAAGAGGGAAGATCCTTTCATGGATTGAGAACTGGTTAAAAGACAGGAAACAAAGGGTAGGAATACAAATGGTATATTTTCAGAATGGAGAGGGGTAACTAATGGTGTTCCCCAAGGGTCAGTCCTAGGACCAATCCTATTCAACTTATTCATAAATGAACTGGAGAAAGGGGTAGACAGTGAGGTGGCAAAGTTTGCAGATGATACTAAACTGCTCGAGATAGTTAAGACCAAAGCAGACTGTGAAGAATTTCAAAAAGATCTCACAAAACTGAGTGATTGGGCAACAAAATGGCAAATGAAATTTAATGTGGATAAATGTAAGGTAATGCACATTGGAAAAAATAACCCCAACTATACAATATGATGGGGGCTAATTTAGCTACAACTAATCAGGAAAGAGATCTTGGAGTCATTGTGGATTATTCTCTGAAGACGTCCATGCAGTGTGCAGCGGCAGTCAAAAAAGCAAACAGGATGTTAGGAATCATTAAAAAAGGGACAGAGAATAAGACGGAGAATATCTTATTGCCCTTATATAAATCCATGGTATGCCCACATCTTGAATACTGTGTACAGATGTGGTCTCATCTCAAAAAAGATATACTGGCATTAGAAAAAATTTAGAGAAGGGCAACTAAAATGATTAGGGGTTTGGAATGGGTCCCATATGAGGAGAGATTAAAGAGACTAGGACTTTTCAGCTTGGAAAAGAGGAGACTAAGGGGGGATATGATAGAGGTCTATAAAATCATGAGTGGTGTGGAGAAAGTGAATAAGGAAAAGTTATTTACTTGTTCCCATAATATAAGAACTAGGGGCCACCAAATGTAATTAATGGGCAGCAGGTTTAAAGCAAATAAAAGGAAGTTCTTCTTCACACAGCACACAGTCAACCTGTGGAACTCCTTGCCAGAGGAGGTTGTGAAGGCTAGGACTAGAACAGGGTTTAAAAGAGAACTAGATAAATTCATGGAGGTTAAGTCTATTAATGGCTAGTAGCCAGTATGGGTAAGGAATGGTGTCCCTAGCCTCTGTTTGTCAGAGGGTGGAGATGGATGGCAAGAGAGGGATTGCTTGATCATTATCTGTTCAATTCACTCCCTCTGGGGCACCTGGCATTGGCCACTGTCAGCAGACAGGATACTGGGCTGGATGGACCTTTGGTCTGACCCAGTATGGCCATTCTTATGTTCTTAATAAACATTCAGACAAAAGCGTGATTTTTTTTCAACTGACTATGTTCCTTTAATGCTGCCTCAGAGGCTAAGATGCAGCAAGGTGTTTCAGTTCCAGCAAGTAACTTTTAGTACAGAGATGTAGCTGGGTTTTCTCAAAATTTCATGGAGTGGTGGGAGTAGGCAAACAGATGCTCTTAGGGTGAACGGCAGAAGTGGGGTAAGATTGACATATGGGAGCGAGGAGACTCTCGCTGTGTTGGATTGATCCTGTTAATCAGTTAACCTGCTAAATGCTTATACAAGGTCCCATGGGTGGGGAGCCTAGCCGGACTGGAACGGCCCTCCACCTCTGGTGCAGCATGGAAGGGGGGCTTCTCCAGCCTGGCCAGGCCTGCTATGCTGCAGGCCTGGCTCCAGCCAGGCTGGAGCCTACTGCACCGTACTCTAAGTCGATGGGTGGGGTGATTCCAGATGTGCTGGAACACTCCCAGCCCGCAGTGTGGTGGGCCTGGCAGGCTGCCAGTAACTGGTAAGACTCACCCAGTAAAGGTGATGCTCACTGCTTTACTGGTTAACTAATTAACCACTGACATCCCTAATTGAGGGGATGTAGAAAATGAAGCCATGTTCGGGCTGCCCCCCTTTAGAGCTTTGGGAGGAAACTGATTTACAGCCTGATCCCGTTGATCCGATATGGGTAAAGATTATTCAGTTATTTCAGCGATGGTCATATCAGGCAGACGCAGGGGTGCTGGAACAATTTGTACAGTGGCGGTGCAGAGAGCCATTGAACCGAATTGTAAACCTTGTGTATAAGGGAAACCAGTTCAAGCCCCTGCGCTCTTAGTTCCAGCATCTATAGGTTGATGGGATCAATATCGCAAAGGAGTCTAAGGCTAAGGGTGAAAACCTGACCACATTAAAGTCAATGGGAGTTTTGTCATTGACTGTAATGGGGCTAGGATTTTACCATAGATTTTTAAGGGCACCAACCACAAAATTGGGGCTGATTTTTCGAAAGTGCTTGACAGACCTCCGCTAACGCTGTGACGGGTGCGTCTAGATTCCTTTCAGAAATGCAGTTACTTCCCTTGGAGCCTAACTGGGCGTTCAGCTCTTCTGAATATTCTGGCCTTAGAGAGAGTGTTTGCACCATCTGACCTGCTTAATCAAAACCAGTTTTCAAATGCCGTTTTTATTAACTTTTAAAAAAATAAACAACTTCAGACAAAGCAGTTGATGGCAAACAGATGTTATAGGGCTTATTTCTCACTTAGCTCTCCTAGGTACTCAAACAGAGAGAGATCTAGACAGATCAAAACCTCCCCAGTATTTGTTTTAATGGATGGGCTTTCTTGAATTTGTTCCACTCAGAGGAAAATGTTAAGAAGTGAAAATGATTAATGAAGGCAATTGAATACCTAACATGTATGTAATCTGAAATCCAAATCATTAGATGTTTATATGAAAAAAGAATAGCATCTGCTGCTAAGCAAACCAGCGTACTATTTGCAATGGCTGTAAATCCTCATGCATGTATGTCTTCCCTCGCCCCTTTCGAACCCGAGAGCCAGCCCTGCAAACCCTGCAAACTCAAGCTAGATCTGAAAATTCAGCTGTGTTCTTTCTGCATTCAAACTTAGTGGACAGTTGTACTGATGATGCAACAGGTGGAATAGAATCCAGCTCCCACTTACACAGCTAGTTTGGCTCTGCAGTGCTAATAGAAGTAAAAGCTTTGCCCAGAATATTGGTGCTGCCATGTGCGGTCCAAATTAGGTCAATCGGTCTGCAAACAGTGGAAAACATGGTGGCCAACAGTAAATCCGTTTATAGGATTAGTCCCAAAGTGAGTCAGCAGGTGGGGTTCACAAGAAATTCACTTTCACTTCCCATTTATAGTTTTGCATGATTCGTTTTATAATGGATGTTTTGTGTGTTCCATCTGGAAGTGGCCACTGTCATATGATACCATACTAAATGGACCTCTGGTCTGTGCCAGTGCAGTAATTCCTCTGTCCTATTGGTGTAAGCAACACATCCTCAGCTGAATGTGGTTATCTGCATTGCTTCCATTATCTCTGATGGGTGTAATAGATGCAAGTTCACAGTGTCTCCCTACTAAAAGAGCTAGATCCAAAGAGGTATTGGACATCCACACATTCCACTGAAGTCAGAATCAGCTTATCCCTCTTTTGTAGCTTTTCTGCAAAAATCACTGTATTCCACTCCCCTGAAAGTCACAAAACATCTTTCCCTTTGATGGAGGCAGCATCCCTACCCTTTGGGTCAGCAAATGGACAGTGACGTGACATCTGACCACTTTATTATTCACACTGTTGTGAGGACAAAAGTGGGTTTCCTAAATGCGATGTCTAGGTGGAATGGGAATTGTCTGCTCAGACAGGTTGACCCTCTCTAAACTGAGACTCTCTGATCCAGCAACATCCATGGTCCGGCAGGTTCCTGGACCAGAGAACCCCGGCGGCAGTGGGGCCAGCAGCCCACCCAAACCAGTAGCAGCAGAGGTGGCAGCTGGGAGGAGAGCTTCAGCGCAGAGGTCAATGGCCAGCAAGGGAGCCCAGTGGCTGGCGGGAGAGCCCAGCAGTTGGCAGCAGAGGGACCAACATTTACCTTCCCTGGTCTGCCAAACTTCCTGGTTCAGGACTGGTCAGGTCCCAAGGGTACTGGACAAGGGAGGTCCAACTTGTAACAAATTCCCATTTATTAGCAATGAACTGGGTGCACTGGCAGTATTGCAGATATCAGGAAGTCAGAGTACAGTTACTTCAGAGTCATACTTTACTATTAATTAAGCAAATAACGTTAACTCCTCTATGCAATGCAATGGACTAGTAGTCCTTGGTTGTTTGGTAGTATTGCTGATTTGTCTGGTTACTGGCTAGTCTCCAAAAATAAACCAACCATGCTGTTCTCATCTCCTCTGGTCTATCTTAAAATGCAATTGTAATATTAAAACAATGAAACTAGCACCACTTTTATCCAGAGATCTTCTCCCTTCAAGTCAAATCGGCTTATTTTATTGTCCAAGCCAAGCTTTTACTCCTATTAGCACTCCAAATTAGCTATTAGATATTAGCTATATCCAAATTAGCTGGATTCTATTCTACCTATTGCATCATCAGCACAATTATTGATAAGTTTGAATTCAGAACCTACACTGGTAATGAAGAAAGAACACAACTGGATTTTCAGATCTAGCTTGAGTTTTCAGGGCTGGATAAAGGGAAGATAAGGAATCTTTTGATAAATAACATAGCAAAGTAGATGTGGAGTCATTCAGAGAATAAGCCTAATTCGCTTTTGCATTAGTCCATCTTTATAATGGAGTAACTTAATAAATTTGAAGGAAATTGTTATTAGTCCAATATAAAAAGTGGTGTCCTGCAGTAATTAATCAAACCCAATAAATCCTGAACCCCGCAATGCTGTTTCATGAGTACTTGTCTGTCTGTAACCATCTTTGACTGCATGTGTCAGCTCATGGTCTCAAAAGGGACACTTGAGTGTAATTTGAAATGAGAGAAGCTCCTCGCCAAGTTTAGACCCATCTCCGATTTACCCTGAGTAAAACTTCTCCCCTTTGATCTAATTTTCAGGTGGGAAACATTCATCTGAGCATGAATGGTCATTATTTCCATGTCTTGTATGGCACCAATCAGTTTGCAATTTCTAAACAATAAATAAAATCTGTTACTTCTTTTATGGAAAAATACAAAATTGGATAGAAAATAATGACCTTTATATGGGTCTTGTATAAGATTTGATGGAATTTTGAATAAGAAAAGAATATCCTTCTGGGTTAAATTTTCCAATTGTTTAGAGTTATTTCTGTAACACTCCTTTGATTTCATTTCTGTTAACTAATTTCAAGGGTTTTTTTCCCCTTAATGTTGTAACTCTGTGAATATTGGGGCTGGGGAACCAAATACTCCCCTATTTTTTCTGCTTTAAAAATAACTAGAGGTGCCCAGCAAAACTGGGGCTGTCAAACCCCAAGTGTCAATGACTGTTCTTTCTGTTAATCTTTCCATTTCCTGCTATTTCCAGTTTCAGGGTCAGCAGTTTTTTAAAAAAATCCTTAACTACTGTAAAATCATCTGTCATTTTCTTTTCTCCCCCTAGTCTCTTAAAGAGTGTCTGCAGTGAATTACCTCTCTGTCTGAAATGAATTACTATTTCATCCCACACAAACACACCATCATTAGCTGCCCCAAGCAAGGTCTGGAATTATATTGCTCATGTATGTTAAACGACAGAGAAGCAATGGTGAGATGAAATTGATTATGTGGAAAATTAGAATGCTTCAATAAATCAGTTTATTTTATGTCATGGACTTTACATGTAGCATTCTTTTTTTAAAGGGCACATTTTATTAAGTTTCTTTTCTTTTCTATTCTTTCTTGCTTTCTACAAGTCTTCTTTCAGTTACCTGGGTACCATCCCCCAACTTCAATGTAGAAGGGACACAAAAAAATTGACCAAATATTTTGGGGATATAGAACTGTTCATTACAAGTCTTGGCACAAATACAGCTTAGCCTAGTAATGGACACATTCCATTACAATTAGGCTATGTGAAAAGTGTCTCAGTCTCAGTCATCTTTATTTGTCTGGGGTACACATTACAAAAAACACCACTGCAAACAGCACCCTCAAATACTAAAACCTTGTCCACTT
Source organism: Rafetus swinhoei (assembly GCA_019425775.1). Taxonomy (NCBI): domain Eukaryota; kingdom Metazoa; phylum Chordata; order Testudines; family Trionychidae; genus Rafetus; species Rafetus swinhoei. The sequence goes on along the minus strand of CM033437.1, from coordinate 22,003,336 downwards.
GAGACAGTTGAACTGGTTTGACTTAAATCCGTTTTCAAACTAATTTGCTAAACAAATGCAAATGCCTACATAGGCATTAATATTCTGGTTTAAAAATGGCTTACTGCAGGTTTGCTTAAGCCGGATAGGCCTGGTCTACACAACATGGGAAGACTGAAGTAAGAGACACAACTCCAGCTACATAAATTAAGTAGCTGGAGTTGACATATCTTACATTGCATTTATGCACCGTTCACACAGCAGGAGGCTCCCATCGGCTTCTCTTACTCCTTCTGAGGAGCAGGAGTACCAGCGCTGACGGGGGCGCCCTGTGAGTTCGATCTAGTGGGTCTATACTAGACCTGCTAAATTGAACCCCGGAAGATTGACCGTGGCAGCATTGATCTTCCGTGTTGTGTAAACGTGCCGTCAGGTTTCACTGATCCAAAATAAGCCTCTCATATCAAAATAAGAGTATCTAAAAAGGGGTTTTCACTGGTTAACTATGTCAGTTTAAAATCTCTTTCAAGTTGTACTGGCGCAGCTTTAACAAGCCCTAAAAAGTGTTCATACGATTTGCAGTTTGCACTTGTTTAATAAAACCAGTTGAAAAACCACATTGGCAGCACTTTCTTGTGTAGACAAGGGTTAGATTCCTTTTATGCACGTTTGAATGGAAATGGTTTAGCATAGATGTTTGTGAGCCATGAAGGCATGTACTCAGTGATGCCGTGGCAGTGCTTCCTGCTCAAATGGCCGTCACTCCATTCCCCTGTTCAGGAGTTACTTTTCTTTAGGAGTGTGTGAGGAGTTTGTTTGATAAGCTGCTGTGCTGGAATATAGTGTAAATAAGAATGATCACTCCTAGAGCTGTTTGTATGAGGAACATAAATCATGCCTAGAAGAGATGAAGGCTAAACCATGCATGTGTTATTTCCACTCAGATGTCACCCAATGAATGCATGGAAATGAAAAGGGAATACATTACAGCTATTGAAAGCCAGGCTGTGGCCACAAGGGTAGAATGGTTTCATCGTTTTTGAATGTACAGGCCTTGTCAGTCAGCAGCCAAAACCAATAATTATTCCTTAAGAATGAAAGCCAGAAACAGGCAGGCAGTGGCACTGAGGTTGTGTGGGGCCATCATAATAAGTGTCTTCACTAGGTCATTTGTAAGCCGGGTGAAAGCCCTTTATATGGCTGTGGCTGAACCCTCCCTTTATAGCTGAGCTTTAGATTTCATCGGTGATTTATCAGTGATAAATCAAGTGTCTCCAGAAGAGTTCAGTGAAACCACAAAGTATTAGAAATTCCGTTATATCAGCAAACGAGAAGCAGGGTCTACGTCCACAGATTCTAGAATTACTTGGCAAGAGCTCAAGAGCCGTTCTTTTGAGACTGAACCTGAGCAGTGATATTATTGGGCTCCCATTTACACAGCATCTACCATGCTTACCACATTACTCCTCATCATCACGCCATCACCACTTCAAAGCCCATGCACTTGGGTTAAAGTTTTCCCCATTACTGACTAAAGCGGCCAGGAGTCATTACTGACTGTTTACAAGAGAACAGAGTGTTGGTCTATTGGACATCTGGATTCTAGAGACCTGGTTCTATACAAGCTCTGCCATGGGCCTGCCGGATGACCTTCAGCAACTCATTTCACCGCCTTAGCCCTGTAGTTGCCCCAGCTTCAAAATGGGGATATGATTCTGATCTCCTTTGTAAAAGCACTTTGAGAGCTGCTGTGGCTATCATATCAAGCTGTTCACAATACTTTCCTGTAGAACTTGCTGTACAGTTTTCAAGAAAAGCATGTGGGTTCTGTACAAAAATAAATCTGCAACTACCAATTCCTTTTACCTTGTCGCACTGCTCCGTTTATCTAGGTACTTACTAATCTCACACTAAATAGCTGCTCGGTCCCTAAGGCCTGGTCTACACTAGACCAGGAAGGTCAGCTTAAGGTAACTTCAGCTACGTAAAATGTGTAGCTGGAGCCAGTTTACCTTAAGCCGAGCTTTGGCAGCACCCACACTGTGAGAGGCCAATGGGAGCAAATGCTCTCATCAGCTTCCCTTACTCCTCCAAAAGGAGGAGCACCGGACACCAGCAGGACCTGCCTGCAGCATTCGATTTACGGGTCTATATTAGACCCACTAAATTGAATGCCAGACGATCAACCTCTGAAGCGTTGATCTTCTGGTAACTACAGACGTGCCCTGAGAGACCTGTCATAAACCAGTTTCTTTGGCTGAATTTCCCTCACCCCCTCTGCCCCCGGTCTCCCATCGAAATGGTTAACCCCCACCAATACCCAGTTCTTTGGAGCTGGTGTATTTAGGCCTGCCCTGGAGTGCTTTATATCAGCATATACAGCTCTTAAGAATCCTCCTCCCTTCCCCACTTCCAGAGCCTATTCAACCTCTCAATGTTGTGAAAATATGTGTCACTGGTCATTAATGTTTTGATTGTGGTTGCGTAACCACCTGCAGGCAGATTTGAACCTGGGACCTCTGAACCTTAGTATAGGAGCCTCTACAGCAGGGATGGGCAATAATTTTTGGTGGGTACCACTCCAAGATTTTGGAAGGGGGTCAAGGGCCTCACTTTTCTGTGGAGGAGATGTGCGGTCTAGGATGGAGGTTGGGTGCAGAAGGGCATACGAGATAAGGGATGGGGTACAGGAGACGGTGTGAGGTCTGAGAGGGAATTTGGGTGAAGGAGGGGGTTGTGATCAGGGTCAGGGGATTGGGTGTAGGGTCAGGGAGGGAGAATGGGTGCGGAAGAGGATTCTGGCTGTAGGAGGAGGGACTTGTGACCTGGGAGAAGAGGAAAGGGGGTGCAGACTGCAGAGGGTTTGAGAGGTGACCTGGTGCAGAGGATTGGGGTGCAGGGTCTGGGAGGGTGTCTGGGTGCAGGAGCGGATTTTGGCCTGGGGGAAGAATGTAGGAGGGGGTGCAGGGTCTGGGAGGGAGTTCTGACCTGGGGGAAGGGTCAGATCCTGCACCCTGTCTGCAGCAAGATGAAACTCCGCCAGCCAGTAAAATAGAGAGGATTTGTTGCTTCTGCGAGGTACAGCACAGCCCGGGTTCTATGTGGGCATCCAAGTGAGGGGGCAGGCAGCCTCAGACCCCTTGGGGTAGGGGTCCATAGGCCCCTAAACCCCCAGTACTCAGCTTAGTCTCTTCTCTTCATGTTTTTCCAGCCAAATAAAAACCCCTTCTCCCAAAACCACCGAATACACATCCCCCAGGTAGCCACACCCCTTCCTTTGTTTAGGTGAGAAGCCCCGGCCAGTCATTGTCTACGTACTGGAGCTCAGGGGCGACCCTCTGCTGGGCAGTGCTCACAGACACAGGCCAGTAGGGTCACCCACAGCCCAAGCATAGCGACCAGCGAGTGGACAGCCCCCCACTACATCACAGGGGGCACCTCCACGTGGCTCTCTAGTCCAGGAAGGGAAAGACGCTTATGCTGCCCGCATCCCCCAGGCCAATCTCTCAGCTCCTATTGGCTGGTTTTTTCCAGCCAATAGGAGTGAGAGATTGCCTGGGGTCAATTCCTATTGGCCTGTTGTTTCCAGCCTATAGGAGCTGAGGATTGGGCTAGGGGCCTGGAGATCTTACAAAGTCCCCCTGCCCCCACACAGCAGAGCAGAGAGCCACATGGACTGCACTTTAAACTGCGCAGCTGAGGGTCCTGGCAGGGTAGTCCGTGGGCTGGATCCAGTGGCTTGATGGGGATGGCCATATTTTTTCCAGCCCTGCTCTACAGCTTGAGCTATAAAGCCAACAGGCTTTCAGCTTAGGCTGTAGAGCTCACTTATTCTTATCTCTCACTGTAAGTGGTCTAAATGCCACTATATGGGACAGTGAGCCACACCCACTAGGTGTGTGGGTTACATTTACATAAGCATAATGGTATTCATCTCAAAAGACAAGCATTTTTCATGCCCAATGGCTTTAGAGAGTCAGAATTGTGTACTTTAAAAAGGCTCCTTTTTCCTTTCCCCAAAACACAAGGATGGGGGTAAAGGAGGTCTTGTAACTAGGAAGCTGAAAGATAACTTACAATGAAGTTCCTGTGTATAACATATGTGTATAGGTTAGGAAGGGTCTTTCAAGCTTAGCAAGTTACTTTCCCATTAAAATAAATGCCTATATTTCTTTTGATTGATGTTCTGTGGATATTAAATTCTGAGCATCCTTAATATTCACACTGAGTGTACAATAAGGCAATGTTACTTTCCAGTTGCTCCCCTAATGACAGTGTCTGCTGAATCATCCAGTGTTTCTGCCTTAATCAATACAATTCATTATTGAAGCTCGCAGTTCCACAAACAGTACTCTACATACAGTATCATTGGGAGGTATTTTGTGAAATTAAAAAAAACACAGCATATTGATTTCTCCAAAGCTATAATGGGTTTGCTGTCCATCATGTAACACAGTAACCCCGCTGCATTCCTAACTGCAAGGTCTGCCATTCACAGAGAAGGAAATGCCCATTTTATTTTATTTTGGAGGCACAAGAAATGCAGCACAAATATAAAAAAAATACATTTTTAAATGAGAAACTTAGTTGGTGGGTTTTGGGTCCCTTTAAAAAAAATTCTTATAAAGGTTCTCATGAAAAGCACCTGATGGACAGCCCTGAAGACCTCTGCTGGGTCACAGATCAGGTAGAGACTAAGCAGTGGGCTAGTAAATTCTCCACCGTGCTGCATCATAGTGGCTTAACCCTGATGTGGAAGGTACCACTGCTTGTTGTAATTCCATCTCCATGGCCAGTCCAGGCTTCACTTTCTTTGCCAACATGGCTGCCAGTTCATGTTAATTGTGGCATTTGTTTTGGCGTGGCAAATGTCGATGGATAGCTGTGAATCCATCAATTTCATTTTGCATATGCACCAGACTGCACAGCCCACATTTGATCATGACTAACCTGTGTTGGATTTTAAATGGTGAAAGGTTCCATTCCCAATCCCCTGAGCCACACAGTTCATCTATGAATTGTGTAGGCACTTGAGATTGCAGTATCAGATGATAACAAATGTGGTGCAGTATTCAAAGTCAACCACTGTTGCAGAGGTTGGGAGGGTAGCAAGTATTATGGTGGGATCCTTGAATGACGGACCTGTGAGCCTTTCTTCAATGCCAGGTGGCTAGGGGTCAAAGTAGAAATTAAAGAGAAAATTGAAATGTACGAACAGAAAAATTGTGATTTGTCAGTCTACCACAATGCTTTCAGCATGTGAGCAAAATAATGGATGCTGGAGGTCTAGTTGATATTATTGTCTGGACTTTTAAAAAGTCTGGATGAAAGGCTATTGAGGAAGTGAAACGTGGGCAATGAGGCACATTGTTGTGGATCAGAAGCAACTAAGAAACAGAAAACACAGATTAGGAATAAATGCTTTATTGTCACCTCAGTAAAAAGTTCAGAATGAGGTGGCACTGGTGGTGAATATATTCTTTAGTAACTTGAAAAGGGGGTAAATAGGGAGAGGGTAACATTAGCACATAACACGCAGGTATTGAGCTAGTCAAGACTAGAGAAGAGCAAGAAGAATTCCAAAATGACTTAACAGAGCGAAGTGAATGGGAGTTGAAGTTCAGTTTTGTCAAAGGCAAGATAATGCACTGTGGAAGGAATCTTTTGAGCTACCCATGCACATAGTTGGACAACTGCAACCACTGTGGGCAGCTTGCTGAAATCCTGAGAATATTGTGTGTGGTTCTGTTCCATTAAAAGTCAGACTGTAATCTTCTACATTAACACATTTTGCCTTCTCTCTGGGAGATTTCAGCATTGTCTTCTAAAAACAAAATTAACACTGGGTATCGGGACCAAAATTCATCAAGTGAGATTAATTCAGTAAACACTGACCAGCTTCGGCTACACCCATAGCTTGTGTAAATGGGCCTAGCTCCACTGAAGTTGATTTCCACCAACAGCAGATTTAACTCCAAATGCATGTTTTTCTCTCTCTCTCTCTCTCTCTTTCTTTCTTTTTCTTTGTTAGAAGAAGCATGGCTATGTCACTTCTGAGTTTCCTTCTTGCAGTGCTAGATGATGATGACCATCTACAATGTGAGTGGTGTGTGAGAGGAGATGCTTATCAATCCATTTTATTTCCTTCTTGCAAAGACACCTGTTTGAGAGAATGATTTCTTAACTTAGCCAAAAGAAGCTGAAAGCCTGATGCTTTAGAACTATTTTTTCTTGGTTTTCAGGAATAATAGTTAAAGCTGAGTATTGTACTCGCAGCCCATCAGCACAAGATCAGCATAGTAGAGACAAATATATTGATCATACAGATTAGCAAAAAAAGTGTACTGGAGACGCTGTACCCCACGCTGTTGTTAAAACAGCAACAGCTACTATTTGTTTGGGAAACTTCTGCCACCTTCAGGCTGTTTCTTCTGTGAAATGAACCAGGGACCAACCAAAGTATTTGGTGCCTTTTAAAAGTGTTTTCCAACTTTGGGAGAAAGACCAGACTACTCCAGAGAGGGCAGGAATTGGAGCAGTTGGGTAAGTGTAAGCTTACTCAGTGAGTGCCCCGCTTGCCGGTTGTGGGAACCAAAGCAGAGTAAAATTTCTAGTATATCACCAGTTTATCTCTGTGCTCTTAATGCACGCAACTATGAGAGATGTTCAGATGTAGTGGCTCATACAGCTGTGTACTGACCCAAACTTCTGAAGTCTGTTCCCATGCTCAGACTCTACAACACTGACAGCCTGGCATGGCAGGGCCACCAGTGGGGGAGTGCTCCATGCTGACAAGCATGTATCTGAGTAATGAGTGGGGAATTGGAGAAAGAGCCCTGTAGGTAGTGAAGGAAAGAAGGGATGGGGGGAAACAAGACTCACTTATTTAGTGAATGGAGACCCAAAAGGACAGTGTTTTGGTTGGGTGCTGGGCTCCAGATTCCACTGGTACCCACACTATACAGTGTGTAAAGTGATTTGGGAACCTTCAGATGGGAAGGCTCTGCAGAAATGTAGTGATTAGTAAAGGCAGTTGTGCACCTGCTATGACTTAATGACTTGTGTACTCACTGTGAGTATGGAATTGCCTCGAAGCGCCAGTCCATACATGCTCATGTCTACACATATAACCTTACACACCTGAGTCTGGTCTCAGGCACCCCTGTGTCATAGTCATGTAACTGTACTGACAATTGGAGATACTGCTGATTCACATTACGGTGAGCAAGCAGAGCATTGGGTTTGATTTTTTGGATTAAAGGTATAAGGAGCCTGTTCGATACACAGAGCATTTTAGACCCAAATTTGACAGCAATTCCTCTATGTTTTAAATATCTAAGGAGAAATCGAAGCTTAACAATCCATTGCTTTTGACATTTCCTTTTTTACAAAGTGCTGTTATTTGCATAAGATGTTGCAAAAACAAACTAATAGGTTGCTCTCCCATTGCTGGTTCCTTAGCAACAGCTGACCAGACACCACAAATTTTGTGTACTGTACTGATATCATTGGTGTAACAGACATATTTAGGCAGGATACGGCATAATGGAAGCTTAAGATCTTGTTAACCAATGCTAACAAAAGAGCCATGTTAATTTTAGCTCCATTAGAAACACGCAAAAAAAAATCTGTCACTTTCTCTTGGCTGGAAGGTCACATAAAGCATTGACATGGGTGGTGATGACTCAGCCTTCTTATGCCTCATCAGGTTTTATAGACTCTCAATAAGAGATTGCTTGGTACTGTTGTTTAATTTGGAGAATTTATCTTTGACAGGCCTTTTTTGGGGGAAGGCTGTATTATTATGCCCATTTTACTGAAGGGCAGCCTAGTGGGGACACAGAGAGGTTTGACTTGTCCATACTCACGCAAGAAGTTTTTGACAGAGCCTAGAAACTGGTGTCATATAATAATCAATAGCCCAGATCTTCTTGATCTCACTCCTGTATCTTAACCCTAAGCTCATCATTCTTTTGGGTTATATCTATTCTGTTCTATTTTGCTTTTCCCTCCTAAATTAGGTATAGAGTAGGGTTTTTTTATATCTGTGATCTAAAAAACTTTCAGAAATAGCTGCCAAGTAACGCTAATATCTGTCTGATATTAATAAAGTTGTTCTGTTGTAATTGAGAACACTGCTGCTAACATTCGAACGATTACGCTGGATAAATTCAAATGATGACATTACAACTAGGGATGTTAAATATTGGTTAATAGTCAAGTAACCTCATGAAATTTTATTGGTTAGTCGACTATTCTATAGTCCCCGAGGCGGGCCTGGCAGCCTCTGTAACAGAGGCAATAGCGCAGGGTGCCAGGTGAGAGCTGGTCCACAATGGGAGCCAATTTAAAAACCAGCTCCCCTTGCAGACCAGCTACCTGTCGCCCTGTGTTGCTGCTTCTGTGAAAGAGGCAACAGCGCAGGGTGGCAGCAGTCTGTCTGAGCTCCTGGACTTGACATGAGCCAGAACTGAACTGAGCTGCCTAATATGCTTTAAATGGAGAGCTGCAGCAGGGGTAGGTCCCAGACCTGTCACAAGCCAGGACTGAGCCAGGCTGCTGGCCAGCCTGCTAAAAAACTTATTGGCAGGGGGAAGGGGAGAGAGAAAAGTGTGTAGTCTATGGCATTAACCTATAAGCTTTTGCTTATTGGTTAATAGACTACACTATGACATCCCTAATTACAACCCTGTAATACTTTAATCCCATGTAATATTTTAATGGCTATCACTTAACTGTTGGTAATATTCAGATCATAGGTGCTGGAATTAGGGATGCAGAGTAGGGATGTCATAGTGTAGTTGATTAACCGATTAACTGATAAACAAAAGCATATAGGTTAATACTACAGACTTAGACAGCTACCCCTCTGAAACTATAGACTACATGCATTCCTCCCCCTGGCCCCCCACCAATAAATTTTTTAGCAGGCTGGTCAGCAGCCCGGCTCAGTCCTGGCTCACACCAGATCTGGGACCTACCCCTGTTGTGGCTCTGCATTTAAAGTGTATTAGGAGCCAGCTGGGCAGGCTCAGTTCCGGCTTATGCCAGGTCTAGGAGCTCAGCCCTCCTCCTCTACACAGGGGCTGCTGCCACCAACCCCACGCTGCTGCCTCTGTATCAGAAGCAGAAGAGCGGGGCAACAGGCAGTCGGTCTGTGAGGGAAGCTGATTTTTAAACTGGCTCCCCTTGCGGACCAGCTCCTGCCTGCCACCCTGCACTGCTGCCTCTGATACAGAGGCAGCAGTACAGGGTGGCAGGGGGCTCCTCGGGTGTGAGGCTGGAGTGCAGTGGCTGCCACCCCCCCCCACCCGGGGACTATAGACTACTTGAGTAATCCATAAGAATTCATGAGGTTAATCAACTATTCAATTAACCAATATTTAACATCCCTCGTACAGAGGATGCTGCAGCACCCGCTGCCTTGAAGTGGCTTTTTATAAGATACCAGCTTTCCAGTTTGGTTCAACAGCTCTCAGAACCCCCACTATGAAAGTTGTTCCAGAACCCCTGCACAGTATGCCACCTTGGTCCACTTCACTTGCGCATACATGGCCATTTCCTATCCCAATATGCATAAAAGCCTATGGGTCTTATTTTGTGCTCTGTTGCACTGGTGTACGCCTGATTTATGCTACACAACCAAGAGCACAATTAGTTCCAGTGCATTTATTTTACCCACAAAAGTTGGCTTTCCTTTCATGTAACAGGTGGCATATACATCCATAGTTGGAAATAAAGGGCCTGATCAACTCTGCAATATAAATAATTGGGGCTCCATGCAGGTGTCAGGGTCTGTCTCTTCAGGTCTGAATGCAAGATTGGGCCTTCAGCTGTAAAGGAAGCAAGGAAAACATATTTGGCTTCTCTTATAAGATATGGTCTCATAAGTCACAACATTCAGAGATCCTGAAATTGAATGGGGTCCCAAATTATTGGTAAGAGGAACAATCTCTAGTAACAGAGTACAAAGTTTTTCCTCTCTGGGTACGTCCAGTTCCAGCTCAGGTCAGAGGTGATCCAGACTTACCTGCCATCTGACAGCTGTTTTTTGGCTTGCTGTACAGGTTATCATTTAGTGTTGACAGTCCTGCCACCATAACAATATGCTCTGTTGCTGGCAGTCTCCACAAATGGATCTGGAGGCTGAACTCCATGGATTGTTCTCTCCTGTCAGGATTATGGTTTGGTAGGGCATTGTGAGGAGAACCTGGCCTGCCCATGTGTGCACTGATGCCTTTCACTGGGGATTTTCTGTACTCAGTGTCTCCCACTGACGCCCTCCTCTTGCCCCCTCTGTTTTGTTGTAGTTGACCACAGTACTTTTGTGACCTATTCACCTTCAACCAGCACAAGTATCAATAAGTTTCCTCTTATTGGGGCATTTTAAGAGGCCTCATCTCTTCCTACTGAGGTCAGATATGCTGATGCTGAATTCACTTTTTTTATTGGAAGGGTGGAGTCTTAAAAAGGATAAGAGAAGCATGTAAAGTAGTTAGAAAATAGGGGCCCAATTCTGAAGCCTTCACACAGACTGATGAGCAATTCCTCAGGCAAGTTTTCTCATCAGGCTGCTTGTGTCAAGTAAGGGGATCCCTGTGATAAACCATTTGTTAGCATCTAGTAGTAAAACAAATGCAAGACTCTTAGGAGCTAGTCATTTTAGGTGCTGAGTGCCCATGGAGGTTAGCTGTTCTCAGGAGTTGCTCGATTCCTGTCAGGATCAGTCATCAGAGCTGCTTAATTCCTGTCAGGGTCGGCCATCAGTGAGCCTTTTGTGAGGCAGGCACCTTCAATGGGGTTTAACATTTACTCCTGAGATTATTAAACAGAAATCTCTAATCCAGAAAACATTTCCAATATTAAACCTAATTCAACAGCTCAATATCAGCCAAAATAAGGAATGGAGGGAGAGAGAGACACTAGAAACAGCATGTGCGTACTGAAGACACATCTGTTACTCAGGCCTCGTCTGTCACTCAAAAAGACATCATCCAGCAAACCTGCTCAACCAAATCCTGTCTCCACTGCTCAAGGAGAGCAGCTCTTTGGGAGGAGGGGCTCTTGCTTGTGCGCAGTGATGTGAACTGATCGAGCGCTTGTGCTGTATAACACCACAAACCTGTTTTCACTCCCCACTGAAATCAGTAGATAGATTCCCTATTGACTTCAGAAGGAGTTAGAGTAGGCCCCGAATGCCTCCTTGTTTTATGCAAAGGAAAAACAGCCCATCACATTCATTTCTTCACTTTTGTAAAGGGTTGTGTCTGTTTTCAACCAAAGTGAATGGCGACATGCCCCAGACCACGTCTTTCCTTTTGTAATTAACATGGACAACATGCTGTGGAGGTTTCAAAACTATGCTAATATGAGGATTGATTTTTTTTTTTTATGTGCTGGTTGGGGCACAAATATCTTGTATTGGTTTCTTTTCATTTTCTCTTTTGAAATTAGTCTGGTACTAAAATAAAAAATATACTTAGGAAGTAAATATCTTTCAGGAGACTTCTCCAGTTATTTTTACTTAAAGAAACCTTAGCTAAATGCATTTTCAGTCTGGCTCCTTGTGCCTTTTCTTATCTTAAAAAATATCTTATTCTGTGCTATAAATAACCAGCTGAAAGGAAAGTGGTGCTTCTTAGAGAGGAGAAAAAAACAGCCAGGGTTGTTCTTAATTATGTTCAAACATAAACATTAAGAACGAATGGGGGGTTCCTCCATGAATTTTCAGTCTGAGCAGACTGGAATCAGTCTGTGGGGATTTAGACCTGACGCTGTGGGGTCCAGGCACACTATTGTGGGGTCTGAAAAATGCTCTGTAGTATTTGTAAATAATCAAATGAAACAGCTCCCTTCAGTGTGGAAGTCTATATTTCTGCTTCTACAGGTTGTACCTCCAAAAACTGGCATTCTCTGGTCCGGCAACATCTCCCATCCAGCAGGACCACAGATGCTCCTGGACCAGAGATCTGGGAGACTAAGGGCAGGAGGAACAGCTGGGGGCCGGGGCCAATAGGGTCAGCAGCCAGGTTGGAGGCAGCTGGAGCCCCGTGGCAGCCTCTAGCGGTCTGCAGCAGTGCAGGGCTGGGACGGAGTCTCCTAGCAGCATGGGTCGGTGTGGGGCTGAAGTCCCGTGGTAGTCCCTGGGAGCTTAGGGCTGTGGCCGTAGCCCCACGGCAGGGTGGGACTGGAGTCCCCCTACAGCTTCCTGGAGCATGGGGCTAACCCTAACCCTAATCCTGCACTGCAGCAGCACCTGGGAGCATGGGGCTGGAATCGAGCCCTGCAGCAGCCTGCTGGAGCGCGGGGATGGGGCTGGAGCCCCACAGCAAACCCCAGGGCCAGAGCCCCGCAGCAACCCCAGGGCCAGAGCCGTGCAGCAACCCCATGGGCTGGGGCTGGAGCCCTGTGGCTGCCCCTAAATGCACAGGGATGGAGCCCCATGATAGGAGCCGGAGCCTCTGTTGCCCAGGGAGTCAGCAGTAGCTGGACAAGCAGCCCAGCCAAGTTGGGGGTGGGGGAGGGTGAGGCAGGGTACCTTCTGGGGCAGCCTGCCAGCAGCAGGCGATGAGCTTGGGAGCCGGTGGCAGGAGACCTCCCCTGGTCTGGCAAATTCTCTATTTTGGGACTGGTCAGGTCCCAACAATGCTGGACCAGGGAGGTCCAACCTGTAGTACAATCTCTTGAGGGTGAGGAAGGAAGTCTGGGGACCTGGGTTCCTTTTCCAGCTGTGTTACAGAATCATATTGTGACCTTAGGCAAGCGGGGCCAACAGCCACTGCAGGCCTGGGGGCGTCGTGGGGGGGCAGGGCGCAGCTCTGTGCCCTCGGAAGTGGCAGGGCGTTGGGCAGAAGGGGCATGGCCAAGAGCAACCACCCCTTAGCACTGCCCAGAGCGCAGTGCTGGGATCCCACCCCCTCCAGCCCTCAAAGCCGTGTGGAGCACCCAGCACAGCGGCAATTCAAAGGTGCCTGAGGCTGTGGCTGCTGCCGCTGCCACAGTGGCCAGGAGCTCTAGACCCCTTTGAAACACGGGGCTCCAGGGCAAATTGCGCCTTTTGCCCCGCCCTGTGACAGGGCCTGCCTTAGGCAACTAACTTAACGATTTATCTTCCAATGGGTTGGGACTGTAAATCAGCATGTAGGCAAATGGATCCACTCTGGCCATGCAGTCACTGCCGATGTGCATACACATTTTGTGTCCGAATACATGATGACCGATTTTGAGTCCAGTTGGCCATTTGCAGAGCAGCCAGTTAAGAGTCCCCCGAGGGAGCATTCCTGGGTGGGACAAGTGTAGAGTCATGGCTCTGTCCTCTTCATTGTAGGAAGAGCACAGTAGAGGGTATACCTCTTATATTGTCATCACAAGGGATCCTTCTCCTGTTGCTGCCTCCCTCTTCCCCTGGAGATATTATGCATAACATCTCCACGTATAGGTGCTCAAGCAGAACATCTCACTCTTTTTCTCCTAAGAGTCATAACTGAGTTCCTTCCCATTTAAAAAGCACAAGAAATCCTTTGTTATCTCTCTATCTAAAAAAGTTTTTCTGGTGAGATGACAGACTGACGACATCACATCATCGGCATCACCCCTGACCCCCAGCATTGGTAGAGTGAGAAGGGGAAGCGGCCTCCATGGCTCAGAACAGGATGGGAACCCTGTGCTGTTGGGGGTGGGACGATTTTCCTCTCTTCCCCCCAAGAGTGAGGAAGGTTTGCAGCATTTTAAAACAGCCAGCATTTCTCTCTAGCTGCTGCGCGCCCTTGGCAGGGTGGGGGCAAGAGGTGAGAGACTTTGCATGCTCCCCCCACCTCATTGGCCTGGGGTTAGGGGGAGTGCATGAGATTTCCTCCCACTGCAGCACCTAGAAGGAACCGCTGTTTTAAAAGAGCAGCTGATTCTCTCTAGGCGCAAGGGGAGGAGCAGGGCAGGGGGGAGGAGGGAGAACTTCACATGCTTCCCCATGCCCAGGCCAATCAGAGTCTAGGGAAGCATGAGAAATCTCCTGGCCCTGCCCCTTCTGTGTCAGCCCAGGCCACTTCAGAAATTTATGAATTTCTGCCCCCTTTTAAAAATTATTGCCCACCCCTGCCCTATGGGGAGTCTTGCAGGAGGGGTGCCTTTTACCGAGGAGGGCAGAGGAGCTGGACGGGGTTGGGGTAATTTTCCATCGGCCACAGAGGAGGGGGGTTGGCATGCGTAGCAACCTCGGAGAGGGGGTTAGCGGCCTTGGTAGGGGGTTGGCGAGCATAGCGAGCAGGGGCTGCAGCCCCCTGGTTTTCTATAATAAATATACAAAGCATATATGTGGCATTAGCTTCTTCTGCTTGTGTGCAAACAACACAGTTGTAACAAAAACTTTCTACACCAGTGATGGACAGCCTAGGCTAGTGAGTGGCTACATGGGTGGCTCTTCTTCATCTCAGTGGGCCGCAAGAGTGTCATAACCAAGACGGTCTCACGGTATTGTGTAGTTTTGCTAACTGCGCTTGCGCACTTAGAATTTGTGGGGTGTGCTGATTGAATCATATCAGCACGTTGACTGACTGACAGAGTTGTGTGCTCCCTCTGCATTCAATGCTCACGTGCCCCTGCTTTAAGTTACTTTAGTAATATCGATATGTGAACAAAACCCAGTGGAATCTGGCAACCCTGCTGTGCAGTGGTAAACAAAATGTCTCATAGGCCACATATAGAATCCTGAAGGGCCATGTGTTGCCCACCATTCACCTACACAGATGTCAAGCCACCATGTAAGATTTACTGCTAAATCTCAGTGAGAAGTTTTGTTTTTTGTATTTTACTGTTAAGTGTGAAACCAGATTCTAAGACTGTTTTTCTCCAGACTTTGCATGATCTTGAGAAACACACAACCGACTCATCTCTACATGACATAGTACTACACACGTTCATTTCTATTGGTTTCTCACTGTACAAGTAGATCACTTAATTCTGATGAAGTTGAAATGAATTTTACTTCCCTTCAAATGTGCAACAGATACCAACTGATTAAGCAAAATATTACCAAAGACCATTTAAATTGATGTGAATGCATGTGTGTTCTCCATTGGTTCAGTTTGAGGGCACTTTTAAACAAATAGCATTGTCATTGAGAGCCTTAATTAGATAATAAATTAATAGATAAATGGATTAGAAAGTTCAGTATGGATTTCAGAACCACTGCTAGTGGCATAAAAATGAGGTGGTTGGTATTAGCAATGCTAATAAATGGCTAAAAGAAAGCCCTTGGGAAGAATGATGATATTGGCAGCAGAAGGGGTCAATGAGGACAATTTTCTCTCCTTTGCCTAAAATGTATTTTGGAATCAAAGTGCTTCTCTGCTGTAGATTCTTCTCTACAAAAGATGTAGGTTGTGTTGATCCTAAAAGGTAAAAATGTCAGCTCCACTGCATACCTGAAAGCCTGCATATTTAATAGGCAATTCATGAAAAATTCAACAAGCATACTGGCCATGTTCTAGAAGGGAGGCTACACGAAGACCAGCACGTACATCTGTAGAAGCAAGCTTTAGGCAGGAATGGAAAATTATTAGTGATGGGAGAACTTCTTAAAAGGCCTAGAGGTTTGCATCAGTTTGGGCAATATCAAACTTTATCAGAGTTTTAATCTCTCTCTGCAAAACAGATCTGGAAATCCCAGGGTAACAGGTTCCCTTATGAGTCTTCTGCCACTTGTTCAATTCCGTCCAGGACCAGCAATGATACAGATTAACGGGGTGCAAGTCTAGAGTAACTCCGCTGAGTTAAACTGCGGATTTACAAGGATGCAAATGAACTCATTGGCGTTACTCCAGATTTAGAACTGTGTAACCGAGATCAGAATCCGAGAAGAGATTTTAAAATTTATGAAGGGGAGTGAGGTGCCTATGTCTCGTTTGTGTTTGTGAAAATGAACCGCTGGTCCTTCGACTCAAGGAGTTAGGGTAAGTTCTTAGAAATGGTTTAAAGCTCGCATTGTGTTAAACAAGCACTTTAAAAAGCAGAAAACTTGAGAACAGAGATGTCATGCATATACTTCTCTTCTTCCACTTGAATTTTGTCTGTAATGCATATGGCCTTCAAAATGATGTGAACTTCACCAGAAATTTGTTTTAGGGCTGTCAATTAATGCGCATTAACGTCTGTGATTAAAGCAGAGCACAATTAATCACATTAATGTGTTAATTTTTTAACACGTTAATCGCAGGCATTTCTGCAGCGCTGTCCCTTTGAAACGCTACCAGAGTGTTTCAGAAGGCCAGCACAGTAGGAGCCTGGGATCAGCTGGAGTCCCCAGCTGATCCCCGGCTCCCGCAGTGCTGCCGCTGCCCCTTTGAAACGCCATGGCAGCAGCATTTCCAAGGGGCAGCGCTAAATCGATCTGGGGTCAGCTGGGGACTCTAGCCAGTCCTGGGCTCTGTACAGCACTGCCCCTTTGAAATGCCGCCTCTGCATTTCAAAGGGAACTCCAGCTGATCCCGGGCTTCTGCAGTGCTGCCCTGGGGCAGTGTTTCAAAGGGGCAACTGCACTGAGCCTGGGGTCAGCTGAGGACTCCAGCTGATCCTGTGCTCCCGCTGCGCTGCCCCTTTGAAACACTGCTGCCACATTTCAAAGGGGCAATGCATGCAATTAGTCGCGATTAAATGTTTTAATATCTTGACAGCCCTAATTTGTTTTATTCCTTGTTAGAAAATAGTCATTATACAACCCTCCTTGATATACATTAAAATAACATTAAATTAGATTGTTTCTTTTCCAAAGAGGGACTGAATTTTGTTTCACTTCTGCAGGAGATGAAAGTTCCCTTAGGTCAGAGAGGTCAAGGTTATGAAAAGTCAGCACTGTACTCACCCCCTCAGCTAGATCATTAATAGTCTGATTAGCAATCTGTCTGAGGTAGAAATGTTCAGGCACAAAATACTGTAATTACTTATGGTGTGTTGCATCCTGGAAGTCTCATCACTAGTGTAATTTAATGCTGGAGAGAACAAAGCACTTGAGAATATATTACAGGATACAATCACAATGGCTCTGAAGATGGGAAGGGATAGGCAACCTGACCTAATGGGTCTTTTTCACCTCTAATCTCTATTATCAGTGTTTTAGCCCCTCTCCCCCCATCATCTCCACATGTGTCAGTTAAGTTTCTAATTAGTGGAGCTTCCAAACCTTCCTCCCTCCAAAAGGAGCCCCCTCAGTAGATGAGTCAAGGTGGCTGAGAGATTAACCTGACATCCTTTCTGTCTTATACGGTGAGGAGAAAGGTATAGAATACCTGTGTTGGGAGACGTGTCAGACAAATTACTCTGTACGGGAAACAGCCCAGTTTTACGGTAGATTAGCAAGAGGGGACAGGATGCTTACTGCTGCCTCAATGGTACCTTGGGCCATAGTCTCAGAAGACATTAAGAATGTGGTAATGGAATTATGTGTTATGTTTTTCCTGTTTTATTTCCTTTCTTTTACTTTGAGAACAGAGCTAGCATTCATTTAGGCTGTTTTTTTACATTCATTGCGTTCACGCTCCTATCTTGCTTCTTCATTTTCTAGTGGGTTGAACTGATGTTAATCAAGAAGACTCCAGCTTGCCTTCTTCCTTGCTGTCTGCAAATTTTTACATAAAGTAATAGAGTTGGAAGATAGGTTGTGGCCCAGCATGTAGAGATTGGGGTCTCGTCAAAAGGAGGAAAAGCCGAGAGAAACTTTGATCAGAGCTCAGTCTCCTGAATCAAAATGACAGCTAGTTTCACTGGATTTCAGAAAGGCAATAAAAAACTGGGGGCCCTGTTGGGAATAAATTGCTTGCTTCACTTCATGCATAGCGATGTCTGTTGTGATGTCTATTGTAATCTCTATCTAATTGTGTAACTTACTTGCCATGAGATTCTGTACAAGAGAGCATTGGGCAGGCATTGTTCTCGTGGCCAGTTTAAGACACATGCTTTCCTAGAAGGTGTTAAAGGGCTTATCCCTTCACCCTCCCACTTCCCTGGTCCTTCTCATGTGAACAGAGTACTGCGATACCCAGGGGTGGTGGGTGAAGGTAGGGCTGCGAGAGGTAACACCCAGCCCTGCTCTTTCTGCTGAGGCCTTGCCTCCATGGGAGCCAAGCCGCCTCCCCACCCTCCTCACCATGGAGAGGCGGGGCAACGCACCATGTCCCCCATCCTCTAGCACGGGGGCGGATGGGTGCACACGAAGTCTCCCCAGCGCCACCATAGGGAGGGAGGAGGGCTCACGTCCCCAGTCTCCCTGGTCCCCGAGCATGCAAGGGAGGAGGGTGCGCAGCCCCAGGCTCTCCCCAGCCCCTCAGCATGGGGAGAGGAGAGGGTGTGCAGCCCCCAGCCTCCCTAGCCCTGAAGTACAGGAAGGGAGGAGGATGCCCAGCTCAGGCCTCCCTGAGCCTGCATTGGTGCTCCAGCCTCGTACTCCTCACCACAAGTTTGCAGTGCCAGTGCCAACTTCCTGCTGGGGGAAGTGGAGGAGAAAGTCCAGTGCCTCCCAGCCAGATCCAGCTCACAGAGAAGAAGCAGAGCCAAAAGCCAGAAGGAATTTATGTCCAACACAAAAGATTTCAACTTTCTTTATTTATGGCCGCGGTAGGAAACTTTTTTTTTTTTGGTTGCGGGCCACTGACCCACAGAAAAATCAGTCAGGAAACCTTAAACAGTTCAGGACTTCCCATAGGTCAGATTAACTCTTCCGGGGTTCCGGAGTTAGGCTTTGGGGTGGGGCCAAAAATGAGTTCATTGTACAGGACAGGGCTGCCAGCGAGTGGGATAAGGATGGAGTCAGGATCTGGCCAGGAGCTGGGGTGCAGGATAGGGTGGGGGTGCAAGGTCTGAGTGGGAAGTAGGGTGCAGGAGTATGCTAGGAGTTTGGTGTCTGGCCGGGGGGAAGGTGCAGGAGCAGGCTGGGAGTAGGGTGTCTGGCCAGGGGGAGGAAGCAGGAGCAAGGGAGGGTGCAGTGTATGGTTAGGAGGGAGGATGCAGGAGCAGGCTGGGATAGAGTATCTGGCCAAAGGGGAGGGGCAGGAGCGGAGAAGGGGTGAGTAGGGTATCTGGCCAGGGGGGAAGGGACAGGAGCCAGGGAGGGAACAGGAGTAGGTTGGGGGCAGTGTGTCTTGCCAGGAGAGAGGGGGCAGGAACAAGGTGGGTGCAGAGTCTGTCCAGGAGGGAGAGTGCGGGAGCAGGGTGGGGGTAGGGTGTCCGGCTAATGGAAGATGTGGGGAAAGCCTCCAGGCAGCGTGTCTATGTGCTGCTGTTCCCCCAGCTGAGGTAGGGGGAGTGGCAGCGCACGGAACCACTTCTGGCTTCACTTCTTCCCCACAAGCTGGATTCAGCGAGGAGGCTTGGGACTTCCCACCCCCCGCCTGCCAGTAGGGGGTTGGTGCTGGTGCTCCAATCTCGCAGTGGAGGGGCATGAGGCTAGAGCATCAGCATGAGTTCCCCACTATGGTGGGGGAGGCTGAGCTTGAGCCGTGGGCCACCTGCAAAGTGTCCACAGACCATTAGTGCTCTGTGGACCGCAGTTTGGGAACCACTGATCTATACCCTAACAGAAGGTAGTATAAACCAACATGCATAATATTGTCATGTACCAAGTCTAAAAGTGTTATACATGTCCACAAGGTGAGCTGTACTAGAAGTTGAAGTTTGCACATTCTGTTTTATTTCTTTGAGTGCTTTCCTCTTCTTGGAAGATAGCACCTTTTCCCTCAGGAGTCACTCCTGCCCCACTATGAAGTAAAATAACTTTTTCCACTGACTTAATTAGTGACAGGACCTGGACCCATGCAATATAATGTAGCTTGGTTGTTTTATCACTTATTATGATGCTTGCATATAATCACCTGAGTTATGCGCACGTGCTTGAATAACTGTAGAAAAATTAAGTTACTGGAATGCGGTATTGAGTACAATCAATAAGCCTCAGTTTAGTGCATGTTCCCCGAATAACCCTCAGCAACAGAATGAGAACCTGCTTGTATATGCACACTTAAGATCCTGTTACTGGACTTGAGAGAATCAGAGCACCTGATCCAAAACATCACAACCACCAGAAACTTGGGAAAAAGTACTGGTTCTATCTTCAATCCAAATTGGAATTTTGCAGGTTGGTCCTCCTCTAATGGACTGAATAAGAGCCCTTGGTCAGAACAGCCTTAAACTTTCACAAGGTTCATATTCAATTCTGCATCTGAGTTCAAAAGTTTGTGTCTAATCTAAAAATGGACTGAAGAAAGCAATGGAGAAGAATATCATAGCTGACCTAATAGGTCTTTTCCATTACTGAGAGCTTTGATTCTGTGAACCCGCAACTAAACATTCATGCTTGAGCCCTTCAGTCAGTAGCTGCTTTGCAGGTTTCCACCTTTAGCACCTTTCTTCCATGCTCCAAGGATCTATAACTCTGTCCACCTCACTGATCTTAAACCACTCTTTTGCTGTAAGACTTGGCTTCAGCTGAAGTTCACATATCTCCCTAATATGACAGTAGGGCATTTTTTTCTGACAGATGATTTCTAACCATTTTTTTCCAATTCATACGTGTACTTCTGCAGGTTAGCACTGTGCATCCTGATAAGTTTGAACGAAGGTTTAAACTTCTAGGACATAAGCACAGTGCGAAACCCTGAGTTTTTTCTGAAATAGGATCAGAGCTCGACTTTTTCTGTCTAATATTTCTAGTTTTAACCTAATATTCCTAAACCTGGTCTGTCTGTCTGTGTCTATCTTTGAGCTTTTGCTTGTTTGGTTTTTGTTTCCTCCTTGGTGCCAAAAAATTGTGCTAGAGAAAACTTAGGAGAGATCATTTGTCTTTGCAAAAGAGTAAGACTGCCTGCTGTGATGCCTCCCTGCTGGGCAGCCCTGTGTGGCAGGCTTCTGTGCTGAAAATTCAATTTTGCCTCTTCCCAGGCTTTCTTTGAGAAAATTGCTATGAATGAAAACTCAGACAACCAAGAAACCACCCAGGAACATTTTCTAGAAGACACTCTCCCACAGGCTCCAGACTTCCAAGGAATCCAGTGCAAAGAATTAAATTTTGAGCACTTTTTATACACCGTTATTACAGATGCTGAATAGAATCTAATATTCATTGAACCAGAACTGTTTAAACATTCTTCTTTAAGCATTCATCCAGAAGGAGCTCCAGTTTTAAGCTTGATAACAGTACATCTCATCCTCTGTTGAGTGAATAAGTACAGGGTTTAATATCCAAGGCACCTTTTAGGAATCCTTCCACATAACATCCTAGTTCATATTGTGGAAATAAAACCTAGCTATGAATATTCTTGAATAAAATAATTTTTCATTTGTTTATAGTGAATTTAAGTGCTGCTGCTAGGTGCTGAATTGATGGTCCTCAAGCCCAGTATTTATTCACAGAATAGGTACACACATGGAGAAGCTGCCTCCCATCACTCTGCTTTTCAAGTGTCTTTCAACCCTTGCAAGAGGGTAGCTACCACATCCATCTAATTCCGATATATTAAAAGACATGATCTCTACCCCATAGTGCTCACCGTCTACATTTCATCCTTGATTTGTTTGTTGATATGGACAACAGTCCCTTAGATACTAGATTGTGCTATCGAATCCATTTCATATAGGCCATTGAACTCCTATTGGAATTGCTGATTATTACTGATAGGTGGTAGCGTGGAAATGAAATTCTCACTATCTCATTATCAGTCCAATCTGAACTAGTGAGAAGAATCTGTTCTTAATGTGCAAGTTCTGAATGTTACTTTGACAGTGTGTAGGCCCGTGCAACAAAATGGGTTTGTTTCGGGGAGGGAAGGAGATACTTGATTTTGATCAAGGATTTAAGAAACATTGTATCTACAGAAGGCCAGACATTTTCCTTATCTCTTCATCAGGAAGTCTTTCAAGAAGGAAACTTACAATGAACAGTTCATCTGAGATAACCAGGCTTGGACTTGGAAATGTCATGAGTTTTCCATTGCCAGCTATATCAAAGTTTTGTTTTTGTTTTCTTCCTGCAAGTTACTAGAAAGTGATGGAATTTTTTGGACTAACTCATGTACGGCTTAGGATATAAACTAAAATGTTGCATTTCCCAGACTCTTGATGAGTCTGACAGTAAGATTAAAACAGAAGCTAATTTGTTTATACAGTAAAACTCCAGTTGTTCGGCATCCAGTGGTCCGGCACTCCTGATAGTCCGGGCACCAACTGGAACCCGGAAGTGCTCTGGCCAGCCGGACAATTGGAGTTGCTCTGCCCCCGGCTTCCCCAAGTCCAATGCTGGTCAGTTTCAGCAGCGGCAGACTTGGGGAAGCTGGGGGCAGAGCAGCTGGAGTGCTACCCATGCTGCGCAGCTCCCCGCTGAGCCCCCCCCCCCCCCCCAGACCGCTCATAGTCCCCCTTCCAGTACTCCGGCATATCCAATAATCCGGCACCCCCTGGGTCCCAAAGGTGCCGGATTATTGGAAGTTTACTGTAGAACACTAGTTAATTTCTGCTTCCTCTTTTATTAAGCTGCTTCTTTATACTGAGGAAGAACTATCTTCCCCTGGAAAATGATGTGAGTGTCTTAGAGTGACACATGGGCATGTGAAATTTCCATTGGAAAATAATATGGATTTTAATATGTTATTCTGGAGATAGTGCAATGTATACACCTGCTGGGTGTGGTTCATTGTCCTGTGTAGTGGCACTTAGAACACTTACAGAGAGAGAAGAATGAGTTTGCTCTACAGCCTTAGCTAAGAGCCAACTTGGCTTTTAGCTCAAATGATAGTCTCATGCATTAAGCTCCAGAGATCCCAGGTTCTGTTTTGCCTGTCAATGTTACAGTAGGAAAAGGGAATAATAATAATAATTAATATAATATAGCTTCTCTTATCCAGAGAACTCAAAGCAGATGCGAAAGTTTCAAAGTTACCTGCACAACCCAAACTTCTGCTCTCCTGTGTGCATGCATTATGATTCACAGGTGTAATATGAAGCTCATCTGTATGTCCTGTGTAAATATGAGGCATCTGCATTCTGACCCTTTTTCTAAAGGACACTCAATGGTAACATCTTTATTGTTTTTGCTGTGGTTGGGTGTTTCACAAGTAGCAATTCTTTCCCAGTCTTACCCAGTAGATTTTACCTGACAGCTGTTGCATTATGTAATGCTTTTTATATTTCATACCATGTACTTT
Source organism: Rafetus swinhoei (assembly GCA_019425775.1). Taxonomy (NCBI): domain Eukaryota; kingdom Metazoa; phylum Chordata; order Testudines; family Trionychidae; genus Rafetus; species Rafetus swinhoei. The sequence continues at coordinate 21,980,177 of CM033437.1, read as the reverse complement.
TTCCATCTCCATGTCTTTTCAGAAAGCTGCTGGTTTTTTAATCGTCTGCAGCAGATAGTTTTTTTTCCCCCCACAAAGATCAGTCATCAGTGTGCACATTCCACTCTGTTAGCCATACTTGGTTCTGCTTGATTTTCTTGACAAGTTCAAGTTCTGGGATGGTCTTACAGGCTCTTATGTTGCAGCACTGCTGCCTTTAGAAGGACGGTTGCACAAAAGGCAGTTAAGAGGTTCAGGAGAGACTTGTATTTAAAAATAAATAAATAAAGAGGCAGACAGGAAGTGCCTGGCTATCACATACCGAACTCAGACGTGGATCAGTGTGGGGTCTGCTTTAACACTTTCTATGCAAGTTCATTTGGGGAGCAGATGCACAATTCTACTTAATTTTACAAGACAGATAATTAGCATCTATAGGCTTATAAATAGGATTTTACAGCATAGCAGTTAAGCCTGTATTATTGGTGCTCAGTTCGCTCTGGTTCTATTCAATTTTGAGGGAAATACAGACCTTGAAACCTATATCTGTGGGTTGCAGATTCTTATTAAAACCATGGTTTGAAGGGTAGATGAATTTCTTTGGGTATTTCTTTTTCAGTTGTGTTGCCTTTCTACTCTTTCTTTCTTATAATTCATTATTGCCTAGGCTGCTTTTCTGTGTTCTCTTTCAAGGTCTTGCAAATGACTCACTTCATGGCCTTGGTTAGGTCATTTTACTTTACTGAACCTCATTTTCCCTCTCTGTGAAATATATTTTCCTTTGTAAAGCACATTGGCCATGTCTACACTACACCAGGAAAGTATTTTGAAATTACTAAATTTGACTTAATAAATCCCAATTTAACAAATTTGAACTAGTGTGTCCACACTATGGGGAAGCCTCGAAATTAGCTCAAAGCAGGTTCTGTATATGTGGATGTGCTACCTCAGACTTAGAGCCCCAGCAAACTCTGGGGAGTAATTAGTGGCACAGGAGTGTCCACACTACCATTATTTCAAAATAACTATTTCAGAATTAGCGTTACTCCTGATGAAAAGCAGGAGTACAGAGAAATAATAGGCTTGGTAGTATGGACACTCTGCTTATAAATTCAAATGGGGTATGTGTGTTGTTTAAAAATAAATTCTTAGTGTAGACCAGGGCTTTCAGACCATTGGATAGAATGTTCTATGTAGCTAGTATACATGATCCTGCTAACAAATTTTGCTTGAGTAGATTCCAGTGCCATTTAGTGCATTGGTCAGCAGACAAATATAGAAGACTTGTTCGTAGTGTATTCTAAAAACATCCATAGTTGTCAGATTAAGGTTTGCAAACTTATCACCTGCCAGGGATCAGGAGGGAACTCATTTCTGCATGTACAGCAGCACATAGTGGACTAGATGGATTTCTCTGGAGATCTTGGGATTGGCTGCTGTCAGAGAGAGCCTTTTGGATTTAATGGACCAATAAGATTGGGAAAAATCTTATGATTCTAACAATACTATGCTAAAATTGTGTATTATTCCAATTCTACCAGTGAGGGGCCTTGAAGCAATTTTTCCAATCCAGTTTCCCATTATGTCGTTTGACAGCTACCCTGTCCCGATGGGATGACAGGTTAAAGGAAAAGATACATTACTCTATCTCCTGAATGGCTTCATAGCATTGGAGCAGCAGCAGTAGTAACAGCAGCAGCAAGGGCAGACTGTAGAATACACTATAATAGCCTTCCCCTCCTTCTCCAATTGGTGTTTGCACACAGCATAGACAGGGCTGAATTACTGTGACCTTACAAAAGAAGCAAGCAATAAAGTCTGGTCCTCGCTGGCAGCAAGCCATGCAGGATTGAATTCATTTTGAATACACCTCCTTCCTGAAGAGTTGTGGAAGTTAATTGCTTACAGTTTTTCAAATTTAAGGGAAAATCCATAGTTCCCTTAGCTTTAGCTGTTAGTATTACTGGATGATCAAATACAATTATTATAGCTGAAATAAAACTTACTCCCCTCCCTTCTGTTACCAGCAATGGAGGAAGCGGCTGACACCTTTGCTGGGTCTGGATGGGGTGTTGCAATAATTGGCCTACAAATTTACTCATATGTTCCATCTAAATAAACGTAATAAGTCAGCCATGGACAGATTTGCTGCACTTTCACCTGAAGTAAGTGATATGGTTGGTTGTAGCAGGCAATAGCTGTTTTCCCCATGATAAATTCACTGAACATTCACATCCTTTATTGAATAAATGGGCAGGCAAATAATTTACAGATGCTTCCCCTTCGTATTCAACTTCCTTGGTCACGTGAATCGTCTTTGCTTCCTTAGCACTCTTCCTACATTTTGCTGCCACTTTTCCACCCTATCCAGAGTACTCCCATTACTCTCACTTCTCTTGTTCTTTCCCTCCAGTCTGCACTTTCTAGAAAGATGGACTCCTCACTTGTCCTACAGCTCTGAGCTGCTGTTTTCCCCCACCTTGTCCACGACACTTCCACTGCTTCCACTCCCACATCACTCTTCCTTCCCTCAGCCGTTGCTTTGTCACCCTGGGCAAACTAATCCAATAGCTCTTACCACCCCAGCTGTGTGACATGGTCCTCTGACTGAATTCAGTGATACTGGGGCACAGAGGTTGCAAGTCAGACATGTACATAATAGATAGATCTGTCTAAGGATATTTTGAGAGACATTTTTGACCTTTTGTGTTTCTCTGTGCTTTATTAAGACTGGAACAGTTCTTTATTTTTAAAATCGTAGGGCTTTATTCTGTTTGTTTTTCATATCAACCATATCAGGCCCTCGCTATGTTTTTGTTGCCGGAGAGTGTTGCTCTCCACCAGTCAGCTCATCAGTAATGGAGAGAAATCTATTTGTGACTATCTTGCCCCCTAGTGCCCCGAGGCTGGAAAGAGGATATATATACAGTAGAGATGCTTCCTGAGTTGAAATAGTAGATCGACTGCCCTTGGATTCCAGGGACTCCAATTAATTCCCTGCAAGGAGGCACTTCTTCCTTCCAGAGCCAGGGAGTGGTTTAGGGAAGTGTGTCTCAATCTTCCTGATACCAATGACGAGCTTGTTGCCTTCACAAATTGTGACAGGGAGATCTTAGGGACCGGTACTGATCCACAGACCAGTTGTTGAGAAACACTGGATTAGAGCAAGGGGGTCTCCATCCCAACATACTATAAAAACTCAAAGGGCCAGCAGAGGGACTCAGGATTGCTGGTTTCAACCACCTACCACTGGATGCAGGGGGGAAGGGTGTTGTGGCTCCAGATCTCCAGGGCTCAGGGCTCTTAAGCTATGGTGGTGCAGGAGGAACAGAGCTCTGGACTTCAACAACTGGTCAAGGGGAGGATTGAGTAGGGGCCCTGGGCTTCAGCCCCTGATGGTATTGCGGTTCAGGGCTTCGGCCCTGCTTGGGGTTTAAGCCCCATCAGGGCTCAGGTCCCTATGCTTCAGCTTTGGTGATTTGAGGCCCCCTGAAACTAGCTTGTGACCTCCCATGGGGCTGCAGACCCCTGGTTAAGAAGTGTTGGTCTAGGCAAATCAAGATAAAATCATAAATGAATAAAAAAGGAAGAGTTGTTTCTTGTGCACACCGTTATTCTGCAAACAGCCACTTTTTCTTAGTCTAGCCAGAATTGCTTTTGAAATATCCTTAAATTACTGATGCAGTTGGAAATCTTTATGTAACCCCTCCTGTTGGCTAGCCCAGTGTGAGGTTATTCAGCATAGGGGAAGCCTTGTGACTTCTTACACCACTGAGGGGGGCTAGGCCTGAGGCTGCTTGGTGTGCTCTGCGTTATGTATTGTGTATGTGTGAATGCACCTCAGACCAGACCCACTCCGACAAATCACCAGGAACAGGCTTTATTCTGTAAAAACATAGACCAGGAAAACAGTTCAGCAGCCCCTTCTCTCAGCATGCAGCCTGTGTGCTGCTTCTAGCACCGTCCTTGCTGAGACCCTGCTGGGGGCAGAGGGCACATCCTGGCAGGAACCAGGAGTTCTCCCAACATGCCGCAGTTTGTAGTCCACAACTTGTAGTTCCCAGGGCTGCTGCTGAAACACACTGGACGTTGGGCTACATTTAGATGCAAGACAGCAAGACAGCATGCCAGTAGTGCCTTCACTTGCTTAGTAAGACATGGTGGGTGAGAGCTTTTATTGGACCAGCTTTCACTGTTGAAAGAGACAAACTTTTCAGCTTATACAGAGCTCTTTTTCATGTCCGTGGAAGGTTTTCAGAAGAGTCCCTAAAATTGTATTGAGTCTGAGGTGCAGTAGCGATGGGCTTTCTGTTGTTCTTCTTACCTTGCTAATTGATTGTCTATCCTTGTTTTCTCCATGTGTGCGCCATATTTTTTCTGTGGAATTAGCATGGAAATGGAATGGAGTTGGGCAGATGGAAATACCAAAACTGCTCATTTCCTTTACCTCCTTTGTGTTTCCAGGTGCTTCTCTTCCTGTTAAGATATGTGTGGATGCAAACCAAAACCAAGATTTATAAAAATTTACAAATATAAAACATTTTCAAACATAAGTGCTTATCTGATGGCAACTCAGTCCACCTTGATTTCTTTGGGAGCTGCAGGTTCTGAGAACTTTTAAAATTAAGCCACTTGTGGGATGAAATCCTGGTCCTAATAAAGTCTATAGTAAAACTCCCAATGACTTCACTGGGGTCCTGATTTCATCCTAGAAGCCTCAACAAGGACTTAGGTGCTTTTTTTAAGCACACAGTTTTGCAGACTGGGGACTAACATTTTACTGCATCTGTGAAGTTTACATTCATTTTGCTGTCCCTTGGTGTTCTTTACATGTACTATGTGGAATTCATTTAAACATCTGTAAAATAGAGAGGAGCTATGGTCGGACAGGGATTATGACTTCAAAATGTATGTCTCTTGTTTATTTTAGTTAGTCTTTCATATCTCTTGGTCGAATGACAGCATATGCAATAGAAAAAGATCAGAGGCAACTTGGAGATTAAATATATTAGATACAATAGCTAAACAAATATCCTAAATAAGGGTAAAGCCAGATATCCTAATAAAGGAAATCCTACTAATTTTTAATTCTCTAGCTGATACCCAGAATGTGCTGTGTTAGTTAATAATTCTCAAGTAGTTTTTTTTAGCTGTAATCAGCCTGTTTATTTAGACTAGATGGCTGAATTAAATATTTCAGAAAGGCACGGTAATGCGTTTTGCCAGCATTTCTGTAACAATTTGGTGAACGGATATCTTAGAGGTCCAAATAGGTGCTAATCATGTAGTGCATATTTCCCGAGTGTGAAGGTCATTTCACAGAAAGTGACATCAGATAGGATGCTCTCCTTGAGCTGCCGAAAAACACAGGACAGCACATGACTTTCATGGATTTTCTCTATTTTTCTGCATGTGGAACAAGAAAGAACTGCAATAAAACCTCTCTGGGAAGTTAAATAAATACAAGATTGTGGCTTCATCTGTTTCTGGTGAGGGTTATAACATCATAGCGTGACACTCTGGGGTTCAGCTCAGACTAATGAGCGGTTTTGTCACCATTTGCCCTGCCTGATGCTACCAGCCAGCACACAGGTCACACTCATGCTTCTGCCACCCCATTACTTTTTGCAGAACAACCCCAGTATCCCCCCAGTTTGGAATTTCCCCCAAATTGCCTGCCAGTGTGACAGTCTGCTGGGGTTCCCAGAATTCTTCTCTCAGCCTCAGCAAGTGAGAATTTTGCTCCTCCTAAACTGTATGACAACTCCTTGGAACAGCCGCTTGTCTACCTTGCTGGCAGATTCTTCAAGCCGCTGCCAGTCCAAACCTTCCCTTGTAGGTAACAAACAATGAATCCCAGCTCCTGAGTTTCCCAGAGATGTCTCCCTGAAGCATCCAGCCTTCTCCTGAAACACACCCACAAGTTATTAGGATCGTTGCTTCTTTATATAGACAGTATATTGAAGCTCATTAAGTTAACTGGGTTTTGAGATTGTCACTCTTGTTTCAATCACAGCAATGAATTGGTTTATAGTAAATGTAAAACCAGTTTATTTAACCAAAGGATGCAGGATTAAATGATACCAAGTATAAGGATAAAAAAGGATGATAAAAATTAGAGATAAAAATACTTAATAAGTTACCTAGTCCATTCACCAGCCAGTGCAAAAGTGTTCAGTATATGAAGACCATTACTGATAGTGGGAGATAGATTGTTAAATTGTGGCATGATCTGTCAGATGAAGTTGTAAGCAACCTCATTGATTGGGAAATTTAAAATTAGATTTGATTAACTATATATTGTAGAGAACTATTGTGCAGTAATCAGCAAAGATGGACAAGAGGTCTTGTCCATCACCGATGCATCTTGATTCTGCATTCAGGAGAGGGCTCTTCATAACATTAAAAAAAATCATTTTAAAAGGAAAAAAGGATAAATGCATGCAACATGTAAATAGGTTGTGGAACTACCTGCCACAGGATATTATTGAAGCAAATAGCTTAGTATGATTCAGAAAAGGCTGAACCACGAATAAGAATAGAAATCATCCTGCCGTTAGGAAAAAATTATAATGGCCATCAATCATCTCGCTTCATTGCATAAACTGATTGCCAGGTGGTGTCAGGAAGAAATTTTCCCCTATAGTATTGTACAGTATAATTATGTGTTTTATGAGAGAATTACATATCCAGAACTTGTGTGTGTGTGTGTGTGTGTGTGTGTGTGTGTGTGTGTGTGTGTGTGTGTGTGTGTGTGTGTGTGTGTGTGTGTGTGTGTGAAAGAGAGAGAGAGAGAGAGAGAAAGAGACAGAGAGAGAGAGGTTTTTCAGTGAGTAGCAGGTTTAACCTGATAAAGATGTATATTAACTTTGTTTGGTACAAGTTGTTTAAAAGCAGGGATTAAAACACTCACATAATTCTATTACTGCAAAACCTTAGTTAAAGGACATAATCATAGTCTGTCAGGTTGTGTGAAATAACGGTATTGCATTTTGCAAGTCAGTGTATTTTCCAACAACAGCCAGTTAAGTGATATGCAGTCATTTTGGGGGAAAACATTTTTTTCCTTTCTGTCATGGTTATAAATTCCCTCTTAATAGCTTCAGAATATTTTCCTCTATTGATTTCATCCTTGTTTTTGTGGTTGGTTGGTTGCTAGTTATTTGTTCTAGGTTTGGAATGAAACTAAAATTAAAACAGAGATTTTATTTTTGGTCTGAAAACAACTTCTGCTGGCAACGTGTCTTATTATTCCAGTACCTACTTGGCAACACTGTCATCATCAGCACCACTCTGGGAATCTTTTCCAGCAGAGAAGAGTACCATCCACATGACCAGCGACTATTGTTTTTCTCTTGATTTGCATACTAACACAAAGACATGTTTTTAAAGATGACCGGTTTAGAGCTAGACTCCAATGACGAGGGTGGTATCTCTGCTCTGCAGCTTTGGAGGAGTACCGCAGCTGTGAGCCATACCTAAGACTTCATTCTGACCCCAAATTTCATGAATTATTCTGCCTGCAGGCAGCAAATACACACAGTCTCCAAGTCTCCAGCTCTTTTTAGCGCATTGTGAAGAAATCTTCAAAATAGCTACGATTTCTCAAGCACAAGCAGCTTCCCCTCTGTTCTTCATTATGATTTGTATTGCATCCGGGGCTCTGAGATCACTTAGCAAATACATGTGAGAGAGAGTCCCTGCCCCAAAGATCTTACAGTCTATATAGACAAGAGACACAGTGAGGCAGGAGAAACAGAGACCCAGAGAGGTGAAGCGTCTTTACTAAGGTCACATAGTAGGTCAATGCCATATCCAGGAATAGAACCCACATCGCCTGACTCTGACATCCCATGCCCTATGGCCATGGAGTCTAACACATTAGCTACATGTGGCAGGTTGAGTTTGGCCAGTTGGCTTGAACAATGTGGCTATTTGAGTGCGGCTAATTCTTCAGAACTGGTTGAACACCAGGGCCCTATGGTGAAATAGACAAGAAAGAAAGCTTTCTCCTGTCTCAGAATATTCAGGATCTAACCCAAACAAAGGGAAACTGCAGAAGGAAAATCTGAGGTTATGACTACACTACAGAATTTTTTCGGAAAAACAGTGGTTTTTCCAAAAAAAACTTCACTTACGTCCCCACTGCAATCGTGTTCTTTCGGAAAAAAACTCAAAAGAACAGAGGGGTTTTTCTGACATTGGTAAACCTCTTTCTACGAGGAAGAAGTCTTTTTGCGAAAGAGCTGTTTTGGAAAAAGGCGTGTGTACAGGGAAGAGGGAGTTCTTTGGAAAGAAGAGGAAAGAGGAAAAAGCACAGGTGCCCTGGTGACCAGTCCGTCCATAGTAATCACAGCTTAAATGCAAGATAGCGTCCATTCAGTGTGGACGCTATCTTTTGAAAAAGCAGATCACTTTTTCGATGCGCTTTGGCAGTGTAGAGGCTCTCTTTCGGAAGAAGTTTTTTTTTTTGGAAGATCTCTTCCGGAAAAGCTTCTTCCAAAAGAAGCCTGCAGTCTATATGTAGCCTGAGAGTCAGATGCCTTGATCTTGCTCTTCTTAACTGAAGAAGGAGATTTATCTGATTCTGAACTTGATGGCTCCTAGGAAGTTTAGGAGAGGGTGTTTGCTTTCCATAAAGCTACTTGTATCTCTACTGGAAAAAGGAGATTGACTCTGGATATTCTATTGGATACTCATGCCAAGGACATGAGCCAGGATATAAAGGATGGTAAACTCACAGGGAAATGGCTTCAATCAAATTCTAAGAAGCATTTATGCTTCCTTCTCTAGATGGTAATAGGAGACATCATCTGGTCTGATAAAAAATGTCTTGATAAGTACCGAAGGCTTAACAAATAAGCTCAGAAATTTGTGTAATACCAAAATGCAAAGCCAAGATTGTAACCTTACCCAAAATAGCCTCTTTGTTCCCGGGCCCATTCATCCCATCTGAAGGTGATTTCCGCCCCAGTTAGCCTACTTACACAGGGTAGGATTTTCTTCACATTCTAACTATCCCATCTTTTGTGTGGCTCTCCAGGCATCAGCAGCCTCTCCTCATTTTGCTTAGATTGAACTTATTTAGGCAGATTCACTTCCTTCCAGAAAGCAGAAAATAAGCTCATTGCTTCAAGTATCTCACTGGCTGCCAACTTCATTTCTGATTGATTCGTGGACTCTCCTTGCTTAGCCTATGATCCCACGGTGCCTGATGTGGCTGATAACACACTTCTGGCTACATGAGTGGAAGGCAAATGTTAAGGCCACACACCTGATGGGATCTATTTAATATTTTGGAGGAAAGTGTTTGAAGAGCCACTGTCAAAAAGGAAGGGGCGGAGGCATCTCCACAGGAATGTCTATTATCAGTCATTCTCTAGAGCAGGGTTTCCCAACCTATGGGTCGCGACCCAAATATGGGTCACCATTACATTTCAAAAGGGTCGCCAAGTATCTCCCCAGGTGTCTATACCCCCCCACCTCCCCCTGTTTTTGAATTGCCTTGGGTCACCAAGTCTTCCTGAATTGTCAAATGGGTCGCCATCTGGAAAAGGTTGGGAACCGCTGCTCTAGAGCAAGGATGGGGAAACTACAGCTCCTGAGCTTCCCTTGATACAGCCAATGGTGAGGCTTAGGTTTCCCATCTGCTGCAGCAGGGTGAGGCAGTGCTAGCGCTCCATCTCTGCTGCAAGTCTTACTGCCTCTACGCCCTGCCCCGTTCCCCCACCCTGTGGGGCTGGAGCACTAGCACCGGCTCACCCCAATGCAGGGGAATGGAAGCTCACAATCTAGCTCAGGGTGGGCAATAATTTTTGTCCGGGAGCCACTTCAAAAATTTTTGAAGTAGCCCTGGGCCACCCCGGAAGAGGTGGGGCCTAAAGAGGAAGGTGCGGGGCTTACTCCCTCCTCCCAGACCATGATTAAGGCCTGGGGGTTGGGGAGCGTGCAAAGCCTTCTTTGCTCTGTCCCCGCCCTGCAAGCAGCGCATGGTGCTTTGAAGCGCCACGTGCTGTGAGCAGGGCGGGGCAGAGTGGAGATGGCTTCGGGCGCTTCCCAGGCCCTAATTGGCCTGGGGGCCGGGAGCAGCAGGGCCTTCGCAGCCCAGATCCACCCCCTTGGCGGGCCAGTTCCGGCCTGCAGAGGCCCTTTTGCCCACCCCTGGCCTAGCTGCACGTTGGCTCAAGGGAAGCTGGGAACTGAATCAAACCCTGTGGGAGTGAAGTGCAAGGGAGCCCTGGTGCCCCAAGTGTGTCTTTTTTCCTATCAAAGGCCAGGCTAATGAGGGTCTTCCTTCCTTCCTTTTTTCCTTCCTTGTTTCCCCTGAATGATTTTCCTTTGAGTCAGTGGCCCCTGAGCAAAATAAGTTTCCCTACCCCTGCTCTAGAGAGTTATATCCTATCTTAGGTGTCCTCATCACAGACAGAAGAGAATACCCATTTCATTCTTTTTTTCGCAATATGCTCTAGCCTCAAACATGTTTTCCAGACTTAGTTTAAAAACAGGAAAGCCTCATCCACTAGGCTGATGTTTGTTCACTTGGATGGTTCATAAAATATAGCAACCCTTTGATGAATATGGGTTAAGCTTGGTCCATGTATCTAGTAAGGTTTGCGTTCTGATGCACACGTGCTAATGCAAAGCAATTTGGGTTTGGTTGCCAATATTCCACTGGTACGTCTTCACTGACATGGTTATTTAAAAAATCAGTGTAAACCAGTCTTGCACAATTTCTATGGAAATTAACCATCCCAGACACAAAAAATGCTGCCTATGATCCAGTGTCATAGGAAACAGGCTAATGATCTTATATTCACCTGTCAAAATCAAACAAAAACTTGCCCCACACACAAGCAAATGACTAACATTTTGCAAGGTTGCTATAAAACTTTTTATTAGTGTTAGGTTTAGTGAAAGCAATTTCTGCAATGTCTAACTTTTGGCTCTAAATTATGGGGAAATGTATCTTTAAGCAGATTTGTATGTAATCATTTGCAGAGAACCTCAGGGTTTATATTGGGTGTTTTTGATCAGATACAGCATTAGTGTCATATTGAGACAGGCCATTTCATGGGCAGCTCATCATCTTTCCTACTGATTACATTATGCTTTTACCAGTTGGTTTTGAGTAAAGCTGAGTGAGCCTTTGTAATGCGGATCCGTAATTAGGCTTGTGCTTCCCATAAAACTTTAGAAAATGTAAATGATTTGCATAAATATTCCTGAAGCAAGAAGCAATAACATTAATGGGCTAGAGTGATTTGGATTGTTTATATTGACCCTCTTTATGGGAAGGTTATTTTCTATAAGCAGTTTTTCGTGTAGCTGGAAATTAGATGAACTCTTTGTGTTTTGGCTTACTTGCAGGTGCAGTTTCTGCTGTTGTGTGCACAAATGACCCAGCTGTCTAGTCATGAAATGGTCCATGGAATTTTCTGAAAATCTAGCCCATTTTTTCTAGGTTGGCAGAATTTCAGTGAAGCTCCATTCAGATGCAGGGTTAAAATATGAGCATAGTTGTGCCACCCCAGAACATATCAAGCCACAAGAGAAACTGAGCTTTAGGGAGCAGCAATTCCCTCCCTGCTCACCTCCATTCCATCTTGGTTCAAGGGATAGTAATTTCAGCTGTCTTGTTTCACTGCACTGGGTTAACTTGGCAGGGAGAGAGAGAAGAACCATCATCCATTCCTTGGCACTCTCCACTTCCATCCCACTGATGGGGAATAAGCACATGTAAGGTGGTTGTTACTTCTTCCCCATCTGTCAAAGCAGTAGATCACGCCTCCTTGCTACAACACTTCAGAGGTGTGTTGGTTCAGGTGAAAATTAGCTGTTAATGGGTCAGGCCTGCAGTCAGGCCGAGCAATGGTAGAGAGTCTGTTCGTCTGGGACTCTCAGTCAGGGTGGGGTGGCAATCAAGAAGGCGCTCAGGCAGGCAGAGCAGTAACTGTCAAGGGTGGCTTAGCTCTCTGGTGGGGGAGACAGCACAAGCATCTGGCGTCCTAATTCAGGCGGGTGCCAGACCTAGGCCTCCTAACAACCAGGTGGGGAGGCTGTTATTACTACCGATAGGGTGACAGGAGGTAGGAGGACACAGCCCCTCCTGCTCCACACCCTGGCCAGCTTGCACACATAGCCGAACCCTATTTGGCTTCTCTGGGCTCCTTCTGATGCCCCTCTCATCTGGCAGTACCAGGGCTCCAGGGTTGTCGTCAGCCTCACTCAGGTAGACAGGAAGTGGCAGTCTCAGCAGTTCCACAGAGTCTAGCAGCTCTGGCAGCCCCTCCGGGTATTGGGCACTGGAGCAGCCTCCATCAGGTTTGGGTTCTAGCAATTGGGGAGAGACATCCTGCTCCTCTAGCAGCTCTTCTCCAACTGAGCTGGAGGGCTGGCCTGTTATACTTCTACTTCCTGTTCTTTTCAGGCCCCTCTGCTTCCAGCGGGGTGACCTAGATATATTGGTTCTGCCCACCAGGGAGCGGTTATATCTCCCTCCCCATCCATAGTGCGGGAGACCACACCCTCTTGCTACAGCATGCTACCTGAGTCAAAATCTAGGGTCAGCTCCCCAGCAACCCATCTCTGGAGTATGCGTGCCAGAAAATAGGCATGAGAACCAGTGTTCCCTCTAAGCTGCATAGCAGCACAGCTTCACAGGTGATTAATAAGCTCCACTCAGTCAGAAGCCCAGGGCTCCTTGCATGGAGATGACTGACTGGGTGGGGGGCTGATTAATCACCTGTGAAGCTTAGAGTGGACACTGATGAGAACATAGGTGTGCAGCTGTACCTTTTATTCCTTCCTACATCCCAGTGCTGAATTCCCCATAAGGCTCGCCTTTTCCCATGAGCCCAGAAAGCTCTCATGTTTGGTTGTGGTATGAGCCCTTTTGTACATGCAACGTGATTTTCATCATGATGAGCGTCTCTCCAAAAGAACCTTCAAGGCACAGGTTGAATTCAACAAACTTACACAAGGTTGGTCTCAAATTCTTGCCCATCCATCGTCTATTTAATCCACGGGAAGGACTTTTTATGATGAATATGCCATCCTAGCAAACAATGGTATAAAACATTTCATGGCATTTATAGTAGAGAAAAATTGTGATTGGGGCCCACAAAATGTTAGCAAAACGCCCATCAAATGGCGCTGTCTGTAATATATGATCCCCTAAGTCTATGGAGTTCGAGTGAGGTTGACTATTTCACTCTAACCATTTATTTGCCCTATTTCTACTATTCTAAATCTCTGTCTCTCTATGCAGTGCCCACCATTATTTTTCATTTTCAAGGCACATCTATTTAAATTTTCATTTTGATGACATAACTGCCCAGATTTCTCTTGTTCAGATGATCTTTGCTGCCTTTTTTTCTTTTTCTTTACCCTCACCTGTAAATAAAAAAAACCTCACAAAATCTCAGGTGGAACTTCAGGAAATATAAATGATTAAGAATAGTTTTCAAACGCAACTTTTAAAAATCAATTTTAAGTGCAAGATACATATTTCCTGTCAAAGTAGCAGTGCTGTGACCACCTATTGTTAAAGAATAGCAATAAATTTCAATAACAACTTCTTATTCGTATAATTCACTGACATATTTTGCCTGACAGCTAATCCAGCTTGCTTTTTTTTTCCAAAGGTGTTTTATGCTGTCCATCTGAAAGGCATGATGTGCTGCCCATAGAAAAGGTGTGACTGCTGTGTGTCCTCAGGAGAATTCTCTCTTTCTCTCCCTACCTCCATTTCTAAGAAAGCCGGCCATGTGTCAGCTAAGAAAGAGGCCTTTTGCCAATGCAATAATCAGGGACCTGTTTCAAATAATATGTTCCCCTCACCTTGAAAACAAAAATGCTGGATGGACATAGATATTCTCCCACACTCCCATCCTCAAAGCAGCAGGGATTCCAATGCTCTGAAAGGCAACTGGAACAAATTACTGTATTTTATATTCTACAGAGAAAGCAAGTTAACACTGTTAAGGAGGCAGGGCAGTGCCTCTTCTGCATTCTTCTACGGTCAGCAACCTATTTCAAATGCAGTGGTGCCAGTTCTGCGGATACCTGTGTGAGACAGTTCGTTTTAGCATAGTGCATGGTAAAGATCTCACCCTGACTGCATTCCTTCATGCTGATCAGTTTTGTCAATTAGGAAAGATGAGAGGAAATTGATTCACTCTTGTTTGGGGGTGAGCAGAAACAGCTACAAATGTATTTCATTGTGTAAGCAGGTCATGGATTTCTCCAGCTAAGATACATTTTTAAAATAGATCAGTATGATTTAGTTTGTATGTCAAGGAGGATTGCTCAAAACCGCTGTGCAAGTAGGAAAAAAAGAGCATATGTCTATATTCCCTTTTTATTTGACAGGGTTATAAACTCATCCAGCACATTACGGAGTATACATTTTGTACCATTTACCCAACCATGTTTTGAATCAAGAATGGCTACTAGGAGTATTTATTAAAGGCAAGGCACATGTTGTGTTATAATTTGATTATAATGGTGTAGGTTATTGTCAGTATAATTAAGGATGCCTCACATAGCTGTTATAAACTTCACTTTTAAGACTTTATAAGAAACCAGGCATTTTAACTGGCATGAGGTAATGCACAAGACTTAACTTGTTTAAAGAGGATTACGCTCTAGGAATTATTTGGGGGAAGTTCTATGGCCTGTGTTATACAGGAGGTCAGACGAGGTGATCACAGTGGACTCTTTGGGCCTTGGAATCTATGAATTTATTATTACATCCTCAAAGATGGAAGGTACCTATTAGTTTGCACCTGCAGCTTCCACATGGGGGAGTTACAGTGTAGCACGCTGATGTACACAGCAGTTCACACCCCTGCAGTCTCCACTGCGTGGCCATGTAGACATTATTAGAGAAGAGCCAGTACTTTTTTTCTACTTTCTAATGATATATTTTTGCCAATTAGAATACTTTTTTAAGATGAGAAAAGGTCAACCTTTGACGCCCTAAAAAGATTGGTCAAATTAACTGTCACAAGTTTTGTGTCCTGTTTTTGACTCAGTCAGGAATGTACTGTATGACTTTGGGCAAGGTGTAAGCATGCCTCAGTTTCCTTATCTCTAAGAGAGACAGTAACATCTCCCAACCTAACAGGGTATCACTGGGCTGAAATAACAGTTTGTAAAAGACCATGAATCCTCAGCTGAAAAGTGCTATAGGAGAGACAACAGAAAGGTAAAAATCGGATTTTACCAGTTTCTTTACTGCAGACATACCCTTTTGAGTATTCTGACCAACATTAAACTCTATTGAAACAGCAGCCTTACACTATTTGCATCATGAAAAGTCATTCCTGGGCAGCACTTAATTTCCTAACCATTTAGTTTTTAGGGATATGCCACAATACATAATATATGAAGCAGTGTATTCACATAATTTAGAAGCCATATGCAGATAACGTAGGTTATCTGCTATGGGACAGGGCGTACAGAGTCTCTAGTGTCCTCATTGGCGTTTGTTTGTAAATTTAATCATAAGGATGCTATGTTTCAGGTAGTTGCTGGGTGTGTCTGTTTTATTAAATCAGTGGGGTTTTTGGCCCTCATTACTTCCCACATTTGTCAAAATGGTCTCGGAGTTCTGTATGAAGGCTCTAAAATAGCACTTACACCAGTGTTTAGTTTCAGATGTTTGTTTAGGCCTTCCTGAAGGTTCTGGGACGTAATTATTTTCTGGATATGGATAGACTATAGAGGTATGTAGTTTTTGAAAGGAAAGCATGTTTCAATGCTTTACTGAACTGGACACTGAAGCTTCTTAAAGAAATAACGAATAATGCAGGAAAACTTAACATGTCCTTTGCTTTGTTCAGGGTACGTCTATACTTGGAGCTGGAGATGTAATTCCTAGCTCAAATAGATATAACCACACCAGCTCTGTTTGAACGAGTGTGCTAGAAATAGCAGCACAGCACTGTGGCAAGAGGGACTCTCTACCCTGAATACATACCTATTGTCGTAGACAGGGATATACTTGGGGTGGTTTTCCCTTCTTACTGTTCATTCCACTGTGGCTTTGTTTCTGTTTATAGCATATTAGTTCAAACAGGAGATAGCACAGTCAAGCTGGAAATAACACTTCATGTGTGAATGCCCCCAAGTTACCCACTTCCTGGCAAGCCCTCTGTGGTAGGAATGTTAAAATGTGTTTATTCAGGTAAATGTGTAACTGCTTAAAATTTCAGTGGTTACATGTTTAAACACGAGAAGGGCAAGTGGCTTTCTGGGAGCTGGTGCTTCTCACACTCATCCGCTCCCACCTAACCTCCCCCCCTTCACTGATGCCTCTGACACAGAGGCAGCAGCATAAGGGCATGGGGGAGGATGTTGCTTGTAACAGTGCACATTAATGAGCCCAAGCTTATTGGTTAACCATGTACATGTTTACCCTTTAACATCCCTATTCTGTGGCAGAGGTGCCATCCCTGCATGTTCCCTTGTAGCATGGCACAGCACCTCAGCAATTGTGCCTCGGTTTCCCCTACAGCGTCTTCCAGACATTTCAGTTATGGATGTGGCTTCATCTCCTGGCGAAGTCACAAAAAGAAATCAACCCCTTCTAGGATAGCAGAGTTCCTAAGCCAAAGTCCAACATAAATACAAATTGAAAGAACCTTTGGCTCTGCTGGGCTCAGCTTTTACTCCCTTTTCTTTCAGCCATACTCCAGGTACATGTAGCAGCTTGCCTTAACACCCGTCACCAAGTTTCAGCTAACAAACCGAACTAGCAGGGAGGCCTTGGCAGACTGCAGTCTTCAGTGAGCTCCTGGCCCCACAGGCTTCTCACATGACATGGGAGCTGTTAGTCTGCTCTCTTTCCTCCAGGCCGTTCCCCAATTCAGCTCACTCTCACCTTCCCAGCCTGACAGCTGCTTTAGGTAAAGCAAGACCAACCTAATCAAGCCCACAACTGCTCATTAACTCTTGCGTGGCCAGTACTGAGTAGATATACATCATCACACTTCCAGTGTCTGTTGGAATTAATGCAACTCATTTTGAATAACCTTTTGGTGTCCAGTATGGTAAAGTTTCTCAGGGCCTGGTTATGCATTGTCTCTTAGGAGACACACTGTATTTTGAAGATTATGCACAAATGCAGATTGTAAACTTAAGTTTTGCTTGCTTATTATTTGTTTTAACTTTTCCTCAAACTATTTTGTGTCTGTGAAGGACTGTCTTTTCTTCTAGAGATAAAGCAGTTGTATACATTTTTCAGGGAAAATAGAATGTTTCTGTTAATCCATTTCCAAAATTTATGTTTCTTAATAATTTCTATAGATCTGCTAGAGGTCTTAGCGTATTCCTCCCTGATTGTTCCAAAAATGTCTTAATCTGAAATATTGGCGCATGGGTAAAAAACAAGTTTGTTAGCTCTGTCTGATCCAGAGAAAAGAACATAGCATTCATACAGATCAATTCTAATTACATCATTCCTGCCTCAAATCTAAAGAGCATAATTTTGACTATTCAATACAAGAGGATATATGGGATTATTACAAATTGCTGCCAGGGGGCTCATAGCTGGAATATGGTTTTATTTTTCTCTTAGTTAGTTTCCAAATGACAAGAATGTGCATAATGAATGGTTATCTAGTCCTTCTGTTTTATCATTTTTGAGAGAAAAATAGCACATGTTGCAGACAGACTTGGCCCACATGCTCAGATTCCATAGCAATCCAGAATTGCTGTTGGTTCATTCTATACCAGTGAATTAGAAATTTTGCTCTGGCAGCCAGAATGAAAGCATATGGACCAAACCCTGCTTGCTTTATCAGGTACATAATCCCATTGTATTTAATGGGATTACTTGGGTGAGAAAATGGGCAGGTTTTACCCTTATATCTTGGGCCACTTTCCTATTTTATTTTTGTTACATTATTTATTTATTTTGTGTAACTGGTCAATTTTTTTTGTCTTTTTAATCCATCCATCAAAATGCAGATAATTCTCTTTGATGAAGCTGTCTGATATGTTTGACTTCTGTATGTAATAATTAGTGATGTGTGTAAAAAGTGTATATACGCCCTGTATAGCAAGTCATGCACTTATGAGCATATATGACTGGTACAGATCTTCATCCTGTATAGGGTTGCTAACTTTCTGACTGCAGAAAACCAAACAGCCTTGCCCCACCCCTTCCTCACCCCTTTTCTAAGGCCCTACCCCCTGTTCCCTCTATCCTCCCTCCTTCTGTCCCTCTCCCCCACTCATGCTCACTCATTCATTTTCACCAGAGGTATGGGAGAGGGTGAGGGCTCTCTTGGGAATGTGGGCTCTGGGGTAGGGCCAGGGTTGAAGGGTTTGGGGAGTAAGCTCTGGGCTGGGGGTTAGAGCCAAGGGGTTCATGGTGTAGGCGTGGGCTCCAGGATTGAACAGGGGTTGCATGGCAAGGGGTGAGGGCTCCAGCTGGTGGTGCGGGCCCTGGTGTGGAGGTGGGGGTGAGGAATTTTGGGTGCAGGAAAGGGCTCTGGGCTGGTTCAGTAGGTTGGAATATGAGGGGAGGACTCTGGGCTGAGGGGTTCAAAATGCAGGAGAGGGCTCAGTGCTGGGGGTAAGGTTGTGGGAGGCAGTGAGAGCTCTGAGAGGTAATTTGGGCTCAGCAGGGGAGCTCAGAGATGGGGTAGGCAGTTGGGTTGTAGGAGGGTATTCAGAGTATGTGTTCTGGGAACAGGCTCAGGGCTGGGATAGGAGGGTGGGGTGCAGGAGCAGGTGCAGGGTGGGATGCAGGAACATGTGCAGGTTGGGTTCTGGGATGTGATTACCTGACGTTGCTCCTGGAAGTTGTGACATGTCCCTTGGCCTCTAGGCACAAGATTGACCAGGGAGGCTACACTGGTCCCAGTGGCCACGGTTCCCAGCCACAGGGAGCCGTGGAATCAGTGCTCAGTGTGGGAGAAGCGCATGGAGCCTCCCTAGCTGCCTCTGTGTCTAGGGGCCACCGGGACACATCGGCCTCTTCTGGGAGCTGCATGTAGCCAGGGAAGGCAGGGGGTATACCAGTCAAAAACTGCACACTTGGATAGGCAACCCTAATCCTATAGCTGTAGTATCCCCCGTTGCATTCATACAAATAAGACGGGATTTTCCAGGACACCCAGCAATATGTGCCAGTGACCTGCAAACTGCTGCATGATTTCAGTGGAATCTTTCATATTAAAGGTCTGATCACATATTGCTTAAGGCATGTGTAACTCCCAGTGATGTTTGTGGAAGGTTTAGGGGACACATGATTAAAATCAGTTTTGTCAGTGGGGATGGGAGATCTCCACATTTTCTGTTCATTTATCAATATTTCAGTATCAGAGAAAACAGAAAATTCTAAGGAACTACAGTATATGGTATGTGTATGTATAGTATAATGTTATACATATGTGTGTGTGTTTGTGTGCATGTATATATATAACATTAACCATCTGACAGAAACTTGGACATTATGAATTTAGGAATTCTTTTTAGATCATTATGCCTACTGGTACATCTTATTGGACACTAGATATATGATTGTATGTGGAATATGCATTGCCTGACCTAGGCACATGGAGGGAGTTTGCGATGTATTCGTATTACTCAGTTAAGACCAGAGAATCACTACCACACAGAAAAAGGATAAAAAGACAAAAACAGTGTATCCACCCATTAGCAAACACTTTCACAAAAGGATCCTTCCATAGTTAACTTCCCAGTCCTTGTTCTCAAATGAAACCTGCACAACACTTTCAAAAGATGAGCCCTGGAGCAAAATTCATAACTTTGTTACTAACTAAAATTAATGGATTTATGGCTTGTTACAACAATCTGTAACCTATTAAGCCCTTCTCCCTTTTTGGTCCTGTGGCTGCAAGGGTGTTAACAGGCCACTTCATATTGAAAGTTCCTTTAGAACTTTAATTACTTATGCTAAACCAATTTGTTTCACCTCGTATTTAGCTATGACAATCTGAGTACCTTTCTGAAACCTTAAAAATGACAAGTAGTCCTGTGGCAACTTAGAGACTAACAAAAATGTATAGAATCATGAGTTTTTGTGGGTAAAACCCACTTCATCAGATGAATTAGAGTGGAAAAAAATGCATTTGATGAGGTGGGTTTTACCCACAAAAACTCATGATTCTATACATTTTTGTTAGTTTCTAAGCCCTGGTCTACACGAAGGAGTTATTTTGAAATTACCCCACTTATTTTGAAATAATAAGTAGAGTGTCCACACTACCAACCCTGTGATTTCAAAATAATGGGCTGGTTATTTCAATATCTGTACTCCTGATTTCCTCAGGGAATAACACTAATTTCAAAATAGTTATTTCGAAATAACAGTAGTGTGGACAATCAGCTGCTGCTATTTCGGATAGCTACCCAGTGCTTCCTCTGGAGCTGTACGTCGAGGTAGCGCATCCACAATAACGGAGCCTGCCTTGGACTAATTTAGAGGCTTCCCCATAGTGGGGACGTGCTATTTCGATTTTGTTATTTCCAGAGTTATTAAATCAATTGTAGTTATTTTGAAATAGTTTCCTAGTGTAGACGTGACCTAAGGTGCCACAGGACTATTCATTGTTTTTAAAGTTATAAACTAATACAGCTACCCATCTAAGTATTTCTTAAATCTGAAGAGCTCTGCTTATGTCAAAAGCTGGTCTTTCCCCAACAGAACTTTTCCAGTTAAATATATTACCTCACGTGCCTTGTGTTTCTAATATTCTGAGAGCAATACAACTACAACAGGACTGCAAACTTTGTGTTTAGTAAGGAATACTGTGCAGCCACGATGGGGCGTGTACTTTTGTTATCTTCAAGTAAAGCTTTTTAAAAATATTTTTATAGAAATGTTGACAGTTTTCATGGTGATTGTTCAGCACTGAGTAATTTTGATGGTTTTCAGTATTTGGACTTATTATGACTTTCATATGAACTGTTTTCGGGGGGAAAAATCATTGTTAAATGCATTGTCCTGTATTTAAACTCCTTATATGTTTTGTGTTTATATTCCTTCTGTTTTTAGTGATGTACTGCACATATTCGGACATCAGGCTTGAATAAATATAACAGCCTTTCTTTTAGTCACTTTGGATGTTTTATTTGTTTTGTTTGGAAAATCTGCTTGAAATATTTTTACTAACCATTAAGTTCCAAGATCCAGATCCTGCAAATTCTTTGCAGTATGTTTGCAGAATTGGGGTCTAAATACTAACTTTGGGCTCAATTTAACATCTTTTGAAGTCAATAGGAGCTTTTCCTGAGTCAGGAGTGACTCTATAGAAATGTTATTTTTATACTACATCTCTCGATTTCATGAATGAAATTATACTGTCTGGATTTACTTTTATTCTAGCCTGTTGCTAGTCAGTTTCATTTGTGTGCTGACCTGCACTAACACATCACTGTAGTGTTTGAGTCTGTCTTGTCCCCCTTTTCTCATGTGAGTAAAAGCTCTTTGGGTTATAAACAGTACAGAGGAATGATTAAATCCAAACCAAGAGCCATTCTGAATAACTGTCAAGAAGTCACAAAAGCTTATCTAGTGATAAATTTAGTAAAATTTTATAAAAGCCTAAATTTGGTCCTTAAACTTGTGGGTATTGTTATGTTTCATTACAGACATACTTTCTACATTACACTGGAAATTACAGGATTTATAAGATGCACACTGTAAAACATATTCATGTTTGAATGTATGTTTGTGTATGTATATATATATACAGACATCTAAATATAGAGAAATGCACATGCAGTGTGTAAATCCACACATCGTGCATATTTACACTGGTGTGTTAATAAATATGTGCAGTATGTCCCGTTTTTGAAAGTCCCCCTCCCCACACTGTGCATGTTTTCTGTTGATTTTCCTTGTGTGCCTTATAAATTTTTATTTTTTCTGTCTGTGTTTGTGTTTGTGGTTCACAGGTCCTCCTTTGCATTGTTCATCCGCTTCATCAACCCCTATTGAGCAGTCCCCTTCCCCTCCCCCTTCCCCTCCCGCCAATGAGAGCCAGAGAAGGTTGCTAGGCAATGGTGTGGCCCAGCCAACCCAGGACTCTGACTCTGAGGAAGAGTTTGCCCCTAATTCATTCTTAGCTAAAAGTGGCTCTGGAAACCTCTGTGTACCTGCCAATGGTGAGTTATTCTCTCTACCTCCTTTACTGCTTGCTTGTCTTACAAGTTATGCGTGGGCCTGTAGGACAAAGGTTTGGTTTGTCTCCTGGACTTGGAATAGTAATTCACCCTGTGTTTGATGACTTTCTGCTTCAGTTTTACAGCCACTGTGTGTGTTGGTTTAAACTCCTTGTGTTCCCTGTGGATTGTGTCCCGGTATCTTTGCTGAACAAACCATTGCAGTGCTGGTTGCAACAAATCCCCTACCTTGAGACAGCACCTGAACCCAGTGCTGACACACTGATTATGGTTTAGCTCCCTGAGCCAGCCCTGCTGAAGTGTCATACAACTTGACCCGTAGTGTGCACACTGCAGGACAGGCTGTCAGGCAGTCTGTGAAACTTTCCGTGTCAGTCTGTGTGTGTGTGTGTGGATGTCAGGAACGGATCCTTTCAAATGACCAGTTTGGCGATCAGATGGATTTCAGGCTTTATGAAATGTTTATTTTGCATTATAAACAGGCCAGGGGAGTGTGTCCTGCATCACTTCAAGTCTATGAGAAACTTTTCAGTGGATTTTCTAAATTTCACTGAGGCTTCTACTCTCAAACCGGGGCAGATGTGAGACAATCCCAGTGGCTGCATTAGGAGAATACAGATGTAAAAACTAACTTCTGAAATCTCAGCCTGTATTTTTTAACCCAAATATGAGTTGTGACAAGTGACATTAGCTCGTTACCTTCACACACAGCAGTCAAAAATATCTCTGTCACAGTCAAAAATAGGTTATAGATCCAAATTTCTGAAGATAACTTTGAGAAATTTCCTAAGGGCATCATACATAGGCAGCAACATGACCCTATCCCACTAAGAACCAAATGCTTTTAATTCCCACTTATCTCAGTGGGAGCTGAGGGTCTTAGCACCAACAGGACCGGGATCCCACTGAAAGGATAAGGATGTAAAGAAATGCAAAAGAAATAAAAGGATTTGCTTTATAGTATCCTAAAGACAATGAACTGTAAAAAGGGACATAAAATCTCATTGATAAAGAAATGTTACATTCATCAAAGAGAGTGCAACTAACCTAGTGCAGATACCAGCAGTGAAACAACAATGGCTGGCCAGCTCACTGCTATGCAGCCACAGTGATAATTGCAGGAAGGTCTGATTTATGGGGGGTGAACCCATTCACAGACATCTACCCCCCCAAAAAAAGTGTGAGAGGGGTTTACAGCATCTGGTAACAACTTAGCCCCATTTCTGTTGAGCTTTTTAGGAGGTTTTCTAGTATGGTGTTGTTTCAAAGGAAAGGGAAAAAAATTTGACATTGAATTAATTCCTCCCCTCCTCAGCTTCCTCTTTTTTTTCTTTATTGCATTTGCTATGGTAAAAACTAACTTTCCTTCAGGGCTTCTTAGTGGAAAAGGTTATCTGTCGTGAATTGTCATCGGGGGAAGGGAGGGAGAGAGAGAAACAGCATTGCATTCATTCAGAAAACTGCTTAAAATTCATATCCTCCTACCTCCCTTCAGTCACTAGTACAGTGAAGTTTGCAGTCCTGTGAGTTACCCTTTAGTGTTCACAGTAACACTGTAAATGGTGATTGGAGAGGAAAGCTGCCCTCAGTAATCAGAACATCCTCAGTAATTCTTATATGATCATAATAGAGATGTAGCCGTGTTAGTCTGGTCTTGCTGAAACAAAAGACAGGACTATGCAGCACTTTAAAGACTAACAAGATGGTTTATTAGGGAAGTGGGTCTGGCCCACAAAAGCTCATCACCTAGTAAACCATCTTGTTAGTCTTTAAAGTGCTGCATAGCCCTGTCTTTTATATGATCACAGTATGTCTGTCTATCTGTCCATCTATCTGTCTATACACACTTTCCAGGTAAAAAGAGAGAGGGGGAGACAGAGAGAGATTAAATCCCTTAATCTCTTCTTTTACTAATTAACTGAACAACAGAAAAAGCATTGTTCAGAGTCTACAGTGAGTTGACATTATTGTATTATTGATGTGCTGGTTGAGTTAGTGAGACTTTAGGCTCTCCAGGTATCTGCTTATTTATACTCCTCATCTCCTTGCATCAGTTTGTTAAGGCTTTACGTTCCCCAGGGCCTTCTTTGTGTGTAAAATTCTGCAGGTTGGTAATAAATATGTCCCACACAGACAGTGTGTCTGGGGTCTCATTTGCTTGGTGACTCTAGTTGTTCAATAATGAGAGGTGCAGGTAAATCCAGCACATTTGTGACCTGCTACGATGTCACCATCACTCTGCTATCAGCAAAAAACAAAGGTGACCTTTGAAAGCTTCATTGATTTATTATGCATCCTATCAGCCCATAATCCAGGAGTTCACCTGAATGAGAAGCATAGACCATGCAAGTCCATCAAGCCTAAATACTAAGACTCTTCTGACCCCTCTAAATGGATTTAATTGCCTTGGTTCCTGAAAGTTCTGTTTCTATGAGGCTTAGTCAGCTTAGACTTTAAATAACAAAGACAGCTCTTTATGTCCCCTAAATGGGGAAAATTAGTAAAAGCTTATTTTGGTTAGGACTAAGTTTAATACAGTCAGAGCACTCATTCTCTGTGCACAGTGGCAGTCTCAACAGCAGGACTGCCTGAGAATGCCTAGCTAAAGATTTGTGTTGCACTTTTAATTGATCCCTGCTAGATTTTCTTTCCACAGCTGTGTAAACTCAGCTTTAGAGGAGTCCATCCAAAGTAACACTCCCCGTGAGCTGCTGTTACAAATCCCCATGTAAACTGTAAATATAATACACATGGAACATAAGGTATTTTTGAAGATACATTTAGACTATTCATTAAGACTATTCTTTATCTGAGTTCTGCTCCATCAAAAAAGGTACTAATATTATAATATCTTTGTGAAAATGTTCAGCTAAAATTTCAAATGAATGTTGAAGAACTAAAATAGTAAAGACTCACAGATTTTCATTTCTAAACATTTTATTTTTGTGTTCCATATACTGCGAACACATTTTTCCTAATCTGTGCTTCATTTGCCTAGGCTTTTGCGCAAGAGGGATCAGTAAGACGTAGCCTATGTGTTGTACTTATATGGACTGTTGCATCTGAGGCACTTGTAACCTTTAATCAGTTATCTTCATAACACCACTGGAAGGTGGGGAAATGCTGTTATCCCCACCTTCCAGAGAATGGTGAACTGAGATCTGAAAGACTTAAGGTACAGATTTTTAAAGTTATTTACGGTTTGCTGTGCTTGGCATGGCAACACCTAAGTCTGATTTAGGAGCCTTGATCTCATGAGATTTGGACTCTGAAAATCAGTTAGGCATACAAAGTACAGCAATGCCTAAATTGCTTTAAAAATCTGGATGTAAGTGATTTGCCCAAGATTATACAGGAAGTCTGCTGTAGAGCAGGGAATTAAACCTGGATCTGCTAACATCCTAACTACTGTACACCTTTAGATAGCTTTAGGTTTTTTGGTTTTATGAGTTATACAAAGCAGCAGAGGCAGATAAAAAAGGACACATGAAGAAACAATAGGGGAAAAACCCCAACATAATCTGCCACACTTTTTCAGAAAATAAGATGGAGGCCCACATTTTTAGTAACCTCTGATGTTGAACATCTTGCTATCTGGGTGCTAAGCCATAGGGATCATGGGACAGAGCATGTACAACTCCGGTGGAAGTCAATGAGAATGGTAGGTGTGTAAGGATGGTTGTCCAGAATTAGGCCTTGATCCTGAAAGGTACCCCATATTGGTATATGTGCGTGTAGAAAGACACCCTTGAAGTCACTGGGGCTGTGTGTGCATTCAGAAGTCCATCTGTTGGAATAATTTACATAATAAGGGCTGTAGAGGCCACTTTTGAGAATTTGGACCCAACTGTCTTTTAAAATTCTCCCTACCATTAAGCCTTTAGTGCATCACTGTTTAAGATGCTTTTTGTCTTTGCTGCCCATTCCTTTGCACCAGTCTTGTGTCATTTGTTGTCAGTGAGGATGACATTACTTCACAAATGATTTAGTAGAGACCTCTCACTGTCTGCCTGTGTCACCCAAGGTAAATTTGAAAGAGTCATAGAAAAGTCCTAGAAAAGCTAAGGATAGGATTCCTTCTACCATGTTATTATACCTTTAATGCCAACAGTGCACTCGGTGATGTACAAAGCATAGACAACATAGTCCCTGCCTCAGCAAGATTTTGCAATCATTGAAGTCAATAAGACTGCTAACAGCATGATGTTTAGTACATGTCTTTTAGGGTCAGACACTAAGGGGTTGGAACAGCTCCAACTAAATCAATGGAACTCTTTTCATTGATTTGAGTGAGATCTGGATCAGGCCCTAGAAGCCTCTCCTTCAAATCAATGGCAAAAGTGTTATTTCTCTTTATTCAGTTACAAGAAAACCAAGGCTCTTCCCAGCTGTCTCAGTTCCTGAAGGTCCCTCCGTTATATTTAGGATTAATTTACTCCCTGTTTCCACTTCTCCTTCTGTTTATGCTACGTGCTGGGTCATTTCACAGCAAAAACACTTTCCTAAAGCCTACTGTTAGTCACTTTGAACTATGGGAATGGAGACCAAAGTGGCTTTGTTTTCCTATCCCTCCAAGCTGCTTGCTTTTTCTGGGCCTAAATGCAGTGTAAAGAGTTCACTCAATTTAACCCTTAAAGTGTATTCATCTTCAGTGTTTATCACTGAGGTGCTAAAGATCAGGAAACTTTTTGTTTCCAGTCTCTAATTTACCTCGCAGTGCCTCTCCTCAGCTCCCTCAAACATAGTTGCCTATTTCCTTAGCCCCTGGTATTTCCAGCCAACCACCAGTGGTCACCCAAGTCCTTCACACATATAAGCTAAACTGGGTAATTCATGAACCCCACTTATATCTTCCTATACTGTCAGATGACGCAAAGTAGCGTAGCTTTATTGAAGTCAGTGGAGATGTGCCAAATTATGCAAGCTAAGGAATGCTTCCTGAGGATCATATTAAAGATGGAAAAGGCTTTTTATTATCATTATATATTATTTATTTATTATGTGTTTCTTTTAGCACCCAAGTTATATAAGGCACTTTCCAAACAAAAATGGGGCATAGTCTCTGCTCCAAGGAGATCACAGGCTCATATGCACCTGTGATTAGGATCATTATTTTTCATTATATTTTTAGATTGTGTTTGGTGCTGTAGTAATGATAACTATACAGACAGTCCCTGTCCCACACAGGATCCAAGGCCCACAGAATACAAATGAAAAAACTTCTATTGATTACAGTCTGTTTGACTCAGGCCTTGTGTCTGTGAACTTACAAGACGCAAGTGTGCTTACTGTAAGTATGTCCCATTGAAGTCAAACACCCATCTTTTTAACAATGTGCTTAAATGTTCTCAGAATCATGGCTTAAAAGATAATAACGCAGAAAACAACATTCCTTGGGGAACCCAAAAGAAAGGAATAATTAAGGGATTTAAAAATAATTGTACTTTGTAAGACTTTCAGAAATAGTGGATGTTAAGGGGTTTGAATGCAAGTGAGAGAACTTTTGAGGACTTTGATCACGTAAATACTAAGAATTTATATTTTGCAATCTGATGATTGATAATAAATACACATTAAATCTTATCTCATACAGAAACTAGATTTCCGCTCTCCTCAAAAAGTCCTAAAATGTAGAGTCCATTCTCCGTCCTCACAGGCAGTATGTCCTCACATTTCAGTGTTTCCCATTATATTACATGTATTCAAAATAAAATGATAATTAGGCTTTGCTCCTGTTATAGCATCTTACATCAAAGGATTGTAGCGTCTATTAGAAATGTATATTTAAATTACTCTCACAGCATCCCTATGAAGTAGACATGATTCATGACCTTATAACATGGGAAACTGAGGACCAGGAAGATTTAAGACAGGGCTTTAGTATCACGAAGAGAACTGGTTAAAAAAAAAAAAAAAAAAAGCTACAAAATGTCTGAATAATGTTCTTTGCTATTTTAATTTTTATTTATTGTGAACAATTATGTTTTTATCACTTTCTAATTTATTATTTTCCATTTTAAAATGGGAAATACATTTTAATAACTATTTTTGATCAGCTTAGTCACATCCTAACATTTTCTTTTAGAATTTAAATGTATTTTTTTAATATCAATAAACATTTTATATAAATTGATGTAGAAAAAGAGTATTTTTGCCCTCCCCATTCAAAATATTTCAACCAACTATAGCCATTAATTTTGAGCACTTCAGCTGTTGGATATCTCACTTGAGTCACTTGGGGTTTGATTACTAGTGTTATTGGCCATCTCCATTGCTCATTTACTTCACTGAAAGCACCCCACATTGGTAGACACATCTGAAATTGTTGGGCTCAAGTGATTTGCTGATAGTTACACAGCGAACACATTGCACAGCTGGCGATAGAACTCAAGCCTCTTGATTTCCAGCCATTTCTCTTCACCAAAAGGCCATTCTTCCTTCGGTCAAGAGAGAGGCTGTAACTTGCCAGGAATGAGGAGGATCCAGGCCTGCCAACATCAATTTCAGGCTCCAGGACAGAACAGTCAATGGGCCCCACATGCATGCACAAGCTGTGTCTGTGCAAACATGGTTTGCCTGACATTTGGGCAGTGAGCTGCCAGCTGCGCTGTTGGTGCCCAGCAAACAGAGCCATCCTATCCATTGGATAGTTTGGGGCAGCTGCCCAGGACCCCATAATTTGGGGCTCCCCACTGGACCAGCGTGGCCTGGAGGACTACTGGGGGACCTGACACTGGCAACAGAGGTCAGCCCTGCCCCTGCATTCACCAACGGCTGTGGGAGTTGGGGGACTACTGGGAGCCCAGCCCACTCTGCTCCACCATCTCCCCTTGGGGTTGCTTCATTTCTCCATGGCAGTGCGGAAGCAGAGCACCCCAGCCCCAGCCCGCTCTGCTCCCCCAAGCAACATGGCTGGGAGCCAGGCTCGAGGGAGTGCATTGAACTGGGACCAGATCACTCCACTTCCTGCCGCCACAGTGCGTGCAGGGGGTGCTACCCCTGCTGCCAGCACCAGCCTCCTCACCCCAGTAATCCCCCTAGTCATGTTGCTTGGGGAAAGAGGTGCAGTGAGAGTGAGAGAGAGTAGAGCAGGGGTGGGAAGAAGCAGGGGTGTGGAGCAGAGGTAGGGCTTTGGGTGACGGGTGGAGATACGGTGGGGTGGAAGCAGAGCAGGGACAGGAAGGGTTGGGGCCTGTGGTGGAGGGGGGATTGTCCTACACCACACCCCACCACTTGCAGGGATGGCACTGCCAGTGAGATGCTGGCTGAACTGCTGGGCACGCTCTGCCAGCCTGGCCAGGGCTTCCACATGCCTGCCTGGTAGGGTTCCCAACTGTCCAATCGCAGAAACCCAAAGACCTTTTCCCCACCCCTTCCCAAAGGCCCCACCCCTGTCCTATCCCTTCTCTGAGGCCCTGTCCCCTGCTCACTCCCATCTCCCCTCCCACCATTGCTCGCTCTCCCCCACCCTCACTCATTTCCACTAGGTGAGGGTAGAGAGTTGGGGTACTGAAGAGGATGTGGGGTTCAGGCTCTGGGAGAGTTTGGGTTCAGGAGAGAGTGTGAGGTATAGACTCTTGAAGGGAGTTTGGGTGTGGACTAAAAGGTGTTGGGGCAGAGGAGGGGGTGCGGGGTGTGGTGCTTACCTCAGGAAACTCCTGAAAGTGACTGCCATGCCCCTCTGGCAGCAGCACCTAGATGGGGTGTCTGCCCACTGCTGCCCACAGGCAGTGCCCCCATAACTATTGGCCGCAATTCCTGCCAATGGGAACTGTGGAGTCAGCGCACCGGGTGGGAGCAGCATGCAGACCCCCCCCCAAGGGCCACAGGGACATTCTGGCTACTTCCAAGAGTGGAGTGTTGTCTGCTTTGCTATCCACCATGTTGGCAGGCCTGGGAGGATCAGACCATGAGTTTCTTCTCTAGTCCCCCTAACGAAAGAGGGGATGGAGCTGTCCTAAGTTTTTCCTCCCATTGCACACATGCTACCAATGGAGAATGACTAGGACAAGGCTAGCTTGTGAACTGCAGAGGTTTTACAGGATATGAAGCCCTCAGTGGCCACTTGCCTTGTTTTTGCTTAAGGTTTTTTTGTGTGATAGGTTTGCATAATGTTTGTTTAAACTGGCAGTTGTTTGGATTAAGTATGAGCCAACAATAAGAGGCATTACACTCAAGTCATATGCTGTAGGGCCTGATCCAAATCTCACAGAAGATGAGGCTTTGGATCTGGCCCCTACTGTAGCAAGGATCAAATCCTGACCCCACTGAAGTCAGGGTGTCATTATCAAGAGAAGAGCTTGGCCCAGGGTGAACAACTGAAATGTTGAATGCATGAAAGATTGCTTTCCTGCTGATACTAAACATCACTAATAGAATAAGAACAAAGTTATGATTGTCACATTCAATATATGGCAGCATTAAAATAAGATCTACCCAGACTAGTAAAGAAACACACTGAAACAATTAAAGCAGATTTATAGCATTGTAGCTGTGATAAAACCATATCTCTGTGTAAGTAAATTTACAGAGAACTTTTTTTTTAACACAAGCCACATTGAAATGTATACAGGACGGAGTCCAACTTAGAGGAAAGACAACTGGAACAAATTATATACGTTCAGACTTGTTAAACTGAACTGGCAGCAGAAATATTCCTAGTAACCTGAGCATTACAGCAGCATTGGCATAGTTAAAGTTATGTCAGCATTTTCATTAAAAATCCCTGCTTTCACGAGTTTATATCTGCAGTAAAAATTCATTGTGGGCTGAAACTTGACAATCTGTGTAGGGTCTTGTCTTGGGAGAAAAAACTATTTTTACAAAACTGAAAAAAAATCCTATTTGATGGCTTAAAATATCAGAGCGCAAACAAAAATAACAGTATTTTGGCTTTGATGTTTGTGTTAAAAACTGCTTAATTTCTTTGAATATGTAATAATCAAATGAACAATAAAACACTCAAAAGGCGGACTTAATCCCCATGGCTGTGTCTACACTGGCACCCTTTTTCGGAAAAGGGATGCTAATGAGACACAGCGCAATTGCAAATCCGCGTGGGATTTAAATATCCCCCGCGGTATTTGCATGAACATGGCTGCCGCTTTTTCCGGCTCGGGGTTTTGCCGGAGAAAAGCGCCAGACTAGACGCGATCTTGCAGAAAATAAACCCTTTTCCGCAAGATCTCTTATTCCTACTTGAAAGTAGGAGCTGCAGGGACATTCTTCTTGCGCATCTTGCGGAAAAAGGGATTTTTGCGCGCAAAAACCCCAGTGCAAAAACAGATCGGCATAAAATATGCAAATAAGATCACGACTCATGCAAATGAGTCCCTCATTAGCATATTTTTTGCTGAGAAAACTCGTTGTGTAGACATAGCCTGAGGACACAGCAAGTTAGTTTCATGACTGGAGACATACTCCATGAGCTTGATTCTCTTGTCACACTCCTTTTAGGGCAGTATAACTAGGTTAACATCACTAAAGCTCCCTCTGATATATAAGAACATAAGAACATAAGAACGGCCGTACCGGGTCAGACCAAAGGTCCATCTAGCCCAGTATCCTGTCTGCCGACAGTGGCCAGCACCAGGTGCCCCAGAGGGGGTGGACCGAAGACAATGATCAAGCGCTTTGTCTCCTGCCATCCTCTCCAGCCTCTGTCAAACAGAGGCCAAGGACACCATTTTATCACCTGGCTAATAGCCTTTTATGGACCTAACCTCCATGAAATTATCTAGCTTCTCTTTAAACTCTGTTATAGTCCTAGCCTTCACAGCCTCCTCTGGCAAGGAGTTCCACATGCTGACTACACGCTGTGTGAAGAAGAACTTTCTTTTATTAGTTTTAAACCTGCTACCCATTAATTTCATTTGGTGTCCTCTAGTTCTTCTATTTAGGAACTAATAAATAACTTTTCTTTATCGGCCCTCTCCACACCACTCATGATTTTATACACCTCTATCATATCCCCTCAGTCTCTCTTTTCTAAACTGAAAAGTCCCAGTCGCTTTAACCTCTCCTCATATGGGACCCGCTCCAAACCCCTAATCATTTTAGTTGCCCTTTTCTGAACCCTTTCCAAGGCCAAAATATCTTTTGAGGTGAGGAGACCACATCTGTACACAGTATTCAAGATGTGGGCGTACCATAGTTTTATACAGGGCAGTAAGATATTCCGGTCTTATTTTCTATCCCTTTCTTAATAATACCTAGCATCCTATTTGCCTTTTGACCGCTGCTGCACACTGTGTGGAAGTTTTCAGAGAACTGTCCACGATAACTCCAAGATCTCTTTCCTGATTTGTCGTAGTTAAATTAGCCCCCATCATACTGTACGTATAGTTGGGGTTATTTTTCCCAATGTGCATTACTTTACACTTATCCACATTAAATTTCATTTGCCATTTTGTTGCCCAATCACTCAGTTTGGTGAGATCTTCTTGGAGTCCCTTACAGTCTGCTTCTGTCTTGACTATCCTAAACAGTTTGGTATCATCCGCAAACTTTACCACCTCACTGCTTACCCCTTTCTCCAGATCATTTATGAATAAGTTGAACAGGATTGGTCCTAGGACTGACCCTTGGGGACACCACTAGTTACCCCTCTCCACTCTGAAAATTTACCATTTATTCCTACCCTTTGTTTCCTGTCTTTTAACCAGTTCTCAATCCAAGAAAGGACCTTCCTCTTATCCCATGGCCATGTAATTTACACAAGAGCCTTTGGTGAGGGACCTTGTCAAAGGCTTTCTGGAAATCTAAGTATACTATATCTACTGGATCCCCTTGTCCGCATGTTTGTTAACCCTTCAAAGAACTCTAATAGATTAGTAAGACAGGATTTCCTTTACAGAACCCATGTTGACTTTTGTCCAACAAATTATGTTCTTCTACATGCTTCACAATTTTATTCTTTACTATTGTTTCGACTAATTTGCCCGGTACGGTTAGACTTACAGGTCTGTAATTGCCCGGATCGCCTCTAGAGCCCTTTTTAAATATTGGTGTCACGTTGGCTACCTTCCAGTCATTAGGTACGGAAGCCGATTTAAGGGATAGGTTACAAACCACAGATAATAGTTCAGCAATTTCCCATTTGA
Organism: Rafetus swinhoei; assembly: GCA_019425775.1. Taxonomy (NCBI): domain Eukaryota; kingdom Metazoa; phylum Chordata; order Testudines; family Trionychidae; genus Rafetus; species Rafetus swinhoei. The sequence continues at coordinate 21,946,935 of CM033437.1, read as the reverse complement.
GTTCTTTTAGAACCCTTGGGATGACAGGAGAATCAGACCTTCATGTCTGTTTATTCCCAATCACAGAGTCCTTAAGAGTCTCTATGTCATTGTTTTTGTAAATATTTTGAGATTCTTGGGTAGAAAGTACTATACAAGTAGGGATCGCAACATGTAGTTGAGTACATGATTAACCAATAAGCCTTATTGGTTTCTCTTATGGACTGCACGCCCACCTCCATTCCCCCGCTGCCTATGTATCAGAGACAGCAAAGGGGGAGGGGAGTGGGAGTCAGTGCCGTATGGAGCCAGCTTTTAAGCTGTCTGCCCATGAGCGCTGGATCCACAGAGCCGTGTCCCCCCCCCCCCACACACACACACTCCAGCGTGAAGGGAAAGGGGGGCAGGCAGGAGCTGGCACGCACAGTAAGCCGGCTTTCAAGCCAGCTCCCCAGGCATATCAGCTCCCACAGGCCACTTCCTCCCCCTCCGCCCCTCAGCTGCTTCTCTATCAGAGGCACCAGCAGGGAGGGAGGGCAAGAGAGGGCTACCACAGAGAAGCCTCTGTCTGGGGTGGGACCAGGCTCACCACAGACAAAGGCTGCTCCTTGGGATGCTAGCGCAGCCTCTGTCCACGGGGAGCTCGGACCCCGCATGAACAGGGGCTGCTGCCGGCCCGCACTCCTGCCTCTGTATCAGAGGCAGCAGCTCAGGACAGCAGGCGGGAGCCAGTCTGCGTGGGAAGCCGGTGGCAGGGGGCTCCCTAGGAGAGGTCTGAGAGTGCACTGGGTGCAGGCCCCACCCTCAGGGACTATTGGATAGTCATGTAACCAATAATATTTTGTGCAGTTACATGACTATTCAATTAATTGCTATCTAACATCCTTATATACAGGAACCAAATATTACAGTGTTACATGTTTGAGCCTAAACCTGAATGGGTTCAGGGCCACCTGGGAGGGGCTGTGTGTTCTCTGCATCTGGCAGAGTCTTTATAAAGCTCAATGAGACCTTCAAATAAAAGCAAACTGCTATAAAATACTGAGAGGAGTTTGGTGACTGTACATTCACAGCTGCATTTTTTTAATTGTGAAATTGATCTCCAATTGGAAAGGAATTCAAACATTTTGATATCTTCCTATATCAGTTGTTTTTCAGTCATTCACCTCCATTTAAAAATGATGACTTTGAGGCCTTTGAACTTTATTTATAAACTGAAATTTGCTAGCTGTTGTAGGTCACTGATTGATTTGTAAGAGGGAGGAAGCCAGAAATAGCTTTCCCCGTAGAACTAAACATCCAATAACTTCCCAGCCTCAGAGGCTGTATCTTCCTCTCCTTTCTGGGTTTTTTTATAGTTTGCCATATGTATTATGACACACTATTAATCTCAGCCTGCAGCTTGAAGACCTTCATATGGCTCTCTCCAGTTAAGAAATCCCCAAATAAAGCAGGGATATCTTTACACAGCAAAGATGAAACTTCACAGGGGTGTTTGTTGAAAGAGGGAAGTTAACCAGTTTGAAACAGTTGACTGGAAAAATGGTTCCTGGGACTGCAAAGTGTTTGGAGGGTCTTTTCGGAACATTGACATGAGCACGGTGATACTCCTCCTAGGTATCCAGGAGAAACATACTGTATCTTTTTAAAGTTACTTGCTATTTGTACCTGAGTACACTGCAGCAGTTTTTGTCAAGAGACAGGGCAATAGTCACCCATGTACATCAGAAGGACCAAGTTCATAGTATTCATACATGACACAGAAGACGACAGAAGGAACATTTCATCTAGGAAGGAGTTATAGTATAGACTCTCACAGTTCCTTAAGAGTCAATTGGGTTAAGCCTTTGAAGACTGCCAGCATGAGTATACATGCTTCATATAAGCAACCACTTGTCTGGCAGTTTGTGCAATGTTGGAAGGGTTAGCAGGGTTTTTGTTTGTTTTTTACTCCCTAAATGCCTCTTAATCAATTGGCCTTGTCTCTTTGACTAATGGTCGGCATTGATTTAAAATCTATAAAATCTTGCAATGGTTAAAGCCTGGGAGTAGGGATGTTAGATCCCATGTAATTCAATGATCGTGTAACTGCACCAGATATGATCGGTTACACGATTACTCTATGGTCCCTAGGGGCGGAGGCAGCAGTCAATGTACTCCCTGCCCCAATCCTGGGAGCCTTCTGCCACCCCGTGCTGCTGACACTGCCGGTGGCAGCTGGTCCATGAGGGGAGACAGTTTAAAAACGAGCTCCCCATGCTGGCCGGTTACTGCTTGCTGCCCTGCAATGCTGCCTTTGACACAGAGGCAGTAGCGTGGGGCGGCAGCAGCCCGGCAGGAACCTTCCCTGCCCCCCACCCATGCTGCTGCCTCTGACGTGGGGAGTGGAGCTGGTGGCTCCGCGGGATCCTGTGCTCATGGAGAGCCAGAGCCAGCTCTTCACGGGCACCAGTTCCTGCCTCTGCCTCCCCTCCTTTGCTGCCTCTGATACAGGATTAACAAATACGCCCAGGCTTATTGGTTAATCATGTAATCAATTACACATTGACATCCCTACTTGGGAGAATGAATCAGGATACATAGGTGCTATTCCCAGCTTGCTTTGTGACCTGGGTGAAGGTAGGACTGGGGGAGGCAAGACCTGCCCCAGCTCTGGTCTCACCCCCTGCCCCTTCTGCCCAAGCCCCATGCCCCTGCACCAAAGATAGATGGGGTGGTGCGCAGCCCCAGCCCCTCCCCCCAAGTACCATGGGGAGAAAGAAGGTTGCGCAGCCCCAGCCTCTCCAACCCCAGCGCACTGGGGAGGGTGGGCAGTATGCAGCCCTATCCACCCCAGCCCTGGAGTACCTGGGAGGGTGGGCAGTGTGCAGCCCCAGCCACCAGGCCCTGGAGCATGGAGAGGATAGGCGCTGGGAACAGCAACACTCCACCCCCAGTACATCTACAGGAGGCATTCTGAGGGCAGCGTGTGGGTGGAGCCGTACCTGGCAGTTTGGGAAGGCAATGCCTTTTCCCCACCTATGGTACCCACCACCCCAGCACAGGAGGTCAATATGGTCTACCAGCATTAGCAACACTTCCATTGCTTACTGAGCTGCTAGAGGAAATTTAGGGGTAAATTAGAGCTAAACAACAACACAGAACATTGAGAGGCAGGACGGGTAGCTGTAAACAAACTTATGGGACCGCAGGAAACTTGGCCACACCCATGATAAGTGGACAGCCGGCTAACTAAAATCATGCCAGAACATAGATTTTGCTGGACCAAAGAATTCTGGACTAGAGAGGTTCAACCTGAATTCCTATTTACAGAATATCCCATGGTACTGTAAACTCTGATGGGGTTATACAAAAATAAATTTATAAACAACATTGAAACCAAGAGACTCCCATCTTATTTTAAGCATTTAATTTTGATTCTGGGGCCTTTGCTCATGCTGAGTAGTGGTTCTCAATAAAGGATACATGTACTCCCCAGGGATATGCAAAGGTCTTCCAGGGGGTACCCAATTTGTCTAGTTATTTGTCTAGTTATACAATAGGCTACATAAAAAGCACTAGCAAAGTCAGTACAAACTGAAATTTCAAACAGACTTGTTCATACTGTTCTATATACTATATCAGTGGTTCTCAAACTGTGGGTGAGTTTGTTAATGGGGTTGCATGGGCCAGCATTAGATTCACTGGGCGCTAGGGCAGAAAGTTAAAGCCTGAGCCCCACCATGCAGGGCTGAAGCCAAGTCTGAGATTTTGAGTGAGGCGAAACTTGGTTTACACAAGATAAATCAGACTCTTGTGAGGCGTACAGTAGAGACTGCAAAGGTCAAGAACCATTCACACTGAGTGTGGCTCACTCAATAGTATTTCCACTGATAAGGTGCTACTCAATGTAAGAAAGTGGAATTGGCTACTTGGTGACTACTTCATATAGTTGCTACTCTATATCTCTTCAGTGGTAGTACCTGGAAATTAAACTGGAGGTCGTATGAGAGGTGGCAACAATATGGGTACAAGCCAGTAAGTGGAAGAAACATTGTGGTACTTGTTTGCTTATCTATTCTTATGCAGTGTAATCTGCTCCATTGTTGACTGTAGACCCCTAGCATCTGTTTACTCAGAATATCCTATAGTTTCTGGGCTGTGCTGAGCTTTGTTTGGTCATCCCAGGGTCCTATTGACCTGGGATCTATTCCTGTCTCAGCTACCAATTCCTCACTTAGCTCTGAGCAAATAACTTAATTTCTCATTGCTTCACTTTCTCCATCTTTAAAATGGATGTATTGTAATAATAACCTACTTTACAGGAAATGTGAGTTTTATTACATTAATGTTTTAGAGCATCGTGGAATTATCAGATGATAGGCGCTATATATAATCCTGTGCCCCTTATACACATATTACTTATTACTGTCAGTGGGTGTTTTGCTGTGGTAGTAAGCTCTGTATCAGATGTATTATTACAAATCATTCAATGATGGAAGCCTAGGAATTGAACTTTAGATCCTCCTACACGAGTGGAGAATTGAGTTTTGTGATATGGTTCAAAAAGATAAGGTGGCTCCCTGCTCAGGGGCAGTGGGCGAAGGTAGCCCAGAGCCTCGCGGACCAGAAACTTGCAAGCCAGGGCTGGATCCAGCCTGTGGGCTCTGGGGTGTAGAAGGAAGAAGCGACTCCACGTGTTGGCATTTTCTCTCTCCCTGGCTGGAGAAACAGCAGTGCAGGCAAGTTCTGCCTGGAGGCTCCCCGCCCCTCTCCCCCGCTTCTCTGATGCCATAATCATGGCTAATAGGAGCAGCAGGGGGTGTGTCCCTGAGGAGCTGCACATGAGTGCTCCCCACACCGCTCCTGCACTCTACCTCCCACCCAGCCTTCCCACCCCAATCTCACTCTTGCACCCCCTCCTGCTCATATACTGCACCCCCACTCTGCTCCTGTACCCTACCTCTCATCTACAGTCTGCTCCTGCATCCTGCCACTTGCCCAGATCCCCCAGCCTGCTTCTGCACCCTCCCTCCTGCCCAAACCCCATACCTCAAGCCATTTCTCAGCAGAATCCCTCATTTTTGGCCCCACCACAGGGCCTAGGGTTGGGTACAAAGTCTTCTAGGCTCTAGGGCTAGAGCTACTGGCAAGGGAAATAAGGGGACTGTCTTTTTTTCTGCTTCTCAGTTGGCGGCTGTTGGTTGGGTTTTTTGCTTCTCATTTTGTGTGGTCCCTGACTGATTTTTCTGTGGGTGAGTGGTCCCCAACCCAAAAAGGTTTCATTTGTATGTCCTTTGTGCCTTGGCCATCATCCCAGAGGACATGCTGCTATGCTGATGATGCTAGTTAAAAATATGTTAATTAAATTTGTGACTCAATTCCTTGGGGAAAATTGTGTGTCTCCTGCTCTGTTTTATCCACATTCTGCCATATTCTTCATGTTATAGCAGTATGAATGATGCCCCAGCACATGCTGTTCATTTTAAGAACACTTTTACTGCAAATTTGACAAAACACAAAGAAGGTACCAATGTGAGATTTCAAAAGATAGCTAGAGGACTCAACCCAATCTTTAAGAATCTGAAGTGCCTTCCAAAATGTGAGGGACAAGGCGTGGAACATGCTTTCAGAAGTCTTAAAACTATAGAACCTGAACCACCAAAAAAAGAAAATTAAGCTTTCGCTGGTGGCATCTGACCCAAGTGATGAAAATGAACATGCATTGGTCTGCACTGCTTTGGATCATTTTTGAGCAGAACCCATTAGCAGCATGGACATATGTCCTTTGGCATGGTGGTTGAAGTGTGATGAAACAGATAAATCTTTAGTTCATCTGACACCTAAATATTTTACAATACTGGCTACAGCAATGCCATAGAAACACCTGATTTCACTTTCAGACATCGTAAGCTATAAACAAGAAGTGGATAGCATTATTTCCTGAAAATGTAAACAAACTTGTTTATCCCAGTGGTCAACAAATAGGACTGAATGGACTTGTAGGCTCTAAAGTTTTACATTGTTTTATTTTTGAATGCAGTTATTTTTTGTGCATAATTCTACACTTGTAATTTCAACCTGCATGATAAAGAGATAGCCCTACAGCATTTACACTGAGGAAAAATACGATTTATTTTGTTTTTATAGTGCAAATATTTGTAATAAAAATAAATATAAAGTGAGCACTGTGCACTTTGTATTCTGTATTGTAATTGAAATAAAAATAGTTTAAAAGGTAGAAGACATCCAAATATTTAAATACATGGTATTATATTAACAGAGCAAATAATCAAATGATTAATCACAATTATATTTTTAAACGGCGTGAATATTTGTGTAATTTTTAAATCACTTGACAGCCCTAAAATAAAGTACTATAAAACCTTGCAGTGCTTCATAGGTTAAGCTCACATCTACAAATAAGTGATTTTGATACATTAGTTGGTAATGAAAGAAGCACAGGAAAGATGTGGCTATGATCAGATGATTTTGCTATAGCTGCAAATCTGGCTGAGGTGTGGTGGCAGCATCAGGAAACACAGAGCATTTTATAAGAAATTCAGTATGAAGCCTGTTGGTGAGTTTTATTACCCTGTCAATGTAAGACTATTTCCTATACGGTAAGATTTCTTCAAGTTTTGTGAAGTTTTAAAAAATAGGACTTCTACCACTTCCCTTGCAGGCTTGTGCCACAATCTAATATAGGTCGGATGTTTTCCAGGATAGTTGATCTGAAGATTCATCTCTTTACTCCTCCTTGTACTACCCAAGCTATTTCTCACCCTAAAGTTTGAAGGATGTACATTACTGGATGAAATTACCAAGCCCCCACTCCCACAGGGTAGTTGCTTATTCAAATTATACATATTTACTTCATTTGCTCTTTCTTCATAAAGTACTGCCATTTGTATTGGTCTTAAATTACATTCAGTTTTTCTACGCATTTCTACTATTGCAGATCAGTGAAGGATGATACTGTTCCATAGGTGTTGTTAATACTTAAAGGTTCAGGCTCAACATGAAATTCCATTGTTGTTTTGCTCATTTTATATGATTTTATAAGGTTATTAGGATCAATACAAAGAGGTAGCAAGTAAGAGAACTTATAGTTGACATTATGGTCAGCATGTTGTATAATAAATTAGACGCAATTAATATTGCCTTCACATGCTTCTGATACACAAATGAATCTTGAAACAAGAGGGAGGCTCACAGAGTAATCATTCCCAGCCAAAATTTATTCCCATCCCTCTGTCACATCAGTGATATAAAAATGACAGCAGTTTTTGACACTTAAGTTCTTTATGGAAGAAGGTGTGATGGGGTGGGTGTGCCCGACTCCTTCTTGGGCTGGGCTGTATGTCTTTCAAACCTCCCGCCGAGTGCCCCACCCTTTGAGGGCCTCAGTCTCTAAGGGGCTAAGGTCCTCTCACTACGCCTTTTCTCCCTTACAACATTCTAGCCTGGCGGCCACAGTCAGCACCACCCCATTCCCAGAGGGTAGTGGGGCCCCATGGCCAGGGTCCTTTCTACCCCCTTCCCTCAGGGCAGTGGGGAGCTAGCGGCCGGAGTATATATTAACCACACCCTGGCAGCCAGAATCAGTAGTAATCACACCCCATTCTCAGGGCAATAAGTCCTAGCGGCCAGAGTCAGTAGTAGTCACTTTAGCGCCCACTTGGGCTAGGGGGACCTGGGCCCACCCTTTCCTCTGGGTCCCAGCCCATGGCCCTGTCAGTGGCGAGTGTGTCCCACCATTAGCTCAGTGGGAAATCCATCTACAACATGCTGAGCTCCCGGGGTTTGTCTCCCCGGCCTGGGCTACTTCCTACCTGCCTCATGGCAGTCGGCATCTTCCCCACTTTCCTCCTGTGGACTGGGACCTTCTTCGGCCATTCCCACTGGCTAGCCTCTGCAGTGCCATCCATCTGTTGCTCTTCCTTCAGAGCTCTGGCAGCTGCTTCTTCCTCGCGGTGGTCAGCCCTGACTGAGCTGCTCCACTGGCCTTTATACTGGATCTCCAGCTGGAGTATGCCCAGCAGGGCTGCGGAGGTGGGGCTCTCTCAGTCAGATAGCCCTGGTTGACTGCTTCAGGCCCAGTGCGGGGTGTTGGTACACCCCATCACAGTAGGTAAGATTCCCCTGCTTGCCCCGCCCCCATACGCTGCTCAAAAAATGGGCCATTTGTATTCCATGAAAGTGAGCCAGTGGGAGGAGAGCGTTGCTCCCGCTTCATGGTTGCTTCCGCCAACCATGGCCAGTTTCTGGCCAATGGAATTTGCCTGTTTAAAAAACAGGCAGCATGTGAAGCACCACTCCCTGCCCTCCCCTCAGGCTCTTATTCACAGAGCACACAGCCTGTGTGGAGATGGGGCAGGCTCCTGCCTGAGAAATGTGCTGGGCTGCTACAGCCTGCCTCTGGAACCCCAGCCACTCCCCCCCCCCAAGCCCTATGCCCCCACTCCTACCCTCCTATCCCACATAAGCCAAACTCTCTGCCCCCTCCTGAGCCCATACCCTCCCAGACCCCGCACCCCAATCCCTGCTCCAGATCACAACCCCCTCCTGCCCTATGTCACAACCCAAACCCCTGCATCCCCTCCTGCACTCCAGTCCCCTGCCCTAGGTCACAGCCTTCTCCTGTCCTAGGCCACAACCCAAACCACTGCACTCCAATCCCATGCCCCAGGTCACAACAGCCTCCTTCACCCAAACTCCCTCCCAGACCTCACAGGCCCTACTATGCCCGAATCCCTTACTCCAGGGGTAGGCAAGACAGCGTTCGTGGGCTGGATCCGGCCTGCCAAGCCAGTTCATCCGGCCCACAGCTGGCCCTGCCATTCCCCTTCCCCCCAGGCCAGTTGAGACCTGGAGCCAGGGGAGCAGGAGGTTCTCTCTAGGTTCTGGGGGGTGGGAGCAAAGACTCCACGTGCTCCACCCACCACCAATCAGGGTCTGTGGGTGAAGGAGCACAGGAAGCTTCCTGGCCCTTCCAGGGCAGTCCGCAACCACTTCAGAAATTTGTGAAGTGGCTCCCCCCTTCAAAAATTATTGCTCTCTCCTGCACTAGACTGTTCTCTCTCCCAGAACAGTGAGACACACACACAGATGTTGCTTCAATAAAACTGATTTAAGTATAAACAAAGAAGGATCACAGTATGTTTGATGGAATCAGCCCAAACTGTGCTTTTAACTGACCATTTCCCCAGCCTGATTCCACCTGGTGAAAATGGCTCAGCAAGAGCAGGGGTTCCTTCAGCACTAAATTCAAATGCCTCTGAAATGTTTGCCTTCAGACTTATTGTGCCTACAAATCTCACATTAATGTTGCCAGATAGGCAGATAAGTACCAGATGTGTGCAAACTAATGCCCATCCATGCATGTAAATATGGGCTTTGCAGGCATACATGCAGAATTTGAAAAGGCGGTTTAAGGGTTTCGCTTTGAAAATGTGGTCCTGTTTTCCTGGTTGTATGAACTATAATATTTGACATCTGGAAAGCCTAGTCCTTTCTGTCTGTACAGTTGCAGACTGCATGAAGTAAATTACCCACCTACATAGGTCCTTATGCTGCAGTTCTTTCTCAGGCAAAATTACCATTGACTTCATGGTCTCGTAGGCCCACACATAACCTCACTGACATCAATGGGATTTCATCAGACTAAGGACTGTGAAAGAATTTAAGGTTGTTCCAAAGGTTATAAGCTGTATATGTAATAGTGTGACGTATTTTCCACTTCTTCCCTATAAACTCTTTCAATTTCTTCCCTGTAAAATTTTAATATTTATGCCAGGGTGAGTCCATGCTTAGGTAAAATGTAAACAGTTCCCCTCAATACACTAGGGATGTCAACGTGTAGTCATGACCAATTAATCAATTATCCTCGGTTTACCAGTTAATCCTGTCAACTACACACACTCCCTCCTCACTTGCTACCTCTGTATCGAGGTAGCAACGGTGGGGGAGGCAGGAGAGGGTATTCATGAGGAACCGGCTTTTAAGCCAGCTCCCCAAGAGCACTGGATCCTGTGGAACGGCCTCTCCCTGACCACCTTCCATAGAGAGGCAGCAGCGCAGAGGGTGAAGCAGGAACTGGTACATGCAGGAAGCCGGCTTTCAAGCCAGCTCCCCATGCGTATCAGCTCCCACGAACCACTTCCCCTCCTCCTCATGCTGCTGCCTCTCTATCAGAGGCACCAGCGTGGGTGGGAGGGGGGGAGCTAAGAGGTAGGAGCTAAGAGGTGAGAGCTGGCTTTTAAGCCATCTCTTCGTGCGTATCGGCTCCATGGAGGCAGCAAGAGGGAGAGGCAGGCAGGAGGCAGTGCTCAGTGGGAGCCAACTTAAAAACCATCTCCCCACATGCACTGGCTCTGCCTGTCCTCTTCCTGCACCTGAAGTGCAGTGGGCAGGGGAGGCTGCCACGGAGCAGCCTCTGTCCGCGGCAGGCCCAGCCTTATTGCAGACAGAGGCTGCTATGTGGGATACTGGCGCAGCCTCTGTTCGTGGGGGGCTTGGGCCCTCCCTCGGACAGGGGCAGCTGCTGCTTCTATACCAGAGGCAGCAGTTCAGGGTGGCAAGAGACTCCCCGGGAGTGGAGCTGGGAGCACACTGGCTGCTGGGGACTATCAAATAGTAATGTAACTGCTAATGTTTGATGCGGTTACACTATTATTTAATTACACGATATATAACATCCCTACTATACCCTATACCATGTAATAGAAACTGTACACAAAGGGTGTGTCTAGACTACTGGGTTTTTTTCGAAAAGTGGCAGTTTTTTTGACCGCGGAAAACCTCGTTTTACGAGGAAGAATGCCTTTTTTCGAAAGTGCTCTTTCGAAAAAAGGTGCTATGTAATGCAAACTGTGCTTTTTTGAAAGTACTGGTTGTAGTCTAGACGCTCTTTTTCAAAAGAGGTTTTTTCTAAAGTATCTTTCGAAAAAGCCTCTTTCAAAAGAGGCTTGCAATCTAGACGTAGCCAAAGTAAATTATATCAGCCCATACCGACATAGGCTCAGATCCTGCAGTTCTTTCTCATACAAAATTACCATTGAATTAATAGTCTCTTATGAATACCCTAGGCCAGTGTTTCCCAATTTTATTTGGCCGAGGAACCCTTTTCAGCTTTTCAGAATTTCAAGGAACCCCTAGGTTTGTCAAGAAAAAAAAAAAAAAAGGGGGAGGGACCCACCAATTCATGAAAATCCCCACCAATGCATGAAAATCACATTCCTTCCCCAAGACCCCCCCCAACCCTCTTCCTTGAGGCCTCATCCTCTCTGTTCCTCTCCTCTCCATCACTTGCTATCCCCAGCCCTTATACACTCTCACTAGGTTGAGACAGGAGGTGTGGGGTGGGAATGAGGGATTTGGGTGTGGGAAGGGGTGAGAAGTACAAGCTCTGGGAGGGAATTTGGATGCAGGAGAAGGGGATGTTGGCTCGGGGAGGGCACCCTCTGGACCTGACTGGTCCCAGATGAGGGATTTTTGGACCGGGGAGGTCATTTCAGGGCTCCTGGTTCCCCCTCCCACCTCCCCACTAGGCTTCTTTGCACCTCTATCCCCTGCAACCCAACTGAGCTGCCCACCGCTGCTGGTTCCCTGCACCTCCCCCAAAACCATCCCCCACAATCCAAGGGAGTGCAGCACCAGTTCCCTGCAGCCCCTCACAGCCCAGCTGAGCTGCCCGTCTGTTCCGTATGCCCTCCCCCATCCACCTCAGTCCAGCTGAGCCCTGCACTGGTTCCTTGCATGCCTCCCCCACAGCACAGCTGAGCCCCATTTCCCTGCACCTCCCCCAAGCCCCGCAAAATTGCTGAGCCAAGCGCTGATTCCCTGCCCCTCCCTCCCCTTGAGTCTAGCCCCAGTTCCCAGCACCTCCCTCCTCCTGCAGCCAAACTGAGCTCTGAGCTCCACATACACCCCCCCACCCTGCAGCCCAGCCCAGCCCAGCTCCCCGGACCTCCCCACTCTGCAACCCAGCTGAGCTCAATTTCCCTGCACCTTCCCAAACCATGCAGACATGCTGAGCCAGCGCTGATTCCCTGCCCCTGCCTCCTCCCTCCCTCCCTTGGCTGTGTCTACATTGGCGCAATCTTGCGCCAAAGCGGCCGCTCTTGTGCAAAAACTTGCTTCCTGTCTACACTGGCCGTGTGTTCTTGCGCAAGAACACTGACGTTCTCATGTATGAAATCAGGGCTTCTTGTGCAAGAACTATGATGCTCCCACTCAGGAATAAGCCCTTTTGCGCAACTGTTCTTGCGCAAGAGGCCAGTGTGGACAGGCAACATGAATTTCTTGCGCAAGAAAGCCCTATGGCTAAAATGGCCATTGGCACTTTCTTGGGCAAGAGAGCATCCACACTGCCATAGATGCTCTTGTGCAAAAGCACAGCTCGCACATGGCAGTGTGGACGTGTTCTTGCACAAGAACTCTTGCGCAAGATGTTCTTGCAAGAAACCGCCAGTGTAGACATAGCCTAAGAGTTTTCGCATGAGCAAAATGAATTTTTGTTGTGCACCAGCACTGAGTTCATGTGGCTTGTTTGGATGTGCCACTGTGGCACCCAAGTTATTAATAAATATTTTTAAACCTTTACCTTTTCTCTCTGCTGACATGTCTCCTCCCCTTGTTCCATCAGCTCCCCCGGTGCCTGCTGCCTCCCAACTCCTCACCCTCCTCTGCTGTCCTGACTCCTGCCCTTCTCACTGCCCTCAGCCCTCCTGCAACCTCCTCCCCTCCACCAGCCCTTCTCTCCTCCCTGTACCCACTCCTCCAGTAGCCCCACTCTGATCATGTGAGCTACCCCTCCTCATCCCCTCTTCTAACACCTCCCTCTACAAACCTGCCCTGTGTCTCTCCTCTGGTGGTGGTCCCTCCCCCCTGCAGGTGTCTGCCCTTCTGCTTCACCCCCAGAAGGCACTTGCATCTTCTCTTACTCCTGCACCCTCCTGTTGCCTCCCCCTTCCCTCACTGCCCCTACCTCCTTTGCCCTCTTTTTCTCTGATGCCCACCCCCTCACCACCCTCTGCCCCCGTTCCCCTCATGCCCCTGTGCCCTCACACATGACTTGCTCCATCCTGGCCTTCCTCATGCCCAACCCTTCTTTCAAGCCTTCTCCCAGCACCTCCTCCTCCCCCCTCTAGCCCCCAATGCCCTTACCCTCTCCCCTCCCAGCATCACCCTGTCCCCCTCCCACTGACACCTCCCCTCCTGCCTTTTTCCTCATTGTCTGCACTTGGCCTCCTGGCATTTGTCTCTCCTCTACCCTGTCCCTTTGGTGCCTTCCCCTCTCTTCCCCCTCTCTCCTCCCCCTCCGCACAAGCCCCTTCCTCTCCCAGCCCTTCCCCTTCCCCTACCTTCTGCATTCCACTTTGCGGGGCTGGAGTCTGCGCTCCGTCCCCGGACTCGGAACCCGCAACTCAGCCGCGTGGCGCAACGCAGTGCCCAGCAGTTTTAAAATCCCGGGCTGTGACGTTACGTCACGCCCGGGCGTCTCCCCGCCCACCGGTTTGAGCACGCCATGCAGGGCAGCAGCAGCCGGCAAGGGGGAGCTCAGTGAAGGTTGCGCACGACAGGCTGGGGCCGGGGGAGAGACGCTCTGGGGCTGGGGTGGGAGGACACCTGGGAGGGCCGGGGGCCCGCTCCAGCTCCAAATATTGGTGGAGCGTGGGCACCACGAGACCATACAACTCGCCACCCATGCCTCTGCTGGCTAGCTGGCTCTCTCTCTCTCTTTCAGAGGGGGCGGGGGAGTGCCGGCTCCTCGCGGAACCCCTCGTTTTGCTTCACGGAACCCCAGGGTTCCCCGGAGCACCAATTGGGAAACACTGCCCCAGGCCATTCTGTGGTATAATATAAACAATTCCCCTTAATACAATGTAAATTGAGGAATAGTTACTGTTGCACAGAAAACTGACTAGAGCCCTTTTGGTTATCAAATGCTACATAGTCCTCTAATTGTTGTCCAAATCCAATGCATCTCTCCTTTGTCCCTCTGTTGTTAGGCATTTTTTATTACACTACACTTATATCCTGTACAATAGAAAACACTACATACTATACAATAGAAACTCCTCAACTTTTTCTTACCGCTATTAAGCCTATGTCCCCAAATACATGTGTATTCAATATCCTCAAATAGATCAGAATTCTCTTCTAGCTATTTTACTGTGTCTCCATTGTTTAGCATAGTGTTGATCTACAGGCTTCAGAGGTACCCATAAGACACTCATTAAAATTCTTCTAACTTGTTCTCTTTAGGCTATTGGAAAGTAAATAACTATGGAATCTTTTTCAAGCATGTGAAAATTTTCCCCCTACTTTATTTTAATATTAGTAAAAAGGCTATAGATGGCCCTAAGGGTCATAATATTTGTATTGTTAAATACCAGTTTGACTGGTAAATTACCATCTTCCAGAGGCAACTGTATTGTAATGAGCTTTATGGTAAAAATTTATTCAGAAGTTTTTCAGTTCAACAGCTGTAGGGAGTTTATATCTGAAAGATCAGGGAACCAAAAAGAAAAAGAAAGGATCTTTAAAGATTGGCCTAAGTGGCTTGCATGTCAGAAAATAATCCCTGAACACACCTGTGCAGCAGAAACACAACGCATGGATTAGTGATGTACTTAATCTGTCATTATGGCATTCCCTCACTGAACTGCCTGAGTGGTTTCTGCTACCCCAGCTCAAGTTCCACTTCCACATTATCAGCGTCCACATGAATTCCAGTGGATTTTTATACTGAACAAAGCATGTTTGTTCATTCATTTTGACTGTGATGTCTAAGGTGGAATTTTAATGGAGCGAAAAATGAGGGGAGGAAAGGAAAGAGAAAATAATAACCTGAACACTGAAACTCAATGCTTAATACAATTTGCCAAGCTTTGCATTCACATCTGCTACTCTTTTCAGAAGAAACTCAACCCGCATATTTATAAAGTGGAATTTCTGCTGCTGGTATTATTCTGCCAGTGAGTAGAACCTAGAGGGTATCTTACTGTTCATTCCTGGGGTTTTAATCCATCCAGCTAGCAGCCACACTTATTAAACCATAGTTTGTCTTATATTGTGAGATTTCCTGTGCTTTGCAGCCCTGAACCTTGTGCAAGTTAAATCCTTGTGCTGACCAACTGCACATCTACAAAACTATGAGTTTCTTTTTAAATGTCAGGAAAATGCCTCTCTACCGAAAATGTTCCCAATAAAAGATAGGAAATAAGAGAAAAGAAAAAAGTAGATGAGCCTCTGTGATTTCTGCTACCACTGTCCATTTGCAGAAAATAGTGTAGAAAGCAGTTTTTTGCAGAAGCCAAGCTTCTGGCCAAATAACCTCTTTCTACAAAAACATTAAAAAGGAGGGAAGAGAGGTTAGGCAGGATCTAAGAACATAGAAACATGTTTTTTTAAATACATTTGAGTTTCAAATTGACCTGGTGCACTTCCTGTGGCATTAAAGTACCATAAATTGAAAAAAGCAAGTTGGAAATAGCCTGGACAAAGCTGCAGTTACTGCCAGAGTGGTTTATTCATCTTTTTGAATGGAAGCCAAAGTAGTTGACCGCACTCTGTGCTGGAACCCATGCCAGCCAGCCAAAGAATAACATTTCTTAGACTAAGAAGGCAACTGTTTGTTTGTTCTTCCCGCCTGGCTGTTAATACTGGTGATGATGGAAGAGGTTAAGCATTGAAGGAAAGAAAATAAAATTGTTTAGGGAGGAGAGTAAAGTTGAGAGGTAAATTTTCCCCTCTGTTACACTTCCCCAGTCCCTGTTGTCTTCAATTGGATTGTAAGTGAGAGGAAACCTTTTCCTTAACATATGCTTTTCTTTCCTGTAAAATATGGCAGTTTTAAAAAGGAGCAATTGCCATTATCACAAGTTTTGCACAGGACCAAACTAGATGGGGATGCTAGGATGTCACCATGGCAATAGTATTCAAGGGAATATTATTCTTTTTGTGCAGATCTACAAACTCCAGTGTGTGATGCAACAAATAATAATAAGGGAATCCTTCTTATGTACAACAGCAATTGGACACCTATGATTAAGCCTGATACCACTGAATTCTGAGTTTTGGGTGCACAAGAAATGCAGGATCAGGCAATTTGGAAACTGTTGTTGCTGGACTATTAGATGTCTGGGCTGGCTTTCTTTCTGATGTGCCAGATTGGGATGAATCATTTCTCTTAAACTCTTCTTTCTTTCTCTCTTGTTGTGCAGTGTGTAACATCCACGCATACTCCTCATATGTTATAGCATGTGTCCATTCTGGCACTCTGTCTAGATTGGGCTTTGATGTAAGTTCATGCCTGATGTCACCTTTTCACACTTGTTGTTTGATTTACTCTGTTATTTATTTTGAAAGCTTTTATTCTATTTGAATTCTAATGGGTGTCCTGTTTGCAGGCAGGAGGGGCTAGCATAGAGACAGCTAAGCCATACCAGAGGAATCACTGGTTTTAAGGTTAAAGTCCTGTGAGTTATGCTGATAGCACAGAGGGATCTTGGACCAAAGATCTGAGTCTGTTTACTAGCTATTTATCCATTTATCCTGCGTTCATTCCAATGGCATGCCCTCCTTGCCCTTTTATTGGTTAACTAAATGTTCAACCGGTTAACCAGCCCGCCGTGTCACAGTGGGCTTGGCCAAGCAGGGTGCGCCGTGGGTGAGTGCTCTTCCAGCTGGGCAAGGTGCAGGTTAACTGGTTACCCCGGTAAGCATGTAAGCAAGGCAATGCTTACTGGATAGCCAGTTACCCCTATATACTCCTAGTGATTATATGAGAATTTTGACTCATTTGAAAAAGAGTAAGTTTCTAGTCTTGATAACTCTGGAGAAAAGCTTGAATATGGAATAACTCTGGAGGAAAGCTTGAACATGAAATGAATGTGTTCTCTAAAGTTTCAAAACCCAGAAGGGAAATCAAAAGAACACAAAGATTTTTTTTTCAAAATTCTTGATTTTTAAGTCAATCTAATGCATTTGGAGTGTCTCTTGTTTTTGAATACTTGGGATGAAGCAACACTGAATTATTTGTGGGTGAGGGGTCTTGTACTTATTGTTAGCATTTGTACACCTCTTACGGCATGGCAAGTGTTGTTCATTTTCCCTATTATTCTCAGCAGGCCACATGGGGTGCTGTAGTTCCAGAGAGAGCATTTTCCCCTTAAGCTTTGGGAGGGTTAGGGAGCAAGGAAAAGGAAGAGGCTGACCAATGACTTTTCTGACCCTTGATGGCCCAGGGGGATCATCAACTTTCCTCCTCCATTTCAGGGCTGTCATCTTGATGCAGTCCAGGACCTGCTTGGCCCATTCATTTTCTCCCCAGCAGTGAGCCAGCCAATGGTTTAGAAGTGGAGTGGCTTAAAGGCCACACAGTATACCTACCTTTCCTTCCCCCTGGGAGAGGTGAAGTCACAAATAGTGTATAATCTTCATTAGAGGGAGAGCCCTGTAATTATGGAGTGTATCTGGGCTCCACTCCACATACGTGGCAGGACCAGCATTTGACCTTCTGTATTTGCACAAAGTACAGCTTGATCATAGCCACCTGTCAGAGAAAGATATCTCACCTCAAGCCATATGTGTGCTGCTTTGGAATTGCTGGGTGGGGCATTTAGAGGGGAAATGGAATGACAGGCTAGCATTAGCATTGCTAATATCTTGAACAAATGTTTTTTTTCTGATTAATTAAAATAAATTGGCATAACAAGAAACACAGTGTGCGTTCTTAAAAGTGCAAAGTTGTTCTCTAATGCAGCTTCCCATTTGAGCAAGTCCCTTAATTATCTCTGTTTGTGCTCTAAAGCAAATTTGTTTTTTCATAGAAATCAGAGTTGCCTAATTCCCATTGCTGCTTAAAAATCAGCAGCACAAAGGAGTTCTTAACTGTGGAGTCTGTTTGCTCCCTATGCACACATACTGCATCTCTCAATGTCCCCTTTGGATGACCAGAGGCATGTTCATGTCCAGTGTAGAATATTTATACAAAGCCAATTTCTTGTTTTCCTTTATTTTATCATTTAAACTTAGCCAAGTTTAGAGGTTCACTCAGTTGCAAGCAAGCTGTGAGATGTGCAGTAATAGTAGAAGAGGCACCTATTTTCCCCGCAAAAATAATGAAAAGACACAAATAAGTTATCAGCCATAAAATAGATCAATCATTGACAGTGAATTAGAAAAGGAATTTTGGTGGTAACTATCTTGAGAGATGATGATGTAAGCACCAAAGCAGTACACCCCACCATCAACCTCAGTCTGAATCAGTCCACACGAGAGATCCACTTCCTTGACACTGCAGTACAATTAAATGATGGACAAATTTCCACCACCCTATACCAGAAACCTACCGACCACTACACTTACCTTCATGCTTCTTGCTTCCATCAAAGATACATTTCTCAATCTGTTGTATACAGCCAAGCCCTAAAATACAACCAGATTTGCTCCAATCCCACAGACAGAGACAAACACCTACAGGATATATATAGAGTATTCTTTAAACTGAAATACCCACCTGAAGAAGTGAAAAAACAGATCAACAGAGCCAAAAGAGTATCCAGACATCAACTACTTCAAGACAGGCCCAAAAGAGAAAACAACAGAATTCCACTTGTCATTACCTACTTAAACCCCTCCAATATATTATCAACAATCTACACCCTATCCTGGAAAATGACCCCTCACTCTCAGAGGCCTTGGAGGAAAGGCCAATTTTCACCTACAGACAACCCCCTAACCTCAAACAAATTATTTCCAGTAACCACGCAACACACCTCCATCATAATCATCCAGGAACACACCCCTGCACTCAGCCCCGGTGCCATCTCTACCCACACATCTACAATAGTGATTCCATCACTGGACCCAACCACATCAGCTACCAAATCAGAAACTCATTTTACTGCCCATCCATTAATGTGATCTATGCCATCAAATGCCAGCAGTGCCCCACTGCAATGTAAATTGGCCAAACTGGACAGTCTCTAGGGGAAAGAATTAATGGACACAAATCAGATATCCGAAAAGGCAATACACAAAACCTGTTGGAGAACACTTTAATCTGCCTCGACACTCATTAATGGATCTCCAAGTCACCATTTTGTTTCAGGCCAATTCCACAAGCCAAATACACAGAGAAGGGTTAGAACTTAACTTCATTCTCAAGTTTAATTCTTACGCAAATAGTATGAATAGGGACATTGGCTGGCGAGCACACTATCTTCCACATCCCAATGACTTAACCAACCAACCAAACAATGGAGATGCTAATTGTCCTTATCAGCCTCCTGTAACTATTTGAACCATCTACTCACTGTTTCTTTTTTCTTCCCCTCCTTTCCCCCCTTTCCTTATTTATTCTTGGATCTGGACTTCTAATATTCCTGTCATCTGAAGAAGTGGGTTGTACCCACGAAAGCTCATGATATCATCTACATATTTTGCTAGTCTTTAAGGTGCTACTAGACTATTGGTTGTTTTTTAAGTTTTTCCTGTTACAGACTAACTCGGCTACCCCTCTGAAGCTTTCAAAGCAGTACATGTCATGTTTACTGCATGTTATGCTGCACCATAATGAATGGCTAAACAGTCCAGTTTGCAAGTGACAATCTGTGCCACAAATGGTATACAGTATCCGTGAAGCCCAGGGCCAGAGGATAATTCTAGTACTACTAGTGCTTGAACCTGCTGTGCTTTCCTCTTCTCTCTCTTCACTTTTTTCTCTCTCAACAACCTCTCTTCAGTGTTTCTCACTGCCTGCAGCCTTCCAATGTGATGGCCTGTTGCTAGCTGCGCCTACGTGTTCCCAGCTTGTGGTATCGATGTTAAAAGTTTTCAAGCCCCTATTGTAAACTTCCTTGAACCTGAGCCTGGTTCATCCCAGTGGCCTTGGAGCATCTGCAAGTTCTCCATACAGGAGATTATTTGGAATGCATCCATCATCTACCCAATGCAAATGACCGATCCATTGAAGATTCTGTGTTTGAGAGAAGTGAATAGATAGACTATGCAGTTTTGCTTCCTCAAGCATTTCTGTGTCAGGACCTTTGGTTTCCCACTTGATATTGAGACTATGGTGAAATCTGCAAAGGTGAAAGGTATTTAGCTTTCTCTTATGCCTGCTGTAAGTGATCTAAGTCTCTCTACCATTCGGCTGCATGCTTAAAATGCATATCTGGTAAACCTGTATCTTGGTGATCAATGTAAGGGCTCGTCTAGACTACGGGGGAAGATTCGAAAGAGGATATGCAAATTCCACGGGAATTTGCATATCTTCTTCTGATCTCACTTTAGAAAGCGGAGCTTTCGAAAGTGAAAGTAGTTTAGACGCGGCTTTTTCGGTGACTCCCCCCCCCTTGTCGAAAAGCCGCTTTTCCTCAAAAAATTAGGTTTACGCGGCTTTTCGACAAAGGGGGGGTTTACTGAAAAAGCCGTGTCTAAACTACTTTCACGTTCGAAAGGTCCGCTGTTTCGAATCTTCCCCCGTAGTCTAGACGAGCCCTTAGTGCCCTATTATCTCATGTATACTTGGTCCATTAGCTGAATGTGATAGCTGCCTTTCCTGTCTGAGAATTAAGGTTGCCATTTAGGGCATGTCTACACAAGACAATTATTTTGGAATAACTTATTTCAAAATAATAATTCCCAAAATAATTTCAAAATAACGTGTCCACACTATGGCGAAGCCTCAAAATTAGTCCAAGGAAGGTGCCCTTACTGTGGATGTGCTACCTAGACTTAGAGCCCCAGGAAGTGCTGGGGAGTAATTACTTTGAATGACTCTGGGGAGTAGTTATTTCAAAATAGCGGCAGCAGAGCATCCACACCACCGCTATTTTGAAATAACTATTCTTCATGGAAATTCTTCATGGAAAGCTGGAGTTATTATTTCAAAATAGCCATCCTGTTACTTCGGAACAACGGGCTTGGTAGTATGGGATGCTCTGTTTGTTATTTAGAAATAAGGAGAGTTATTTCAAAATAACTCCCTGGTGTAGACCAGGGCTCTGAGACAAATTATCCTGTACAGTTAATCCCAGAGACCAGAGGCTTTGCACAGATTCTAGCATGGTGTCAGCTATTGAAATTTCTAGTCTAGTCAACATATCTTGTGTGAGCATATTGTTATAAACAGTTGTTATTGGCAGTTTCCTTAGCACAAGAACTAAGACATTAATAGGAATGTATAATTTATATCATTACCAGATTTAGATCTTAATGAGTATTAACACATTAATTGCTAGCTGCTTTTTAAACTGTAGCACATTCAGCAAATTGGATGCTACACTCCCACACCCAAAGCCAAGTGCAGGTTATATGATTTCACAGTTTCATCCAATTGTCTGAGCAATCTAGTCCCTATGCTACCTTCTG
The DNA here is from genome assembly GCA_019425775.1 of Rafetus swinhoei. NCBI lineage: Eukaryota > Metazoa > Chordata > Testudines > Trionychidae > Rafetus > Rafetus swinhoei. Next base: position 21,925,590 of record CM033437.1, on the reverse strand, counting down.
TTGGGATGGGATGCTGACAGATCTCTTCAGCTAAATTGTGTTGGGTTGGACCAATACTTTGATAGGAAACCTTCAAATAATACCTACGTTGTGGTTTGAATTAGGGATGTAATACTGCAGTTGATTAACTTATAAGCAAAAGCTTATAGGTTAATGCTATAGACTACATGCATTCCCCCCAGCTCCTCTTGCCAGTAAATATTTAGCAGGCTGGCCAGCAGCCCGGCTCAGTCCTGGCTCATTCTGGGTCAGGGACATACCCCCGCTGCAGCTCTGCATTTAAAGTATATTAGGTGCCAGGCAGGCAGACAGCCCGGCTCAGTTCTGGCTTGCACTGGGTCTGGGAGCTCAGCTCCCCCGCGCCCCCCCTCTCCCCCCTGGACAGATGATAGGCAGCTGGTCCAGGAAGGGAGCTGGTTTTTAAAATGGCTCCCATTGTGGACCAGCTCCTGCCTAGCACCCCGTGCTGCTGCCTCTGACACAGAGGCAGTAGCGCGGAGTGGCAGGGGGCTCCTCGGGAGTGGGGCCAGAGCGCACTGGTTAGGCTCCACCCCCAGGGTCTGTAGAATAGTCAAGTAGCACATAAGATTTCTTGAGGTTAATCAACTATTCAATTAACCGATATTTAACATCCCTAGTTTCAATTGCTGCAGTTAGGTTATATGGTGACACTCTTCACTGTGAGCCTGCACTTAATCAGTGCCCCAGAAGTGTCAGGTGTTCTCTTTTGGGTGAAACATAAAACTGAAATTCTGACCCTTTGTTGTCATTGAGGGTATGTCTTCACAGCAGTTAAGCACCCACAGCTGGCTCATATCAGCTGACTTGGCTTCATAGAGCTTCATAGAAATAATAGAATCATAGAACTGGGAGAAACCTCCAGAGGTCATCAAATCTGGTCCCCTGCGTTTATGTCAGGACAAAGCACAAAGCAATGGGTAACCAAGACTAGTGAATGGGCTACATTACTGGCCCTCATTTTTTGCACGTGGCCACAAGATTGAAATCAACAGGTGGGCAACCTGAGGCCTGCGGCCCATTGGGGTTCCACTTGTGACCCGTGCATTCCCTCTCTGCCCCCTTTCCCCATGCCTATTTTGCCCTGGAGTTCTGCACTTATCTACTCCTCCTCCTCCCTCCCAACACTTTTGGGCCCATGTGTCAGCTGATTCATGTTCCATCCCCACTCTCCCTTTCCCTTCCAGAGCATGAATGCTGTGAATCAGCCCATTCACAGCACCCTGAAAGTGCTGGGAGGGATGGGGAGGAGTAGGTAGGTGTGGCGCTTCAGTGCCCCAGTATGTGAGAGGCATAGGTAAAGGGGGCAGAGAGACGGTGTGTGGGCCACAGGTGAAACCTCAGTGGGCTGCATGCAGCCCGTGGGCTGCAGGTTGCCCACCACTGATCTAGACCATCCCTGACAGGTGTTTGTCTAACCAACTTTTAAAAGTTTTCAATGATGGAGATTCTACCACCTCCCTAGGTAGTTAAATAAAAGTTTCAGCCATACAAAGTAAAATCTTTTTCATGCTCATGATTATGCATCCCAGCTGTCCTGTTTTGCAAGATCATTGATTTGATATTGTTAAATGTTTGTTGTATTTTCCCCTACTCTCATGCCCCAGGAATCCTTTTCGTATCATATACCTGACTTTTACTTCCAGTAAAGTAAAATAAAATAAAACAAACTTTGTCTAGTTGGCTCTTTGTTTTCAGTTTTTGACAAACGATAAAAACTGAGATCATATCAGTGATTCAGCCTGCAGTGGGTTGTATATAGCATGAGTTAGTGAACCTCACATTCCCTGTGGTAGGCAACCACTTCTATTTGTATTCACTGGGTAGGAAGTATTTGTGCCTATATGTGCAACTCCACAAACATTTCCTCTTGCAGCTAAAGAGGGGACTATAAACAGATCAGTGTTGTGTGGAAAACAGCACTGAGATTTAGATTTAAATCCTATTATGTGAAAATGTTTGATTTATTTTTTAGCCAGGCAGCTCTTGGTCTGAAATAGAGGCTTTTATAAATTTGTTGTAGGGAAATGGAAAGGTCTAGGTAACACAGCTCTCCCTGCAATCAGGACAAATGACTACATCCAAGGGCAGGATTTAGTTATCAAGCTTTAAATCACACAGGGTTTGATCTAGAGATATAAAAAACGCCTAAAATAGTTAACCAGTTAAATGATTTGTGTAACCGGTTAACCACCGTCCACAGGCGGGGGCTGCTCTGGCCCTGCTGCATCATAATGGTGGGGGCTGTTCTGACCCTGCTGACCTGCCGTGACTAGGGTCCTGTGGGACACGAGGCTAGCTGGGCTTACCTGGTAACTGGTTAACAATGTAATCTTTTATATTCCTAGTTTGATTCTGTGTTCCATCAAAGGTAAAACTTATGGGTGTCTTCAACCAGGAACCTCAATCATGGACCGGGATCCCATTGTGCTAGGTGCTGTACAAAGACAAAAAAAAAAAGAGTTTACAATTCAAATGTAAGATAGATCACAACAGATGGATACAGAGTTACCCTGATGGGGAAAACAAGGAAACAGACAATACTTGTTGTGATGGGTCACCACAGCACACCAGATCTTCTGTAGTTCATATGGTTTGTCCCACAGTGCCAGTGCAGGGTACCGTATATTTCAAATTGTTTGTCCAGTCCCATTTTACAAGACTTGAGAGAGATATTCCATTGCTTCTCTGAGAAGACTTTCATAGTCTAGTAGGGTTCAATATTAGGAAGCCTTCTCGACATTCTGCCTTCAGTTGAAGTTCTGCCTACCAAACATGTTCAGACTGTGTGTATGTAATAATCAGGGCTCGACAAATTATACAATCTACTCGCCCGTGGCGAGTAGATTGTAACCTGGAAGAGCCGGGTTTGGGCGATCTGCGCAGATCGCCGGACAGCGTGGCTGGCGAGCGGGGCTCGCTGCGGTTTGGCGAGCCCTGGTAATAATAAAACATGTACTCAGTATCAGCAATCTCTCATTTGTATTGAGATGATGTTCTCTCTTTTAAATTTTGAAATGCTCTGCACTTTGCCTCTGGGCACCTTGCATAACAACATGAGGAAACAGGACAGCTCTGCTGGATTTCATTCTACGGTCAAGTGCAGTCATCTTAGCTAGTCTATGTAAAGCATGAACAATTTTCAGCAATCATTCTTCCCTCTCTTTTACTCTGTTCCCTTTCTGTCTCTCTTTAACTAGGAACCTTTTATGCCAAAATGGAGCTAACATAAACAGAGTCCTGCACAGATACAAAATTTGTATCCGCAGCTGTTTTTGCAAAAATAAGCAACAGATATCCACAAATTTGAAGGGTTCTAGGTACAACATTTGTATCCACATCCATATCCGCAAAAATGAGCTGCGGATGGATATCCACGTTCACATTCGTGGATGCAAAGCTGGTATCAGTGGATTTTCAGAGCACTAAACATGAAGTTTTATAGCTTAATGTGAGAGCGGGAGCTTCCAGAGCACAGCTAAAGCTTGCTTTACCTGGCATGCGCTCTTCATGATGTGCTTGATAATGAGTCCCAGGGATTACTAGGCAGGGTTGGGGCTTGTCCATTTCCAGCAAACATCATGCTGTAATTTCAGACTGCACCTTAGCCCTGGGAACTTTGGTTGACCTACAAATTTGCTGCTGGAGACCACATGCTTTGGTGTCAGATAACCCGGAAAAAAGACCCAGGGATCCTCCATGCCTTGGCCTGGCTGCTTTTTTTAAGGGAGAATTGATGAGATACATTTATTTTTTTAATCTTTTCTTTCACTTACTTCTTTCCAAACTATTCAATGGCAGTAAATCTGCTCTATAGCTGAAAACTGTAGACAGTGCCTGTTGACATGTAAATGGCTGTTGGGGAGCTGATCCCTTGTGCTTGAAAAGCCAATTTCAGTGCTCTGGACTTTATTCCTCACTTATCCTCTGAGTAAACCTTAATATTCAGAGAAAAATCCTGGTATCTCATGCTTGTGTACAGTCACCTGAAATTAATTATGCACTGGGGGGCTCTAATTAATAGAGTTAAGGCTGTTAGCCAATTCTTTCAGCATGGAAAAGAGCTGAAACACCTTAAGAACCCTGTGAGCCGAATCCAAGGAATACGCTCACATACCAGTATGGCATGGCTCACAGAGTGGGGTACAAGGGAAGGGCTGTGATTATGGTGCCCTGCATGGTGCTGGCTCAATGCACGAGAAGGTACATTTTATGCTTCATTAGCAGCAACGATATTGATTGCTATTATTAGTTTCACTTGCTGTGATTTCACTGTGTTTCATTATGGTCAGATGCCATCAAGCATAAATGGTGGCACAGTGTTGAACATTGTGTCAAGGTGGTTTCTGGATGTGTGAAGAATTGTGGCTTTTTAAATTTAGGATTTTTCCCTGTAGCTTGGATGTTTTTTTACTGTTAGCTGAAAATTCAACCAGAACAATCATCATACAACACATTGTAATTTCAGACATCACTAGCAAATTTGATTAACTGGCACCTGTCCATATAGGGTTACACTAGGGATGTCTTAGTGTAAACGACTGACTGTTTAACCGATAAGCAGGTGTTTATCAGCAAAGCCTCTTTCCTGGGAGCCAGGTGGGCAGGGGCTGGCAGTATAAAACTAAATTAACTGAGCTAAGCTAAGCTAGCTAAGCTTTATACCACAGAGTCTGCAGCATGGGTAACTGTGTAACCGCTGAAATTTTTAGCAGTTACACTGTTACCCTAATACACAATTTTTAACATCCCTACCTTACACAGGGCCTAATCTTGCAAGATGCTGAGTGCTTTGTGTGAACTGTTACTGCCCTTGATTCCCATTGTCTTCAAATGGGAGTACAAGGATACTCAGGAAGCCCCAAGGGCCCAATTTTAAAAGGTATTAGGTGACCATAGATGCAGATAGACACCTAGTGGGATTGTTGAAAGTGCCTAAGCAGGTTAGGTGCCTCACTCCCATGACTGCCAATAATATTTAGGCTCTTAAGTTCCTATGCCAATTTTGAAAATGAGTTTTAGGCTCTTAAATTAATGAGGCATTGCAATGCTGAGCAGAACCACACAGACATACTTTTACAAATCAGGGCCCAAGTGCCAAGTCACTTTTGACATTAGAACTTAGAAGCCGAAATCACTTGGGTAAAATTTTCAAAAGCAACTAAGGCATCTATCTGTATCTTTAGGCACCTAAATACCTTTGTCAGCTTTGGCCTAAACGTCTTGCAGGAGTTGGCTGCTATGAGGCTAATATGTTACCACTGTGGCAATAGTGAACGTCACCACACAGATTTTTCTCATAAACAAAATACAGATTTTCAACAGCTACTGAAAACATGTATGGTTTAGTGCAGTTAAAAGGAGTGATGAAACTCTTCCCTAAAAGTGGGGCCTCATGAGCTGTGTTGTGGCCATAGAAGTGTTGTATAATGTACAATGAGCAGTTTGAGGCAGTTCCAAAACACTGACCTTACGCCCACTGGGTACTACGTCTAGACTGCAAGAGTCTTTCAGAAGAAGCTTTTCCAGAAGAGATCTTCCAGAAAAACTTTTTTCGAAAGAGAGTGTCTACATAGCAAAAGCGCAACGAAAAAGCGATGTGCTTTTTTGAAAGATAGCAGCCCCATTGATTGGACCCTATGTCACATTTCAGTTGTGATTACTGTGGATGGAGTGGCCACCAGGGCATCTGTGCTTTTTCCTGGAGGCCTCTTCTTTCGAAAAAACTCTCTTCCGCGTCTACACACTCCTTTTTCCAAAAAAGCTTTTTGGAAAAAGGCTTCTTCCTTGTAGAAAGAGGTTCACCGCTGTTGGAAAAACCCCTCCGTTCTTTTGACTTTCTGTCCAAAAAATGCAATAGCAGTGTGGACATAAGTGTAGTTTTTCTGGAAAAACTCTGCAGTGTAGACGTATCCTGGGAGAGAAGATTAGCATACAGGAGACGATTGCTCACAGCTATAACAATGATGAAGTGAAATTTAAAATTTCAATAGATGTTTGCTTAAGGAATAACAGTTGAGAAGGCCCTGTGGATTCTTAAATTCCCATTGCAACACTGTAAAATGAAACCATGACCATTTGTTATCCTTCCACTACTTTGTATGGAACCTAGGCAGAAAGAGATAACCTTTTAATGATTCCTTCCTTGTTCTTAAGAGTGTGTATGTATGCTTTTTTAAAAGGCATCTTTTAAACCATACTGTGTGAAAGTTCCATTCCTTTTACACCATTCTCTTCACTTAAAAAGTCTAAAGCTTTTCTGATGTTTGTGTAAATTAGGCTTTATATGTATTTTTCACTCCTCAGAGATTTTACAAGAAACAGTATCACTGAGTATGCTATGCCAGTATGATGAGGGCTTAAACTAATTCACAATGGCTAGAGAATTAGTGAATAAAATTTAAAACAAACAAAACCGTGGATCTTGCAGAAATACTTTTCACTGTTTTGCTGAGCAAAATGCTCCTTTTTGTACTTTAAAGGAATATCACTGTTGACATAGCTTATGTTGTAAAATATAAATTAGGACTCTAAAGGATTTAAGTGGCTTAAGTACAAGTTTTTAGTTCTCCCAATGAGTGTAGTGTAGTCGTTCCAAGAAGCTAATTTTAATTAGACTTGGAATGGAGCTTTCTCAGCTTAAATAGAGTCCTGTGGAGAGCTTTTGTTTTCACTTTGTTGTGACTAAAAATGGCACATTTTGCTTTAAAGTGATGTATAGCCAGACACCATTTTCTGGGTTGTGAACTTTTGACACTGATGAGAATAATTCCTGCCAAACAAAAATCTATTGCTGTTCAAATTCTTCGCATGACTGTATTCATGCAAATGTTCCTTATAGTCCAACATGAAGTAGTGTATTATAAACCATTATAACACAGTCATCCTTTTCTCTGCAATTCAGATCATTAGCATAGGTCCAACAGCATAGAGGAGCAATTTCCATAATAAAGGAAATCCTCTCCCTTTTAATCACTTACCACCAAATGAACCATTTAATGCCACATTCAGACCTATTGTTTGAGGATTTCCCAAGGCTCCCCTTGATCCACTTACATTTTATCTGCCTTTTGTCTCTGGTTAACCTGCTTGCTTTTTTAAGGGGGGAAAAATCAAATCAATTGCAAGAGGCATGCAGCTGTTTAATTAAACTTTTTTCCCCCCTCAAAAGTTGCTTGAGATTTCTTTGGGTTTCTCCTTAGTAGTGTCTAATCACTATAATTTAACAGATTCTGTAATTACCTGGCTCACATGGATATAGCTTGATTGCTGCTTCTTTGTTCCATCCATTTCAACTTCAAGTGACAGCTGAATTTACTCTAGATGAATAGCTCATGCAGTGGGAGCAGTACAGGGGTGGTCTAGATTTATATGCAGCCTTTAAGGCTTCCAAAACAAGAGCAAAACATAGTTCTAAAAGTTCACAGAGAAATGGATAGGCAAGGCTTCTTTATTTATATCCTGAGAACCAGATTCTGCTGTAGTGCTTATGTGGTGGCTCCCTTTGAACTCCATGTAATATTAGTCAATGTACATAAAGGCTGTAGAATCTGGGCCTCTGCTTGTGTATTCCAGCGTAAAACGGAATATGGTAAAGGAGTGTTAGCAAATGCTAGGAAATTCAAAATTCCAACTGAAACTGTCCTCAGCTCACACTTTTTGTGCCAAGAGAGCACAGCCTGGTCCCTACCTGCCACCAGCGTATTTACATAGAACCATCCATTGATTTCAGCAGGAATTTCCATGCCTGGATCAATGGTACCATATAGCCCATTAGTTGGTGTTGGGTGGACAGAAGGCTTGCAGGATCCTGTTCAGAGAGAGGTTTCTTTCTCCAATATCTAAATGAACAAGTCATGGTTTTAATAAACATGCAAGAGAAAGGAGACCTATTTTTCCTGTGTATATTCTTTACTCGAAAAAGGGCAATGGTATAGCAAAGAAGCACAGGTGGTGGAAAAGATCAGAAAGATAATTTAATCTGTCCTGCTTCTCCCAAGACTTGTTTCCTATCATCTGTTTTTAAATATTTTGTATATCTCTTGTTTTTAATGTCCAAAATAATGAGGTTTCCTGTAAATGCATTATGAATTTAGGTCATGTTAAAAATACATATTCTGAGGATCTGGAAACACTACATTTTGCACTTATAATATATCTAATTATAATTTAAACACTGCACTCCCTATGAGTGCCTCATTTCATAAGGGTCTCGGGGGAGAGCAGTCATACAGTATAATCTTATTAATCCAATATATGTCAGTACAATGCAAACAATAAATACAGAGTATGCAGACTAAGAAATTACAGGCAATTGTACTGAGCAATCACAATTTCCGTTTTTTATCCACTGCAAAGCTTTTTAAGATAAAGAGATACTATTTTCTTAACCTCAAATAATGTGTCACATTTTTGTAATAATAATATTTTAGCACTTGCACAGCTTTATTCCTCTTCAAAGCACTTTATAAATAACAATTTAGTAATTCTAAAATCTCAAAGTTGTAGTTAGGTAATAATTATTATCCCTATTGTACCGAAGGGAAGATGGATACATATAGGTTAAATAACTTGCTACAAGCTCTAAAGTTCATAATCAGGGATGGGATCAGAACTCTTAAGACTCCTTCCTCAAAACCTTATGGTTAGACCATTCCATCACACCTTTGTAGATTGGTAACTTTTGTATGATCTGTCATCTCTTGTATGATTGGCCCCCAACTGGTAAATTCTGTACATTTCTCATGTTTATTTTTGTCAACCAGATAAACCTGGAGTGTCACTCTTTTTTATCTCAGCTAAGGTGTTCCTGCAATGCCAATCATTTCTTGAATTTGTTAGAACTGGAGTAATTGCTTCAAAATATGACCTAATTCCCCTGGTTAGCACCTGTGAATTTGTTTTTATGCTCTTGTAAGAAAAAAAAAAAGCTAGACACAGATTTCCTCCATGGACTGAGAGAGAATTTCTGGCAGAACACTCCTTTTTGTTTTTTCTTTCTCAAATGTTAGATCCAGACAAGTAAAATATAGGGTCAGGAAAATAAGGTTTAGGATGTCTGGTGAACTTTAACCACCTCTTCCTGCCGACAGAATTCAGAATCATATATGTGGCAGATTGTTATAGTTGGAGTACTCTGGACATTGAGTGGAGTGAGATAACAGTAAACAGCTACAAAAGGTATTGCCTGCATTTTTTTTTCTGTTCTTAGGAATCCTTTCATAAAAATGCTTGTTGAAATAGTGCTGTAGCTTAGCCTAGAGAAGAAATGGCTGCATCAGGGGCCAAGATTTTTGAAACCTCCATGGGAGCTGTTGAGTGCTCAGCACTTTTGAAAATCAGACAAGTGCCTAAATGTCAATCTTAAATGTAATACAGGTTGAACCTTTCTAGTCTGGCACTCTCTGATCCGGCAACATCCGTGGTCCAGCATGATTTTAGTTAGCCAGATGTCTACTTATTATGGGTGTGGCCAATTTTCCCACAGTTCCATAAAGTTTGTTCACAGCCTTCAGTCCTGGCTCTGAGTGTTCTGTGCTGTTATTTAGCTCTAATTTGCCTCTAAATGTCTTGTAACAGCCAGGTAAGCAGTGGAAGTATTGGTAATGCTTCTAGACAAAATTGACCTCCTATGGTACGGCAAATTCTCTGTATGGCACCAGTCAGGTCCCACGGGTGCTGGATTAAAGAGGTTCAACCTGTATTCTAAATCTCAGCTAAAGTACAATCTTGGATTGTTTCCCTTTATTTTCTTCAGACATACTGAATAAGTAATGAGCGTCAGGTGGATGAAAATGACATTTAAATGAAGAAATTAATCCTACATTATTTTAAAATCCCTGCATTTTTACATTGTTTGCCTCTTTTCCTTTTGGGACTAACCCCAAATTGTGTCCTGTCTTTCATCCATGGTAGATTGAGAGCTCATATGTCAAGCTAGATGTTGTAGTATATAATCCCATTTTTAAAGATGATCAACAAATATAACTCCTATTAACATCAATTGGAGTTGCAAGTATTTTCTGTATGAGAAGCTTCATTCTTTGCATGGCAAAGTCTCTGTGAAGAGCACAACTGTGTTGGTTATACCTTGGTTAATGAACTTACACCTGAACTCTAACTGTGTCTAATAAAATACAGTAGAATTCAGGGCAGATACTGCAAAGAAAAGATTATAGTACCTGTCTTTGGCATTTGCACAACTTATGTGATAAAAAAGGGACATTTCTAATATGGAAAATGTAAACCAAGAATGGTGGATTGACACTCAGGTTTCATAGCATTTTATGCCCACTTTTCACTTGTGTGTAGGCACAGACAAATCAGGCCTCTTCGCCCCATCCACCCTTATATCAACACCCTGGTGGCCAACAATGACTAATAATTACAAAGATGATATCACTGAGCGACAAAGCTGGCTACTTGTAACAGGTTAAAACACAGTAGAATTATAGGGCTACTAAATGCCAAGGTCTGGTCAGAAGTGGTTGTAACAGGGAAAGGTAATAGGAGAACTTTGTTCTGTCAAATTTAGGAGGGATGTGATGTATCCCAGTTGATAGAACTATTTACTAATTCCAATCAGTTACGTCTGGAGGGAGTGGATTGTCCTGCCACTAACTTGATCATAGAAATTTGTATTGCTGCTGATGTATACTGTGGGAAGCACCCAAGTTAACTCTCACATACCAGGCAGAGTTAGCAGTGTTGGCAGTTGTACTTGTGAAGTGAGTACATTTCATGTGGGAATCAGTGAGAGAATAATGCATGTCCCCACTTCTCTCCCAAACATGCACGCTGTATTGCTGGTATTACAGAATAGCTTTTCAGAGCAGAACAACTCTTTAAGAAAAAGGCAAATATGTGGACATTTCCTGTTCCTGAATGACACAATATCAGTGCACCCAGTGGTATGGACACCATGGACCAAAGTTTGGCAGAGCAGGCATTTTGTTCATTACATTTTTCTCAAGACTGATTTGATTTTTGAGGCTGGTGACCAACAACACATATGCCAATTTTGCTTAATGATATAAAGTTATTTAGGTATGTTGTGTATCCCAGTAGTTGATCTTTCCATGAGCTGTTAAAGTAAAGTAATGCTTCATGTCATCCCCATCTTGGATTGTGGTGATATGACTCCTGGTCACTGAATTTCCTACATACCTTGCATGGATGACACTTGCGTCAGAGATTAAATAGTACTGTATCAGGATCACACAAAACATGGGATGGTGCAATTAAAACCCAACTCATTCCTCAAATCTGCTACAGGTGAATTCAAGAGTAGCCACCTATATGTGACTGCACAACAAATTTCATTTAAAGATATGCACAAAAATAGCCCATAGACACCACATAAAGTCCAATCTACATCAGAGGAGATACCCCAGTTACTATGGAGTAACTGAGATGAGAATTTAGATGAGCCAAATTCAGGCAAAGGCAGCCTACAGTAAGGGGATATAATTCCTTTGAAAGATCTGGACTGGAATCAAATAACAATATAGAAGTCGATATAAATAGAATTCATTTTCCCATGCCTTCTGAGCCTAATTGTCTATTATTTTAACCTTGTCTAGTCATTTACAACTTTGCAAAGTGAGTTGAAAATGCTGCATCCATTTTTGCACTGACTTTACAGCAATGTATGTAAATGATTGCACAAAGCAGTGAAGAATCCAGCCTTCTGACAGCCCATCTAATGCAAGTATACTAGTATCCCATATCACTTACATGCATTTTCTAACCAACTTACACCTGCTCTTTGCTGGTGGCCCAATACAGATAAATTTCAGGTGATTAACATATAGCAACTTGCATGACACTGAGCACTGTTGAATGAGTGATTGCTCCTAATTACATAGTGGTAGCCAGTGTTGCAGTTCCTTTCAATAATCTATGTTAATTAATTAGCAATAAGTTTTATGAGTTTGAATGTAATCAATAATTAGAGACCTCAGATAACTCATCTTGACTGAGTGTATTGAGCAGTGCTTAGTGAGTGCATAACAGAAAGGCAAGCATTACCAAATCTGTAAAAGCATAACTTGCTAACTGAACATAGCTGTTCTTGGTACTTCCTGGTTTTATATTGGCTTATAGTGTAGTACTTTCTTACCTAACTTGTTTTCAGTTTTGCTTCTATTATTTTCTCTTTTCCAACTTAAAGAAATATTTTAATATAGTTCCTGATTTTTCAGTACATTTCATAAATTTCTAACTATCTAATTGAACATCTGTTGTTTGTCCTTTCAAATTTTGTTAACTCACACATCCGTTCCTTAATGTGAAGTGTACATTCAAAACTACTTATCAGCTCTTAGAAATTTTACAAAGCTTATCACAAGCCAGTACTTTTCCTGTTCTTACCATTACTGCAAAGCATTATGGGACTCTTGCATACAAATATGCCATAAGGCCCCAGGAGAAGTTTGGTTAACAGACAGCTAGTCAGAATGTACATATCAGTT